>CM060939.1:40448024-45448024 GCA_030765085.1 Allium cepa | reverse complement strand
CCCGGAACGGACTTGTATGGATGTGTGTCTGACATTACACCTTGAGATATAAAGTTGGTTTCTATCAAATACATTTTTGTTGGTGGCCGAGAATTTATTCTCTTAGCTTAACACCCTTATTTGAGACGTACGAGCTCATAATGGTTACTAGTGATATATTCCCAATTTGGTAACATGGCATGTTAAGTGTTGCTAATCATTTGTTGATCGAAACATGGATTTATTAAAAGCATAGCTTTATGGACGAGACTTCGTCGGACCTCACACCCCGGAAATGGTCGAAACAGGAAAGATGCAGCATGGTTATAGGGTCGCGCCCCTCAGGGTACGTACATCTCCTTCTGGATAAAAAGTGGTATCTGGTATGGGGTCCAGATATTTAACTTGTGTGGATTTAAAAGTGGTTTTCTGGTATGGAGCCCAAATTATTTGCTTAGTGGTTGTTGGTGAGAGGCGTCTCGGATAAAGGTCGGTCTAAACCGGGGGTTGCATACTCGTGTAGTAGTTACCTAATTACAGAGGTAACCCGACCTTGTGTTGGTAGAGAGCTAATTAAGTTCTCGAGGCGTCCCTCCAGAGGCGTACCCATGTGGCGTAGGAAGTTCCTTAGCTTGACCATTTATTGGAAATCCAAAGAGACAATACACGCCCTGTGCGGTTTTAGTTGTATAACCTGCTATGTAATGTGGTGGTAACCTGCTATTGGACATAGTAGCTATAGTAGGCATACGACGAAATGTGTATTTGTTGGCTAAGATTAATATTATACTTTCAAAATGCCTTCTGCACTATGCACTAATGATAATATTAAAAAGATTTTGCGTATCAAACATGTTTGACTATTATAAGGAGAAATCTTCTCCAATTGTGCGCTTGCACTTTGTGTGTGCGGGGAGGCCGTGTGGTAGTTTCATTTTCCAAAAGCATAGTGGATCTCTTTTCCTTTTCTTTGTGGAAATAACTTTTTTTAAGATCTCACACCAGTCTCATGACTGACCTGGAGTTTATTGTTCCCTTTTTAAACTCTGGGTGTCCATAATTTTCCATACAGGCAGGCTAGAGTCAGGTTATTAGTTGTTCTGGAGTGAAGTCAGAAAAGATATGCTGTGGAGATCAGGAGTTCAAGCTGGACGGCGAGGCGTATCACTAGTATTTGATATTCTTTTCCACTGTTTTGTTGTTGTAACACTCTGATGATGTAATGTATTAACTGATATGTTTTAAAGATTATTCATTATCTATTATGTATTGTTCCGCTGCGAAATATGAAATTCTGATATTGTTTCTATTTTGTCTTCTATTATTTTCTTTTTTAACCCTAACGGTTCGGTTTTTTGGCATTCGATTGTTCGGCATTTGATACATTGGACGTATTGATGCCGACTTTCGAGCGTTAAAAAATCGGGTCGTTATAGTTGTGGTTCAAGTTTACGGGACCAGCCATGTTTCCGTTTCAGCGTGCAGCAAGTCGTTCGTTTTTTGTGATCCACAGGTTGTAGACAGAGAAAGCATAGCACCGCCGCATGTCAGGACATTTAATGGAAAGGTCAAATAAAGATAAAAAATTATGGACTTCAATTAAAAGTACACCGGAGAGTATACGATGTTTGGCTGAAGGGTGTTGACACATCTTGATCGGAGAAGTGGAGAGTACGGACATGAACTGTGATGATAGCGGGGATGCATCATGATGCCAATGTTCTGTACAGTGTTACAACACATCGATTACCAGTATTATTCACAGTAGCCATGGACAGCCACGCTGCAGTCAACACCATATATGTATAGTACTAATAAAGAGCAGGAGAAAGGATATACAAATGCAGATATGTTCGTTATAACTGTGGAATGAGTGTCAGAAGTCAGACCAAATTACGGTTAATGGCACCGTGTTTGTGATTAACACTGCTTCCTGGCAGGAATATGTACATCTTCAAAATGGCAAAAGAGGACATAACTTTTCATGTTATAAGTTTGATTAATACACCCACTCGTGTGTCATAAGCACATGGGCAGGACTGTTTACTGTATTAAGGAGGAACGTGGCGCGCCAAGCACTGTCAGTATCATTTACTATGTAACTGTATGTAGTGATAGTAAAAATAAAGTGCAGAGAGGAATATATATATATATATATATATATAAAGAGGGTATGTATGTATATGTATGTCTGAATGTGTGTGTATATGTATGTTTGTGTGTGCATGCAGACACATATAAATATCTGTATATGGATGTATATGTGTGTGCATATATGAATATGTGTACATATATACATGAATAAATTGTGGGGAAAACAGATTTTAGGTCGTTGTTACTATTTGTACGGCAATGATGACAGTATTATAAGATAAGCTAAAATTTGAGTATGTCAGTAAATATAGTTAATTTTGTTTTCATTCTTTAACTGCCCTGATTGTCCTCACATAATGGCAGCAGCAGGAGGTTGTGCAAGAATATTATTGAACTGGTATGAAATTTAGAACAGTTAATGTACTCCACAATGCCTCCGTCAGTAAGAGTTTTTTCTCCAGCCATGTTTGACCGCATAGTAAGATCGCGTATGGAGCACGGGAGGCGGTACGAAGCACGACCTAGGCAGCCATATAGTTGATTTTTGCACCACTGGTAATAGCACAACATCAAAAGCAAGGCAAGATAAAAAATTTCAGAGCTACATGTTGATATAAAGGCTGTCAATATAATCCAATGACTGTGTGCAAAATTTTATAACTATGCAATTATAGAAGCAAATAAAGAGAGTAAATACTGATGAAGTTCATAACAGGTTAGCTAGTCATATAACTATTTTAAATGTTGATAAAACAGTGTGTAGAGAAAATCAAACAAGTAGAATATAGGCGAGGTTGGAAAGGAAGCATATTGAGTACAACACAGCCTAACGGTTGTTGAAACAGACATGAAAGTTTTCATACGAACATAAATTAAAAACCAGTAGGATTGGATGTCATCATTGGTTGCCTTGCCCTGGGGCCAGCCCTGTGATGACTCATCACAGGACCGGTCCCAGGGCGAGGCAACCAAGACGGTCGCCTAGGGCAACACGATGGAGGAGGGTAATAGAGAATCAAATTAATACATTTGATTATCTTAATATAATTATTGACCAATTCTTTAGCAGTACCGTTATTAGTTTTATAATGATTCTTTTTGTAATTATATTGACCGACTCCTTAGCTGTCAGTTGGATTGATTCTCTTTTGTAATCTATTTATATCTGATAATATTAATGAAAAGGCTATGCCATTGTTTATTCATTTAAGAGTTTCTTCATGGTATCGGAGCAGTAGTCTGTCCTAAAAGCTAAAACTTTCTCATCACTTTTTCTATTTTTTTCAGCAATCCTACATAAAGCATTACCATGTCCACTGATCCACAGATTATCGCCATCCCTAACCCAGAAAATCCAACCCAAAATCTTCAACTCATAAACATCTCCCACCCATCCATCATTAAACTTACCTCCACAAATTATCTTGCCTGGAAACTCCAGATTGAAGCCATTCTCATCGGCTATGACCTTTACAAATACATTGACAACACTCATCCATGTCCTCCTCGCATCATCACCACCAACAATGTTGAAGCTCCAAACCCGGCTTTCCTTCCATGGATTCGGCAAGACAGACTGTTGTTTGGCTCACTTGTCGGTTCCATCTCCTCCTCTCTTATTCTGCTAATCCAGCAATCAGCCACCTCCCGTGAAGCATGGAAAACTCTTGCCAACACCTATGCTCGCCCGACTCGTGGTCACATAAAGCAAATTAAGAACCAGATCAAGAAAGCCACGAAGGGTTCTCAGTCCATATCGGACTACATGCAGTATGTTAAGTGTCGAACTGATCAACTTGCTGCACTCGGCAAACCGATGGATCATGAAGACGTCATTGAGAAGATCTTAGAGGGCTCGATGATGACTACCGCCACATTGCAGATATAGTGGAAGGTAGGGACACCCCCATATCATTTGATGAGCTTCGTGAAAAACTCATCAACAGAGAACTGACTATTCAACATGCGCAACCCACTTCTTTCCCTCATCTCGCCACAGCAAATGCTGCGTCGACCAGGCCCAATAGTTCACAACGCTCCTCGTCAAATCAGAAACAGCCTTCACACTCTGCTCCTCGACAACAATCATCTCATCCTCCGCAAGTCACGACTCGGCAGCAAAGGCCCTATCTACGCAAGTGTCAAGGATGTCGCCAACAAGGTCATACTGTTACTCAGTGTCCCCTCTTTCAGCTAGTACCTGCCTCCTCACAAGGTGCTACTCGTTCCTTTCCCATTGGATCTCAGTGGTACCCAAAGGCGCATGTTGCCACAACATCAGGTGTCGAAACCCCAACCTGGCTTCTTGACAGTGGTGCCTCTCATCATGTCACAGCTGACCTTGGCAACCTCTCGCTTCATGCTCCATACGATGGGCCTGACGATATCGAAATTGGTGATGGTACTGGGCTACACATTTCCAAAACTGGTTATACTTCTATTAAAACACCCTCTCGCACTTTTCAGTTACATAATATTTTGTTTGTTCCTGCCATGAAAAGAAATCTAATCTCAATATCTCAGTTTTGCAAAACTAATAATACTTCGATTGAGTTCTTACCATCTTCTTTTCGTGTGAAGGATCTACTGACAGGGGCCACATTGCTGGAAGGACAACCTAAAGGTGGTGTGTATGAATTGCCGGTTTCGCAACTAGCTTCTCGTCCTTCTGTCTTCGTCAGTACCAAAGTGTCCTCATGTGACTGGCATCATCGTCTTGGTCATCCATCTGAGTCAATCCAACGTCATATCGTCTCTAAATTTGGTTTATCTTTAGATTTATCTAGTTCCAAGCAGTTTCACTGTAAAGACTGTTTTTGCAATAAAAGTCATAAATTGCCTTTTTCTCAATCATCTATTGTGTCTACTTCTCCTCTTCAAATTATTTATTCTGATGTGTGGACTTCGCCTATTTATTTTGTTGATGGTTACAAATACTATGTCATTTTTGTGGATCACTTCACTCACTATATATGGCTTTACCCCCTCAAACGAAAATCTAATGTAGCTACTATTTTTCCACGTTTCAAAGCTCTTGTTGAAAACTTCTTCAAACAAAAAATAGTCACATTTTACTCTGACAATGGGGGGGAATATATAGGTCTCGCCAAATCCATTGGTCTTGCTACATACTTATCCACACATGGTATCTCACACCTCACCTCGCCACCTCACACTCCAGAACATAATGGCTTCTCCGAACGTAGACATCGTCATATTGTTGAAACAGGACTTTCTCTTCTCTCTAAAGCTTCCTTACCACTAACCTTCTGGTCATATGCCTTCTCCACTGCCACCTATCTCATAAATCGCCTTCCAACACCCACTCTTAATATGATCTCTCCCTATCACAAACTCTTTGATTTGCCACCCAATTATTCCAAGCTTCGAGCCTTTGGTTGTTTGTGTTATCCTTGGCTCCGTCCATATTCTCCCCACAAACTTGCCTGTCGCTCCACACCATGTGTCTTTCTTGGCTATTCACTTACTCAGAGTGCTTATCTGTGTTTTGATCCAAGCACTAAAAAGATCTACATCTCACGTCATGTTCGATTTGTTGAATCTGAGTTTCCTATGTCTAAAGTTGATCCGCATCTCCCTCGTCCCGATGACTTGACATATGAAACATGGCTCCCTTAACATGTCATTCTCCCGGTTTCATCCACATCATCTGAAGTTAGTTCCAGCGGCTCTTTGCCAGTCGACTCCAACACACAAACAGAGATGGTAGATCAACAAGGCTTGTCTCTAGCCCTCTCCTTTCCCTTTCCAAACCCACCTCATGCTTCTCCTACTTCTCCCAACCCCTTACCACCCCTATTACCCACCACAGTACCTGAAATTGCTCATAGCATGTCACCACCTGCCCTTTTAGCTTTACCCCCACCTATCCTTAACCAAGTCTCGGACATCCCATCACTCCCACCCTTGATCCGCACCTCACCCATCATTACTCGTTCTCGAAATAACATCCACAAACCAATTAACAAACTCAGCCTCTCGGCCCAACTTACCTCTGAAATTGAACCTACATGTGTATCTCAGGCCATTAAGGATGGCAGATGGAGACAGGCGATGTCCGAGGAATTTGATGCCTTGGTTCGAAATGGCACTTGGGAACTGGTACCTCCCAATGGTGTGCAAAATATTGTAGGATGTAAATGGATTTTTCGACTTAAACGTTTACCCGATGGCTCTATTGATAGGTACAAGGCTCGCTTGGTGGCAAAGGGGTTTCACTAACGACCAGGAGTAGACTACCATGAGACATTTAGTCCGGTTGTAAAGCCGACAACAATTCATCTCGTCCTCTCTCTTGCTGTCAGCCAAGGTTGGGATCTTCGTCAACTCGATGTCAACAATGCCTTTCTCCAAGGCACACTCATTGAAGATGTATTCATGACCCAGCCCCAAGGTTTTGTTGATGCTGACAATCCACACCATGTCTGCAAATTGCGAAAGGCGATATATGGTCTCAAGCAAGCTCCTAGAGCTTGGTATAATGAACTTCGCAGGTTTCTACTTGCATCTCACTTCTCAAACTCGGATGCTGACACCTCTTTGTTCATTCTCAATGACAAAGGTATAACTATCATGTTACTTGTTTATGTTGATGATATCATCATCACAGGTAATAATGCAGAGTCAATTCAGAACTTTATCTCAGTTCTTTCTCGTCGTTTTTCGCTCAAAGACCTCGGCACTCTTCATTACTTCCTTGGTGTCGAAGTTGTTCCTCGTCCTCGAGGTCTTCTTCTCTCACAACGAAGATACATAGCCGAGTTGCTAGCTCGAACAAAGATGACTGATGCTCGACCAGTTGCAACACCGCTTTCCACCTCTCCTATTCTCACTCTTCAATCTGGGACGACACTTACTGACCCAACCGAATTTCGAGCTGTAGTTGGTAGTCTTCAGTATCTCTTACTTACTCGTCCAGACATTGCCTATGTAGTCAACAAATTGTCTCAATACATGCATCGTCCGACTACGGAACATTGGAATGCTGCCAAACGACTTCTTCGATATTTGTGCGGCACCATTGATCATGGTATTATGTTACATCATTCGTCACCTATCACTCTACATGCTTACTCAGACGCTGATTGGGCTAGTAACAAAGATGACTTCACCTCCACCAGTGCTTATATTGTCTACCTAGGGAGAAACCCAATATCCTGGAGTTCAAAGAAGCAACGAACAGTAGCTCGCTCCTCGACTGAAGCTGAGTACCGGTCTGTTGCTTCAACAGCTGCTGAGGTGAGATGGATAACATCTCTTCTTACTGAATTGGTTTCACATCCTCACAACAACCTGTCATTTACTGTGATAATGTGGGAGCAACAAATCTCTGCTCCAATCCGGTCTTTCATTCTCGCATGAAACATGTAGCTCTTGATTTTCACTTCATTCGTGAACAAGTTCAAGATGGCATCTTACGAGTCACACATGTCTCTTCGACAGATCAACTAGCTGATGTACTCACCAAACCATTACCCCGCATGCGTTTTCATGACTTGTTAAACAAGATTGGTCTCACCTCAAGGAGCTCCAACTTGCGGGGGCATAACAGAGAATCAAATTAATACATTTGATTATCTTAATATATTTATTGACCAATTCTTTAGCAGTACCGTCATTAGTTTTATAATGATTCTTTTTGTAATTATATTGACTGACTCCTTAGCTGTCAGTTGGATTGATTCTCTTTTGTAATCTATTTATATCTGATAATATTAATGAAAAGGCTATGCCATTGTTTATTCATTTAAGAGTTTCTTCAGAGGGCAACATTTTCAATATTCATGTTATGTTGATATTACTGAAAGGGCAAATTTTTTTAATGAGGTTAGTTAGTGTAGTGATTTGTTGTATCCTTCCCAGTTGGAGTACCTGAGTTCGAGCGTGACTTTTTGCAATTTTTATTTCCTGTTCTCTTCCATCCTATGTTTTTCCTAAGGCAACTAAAGGTGTTGGTCCGGCTATGGTCATCAAAATGTATTCAAAAGGGAAATTGTAGTCAAATAAAGTTCGAGGTTGGAAATTTGGAAATGATGTTTACTTAAACATAATGTCAACACGCGCAAACTTAACAGAATGAGGGTAGGTAGCGTGCACAGTACATGCAATGGTAAACCAATTAATTTATGTTCGTTTTAACTAGTACATGATGTGCACTTGTACCAAGTATTTATAAAAGCTGTGAAAACAGTGTAATGTACGAATAAACCGTATTTGCCTTGGTATGTAGTAGGCAGTCATAAGCTATAGCTTATGTTTCATCCTTTCACTTTTTTGCAGTCCAATGAATAGGTTATAAAATTTAGTCCGATTAATTATTGATGATAACCATACTGATATCCATTCCAGTGAGTAGCAAACAGGGGCAAGGGAAATAATGAAGAATTTAACTAGTTGATTACGCATTTCATAGAAATAAATCATATTTTGGTAGAACTATTTTTTTCACAGTTACGGCTATGAGTAAACCTGTAGATAAAAGAACTAACATAGAAAAGAGGCTCAATTTTTGAACATGTGACTAAAATTTTGATCTGGATATTTCCACTTCCCAGCTAAACAAACTGCGAAAATAAAACAAAATTCCCATATTTTGGTGAAGAACCTACCCTTCCCTCGGTTGTGAGATGTTATTACGATCCAAAGGAGATGTTACCCTAACTATTATAATATAACATTGCAAATCAAAAGTCGATTTGTAATTACAAATACCTAAAATTTTAAATTTTCGTGAATTTCTTTTTAATTAGCATTGATGAGGAAATGAGGGTATTTTCTTGTTGCCCCAACTGGATGGATGTACACAATTTTGTTGCAAGTACATGTTTAGCTGTTGGAACTGATGAAATCTAGAACAAACAAACACACATCTAAACTCAAAAATAAATATTACCAAGTGAATACCGTTATCATTCTATTGAATAATTGGATGCAACAAATCAAATACTCAACCCCAAAATCTAGGACAGTGAAACTTAATCGTTAATTGACCTGATGATATATGATTTATGAACAAATATGAAATCATTATGTAAAACTTATAGAATCAAACAAAAAATTGTAGTCTTTTTCCATAATTAACTATTGTTTCCTATTTAGTGAATCTAATATTTGAGTGCAAATAATTTCAAGTGGTGCTAAGTGCACCTAGTATGAGTTCTATTTTACGCAATCTTCAATTTGCGCCCGCTCTCTACTTCGAATAGCCCAATATAAAAAAATACCTATTATCTAGTTGACTTTCTAAAAAATTGGTCAATCGGCATTGTAGTGTTGATCGAATGTGTTAGATACTCACTATTATACCACTGGAGTTGCTTTATATTTTGATCAGCAATATATTGTTGATCGGTTCGGTAATGTATTTCTGATCAATTGGGTAAAATGGATTAACTTTTGATTTTTTTTGAGTAAAATGGAGTACGTATTAGGTTGCATGTAGAACCATTCATAACTGTATTATTATACATCCACAGAACAATATCATATCATTCCTCAGTTGATCTGCTACTATAACAGTTGATTAAACAACCACCCTCATAATTCTTATGAAAATAGAGATGTAGATAATAAAATACCTGTTCTGCATTGTTAACCCGCTTTTTTACAAGGCTATGGGCAGGCGGGTTTAACTTAATCGACTGCACGTTCATCAAGGCTGGTGTACGATGGATTCAGTCCACTGGATGGATGGATGACACAACGAACTTGAAAGATGGAAATTGGATTGGACAGAGATGGATCGACTATAAATTGGGTCAAGAAAATGTGGTTCGATCTAGAAGTCAGAAGCTGTTTGGCATTGGAGTGAGAAGAGGTTCCCTCGGCAGTGGACTAAGGTCGTTCGGCACAAACCTCGCTCGGCATTCTACCCTCGCTCGGCACAAGCCCCACTCGACATTTAGGTCATTCAGCACGCATTGGTGGTTCGGCATTTGGGTCGTTTGGCACACATTGGTGGTTCGGCATTCGGGTCGTTCGGCATTCGATGGTTGTTCATTATTTGGGTCGTTCAGCACTCATTGGTGGTTCGGCATTGCAGAAGCACTCGGCATTCAGTAGCGCTCGGCATCCAGGAGCGTTCGGCATTTAGAAGCGCTCGGCATTAGAAGATCGTTCGGCATGATGGGCGCTCGGCATTAGAAACTGTCCGGCATCAAACATGGTTCGGCGTGATGGAGGTTCGACATGAAGGAGCGTTCGGCATTGGATGGATCGTTCGGATTCAGGGAGCATTCGGCATTGGATGGATTGTTCGACATCAGGAAGTGTTCGGCATTGGATGGATCGTTCGGCATCAGGGGTCGTTGGCATTGAATGGATCGTTCGACATGACAACCTCGCTCGGCATGCGAGCACGTTCGGCACGGCTACCTCGTTTGGCATACGAGTTCGTCCGGCAAGGCATTTTGGTTCGGCGTGGGCCGTTCGGCCCAAATGGGCTTAGGTTATTCAGAGATCCCAACAACTACCTAGACGTGTCTATAAATAGAGCATGTAAAGCTTCAAAAAAGGGATATTCTGCCTCTTCTCTTCTGTTCTCTGACTTTTTTCCTAAGACTAAGGCTAGTATCCCACTTTGTAACTGTAACTGATTCTTACATCAATAAAAAGATAACTTCTGGAGTGGACGTAGGCCGGAGTTAGCCGAACCACTATAAAATCTGTTGTTCTTTACCGCTTTCGTTTTAATTTTGATTGTTCTTCATATTATTACTCTCTACATACATCCTATCTGTGAGCTGTGATTGGGATTTGGTGCTTTCATCTGCATTTGGGTGTTGGTGACCAATTTTGGCGCTAACATTTTGGTGCTTTCATCTGAATTTGGGTGTTAGTGACCAATTTTGGCGCTAACATTTTGGTGCTTTCACTGAGAAGGCAAACACTCAGGGATTTTGGAGCTAGGAACTTGGACTCTAGAAAGCAATGCCTAGGCCATCAACAAAAAAGCAAGTGATAGAAAGGAGCAATCAGGAGGGAAGTCAAGAGGCTTCCTCTGGAGCTGGAGCAGGTTAAGCATCCATCTACATCACCAGAGAGGAAATGGAAGTCATGATAAAAAGACAAGGGGAGATGATGCAGGCTCTTCTTAGACAATTTACGCAAGCAGGAAATGCAGGGGCTCAGATCCATGGAGCCAGATCAGAAGCGCTCAACCAGCAAGTAGAGGGAATGATTCAGTAGGGGGCAACCTCCAATCAACAGAAAACTAACAATCCGGATGGACCTGGACTCGGGGGCGCACCATCAGATAATGCTGAACCAGTTCATACGCAACAGGATGCTGGCTGGAATGTAAGAGCAAGAGATGAAGAGTATGTACCGGAATTTCCTTAGGAACTCGGGGGGCATCCCTTGGCGGATAATGCTGGATTAGCTGAGATTATCAAGCGAAACATGCGCGGGGGTTTGACCAATAGAGATCTGGAAGGAGTAAACAAGAGTCCGTTCACTCGTGAAACTAGGATAGCTCGGAATCCGCCAGATTTCAAGCTACCTAACGTGGAAATGTACAATGGCAAGGATGATCCAACAGATCACTTGATGAGATATACAAGACACATGGAGGTGCTGGGGGCATCGGAAGAACTTATGGCTCGATGTTTCCCTTTATTCTTAACGGACATAGCCGCTGTTTGCACCGAAATTGGGCAACACCCTTCGAAAGTTTTTGAAGAGATAATAAATGAAGAAACTAAATTGAAAATGGGGATTATCTAACAAAAACTCCAAATCACAGAAAAGTAAATTGCACGGAAAACAGCAATTTAGAGTGGTTAGGCGTTTTGCCTACGTCCACTATGAAGTTTTGTCACTTTATTGCTTAATACTTGAAGGTTACAAGTGTTTTAAAGCGAAGTATAGCAAATAATAGACTTGAATTCGAAATTAACCACAATGAAGGCGATATGGAGTGATTCTGGCAGCGTTTAGGCGTGCTTTCTCTCTAAAAATTCTCCGATCCCCTTTTTGAATGACCAGGGGCTCTATTTATAGGTGTAGGAGGCTGGTATTTCACCTAAAATCAGGGGAGAACGCTTTTGGCACGTGAGGGGGGCCATATGGCCGAATTCTGGAGATCCGGACCCACTTTGGGATCGATTCGACCCTTGGTTCGAATAGACCAAAAAAGCGTCCAATCGTGATGAAACTTGGCGTGGACATTATTCTATGTATACGCAAGCTCCTGTGAAAATTTCATAGTATTTGGACTTGTAGATCTCAAGTTATGATCGATTCAAGATGGTGCTCCTCGTCCTATGGATTCGTTCGAATCGATATGGTTCGAATCCGTAGGGTCGAATCCATGCTCCTGCGCATGAGAATGATGACATGGCGTGAATTTCCCGGGTTGATCCACTTGTTTCTCCGAGTTTACTGGGTCGAACCCTAGGTTTTAGCCGCGTTTACTTGGTGGATTCGAGATGTTGGATTCGAAGGTTCGCTACCTTCGAATCGATGGAACCGATACGCATTCGAATCGAATAAAATATGTTACTGTGGATCGATTCGAAGTTGTCTCATCATGGGGATTCGAAGACAAGCAGGGAATGGAGTCGGAGCTCCCTCAATTGGATGGATTCGAAGGACTCTTCCTTGATGGATTCGAAGGTGGAAGATGGTTTCATGGATTTGAACTAGGGCATACGAGTATGGATTCGACGCATGGCTATCTGAGGGCTTGCTCGATGGAGTCGAAGTAAAGGTACTCCTCATGGATTCGGAGCAATATACGTCTGATGGATTAGAACTAAATCATACATGGGTGGATTCGAACTATTTCCATCTTGATGGATTTGAGGCACGACTACATCTCATGGGTTCGAACTAATGCAAGGATGATGGATTCGAACCTAAGGCTTGGTCCTGTTGGGTTCGAACCAGGGCTATTCCTTCCACTTTCAACTGGCGATGACTTGAGCATACGAACTCGGATTGTCTCGAAATTCGAAACGTTGGCTTCTATGGCTTTGCTTGACGTGCCTTATCAATTATAGCCCGATCCGAACTTGGACAAAATTCATCGGTATTTGTAGTTATCCGGCAATCATTCAATGTCGAGGACGTGTGATCCTGTTTTTCCAGTCAACTCCTTGGTATCTCGGCCTTGACAAAAGGTGGGATAACATTTGCCCCCCAAAGTACGTCTTGTGTAAACATGACGTGCTTTGAAAAGTCGCAGTCTCACGTTGGACAATCGGGACATGCTCTTCTGAAAGTTGTATTCTTTATTGCTGCAATTAACCATCGTATGATTGTGATTTGACTGTTAGTCATTGAAACCATGATGAGATGAACATTTGATCCCTGTAAATGTTAAAGATCAAATGTTAGTCATACACATATGCATATATGTGTCACCTTGACTTTGGTTTACGTTGCATTATTGCAAGTCGTTGTTGGTTCAGTTCGTTATCGAATTCCGCATCGGTCCTCTCTTGAACCAATATGAGATTCGAGTCAAAACATTGTCTTTATGATTGTCTATGATCATCCTCTTGTATTGATCCTCTCCTGAATCGGTACAAAAGGTAGACAAGTAATTTTTCAAATCGAAGCGATGCGTTCATTCTCATCGACAGTTCCTGATGGATTCGAAGCATGTCTGTTCGAATCGGTAGCTTTCGAATCGATGGTGCGATAGAGTTAACACTTCGAGTCGATTGGATCTTCGATCCAGCCCTTGTTCAAGTGCTTCTTCGAATCGATGATGCCTCGCATCGATGCTGCCTTGTCTGGTTCGAAGTTTACGAAGGATTTGGAGCCATGAGAGATTCGAAGTCTCTGAAGGATTCAACGTTGTGATGGATTCGAAGCTTTGTGGTTTCGAAAGTAGTTGTTCGAATCGATGGGGTTGTGACCTGTGGCAAGCGGTCAATATGACCTGGAGACGAAGCGCCACTAACCCATCCTGGAATCCATATAAATACATGAGGCCGGTTTCATTTTCACTTTTTACTATTGCTTTAGCTGCTTCTTCGAATCTATCTCCTAGAGCCAAATCAAACGTGCTTTTCCACGAATCGATCAAATTCCTTCAAGCTTCCATTTGTAATCGAATCAAATCAGGTAACCAATGGATCGATTCGAGTTAAGAATGATGAAACTGGAATTTTTTGGCATCGATTCGATTTTTTCTTCTGAAAATTTTGAAGAGTTGTGAGATCTGAAATGGGTCGATTCGATGGTTTTGAGAAATGAATCTTTTCGAACCGTATCGACCCAGAGTGTTGTTTTGGAGGAGCAGAGCTTTCGAAGGACATTGTCTTTCTCTGCCTCGTATCGATTCAGAAGGTTGTCATTCGAATCGATTCACATAGCAGGGTTTGAATCGTTGCTTGTGAAGGAGCTTCGTGTCGATCGATTCGAAGTTATAGTCCAATGATCGATTCGAAGGCATGGAACTTTGATCGATACAAAGTTACCTTGCGCCGATGGATTCGAAGTGCTGCTCCATCCCAATTTACATCGAGTCGAACCTCATGGATTCGAATCATATCGATTCGATTTGCATCGATTCGACTCGTATCGAATCGAGTCGATTGATTCGAACGTCTTCGCTCCGGAGACTGCTAGTCTTCTGATTTGTTCCAACTTTTGAACTACGACCAATTTCAAGTTGAATTTTGATGAACTTAATGAACTTTAGCATACTTGACTCTGACGAGCTTCGGCATTGCACAATCGAACTTGACGGTAAGACTTGACTTCCTTTTTGAAGCTCGTCGATGGAACTGTGACTTAACCAAAACATAACAGATTTATACTTGAATTGGTCAGTAGCATCTGGATGGTGTGGAAGTGACGGTCAGTGATGACGGTCATTTCCATTCTCAAACTCCAAAGTTTCGTTATTCAGACATCTTGTTCCAGCTTGTAAAATCTGCTTAAGTTATGCACAACACTTGCACTACACGACATATTCATATACTTCAAACTGGGGAATACACGGGCTTCTTTTGTACTTAACGCTCATTCTGGTGAGTTAGTTAATTATGGAGTCTTCAAGTTCTCAACAACAAGAGGTACAAAGCTCGCCTCCTCCGGTGCTTGAGATTCCAGAAATCCCTCCTAAAGTGATAGATCCGGCTCCGGACGAATTGCCGGAGGCTTTATTTATCGAGGACCCCGTTGATTCTGTCCAGTCCAACATCTCTGAAGCATTATTGGGTCGGATATGTTCGAAACGTAACCTATCTCTGAACGATGTTTTGCTACCGGGCGTTGATGACAGACCTCACAATCCGCCCGAGGGGTATACTGCTTTCTATCGCCATGCCTGTGCGGCTGGAACTCTCCCTCCATTTAACCAATATATCAGGGAGATGTTATCGTTTATTGGAATCGCCCCCTCACAACTTCATCCCAATGGACACGCATGGCTGAACAGCGTTTTCGTTTTATTTATGGATCATCTCTTTCGTCCGCCAAGGCCAACTGAGATTAGACACATATTCAACTTCAAGAGCAGGGGCGATAGTCCAACTTTCACCTTTTTGGAAGCAGTTAGAAACTGCCAGATCATGACGGGAGCCTGGACCAGACTCAGTTATTTTAAGAGTGAATGGTTTTTTGTTCGATGCCCCCCAGGGTTCGCTAGGCGATGGCTGTCTAGACGTAAGTGTCGTAAATCACACAAGCTTTCTTTAATAGTTGTTGACAACACTTGAACTAATATCAGGCGTTTTTCTTGCAGCTATCATCTCAAGGCCTGACGGTGGTCACTACAAAGGCGTTGTCCGATGTTTACAAGGGGTCCCGAGTGATTTGGGGCACATCGACTCAGTGTTAACTGATGATAACTTAAGGACGCTGGGTTTAATTGAGACGAACCAGAGTATTGTCATCGAGGGGTTGGCGAAATCGGCTTCGAAGACAAAGAAGAAGACGACGAAAAGAAAACCCGGCGTAGTGATCAGAGAAATGAGCGACGACGAGAGGACGCCCACTGATACCGAGTTAGCGGCTGATCTTTCCCGAATAGAGGAAAAGCGGAAAGGCAAGGCTGTTGTCCCTAAACTTAAGAGACGGAAGTCTGTAGTCGTGTCTCATTTGATCCCCGGAATTACTACCTCTGACGCTGCTCTTTGTCAATCATGAAACAATTTTATAGGACTGGATGACATTCCCATCCCGGAATACGTATCTCTCCACCACGAGTCCGGGTTGGATGAACTCCGGGAAGCGTTAGAATTAAGCGAGCCTTTACCTGTTAGTGCAGCCGACACTTCTGGTTGGTCGGGGGTTTTGCACATTTGCACACACTTTCATAACACTACACGGCTTCCACACAAATTGCATTGCTTTCGCCTGGTATTTAACTGAATTGCTTCACTTTTTCAGGTGCTATGTCTGGCCGTCACTCTACATTGGACAAACTCCGACGAGTACCTCACCCTTCGTCTTATTACGAATCTCGACGTGGAGACTCCGATCGCGATCGTGAACGGAGGCATCATGGCCAGGAATATTATGCCAGGGATTATCATCGCAGTTATTCCAGTCAGGAGCGATCGGATAGAGATCGGAGACACCGCTCCTCCTCTCGTTCTCCTCCACCACCCCGAAGCCATATTCAGGTGTCTAAGCCTCTGCGACATCAACCGTCTTCGCAGGTTTCGAGGCTCGAGCCACACCGTTCTAGAACTGAGGTTTCTACGACCACGGCTACGGAGGAGGCCCCTAATGAACCATCTGGTGAAGGGGCCATCAGACTTGCTCAATTAAAGAGGGATTTTCCGGAGATTTGCTTCGACGCTTGTATTTTTCCTCCTAATCTTAAAAGAATCCCCGAAGACGCCGTGACCACGACACTTAGCTACACCCGCGATTTCTATGCTCATTACAAAGAATGGTATAAAGCAGCTGTTAAAGCTTCAAAAGCAGCCTTTGATCGGGCCAAAATTATCGAGAAACTGGAAGCCGACTTGGCTCAGAAGAATCGCATTGTTGACATACTCCAATCTGAGACGGAATCTTCCCGTAAGGCCGAAACCGAGTAGTTAAAAAAGGTTGATGAGACATTAGTTGAGATGGCAAAGATGCAACAGGCACATTGCACTTTGGTTGAAGATTTGGGCCATCGATACAAAAATGTTGAAGCCGAGCGGGATGCGGCAGTCAAAGAACTAGAGGAATTGAAGGCTAAGTTTGCTGATATGAACAAAGAAAAAGACGATGCTAATACGGCCGCGCAAGAAGCGTGTGAGCAAGCTGTGTCTCTCCGAGCTGAGCGTGATGCGGCAGTTGCAAGGGTTAAGGAGGTTGAAATGGAGGTGGAGGAGAGAGTCCAGGCAGAGAGGTTCAAGATGGAGGTCGAATTTGATGAACTCTTAGACACATATAATGCCAATGTGTTAGAGCATAGAAATCTCTCCTGGCTAGGAGATTACTCGATGCCTCTCTACAATGCCTGGAAGAAATTATTGGAGAACAAGAGGATGTCTTGCCCGGATGGAGTATTAGATGAGTTTGAGCTTGAGTCACGTTTGCTTAGCGAGGATGAGAGAAAAAATCTTCACGGGGCGATAATTTCTGTTGAGAAAGAAAGACTTGGCATTCACCAAGCGGAGATTGGTGAAGGTTCGGGTGTCGCGCATCATAGTGATAACATCGAAGTCTCTATCCCTACTTCATCCGAAGCTACTGCCACGGTTGATCCACAAGTTATTCCTGCTTACAACCCGGACCAACCGGAGTTGTCCTCTGGCAAGATTACTGTCCCCGAGCCTGTTCAAGTTCCAAGGCAAGGCAAAGAAGGTACTTTGATTATTTCCCTCATGTCTTAAAGTATCGATTTTCGAGAGAATTTTCTAGACTGATTACTTTTGCTCTCCTTTGTTCAGTGACTGAGAGTGTCACATTCGTGCCTCCAGTTCCTCCGGTTTTATATCCTACGTGCGGAGTTATTGTTACCGAGGCGATCTCAACCGCGGCCATGGCCGGTGAGATGGGAGAGGGGAGCTCGATGTCATTCGATGTTCAAATGATTGAAGAGCTACTTGGTCACTCTCTTGACCTATTCCTGATCCTTCATTCGTGACGAGTGGAGCTGCTACAGTCTTCAGTTCTGTTGTAACAACCACCAGCGTATCCAACGCAGCTCAGTTGACTCGAGAAGAAGAGATTTTAGCTGAGATAAGCGGTGAAATGGCCACGATGGTGACGGTTGGTGGTCCTGGTAGCGACACTGCTCCTTCGAGCTTATCTTCTTTAATGGTGATCTCTGCCGGTGGCACGGTAACTGTCTCGAGCATTGCTGAACAAACACCTGTCACCACCCCCATGCCTTCAGTTCGCCCTCACAAGAGGATCTCTATCCCTTCCAGCTCTGAGGAAGACGTTGATATTATGCCAGATCCGGAGGATGTTCCAAAGAAAGACAAGAAATCCCGTAGGAAGCTGGGTAGCGGGTCCAGCGGCTCGACTCCGAAGAAGAAGCCCCGGAAGAAGAAGGAGTGAGCTTCTTGTTTTATCATGTGGTTGTGAAATAGCAATTCTTTTACATTTTCTTTTGTTCTTGTAGAGCCGTGTATATATGTGGATTCGGCCTCCACTTAATTGAACTTTTTGACTTGCCATGTAATCGAACCTGTTTTTTGTCGGTTGATGGAATGGGAAGTTGCTCTTTTCTTTTACTTAAGTGTTTTTGCAGTGTTTGTTCTTCTTTATCTTCCTAGTATTTAAACATAACTTCGTGTCATGATTTGACGAAGGAGTTGAACTCTGGTCATAGTGTCACTTAGGTTAGTGATTAACACTTAGCTTTTCTTCCCCCTAGTCTCGGGGAACAACATTTGTACTTTGGTGGTTGATCGCATTTTCTGCAAATCTTAAGCACATGTCCACATTCTGGGGACTTAGGATAATTTGAGATCGATAATCCGGTTCGCATTGAGAGTTACCGATACTTGTAACACAGTTCGCGCACTGGGAACTTGGAGTTAGTACTGATTTTTTGGTTCGCACTTCGGGAACTTGTAATCTATGTTTATATTCCGTTCACACTCTGGGAACGAGTTGTTGGACGTTTATACTCCAATTCGCGCTCTGGGAAGTTGGAGTCTGTTCGCACTCCGGGAGTGATTTGTTGAATATTTATACTCCAATTCGCACTCTGTGAAGTTGGAGTCCGTTCGCACTCCGGGAACGAGTTGTTGGACGTTTATACTCCAATTCGCACTCTGGGAATTTGGAGTCTGTTCGCACTCCGGGAACGAGTTGTTGAATATTTATACTCCAATTCGCACACTGGGAAGTTGGAGTCCGTTCGCACTCCGGGAACGAGTTGTTGAATATTTATACTCCAATTCGCACTCTGGGAAGTTGGAGTCCGTTCGCACTCCGGAAACGAGTTGTTCAATATTTATACTCCAATTCGCACTCTGGGAAGTTGGAGTCCGTTCGCACTCCGAGAATGAGTTTCCAAATGTTTATACTCCAATTTACACTCTGGGAATTTGGATTTAGTAAAAGGATTGTCGTCTATCAATCCCTATAAATGCTGGTGTAGTGTCCTGTCCCCGAGCTCGGGTTTCACTTAGTGAGTGACTGGTCGCATCACAGTCACTCCCTATTTGAATAAATCCCACCGCATGATGGAATTTAGCTCTTCGTGCATCATGATATTATGCGTCATTTTCAGTGAATCACAACTTTTGGCTCGAAGAGATGGCATTTTATTGCTGAAATGAAAGAAATATGGCAAAATTAGTTGCCTTATTACAAGTTCAGACTTCAAAATGCAAAAATAAAATGCTAAGGAAGAAATTGACTAAAAATAGATAAGTAAAGCCTGTCATGTGTAGTAGCGACGGAGACTTTCGCTATTCCAAGCTCTCGGCAAAGTAAGACCGTCAATGATTGACAATTTGAACGTGCCATCTCCGAGCTTTTGTGAAATCACATACGGCCCTTCCCAATTTGGCTTCATGTGCGAAGGGACCGGATAAATTCTCTTGAGATCGCCGGGTTCAAAGGTTCGCGGGCGGACCTTGGCACTGTATATTCGAGCGACTCGACCCTGATACGCGACTGCCCTCAAATCAGCTTCTTCACACTTCTCATCGAGTAGATCTAGAGATTCAGCAAGTGATATGGCATTCGTTTTCGGATCATAGTATGTCACACGATGAGAGCGAACTTCCAATTCAACTGGAATAACGGTTTCAGAGCCATAGGATAGAGAAAATGGAGTGTGTCCGGTTGTAGTCTTGTGAGTCGTTCGATAAGCCCATAGAGCCATAGGCAGTTCATCAACCCACTTCCCCCCGGCTTTTTCCAGTCGTTTCTTCAAAATAGACTTGATAGTCTTATTGACGGCTTCAACTTGACCAATTTCTTAAGTATGTGCTACTGCAAAGAATTTCTTGTGGATGTGAAATCGTTGACAGAAGTTCTTGAATTCGACACTATCGAACTGGGCTCCATTATCAGTGATAATATTATGCGGGAGACTAAACCGGCAGATGATGTTGAGTACCACAAAGTTGATCACTTTCTTTGTTGTAATTGTTGCAAGAGGTTCAGCTTCGACCCATTTGGTGAAGTAATCAACTGCGACGATGGCGTAATTCGCACCACCTTTAGCTAAAGGCAGAGCGCCAATTATATCAATTCCCCATATTGCAAATGGCCATGGGATGACCATTTGGGTTATCTCGGTAGGCGGAGCTCTGTGAATTCGAGCGTGTTTTTGGCAATTATCACGCCTTTTGGCGTAGTCCATAGCATCGCGATTTACGGTAGGCCAATAATATCCATATCGAAGTATTTTCTTGGCAAGTGCTTGCCCCCCCAGTGTGATCGCCACATTCTCCTTCGTGCACATCGTGTAACACTCATTTGACTTCGTCGTGTGCGATATACCGGAGAAGAGGAACATAATATCCCCTTCGATACATAACTCCATTCTGAATGACAAACCGTGAAGCTTTTTGAAGAATTTGTGTTTTCTAACTTCGTCGTTTGGGCAATGTGCCACGCTCAAGGTAGTCTCGGTAGGGGGTCATCCACGATTCCCTGCTGGACGTAGCTTCAAATGTGAATTCATTATTTGCTCGATCAATGCTTGGAGAGGATAAAGTCTCGACAGGAACGAGTCCCAAGTGTTGAGCTTCGCCTGTACTTGCAACTTTGCCAACGAATCGTCTTTTTGATTGTGTTCTCGGGGTACGTAGAAAATGGTATAATAATCGAACTGATCAAGTATTTCCCGGACCCGGGCTAGATAAGCGGCTAATCTTCGCTCTTTGGCCTGGTATTCACCCCGAACTTAGCATACTATCAATTGGGAATCACAGTAGATTTCCACAGCAATAATTCTTAGGTCACGAGCCAACTTCAACCCAGTAAGCAAAGCTTCATATTCGGCTTCATTGTTGGTTGCACGGAAATCAAACTTTAAAGCGTAGCATATGGATCTGCCCTTGGGGGTTTCAAGCACTATCCCTGTGCCCGAGCACCGATCGTTGGATGCACCATCAGTATATAGCTTCCTTTTGTACTCGGGGGATTTACTAGTTTCAGGTAAGTCATCAGGAGTAGTGAATTCGGCAATGAAATCTGCAAGGACTGGACCGTGTATGGCTCGTCTCGGAGTATAGGTGATGTCGAATTGACTCAGTTCAATGTTCCATTTTAGTAACCTTCCAGACGTCTCAGGTCGTGTGAGGACTTGTCGTAACGGCTGATCGGTGTACACGGTGATGGGATGAGACTGAAAATATGGACGGAGCTTCCTCGAAGTGATGACTAGACAGTATGCCAATTTTTCTAACCTTGGATAATTTCTTTCGGCTCCGGTTAACCGTTTGCTAACATAATAGACAGGTTTCTGCACTCAGTCTTCCTCTCGAACTAACGCAGCACTGATTGTGTTTTCAGATACGACCAGATAGAGGTATAAATGTTCATGATCAACAGGTTTTGAAAGAATCGGTGGTGTGGAAAGATGCTGAATCAGTGATTGAAATGCGCCCTCACATTCCGTATTCCATTCGAAGTTTCGTTTCCCTTTTCGGATCAGGTCGAAGAGGGTATGCATTTGTCAGTTGATTTCGAGATGAACCTGCTCAGTGCTGCAACCTTTCCATTAAGGCTCTGAACCTGCTTTATGGTCCTTGGAGTTTGAAGATTTTTGATATCCCAGATCTTTTCAGGGTTGGCCTCTATCCCTCAGGCATTGACAATGAAACCGAGGAATTTTCCGGATGCGACTCCAAAATGACACTTTAGCGGATTAAGCTTCATCCCGTATCTTCGGAGAATATTGAACATTGTCTCCAAGTCCTTGACATGATCAGTGGAATATCGTGATTTGACCAACATGTCGTCTACATAAACCTCCATAGTTTTTCCGATCTGTTTTGCAAACATCCGATTAACCAAACGTTGATATGTTGCCCCGACATTCATCAGTCCAAAAGGCATGACTTTATAGCAGTACAGTCCCAGATCGGTTACAAAGCTTGTATGCTCCTGATCGAGCACATGCATAGGTATCTGGTTGTATCCTGAGTAAGCATCCATGAAAGATAATAATTCATGTCCGGCGGTTGAATCTAAAAGTTGATCAATTCGGGGAAGTGGAAAGCTGTCTTTTGGGCAAGCTTTGTTTAAGTCAGAATAATCAATACACGTCCTCCATTTCCCATTTGGTTTCCGGACAAGTACAGGGTTGGATATCCACTCCGGGTATACAGCGTCTCTAATGAACCCATTTGATTTCAATTTATCGACCTCTTCTTTCAGGGCGGTAGATCTCTCTGGATCCATACCACGCCTTTTTTGCTTGACCGGGACAAACCGCGGATCAATATTTAGGGTGTGGCTCGCTATGTCCGGCGAGATCCCACACATATCAGAATGCGTCCAAGCAAATACGTCCAGATTTGCTTGGAGAAATTCGACCAATTCCCGTTGTGCTCGCAGGCTCAACCGAGACCCAATTTTTAACATCTTTGAATCATCGTTATCACTGATCGAAACGTCAATTGTCAATTCAGCTGGGGAAGCCTTTCTTTCTCTAGATTCATCTTTATTCTCATTGTCTATGGGGTCTAGATCCTTCTGGAATTGGTCGTGGTGCCCGGGTCGAGACCCAGGCGCTAATTGTCAATTGTCGGTGAAACGGACGTAGAGAGATTCCTCTACGCCCTTTCCTTTTTCTTTTCGCTGCGCCTCCCGCAGCTCAGCAACATAGCAAGCTCTCCCCGCAGCTTGATCTCCTTGTACAACCCCTATCCCGTGATCAGTAGGGAACTTAAGGGTCAAACACCATGGGGCAATAGCAACTCTAAATTCAGCAAGGGCTGGTCGGCCCAAGGAAGCAATATACGGAGAGGGAACATCCAGGACAACAAATTGCAACATCCGAACTCTTCGGCATTCTCCCACTCCCAACTCCATCGGCAATTCAACCATTCCGGTTGATATTGTCGCACTTCCGTTGAAGCCGTGGACTCGTGATTGACAAGGTTTTAAGTCCTTAGCTTCCATCTTCATTAAATCATATGCCCTTTTAAACAGTATGTTCACAGAACTCCCACTGTCTACCAAGATCCTCTTCATCCAAGCAGGACCAACTTGAGCGGATATAACCAGTGGGTCAATTGTGGGTGCTACGACTCTATCGGTATCTTGACTTCTAAACACGATGTCGTCGGTCATCGTCTTTTGTTGTTTAGCCGGACCCCGTCTTCAGAATTGCTACAACACTCGAAGTCCACATGCCTGATCGAACTGGCATACGACTCCATTTCCCCCAGCTTCTGTCTGCCGGATGGGGACCACCACTTATTGTATTGATAACCAACCTCCCGCCCGTACGAGCGGGTTCATCCTGCCTTTCCTGATTCTGCGTACGATTTTGATTGGATGGGCCCGCCCCACCAGACTTCGGCGCCCGAACAAACTGATCTAACTTTCTCTCTCTGATCAACTTTTCAATGAGGTCTTGCAAATGTCTACACTCATTGGTGTTATGTCCATAACTTTCATGAAACCTACAGAATTTTCCTGTTTGAATCTGCCTCTCCGATGAAGGCTTCTGAGCAGGCTTCTTGTATTGCATAGTATTACAAGTCTGTAGGTATATGTTTTCCAGCGACGTGTTAAGTGGTGTATAACTGTCAAACATTGCGGCCCTACGCCTCGGACCACGATTCCGGTCTTGCTTCTTGCTCCGGTTATCACTGTTCCTCGGCTGTTGAGTCTATTTGTTTTGAATATTCAACTGGACTTTTCCTCAACTTTCGCCAGACTGTTTAACCGCAACATTACTCTGAATCCCTTCACTGCTGGCCCTTGCATCGTCCTTCTTTCTAGATTGTTTCGCATCCTCTCGCCTCAAGAATTGAGCGGCTTTGGAATAGAAACGGTCCAACGATGCGGGAGACTTTCCAGCTAACCAAATTCCAAACTCGGAATCAGGGTCGATTCCTTTAGTCAAAGCCATTAAGATAGAATTATCACTGGGGTTGGTGATATCTGCGCATGCAGCATTGAACCTCTCCAAATATCGTCTAAGTGTCTCTCCGGGAGCTTGAGTAATACTTGATAAGGTATTAACATCTTTAGGTCTGGCAATATGCATACGAAACTGCTCAACAAATTTGGTAGCTAACTGATCAAATGAAGAAATAGATCGCGGTGGTAGTCGTGTAAACCACATCGTCGCAATTCACCCCAGAGAAATGGAAAAACTACGGCATTTTGCTACATCATCAGCTCTTGCAGCAGTCATCGACCATTCGTATTTCAAAATATGTTGGTTAGGGTCGGAATTTCCTTCATACATGGGAAGAGTAGGCATCCTGAATCGCCGAGGAGGTTCAGCGTATAATATGTCGTCGGTGAACGGAGTATGACTTCGGGAGATTCCCCAATCGTTATTTGTTAAGCCCTGGCTTTCGTGGATCATTTGGCGTACCATGGCTGAGAGGTCTGGCGTCGGAACATTCTGTGTGTGGTGAGCCAAGGTGTGGTCGGGTTCCACAGTGCGAGGTGGGATCGGGCGTCGTCGACGATCCGTATCTCGCCTCCTTGGTTCGATGTCTTCTGGGACATATGGCTCTGGAGAATGTCCGTGCTAGTGGCAATTCTGATTGGAGTGATTTCGAGTATCGACTCCTATGTCAACTGCAGCGGCTATGGCAGCACGATCATCTACAGTGTATTGTGGAATAGTGCCTCCTCGGGAGGAGGGTCCAGTATGGAAGCTGGTAGATGGGCCAACTCTTACTTGCCCAACGGTTAATGCCTGTTGATAGTCAACAGCTTGCGCATGGTTTCCGTCTAGCCGAGGACGGGTAGATCTGCCATTGTAGTCAGACGAAGCAGAGCTTTCAGTGGAAGAATGAGGAGCTTGATCCCTTCTGGATCTTCTTCGCCTTTGGCGGTTTAGCTGATTGGTCAACTCAACGTTAGCGCGTAACTGCTCAGTTAACTGTTGTTGGCTTTGGGTTAGTTCTTGGAGTAGCGCCTGGAACTCTTGTCTTGTGACCGGACCTGACTGATCTGTATGTCCAGCAGCATCTTGGTTGGTTGACTGTAGTTGTGCGGGATTTTGCCTATCCCGACCTTCCTTATCACCAACGTTAGAAGTGGTTCTTGTACTCATTATCTTGAAGCGTTGAATCCTTTCCTAGACTTTAAACAAATCTGAATAGTATGGAAGGAGTCTGAAATTCAAGTCTGGATATTCTTTCTCTTAGATTTATGCAATCCGATATCGATGACAGATCCAATGAGCAGGAGAAAAACTGGGTTTTCTCGGTGAGAGCACCAAAGTGTTCGCACCAAAATTGGGCAACACCCTTCGGAAGTTTTTGAAGAGATAATAAATAAAGAAACTAAATTGAAAATGGGGATTATCTAACAAAAACTCCAAATCACAGAAAAGTAAATTGCACGGAAAATAGCAATTTAGAGTGGTTCGGCGTTTTGCCTACGTCCACTATGAAGTTTTGTCACTTTATTTCTTAATACTTGAAGGTTACAAGTGTTTTAAAGCGAAGTACAACAAATAATAGACTTGAATTTGAAATTAGCCACAATGAAGGCGATATGGAGTGATTCTGGCAGCGTTCAGGCGTGCTTTCTCTCTAAAAATTCTCCGATCCCCTTTCTGAATGAACAGGGGCTCTATTATAGGTGTAGGAGGCTGATATTTCGCCTAAAATCAGGGGAGAACGCTTTTGGCACGTGAGGGGGCCCATATGGCCGAATTCTGGAGATCCGGGCCCACTTTGGGATCGATTCGACCCTTGGTTCGAATCGACCAAAAAAGCGTCCAATCGTGATGAAACTTGGCGTGGACATTCTTCTATGTATACGCAAGCTCCTGTGAAAATTTCATGGCATTTGGACTTGTAGATCTCAAGTTATGATCGATTCAAGATGGTGCTCCTCGTCCTATGGATTCGTTCGAATCGATATAGTTCGAATCCATAGGGTCGAATCCATGCTCCTGCGCGTGAGAATAATGATGTGGCGCGAATTTCCCTGGTTGATCCTCTTGTTTCTCCAAGTTTACTGGGTCGAACCGTAGGTTTTATCCGCGTTTACTTGGTGGATTCGAGATGTTGGATTCGAAAGTTCGCTACCTTCGAATCGATGGAACCGATACGCATTCGAATCGAATGAAATATGTTACTGTGGATCGATTCGAAGTTGTCTCATCATGGGGATTCGAAGACAAGCAGGGAATGGAGTCGGAGCTCCCTCAATTGCATGGATTCGAAGGACTCTTCCTTGACGGATTCGAAGGACTCTTCCTTGATGGATTCGAAGGTGGAAGATGGTTTCATGGATTCGAACTATGGCATACGAGTATGGATTCGACGCATGGCTATCTGAGGGCTTGCTCGATGGAGTCAAAGTAAAGGTACTCCTCATGGATTCGGAGCAATATACGTCTGATGGTTTCGAACTAAATCATATGAGGGTGGATTCGAACTATTGCTATCTTGATGGATTCGAGGCACGGCAACTTCTCATGGGTTCGAACTAATGCAAGGATGATGGATTCGAACCTAAGGCTTGGTCCTGTTGGGTTCGAACAGGGTTATTCCTTCCACTTTCAACTGGCGATGACTTGAGCATACGAACTCGGATTGTCTCGAAATTCGGAACGTTGACTTCTATGGATTTGCTTGACGTGCCTTATCAATTATAGCCCAATCCGGACTCGGACAAAATTCATCGGTATTTGTAGTTATCCGGCAATCATTCAATGTCGAGGACGTGTGATCCTGTTTTTCCAGTCAACTCCTTGGTATCTCGGCCTTGCCAAAAGGCGGGATAACAGCCGCTATGTGGTTAAGGCAGCTGAAAGAAGGATCTATCGGGACATGGACAGAGTTGGTGGACAGGTTTCTGAAGTAGTTTCGGGTATGGTACATATCAAAAGGCCAAAGAATGTAGTGACGCTGACATCGGTAAAACAGAGGACAGACGAATCACTCAGAGCTTTCTTAACTCGGTTCAATGCAGAGGTTGCTTCGGTGGATCAGTCGGATCCATCTATGGTTTTAATGGCGGCAGCGTCAGTAGTTAGAGAAAATTCAGATTTCAAAGTGTCACTGATACGAGACCCTCCGATGGATCTCGAGGAATTCTTTCACGAAGCTGAGAAATTCCTTCGGAAGGAAGATGCATGCTCATGTATGAAGTTAAAGGAGGTGAGCGCAACTGAGGATGGAGGACAATCCAGCGGAGGCTTGGAAAAAGGAAAAAGGAAGCTGGATGACGAGTTAGGAAAGGCTAGGAAGTGGGGGAGAGAGCAAAAATTCTCCACCTATACAGGATTGAACGAGACGTTGGAACGGGTTTATTTGGAGACTCGGAATCGCCTTCCCTACCGAAGGAAGGCTAGGAGAGAACCCTCCGAACGTGAGAGGGAATCAGGAAAACAATGCCTCTTCCACGATTTGGACGGGCACGATACCAACAGCTGCAGGCACTTAAAGGACATAATTGAGGAGCATGTAAGGAATGGACAGTTGCAACAATACGTCGAAGCTCGGGATGCAGCGGTAGGGCAGGATCAACCACCATCTACCTCACACAGTGATGGTGCGAGGCACAGGAATGATGATCGATTGATCATCAAATGATTGGGATATTATGAAATAAGTTGCAAACTATGGGCAAACGGCCAAGTCACTTACTCAGGTATGGGGACGGAGATAGCCCGTAGGCATGCTTTGAGATGACGACAAATCGTGACGCTCTAGTTTGTGAAATCTTCTTTCCCTTTTTTTGGCTTGGACATTTGCTTTTTTCTAATTTGGTTTGAACTTCTGGTTTTGTTTGTTCTTGATTTGGACTTTTATTTGGATGATTGTTTTCTGGTTTGGATATTGGTTTGGATTTTCGATATTGATTTTTTGTTTTCTGATTTGATCTGGATTTTGGATTGGCTTTCGATTGGATTTTTTATCTGAGTTTTTGATAAATGGCCGTCAAGTATGGATTATACCTGGCAAGGGGTTGGTCGGTTTATCCAAACACGGCAAATCGACTTATTCAGGTCGTCGTGTATGGACTATGCTCGGCAAGGGTCCGGAGAGACCAAGATTCGGGCTAGGACTTAGGCCCCATATTATCGGTTACTATTTCAGGTCCTCGAGTATGGACTATGCTCGGCAAGGGTCTGGAGAGACCAGGATTCAGCATAGGACTTAGGCTCCATATTATCAGTTACTATTTCAGGTCGTCGAGTATGGACTATGCTCGGCAAGGGTCCGGAGAGACCAAGATTCGGCCTAGGACTTAGGCCCCATATTATCAGTTACTATTTCAGGCCGTCGAGTATGGACAATGCTTGGCAAGGGTCCGGAGCGACCATGATTCAGCTTAGGACTTAAGTCATGCACTACTCAACGTTCAGGGACACTGGACTTCGGCCGTCAGGTGTGGACTGTGCTTGACAAGAACCCAGAGACGCTACGGATATGAATATCAGTTATGCACGGCAGAGGATTTGGATATTGACCTAGAGAGGTCATGCGTTTGGTTACTAGTTATTGGATAAGGTTGGATCAAGACTCGGTTACCGAGTCCGGATGGATATGGAATTGGCTATAAACTTCAGATATTAAATTCGAAATTATTCAAAACACACCTTCCAACAGCAAGACATGTTTCGGGGGGCAAGTGTTAAATCGCCTTTTTACAAGGCTACCGGCAGGCGGGTTTAACTTAATCGACTGCACGATCGTCAAGGCTGGTGTACGATGGATTCAGTCCGCTGGATGGATGGATGACACAACGCACTTGAAAGATGGAAATTGGATTGGACAGAGATGGATCGACTATAATTTGGGTCAAGGAAATGTGGTTCGGTATGGAAGTTAGAAGCCGTTCGGCATTGGAGTGAGAAGAGGTTCACTCGGCAGTGGACTAAGGTCGTTCGGCACAAACCTCGCTCGGCATTCTCCCCTCGCTCGGCACAAGCCTCGCTCGGCATTTGGGTTGTTCGGCACACATTGGTGGTTCGGCATTTGGGTCGTTTGGCACGCATTTGTGGTTCGGCATTCGGGTCGTTCGGCATTCGATGGTCGTTCGACATTTGGGTCGTTCGGCATTCCAGGAGCACTCGGCATTAAGTAGCGCTCGGCATCCAGGAGCGTTCGGCAATTAGAAGAGCTCAGCATTAGAAGATCGTTCGGCATGATGGACGCTCGACATTAGAAACTATCCGACATCAAACATGGTTCGGCATGATGGAGGTTCGACATGAAGGAGTGTTCGACATTGGATGGATCGTTCGGCATCAGGAAGCGTTCGGCATTGGATGGATCTTCGGCATCAGGGAGCGTTCGGCATCAGGAAGCGTTCGGCATTGGATGGATCTTCGGCATCAGGGAGCGTTCGGCATTGGATGGATCGTTCGGCATCAGGGAGTGTTTGACATTGGATGGATCGTTCGGCATCAGGGAGCGTTGGACGTTGGATGGATCGTTTGGCATCCGGGATCGTTTGGCATTGGATGGATTGTTCGGCATCAGGGATCGTTCGGCATGGCAACTTCGCTCGGCATGCGAGCACGTTCGGCACGGCTACCTCGTTCGGCATACGAGTGCGTTCGGTAAGGCATTTTGGTTCGGTGTGGGCCGTTCGACCCTGATGGGCTCAGGTTATTCAGAGAGCCCAACAACTACTTGGATGTGTCTATAAATAGAGCATGTAAAGCTTCAGAAAAGGGATCTTCTGCCTCTTCTCTTTTGTTCTCTGACTTTTTTCCTAAGACTAAGGCTAGTCTCCCACTTTGTCACTGTAACTGATTCTTACATCAATAAAAAGAAAACTTCTGGAGTGGACGTAGGCCGGAGTTAGCCGAACCACTATAAAATCTGTTGTTCTTTACCGCTTTCATTTTAATTTTGATTGTTCTTCATATTATTACTCTCTACATACATCCTATCTGTGAGCTGTGATTGGGATTTGGTGCTTTCATCTGGATTTGGGTATTAGTGACCAATTTTGGTGCTAACATGCATTAAGCGCACAAGGAGCACGATCTTCCCTCAAGAACTCATTGCCAAATCCCTATCCTTATCAGTCTCTCTTCTTAGCAATTCAATAAAACTATACAATACGTAAAAATTCCTTAGTTTAACTTGAAAATGGACACAAATTGTATATATTACAAAACTATACCTGCTTTTAAAGTCTAAACAGAATCTTATGGTCAGTCGATAGATGATGAACATGAACTAATCAAAAAATATAATCAACTCGAGCAACTTGCAAGCAAACCTCATGTATTCATCTCAACAGCAACCAACATGAACCTATTAATGAAATGAATTGATAAATGATAAGAAAAATATTTTCTAAAAAAAATTTCAGTATTTATTTCTATAAGAACAGAAAATTGTCTACCACAAAAGCTTACCGATCATCGACATCTCTTCCAAGCGAGCTCACATATCAGACTATATCTATTATTTCTAAAAGTAAGCTAAATGATCCTTGATCATGGTTGGTCAATGACAGAAGAAGAAGTGAAGAGCAATGGACTACCAAAGAGGTGCAAAACTTCAATTTATGAATGAATCTGTATTGTTTCCATACTACTGTACATAATATCAGTTACGGATGGTAGGAGAAGGGCTAGAAAATGTTGTAGTCGGGTGGAGGACCGATATCTTCTTACATTAAATAGAGAATTGAAGTGCAGTGAGTACACAAAGTGACAGCGGAAGCGAGATATGTTACTTACGACACACCAGTTCCCCTACATGAATGATCCGCTTGAACCGATGATAACTTCAGGTCATAAGTCTAGCATGGGAGGTTAGTGCTATTAGCATGAAACAAAATATGCAGCCAACAATACAGTGAACACAGAATGATAACGTAGAATATTAAATTAACCCAACGTTAGTGAGAAATAAATGTGTGAGTACTGGATGTAATTGACCCACTACGTTTTCCAGTGCGGCGGACAGTAATAAGTTTTTACCGTATCGACACTTCACAGCTTGTGCACACATACCGACATCCATCCGGTCAGTAATAATCGTTACATATGAGCATCAAAAAGAGAGAATTTGGAAATATAGACGTGGAAGAAAAAACAGGCAAAACAGGTAATGAGCTGTGTTAATAATGAATATATCATACCACTAAGTTACAAATATCTAGGTTCAGGAAAAAAAGATACAATAGAAATTCAAATAGTTGTAGTGAGGGTAGGGAGAGCAGGAAAGAGTGGCAAATGAATTTGCAGTATGCAGTCGAAAAACTGGTAGTCCATATAAATAGGTACAACAGAAACCGGTCATGTAACTGCATTTTTTCTCTCCGTAACTTCAACCTGAAAGCAGAAGGAAGAAAATTAACAGAAGTGATTGTGAAAGTCAAAAGTAAGATGCATGTAGTAAACGATGTAACGTACGATTACCAGATAAACCGTTGAAAACTTCTTTATATACAATATTTTTGGTTAGCCTACGACGTCCACCCTCCAACTGACCTATTAAAAAGTTAATACCCTGTACGAAGATGTTCTTGATATGGCAACATATAGCTATCCATGGCTCAAAATAGGACAAGGCAAATATATTCCTACATTTTGTAAAGTTTGCCCTTGGCTTTTATTTATCATCATTGAGAAGCAAACTTTCACGGTGAATTGTCGCCTACGTAATACAAATGGCTATTTTGTATCCATGGACATAAGGATGATGCGAGGAATGAGTACCTTCGTACCGATATTAGCACCGGTAATTATTTCTTCTTCAATAACCCTTTCAGCAAGTTGAGTTACAATTAACCATGTTCCATTGCAAAAGCCTAACCTCTGGTTCAAATTTCATAACAACATAATTGGAACTTCTATCTTTAACTACAAAATATGCTTAGGTAATCCAGTTATTTTTTGAGTGTTAAGAAATTCGGTAGGATAAAGGGTATGTTTATCGTCGACTTGTTTAGACGAAGGACTGATGGAATTAGCACATAAATAGGATCTTAATTCACCATTAATTTGATAAAGGATGTAGGAGTTAATTTCCTCAACAAATTCGTTAGTCGTAGCAGCACGCACCGTTTGCGTAAATACTCTTTGTCTGGTAAACTATTATGCAAATCAGGATATATGCTGTCAACCATGTTTTTAAGACCACAATCTCCAACGTCAGTAAGATATTCGAAAGGTATAGTAACCCAAGAAGGATCATCGTCATCGTCTAGTGAAACCGCATCCATGTTTCCATCTCCAATGTCAAGCACCCATTTTGCAAACTTCTCAACTTTCTCCATTTCACAGGAGTTACACGTTGAACGTTGTGGTCTCATATTTCTTGTGAGTATGAAAACTGTACACTTTTCCCATAGATATGAATTGCTGATGAAACTACTGGCAAAGTTTGTTGAAAATCACCTCTTAGCAATACTGTCTTTCCTCTAAAAATTCTGGAAGGTTCGTCATCAGTACCAACCTGCATTATATCCTATAAACTTTTTTCAAATGCCTCTGGGGCATTACGATGCATCATAGGTGCTTCATCCCAAATAATTAAATCAGTTGATTTGAGAAACTGTGCTAAAAGAGATTGTTTTGATATATTGCATATTGAATTCTCAACCACAATGAGTGGAGTTTTGAATGGGCGGTTCTACCGCTAGGTAAAAGTACGGACACTATACCAGAAGAAGCGACGGCTAAAACAATCTTTCCTTCTGCTCTGAAGTAAGTGATAATGGTTTTCCATAACATGTGCCCCCACTTCCGTAAACAAAGAAGAAACCACCTTCGTTCCGCTCAATAGGATCACGTACAGTGTTAAATACCTTTTGTTGCTTAAAATTTAAAGACGACAGAAGCGGATGTGACTCAGCTTTCAACATTTCCGTATCATAATCATTTTCATCTGTTAGTAAGCTACAACGACCTACAACAAATGAAATAAGATCTGAAAGAGGGATGAACTTAAATTCTGCTATAGATCTACCACTTTTACTCATTATCTTATTTATTTCACATACGGTCTCCAACTTAAGTTGATAGTCATCAAAAAAATCAGTTTTTTTTCATAAGTATGAAGAAGACGCCATTCAATATCCTCCGCCAACATTTTCCAATTTCTATTCCAAAGTTATAGTGGGTTGGATATTTTAAAGAAAAGAAGCAACATAACAAAAAGTTCACGTAGAGACGCTGTAGTTGCCCAACGTGATGCCTCAGTTACAGCTATGTTCCATTCATTATCATCTTCAAGTAATCCGCATGCAACACATGCACTTTTAAAAGAGTCATAAACAACGAAATTAACGGTTCTTATCTCTTCATAGCTGGTTGGTCCTTTGACAATGTTTAATAGTATATGAAAATAAAATCATTCGCCACATGTTGGATGAGCAAAATAAAACTCTACCTATCGTGTCCCCTTTTTTCCGTGCTGTCCAATTGCCAATTTTTTTGTTCCATACCCATTTTGTAGGAAAATCTACATATGTTAACTTTCATGCCTCCTCACTAATTTTATTAGTTTCCATCATTCAGTGAAAATAGTATTGTTAACAGCAGGTTGGCATACTAATTCAGCCAAATTATCGTCATCTTGAAAAACAACGTTTTGCTCTTCAGGTAAATGAAAGTGTAATCGTTCGACTGTAGGTTTTCGATAATGAATATCAAATTTTAAAATTCTCCAACTTTCTTCTGAAGCTGACATGTAATGACAGTCTATATAAGTCTTTATTTCATCCACCTCTCGAACAAAATTCTGGTTTGTAATTTCCTCAATTACAACAGTAGCCCTATCGTGGCCTTTGTGAATGTACTTGAACAATTATTTAATAGACTTCGCACGATTGCATATCTTAACATTAATGTGTGCTTGATACTTCACAACTAAACTGACATTATGCAGTATTACCCAAAAATTATTTAGATTAACCCCGGATAATGTGGTGACAAAATTATCAGTGCTGCATCTTCTGTAATTTGGAAAACCATATTTGCCATAGTTGTTTCATAATTAACCTGTTTTGGGTAATGTTTTGAACATTTACCATTTATCATACATGGGCAGTTAGGATTAAGAAAGCCACACGGTACGTGTGCCATAAACTGATAGACTGATCGATATGCAATAGGATCTACCTCACGGTCTAGAAATTCTGCACTGACCACCTTATCCACGTCAGTTGTCGTTTTTTATCTGTCCTCCCCTCGTACAAACAGTAAGATATAGGCAAGCCATGATTTTGAAATTCAATAGCGTACAAAGCTGGAAAAATATTTACAAAAATTAATCAATATTGTCAGCGTGTGCAACTATTTTGAAAGAAATTTTACTGCATGATTTGATGTACTTGCATTTAATTTTCCAAAATGTTCTTTTTCCTTTATGTCGTGCATTAATTGCTGCAATTTGATATGAAAAACACGTGAAATTATATCTGTTCTATCTTCTGTCCTTTGACCAGGAATTGTTTTTAAGCACTCCTTAATCTCTGGCCATTGAGAGTTGCATGTAAATGTGATAAAGTAATTTGGAGAACCAGCCCATCGACAAATTGCCATTGCATCTTGGTAGTTTAGAACCATATACCTAGGCCCACCAGTGAAAGAAGAAGGCAAAACCATTCTCCTGCCAATAGACAAAGCCGATATGTCAACTGCTGCAATCGTATCCTTCAAACCTTTGTACAGTTCAGACTTATATTATGTTGATTATTTCTAATCCAATTCAATCTCTCCTCCTCAATGCAACAATATGCATCAACTATTAGCTGCTAGAACAATCTCCCACCATAAAGCAAGGTATATCCATCTCCCTCTTTGTATTGCAGTATGCAGGCATAATGCTCATGCATGGTTACCATCTCGTCCTTAGTGATATCAGCTGGTTCGACAGGGTGATAAGGTATGTTAAGTCTGTAACCATCCTCTGCATACGGAAATAAGAGTGGATACTGCATGGCCATAAAACTAGGGTGTTTCTCACTAATTCTATTTAAGTAATCCACTTTTCTCCTCGATTATAATGTCCCGGTAATCTTCACTTCTGCTACCATTCCCTGTAACCAACGCTGCAATCTCAAAAGTTGTTGGTATATTGTACTGCCTACCATCTCTACCCCTCCTTTCCAACAAACGAAGCGAAACATTGGTCAAACTACTACTCTTATACCTGTCTCTAGCCATTTGAAACACTTAGCCAGCTCATTACAGTCATTGAACATAGAAATTAAATTTTTAATAATATGAGGGTTGGTAGACTGCCTAGCGGACAACCTAGGCACGTTAATTCTTTTTGTAACCTCACTGGCTATGTCATAAATATATAGTTATGCAAATTTAGCTTGTCCATCGATGGGTAGCATAGAGCCAATTTTATGATAATTTTGCCTGCTAATTCTAAATACATAAGGACCCCGACCTATGTTCATTGAATTATCAATACGCCCACCCATAGAGGTAAATGCAAACATCCCATTATACACCCGTATGTTCTCTCTGAAATTAGAACTATCACGGCCACCACTGTAATCAAACAGGTTATGTAAATAGTCGGGGCATTTTTTATACTGTGGTAACTTAATTTTACCACCCTTACAACAAATAGAAAACTTTGTATTCACGGGGATTCTTGACTTCCTGTTCCTTTCTTTGTACCAAACTGTTGCATTACAACTTGAGCAAACATAGGTAGGACCACCAAAATTCCATGGCTGCACCACAGTTCTTGTTTCAACAGTTTATGAATCAATGTACTTAAGACATTTGCATACTATGAACCTACTAAGATTAAACAAAGTGGCAGTGGAACCATTGTAAGTTTGATTAACGACAAAGTGAACTTTACTCTGTAAACCATACGATATCTCAAGTGGATAGGAGGAAACGTAAATATTTTTAAAACACAACAGGTAAATGGGTTATTCCAGATTATATTATAGTTCGTAAGAGACAGGAAGAAGAGTACACCATTACCTGTGCCTATTTTTGCAAACACATTGGTGCGTGAACTCGGTGAAACATATCATCCATTTTCTTTTCTCCCTGTTTTTGTTACAGTGGAATGAATTAGTTGTAGTCTATTAATATGTGAATGAAATAACAATTTATACACCGATAGAACCTACCATTATGCCCACTCCGTCCCGAAGTTATCTTTGGCCTATATGACACATCTCCATAGGACTCGTTTGTATCTTCCAACGTTGTTCCCTCTTGCTGTAAACCTATAGACCTTCTTCTTTTCCTCCCATTGATTGCACCTCTTCTTTCAGCTCTAGCATTCCTAGCCACAGCCACGCTATCCATAATTTGCGATTAAGCAAAAGACCTACAAAGGGCTACAATGGTCAGCTACAGAGTATGTACTATGTACAATCGGCAGCAGTGGCAATAAATAGCATTACCTACTGATTACAAACAAATATGGTATTATTTCACTACAAATTGTTTAATTTGTGACGGCACTGAGTGACAGAATTCCACATGCTTATTTACGTATAGATTGAGTGGTCCATCAGTCATTCATACAGTAAAAAACATGCAGTTTAGTCGATAGGCTTGTCTTGAAAAGTATGACAAAGAGGACATGTAAAGAAAAAAAGAATATTTAGTTGGAGGAATATTATTCAATAAGGACATACAAAACTAGAAAAGTAACCAGTTTTAAAATACTTTCACTATTATCGACATTGTACGTCACATGGAAAACAGCCCGTTTATATGGTTCGAACAAAGCAAAGAATTCGCATACTACTGAACTGGAAGTCAGACGGTAACGAAATAGTAGTTTCTTTCGAATCCTCCATCATACCCCTCTCCGCCCAACGGCTGACATGTCAGTTTTTCCACATATCATGGATTGGTGTAAGATATAACTTGCCTATCTACATATAATAATGGTGTCATTAAAACTGAAATGAAATAGTTAAAAGTATGCTCACATATTGGCATCTATTACAAAAATAAAATAATAGCAAGGATTTATCCCTGGTAGCGTTAAATTATATAGAAGCTGAAATTGTTGACGTACATAAGTCAAGGTTGACCTCATATAGTTAATGCATAGCAAAACCAGTTTGGTTGATTTTAGGTAATAAGCATTTCACACTGTCTGCTGTCAAACAGCGTTCACAACAATACTACTTACCAATCCAAGTTTGTGCTTGCGAAAGTAACACGTGGGATGACTAACTGCACATCACATAGTCAGAATTGAATTAATTTACAGCTTACATGTTTATGTTCTAAAATACTGATGGTAAATGCAGGACGGGTAATGTAACATCCCGCCTTTTCGCACACTTTAAACCGACACTCGTGCCAATTCAAAGCATACGCAAGGGCGGATTGTTATGGGGTAAATAAGAAAAATAGAGAAGAAATAAAACGAAAATAGAATCTCACAGCGGAAGGATAAAATATAATAACAAATATACAATTCATAAACAATTTACAAAAGCTTGACTCTTCTTTTACAATAAATATCAGAGTTACACATACCAATACAAGCAATGCAGCGGAATAGAAAGAGTGTGGTGTAATACTATATATAAAATAATACTGATTCTTCGTCTTCGTCCTCCAAAGCTAAAATCTGCTATCCTGAAACGCTCGGACTGACCCGAGCGAATTTGAAAAGACAAAAACACTCGAGTCAGACTAGAAAATCTTATGTGAGTTAAATAAACAGAAATAAATATGAGTACAGTAACTCAAGAGATGCTCGGGATTTACATCTCCTAAGGATCCGTTAAACTATTTACTATGTAGTATATTGCGCTATTATAATAGTGTCTAATTGTAAAATAAACTTACTTTTTAATAGCGTTAAGGAGTGACCCAATATTCCCCTTAACACTAAAATGCCAATAGTCTATACAGTACCGTAATACCTCCTGATCGAGAGGCTACCAGAGGATACTCCATAGGTACGACACAAATAGAAACTCGTAGTAAAGGCTCGATATGGTAGGTGACACGGCACAACTAGGCAATGCCAGGGTAGATATACCAATTGCTATCCAGGCTGGTGGAAACGCGTAGCCGCAGTTACCGCCCACCTCGGACTAACTCCCCAAAATCAAAATATAGAAGTGGCCACTGAATCAATCCAAGTCAAAGTATAATATCGAAGAGGAGCGTCCGATCAGAGGAATGACCTCATTGGCCTGAGAATCGCTCCTGTTTTAGCCACCTTATGCCAACTCACGGGAGTTGGGTCCACGTATTTACCTTACAGGAAACGTCGCCACCACCTACTTCATTCTGGAATCTCCACCGCGTACACGGTTAGTCAAAGTGGTTTTCGGTATCGACAGAGAGTATGTCCATATCCGATCCCGGTCTCTTTGCCAACCCATCGTTATTATAACACCGCGGTTATTTAAAAATAGTTTATACTTTAAAACCAGAACATAATCCCTTTCAAAACCATAATATTACGATATCAATTTTTCTTTAAAAACACAAATAATTTATCTTCATACTATTTTATAAAAGCCCAAATCAATGATATCGTTTCCCAAATAAAATTTTCCTTTCCAAAGATTATGTCACTTTTTATTATTTAATATCCCATGTAACCAATATTCTGTTTGTAACTTTCAACATAATTCTTCGAAAATCCATAGTATTTTAAAACCATTATTTTCAAAACTAAATGGTTTGGATATTCAACGGTATGCGAATTAAAAAGTTTAACTTTACTGTTGCTTTATAAAGAAATAAATTACATGGCTTTCCAAATATTTCTTCTTTTAAAGTTAAACCAAAATCCAAAATATTACTTCAAGTCCCAAAACCATTTCAATTTTATATATATTTATATCCATTTTTGAGCATTAATATTTCAACTAAAGTTGGATTTTTATCCTTTCAAAATCAATATTCTATTAATTAATCTTGACCATTCACATAAAATCCATAATTAATAAGACTTCAATTTCTAGTAAAATATATATATATTTCCAAATTCAAATTTTTACTAGCATATTCATTTCGAATTATTTTGGGAAAAATCCAATGATAAATATCATCCCTTAAAATTTCCAACTTAATCTTTGAACATAGGATATAAATTATCAAACTCCATTTTTAAATTTTCTTCCATTTTTAATAAAGAAATTTATACACTTTTTTTTTATTATTATTATATTTTTCAACTTCATATGTATATAAATATGGAAGAAAACATTTATTCAGTATAAAATTTAAGATTTTTATAAACCGTACTCCATCCAAACCATAGAAATCACATTTTAAAAATAGTTATATATATAGACCGCGGTGCCTGTATATAGTTTTCTATCCTATGGTCAAGTGATACGGATATTTATCATTTCAATCCGCAACTTTTAAAAAAAAATAAAACTGCGGTTGTATATCATTTCAAACCGCAATCCCGAATGAAATGTAAATGCATACTAACTTGCAGTTTAATGATATCCAAATAAAACATTCATTCAACAACACATCCATCATCCAATCACGACATCGATAAATATCAATCAATAACAATTATATATATGATCATATATAACAGGTGATAACTGGCAGTTTATTCAAATTAAATTTTATCAACTATTAATCTAACAATTTATATTCAGTGATAATTGACATAACTGTTAACTAGCAGTTCATATGCAAACAATAATTTCTAACAGCCAATTAACATGCAATAAATCAATTAAATTAACAGTTACATTCAATAAAATGCAATTCAACAGATATGAATGAAATAAACATGCCAAATACTCATAAATAAATTTCTATTCATTTCTAAAATTTATTTAACAAACATAAAAGCTTCTAGTAGTTGTGAGTGGGTTAAAACACTCACCTTTTGAATTTAAATCGAATTTAAATTCGATTTAAACCCAAAAATTCGCCCGTCTCGGAATTCGTCCAAACCAGCGTCAACAGATCCGAAATTTAAATACGAACCTAATAAAAAAAATTTCGCGTGAATCGGAGATCGTATGTAAAAGTTATACGATTAAACGCTTGGAAACAAAATTTTAAAATAAACAAACAAACCCAAATAGATGTTGCCACGTCATCAGCTTTCCTCCCCCACCTTCTCACGCGTTTTTCCTTGCCTCCAGATGTTCGAACCCGTTTCAGCAAACCCTACAGCTAACAGCCGCCGCTTCATATATTTTTTCCACGCCAACGCCGCCACTTCTGAGATGATCCATCACCATCGTTTGGCTCGCAAGCCCACGTCGACCTCACCCACCTGTTGCGGCCACCTCCGGTCGCGTCACAAGTCACCCATGCCGTTCGAAAATCGGCCCATATATCTTCTAATTACCATCGATCTGACCCCTTTCGAGGCGAACAAATGTAAGATCCGAGGCCTACTCCCCATTAGCTTCCCAACGGTACCTTCTGATCGACCAACGGTCGACGATCCACCGTTGGATCGTCAAAAATCCAATACGAACGGTCAGGAAAGATTTGAACTTTCTGGGCAAACGACGCCGCGAAACCAGAAACGAATTTCACCACTGAATTACATATTTCGAGAACATCGATATATATTTTTTTGAGAATTTTCTGAAATTTTTGAGTTTTGACTTTTGATTTTGAACTGTGGATGGATCTGGAATTGGATCTGAGATGTATACATTTGGGGAAGAGAAAGGAGTGAAGAAATGAACTTACAGCAAATGAAAAAGAAAGGAGCTAGGGTTTATAGATGTATATTTATAGATAGGCTAGAGGTAGGGTAGCTAGACTGGATACGCGAACGTGCGTGACAAACCATGGTCCAAAAAGCCCGCTATGCCTCCGGAGCCAAATTTGTTAAAACTATATGTCCAAATAGGTGTTTTAAAATATTCTGAACGCGATGGAAAAAGTTTCGCGACCAAATTCGATCGTATGAAGAAGTTATGCTAAAAAAAACAAAAATTTCAAATTGATTTCAAAATGCGTAAATTTCAAGGCGTTTCGAGTCCGTACGATCAAACGACAAGTCCGATCGCAACGAAACTTGAAACATTATTATAATTCACCGTTACGGATCCGATGAAACTGGTTTCGTCGAAATCCGAGTCCGTGACAAAAATGGCTATTTTTAATATTTATTAAATAAATTAAAATAAATCATAAAATCCAAATTTTCTTTCAACTTTAAATATTGGCCAAATTTCATTACTTATATAATCCAATCAATTTCAAATAATTTAGCAAGCTTGGATGTGAATTAAAATTTATAAGTATATAAATTTCGCAGTGTTAACCTCTGCGTTTTCTTATTATTTGGGAATTATAAATTTCATTCGCAAAACCCAATTATTAAATCATATACTTATACTCTCATCTTAAATCTAATTATATAAATAACTTGATTTCTATTATCCAACTCAAAATATATCAATTATTCTCCAACTACATAGTTAAAGTTTCTTTTATATATCACTGTGGTAATATTTCAAAATGTTCATCTTTTGTTCGCATAAATTACTGTATTTAGATAAAATTGTAATTTTGGTAACTTATCACATTAATAAACTTAAAACCTCAACTAATACATTCCACCTTTGTTTCATCTTATTCATTCACTCATCAATATTCCGTACTAACTACAAAATTTAGTGTATTCCTTTAAATTGATCAAAATAAGACTTATCAACTAATAGAAAGATTTACGTACAAAATTTATTGTCATACATCTAATTTACAAGCCTATACTTAATTATTATCCTACAATACGTTTTACGTTACTATAATGTTCATTCTTCCGTTCCTACGTTTCTATAAATTTATTCCTTTATAATTTATTTAACGCAACACTTAATCTACACCTATTGCGATGTTTCAAATTTACTTGAATGAACAATTTTTTTACTCAAAATAGTTGTTGTAAACTCTTAATTCCACATTTATAAGTGTATTATTATTTTCACTCAAATATTATACATATATATAGAGTATTGGGTTTTTATTTAATCATCATTTATCATATATATTAATTAATTAAATTCAATATTTAAGTCTGACTAAATTTATTCCCCAAATACACATTTACCTTTCTCAACCAATAAATATAACCAATCAAATTCTCATTTTATTGAACCTTGGTCAATTCCACACGTTAATTTTACTTAAAGTCTCAATTAATTAATTTACCTCGGTTTCATTACCTTATTACCTTATATGCATAATTGACATTGTTATATCTTCCATTACATCAAAAATTTACCATTTCATCTTACCATTTATTTACGTATCCTTTTATTGCACTGATTGAAATAAATTCACTTATTAAATTCCCAATTCCACCCTTCTATTCAAACCAAGTATCATGCTATGATAATATTTTACGTTGGTTACACTGAAAAAAATCAACTTTTTATCGTTATCAATTAAACATACATTAATTGCACAAATTAAAGGAATTAATTGCCATTTATCCAATTAAATTTTTCATACATCAATCTATTTCATCTAAATCCTTACCTATGAATATTGCAACCTTTAATTCCATTAAATACCACTTAACCCAAATTATTTCATTTATTCTAAGTCATATCACTAAAATAATTCATCATAATAAACTTAAAATCTATACGTTTATTGATTTATTTCTATTTGTCTTATGTTAAATTCTAAATTTAGTAAGACAACCTAAAGTACTCCATTCAATCGACAGTCCCTTTCAATTGTTAATACGTACTTAAATTTCTACAGTTGCCTTCCATCTTCACTTCCGTTACTATGATAAAAATTAGTAACGTTTATGCCATCAATCCATCATAATTACTTACCCTTAATTGAGTTTGATTTCCAAATAAATTTGCTGACCCTTAATTAGCCAATTTATAAAAGTTTGTCATCATACCTATAGTTCTACGCTTATGCTATGTCTTAAATTTCAATAAATTTATAAATTTTGAGATGTTCATTAGGGTTTACAAATTTATTGACTTGCAAGAACAGGGTTTCTTAATCTATTCAATTTATCGTTCACAATCTTTTATTGCATTAAATTGGTTTAATATTCCCATAATAAATATTATGTCCAGGTAAGAATTTTTCTTTCTTTCTCTACTTAATTCATTTGAATTTTATTCAAATGTCTTTAAATAGGTTTCTAAGTCACTCCTATATAATTTATTCTAGCCTTCATTTTAATATTTATCTACCACCTTTATTCTTTCAACTAAAATAAATTACAAAAATCCTATTAAACAAACAATTTTAAATGGTCGAACTTAACGGGTCGTTACACTCTCCCCCACTCAAAACTTTTCTTCCCCGAAAAGGAAAAGGAAGGGAGAAGGAAGAATAAAACAGTATATCTAATTTCAAATATTAACTTATAACAATAATTTACTAAATTAATTTCCTTTAATGAAATACACTTGTTTTATAATCATTATGTCTTTTAATACTTGAATTATTAAAGTTGGAAAAATATCTTTAACAAAATTCTAAGTCCAAAATTTACGAAAATTTTTGGCAGAGTCTCCTTTGTACGGAGGGACTCTGGAGAAAATATAATATCCAAATATACAAATATATTACACATATATCCAAAATAAAATATCCCAACTCGGGAAAACATATAAAATAGCGCTTTAATCGTAATTCGAAAACGTACCTATTTGTCGGGCAATACGCTTATTATTTTGGAACCAAAAGCAGTAGCAGTTGCTTCCAACCCCTGTATTCACTTATATAATCTAAAAGTTAAATATCTATATTACAGTGAAATGTTTGGGTAGATTCAATCATTCATATCCAATCAAATACAACAACCATACATTTTTAACAAACAGCACACACCACAAACAACAATCATTCAATCAACAACCATTAGTTGTTCGGGTTCAAATTCTGAAATTTTATGGAGTGAGAAATAACTATCAAGTGCATCCGTTACTCAACAGTCTTAGATGGAATAGAGATAGATTATTGTTCCTCCAACAACTCCAAAATTCCTTACCCAACAACCATACATCAACCAAACAATTCAAATCAACACCACAATAGCTTATTATATATTTATTTCATAATTCAGTGGTTTGATTTTCTTTCCTTCATTTATGGAGGAATTTCTTTTTTTTTTTCTTTTCTTACAAGTTTTATTTTCCAATTATCACAAAATTCATTATACTTGTATTTCCTTTATTACTTAAGTTTATAGGATAAATTCTCATTAATAACAACAAAGATTTTGAATATCTTCATTTCCTTACTCTTCACTTGTAAGATTTCCCTTAAATTCTTAATCTGCTAACATTCATTCTTATAAGTGGAAGTTTTTATTTATTCATCAACTATTAATTGTAGTCATTTCAATTTTTCCTACTTTCCATTATATTGGAATAGGGAAGATTAAAACATACTTAAGTCAATAATCATACAATCAATTCTTATTTTGAATTTCATTTTATATACTTAGGTTCATATCATCTATTAATAATTCTTAACCCTTTTTCAGTAAAATTTCAATTATAACCTAAGTTTATACCATTAAATTCTTATTATAACAGTAATTTATTGAATACTTCATTTTTCCTAAATTCCTACTTGTAAAATATTCAATTCCAGTTTCTCATTTAACACTTCAACTTTTATATTTGGGTAAGTTATTTATGTTAAGGAAATTGCAATTGAACTTATACAAGTTTAATCTCCATTCTTTTAATTAAATTTAATGTTTATCCATATTTCTCTTTGTCTCATATGTATGCAAATTCCTCTTTATAGCTTTGCAGTTATTCTCTTATTTCAATTAGAGGTTTCAATTCATTTATTACTTAACTTTTATTTCACTAACAAATTTTAAACAATTAATTAACGGAAAAATTTAGAATTAAATACCGGGTTAAATTTAAATTTATTTCAAAATAATAGATAATTAATTTCTTGCAACTTTTATATCTCTAATTATATTTAGAACAATAAAAGAAAATTTTTAGAAAATTTCAAAATAAATCTGCAGTAGAATTTACTACAGTGGCCTTTCCCCTTCAAAACTCGAAAATGAAAGTCGATGATGCGGCCGTCATCACCGAATTTATTTTCCAGCGACAGAGAGGAAAGTACAGAATTTAATTCTTTTCCAAAATCTTCTTTAAAACAATTCTTCCAATTTATACGAAATATTTATATAAGAAAATACTTATAAACCGAATCATTATATTTCATAAATTCTTTGAAAACATATTTGGAAAAATCCCGGACTTAAGTTCTAAAATCTCCAATTTGATTTATCATAATTTCAATCTAAGCTTCAATTATTATAGATATTTTTATTTTCTAACACCCAATCTATAGCAACCAAATATATATATATCTTTATAAAACTATTTTTATATATAGAAAATATAATAGGCAAAATTATTTCCTTCACCTATATTAAAACGGATATTATGTCGGTCTGTCCTATTAAGTGTTTAGAAATCCCTATTGATGACATAGCGTCCCATGCATCAACCAGAATTTATAAATACAAAGCGGAACAGATTAACACAATATAAAAATCTTTTTATAACACTAACAAGTACGCTCTCTCATATATATACGCTCAGTGACTCCCATAGGATATTTCTACCCTATTAACAAAGAGTCAAACCCCACAAAGCCAAGGTTTATCGCTAAACCAAAGCTCTGATACCAACTGTAACATCCCGCCTTTTCGCACACTTTAAACCGACACTCGTGCCAATTCAAAGCATACGCAAGGGCGGATTGTTATGGGGTAAATAAGAAAAATAGAGAAGAAATAAAACGAAAATAGAATCTCACAGCGGAAGGATAAAATATAATAACAAATATACAATTCATAAACAATTTACAAAAGCTTGACTCTTCTTTTACAATAAATATCAGAGTTACACATACCAATACAAGCAATGCAGCGGAATAGAAAGAGTGTGGTGTAATACTATATATAAAATAATACTGATTCTTCGTCTTCGTCCTCCAAAGCTAAAATCTGCTATCCTGAAACGCTCGGACTGACCCGAGCGAATTTGAAAAGACAAAAACACTCGAGTCAGACTAGAAAATCTTATGTGAGTTAAATAAACAGAAATAAATATGAGTACAGTAACTCAAGAGATGCTCGGGATTTACATCTCCTAAGGATCCGTTAAACTATTTACTATGTAGTATATTGCGCTATTATAATAGTGTCTAATTGTAAAATAAACTTACTTTTTAATAGCGTTAAGGAGTGACCCAATATTCCCCTTAACACTAAAATGCCAATAGTCTATACAGTACCGTAATACCTCCTGATCGGGAGGCTACCAGAGGATACTCCATAGGTACGACACAAATAGAAACTCGTAGTAAAGGCTCGATATGGTAGGTGACACGGCACAACTAGGCAATGCCAGGGTAGATATACCAATTGCTATCCAGGCTGGTGGAAACGCGTAGCCGCAGTTACCGCCCACCTCGGACTAACTCCCCAAAATCAAAATATAGAAGTGGCCACTGAATCAATCCAAGTCAAAGTATAATATCGAAGAGGAGCGTCCGATCAGAGGAATGACCTCATTGGCCTGAGAATCGCTCCTGTTTTAGCCACCTTATGCCAACTCACGGGAGTTGGGTCCACGTATTTACCTTACAGGAAACGTCGCCACCACCTACTTCATTCTGGAATCTCCACCGCGTACACGGTTAGTCAAAGTGGTTTTCGGTATCGACAGAGAGTATGTCCATATCCGATCCCGGTCTCTTTGCCAACCCATCGTTATTATAACACCGCGGTTATTTAAAAATAGTTTATACTTTAAAACCAGAACATAATCCCTTTCAAAACCATAATATTACGATATCAATTTTTCTTTAAAAACACAAATAATTTATCTTCATGCTATTTTATAAAAGCCCAAATCAATGATATCGTTTCCCAAATAAAATTTTCCTTTCCAAAGATTATGTCACTTTTTATTATTTAATATCCCATGTAACCAATATTCTGTTTGTAACTTTCAACATAATTCTTCGAAAATCCATAGTATTTTAAAACCATTATTTTCAAAACTAAATGGTTTGGATATTCAACGGTATGCGAATTAAAAAGTTTAACTTTACTGTTGCTTTATAAAGAAATAAATTACATGGCTTTCCAAATATTTCTTCTTTTAAAGTTAAACCAAAATCCAAAATATTACTTCAAGTCCCAAAACCATTTCAATTTTATATATATTTATATCCATTTTTGAGCATTAATATTTCAACTAAAGTTGGATTTTCATCCTTTCAAAATCAATATTCTATTAATTAATCTTGACCATTCACATAAAATCCATAATTAATAAGACTTCAATTTCTAGTAAAATATATATATATTTCCAAATTCAAATTTTTACTAGCATATTCATTTCGAATTATTTTGGGAAAAATCCAATGATAAATATCATCCCTTAAAATTTCCAACTTAATCTTTGAACATAGGATATAAATTATCAAACTCCATTTTTAAATTTTCTTCCATTTTTAATAAAGAAATTTATACACTTTTTTTTTTTTTTATTATTATATTTTTCAACTTCATATGTATATAAATATGGAAGAAAACATTTATTCAGTATAAAATTTAAGATTTTTATAAACCGTACTCCATCCAAACCATAGAAATCACATTTTAAAAATAGTTATATATATAGACCGCGGTGCCTGTATATAGTTTTCTATCCTATGGTCAAGTGATACGGATATTTATCATTTCAATCCGCAACTTTTAAAAAAAAATAAAACTGCGGTTGTATATCATTTCAAACCGCAATCCCGAATGAAATGTAAATGCATACTAACTTGCAGTTTAATGATATCCAAATAAAACATTCATTCAACAACACATCCATCATCCAATCACGACATCGATAAATATCAATCAATAACAATTATATATATGATCATATATAACAGGTGATAACTGGCAGTTTATTCAAATTAAATTTTATCAACTATTAATCTAACAATTTATATTCAGTGATAATTGACATAACTGTTAACTAGCAGTTCATATGCAAACAATAATTTCTAACAGCCAATTAACATGCAATAAATCAATTAAATTAACAGTTACATTCAATAAAATGCAATTCAACAGATATGAATGAAATAAACATGCCAAATACTCATAAATAAATCTCTATTCATTTCTAAAATTTATTTAACAAACATAAAAGCTTCTAGTAGTTGTGAGTGGGTTAAAACACTCACCTTTTGAATTTAAATCGAATTTAAATTCGATTTAAACCCAAAAATTCGCCCGTCTCGGAATTCGTCCAAACCAGCGTCAACAGATCCGAAATTTAAATACGAACCTAATAAAAAAAATTTCGCGTGAATCGGAGATCGTATGTAAAAGTTATACGATTAAACGCTTGGAAACAAAATTTTAAAATAAACAAACAAACCCAAATAGATGTTGCCACGTCATCAGCTTTCCTCCCCCACCTTCTCACGCGTTTTTCCTTGCCTCCAGATGTTCGAACCCGTTTCAGCAAACCCTACAGCTAACAGCCGCCGCTTCATATATTTTTTTCCACGCCAACGCCGCCACTTCTGAGATGATCCATCACCATCGTTTGGCTCGCAAGCCCACGTCGACCTCACCCACCTGTTGCGGCCACCTCCGGTCGCGTCACAAGTCACCCATGCCGTTCGAAAATCGGCCCATATATCTTCTAATTACCATCGATCTGACCCCTTTCGAGGCGAACAAATGTAAGATCCGAGGCCTACTCCCCATTAGCTTCCCAACGGTACCTTCTGATCGACCAACGGTCGACGATCCACCGTTGGATCGTCAAAAATCCAATACGAACGGTCAGGAAAGATTTGAAATTTCTGGGCAAACGACGCCGCGAAACCAGAAACGAATTTCACCACTGAATTACATATTTCGAGAACATCGATATATATTTTTTTGAGAATTTTCTGAAATTTTTGAGTTTTGACTTTTGATTTTGAACTGTGGATGGATCTGGAATTGGATCTGAGATGTATACATTTGGGGAAGAGAAAGGAGTGAATAAATGAACTTACAGCAAATGAAAAAGAAAGGAGCTAGGGTTTATAGATGTATATTTATAGATAGGCTAGAGGTAGGGTAGCTAGACTGGATACGCGAACGTGCGTGACAAACCATGGTCCAAAAAGCCCGCCATGCCTCCGGAGCCAAATTTGTTAAAACTATATGTCCAAATAGGTGTTTTAAAATATTCTGAACGCGATGGAAAAAGTTTCGCGACCAAATTCGATCGTATGAAGAAGTTATGCTAAAAAAAACAAAAATTTCAAATTGATTTCAAAATGCGTAAATTTCAAGGCGTTTCGAGTCCGTACGATCAAACGACAAGTCCGATCGCAACGAAACTTGAAACATTATTATAATTCACCGTTACGGATCCGATGAAACTGGTTTCGTCGAAATCCGAGTCCGTGACAAAAATGGCTATTTTTAATATTTATTAAATAAATTAAAATAAATCATAAAATCCAAATTTTCTTTCAACTTTAAATATTGGCCAAATTTCATTACTTATATAATCCAATCAATTTCAAATAATTTAGCAAGCTTGGATGTGAATTAAAATTTATAAGTATATAAATTTCGCAGTGTTAACCTCTGCGTTTTCTTATTATTTGGGAATTATAAATTTCATTCGCAAAACCCAATTATTAAATCATATACTTATACTCTCATCTTAAATCTAATTATATAAATAACTTGATTTCTATTATCCAACTCAAAATATATCAATTATTCTCCAACTACATAGTTAAAGTTTCTTTTATATATCACTGTGGTAATATTTCAAAATGTTCATCTTTTGTTCGCATAAATTACTGTATTTAGATAAAATTGTAATTTTGGTAACTTATCACATAAATAAACTTAAAACCTCAACTAATACATTCCACCTTTGTTTCATCTTATTCATTCACTCATCAATATTCCGTACTAACTACAAAATTTAGTGTATTCCTTTAAATTGATCAAAATAAGACTTATCAACTAATAGAAAGATTTACGTACAAAATTTATTGTCATACATCTAATTTACAAGCCTATACTTAATTATTATCCTACAATACGTTTTACGTTACTATAATGTTCATTCTTCCGTTCCTACGTTTCTATAAATTTATTCCTTTATAATTTATTTAACGCAACACTTAATCTACACCTATTGCGATGTTTCAAATTTACTTGAATGAACAATTTTTTTACTCAAAATAGTTGTTGTAAACTCTTAATTCCACATTTATAAGTGTATTATTATTTTCACTCAAATATTATACATATATATAGAGTATTGGGTTTTTATTTAATCATCATTTATCATATATATTAATTAATTAAATTCAATATTTAAGTCTGACTAAATTTATTCCCCAAATACACATTTACCTTTCTCAACCAATAAATATAACCAATCAAATTCTCATTTTATTGAACCTTGGTCAATTCCACACGTTAATTTTACTTAAAGTCTCAATTAATTAATTTACCTCGGTTTCATTACCTTATTACCTTATATGCATAATTGACATTGTTATATCTTCCATTACATCAAAAATTTACCATTTCATCTTACTATTTATTTACGTATCCTTTTATTGCACTGATTGAAATAAATTCACTTATTAAATTCCCAATTCCACCCTTCTATTCAAACCAAGTATCATGCTATGATAATATTTTACGTTGGTTACACTGAAAAAAATCAACTTTTTATCGTTATCAATTAAACATACATTAATTGCACAAATTAAAGGAATTAATTGCCATTTATCCAATTAAATTTTTCATACATCAATCTATTTCATCTAAATCCTTACCTATGAATATTGCAACCTTTGATTCCATTAAATACCAATTAACCCAAATTATTTCATTTATTCTAAGTCATATCACTAAAATAATTCATCATAATAAACTTAAAATCTATACGTTTATTGATTTATTTCTATTTGTCTTATGTTAAATTCTAAATTTAGTAAGACAACCTAAAGTACTCCATTCAATCGACAGTCCCTTTCAATTGTTAATACGTACTTAAATTTCTACAGTTGCCTTCCATCTTCACTTCCGTTACTATGATAAAAATTAGTAACGTTTATGCCATCAATCCATCATAATTACTTACCCTTAATTGAGTTTGATTTCCAAATAAATTTGCTGACCCTTAATTAGCCAATTTATAAAAGTTTGTCATCATACCTATAGTTCTACGCTTATGCTATGTCTTAAATTTCAATAAATTTATAAATTTTGAGATGTTCATTAGGGTTTACAAATTTATTGACTTGCAAGAACAGAGTTTCTTAATCTATTCAATTTATCGTTCACAATCTTTTATTGCATTAAATTGGTTTAATATTCCCATAATAAATATTATGTCCAGGTAAGAATTTTTCTTTCTTTCTCTACTTAATTCATTTGAATTTTATTCAAATGTCTTTAAATAGGTTTCTAAGTCACTCCTATATAATTTATTCTAGCCTTCATTTTAATATTTATCTACCACCTTTATTCTTTCAACTAAAATAAATTACAAAAATCCTATTAAACAAACAATTTTAAATGGTCGAACTTAACGGGTCGTTACAGGTAAACATATACAGTTGTACGAAATGAAAATTCTGTTGAAATAAAAAACAAAAACGTAGATACCAAATTCATACGTGGTTCTGATAGTCAAAACTTACGTCAGACTGAGCAGGAAATAAAATTACAACATAAATTGAACACTGATAAAACAGGAAGTCAACTACCATTTTATTAAGTACTAAAATAAAAATTGAAAATATAACTACCATTTGATTTATTGAAGTTTCAGCTTTCAATCTACCAAGCGGTAAAAAAATGGGAATAGTTGATATGGGAATCATCTGTCAAAAGGAATTTAAACATTGAACTAACCACATAACATCAAAATCTGACTGAAATCCAACGACAGTGGTATTGATATTGCTTTAGTAGGCAATTTAGATGCAAAATGTGCAAGCTGAGCAGAACATAGCAAACTATATTCTAGTTCTCTATATTAATATTCAAAAAGTTAATTTTCTTAAACCTGATTACTACCCATATCCGTGATCAAATTAGCAAAGTACCATGCTTCAACCTCCAATTACAATTTACTTATCATGATTTATACCTTTTAACTCCTCTCACTAAAACTTCATCCTACGGATAATTTTTATTTGATCCGCAAATAAGAAAGTATTTGAAAACAGAATTATTAATTAATAATGGTCGATAAAAATCTCACCTGCTCCATGCTATAATAATAATTGGTGAAGTAAAGAAAACTAAGAATAGTTGTTCATATGATCAGATAACCAATCTTCACAAAGGAGATAACAGTACAACTTAAAGTTTAGCAAAGAGAAAAAATTAAAACAGTATTAATCTAGTCAAGTAGTGATATTCAATAAACAGAGATTTAATGTATGGACTCTTTTGAGATTGACAGTACACATTCTTAAAGCTACACTTCTGTTTTATGTTTTTTCCCCTGCTAAAACCTCTCTATCAGATGTAAAAACTTGAAGAAATGCTGAACCTACCAAGTATTCCTAGCATTGGTTTGATGTCTATTAGCGGTTTAGTTTGAAATTTTAAAATTTCATCTACTTTGTAGATGGAGCAACATAACATCAATTACCTTTATTGTACAGTTGGTCTAATTAATGGAAGCACGGATGAATATGTACATCCATATCCGTATTGTGAACAGTAGATTTTACGAAAATATAAGGTGAACAGTAAACTTGTTTGGAAAGAATAAAAAATTAAACAAAATTATTGTATGACTATCCATCAAATATTGAGTTGGAATATGATGATTAATAAACGCACAATAGTAGCAATTACAACAAAAAATGAGATGAAGTTAAACCTTACCAAATTCGGAGAAAGGAATTAGCAAGTCAGTGTTCATAATGAAGCGATGCAATTATCAAGGATCCAACTTTTTTCTATCTGCAAATGGAGAGGAGGGACAGTTATTATGAAATACTGTAATTGCAACGTCACACCGTTATTGTGAAGTACAGAATGATTCAAAATTTATACAGTACGATGAGATAAGAACAACCATTGTATCGCACAACGTTAGGCATACCTGAACATCCTTCTGTCCAATTAAATAGTGCACTTTGGACCAGGAGTGCCTCTTCCACAAGCCGACAGACAGGTGTTGTTTTGAACCACCACGATAAGAAGCGGACTTCAATGTGTTGAAATGTTGTTTGACTTTTATTCCACTTTGACATGCACTACCAACATGAACGACCACGCTGACTAAACAGGTACCACCGATTTGATCTGAATAAGCTCATTCCTACGCATAGTTAAAGAACTGCTGATAAGTCCTAAGGGTACTAAATTCATTCATTTACATATCAGGCGTAAAAGATACTAGTAAAATAATGTGTATTTCTTCTGGATACAAATTTCGAAATATGACAGCTAACCATTTATATTTCTTCCAAATGGTACCACCATCTAAATACTTGTATTTTGGCTAATATGATGACTATCTAATGCTGATAGTAGACCGCTTAAATCTAAGACATGGGGTTATCAAGCATATTATATATTTCTAAAAAAATAATCACCCTATCAATATACAGATGGAACAATGTTTATTGTTGAATTTATGGTAGACAGCCAAGCACGGTAGCATAATTGACATTTGCTTTCAAAAAAGTAGAGATATCACTATATTGAAACTTATACAGCACTACAAATTTAAAATACTGTTTTAATTGCATACGGTATTATATATCCACAAACAGTGGATAATAAGTTGCTACCTTCGTAAGTTAAAAGGCAATAGTTAGAACAAATGGTTAGAAAAAGGAATCAATAAGAAACATACAGTTTGACTTCGCAGTGAATAAGGCGAATGGAAAACTTAAATGAAACCAATCAGATGGAGTTTATAAAACTGAATTATATTCCTGCATAAGTAAAAAACTGAATTCATAATTATCACGATTAAAACTCAATCGGTTTTAAACTTCCATGATCCGAATTTATCTGAAATGAATTGCAAAAACCCAAAAATATTTAAAGAAGTCAAAATAACTAACATCGATTACAGATCATGGAATAATGTTGGGTAGAAGATGAAAAGGAACTTGTCATATCTTTGGTGTTAAAAAAGTAATTGTGTAAAAATCCACATTTTGTTTAAGATAAAAAAAAACGCTATTTTTGATTGTTAAAAAGCAAGAACTGAGCGACAGATGAGTTTATTAAAGGAAAAAAGGAGAACAAAAAGGGACCTACTATGCTAGGTGGCAAATGACTGTTTCCGTAGTGACATGACTGGCAGGTAGGGTAATGCTGACTGTTAATTCTTGGATGCACCAATTATTAAAATCAAGTTAAATCCATATTAAGTTATAATTGTAAATTGAATGAGGTTACGGTTGATGGAATAAACAAAAGTACATATTGATTTGCAGTCTTAAGCAATTGTTGTTTACAATGTTAAATATTCAGTTCATTACTTATTAGTTTATAAAACCAGGTCAGTAAATCCATATGAGGTACAGATAAGACACATTAACTATAAAAATCAAACTAATATAACATCAGTTTGATAGTGAATAGTACGTGTAAGTAATTATATATTTCAATTACTTATCAAAGTCTAACATTTATATATGTTACAAATAATCATTGATTGAATCATATAATTACCTATATATTGAACAGTATAACCAAATTAATACCAAGCATTGTAATTGCAATACACATTAACGTATAAAATAATAATGGGAAATTTGAACGAAATGTATATAAAGTTAAAATAGTGATTAATCTACTTGAGTTGAAGCACCTGTAAAAAAAATAAAAAAAATCATGCCCATCAAACAGGACAGAAGCGGAGTAACCGAGTGTAGTACGCAGTAAATTTAATAGCAGTATGATATGAGTAACGTCACGCGATCAATGTTAAACCTTATTAACCACGTGTGCTATTTATTGCATAGTAGAAATAGTGAAAAAAGTTAGTTGCACTTGTCCATCTGTATCCATATATGTGTGGGGTGTGTGTGAATGTAAAAATAACAGTATGATGCCGATAGGAGCTGCTAATGTAAATAGGCAGTGAAAAATGAATAATAATATATCTTCAGAGTAAGAAAATGATTAAAAGTAGTAAGAATTGAATAAAACCCACTCCTATGAAATTCAGAGGTAAAACTATGTTGAAGTGTAATTACAGGAGGACAAAACTGAGTACCAATAGGTTCAAAGGGAAAGTGTCAACAAATAAATACCTTTCCAGGAGTTATAAGTCTCCACTGTTCAGCAAACAGTATCATCCCATTTGATTTCCCAAAAAAGACGGGGGAGAGCAAGTTACAGGGATGTATATGCTATGTTGAAAAAGATACATAGAATATATTATACTTCGTTTAACTGTACTGACACATTTAATTAGGAGAAATATACAAATACAAAGGTGAAATGTTAACACGAAGGGAAGGCATCATGTTCCCAGTGTTATCTATATTATTTGCAAGACACCCCTTATAAGAATTTTCTATACCAAAAATGTACAGGCTTTCGCAAATGAACGATTAACTTGTTGACTATTTTGCATATTAAAAATCATATCATTGAGTTGTGATAATACACAAATTAGAGATTGTAGTTCAATATAGAAGCAATGATAATTTCCAAACGAAGGTGTAGCACAACATTATTTTTCAGTACAATTAATTGAACTTGTCCAAATAAATTATTTCATATATGCTTTATAATCTCATAACATACATAATTTTCAAGCATAAAAATGTTGCATAATCAGAAAACTGTAAATGCCTTACTCATAGTTGCAATCTGCCAAAGATAATATAGTTAAACCAGTATAAGGGGGTTGTAAGCATGAATAAGAAAAATATGAAAATCTTTGTCCAAATGAAAGTGAAATATATAATTTTTGTAAACTATTGTTATGTTTAACAATTTCAGTTGTAAACATAGTAGGAAAAATAACGATGATCCGCTAATCGACTTCCACAATGTTGCTTTATCATTGTTTGTTTCATGTAAGCACCTCCCACAAAGAGGGAATAAAATGCTTTTATATTATATACATGGTCTCTCATATTTTCGTATAAGGTACACAGATATGGAATTGAAAAGGGGACATAAAGAACCTGAGTTGTTTGTAGATCATAATGCAGTTTACCAATAATGACAAGTCGAACAATGTGGATTAAATTAAACTGGAGACAAATTAGTGTTAAAATAACATGATGAGGAGAATCACTTTCCCACAAAAAATGTTATAACCAGATTGGATTAGATTATCTATCTTGGATTAAAATTGATGGTCAGAAGAAGAAAAGAATATCTCTTCCTTTGTTCCATCACACTATAGCATATGCTACCAAATGTTATTTGTATCCTACCGTCGTTTACTATTATAATCAGTGAAGTTGTTAAGGCAGAGCAATGCAAAAAGAAATTAAAGTGAGCCAAACTACTGTCTTACTGATATTCAATCATTTTGATCTGGTTTACGGATTTAGAATTGGAATCAAACCGGTGAAATAAATTTCTGTCATGTTTCTTAAACTGAAAGGGGAGAGAAAACAAAAAATCATCAAACCGGAAACATAGGGCAGGGCCAAACAATGCAAGGCAGTAGGTAACATTGAGTCAGTATGGACAGGTCTCCCTATTCATACTGATATGTGATGCAACTCACTCTTTGGGTACTGGTACATAAGCTGTGGGTTATGTTTGCATATTCCGTAGTGCCGATCATGCACAATATTGGAGTACGAACTTATGTCTACGGGCGCTGTATGTTAAAAACTATCGTACATACCACCTCCTTGTGTTCTACCGAACTGTCAACTTCATAATAGGTATGTAGGCTGCTAACGGCTGGGGTTGAATATTAAAAACAATTTAAAAACAGCAATCCGACACTGGTCTTCTATAACAACCCGATATTTTTAGCCATTCGCATCCACACATGCCGGACTTGAATTGCTCAAAATACCGGGTTGTACATAAATTGGGAGCAAGTGAAATACAATCACCGAATCACAGACACAGAAATACCTGAATAACTCACAGCGGAAATTGAAATACCATAGTAGTTTATGAAGCTACTATAACAAACTCTCAACAGATACATAATATCAGTCTGAAAAACATATACAATAGAAATCTAAAATACATAGAAGTTTATAAGTACCAGAGCTGAAATAGAACAACTGAAACTGAAAAGGAATAGATAACTAGACAAGCGGAATCTCTAGCGATTCCTAGCTCCAGAAAAGAAATCCAAAGCTAAGCTGTAAATACTCAAGCTGACCCGAGCGTAAAGTTAACACAAAACACTCGAGTCAGGACATATATATTCTTATATAATGTAAACCAACTCAAGTGAACTGTAATAAAGATACAAGTAACTTAAAGGATGCCTGGGACAGTCCATCATCTAAGGATCCGTTAAACTATAAATTAAATACACCCCGTGGTTACATTTTAAAAATGTTATTTTATACTTCTAAATCAAATATCAATTTCAAAATTCAATATCATATCAAATTCATTTCAGATATCAAAATATCATATCTTTCCAAAACCCAATCGTTTTATTTAATTTAAATACCTTACAAGTCACATTTCAAAATGGTTTATATTTCAAATCAAATTACTTCATTTAAACCATTAAAATTTGAAGTCATTATATTTAAAATCAAATATTTAATTCCCAAAATTTTAGCCCTTTCAAAGTTCATTTATTCACTTAAATTCATTAAAACAGTGAAAATTCAACTTTCACAGCACTTAGAAAATGCTACAGAAAGTTATGTTTAAAACAGCTCAATTTAACAAAAGACAGCATATAAAAATGCTGTAATAGGGTTACTTTAGTTTACATAAAACTTTAGTTAAATTTAGCAACTACAGCACTTACAAAGTGCTATAATAGCCCTTAATTAAGTTTAGCCATTTAGTTCATTTCTATCAACTACATCATTTACAAATGTTGTAATATCCTTTACATTAGAAATAATAGCATTTCAAAAATGTTGTTAATTAAATTTCAAATATTCACTGTACTTTCATAAACAATTAAATTTTTATTTAAATCATTTTAATCTTATGAAATATTACATTTTCACTTTTAAAACAATCATTTAATTATCCTTATATTCATGATTTTATAAAGTTAAACATCCATTCAAAAATCAAAATTTAATAATAATTCACATATTAAATTCAAGAATTAAATTTCAATTCATTAAATTAATTTTTTAACTTAACATTTAAGTTTAAATTTTCAAATATAACGTATTTTTCATCTTATTTACTTAACTTAAAATTCAATTAACTTAAAATTCACTTAACTTAAAATTCACTATAAAAAAATTCACAAATTTCCAACTTAAGTTATATTTTAAAATTTAACTTAAATATTCATTTATTTCACATCTTAATTTATTCAAAAATCATTAATATATTATAAAATCATTTTAAATTCATTTTAATTCAAAATATTATAAATTTATCATATTTTCATATTTAATTTATATTCCATTTATAACCAAATCAAAATTTTCGAGATAACTTATATTTCAAATTTCCAACTTTACCATTAATTTATTTCACTTATAAATTTTTAGAAAATCAATAATACTTTACAAAAATCATTTTAATTAAGTTTAAATTGAAATATTATAATATTTTCATTTCTAAAATACTTTAAAAATTTTAGAAATATATTTTAACCACAGTCTGTATAAAATTTCTAACCTAAGTCCAATGATACGAATAATATATCATTTCAATCCGTAATTTACAAAGGAAAAATACGGGTTCTATCATTTCAAACCCGCAATCCCAAGTAAATGCCAATAAATAAAAATCGCTCAGGCCTATCATGTCAGCCCATAACCATTTTTCCCTATTCTAAAGTCCGTTCGGGGATGTATCATTTCAACCCATAGTGATTCTAATCTAAAGGGAACTTGCAGTGTGATAAACTGATATAAATAGCTAATAGCATAATATAACAGTAATAGATGATATAACAGGTAAATAAGCATGGGTGAACATCATATGATCATAACATAGCAAATATAGCAAGGTGATATATTTTACAGATTCAAATGTGATTGGTTTACTAGTCATCTAAGTATAAAACTGTCTGGTGTGTAAAACTCATTTGTATAGCAGGAGATGACAACCAAATACAAAAAACAGAGATCTTCAAAGGCACGAAAGCACGAATACGATTTGAGTGCGGGAGAGCCAAAGTTAATTGCCTTGAGCATATGAAACACATAAATATACAACACATGAATGGCACTTAAAAAAAAATAGACAACACTAGAAATACATGCACAAAAAGTCACCAAATCTCTTGCACTTGCTTTCAACCACTCCTTGGCTCAGCCATAGGTTAAAATACACGGCCATGGTAAGGATTTGGATCTTTTTTTGGGTTCAATAGGTCGGCCATAGTAGGGAAGATGATGTATAAGGATATATGCACGAAACAACAAATATAAGGCAACCAAAGTGGATTTCAATGCAACACAAGTCACGGCCAAGGCAAGCATGGTCACGGCCAGGCCTGGTGGGGTCAGGAGGTGAATGGAAAAGGTCTTAGATCATGTAGGTGGCTCGTGGTTATGAGGTCAGGGACGTCCAAGGTGGCGTGGTGAAGTATTGATGGCATAGGAGCTCGGCTATGGAGTTTTTCAAGTGGATAATGCAAATTTCGGTGGAGTCGATCAACTAGTGGTGCACGGCCAGGCTTGGGCAGAGGGCTGGAGGTGATGGCAGCCTGATGTGGTGGTGGTGGAGGTAGCCATGGTGAAGGAGGAGGAAGGGTTGAGCTACAAAGGTGAAGACAAGTGCAAAGAGATAAAAAAAAAACAAGAAGAAAATGAGAAGAAATGAAGAAGAATTTTATCAAACTTTGCCTCAGGAGATGATGGCCGAAATTTAGGTTTGAGAAACTTTACTATATGTGAAAATGAAGTGGGTATGTGGCTGAAGCAATGAGATATGGCCAGCAATTGAACGCAAGTGATGTTTGGTGTGAAAAGGTAAGTTGAAATGTGAAAAGGCAAGGTATACAAAAGGTCAAAACTCCTCATATTTTCAATTTTTTTTTACAATTTTAAATACATGAAAAATATGTATAAATACAGATAAAAATAAGAAAAAATGATAAATGCATAAAAATAAATAAATAAATTTTAATTAAATTAAGAAAATAGCAAAATTGTAAACTAGGCTTTAAAAATTGAAAATAAATTCAATGAACTATGGAAAAATTTAAACATCACTTTAAAATTATTTAAAAGATAAAATATATACATAAAATAACATATTTCACATATATATAAATTAAAATAAGATATGAAAAATAAAAATATATTATTTATATAAATTAAAATAAACAATATTGTTGAATAATCAATTTATACACAATATTGTAAAAAGCATAACTTTCTCAATATAAATCAGATTTCAACGAAATGAAAAGGAGTATTCTCAAAATTTGATATATTTTCATAATAAAAGATAAAATTAAAAAATTAAAATATTTAAATTTTAAATTTAAAAGTCAAAGGTTGACCAGATTGACTAAAATCCATTTTTTTGGAAATACTATTTATTGAGGTTTGGAATTATAATTCACACAAAATCAAAATTTATATTTAAAATAACAAAATATATTCATTTTAATAAATATAATAAAGTTTTTAAATAAATAAATAATTAAAATAAATTACAAAATATAGGGTTGTTACACTCTCCCCCACTCAAATCTTTTCGTCCCGAAAAAGGAATGAGCAACGGAAATAAGGAAAAGCAAGATAGAAAAAAACAAATAGCACCTGAAAAAACAATTTCGGATTCGAAGCACGAATGCTCTCCTCCGTTTTCCAGGTACAACCTCGATCATCGGCATTCACAATACTTTGATCAGACTAACAGATTTCTTTCTTAGCTGCTTCGTACCTCTACTAACAATACGAAGTGGCTTACTCTCGACAGTCAGATTAATCTAAAAATCCAACGTATCAAGAGCAGTTTGCTGAACAAAAAGAGATGGGTCAAGAAGATACTAGAGGAGATGTGAGACGTGGAATACATCATGCACTCCAGAATGCTTCTTGGGCAAATCCAAACGATAAGCTAAGAACCAACTCTTTCCACAATGCGAAAAGGTCCCTCGAAGAGGACAAAGGTAGGAATAGCTAGAAGGGAAAATAGGTTAAATGACAAGGATGAACCATTATTTTAAAACCATATAAATTTCAATTTAATATTTACAACATTTTAAACATTTTATATTATGATAAATAGTCATTTGATTCAAATTTGTTAGTTCGAAGTAGATAATATTTAAAACATTTTAAATTTTTTAGACAAGTAAAATAATGATCAAAATATCCTTTATATAATACTTTATCAAAATACTTTTATAACTCGATGTCTTAACAAGTTTACTTTCATTCCTACATACTCTGGCTATGCGTTGATCAGGCATTAAGCTAGAATTCTCCAGGTCCTTAGTAGACTTATTTCAACATCCAGTGAAAATATTTGAAAAGCTAAAAAAACAGATATGAAAAGTACAATCCAAACAAAACAATCAAATCAAAACATGTCGATCATGGATCGTGGATACACAACGATTACACCTGGATCCCCCAGGAAACATCCGTACGCGTAGGCTGACTAACGCAGCCCTGCGATTACGCCATGAAGACTGGTAGTACCGCAAATACACTATGATTACGCCTGGATCCTCCAGGAAACATCCGTGCCCTTAGGCTCTCGCAGCCCCTGTGGATTACGCTACCAAGCGACACAATAGATCACAGATGCACAAAGGTTGCACCTGGATCCCCCAGGAAACATCCATACCCTTAGGCTCTCGCAGCCCCTGAGAATTACGCTATGCAGCCGCGCTCGTAAAACCATGGAGATCGCCATGGAATTTGATGGACACTCGAGTATCATATCCGAAAAACCCAAATCAGAGATAATAATATCGATAGAATGAATCCACAATGTGGCCACAAAGCGGATATCAAGCAGAAGACACTTTCCATATCTTTACTTCGAAAATATGTACCATATAGTACCTTTCAAAATCACTTTCAAAAATCATACTTATATAAAGTCCAATATATATAAGATTTCATTTCAAATCGAACACTTTCCAAAATCAATAATATATCAAATCACACTTATATAGACTCAATTATATAAGATTTCAATTTACAAATTGAGTACCTTTACAAATCAATAGTTTCAAATCACTTCATACTTATAAAAATCAATTTTATATAAGTTTGAAACTCCCAAATCAAAGTATTTAGATAAACAAGGTTCCCAATTTCAAACAATTTCAATATCAATTCAGTTTCAAAATCATATATGATTTCACCAAATCATTTCTTCCAAATTACATATATTCAGTTTCAAAGTTTCTTAAAACAATAGATTTAGAAAATAATCCAAATTAACAAATTAACAAAATTTAGGTCAAAAAAATTCATTTCCATTTCAAATATATATTCACTTTCAAAAATCATAATACTTTCAAATTTATAAATCTTTCGAAACCAAAATACTTGAAATCATTACACTTTGAAAATCATAACCTTTCGAAATCATACGTTTGAAATCATAAAACATTCCTTTAATTCTTTACATTTCAAAAATTTAGTCAATTAAACCCAAATCAAAAATTTCTAAATTTAATTCAATTCAAACCATCTGTTTCAATTCAATTTAGTTTTACAACAAAACCATTTCAAATATTATCAAATTTCAAATAAAGATTTGATCGACAAAATGAACTATTCAATCTTTAATATATTTCAAAGCTTAAATATACCATATTCCAAAACTAAATTTTATAATTTCATATATCTCAAATTTTACTTCATTATTACTTTGTTTTGAAATATTCATTTAATAAATCCATTATTATTAAATAAACTCAAATTACAAGTAAGCCAAATATCCTTCATACAAATGTAAACTTCAAATATTCATTTATCAAAATCAATTATCATTCCAAATTCACATTCTTTATCAAATAAAGATTTTATCATTCAAAACCATTTCATAATCATTAACATATCTAAAATGGTTACAAAGTTTAAAACCATCTCTTTTTAAAACCATCAAACTATTTATTTCTACATGAAAAATCCAATTTACCATTGGAAAGATTATTATTCTATACATATACTTTATTCAAAACATTTCAAATCTATATTTCATACCAGAATAATTCAAAATAGTCTTATTTGTTGCACTCAACAAATAGTTTCAAACTTATATAAATACATTAATCATACAAAATTTAACTTATATTCTTTATCCAATACCTTATACCTTTCAAAATTACCTAGCTTTGAAAAGTGAACCTTGATTTGGACGTGCTCGAACCTTAAAATAGTAAAAGAAATCATATTTTCAATTCAAGAGTTGTAAACCACCAACAAATCAGTAAACCAATTTCAAAGGATAGGGTTATACCAAAACAAATCTGAATCTCGAGGACTGAACACCGGCTTACTTTAAATCATCACACACACACACACACACATATATCTTTCGAACATCAAACCATACTTCGAAATCTGAAATAAAAAATTTGGTTTCACAAAATAATTCGCATAGCAAAGCTACTAGAGTGGCCTCTCCCCCACTCAGAAACTCGAAAATCAATGTCGATGATGCATGCATTCATCACCGAAATTATTTTCCAGCGACATAAGTGGGTTCTGGACTTTTATTTTCTTGAAACTTCTTTGAAGTCTCTTCGAAATCATAGGAATTCATTCGAATATATTTGAAACATTTCTTATTCAGAAAATATCTTTAAATCATATTATTATTATGTATTTTCCAAAATCTTAAAACCGATTTAAAAACAACGGAGTTCGATTCCTCGAATTTCAAATTGAAAACCCATCAGTTGTAAATCATTTTATATGAATCAATTTCTTATAAAATTTCAAAATTTCAAACCGTTTCGAAATTTCAAATTTTCATTTTTAAAAGGTATATAATCCTTACTGAAAAAAATTTCACTTTTATATACAAAATAGGGCCATCCTTATCAAAATAATAATTTCGATGTATGCACAGTTCCAAAATAAAACCAAACACAAAATTCCAAAGAATGATTCAAGGATAGATTTCAAACAAACAGAGATTCAAATTTAGAGGACTCTAATCAAATAGAACTCTGGTTCGAAGATAAGTTCGAACGAAGAAAAGATAATTTAATTACCAAATAGAAGATGGATAAGCCATTATAAATCACGGACGACCTTAACCGGGTCAACCGTGAATTCAGGAATCTAATCAATTCAGAAATCTAAGGAAAATCGACATTCGATTGCTCGAGATAGAATCCAGGTAGAGCAGGAGATAGATAGCATCGTAAACCGATGATACAGAAATCTCCGGTGAATTAATGCCAATTGTAAAGGAGTTTCACCCCTTTACAAATTATTCAAAGATTGGCGGAATCACCGATTTTTAGAGAGGTCATTTAAATATGGAGTTATGGAATGCTCCAACATCAAAAGGGTAAAATAGGAAAGACAAGACTGGATTTCAGAACGAGTGGGAGCGTTCCAAATTTCAAGGAATCCTAATCGATAAGAATCCTAACCAAGAGATTTCTAACGAGGTGGATACCGAAGGGTTGAAATTTAGAAAAATTTTGGTTTCAAAATAAGAAATTTTTTATACCAATATAATCTTTGAAAATACTTTAAAAATCATTTGGAAATCATTTCACACTTCGAAAATACGTTCTCTCACAAAGAAAGGATTTTGAAATTGATTTCACTCATTCTAGGATATTTCTACCCTATCTCTAATGAGTTTTTGCTCCATAGGCTATGGTTTGCCTAAAACCAAAGCTCTGATACCAACTGTAACAACCTGATATTTTTAGCTATCCGTATCCACACATGCCGAGCTTGAATTGCTCAAAATATCGGGTTGTAAATAAATTTGGAGCAATTGAAATACAATCACAGAATCATAGACACAGAAATACCAGAATAACTCGCAGCGGAAATTGAAATACCATAGTAGTCCATGAAGCTACTATAACAAACTCTCAACAAATACATAATATCAGTCCGAAAAACATATACAGTAGAAATCTCAAATACATAGAAGTTTATAAATACCAGAGCTGAAATAGAACAACTGAAACTGAAAAGGAATAGATAACTAGACAAGCAGAATCTCCAGCGATTCCTAGCTCCAGAAAAGAAATCCAAAGCTAAGCTGTAAATACTCAGGTTGACCCGAGCGTAAAGTAAAACACAAAACACTCGAGTCAGGACATATATATACTTATATAATATAAACCAACTCAAGTGAACTGTAATAAAGATACAAGTAACTTAAAGGATTCATGGGACCGCACATCCTCTAAGGATCAGTTAAACTGTAATTTAAATACATCCCGTGGTTAAATTTAAAATGTTATTTTATACTTCTAAATCAAATATCAATATCATTTCAAATTCATTTCAAATATCAAAATATCACATCTTTCCAAAATCACATTCATTTTATTTAATTTAAATATCCTTCCAAGTCACATTTCAAAATGGTTTATATTGCAAATCAATTACTTCATTTAAACCATTAAAATTTGAAGTCATTATATTTAAAATCAAATATTTAATTCCCAAAATTTAGCCCTTTCAAAGTTCATTTATTCATTTAAATTCTTTAAAACAGTGAAAATTCAACTTTCACAGCACTTAGAAAATGCTACAGAAAGTTTTGTTTAAAACAGTTCAATTTAACAAAAGACAGCATATAAAAATACTGTAATAGGGTTACTTTAGTTTAAATAAAACTTTAGTTAATTTTAACAACTACAGCACTTACAAAGTGCTGTAATAGCCCTTGATTAAATTTGGCCATTTAGTTCATTTCTATCAACTACAACATTTACAAATGCTGTAATATCTTTTACATTAGAAATAATAGCATTTTTAAAAGGCTGTTAATTGAATTTCAAATATTCACTATACTTCATAAACAATTAAATTTTTATTTAAATCATTTTAAACTTATGAAATCATACATTTTCACTTTTAAAACAATCATTTAATTATCCTCATATTCATGATTTTATAAAGTTAAATATTCATTCAAAAATCAAAATTTAATAATAGTTCATATATTAAATTCAAGCATTAAATTTCAATTCATTAAATTAAATTTTTTACTTAACACTTAAGTTTAAATTTCAAATATAACTTACTTTTCATCTTATTTACTTAACTTAAAGTTCACTTTAAAAAAATTCACAAATTTCCAATTTAAGTTATATTTCAAAATTTAACTTAAATATTCATTTATTTCACATCTTAATTTATTCAAAAATCATTAATATATTATAAAATAATTTTATATTCATTTTAATTCAAAATATTATAAATTTATCATATTTTCATATTTAATTTAAATTCCATTTATAACCAAATCAAAGTTTCCAAAATAACTTATATTTCAAATTTCTAACTTTACCATTAATTTATATCACTTATAAATTTTTAGAAAATCAATAATACTTTACAAAAATCATTTTAATTAAGTTTAAATCAAAATATTATAATATTTTCATTTCTAAAATACTTTAAAAAATTTAGAAAACATATTTTAACCACAGTCTGTATAAAATTTCTGACCTAAGTCCAATGATACGGATAATATATCATTTCAATCCGTAATTTACAAAGGAAAAGTCCGGGTTCTATCATTTCAAACCCGCAATCCCAAGTAAATACAAATAAATAAAAATCGCTCAGGCCTATCATTTCAGGCCATAATGATTTTTTCCTATTCTAAAGTCCGTTCGGGCATATATCATTTCAACCCGTAGTGATTCTAATCTAAAGGGAACTTGCAGTGTAATAAACTGATATAAATAACAGAATAGCATAATATAACAGTAACAAATGATATAACAGGTAAATAAGCATGGGTTATGATTATAACATAGCAAATATAGCATGGTTATATATTTACGGATTCAAATGTGATCGGTTTACTAGTCATATATGTATAAAACTGTCTCGTGCGAATAATCATTTGTATAGCTGGAGATGACAACCAAATACACAAATCAGATATCTTCAAAGGATCAAAAGCACGAATACGATTTGAATGTGGGAGAGCCAACGTTAATTTCCTTGAACATACGAAACAAAACAATATACAACACATGAATATACACATAACAAAAAATTAGACAACACTAGAAATACATGCACAAAAAGTCACCAAATCTCTTGCACTTGCTTTCAACCACCCCTAGGCTTAGCCATATGTTAAAATACATGGCCATGGTAAGGATTTGGATCTGGTTTTGGGTTCAATAGATCGGCCATAGCATGGAAGATGATATATAAGGATATATGCATGAAACTACAAATACAAGGCAACCAAAGTGGATTTCAATGCAACACAAGTCACGACCAAGGCAAGCATGGTCACAGCCAGGCCTGGTGGGGGTGAGGAGGTGATGTGGTAGAGGTCTCAGGTCATGTAGGTGGCTGTTGGTGATGAGGTCAGGGCCGGGCAAGGTGGTGTGGTGAAGTATTGATGGCATAGGAGCTCGGCGATGGAGTTTTTCAAGTGGATAATGCAAATTTTGGTGGAGTTGACCAACTAGTGGTGCACGGCCAGGCTTGGGCAGAGGACTCGAGGTGATGGCAGCCTGATGTGGTGGTGGTGGAGGCAGCCATAGTGAAGGAGGAGGAAGGGCTGAGCTACAAAGGTGAAGGCAAGTACAAAGAGATAAAAAAACAAGAAGAAAATGAGAAGAAAAGAAGAAGAATTTTACCAAACTTTGCTTCAGGAGATGATGGCAAAATTTTAGGTTTGAGAAACTTTTCTACACGTGAAAATGAAGTGGGTATGCGGCTGAAGCAATGAGATATGGCCAGCAATTGAATGCATGTGATGTTTGGTGTGAAAAGGTAAGTCGAAATGTGAAAAGGCAAGGTATACAAAAGGTCAAAACTCTTCATATTTTCAAAAAAAAAATTTACCATTTTAAATACATGAAAAATTTGTATAAATACAGATAAAAATACGAAAATATGATAAATGCACAAAAATAAATAAATAAATTTTAATTAAATATAATTAAATTAAGAAAATAGCAAAATTGGAAACTAGGCTTTAAAAATTGAAAATAAATTCAATAAACTTTGGAAAAAGTTAAACATCACTTTAAATTTATTTAAAAGATAAAATATACACATAACATAACATATTTCACATATATATATAAATTAGATAAGATATGACAAATAAAAAAATATTATTTATTTAAATTAAAATAAACAATATTGTTGAATAATCAATTTATACACAATATTGTAAAAAGCATAACTTTCTCAATATAAATCAGATTTAACGAAATGAAAAAGCATGTTCTCAAAATTTGACATATTTTCATAATAAAAGATAAAATTCAAAAATTCAAAAATTTAAATTTTAAATTTAAAAGTCAAAGGTTGACCAGATTGACTAAAATCCATTTTTTTGGAAATATCCTATTTATTCAGGTTTGGAATTATAATTCACACAAAATCAAAATAATATTTAAAATAATAAAATTTATTCATTTTAATGAATATAATAAAGTTTTTAAATAAAGTAATCAAAATAAACAATTAAAATAAATCACAAAATACAGGGTTGTTACACTCTTCTCTATGCGGAAGTTGAGGCGGTTGTGGCAGATTCAGTTGGAAGAGCATAAAACCATGGTTAAGTGAGGCAAAAAGAGGGAAGTTACATGGTACAGGTCAATAGCTGACATAACAGCGATCACAACTCGTACTCAACATTCCATATCAACTGACGTTCAACTTACAATAAGACACACAGTTGTATATGGTGGAGTTGTGCTAACATACGATAAATGGTCCTATGACGGCGTGGGCACCGTGACCTAAGTAAGAAGAGCAGGAACGCGGTTGGTGAAAGACATAATAGAGTGGGGTATACGTACAATCGATATCGGGTAAGTCATTGACGGATTTATAGCAAGACCCAAACCTCATAAATAAATATAAAAAAATTACTGACCTATTTTGGAGTAAATGGTTAAGCCGCCACCAAATACCACACAATAGGCAATCTTGGCCAGGTAGAAGAGCAGGGCAGGTAAGCAGGCAGATGGGGAGTACAGTTCGAAGATAAGGATAACCGAACGGGGGTTGTAGGAAAAAGGGGTCGCTAAATTCCCAAACTGCAGACCACAGTCAGTGTCGATTTACAAACAGTGGATGTGAAGAGGAGTGGTGACATAAAGGAGGGAGGAGAGTGAAAGCAGAGGAAAAGGTCAATCGATTAGGTGGGTTGAAAATAGACGCGCGGGAGTTCGAACATGAGGAGAAGAACAGTTAACAATGAGAAGTTGAAATTGAAAGGGAGTCTTAAGAGAAGGACTTGTGGCATCATATGACTGCCCTGGTTTCTCCTTTCCTATTGAAGTAACAGATTCTAAAGTTTCGACCATCCAAAACCATTGAAAATTCCATTTCGCTTCAAAATAATCAACGGATCAAATAAGATGCACAATCAAACTTACCCTAATACATAGGGTATATGCATCCACAGTATAACTAACCGAAAACTTGAGAATTAAGCACCAAATTTTCATTTCAAATCATTTTGAAACCATATATACTTATAATTTTGTATAATCAAATCTCACTTTCATTATTTAAATCAAAATCAAATTAATTAGAACAACTATGTAGCAAATTGCCGCTATAGCTTCCCTCACTTTAAAACTCGAAAATAAACATCGGTGATGCTGCAGTCATCACCAGTATCATTTTCTAGTGATAAAAGTAAGTTCAATACATCCAGACCATGCATTTCAGACTTAACTAAAATCATTTCGAAAACAGTATTAAATAATTCATAAACACTACTAAGTACCATGATATCAATTCCCTAAACCAATTCCAAGTTATTTACTTCCAGATAATACTAGTATTATTTTCCAAAATCTTAGAAAACCAATTTCTAAAACATTGGGTTTTAAGTCCTCAAATTCTCAGTCTAAATCCTTTTTATATTAATAAATAATATTTATATACCACATTTGTATAAGTCACTTTCTTATATAAAATCATTTTAATGTGTTTACCTTTGTTTAGATTATAATAAATAACTTTCATTAAATCCAAAATTTAAACCAACATTATCATCAAACGCCTTATAGTCAAACTGTGAAACTTTCACAAGATGTTCATTTTAATGTTTTCATAAGTTATTACCCACCCAACCCATGAAGTGATAAGGTAAAACTGCTCATACATAAATCAAACAACAAATGACAATAATACAATATTATCATTTCCTAACAAACAAACAAACACATCATAAATAGCTATCTCAATTTATGAAAATTATTGTTTTATATATAAAATATAATCTTAGGTCAAATTGTTTTATTCACCAATTTCGAAAACAATATTGTGTCGGTTAGTCTTGTCCAAGTGTTTAGAGATCCCCATCAACAATGATATCAACTTGCATTGATCAGAATCTATAAGCCATTCTACAAAATAATTAACACAACACAAAACATTTTTATAACAATAACGCATACACACTCTCATATATATACAGTCAGCCCATTATAAGGCAATCTAATACCCAATCTCTCAATGAGTTATACCCACCAAAGCCTAGGTTTTTCTTAACCTTCAGCTTTGATACCACATGTAGTGATCCGCTTTTTTGACGCCCGGATGTTAAAACTAGTATATCCATGGTATTCACATGCTAAGAACCCAAGTGACAAAAAGACGAATTATTAGGGAAAAATAAAAGGAAAAGGAAGTAGAATGAGAAAGAAGAGACACAATATCAAAACCTCACATGCCGAACGATAATATATAATACTCAAAAAGTCGACCAAAAAGATAGCTGTGATATACATGCATCAATCAAAGAAAATTAACCTAGCCTCAGCTTGGATAGCTATAATAAAATGTCCCCATAAATGCTGATGGATACAATCAAGTAATGTAGTGGAAATGAAGTATGGTTGCAAATCATCCGAGTCAACTCCAAGAGCTCCAATAAACCACAGCTAAATCTAGAAATATACTCGAGCTGACCCGAGCATTAAGAAAATAACACCCGGATCAGTTTGGTAAACTAGTGTGAGAAACCCAAATCATATAGATATATTACATCTAAAACCTTTAAATAAGAGTATCCTGTAAGACCACATCGCTATTAAACACTAATGGGTCTTTATCTTAAAATAACCGAACCATTTCTATTATAAAATCCACTGATAATATAATAATGTCTAAGGTGTGAAATATAAATAATCACATGATTGCAATGCAAGTAAGTGTGCATCACAACAATAATAGGTATACAATCACAATCGCTAAGGCGCATTTGCTAATTGTTTAGAATTTCCATGTCGATCTCTTCAGGATAGCTGAATCTGAATTACTGCATAAGGATTAGAGATATCCTTCCAAAGCATCGTACATCTCCAACGAATGTACTATAGGAAATACATAGCTGGCAAAACTAGTCGAGTGCATTACACTCGCATGCACGTCTATAAGTAACTATAAGATAGAGTCGCATGCACCATTAGGGTTGCTAACCCTATGGCCATGCATCCTATCTCTATTTTTTTTCATATTCGCTGGTGAGGCTACATTCGACATTCCAACACATAAGTCACCACTCGAACAGATTGTCTACACGAGCTCCAACGTGAGTAGGTCAAAGAACCGCACATCGATTCCCATATCTCAATAGGTCTCGGAACCTCACATGGACTCCTCAGTAGACAAATGCTGTAATATCCTTTACATTAGAAATAATAGCATTTCAAAAATGCGGTTAATTAAATTTCAAATATTCACTATACTTTCATAAACAATTAAATTTTTATTTAAATCATTTTGAACTTATGAAATCATACATTTTCACTTTTAAAACAATCATTTAATTATCCTTATATTCATGATTTTATAAAGTTAAATATTCATTCAAAAATCAAAATTTAATAATAATTCACATATTAAATTCAAGCATTAAATTTCAATTCATTAAATTATTATTTTTTTAGCTTAACACTTAAGTTTAAATTTTCAAATATAACTTATTTTTCATCTTATTTACTTAACTTAAAATTCACTTAAAGAAAAATTCACACATTTCCAACATAAGTTATATTTCAAAATTTAACTTAAATGTTCATTTATTTCACATCTTAATTTATTCAAAAATCATTAATATATTACAAAATCATTTTAAATTCATTTTAATTCAAAATATTATATATTTATCATATTTTCATATTTAATTTAACTTCCATTTATAACCAAATCAAAATTTTCAAGATAACTTATATTTCAAATTTCTAACTTTACCATTAATTTATTTCACTTATAAATTTTTAGAAAATCAATAATACTTTACAAAATCATTTTAATTAAGTTTGAATCGAAATATTATTATATTTTCATTTCTAAAATACTTTAAAAATTTTAGAAAACATATTTTAACCACAGTATGTATAAAATTTCTAAACTAAGTCCAATGATACGGATAATATATCATTTCAATCTGTAATTTACAAAGGAAAAATCCGGGTTCTATCATTTCAAACCCGCAATCCCAAGTAAATGCAAATAAGTAAAAATCGCTCAGGCCTATCATTTCAGCCCATAACGTTTTTTCCCTATTCTAAAGTCCGTTTGGGTATGTATCATTTCAACCCATAGTGATTCTAATCTAAAGGGAACTTTCAGTGTGATAAACTGTTATAAATAGCAGAATAGCATAATATAATAGTAACAGATGATATAATAGGTAAATAAGCATGGGTGAACATCATATGATCATAACATAGCAAATATAGCAAGGTGATATATTTTACAGATTCAAATGTGATCGGTTTACTAGTCATATAAGTAAAAACTATCTGGTGAGAATAACTCACTTGTGTAGCTGGAGATGACAACCAAATACAAAAAATAGAGATCTTAAAAGGCACGAAAGCATGAATATGATTTGAATGTGGGAGAGCCAAAGTTAATTGCCTTGAATATATGAAACAAAACAATATACAACACATGAATATGCACTTAAAAAAAATATTAGACAACACTAGAAATACATGCACAAAAAGTCACCAAATCTCTTGCACTTGCTTTCAACCACCCCTAGGCTTAGCCATAGGTTGAAATAAAAGGCCATGGTAAGGATTTGGATCTGGTTTTGGATTCAATAGGTTGGCCATAACAGGGAAGATGATGTATAAGGATATATGCACGAAACAACAAATATAAGGCAGCCAAAGTGGATTTCAATGCAACACAAGTCACGGCCAGGCCTGGTGGGGTCGTGAGTTGATGTGGCAAAGGTCTCAGATCATGTAGGTGGCTTGTGGTGATGAGGTCAGGGCCGGCCAAGGTGGTGTGGTGAAGTATTGATGGCATAGGAGCTCGGCTAAGGAGTTTTTCAAGTGGATAATGCAAATTTTGGTGGATTGATCAACTAGTGGTGCACGGCCAGGCTTGGGCAGAGGGCTGGAGGTGATGGCAGCCTGATGTGGTGGTGGTGGAGGAAGCCATGGTGAAGGAGGAGGAAGGGCGGAGCTACAAAGGTGAAGACAAGTGCAAAGAGATAAAAAACAAGAAGAAAATGAGAAGAAATGAAGAAGAATTTTACCAAACTTTGCCTCAGGAGATGATGGCCGAAATTTTAGGCTTGAGAAACTTTACTATATGTGAAAATGAAGTGGGTATGTGGCTGAAGCAATGAGATATGGCCAGCAATTAAATGCATGTGATGTTTGGTGTGAAAAGGTAAGTTGAAATGTGAAAAGGCAAGGTATACAAAAGGTCAAAACTCTTCATATTTTCAATTTTTTTTTACAATTTTAAATAAATGTAAAATATGTATAAATGCAGATAAAAATAAGAAAACATGATAAAATGCACAAAAATAAATAAATAAATTTTATTTAAATATAATTAAATTAAGAAAATAGCAAAATCGAAAACCGGGCTTTAAAAATTGAAAATAAATTCAATAAACTCTGGAAAAAAAGTTAAACATCACTTTAAAATTATTTAAAAAGATAAAATATATACATAAAATATTTCACATATATATAAATTAGAATAAGATATGACAAATAAAAAATATTATTTATATAAATTAAAATAAACAATATTGTTGAATAATCAATTTATACACAATATTGTAAAAAGCATAACTTTCTCAATATAAATCAGATTTCAACGAAACGAAAAGGAGTATTCTCAAAATTTGATACATTTTCATAATAAAAGATAAAATCCAAAAATTCAAAAATTTAAATTTTAAATTTAAAAGTCAAAGGTTGACCGGATTGACTAAAATTCCCTTTTTTGGAAATATCCTATTTATTCAGGTTTGGAATTATAATTCACACAAAATTAAAATTTATATTTAAAATAACAAAATTTATTCATTTTAATAAATATAATAAAGTTTTTAAATAAAATAATCAAAATAAACAATTAAAATAAATTACAAAATACAGGGTTGTTACACTCTCTCCCACTCAAATCTTTTCGTCCCCGAAAAGGAATGAGCAAGGGAAATAAGGAAAAGAAAGATTGAAAAAAACAAATAGCACCTGGAAAAACAATTTCGGATTCGAAGCACGAATGCTCTCCTCCGTCTCCCAGGCCCAACCTCGATCATTAGTGTTCGCAATACTTTAATCAGATTAACAGATTTCTTTTTTAGCTGGTTCGTACCTCTGCTGACAATACGAAGTGTTTACTCTCGACAGTCAGATTAAGCTAAATGTCCAAAGTATCAAGAGAAGTTTGCTGAACAAAATGATATGGGTCAAGAAGATACTAGAGGAGATGTGAGACGTGGAATACATCATGCACTCTAGAATGCTTCTTGGGCAAATCCAAACGATAAGCTAAAGAACCATCCCTTTCCACAATGCGGAAAGGTCCCTTGAAGACGACAAAGGTAGGAATAACTAGTAGGGAAAATAGGTTAAATGACAAGGATGAACCATTATTTTAAAACCATATAAATTTCAATTTAAAATTTAATATTTACAACATTTTAAACATTTTATAATATGATAAATAGTCATTAGATTCAAATTTGTCAGTTCGAAGTAGACAATATTTAAAACATTTTAAATTATTTAGACAATTAAAATAATGATCAAAATATCCTTTATATAATACTTTATCAAAATACTTTTATAACTCGATGTCTTAACAAGTTTACTTTCATTCCTACAGACTCTGGCTATGCGTTGATCAGGCGCAAAGCTAGAATTCTCCAGGTAATCAGTAGACTAGTTTCAACACCCAGTGAAAATACTTGAAAAGCTTAAAAAACAGATATGGAAAGTACAATACAAACAAAACAACCAAACCAAAACATGTCGATCATGGATCGCGGATACACAATGCGCAACGACCCTGCATTTTGACCCTGTTTATTTAATAAATATTTAATCTAATTAAACAAAATATAAACTGTTCATTTTAAAATGAACATGATTTTGGAAATAACTGCCATTTGTTCATATGGATTGGTATTTTAAAAGAGGAATTGATTTGAAACTTTGAATTAAATATCTCAATAATATTTACATTAAAAATCTATCTTATATAATTTAATTAAAATACTTTACTTTGTTTGTATTTGGTAAATATACATATGGATGATAGTGTTTAAAATAAAATCAAAGTCTAAAAATATAAAATATAAAATATAAATAAATAATAATGTTCAATATAAAATATTAATATAAATGTAAGTCAATCATATGGAATATAACTCAAATATTGATAGTTAAAATACAAATAGAAATAAATTTAAATATAAGTAAGTAAATCATATTAAACATAATCTAAATATTGATAGTTAGGTATGAAATATAAATATAAATAAGTAAGTAACTAATGAAAATATAATAAGTTAAATATTGATAGTCAAATATAAAATACAAATGTAAAATATAAAGCAAGAATTAATTAGTTAAAATATACATTCAACATAACTTTAAAACTGTAAACAAAGCATAAAAATAAGTCTAAGTATAAAATAAAAATAACTGAAATAGAATTAAAATGAATAAACAAGCATACAACATAAACTGTAAATTTGAAAGCATAAAATAAAATAAGCACAATGTATAAAATAATAAAACAAATTAAATTCATATACACACAAGAACATCTACCTGCAAATGTTATGCACAAATAAAAATAACAAAACAAATGTTTATATGCAAGCTAAAGGTATGAAGTAAAATGACACATATTTGTGTATAAACAAACCTGAAAACTTTATGCTCATAAAACAAAAAGATAAAAACAAAATATCTTCACACAGTAAACATAATAATTAGTATGTAAACATCTTTAGAAACCAAAGTACTGAATGCTATCTGCTCTAGCCTAAATTTTGGTCAACTCAAATATTTACAAATCTATACATTCAGACACTAAATCTGTCAGGTTAAAACAAACAAAAATAAGAATACAATAGTTCCAATTACAACCTACCCTTAAACACCTATTATCTTCTATATATATTGTGTCCAACTTCCCGTCTTAAGTTCGTTCAGTAAACCAGTGAAAAATATAGTAAACATCTTCATTTCTTAAAGCTTAAGCTCCTTTTCAATTCAACAAAGACAAAAAAGAAATTCAAGACAGTTTGAGCTACAAGTTGCAAGAGAAAATAAGAAGTGCTTCTTTCTGTTCAAAGGAATTTCCTGTGAGTAAACATCAATTTGGAAGCTTCAAGTGTAATTTATAATAGTTCAAGTTTTATTAATAATCTGGCTTGTATGTGTTTTGATTTTGAGTATAGTTCTGTATTGCTCTATATTTCTCTGTTTAATGGTTACAGGGTGAATTCTTTTATTTCAAAAACTTAAATTATTTGCATCAACTCATTGTTAAGCTTAAATTTCCAACAAACAAGATGCTCCAACTTCAATTAGGATTTTTAACCCTGTTCAAAAAGTACATTAGTAAACTATACTCTGGAATTTATGTTTTACAGGCAATAAGATTTATGTTGATAAATTCAGTTGGTATAAAATAATAATTCAAGTTAATAACTTGAATCTTCAATGCAAATAGGATTTTTAAAGCAAAAATAGGAATTTTTAGTGTAGAATTGTATAAGCAGTTCGTAGTTGATCAAAAATGGCATTTTTACTCATTACAGATTAGTGATCCAATTAAAAATGTTGAAACTTGATTTGGAGCAAGTGTAAATGATCGTGATCATAAGAAAATTGTGAAATTTTTTATCTATTGCATGAATTGGTCGAACGAGATCATTTTAGGGTTTTTGGTCGAGTTTTGTTCATGTCTGTAAACGTAGCGAATTCGTCGCCTACGCGGGTTCGAGCTTTATGTGATTCAAGAGGGAGGAAGCCTATCATGTCATGGTGGTGTGGCTGGGATTCGAGCTCCTTCGGTGGTCGGAGTGACAATCACGAGGTGTTTTAGTGATGGGTCATGTTTGTAGTTTCTTGACCAATTGAATAAATTTCGAATTCGAATGTATATTAGTGGTTTGAGTTTAGATTTTATGCTTTGATGAAATTCGCGACTTGTCAATGATGTTGGAGCTCATCAAAGGCCGATCGTGCCGCCGTGCACGTGTACGACGGTGGGTTCTCGTGTCAGTGTCGTGGTGTCTTCTGTCTCGAGTCGTGCACGAGTTTTTGGGTTGGATGCTTCATATTTGAAGTCAAGTTCGAACGTGGGTTTGAGCCTGATGCTTTAGGTCTTATCTTAATTTAAACTTAAACTAATTACTGGAAATATAAAAAAAATAAAGGAGGAAGAAGAAGATGTTTCAGGGCATGACGCAGGAAAAAGGAGTGGTAACTCGGAGTCACACTCGAGTATAACGCAGAGGAGCCTCGGATTTTTGTTAACTGCAGTTTTATATGTTTTAAGTAAGTTAAGTAAACAGTTTGTTTAACAAACTATAAACACTGTTAATCTTAAAAATGTTTAATAGTTTTAAGATTAAAAACTTAGATAAAAGTTAATTAATTTAGTCAATACTTTAAAATGTTTAAACTCTTAATTATTATTTTAATTAAGCAATTAATTTAGTTAAGCATAAAGTTAATTAACATTTGGATTGTAGTTAGTAATATAATTGAATTTCAAATTTAAAGAGGACTTTAAAATGTTAACTAAGTTGGATAATTAAAATTAGATTAACTATTTCTAGAAAGTAAATAAGAATGATTATTTTACAATTGTAAGTGGAGATTAATTAATGATTAAGTAATTAATAAAATTGTAATCAACTACTTAAGTTATTAATGAATGACTAATAGTTATTTAATCAAGTAATTTAATTATGAACTAATAGTTAATTAATTAAGTAATTCAATTAAGAATTAAAAATTGATTAATTAAATAATTAGAAGTTAATAAATAGGAAATTAAGTTTTATTTATTGATAATTAAGATTATTAATTAATGATTAAGAAATAGTTAATTAAAGTTAAATAAATTGATTAAGAAGTAATAAATTAAATGATGTGAAATAAAATAAGTAATTAATTCAATAATTAAGACTTAATAATTGATTAAGAAATAAATTATTAATTAAATAATTTGAAATGAAATAAGTAATTAATTGATGATTTATGATCAATTAATCAGGGTTAAGTGGTTAACTCTCAAGTAATTAAATTTAAATTGAACTAATTACAATAAGAACTAAAGATGACTGCTTATGGATTGTTGTGTAGAATATCTGATCTGTGATATTTATTTGATGATATTCTGTGATGTTCTGTGATATATTCTGATATATCTATGATGATTGTGCATGACTTATCTGTGATAAATGCTATATGAATTAAATCATTGAATTAAACTGTTTAAGTTAATTAGACAACTTGGCCTTTAAAATGGCATTTAGATTTCGATGAGACCGTTATCGGGTATTAATTTGATATTCCGAAAACCACATTGATCTAAATTAAACATTAGGTCATGAATTCTGAAGCGGAGATCGAGATGGTGTTTTCAGAATGCAAGGGTTATCACCGTTGACTCTGAGGGTAATTCCAAAATGAGTGTGACGAGATAATGCCTTCGGTTTCGTTCGAACCCGGAACGAACTTATATGGATTGAATGCTTTCAGCACATCGTCAGGCGGACGATGAGCATTCTAAGAGATATGTTCTGTAAAGGTAATCACTGCCTCAAGCCTCATCGATCGGGAATGGCTAAAACAGGGGAGTTGCAGCAAGGTTAGGTGGGTCATGCCCAAGCAGGACGAGGTTTACCCCTGTTAAGATGTCCCTTTTATTCCGGCTGTGTGGGCGGTTGCTAGCTACAACTGTGGGGTTATCTTATTTGGGACTGTTCGGTAAGGAATGGTTCCGGCCTTGTATTGTTGGGGGTCGGGAGTGATCCTCGGTACGGTGATCTAGGCCCCGTACTGTGACGGGCGGTACCCTAGTAGCCCTTCCATTGTTGGAAATCCATTTTTCCCTACTAGACCCTACGGGTTTTGATTTGTATTACCCACTTTTGAGGCTAGTAGCTGAAATTTAATAATCTAACAATTTCGGCTATTTTCTATTTACTTGAAAACCCTAGACACTATTATAATATCACTGGATTTCCTATGAAATGTTTTGTTAGCGTAAGGTAAAAACTTACCCGTATTTGTTTGTGGGGAGTCTTACGTGATACCTTTATTTTCAAATGTTTTTCAAAGTTAAACAACTTTAAACTGTTTACTCATACCAGACCCATGTCTGACTCGGAGTTTATATTTTTTTTTCATAAACTCTTGGGTACTCAAATTTTTATGAGTAGCCAAGCGATAGGTTTTGGACTTTGAATTCTGAAGGAGCTTTGGAGCAGGAGTGCCAGTCATATGTAGAAATCTATTTAGTTCCGCTGTGTTAGTTGATGTATACTGTATCTCTGATGTATATAGTGACAGATGTATGTATATGACTTTCATATGTATTGGTAATGCATAACTCTGATGTATGTAAAACTATGTAATAGTTATGTGATATATTATATTTTGTTCCATTCCGCTGTGAGATTCTGATGTTGTTCTTTCTTTTCTGTTCTTTTCTATTTCTATCTCTTTCTTTCTTAATGATTATACATCTTTCTAGGAGTAGAAGGGCTGGTCATCACAGTTGGTATCAGAGCACTAGGTTGAGCGAATACCTAGGCTCTTGAGTGATTTCTTTCTTGAGAGAGCGTATTTGTAATTTTGATATATATATATATATATATATATATATATATATATATATATTCTACCTATTTGTTGGGCCACCTGTTCGGGTTTTCCAATATAAGTTATAAAGGTAGATAGGGTAGTGGTGTGTGTAACACGACTACCAATGGTTGGAGATTTGAATGTTTGAGGTTGGAAGTGTATTTGTCGAGACTGTAGACCCATTACCGTCTCGAGTGAGCTTTGTGTAGCGTAAGGATTTCATTGATCTCTGAAGGAAACCTGTTAAGGTTCGGAGTTCATCGTTGAAGTATAGGTTGTTTGAGCTAGAGCTTGGATCTGTTGGTTGGACAGAAGAAAGTCGTGATATCTTGATACCTCAGGATGTAGTAGCTGTGTGATGAGACACAGTGACTATGGATGTCTCCGAAGATATTTCTTTGGAACAAGTTAAGTATGTCTGCTTCGGCGTTGTGGCTAAGTTCAGTAGGGTGTTTTTGTTTGATTCGATGTCCGAGTTTCTCGAAGAGCATTGGATAGGAAGTCTTTTGGCATCTGAGTCAGCAGTGTAGCTTGAAGTATTTTGTGTGCCGTCGAGGAGATTTTCTGGCTTAGCAATTTTTCTTGAGGTAACTTCAAGAGCAGCAGAGTGAATCCATTTCTTCGATGGATTGGCTCGATAAGTGTAAGACAGTTTTGGATTGCGATGAGAGAACAGTTCCGTTGAAAACTGATTTGGATAAAATTGCCAAAGTGTCCTGTGATAATTCTGGAATTCGCTTGAGTAGTCTTTTACATGGGGTTGAGACTTCTCAAGAGGGGATTGAAGATATCGATGTGGTCCAAGATATCCCTGATATATTTGAGGAAGTCAAGTGTTTGCCTCCCCATTGAGAGTTAGAGTTTCGCATTGATTTGATTCCGGGAGCAGTGCCGGTGATTCAGTCTAGTAGGAGGATGACTCCTAGGGAGAGAGAAGAGTCAGTTAAGCAGGCTCAGGATCTTTTGGAGAAGTGATTGATTAGGTCCAGTTTTTCTTGTTGGGGTTCTGCGGCAGTGTTTTTCACTAAATTGGATGGATCACCAAGATTCTGGGTGGATTTTTGAGAATGGAATAGGTGTGTTCTAGTATTCATCGATGATATTTTGGTCTATTCTAAGTCTGAAAAAGAGTATAAGAAGCATTTGAAGATAGTATTGGAGACACTGAGGAGGTATGTTTTGAAGGCGAAGTTCTTTGAGTGCCATTTTTGGAAATCGGTAGTTATATTTTTGGGGTACATTATTTCTGGTGAAGGTATCTCTGTAGATCCAGCGGTGGAAGTTCGCATTTTTTTCTGGGAGCTGGCTACTACAGGAAATTTATCAAGGATTATTCCAAGATTTTTCCGCATCTGACTAAGTTGACAAGGAAAGGAGCTAATTCAAATGGACACCCCGGTGTGAAGAAGCTTTTCAAGAATTGAAGACGAGGCTAACCAGTGCACCAGTGCTAGCTATTCCGGATGGGAAAAGCAAATTTGAAGTTTATACAGATGCTTATATAGTTGGTCTAGAAGCAGTATTGATGCAGAGTGGAAGAGTAATTGCGTATGCGTGTCGGCAATTAAAGCCACATGAAAGGAACTACGCTATGCACGATCTTGAGTTATTAGCCATTGTTTTTGCTTCGAAGATTTGGGAGATACTATCTCTTGGGAGAGAAGTTGAGTTATTCACCGATCACAAACCATTGAAGTACCTTTCTCTCAAAAGGATCTTAATCTGAGCAGTAACGATGAGTCGAGTTTCTGGCATCATATGATTTGGATATTCTGTATGCCCCGGCAAAAACGAATGTTGTGGTTGATGCTCTAAGAAGGAATGCAATTTTGTTCTTTTGGATGTTGTTCCATCTCTCCAGGATAGAAGTATAAGTAAGAAAATGGAAAATAGTCTTTTGAGGAACTTATTCTTGGAACTAAAGATGATCAGTATTTTGATTTCAAGGTGGATGATCAAAGTGTTTTTAGGATTAATGGTCATTTGTGTGTGCCTGATATAGATGGACCGAGGCAAGAAATTTTAGCTGAGCGTCATCGTTCCAAACTGAATATTCATCTAGAAATATCTAAGATGTATAAGGTTATGAAAAAAATTTATGGTGGCCGAGCATGAAGAGGGATGTAGGTGCTTTTATTAACAGTTGTGCTTTCTATCAGCAAGTGAAAGGGGATAAACAGAAGTCAACAGGTTTGTTGCAGCCTTTGGAAATCCCAGAATGGAAATGGGAGATGATTTTGATGGATTTTGTCAACGGTTTGCCAAGAGCCAAGAAAGAAAACGATGGTATATGGTTTATTGTGGATCGTTTAACTGAGAGTCCCCATTTTATACCGGTTAAGTAACTCGTACTGCAGTTTCTCTGGTAGAGATTTTCTTGAGGGAGATAGTCAGATTTGCATGGTGTAGTCAGATTTGCATGGTGTTCCTGTTAGCAAAGTAAGTGTTCGTAACCCTATCTTCACCAGCAAATTTTGGAAGGCTCTGCAATTAGCTATGAGAACAAGTTTGAAATTGAGTAGAGCCTATCATTCTCAGACAAATGGACAGACGGAGAGGCTGAACCGTATTCTAGATGTTATGTTGCGAGCTTGTGTTTTGGATTTTGGTGGATCGTGGGAAGACCATCCTCATTTGGTAGAATTCTCCTATAATAACAGTTATCAGGAGAGTATTAAGATGACTCCTTATGAAGTTCTGTATGGAAGATCGTGTAAATCCCCATTCTGTTTGATAGAGTCGGAAAATCGTTTTGTGCTTGGTCCAGATTTGATTCGTGAAGCTTCTGCTAAAGTGGAGCTTATCAAGGAAAAAGGGTATAAGCTGCTCAGAACCGTCAGAAGACAATTGGAATTTGAGATTGGTGATTTTGTTTTTGATCAAAGTTTCCCGATTAAAGGAGCTGTAAGATTTGGAAAGACGGAAAAACTTGCCCCAAGATATATTGGTTCATTTCGAGTTTTGGGGAAAGAGTTGGCACTGTAGCTTACAGAACTGAATTGCTAGAACGGATGTCTGGAATTCATAATGTATTCCTTGTACCCCATTAAGGAAGTTTGTTCATGATTCATCATTAGTTGTAGAAACAGTTGTCCACGGAGATTTGGAAGTCGAGTCGAATTTGACTGTAGTCAGGAATCTATATCAGATTATTGATCCAGACGAGAGGTAACTCAGGAGTAAGGTAGTGAGCTTGTTAAAGTGCAGTGGAGCGAGGATCCCAGAGATTGCACTTGGGAAACTCTGGATAGTTTTAGGAAAGCTTATCAGGACTTGTGTTCGGATAACTAGTGATGTTTGTTAGGATAGACCGTTTGATTGTTTGCTAATGTATGAATGATATATATGTTGAATGGTTGATATAATAGCTTTTGAATTAACTTTTGTTTTAAATTTCAGGGACGAAATTCTTATAAGGGGGGAGGAATGTAACGACCCTGGATTTTGGCCCTGTTTATTTTAATAAATATTTAATCTAATTAAATAAAATATAAACTGATCATTTTAAAATGAACATGATTTTGGAAATAACTGCCATTTGTTCATATGGATTGGTAATTTAAAAGGGGAATTGATTTGAAACTTTGAAATAAATATCTCAATAATATTTACATTAAAAATCTATCTTATACAATTTAATTAAAATACTTTACTTTGTTTGTATTTGGTAAATATACATATGGATGATAGTGTTTAAAATAAAATCAAAGTCTAAAAATATAAAATATAAAATATAAATAAATAATAATGTTCAATATAAAATATTAATATAAATGTAAGTCAATCATATGGAATATAACTCAAATATTGATAGTTAAAATACAAATAGAAATAAATTTAAATATAAGTAAGTAAATCATATTAAACATAATCTAAATATTGATAGTTAGGTATGAAATATAAATATAAATAAGTAAGTAACTAATGAAAATATAATAAGTTAAATATTGATAGTCAAATATAAAATACAAATGTAAAATATAAAGCAAGAATTAATTAGTTAAAATATACATTCAACATAACTTTAAAATTGTAAACAAAGCATAAAAATAAGTCTAAGTATAAAATAAAAATAACTCAAATAGAATTAAAATGAATAAACAAGCATACAACATAAACTGTAAATTTGAAAGCATAAAATAAAATAAGCACAATGTATAAAATAATAAAACAAATTAACTTCATATACACACAAGAACATCTACCTGCAAATGTTATGCACAAATAAAAATAACAAAACAAATGTTTATACGCAAGCTAAAGGTATCAAGTAAAATGAAACATATTTGTGTATAAACAAACCTGGAAACTTTATGCTCATAAAACAAAATGATAAAAACAAAATATCTTCACACAGTAAACATAATAATTAGTATGTAAACATCTTTAGAAACCAAAGTACTGAATGCTATCTGCTCTAGCCTAAATTTTGGTCAACTCAAATATTTACAAATCTATACATTCAGACACTAAATCTGTCAGGTTAAAACAAACAAAAATAAGAAAACAACAGTTCCAGTTACAACCTACCCTTAAACACCTATTCTCTTCTATATATATTGTGTCCAACTTTCTGTCTTAAGTTCGTTCAGTAAACCGGTGAAAAATATAGTAAACATCTTCATTTCTTAAAGCTTAAGCTCCTTTTCAATTCAACAAAGACAAAACAGAAATTCAAGACAGTTTGAGCTACAAGTTGCAAGAGAAAATAAGAAGTGCTTCTTTCTGTTCAAAGGAATTTCCTGTGAGTAAACATCAATTTGGAAGCTTCAAGTTTAATTTATAATAGTTCAAGTTTTATTGATAATCTGGCTTGTATGTGTTTTGATTTTGAGTATGGTTCTGTATTGCTCTATATTTCTCTGTTTAATGGTTACAGGGTGAATTCTTTTATTTCAAAAACTTAAATTATTTGCATCAACTCATTGTTAAGCTTAAATTTCCAACAAACAAGATGCTCCAACTTCAATTAGGATTTTAACCCTGTTCAAAAAGTATATTAGTAAACTATACTCTGGAATTTATGTTATACAGGCAACAAGATTTATGTTGATAAATTCAGTTGTTATAAAATATTATAATAACTTTAATCTTCAATGCAAAGTAGGATTTTTAAAGCAAAAAGAGGAATTTTTAGTGTAGAATTGTATAAGCAGTTCGTAGTTGATCAAAAATGGCATTTTTACCTATTACATATTATTGATCCAATTAAAAATGTTGAAACTTGATTTGGAGCAAGTGTAAACGATCGTGATCACAATAAAAATGTGAAATTTTTTATCTATTGCGTGAATTGGTCGAACGAGATCATTTTAGGGTTTTTGGTCGAGTTTTGTTCAGGTCTGTAAACGTAGCCAATTCGTCGCCTACGCGTGTTCAAGCTTCACGTGATTCAAGAGGGAGGAAGCCTATCGTGTCGTGGTGGTGTGGTTGGGATTCGAGCTCCTCTGGTGGTCGGAGTGACGATCGCGAGGTGTTTTAGTGATAGGTCATGTTTGTAGTTTCTCGACCAATTGAGTAAATTTCGAATTTGAATGTATATTAGTGATTTGAGTTTAGATTTTATGCTTTGATGAAATTCGCGACTTGTCGATGATGTTGGAGTTCGTCGGAGGCCGATCGTGCTGCCGTGCAAGTGTACGGCGGTGGGTTCTCGTGTAAGTGTCATGGTGTCTTTTGTCTCGAGTCGTGCACGAGTTTTTGGGTTGGATGCTACGGATTTGAGGTCGAGTTCGAACATGGGTTTGAGCCTGATGCTTTAGGTCTTATCTTAATTTAAACTTAAACTAATTACTAGAAATATAAAAAAAAATAAAGGAGGAAGAAGAAGATGTTTCAGGGCATGACGCGGGAAAAGGGAGTGGTAACTCGGAGTCACACTTGAGTACAACGCAGGGGAGCCTCAGGTTTTTGTTAATTGCAGTTTTATATTTTTTTAGTAAGTTAAGTAAATAGTTTTTTAACAAACTGCAAACACTGTTAATCTTAAAAATGTTTAACAATTTTAAGATTATAAACTTAGATACAAGTTAATTATTTTAGTCAATACTTTAAAATGTTTAAACACTTAATTATTATTTTAATTAAGTAATTAATTTAGTTAAGCATAAAGTTAATTAACATTTGAATTGTAGTTAGTAATATAACTGAATTTCAAATTTAAAGAGGACTTTAAAATGTTAACTAAGTTGGATAATTAAAATTAGATTAACTACTTCTTGAAAGTAATCAAGAATAATTACTTTACAATTGTAAGTGGAGATTAATTAATGATTAAGTAATTAATAAAATTGTAATCAACTACTTAAGTTAATTAATGAATGATTAATAGTTAATTAATCAAGTAATTTAATTATGAACTAATAGTTAATTAATTAAGTAATTTAATTAAGAATTAATAATTGATTAATTAAATAATTAGCAGTTAATAAATAGGAAATTAAGTTTTATTTATTAATAATTAAGATTATTAATTAATGATTAAGAAATGGTTAATTAAAGTTAAATAAATTGATTAAGAAGTAATAATTTAAATGGTGTGAAATAAAATAAGTAATTAATTAAATAGTTAAGACTTAATAATTGATTAAGAAATAATTTATTAATTAAATAATCTGAAATGAAACAAGTAATTAATTGATAATTTATGATCAATTAATCAGGGTTAAGAGGTTAACTCTCAAGTAATTAAATTTAAATTGAATTAATTACAATAAGAATTAAAGATGACTGCTTATGGATTGTTGTGTAGAATATCTGATCTGTGATATTTATTTGTTGATATTCTGTGATGTTCTGTGATATGTTCTGATATATCTATGACGATTGTGTATGACTTATCTGTGACAAATGCTATGTGAATTAAATCATTGAATTAAACTGTTTAAGTTAATTAGACAACTTTGCCTCTAAAATGGCGTTTGGATATCGATGAGACCGGGATCGGGTATCAATTTGATATTTCGAAAACCACATCGATCTAAATTAAACGTTAGGTCGTGAATTCTGAAGCGGAGATCGAGATGGTGTTTTCAGAATGCAAGGGTTATCGCCGTTGACTCTGAGGGTGATTCCAAAATGAGTGTGATGAGATAATGCCTTCGGCTTCGTTCGAACTCGGAACGAACTTGTATGGATTGAATGCTTTTAGCACATCGTCGGGCGGACGACGAGCATTCTAAGAGATATGTTCTGTAAAGGTAATCGCAGCCTCAAGCCTCATCAACCGGGAATGGCTAAAACGGGGGAGGTGCAGCAAGGTTAGGTGGGTCATGCCCAAGCAGGACGAGGTATACCCCTGTCTAGACGTCCCTTTTATTTCGGCTGTGTAGGCGGTTGCTAGCTACAACCACGGGGTTATCTTGTTCGGTACTGTTCAGTAAGGAATGGTTTCGGCCTTGTGTTGTAGGGGTCGGGAGTGATCCTCGGTACGGTGATCTAGGCCCCGTACTGTGAGGGGCGATACCCCAGTAGCCCTACCATTGTTGAAAACCCATTTTTCCCTACGAGACCCTATGGTTTTGATTTGTATTACCCACTTTTGTGGCTAGTAGCTGGAATTTAATAATGTAACAATTTCGGCTATTTTCTATTTACTTGAAAACCCTAGACACTATTATAATATCACTGGATTTCCTATGAAATGTTTCGGTTAGCGTAAGGTAAAAGCTTACCCGTATTTAATTATGGGGAGTCTTACGTGATACCTTTATTTTCAAATATTTATCAAAGTTAAACAACTTTAAACCGTTTACTCATACAAGACCCATGTCTGACCCGGAGTTTATATTTTGTTTATCATAAACTCTTGGGTACTCAAATTTTTATGAGTAGCCAAGTGATAGGTTTTGGACTTTGAATTCTGGAGGAGCTCTGGAGCAGGAGTGCCAGTCGCACGTAGATATCTATTTAGTTCTGCTGTGTTAGTTGATGTATACTGTATCTCTGATGTATATAGTGACAGATGTATGTATATGACTGTCATGTGTATTGATATTGTATAACTCTGATGCATGTAAAACTATGTAATAGTTATGTGATATATTATTTTTTGTTCGATTCCGCTGTGAGATTCTGATGTTGTTGTTCTTTCTTTTCTATTCTTTTCTATTTCTATCCCTTTCTTTCTTAATGATGATACGTCTTTCTGGGAGTAGAAGGGCATGTCGTCGCACAATGGTTACGCTTGGATCCCCCATGAAACATCCGTACCCGTAGGCTGACCACCGCAGCCCTGCGATTACACCATAAAGACTGGTAGTACCGCAAATACACAATGGTTACGCCTGGATCCCCTAGGAAACATCCGTACCCTTAGGCTCTCGCAGCCTCTGTGGATTACACTACCAAGCGACACAATATATCACAGATACACAATGGTTACGCCTGGATCCCCTAGGAAACATCCGTACCCTTAGGCTCTCGCAGCCCCTGTGAATTATGCTATGCAGCCGCGCTCGTAAGACCATGGAGATCGCCACGGTATTCGATGGACACTCGAGTATCAAATCCGAAAAACCCAAATCAGAGAGAATAATATCGATAGAATGAATCCACAATGTGGACACAAAGAGGATATCAAGCAGAAGGCACTTTCCATATATTTACTTCGAAAATATGTATCATATAGTACCTTTCAAAATCACTTTCAAATATCATACTTATATAAAGTCCATTATATATAAGATTTCATTTCAAATCGAATACTTTCCAAAATCAATAGTATATCAAATCACACTTATATAGATTTCAATTATATAAGATTTCAATTTACAAATTGAGAACCTTTACAAATCAATAGTTTCAAATCACTTCATACTTATACAAATCAATTTTATATAAGTTCGATAACTCCCAAATCAAAGTATTTAAATAAACAAGGTTCCCAATTTTAGACCATTTCAATATCAATTCAATTTCAAAATCATATATGATTTCACCAAATTATTTCTTCCAAATTACATATATTCAGTTTCAAAGTTTCTTAAAACAATAGATTTAGGAAATAATCCAAATTTCCAAATCAACAAAATTTAGGTCAAACAAATTCATTTCCATTTCAAATATATATTCACTTTCAAAAATCATAATACTTTCAAAGATATAAATCTTTCGAAACCAAAAAACTTGAACTCATTACACTTTGAAAATTATAACCTTTCGAAATCATACATTTGAAATCATAAAACATTCCTTTAATTCTTTACATTTCACAAATTTATTTAGTTAAATCCAAATCTAAAATTTCTAAATTTAATTCAATTCAAACCATCAGTTTCAATTCAATTTAGTTTTCCAACAAAACCATTTCAAATATTATCAAATTTCAAATAAAGATTTGATCGACAAAATAAATTATTCAATCTTAATATATTTCAAAGCTTAAATATACCATATTCCAAAACTAAATTTTATAATTTCATATATCTCAAATTTTACTTCATTATTACTTTGTTTTGAAATATTCATTTCATAAATCCATTATTATTAAATTAACTCAAATTACAAGTAAGAGAAATATCCTTTCATACAAATGTAAACATCATATATTCATTTATCAAAATCAATTATCATTCCAAATTCACATTCTTTATCAAATAAAGATTATATCATTCAAAACCATTTCACAATCATTAAAATATCTAAAATGGTTACATAGTTTAAAACCATCTCTTTTTAAAACCTTCAAACTATTTATTTCTATATGAAAAATCCAGTTTACCATTGGAAAGATTATTATTCCATATATATACTTTATCCAAAACATTTTTGTGATATGCCGGAAATTTTAGCAATATCAATTTAATAATCTATATTTAAAATTAAAATGATTTGATAAAATTTTAATAAAAATTAACTTGATTTAATAATCCAATTAAATAAATGTGTAATTGATGAATTTTATCTTTTAAAAGCTAATAATTGTTTTCCTATTTATAATGTATGTATATATATATATATATATATATATATATATATATTGTGAATAGATAAGTTTTGAGGTGATGTTAAATTAACAAATAAAATCTGGTTTTTAAAATTCTAATATTCATTTGATAATTTGAAGATTATTTTATTTAATAAATAACTAATTGTTTAAAATACTTAAAGAAATTGTTTTAAATTGTATAATTTCATTCTAAACATAGTTTAAATTTTAATAAGATAAATAAAAGTTTTTTTTATTTGTTTTAAATATAGCTTAATAATTATAATTGGAATTATATGAAAATTTAAGGTACTCTTTATATATTAAACATTAATTCTTTTAATTAAGATAAATAAGATATGTAATTTATGATTTCTTTTATAAATGATTTAAAATTAGTAAATATGTTATTTTCTAATAATAATAAATGTATAAATGTTGATATGTTTTAAAAGACAAAATTATTATTGTCAAATTAAATATGTTAATATAAACTAGTTTAAATTGGATTTTTTAAAATGTATAAATAGAATTTGATTTTGAATTCATTTTGAAATTCAAATGAATAACCATATTTAAATTTTGTAAGTGAGCTTTCATATGATTTGTTTTATTTCATTTTCTTTAAAAAAAGAAATACATATACATTTATTAATGAAACTACTATATATGTATTTAATAAAGAAAAGAGGATTTTTATTTATCTTTAATTTAAAAATAATAAGTAACATAAGTATAAACAAATGTTAACATTTTAATCAATTAATGAGACAAGTGTAAACAATTAATCTACTTAATTTGACAAGTGTTATCTCTTTATACAAGTGTCCTTTTTATTTTGATTTTCTTTTAATTTTTAAATAAATCATTTATACCTATATAAAACATGTTTTCTTCACCTCTATTCTTTTCTAAATCTTCATTTTTTTCAAAGTTAAGAAGAAGATAAATCTCAGCTGAAAACGAACTTGTTTTCAAACTCTCAAAAACAAAATTTAAATCATATTCAAAATCAAGTCTTTCAAATGCAATGTAACCCTTCCTCAAATTCAAAAAAAAATTTGGAAATTGTTTTTAAAACCAAAATATGAAATTCCTTTCATTTTCATCAACTTGAAAATCAAACCTGCACCTGAAATCTTTTCAAAAGCAAATGAAAGCCTGCATCTGGGAATCAAGCATTCAAGGCCATCTCAACATGCAACTGCAAATTAAAGTTTTTCGAAATTAAAGATTTAAATACATATGGAATCAAAGCCTGCATGCAAGTTAAATCAAGTTTCAGCAACTAAATTATAATCAAAGAAGTAAAAGTTTTTCTGGAAGGTCTGTGCTCTGTTCATGATATACCAGGTGAGTAACAATTTTTTTTTTTAAATAATAAGTATAAATTTGTTGCTTAAATAAGTATGCTCTGAACATAATTAGCTGATTGCATGTTGAGTAGTATGCTTGTGTATGATTTTAAATGCAGTACTGTATATATGCAAATGAATGTATGAACGGATTATGACTAGATGACTGTTATGTTCTTATAGTTTTCCTTCAGGTTCATAATTTAGTAACTGATTTAATTTCTCTTGGATAAATCTGTAATAATACATGAGACCTAAACAATGTATGCTTATATTGCATGTACAAATTATAATTAAGATTTGTTCATGAAGAAAAGAAAAAAAATAAAGAAAGAAAATAATGACTGCTGTTTTACTGGAAACTAATGTAATAGCAAGTAAACTGGAATCTAACCAAAAGCATGATGATTAATTCTTAGTTTCAGGTGTTTGAATTAAAATTTGAAACTAAATTGTGATTTTTAAAAACCAAAATTCAATTTTTAGTGTTGAAATTATGTGCATTGATGTTTTCTTCTGGGAAATGAAAGAGGGGAAAAGTTGTAAACCTAGGCACTGTTTTAATTGATCGGTGAGGAGACTGCAGGTGACCGAGTGTCTTTATTTTTGCGGTAATGGTAGTTTGGGAATTGGTGAAGGGATGAACGGAGTTGCTAGGCCGCCGGTGACCGGTGGAGCGAGGACATGGGGTTTTCAGGTATGGGGGTGGGATGAGCATATTACTGCCAGGTTTTGTTGGGAACTCGCTTTTGATTTTGTGATGCTTGGTCGTTTCTGATGAAAGATGTTGGATCGAAGGATGGTTTGTGACTTGCTCGATGTTTGGGTGGTGGCCGGAGGTGGCCTAGACCTCCATGCACATGCACGGAACAGAGAAAATGTCAGGGAGGTTTTGGGATTGCTGTGTTCTTTTTTTTTTGACTCGGGTCATAACTCGAGTAAATCGAGTTTTTACTCGAAGTTTTGAAGGGGTTTACCTGAAGTAATGTAAGATGAAGCTCGGGTTGAATTTTCTGAGTTTACAGGTTTTTGAAAACCTGTAATTTCAATTCAAATAATTGTTTTAAAAACTGAATGCAGATTTAAACAAGACTTTTAAAAATTAAATTTAAAGTATGGTTTTCAATTCATTCCAATTTTTAAAATTTAATTCAAACATATTCAGATTTTAAATGTTACAGGGTTTCAAGGAAATCCTGCATATTTTCAGATCAAAAGAAAAATTATGTTTTTAAAAATCTGGAACAGGGTTTTGAAAACAGGAATTTAAATTTAAATTTAAAAATATGAATTTCAAACTGAGATTTGAATTCCAGTTTAAATTTAATTCAATTTTTTAAAAAAGTAAATGTTCAACAACCTTTAAGGTGTTTAATTAAATTGAATGTAAAGATAAGATTTTAAAATTTGAGTAGAAGATTTAAAAATAAGTTTATATCTGGAAACAAGATTCAAACTTGAATCATGTTTTGAAAATAAAAGAAGTCTTTAAAATTTTGAAATAAATTTGGGTTTAAATTTCTTTTAACTTCTATATAAAATGAGAAAATCTTTAGCATAAGATTTTAAAGGTTTTGAATGTTTTAAAACTTTTTTTAAGTTAAGTTTGATTTCTTTTTAAATTTAAAATTTAAAAGGTAATTTGAAAACAATTTTAAGTTAAATTGTTTTAAGTTACTTTATTCATGATAAAGTAATCATGAATAAGAAATGTTTTATTTTTAAAGTAAATTTAATACTTAATGATCTTTGTTTCATTAAAATTAATAATTTTAATAATTTAATTAATTAATTTGTTTAATTAATTAAAGATTTGGAATTAATTAAGTTTAATTTAAATTTGTAATTAATATTAATTAATTTAAGTTAATTATTTAAGAAAGGTAATTAAGAATTTGTTAATAAGTTAATGAAGGTCATTAACTTGTGATTATTTATTTATTAATTAATGTCATTAATTATGATAATTAATGGGATTAATTAATTTAAAAAAATCTATTATAAAACTTAATTAAGTATGATTACTTTATGGAAATAATTAAGGATATTAATTACTTATTGTAATTAATTTATTAATTTTATTAGTTTAAATTAATTAATTAAGTAATTAATTTAGAATAATCATGGTATGAGTTGATAAGTAATCATTGAGAAATAATTACTTAGAGAAGTAATTATGACAAATAAATTACTGGAAGTACTTAATTGAAGTATGGTATTTTGGGATTAATTACTTTGTGTAATTAATAATGAGGATAATTACTTTGTGAAAGTGATTAATAATTAATTACTTAGTGTAATTAATTTAAGCATTAATTGATTAAGTCATTTTGAAATGATTAAGTGATGTAATTAATTAAGAGTAATTAATTACTAATGAGATTAATCTAGGATGATTAATAAATATAATTAATTATTAAATGTACTTAATTTAGAAGTAATTAAGGAAGTACTTAAGGATAGTTAATTACTAGATGTAATTAATCAAGAATGATTAATAATTGTGGTTTAATTAAGGTTAATTACTTAATGTAATTAGTTTAAATAAGTAATTAATTTAAATTTAATTAAGGATCATTAATTAATATAATTAATGATGTAATTAAGGATTAATTAATTAGGATTAATTAATCAATGATAAGTTATTAAGGAAGTAATTAATTAATGTAATTAAGGACTAATGTAATTAATTATAATAATTAATTAATGAAGTAATTTATGGTTAATTACTGATTTTGGTTAGGGATAATTAATTTGTAAAATTAATTAAAGATAATTACTTTAATGTAATTAAGGGATAATTATTCAAGGGTGATTAATTAAGGTGATTAATTTGAGGATAATGATTTAATTGATTGATAATCAATTAATGATTAAGTAAGCAAGTTTTAAAATGAGGAAGTAATTAATTTAATTCATTTTAAATTAATTAAAGATAGGTAATTAATTTAATTCACTTTAAATTAATTAGAGATAGAAGTAATTAATTTAATTCATTTCAAATTAATTATAAATGGTGTGATTATAGATCTTTGCTTATGAATGGATGATATGGTTTGCCCTAAATGGTTTGAAAATCAGACATGAGATAAATAGTGTTGTGTGTTATGGATGCATTGGTTGCATTATGATGATGATATGAGTTATCTATGGATGATGATAATGTAGATTACCAAGTTATGATGATAATATAGATTACTTCTTTATGATATTATTGTTGATTATCTATTATGATGATATGAATTTTCTATCTGTGTGTATATGGATAATTAGAATTGAATTGTTTTTAAACTTAAAACAACTTGGACCTAAAAGACACACGTTGGATTTCGATGAGACCGGGATCGGGTTTCCATATTTGGATATCCGAAAACCACATCGATTCCAATTTACGTTAGGTCGTGAATCCAAGTGGAGCAAGTGAAGACTCGATGTGTAAGGGTTATACGTCAGTATAACTCTGTGGGTGATTCCGTAATGAGTTTGACGGAATAGTGCTTATAGATTCGAGATGGTGAATCAGAGTGCAAGGGCTATGGTCGTTGACTCTGAGGGTGATTCCAATAATGAGTGCAATGAGATAGTGCCTTCAGTTTCGTTCGAACCCGAAACGAACTTGTATGGATTGAATGCTTTCAGCACATCGTCAGGCGTACGATGAGCCTTCTAAGATTTGATGTCCTATAAAGGTAATCGTAGCCTCAAGCCTCATCAACCGGGAACGGCTAAAACAGGGGAGGTGCATCAACGCTTCGTGGGTAGCTCCCACTGGAGAGCAAGATTGATCCATGTCTAGAGGTCCCTTTATATTCGGCTGTGTGGGCGGTTGAATCGCGACAACTGCCGGGGTTGTCTTGTTCGGAATTGTTCAGTAAGGAACGGGTCCGACCTTGTGTTGCAGGGGAGTGGGAGTACTCCTCGGTACGGTGATCTAGGCCACGTACTGTGACGGGCGGTACCCCAGTAGCCCTGCCATTGTATGGAATCCAAAATCCAATAAGTGCCAACGATTTTGATTGTATTACCCACTTTTGTGGCTAGTAGCAGGAATTTAATAATGTAATAATTTCGGCTATTTCATATTCACTTGAAACCCCTAGACACTATTATAATATCATCGGATTTCCTATCAAATGTTTTGGTTAGCGTAAGGTAAATTTTTTTCCATGTTTATGTGTGGGAAGTCTTACGTGATACCTTTCTTTTAAAGGATTTTTGAAAGTTAAGCAACTTTAACCTGTTACTCACACCAGACCCATGTCTGCCCCGGAGTTTATTTTTGTTTTTCATAAACTCTTGGGTACTCAAATTTTTACGAGTAGCCAAGGGATTCAAGTTAGGATTCGGGTTAGCTCTGACGAATTATGGAGGAGCAAATGGAGCAGGAGGCTTCTGCGTTGTAGTTATATAGTAGTCCGCTATGTTTGGTATCTCTGAGTTATTTGTGATGTTTTATTGAGTTGTATAACTAAACAGGTGTTTATAACTGTCTAGTATGTGTTGTATTATCGGTGAACTCTGATAGTGGTTGTAAACTATGTAAATATTTTATGTATTAATATAAATTTTATTCGTTCCGCTGTTTAGATTCTGATGTGTTGCTTCTTCTTTCTTCTCTTTCTTTCTATTTTCTATCCCTTTCTTTCTTATTAACGATGCGACTTCCTAGAGTCTGGAAGTTGGGTCGTGACAGTGGTATCAGAGCATTAGGTTGAGTGAATACCTAGGCTCTGGAGTGGTGTCTATCTTGAGAGAGCGTATTTGTAGTTTTGATATATATCTATATATATTTATTATTTTCACCTATCTTTTGGGTTACCCGTTCAGTTTTTCCAATATAGATTATAAAGGTATATAAGGTAGTGGTGTGTGTAACATGATTACTACCATTGGTTGGAGTTTGAATGTTTGAGGTTGGAAGTGTATTTGTCGAGACTGCAGACCTAATACCGTCTCGAGTGAGTTGTGCAGTGGTGTAGAGATTTCATCGATCTCTGAAGGTAACCTGTTAAGGTTCAGCGTTCATCTTTGAAGATGGATGAGTTGAGTTTGGATCTGTCGGTTTGGCAGAAGCAAGTGATGGTATTTTGGATACCTCAGGAAATAGTAGCTGCGTGATGAGATGCAGTGACTATGGATTATGTCCGAAGATGTTTTCTTTGGAACGAGTTAGGAAATGTATCTACTTCGGTGTTGTGGCTGAGTTCAGCAGGATGTGGTGATTGGCTTTAAGGCCTGATTTTCTCAAAGAACTTTGGATCAGGAAGTTTTGGCATTGGTGTCAACAGGCAACTCGGAGTGTCTGTGATTGGCAGAAGTTTACTGGCTGAGTAGTATCTGAAGGTGGAGTTTAGAAGCAACAGAGTGGACCCAATACTTTATTGGATTGGCTAATTAAGAGTAGGATGTTCTGTTTGGTAAAGTGAGAACTGTTTTCTTTGGGAAATGGTCTCTATTGATCACAAAAGTGACTTGCGATAGTTTGAGTTTTCTTTTGAGGTATTGAAGAATTTTTGGTTGTCTTCTAAGAAGACAGAGGTTTTTCTGCATCTGGAGATTGAGTTTTCTTATCGTCTGGATTCCAGGAGTGCTACCGGTTGATCAGCTAGTAGAAGGAGGATTTTTTGAGATAGGATTTGGTGAGGCGGCTCAGGATTGGTGAAACTTCTGAGTTTTCTTGGATATGTTGAGCCATATTTCTGGGAAGTGATGTCCAGTTTGTGCTCATATTCTTCATCAGCAGTGTCTTCTGTGCCATATCGGAGTTGTGCAGCGGAAGTAGTTTGGGAATGCTTCTGTTTTTTCTTTTCTGAATAGAAGAAGTGAGATTGTTCTTCTGATGTTTGAAGAGTAGAGTTGGTGATCTTAGTCTTGGTTGATCTTGGGAAGATCATTGTGTTGGGTTGCATGTGGTCTAGATTGTTTCTAGAGGAATCAGCAAGAGTTGAGCTGATCAGTTTGGATTTAGGCAGCCAGGGATCGTCAGAAAAGTTTTGGAGATAAGAGACGAAGGAATTTGGATTCCAGAGTCGAAATTTCGTTTTGGATCTCTTCTGTGTTTTGGTTAGATTGGTGTTGGTTTTCAAGAATTGAATCGCCAGTTTGGATAACTGGGATTCGATGAGATTCACGTATCTCTGAGGGAGTACGTGTATGAGTTATCTCTAGAAGTAGGACCAGCTGTTCAGGAAGGTTTAGTGGTTGAGTCAGACTCGTTTATAGTCTGATATCTTGTCTAGTTCTGTAGGTCTAGATGAGTAGAAGCTCTGTAGCTTCGTAGTTTAGATTTTTCATATTTGTAGGGCGAGTATCCCGATATATATATATATATATATATACTTGGGGAAACTCGAGAAAATTTTATCCAGAATTTTATCTGGATAATTAAATTTGTTTGATTAGATAAATTGGTTGTTTTGGTTGTTAGCATATGATTGATGTATGCTCATGATTTAAAATTTTAAATTTTAAATGGGTTATTAAATTACCTTTGCTTTTAAATTTCGGGGACGAAATTCTTTTAAGGGGGGAGGAATGTGATATCCCGGAAATTTTTGCAATATCAATTTAATAATCTATATTTAAAATTAAATTGATTTGATAAAATTTTAATAAAAATTAACTTGATTTAATAATCCAATTAAATAAATGTGTAATTGATGAATTTTATCTTTTAAAAGCTAATAATCGTTTTCCTATTTATAATGTATGTATATATATATATATATATATATATATATATATTGTGAATAGATAAGTTTTGAGGTGAAGTTAAATTAACAAATAAAATCTGGTTTTTAAATTCTAATATTCATTTGATAATTTGAAGATTATTTTATTTAATAAATAACTAATTGTTTAAAATACTTAAAGAAATTGTTTTAATTTGTATAATTGCATTCAAAACATAGTTTAAATTCTAATAAGATAAATAAAAGTTTATTTTATTTGTTTTAAATATAGCTTAATAATTATAATTTGGAATTATATGAAAATTTAAGATACTCTTTATATATTAAACATTAATTCTTTTAATTAAGATAAATAAGATATGTAATTTATGATTTCTTTTATAAATGATTTAAAATTAATAAATATGTTATTTTCTAATAATAATAAATGTATAAATGTAGATATGTTTTAAAAGACAAAATTATTATTGTAAAATTAAATATGTTAATATAAACTAGTTTAAATTGGATTTTTTTAAAATGTATAAATAGAATTTGATTTTGAATTCATTTTGAAATTCAAATGAATAACCATATTTAAATTTCGTAAGTGAGCTTTCATATTTTTATGATTTGTTTTATTTCATTTTCTTTAAAAAAGAAATACATATACATTTATTAATGAAACTACTATATATGTATTTAATAAAGAAAAGAGGATTTTTATTTATCTTTAATTTAAAAATAATAAGTAACATAAGTATAAACAAATGTTAACATTTTAATCAATTAATGAGACAAGTGTAAACAATTAATCTACTTAATTTGACAAGTGTTATCTCTTTATACAAGTGTCCTTTTTATTTTGATTTTCTTTTAATTTTTAAATAAATCATTTATACCTATATAAAACATGTTTTCTTCACCTCTATTCTTTTCTAAATCTTCAGTTTTTTCAAAGTTAAGAAGAAGATAAATCTCAGCTGAAAACAAACTTGTTTTCAAACTCTCAAAAACAAAATTTAAATCATATTCAAAATCTGGTCTTTCAAATGCAATGCAACCCTTCCTCAAATTCAAAAAAAAAATCTGGATATTGTATTTAAAACCAAAATCTGAAATCCTTTCATTTTCATCAACTTGAAAATCAAACGTGCACCTGAAATCTTTTCAAAAGCAAATGAAAGCCTGCATCTGGGAATCAAGCATTCAAGGCCATCTCAACATGCAACTGCAAATTAAAGTTTTTCAAAATTTAAGATTTAAATACATATGAATCAAGGCCTGCATGCAAGTTAAATCAAGTTTCAGCAACTAAATTATAATCAAAGAAGTAAAAGTTTTTTTGGAAGGTCTGTGCTCTGTTCATGATATACCAGGTGAGTAACAATTTTTTTTTAAAATAATAAGTGTAAATTTGTTGCTTAAATAAGTATGCTCTGAATATAATTAGCTGATTGCATGTTGAGTAGTATGCTTGTGTATGATTTTAAATGCAGTGCTGTATATATGCAAATGAATGTATGAATGGATTATGACTAGATGACTGTTATGTTCTTATAGTTTTCCTTCAGGTTTATAATTTAGTAACTGATTTAATTTCTCTTGGATAAATCTGTAATAATACATGAGACCTAAACAATGTATGCTTATATTGTATGTACAAATTATAATTAAGATTTGTTCATGAAGAAAAGAAAAAAAAAATGAAGAAAGAAAATAATGACTGCAGTTTTACTGGAAACTAATGTATTAGCAAGTAAACTGGAATCTAACCAAAAGCATGATGATTAATTCTTAGTTTCAGGTGTTTGAATTAAAAGTTGAAACTAAATTGTGATTTTTAAAAACCAAAATTTCAATTTTTACTGTTTAAATTATGTGCATTGATGTTTTCTTCTGGGAAATGAAAGGGGGGAAAAGTAGCAAACCTAGGCACTATTTTAATTGATCGGTGAGGAGACTGCAGGTGACCGAGTGTCTTGATTTTTGGGGTAATGGTAGTTTGGGAATTGGTGAAGGGATGGACGGAGTTGCTAGGCCGCCGGTGACCGGTGGAGCGAGGACATGGGGTTTTCAGGTATGGGGGTGGGATGAGCCTGTTGCTGCCAGGTTTTGTTGGGAACTCGCTTTTGATTTTGTGATGCTTGGTCGTTTCTGATGAGCAATGTTGGATCGAAGGATGGTTTGTGACTTGCTCGATGTTTGGGTGGTGGCCGGAGGTGGCCAAGACCTCCGTGCACATGCACGGAACAGAGAAGATGTCAGGGAGGTTTTGGGATTGCTGTGTTCTTTTTTTTTTGACTCGGGTCATAACTCGAGTAAATCGAGTTTTTACTCGAAGTTTTGAACGGGTTTACCCGAAGTAATGTAAGATGAATCTCGGATTGAATTTTCTGAGTTTACAGGTTTTTGAAAACCTGTAATTTCGATTCAAATAATTGTTTTAAAAACTGAATGCAGATTTAAACAAGACTTTTAAAAACTAAATTTAAAGTATGGTTTTCAATTCATTCCAATTTTTAAAATTTAATTCAAACATATTCAGATTTTAAATGTTACAGGGTTTCAAGGAAATCCTGCATATTTTCAGATCAAAAGAAAAATTAAGTTTTTAAAAATCTGGAACAGGGTTTTTAAAACAGGAATTTAAATTTAAATTTAAAAATATGAATTTCAAACTGAGATTCGAATTCCAGTTTAAATTTAATTCAACTTTTTAAAAAAGTAAATGTTCAACAACCTTTAAGGTGTTTAATTAAATTGAATGTAAAGATAAGATTTTAAAATTTGAGTAGAAGATTTAAAAATAAGTTTATATCTGGAAACAAGATTCAAACTTGAATCATGTTTTGAAAATAAAAGAAGTCTTTAAAATTTTGAAATAAATTTGGGTTTAAATTTCTTTTAACTTCTTTATAAAACGAGAAAATCTTTAGCATAAGATTTTAAAGGTTTTGAATGTTTCTAACTTTGTTTAAGTTAAGTTTGATTTCTTTTTAAATTTATAATTTAAAAGGTAATTTGAAAACAATTTTAAGTTAAATTGTTTTAAGTTACTTTATTCATGATAAAGTAATCATGAATAAGAAATGTTTTATTTTTAAAGTAAATTTAAGATTTAATGATCTTTGTTTCATTAAAATTAATAATTTTTATAATTTGATTAATTAATTTGTTTAATTAATTAAAGATTTGAAATTAATTAAGTTTAATTTAAATTTGTAATTAATATTAATTAATTTAAGTTAATTATTTAAGAAAGGTAATTAAGAATTTGTTAATAAGTTAATGAAGGTCATTAACTTGTGATTATTTATTTATTAATTAATGTAATTAATTATGATAATTAATGGGATTAATTAATTTAAAAAAAAATCTATTATAAAACTTAATTAAGTATGATTACTTTATGGAAATAATTAAGGATATTAATTACTTATTGTAATTAATTTATTAATTTGATTAGTTTAAATTAATTAATTAAGTTTAATTAATTTAGTATAATCATGGTATGAGTTTATAAGTAATCATTGAGAAATAATTACTTAGAGAAGTAATTATGACAAATAAATTGCTGGAAGTAATTAATTGAAGTATGGTATTTTAGGATTAATTACTTTGTGTAAATAATAATGAGGATAATTACTTTGTGAAAGTGATTAATAATTAATTACTTAGTGTAATTAATTTAAGCATTAATTGATTAAGTCATTTTGAAATGATTAAGTGATGTAATTAATTAAGAGTAATTACTTACTAATGAGATTAATCTAGGATGATTAATAAATATAATTAATTATTAAATGTAATTAATTTAGAAGTAATTAAGGAAGTACTTAAGGATAGTTAATTACTAGATGTAATTAATCAAGAATGATTAATAATTGTGGTTTAATTAAGGTTAATTACTTAATGTAATTAGTTTAAACAAGTAATTAATTTAAATTTAATTAAGGATCATTAATTAATATAATTAATGATGTAATTAAGGATTAATTAATTAGGATTAATTAATCAATGATAAGTGATTAAGTAATTAATTAATGTAATTAAGGACTAATGTAATTAATTATAATTAATTAATTAATGAAGTAATTAAAGGTTAATTACTGATTTTGGTTAGGGATAATTAATTTGTAAAATTAATTAAAGATAATTACTTAAATGTAATTAAGGGATAATTATTCAAGGGTGATTAATTAAGGTGATTAATTTGAGGATAATGATTTAATTGATTGATAATCAATTAATGATTAAGTAAGCAAGTTTTAAAATGAGGAAGTAATTAATTTAATTCATTTTAAATTAATTAAAGATAGGTAATTAATTTAATTCACTTTAAATTAATTAGAGATAGAAGTAATTAATTTAATTCATTTTAAATTAATTATAAATGGTGTGATTATAGATCTTTGCTTATGAATGGATGATATGGTTTGCCATGAATGGTTGGAATCTCAGACATGAGATAAATAGTGTTGTGTGTTATGGATGCATTGGTTGCATTATGATGATGATATGAGTTATCTATGGATGATGATAATGTAGATTATCAAGTTATGATGATAATATAGATTACTTGTTTATGATATTATTGTTGATTTTCTATTATGATGATATGAGTTATCTATCTGTGTGTATATGGATAATTAGAATTGAATTGTTTTTAAACTTAAAACAACTTGGACCTAAAAGACACGCTTTGGATTTCGATGAGACCGGGATCGGGTTTCCATATTTGGATATCCGAAAACCACATCGATTCCAATTTACGTTAGGTCGTGAATCCAAGTGGAGCAAGTGAAGACTCGAGGTGTAAGGGCTATACGTCAGTATAACTCTGTGGGTGATTCCGTAATGAGTTTGACGGAATAGTGCTTATAGATTCGAGATGGTGAATCAGAGTGCAAGGGCTATGGTCGTTGACTCTGAGGGTGATTCCAATAATGAGTGCAACGAGATAGTGCCTTCGGTTTCGTTCGAACCCGGAACGAACTTGTATGGATTGAATGCTTTCAGCACATCGTCAGGCGAACGATGAGCATTCTAAGATTTGATGTCCTATAAAGGTAATCGTAGCCTCAAGCCTCATCAACCGGGAACGGCTAAAACAGGGGAGGTGCAGCAAGGCTTCGTGGGTAGCTCCCACTGGAGAGCAAGATTGATCCCTGTCTAGAGGTCCCTTTATATTCGGCTGTGTGGGCGGTTGAATCGCGACAACTGCCGGGGTTGTCTTGTTCGGAACTGTTCAGTAAGGAACGGGTCCGGCCTTGTGTTGCATGGGAGTGGGAGTACTCCTCGGTACGGTGATCTAGGCCACGTACTGTGACGGGCGGTACCCCAGTAGCCCTGCCATTTTATGGAATCCAAAATCCAATAAGTGCCAACGGTTTTGATTGTATTACCCACTTTTGTGGCTAGTAGCTGGAATTTAATAATGTAACAATTTTGGCTATTTCATATTTACTTGAAAACCCTAGACACTATTATAATATCATCGGATTTCCTATCAAATGTTTTGGTTAGCGTAAGGTAAAAACTTTTCCATGTTTATGTGTAGGAAGTCTTACGTGATACCTTTCTTTTAAAGGATTTTAGAAAGTTAAGCAACTTTAACCTGTTACTCACACCAGACCCATGTCTGACCTGGAGTTTATTTTTGTTTTTCATAAACTCTTGGGTACTCAAATTTTTCCGAGTAGCCAAGGGATTCAGGTTAGGATTCGGGTTATCTTTGACGAATTATGGAGGAGCAAATGGAGCAGGAGGCTTCTGCGTTGTAGTTATATAGTAGTCCGCTGTGTTTGGTATCTCTGTGTTATTTGTGATGTTGTATTGAGTTGTATAACTAGACAAGTGTTTATAACTATCTAGTATGTGTTGTATTATCCGTGAACTCTGATAGTGGTTGTAAACTATGTAAATATTTTATGTATTAATATAAGTTTTATTCGTTCCGCTGTTTAGATTCTGATGTGTTGTTTCTTCTTTCTTCTCTTTCTTTCTATTTTCTATCCCTTTCTTTCTTATTAACGATGCGACTTCCTGGAGTCTGGAAGTTGGGTCGTGACAATTTCAAATCTATATTTCATACCAGAATAATTCAAAATAGTCTTATTTATTGCACTCAACAAATAGTTTCAAACTTATATAAATATATTAATCATACAAAACTAAACTTATATTCTTTATCAAATACCCTGTACCTTTCAAAATTACCTAGCTTTGAAAAGTGAACCTTGATTTGGAAGTGCTCGAACCTTAAAATAGTAGAAGAAATCATATTTTCAATTCAAGAGTTGGAAATCACCAACAAATCAGTAAACCAATTTCAAAAGATAGGATTATACCAAAACAAATCTGAATCTCGAGGACTGAACACCGGCTTACTTTAAATCATTGCAAATATATATACATAATTCACATATATCTTTCGAACATCAAACCATACTTCGAAATTTGAAATCAAAAATTTGGTTTGACAAAATCACTCGCATAGCAAAGCTACTAGAGTGGCCTCTCCCCTACTCAGAAACTCAAAAATCATTGTCGATGATGCATGCATTCATCACCGAAATTATTTTCCTGCGACATAAGTGGGTTCTGGACTTTTATTTTCTTGAAACTTCTTTGAAGTCTCTTCGAAATCATTGGAATTCATTCGAATATATTTGAAACATTTCTTATTCAGAAAATATCTTTAAATCATATTATTATTATATATTTTCCAAAATCTTAAAACCGATTTAAAAGCACCGGAGTACGATTCCTCGAAATTCAAATTGAAAGCCCTTCAGTTGTAAATCATTTTATATGAATCAATTTCTTATAAAGTTTCAAAATTTCAAACCCTTTAGAAATTTCAAATTTTAATTTTTAAAAGGTATGTAATCCTTACTGAAAACATTTAACTTTTATATACAAAATAGGGTCATCCTTATCAAAATAATAATTTCGATGTATGCACAGTTCCAAAATAAAACCAAACACAAAATTCCAAAGAATGATTCAAGGATAAATTTCAAACAAACAGAGATTCAAATTTAGAGGACTCTAATCAAATAGAATTCTGGTTCGAAGATAAGCTCGAACGAAGATAAGATAATTTATTTACCAAATAGAAGATGGATAAGCCATTATAAATCACGGGCGACCTTAACCGGGTCAACCGTGAATTCAGGAATATAATCAATTCGAAAATCTAAGGCAAATCGACATTCGATTGCCCGAAATAGAATCCAGGTAGAGCAGGAGATAGATAACATCGTAAACCGAGTGGCGTTATGGTATGCTCCAAGATCAAAAGGGTAAAATAGGAAATACAAGATTGGATTTCAAAACGAGTGGGGGCGTTCCAAATTTCAAGGAATCCTAATCGATGAGAATCCTAACCAAGAGATTTCTAATAAGGTGGATACCGAAGGGATGAAATTTAGAAAAATCTTGGTTTCCAAATAAGAAATTTTTTATACCAATATAATCTTTGAAAATACTTTAAAAATCATTAGGAAATCATTTTATTTTTCGAAAATACGTTCTCCCACAAAGAACGGATTCTGAAATTGATTTCACTCATTCTAGGGTATTTCTACCCTATCTCTAATGAGCTGTTGCTCCGTAGGCTATGGTTTGCCTAAAACCAAAGCTTTGATACCAACTGTAACAACCTGATATTTTCAGCAATTCGTATCCACACATGCCGGGCTTGAATTTCTCAAAATACTGGATTGTAAATAAATTTGGAGCAAATGAAATACAATCACAGAATCATAGACACAGAAATACCAGAATAACTCGCAGTGGAAATTGAAATACCATAGTAGTCCATGAAGCTACTATAACAAACACTCAACAAATACATAATATCATTCTGAAAAACATATACAATAGAAATCTCAAATACATAGAAGTTTATAAATACCAGAGCTGAAATAGAACAACTGAAACTGAAAAGGAATAGATAACTAGACAAGCAGAATCTCCAGCGATTCCTAGCTCCAGAAAAGAAATGCAAAGCTAAGCTGTAAATACTCAGGCTGACCCGAGCGTAAAGTAAAGCACAAAACACTCGAGTCAGGACATATATATACCTATATAATGTAAACCAGCTCAAGTGAACTGTAATAAAGATACAAGTAACTTAAAGGATACCGGGGACCGCCCATCCTCTAAGGATCCGTTAAACAATAAATTAAATACATCCCGTGGTTAAAATTTAAAAATGTTATTTTATACTTCTAAATCAAATATCAATTTCAAAATTCAATATCATTTCAAATTCATTTCAAATATCAAAATATCATATCTTTCCAAAACCACCATTCATTTTACTTAATTTAAATATCCTTCCAAGTCACATTTCAAAATGGTTTATATTTCAAATCAAATTACTTCATTTAAACCATTTTAATTTGAAGTCATTATGTTTAAAATCAATTATCTAATTCCAAAAATTTTAGCCCTTTCAAAGTTCATTTATTCACTTAAATTCATTAAAACAGTGAAAATTCAACTTTCACAGCACTTAGAAAATGCTACAGAAAGTTATGTTTAAAACAGTTCAATTTAACAAAAGACAGCATTTAAAAATGCTGTAATAAGGTTACTTTAGTTTAAATAAAACTTTAGTTAAATTTAGCAACTACAGCACTTACAAAGTGCTATAATAGCCCTTAATTAAATTTAGCCATTTAGCTTATTTCTATCAACTACAGCATTTACAAATGCTGTAATATCCTTTACATTAGAAATAATAGCATTTTCTAAATGTTGTTAATTAAATTTCAAATATTCACTATACTTTCATAAACAATTAAATGTTTATTTAAATCATTTAAACTTATAAAATCATACATTTTCACTTTTAAAACAATCATTTAATTATCCTTATATTCATGATTTTATAAAGTTAAATATTCATTCAGAAATCAAAATTTAATAATAATTCATATATTAAATTCAAGAATTAAATTTCAATTCATTAAATTAAATTTTTTACTTAACACTTACGTTTAAATTTTCAAATATAACTTATTTTTCATCTTATTTACTTAACTTAAAATTCACTTTAAAAAAAATTCACAAATTTCCAATTTAAGTTATATTTCAAAATTTAACTTAAATATTCATTTATTTCACATCTTAATTTATTCAAAAATCATTAATATATTATAAAATCATTTTATATTCATTTTAATTCAAAATATTATAAATTTATCATATTTTCATATTTAATTTAAATTCCATTTATAACCAAATCAAAATTTCCAGGATAACTTATATTCAAATTTCTAACTTTACCATTAATTTATTTCACTTATAAATTTTTAGAAAATTAATAATACTTTATAAAAATCATTTTAATTAAGTTTGAATCAAAATATTATAATATTTTCATTTCTAAAATACTTTAAAAAATTTCGAAAACATATTTTAACCATAGTCTGTATAAAATTTCTAACCTAAGTCCAATGATATGGACAACATATCATTTCAATCCATAATTTACAAAGGAAAAATCCGGTTTCTATCATTTCAAACCCGCAATCCCAAGTAAATACAAATAAATAAAAATCGCTCAGGCCTATCATTTCAGCCCATAAAGATTTTTCCCTATTCTAAAGTCTGTTCGGGTATATAACATTTCAACCATAGTGATTCTAATTTAAAGGGAACTTGCAGTGTGATAAACTGATATAAATAGCAGAATAGCATAATATAACAGTAATAGATGATATAACAGGTAAATAAGCATGGGTGAACATCATATGATCATAACATAGCAAATATAGCATGGTGATATATTTTACGGATTCAAATGTGATCGGTTTACTAGTCATATAAGTATAAAACTGTCTGGTGAGAATAATCACTTGTATAGCTGGAGATGACAACCAAATACACAAAACAGAGATCTTCAAAGGCACAAAAGCACGAATACAATTTGAGTGTGGGAGAGCCAATGTTAATTGCTTTGAACATACGAAACAAACAATATACAACACATGAATATACACTTAAAAAAATTTAGACAACACTAGAAATACATGCACAAAAAGTCACCAAATCTCTTGCACTTGCTTTCAACCACCCCTAGGCTCAGCCATAGGTTAAAATACATGGCCATGGTAAGGATTTGGATCTAGTTTTAGGTTCAATAGGTCGGCCATAGCATGGAAGATGATGTATAAGGATATATGCATGAAACTACAAATACAAGGCAACCAAAGTGGATTTCAATGCAACACAAGTCACAGCCAAGGCAAGCATGGTCACGGCCAGGCCTGGTGGGGTCAAGAGGTGATGTGGCAGAGGTATCAGGTCATGTAGGTGGGGGGTGGTGATGAGGTCAGGGCCGGCCAAGGTGGTGTGGTGAAGTATTGATGGCATAGGAGCTCGGCTATGGAGTTTTTCAAGTGGATAATGCAAATTTTGGTGGAGTTGATCAACAAGTGGTGCACAGCCAGGCTCGGGCAAAGGGCTGGAGGTGATGGTAGCCTGATTTCGTGGTGGTGGAGGCAGCCATGGTGAAGGAGGATGAAGGGCTGAGCTACAAAGGTGAAGACAAGTGCAAAGAGATTAAAACAACAAGAAGAAAATGAGAAGAAAAGAAGAAGAATTTTACCAAACTTTGCCTCAGGAGATGATGGACGAAATTTTAGGTTTGAGAAACTTCCCTATACGTAAAAATGAAGTGTGTATGCGGCTGAAGCAATGAGATATGGCCAGCAATTGAATGCATGTGATATTTGGTGTAAAAAGGTAAGTTGAAATGTGAAAATGCAAGGTATACAAAAGGTCGAAACTCTTCATATTTTCAAATCTTTTTTTACAATTTTAAATACATGAAAATATGTCTAAATACAGATAAAAATAAGAAAATATGATAAATGCACAAAAATAAATAAATAAAGTTTAATTAAATATAATTAAATTAAGAAAATAGAAAAATTGGAAACTAGGCTTTAAAAATTGAAAATAAATTGAATAAACTTTGGAAAAATTAAAACATCACTTTAAATTTATTTAAGAGATAAAACATATGCATAACATAACATATTTAAAATATATATAAATTAGAGCAAGATATGACAAAAAATATATTATTTATATAAATTAAAATAAACAATATTGTTGAATAATCAATTTATACACAATATTGTAAAAAGCGTAACTTTCTCAATATAAATCAGATTTCAACGAAACGAAAAGCAGTGTTCTCAAAATTTCATATATTTTAATAATAAAAGACAAAATTCAAAAACTCAAATATTTAAATTTTAAATTTAAAAGCCAAAGTTTGACCAGATTGACTAAAATCCATTTTTTCTGGAAATATCCTACTTATTCAGGTTTGGAATTATAATTCACACAAAATAAAAATAATATTTAAAATAACAAAATTTATTAATTTTAATAAATATAATAAAGTTTTTAAATAAAATAATCAAAATAAATAATTAAAATAAATTACAAAATATAGGGTTGTTACACTCTTCTCTATGCGGAAGTTGAGGCGGTGGTGGCAGATTCAGTTAGAAGAGCATAAAACCATGGTTAAGTGACGCAAAAAGAGGGAAGTTACATGGTATAGGTCAATAGCTGACATAACAGCGATCACAACTCGCCCTCAACATTCCACATCAACTGACGTTCAACTTACAGTAAGACATACAGTTGTATAGAGTAGAGTTGTGCTAACATACGATAAGTGGTCCTACGACAGCGTGGGCACCGTGACCTAAGTCAGAAGAGCAGGAACACGGTTGGTGAAAGACGTAAAAGAGTGGGGTATGCGTACAATCGATATCGGGTAAGTCACTGATGGATTTATAGCAAGACCCAAACCTCATAAATAAATATAAAAAAATTATCGACCTATTTTGGAGTAAATGGTTAGGCCGAAGCCAAATACCATGCAACAGGCAATCATAGCCGGGTAGAAGAGGAGGGCAGGTAAGCAGGCAGATGGGGAGTACAGCTCGAAGATAAGGAGAACCGAACGGGGGTTGCGGGAAAAAGGGGCCGCTAAATTCCCAAACTGCATACCACAGTCAGTGTCGATTTACGTATAGTGGATGTGAAGAGGAGTGGTGACATAGAGGAGGGAGGAGAGTGAAAGCAGAGGAAAAGGTTAATCGATTGGGTGGGTTGAAAATAGACGGGCGGGAGTTAGAACATGAGGAGAAGAATAGTTAACAATGAGAAGTTGAAATTGAAAGGGAGTCGTAAGAGAAGGACAGGTGGCATCATATGATTGCCCTGGTTTCTCCTTTCCTATTGAAGTAATAGATTCTAAAGTTTCGACCATCCGAAACCATTGAAAATTCCATTTCGCTTCAATCTAATCAACGGATCAAATAAGATGCACAATCAAACTTACCCTAATACGTAGGGTATATGCATCCATACTATAACTAACCGAAAACTTGAGAATTAAGCACCAAATTTTCATTTTAAATCATTTCTAAACCATATATACTTATAATTTTGTATAATCAAATCTCACTTTCGTTATTTTAATCAAAATCTATTTAACCAGAACAACTATGTAGAAAATTGCCACTATAGCTTCCCCCACTTTGAAACTCGAAAATAAACATCGGTGATGCTGCAGTCATTACCAGTATCATTTTCTAGTGCAAAAAGTAAGTTCAATACATCCAAACCATGCATTTCAGACTTAACAAAAATCATTTCGAAAGCAGTATTAAATACTTCATAAACACTACTAAGTACCATGACACAATTCCCTAAACCAATTCCAAGTTATTTACTTCCAGATAATACTAGTATTATTTTCCAAAATCTTAGAAAACCAATTTCTAAAACATTGGGTTTTAAGTCCTCAAATTCTCAGTCTAAATCCTTTTTATATTTATAAACAATATTTATATACCACATTTATATATGTCACTTTCTTATATAAAATCATTTTAAAGTGTTTACCTTTGTTTAGATTATAATAAATAACTTTCATTAAATCCAAAATTTAAACCAACATTATCAATCAAACGCCTTGTAGTCAAACTGTGAAACTTTCAAAAGATGTTCATTTTAATGTTTTCATAAGTTATTACCCACCCAACCCATGAAGTGAAAAGGTAAAACTGCTTATACATAAATCAAACAACAAATGATAATCATAGAATATTATCATTTCCTAACAAACAAACAAACACATCATAAATAGCTATCTCAATTTATAAAAATTATTGTTTTATATATAAAATATAATTTTAGGTCAAATTGTTTTATTCACCAATTTCGAAAACAATGTTGTATCGGTTAGTCTTGTCCAAGTGTTTAGAGATCCCCATCAACAATGATATCAACTTGCATTGATCAGAATCTATAAGCCATTCTACAAAATAAATAACACAATACAAAACATTTTTATAACACTAACGCATACACACTCTCATATATATACAGTCAGCCCATTATAAGGCAATCTAGTACCCAATCTCTCGATGAGTTATACCCACCAAAGCCTAGGTTTTTGCTTAACCTTCAGCTTTGATACCACATGTAAAGATCCGCTTTTTTGACGCCCGGATGTTAAAACTAGTATATCTGTGGTATTCACATGCTAAGAACCCAAGTGACAAGAATTATTAGGGAAAAATAAAAGGAAAAGGAAACAGAATGAGAAAGAAGAGACACAATATCAAAACCTCACATGCCGAATGATAATATATAATACTCAAAAAGTCAACCAAAAAGATAGCTGTGATATACATGCATCAATCAAAGAAAATTAAGCTATCCTCAGCTTGGATAGCTATAATAAAATATCCTCATAAATGCTGATGGATACAATCAAGTAATGTAGTGGAAATGAAGTATGGTTGGAAATCATCCAGGTCAACTCCAAGAGCTCCAATGAACCACAACTAAATCTAGAAATATACTCGAGCTGACCCGAGCATTACAAAAATAACACCCGGATCAGTTTGGTAAACTAGTGTGAGAAACTCAAATCATATAGATTTATTACATCGAAAACCCTTTAAATAAGAGTATCCTGTAAGACCACATCGCTATTAAACACGAATGGGTCTTTATCTTAAAATAACCAAACCATTTCTATTATAAAATCCACTGATAATATAATAATGTGTAAGGTTTGAAATATAAATAATCACATAATTGCAGTGCAAGTAAGTGTACATCACAACAATAATAGGTATACAATCACAATCGCTAAGGCACATTTGCTAATTGTTTAGAATTTCCATGTCGATCTCTTCAGGGTAGCTGAATCTGAATTACTGCATAAGGATTAGAGATATCCTTCCAAAGCGTCGTACATCTCCAATGAATGTACCGTAGGAAATACATAGCTGGCAAAACTAGTCGAGTGCATGGCTCTCGCATGCACGTCTATAAGTAACTATAAGATAGAGTCGCACGCACCCTTAGGGTTGCTAACCCTATGGCCATGCATCCTATCTCTATTTTTTATCATATTCGCTGGTTAGGCTACGTTCGACATTCCAACACATAAGTCACCACTCGAACAGATTGTCTACACGAGCTCCAACTTGAGCAGGTCAAAGAACCGCACATCGATTCCCATATCTCAATAGGTCTCGGAACCTCACATGGACTCCTCAGTAGACCTCAGATTCACACATGGATTCCCAAGACTCAACAAGTCTGGGAACTATATATGGTTCCCCACATTTTGAATCGATCACGAATAACTACATGTGTTTGAGCTTCTCAAACAGATCTCAAATCATCATATAGATTTCGGCATTATGAAGCAATCACGAGCCTCTTCCAAAGGATAGAACACATATATAGTTTTAGGGTGGTATGGTTTCAACCCATCTCATATAATTACACTTCCCTACTTACAGGTTGCTTCAAAACCAATCGATTAATTTCCCATAAATCTCAACCTCGATTCTATGGGAAACAAATAGACAATACATAAGATCGGAGATTTCATCCTATGGATTTCCTAATCATTTTTTCCTAGAAAAGAAAAAAAAAGTTTATAAGTACAACATTGTATCACTAAAGAAAACTGTACCATATAATTCATGTGTTTTTATTAGATAATTTCAGAGTATATTTTGCCAAATCTAATAAAAATGAGAATAACCTTATATGGCAAACTAGTTGTTGTATACTGTCCATAAGCAAGTAACGCATAAATGATGGTTTGTAACGACCCGTAAATTTCGATAATTAAAATAGCAAATTTAATAAGATTTCGTGATTTAATGTTAGAAAAAAATTGTAATTCGTTTGGAATAATAATAACTGGAATGAATTGCAACAATAATTATCCAAGTAATGAAAAATAAAAGCTACTTAGTGAATGCCTTGCAATCAATAGTTGAATAGGATAATAAATGTTGAATCCATTGGGTATAATAGAGTATTGATTGATAAGTAAAATCTATTTAAAATCAAATATTGAATATTGAACAGGTAAATTGTTTAAATTAAATATTTAATACTTATTGAATAATTGAATAACTGTAAAATGAAATAGTGTTCTTAATGGTGAATTGTTTTAAAAGTGAATCTTATAAGTTCAATTTCAATATTTCAAAAGATAATGAATTATTGGATAATCGAAATTGTTTAAATTTAATATTGGGAATTTATTGAATAATTTAATAATGGGAATTGAATAACCGTATAATGGAAATGATTGTTCTATAATTTTAATTCGTTTCAAAAGTTAAATTTTTAAGTTCGTTTTGAATATCTCAAAAGATAGTGATTTAAAAATAATCAAATTTGTATAATTTAATATTACGAATGTTTAAATAATTAAATTCCGAATTTGATATGATTAATTTGATATTGAAATTTAATATATGAAAATAGAGTGAATAATTGAAATTTGATTTACTATGATTCAAATTGGTTTCCAAAGTGAATGTAGGTTATATCGGGATTATAATGGAGTTAATAAGTTTTAAAATTGGAATTTATTGGATAATTGAATAACGGGTTAAATATGATTAAAAATGATTTGTAAAATTCTATTTCATCATATTGGGGTTATAGTGATGTTATAGAACTTTTAAAACTGAATTTAAAATTTATTTGTGAAAATTGAATATTTTAATATTTAATTATCGACTGGAAAATAGCCAATTTTCGAACAGTCTCAAAATTGGACGAAACTAGTTCCATTCGATCCGTAATAGTTAGTTATTGTCGGATTTCAATTTTCGTAGCAATCGGAGTTGTCGTTTGACCGTGGCAACTCGAAACGCGTTGAAATTGTTTTAATATTAATTTGGCGAGTTAAAATAGTCATTTTTCAAACAGTCTCGGATTTCGACGAAACTAGTTTCATCTGATCCGTAATGTGATATTATTGTAAGATTTCAGATTTCGTGTCAATCGGATTTATCGTTTGTCCGGGGCGAGCCAAAACGCCTAGGAAATCGTTTAATCGGTTTAATTTAAATTTGATCGTTTATTTCCGTAACTCGCACAGATGATCGAATTAGCTCCCGAAACCTATTCCATTGTGTCCGGAATGTGGGATAAACCCTAGGAACGCCGGTCACCGTGCGTAATTCGGAGTTTGGAAAAGCCGGATAAATAGTATTCGTCGTTTCCTATAAATAGCTTTTTATTCAAAAATTAAACAGAAAATAAAATAACTAGGGCTTCTTCTATAGCCAGCCCCCGCTGGTTAAAATCAATGGCCGGCATCTCATTCTCTTCTCCCTCAAATTTCTTGCAATCCACACTTCAATTCGAGAAACTTTCTAAACGAAAGTTGTAGAGCACAGTGAGTTCTAGGTATCCAACGGGTATGATCATATTTGGAGCTACCAATCGCTGGCAATTTACCTTCAAAGGCCTCGCGTTTGCACGCATTTTCGTGTAGGGAGACATGACCGAGCTCCTCCTTGTTCCAGCCATGAGTCGAGCATGTAACGAGCTTCGCAACCGTGTGTTTTGATCGTGGTGGAAGGGCTTGTAGGAGTTGCGGCTATTAGGGCTAAATGGCAGCGATTGGGTTCGCGTCGAACCTGGAAGCAACGCGTGAGGAAGAAACAAAAGTGCGGCCTGGATTCCATCTTCAGAAATCGTGCGGCCCTGATTTGTTTGGGTTAGAAAATAAAAATAATTTGTAAATTAAATATATTTTAAATCGTGTAATATTTAAAATGCTGTATCTTTGTCATACGAGGTCCGTTTTGGACGAAACCAGTTGCGATGGAATCATATGGACAAGCACAACGCTATGGAGCTGGATTGGAATCGTTTGGAGCTAGAGAAAATTTTGGGTTAAATCGAACGCCGTTCGATTTGATTTAAAATCGTAAAATCAAGGTGAGTGTTTTATAACGCTCACACCGTACTAAATATCTTTATGCTAGTAAAATTTGATATTATGAAGTGTTATGATTTTATTTGTCGTTGTTTGATAAAAATTTAATTGTCATATAGCTTGTCATTTGAATTAACCGTTGAAAAATTAAATTGACAGTTAAATTGAAATTAAAATTGAACTGCGATTAAATTACCTAACATTGATAACTATGAAATTGCTATGAATTGTATTGTCTATTGGATGATTTATTTCGATGGATGTTATTGGTTGATATTTAAATGTTTGGATGTTTAGTTGCTTATATATATCCTGTTATGCATACATATGATACCGTGATTTAATTTAAGTGATATATATTCATCTCTGACATTTAATTGAAATAAATAATTACTTGGCCATAGGATAGAAAATTTTATACGGACACCGAAATGGCTAAATTAATAATTTTGGAATCGTCGATTTGAAATTATTTAAATGTTTTGATTTAAAAGTTATAAATAGAAATTGATTTATAGAAATTGAATTCATCGAAAAAATTGAGTTTGGAATGTTGAAATAAGTTTTGGTTAAAGGAATTTTGTTAAATAATTAAGTTGAGACTTTGAAATTTGAAATTGGATATGATTAAATGTCGAAAATTGATTTGTTGAAAGATTTAACCTTAATTCGAGCTTTGAATATTACTGAGTAAAAGTGAAAAAAAAAAATGATATTTTGAAATCGAGTTTGGAATTGAATCATATTTGGGATTTGGATTTAAACTTGAATATTGTTGGAAATTTTGTTAAGTGTTATAAATTGATATTTTGAGAAATCAAGCTCCAAATCGATATAAATTGAAATTGAATAAATTAAAGGTGAATGAAAAATTGAATTAATTCGAAGTAAAAATTGACGTTGATTGAATTGAAATCGAAATTGAATCGGTAGAATGGAAATTGGAATTGATTTGAATTGGGAAGTTATAATTGAAATGGATTGATTTTGAAGCTGTTTTAAATTTGTTTTCCAAATTACTCTGTTATATAAACCATTTTGAATACTTAAACTATTTTAATCTATTTTTAATCTACTTAACCCAATTTAAATTATTTTAACTAATTTATCTATTTTAAATCCATTTTAAAGATTTTAAGTATTTTTAACTATTTTAATTATTTAAACTACTTTTAAACTACTTAAAACTATTTTCTAAAATTCTACGCTGGTTAATAAGTTGAAATGTGTATATTTAAATCTTGAATTTAAATACGAATTGAGTTAAATGAAGTTGCAGCCTAAATTGAAATTCTAAATGATTTTGAAATCGAAATGAGATATTGATGCGAAAAATGATTTTTGAAACGAAATCTTACATTTTAAAAGATGCGATGTTATTTGAAATGAATTTGATTTTTGAAGCGAATTTGATATGTTGATATCAATTATGAATTGATTTGAAATGTAAAAGTGCCAACGGTGTAATAATACGTAGTTATTAAAGAGACCGGGATCGGATATGGACATACTCTCTGTCGATACCGAAAACCACTTTAATAACTATTATACGCGGAGTGTTGATCCAGAATGAAGTGGATGGTTTGGTGAACGCGTTGACTGAAGAAAGAGGACGATTATTGGATGACCCCTGACATGACTAAAACAGGAGCCGCGCCGGGCCATTGAGGTTCGCCACCTCTAGCGGACACACTTCTTCGATACCATATCTATTACATTTGTGATGCGATTTGGGTGCACCCCTTGATTTCGGAGTGTTGTTTCGCGGTGTTGGGGTGGCTGCTGGCTATGCCCAACATCAGTCCGGATCACGCAACTACTAGTATCCTAGTTGGTATCGCCTCATGTACCTTGTCATGCTGATTATCCTATTCGCGACCACTACGTTTTGATTTGTACCTTGAGTATATGGATTGCCCTCTTGTGACTTCCGGTTTTGGGGAAACTACAGTCTTGTATATGCTTTTGGGAATATAAAATGTGTTAAGGGGGATTATGGTAACGCCTTAACGCAATTTTGATACTTTATATTACTGATAGACATTATCTACTTAGCGTATATTACTACATAGTAGATAGTTTAACGGATCCTTGAGAGATGGAAAATCCCGTAACATCTCTTAAGTTATTGCACGCACGTTGACACTGGATAGGAGATGTCAAACCCCGTAACATCTCCGACGCCGTTGCACTCATATTTATTTACGATTGATTTAACTTTCATAAGGGTATTTAGTCCTGACTCGAGTGTTTTGTCTTTTCATTACGCTCGGGTCAGTCCTGAGTTTTTCAGATTTTTGAAGATCTATTCTGGAGGATGAAGACGAAGATTTGGTATACTATTACTATTATTATCTGTGCATCATGCTGTCTGCTGCTTTATTTAAATTGTTCTGTTATATATGTATTAATCTGATAAATGTTGTATAAATAATTGTCAAAGTATAGTAAACAGCTTCATGAACTGTTTATTTGACTATTATATTTTATCGTTCCGCTACGAGATTCTGTGTTGTTTCATTTCCTTTATTTCTCTTTCTTTTCTTTTCTTATTTACCCCAATAACTATCTGCCATTTTGAACGGTTTGGAATCGACATGTGTATTTGATCGTCGGTTTAAACTGTCCAAAAAGGCGGGTCGTTACAGTTGGTATCAGAGCTTTGGTTTAGCGATAACCTTAGCTTTGTGGGGTCTGACTCTTTATAAATAGGGTAGTTATACCCTATGATGAGTCGCTGAGTGTATATATATGAGAGAGTGTATTTGTTAGTGATATAAAATGTTTTATATCGTGTCGGTTGATTTGTTGAGTGGCTTATGGATTCTGGTCAATACGAGTAATTAACGTTATTGATAGGGATCTCTAAACACTTAAACAGAACAATTCGACATAGTATTGTTTTAAATTGGGTAAATGAAATAATTTTGCTCTAATTATATTTTGTATATAAAGAAAAATTTTCAGAAATTTATTGTGACTTATCTAGCTTACCTGGTTGTTAGGAATTAAAATATTAGTTATTATCATGAATTGGATATTGTAATTTAATAAATAAGATGAATTACAGAATGAACAGTAATAAAACAACTTGTAGAATGTTTTAAGAAAAATCCTATAAGATATTTTATAAAAGTGACTTATAAATTTAAAATAGATTTAAATTGGAAAATATTGAATTTAAGACCGGAGGTTTTGGAAAATGATTCTCAAAGTTTTGAAGAAATATATAGTAATATTAATTGGAAATTGTTTATGGAAATATTTTGAAAGGATTTTTAAAGAAAGGAATGAATTTAGTACTCCTCTCTTATGTCGCTGGAAAATAATTTCGGTGATGACTGCGCAGCATCATCGACGTTCATTTTCGAGTCTCAAAGTGGGGGAGACTTCTAAGAAGCTTTGCTTATCTTCAAAACTATTTTGGGTAAATGGGTTTTGGTTTAAACTCAAAAGGTATGATTTAATATACTAAAGATATAAGTGTATATATTTATTTCAAACGATTTGAAAAGAACCGGGCATTTAAATTTCTAAGTTCTGTTAATTAATAATTTTCAAATTATTTGAATGAAATGTGAATAACCAGAATTTATAAAATAAGAGGATTAAGATATCTAAGCTTATTGTTTGGGAAAACTTTAAAGTTGAAAGGTAAAGTGGATTTAAATAAATCAAATTTGTGAACATTCTAATTAAGTAAAAAATGAAATTCTATAAATTTGTATAATACCAAATTTACATTCTGATAACATATAACAAGACTTACCAAATGTTAAAAGTTGAAATAATGTTTTGGATATGTAATGAGATATTGTACAAATAAACAGAACCTGAAAGTAATTGAAATATACAAATAAGGAAAACTCAAACGGAATTATAATGTATATAAACGGAAAATTTGGTTGTGATAAAAATTATAAATACTTAAATATAACATGGAATGATGAATGGATAAATGGAATAAGTAAGTGAACTTAAGAAAGAAGATAAATGAATCGTATTATATCTTTGTAAATTGGTTATAGAAAATAAATATAAATTACAAAGGAATTGAAAAAAATTTGTAACCTTTAAGATAATTGTAAACTAAGGAAAGTCATTTATGAGAGGTTAGACTTTTGTAGGATGATTAATAAACTAAAGTGCTGGTTAATAAAATGTTCCATAAATAAATTTGTTATCAACTAAAATAATGAAATTGAATTTAATTAAATTTTATAGAATGTTTAAATGAACTTGAGTAAGCAAATTCTTTGATATGATGTTTAAGAAAGATAATGTTAAAGAATATGCTATGTAAAGAAATGAATATACTATCTGCATAATGGATTGTGAGTAATTAAGTGGAAAAAAAATAGAAGTCAATAAAATAATTTAGTATAGATAAATTGGATAGAAATCCATTGGAAGGTAATACGTGAGATTGTACGTATATTATTTTATTCGCATAACGATTTGATCCAAATTCGAGCACAAAATTTCGAGATGATTTATATCGATCCAAGTTAGGATTTTTCACTCGATTTTCGACGGCGAACCCTGGATATGGATTTTTAATTGATTCTGGAATTCTCTATCATATATATGGCTATGCAAGGAGAGTAACAGTTTCCAATCAAGGAACCAAATCTGAGTCCGCACTAGAGAGTCGTGTGAACGATACTAGTTTGGAAGTGAAATTGTGTGATCGAATAAGCGATTAGATTTGATATTGCTCACCGATGATATATGTACGGCTTACGGACTTAATTAAAGTTAATATTGGAAATTTAAGATGCCAAATATAAAATGATTCTTTTAATTTTTTTTTATATAACAGGATATATATATAAAAGAGATAAACCAAATTGAACGTAAAATTAATAAATTGGTTATGTTGGGTATGATTTGGTTGTTATATGATTGTTAGTTGATTGTATATAATTCATTAAGTGTTAATGAAATTAAAAGCTATAAGTCATTGAAATCAAATTGGAAGTTAAATGAATTTATATAGAATTTAATTTGATTCAAATTGGAAGTGAACTAATTTAAATATAAATTAGTGAATGTTAACTAATTGAATTGAGAATGAATGTTAGTAAAATCCAACGTTAATGAATCAGCTGTGATTAAAATTGAAACCCAAGTCGATAAGTATTAATGAGAAGTGAATTTATATTGATTGGTTATGGATTTGTTGGATGATAGTTGATTTATGGTTGCATTTGCTGTTTTGTTGCATTTGCTATGTTGGCACATGTAGTTGTTATGTTGCTATATGATGTATACTGATACTATTTTCATATATGCATGATTCTCATTGTTTGTTGAGTGTTTAGTAGGTATGGATTGCGTTTGCTCCGCATTTGGAGCTCGCTTTCGCGCTATATTAGTCGTATATGCTCGCTAATAAAATATAAGGTACATGTTTATTTTGTCATTGGATTTGGTGATTTTGGATGAGCCACTTGGCTTTTGATTTTCTTTTGTTGGTTTGGGGCCCGTAGAGGCGTTTTGTAGCTGTACCGATCGAGCCGCGCAAAGGAGACTCTGTCGAAATTTTCCGTAAAATCCGGGTGTTAGAAATTTTTTCAAGTTTTAAAAATTTTATAACTTGTTTTGATAACTAACTTTAAAGTTAGAAAGGCGTTTGGAATAACTTAGTAAAGTGTAGTAATGACTTTATAAATGGAAATTCATTGTTTTATAAGTTGGTAACTTTGAATAAAATATAGCTAATGTTGAATTCTATACTTAGTTCCTTTTCCCTTCTTTTCCCTTTTCGAGGATGAAAAGTTTTGAGTGGGGGAGAGTGTAACGACCCGTAAATTTCGATAATTAAAATAGCAAATTTAATAAGATTTCGTGATTTAATGTTAGAAAAAAATTGTAATTCGTTTGGAATAATAATAACTGGAATGAATTGCAACAATAATTATCCAAGTAATGAAAAATAAAAGCTACTTAGTGAATGCCTTGCAATCAATAGTTGAATAGGATAATAAATGTTGAATCCATTGGGTATAATAGAGTATTGATTGATAAGTAAAATCTATTTAAAATCAAATATTGAATATTGAACAGGTAAATTGTTTAAATTAAATATTTAATACTTATTGAATAATTGAATAACTGTAAAATGAAATAGTGTTCTTAATGGTGAATTGTTTTAAAAGTGAATCTTATAAGTTCAATTTCAATATTTCAAAAGATAATGAATTATTGGATAATCGAAATTGTTTAAATTTAATATTGGGAATTTATTGAATAATTTAATAATGGGAATTGAATAACCGTATAATGGAAATGATTGTTCTATAATTTTAATTCGTTTCAAAAGTTAAATTTTTAAGTTCGTTTTGAATATCTCAAAAGATAGTGATTTAAAAATAATCAAATTTGTTTAATTTAATATTACGAATGTTTAAATAATTAAATTCCGAATTTGATATGATTAATTTGATATTGAAATTTAATATATGAAAATAGAGTGAATAATTGAAATTTGATTTACTATGATTCAAATTGGTTTCCAAAGTGAATGTAGGTTATATCGGGATTATAATGGAGTTAATAAGTTTTAAAATTGGAATTTATTGGATAATTGAATAACGGGTTAAATATGATTAAAAATGATTTGTAAAATTCTATTTTATCATATTGGGGTTATAGTGATGTTATAGAACTTTTAAAACTGAATTTAAAATTTATTTGTGAAAATTGAATATTTTAATATTTAATTATCGACTGGAAAATAGCCAATTTTCGAACAGTCTCAGAATTGGACGAAACTAGTTCCATTGAATCCGTAATAGTTAGTTATTATCGGATTTCAATTTTCGTAGCAATCGGAGTTGTCGTTTGACCGAGGCAACTGGAAACGCGTTGAAATTGTTTTAATATTAATTTGGCGAGTTAAAATAGTCATTTTTCAAACAGTCTCGGATTTCGACAAAACCAGTTTCATCGGATCCGTAATGTGATATTATTGTAAGATTTCAAATTTCGTATCAATCGGATTTATCGTTTGTCCGGGGCGAGCCAAAACGCCTAGAAAATCGTTTAATCGGTTTAATTTAAATTTGATTGTTTATTTCTGTAACTCGCACAGATGATCGAATTAGCTCCCGAAACCTATTCCATTGTGTCCGGAACGCGGGATAAACCCTAGGAATGCCAGTCACCTGCGTAATTCGGAGTTTGGAAAGCCGGATAAATAATATTCGTCGTTTCCTATAATTAGCTCTTTATTCACAAATTAAACAGAAAATAAAATAACTAGGGCTTCTTCTATAGCCAGCCGCCACTGGTTAAAATCAATGGCCGGCATCTCATTCTCTTCTCCCTCAAATTTCTTGCAATACACACTTCAATTCGAGAAACTTTCTAAACGAAAGTTGTAGAGCACAGTGAGTTCTAGGTATCCAACGGGTATGATCGTATTTGGAGCTACCAATCGCTGGCAATTTACCTTCAAAGGCCTCGCGTTTGCACACATTTTCGTGCAGGGAGACACGACCGAGCTCCTCCTTGTTCCAGCCGTGAGTCGAGCATGTAACGTGCTTCGCAACCGTGTGTTTTGATCGTGGTGGAAGGATTGTAGGAGTTGCGGCTATTAGGGCTAAATGGCGGCGATTGGGTTCGCGTCGAACCTGGAAGCAGCGCGTGAGGAAGAAACAAAAGTGCGGCCTGGATTCCATCTTCAGAAATCGTGCGGCCCTGATTTGTTTGGGTTAGAAAATAAAAATAATTTGTAAATTAAATATATTTTAAATCGTGTAATATTTAAAATGCTGTATCTTTGTCATACGAGGTCCGTTTTGGACGAAACCAGTTGCGATGGAATCGTATGGACGAGCACTATGCTATGGAGCTGGATTGGAATCGTTTGGAGCTAGAGAAAATTTTGGGTTAAATCGAACGTCGTTCGATTTGATTTAAAATCGTAAAATCAAGGTGAGTGTTTTATAACGCTCACACCGTACTAAATATCTTTATGCTAGTAAAATTTGATATTATGAAGTGTTATGATTTTATTTGTCGTTGTTTGATAAAAATTTAATTGTCATATAGCTTGTCATTTGAATTGACCGTTGAAAAATTAAATTGACAGTTAAATTGAAATTAAAATTGAATTGCGATTAAATTACCTGACATTGATAACTATGAAATTGCTATGAATTGTATTGTCTATTGGATGATTTATTTCGATGGATGTTATTGGTTGATATTTAAATGTTTGGATGTTTATTTGCTTATATATATCCTGTTATGCATACATATGATACCGTCATTTAATTTAAGTGATATATATTCATCTCTGACATTTAATTGAAATAAATAATTACTTGGCCATAGGATAGAAAATTTTATACGGACACCGAATTGGCTAAATTAATAATTTTGGAATCGTCGATTTGAAATTATTTAAATGTTTTGATTTAAAATTTATAAATAGAAATCGATTTATAGAAATTGAATTCATCGAAAAAATTGAGTTTGGAATGTTGAAATAAATTTTGGTTAAAGGAATTTTGTTAAATAATTAAGTTGAGACTTTGAAATTTGAAATTGGATATGATTAAATGTCGAAAATTGATTCGTTGAAAGATTTAACCTTAATTCGAGCTTTGAATATTACTAAGTAAAAGTGAAAAAAAATGATATTTTGAAATCGAGTTTGGAATTGAATCATATTTGGAATTTGGATTTAAACTTGAATATTGTTGGAAATTTTGTTAAGTGTTATAAATTGATATTTTGAGAAATCAAGCTCCAAATCGATATAAATTGAAATTGAATAAATTAAAGGTGAATGAAAAATTGAATTAATTCGAAGTAAAAATTGACGTTGATTGAATTGAAATCGAAATTGAATCGGTAGAATGGAAATTGGAATTGATTTGAATTGGGAAGTTATAATTGAAATGGATTGATTTTGAAGCTGTTTTAAATTTGTTTTCCAAATTACTCTGTTATATAAACCATTTTGAATACTTAAACTATTTTAATCTATTTTTAATCTACTTAACCCAATTTAAATTATTTTAACTAATTTATCTATTTTAAATCCATTTTAAAGATTTTAAGTATTTTTAACTATTTTAATTATTTAAACTACTTTTAAACTACTTAAAACTATTTTCTAAAATTCTACGCTGGTCAATAAGGTGAAATGTGTATATTTAAATCTTGAATTTAAATACGAATTGAGTTAAATGAAGTTGCAGCCTAAATTGAAATTCTAAATGATTTTGAAATCGAAATGAGATATTGATGCGAAAAATGATTTTTGAAACGAAATCTTACATTTGAAAAGATGCGATGTTATTTGAAATGAATTTAATTTTTGAAGCGAATTTGATATTTTGATATCAATTATGAATTGATTTGAAATGTAAAAGAGCCAACGGTGTAATAATACGTAGTTATTAAAGAGACCGGGATCGGATATGGACATACTCTCTGTCGATACCGAAAACCACTTTAATAACTATTATACGCGGAGTGTTGATCCAGAATGAAGTTGATGGTTTGGTGAACGCGTTGACTGAAGAAAGAGAACGATTATTGGATGACCCCTGACATGACTAAAACAGGAGCCGCGCCGGGCCATTGAGGTTCGCCACCTCTAGCGGACACACTTCTTCGATACCATATCTATTACATTTGTGATGCGATTTGGGTGCACCCCTTGATTTCGGAGTGTTGTTTCACGGTGTTGGGGTGGCTGCTGGCTATGCCCAACATCATTCCGGATCACGCAACTACTAGTATCCTAGTTGGTATCGCCTCATGTACATTGTCATACTGATTATCCTATTCGCGACCACTACGTTTTGATTTGTACCTTGAGTATATGGATTGCCCTCTGGTGACTTCCGGTTTTGGGGAAACTACGGTCTTGTATATGCTTTTGGGAATATAAAATGTGTTAAGGGGGATTATGGTAACGCCTTAACGCTATTTTGATACTTTATATCACTGATAGGCATTATCTACTTAGCGTATATTACTACATAGTAGATAGTTTAACGGATCCTTGAGAGATGGAAAATCCCGTAACATCTCTTAAGTTATTGCACGCACGTTGACACTAGATAGGAGATGTCAAACCCCGTAACATCTCTGACGCCGTTGCACTCATATTTATTTATGATTGATTTAACTTTCATAAGGGTATTTAGTCCTGACTCGAGTGTTTTGTATTTTCATTACGCTCGGGTCAGTCCTGAGTTTTTCAGATTTTTGAAGATCTATTCTGGAGGATGAAGACGAAGATTTGGTATACTATTACTATTATTATCTGTGCATCATGCTGTCTGCTGCATTATTTAAATTGTTCTGTTATATATGTATTAATCTGATAAATGTTGTATAAATAATTGTCAAAGTATAGTAAACAGCTTCATGAACTGTTTATTTGACTATTATATTTTATCGTTCCGCTGCGAGATTCTGTGTTGTTTCATTTCCTTTATTTCTCTTTCTTTTCTTTTCTTATTTACCCCAATAACTGTCTGCCATTTTGAACGGTTTGGAATCGACATGTGTATTTGATCGTCGGTTTAAACTGTCCAAAAAGGCGGGTCGTTACATGGTTGAACAACAAGCACGGTCAAGTTATATAAACAACATCTAATCACTTTTTCAATTAATCTTCCTTTAATAACTAAAGTCCTATTTTATTGATAAAACTCATTTTTACTCAATAAACTCTTTTATAAATGAAACTCCATTTGTTAATTAAACTCACTGTTTAATTAAAATAATATTATTCATTTTCAATACATTTCAACACTCCCCAAAAGTATTCATATACTTATCTCAACCATATAAATATAATCACAAATCAATTTCAAAAGGGCTTAGGACAAATGTTACTCAAACATTATCACTACAATGATTTCAAATTGTATCAACCACGATCGTTTCGCTTCTAATATTTACAACTTCCCTTTCCAATTTCTGCAAATGTCCAAACCAGCTTCCTCTATGTCAAACATACCAAAACACGTGTAACCAATATACATATACATATATATATTTCCCCAATTTATCACATTTTATACAATTTAACATACATCAAATATTAAGGATTCCAAAGCACGTTTATAACGACTATATTGTTTCAAACATTTATAACACACTGTCACTTTTCACAAAGAAATATCAAACATGTAAACAAGTGGTCTGGGCCACAAATGATGTTGTATAGGATCAAAGAAAGATCGTACTCCATAATTTTGTTTTCGCTTGTCTTAAAAATAAGGCAACGTCCAAAAGTAATAACTTGCATTGTTCGTTATGGATTTTTTTTACCAACGATAAATCGAGTTGCATCTGATTATTACAACTAATGCAGCCGGTTCCAGATATTTGCAAAGATATCAAGAGTCTCATTGGTAGACCTCACACAAATGGCCAGCCCATAGCCATTTGTAGTTCGGGGAATTGATATTAACGGTATGCTATAGATGGAAAAAGGAGGAGTTAAGTATGCAATAGTTGCGGTGGATTTATTTCACGAAGTGAGCTATAGCAGAACCACTTTCCATGATTACAATGAAAAAGGTGATCAACTTTGTGATGAAGAACATCACTGGTAGGTTTAGAGTACCTCAGAAGATCAAAACAGATAATGGGAATCAGTTTGAAAGTATCGAGTTCAAGGATTTTTACAACTGGTGCAAGATTGAAAAGAGCTTTTCATTAGTAGCACATTCGCAGATGAATGGACAAGTGGAGGTGGTGAACAAAATCATCAAAACCACCTTGAAGAAATGATTAGTGAAAGCCAAGGGCAACTGGGTCAATGAGCTTCCACTGGCATTGTGGGCTTATAGGACGACCCACAAGTCTATAACTAGACATATGTCGTTCGCTTTGGCATATGGATTAAAGGCCAAGATCTTGATGGAATTGGAGGTCCCTTCTCATCTTAAGAGGTTTTGTGTTCCAAAGGTAAGTGAGGAACTCTTGTTTGAGTTCCTAGATTTGGTTGATGAGAAAAGGAAGGAAGTGGAATTAAAGGTAGTTGCCTACCAGAAAAGAGTAGAAAGGCATTTTAACACCAAAATCTGAAATTATACTTTCGAGGTAGAGGATCTCATTTTGAAACGAGTTCTCTCGGGTATAGGAGGAGCATGGCCCAAATTAGGAAGGTCGTTATGCAATCGAATAAAATCTTAGAGACGGAACATTCAAGCTAGCAATTGTCGCTGGAATCTTAATTCTACATGCATGAATAATGGCTTTCTATGAACGTATTTTGTTTAGTTTTATTTAATTTACATTTTGTAAATAATCCATCCATGAATTTTTGGGGCAATGTAGTAAGGCAAGAATTATCATGTTTTCCGTTGGTAAATAAACATTTACTTCTTGAACCAACGGAATCATGTTCTTGCAAGTGAAATCCTTCGTTATAAGATTTGTAGTATAGTCGGGAACAAACTCCTCATGCCTACGATCGGGGTCGGGGGGTATAATTTCAAGGGTTGATCGGATAATTTAACACTATATACTCATGTACCTAGAAATGGTAACGTCTTCTTTGATCCAAGATCAAGCCCGGGAGGGTATACACAAGGGTCGATTGGATAATTCGACCTCGACCTTCAGTTATTGAATGTTGCCCAAAACTAGGCAGCGTCAAGAAGGGATGTCAAGGATAAGGCGACTAAAGCATCAGTTTCTAGGGGTAGAAATTAATGCAAAAATGATATTATAATGACCACGCTTGTGGCCTGGTAGAATACGCCAGATCGAGGATAAGATATGATGTTTAGCGGATACTCTCGGTCGACACCCGGGGATAGGTGGTGAAACACCCCTAACTTATACCCATACTATCGAAGAATATTATAGAGTAATACTGTAGGATAATATAGAGAATGAGACGATATGGTATACATATGTGAATATTCCCTAAGTCTAACACTAGTACATAAATCATATCATATAACATATATCATAATGCGCATGGTCTCAGTACGAAGAAATAAATATGTGTACTGCCAGGACAGAACAATTCATAATTACAAAGTAATATCAGAATACACAGAGTCACGATGCAACAGATAAAATATAATATATGACATAATACAAAGTTCAAGGCTACAAAACGATGATCTCTAGCCCTTTGTACTATATAATATCAAATACAATTACTAATAATCAATGATGCTACAAAAATGTATAATACCGAACCATATTTCATAATTATGGAAAATATATCATATCTATTGACATATATAGATATACAAGGACTGACTATACATTAGGCTCACAGTCTCTAGCATAGTCGTACTCATTAATGGAATATAAATAGTAAATTCCTATCTACTACGCACGTCAGAACCAAATGCGTGATTAACAACATGTTTGCTTTCTCAAGGAGCCCTACGTGTGTTCGTCTGACATATCTCCTACCGTCATCGGTTACCTCCTCTCAGTATCATGAAAAGGTCCACCATTGTTCTCATCTATGCAAGGTACACAATCACGAACTGGAACATACCCCTATAGGTAACTGATTGTTGGCCTAGGTGACACAAGGGGCAAATGCACAAGCTAAAGCACATAAAAATATATAAAGGTGTCACAAATCTGGGGTGCGACCCCACGATCAGGTCACTAGGTTGGATATTAGCCAATTTTGTTCACTCCCGAGTCATAAAGGAAGCTGGAAAAGGTAGCTATAATTATATGTCGACATACGGCTAAATCTACATATTCGCCCATATACGACTCTTTCCAATTGTTGACATACCGCTATACGCGTGACTCACTGTAACAAGCCGTAACATACACATCTAATCCCTGTTTAAGTGACATGTACCTACAATGAATTACCAAACACGTAACATAGCAACATCCCATACCACCACATGTCATTCCAATGTTTTTCCATCATTCATAAAATAAATCAATCCACACTATATACTTCTACACAACAAGTCTAATGGATAACCAAAAAAGTATTACCAAGAATCTCGTAGCAGACAGTATTATTGATCCATTTATTCAAATTTCTCGCCACAGAGAAATGGAAACATACATCCGCAAACAAAAGTAGTTATATATATACAACATTTGAAAGTGTTGCCAATACTTTCTGGAATTATCTACATCATTAAATTATATAGAGTAATATCCAATCATTTATTAAACTCTATAGAATTCCTTTCTAAAGTCATTAACAAAAGCATGTACATATTTAATAATTATTAAAATAAGTGTTTACTAAGTTTTGATAACTTAATAATATATACTATCTAATAATTTAATTAAATTACTAAACATTATAATTTATGTTCATATTGAAGTATAATTATAATATATTAGAATATTATCATTGTATTTATATTATATATATTATATATATAAGTTAAACACTGACCGATCGTAACCATCAGTCAATCGGTGGGTGGTTAACCAGTCAAATGACTGATGTCTCGAATTCTGGCATGAATATTAGCTTACCACGGATCATTCTTTCCACTTTCTCCTCCATATCCTTCTAACTTGCATACCTTCCTACTCCATCCCAACAAGGATTCGAATATGCATACTAACATTGATTGATCCCAAGTCGTATCAATGTTTAAAAGAGATGGAGAACTATGTGACTATAAAGGGATAAACATAAGTCGAATGTAAACACTTCAGAAATCATAAGATCAATAGACATGGAATTATGAGTCAATTACTCACCTTGAATTGATGAGTCCCCAAGTGCTTGTTAACTTGTATTGGCTCATTCTTTCTCTTCACTATAAGTTTTTTCTTCTATAAAAATTGACGAATTCAATTTACTGTCTTGAAATGCCAAGAAGCTCTTAATTTTGGGTCATATGATTTTTTGAGAAATTGACTTGATTTTTGTTTCAATTTCTAAAGTTATGAAATTTAGGCATATAGTTGATCTTCTAAAGTCAGTAAAGTTTACAGTTAGGGTGTATTTATATTTGTAGGTGAATTGTATGCATATTGAAATTCTTCGGATATGGAAAAATCAGTTGATGAGATGATTTAGGTTATAGGTTAAAGTATATTGGGCCATGACTCATTAACTTCGCACATTTTCTACCTTTCTTTTGTAATTTGCCAACTACATTTTCATCTTCGATCCCATTACCCAATCTTCACCATTAAAATAAATTACCAATTAACAAATCTTGTCATTATTATTTAATAAACTTATTTTTTATGTAATATATATTTTTATTTAAGCCCTATTTAATTCCATAAACTTACTACATTCAACAATCTTTCAAAATTTCTAAAATAAAATATCTTATATTATCAAAACTAATTTCTTAACTTATAAAATTCAACTTAACATTTTGTTTCAAAGAATTAATTTATTTTTCACATTTTCAAAATAATCAAATAAATTAATAAATTAATATTTATTAAATATTCAATTCCTATTAGTTGATACATATTCTTTACCAAATTCTCCAATTTATTCCCATAATTCAATATTTATCATTTCAAACACTTTTAATTAATTAGTTGTTATTATTGATTAATTAATTTATAGCTTCTCGACAATGAATTGCCACAGACTCTTCCCTTAAGAAAATTGCATCCTCGCAATTCCTTATTAGGGGAAATCTATAACTAGCCAGATAAATTATAGCATATTTACACCATTAATTAATATAAACAAGCAACAAATTACATATTTGACTCATGCATCAACAATTAATCTAGGATAATGTCGTTCCATATGCTCCTAAGTCTCGCAAGTACAATCCGTCAGATTATCGGACCATTATACCTTCACTAATGAAACTCTCTTACTTCTAAGCTGTCACATTTTAGAATCAACTACCCGAATTAGATGTTTTATATAAGTCAGATAAGGTGATAATTCGAGCTCTTATCTCTAAGCTAGATGACAATCCTGTACCCCAAAGACACTTTTTCAGCTGTGAAACATAAAGACATTATCAATGATAAGAAGTGATCTTACAATGCATCTCTTTATGCAGCTCTTCCAATTCATTCAATAGTTGGGTATGGTCCAACATAACGAGTTGCTAACTTCCTTAGTTTAAGAAACCTTAGAATTCCCTTTAATGCAGGTATCTTAATGTACATCAGATCTCTAACTTCAAATTCTATCTCTTTCCTTCTTCGATCGTCATATGACTTCTGTCGATCTTGATCTTCTTACATTCTATGTCTAATCAGCTCAATCTTCTATGTTGCTTTCTTAGTAGAATCATTACCTAGAATATTCTTATCTCCAGCCTCTAATTAGCAAGATGGAAATTGATATAGTCTTTCGTATTGGGCTTCGAATGGAGTCGTATTGATGTTAGCTTGGTAACTTTTGTTATAAGAAAACTCAACCAAGAAAAAGACGATCTCCTAACTATCACCTAAATCAAGAACATGAGCATGAAGCAAGTCTTTAAGAACTTGATTCACCTGCTCCATTTAACCACCAGTCTACGAATGATAAGTCAAACTAAAATTTAGCTTTGTTCCTAATGTTCCAATGAATTCTCCAAAACCCATATTAAACAAGGGATCATGATCACATACTATGGAATTGGGAACTCCATGTAGTCTAACAGTTTCCTTTGCATAAAGCTTAGCCAAATATGGTGTAGTTCAATTCGACTTTACTGGAATAAAATGTGCCGACTTAGTTAGTCGATCTACCATTGCCCATATATTATCATGTCCATTTCTAGACCGTGGTAATCTATCAAGAAAATCCATCGACACCCATATAACATAAATATCAATACTATTTTAATGGGATTTATACAAGTAAATTATTAATATCCAAAACTACTCGCATTCGACCCCATTTCCATTGAGGGATTTCTAATGGTTGTAATAGACTACTTGGTCTCTAATGTTCTGCCTTTACTAACTAGCACATCACATACTCTTTAAAAAATTGCCAATATAAGATTTCATACCTTCCCAATTGTAGAGATGTTTCATGTCCATATACATCTTGCTACTGCCTCGGTGAATGACGTATCTTGATCGATGGCATTCTTTTATAACTTCTCTATGGAAATCATCAACATCCGGTACTACTAACTTACTTCTTCTCTGTAAGCAATCATAGTAATCAAGATAATAGTTAACCATATCCTCGCTTTCGTCTTCGAATAGCAATCTCTGAATAATCACCAAAGTTGTCGAATCTTTCTTCTAAGCTTATACAATTAGATCAAAGAGAGATGGTCTAGCCATAACACTAGCTAACATTGCTCCTAAACTAGACATAAAATCTCTATCTCAAATATCACACATGGATAGTGCTTAGAGATCCTTTCACTCAACAATCATCATGGAAACTAACTTGGTGCTTCCGACTCAAAGCATCTACAACTCGATTACTTTTCCTGGATGTGTGTTGGATCTCAAAGTTGTATGCCACAAGAAAATCCAACCATCCCTATTGTCTCATATTGAGATCCTTCTATGTTAATAGATACTTCACAACTTATGATCTATATATAACACAAATCGTTCTCTGTGTGAGCAGTATTGCAAAATTTTCAATTCGAAGACTATAACTGCTAATTCCAAGTCATGTAGCATATCAAATTTCATAAGGTCTTACTTGCCTTGATGCATACGCCACCATCTTTCCTCTTTTCATAAATACTACATCCAATCCAAAAACACATGCATCTATATAATTTCAAGGTCCAAGTTCCCTTCTGGTATGATGAGCATTGGTGCGTTCATAACCAACTTCTTTAACTTTTGATATGCTTCTTCTATTTAGTTGTCCATCGAAAATTAACAACTTTCTAGTAAGGTTAGTGAGAGGCTGTAGAATCTTCAAGAAATCCTTAATAAATCACTGATAATATCTAGCTTGCCTTGAGAAACCATAGATGAACCATCTCGGGCCGCTTCCAATTCTGAATTGCTTCTATCTTAGGTGGTTCTACAGAAACATCCTCTTTTGAAACATCATGGCCTTAGAACTTAACTTGCCTTTGTGAGAAGTGACATTCAGACAGTTTACCGTTCAGCTTATTCTACCTAAATATCTCCATAACATTCTGAGGTGTTTTTCATGCTCCTCCATAGATTTTGAATAGACCAAGGTATCATCGATGAAAACCAAGATGAACTTATCCAAATAGTCTCTGAAGACTTTATTCATCAGATCCATAAAGTAAGCTGGTGCGTTCGTTAAACCAAATGGTATAATCATCCATTCATATGATCCATATCTAGTCCTAAATGCAGTTAGTGGATGTAATGATCTAGAATTTTCAATAGTATATAATGAAGTATTACAATTATTTACTATTTAAACCTTGAATTTTATTTGAATAAGAATGATTTCGTAAGCTTATTTTTTTTGAAAGAAAGATGATAGTAAACTTTTATTTATAATTCAAACTGATTAAAATTGTTTTAATAAGAACTCGGTTCAATTAACGGGTGAAAATATCATTCTGGGACACTGTCTTGGATTTTGACGAAACCAGTGCCATTTAATTCGAAATAGTGATTTTTTTATATGTCGACCAGTTTCACAGCGATCAAACATGTTGTGTGGTCGTGTGTGCTTGAAACATATAGCGTTTAATTTAATAGAACATAATATTATATAATTGTTTATAAATATCTGCAATTAGCTATTTTCCTTAATCATTTTTCACTATCTCTATCTCTTATCCTTTATTTGTTTTATAAATAAGAAAAGGTAGTCACTATTCATTCTGAATTATTCTCAAAGTTTGACTCAACGATATTCGATGACGCTGAATTCATTGGAATTGTATTGAGATGTGCTTCGTTATGTTGTGTATTGTTTGTGGTGCATCCATGGTTGCCTGTGCTTGACTAGGTGTAGTCAAAGTTAGGTTTGAGGATAGCGAGAGATTGGAGCATCGATTAAGGATCGGAGGGTGGCATTGTCTCCTGGTTGGCCGACGATGAGATCGTGGAGGTAATTTGAGGGGTTGTCATGCATCCTAGTAGATCATGACTTTGGTGTTGTCACGACGACGACAGTAGTCATGACAAGGTAGAGTAGGCTAGAGGTAAAATCGGTACTGTCATCGTGTTCGTGGTGGCCGGAGAAGAAGATTAGTGTAGTGTACGATGGTCGGAATCAATTCACATTGCCTGGGCAGTGGTGATTCAGGGCATGGATTGAATATTGAATGGTGATGTTAGGGTTGTCAAAAATGGTGTGGACAGATCGGGTTCGATGAAATAAGAGTATTGGTGTGGTCGGTTGGTCGATTCGACGATCTGTTCGCCGTATCACTAGTTAAGCATGCACGGTGATATTTGGGTTTCACATATCAATAGGCGGGAGGAAGAAGATGATACGAATTTGAATTAAGGTAATGAAAATGATAATTAAGTTTTTAATTAATTAATTATATTTTATAATTTGAATCCTTATAAAAATTGTATCATGTTCATTTGACGCCCGGTTGAGGTACCATCTTTTGTGTTGGACTCGTATCGATGATATTTATGCATTGGAGTTAGATTAAGCGAGTTTGGAGCTTATGGGAATTTTATTCAATATCAAGCGATGTTCGACTTTGGACTATTAAAAACGTGAAAGCATTAACTGGAGCTTGGGTGAGATTTACTAACCAGTTGACTATACAATTATTGTGTATATAATTATTGTTGTATTAAAAATATAAACCATATAACTGACTGCAACTTATTACTTTTGGACCGTGCCTTGTTTTGTAAAGCAAGTGATAGCACTATGTTGGAGTGTAATCTTTTTTTATTCTACAAAACATGTATCATGGTCCAGACTACTTTTTTACATGTTTGATATTGCTTTATGAAAAGTGAAAGTATGTTATGAATATTAGAAATGATATAGTCGTTTTAAACATGCTTTGAAATCCTTGATATTTGGCATATGTTAAATTGGATAAATTATTAATATATATATGTGTGTGTGTGTGTGTGTACATATATATTGGGTTGTTGTGCACATTTTTTGTGGGTTTGATATAAATGGATTAGTTTGGACATTTGTGGAAAATGGGACTGGAAACCGTCAAAAGGGAAAATGTTGCAATGGATGCACTTTGAAATCATTATGACTACGATTTTAAAGTTAACTTTGAAAGACAAACTAGGGCTTATCCATATTTATAATAAGTACTTTCAGCGTACTTATTATTAAAAAAATAACAAAGTTTAAATATATTTCTGAAAATAATTTATGGATTTATGAAGTGATGGTTTTAAATAGGTTTTAGATAAATGGTTTAAAAATATGTGCAAGTATTTTATAAGTATATTTTTAGTATACATATGGTTTTAGGAATTATTAAATATTTTATTCAAGAAATAAAAGGATTTTATATTATAATATTTTACAAATGGCTATAGTATTTTATTAAATAACTTTATTTTATAAATAAATTAGTATATGTAAGTATTTGTCTTTTTAAAAGTATTTTATATATTTAGAAGTTAAAAAAAGGAAGTTTGGCATTTGTAAAAGAATGAAAAAGATTTTGGAATTATATATAACACTTATGTTATAATGGACTATTAAGTAAAATTGATTAAAAAGGTTATAACCTTGTTTAAAAAAATTGGAGAAATGCTTAGAACTTTAAATGGGTATTTTAAAGTAAATGGCAAGTACAAAAGTGATTTTGAGTTTATAGTATCGATGTTTGTGCAACATCTGTTTTATCCTATTTAACAATACTCTTCAAATGTGACTGAATCTTTAAAAAACAGAATTGTAAAGATAACAGAATAATAAGTGTTTTTGGGTTTGTTGTAAATAATGTTTTAGTAACATTTGTTTTCAAGCCCTTGGATAATATTTTAAAGTGTTAAATATTGTTAAATGAGTTTGGAAAATACTTAGATCTTTAATAATGAAATTTTAAAGAGAATAATAAGTATGAATTGATTTTGGGTCTATTGTGGCAATACGTTAATAACCTTTGCTTTTAACCAGTTTTGATCATACTTATGAATGTAAATGTATCTTTAAAAAGAATGTTTTAAAGGTAACCACAAGTAAAATGGATTTGGGTTTGTAGTGATAATGTTTGAGTAATATTTATCTTAAGCCTTTTGAAATTGATTTGTGAATATACTTATATGGTTGAGATAAGTGTATAAATATTTTTGAAAGTGTTGAAAATGAATAATGATGTTTTAATTTAATAGTGGCGTTTAATTAAAAATGGAGCTTCATTTATAAAAGGATATATTGAGTAAAAATGAGTATTACTAATAAAGAGGATTTTAATTAATGATGGAAGATTAATTAAAACGGGGATTAGAAGTCATTTATATAATTTGACCGTGCTTGTTTGTTTCGATAGTGCTTTGTGTATTACTGGATTATGGACTGTATATGGGAATGAGTTTCCTGTATATGATTATCTTTATTGTTATTTGATTTGACCAAATGTACTATGGAAATATCTCAAAGAAACACGAGGATTATATAGTATAATTATCTTTAGTGATTCTATAATGTTTTCATTTTGTTCTTCTAGGACAACGGTAAGCTTCCGCTTAAACTATTAGGAGGCGATCTCCACTCTTATGTATGTCTTTTTCCCATAGAAACATTGTTTTGATTTTTGGAAAATTTATCGATTGGTTTTGGAGTATTCGGTAAGCAGGGGAGTCTACTTATATGAGATGACTTGTGTTAATGCCAAAATTGGTCGCTAACACCAAAATCCAAATGAAAGCACAAAATCACAGTCACAGATCATTGATAGTATATATGTAGAGAATATGAATGTGAATAACAATAAAAATTAAAAAGGAAGTAGTAATAACACAGGGTTTATAGTGGTTCGGCTATCTCCAGCCTACGTCCACTCTAGAAATTTCCTTTCTATTGATATGAGAATCAATTATAGTTACAATCCAGAGTTTTAAAGCAACAATGGTAGAGTGGCCTTAATAGGGAAGAAGAAGGGGAGTAGAATGAAGATCCCATTTTTGAAGCCCCACATGTTATATTTATTGGCAAAACCCGAGTTACTGGGATTCCTGAGTGCTCCGGGCCCACCAAGACCATAGCCAATCCAGACTTAACACCTGACTGACCCTGATTTTAGAATATGTCGACCTGATATTTCCTAGGTGATGACCCGAAGTATGCCTACATACGACTCGAAGTAAATGAAGCTGGGACTCGAAGCAGTAAACACGCTGATCTACTCCATCCTATCGAGCCACACCATCTTGCCGAGCTACACCATCCTACCTAGCCACTTCAACATGCCGGTCCACTCGAAATGTCGGTCCACTCGTAATGCCGAACCACTCATGCTGCCAACCTAATCTTGTGATGATGCCGACCTACTTCCTTGGACCGATCCAGAGATGTCGACCCACCTAGGCCGATCTATGCATGACCTTCCATCCTTGGCCGAGCGGCACCTACCGAACCACCTAGGACTGACCGTCTATCCATCCAGTTCACTCAAACCCACCATATTCTAGCCTCGCCAAACGAGCAGTCGATTTAGTTGAATCCTCCTATCCATGGCCTTGCCAAAAGGTGGTTAAACATCCCCCCCTCCAAAAAAAACATGCCTTGGTACTAGAAGGTGTGTTTTGAATAGCTTCAAATCTGATATTCGAAGTCCATATGTTATCCATAGCCATACTTTCCAATTCATAATCCAATCCATTTTATCTAAGTGCCATTGCCATATTCTTATCCGAATCCACGACTGCTCTGAGTCGATATCCAATTCCTATCCAGTTACCAAATCCTCATCCAATTCCACATCCATCCAAAATTAGTTAACTGAATCCACGATTTCTTCAGACATTTTATCCGAGTCCGGGTCCTCTCCTGGTCCTGTTAGTCCAAATCAAGGGCCTTGCTGGATCCAAATCCTAAGCCGGGACCTTATCGGGTCCTAAAACCCATATCTACGACCTCGTCAGGTCCTTATCCATATTTGTAGTTGTTCGAAGTCGCTATCCAAATTTATTTCACACCTTGGAAGTCAATAATCAAATCCTATGATCTATCCAGATTGACAGCTTCTCTAGACCCTTGCTAAGCTCGTTCCAAACTTAACGATTGAATAGACAGAACCTGTCGCGCTTTGGCGAAGCAACCTATCCCTTGCACTCCTGTTCAGCGTCTATGAATATTAAGCGATGCCCTGATCCTCTTGGACCGATATCAGCCACTACGGGCTCTTACTGATCCCATCCTATTACTCTCTGGTGAAGGGAAACAACGTTGAGTGAGCCGATCCTATCGCTCTCGGGCGAAGTAGCATCACTCCCTGCAATACGGTTCAATATCCTTGAACATTAAGCGGTGCAATGGCCTAAGTCCTAGATTGATTGTATCCTCTCTGGACTCTTATTGGATCCCAACCTGTCACTCTCTGATGAAGGGGAAAAAACAATGAGAAAACCGATCTTGTCGCTTTCCGACGAAGCGGCTCCGCTCCCTACACTCCAGTTCAGTGTCCCTGAACATAAAGCGATTAATTTCCAACTGACTTCCGATATACGTCCCATAATCTCCAGCTAGTTATTCATTGCATTAAACCAAAATCCATTTATCAAATCCAAGGTCCAAACATCCAATACGAAAAACTGAAAAAGCTAAGGATTGTCTTTCTAGGTAAAGCAGCCTATTACCATCTCAGAGCATGCTTGGGGATTACTCTGGTTCCCTTACATGTGTAAGTGGCATAGTTGTTGTTTATTTTTTTAAGAAAAATCAGAAAAGATTATTCGATGGCCAGAGCCTAAATCCTAAACTCGGTCCTTGCCATTGCGATCAACGAATGACGAGTCGTTACCACATTCCGAGGTCGTTCCTGTTTAATCCAAGTGGTAGCTTCTCATGTTCTACCGCCCTTGTCTGATTCCACACATACTGTGGCAACCTTCCACTTCTAACATGTTCCTCCACCGCATCATTCAGGTGGCGGCATTCATTCATGGAGCGCCCTTCCAGCTCGTGGAATAGGCAGTACTACCCACTCATGCGTTTTCGTTCAGTGTGATCCCTCCTGGGTGGTCCTTCATCAGACGTTCCTTCGCCTTGCACGACGTTTATCTCTTGCCTTTTAGCGCGTGAATCCTCTAACTGAATGAATATTTCTGCCTAATGATAGAACTCTCTAAGATCCTTTGGTGGATCCCGTGCTAATGAATCCTTGAGTTCTGTACCTTCCGCAATCCCTGCTATCGCCGCCATCAAAATCATTGATGGATCCGGGTGATCAACCGAGGCCATAGCCGCATTAAATCGCAGTAGAAAACCTCTTACGAAACTCTTGTCATTTGCTTCATCAATGCCAGCATCATTACATTCTTGGGTCGCGTCACGTGGGCCCTGAACTATCTCATGAAGCGTTCCACTAGCTCGCCCCTGTCCTAATTGATCCATTATCCAGCCGTATGAACCAAACCGCAGCCAAATCCATCAAGTATAAAGGGAAGCATCTTGCATCACCTCCTCAGATGCCCTCAATACTTCAATATGTCTGATGTATCTGGTTACATGCATAGTTGGATCTGACTTTCCATCATAATCCTCTAGTGTTGGCAATTTGAATTCAGGAGGGTTCCTTGCATTCTTGATATCTAAGTTGAACGAACTCTGGCTGACTTCCTCCAAGCCTTTGCTCGATAGTCCTCCTCTCATAACCCTTCTTATTAATCCAGCTATTCAATCGTCTCCATTCGGGAGTAGTCCATTGTTCGCATCTCCACCTTGCCCCCGATGTCCTAGAGGGTACTCTAGGTAGTACTCTTCATGTTGGCCATTTACGTTCACGTTGGTCCTAGCTCGCTAAGGTTCATTCACCACTCTCCCAATATCCAATCCCGGAGGTCTGTTCCCAGGCCTTTGCTGATTTCCTTCAATCTCTCCAATCTGGTTCTGCTTTTGACCTCTAGAAAATTTTACAGCTCTTGTTCCTTGTTATGTATTCCCAACAGCCGCGGTTGGTCCATTCCCTTGACTTTGTGCTCTAGCTTGTCCAACCTATCAAAGTAAGTTCTGCATTATCTCCTTCTGTCTCTTGAGCAATTCTTCCTGCATGTCTCACATCATCATCTCCATACCATCCTTGGTGATGAAAAATTAGGTCTGATTTGCTCCTGAGGAAGCCTCCTGATTCCCTTTATGCTGACTTCTTTCCGTCCTCTGTCTCCTAGTTGATTGCTTTGCCATAGTCTTCAGAATCATATTCCTAAGCCTCTAATTCCAAACTCCAAGCTTTTGAATCCCTGAGTGCTAGATTTCTTAATGAAAGCATCAAAATGTTGACACCAAAATTAGTCGCTAACACTCAAATCCAGATGAGAGCACCAAATCACAGTCACAGATCACAGATGGTATGTATGTTGAGAGTTGAATGTGAAGAATAATAAAATTAAAAAGAAAGCAGTAATAACACAGGGTTTATAGTGGTTCGGCTAACTCCGGCCTACGTCTACTCTAGAAATTTCCTTTCTATTGATATGAGAATCTATTACAGTTACAATCCAGAGTTTTTAAAGAAACAATGGCAGAGTAGCCTTAATAGGGAAGAAGAAAGAGAGAAGAATGAAGATACCTTTTTCTGAATCACATGTTGTATTTATAAGAAAAACCCAAGTAACTGGGATTCTTGGATGGTCCGGGACCACCAACAGCATAGTCGATCCAGACTCAACACCACGACCGACCCTGAGTTCAGAATATGCTGACCTGATATTTCTTAGGTGATGACCCAAAGTATGCCTACCTGCGACTCGAAGTAAATGAAGCTAGGACTCGAAGTAGTAAAAATGCCGATCCACTCCATCCTATCGAGCCACACCATCTTGTCGGGCCACACCTTCCTACCAAGCTACTTCAATATGTCGGTCCACTCGAAATGCCGACCCACTCACGATGCCGAACCTCTCATGCTGCTGACCCAATCTTGTGACGATGTTGACCTACTGCCTTAGACCGATCTAGAGATGCCGACAAACCTAGGCCGAGCCATGCATGGCCTTCCATCCTTGGTCGAGCGGCACCTGCCGAACCACCTAGGCCGAGCCATATACATGAAACCACCTAGGATTGACCATCTATCCATCCAATTGAATCTAACCCACCATATTCCAGCCTCGACAAATGAGCGGTCGACTTAGTTAAATCCGCCTGTCCATGGCCTTGTTAAAAGGCAGGTTAACAAATTAAAACCATAGCCACTCCAAAACTATATGTATGTTCTATGTTTTAGAAGAGGTTCGTGATTGCTTCATGATGGCTTCGTGATTGGTTTGTGATTACTTCATTATGTTGGAATCTATGTGGAGATTTAGGATTTGTTTGAGATGCTCGAACACATGTAGTTGTTCGTGATCTATTCAAGATGTGGGAATCCATATGTGATTCCTAGACCTGTTGAGGTATGGGAATCCATGTATGATTCTAGGATCTATTGAGGAATCCGTGTGTGGATCTGAGATCTTTTTGAGATATGGGAATCCATATATGGTTCTCTGACCTGTTCGAGTTGAAGCTCATGTTGAAGATCTATTCGGGTTGGGCACATTAGTTAGGATATTGAATGTGACTTCACCATCGGTAATGATAGAAACAGAGAAAGGAGACATAGCCTATGTGGTTTAGCTAACTTAAAGTTTGCAGGCACTCCAGTCTAGTGTTACTTATGGATATGCATATGGGAGTGATGTGACTCAGTGCCACGTGTTCGGGCATGGATGACCTATGTTTCCCTATAGTATATTTTATCTAAATATATATGATGCTCGAAAGGATATCTCTAATCCTTGTGTAGTAGTTCATATTTGTCTTCCTTGAAGAATCTATGTGGAAATCCTTCATAATTAGCGAACTCGCCTAAGAGGTTGTGATTGTATATTGGGTTGTACACTCACATGCATCATAGTTATATGGTTATTTATATTTCACACCTTAGACTTTATTATATTATCACTATATTTTATAACGGAAATGGTTTGGTTATCGTAAGGTAAAAACCCATCCTTTTTTTATTGGCAGTGTGGTCTTACGAGATACCTTTATTTTTAAGGATTTGAAGATATAGTAAATATGTATGATGTACATTTCTCACACTGGTGTACTAGACCAATCCAAGTGTTATTGTCTTATAATTCCCGTGTCAGCTCAAGTATGTTTCCAGATTCGACTATGGTTCATTGGAGCTCTTGGAGAGGAGTTGGATGATTTCCTATCGTACTTATTTTCTGCTGCCTTACCTGATTTATATCTATAAGCATTTGTGAAGACTGGAGGTTATAACTGTCTGGGTTGGTGATATGCTAGCTTACTCTGATTGATATATGTATATAACTGATAAAATCCTTTTCATATACTATATATTATCATTCTGCATATGAATATTTTGTTCTTTATTTTCTTGTTCTATTTCTTTTTATTTTCTCTTAATAATTCGTGTTTCCATCACATGGGTGCTCGGCACGTGAATACTGTGGATGTATTAGTGTCAACATTCAAAGGTCAATAAGGCGGATCGTTATAGTGGTACTGTCTTCAGCTATTCTACAATGATGGAATCTCATAGCTTGGTCCTGTTGGGAAAAGACCCTAGATCCACTTAATTGATTGTCTGTATCATTGATCCTAGGAAAGGGGTAGTTATTCTTAATTGTAAACTCATTTAGCTTCCTATAATTGATGCACAACCTGAGTGATCTGCCTAACTTTAGTAATACAAATACAACCCCTTGTGGTAAATTGATATATCTAATAAAATGTTTCAACTCCAAGTCTGCCAACTGCTTCTTAAGCTCCCCGTTTTCCTTGGAAACATCCTTGTCAGAAGTTGACTAACATATTGAGCTCCAAAAGCAAGATCAATTCGAAACTCGATTTCTCACTTAGGAGGAAGATCAACAATTAGCGTGAATACATCTCGGTAGTCTCTAACAATGGGAATCTAGGTAATATCATATCCATCTTTCACCATGAGAACAAATAAATATCCTTAAGGATCTTCATCAATGTCCCCATGAACTAAACTAACTTGATTAGTGGAATTTGGATGAATTAAGGGAATGGCTTTATATGGACGATATAGATGGGCCTCATAACGATAGAGCCAATACATTCTCAAAATGATTCTAAAAAGAAATATTCGAAAACATGCAAATCATGATTGAAGGACAAGTTACATAATACTTATAACGACTAGAGTTTTCAACCCTCGATAATCGACACTAATACATCCTCGGTATTCACGTGCCTTAAACGTAAGTGCCAGAAAGCCCGATTGTTAAGGGAAAAAGAAAATAAATATAGAATAGAATCTCACATGAATGGAATTTCATATATTATTTCAACATTAATCTTTACAGTGGAAAATTTTAAATGTAATATTTAAGTCCAACCTAGATTTAGCTGGATAGTTATAAATCCTCTGTCCTAATAAATGTTAGAAAAATAAAAACAAATGCAATAGATGCGGCGGATAGTAGAATATGTCCATACACAAATGAAGATCTCTATCTCTCCTTTGGAAACTCTAAGCGTCTTCAACTAAACCTGAAACTATTAGGATGTGACATGACCATGAAAATACCTAGATCAATCTGGCAAACCAACGTGACAAACTTGAACCATAAAAATATGATGGTGAAATAGATGGGTACTAAAAAAACCTTTGAAAAGAATTGTATCTTGTAAGTCCACGCCGCTCATAAATACAGACAGGTTTTCACCTTACGATAACCAACACACTTTACATGAAATATCACTTTGATATTAATATTAATGACATCGGTTTGTAAACACTTTCAAATAAATATATATACAACGAAAGTATCAATACCCGGACTATGGTAATATATCTAGACTAGTCAATGGAATATATCAGACAGAACATATGATACCAAAAGGCATAGCTAAAATGTTTGTAAAGCATTACAAAATTTTAGAACTATAATCAAAACCATAAAGCTCGTATTTGAACTTGGATTTCCAACATGATAGGTAACTATTGGCATTTTCCTTCCATCCATGCATAACAACCATAGTTCCTAAGGTGATCTTACCACTTTTCTCAAGCTAGCCAGTTGGAGCCACACTTGCTACACTACTATGGTACAACATATTTCGATGGCTTTACATGGTCTTCGTCAACCTCTAATACTTTTCTATTTCATCATCTTAAGGTAACAGATGCCTTGTGGCAACGGATGCCTTTCATTACTCGTAACCGATAGCTCGAAATATGCCTTGTGGACCACATAGTATACCGTATCATTCATGGGATGTGAGGCACGTAAGGCCACGCTTTTTTCATAAAGCCATACTTTTTTTGTCAAATCCGCGGTTAATTTTTCCACAAAGCATATTCTACTTAGAATGCGACACTGCCATTCCTTAATCATGCAACTGATTTCTACAAAAGTATAAACCCTAAGCTTGTACGTCTCGGAAAAAAGGGTGTTAAGCTAAGAAGATTTGCCTCCTCTTCCACCAAGCATATGATATATTGGTAGAGATCAATTAATATGATCAGGAATGCACTATCAGACACTCGCCCATACAAATTCATTCTGGGACTGAATGAATCTGAAGGCACACCTCCTACGACATCTTTTTTTTTTAAAAATCACCCTGAAGATTAGTAGCAAGTAGTCCTTGCATTACGGAGATTTTAAAGTACGACAGGACTATTGCTATAATAAACTTCTCTATATTAGGAGCGACTCAGAGAATGTCAACAAGTGGTCCTTCTGCTATGAAGATCTTCAGCTTCAATACAATGAAGATTTCAAAATGTAGACACCTCTGCCATTTATTTATAATATAGGGTAAACTCCTGGGACTCATGACAAAAATCCCCACATTCTGAAGATCTCCGATCTTCAATAATTATCGTCTTAAATATGCCTTCACTTTCGAACATATACATTGGTTTGAAATGGTTTTCGGATAGGAATTATCCAAATCTGACCTCGGTTTCTCCGAACCAACCATTTATAAAAAGGCATTTAGGTATATAGGTGATTATCACACAACATTTAATTAATTAACCTTTTTATTTAAATCAAATTTCTCTTAGAGATATATTCATTAAATCATTTCTTTATCTTTTTCGCAGTATTTAGAGTCATTAAGCCTCATTTATCAAATCCTTTGGTCAATTAGAACCCATTTCAAAACTTGAAATAATTTAAAATTGTTTCATTATTTACTTAGGAATAACATTTCCAACCATTTATTAAAAATCTCATATTTGTGAAAATACCTTTCTTCGACTCTTGGGAATCAAAACTAATACATCCTTGGTATTCATGTGCCACAACTCCAAGTGCCGAAGAAGTGGATTCTCAAGGGTGAGAAAGAAAATAAAATAGAATAGAATCTCATGTATATTATTTCAACATAAACTTTAGAGCGGAAATTAAAATACATTTATTAGAGTTAACATGGACAATTATAAATTCCTTTCCTTACAATTGCAGAATACTTTAGCATAAGAGTCTTGTGGAAATAGATAAAAATCTTCAGAAAAATCTTCCGACTCCATGCTTTTAGCTCCATCCAAATTTATTTTAAACTAAACCTAACTACTAGGATTCTCGAGAAAATTAGGGCACCCAAAGATTAAGGAAAAAGAAAATAAACTCCGGGTCAGTCATAGGACTGATGTGACAACTCGAAATACACGTTTTGAAAAGAAAGGATATCTCATAAGAGCATGTCACACATAAACCCGGAGTTTTTATGTTATGATAACCAAACATTTGCTATGAAAAAATATACATTTGATATTATTTTTAATGACTCTCCTTTGGAAACATTTGCATATAAACTTAATAATTTAGGTGAAATTGTTACATTGATTAGATTCCAACATATTAGCCATAAAGTGGGTTCTACAAACAAAATGGAAAGCACTTATTGAAGAATGGATTTCCATACAAATGACCAGGTGAAGGGACTGCCTTCCAGTAGTACATTTCTAGAGTAATGCACCGAGTCGACAAAACATCTGCACCTCTACCAACACAAGACCGACCTACCTTTCCCTAGATAGTACCAAATATGTCATCACCCCAGTCATTACTGATCTAATCCGAGCACATGTTACTACACATCATATTAGTTTAAACCTGAACATCACATCATGTAGAAATATATCTAGAAGGTGATGATCATACCCTAATGATTGCGGACCACATAGCCTTTCTGCATCTACCCTGATTCGGCCATTTTCAATTGTGAGGCTTGAGGTAACGATTACCTTTCACATTACATATTTCACTTTGAATGACACGCTGTCATTCCATGGTCACAAAACTGATTTATACAAACATATAACTTCTGAGCTCGTACGTCTCAGAAAAGGGTTTCAAGCCAAGAGAAGTTGCCTTCTCCGCCGCCAAACAAATGTTACGTTCATAGAAATCAATTTATGTAACTTGAAATGCAACATCGGGCATTCATCCATACAGGTTGTCCAGTAACAGGACAAACCTAAGGCACTCTCCTACCAAATCTCGTCGGGAGTTACCACTAAGATTAGTAGCGAAAAGTGTTTCCATTGAAGGTCCTAAATGAAGAACTACTGCCACATAATATGATATAGGAAATTTTCCCCGAGGGTCAGTGACAAGCAGCCCTACATTTCATCTTCCAACTCTTGTCCATGTCTTCACTTCGAATACGTAAATTGGTTCGAAATGGTATTCAAATAGGAATTACCCAAATCAGAACCCGGTTCCTTCGAATCAATCATCGATAAAAGAGGTCAAGTATATAAGTGAATAATATTTGATTTATTCATTTTTTATCAAAAAATATCTTTGAAAGATATATAACTTTAAAACACTTCTTTTTGGTATGTAAGGAGTCATCTAACCTCTCTTATTAAATCCTTTGATTGCTTAAAATCTTTTTTAAAATTTGGAATAATTCTAAATCACTTCTTTCTTTCCAATTAGGAAAGTATTTCTAAATCAATTCATTTAAATCTTAACAAGGATTTCTTAATTCAAAACTCAAAATTTTATTTAGTTAAAACCATGTTCTATAGGATGTTAATCCAAAATAAGTAAATATTAAATGAGTAAAATCTATAAAAATCATCTAATTCTACTCAATAGCAATTTATGTATTCAACTAGTACTATGGGTGGTGGCAAAATCGCATTTTAAATTTCACGAATAGTACGAGTTCCCTTTTCGGGCTTTAACACCAAGTATAAGAAGATTATCCCCATAAAATCCTAGTTGTTTAAATTTGGAAAATATTATCCTTTATACTTTGGAAATTTTTTAATCCAAGTAAAGCAAATTTGCTATCCCCTTCGTCGGGCCAATCCGGATAGCCAAGGAGAGCAAGAAACTGGTTCTCCAAACCCAAACCTAGACTTATCTATCTAACACCCACAAGGCAGTTAGGTAATTTGATTGAATCTCAACCATTTAACATTTAACCATTCCATAAATCCTTCAAAATCATCTTTATAAAAACTTATTAATCATTCAAAACAATTACAAAAGATTTGGAAAAATGGTTGTGTTTAAAACTGTAACTTAAATTCTAGAAAAGTGCAACGGAAAGTGCTTTTTAAGCTATATTGATTAAAACAACTTTTTATCATTTCCAAATTCATTTTTATAAATCAAATCACTTTTAAAATATTTTTAGGATTTATTTTATATTTTTTTTAAAAATTTAAAATATCAGTTTTAAAGAAATTTATGGTTTTTGAACTACAAAACCGTGATTTTTTCAAAAACTTGTTTTACTCATATCTCAAAATATACTTATCAAAATCTCAATTTTCTTTCTTTGTTTGAAAACTATGGTTATAATTGTTTGGCAAATTATTATCTCAAAGAATTCCGAGCTAAATTCCATTCTATATAATCGTTTGACTTTTATGGCACGAAATCGTGAACTGCCGTTATGCTACGCGCCTATTTTTGGCTATATTTTCAATTATCATTCAAATTCACCAAAATACTTCATATGTTTGTAAAACATTTCAAGCTCAATTTTCTACCGTTTTAAGGAGATTTAACATCCCATATACACTGTTGCCGAAAAAAATGGCCGTCAACACCCAAAGTAATGTGAAAGCACCAGCCTTAACGATAATCCAGAAAACAACAACACAGATCACGAAAATAAGAAGATTAAAAAAAATAAAAGATAAAAAACATGAAAATTTTATAGTGGTTCTGCTAAATCTATGGACTACATCCACTTTATAATTTATTTATCACTTATAGTTTCATATTACAAGAGATTTTGAGGAGGAGAGGAGAAGTCATATTTTCTGTTTCATTTTCTCCTTTTTTTGCAATACTAATTGTATTTATAGCTGTAAGCCTTGACCCAGTGATGGTGTGAAATTGTAGTGACGTTGACTAGGCTGATATTAATTGCACCATAATCTTCTTATTTAAGGTAAGGATGAAGCGAACTGAGAAATATTTGATATGAAAATGGTTTACATCAATTAGTAATAAATATGCAGGTTATCATGGTATTTATTAGGCATTAAATCCGACTTTGATGGGTAATGAATTGGTATTTATGGTGGAGATATGGCTGGTTTTATTAAGTAATAAATTGATATTATGGTGGCTCCTTCTTATTAGTTATTTGAGGCCATAAATGCAAGGAAACCAGGAAGTAAATATTTCATTTATTTTTCAAGGATGGTGACTAATTTGCTGGATAACATTTGCCCACCGAAGTATGCCTTGTTGGCAACAAGGTATGCTTCACTTAAGAACTTGTGTTGGTGAAAGCAAATTTGTTGGCATCAAATTCTCATCTCTTTGGATGTTTGAAAGATGTTAAGTGTCAGACCATTCCTACATAAGGAGGTAGAGTTAATCATTCCTATTCAAGAGCATTCATATTCAATAGATACTTTAGAGAGTAGTTCTCATGTCGCTTCTATAACCTTCGATTAAAGCAAGAACGATACTATAAAGATTTTTGAATGATGTCGCCCTTAGGAACGAATCAGGGCATGGTTATGGACCACTCGGGGTCACTCATCACATGTGTAAGCCGTTCTCTAAGCACTAACCTTTAAAACTGGTTTTATGCAATAAATCATATTTTTATGAGATGTCGCTCATGGGAAGGAATCAGAGCATTGGACCACTTACATTCGGGATCGCTCACATGAGTAAATCACTTCCCAAATGCTAACCTTTAAAGCATTTTTTGATGATGCACAATCCAAATGCAGAAAGGAATCTAAATTCTAGATATTATTTTTTAGTTCAGTTCATTTGATGATAATTTCTATTTGATTACCAGCCTTTAGAGTCCGGTACTTATCTAGTGAGGGGCTTTGCATGCACCATGTTTTTGGTCCTCAATGGTTGCCCCCAGTTATTTGCTTCATGGTAGAAGGAAAGTTTGAATGAGAGGACACCTCCTGGTTTCCCCCTTGTAGAGTTCCTTCCGTAGCACTTTTCCTTGTATGAGGCTTATTCATCTTCTAAAAGCTAGATCTAGGAACCTGTTTTCTAGATCTAATTTTTTCCTTTCAGATCTGGAGTTGGATCTTCTTCCAAACATAGAATAAGCTTCAGATCTGAGATTCCCTTGTTCTTCTCAGTGAAAGCACCAAAATGTTCCCGACAAAAATGGCCATCAACACCCAAACTAATGTGAAAGCACTGCCTTAATGGCAATTCAGAAAACAGCAATACAGATCACAAAAATAAGCACATAAAAAGAAGAAAAGATAAAAGTGACACAAAATTTTTATAGTGGATTGACAAAATCTATGGCCTACATCCATTTTATAATTTATTTATCACTTATAATTTCATATTACAAGAGATTTTGAGGAGGAAAGGAGAAGTCATATTTTCTGTTACATTTTCTCCTATTTTTCTTTTACAATACTAGGTGTATTTATAGCTGTAAGCCTTGACTCAGTGATGGTGTGGAATTGTAGTGACGCTGACTAGGATGATATTAATTGTACCATAATCTTCTTATTTAAGGTAAGGATGAAAGGAATAATTGATATGGAAATGGTTTGCATTAATTAGTAATAAATAGGCAGGTTATCATGGCATTTATTAGGCATTAAATCCGGCTTTGGTGGGTAATGAATTGGTATTTATGGTGGAGACATGGCGTGTTTTCATTAAGTAATGAATTGGTATTTATGTTGGAGATATGGATGCTTTTTATTTATTTTTTGAGGTAATAAATGCAAGGAAATCAGAAAGTATATCTTTAATTTCTTCTTCAAGGATGGTGGCTAATTTGTTGGATGACATACACTAATTCATTAAGTAGAGGAAAGTGATTTTCTTTGTGTTTATCGACGTGTATTTCTGTGACATGCATACATATTCAACATTCATATTTAACAACCATCCATAACAATCATAATCATCATATATAACATCTAATAGCATATAGTACTTTGGTTTAGGAGTTTCTCACCTTCATTTTTCCAATGGGCTAGTCTAAATCTGCTATAGCTTCGCTACAATCGCACTGGAGCTTATGGAATTCAGTAAAAGACCATAGGAAGGCCACGGCCCAAACAAGAAAAATTGAAAGAGCTTGGCCATAGTGATGATGGCAGATGGTCATGAGTTTAGAAAGAGGAATGGAGGAGATTCGAACTAATTTTGAAGTGGATCGATAATTTATATGTATTATACGATTATAAATTTCTTTTGCTAAATATTTCATCATAAAATTGTTAGGCATAGATGTCGTGAAAAGAAGCTTGAAGTGGAGAGGAAGATGATAAGAATATGGTGAAAAATATGAGAAACTGGATGGGTATTTACCGAAAATATTTTTTGAACAAATATCTAATGGTGTAATTACCTTTTTGCCTTTGGCCCACACCCCTCCTAGCCCCCTTCTAGCGCATGGCTCCCCCTATGACGTGGTGGTGATGTTAAGGAGATGTTGTGATTATGATGTGGTACGGTGAGTTGATGTTAGCTTTTTGGTTGCTTAAATGCTAAGTCTTAGTAGATTTTTTTATTACTTTCTAATATGTATATATTTGAGCATTCATGTGCACATATATATGTTATTATGTGCATGTGACATGGATATGCATGTACATGTATGTGCATAGGAGGATAACAACATTTCAAATGACTTCGAACAACTTCTGTTTGTTAAATCATTGAAAACCGGGAAACCGATTATTGGTCACATTTTCACTTATAGATTTATATACATATATTCATATATAAAATTTGAAAATAAATTCTTATCATTATTTATAAATTAAAATGATCACATTGCATTTATAAAATCATATAAATTAAAATTAAAAATTATTTACAGTAATTGCTATTATACCAATAAAGCAATATCGGTTTTTTCTTATATTTTCAAATTATATATATATATATGTATATATATATCTTTGTAAAACTATTATAAATGATTTGTTTTTGCTTTATAACTATTGAAAATGAATTATCATCATTTAAAAATATAATTATTAAATTATTAGATCTCAATTTAAATTCATAAATCTATATTTAAATACGATCCCATTCTTGGTGATGACATAAATACATTTAATTCCCAAAAATAAAACAATTATTTTTATTTCATATTCTTGTTCAATTATAAAAATAAGTGTATGTATCCAGCTCCATGTGCAACATTTTATGATTATAGATATGGCTATCGATATAATAGTTTTCAGCCATTTTATTGATTTAAATTTTCAAGGGAAATATTTTTGTGACTATTTATTCAAAATAAGATTATTGTTATTTATTATCACTTAAAACATTATTATTTGTATTATCAAACTTTTATTTGAATAAATTAATTTTTTTATCAAAGTGATAAATTTGCGGATCATTACAATATTGGAAAACATTATTGAGCGAAAAGGGTCACGGAAATTTAATGATTCTACTCAAAATCAGTTTCCATATTCAACCTTTACTATCCGTCGAATAATAGTGAAATCACCTTTCAAATTCACACGGATAGTACAAATTCCCTCTTCAGAATTTAGTACCAAGTATAAGAAGATTATTTCTATGCAATCCATGTTGTTTGAATTTGGAAAATAATATCTTTTATACTTTGGGAAATTTTAATCCGAGTACTCAAATTTACTATCCCCTCTGTCGGGCCAATTCGAATAGCAATGCAGGGTTGACAACTAGGTTTCCAAACTCAAGCCTAGAGACTACCTCTCTGTCACCCATAAGGCGGTCGAGTTATTTGATCGAATCTATATCTTTTTAAATACTTAATTTACGTTTAATTATTCTAGAGCATCCGAGCTTTTCTCTTGATCTGTTCCATTCCTCGAGGAGGATAATTTATGACACTTACAAATGGAACAAATGTACTAGTCCTTTCTTCATACTCATTTTTAAACCTCTTAATCATCTTTAAATTACTTAATTATTTATTTGAAAAGGTTCACAAAAGATTTAGAAAAGAATAATTAATTTAAAACCACTAGTTGCAAAAAATTTAAGGAGTGTTGCAAATAATGTTTTAAAAGCTTATTTGGTTAAAAAAAAATTCTATCTTTTCGGAAATTCATTTATGTAACTCAAATCTCTTTTAAACCATTTAATATATTTATAAAGTTTATTCCATATTTTTTAACCATTTAAAAATATTCATTTTAAATTAATTTCAAATTCGGGTTTAAACTACGAAACCATGATTTTTTTTGAAAAATCTTTTTGATCATATTTCAAAGTCTACTTGATGAAATCTTGATTTTCTTTCTTCATTTAAAAACTATAGATATAATAGTCAGGAAAATTCTTATCCCAAAGAATTCTTAGTTATATTCCATTCTCTTCACTTGTTTGAATTCTACGGCGCGAAATTGCAAACTACCATTACACGACGTACCTAGTTTTGACTTGTTTTTCAATTCCTTTTTAAACTTCATGGAAATACTTTTAAATGTTTATAAAACATTTCTAAATCATTTTAAACTCATTTAAACAAATACTTTTCTTATTTCAAACTCATTTTCCATTTAATTTCATATTATAATATTATATTATTATAATATTCATTTTAAACCTTTTTAAATGTTTAAAATTATTAAGAGGCTAAAATCTCCATACACATATTATTTGCGGATTAATTTCCATTTAATTAACTATGGTTAATTACTAACCAGTTCTCTTATTAGTTATCAAAACAAGTTATTAACCATATCACAACCATATAACCAATCATAATATCAATCAAGTTATCATCTAATATAAAACATTTAATCATTCAATATATTTAAACTTTCAAATTATTATACATGAAATAATTTAGAGATTAATTAGTAAAGTGTGATTACTCACCATTAACCAAATAGTTTCACTTCCTCCCAGCAATCATTCAATCCAACACTTCACTTAAACTTTTGTTACCTTCAACTAATCATCATGTACTCCATTCCTCCTTGCTTTATGCTCGCGACCACACCCTACACCATGTCTGCTCTAGGCCTCTTCTTCCAAACTCCAAGTTCTCACATCCATAAGCTTTTCCATCACCCAAAACTCATGCCATTTACTCCAATCACCACCCTAAGCTCTTAGCCATGCTCCCCTTACCTCCCATGCTAATGGCCTTGTACCTTCTTCCAATAGTCTTTGGCCAAGTGGTTTAGCTACATGGGTCATGGTTTAAATGAGAAGAACGATCTAAAATCTAAAAAATGATCACCAATCACATTTTCAGTTTTAAATCAAACTATTTATTTATGTAAACAAAAATTTAAAATTTATTTTTCAACATCTTTAAATAATTAAAGCAAGTTTTTTTAGTTATAAAACCATATTTAGTATTATTAAAATCCAATTGTAAAAATATGACATCGATTGGTCAAAGTGTGACGAAGTTTGTCTATCTTTATAAAACAAGTATATACATACACATATATACATACATACATACATACATATATATATATATATATATAAATTTATCGACTAATTATTATTATTTTAAAACAATTTAAAAAGAACTATTTATCATTTAAAAAAATTGTACGTATATCCAATTATATGGAAAATCGACTCTTGTAAATTTTACGATGAAACTCCAAAACCTCTTATTTTCGTAAACCAATTCTAAAAATAAGTTCACCATTCTTATTTACCACATAAAACATGATTATTTAAGTTTGAAAACTCTATATTTGAAAATTTGAAGTTAATTAAATATTCCATTTAAAAGTGTTAAAATTACGGGTCGTTTCAATACCAATTCAACATCTTTACGCATCAACCCAAGGGTTGCATACCCTTCGATAGCATTAGCAATCTAAATGATGTAATTAGGTACACAACTTGCAAAATAAGTTTATCAACTAGTTCCTTCGCTATGAAAGAATGAGATACTCCCATGTCAAAAAGAACTCTAATAGGAATTTCTTTGAAATAAATCATACCTTCTAAAATAGTAGGAGATTTCAATTTAGCCTGAGAAGCGCTACTAACAGCCTCTATAGCATTCAGTTTCCTAGTCTTCTTATCAAACTTGGATAGGCGTGGCTAAGATGTCCTTTAGTGTAGATCTTGCACTTCTTTTGGTATGCAGGAGGTTGTGGCTTGGTACTTTCTTGAGTAATGCCCTTTCTCTCCATAATTGAAACAATTGATCAGATCTCTGCCTTGCATACTCTGACATACTAGCTTTCTCCTTCTTCTTGCCTTGAAATCTAGTCTACTGCTTTCTAAAAGGAAACCTTCTCTTCTTCCTCCAGCCATATTGCAGTGTCTACGAGTTTCTGAAATGTAACTTCCAACTGAGGTAGTAGAGCTTTCATTAATGATTTCTTCAATTCATACATAGATTTCTGATTCTTCTTCAACGGTGTGTTAATAAGCTCTATACCGTATTTGGACAATGACTTTAAAGTATCAACATACTCTACTATAGCCATGAGCCCTTGCTTGAGATCTATAAACTTTCAAGTCATAGCTTCCTTCTCAGCCTCTTGAAGAAATTTCCGCTCAAAGCAACCCTTTATTTCCTCCCAAGTTAACTCCATCTCATCAATCTCAATAACCACATACCAATCTAAAGCTCTTTCCTAAAGCTGGCTTGGAATAATTTGGACTTTTTGTTGGTCATCAATATCAATACGTGTGAAAATGTTCACACGTCTTTAGCCATGCTTGCAATCCTATCACTCCCTCTATCCCCATTATTGTCATTCCTCCTAGACTAGTATAGTTGGTGCATAGGTTAGCAGAATCAACTCATGGTGTAGGATGATTCGGAGTGGTGGAAGCACTTGACTGCTGGATGCTCCTCACTAATTCCATAAGTTGCTCAGACTATAGACTACCCTAGATCCACTAGATTACCTGGGTCTGCATGACCTGCTCGAGGTCCAATTATTTCTCACGATCGCATGGAAGTGAGATTCAAATTAAGAATGAACAATAAATATTATTTATTAGTATCAAATCAAACAAATAATAAGCACACACCTAGATGACTATACCCTATAATCACTATGTATTCCTATATATATATATATATATATATATATATATATATATATATATATAATCTACAATATACTCTAGGGATAAAAATCCTAAGTCCAACTAGGCCAAAGATTCATGTCTCTTTATGACCTATGTTGTTCTAATTAAACTCTAATACCAAATTGAAACACCCCTACCTCTACATCCATACTATCCAGGAGCATACGGAGTAATACTGTCGGATAATACGGAGAATGAGGCGATATGATGTACATATATGGATATTCCCTTAGACTAACACCAGCACATATATCATATTATATAGTAAATATTATTATGTACACGGTTCAGTACAAAGCAACAAATACGTGTACTACCAGGGCAAAACGATACATAATCACAAAGTAATACTAGAGTACACTGAGTCACAAAACAACAGATAAACAAATACATGACGCAATAATAGTCCGGGGCTACAAAATGATTATCTCCAGCCCTATGTACTATACATCATCAAATACAACTACTAATAAATCAACGAGGCTACAAAAATGTATAGGGTATGTATCATCTGATATCTACTACTAGTTTCCCCAAAAATATTAAAGCATATCCAGCTATCTATATGGAAATTGTACTTGCATGGTCACAAACTGACCCAAGAATAAAACACATAGGAAAGACTATGTATAAACCAAATTCAAAAGTGAGATAATGACCATAATGTAATCGATGGTGATATATATAATTAAGTATAACACCACATATATGTATAATATCAAAGCGCATTTCATGCTATAGAAAACATATCGTATCAAAATACATGTTTGGATATATGGGGATTGACTATACTTTAGACTCGCAATCTCTAGCATAGTCATGTTCATCAGTGGACTATAAATAGTATATGCCTATTTACCACGTGCACTGTAACCTGATAGGAGACATACATCATGTCTTCATGCTCGAGAAGCCATACATGTGTCCATTTGACATGACTCCTACAGTTATTGGTTACCTCCCCCGGGTATCATGACAAGACCCACCTATGTGCTCATCTACGCAAGGACTCTATGCACTCACAAAGCCGAACATGCCCTTATAGGTAACTTACTGCCGGGACAGGAGACACAAGAGACAAATGCACACAACTAAAGCACAAAAGAAAATGTATAATGGTGGCATGCATCTAGGGCATGACCACACGATCAAGCCACTAGGGTGGATGTTGGCAATCTAGTTCACTCCCTAATTGTAAAGAAAGCTGGACAAGTATAGATAGGCACATAGTATCTATATTCAGTAGCTAACACGTAGCACTAATCATATGCTGAAAAACGACTATATATATATATATACACACACACACATATATAGGCTGCACTTACTCCACCAATTGCCGACACATGGCTACACACGTAAATCACCATAGTGAGCCCTAATATATATATATATATATATGTATGTATGTATATGTGTATGTATATATATGTAATCCTTGTTTGAGTGATATTACTTGCAATGAATAACCAAACAAAATAACATAACAGCATCCTATACCATCGCATGTTATTCAAATGTTTATTCATCGTTTATAAAATACAATCAATCCATATGCTATATTTCTATGCAATAGTTTCGATACATAACGAAAAAGTATTACCAAAATTCCAGACAATTTCACTAATCTGTTTATTTAAATTTCTCGCCACGCAGAAATGGAAACATACATCCATAAACAAAAGTAGATACACACTCATACACGATATTAAAATGCATAATTAATATTTTCTATAATTATCTACGTCATTAAACTATATAGAATAAAATCTAATTATTTGTTAAACTCTATAGCATTCCTTATAAACCCCTTCATTAAATTTTTATAGTTATTAACAAAAGCATGTAGATATTTAATAATTTTTAAAATAGGAGTTCACTAAATTCTTGTAACTAAATAATATATATTATTAAAAAACTTAATTACACTATTAAACATCATAACTTATATTCACATCCATGTTTAATTATAATATTTTAGGCTATTATTATTGTATTTATATCATTAATATTTTATATTTATTTCATTTACTATATATATATATATATTAATTAAACATTTGTCGGTTGCGACCACAGATCAACCAGTCAAAAGTCGATCGACCAATGTCCCGAATTTTGGCATGAATATTATATCACTACAGACCGTCCTATCCTCTTTCTCCTCGATCTCCTTCTACAATTTCTTGCATACTTTCTTACTCCATCACAACAAGCATTCAAACATACATAATAACATAGATTGATCCCAAATCATATCAAAGTTAAATGAGATATAGAAATATGTGACTGTAAAAAGAAATGTTCAACTACTATAATACTTCATATATCATAAGATCAATAGACATAGAATTGTGAGTTAACTACTCACCTTGAATTGATTATCTTTGAGTGCTTGTTAACCTATACTCGTTTCTCTCCTTCCAATCACTGTAAGTTGTTTCTTTTTTAGAAATTGATGAATTCAATTTACTATCTTGGAACTCCAAGAAGCTTTTAATTTTGGGTTATATGAATTTATAAGAATTTAACACGATTTTTTTGTCAATTTATAAAGTAGTGAAATTTAGGCACAAAGATGATTTTCTAAAGTCAAGAAAGTTTACATTTAGGGTTTATTTATACTTGTAGTTGAATTGTTAGGAGATTAGAATTTTTGGACTTGGAAAAATTAGGAGATGAGATGATTTAGGTTTTAGGCTAAAGTATATTGGGCCGTGACTTGTTAACTTCTCCATTTTCTTCTTTTCTTTTCTAATTTTCTAACTACATCTTCACCTTCAAGCCACCCAATCTTCACCACTAAAATAAATAACTAATTAAAAAATATTATAATTATTATTTAATAAACTTATTTTTTACATAATATTTTTTTTATTTAACTCCTATTTAAATCGATATACTTATTATATTTAAAAATATTTTAAAATTTATGAAATAAAATATTTTATATTATCAAAATTAATTTCTCAACTTATAAATTTAACTTAACATTTTGTTTCAAAGAATTAATTTATTTTTCATAATTTCAAAATAATCCAATAAATTAATATTTCTTCAAAATTTAATTCCTACTAATTTAACACATATTTTTACCAAATTCTCTAATTTATTACCATAATTCATCATTTATTATTTCAAACACTTTTAGTTAAATAGTCATTATTATTAGTTCATTAATTCATAGCTTCTCGATAACATGTTATTACAGGTGGACTGAGAGCGGATACCTTAAGATAGTTGTCCAAAGAGATAGGTCCTCGAACATATACATCTGTACTTGTGGCCTAACTGGGCAGCTCGATCAAGGATAAGGGTGCAAAGTCATTGAAAATTGAAAGTAAAGATGACTGGAATTCTCCATTTAGGATCATGATTGGAAGAGTATAATTAGACTGAGGCCGATCAAATAATTCGCCCCTTAGGATTAATTATTGATGGATGCTTGAACATAGCCAAGGTCGGTAAATAATGCCTGAACTTTGGCGTTTGGTGTTACAAATCTTGAAAATAAGATTCGTCGTATGACAGGAACAACATAAAAGCTATGATTTCACTTGAGGTTAAGAAGGACATGCTTTACTAAGGTTTAGTAGTGAAAAATTCTTGATAACACCGATCATGCCCGGTTATCGGCAAGATTGGAAGTTAGATGTTCAAGCCTCTATCCCTCAAAGATAAGGAATCACACGAAACTTGGATTGCTTATAACTTATTAATCATTGAAAGAACCTCAACCAAACATAAATAAGAATAACCATTGGGTAGGTTAAATCATAGTTTTATATTGCTAATGGAACATTTTTGCAACTATAAACAGAACTGAATAATAGTAAATAACTAAAGCAAATCAAGATTTTTTTTTACATGCATAGAGTTGCAATGAATAACAGCGTTGCATAGAAATAAACATATTAATATGGGAAAACTACAAGCAATTATATTATATATGCAGACAATTGTATATGGGCAAGGATAGTGTGTAAAGATATGGAAAACTAAACTGGAATAGAGATTACAAAAGAAAGGTGATCTTTCATTAGTTCAATTTTTATGTATAGAGATTGTTGAGATCGCTTCCGCATAACTACGGCCTATATGCAATGAACTAGAAGACAAAATATATCACAAAAGGAGCCACCTTGCTCGCATTGCCTAGGTTCTCCTACTTATTTCCTCCTCTTTTGCTACATTTACTATTGGAACCGCCATATGGCATCTTTTTCTTTCGTCCGCCTTTGGTTTTCACTCTTTGGGAGTGCCACCTTAAGACTGGGTGGTCTCTCCCTTAGTTGTAACAAGGAGCTTGTTGGTCTTTCCAGCAGGGGCACTAGAGGATTTGATCTTTTGAACGACTTTAACTTGATTAGGGGAAGTTTAGTATAAGGGCTTGTCAATGCAGGAATAATAGGTTTTTTTATGCTGGGTTGGGTCTTGATTTTGACCTTGGAAGTGTTGATCTATATTCTCTTTACGATTGAAATAGGATCAGTTAGGCCAGAAGCATGCTACTTGAAACATCTACCCCTAAGATGAGAAATGTCCTCCAACCCTTCTAGGTGCCCTATCTTTTGGGTAACAGGGCAAGGTTCGAAGCTAGAAGGCCAGATTGGAGCGAAAAGTCTAGTGTAGATGGAGGTCGACGTAGTGAAAATAGCAACAATTCCCGATCCGTAAGTAGATGATAGTGGAGGCCGAAGAGAAAGGTGACCTTTAATTTCACTAACCAAGAAGTAGAGATTAGCTACGCCTTTTGGGCGAGAACTAAAGAACTGCTAATGCTGGAGAAATAAGAGAAATATCTTTACTTGGATTAGATCGCTGGGTAGGAGATTTGGTTAATTCCTCATCTTCAAATGATAGTTTCATTGGTTGATTGATGAAGGGGGGATTACGAGGCTCGACAGAAATAATTATGAAAGTTGGAGCTACTTGGTTGACCTTGGAGTTGGCCCATTTAATTGTGGGACTATTCGATATAATTTCCTAGTATTTAGGAGGTGACGACTCTACCTAAAATGATGCACTTGGGACGGTAGAATCTTTAGTTACAGTTTTGGTATCAATAGCGTCTTCAACGATTAGAATAGCTTTTCCCTCTTTAAGCTTCATCATGTCATTAGTGTTGAGGTACTTCGCTCTCAGTTCTTCTTCAGTGAGGTTTTCACCGACCACTTCTAAATGGCGTACCACTTATTCCTAAGCGTCAGCAAGAGTCATGACATAAGTGCTGCCCAACAACTTTAGATTTTTGTATCGTATTACATCGGTGAAGAATTGCTGAAGAATGGTATTGAGTACTCTCGCTTTAGCCCTCCTTTCTTTGAGCACTTTTAGATTATGCATGGTGATGAAATATTCAACTTTGGTATCCAATTTTTCGGCCTTTACTAATAGTAGAACGTCTTGGAGCTTATCTTTCAGCCAAAAGCCTTTGGAATTCAGCTGTTTGTGTAATCTATATCTTGCGAATAACATAAACCCTAAGATATAGAATTACATGATTATCACATATGTAAAGAATTAATAAAACATACCTCTAGACATCTTATATACGAATCAGCAATGGATGTTGTCGAATGCTGTTTCAATTGAGAAAAGAAATGGTTTCTCTCTCTTTTCCTATATCTTTCTTTATGTGTTTTCTATATCCTTTGTGATGGGCAAAGGTTAATATTTATAGGTAGAGAGAGGACCAAATTTCCAGATTTGTAGACTTAATCTTGATCGTCCATCAAGATCAAGATGAGAGAAATTAACGCTCTAGATTATAACCGTTTTATTTGTTTAGCATATTAATAGGAAAATCCTTTTAGATTCTATTTACCACATAATGAGGAAGGAAACGTTTGAGGAAGGAAACAGTCCATTAATGTACCACATAATGAGGAAGGAAACGGTCCATTAATGTATTCGCATTAATTTCCTTACAAAACGGTCAAATTTCTTTACAGTCTCCCACTTGGTCAATAGTAAAATCTATTAATGTTTTCGTATTAAGGTCGTAAGGCGTGCATGATATGCCAAACTTTTCTTTAGTTGGTTATCATAAGTGTCTTGGCTAATCTAGTGGTCAATGGAAGTCATGATGTGTACATGTTATTTTGCAACATGCTTACTTCCATGTACTATGACATTGACAACTTTTATAACTAGACCGTAGATGAGCATAACTTAATGGTCACATAATGTCTTGAAGCAAAAGACTATTTCTGTTATCATTTATCTAAATATAAATGTGTACACATTATAAAACAGAAATAAAAGATGTCCAAATTATTAAGAGCTCAATAATTGTTATGTCTAGATAAGTACAAGATAAATGGCATAATAAGAAGATAATTAGGAACTATCTGCAAGACCCATGCTATCAGTGTGTCTCTGAAAGGTCTTTGGAGGTAGTCCTCTCATGAATATGTCTGCCACTTGTAAGTCTGTACTTATTGATTCAACAATAATTTTCTTTAGTTTAACATCTTGCTTCAGTAGTAGGTATTTAAGGTCCATGTGTTTGGAACCTTTGGTTATCCTATCATGCTTGGAGAAAAAGGTTGCAGCTTCATTGTCGCAGTAGACAGTTAGTGACTTAGAGATAAAACATAAAGTGCCAAATTGTGAGACAAAATTACGCAGCCATGTTCCCTGAATTGAAGCTTCATAACATGCTACATATTCAGCCATCATGGTGGATCTGAAAAGCATCTCAGATTTCTGGCTTCTCCATGATATTGCACCTCCACATAATAGATACACATAGCCAAGAGTGCAGATCCTAGTGTCAGGACATCCAGCAAGGTTTGAATCAGAATAACCAGTTACCTGTAGGTAACTTGATTTTCTATAGGTGAGCATGTAATTCCTTGTTCCCTTTAGGTATCTTAGTGCCTTCTTTGCAGCTTTCCAATGAGCGATTCCTGGGTTACTTTGAAATCTACCCAGCATACCAACTGCATGACTGATATCAGGTCTTGTACAGACCTGTGAATACATCAAACTCCCTACAAGAGATGCATAAGGATATTTGGTCATTTCTTCTCGTTCCATAGGAGTCTTTGGGCACTGCTCAAGAACAAGTTTGTCTCCTTTCTGCAGTGGGACAGGACTAGAGGAACAATTCGTCATGCCAAATCTCTCAAGAATTTTGTCAATATATGCTTTTTGAGACAATCCTAGAATTCCTTGTGATCTATCGCGGAATATTTCTATTCCTATCACATAGGATGCCTCACCCATATCTTTCATTTCAAAGTTCGTTGAGAGATAATTCTTTGTTTCACGTAATAAACCAAGGTCGCTGCTAGCTAATAATATGTCATCAACATACAAAATCAAAAATATGAACTTGCTCCCACTGAACTTGAGGTATATACAAGGGTCAACTATGTTTTCTGTGAAATCGAAAGCGGCAATGATTTCATGAAACTTTAGATACCATTGTCTAGATGCTTGTTTCAGTCCATATATTGATTTCTTAAGTTTGCAGACCATGTCTTCCTGTCCTTCAATTATGAAGCCTTCAGGTTGACGCATGTAGACTTCTTCTTTCAAGTCTCCATTTAGAAAGGCTGTTTTCACGTCCATTTGATGTAACTCGAGATCATAATGAGCTACTAATGCCATGATAATTCTAAGAGAATCTTTCTTGGAAACAGGAGCAAAAGTTTCATTATAGTCAATGCCTTCTTTCTGATTAAAACCTTTGAAAACAAGTCTAGCTTTATATCGTTCAATTTTACCATTGCAGTCACGTTTGGTCTTGAAAACCCACTTACTACTGACTGCTTTATGTCCTTGCGGTAATTGAACGATTTCCCAAACTTGATTATTATCCATAGATTTCAGTTCATCATTCATGGCATCAATCCATTTAATAGAATTAACATCCTTAATGGCTTGTGAATAAGAAATTGGGTCCGTAGTTCCTTCAGATTCTATTAGATAAAGCATGTAATCATCAGGAATAGCTGATCTTCTTTGTCTTTGAGATCTTCTTAATGCTAGTTCCTGTGGTACTTCATCAACATTATGATTGGTGATAATTTCATTATGGAGTTGTTGATCATTTATTGGGTTTTCCTCATTGTGAACATGTCCAACAATAGGATGATTCCCAATATCTTTCGAAATAGAGGGTAAGATAATGGATACCCTTATTTCATGAATGACCACTTCTTGTTGTTTTGTACTCCCAACTGATTTCACCATTCTCATAGAATTTGGCATTTCCGGTTTCAACAATTCTTGTACTATGGTTAGGACAATAAAATCTATATCCTTTAGATTTTTCTGGGTAACCTATAAAGTAACCACTGACTGTCTTAAAATCCAATTTCTTTTCATTTGGATTGTATAGTCTAGCTTCGGTTGGGCAACCCCAAATTTGGAGATGTCTTAAACTAGGTTTCCATCCTTTCCAAAGTTCAAAAGGAGTCTTTGGAAAGGCCTTACCTGGAACTTTATTTAAGATGTAAACAGCTGTTCGTAATGCATCCATCCATAATGATATAGGTAAATTTGCATGACTCATCATGGATCTAACCATTTCCATGCATGTACGATTTCGCCTTTCAGCTACACCATTCTGCCATGGAGATCCAGGCGTAGTGTATTGTGCAACAATTCCAAGTTTTTGAAGAAGTCTAGCAAAAGGTCCAGGATGTTGTCCCGTTTCATCATACCTTCCATAGAATTCACCACCCCTATCCGACCTAATGATTTTCACTTTTCTTTCTAATTGCCTTTCGACTTCAGTAATGAACACTTGTATAGCGTCCACTGACTGAGATTTTTCATGCAACAGATAAAGAAAGCAATAACGTGAAAAATCATCGATAAAAGTGATGAAATATTTCTGTCCTCCCAAAGTTGGAACATCAAAAGGTCCACAAATATCTGTATGTATTATTCCAAGAAGTTGTGTACTTCTTGTGGCTTCTTTCTTTGTGTTTTTTTTTTGTTTTTCCTTTAATACAATTAACACATGCTGTAATGTTAGCGAAGTCTAGGTCCGATAGAACACCATTTTTCACTAACTTTTGATTCTTTCACTGGATATATGACCCAGTTTTTTATGCCACAAGAAGTAAGAATCATTCTTGGATGACTTTCTTTTGGTTTCTTTTCCATGCAGGGTGAGTTGGACTTCAGCATTTTGCGTAAAATGAAGCTTATAAAGTCCATCAATTAATATTCCAGAACCAATAAGACTAGAATTTTTAAATAAACTAAAATTTCCATTTCCAACTTCAAAAGAATATCCAAATTTATCAAGTACACTTACAGAAATCAAATTACGGGAAATAGACGGAACATAAAGAGTTTGACATAAATCTAACTGATAACCGCTATCTAAAATAAGACGAAATGTTCCAATAGCTTCAACAAGAGCTTTATCTTTATTCCCCATTAAAATGAAGTTCTCACTTGGGTTTGTGGTTTGGATCGTAATGAATCCCTGCATAGAATTCGAAACATGAACGTTAGCAGCAATATCAATCCACCAAGTAGAAGAAGGTACATTAGTAAGATTTGATTCGAAATGACTTACGAAACCCATTGGGTTACCTTTCTTTTCGAACCATGCTTTGCGCTTAATGCAATCTGCCTGGTAGTGTCCAGGTTTCTAGCAGAATTTGCAGACATCATCCTTCTTTTTCTTCTTAGATGGTTGAGTGGCGTCATCAGATTTGGGTGGTGCCCTTTTATGCTGTGAGTTGTTCTTTTTGCCAGCTTGTTTTCCAACCCCTGAGTGAAATAAGCAACTTTAATGCCTTGCGAGACTTGCCTAGACTCCTCTTGAACAAGTTTGTTAGCCAATTCATTCAGACTCCACTTTTCTGTAATAGTGTTGTAATGAATTTTGAATGGTTCATACTGAGGGGGTAAGCTAGTGAGAATGAATTGGACGAGAAAAGCATCGTCCATAACCAATCCCAAGTTCTTAAGTTTGGCAGCAAGGTTAATCATTTCAATGACATGAGCTCTCATTGAGCGAGAACCATCAAACTTCATGGTTACAAGATCTGCCATAAGTTTCCCAGCAAGGGATTTGTCTGCATTCTTGAACCGATTTTCAATGGATTGCAAATATTCTTTTGCGCTTTCAGTTTTGGGTAGGGAGGTTTTGATGTTAGTATCAATCACCATTCGCATAAACATCAAGCTGAGCCTATTAGATCGTTCCAATCATTATCGAGTTTGTTTTCCTCAGGCGTACTTGTGTCAGTAAGTGGGGCTGGCTTTTCCTTAAGGAGAGCCATGTCCAGTTCAAGTACACCTAAAGAAAACTCAACTTGCTCTTTCCATTCTGAATAGTTGGTTTCATTGAGTTTGACGATAGACATAGCGTACGGATTAAGGTTTGATGGCATTGCAACTGCAGATATAAAAGAAATGTAGGCTTCTTTATTAGAATAAAACACATGTCATAATAAGAGGTTAGGTTTAGTGCCTCCTGTGGGTAGGCAGTAGAACCATACTCATGAAAGAATGATAAAGATTACTGTTTCATGTGTTATTGTGCAAGCAGCAGCCGCCTATGGACGGGACTGCATGCATCAGACCAGAGGAAACGAGGAATTTAAGCACGGAAGCGTAAAATAAAACAAGAGAGAAAAGAGATAAACATTAATGTGTTTTTTTTCTTTTTTTGCATAAACATTTGTCATTCTTTCAAGTAATCCACAGCAAGGATAATAAATGTCTAGTAACTCCAAGTAAATTCCATACATGAATTTAACATATAAATAATTATTTTGCAAATCATATATAGACAATTATCTTGCAAGTTCCAGGTCATGAATTTAATGTCAAACTAGAAAACAAATGTTTTCAGTATGTATACTTTCTGATAAGTATTCGCATACAATAAGTTGTTCCATATTATACAGTAGATCAAATATTAAAGTAGAAAAAAAAATCAACTTTTGCGGAAATATAATTTTTCCAGATCCAGATTTAAGAATACAGTAAATAGAACAATATTGATAATCATGATTACTGTAGCAGCATAAATAATATGAATATTAAATTTGAATCATATTAACATTAATAATCATTATCATTATCATAGTAAAATTACAAACATCATATCAAAGATCTATGGTAGTTTCATTTTATATATTGATGGATAATCACGAATTCTAAAACCATGCTCTGATACCACATGTAATCTATATCTTGCGAATAACATAAACCCTAAGATTTAGAATTACATGATTATCACATATGTAAAGAATTAATAAAACATACCTCCAGACATCTTGTATACGAATGAGCAATGGATGTTGTCGAATGTTGTTTCAATTGTGAAAAGAAATGGTTTCTCTCTCTTTTCCTATATCTTTCTTTATGTGTTTTCTATATCCTTTGTGATGGGCAAAGGTTAATATTTATAGGTAGAGAGAGGACCAAATTTCCAAATTTGTAGACTTAATCTTGATCATCCATCAAGATCAAGATGAGAGAAATTAACGCTCTAGATTATAACCGTTTTATTTGTTTAGCATATTAATAGGAAAAACCTTTTAGATTCTATTGACCACATAATGAGGAAGGAAACGGTCCATTAATGTACCGCATAATGAGAAAGGAAACGGTCCATTAATGTATTCGCATTAATTTCCTTACAAAACGGTCAAATTTCCTTACAGTTTGATATTCAATAATTTTATCCTTTGCCATATAGTTTCATCCTTCATGGTGAGGTCTAAGTGCTTTTCTGCAAGCTGCGTTTTTAAGGTGGCATTATCTTTATATGCAGTCTTTAGCATATATTTATGCACGATCTCTACATTGGTGTGTGCTTGCCTTATCTCCTCCATTAGGATGTCAAGTTTGGCCTTAGAATCCAGAGCCGCAACTCCCTCTGCTTTCACCTTCTCTAAATTAGCTTTATACCCCTTTATTAGACTATCGTAAATTTTCTTCATGGACTCGAACGACGAAATGTTTGTTTAACTGATCCAGTTAACATTGGAGAGGGAATAAGTAAGCTTCTTCCGCTAATAACCTTGATCAATGAGGTCTTGGACCCATTAAATTTTCTATCTGCATCTTTCGTAGAAATTTTTTTGATGTCATAGTCAAATAGGACACCAGTTAAGCAAAGCTCAGGGAAGACATCCTACATGTGGCTAGATGGAGCTAGGATACGAGTTGAAGGAGGGGTGATTCCTTTGGACTGAGGGGGCACGGTTTTAGTCAAAAAGCATGAAGTCAAAATTTTTTATTAAGCAGAGAATTAGGATTGTGAACGAGGTGATGAAATGCCAAAGGAAGAACCATGGTAGTCATATGTATCTTTATGCCTTTTGTTGTGGTCATAAGACTGTCTCTCCTTGGCCTATCCCTTTCTCCTGTCACTTTCAGCCTCGCGTTCTTTATGACAACCTCTCTCTTCTTTAGTTTCTCATCCCTGTAAGAGCCATAAAGAGATAGTTCAGGAGTGTGTCTTCTCTATTTCCCAATGTTGTATTAAAGTTTTTCGTATCTATCTTTGCCCATGGTACCTGAAATAAGAGAAAAGATCATTTAAGTTTCAGAATATTGGAATTCAGGTGAATGCAAGCAACGTGTGTCGTAGTCCTAAAGCCAACAATTGATCATTAATAAGTATCGGCATTGGCCATTGGTTTAGGAACCATTCATGGGCTATTTCGTTCAGAATGAAAGCTATCCCTATGTCCAAAACATTGTATATAAAGCGTCGAGAAGGGAGTCTTTCGAAACATTAATTATTTTTGATTCCATTATGTAAGAGTATTGGTATCATTGTAACTAAATTGGACTCAACACTTTTGTAAATTTAGTTATCTTTTTCTCAACTGCGATTGTAACCAATCTAACAGGCTTTCCAACATAATTTGTGATGAGAGACAGTGCATCGTAAGACCCCATTTCCATGTCTAAGTAATAAAAGTTTACCTAGATTTGAATTTTGTGCAAATCGATTACTTTATATTCAAATAGAGGATACAACGATTCTACTGTTATTAGTCTCCAAAAGCAAGAATAATTTTTTTGATTTAAAGTACTTTCATAATCATGAATTTTTTAAAATTGTACCGCATATAAGTTATTCTTTGCATTATGGATGATATAACCACCTTTGGATTTCCAAAATTAACATTGAAAGCTTTTAATCAAAATAATGGATTTTGTTACCAACCGCATACAACATGGATATATTTACCCATGTTTCATTTGCCTTATTGAATATTTTTTACAGTAAGAAAATATAGCCTTTTGTAGAGTTCACAAATAAAACGGTATTTTCTTCTTTCCTGATCCAAATTACCCATAGTGCTCCCTTCAGTTTCCTCCCCTTGTTCACCTTTTTAGCTGCTTCTACATAAGATTTGAGTGGACTACCATTTGTAACATTTTGATTAGTAGCCGGATCTTCTTCTTCATCTCCATTTTATTGGTTACTCCTATTCACCCTATGAACTTATGTCATTATACACACACATAGATATATAAGTGTCACTATACAGACATACACACACACACACACACACACACACACACACACACATATATATATATATATATATATATATATAAATCACACACACACACACACAGAGATGTGTGTGTATGGTAGTATAAATATCTATATACAAGCAATATACACATATTATACTAAACACACACAAATATATACACATTTAAGGATTTATATTTCTTATATTCATGCAAAATTATCATATGCATATGTAAGTATAATATATAAATACATATATACACACATATGCACACGCACATACAAATACACAATAGATATAAATCCAATTGTCTATAAGTGCATATACGCACACAAAGTTATACACATGTTTATACATTTTTCTACTATCATGTCATGTTATTGAATATATGTATGATATATGTGACAACCCACCTTTCCGATCCCTGGAAACGACACTTAATACAGCCTCGGCATTCGTGTTCCATTGCCTAAGCATCCGAAAGATAAGTTGTCTTGGGGTGAAATAAAGAACATAATAGGATAGAATAGAAAAATCTCCCAGCGAAGTGATTACATATAATATAAAATGATATAACACAAAAGGATAATCCTTATAAAGAATTATCAGAGTTATAAAAAAATGCTACATCTAATAGATTGATAGTTATACATTCTGACTTTTCATTTTTAAGACACAAAATACACCTACAAAATCGTATAGCAAAATAAATAACTAGATAACTAAAGAGTCGTCTGCTTGATCACTATTGTCAAAGAGCTCTAAAGAAAACCTGCTATTCTTGGACAACCCAAATATAATTGAGTACCTGAGGGTCTAGGGAAAATAAACAACTCGGTTCAGACAAAATTTTTAGTATGAGTAAAACTATGAAACAAATGGGTTTATTTAAACAATAATATGTGGGACTATGTCGCTAACACGAAACATGTTTTCTTCCACATAAACAAGAACCAAATATGAAAAAAATGGAAATGAACAATAGGGAACATATCCAAACATAGATGATGTGTACAATTAGTGTAACATTTAGACTTGAATGAATGAAAATAGTTTGAATAAAATTTCTAACTGGATAGAATGGATAAATCAAGATAATAGTCCAAACTCGATAGAACGGACTAAGCAACAAAACTATCCAAACTCGATATAATTGACAAAATCAATAATTGAACACTGTAAAGAATGGTTGACTCTTCAAGTTGTAATTAAAGAAAATAAATTCAAAGGTTCCAACCAAATAAGAAAATTAAATTTTCCAACAATGACTAGGAAGGTGCTCCCCCTACCGAAAGTATACCTCTGAAAATATAGTAGAGAACTTCGGTGCTCTCGGACACATCCAAGCCGGACCCTACCAACGGTTACCGAGAATCTGAGTATTTCACATCTTAATGTGCAATAACCATTGCTAATCTAGAGTGGATGTGAAAATACCCTTATTGGAGAAACTCGATATAGCTTGGCTTCCACTCGCTCTTTGGGTTTAGTCATTTCCGACAAAGGATAACAAAGCTCAAGTGAGCAACACATCGTCTTAGAATGATGAAATACAAAGAAGGTTGAGGTAACCGATAGCTGGGAAACCAACTATTGAGGATATAAAACGATCGAATATGGAAATTAAGTCTTGTGCACTTATCACCACTCGTCGAAATCCAACTTGTACTATTTTTTAGTTAACAATATTACCGGACAAGTCAAGATAGTGTTAACTAAAAGTTTTTTCTCCCAATTATTCTAAACTTTAGAAATAGCGACGAGACTACTTCTTCGATGTTTAGTGCTAAATATACAAATAAATCATTCCTATGTAAGTGAATCGCTTTACAAAAATTAATTCGTTTCCATAAACGAATCAAACGTTTTCTTTTAAAAATCCAAATTCATTCTTGGCCTCGGATTACAAGTATTATCTTTGAAACGCTTTATTAAAAGAGTTTACTAACTTCAATACATCAATTTAAAAAGGATTTAAAATTTTAAAACACCCTTATTATATTGATTAATTAGATTTAAACTTCATCACACAATTTAATTTTTGAACTTCAAATGTCTTTAAATATTAAAAAGAGTAAACCACTTTTAAATCTTATTAATCCAATTAATTAGTAAAATATAATCAATTAGTAATTACTTAATTGTCATTACTTAAATGAATAACATAGTCAAAACATCCTTTTTGCTTTTGTAAATTCACTTTGAAACTTCATTAATTAAATTGATAAATTAATTCCAGTAACTTTAAATTAAAAGGGTAAATCACCTTCATCATTAATTCAATTAATTAATAAATTTAAATATAATTAATTAAATTAAATTAATAACTAATTAATTCACATCATTTAAAAAAGACTTATTAATTATAAACATCAATAAAGGAAAGAATAATTTGAGTAAAAACAAGTTGATAAATTTTAAAAATCATTTATTAAAAAGATTTATTAATTTAGAAGCACTATTAGCAAATTAATTAATTAACTTTAACTTATAAATATTGAATGATTAATTAACCTTAAACATCATTGTATAAAATGGTTAATTAAATTTAAACATCATTAAATAAGACGATTAATTAATTTAAACAATCATTAACCAAGTCATTAGTTAAATTTAAAACGGATCATTAACTTAGTTATTAGTTAACTTTAATCCTTATTAATTATGTACTTAATTAAATTAAATAATCATTATTAAAATGGTTAATTAATTTTGAGCACATCGTTAATCAAAATCTTACTTAACTTGTAAAACAATTCTAAGCACGAAGATGAAACCAAACAGTTTCGATAATAAGTGATTTTTCGAAAGTGCCGATATAACGACTATTACTATACGGGCAGTTTGGCAAACAAGTTTATAATATTTTCAATACAACCAAACATCACATAGCAATGGTTTAAGCATACATACAATAAGCATTCACATGCAATAAATATGAACATAAGTATAGTTTTAAAGCTTTGGTTTTTGAGGGTAAAATTTTACTTACTAACTAGTTTGCAAACTAACATTTACTTAACATTATTGCATCCATCCCACATATATATTTCCAAACAAAACATGAACAAATTAACATCATATCCAAACAAAGCAAGTAATGTATATCATAATATAAATAAAGAAAAATATTTCCCAAAAATAAGGTTAAGAGTTTTACTCACCAAAAGCTAACCAAACTCTCACTAACTTAGGGTGTGACCTAGCACTTCCATTCCTAACAAAAGATGGAGTCTTGGACCTTAATTCACTAATTAGGCTCGACCTTGAAAGAAGAAGGAAGTAAAACTTGTTTTGGTAAGGTGGAGTGACTTTGGATAATCATCAATGTAACGATCCGTAATTTTTGATAATTAAAAATAGTTAATTTAATAAAATTTTATGATTTAATGTTGGAAGAAATAAAAATTTATGGTTTAATAATAAGAATGTAACTGGAATGAAATGTAACAGAATTAATCAAAGGTAATTGATAACTACTTTAAATTTAATTCCAATTAATTAAAAGGATTAAAAAAGTTATAATTGGTTATAAATTCTAAATTAATTGCAGTAATGAATGTATTAATTGATAACCGGATTACAAGAGTAATTGATAATTTAAATGTTGAGTTATTAGTGAAATGTTGTGTAATAAATTGAAATTGAATAAAATTTGTGTAATGAGAGTTGTTATAACATTTGCTTGTAAATGATACTCTTACAAATGTTATTAAATGTAGGAATGGTGATAATTGTTATTTGTTACCAATTTAATTAATCAATTATAAATAAATGTTACATTAAAGTGAGTTAAGACAATAACTACAAATTAGGAATGTAATAAAATGTACAGAAATGTCAATTACACTCATAAGACAATAAATTGATTTAATAAAAAATGAAACCAAGATAAATGAAGTTGTGGGATTTTAAATTATAATTAATGTCAAAATGAACAAAGGTTCAATATTATTGGAATACTGCAACTAATATGGTAAAAGATGATAATTATAGGATATTTGTGTAATAAGATGTAAACAAATGTTGACTATGTCTATAGAGTAATAATTGATTGAATAAAAAAGATTAAAACCAAATTAGATCAATTTATTTGAATTAAATTATAATAAATTGGATTTAATTACATTTGAAATTGAACACCGTAACTGGTGTAATAACTAACACTGAAATTAAATATGAACTTGTTTTAATTTATTATAAATGTCTATGTAATCAAAAATGATAAAAAATGGTTAGTTAATTAATTTGAATATAAGAATTGATAGATTTAATTTAATAATAATTTATTTAACTAAGGTGGAAATAGCCATTTTGGCAACTGTCTCGGATTTCGACGAAACCAGTTTCATCGGATCCGTAATGGTCAATTTTTTGTAGGATTTCAAGTTTCATAGCGATTGACTTGACGTTTGATCGCACGGGCTCGAAACGCCTAGAAATCAATTTAATTAAAATCAATTTGAAATAAGCTGATTTTAAACTAACTTCTTCATACGATGGAATTAGGACTTGAAACATATTCCATTGAGTTTAAAAATATTGAAAACATCTATTTTGATATATGGGATGAGCCATTTTCGTTTCGGAGACAGAACGGGCTTTTCGGGTCATTGTAGTCAATTCAAATCTATTCGAATGTTTATTCATTTCTTATCGGGCTCCGTTAGTATATATTGTTCTATTCTAATCCTAGCAGCCTTATTACTTCTCATTTTTGTACGTACAATTCATGTGTCTCTTCATCTTCTCAATGGCTGAAAGCCCTAAACTACTCATTTCAATTTCAATTCAAAATTCAACTTCAAATTGAATCCCTGAGCGCAAGTCAAATACACAGTTTTTTTCCGATTTGGGTTTCTATGTGGCCAGAATAGGGTGATTAATTATTGCCTGTGATCAACTTCGATGGATCGTCAAATCGACGATCTGGGTGCATGGAGATTTGTGAGTGGAGTTCATCAGCGCTGGTTGTGTGGTGTGATGACGGTCGGATCGTCGCTTAAAATTCGACTACGGTTTCGTCATAGGGGCGGCGGCTGGTTTGTTTTAGCGTTGGGTTTGTCGTCGAGGTGGCCGTGGGGGACGTCTTGAATGGAGCAGGGGTCAGCGGCCCTCTGTCGTGGCGCGTTCGATCATCGGCATGGGGAGCGGTGCTGCATAGGGTTTGCGTCCACGTGTTGCAGACGATAGAACGGAGGAGTATGTTGTGTCTTGCATTGTTTAGGGTGGTGACGTGGCTGTTGAGTGAGTGTAATTCTTCTTTTATTTTATTTTATTAAAATTTTTATTTTCAAATGTTCTAATATGTATAACTTTTGCATATGAGCTCGGATTTATGCGCGGTTTACTCTGCTAGGATTGTGTCAAAATTCTAGACATTATGGACCTAGTTTGGTCGAATTCTGAGACTATTATATTTTGGGCCTCAAATTGGATTTTCAATCGATTTAAAATCAAAGGTGAGTGTTTTAAACACTCACAATGTTTGGTATGTTTAAATTGTCATTCTAGTTAAATTTGACTTTTATTGCATTTAATCATCGTTTAATGTAGTATTGAATTTAATTGTCAATTTAATACCTGTTATTGATCATCAGTTATCTATTGATATTTATTAATTGATATGGATGATGATTGTAATGGATGTTTGACTGTTGATATTGGATGACTGAATGTTGTATTTTTATATTGTTATAACACTGCAAGTTCCCTATGGGTTGAAACGATACATACCCGAACGATCTGTAGATTAGGGAAAAATCGTTATGGGTTGAAACGATAGACTCGAGCAATTTTAAGGATTTCATTTAATTTAGGATTTGCGATTTGAAATGATATGTAACCGTAAAATTTTAAATTGTGGATTGAAATGATAAATATCTATATCACTTGAACCTAGGGTAGAAAATTATATACGAACACTGGATTAGTTAAATTAAATGATTTTTAATTCTTTAAATTTTGAATTAAGTTAACTAGCATTTTGAATAAAGATGCATTTATATAAACCAAATTATTTTCGATAATGCAAACGTTAATACTGAAATTGGAATTGATTTAACGAATTGTGCAAAGGATTTAAATTGGAATTTCAGAGTTGAACTAGCAAAAACAAATGAATTTTTTGGAATTTAGTTATTGAAATGTTTGGATATTACTTTGAAACTTATTTTAAACTGATTTATAAACTATTTTAATCAGTATAAACTACTTAATTTATTTTAATCTAATTTAACCTATTTTAAACTAATTAACCTATTTAATCTATCTTAATCTACTTTAATCTATTTGTTCTATTTTGATATATTTTAATATATTTTAACTCATTTAAACTTTATTAAACTATATTAAGCTAACTTAATCTATTTTAAGCTATTTTAATTTATTTTATAATTTAATCTGTCTTTAAATCTATTTAATCTATTCTAAATTCATTTAATCTATTTACAATCTAATTAATCCACTGTAAACCTATTTTATCTACTTTGAAATTTATATAAATCATTTAAAAAATAATTAAATCAAATTTAAATTTTTTTAAACTATTTTTACCATTTAAACTATTTCAATCTATTTTAAATTATTTTTGAAATTATTAAAACTATATGACTGCTTGAACTATTTACATAAATTTTAGACTGTGTAATGTTGAAGTATTTTTATTGAAATCTTTGATGGTGATGCAACCTAAGTGGGAATTTGGAATTGATACTTTTTAAGTGACATACTTGAGTAAATATAATGATTTTGGAATGAGGATCTAATTTACCCATCGTATCGATAATTTCAGCAGTGAATATGATGTCGAAAGAAAATATGATTTTTGGAAGTGATATGATTTCAAATGTGATATGATTTCGAAAGTGATTTTGAGAATATGATATTTTGATAATAAAATTTTGAACTTTTTTTGAAATGTAAATGAACCTTCTTGTGAAATAAGCATTTGGTTGTTAAAGAGATCGGGATCGGATATTGTCATACTCTCTGCTAATACTAAAAACCACTTTTACAATTATGTACGTAGTGGAGATTCCAAAAATGAAGTAGGATGATTTGGTGAAAGATTTTGTATGAGGTATTTACGTGACCTTGAATCCCATGAGTCAGCTTAGATGTGACTAAAACAGGTGCTATACTTGGGCCAAGTGAGGTCATTCCTCCGATCGGACATGCTTCTTCGATGCCATATTATGACTTTGTGATGATTTGGTGGCCACCCTTTGATTTTTATTTGGGAATGTGTTCCGAGGTGGGCGATATTAGCTACTATGCGTTACCATCAGCCCGGTTCTGCAATTGGTATATCTACCCTGGCATTGCCTCGTGTGCCATATTCCCATGCCCTATCGCGCCTTCTACTAGTTTGGTTTATACCATACCTATGGAGTGCACATTGATAGCCCTCCGGTTTACAAAGGAATTACGGTACTGTATAGACTATGGAAATATATAAAAATGTGTTTAGGGGGATATGTTTCACGCTTTAATGCTATTTTAATAATTTACTTTACTGTAGACACTTTTATAATAGCGTATTGTACTACATAGTAGATAGTTTAATGGATCCTTAGTAGACGGGAACCCCGAACATCTCTTAAGTTATTGCACTCACGTTAGACAATGGATAGAAGAAGTCAAACCCCGTAAACATCTCTGACACCGTTACGCTCATATTTATTTATTGTTGACTTAACTTACATAAGATCTTTTAGTTCTGACTTGAGTGTTTTGTCTTTCCAATTCGCTTGGGTCAGTCTGAGCTTTTAAGTTTATTGAAGACTGCTTTTAGGAGGACGAAGACGAAGATTCAGTATTATTATTTACTATATTATTTTTTTTAAATTTTCTACTGCATCAGGTTGTCAGGTGCATTATTTACTTACTGTTGTATTTACTTTGATTCTATATTATTAAAGTATAATCAAATGTTTTTTGTAAAACAGCTTCATGAACTGTTTATTTGATTATTATATATTTCACTCCGCTACGAGATTCTGTATTTGTTTTCTTTCTTTCTCTGCTTTTCTTATTTACTCCATAACAATCTGCCATTTTGAATGATTTGAGCTTGAATGTGTGTCTTATCATCCATTTAAACCATCCAAAAAGGCAGGCCGTTACAATCAAATCTCAAAAATAAACTCGAAAATAGGCCATTTTACAACTAGTTTTTAGACTATTTACTCTCGAATTTTGGAAAAGTGGTAAAAAGGAAAGTTTTAGAAAATTATTTTCTCTATAATTTCAAAAAGAGAATTACTAAATTATAATTAGTTTTGAAGATGATATGGTGAAAAGAAGAAGGGCCATTTTTGGACATGAAATTCTGGGTCTGAAAATGCTCTGTAAAGAAACGAGATTTGGTCACGGTTACGCTTAAAATTAGAAGAAGTGGTTCAAATAAAAGTTGTAGCAAATTGAATTTTCTATAGTTTGAAAGAAAAGAAATTATCCATTTTATTAAGTTATGAGAAAGATACGGTAGAAATAAAAGAGGTGAAATTGAAGAAGTGAAATTGGTTTTTATAAGCAAGATAACAATGTGAATTACCTAAATGCCTATGTCCTTTACCCTCCGCTACTCTCTTGCCAACTCACCTAGACTCCTACACCTAATTTCCTTGAGCTATCTTCTTGTCCCCCTGCTCTCTCTTCATGAGAAAACATGTTTAAACATGTTTGGTACTTAGTTGCCAAAATGTCAAATCATGTCTCTTAAAGTAACATTTAGTATATACATGTATATATTTAAGTATAATACTATGCATATACTAATATATCCTAACTAATTTAAGTTATTAACCATTTAAATATTGTTTCAAATACAAAATAATCGTCACAACTTTTCAACAACCGTTATACGATGAAACGTCAAAAATTCGAAAAACGATTTCCGGTCACATTTTCTATTTTCATCAAACTAAATATTTTTGTAAACTAAATTTGAAAACTATTTCATCTTAATATTTATTGTTTAGAATTTTTATTTTAATTATAAAATCTATTATTTTAATATTTAAAATTAATTAAATATTCAAAAATTAATGTGGTGAAATTCCGAATCATTGCACTCTCCCTCTTAAAAGAATTTCGTCCCTGAAATTTACCACAATCCTATCATAGAAAACAAATTATCCTAGAAATACCTAGCACCTTAATCAGATGTAACTTATCTAGCAAAAACTAGTATGATATAAATCTATATGCAACTAAATCCAATGAATGACCTGAAATAAAATATTGTGCATTCAATCATATTGAAAGGTTAATTTAGAACTAAATGCCTAGGCTCTTGTGTTCAAAAATTTATTTTCAAATTTTTTCATAAATGAATTATTAAAAACAAAAAGAAAAAATAACTAGGGGGTCCTCCTAGAAAAAACATGTAAAACTCTAGAATCAAAACAACACGGATCATCCAGTGCTATTGCAGTTCCTCCAAATACAACAACTAAAGTTAACAATTATTATCTCTTTCCCAAATTTTTTTTTCCAAAATCACATTTTCAAAAGCACCGCGATTTAAGTCCTAATAAACAATAATTCAAAAACCTTGGTTTATAAAACATTTTTTTGACATTATAAACTATGGTATATAAGACCACACAATCAAACAATCAAATTCAATTAATTCAAAACAATCAGATTCCGTAAAGGAATACACTAACATAATCAATCTTTCAACTTCCATAAGGAAAAATAATCTAACACTCAACATTATTTAAAATGTCAAAAGATCAACAATAAAATCCTTACTTAGGTTCAAAAATTTCACAATTTTCCAAAATATAGATAATTTTTTAAGCGTGTCATTCTTTGTTCATTAGCCTTTGGTTATTGCTTAAAATATTATCTAAACTTAGACAAAATTGAAAGTTATAATCTAAAATTATTGGTTTCTTAACTACACCGATCTTTCTAAATCACGTAAATTCGCATTTAATATTTTATTCAATACCAAAATTGTTTTTGAATTTTTTCATAAATTTTCATCTAAATTTGAAAATATTTTATAAAGTCCTGTCTTTATAAAACACCAAATAATAACTTATTCAACTTTATTTTCTTATATAATAACCTTTTGAATCCTAAGAGTATATACAAAACAAAAAATTGATTTTTATTGTCACAATTTAGGCGAAGATCAAATCAAAATTTGGGTCTTTCTAAACTTAGTCAATCTCTTAACCTCTTTAACTTAGAGTGTTAAGATGGACAATGTTTATGGGTTGACTCAAAATAACAAATAGTCTATACTACTTACATGTTTTAAACAAAACGATTTTAATAAAACAATGTCTATTAAAACCTTCTTATCTTTTTATCTTAAGGTGTTATAATAAATGATACTTACGGACTGATGTGATAACACAAATTAGTTTACACTACTTAGATATTTAAATAATATCCATGGTTTAATTAAACAACATTATCAAAACCTTCATACCCAATCTAACCCATCTAAATCAGTGTTAAATTACCTTGTATATTGTTTAAGGGTAAAATTCATTTATTAAAACAATCTCTTATCAACGATACTTTTTATTTTGGAAATCAATTCCCTTTTAAGGAACTTAAAAATTAAATACCCGTTTTTTAGTTTCAAAACTCATTTCTCAAAGCATACTCCTTATTTTTTCTTTATAAAATAACTTCAAACAACTTGTTTATTAAAACTCAGTTTTATTTCGTTCGAATTTGAATTCATATTGATCGCTCAGTGATAAAGAGAATAATTTACTAAGTACTCCACAACATTCGCCTAAGCAACATTTGTTCGTCAGTTAGAAATTTATTCGAGTTACCATTAAACTAACGGAAATGTTTTCCCCCGAATTATTTAAAGAAAAATAATTTTACTTAAACTTTCTTTTTCAAAATATTTATACTTTAGAAATATTTCCAAACAATACGTTATTACTTTTCTATAAATCTTTTGAAATTATTTTAAACCATTATAGGATTTAAATTTTCCAAAAATTCTTTTAATGTTATTTGAAAAGACAAATTTATAATATTAATTATATCAAAACAAGGGTCAAAACAAATGTCATTTTAAACATCGTTTTCTAAATTCCCAAAATAATTTTCACTTAGCTTTATTTATAAACAATTACTTTTAAAGGATTTTCTCATTTATAAACGTCATTTATAAATTTAAACAATGTTAGTCGTCCTGGAGGATGATTTATAAAATTCTTTTATTAAAATTAAAATAACATTAATTATCATGAAAAATAATAAGTCACATTTATAATATCTTTTATAGATCTAAAATAATATTAACTACCCTAAAAGATAATTGACCAAATTTTAAATTTTCTTTAATAAAAAAATCAATTATCTTTAATAAAATAGTTAATAACTTCCAAAACACTTTCATCAAATCAATTAATTTATTTTAAACTCATTTGTTAAATCAATTAACCAACTTAAAATATTATTTATCAAACGATTTATTAAATTCAAACAATCATTAATTAAGTAGAATAATTACTTTTAAATATCATTAATTAAAATGATTATTAATTTTCAAATATCATTAATTAAAATAATTTATTAAATTCAAATATCATTACTTAGGAGTTAATTAGATTCAAATATTATTAATCAAAAAGATTAATTAATTTTAAACATCATTAGTTAAATGATTAATTAATTTAAAATATCATTAATTAACATTATTACTATAAACATTCACTTTTGGGAAAACACATGCTCAAGTTCAAACACACACAAGAGTTTAAGGGATGATATTTAATAAATGATGGTATAGCGGAAATTGCTATAACGACACATAAACAATTTAAATTGAATATCCAGATTAATTTTAATTAATCAATCCAAAAAATCTAACTATCATCTAAGAAATCAACAATAGTTTGTAGCATCACATATATGTATAGTAAATTTAGGTGTGGGTTAATTCATATTTAAATAATTCTTCTTTAATATAACTAAATTTTCTCATATATTTATCCCCTAAATGTATTATCCTACTATTCAGATTAAATTAAACAACATTTTATTAAAAGTTTATTTTTAGCTTAACATAATTAAAAGATGACTTTTAACTTAACCCTTTCTTCGAACACCTTACAATCAAACTGTGACGCCCCACCTCTATACCCACGCTAGCCAAGGACACTACAGGGTAATGCCGTTAACTAACACGGAGAATAAGGCTGGTTGGGAGCGACCATCCATAGCCTTGCTCTAACTATCAATTGAATACCTCGACAATAAACATACCAAGCAGGTCGACATACTCAATGAATACTTAAAAGAAAACCATAGGTGGTTGAAGGATCTATCAGAACAGAATATAACAACTTAAATGTAATATACATCACAGAACAGTAAATCATCATATACACATATACAGATACATAACAGAGTTTACAAAACAATACAAGTCAAGTGGTATAGCAGACCACAATATACAGACGAGTCAATAGAATACATATAAGAGTTACTGCAAAATGGGACTACACAAAAAGCTATGACAAAAAGAAGCTAGCGGAGTAGTCCATGCGGAAGCAAAATAGGCTAAGTCCAAATGTACCTAGCCTGAAACATCTCGGTCTGACCCGAGTATAAAATACACGGGCCAGTCTAGCTAAACAAATCAGTTAGATAAACTAAACAACAATAAACCTACAAGGTTACAAAGTATAACAAATATCTCTAAAGGAGATAACACAATCATCTAACAAAAGATGAATCATATAGAACAAGCCTCATATCATCGGCAACATATAGAAACAAAGGATAAGAATATCCCAAAGCAAGCCATAAGGCAATAACAAATACCAATAAGGTACACAAGTTCCGCAAGGTAAACGCTACGCATCATGCGGCTCATAATGACCAACACCAAGGGCGATACCAAGGGAATATACATATGAATGAAACATCAGAAGATTTGCTCGAGCTTAGTACAGTACAAACAAGGATCCATGAGCCCGAAGACTCCAAACCCAATATCACCCATGCGGCTCATAACGACCAACATCGGAAGCGATACTAAAGGGCAACCCAATATCACCCATGCGGCTCATAACGACCAACATCGGAGGCGATACTAAAGGGCAACAAACCCGAAGGCACAAACCCAAAGGCACATACCCGAAGGCAACAAACCGTAGTGCTGAAGGTCAGAGACCCTGCACTGGACACCACTAACTGGCGGAATGCGTCACAACTCTCGAAAAGGAATCCGAAAAGTGTTAACGTATGTCCCATAACCACTCGTTCGCACTAAACGATTTACTATCCGTCAGCCACTTTCACACGCAAAGCAGTACAAAGTTCACCTCATCTCATCGGTAAACCAGACACAAAGGTCAAAACAATCAATCAAATAGGTCGGGGACTAATCGGAAAGATAAACGCAGGGATTCATGGTCCGTGTTTTACCTAACCATTTAATCTTCCTTCCACTTCGCTCGAAGTGCGAAATTGTGTGTACATTATAAATAGAATTTAAGAATTGGAGAAGGAAACTTTTAATACGATTTAGAGGGATTATTTATGAAAACCCGTGAATGAAGTCAAAAATTAGTTATCAAAGCCAAAGATGCAATGACAACCACTAAAAAAGCAACTTGAATCAATAAAATTTTGGAAAACAAATCAAAATATGCAAAAAATAGGCAAACAGCAAAATAGGAGCAGGTCGGTCGACCGGTTGTAGGTCTCGGTCAGCTGGCCAAATGCAGGAAATATAACATGGCTCGGGGTAGCAGGTCGGTCGACCGACTACAGGGCTCGGTCGGCCGAACCTGATGAATTTGCAATTCCTGCCCTATATCAATGAAATGCAAATTCTTCCAAACCGCGACCGTTCGAGCAATGGACCTAAGGAGCTTTAGCCAATAGATACCCCAGCTCCATTAGCTCTCCGATTCGCAACCAAAAACATATTCAAACATCAAAGTTAGGATCTTTAAAGAATTGAACCCAAACACTAAAAATTTGGATATTCACCAATTCAATCCAAACCAAAAGCAAGTGCATATGAATAAGGTGTTAGGAATTCATACCCAACATTAATGAAATCAAGAGAAGTAGATGTGAGTTCAAAACTCACCTTTATCCCAAACAAAGAAGATGAAGAAGAAGCTCAATAACAAGGAGAAGACCAACTAAACACTACTTCAACCCAACAAGCTTCAATCTAAGAATAAAACACATATTTCCCAATTTAGTTTTAGGAAATTTTCTGAAATTGAAGAAGAAAGAGTTGGAGAAGATGAAGAAGAGCTTACCTATGGCTTCTCTTTGATTTTGGAGCAAGAATTTGGAGTTTGCAAATGGAACTAGGGCTTGGAGTTTCTATTTCTCTTTCCCTTCCACCATTTTAGTTTTAGCTTAAGAAATGAGAATGAAATGAAGATGAATGAAGAGAAGTGGCTAAGCTAGAGTATTAGTTAAGCTAGTGGGCTGAACCCAAACCCAAATCCCAATAGAAAAAGTAGCCAAAATTTCACAAACTCCAAACATATCAAAGATTATACTCAAAAAGATCGCAAACTCCATTTTGGAGCCAATGGAGGTAGTTTCGAGCTCCAATTCGGCCGTTTGCAAAAAGTAGCTTTTCGGACCAAAATCCGACTAACGACGCTATATTTAAATAAAAAATTTAAATATATAATCGTTAAATATGCAGGTTGTTACAGATCTCCCCTCCTTACAAAATTGCATCCCCGCAATTCCTAGAGACGATATTTGTAACAACTACATACATACAATCAATCAAAAGAAAAGAAAATAAGATTGAGATGAAAAGACATACTCACCGTTGTCAAGCTAAGAAAGAAAACCCGGATAAGATCGCTCAATAAACTCTCTGGTTTCCCAAGTACAGTCATTGGGATTAGCGGACCATTGAACTTTAACGAGCGGCACGTCCTTGTTTCGAAGGTGTCGCACCTCCGTGTCAAGTATGTTAATAGGTTGTTGTACAATAGATAAGTCCGATGAGATCTCAAGCTCTTGCAAATCAGGAGAAGTAATAACAGAATCCGACTCCCGCAGACACTTCCGAAGTTGCGAGACATGGAACACGTCATGAATACCAGATAAATGAGCAGGAAGTGAAACTCTATAAGCCACAGGGCCAATACGTTCCGTAATAGAAAATGGTCCTATATAACGAGGAGCCAATTTCCCAGTCGTACTAAAACGCATAACCCCCTTCAAAGGAGAAACACGAATAAAAACAAGATCGCCGATCGAGAACTCGAGAGGCTTCCTACGGTTGTCCGCGTAGGATTTCTGGCGACTCTATGCCTCTTTCATTCTCAATCGAATAAGATCAATCTTCTCAGAAGAATGACGAACAAAATCCGAGCCAAGAATAAGCTTCTCTCCAGATTCTAACCAACAAGAAGGTGATCGACATGGCCTTCCGTATAAGGCTTCGAAAGGAGCCATACCGATACTAGATTGAAAACTATTGTTGTAGGAGAATTCTACAAGAGGTAGGTGATCTTCCCAACTACCACCGAAATCAAAAATACAAATACGGAGAAGATCTTCCAAAATACGATTCACCCGTCCAGTCTGTCTGTCAGACTGCGGATGATAAGCTGTAGAAAAATTAAGCTTTATTCCCAAAGCTTGCTGAAGACTCTTCTAAAAATGACTTGTGAATAAAGGATCACGATCACTCACAATAGAACTAGGAACACCGTGAAGTCTCACGATTTCCTTGACATACAACTCAGCCAAATGCGAAGAAGTTCTATTAGACTTAATAGGAACAAAATGAGCAGACTTAGTGAGGCGATCAACAATAACCCAAATACTAGAATGGCCTGATCTCGAGCGAGGTAGCCGTCAATGAAATCCATAGAAATCTGATCCCATTTCCACAATGGAATCTCAAGAGGCCGAAGAAGACCAGAAGGACGCTGATGTTCGGCCTTAAAATGCTGACAAGTTATGCAATTACTCACATAACTCGCCACATCGCACTTCATGCCTTCCCAATAATAAAGACGATGCATATCGGCATACATCTTGCTACTAACGGGATGAATAGTATACTTAGAACGATGACAGTCATTAAGAATGTCATGCCTAAGTGCAAGATCAGAAGGCACAAAAAGACGGTTCTTCTTACGAAGACACCCTTGAGAATCAATGCTAAAATCTTGCAGCGCCTCATCACAAGATCCAGACTCACAAAGCTGAATAAGATGCAACAAATCAGGATCACACCGCTAGGCATCGGCGATACAATCCAATAAAATAGGTCGCTCCCAAACTAAATAATAGAATAGGAGAATCAGAAGATGAACCTCGATCACGAATTTCACAAAAAGATAGAGTCTCAAGAACATTCCATTCGGCAAGCATCATAGAAATAACAGCCGAATGTTTGCGACTAAGCGCATCAGCAACACGATTACCCTTACCAGGGGTATACTGGATATCAAAGTCATAAGAAGAAAGAAACTCGAGCCAACGTTGTTGTCTCATATTGAGTTCCTTCTGAGTGAACAAATACTTCAAAGATTTATGATCGGTATAGAGAATGAAGCGCTCGCCCAACAAATAGTGTCGCCAAATCTTCAAGGCAAAGACAATGGCGGCTAACTCAAGATCATGAGTGGCATAGCGGATTTCATTCGGACGCAGTTGCCTAGAAGCATAAGCAACTACCCGATCCTTCTACATAAGAACAGCACCGAGACCACTACCACAAGCATCGGTGTAGACAACAAGATCATGATTCCCCTCGGGAACCATAAGAATAGGAGCATTAGTGAGAAGTTCCTTCAATGTCAGAAAGGAAGCTTCAAACTTTTCGATCCAAATAAAACGAATGCCTTTCCGAGTAAGGCAAGTAAGAGGAAGCACAACACGGGAAAAATCCTTAATGAACCGACGGTAATAACCCGCCAATCCAAGGAAACTACGAATCTCATGAACATTCTCAGGCCTCTTCCAATTCTGGATGGCTTCGATCTTTGAGGGATCGACAGAAATGCCATCGGAAGATACAACATGGCCTAAGAACTTAACCTTATTCTCCCAAAAGTGTCACTTGGAGAATTTGGCTCTAAGCTGATGATGACGGAGAGTACTCAAGACAATTCTTAAGTAATTAGCATGCTCGGCTTCAGACTTAGAATAAATAAGGATATCATCAATGAAGACAAGGACGAACTTATCGAGATATTCCCGGAATACTCGATTCATGAGATCAACAAAGAAAGCAGGAGCGTTCGTCAAACCGAACGGCATAACGAGCCACTCGAAAGAACCATATCGAGTGCGGAAAGTTGTAAGAGGTATGCTATCCTCCGCGACTCGTAATTGATGAAAACCTATGGCAAGGTCAAGCTGAGAAAAGACCTTAGCACCACTCAATAGATCGAACATATCATCGATCCTAGGCAATGGACACCTATTCCTAATGGTCAACTCGTTAACTTGCGATAGTCAACGCAAAGCCTAAGAGTTCCATCGGACTTCTTCACAAAGACAACCACGGATCCCCACGGAGAAAAACTGGACTGAATCAACTGCTTGGACTCAAGCTCTAAAAGCTGCTTCTTGAGTTCCTCATTTTCCTTTGTAGACATCCTCGTGGGAGGACGACTAATTGGCTGTGCGCCTGGAATGAGATCAATGCGGAACTCAATTGCCCACTTGGGTGGCAAACCCGATACAGGCTCAAAAACATCAGAAAAGCACAAGCAATAGGAATACGAGATATATCATCATCATCTCGCGAATCAAGAGAATATAAAGCCATATCGGAATTATCCACATCCCAAAGAACAAGAGATAGCTGAGTAGGTGAATCCAGATGTCGAAGATATATAATTCTCTCCGAACAAATAATCCTGGCATAATATCTCACTAGCCAGTCCATACCCAAAATCATATCAAATCCCAGACAAGAAATAACGTGCAGATTCGCACGAAAAGAAAAACCACATAAAATAATCTCAACATCATCACAAAGCAAACTAAGGGTCGTGGATCCCCCAATAGGATTCGCAATCCTTAAAGAAGTAACCATACAAGAAACATCCAAAGATAAATCATCAACAAGCTTCTTCGATATGAAAGAATGTGAAGCTCCCGTATCGAAAAGAACTCGTATACTATGATCACGAAATAAAATAGAACCTTCCAAAATAGATGGAGATACACCTTTGGGTTGAGAAGGACCTTTTGAAGCCTTGGTAGCATAAAGATTGCTAGACTTGGCACCAGCCGGAACAGTAGGAAAAGCTGAAACATGATGACCTTCCTTATTGCAATAACGGCAGAAGAGAGGCTTAGGACAAGCTCGAATAACATGATCCGGAGAACCACAATTGAAACACTTTCGAACGAAAGGTGTTCCGGAAGACTGAGGCTGAGAGCTAGGACCACCGGTCTTCTTTTTCTTAGAAGGAAAAGGCCTGGACTTCTGAATTGGAAACAGCCTCTTGTTGGGGTTCTTGGAAACCTCAACATCAACATCACTATCATACTCCTTCTCGACGGTCTCGAGGTGAAGTGCCGAATCAACCAACTCCACAAAAGAAAGCTTAAGTTGGAGCAACAAGGACTTCTTAAGATATTTCTTAAGACCAGAAACAAACTTCAAATTCTTCTTATAAGAAGTACCGATGAATTCAAGACCATACTTAGATAAAGCCTCGAATGATGCAACATACTCAGAAACAGAAGATTTCCCTTGCTTCAACTCAAGGAAGCGACGGGTCAATAAAACTTTTTCAGATTCAGGAACGAACTTGAGTTCAAATCGCTCCCGAAACTGAGTCCAAGAAAGAGTAGACTCATCAATTTCGGCTATAAGAAGCTCATACCAATCAAGAGCACGCTCTTGTAATAAGCTAGAAGTTACAAGAACTCTATCATGGTCAGAAAGATCCATACGAGAGAAGATACGCTCGCATGTGCGAAACCAAGCTTGGACTTCAAGAACGGATTCAGAGCCTTTAAACGGCTTTCCTCCAAGATGAGCAAAATCATTGCACTAACGTGCAAAGGCAGACTTGCGAGGTGGAGACACTTGAGGAGGAACTGGAGGCTGAGTGCTCCTAAACAATTCCAAAAACTGATCCGCAGACATATAAACGCCATCCGGATGTGTGACACTGGATTGCCCAGCATCCGAACGTCGTCCCCTGCCTCTTCCAGCCATACGCTGAGAGTAAGATAAGAACAAGATTATTCACAAGGTAGATATTACAATATGGGATACTACGGAATAAAAATGCATTCCTAGACATATCCCTCAAATTCTATATAACCTTGATGGAATAAAGAAACACGATGATTCAAATATTTGTATCACTTGTACACTTTGATGTACCGTAATATGTGCTCTATTCTGTGTTTATTATATTTTGTTCTGAACTCGGCTCTGATACCACGCTGTGACGCCCCACCTCTATACCTACGCTAGCCAAGGACACTACAGGGTAATGCCGTTAACTAACACGGAGAATAAGCTGGTTGGGAGCGATCATCCATAGCCTTTCTCTAACTGTCAATTGAATACCTCGACAATAAACATACCAAGCAGGTCGACTTACTCAATGAATACTTAAAACAAAACCATAGGTGGTTGAAGGATCTATCAGAACAGAATATAACAACTCAAATGTAATATACATCACAGAACAGTAAATCATCATATACGCATATATAGATACATAACAGAGTTTACAAAACAATACAAGTAAAGTGGTATAGCAGACCACAATATACAGACGAGTCAATAGAATACATATCAGAGTTACTACAAAATGGGACTACACAAAAAGCTATGAAAAAAAGAAGCTAGCGGAGTAGTCCATGCGGAAGCAAAATAGGCTAAGTCCAAATGTACCTAACGTGAAACATCTCGGTCTGACCCGAGTATAAAATACACGGGTCAGTCTAGCTAAACAAATCAGTTAGATAAACTAAACAACAATAAACCTGCAAGGTTACAAAGTATAACAAATATCACTAAAGGAGATAACACAATCATCTAACAAAAGATGAATCATATAGAACAAGCCTCATATAATCGGCAACATATAGAAACAAAGGATAAGAATATCCCAAAGCAAGCCATAAGGCAATAACAAATACCAATAAGGTACACAAGTTCCGCAAGGTAAACGCTACGCATCATGCGGCTCATAATGACCAACACCGAAGGGCGATACCAAGGGAATATACATATGAATGAAACATCAGAAGATTTGCTCGAGCTCAGTACTGTACAAACAAGGATCCATGAGCCCGAAGACTCCAAACCCAATATCACCCATGCGGCTCATAACTACCAACATCGGAAGCGATACTAAAGGGCAACCCAATATCACCTATGCGGCTCATAACGACCAACATCGGAAGCGATACTAAAGGGCAACAAACCCGAAGGCACATACCCGAAGGCAACAAACCGTAGTGGTGAAGGTCAGAGACCCAGTACTGGACACCACTAACTGGCGGAATGTGTCACAACTCTCGAAAAGGAATCCTAAAAGTGTTAACGTATGTCCCATAACCAGTCGTTCGCACTAAACGATTTACTATCCGTCAGCCACTTTCACACTCAAAGCAGTACAAAGTTCACCTCATCTCATCGGTAAACCAGACACAAAGGTCAAAACAATCAATCGAATAGGTCGGGGACTAATCGGAAAGATAAACGCAGGGATTCATGTTCCGTGTTTTACCTAACCATTTAATCTTCCTTCCACTTCGCTCGAAGTGCGAAATTGTGTGTGCATTATAAATAGAATTCAAGAATTGGTGAAGGAAACTTTTAAAACGATATAGAGGGATTATTTATGAAAACCCGTGAATGAAGTCAAAAATAAGTTATCAAAGCCAAAGATGCAATGACAACCACAAAAAAAGCAAATTGAATCAATAAAATTTTGGAAAACAAATCAAAATATGCAAAAAATAGGCGAACAGCAAAATAGGAGCAGGTCGGTCGACCGGTCGCAGGTCTCGGTCAGCTGGCCAGATGCAGGAAATATAACATGGCTCGGGGTAGCAGGTCGGTCGATCGGCTACAGGGCTCGGTCGGCCGAACCTGATGAATTTGCAATTCCTGCCCTATATCAATGAAATGCAAATTCTTCCAAACCGCGACCGTTCGAGCAATGGACCTAAGGAGCTTTAGCCAGTAGATACCCCAGCTCCATTAGCTCTCCGTTCGCAACCAAAAACATATTCAAACATCAAAGTTAGGATCTTTAAAGAATTGAACCCAAACACTAAAAATTTGGATATTCACCAATTCAATCCAAACCAAAAGCAAGTGCATATGAACAAGGTGTTAGGAATTCATACCCAACATTAATGAAATCAAGAGAAGTAGATGTGAGTTCAAAACTCACCTTTATCCCAAACAAAGAAGATGAAGAAGAAGCTCAATAACAAGGAGAAGACCAAGCAAACACTACTTCAACCCATCAAGCTTCAATCTGAGAATAAAACACATATTTCCCAATTTAGGTTTAGGAAATTTTCTGAAATTGAAGAAGAAAGAGTTGGAGAAGATGAAGAAGAGCTTACCTATGGCTTCTCTTTGATTTTGGAGCAAGAATTTGGAGTTTGCAAATGGAACTAGGGCTTGGAGTTTCTATTTCTCTTTCCCTTCCACCATTTCAGTTTTAGCTTAAGAAATGAGAATGAAATGAAGAAGAGAAGTGGCTAAGCTAAAGTATTAGTTAAGCTAGTGGGCTGAACCCAAACCCAAAACCCCGATAGAAAAAGTAGTCAAAATTTCATAAACTCCAAACATATCAAAGATTATACTCAAAAAGATCGCAAACGCCATTTTGGAGCCAATGAAGGTAGTTTCGAGCTCCAATTCGGCCGTTTGCAAAAAGTAGCTTTTCGGACCAAAATCCGACTAACGACGCTATATTTAAATAAAGCATTTAAATATATAATCGTTAAATATGCAGGTTGTTACACAAACTGTGAAACTTAATTCACAAGGGGTTTATCCAAGATTCCCTAATTCCTATCTACTCAACCTATATCTTACTATGAAAAATTCAGTACGAACTATTCAACTATTTTTAATGCTCGAACTGGAGGAGCATAACTAATCAAATACTAATTGATAACAATAAAATATTATTAATTCTAAATAATCAACTCAACTATACGACTATATTAATTTTGAAAATCATTCTTATATATATATATATATATATATATATAATATTCCTAGGTTAAATTATCTCATTTACCATTTTAAAACAATACTATATTTGAAGATCTATTCAAGTGTTTAGGAATCCCAATCGATGATGCTGATCAGTCGCATCGACTAGAATTCATATACCACTCAGTGTATCAAACAATACAATATAAAACATTTTTATAGCATTAAGAAGTATGAACTCAATATATATTTACTCTTAAACTTATCCTAGATTTTACTAATCCTATCCTAAGAGAGTTTACCCCACCAAGACTTAGGGGTTCGCTAAACTTAAGCTCTGATACCATCTGTGACGAATCACCTTTCTGATCTCTGGAAATGACACTTAATAAATCCTCGGCATTCGTGTGTCGTTGCCCAAGCATTCGAAAGGTAAGTTTTCGTGGGTGAAATAAAGAATAGAACAAGACAAAATAGATAAAACTCGCAGCAGAATGGTTATACATAATGTATAATGATATAGTATAAAAGGTTACCCTTATAGGGAGTTATCAAAATGATTAAAAAAAATGCTACATCTAACGGATTGATAACTGTACATGCTGACTTTTCATTTGTAAGATACAAAATACACCTACATAATCATACAGTGGAAATAAATAACTGGGTAACTAAGGAGCTACTTACTCGATCATTGTCTTCAAAGAACTCCAAAGAAAACTAATATTCTCAGACTACCCAAATATAACTGAGTACCTGAGAGTTTAGGGAAAATAAATAATTCAGGTCAGAAAAAATGTCTGGTATGAGTATAACTATGAAATAAATGAGGAGTATTTAAACAATAATAAATGGGACCACACCGCTAATGAAGAACGGGTTTTCAACCACATAAAAAACAACCAAGCATGAAAAAAATGAAAATTAACAACAGGGAACAAATCCAAACATAGATGATGGGTATAATTAATATAACGTTCAAACTTGAAAGAATGAAAATAGTCTGAATAAAATTCCAAACTGGATAACATGGGTAAAACAAGATAATAGTCCAAACTCGATAGAATGAACTAAACAAGATAACTATTCAAACTTGATAGAATGGACAAAACCAATAATTGAACACCGCGGAGAGTGGTTGACTCTTCCCGTTGTAATTAAAGAAAACAGATTCAAATGTTCGAATCAAATAAGAAAATGAAAATTTCCAACAATGACTAGAAGGGTGCTCCCCTTATCGAAAGTATACCTCTAGAAGTATACTTGAGAACTCCGATAGCTCTCGGACATGTCCAAGCCGGACCGCGCCAATGGTTACCAAGAATCCGCGTATTTCACAGCTCAATGCGCAAAAACTAATTCCAATCTAGAGTGGATGTGAAAATGCCCTAATGGGAGCAACCCCACATAGCTTGGCTTCCACTCACTTTTTGGGTTTAGTCATTTTGGATAAAAGAAAATAAAGCTTAAGTGAGAAACACATCATCCTAGAATGACGAAATACAAAGAAGGCTGAGGTGACCGATAGTTGGAAGCCAACTATCAAGGATATAAAACGATCGTATATGAAAATTAAGTCTTGTGTACTTATCACCACTCATCGAATTCCAACTTATACTATTTCTTAGTTAACAATAATACCGGATAAGTCAAGATAGCGTTAACTAAAAGTCATGTCTCATGATTATGCTCTAGAAAGAGCGACGAGTCTACTTCTTCGACATTTAATGCTAATATAAAAATAAATCGTTCCGATATAAATGAATCGCTTTATGTAAATTAATTCATTTCCATAAACGAATCAAACCTTTTCTTTTAAGAACCCAAATTCATGTCTGGCCTCATAATACAAATATTAGCTTTAAAACACATTGTTAAAAGAGTTTACTAACTTTAATACACCAATTTAAAAAGGATTTAATAACTTAAAACATCCTTATTACATTGATTAATTAACTTTAAACTTCATCACATAATTTAATTTTTGAACTTCAAATATCTTTCAAATAATAAAAAGGGTAAACCGCTTGAAACCTTATTATTCAATTAATTAGTAACACGTAATTTAATAAATTAATAATTAATTAATTATCATTATTTAAATGAATAACAAAGTCAAAACATCCTTATTGCTTTGATAAATTCACTTCGAAACTTAATAAATTAAGTTGATTAATTAATTCCAGTAACCTTTAATTAAAAGCGTAAATCGCCTTTAAAACATCATTTATTCAATTAATTAATAAATTTAAATATAATGAATTAAATTAAATTAATAACTAATTAATTCACATTATTTAAAAATGATTTATTAATTATAAACATCAATAAAGGAAATGTTAATTTGAGTTAAAATACGTTGATAAATTTTGAAAACCATTTATTAAAAAGATTTATTAATTTAAAAGCATCATTAAAAATTAATTAATTAACTTCAATTCATAATTATTGAATGACTAATTATCCGTAAACATCGTTAGATAAAATGATTAATTAAATTTAAACATCATTAAATAAAATGATTTATTAATTTAAACAATCATATTACCAAGTAAATAGTTAAATTTAAAACGCATCATTAACTTAGTAATTAGTCAACCTTAGTCCTTATTAATTAAGTAATTAATTAAGTTAAATAAACATTAATAAAAAGGTTAATTACTTTTGAAAACATCATTAATCAAAATCTTACTTAACTTGTAAAACAATTCCATGCACGAAGATGAAACCAAACAATTTCGATAAAAAATGTTTTTCGAAAGTGCTGATATATCGACTATCGCTATACGGACAATTTGGAAAACAAATTTATAATATTATCAACATAACCAAAACATCATATAGCAATGGTTTAAGAATACATACAACAACCATTCATAGGCAATAAATATGAACATGAATATAGTTTCAAAGCTTTGGTTTTTTAGGGTAAAATTTTACTTATTAACTAGTTTGTTAACTAACATTTACTTAACATGTTTGCATCCATCCACATATTCATTTCCAAACCAAACATGAAAAAATTAACATCATATAATAATAAAGCAAGCAATATATATCACAATATAACTAAAGAAAATATTCCCTAAAAAAAAGTTAAGAGTTTACTCATCGAAAGCTATCCACACTCTCGCTAACTTAGGTTATGACCTAGCACTTCCATTCCTAAGCAAAAAATGGAGTCTTGGACCCTTAATGCACTAGGTAGGCTTGGCCTTGAAATAAGAAGGAATTGAAATTGTTTTCATAAGGTGGAGTGACTATGGGTAATCATCAAACTCCTAAAAATAAACCCGAAAATAGGTCATTTTACAACTTGTTTTAGACTATTTACTCTTAGGTTTTGAAAAAGTGATAAAGAGGAAAGTTGTAGGAAATTATTTTCAATATAGTTTTAAAAAATGAATACTCAATTACAATCAGTTTTGAAGAAGATATGGTTAAAAGAAGAAAGATCATTTTCGGACTTGAAATTATGAGTCCGAAAATGCTCTATAAAGAAATGAGATTTGGTCATGGTTATGGTTAAAATTAGAAGAATTGGTTCGAATAAAAGTTATAGCCACTAGAATTTTTCTATGGTTTAGAAAATAAATTCTCCATTTGATTAAGTTATAAGAAAGATACGATTGAAGTAAAAGAGGAGAAATTGAAGAAGTGAATGGGGTATTTATAAGCAAGAGAACAAAGTGAATTACGTAAATGCCCTTGTCATTTACCCTCTACTACTCTCTTGCCACCTCACCTAGCCTCCTACACCTCATTTCCTCGAGCCACCTTCTGGTCCCCCTTCCCTCCCTTCATGATAAAACATATTTAAACATGTTTGGTACTTAGTTGCCAAAATGTCAAATCGTGTCTCTTAAGGTATCTTTTAGTATATACATATATATACATAAGTATACATACTATGTATATACCAATATATCCTAACTAATTTACATTATTAATCATGTTAATATTTTTTCAAATAGAAGACTAGCCTTACAACGTTTTAACAACTTTTATATGATGAAATGTCGAAAATTCGAAAAACGGTTTCTGGTCACATTTTCTTTTTTTCATCGAACTAAATATTTTTAGAAACTAAATTTGAAAACTATTTTATCTTCAATATTTATTATTTAAATTTTTTTATTTTAGATATAAAACCTATTATTTGAATATTTAAAATTAATCAAATATTTGGAAATTAATGTGCTGAAATTTCGGATCGTTAAAATATATTTTAATAAACATTCAGTTGAATTAACTAATATCATTATTTAATAAATACAAAATAATTTCAGATAAAATCCAATTTTATTTAAATAGATAGATTTTATCTAATGCTAGTTAATATACTTCATAGGCTTGTAAGATCCAAATAGGAATTTGCTTTGAAATATACGCATTTTACCTACTGCTAAGACGGGTTAGATCTAACAATGGTATTAGAGCCTGTATGGTCTATGATGTCTAATTAGCAAGAATTAAGGGAAAATTAATAAAGTTTTCTATCTTATTGGTTTTTCGAGTAGTAGTTTCTAGGCTTAGTGTTGGATATAAAGAGATTCCATCTTCCTAGCTACTAGCCTAACTGAATGGGTGGAGTGAGCCCAAAAGTTAGCTCAAATGTAAGGCATAGATTTATTAGGTGTTGCGGTAATTATCAAATTAAGAGTTGGAAACAAATAATATATTTTAAATTTAAACGTTAACTTTAAAATATTAATGGGAATTTTACAAATGTTGTAAAATAATTTTAAAAATTTTCTTTTTTTCTGAAAAATTAGTTTAATATTTTTCAAAATTTTGTAAGCATTCATCAATTGATTAATTAAACATGTAATTAATTGAAATTTAACTAACTAATATATAAGTGATATATGTATATATTACTATAAAATTTATAGTTGAAAATTTATCTTAAATTATTTAGACAAATTAAATAAAATTTTCAAAGCTTACTAAAATGTTTCATTGGATAAATAGTTTATTTTATAAATAATTAATTAAACGTCAATTAATTTATATATATTGATATATGTATCTATGTGTTTGTGTATGTGTATGTAAATAAAAAAATAAAGATTATAGTTTAATAAATTACAATGTTTTGATTTTCTCAAAAAAAATTGAGAAACTAAACCAAATATTTTTTCTGAATTTATTAAATTTTTAATTAAAATGTTTAATTAAATAATTAAAAATTAAATGGTAATATATATAGTATATATAATTGTAGAAGTTATTGTCAAATATTCTTCTTAAAACAATTTAAGATGAATAAAGTAAAACTTCCAAAGTTTTAAAATAATTTTTAATTTAATTTGTTAACTAAACTAAGAAATATAATTAATTAAATATGACTTAATTAATAAAATACATATAAATATTCTATAATTTAAATTAATTATAATAGTTATAGATAAATTAAACTTATATAATTATATTTGCAAAATCAAATTTAAGTGGAACTGAAATAAACCTAAATATATTTTTGGAATAAGTACATACGTGTGGCACTCATAATGTGATTTTCGATGTGTCCGAAACTTGAATAATGAAGGTATTTCATAAGAAATATATTGTTCCTTAACTCGACATTACTCAAAATATATTATAAATTATGAATCTTCAATATAGGCACTGTTTACATCAAAAGTTGACACAAACACCCAAAGATTAATAGAGGAGAAAAAAATGAAGAAAATAAATTAAAAATGAGTAAAAAGTAGAACACATGACAATTACAGTGGTTTTGCTAATAAAAGGCCTATGTTCACTTGAACATTGTTTATGTTTCTACTGATTTTTAAAAAGTTGATCCCATGGATCAGTAGCTATAAATCGGTGATGGTCCGTGAGATTACAGAAAGTACAGAAAGTTGTTAAACTAGCTAAAATTCTCTTAAACAATGCCTCTCCTACTCTATTTATAGTTGTTGATTGACAGAATTATTTCCACCATGTTCTTGCCCATGTTCCTCATGTCCAAGAGAAGTTGAACTAAATAGATCTTGGCCAACTCATTAATGTTCAGGGTAGGTACTGAACCATGCCAATGGATCGGTAGCGATCCATAGGATTGTTTTATGAACCTTTCTTGCTTTCTAGGGGTGTATCACCCCTAATTTTGATTAACATTATTCAGGATATGTAATTAGCCAAATTAAATAAAATAATATAAAAGGATAAGGGGATTGAGATTTGATAAACAATGGGTCGTGCCGTAATGGATGCGTTAATAAGAATGAATTAAAACATAAGTACGAATGAGGAAACTATGATACGTGAAAAATGGAAAATAGGTGTATTTCCTAAACATACACCCTTACATTTTCTTCTCCTTAATTTTGTTTACACTTTCACAAACTAAAGGATATGTAGAAAGGCTATTACTAGAGAGAAATCAAGAGAAGATGTGATGACCCAGAATTTTGGACAATAACAATTTAAAAATATTTAGTAATAAGTACTTAAATTAGTTTAATAATCTTCTTTTATAAATATTTAATTGGCAAATTTTATCTTTTGAAGCTAATAAAATTGTTTTCTATTTATAGTGTATATATATTGGTATATATATTGTAAATAGGAAGTCTTTGGTTTTAATTTAATAGAAGTTATGTTTTCAAATTGCAATATATATGTATGTATATATTGTGATTTGAAGTTATGTTTTAAAATTCAATATAATAATTTTCAAGGCTAAATATTAAAATGTTTTCTATTTATAATGTATATATATTAAATATATTATAAATGGGAAAGTCTTTGTTTGAATTTAACAAATAAAAACATGTTTTCAAATTCAAATACATATTTTGTAATTTGGAAAGTTATGTTTAAATTCAATTTAATACTTTTCAAAAGCTATTAAAAGCTAACCATGTATTTTCAAAACACTTCAGGTAAATGTTTATTTATTTAAAATATATTTTAGCTTAAGTTTAAAATAAGATTTAACTAAAAGTTCATTTCTTTTGTTTTAAATATTCTTTCTTTTAAAATTTAACATGAGATAATATAGTTTGTAAATACATAAAATTTTAAAATAAAATCCACAAACATATAAAAATATATAAATCATATAATACATTAATTTATTCAAAACACAAGTAATATATAAATAAATATATACATAAATTCATATTTGCATAAATATAAAAGCATAAGAGATTTTAAAGCAAGGGTTTAAACATAAAATTCTTGTTTTGACATTTGTAAATAATGTATTCATGCAAAATACATATGCAAATTTAGTAACATGCAATAAAAGAAGTTGCAATACATTTTCTTTTAAAACTAAATTATATAATAGAAGTGTCAAAGGAACCTGGTTTTGAGTTCAAAAATCTTTTTATTTTCTCAATTCTTTATTCCTTTCTTTTTCTTCCTGTAAACCAAACCCGAGAATCAAATTTATCAAAAAGAAAAAGAAAAAAATCAATCAAACTGTAAGCTTTCAATCTCAAACAACAACTCAAACTATTTCAACTTCAACTAAGCTAGATGAGGTTCAAATACAACAGCAACATCAGTTTTCAAGCTTCAATTCCAAATCTCAATTCAACTATAACATTAAGAAGCTTCGGATCATTTCAAATTCCTGATCAAGGAATAAAGTCTATATTTTTTCTCTATTCTTAAAATTGGTGAATAAACATTTCTTTTAAAAAAGTTATAAAATCAGTGATTAAACCTTGATGTATGTGATGAAATATAATATATAATGTTTACAGGAATGCTTGGATGTGAATGTATGTATATAAGTATGATATGCATGTGCATTGTCTGAGAATATATACAGATATGCTCTGTTGTGTGTTACAGGCCTTGATCCACTGAGAAAGAAAAAAATCAATATCTCTCTGCATAAATAATGTTAGGTTTTAATTTATAAATGAAAGATGATTAAAATTGTGCAACATCTCTTCTATAAATAATCTCGAGAGTTTATATTATGAATTTATTTCAAAATTTGGAAATTACCATAATAAATAAATTTATGTCGAAAATCAAAGTTCATAATTTCATGTGTTGATTACCTAAATGGAAATGTATTGCAATATGATGAATTTAGGAAGAAATATCATGATTTTTAGATAAGTAAATAGTGAGATATCTCGAGATGATCGATTTGGGTATTTTCGTTGATTGTTCGTCGATCGATGACAATTTGGAGCTCGGGGTTGTTGTCGAATATGGCTTAAGAGATGATGATCTTTGAAAAAATAGTGGGAGGTTTTATCAATGGCCGTGGTGGCCGGCCAGCGACGAACTAGGGTTCAGAGGTTTGTTTTCGTCGAGGTTTTTGTGAGCTTTGTGCGACGTCGATCAACCAGCGGAGGTGATCGCATGAGGGGAGTTAGAAGCTTGGAGATGTGATGGTACTGTTATTTATACAAGCTAGGTTAAACCCTACTTTGAAGTTTTAGTGACGTCGGTAAGGGTTCTCGAGGTCGGGATCGTTGGCGGTTGAGGGTTTTTCGATCGAGGTTGGCTCCAGTTTTTGATCGATGGGTTCATTTTTGTTTTGCCATGGTATTCCCTGATCTGTGAGGCTGGAAAGGATGGTGTGGTGGTGGTCGACTTGAGGAGGGTCGCGACGTTGATCGATGGTGGCCGGAACGTTTGTGCACGTGCACATGTGCACGGTGAAGTACGATGTTTTCGATAAGTTTGGGGAAAAAGGATTTTCTTGGGTCGGTCTCGAGTTTTTTCTTGGTTTCCTCGAAGGGCTGTGGAAGATCGTGAGAGCTCGAGTTTTGTGAGGGATGGCTCGGGAAATGTGGAGACAGGCTTTGGTTTGTTTGATAAGTAAATTTGGTTTTTAAAATAAAGAAATAAAATGTAAGTTTTTCAAAAGAAAGTTTTCAAAAATAAAATAACTAAGTTTTCAAACAAGTTTTAAAAGAAAAGTGTTTAAACAAGTTTTAAAGTTTTAAAGTTATTTAAAATTATTAGTTTTCAAAAGAAAAATGTTTAACCAAGTTTTTTTTTTAAATATATTTAAGGTGAATAAGTTTTGAAAGGAATGATAATTAAGTTTTAAAAAGTATTTATTTAATTTATTAAACAAGTTTTCAAAGATTTTAATAATTAAAATTAAATGTTAAATTATGTTGTTTTAAAGTAAATTATATATTTTCAATTATATAATTGATTACAAAATGGTTTTCTAATTAAGTATAATGATGTAATTAAGTAATTTCATTAAGATAAAAGAATTTATCTTAAATTAAGAAAGGTTGTGATTACTTAAAGATAATTAATTAGTGAAACTAACTAAAAGCTAATAACTTAATGAAATTAACAAAGGTTAATTAATTAATGTTAATAATCAAGTATAATTACATAATGAAAGTAATTATTGGATAGTTAATGAGTGAAATTAATTTAAGGATCATTAACTAGTGAATAAGAGATTAATTAATTAATGTGATTAATTTAAGATAATTGGTTTGGTTAATTTATAATAGTTAATTACTTGATCAATCAAGGGTACTAAATCTAAGTAATTAAAGGTAATTAATTAAAGAGTGATTAATTAATGGATGTAATTAGAGGGATGAATTACTCAATGTAATTAATTAAATTAATGTGATTAATGTAAGTTAATTAATTAGTTTAATTCATTAAAGATAATCAGTTGATGATTGATTAAGTATAATTACTTAATGTAACTAAAAAAGTGTAAGTACTTAGTGTAAGTAATTAATGGGTAGTTACTGAATGTAAGTAATTCATGGATAATTACAGGATGTAATTAATTAAAGGGGGATTACTTGATGGAAAGTAATTAAATAAAATTACTTAATGGAAGTAATTAAGGATTAATTACTCAATGTAATTAATTAAAGGATTAATTAATTTAATTAATTAAGGAGTTAATTAATTAATAGAAGTAACTACAGGATAGTTAATTACTTTATGTGATTAATTAAGGTTGATTAACGAAAGTGATTAATTAATGTATAATTAATTAATATAATTAATTAAGGATCAATATAATTAATTATAGTTAATTAATTAATGAAAGTAATTAATTAAGGATCATTAATTAATGTAATTAATAATTAATTAATGAGAGTAATTAAAGGTTGATTAATGTGAAATAGTTAAAGGACAATTAATTTAAGATTAATTACTTAATATAATTAATCAAGGATGATTAGTTAAGATGAAATTAAAGGATGATTAATTAATTGGGTTGTAATTAATTAATGTTTAGTAAGCATGATTTAAAAGTAATTAAAGTAATGAGTTTAATTTGCTGGCGGTTAATTAAGTTAATTAGAGATAGTGTGACAATTAATCTTGCTTATGGATGATTGAATAATGTTGAATGCCTTGGATTATGTGATATATGTGATATGTGATATGTACTGCTTTGTGATATGAGATGCTTTGGTTGAACTGTGATCATATGGATTATCTATCTGTGATAATAAATTATCTATTTGTCTGAATATGTTATTCTTAATAACAAATTGGATTGTTAAAACTTAAAATAACTTGGCCTTAAAAGAATGCATTTTGGATTACGATGAGACCGGGATCAGATTTCCAATATTCGAAAAACACATCGATCCAAATTAAACGATAGGTCGTGAGATCTCTGATGAAGATCAAGATGAAGACTCGAAGTGTAAGGGCTACATGTCGTTAAAACTCAGAGGGTGATTACAAGATGAGATTGACGGAGATAGTGCTTCTAGATTCGAGATAAAGATTCAAAGTGCAAGCGCTATTGTCATTAACTCTGAGGGTTATTCCAAAATGAGTGTAACGAGATAGTGCCTTCGGTTTTTTTCAAACCCGGAACGAACTTGTATGGATTAAATGCTTTCAGAACATCGCCATTGAAGGAGATGAGCATTCCAAGATATATGTTATTAAAAGGTAATCGTAGCCTCAAGCCTCATCAACCGGGAATAGCTAAAACATGGGAGGTGCAGCAAGGCTAAGTTGGTAGCCCCCAAGTAGGACTAGATTTCCCTTGTTTAGAGGTCCCTTTTTATTCGACTTAGTAGGCGGTTGGCCGCGTCAATCGCAGGGTTGTCTTGTTCTAGATTATCCAATAAGGGAGGGATGGTTCCGACCTTGTGTTGCAAGGGATCAGGATGGATCCTCGGTACGGTGATCTAGGCCACGTACTATGACGGGCGGTACCCCAGTAGCCCTGCAATTGTGTGGAATCCAATCTTCAATAAGTGCCGTACGTTTTGATTATGCCCAACTGTCTTGGAACGTGAGATGTAAGCATTCCAGCTATTTCTGTATTTTACTTGAAAACCCTAGACACTATTATAATATCACTGGATTTCCTATCAAATGTTTTGGTTGTCGTAAGCTAAAATCTTTTCCATGTTTTTGTGTGGGAAGTCTTATGAGATACCTTTTCTTTCAAATGATTTTCAAAGTTAAACAACTTCAACCCGTTTACTCACACTAAACCCATGTATGGCCAAGAGTTTATTTTCTGTTTTGTTAAACTCTTGGGAACTCAATCTTTTACGAGTAGCCAAGGGATTCAGATTAGCATTGACGAATTTATGGAGGAGACTTGGAGCAGGAGGCTTCAGTGTATACATATATTATGGTTCCGCTGTGCTAGCGTTTTTGTTTGTATCTCTGTGTTGATATATTTGAATTATATAATAGACAGACTTTTATAACTGTCTAATTTGAGATGTATAATCTGTGTAACTCTGATGTTTGGTGATGCTATGTAATATCTACGCGATTAATATATTTTATTCATTCCGCTGTTAGATTCTGATTTGTTTAGTTCTTTCTTTCTCATCTTTTCTCTTTTCTATCCCTTTCTTTCCTAATAATGATGCGTCTTTCCGTGGAATGAAAGGCGGGTCGTTACATTGTGGTATCGGAGCTCTAGGTTGAGAGAATACCTAGGCTTTGGAGTGATTTCTATTTTGAGAGAGCGTACTTATATATATATATATATGTATGTATATGTATGTATGTATGTATGTATGCATGCATGCATGTATGTATGTATATATGTATTTATATGGGATAGCTGTACGGGTTTGCCAAAATGAGTTTTAGAGGTAGATAAGGTGGTGGTGTGTATCACAACTACCACAAATGGAAGAAGTCCAAGTGTCGAGGTTGGAAGAGTATCTGCCGAGGCTGTAGACCCAATACCGCTTCGAGTGAGCTTTGCAGGCATGGTGTAAGGATCTCACCAATCTCGGAGGGAAGTATTTTAAAGGTTTAGAATCCATAATTGAATTACAGGCTTAATTTCGCTCGTGTGAGCGGATTTCTAGAGTTTGGATCTGTCGGATGAGCAGAAGCGAGTGATGGTATCTTGGCAACTTTAGGAAGGAGCAGTTGCATGGTGAGACGCAATATCCTGGACATTCCATAAGGTGTTCTCTTGGAGTGAGTTTATGGAAGTATTGGAGGAGCAATTGATACCTACCTTAGGGAAGACTCGTCCGTGAAAGGAATTTTTCTGAAGCTCAAGTAAGGAAATTCGTTTTTATTGGATTATGAGACTAAGGTCAATAAGTTGCCTCACTTCATACATGGTCTTATTGCCATCCCTTTAGAGGAGCGAGATGTTTGTGCTTGATTTGGAGCCTGAGTTTCTTGATAAGATATCTGTAATCTCAAAAGGTTCAATTGTGGAATTGGTTGGGAGCTTTGAGATTTGAGAAGCTTTTGGATAAGGAAATCTTTGGCATCTGTGGCAGTAGTGTAGCTTAGAGGTGTTTTGTGTGCCAGCAGGAAGATCTTTAGGCTAAGAAGTGTCCTAGGAGTGGAGTTCAGAAGCAGCAGAGTAGACCATCAGCTTCTTCTGATAGGCAAGGAATTCTTGAAGGATTTGACCTTATATTGGTAATGGATTAGAGAGACAAGCATAAACTATTCTGATTTGTGAAAAGGGAACAGTATTTTTGGGTACTAATTGGGGTAGATCGCAAAAGTGACTTGCGATGGTTTGATTGTTCTCTTGGGTTATCAAAGATTTCCCGGATGTCTTCAAGGAAGTCAGAGATTTAGCCGCATTGGCGGTTTGTTGCCGGAGCATTACCGGTGGTTCAGCCTAGTTGAAGGACGGCTCCTAGAGGAAGGATTGGTAAAGCAGCTCAGGATTAATCGGATCTAGTTTTCTGGCTGGATTTTTGCTATGGTGTTTGTGACCGCATCGGATAGGTCACTAAGATTTTATGGATTTGATGGACTATGTTTCCAGGATGGGTTGATTAAGTTTTTGCTTGTGTTCATCGATGGCATTCTCATCTTCTCCAAATCAGAATTTTGCAGCAGAAGCGAGATAGCAGCTGTGTAAGAGTGGAAGCAAATCCAGTCTCCTTTAAAGTTCGCAGTTTTCTTGGATTAGAGGGTTTTCTACGGGAAGTTCATTCGGGATCTGAAGTCTAGGTTATCTAGTGCACCTATTTGGCTATTCCGGATAAGAGAAGTAACTACTGATGTTTGTGGAGTAGCACTTGTATTTTGGATTTCGGCATATATTGACAGGAGTATTTTGTTGGGTAGGATCCAGAGTTTATCTTATTCTTGGTTTAGATTTGTTTCTTAAGGCATTCGCAAAGATTGTTCTAGTTCAAGGAAAGGATGTAGGCAGCCAGGATCGTCAGAGGAATTATGTGGATAAGAGACAAAGGAATCCAGAATTTGAAGTTAGAGACTTCGTTGTTGTTAAGGTTTCCCCTGTAAAGGGAGTAGTAAGATTGGTAAAACTGGAAAGCTAGCTCGGAAGTACATTGGATCTTTCTGTGTTCTTGTAAGGATAAGTGTTTTGGCCTACTGGATTGAATTGCCAGTTTGGATAACTGGGATTCACAATGTATTTCACATATCTTCGAGGGAGTATGTGAATGATCCATCACTGGTTGTGAAATCTACAGTTCAGGAGGATTTGAAAGTTGAGCAGGACATTACTATGGTCTGTTAGCCTGTTCAGATTGTAAATCGTGATGAGAAGGAGCTCGGGATCAGAGTGGTGTAGCTAGTTTAGATTCAGTAGAGCGAGTATCCTAGTGTTTGTACTTGGGAAACTCTTGATAGTATTAGGAAGGCCTATCTTAAACTTGTGCCAGGATAGTTAGATTTGTCGTTAGAATAATTTGGTTGCTATGGTTGCTAGTATATGGTTGATAATATATGCTTGCTATCTTAAAAAAAATAAACTTTTTCTGGATTATTAAATTATCTTTGCTTTTAAATTTCAGGGAAGAAATTCTTTTAAGGGGGGAGGAATGCGATAACCTGGAATTTTGAGCAATAACAATTTGATAATCTTTATTAATAAATATTAAATTGGTTTAATAATCTTCTTTTATGAATATTTAATTGGTAAATTTTATCTTTTAAAGCTAATAAAATTATTTTCTATTTATACTGTATATATTGGTATATATATTGTAAATAGGAGGTCTTTGGTTTTAATTTAATAAAAGTTATGTTTTCAAATTGTAATATATATATATATATATATATATATGTATGTATGTATATATTGTAATTTGAAGTTATGTTTTAAAGTTCAATATAATAATTTTCAAGGCTAAATATTAAAATGTTTTCTATTTATAATGTATATATATTTATAAATATTATAAATGGGAAAACTTGGTTTGAATTTAACAAATAAAAATATTTTTTCAAATTTTAATACATATTTTGTAATTTGGAAAGTTATGTTTAAATTCAATTTAATACTTCTCAAAAGCTATTTAAAAGTTATCCATATATTTTCAAAACACTTAAGGTAAATGTTTATTTAGTTAAAATATATTTTAGCTTAAGTTTAAAATAAGATTCAATTAAAAGTTCATTTTTTTGTTTTAAATATTCTTTCTTTTAAGATTTAACACGAGATAATATAGTTTTTAAATACATAAAAGTTTAAAATAAAATCCATAAACATATAAAAACATATAAATCATATAATACATTAATTTATTCAAAACATAAGTAATATGTACATAAATTCATATTTGCATAAATATAAAAGCATAAGAGATTTTTAAAGCAAGGGTTTAAAGATAAAGTTCTTGTATTTACATTTGTAAAATAATGTATTCATGCAAAATACATGTGTAAATTTAGCCACAAGCAATAAAACAAGTGGCAACACATTTTCTTTTAAAACTAAATTATATAATGTAAGTGTTAGACGAACCTGGTTTTGAGTTCAGAAATCTTTTATTTTCTCAATTCTTTCTTCCTTTCTTTTTCTTCCTGTAAACTAAATCTGAGAATCAAATTGATCAAAAAGAAAAAGAAAAAAATCGATCAAACTGTAAACTTTCAATCTCAAACAACAACTCAAACTGTTTCAACTTCAATTAAGCTAGATCCGGTTCAAATTCAACAGCAACGTCTATTTTCAACCTTCAGTTTCAAATCTGAATTCTACTCTAACATCAAGAAGCTTCAGTTCATTTCAAATTCATGATGAAGGAATAAAGCCTGTAGTTGTTCTCTGTTCTTAAAATTAGTGAGTAAACTTTTCTTTTAAAAATAGTTATAAAATCAGTGACTAAACCTTGATGTATGTGATGAAATATAATATATAATGTTTACAGGAATGCTTGGATGTGAATGTACGTATATAAGCATGATATGCCTGTGTATTGTCTGAGTATATATATAGATGTGCACTGTTGTGTGTTACAGGCCTTGATCCACTAAGCAAGAAAAAATTCAATATCTCTCCACATAATCAGTGTTAGGTTTTGATTTATAAATGAAAGATGATTGAAATTATGCAACATCTCTTCTAAAAATAATCTAGAGAGTTTATATTATGAATTTTTTTCAAAATTTGAAAAATGCTATAATGAACAAATTTATGTCGGAAATCAAAGTTCGTAATTTCATGTTTTGATTACCTAAACAGAAACATATTGCAATATGATGAATTTAGAAGAAATATCATTATTTTTAGATAAGTAAATAGTGAGATATCTCGAGATGATCGATTTGGGTATTTTCGTTGATTGTCGTCGATCAGTGATGATTTGGGGTTGGGGGTTGTTGTTGAAGATGGCTTAAGGGACAATGATCTTTGGAAAAATAGTGGGAGGTTTTGTCAGTGGCCGTATTCGCCGGCCAGCGATGAACAACAGTTCAGAGGCTTGTTTTCGTCGAGGTTTTTGCGAGCTTCGTGCGACGTCGATCAATTACTAGAGGTGATCGCATGAGGGGGGTTAGAAGTGTGGTGACGTGATAAAGTTTTGGTGAGGTCAGCGAGGGTTCTCGAGATCAGGATCGTCGGTGATTGAGGGTATTTCGATCGAGGTCTGTTCCTTTTTTGATTGATGGGTTTGTCTTTGTTTTGCTGTTGGATTCATTGATCTGTGAGGTCAGAGAGGACGGCGTGGTGGTCGTTCACTTGAGGAGGGTCACGGCGTTGATCGATGGTGGCCGGAAAATCTGTGCACGTGCACATGTGCACAGTGAAGTCTGATGTTTTCGATAGGTTTGGGAAAAAGGCTTTTCCTTGGGTCGATCTCTAGTTTTTTCATGGTTTTCTCGAAGGGTTGTAGAAGATTGTGAGAGGTCGAGTTTTATGAGGGTTGGCTCAGGAAATCTGGAGACAGGCTCGGGTTTGTTTGATAAGTAAATCTGTTTTTTAAAGTAAAGAAATAAAATGTAAGTTTTTCAAAAGAAAGTTTTCAAAAACAAATAACCAAGTTTTCAAACAAGTTTTAAAAGAAAAGTGTTTAAACAAGTTTTAAAGTTATTTAAAATAATTAGTTTTCAAAAGAACAATGTTCAACTAAGTATTTTTTTTTTAAAATATACTTAAGGTAAATAAGTTTTAAAAGAAATGATAATTAAGTTTTAAAGAAATAGTATTTATTTAATTTATTAAACAAGTTTTAAAAGATTTTAACAATTAAAATTAAATGTTTAAATTATGTTTTTTAAAGTAAATTATATATTTTCAATTATATAATTGATCACAAAATGTTTTTCTAATTAAGAATAATGAGTAATTAAGTATTTAATTAAGATAAAAGAATTTATCTTAAATTAAGAAAGGTTGTGATTAATTAAAGATAATTAATTAGTGAAATTAATTAAAAGTTAATCACTTAATGAAATTAATAAAGGTTAATTAATTAATGTTAATAATCTAAGGATAACTACTTAATGAAAGTAATTAATGGATAGTTAATGAGTGAAATTAATTTAAGGATCATTAACTAGTGAATAAGAGATTAATTAATTAATGTGATTAATTTAAGATAGTTGGTTTGGTTAATTTAGAATAGTTAATTACTTGATCAATTAAGGGTTAATTAATCTAAGTAATTAAAGGTAATTAATTAAAGGTAATTAATTAAAGGTAAATTAAAGAGTGATTAAATAATGGAAGTAATTAAAGGGATGAATTACTCGATGTAATTAATTAAATTAATGTGATTAATGTAAGTTAATTAATTAGTTTAATTCATTAAAGATAATCAGTTGATGATTGATTAAGTATAATTACTTAATGTAACTAAAAAAGTGTAAGTACTTAGTGTAAGTAATTAATGGGTAGTTACTGGTGTAATTGATTAAAAGGGAATTACTTGATGGAAAGTAATTAAAGAAAACTACTTAATGGAAGTAATTAAGGATTAATTACTCAATGTAATTAATTAAAGGATTAATTAATATAATTTATTAAGGAGTTTAATTAATGTAAGTAATTACAGGATAGTTAATTACTGTATGTAGTTATTAAGGATGATTAATGGAAGTGATTAACTAATGTATAATTAATTAATGTAATTAATTAAGGATCAATGTAATAATTATAGTTAATTAATTAATGAAAGTAATTAATTAAGGACATTAATTAATGTAAATGATTAATAATTAATTAATGAGAGTAATTAAAGGTGATTAATGTGAAATAGTTAAAAGATAATTAATTTAAGGTTAATTACTTAATAAAATTAATCAAGGATGATTAATTAAGATGAAATTAAAGAATGATTAATTAATTGGGTTGTAATTAATTAATGTTAAGTAAGCACGATTTAAAAGTAATTATAGTAATTAATTTAATCACTGGTAGTTAGTTAAATTAATTAGAGATAGTGTGACAATTAATCTTGCTTATGGATGATTGAATGATGTTGAATGCCTTGGATTATGTGATATCTATGATATGTGATATGTATTGCTTTGTGATATGAGATGCTTTGGTTAAATTGTGATCATATGGATTACCTATCTATGATAATAAATTATCTATTTGTGTGAATATGTTATTCTAAATAATAAATTGAATTGTTAAAACTTAAAACAACTTGGCCTTAAAAGACGACATTTTGGATTTCTATAAGACCGGGATCGGATTTCTAAATTGGAATATCTGAAAACCACATCGATCCAAATTAAACGATAGGTCGTGAAATCTCTAATAAAGATCAAGATGAAGACTCGAAGTGTAAGGACTATGTGTCGTTAAAACTCTTAGGGTGATTCCAAGATGAATTTGACGGGGATAGTGCTTCCAGATTCGAGATGAAGATTCATAGTGCAAGGGCTATTGTCATTAACTCTGAGGGTGATTCCCAAATGAGTGTAACGAGATAGTGCCTTCAATTTCGTTCAAACCCGAAACGAACTTGTATGGATTGAATGCTTTCAGAACATCGTCATTGGAGGACGATAAGCATTCCAAGATATGTGTTCTAAAAGGGTAATCATTGTCTCAAGCCTCATCAATCGGGAATGGTTAAAACAGGGGAGGTGCAGCAAGGCTAAGTGTGTAGTACCCAAGTAGGACAAGATTTTCCCCTGTCTAGAGGTCCCTTTTTATTCGGCTTAGTGGGCGGTTGGTCGCACCAACTGTGGGGTTTTCATGTTTGGGATTATCCAGTAAGGGATGGTTCCAGCCTTGCATTGCAGGGGATCAGGGTGGATCCTTGGTACGGTGATCTAGGCCACGTGTTGTGACGGGAGGTACCCCAGTAGCCCTGCCATTGTATGGAATCCAATCTCCAATAAGTGTCGTACGTTTTGATTGTGCCAAAGTATGTTGGAATGTGAGATGTAAGCATTCCAGCTATTAAGTATTTTACTTGAACTCTAGACACTATTATAATCTGGATTTCCTATCAAATGTTATGGTTATCGTAATGTAATTTTTTTTCCATGTTTATGTGTGGGAAGTCTTACGAGATACCTTTTCTTCCAAATGATTTTCAAAGTTAAACAACTTTAACCCGTTTACTCACACCAGACCCATGTCTGACCCAGAGCTTATTTTCTGTTTTATTAAACTCTTGGGTACTCAATCTTTTACGAGTAGCCAAGGGATTCAGGTTAGCTTTGAAAAATTTATAGAGGAGGCTTGGAGCAGGAGGCTTCAGCGTATATAGATTTTATGGTTCCATTGTGCTAGAGTTTATGTCTGTATCTATGTGTTTATGTATTTGAGTTGTATAATGGACAAACTTTTATAACTGTCTAATTTGAGATGCATAATTTGTGTAACTCTAATATATGGTGATACTATGTAATATCTATGTGATTAATATATTTTATTCGTTCCACTGTGAGATTTTTATTTTGTTTAGTTCTTTCTTTCTCATCTTTTCTCTTTTCTATCCCTTTCTTTCTTAATAATGATGCGTCTCTCTATGGAATGAAAGGCGGGTCGTTATAGAAGATAAGCTAGAGAAATAAATAAAAGCTTAGGGAATCAAGTTAAACACATATCTCAACCTTCTTAACCTATTCAAGATGAATAATAGACGCATCTTCCATTTAAGTATTAATTTCATTTTTGATCATAAATTTAATTCTTTAGATATTAGTATGTCATGTTTTGATTGTGAGATGATTATATGCTTAACTGATGAAATTGAAATTATTTAATAGGTTTTAGGAGTAAAAACCTTATTTTATGACCTAAAAAATTTGAAATTTTATATAAGGCTTAGAATATTATTTTAGAAGTGGGTTTCGAATTTCATAATTTGTCGGCAATGTATGAATATTTTGTGATTTTCTCAAGGGAATTTTTTTATTTCGGGTTTTAATTATTAAAAATAACTAAATAAATATTTTTTCCATGAAATTTTTATATGTTGGAAAATATGATTAATTTAATTTATTGTAATTTTTAGAGATTTTTCCTAATTATTTATGATTTAATATAATTGTTTAAGCTAGAAAGGCTCATTAATTATTAAGATATTAATATAAATGATATAGTTCACCAAGTACTTCAGAAATGATAAAATCTACTCTTATCAGTTTTGGGAAGGATTTTGCTAAAGAAAGTGTTTTCCAATAAGAATTTGGCAAATAATTAGGGTCAGTGAAAAACAATTATTTTTAACGGTAATAAAACAGTTTTCCCCTTATTTATGGTAATAGCACTATGAAAGTCATGATTTCACATCTATCACTCCGCCTACATGGTATTCAACGTCACCCAAGAATAACGAATATGGTATTACTTCGGTCGATATGGAATGTACTAGCATGATCGAAGATGGAACCAAAACAACGACGTCGACATCATGGTCTTTGAAGAGGTCGAGGCTGCATTACTTAATCTTTTGTTTTACAAAGTCACTGTCTCCATATCTTCGAAATGACTACTTTGACACTAATGAGGCAATTTTCTTATCGGATATATAATGCCTCATTTAATAACTTCGACCCTATAGGCATAATAATGCATATATTATTGACTTCGGCAGTATATGATATCGCATTCTTATATCATCGATCTTAATTTTTAACAGTTTCGAAGAAGGCAGTGATGCCGCTCCTTATGACTTCTGCTTTAATGAAGCCGCAATTTTCTTTAAGGCAATGATGCGGAAACTAATGACTTTGACCTTATTCTTTTAAAGGCTTTAAATATTTACCAAGTTTACTCTCTTTGATTTTGATGCTACAAGAAGTGTGAAGTGTATGTCTTCAGCCATGTAGCCTTATGTTTTAAAAGTTAAATCTTTAACCTAGTTTTATGTTAAAGAGGGAGAAGTCCCCAATGGAGAACAGGTTGCCAACCTTTACTATTATTCAAGGTTTTTGATTTTAGCCTTATGGCCTATGTTGTAAGGGGTGAAAAATCCCATGGACTTCGAACTTCATTGACATAGATTTGTTAAAGCATATATATCATGGCATAAGTATTTTAAGATAAAATGAAGGGCTATAATTTTCATTGTTTTAAATATGATTTCAAGAGTTAATTCATTTACGAAGAAAAGTATTTTCAAGAAAATAATAAGGGTACTTAGCCCAGTATATTATTAAAGAGATTATTGTTCTTATCACTTTTGGGTAAATTGTGAAAAGATGAATTGACTTAGAGATTAGAAAAATAGATAGGACTGGTGTAGCATAGCGCCTTGTACTTTAGCTAGTAACCCTTAGCTAATATTAGTCCAAAATTCTAATACGTAAGGCTTTGTCACGGGTAAGACTAAAAGTAGGTGTACACACAGAAAGGAATACACGCAGATAAGACAGGTTATTGATGAGCTTGCAAAACCATTAGGATCAGTTGACCATAGGAATAGTAAGCTTCGAACAGACTGTCCAGTTACTTTCTAATAATGAGATAGATAAGTTAATATATCCGGCAGACTTGACTCAGCCATAGGTTTACAGGTAGCCTGATAAAACTATGATGTTGGGACAAAGTCCTCTGATTTAAATAGATTCTTTATAATTAGCCATGTTGAATTCATGCATGTTACTATTTATATTATTTATCTTAACTAGTTTGGTTGTTCGATTTTGATTTGCAAAAGATATGTTTTAAAATGATATTAGTGAAGGAAAAAATCATTCCGCTCTATGGCGTGGTCTCACTAAATATCAATTAACTGAGATGGCATATTATAATTCACATCAGCTTAAGTCTGACTCAAAATTTATGTTTTCCCCTTATACTTTGGACGGCTCAAAATTTAATTTGAGTGGTTGAGAGTAAGGGTTTACAAGTTTAGTAGGTTTGATGAATAAAGCTTCCGAAGACGTACAGGAGGCAAGGGCTTATTATTTAGGAGACTATCTATTAATTATTTCCACCGTGTTACGACATTTTGTTGTATGTATTGGAAGAAGTTGTATCTGTGTATTTAGTAGCTCCAATCTACCATGGGGCATCTTCATGTGCAGTATGTTGTAATAATTATATTTTATCTGAACCTAGGCAATGTTTAGGATTATGCACTAAATATGAAATTATGACATTGAAATGAAATGTAAAATTTTGCTTTTGTTTCATATTCTTGTGCTTTTGATATTATTGATACCATTAATATGACCACATTATGTCATCGAAAATTAATGCCATAGATTATTGCATGTAACGACCCATAAATTTTGATAATTAAATTTGTTAACTTAATAGGGTTTTGGTAACTAAATATTGAAAGAAATAGAAATTGGTATTTTGATAATGAAGTAATAACTAAAATGAATGTTAACAATGATAATTAAGGCTAATATTAATAATTTGGATGTAATTTATACTTAGTATAAAATTGAATGTATGGAAACAAATGTGAATATGGGATTTATTTAACGAATGGTAAGTGAGTAAAACCATTGTTATGTAAGTAACTGTAACATTGGTCTGTAAACAATTATTATAAGTTACCTATATATTTAATCCGTTGAGTTGAATTGGAATTCATCGCAATAAATCTAAATTAAATATTATGTGATGTAAATTAAATTAATATTTGGAAATTATGTTAATTCTATTCATAAAATGACAATTGGTTGATTTAAAGAATGGAAATCAAGATTTATTAATTTATTTGAATTTAAATTATAGTATTTGGGTTTATTGCAAATAAATGGAATTAAATATTTAAATATCACGTCAATGGGAAATTAAGATGAAATTTGAGAATATTAATGTAATAAATCATGAACCAATGCTAATTTCACCTATTTGATAATAACGGATTGAATAATAAGAAATGGTCAATTAAATGGAAGTATTGAAAAATTTAATTTACAATTTTTGTATATATTGGAATTGAAAGTAAACCTGATAATTAGTGAAATAATTAAATTTGGATCAAGAATGGAAACTTGTTTTAAGTTGTTGTAAATGTTTATGAAATCAAAAAATGAGAAAAATGGTTAGTTAATTTATTTGAATTAAAAAGTGATATAATTAATTTAATATTAAATTATTTAATTTACTGGAAAATAGCCATTTTGGCCACTTACTCGGATTTCGACGAAACAAGTTTCATCAGATCCGTAACGGCCAATTATTGTAGGATTTCAAGTTTCGTAGCGATTGGACTTGTCATTTGATCGTGCGAGCTCGAAACGACTAGAAATCAATGAAATTGAAATCAATTTGAAATAACTTGATTTTAGCACAACTTCTTCATACGATGGAATTTGGACTTGAAACCTGTTCCATTTATTTTAAAATATTTTAAAACATCTATTTTGATATATGGGTTGACCCATTTTGTTCCGAAGTCGAAACGGACTTTTCAGGTCGTTATCGTTCAATTTTTCCAAACCAACCAAGCCCATTTGTTCTATTGTGTTCTATATATATATATGTCGTTGTAAATTCTATGAGCCTTTCTATTTCTCAATTTTATGCGTACAAAAATTTCTGTTGCTCCTCTTTTCAGTGGCTGATGTAACGACCCAGAATTTTCGATCCCGAAAATGTCAGATAGTTAGGTAAAGAAGAAAAGGAGATAGAAGATGAAACAGAAAAGAAACACTAACATCTCACAATTGCAGCGAATAAAATATAATAACAAATAATAATAGTTATACAAAGGAAAATTGTACTTATCGAATTACACTTTAATACATTAGAGTTACACATATACATAAACACTGGACTGATACAATCATGTCCCAGATAACTACCATATATCACAGTGAAAAACACTCCATACGTTCCTGCCATCCAGCTCGCCTCCTGCTCCAGAATGTTCTTACCTGAAGAAGCTGTAATACTCGGTCTGACCTGAGCATTACATCAAAGTAACATCCGAGTCAGGCTGGAAACCAGCATGAGTAAAATCCATCTAACAAGAAAATACTGATGCAATATACTTATTTAAAACCGAGGTAACTCGTATCAATTTACAAATTCACAATTTGTTATAGACAACACTTATTTCACACATCAATCTCTAAGTACCAAAACTCAGATTAAATGGTCCAATCATTTAAATTATTTCATCCCAGCCTATTGTTTTCACATATCAAATCTATATAGAATTTTATAGATTACAAATCGAAGTGGTTGCGGATATGTCCTAATACCCGACCCTGGTCTTTTCGAGTTCAATACCATCTTAACCCAAATTATTCAAGTGGAATACAGTTCAACTTTAAATACAAGATGTAACTTTTTACACAGCAATTCATCTCGATGGAAAACCACATTATTACTGTTCAACCCAATCATATTATATCATAAAACATTTCATATCAGAGATATCAACCAACTCAAGGCATTTAACATCATTCAATCATTCATAAGCAAGATTGATTACTCCAAAATTAATTAAATTTATCTCTAATTAAATTAATTACTAGTCTTTAATCACTTAGGTTACCTTTACTTATCATTAATTAGTTTCAAACCGATTAATTAACCATCCTTTAGTTATCATCTTAATTAATCACCCTTAATTAATTATCCTTTAATTATATTAAGTAATTAACTCTTAATTAATTTCACAAATTAGTTAACCTTTATCCATTCACATTAATCACATTTATCCTTGATTAATTACTCAAATTGATTATTCTATAATCACTATAATGATTAATCAACCTTTAATTAACCTCACTTATTAATTGGTTAAACCCTAATTAATTTCCTTAATTAATCAACCCTTTAATTAATTACACTAAGTAATTAATTCTCAATTACTTCCCTTAAGTAATTTTACCTTAAATTGCTTTCATCAAGTAATTATCTAATTAACTAACCTCTAATTATCAGTTAATTAATCTTACTTCCTAATTAATTAATTCTTAATTAACAACTAATTAATCCTTAATTAATTAACTGAACCTTTATAAATCAATTAATCCTAAATTAATTAATTTAACTTTAATTACCTTATTAATTAAATTAATCATTAACATTAAAACCTTAACTAATCTTTCAAGATTAAACATTTACATTAATTACCTAACTTTAATTAATACATGATTTAAAAACATTTCATCTTAATTCATACTTAATTGCTTTTAAAAATTAAGCTTTTTTTTAAAATACTTAAACATTTCTCAGATTAAAGCATAAAACCTTTAAATCAAAATAGTTTAAAAACATTTATCACCAAATAGTTTAACCAAATTTAAATTTAATTTTTAAAACTAGCTTTTCAAAACTTTAAAAATATTTACAAGCTTGCTACGGGTTCGACCCGCCTCTTTTAAAACTAGTTAAAACTTTGTTTAAAATTTAAGTTTTTCTTTTAAAATTTGAAAATCGTTTTAGTTTAAAATCTGGACAAGTTTTAAAAACTTGAATCAAAACGTTTTCGAGCCAACACAACAACTTCTCGAGTAAACATGGAAAAACTCTCGAGTCAAACCCGTGCAAACACGATATAGGAAAAAAATCTTCTCCACTTCGTCTTCCATGAGTCGAACACGAGAGGAAACACGACTTACTCCGAGCCAAACTTTTCTTCCCCAAACTCAAACCCAGATGCACACGAACAATTCACCATGCTCGACGCCGACCAACTCTTCAGCATTCGCCAACCCACACTCGACAACAACCACGACGATGTAGCACAACGAAAAACGATGGCAATCCCAAAACCGACATCACGATCAAAACTGGAAATGAAATACGATTGGAAAATCATCGGTCGTCGGTGATCCACTCCACCAGAACCCAAACTGCTTTGACCACAGATCCGCTTTGAACCACCGAAGCCATTCCCCCTACGCGGTTCGACTCGATGCGCCGCAGTCGCCTTACTCACCTCGGCAACCACGACATCCAAAACTAACCACCAAACCCTACATCCTTCTTCCCGTACCACCACAGCCCAAAATAAAATCAACCCCTATTTTCCAGTGACCCCCGACACCCCGGCTATCACTACGCCAAACCCTCAGCTCTAGTTCGCCTCCGATCGCCATAGGTAGCCAAAATACCCAAAAACGTTCAACATCGAATATCTCCTCGAATCCCAAATTAAAAATCACAATTTTTGCACCTAAATTCATGATTTGACTTCACTTTCCAGATTATATAATCAGAGATTTAAATTAACATATTTGAATTTTTCCCATTTCCTGATATCCACTGTAATTTTAAATTTTACAGAGTATTAACTAAATACAGTCACTTGAAATTATAGTTAAAAACAAGAATACAATGTTATTAACATTTTCTTTTCGGTAATCAAAGTCTAAATTTGATTATTTAGGAAGATAGGAGTTATTTTGTAGTTGATCTTGCCAGAGTTTTTAACAGAAACATACATGCAAACATCTGCAGGCATTTTCAACCCATCACAGAATTTAAACCAGGTTTAAATTGAACATTCATGCATACACATCTAGATCATTATCGCACAGATATATATAAGCACCAAAGATTTTCTTTTAAGTGTTTACTCACTTGTTACTGTTTGAAAAAGAGGCTAAAAACCGAAGAGCTTTTGATAGAAAAATGCATGAAATCTGTTGCAACAGAGATGCCTGAACTTAGTTTAGTTGTTGAATGATTTGATCTTGCTCTTGTATGCTTTGTTGAAATGATTAGGTTCTTTTTAAAAAAAATGAATTGATGAAGCTCTTAAAATTAGAGAAGAGTGCTTGCTTGATACCCAGGCTTTTGAAAATCATTTGCAGATTTTAGAATTTTGAAGTGAATTTGATTCTGTGCTTTAATTTTAGGTTGAAAGAGTGAAAGTTGATACAGTTCTCTAGTTTGTAAATTTACTAGCTTATTCTTCTTTGCTTTTGAAAATGAGATAGGGAAAAAAGAATGAAGAAGAAGAAGTATGGTTATATAGATTTAATTTTGATTTACTAAAATTAAAGAAAATAAAAATGAAAAATATGACACTTGTAAAAAGAATTAACACTTGTCTCTAAACTTATTTAATTTTTAACACATGTTATTAGAGAGTTTAAATCTTAACACATGTAACTTGCATGCATAAACAAATTTTTAAATGTTTTAAAAAGCTTTTATACGTAATTTTCTAATTTGTAAATACATATATTAATTTATATAAATAAATTCCTCTAAAAATAAAATGATATAAACAATTTATAGTCTAAATAAAATCTAATAAAATACATTTTAAAACCAGAGCATAATTTAAGATATATATATATATATCCTTTGATTTTCAAATTTAAATATTCAAATTTAAATTAAATTTCAAATTCAATTTTAAAAATCAATTTAATATATACATATATTTAAATAAATATAATTTCAACTTGTATAAATAATTTCATTAAAATCTATATATATATAACATTATTATTTTGTTTGTAAATAACAATTTTACAAATTTTTAAATAATAAATAAAGGAGATTACTAAATAAATATTTATCCAGCTATAAATATTTATTATCAGATTTATTTGTTCAATCTATAAATTAGCAATTATATTAATTAACCCAGTTATTTATCAATTAACAGATACTCTAAAGTTCGGGTTATCACATTCCTCCCCCTTTGAATCTTTTCGTCCTCGAAAAGGAACGAAGCTAGAATTTATTTAATACTTATAATCAGATAATTTATTCTTTGATCATTTTAAAATACTTTTAAAATCCACATAATATTATAAAATAGGTTTTATAAAAATATGTTTTTTACAACTCAATGTTTTAACAAGTCCGTCCTCGTTCTCACAGAAATTCGGTCATACGTTGATCAGGTGTAAGAATGAAAATCTATAAGTACTTAGCAGACCCATTTTCAACACCTAGTGAAAATACTTGGAAAATAATTTTATTGAAAATATAGAAAGCATTTTTCAAAAAAGAGGAAATATCTTTGGTGAGAATGCTCTGGAAATCATCACCCCCATCCATGGTCGCAGTTACATTTTGGATTACATTACCATCACAGCAAAAGTCCATGTAACTATAGGCACTCCGCGCCCCTCGATTACGCCATAGAACCCGCTACAGATCGCGGTTACATTCCAGGGTTACGTTGCCATCGCAGCAAAAGTCCATGTAACTGTAGGCATCAGCGCCCTCGATTTTCGCTTCCAAATTAAACTTCACCACTCCCACATAGGTCGCAGATTACATCAGTCAAGTCCCAATGTAGCCTTAGGCTCTTACGGCCTCTCATCTTTTTCTATGTCTTCATAGGTCGCAGTCTACCGATGTAAAATCAAACGTAGACTATTGGCTCTCAGAAGCACACACGACTTCCGCTAAATCACTATAGGTCGCAGTCTACCAATGTAAAATCAAACCTAGACTATTGGCTTTCAGCAGCACACATGACTTCTCCTATGGTCTGCAGTAGATCGCAGTGAATCGAGTTACACCGTCGTCACAGCATAACCCAAATGTCTCTAAAAGCATCGGCGCCCTTGACTTTCGCTACACACTACACATAATCCTTAGGATCTTCTTTTGTACGGACTTCATCACGGGATCAACTTTAGAAACCCCCCTTAGGGTTCAAGGCAGTACCACCATGTGGTACTCCTATGAAGTTCATTTCAAGGGAGCGCCTTTTTGCCAGAGCCATTTTCAAAACACTTTATACTACACATATAGTATCTTCCAAATCATACACCTAGTATGAATCTCATATAAATCTCCTTTACACAAAATCGATTATCGCAAAATCGATAATTCCCAACTATGCTTTCCAAATCTCCAAAATTAATTTTTCCCAAAAATCAAAAGCCTTTCCCAATCCATAGGTTCCTAAAACCTTCTCTCAAAATCATTCTCATAAGATCCTTTATATATATATATATATATATATATATATATATATATATCTTTGGATCATTTCAAACTTGTATAAATTCCCTTTTTACACTTCAAATACTTTCAAAAACCCTTTTCTTCTAGCAATAGATTCAACATGGGGAGATTTATCTTATATTAAAAAGATATATAACTTTGTTTGTTCCAAATCTAATATTCAAATTTGATTACTCTATAAAGTCACTTACAGTATTACTTATTTTCATAAAGTAAATTTCTATCATGGAAATATCCAATTTCCTTTTTATTTCATCATATATTTCACAAAATATACCATTCATTTCAAAAACCATTTTACAGTTCTTATCAACAAATTCAATATCAATTTCATTCAAACCCATACGATGTACACATATCATCCGTACGCAATATCAATCTGATCGCTCACTCGATCACGCAATTTCACTTCCGAACTAGTATCGTCCACCCGACTTTCTAGTGCGGACTCAGATTTGGTTTCTTGATCAAAAACCATCATTCTCCTTGCATAGACATAACTATGATAGAGAATATCACGAACCAATCAACAATTCATATCCAGGTTCGCCGTCAAAAATCGAGTGAAAAATTCCAACTCGGATCGATATAACTATCTCGAAATTCTGTGCTCGAATCTGGATCGAATCACTATACGAATAGAAAAGTATACATACATCCTACGTATTTATTTTTATTGATTATTAGCCAAATCAATTCTCTTTCTATTCACCTTCACTATGATTTTAATTCACTTACTCACAATTGCTTAAATCCTCATTTGGATTATCACCTCAATTCTTATCTCAAATGGATATTTAATCATAAACAGTATGAACTCTGTCCAATTTAAATTTAGAAAATTGCTTGAAAAGTTAGTAGTATATATGTAGTTGAAAATAGTTATTAGTTTGTAAAATAGCTGTAAAATAGTTAAGTAATTGTAAAATAGTTAGAAAATAGTCAAATAGTTATAGAGATTTTAACTAATTGCAAAATATTTGCAAAATAGTAATTAGTTATAAAGTAGTTGAAAATAGTAATTAGTTTATAAAATAGTTGAAAAGTTGTTATTAATTCCAAAAATAATTGTAAGATAAGTATAAAATAATTTGGCTTTAAAAAAGAAAGGTTGTAGATAGTAAATAGCTTGAAAAAATAGGTTTATATTAAAACAATTTATTTTGAAAATAATCCAGAGCCAAACTGTTCAATTCCCAATCTCCATCCCCATCAATTCAATTTAAATTTCCATTTCCATTTAAATTGAATTAATTTCAATTTAAATAACCTCAGTTTCCATTGAACTTGATTTATCCCCAATTCAAGCTGAATTAATCCTCAATTTCTTTCCAAATTCAAACCAAATTCCATTCGAATTTTAAACCTATTCAACTTTAACTTCATTTCAAACTAATTCAATTTAAAAAAAATTCATTTGAAATTTAAACTTATCCATCTTCAATCAAAAATCCAATTAATTCAAATCAAATTCAATTTGAACTAATTCAATTTAAACCTTAACTTTTAACCATTTTGAATTATATAAATTCAAGTTAAATTTTAGATGTTGATTTAATCCTTTAAATCAAATTAAATTTTTATTTTTAAATCAACAGTCTAAATCTTTAAACAATTTAATTCTGAGTCCAAATTTCAAAATTTCATTTCAAATTATCTTTACTTAACTTATCTCAAAATTCAAATAAGAGTTCAATACAATTTTATTTTTAATACCCATTTTATCTTTCAACTTTGAAACCGATTCTTAAACAATTTTAATTTAAGAGTTTAATTCTTAACATTCAAATCTTAAGTTTAAAGTAATTCCATATCCTTAATTTCAAATTAAAGTTAACATTTCCCTTCTACTTCAATAATGGATAAATTACTATAATTTATTTCTTCATTCATTTAAACAAATCCAATTCTCAATTTAAAGATTATTGATAACAATAGGATAATATTATCCAAATTATTTTAAAACATCCATTCATTTCCAATTTCCAGATCCCAAACCCATTTTGAGATCACACAAACTCCCAATTCAAATCAACCATTTAACTTTCCAAGTCAAATCTCAATTTAATCTAGACACTTCCAATTCAGGTTGTTTGTTCTAAATTTATTTAATTTTTCTCAAAATTAAATTCACTTTGATTTAATCCAGAAAACTTTACCCAATTTGAATTCCCATTCAAATTTCAAACTTCGAATTTATAATCTTCCTACTTATGTTTAAAAACTTACTTCACTTTCGGTTTCACATCACATTCCGAGGAAAATTCAAAACTCAACCTTAGAGTTTATTTCAAATCACCTTTGATATTATGTACATCCCTCATTTATACATATTTATTTCCTTTACATACGAAGTTATCCTTAAATTTTAAAACACCTTTGGTTTTTAATTCAAAACAAATTTCTTTAAATTTTCAAACAACTCTTGTTTGAAATAGGACCCTTTCATTCAAATACATTAAATAACATTATTTATTATTTCTTTATCACTTTGAAAAAAAATTTCAAATTTCTGGACCTAGATTTAAAACTTCACAATTTAGATCATCTTCAGTTTCAATTTATAAGTCATACTTACCTAAATGTTTTACTTCTTTAAAACATTTCATTATTAAATACAACAACCATTTATGATAATAACCAAGATTATCATATCTGGAAACTAATTCATTATCATCTCATTCTGAAATTTTCTTTTCCAAATTCAAGATTTTAATTTCAATTTGAATCCATTTCAAACGTATCTTCATTAAATTTCAATTTGGTTGTATTTCTATTATCCCTTAATACTCATTATTTAATTCCAATAATCAACAACCAATTTCTTTATATATTGGAAAAAATATTGCTTTATATATATTCAAAATATAAACTTATATAAAAATCATTTTATAAGAAAATAATAAGTACGCTCTCTCAATATACTAAACTCAACTCATTCTAGGTGTAACAACCCGCATATTTATCGATTTTTATATTTAAATATTTTATTTAAATATTTTGTCATTAATCGGATATTGGTCCGAAAAGCTACTTTTTTTCAAATGGTCAAATTAGGACTCGAGACCACTTCCATTGAGTTCGAAATTCCGTTTACAATTTTTTTAAGTATAAACATTGATAGATTTGGGGTTAGTAGAATTTCACTTACTTTTCCCGCTTTGGACTTTGGGTTAGATTAGCCATTATAAATCAAACCCACTTCTCTCATTCTCCTCACTCTTCATAAATTTCCTAACAACCAAGCTTTAGCATTAATGGTGAGTGGAAGGGGAAATTAATATTCCAAGCTCAAATTCTCTTGCAAATCCAACATTCAATTCCAAATTCAAGAAGAAGATATTGGATTCAAGCTTGTGAGTACTTCTCTATTGACTTCAAGCTTCTTCTTCATTGAATTTGTGCAAAGGTGAGATTTTTATCTCACATTCTTTTTTATAACTATCTTGGGCTGTTGGGAATGATTTCCCATCACTTTAGCATGTGCATTTGCATTTGGTTTGGATTGGATTGGCGAAAAACTCCAATTTTTAGTGTTTTTGGTAAAATTCTGCACTTAGGTCGTTCTGCCAATACTAGGTCGTTCGCGTGGAAAAGTCTCGGCCTTCAAATAGCTCGTTTCTGGCCTTAAACTCGTTCGCATACGTTAGGTCGTTCGCCTCGAAATTAGGTCGTTGGGCTTTAGGTCGTAGGTCGTTGGACCCTAGGTCGCTCGCGTTTAGGTTGTTCTAGGCCTTAATTCACTTGGCTGCTTAGGTCGCGAGTTCCACTAGGTCGTATGAACCATAAGGTCGTTGGCGTGCATAGGTCGCTAGGTCGCTCGGCCTTCATTCCTTAGGTCGTTCAACGTTGCAGCTTGGCCTTCATTCCTTAAGTCGCTACTCCTTAGCTCGTTACACCATTCGGTCGTATGACCTTTAACCTGATAGGTTGCATGACCTTTAACTCTTTAGGTCGCTTGATCGTTATCCCGTTAGGTCGTAGGCCGTTTGACCGTATTACCTTGTTAGGTCGCTTGGCCTTTTCAGTTAGGTCGCATGACCACAGGGTTGCTCCAGTTAGGTCGCATGACCCCTTAACTCGCTCGGCCTTGTCATTTTTAGGTCGCGAGTTTAATTAGGTCGTTCGGCTTTAAAACGTTAGGTCGCTTGGCCTGTGCTATTGTTAGGTCGCGAGTTCCTTAGGTCGCTCGCCACCCTTAGGTCGCTTACCTTGTTGAGTCGCACCTCACCTTAGCTCGGCCATGTTAGGTCGCGAGTTTCCCTTAGGTCGCGTGTACCCTAGGTCGCAACCTTTAGGTCGCTCGATCCTATCCTCCCTTAGGTCACAACCTTTAGGCCCCCACACCCCCATCTTGAGGGGTTGCCACCCCCCTGGACCCCCCTCCGTAGGGGATCTTATCTGAAAAACATTCAACGGAACTTGCTTTGTTGAGATGCTGAGTTGACCATTCTTCGAGACAAACTATCTTTGGCTTCTCGGTCGATTTTATGGTATCACGGCCTTGCTAAGAAGGCGGGATAAAAACTTTAGAAACATGAAGGTTTCAATACTAGTAGTAAATATCAAAACTCTTTCAACAAAATGATTTCAACTCTATTTTCAATAACTAAGCTCTTTTCTCAAACCGTTTTTCAATCTACCAGTATACACAAACCTTTACCTCACTCGGATGAGAAATCTAATTAAACAGCTTAGTAAAACAAGTGGTATGAAACGCTTGCGTTCACTTCGTCGGTTAATTCTTGGACTTGTTCGATTGAACCTCTTGTGACAATTTTCTAGTGAAGATTTACAGTTTGTTCGTAAATATTTAAGTTAAGCAAGTAGTTATGGGACACGAAGATAAACTTTCATATTTACTAGCTTAGTGTAATTGAAACTTATCGTTGATCATGACGATCATTTTATGATTTAGACTAGCAATTGTGCGATGTCTCTTTGTTTGCAAGGTTAGACTAGACCTCATGGGTGTGATTCCGACTCACACATATCTCTTTGACCGCAAGGTTAGTCTAGACACCATTTGTGTGATTCCACTCACACATACCGTTTTGTTCCAAGGTTAGGCTCGACACCATTTGTGTGATTCCACTCACACATACCTTTTTTCTTTTGGTTAGCCTAGACCTCATCTGGGTGATTCCGACTCACCCATATGGGGTAGCTCCCCATGGTCTTCGGACCGTCATGTGATAGGCCTCTTTCCCTTTTTCTGTGATTTCTGGATTTCTTGTGTTGATTTCTGGAATTTATGCCATTGACCTGTTATGAGTACAAGTTTAGGGTATGATGCCCTCTTTGGATCTTTGAGAAGATTCTTGTGATATTGATTTATCTCTTATTGATTGATCTTCTGTTGATCATCATTTCCATACTTATAGTAGTATGTTAGTATGGATATTTTATGTTTATGCCATATCTTTTATTTTATACCATGTCATCTGATATTTATAGCTAGACTAATCCGTTTATTATTTTCTTATATAATACTCGGGTCAGACCGAGATGTTACAGGTGCTTCTGCTTAACTTCTTCCCGGGATTTGCTACTCTGACTTTTGGCTAACTATTTAGATTAGCAGTTTTTGTTGTATACACTTGAGATATAGACTCATAGTTGTAATATTTTGTATAACACGTGTTGCTATTCTTTTGTATTATTGTGGATCTCTTTGACCACTACTCTGATGTACACTTTCATGTGTTAGTTATATATTGATATCTTCTTCCGCCTTTGTGATATGGATGTCTGTGACTGATTTGTGTTATGCTTATTTCTAAGTTTGTTTCCGAAGATTATTTATAGCCACCGTGTGATAAGCAATCACATGGATGGTCGCTCCTCAACAGCCTTATTCATCGTGCTAGTTGACAGCACTACACCATAGTGTTCTTGGCTAGCGTGGGTATAGAGGTGGGGCGTCACACTAGTGTACCACGTACCCTATCCTTAATGAGTAAACCCTCTAGAGCCAAGGTTCTCGCTTAACCTTCTGCTCTGATACCAAATGTAACGACCCGGAGTTTTCGATCTCGAAAATTTCAAACAGTTAGGAAAAGAAGAAAAAGAGATAGAAGAAGAAACAAAAACGAAACACCAACATCTCATAATCGCAGTGAATAAAATATAATAACAAATAATAACAGTTATACAAAGGAAAATTGTACTTATCAAATTACACTTTAATACATCAGAGTTACATATATACACAAACAATGGAAAGATACAATCATGTCCTAGATAACTAGATAACTACAGTATATCACAGCGGAAAACACTCCATACGTTCGTGCCATCCAGCTCGCCTTCTGAGCTCCAGATCGTCCTTACCTGAAGAAGCTGCAATACTCGGTCTGACCCGAGCATTACATCAAAGTGACACCCAGGTCAGGTTGGAAACCAGCGTGAGTAAAACCCATCTAACAAGAAAATACTTATGCAATATACTTATTTAAAACCCGGGGTAACTCGTATCAACTTACAAATTCACAATTCGTTATAGACAACACTTATTTCACACATAAATCTCTAAGTACCAAAACTTAGATTAAATGGTCCAATCATTTAAATTATTTCATCCTAGCCTATTGTTTTCACTTATCAAATCTATATAGAATTTTATAGATTACAAATCGAAGTGGTTTCGGATATGTACAAATACCCGACCCCAGTCTCTTCGAGTTCAATACCATCTTAACCCAAATTATTTAAGTGGAATACAATTCAACTTTAAATACAAGATGTCACTTTTTACACAGCAATTCATCCCGATGGATAACCACATTATCACTGTTCAACCCAATCATATCATATCATAAAACATTTCATATCAGAGATATCAACCAACTCAAGGCATTTAACATCATTCAATCATTCATAAGCAAGATTGATTACTTCTAAAATTAATTAAATTTATCTCTAATTAAATAAATTACTAGTCTTTAATCACTTAGATACCTTTACTTAACATTAATTAATTTCAAAACGGTTAATTGATCATCCTTTAATTATCATCTTAATTAATCACCCTTGATTAATTGTCCTTTAATTATATTAAGTAATCAACTCTTAATTAATTTCACAAATTAATTTACCTTTATCCATTCACATTAATCACATATATCCTTGATTAATTACTCAAATTTATTATTCTATAATCACTTACATTGATTAATCATCCTTTAATTAACCTCACTTGTTAATTGATTAACCCCTAATTAATTTCCTTAATTAATCAACCCTTTAATTAATTACACTAAGTAATTAATTCTCAATTACTTCCCTTAAGTAATTTAACCTTTAATTACTTTCATCAAGTAATTATCTAATTAACTAACCTCTAATTATCAATAGTTAATCTTACTTCTTAATTAATTAATTCTTAATTAACAATTAATTAATCCTTAATTAATTAACCAAACCTTTATAAATTAATTGATCTTCAATTAATTAATTTAACTTTAATTACCTTATTAATTAAATTAATCATTAACATTAAAACCTTAACTAATATTTCAAGATAAAACATTTACATTAATTACCTAACTTTAATTAGTACATGATTTTAAAACATTTCATCTTAATTCATGCTTAATTACTTTTAAAAATTAATTTTTTTTAAGAATACTTAAACAATTTTCAAATTAAAGCATAAAACTTTTAAACCAAAATAGTTTAAAAACATTTATCATCAAATAGTTTAACCAAATTTTAATTTAAATTTTAAAACTAGCTTTTCAAAACTTTTAAAAATATTTACAAGCTTGCTTCGGATTCCGCCCGCCTCTTTTAAAACTAATTAAAACTTTGTTTAAAATTAAAGTTTTGCTTTTAAAATTTGGAAATCATTTTAGTTTAAAATCTAGACAAGTTTTAAAAACTAGAAACAAAATGTTTCCAAGCCAACACAACAAATTCTCGAGTAAACATGGAAAAACTCTCGAGTCGAACCCATGCAAATACGTGTAACAACCCGCATATTTATCGATTTTATATTTAAATATTTTATTTAAATATTTTGTCGTTAATCGGATATTGGTCCAAAAAGTTATTTTTTTGCAAACGGTCAAATTAGGACTCGAGACCACTTCCATTGAGTTAGAAATGTCGTTTAAAATTTTTTTAAGTATAAACATTGATAGGTTTGGAGTTAGTGGAATTTCACTACCTTTTTCACTTGAGACTTTGGTTTGGACTTAGCCTATTAAACCCAAGTTCCAACCCCTTCTTCTCACTCTTCATAAATTTCCTAACAACCAAGTTTAGCATTAATGGTGAGTGGAATGGGAAACTAAAATTCCAAGCCTAGGTTTCAACTTCAAATCCATCATTCAATTCCAAATTCAAAGAGAAGATATTGGATTCAAGCTTCTTATATTGAGATTGAAGTGGATTGATTCATGCTTTGCTTCAAAGCTTCATTTTCATTGATTTTTGGTACAAAGGTGAGATTTTTATCTCACAATTCTAGCCTATAACTATATTGGACTGTTGGGAATGATTCCCTATCATTTTGGCATGCATATTAGCATTTGGTTTGGATTGGATTGGCGAAAAACTCTAATTTTTAGCGTTTTGGGGAATTTTCTGCACTTAGGTCGTTCTGGCCATTTTTCTATGTTCGGAGTTAGGTCGCTCGCGATCTAACCCTTAGGTCGCTCGCGTGTTATCGCGCTAGGTCGCACTGCCTTGAATTTTCACTTCCGAGTTAGGTCGTAGGTCGTATGGACCTTAGGTCATAGGTCGTTCTGGCCATTTCAGACGTCTTCGGAGTTAGGTCGTCTGGACCTTAGGTCGTAGGTCGTATGGACCTTAGGTCGTAGGTCGTATGGACCATAGGTCGTAGGTCGTTCTGGCCATTTCTAACGTCTTCGGAGTTAGGTCGAATGGACCTTAGGTCGCAAGGTCGCAAGGTCGCAAGGTTGCAAAGTCGCAAGATCGTAGGTCGCGTGGCCATCTTCTTTAGACCGTTAGGTCGCGAGTATTAGGTCGTTAGACCTTACCTTCCTTAGGTCGTATGACTATTTGGACGCTTGACCAGTTTAGGTCGTTAGACCTTAACACAGTAAGGTCGTTAGGACCATTTAGGTCGCAAGACCACAAGGTCGTTAGGTCGAAGAACCTTAAGTCGTTATACCTTTTAGGTCGCTCGACCTAGTTAGGCCGTTAGGTCGCATGACCTTATTCCAGCTAGGTCATTAGACCTTTGTGCCGTTAGGTCGCGTGCCCTCTGCAAATCTTTAGGTCGTGTGACCTCGTATCTGACCTTAGGTCGTTAGGTCGTATTTGACCTTAGGTCGGTAGGTCGTATAGACTTTAAGTCGTCCCCCCCCCATTTGGTCGCTCGATCCTATCCTCCCTTAGGTCTTCACTAGGTCGTACCGTTTTGGACGGGACGCTGCCGCGCACCCTGCCGGGGGCGCTGCCCCCTGGACCCCCGCGACCTGACCGGGCAGGTCGAACCCCGTAGCAAGGGGGTTGCCCCCAAACCCCACCTTGGGGGGTTGCCACCCCTTGGACCCCCCATCCGTAAGGGATATTATCTGAAAAACATTCAACAGAACTTGCTTTGTTGAGATACTGAGTTGACATTCTTCGAGACAAACTATCTTGGGCTTCTCGGTCGATTTTATGGATTTTTGAATATCTATTTCGATGGATTCTTTATTGATTTCTTTGGATTTTATTCACGTCTTCGAATGTGAATTTTTATGATTGATTGTTTCTACAATCACTTCTATGATTTGTCACTTTAAAATATAAAGGTTTTCTATACTAGTATTAAATATCAAAACTCTTTCCACAAAATGAATTTAACCCTATTTTCAATAACAAAGCTCTTTTCTTAAACCGTTTTCCAATCTACTAGTATATACAAACCTTTACCTCACTTGTATGAGAAATCTAATTAAACGACTTAGTAAAACAAGTGGTATGAAACGCTTGCGTTTGCTTCGTCGGTTAATTCTTGGACTTGTTCGATTGAATCTCGTGTGACAATTTTCTAGTGGAGATCTACAATTTGTTCGTAAATATTTAAGTTAAGCTAGTGGTTATGGGACATGAGGCTAAGATCATATATTTACCAACTTATTGTAATTGACACTTCTCGTTGATCATGACGATCATTTTATGATTTAGACTAGCAATTGTGCGATGTCTCTTTGTTTGCAAGGTTAGACTAGACCTCATGGGTGTGATTCCGACTCACACATATCTCTTTGTCCGCAAGGTTAGTCTAAACACCATTTGTGTGATTCCACTCACACATACCTTTTTATTGCGAGGTTAGGCTAGACACCATTTGTGTGATTCCACTAACACATACCTTTTTGCTTTTTGGTTAGCCTGTACCTCATCCGGGTGATTCCGACTCACCGATATGGGGTAGCTCCCCATGGTCTTCGGACCGTCATGTGATAGGCCTCTTTCCCTTTTTCTGTGATTTCTGGATTTCTTGTGTTGATTTCTGGAATTTATGTCATTGACTTGTTATGAGTGCAAGTTTAGGGTATGATGCCCTCTTTGGATCTTTGAGAAGATTCTTGTGATATTGATTTATCTCTTATTGATTGAACTTCTGTTGATCATCATTTGCATACTTATAGTAGTATGTCAGTATGGATATTTTATGTTTATGCCATATCTTTTATTTTATATCATGTCATCTGATATTTATTGCTAGACTGATCCGTTTATTATTTTCTTAAATAATACTCGGGTCAGGCCAAGATGTTACAGGTGCTTCTGCTTGACTTCTTCCTGGGATTTGCTACTCTGACTTTTGGCTAACTATTTAGATTAGTAGTTTTTGTTGTATACACTTGAGATATAGACTCATAGTTGTATTCTTTTGTATAGCACGTGTTGCTATTCTTTTGTATTATTGTGGATCTTTTTGACCACTACTCTGATGTACACTTTCATGTGTTAGTTTTATATTCATATCTTCTTCCGCCTTTGTGATATGGATGTCTGTGACTGATTTGTGTTATGCTTAATTCTTTGTTTGTTTCCAAAGATTATTTATAGCCACCGTGTGATAAGCAATTACATGGATGGTCGCTCCTCAACAGCCTTATTCTCCGTGCTAGTTGACAGCACTACACCGTAGTGTTCTTGGCTAGCGTGGGTATGGAGGTGGGGCGTCACAGCTTGGTATCAGAGCCAAACTTCGAAACAATGTAGAATAACTTAACAAGGATCATCGTCCTAAGTCCACCTTAGGAGTTATGTCTTAGGATTAATTCGAGTCGTCGTACCGATTCATCTTATATCCTTTATGATTCCTTGTTTTTTCTAGCAAGATTGCTTGATATTCATTAGTTAATAATCTTATTCTTTCTCTTCTTTCTTTCTTAAGGAAGAGAAATGATTAGACCTGGTCGTCCCAGAGCTGGACCATCTAGTGCTCCACCCCAAGATGGAGTTTTTATGACTACCCAGTAACTTCTTGACCTTGTCACGAATGCTCAAGCAGCTGGTTCTAATCCGGAACCTACTCACCCTAAATTTGGGTTTGCACGTTTGTGCAATAATTACACCAACTTGGGTGGGAAGCAATTTAAAGGTTCTGAAACTATCATCGAGGTCCAGGCTTGGTTGAGGACCTGCGATCGAATCTTCATTCGCATGAATCTCGTCGATCTTCACTGTGTTCAGGTGGCTTCCAGTATGCTCCAAGAGAGAGCATTGGACTGGTACGAACTCCTTATTTCTGAAGTCGACGAAGCGGACCTTACCTGGGAGCAATTTCGGACACGCTTCGAGTTAAAATTTGTACCAAAAGCAGAGAAGGTAACTCTGGCTCGACGCTTTATGAACCTTGTTCAAGGTGAGTCCTCTGTGACTGATTACGTCGCAGCCTTTGTGTCGCTTTCCAAATATGGGTTTGAATACATCAACACCCCATTGAAGAAGAACCAGAGGTTCGTTTATGGCTTAAACAAAAGCCTCAAGAAGCCAATACTTCTAAAGTTAGAAGTTCCTTTCGACCAACTTATAGATATCGCTCTTCATCTGGAAGAGGCTGATAAAAAAAGGTATGTTGAAGTAGTGGCTTCCAAACCCAACTTCGACAACAAAAAGAGGCCCAATAAATTCAAAGGCCCTTATCCCAACAAAAAGGGTAAGCAAGCAACCCTGCGGCAAAGTCTCCTTCTCCTAGTGGTGCGAGATGCTTCAACTGTGGATCTGGGGATCATTTTGCGAATAAGTGCTCTAAGCCCAAATCTTGTCGCTATTGTAAGAGCCCAGATCATTACATACATCAATGCCTCAAACGTGAAGGCAAGAAGGAAGGAAAGATGAATGTGGCTCAAGCCCCTGGCAACACATCTCGTGGCCAAGGTATTTCTCATTCCATTCTTGATGGTATTATTTTATTTCATGATCAACCTATTAGAGTTCTCTTTGATATGGGTGCATCCCATTCTTTTATATCAATGGAACTGGTAGACACTTTTTCCTTAAGTGTTACTGCATTAATGACTTCTTTAAAAATTGCGAATCCTGTTGGTGGATCCGCAACTCTTAGTTTGCTTTGTAAAGATGTGGAGATTATTTTATGCGATTTTTCTTTCCTAGCCAATTTGCATGTTATGCGTTACTTAGGCTTTGGAATGATATTGGGTATGGACTGGTTTAACCGTTATGAAGCTCATATCCTATGTCCTAAGCGGACTATTTATCTCCGACATCCGCAATCTGCAAATCAAATTTCTATTATTCTTAAAGATTTGGATTCTTCTTTGACTGCATCTTAATATTCTTTAAATCCTCGAGACGACGACGACGACGAGGAGGAGGACGTCATTTTTCGAATTCACATTGTCCGTGAATTTTTCGACATATTCAAGCCCGTTTTAGGTTTACCACCTAAGCGAGCAATTGAGTTCAGAATTAATCTTACCTCTGAATCTCAACCTATTACTCGTCCTCCTTATCGCATGTCCAATAAGGAAAATGAAGAGATGTGCAAACAATTATCCGAATTGGAGACGAAGCAATTTATTCGCTCTAGTTCCTCGCCTTGGGGAGCTTCGGCTATTTTTGTAAAGAAATCTGATGGTACTCTTAGGATCTGCGTTGATTATCGCAAGCTTAACGATCTTACTATTAAAAATAAATATCCTTTACCTCGGATTGATGATCTATTCGATCAGCTTAGTGGTGCTAAGGTCATTTCACAATTGGACTTGGCTACCAGTTTCCATCAGCTTCGTATCGCAGAGGATAGCATTCCTTTGACATCATTCCGTACTCGATATGGATCTTATGAATGGCTTGTTATGCCATTTGGGTTAACGAATGCTCCAGCTTATTTCGTTGACCTCATGAATCGAGTTTTCAAAGATTTCCTCGATCGGTTTGTTCTCATATTCATTGATGATATTCTCGTGTATTCAAAAACCGAGGAGGAACATGAGAAACATCTTCGGATTGTATTGGAAACTTTTAGGAGTAATCAATTAAATGCGAAATTTTCTAAATGCCACTTTTGGCAATCTCGTGTGAAGTTTCTCGGTCATATTATTTCTGAATCCTGACTTTCCGTGCATCCTTCAAAGATTGAAGCGATTCAAGATTGGAAAAGACCTGAGAGTGTGACTGAAATCCATAGCTTTCTCGGATTGGCGGGCTATTACCGTCGTTTTATTAAAGACTTTTCTAAGATTGTCGTGCCACTCACTGGCTTGACTAAGAAGGGAGTTAAACACATTTGGTCGGACAAATGTGAAGCCTCTTTTCATAAATTGAAAGAACTCCTTTCCGATGCTCCTATTTTCGTTATTCCCGAAGGGAATCAAGATTTTGTTGTTTATAACGATGCTAGTCGCGTTGGTTTGGGTGCCGTTCTTATGCAAAAAGAATGTGTTATTTCTTATGCTTCTAGGCAATTGAAGCCAGCCGAGACTAGATATGCCACACATGATTTAGAACTCGCGGCTATTGTTTTCGCCCTTCGAATTTGGCGTCATTATCTACCGGGAGAGAAATTTATTCTTTACACGGATCATAAGTCTTTGAAATATTTATTTTCTCAAAAGGAACTTAATTTACGTCAACAACGTTGGCTCGAGTTCCTTGCTCCTTATGATCTTGATATTCTTTATACCCCCGGTAAGGGTAATCGTGTCGCTGATGCTCTTGGCCGTAAACAACAAGCAGTTGTTTCTATGATGATATCCGAATGGAACGATCTCGAGATTTTATCCACTTGTGAGATTCGAGAGCGCGTATACGATTTATGCTCATCACTTGTTTTATGTAGCCTTGAGGCTCATCCTTCTCTTTTAGACCGCATTCTTGAAGCTCAAGGGCTAGATCCTGAATTGGCTCTTCTTAGCCAAAATGTTAAGGATAAAATTGATATTGAAGGTTTGAAAGACTTTGATATTGATTCTCGTGGTGGCATTCGAAAATTTGGTAAACTTATCGTACCAAATATTGGTGATCTTCGTAAAGATATTTTAGAAGATTCCCATCGTTTTAAATTCACCATTCATCCCGGTAGTAGTAAAATATACGCTGATATGAAGCGACTTTATTATTGGAAGGGAATGAAATCTGATATTGCTAACTTTGTTAAGTGTTGCATGACTTGCCAACTTGTCAAGGCCGAACATCTAAGGCCTGGTGGGTTATTGCAACCTCTAGAAATTCCAATTTGGAAGTGGGACCAAATTCCCATGGATTTTATAGATGGCCTTCCCCGTTCTCGTTCGGGTCATGATAGCTTATGGGTGATCGTTGATAGACTTACTAAATCCGCCCATTTTATTCCCGTTCGGTCTAACCGAACCGTTCCTCTTTTGGCCAAATTCTTTATCAAAGAAATTGTTAAATTGCATGGAGTTCCTACTTCTATTGTTAGCGATCGTGATCCATTGTTTACTAGTGGATTTTGGAAGAGTCTTCAAAAAGCTTTGGGAACGAAGCTTAATTTTAGCACCGCTTATCACCCCCAGTCCGATGGACAAACCGAGCGTGTGAATCAAACCCTTGAAGATCTTCTTCGAGCTTGTATGATTGAATTTGGTGGAAGTTGGGAAGATCATATTTCACTTGTCGAATTTTTCTATAATAATAGCTTCCAATCTAGTATTGGTATGGCATCTTTCGAGGCACTCTACGGAAGGCCATGCCGATCTCCTTCTTGTTGGCTTGAGGCCGGTGAGAAGCTGGTTTTAGGTCTAGACTTTATTCGTGATTTCTCAGAAAAGATTGAACTTATTCGACATAGGATGAAAGAAGCCCAGAGTAGACAAAAATCCTATGCCGATAATTGAAGAAGGAAATTAGAATTTTCTGTTGGTGATCTTGTTTTTATTCGTGTTTCACCTATGAAAGGTGTTGTACGTTTCAGTCGGTCGGGAAAGTTAGCGCCTCGATATATTGGGCCATTTCCTATCACTGTACGTATTGGTTCCATGGCTTATCGCCTTTCATTACCGGCTCAGTTTTCTGCCATGCATGACTTATTTAACGTTTCTCAATTACGGAAATGCCTTCGAGATTCTGATTCTATTCTTGAGCCTGGTATTTTGGAAGAAATTGAAGTTTCGCCAAATTTAACTTAGGAGCAGCATCCTATTCGAATTATTGCTTCCGAGGTCAAACGACTTCGAAATAAAGATGTTCCGCTTGTGAAGTTTCAATGGTCCTCAAATCCTAAGGATTGCTCTTGGGAATCCAGAGAATTCATTGAGCGAACACATCCGGACTTGCTTACTCCTGCTCTTTGAGTGAACCTTCTGTTTCAAATTTCTTTTGTGTTAATATGCTTTTATGGTTGTTACTTTTTATTTCCATCTTATATATTGCGAAGACGCAATTTCTTTAAGGAGGGGAGTCTGTAACAACCCGCATATTTATCGATTTTATATTTAAATATTTTATTTAAATATTTTGTCGTTAATCGGATATTGGTCCGAAAATTTTTTTTTTGAAAACGGTCAAATTAGAACTCGAGATCACTTCCATTGAGTTTGAAATGCCGTTTACAATTTTTTTAAGTATAAACATTAATAGGTTTGGAGTTAGTGGAATTTCACTACCTTTTTCACTTGAGACTTTGGTTTGGACTTAGCCTATTAAACCCAAGTTCCAACCCCTTCTTCTCACTCTTCATAAATTTCCTAACAACCAAGCTTTAGCATTAATGGTGAGTGGAATGGGAAATTAAAATTCTAAGCCTAGGTTTCAACTTCAAATCCATCATTCAATTCCAAATTCAAAGAGAAGATATTGGATTCAAGCTTCTTATATTGAGATTGAAGTGGATTGATTCTTGCTTTGCTTCAAAGCTTCATTTTCATTGATTTTTGGTGCAAAGGTGAGATTTTTATCTCACAATTCTAGCGTATAACTATATTGGACTGTTGGGAATGATTCCCTATCATTTTGGCATGCATATTAGCATTTGGTTTGGATTGGATTGGCGAAAAACTCCAATTTTTAGCGTTTTGGTGAATTTTCTACACTTAGGTCGTTCTGTCCATTTTTCTATGTTCGGAGTTAGGTCGCTCGCGTGTTATCGCGCTAGGTCGAACTGCCTTGAATTTTCACTTCGGAGTTAGGTCGTAGGTCGTATGGACCTTAGGTCGTAGGTCGTTTTGGCCATTTCTAACGTCTTCGGAGTTAGGTCGAATGGACCTTAGGTCGCAGGTCATATGGACCTTAGGTCGTAGGTCGTATGGACCTTAGGTCGTAGGTCGTTCTGGCCATTTCTAACTTCTTCGGAGTTAGGTCGTATGGACCTTAGGTCGCAAGGTCGCAACGTCGCAAAGTCACAAGGCCGTAGGTCGCGTGGCCATCTTCTTTAGACCGTTAGGTCGTGATAGGTCATTAGACCTTACCTTCCTTAGGTCGCATGACTATTTGGATGCTTAACCAGTTTAGGTCGTTAGACCTTAATATAGTTAGGTCGTTAGACCTTAATATAGTTAGGTCGTTAGACCATTTAGGTCGCAAGAACACAAGGTCGTTAGGTCAAAGAACCTTAAGTCGTTATTCCTTTTAGGTCGCTCGACCAAGTTAGGCCGTTAGGTCGCATGACCTTATTCCAGTTAGGTCGTTAGGCCTTTGTGCCGTTAGGTCGCGTGCCCTCTGCAAATCTTTAGGTCACGTGACCTCGTATCTGACCTTAGGTCGTTAGGTCGTATTTGACCTTAGGTCGGTAGGTCGTATAGACTTTAAGTCGTCCCCCCCATTAGGTCGCTCGATCCTGTCCTCCCTTAGGCCTTCACTAGGTCGTACCGTTTTGGATGGGGCGCTGCCCCGCACCCCGCCGGGGGCGCTGCCCCCTGGACCCCCGCGACCTGACCAGGCAGGTCGAACCCCGTAGCGGGGGCGTTGCCCCCACACCCCCACCTTGGGGGTTGCCACCCCCTGGACCCCCCATTCGTAAGGGATCTTATCTGAAAAACATTCAACATAACTTGCTTTGTTGAGATACTGAGTTGACCATTCTTCGAGACAAACTATCTTGGGCTTCTCGGTCGATTTTATGGATTTTTGAATATCTATTTCGATGGATTCTTTATCGGTTTCTTTGGATTTTATTCACGTCTTCGAATGTGAATTTTTATGATTGATTGTTTCTACAATCACTTCTATGATTTGTCACTTTAAAATATAAAGGTTTTCTATACTAGTAGTAAATATCAAAACTCTTTCCACAAAATGACTTCAACCCTATTTTCAATAACAAAGCTCTTTTCTTAAACCGTTTTCCAATCTACTAGTATATACAAACCTTTCCCTCATTCGTATGAGAAATCTAATTAAACGACTTAGTAAAACAAGTGGTATGAAACGCTTGCGTTTGCTTCGTCGGTTAATTCTTGGACTTGTTCGATTGAATCTCGTGTGACAATTTTCTAGTGGAGATCTACAATTTGTTCGTAAATATTTAAGTTAAGCTAGTGGTTATGGGACATGAGGCTAAGCTCATATATTTACCAGCTTATTGTAATTGACACTTCTCGTTGATCACGACGATCATTTTATGATTTAGACTAGCAATTGTGCGATGTCTCTTTGTTTGCACGGTTAGACTAGACCTCATGGGTGTGATTCCGACTCACACATATCTCTTTGTCCGCAAGGTTAGTCTAGACACCATTTGTGTGATTCCACTCACACATGCCTTTTTGTTGCGAGGTTAGGCTAGACACCATTTGTGTGATTCCACTCACACATACCTTTTTGCTTTTTGGTTAGCCTAGACCTCATCCGGGTGATTCCGACTCACCCATATGGGGTAGCTCCCCATGGTCTTCGTACCGTCATGTGATAGGCCTCTTTCCATTTTTCTGTGATTTCTGGATTTCTTGTGTTGATTTCTGGAATTTATGTCATTGACTTGTTATGAGTACAAGTTTAGGGTACGATGCCCTCTTTGGATCTTTGAGAAGATTCTTGTGATATTGACTTATCTCTTATTGATTGATCTTCTGTTGATCATCATTTGCATACTTATAGTAGTATGTCAGTATGGATATTTTATGTTTATGCCATATCTTTTATTTTATATCATGTCATCTGATATTTATAGCTAGACTGATCCGTTTGTTATTTTCTTAAATAATACTCGGGTCAGGCCGAGATGTTACAGGTGCTTCTGCTTGACTTCTTCCCGGGATTTTCTACGCTGACATTTTGCTAACTATTTAGATTAGCAGTTTTTGTTGTATACACTTGATATATAGACTCATAGTTGTATTCTTTTGTATAGCACGTGTTGCTATTCTTTTGTATTATTGTGGATCTTTTTGACCACTACTCTGATGTACACTTTCATGTGTTAGTTTTATATTCATATCTTCTTCCGCCTTTGTGATATGGATGTCTGTGACTGATTTGTGTTATGCTTATTTCTATGTTTGTTTTCGAAGATTATTTATAGCCACCGTGTAATAAGCAATTACATGGATGGTCGCTCCTCAACGGCCTTATTCTCCGTGCTAGTAGACAGCACTACACCGTAGTGTTCTTGGCTGGCGTGGGTATAGAGGTGGGGCGTCACAATACGATACAAGAAAACAAATCTTCTCCACTTTATCTTCCCCGAGTCGAACAGCAGAGAAAACATGACATACTCCAGGCCAAATGTTTCTTCCCCAAACTCAAAACCCAGATGCATATGAACAATTCACCGTGCATGACCGGAAATCTTGACGACGACCAACTCTCCATCCTTTGCCAACCCACACTCGACCTCCACAACCACCACGACGATGCAGCATAACGAAAAATGATGGCAATACCAAAATCGAAATCACGATCAAAACTGAAAATGAAATACGATCGAAAAATCACCGGCCGTCGACGATCCACTCCACCAAAACCCAAACGCTTTGGCCACAGACCCGCATCGAACCACCGAAGCCATTCCGCCCTAAGCGGTTCAACTCGATGCGCCACAGTCACCTTACTCACCTCGGTAACCCCGACCTCCAAAACTAACCACCAAACCCTACATCCTTCATTCCAAACCACCATGGCCTAAAATAAAATCAACCCCTATTTTCCAGTGACCCTTGACACCCCAGCCACCACTATGCCAAACCCTAAGCTCTAGTTCGCCTCCGATCGTCGCGGGTAGCCAAAATACCCAAAAATGTTCAACACTGAATATTTCCTTGAATCCCAAACTAAAAATCACAAATTTTGCGCCTAAATTCATGATTTGAGTTCACTTTCCATATTACATAATCAGAGATTTAAGTTAACATATTTGAATTTTTCCTATTTCCTGATATCCACTGTAATTTTAAATTTTACAGAGTATTAACTATATACAGTCACTAGAAATTATTTTTAAAAAACAAGAATACAATGTTATTAATATTTTCTTTCCAGCAATCAAAGTCTAATTTTTATTATTTAGGAAGATAGGAATTATTTTGCAGTTGATCTTGCCATGATTATTAACAGAAACATATATGCAAAATTCTGCAGGCATTTTCAATCCATCACAGAATTTAAACCAGATTTAAATTGAACATTCACGCATATACATTTATATCATTATCACACTGATATATATATATGCACCAAAGATTTTGTTTTAAGTGTTTACTCACCTGTTACTGTTTGAAACAAAGGCTAAAAACTGAAGAGCTTTTGATAGAAAAAGGCTAGAAATCTGTTGTAACTGAAATGCCTGAACTTAGTTCAGTTGTTGAATGATTTGATCTTGCTCTTATTTTCTTTGTTGAAATGATTAGGTTCTTTTAAAAAAAACTGATTTGATGAAGCTTTTAAAATCAAAGAAGAGTGCTTGCTTTATACCAAGGCTTTTGAAAATTGTTTGCAGAATTTAGAATTTTGAAATGAATTTCATTCTTTGCCTTAATTTTAGGTTGAAGTGTGAGTTGATACAATTTTCTGGTTTGTAAGTTTACTAGCTTGTTCTTCTTCGCTTTTGAAAATGAGATAGGGAAAAGAAGAATGAAGGAGAAGAAGTATGGTTGTATAGAATTAATTTTGATCTACTAAAATTAAAGAAAATAAAAATGAAAAATGTGACACTTGTAAAAAGAATTAACACTTGTCTCTAAACTTATTTAATTTGTAAACACATGTTATTAGAGAGGTTTAAATCTTAACACATGTAACTTGCATGCATAAGTAAATTTTTAAATGTTTTAAAAAGATTTTGTACTTAATTTTCTAATTTATAAATACATATTTTAATTTGTAGAAATAAATTCCTTTAAAAAGAAAATGATATAAACAATTTATATTCTAAATAAAATCAAATAAAACACATTCTAAAACCATTGCATAATTTAAGATATATATATATAGCTATCCTTTGAATTTCAAATTTAAATATTCAAATTTAAATTCAATTTCAAATCCAATTTTAAAAATCCATTTAATATATATATATATATATATATATATATATTTAAACAAATACAATTTCAACTTGTATAAAATAATTTCATTTAAAATATATATATATATAACACATTATTATTTTGTTTGTAAATAACAATTTTACAAATTTTTAAATAATAAATAAAGGAGACTACCTAATAAATATTTATCCAGTTGTAAATATTTATTATCAGACTTATTTGTTCAATCTATAAATCAGTAATTCTATTAATTAACCTAGTTATTTATCAATTACCAGATACTCTAAAGTTCGGGTTATCACAGTTGAAAACACTAAAACTCCTTAGTTCAATTCCAATTAAAATTTCAAATCCAAAAAATCAAACTCCTCAAGAAAATTCGAAAAAATTATATTTTGAATATCTCATCAATACGAATCTGCATTTAGTGTCTATTTTTGCAATGGGTGCTCGAGCCTGACAGAAATCTCGATCAAATCACGTTATTCGTAAACCCTAAGCGTCAAATCAGGGGTTTCTGATTTCATTATTAATAGGCAAAATTGACGTGTGGGTTTTATGGAGATCGCTGCATGGATTTGAACGGTGGTAGCCGCATGACCTGGATCTATGAGTTGTGGCCGGAATTTGTGTGTTAGGGTTTGAAACCCTAGCTTATAGGGTGGCGGCGCTCGGAAATTCAGACGATCGGACCGGTGGGAGGAGGAAGTCTTCGATGTGGCAAGTTCAACGGAGGTTGTCCAGTCGTCGACAGTGGCCTATAGGTGGCGCTATGGTCGGTCAAAGGCTTGGTGACATGTTGGGTTTCGTTTGGAGACCTCGTGTGAGCAGTTGCATGAAGGGGAGCTGACGTGGTAGTAATACGTGTACAACTATTTACTTCTTTTATTATCTATTTGTTTAAATTTAAATTGTATAATCTTCTTATATCGATATCTTCTGCATATGAGGTCCGATTCACATGCAGTTTTCTCCACTGCGATCCTATCGAAATTTCAGACATTTTCATGCTGATTTGGATAGATTCTGAGACTGTTCAAATTTTAGGTTTAAATTGGATTTGAATTCAATTTAAATTCAAAAGGTGAGTGTTTTAAACCACTCACAACTTATAAAATTTCTTATGTTTGTTAAATTGATTTATGATGCGGTTAGAAATTTATTTATGACTGTTTGGCATATTTTGAATCATTATCTCAGTTTATTTAATTTATTTGGATAAAATAGTTATTTAATTTATTATTGAATATAAACTGCCAGTAAATATCTGTTATTTATTATCTGTTCTATGTTGATGTTATTGAGTGAATTGGATGATGATTGTGATAAATGTTTGATGATTGATATTGGGTGAATGGATGTTGTATTTTATATTTTTATAAATTGCAAGTTGTTAAGGATTTTTATTTCACTCAAGATTGCGGTTTGAAATGATATATAACTGTATTTATATTTTAAATTGTGGATTGAAATGATAAATATCCGTATCACTTGACCATAGGATAGAAAATTATATACAGACACCGCGGTCTATATATAAAAATATTTTGAAATGATTTCTATGGTTTGTAAAGGAATATATGGTTTTATAGAAATACTGATTTCAGATATCATATAAATGTTAATTCATATATATAGTTAAATTCTTGATTTTTAGCTATGTATAAATTTGTTTGGTATAAAACAAGTTTAAAAATAAGGATTGATTTTATTGAAAATGTAATATGGTTAAGTATTTATATAAATTACATTTTATATAGAGTTATAATGGTTTTAATAAAATTAAGGCTAAGAAGATAGATTTGAAAATGGTTTGGAATTGTATTTAATGTAGAAATTTATTAAATGAAACTGATTGGGAACTTATGGAATTTAGGATTTCTAAAGGATATAATTTATAACTTGACCTTGTTAAAGATGAATAAAATAAATATTTCAAGTATAAATAAATTGAAGGAAACATTTAGTTATTTGTAATTTGGGTTTTATTTAAATGATAATGGAGTTATAAAGTAAAATACTTCGAAACTAAATAATAGAAAATTCAACTGTTGAATCGTAATTACCAAACTTAGTTTTGAAACTGTTGAATACTTAAAATTTTAAATATATTGAATTTGAAATGGCTTATTTTGTGAATCAAATCTGTTTTGAAATCGATAAAATTTGGAATAGTTTATTTGGAAACTGAATTGAATTGAAATTTATGATTTGGGGATTTTGTTAAATACAAATTGTAGAAATTCGAGTTGTTTTAGCATTGATTTTTGAAATTGAAGAAGCCGTTGTATTATATAAAGTAATTTAAATTTTGAACCATTTAAGTGGTGGAAGTTATGTTTCAAAGTTATGAGTTTCAAAGTATTATGATTTGAAAGTGTTATATTTCAAGTGTTTTGATTTCGATGCTTATAACTTTGGAAAAACTATGATTTTGGAAAATGATATATTTGAAATAAAAATGATATTATATTGATTTGGGTTTTTATAAAAATGATATCATATTGACTTGGTTTTTGAAACGAAAATGATATCGTATTTATATGGTTTTGGAATGGGTATTATATTCTGATTTTGAAGTATAATTATTTTGAAATGACCGCGGTGCTATTATAACGTTTGGTTGTTAAAGAGACCGGAATCGGAAGTCGTCATACTCTCTACCAACTCTGAAAACCACTTTAACTACTGTGTACGGGGTGGAGATTCCAGAATGAAGTAGGATGGCAGCGGCGTTCCTTTGAGGTATATACATGGACCTAACTCCCGTGAGTTGGCATAAGGTGGCTAAAACAGGAGCGATCTCGGGCCAAGGAGGTAGCCCCTCTTATCGGACACACTCTTTCGATATTATATTATGTTTTTGAGATTGTTTTGGTGGCTACTTTTGATTGTTGATTTTGGGGTGTGGCTCAAGGTGGGCGGTAGTAGCTGTTATGCGTTACCACCAGTCCGTGTGCGTAATTGGTATATCTACCCTGGCATTGCCTTGTGTGCCGTGTCACCTACCCTAGTGAGCCTAGTACGGTTTTGGTTTTCTCCCGTAGCCCGTGTGGTAACCTCTGGTGGCTTCCCGATCAGGAGGGACTATGATACTGGATGGACTACTGGGACTATTACGAGTTAAGGGGGAGATTGGGTAACTCCTTAACGCTATTTAAAAGTAAGTTTATTTTACTATAGACATTATTATAATAGTGAAACATTACTACATAGTAAATAGTTTAACGGATCATTAGGAGAAGTGAATCCCGAACATCTCTTATGTTATTGCACTCACGTTAGAGACTGGATAGGAGATGTCAAATCCTGTAAACATCTCTGATGTTGTTCCACTCATATTATATATCGTTGATTTAACTTACATAAGATCTTTTAGTTCTGACTCGAGTGTTTTGTCTTTTCAATTTGCTCGGTTCCGCCTGAGCATTTCAGGATTTGAAGACCTTACTTCCGAAAGACGAAGACGAAGATTGTATTGTTATTATTTCCTATATTGTTCCGCTGCATCACATTGTTCCGCTGCATTCTCATTTATTATTCTTTGGTATGTGTAACTTTGATTCTGCGTTGTATAAGTATAATCAATTTTTTTGTAAAATAGCTTCATGAACTGTTATTTGATTATTATATTTTTTCGTTCCACTGCAAGATTCTGTTTTATTTTTTTCTTTCTCTGCTTTTTCTTATTCACCCCAATAACAATTCTCCCTTCTGTATGGTTTGAGTCTGACATGTGTGGTTTATCGTCGATTTAAAGCGTATCAAAAAGGCAGGATGTTACATTTGGTATCAGAGCGAGGTTTAACGATAAACCTTAGCTTTGTGGGGTTCGACTCTTTACTAATACGGTAGTAATACCCTATGATGAGTTGTTGAGAGTATATATATGAGAGAGAATATTTGTTAATGTTATAAATGGTTTTGATATTGTGTTAATTTGTTCATTTTGTGTTTACAAATTCTGGTTGGTGCATAGGATGCTACGACATCAATAGAGATTTCTAAATATTTAATAGGACAGACCGACGCAATATTTGTTTTGAAATATAGACGAATGAAATAATTTCACCTACTATATTTTCTATATATAAAATGAAAAATTTGAAAGTCTATAGGATGGATTATGTAGTGTATATGTAAGTATATGTGACTAATTATATGATGTAACTAATTATAATATTAATCTAGTAAATTATAAACTAAGCATACCAGGATTTTATACTGGTTTGGACCTCCCATCCTACGTCCAGTCCCGAAGCTCCCCTTCAGAATTCAACTATCAAACACCCTCACTTCGCCCGGAGGAATGGGCTTGGTTACAATAGCTTGTTCTTGTCAAATATGTGTTCTATAACACGATTATTGACTATTAAGTACAAATACTTCATATATATATATATATATATATATATATATATATATATATATAGAATATTAATTGAAGAGTTCTGTATATATGGAAGAGTGGAATACAAATATATGGTTGCAAGAGATCTGGATATATTAGAGTATAAGAGTAAACAGCATAAGTGCGTTAGGTGAGATCTTCTCTTTGATTCTTGATGTTATTTATAGGGGCAGAGAGATTCCTTGAGTAGTTGCATCTATTAGCAAGTGTTATATGGTCGCTTCTGATGGTGATGAAGAGTTGTAGCAAAGAGGAGCGAAGATGTCTTTTCAAATGTGGCAGTTGTTGTTTGAATTTTAAAATCCGAGTTCAGTATCAGACGTCTGGAATATGTCTCAGACGTATGGCTCTATATATTTTTGTATATAGTAGCCTTTTAGACGTCTGAGTACATTAACCAAACGTCTGATTCTATCTGGTTTGTAATCTAGAGAATTTATTCAGATGTCTGGCTAGTGCACCCTGACGTCTGATCATGTGCATGTTGCTTTTTGTGCAACTCGCTCTACTGATCCTATCGACTTGTCGTCTCTTTTAATGTTCTTTGAGCTTCGTTTTTGTCTCTCTTGTAATATTACTCTGGCAATTACCTGTAAATAGAAATATATATGCATATTCGATTTCCGTTGTATGGTCGTTGTCATCGAAACTGTAGATTTGATTTCCTAACAATCTCCCCCTTTTGGACGACGACAACTATACAATGTACTTATATATAATTTATAAATCTCCCCTTGAATATATGCTTTTTTTTATAATTATACTTATATTTCTCCCCCTTTTGAATTATAAAAAAGAATGATAAAATTTTAGCAAATCAGCACAAAACAAAATTTTCATTAATGATTCAAAATTGATTACATTCATATATTTTAGCTAATGTACAAGATTTGAAATCCCAAAATCCTAAAATCTATGATTCCTTCAGAGAATCATTTTCTTGACCATCTCCTGTTTCTTTTTTGAGAAGTGCTAGGCTTTGTAGGAGATGTCAAAGCTTGTTTGAGAGGTTCATCGTTAGAAAGATTAGAATGTTTTGTGGGAGGAGAAGGTACTGGGGTTGGCCAATCTTCAAAAGGCGGTGTTGGACCACGAACCCATTGGAGTACTTCTTTGAGAGCCAATAAGACAGTTGAAAGTGATTCTTCAACTGTTGCTAGGCATGTAGCAAACGATGTTTCAAAGTTATCGATACGCCTAGCCAAAAGTTTTTGATTTTGAGATAATATATGTTGATTTCTAAGGGTGAGGTCTCGAAAGCCTTCATTTGGATGTGTATCTGTTCGAGTCTCCATAATCTCATCCTGGCTTGGATAATCAAATGGTGCGGGAGGAGGTGGAGTTACTTCTCGATGTTCTTCTTCCTCTTGAGATGGTTCATTGTGTGGTTGAGGTGGAGGCTCAACTTGTCTAGTTTGACGATTGTGCATCCAATCTTCGAAGGATGTAAACTCTGGGGGAATCTCGGGTAACTGCGTAAGTGAGAAGAACTTGGTGGAAGCATATTTGGAGAGATTTCTTCAAAAGTCGATTGGTAGGAAGGGATGTTGTATGCACGAAGAAGTCTCATAATATACGTAGGGTAGATAATTGATGGCCACGATCGAGTCCAAAAATGTTTGAGCTCGTTGAAGATGAATTTGGCCCAATTTACCCTTTTCCACTATATAGAGCATATAAGGCTTTGTGCTCTAGCTCGGTTATTTGCTTGTAGCTTCCATACGTGGAACGATGGTATTTATTATCATTCGAGTAAGGATTCGTGCTTTTGGACGTAGATATTTAGAGGAAAATTTTGGCATGTCATCCTCCCAAATTTGATGGGTTATACTATTCCTTGGATTGAAGCGCATATCGGGAATGTGAAGCTTTTTCTTTTGTATATCCTCATATCTCTTGATTGAGTGAGGTGTTCTATTCATCCATCTTTCAATTTGATCATCCGAGCAAACTTGAGGATGATGTTGGTTGGTCTTGTTTTCGTTTGGATATCTTGGGATTTTTGGTTCCAGGAGGTATTGTGAATTATGCTAGCGTAAAAAGATGATTTTGAGAGAAAAATCGTCGGAGAAATCGCAGATGAAAAAAATTTGAGGTGTAAGTGAAAAAATGACGTTATCTGGGTGATTATAAAGTATCGATTGAATTTTAGACGTCTGGACGCTAAATCAGATGTCTGGTTTGCCCTAAATTCAATACATTAGATAAGTTTAGACGTCTGGTTTATGGGTCAGACATTTGTTTTTATCAAATTTGTAAAAAATGTTAGTTAGACAGTTTTTCCAGACGTCTGTGGTAGATATCAGAATCTGAAACACGTCAAGTTTTGAAAACTTTATGGCAGAGACATAATCCAGACGTCTGGATCGAATTTCAGACGTCTGAAATAGTCTGTTTTTAATTTTAAGGAGGCAGAGCAGCTATTCAGACGTCTGGGGGGGATAAAAGACGTCTGACATATGCACAACGCTAAAAAATAAAGGCATATCATAGTTTCAGATGTCTGAGGTCCGTATCCGGACGTCTGAAATAGGCAATTTTTCTAAAAATAGCCTAAAATGCTTATTTCTCGATTCTCTATTATTTAAAACAAAATATAGTATTATTTGTGAAACAGAATAAAAAAACATAGATACACATATAATAAAAAATATAATTTATTTAGATGGCGATGGAATTTTATGATCTTCTGGCTTGTTATCCCTCCATGGTTTAAGTGGAGACCATATAATTCCACGTTCGTGGGTTCTCAGGGAGCCAGAAAATCGTCTCGGCGAAGGATCCAAAGGTGTACGATAGGAAGAAGAGAGATCCAAGGAACTGCAAGGTTTTGGAAGTGGTTCATGGACATCTTTCTTCCATGACATACAAAACTTCATCGCTACTTGCTCCAAAAAGCTTAGCCGACGTGCTATAACTTTTTGTTAAAAATATAGTTCTCGTTGAAGATCTATTTTTTGTTTTTGATAGTGATGAATTTCATCAATTTTCTCCTTTGTGTTAGGAGAGACAAATAGAGATCTTTTGGTCTTCTTGTTATCGAGAGTGAATCTCATGTGATATGATGACCACCTATACGTCGGTTATTGATTTGGTGTGGGTGTAGCAAATCATTGTGGTGTATGGGTCGAGCTATCCGTCATAGGTGTTGAGATGGATATATAGGAATTTTAAGAAGACATGACTATATTTTTTCTTGAAAATATATGAATTTGTGCATATATTTTTTGTTGTATAACTGTTTATATAGAAGTTTTAAAGATTATTTATAGAAATTTTAAAAAAACTAACTTAAAAAAACCAAAGGTTCAGAATTTAATTATAATTTTTGGATGAAAAAACTAATGGCTAATCATAGTCTAAAAGAAGGAGTGAGTATATTACATGAGCAGATCATGAAGAGAGAAAATCCCTAAATCACGTCGAAGTTTAATAAAAGTTTATTCATTTAGTGGTTTTGTAAAGATGTCTGCTATTTGATTTTCGATGTTTACGTATTCTAATGAAATAATTCCTTTTTCAACATTGTATCGTAAAAAATGATGTCATATATCTATATGTTTAGTTCGTGAGTGATTGACAGGGTTTTTTTATAAATTTATTGCACTCGTGTTATCATAATATATTGGAGATTTACTGATAATTTTGCCGAAATCCGTAAGTGTTTTTTCAATGTATATCACTTGTGCACATGCTAGAGCTGCTGAGATATATTTGGCTTCGCAAGTAGATAAAGAAACACAATTTTGATTTTTGCTAAACCATGAAACTAATGATTGTCCAATAAAGTGACATGTTCCACTAGTACTCTCACGATCTATTCTACATCCACAGAAATCTGCATCGCTATATTAAACTAGTTCAAACGATGATCCTTTGGGGTAAAACAAACCATAATCTCTCGTACCAGTAGATATCGTAAAATTCATTTAACGGCTCTTATATGAGATTCTTTTGGTTTTGCTTGAAATGGAGCACAAAGACATACACTCATCGTAACATCGGGTCGACTAGCCATCAAATAGAGTAAAGAACCAATCGTGCTACGACATAATTTTTCATCAAAAACTTTTCCATTATCATCCTTTTCTAAGTGAACACTAGTACTCATTGGTGTTAGTTTGCTTGAAGTTTTATCCATTTCAAAACGACGTAATAGATCGTTACAATATTTTTCTTAATGAATAGAAATTCCATTTTCAAGTTGTTTTATTTGTAAACCTAAGAAGAAATTTAATTCTCCCATATGTGACATTTCAAATTCATTTTTCATAATATTTGAAAATTGATTACATAGATTTTAGTTGGTTGAACCAAAAATAATATCATCAACATAAATCTGTACAAATAAAATATCACTATTTTCTCTTTTAATAAATAAAGTTGTATCTACTTTGACTATTTGAAAGCCAGTTGTAATTAAGTGATTTTTAAGACGTTCGTACCATGCTCGAGGAGCTTGTTTTAATCCATATAATGCTTTGTGTAATTTATAAACATGATCGGGATATTTTTCGTGAACAAATAACGGGGGTTGTTCTACATATACATTTTCTTTAATAAAACCATTTAAAAAAGCACTTTTGACATCCATTTAAAATAGTTTAAAATTGTGATGATTTGCAAGAGCGAGTAATGTACGAATGGCTTCTAATCTAGCTACTAGAGCAAAGGTTTCATGGTAATCAATACCTTCTTCTTGATTATAGCCTTGAGCAACTAAACGTGCTTTATTTCTAACAATATTTCCATTCTCATCTGCTTTGTTTTTAAATACCCATTTTGTTCCTATAACTGATTGATCTTCTGGTCTTGGTATTAATTCCTAAACTTTATTACGTTCAAATTGATTTAATTCTTCTTGCATAGCTATTATCCAAAAATTATCATTTGAAGCTTCTTTATAAATTTTTGGTACAAGATTTGACACAAATGCTATATGGCTTATTTGATTAAATTGATTTCTAGTTACTCTAGAATTGAGATCACCAATGATATTATCTTTTGGATGATCCTTAAGAGTTCCAGGAGATGATATCAAAGTATTATTTTGCACATTTGTCTCATTATTAATAGAATTTGTTGTATTTGTTATTGGAATTATTTCTTCTTTATCATTAGCATGATGTTTAAAAAGATTTTCGTCGAACGAAACGTGTAAACTTTTTTCAATAGTATTATTTCGTTTATTAAAAATTCTATATGCTTTGCTACGTTCCAAAAATCCAACAAAGATACCTTCATTGGCCTTCGGGTCAAATTTTCCTAAGTTATCTTTTGTATTTAATATGAAACATTTTGATCCGAAAGTTTTAAAATAAGATACTTTAGGTTTTCTTCCAGAAAATATTTCAAAACAAGTTTGTTTAGTCATAGGACGTATGGTTACTCAATTCAACACATAACAAGCCGTGGCAATAGCTTCAGCCCAAAAGTGTTTTGATAGACCACTACTATTTAATAGTGTTCGTGCACATTCTTGTAACGTACAATTTTTTCTTTCTACTACACCATTCTGTTAATGTAACGACCCAGAATTTCTGTCAATTAAAATTTGAATATTTAATTAATTTTAAATATTAACAAGTGAAATTTATAAGTCGAGTAATTCATTTTTCGAATATCTAAATTAAATTTGACAATTAAATCGATAATTTAATAATTGAAATTCCAGAAATAATTGAAAATCGAGTTTAATATGATTGAAAATGATTTGTAAAATTTTATTTAATCATATTGGAGTTATAACAATGTTATAGAACTTTTAAAATTGAATTTAGAGTTAATCTGTGAAAATTGAATATTTTAATATTTAATCTACTAGTGAAATTAGCCATTTTTCGAACAGTCTCAGAATTGGACGAAACTAGTTCTATTGGATCTGTAATAGTTTGTTATTATCGGATTTCAATTTTCGTAGCAATCGGAGTTTTCGTTTGACCGTGGCAGCTCCAAACGCATCAAAATTGATTCAATATTAATTTGGCGAGTTAAAATAGTCATTTTTCAAACAGTCTCGGATTTCAATGAAACTAGTTTCATCGGATCCGTAATGTCATATTATTGTAAGGTATCAAATTTCGTGTCAATCGGATTTACCGTTTGTCCGAGGAAAGCTAAAACGCACAGAAAATTGATTAACCGATTTAATTTTAAATCGATCGTTTATTGCCGTAACTCGCATATACGATTGAATTAGCTTCCGAAACCTGTTCCATTGTGTCCGTAACGCGGGATAAACCCTAGAAACACCGGTCAACGCGCGAGATTCGGAGTTCGGAAAAGTCGGATGAATAGTGTTCGTCCGAATTTCTATATAAGCACTTCATTATTTTCATTTTTGCAAAATAAACGAACCCTAGCCCTAAGTGTTTCGGTCGCCACCCTCATTTATTCAACGGCCGATATACACTTTCGTTCTTTCCCAATTTTCTCAAAATCCATCAAGATTCAGCGAAATTTCTCAATTGCTGAATCATAGATCTTGTCGAGATCAATCAATCGACCGGTTATGATCGAGGTTGGAGGATTGGATTAGCGGTAGTTCGACAATGAAGTTCAGCCCTTCTTTTGCATTTTTAGAGGAAAGGGGATGACCGAGCTCGCCATCCTTCTGGCCGTGGGTAGGGGCGACGTGGGGGGTTGGAATGGTGATAGTTGATCGAGCTAAAAGTCGACGTGGAGGTCGCGTGAATTAGGGTTAATAAGCGGCCGGTTGGGTTTACTGCTTTCGAACGCAATGGGGAAGAAGGAGAAAAAAAACGCGGCCCAGATCTGCAGCTTGAGAGATCAATAGTCTAGAATGGATGAAGGTTTAAAAATTAAAAGAAATGTAAATTGATTTATATTAAAATCAGTGTAAATTTTAAACTATTATATCTTTTTCATGCGAGATCGAAAAATTACGAAACTTTTTGCGTTGGGTACGTATGGACAAGCACTACGCTATGGAACTGGATTGGAGTCGATTGGAGTCAGTGAAAATTTCGGGTAAAATTAAACGTCCGTTTAATTTTATTCGAAATAAAACGCTACAAATTGCTATCGGAAATTCTAGGTAAGAGCTTCTCACTCAATCCAAATAGTTTCGATTTAAATTTTAAATAGTTAGATTTAAAATTGTTGATTGTAAGACTGAATGATAAATTATTATCTGTTATTGATTGAAATAGACATTATGCGCCGTTAGTAAGCGGATGTTATTTATTAAAAACATATACCACGATAATTTCACTGAAAAGCGAAATTGGTATTATTTATGTACTTGGAGTTGATTTCCCCATTATATAGTAGATGAGACCCTATTGCGCCGCATAATAGCGGATAATATTTTATAAATCCTATAAACAGCGTTATTCCGTATTGGAACGCAATTGGTATTGTGCTAACATCTTTGGATGCAGGGAAACAGGTTGGAGGGATCCAACTGGATTCCTCACCAGTATTTATTTGATTATAGATATTGTGATGTTTGTTGATTATCATATAGATATATAATATTTGGATGTCGTGATTGACTATTTGGTGTTGTTGCATCATCGGGTCCATTTTTGAAGTTTTAAAATAACGATTTTGATTTTAAAAAAGAATTTTAAAGTGATTTTTGAAAGTATACGTTTTATTAAATTTTGAATTGTTAAAATAAATAAACATTATAATTTTAAAGTTATAAACATTATATTTTTGTGAAATATAACCAAAGCATGATTTTTGAAATAAATAGCTGATAAATTTATAAAATGGTTTAAATCGGAATTTTGAATTATTATAAACGGTTTATATAAAAGATTTATAAAATTGATATTTTATAAGTTAAAGATATTGAAATTATAAAACGAGCTTTTATAAGTGTTAAAATAAAGTTGTACCTAGTCTTATAAGTAAATAAGAATTTTAGATTTATAAATTAATGATGATATAAAAGAATGGATTTGTGAATAAATGGATTATAAGTAATTTACTTATAAGTTGGATTCGACATGTAAACGAAATATAAATAGAACTGGTTATTAAAGGAGATTTATAAATCAAAGTAGTTATGAAATAGAAATGGAATTTATAAACGTTGTTTGATAAATCCGTAATCAAATAAATTTGATAAGTAAACATAGAAATTATTAAAGGAATTATATCCACGATTTTGGACAGTGGAAAATCCTTTAATTAAATATGTGGAAGTGTTGAATTTGGTAAACGATGTATATCCACGATTTTGGGCAGTGGATAATCTTTTGATAAAAGTGTAGAAATAGTGAATTGGGTAAATAAGGTATATTCACGATTTTGGACAGTGAATATATTATTAAAGAAAATAGATATGTTTTTGGGAAAGTGATATTTTAAAATGAAGTTAAATGATTTGAAGTTGTTTTAAAATGCATTAAGTGTCGAAACCCTAGATTTCAACATTCATTGTTGAAATAGACGTTTTCGAGAAATATAAGGAAATGGTGGACTATAACGCTGTTGTTATAGTAAATGATTTCCGAAAGGAAATGTTTTGTATAGTATTGGGATTTATATATCTATTTCAATTTCGAATCCCTATACTAGTGATTTTGGGTCGTCGTAACGATGTTTTAAGCAACATTTGTTTTGGCCCACATAAATATGTTTAAGACAATGATTTCCTTAAAGAATGAAATATATACTTAATTTCGATTTAAGTATATTGAATATTTTCCAAATGTTGAAAATAAATAGATTTGTGAATTACTTATTAATAAATAAGTATGGAAATGTTTTTCCAATGTGTAATGAAACGTTTTGAGAATTTATCTTTTTGAAGATAAATTGAAAATGAATAATTGAAATCATACATTCATAAATATTTTGGAATTTAAATTCACTATGGAATTTATAAATTAAAAGGGGAATTTGTTTAAAAATAAACGTTGATTTATTTTTAAAGTGTGGGAAATAATTTACGGATTTGGAACATAAATATAAAGTAAATCGGTAAGGATTTATCCAATTGGTTTAAATGAACCATGTTGAAATGAAAGTATTTCCGTGTAAGGAAAATTTTGATTTTTTTTTCAAAAGTGGTAAAGGTGAAAAGTGATTTGAAAATTGTTTTCGAATGGTTGGAGTGTGGAAAATATATATCTTGTAAAGATATTTTTGGAAAATAAATAATTTGGGAAATTATTTGGAATCTGGTGATGTTGAGCATACCTATTGATAGATAAATAGCCGACTATCAATATTTACCTTTGAATAGGTATTTGTTATGATTTGCTTGAATTTGAATGCCACACTTATTTTTAAAATAAGCGCTCACTATTCGAGTTAGCCGGGAAAGGACCTTGGGGTCATATAACCCAGTCCGCATATGTGATACATCGTTATAGATTGCATTTGATGACCGATGTTGAAGACTGGATATTTGTGAAAACGGAAGGATTACCGTCGAATGTTTCTGCATCGGCTGATCTCCGATATAGAAATTTATTATCCTTTGTGATGGGAAGTCCGGTCGTGATTAGTGAATATCCGGATTGCAAGGACTTCTTTGTAAGCGCCTTCGGTTCCGTTCGATCCGGAACGGACTTGTATGGATGTGTGTTTGACGTTACAGTTTGAGATGTAAAGCTGGTTTCTATCAAATATATTTCCGTTGGTGGCGGAGAATTTATTCTCTTATCTTAACACCCTAGAGGTTATGTAGTTGATGGTTACTAGTGATACATTCCCAAATTGGTAATGTGGCATACGAAGTGCTATTGAGCATTTGATGATCAAAGCAGAGCTTTTGTATAAAGCGTGGCTTTGTGGACGAGACTTCGTCAGACCTCACTCCCTGGAAATGGTCAAAACAGGAAGGATGCAACAAGGTTATTAGAGGGTAGCGCCTCTTTAGTGTATGTCATTCCTTCTGGATAGAAGTGGTATCATGGTATGGAGCCCAGATATTTAACCTGTGTTGTTGTTGCAAATTTATTGCTTTGTGGTTGTTGGAAATCGAGGATCCTTGGATATAGATCGGTTACGATCGGGGAATGACATATTCGTGTCAGTAGTTACCCAGTTAGGGGTAACCCGGCCTTGTGTTGGCAGAGATCCGGTTAGGTTCTCGGGTCGTCTTTCCAGAGGCGTACCCATGTGGCAATGGGAAGTTCCTTGGCCTGAACATTTGTTGGAAATCCAAAGAAACAATACGATCTTGTACTGTTTTAGATGTAGAACCTATCATTCACTTATGGTGGTCACCACTGTTTGGATGGTAGCTATAGTAGGCATAAGTGCAGAATGCCTATGCTGGCTAAGATTTATATCTTTACTTTCGAAATGTTTTCTACACTATGCACTAGTAATAATATCAAATGTTTCTTTTTAATGCGTATCAAGCATCTTTGACTATCATAAGGAGAAATCTCCTCCGATTCTGCGTTTGCATTGTGTATGTGTGTGTGCGGGAGGCCTTATGGTAGTCTCATTTTCTAAAAAGCATTGCGAATCTATTTTAAAATTATCCTGTACTTTATTTTAAAAATAAACTGTTTTAGTTCTCACACCAGTCACATGACTGACTCGGAGTTTATTGTTTTCCTTCCTAAACTCTGGGTGCCCACCAATTTCCACACGAGCAGTCTAGAGTTAAGTTATCAGGATATTCTGGAATTCAGGAGTTGTTGGAGGCAAGCAGGATGGCATGGCGTATTACTAGTATATAGTATTTTCTTTTCCGCTGTTTGTTGTTGTTTGTTGTTGTACACTCTGATGATGTAATGTAATGTAATATGATGTAATGTAACAACTGATATAGTTCTTTGTTTAAAGATTATTCATTTACCTATTATATGTTGTTCCGCTGCGATTGTGAGATTCTGATATTGTTCTGTTGTTTTCTTTTTCTTTCTCTCTTCTTCTATCTTCTACCTCTTCTTTAACCATAACGGTACAGTTTTCCGACATTCGATTGCTCGGCAGTTGATGCAGTGGACGTATTGATGTCAGTTTTCGAGCGTCGAAAAGTCGCGTCGTCACATTTGGTATCAGAGCGTATGGTTAAGCGATAACCATGGCTCTGTTGGGAATTACTCATTAGAGATGGAGTCAGTAGTACTCTAGAATGAGTTTGAGTGTAATAATAGATACGATTGCGTATTTGTTAGTGAATATAAATTGTTTTATATTGTAATGATTGGTTTGTTGAGTGGTATATGGATTCTGGTCAACATGAGTAATTAACGTTATTGATAGGGATCTCTAAACACTTGTACAGAACAATTTGACATGATATTGTTTTGAAATAGGGTAAATGAAATAATTTAGCCTTGATTATATTTATATATATTAAGGAATAATTTTCCAGAATTATTAAAGTATATATGAATTGATTGTTTGGTTGTTGAATAAGTTAAATAAAAACAACAGCTGTAAAAGAATAATTGTATAAGCAAATGAATTAAAAGTATGAAGTTATAATTAAAATGATTTACAATTGTGAAATAATCTTATATATAAGAAATGAAATTATATAAGTAAAAGATTTATAAATATGATTTATAATCTAAAAATAAAATTCCAGAGAAGTGTTTTGAAAGGATTTGATATTTTGGAAAATTGTTTCGGAGAAATTAAAGCTCTAAACTCTTTTTGGTCGCTGGAAAATAATTCCGATGATGATTGCAACATCATTGGTGTTCATTTTCGGGTTTCCAAAAGAGGGATTGCTGCCAAATTATTTTAAATGAAAGTTGTTTGGAAAAAAATTGAGTTTGGATTTTGAAATTCAAAGGATAATTGAATTGGTTTCAAAAATGGTTTTGAAAAATTAAAAAGACTCTGAAATCCTATTTAAAATATTTATGGGAATGATAAATGAGTTGATAACCTATACAATTCGAATTTGGATAGAATAAATTTAACTTAAAGGATGGAGTTAAGTTAAAGGGAGTATAAGTGAATCAATTAAAATCCAAGTTGTAATTGATGAATATAAGTGAAATGAGTTTTGAACTTATAATATGAATAATAAATCTAGCTTTGGAAAAGTTAATGGATTTGGAAGTTAATAAATAAGTTGTATAACTTATAGAATGGGAAAGGATGGAATATAACTTAAGTGAAGTTAAATAAAGTTGATTCTGGTATCAAAGTAAATTAATAAGTGAATTAATGAAGTGAAGTCATTAAGAATTTGAACTTGAGTTATATGAATGAAATTCAACTTTATATTGTTAAAGGAATTAGCAATTGAATTGAACTAATGAATTGAATGTAAATCAATTGAATGTAAATAAAATTGATATGGGATAATGGATGAAAGTGTTAATTCATTAAAAACTAATGTTATTGGAAGTTAAAAAAAATTGGATGGGAATCTATTTAATATAAACCAATTGGAATTAAAAGTGTTGAACCAAATTGAATGTAAAGAAATGTAAATTGAATAAATTTGGGTGTAATGGATGTACATTGGTTGTTATATGAATGTTAGTTGATTGCATATAATTCATTAAGTGTTAATGAAATTGAATTGACAAATTGAAAGCTAAAGTAATTGAATCCAAATTGGAAGTAAATGAATATGAACTGAATTTGATTCAATTTGGAAGTAAACTAATGTGAATGTAAATTAGTGAATATGAACTAATTGAAAAATGAATGAATGAATATTTATAAAATCCAATGTAAATGAATCAAATGTGATTTAAATTGGAAAACCAATTCATTGAATATTAATGAGAAGTGAATTTATATTGATTTGGTTATGGATTGTTGGATTTTTATTGGTTGGATAGTTGTTTGATGGTTGCATTTGTTGTTTTGTTGCATTTGCTATGTTGGCACATGTAGTTGTTATGTTACTATATGATGTATATTGATATATTTTCATATATACATGTTTCTCATTTGGTCGTTGAGTGTTTAGTAGGTGCGGATTGTGCTTGCTTCGCATTTGGAGCTCGCTTTCACGCTATATTAGCCGTATACGCTCGCTAATAAAAATATAAGGTACACGTCTCGGATTACATACCGTACTTTTACACTTTTTTCCCTACGGGATGCCTCATCACTTGATGAGATGTATATTTGTGATATATATACCGTCATTTTTTTTGGATCGAGCCGCGCAAAGGAGACTATGGCGAATTTTTTCGAAAATTTAAGGCGTTAGAATATTTTTGAGAAAATTAAACATTTTTGTGAAAAACTATAACTTTGATTTTGAAGTTAAAAGTTAAACGATATTAGTTGTTTTGAAAGGATAACTAAGTATGATTTGAAACTTAGAAAAGATTTTGTAAGAAGTTTAACTATGAATTTTGGAAAAGTTAAACACTTAAGAGATTTGAAAATCCAATTTGAATGGTTTGTTTTGGAAAGTAAATGGATTCTGTAACTTTTTCTTACTTGATACTTTCGAGGACGAAATTCTTTTAAGGGGGGAAGTTTGTAACGACCCAGAATTTCTGTCAATTAAAATTTGAGTATTTAATTAATTTTAAATATTAACAAGTGAAATTTATAAGTCGAATAATTCATTTTTCGAATATCTAGATTTAATTTGACAATTAAATCTATAATTTAACAATTGAAATTCCAGAAATAATTGAGAATCGAATTTAATATGATTGAAAATGATTTGTAAAATTTTATTTAATCATATTGGAGTTATAACAATGTTATAGAACTTTTAAAATTGAATTTAGAGTTAATCTGTGAAAATTGAATATTTTAATATTTAATCGACTAGTGAAATTAGCCGTTTTTCGAACAGTCTCATAATTGGACGAAACTAGTTCCATTGGATCCGTAATAGTTTTTTATTATGGGATTTCAATTTTCATAGCAATCGGAGTTTTCGTTTGACCGTGGCAGCTCGAAACGCATCGAAATTGTTTCAATATTAATTTGGCGAGTTAAAATAGTCATTTTTCAAACAGTTTCGAATTTCGACGAAACGAGTTTCATCGGATCCGTAATGTCATATTATTGTAAGGTTTCAAATTTCGTGTCAATCGGATTTACCATTTGTCCGCGGCAAGCTAAAACGCACAGAAAATTGATTAACCGATTTAATTTTAAATCGATCATTTATTGCCATAACTCGCACATACGATCGAATTAGCTTCCGAAACCTATTCCATTGTGTCCGGAATGCTGGGTAAACCCTAGAAACGCCGGTCACCGCGTGAGATTCGGAGTTCGAAAAAGCCGGATGAATAGTGTTCGTCAGAATTTCTATATAAGCACTTCATTATTTTCATTTTTGTAAAATAAACAAACCCTAGCCCTAAGTATTCCGGTCGCCACCCTCATTTATTCAACGGCCGATATGCACTTTCGTTCTTCCCCAATTTTCTCAAAATCCATCAAGATTTAGCAAAAATTCACAATTGCTGAATCATAGATCGTGTTGAGATCTATCAATCGACCGGTTATGATCGAGGTTGGTGGATTGGATTAGCGGCAGTTCGACCATGAAGTTCAGCCGTTCTTTTTCGTTTTCAGAGGAAAGGGGATGACCGAGCTCGCCATCCTTCTGGCCGTGGGTAGGGGCGACGTGGGGGGTTGGAATGGTGATAGTTGATCGAGCTAAAAGTCGACGTGGAGGTCGCGTGAATTAGGGTTAATAAGCGGCCGGTTGGGTTTACTGCGTTCGAACGCAACGGGGAAGAAGGAGAAAAAAAACGCGGCCCAGATCTGCAGCTTGAGAGATCAATAGTCTAGAATGGATGAAGGTTTAAAAATTAAAAGAAATGTAAATTGATTTATATTAAAATCAGTGTAAATTTTAAACTATTATATCTTTTTCATACGAGATTGAAAAATTACGAAACTTTTTGCATTGGGTTCGTATGGACGAGCACTACGATATAGAACTGGATTAGAGTCAGTGAAAATTTCGGGTAAAATTAAACGTACGTTTAATTTTATTCGAAATAAAACGCTACAAATTGCTATCGGAAATTCAAGGTGAGACCTTCTCACTCAATCAAAATAGTTTCGATTTAAATTTTAAATAGTTAGATTTAAAATTGTTGATTGTATGCCTGAATGATAAATTATTATCTGTTATTGATTGAAATAGACATTATGCGCTGTTAGTAAGCGGATGTTATTTATTAAAAACATATACCGCGATAATTTCATTGAAAAGTTAAATTGGTGTTATTTATGTACTTGGAGTTGAATTCCCGCATTATATAGCGGATGAGACCCTATTGCGCAGCATAATAGCGGATAATATTTTATAAATCCTATATACCGCGTTATTCCGTATTGGAACGGAATTGGTATTGTGCTAACATCTTTGGATGTAGGGAAACAGGTTGGAGGGATCCAACTGGATTCCTCACCAGTATTTATTTGATTACAGATATTGTGATGTTTGTTGATTAACATATCGATATAAGATATTTGGATGTCGTGATTGACTATTTGGTGCTATGGCATCATCGGATCCATTTTTGAAGTTTTAAAATAATGATTTTGATTTTAAAAAAGAATTTTAAAGTGATTTTTGAAAGTATACGTTTTATTAAATTTTGAATTGTTAAAATAAATAAACATTATAATTTTAAAGTTATAAAAATTATACTTTTGTGAAATATAACCAAAGCATGATTTTTGAAATAAATAGCTGATAAATTTATAAAATGGTTTAAATCGGGATTTTGAATTATTATAAACGGTTTATATAAAAGATTTATAAAATTGATATTTTATAAGTTAAAGATATTGAAATTATAAAACGAGCTTTTATAGTGTTAAAATAATGTTGTACCTAGTTTTATAAGTAAATAAGAATTTTAGATTTATAAATTAATGATGATATAAAAGAATGGATTTGTGAATAAATGGATTATAAGTAATTTACTTATAAGTTAGATTCGACATGTAAACGAAATATTAATAGAATTGGTTATTAAAGGAGATTTATAAATCAAAGTAGTTATGAAATAGAAATGGAATTTATAAACGTTGTTTGATAAATCCGTAATCAAATAAATTTGATAAGTAAACATAGAAATTATTAAAGGAATTATATCCACGATTTGGACTGTGGAAAATCCTTTAATTAAATATATGGAAGTGTTGAATTTGGTAAACGATGTATATCCACGATTTTGGGCAGTGGATAATCTTTTGATAAAAGTGTAGAAAACTGAATTGGGTAAATAAGGTATATTCACAATTTTGGATAGTGAATATATTATTAAAGAAAATAGATATGTTTTTGGGAAAGTGATATTTTAAAATGAAGTTAAATGATTTGAAGTTGTTTTAAAATGCATTAACTGTCGAAACCCTAGATTTCAACATTCATTGTTGAAATAGACGTTTTCAAAAAATATAAGGAAATGGTGGACTATAACACTATTGTTATAGTAAATGATTTCCGAAAGGAAATGTTTTGTATAGTATTGGGATTTATATATCTATTTTAATTTCGAATCCCTATACTAGTGATTTTGGGTCGTCGTAACGATGTTTTACGCAACATTTGTTTTGGCCCAAATAAATATGTTTAAGAGAATGATTTCCTTAAAGAATGAAATATATACTTAATTTCGATTTAAGCATATTGAAATTTTCCAAATGTTGAAAATAAATAGATTTGTTAAGTACTAATTAATAAATAAGTATGGAAATGTTTTTCCAATGTGAAATTAAACGTTTTGAGAATTTATCTTTTTGAAGATAAATTGAAAATGAATAATTGAAATCGTATATTCATAAATATTTTGGAATGTAAATTCACTATGGAATTTATAAATTAAAAGGGGAATTTGTTTAAAAATAACGTTAATTTATTTTTAAAGTGTGGGAAATAATTTACGGATTTAGAACGTAAATATAAAGTAAATCGGTAAGGATTTATTTAATTGGTTTAAATGAACCATGTTGAAATGAAAGCATTTCCACGTAAGGAAAATTTTGAATTTTTTTTCAAAAGTAGTAAAGGTGAAAAGTGATTTGAAAATTGTTTTGAATGGTTGAAGTGTGGAAAATATATATCTTGTAAAGATATTTTTGGAAAATAAATAATTTGGGAAATTATTTGGAATCTGGTGATGTTGAGCATACCTATTGATAGTTAAATAACCGACTATCAATATTTACCTTTGAATAGGTATTTGTTGTGATTTGCTTGAATTTGAATGCCACACTTATTTTTAAAATAAGCGCTCACTATTCGAGTTAGCCGGGAAAGGACCTTGGGGTCGTATAACCCATTCCGCATATGTGATACATCGTTATAGATTGCATTTGAAATCCGGTGTTGAAGACCGGATATTTGTGAAAACGGAAGGATTACCGTCGAATGTTTCTGCATTGGCTGATCTCCGATATAGAAATTTATTACCCTTTGTGATGGGAAGTCCGTTCGTGATTAGTGAATATCCGGATTGCAAGGACTTCTTTGTATGTGCCTTCGGTTCCGTTCGATCCCGGAACGGACTTGTATGGATGTGTGTCTGACGTTACAGTTTGAGATGTAAAGCTGGTTTCTACCAAATATATTTCTGTTGGTGGCGGAGAATTTATTCTCCTAGCTTAACACCCTAGAGGTTATGTAGTTGATGGTTACTAGTGATACATTCCCAAATTGGTAATGTGGCATACGAAGTGCTGTTGAGCATTTGATGATAAATGCACAGCTTTTGTATAAAGCGTGGCTCCCCGGAAATGGTCAAAACAGGAAGGATGCAGCAAGGTTATTAGGGGGTAGCGCCCCTTTAGTGTATGTCATTCCTTCTAGATAGAGGTGGTATCATGGTATGGAGCCCAGATATTTAACATATGTTGTTGCTGCAAATTTATTGCTTTGTGGTTGCTGGAAATCGAGGATCCTCGGATATAGATCGGTTACGATCGGGGAATGACATATTCGTGTCAGTAGTTACCCAGTTAAGGTAACCCGGCCTTGTGTTGGCAGAGATCCGGTTAGGTTCTCGGGTCGTCTTTCCAGAGGCGTACCCATGTGGCAATAGGAAGTTTCTTGGCCTGACCATTTGTTGAAAATCCAAAGAAACAATACGATCTTGTACGGTTTTAGTTGTAGAACCTATCATTCACTTATGGTGGTCACCACTGTTTGGATGGTAGCTATAGTAGGCATAAGTGCGGAATGCCTATGCTGGCTAAGATTTATATGTTTACTTTCGAAATGTTTTCTACACTATGCACTAGTAATAATATCAAATGTTTCTTTTTAATGCGTATCAAGCATCTTTGACTATCATAAGGAGAAATCTCCTCCGATTCTGCGTTTGCATTGTGTGTGTGTGCGGGAGGCCTTATGGTAGTCTCATTTTCTAAAAAGCATTGCGAATCTATTTAAAAATTATCCTGTACTTCATTTTAAAAATAAACTGTTTTAGTTCTCACACCAGTCACGTGACTGACTCGGAGTTTATTGTTTTCCTTCCTAAACTCTGGGTGCCCACCAATTTCCGTACGGGCAGTCTAGAGTTAGGTTATCAGGATATTCTGGAATTCAGGAGTTGCTGGAGGCAAGCTGGATGGCATGGCGTATTACTAGTATATAGTATTTTCTTTTCCGTTGTTTGTTGTTGTTTGTTGTTGTACACTCTGATGATGTAATGTAATGTAATATGATGTAATGTAAAACTGATATAGTTCTTTGTTTAAAGATTATTCATTTACCTATTATATGTTGTTCCGCTGCGATTGTGAGATTCTGATATTGTTATGTTGTTTTCTTTTTCTTTCTCTCTTCTTCTATCTTCTACCTCTTCTTTAACCATAACGGTACGGTTTTCCGGCATTCGATTGCTCGACAGTTGATGCAGTGGACGTGTTGATGTCGGTTTCGAGCATCGAAAAGTCACGTCGTCACAGTTGAGGTGTGCGAGGAAATGAAAAATTATGGCTTATTCCTTTCTTATTGCAAAAATTAGTAAAAATATCATTTTTGAATTATCCTCCATGATCACTTTGAATATTTTTAATTTTCAAGTCTATTTTTGTTTTAATTATTTTAGAAAATATTTTAGGCATACAAAAAGTATCGCTTTTATGTTTTAAAAACAAAATCCATGTATATCTCGAAAAATCATCAACTATTACGAAAACATATTTGTTGTGATTTATAGTTCGTATCTGTGTTGGACCAAATAAATCTAAATGTAATAATTCTAATGGTTGTGATGTAGAAATATTTTTTTTAGATTTAAAAGAGTTTTTTAGCTTTGAATTTGAAATTCGTCACATAAATTTTGTACTTTATAATTTATTTTAGATAAGCCTCTAACTAGCTCATATTTTGCCAATTTATTAATATAATTAAAATTGATATGACAAAATCTTTTATGCCATAACCATGTATCACCTTGTTTGGAGGTTAAACATAAATTTGAATTTTTATTTTTATTTATGTTTATACATAAATATTTTTGTTTCTAAAACCTTCAAATACAATTTGTTTATTATCATCGACAATGTTACATTTGTCTTTTTCGAAATTTATTTGAAAACCTTTATCGCATAATTGACTAATACTTAGTAGGTTGTGTTTTAGATTTTCTACTAATAAAACATTTGTAATAATGGGAGAGTTAGAAATACCAGAGTTATTGACTTCTCCAATGCCCACGACATATTCTTTTGAATTATCTCCAAAGGTTACCGTTCCACCATCGGTGTATGTTATATTTGATAACATTTTTGAATTTCTGATCATATGCTTGGAGCATCCGCTATCTAGTATCCATTTCTCCTTATTTTTTATTTTTGGTACCTACAAAACAAAAGATGTTTTAATTGGTACCCATATACTTTGTTAGGGTCCTAAATGTTAGAAGAAGGTAGCCATACCCAAAATGATTTGGTACCTTTATAAATATAATTTTTATTATAAACTACATTCTCTAAGAAGTTATTAATATGTTTTTGTCTAATCTAATTGTTATTTGTCTTAGGAATCCAAATTTTCATATTTTTGGTATTCATATTAGACATTTAAACTTTTAGTCTTTTTATAACTATAATTCTTAACATCGTTTCCTTTTTGTTTAGGAGTATTTTTAAGTCCTATTCCATTTCTATTACTTGATGGTTTTGAAGTCTTGATAAGATTTTCCAAATCTTGTTTTCCTTTATTAAATTTTGTCACATTATTTGTAATTTTATCTAATTTTTATTTTAATTCTACATTTTCAATATTTCAATATTGCTTTTCAAGTTGACATTTTCCTTTAACAAATTATCCTTTACTATTTTAATGTTTTCAAACTCAATAACAATAGCCTCACTTTCTATCAAATTATTTTTAATTTTTTCTTGAGATAAATCTAGTTCTTCTTTTAAGATAATTTTTTCTTCTTTTGACATTACTACTTCAAGTTCTAATCTATTTATTTTGACTTTATATTCTTTGTTCAATTTTTTAATTTGTCTAAATTTATCATCTAATTCCATGCTAAGTTCTAAAAATTCATCATAGCAAGTTTGGGACATACCTCATCAGTTTGTGCCATAAAACACACATTAGCTTGTTATCTGTCACTATCGCTATCACTTTCAGATGATGAAGAATCCGAGTCATCCCATGTTACTTTGAAAGCCTTCTTCTTTTTGAGCTTTTCAAATTTGTTTTTCTTTTTTATCATTATTAATCTTGGGCCAGTCTTTCTTCATATGTCCAAATTGATCACATTCATAGCATTTGATTGATGTTTGATTCGTTGAGCTTGATTTTCCTTCTTTCTGAAATTTAGTCATTTTTCTAAACTTCTTGAATTTGCTGTAATTTTTGGCAATAAATACAGTTTCTTCTTCGTCTAAGTCGGAGTCTTCATTTATTAATGGGAATGTTATACTCTTTTTTTCGAGTTTAGTTCTTTTCGTGCCTGTAAATTAGCCTCATATGACATTAAATTTTCTATCAGTTCTTTAACTAAGAGTGCTTAAAGATCATTAGCTTCTTCGATAGCTAATACCTTTCTTTCCCACTCTGGAGTTAAAGAATTGAGTATTCTAGAAACTAAATCAAAATTTGTAAATTTGACTCCAAGTGCCACTGAATTATGTTGGATGGTTTGAAATCTAGAGTACATATCTACTATAGATTCATTTTGTTTCATTTTAAATGACGAGAATTGATTTTGTAAAACTGAAATCTTGGTTCGTTTAACTTTGTTTGTGCCTACGTGTGTGACTTGTAAAGTGCACCAAATATCAAATGCAGTGTTACATAGCATGACGCGTGAAAATTCATTTTTGTTTAGTAAGCAAAATAAAACATTCATAGCTTTGGCATTATTAGAAGCAGCTGTTTTTTGTGCGTCGGTCCATGTGTTCATAGCAGTAGTAGGTGTTTCATATTTATCTTGAGTGACTTACCAAATTTCTAGACCATTATCTTCGATAAAAATTCTCTTACATGTTGACCAATATGCATAGTTAGATCCATTAAAAAGTGGGGGTCGTGCTGTGGATTGTTTTTTCTTGAAAAATACTTGCCATATTAAAATAATTCAAAAACGTGTTACTATACTTTGATCAAACCTTGCTCTGATACCAATTGAATGTCTATAGGATGGATTGTGTAGGGTATCCGCACGTATATGTGACTAACTATATGATGTAACTAATTATAATATTAATCTAGTAAATTATAAACTAAGCACACTAGGATTTTATACTGGTTCAGAACTTCCATCCTACGTCCAGTCCCGAAGCTCCCCTTTGGAATTCGATTATCAAATACCTCACTTCGCCCGGAGGAATAGGCTTGGTTACAATAGGTTGTTCTTATCAAATATGTGTTCTATAACAGGAATGCTGACTATTAAGTACAAATGCTTCCAATATACATACATATATACATATATATATAGAGAGAGAGAGAGAATATCAATTGAAGAGTTCTAAATATATGGAAGAGTGGAATACAAATATATGGTTGCAAGTGATCTGGATATATTAGAGCATAAGAGTAAAGTGCACAAGTAAGTAAAGTGAGATCTTCTCTTTGATTCTTGATGTTATTTATAGGGGTAGAGAGATTCCTTGAGTAGTTGCATCCATTAACAAGTATTCAATGGTCGCTTTTGATGGTGATGAAGAGTTGCAGCAAAGAGGAGCGAAGATATCTTTTCAAATATGGCAGTTGTTATTTGAATTTTAAAATCCGAGTTCAGTATCAAATGTCTGGAATATGTCTCAGAAATTTGGATCTATATATTTTTTTGTATATAGTAGTCTTTCAGATGTCCGAGTACATTAACCAGACGTCTGATTCTGTTTGGATTGTAATCCAGAGAATTTATTCAGACGTCTGGCTAGTGCACCCAGACGTCTGATCTTGTGCATGTTGCTTTTTGTGCATCTGTGTTATTGCTCTATTGATCCTATCGACTTGTCGTATCTTGTAATGTTTTTTGAGCTTCGTTCTTGTCTCTCTTGTAATGTTACTCTAGAAATTACCTGTAAATAGAAATATATATGCATATTCGATTTCCATTGCATAGTGTTGTCATCGAAACTGTAGATTTGATTTCCTAACAATTTTTATAAATGATATATTTTGGTTGTAATATGGTTGTTAGGTAGTAAAATTTATAAATATTGGTTGGAAATAAGATTTAAAATAAAATAAATGAAAATTGGAAATTTAGAACCTAAGTCCCGGGGTTTTTGAAAATTTCTTTTGAATGATTTTGGAATATAATAATAATATTATTTAGAAGTATTTACTGATATAAATATTCCAATATAATTTGAAAGAATCGTTTTTAATAAACTTTGGAAAGAAATAACTTATGTATCCCCCTCTTTGTCGTTGGAAAATAATTTCAGTGTTGAGTGCACGCATCATCAACCTTCATTTTCGGGTTTCTAATTGGGAAGGCCAATGTAGTAGTTTTATTGCAGATTTATTTGGATAAACAAATATAAATTTTTAATTGTTTTAAATATTATTAGATATATAAGTTGTAAGTATATATATTTATCTATTATTTTAAAATGATTTGAAATTAAACCCGGTATTTAGTTCTTAAGTTTCTGTTAATTAATAGTTTTAATTAGTGTAGTGAAATGGAATTTAACTAATAATTGAAACCTCTAAAGGAAATTACAAGCATTGAACATTAAATTAATTTAAAGAAATGAGAAAAACTTGTATAACTTTAAACTACATTCTTAAAGCATATATATAACTTACCAAATATTAAAAGTTGTAATGTTTAATAAGAAAATGTAATGGAAATTGTATGATTAAATTTATGTAATGAAAGTGTTCAATAAATTGCTTTTATTAATAGGAATTAATGTTACAGAGTTATAAACTTAAGTTACAATTGAAATGTTACTATAATAAAATGATAGGAGGTAAATGTTGTAAGTGATGATTTTAAACTTAAGTAAATGAAATTGATATGCCAAGTAACTGAATTGAACATGAACACTATGGATAAATGAATGAAAATAAATGAAATTAAAAAATGAATGTAATGCAATAAAAAGAAAATGAATTTGTAAGTAGTGGATAGAAATAAATGAAATTTGCAAGAAATGAAGGTAAATTAAATGATAAATCACTATATGAATGAAAAGGAAATCAAACAACAAATGTTATGAAATGAAATTATTAAGAATGAACATGATCTATTGTATGGAATTGTTGTTTATGTTTTTATGGTTATTTGGGCAAGGATACATTAAAATTGTTTGGCTGTATGAATAATCTATTTAGTTTCATCTTAGACTGTTGAGTAAATGGTGCACTTAGTACTTTATTTTCTATTCTGTACAATTTAAAGTTTTAAACCCGAACAACTATTTTTTTTATTTGCTATGGATATATGGATGGTTGATTTTATTGATTTCATATGATGGTTGTATGTTGTGATTGCACGTGATTGTTGTTTATATTGATTTGTTTGTTAGTTGTTAAGACAACTTTAAATGTTCCATTTTATATGATTATTAACTCTTTTTGGATTACATAAGTAAAGTATAGGTTATGGAAGCAATTGCTACTGCTTTTGGTTTCATAATTAGACGTTGTTTACCCGCAAATAGGTACGTTCTCGGATTACGGTTTTCTAGAGATATTATATTGTTTATCCCGTGTTGGGATATATTATTTTGGAAAATATATGTTATATATTATTGTATATGATATTATATTTTCTCCCGAGCCACTCCGTACAAAGGAGACTCCGCCGAAATTTTCCGTAAATTTAGAAAAAATTTGAAAAATGTTTTCCGAACTTTATTAACTTGAATATAAGAAGATTTAATAGTTATAAATTGATATATTTTAATTAAATTATTAAATTTTGTAAATTTAGTTTTTTATAAAATTAATATTTAAATAAGATGTATTGGCTACTTAATTCCTTCTTTTTCCCTTCTTTTTCCTTTTCGGGGATGATAAGTTTTAAGCGGGGGAGAGTGTAATGACCCGTAAATTTTGATAATTAAATTTGTTAACTTAATAGGGTTTTGGTAACTAAATATTGAAAGAAATAGAAATTGGTAATTTGATAATGAAGTAATAACTAAAATGAATGGTAACAATGATAATTAAAGCTAATATTAACAATTTGGATGTAATTTATACTTAGTATAAAATTGAATATATGGAAACAAATGTAAATATGGGATTTATTTAACGAAATAAAATTTAATGAGTGGTAAGTGAGTAAAACCATCGTTATGTAAGTAACTGTAACATTGGACTGTGAACAATTATTATAAGTTACCTATATATTTAATCCGTTAATGAATTGGAACTCATCACAATAAATCTAAATTAGAAATTATATGATGTAAATTAAATTAATATTTAGAAATAATGTTAATTATATTCATAAAATGACAATTGTTTGATTTAAAGAATGGAAGTCAGTGTTTATTAATTTTTTTGAATTTAAATTATAGTAATTTGGTTTATTGTAAATAAATGGAATTAAATATTTAGATATTACGTTAATGGGAAATTAAGATGAAAATTGAGAATATTAATGTAATAAATCATGAACCAATGCTAATTTCACACATCTGATAATAACGGATTGAATAATAAGAAATGGTCAATTAAATGGAACTATTGAAAAAATTTAATTTACAATTTCTGTGTTTATTGAAAATGGAAGTAATCCTGATAATTAGTGAAATAATTAGCTTTGGATCAACACAGAAACTTATTTTAAGTTATTATAAATGTTAATGAAATTAAAAAAATGAGAAAATTGGTTAGTTAATTTATTTGACTTAAAATGTAATATAATTAATTTAATATTAAATTATTTAATTTACTAGAAATTAGCCACTTTGGCCACTAACTCGGATTTCAATGACACTAGTTTCATCAGACCCGTAACTGTGATTATTATAGAATTTCAAGTTTGGTAGCGATCGGACTGGTCATTTGATCGTATGAGCTCGAAACGCCTAGAAATCAATGAAATTGAAATAAATTGATTTTAGCATAACTTCTTCATACAATGGAATTTGGACTTAAAGCCTATTCAATTAATTTTAAAATATTTTAAAACATCTATTTTGATATATGGGTTGACCCAGTTCCAGTGTCGAAACGGGATTTTCGAGTCGTTATCGTTCAATTTTTCCAAACCAATCAAGCCCATTTGTTTCTATTGTGTTCTGCCTATATATATGTCGTTATAAACTCTAGTAGCCTTTCTATTTCTCATTTCTATACGTACAAAAATTTCTATTGCTCCTCTTTTTAATGGCTGAAAACCCTAAAACTCCTCAGTTCAATTCCAGTTAAAATTTCAAATCCCGAAATTCAAACTCCTCAAAAAAATTCAAAAAAAATATATATCGAATATCTCATCAATACAAATCTGCGTCTAGTGTTTTTTTTTGCAATGGGTGCTCGAGCCGGACATAAATCTCGACCAAAGCTTGTAATTCGTGTACCCTAAGCGTCAAATTAGGGGTTTCTGATTTCGATGTTAATAGGCGAAATTGATGTGTGGGTTTTTTTGGAGATCGCTGCATGGAGTTGAATGGTGGTAGCCGCATGACCTAGATCTACGAGTGGTGGCAGGAATTTGCGTGTTAGGATTCAAAACCTTAGCTTATAGGGTGGCGGCGCTCGATGATTTAGACGATCAGACCAGTGGGAGGAGGAAGGCGTCGATATGGCGAGTTCAACGGAGGCTATCCAGTCGTCGGCGGTGACCTGTAGGTGGCACTACGGTCGGTCAAAGGCTCGGTGACGTGTTGGGTTTCGTTTGGAGACCTTGCTTGAGCAGTTGCGTGAAGGCGGAGCTGACGTGGTAGTAATATGTGTACAACCATTTACTTCTTTTATTATTTATTTGTTTAAATTTAAATTGTGTAATCTTCTTATATCGATATCTTCTGCATACGAGGTCCGATTCACGCGTGGTTTTCTCCACTGCGATCCTATCGGAATTCTAGACATTTTGACACTAGTTTAGACGGATTCCGAGACTGTTCAAATTTTGGGTTTAAATTGGAGATGAATTCAATTTAAACTCAAAAGGTGAGTGTTTTAACCCACTCACAACTTATAAAATTTCTTTTATTTGTTAAATTGATTTATGATGCAATTAGAAATTTATTTATGGCCGCTTGGCATATTTTGAATCATCTTCTCTTCTTATTTGAATTTATTTGGTTAAAATAGTTATTTAATTTATTATTCAATATAAACTGCCAGTAAATATCCGTTATTTATTATATATTCTATATTGATGTTATTGAGTGAATTGAATGATGATTGCGATAAATGTTTGATGATTGATATTGGATGAATGTTGTATTTTATATTTTTATAAACTGCAAGTTGTTATGGATTTTTATTTTATTCGGGATTGTGGTTTGAAATGATATATAACTGTATTTATATTTTAAATTGCGGATTGAAATGATAAATATCCATACACTTTGACCATAGGATAGAAAATTATATACAGACACCACAGTCTATATATAAAAATATTTTGAAATGATTTCTACGGTTTTGTAAAGAAATATATGGTTTTATAGAAATATTAATTTCAGACATCATATAAATGTTACTTTATATATATAGTTAAATTCTTGATTTTTAGCTATGTATAAATTTGTTTAGTATAAAACAAGTTTAAAAATAAGGATTGATTTTATTAAAAATGTAATATGGATAAGTATTTATATAAATTACATTTTATGTACAGTTATAATGGTTTTAATAAAATTAAGGCTGAGAAGATAGATTGAAATTGGTTTGGAATTGTATTTAATGTAGAAATCCCCCTAGATCGATCTGGTGGACCCACTTGCACAAGAGAAGAGGTATTTCAGGTTTTGGGGGTGGATATTTTCGGATCTACACCTATAAATAGGAGTCCTATGGCAACTAAAGGGGGAATCTTCTTATTCTCTCCTCAGTGAAGCTCTGGCTTTTTTGATATTGATTTTCAAAGGCTCGTAACTACAATATAAAAGGAATAAAAGGATTGATTCAAAGTGGACGTAGGCCAGATTGCCGAACCAGTATAAACCTTGTATTCTTTCCTATTTTCTTCCACTTCAACTTTACTATTTATTCATTTTTATTCACTACTTTATCTGGATCTGAGATCTTTTTTTGAATATTGTGGATCTATATATAAACACTACTGCTTTCATGGCTTTTGTGGTTTGTTACCAATTTTGGCGCAAACAATAGGTTTATGTAATACTAAAGAATTATTAACTTTAAAAAGAATTTTGAAAACATAATCCGAATGTATCAGAGAATGAGATTAGGATATAGGATAAAGCTACATAACATACTTGTATTTGGTATATATAAGTACATGCCTTATCTCTATTCTCCCATATCCCTTAGACTGTTCTTTTGTATCCTACTAAGGTTCAAATGTAGATTTAAGGAAATAAGATATGGGGGTAGGAAACAGAAGAGCGAATCTCGGTGGAGGAAGCACCACTACCAATGGAAATGTCAGACCCAATTCCACAAGGAATCTAGGTCGATAGACAGTAACTACCGTAGGTGCAGGAACACCATTGATAGATATAGGAATAACCTATTAGTGCTTTGTCAATATGGTGCAAGTAGGAGCTGCTGTTGGGTTAGTTGGTGGAAATGCTGGAGGAGTGAATCATGAAGTTCCAGTTGTCAACAACTATGTTGTACTAAGTAGAGGCTATGCAAGACATAGGGGGAATCCATTCCCTGAACTGAGGATGCGATTGAAGTGGATACTTGGTTGCTTCATTGCGAATGGTCTTTCATCTATCTATGATTGAATGGTGAATTGAGAAGGAGGTTGCCATCCAGGCAATTGCAAGGAGTTGCATTGTACTAGGGGAACTGTGTTACTGCTGGAGTGGCTAAGGAAACCTTGGCCTGGGCTGAATTCAGAAGGAGGTTTGGAATGAAGTAATTCTAGCTAATGCCACATGGGATAGGTCTTTCATTTTCTCCCCTAAGTTGGTGAATTTTCATCCTGGACTTGCAGTGCATTTTGGACCTTTCTCTTGGATAGTTGGGACTGCTACCAAAATGTCTTCGGAAGTTGGTGGTAGTTCCTCTTCTTCTGTGGAGGTTTACCTTTTCATTTGTTGTAGTAGTGGCATTTCAGCCACACTTTTGTGTTGTATTTTCTTTTATAGTAGTTAAGGCTCCTCTACTTTTCTCCTATACTAATACTATATTTTATTACTTTGGTAATAGAAAGTGGATGGTCCATTGCAAAACCGGCTGGCTTTGCCAAAAATAAAAGCTTATGGAAATCAAACTAAACACAATCTCAGCCTTCTTAATTTCAATATTGAGCATAAATTTGATTCTTTAGATGTTATTATGTCATTTTTTGTTATGATAAGATTATATTCTTGATTGATGAATAATATGATTTATTATGAAATTATTTAATAGGTTTTAAGAGTGAAAACCTAGTTTTTCAAACCCAAACGATCTGAAATTTTGATATGAGGTTTAAAATATTATTTTAGAAGTGGGGTTTCGAATTTCATAATTTTACAATATTGTATGTATACTTTATGATTTTCTCAAGGGAAGAAAATGTTTATTTCGGGTTTTAATTTTTGAAAATAAATAAATAAACTTTTTGGCCACAAACTTTTTATATGATGGAAAATTTGATTAGTTTGATTTATTGTGATTTTTTAGATTTTTTTCCAATATTTTATGATTCACTATGAATTATTTATACCGGAAAGGCTTAATTAACTATTAAGATATTAATATAAATTATATAGTTTGCTAAGTATTTTGGAAATGAAAAAATCGCTCCTTGACAGTTCTGAAAAATATTTGGCTAAAGAACTTGTTTTCCAATAAGAATTTAACAAATAATTATGGTTGGGCGAAATCAATTACTTTTAATCGTAATAAAAAAGGTTTCTCCTAATTTATGGTAATGCCACTCTGAAAGTCATGATGCCACACTTATCACTCCACCTACATTGTCTTCAATGTTACCCAGGAACAATGCATATGGTATCACTTCGGTCGATACTGAACGTATTGGCTTGGTTGAAGATGGAAGCCAAACAATGACGTCAACATCATGGTTTTCGAAGAGGTTGAGGTCGCATTACTTACTTCTGTTTTACATTGTCATCGACTTCGTATCTTCGAAATGACTACTTCGGCACTAATGAGTTCACTTTTCTTATCGTCTTTATGATGCCGCATTTTAATGACTTCAACCCTATAGAAATAATGCCACTATTATTGACTTCGGCAATTTATGATGCCGTGCTTTTATTTCTTCGACCTTAGTTTTTAATTGTTTCGGAGAGGGTGGTAATGTCGCTCCTTATGACTTCGGCTCTATTGAAGCTGCAATTTTCTTTAAGGTAGTGATGCCGAAACTAATGACTTAGACCTTATTCTTTTAAAGGTTTTAAATTATATAAACTAAGTTTACTCTCCTCGACTTCGATGCAATAAGTAGTGTGAAGTGTATACCTTCGGTCTTGTGGCTTTAAATTTTAAAAGTTCAAAGTTTTAACTTAGATGTTAAAGAGGGAGAAGAATCTAATGGCAAAGAGGTCGCCAAACTTTATTATTATTCAAGATTTTTGGTTTTAGCCTTATGGCCTATGTTTAAGGAGCGAAGATCCTATGGAATATGAATTTCATTAATATGGATTTGTTAAAGCATGTATATCATGGCATAATTATTTTAAGACTAAACGAAGGGCTGTAATTTTCTTTATTTTAAATATTATTTCCAAGCTTAAATAATTTATGAAGAAAAGTGTTTTCAAGGAAATAATATGGGTACTCGTGCAGTATTTTATTAGAGAGATTATTGTTCTTATCACCTTTGGGTAAATTGTGATAGGATGACTTGACTTAGAATTAGAAAACCATATGGGACCGGTATAGGGTAGCATCCTATACTTTAGCTAGTAGCCCCTAGCTAATATAAGCCCAAAATTCCAGTTCTTAGAGCTTTGTCATAGGTAAGACTAAAAGTAGGTATACGCATAGAAAGGAATACACACGGATGAGATAGGCTATTATTGAGCCCGAAAAACCATTAGGATCGGTTGACCCTATAAATAGTAAGCTTTGGATAGACCATCCAGTTGCTTTCCAACGGTGAGTTAGTTAAGCTAATATATTTGATATGCCTAAATTAGCCATAAGTTTATAATCAGCCTGAGAAAACTATGATGTTGGGATGGATAGTCCTTTAATTTAAACAGATTGTTTATGATCACCCATGTTGCATGCATGCATATTATTGTTTATATTGTTTATCTTAACCAATTTGGTTCCAGGATTTATATTGTCAAAAGATATGTTTTAAGATGATACCAGTGAAGTAAAAACCCATTTCGCTCAGTGGCGTGGTCTCCCTAATATAAATTAACCAAGATGACATATTATTGTTCACACCTGGCTTATTGGCTAACTCGAAGTTTATGTTTTTCCCTTAAACTCTCGGGAACAAAAAATTTAATTTGATTTGGTCGAGAGTAAGGGTTTACAGGTTTAGTAGTTTTGACGAATTAAGCTTCGTAAGATGCGCAGAAGGCACAAGCTAGCTACTTAGGAGACTACCTATTAATTATTTCTTCTGTTTCATGGCATCTTATTACATATACGTATTGGCAGAAATTTTATCTATCTATTTAGTAACTTTGATCAACCAAGAGGGCATCTTCGTATGTCTCTCTTTTTTGATAATTATATTTTATTTGAACCTGAGCAACTTTTGGGATTATGTATTAAATATGAAATTATAACTCTAAAATAAAATGTGAAAATCTTCTTTTATTTCATACTCTTGTGCTTCTGATATTATAGATACCATTAATATGACCACATTTTGTCATCGGAAATTAAAACTATAGATGACTACAACATCTATAGTGCTTACTTTTTGGACCTCAAGATGAGGTATGTTACAGGTGGATTTTAATTGGGTTGCGCCTTTGTCTTCAACACTCAGTTACATTATTATGAGCTTAAACTTAAGTGAATTCCTTGGTTTGCAGGTTGGACAAAAGCACTTAATATATCCATCGACTGTTCGAATTATGATGGGCTAACTAACCATCCCAAATATATATATATATATATATATATATATATATATATGCTAACTAGCAATTACCTTAATTTGATGTGGCATGAACTATGTGACAGGTATGCGTAAGTGTCGAAGATCCGTGAAGATCCATGGTCATGATTCAGTACCAATCCATGACTTTACCTAATTTTTATGCTCTAGATCTTTTACTTTGAGTGGGTGTTGTGCGGGCCATTCTTGAAGATTCTTGCCAAGTTTATAACTTTATACCTTGGTCTTGCTTGACATTTGGGCTTGGCAATTACCGCTTTGGATTCCTGCTTAGTTATTCTTCTGCATGATCGACCTGATTCTCCCGAATATGGCTTGGCCACCAGGCTGGATAAAATTTTCCCTCCAAAGTATATTTTGTTTTAACAAGATATCTTTGGATCGAAATAAGATGTCAATTATGCGCTATCAGTTTCTAGTTCCATTTCGAATAGGTGCTACGTATTGTCTAAAATATTATCACAAAGATTTGTTTCTTCACAAATCACCTTGTTGTGTCGAATGATTTTGGGACTTGTAACTCTTGAGGTGTATAAGAACTAGAATACATTCTTCAAGTTTTCCATTATAACTTCAGAAATTTTTCAATGATTTCTTTCTTTGAATTAGTCAGGTAGGACTTTTACCACTTGAAATTCCAGTTGCCTATTGTCATGGATGCATACACATGTATACACACATATATGTACATTCATTGTATTATACACATAGAGACACACACACATATTGGTTCGTATCGACACAAAGACCATGGATCGATACCGATCCATGGTGCATCAAAAATAGGCACTTCATATGCCTAAGTTTATGAGTCGACTATTATTTGTATATCGAACCCTCACTTCTCCATTTCCACTTGCCAGTTTTCTTTCTATTTCAATTTTTCCCTGTTGAGCTTGCCATTGTTGATTCTCACATGGCCGACCAATCGCCTTAAGCTACTGTTTCCATCTCCTTCAGTCACCATCATCACTAGAGATTCCATAATTAAATTCTCAAGCAATGAACCTTTTAAACAACTAGAGATTTAGACTCAAACCTACCCAAACATGATCAAATCAAAAAGCTACAGGTGGGTAGCTTGATTTGGATATGGTTGCCTTTGACTTGGATGTCAACCATGTTTTTTTGCTTATGGGATCTCACCGTCCTTCTTCAGTGGTCAAGGTCGAACCAGTACTTGGCCGAAATTCCATCGGAAACTGATTATAAGGGAAGCTTTGAGGGGAAACTCTCAAAGGAAGTTGTAATTTTCATGGGTGTGACTCGAATTTACCTTCCATGAGTTCTGACTCAAGTTGGCTTCGAGCTATACCCATGATAAGCCTGGGTTTCTTAAAGGGGCAACGAATTTTAATGCAAATTTGACCCAATACATCCAACTTTTCATGTGGGGTTCCACAACAGGCTTAATCGAGCCATGTTCGACGATTCATGATTCATTGGGATAGTTCTGATAATGATCACTTCAAACATCAGTCGATGTTTGAGCGAATTGTCTGCCAATATTTTTTTTCCAAATGATAGATTAAATTGCACGATGTTAGATGCAAGCACTGCATAACTATAAGTGATGTTTGAGAGTTATGGATCATAGATGCTCCTCACATTTCTCCGATATGGCCGTATGCCATTCTACATCATAGTATGTTGGGTCTAACGCTGAAGCCATCTCAACAACTCTACATATGAAAAAGTCCGATCTTGCTCCGTCCCAATCTCATTCGGTTAGCCATCAAGCAAGGGAGAATTTAGATATTTTCCTTTTTGTTTTGGTTAAAGACATCGCTGTAGGGGTTTCCCTCGATGTTGATATGGGCAATGCAATTATCTTGGATGATCCCTAAAATTCTCTAGCCTCGAAGGTTGATGAAGCCTCTCTTAGGAGAATATACAAGAAGCATGGCATTCCATTTGAAGAAGTACGAGTTCCTGCATGCCATCAACAAGTGTACCTTTCGTCTATAGGATATATAGCCTGCAATTGATACATATGCATAGCCAGTTGCGTTCCACCATTTAACCATTTCATTCGCAGGACTCTGCAATTTATGAAGCTAGCTTCAACCTAATTAAATCCCAACAACTATGCTTTTCTGAATAGAATGCTTAAAATATTTGTCTTCTATATGAATCGTGAGTCTAATGTCCAGGAGATTCGTTGCCTGTACAGCTTTAAGCGCCAACAAGGATCTCCTCGCTTACTTTCTTGGAACCTTCGAGGGGCTGTCGTACAGTACTGGGCCTTTGTAATTAGTGAAGTTAGTTCAAAGACAAATTCTTTTTTGTAGGTTGTCTGTCTTGCTTCGTACAAAGGTGGCTATGTGGACATAAGTCTCATTTTCTCCTTTTCTTTTTTCTAAAGTGAATGTCATTGCTTCAGCTATCACACCATTATTTATTGTGATTGTAGATAATTCAAGAAGGCTAGCGGCTCAGCCTTATAAAGTACCTTTGCTAATCTCCATCAAGCTCTTCTTTAAGACAGGGAAATGAGAAATCTTCTTACAGATGAGAATTTTTACTTATTAGAGGAAGACTATGGTGTCATCCATACTTCGAAAATTAGGGAGGATGATGATGATGATGATGATAATTAGGGCAATAATTCTTTGCAAGAGCACGATGCTTGCATGGATGTCGATAAGGGTCATGAGGTGCCCGTTGTTCCTGGCTTCATTATCAATCCAGAAGAAAGACAAAAGGGCAAAGATAGCAAAAATAATAATAGGTATGTTGAGGGAAAGAGAGTGACGGACAAAGCGGTGTGACATCGACATCGACCATGACTCCTTTAGCAACGGGAGCGATGATGACATGCATTCCTCATAAATCGATAACCAAAAATAAAAATCATTTCGTCTCGGACATCTATGCAGCCTCCACCAACTACTATAATGGAGGATACCCTTATCCCACCTCCTGGGAATACCTTCGATTCCTTTAGGAGTATCCCAAATGAATTTGGGTCCTTTGGTCTTAACAACATCATCATTTGAGATATTGGATCTCTTATTCATCTACCTAATGAAGTGCCAATTATTCGTTCTGGGGAAATAACCCCTATTATCAAACTCTAACTCCATGATCTATATGGGGACACGAGGACACATCCTCACTTACATAACACTATATTTTTGGTCTACCTGGACCGTGATTCTATTTCATTAGTGTTAAGCCATTCATGTTTTATACGCAGACTTGATGGGGTGCAGGAACTTATATGACACTCTCTAGAGTTTGAAGAGCAAATATAAAAATCCAAGATTGTCTAGCCATTATTGCAGTTCTTCTCATGATTCTATTTCAAGAACGCACTCGGGTTGGGATTATAGGAGTTGGCATAGACATTACAGATCTTGTGGTTGTCTCTATGACATAGACCTCATTCGCCACTGCCATACAAAATGGATCCATATTCAACGAGATTTGATCATGTTGTAACATCCTCCTACTTAGAGGCCCAAAACTAACGGCTACGGATGCTATAGTCATCCATAGTTATTAATCCTCGACGACCAAATACAATGATATTAGTTACATTTATACATAGAAATACAAGGATGTTGAAAATTTTCAAATAATAAATAAAATCCAAATTCCATTTCAAGAGATTTCATATTGATTACATAACAAAATACGCCAAGAGCGATTTATAAAGATACCCCCTTGGTGGATCAGATCACATAATAAGGTCTTAAAACAGTTTTTCCTTTACAACCAAAAATACAAAGGAAATAAAATAACTTGAAATAACTATCTGCCTCCTGCACGCCCCAGGAAGCTTTATTCGTCAAAAGAGAAAACTTGAAAATCTTTAACTCTCAACCTACTCAAAATCAATACAGCACCCGTGAGTTTAAGGGGAAACAAAAACTCTGAGTCAGACATAAAGCCTGGTATGAGTAATAATTTACCATCTTGAACCATTTAGATATTTAGTGGGACCACGCTGCTTGACGGATCCACTCACTAGTATCCTAAAACATTTATAAACCATATATGGTGCTCTTGCATCTACAATGGTTAAAAACATAGTATTTCAAAATATTATGATGATATGAAAAACAAGTAAATCAATTCCGGATTACCCATCCCCAGTTATTCTTACTATATGTCCCAATTATAGTTTTTAGGATTACTATTAACCTGTTAAATGTTGAGGACTATCCATCCAATTATGTAGTTCTCATGGGATCACTAAGAACCTATTGGTAACTCCAATATCTTACTTCTTATGCTAGTTTTCATGGGCTAACTAGGAACCTATTAGCCGACTGCCAATATTATAATTCGGATAGTAGTTTTCATGGGCTAACTACAAACCTACTGGCCCCTGTCTGTATCAAATCATAGATTTCATATGATGACCATGAACCTATTAGCCCCTGCCAATATCATTAAGTTAATAATTTAACATTTGCTAAGTTATACTCACTACTTGGTCAACCTAACTAGTTATTCTACCCTTTTCCCCAAAATTTGGTCATGGGTTAATAACAATGTGAATATTATTTCCAAAATCTATTATTTATGCCATGGTTTTTCCTTAAAATGAGAATGGGCTATTAGTCTTGAAACCTTAAATCATCACTTTCGAAACCCCTGGATAACCTCCTTCAGAAGCATAGAAAACCACTTTCTAAAACTCTAAGTTTATACCTTTCGAAACTAGTAAGACCTTTCGATGGTATCAAGAAAAACACTTTAAAACATAGGCTTAAAAACAAATAAAATACCCTTTCGAAAACATTGGGTTTTACTCCAAAAACATCATTTACGTCAAGATGGTTGTATACAAAAGTATCTCTTTCAAAATCAACAAAAACTAGAATTAGGAAAAATTGGTAGTGTCGGAACCACCTTAGTCGAAAGAAAAGGACTTTAAATCAAAACTTCAACGGTCTGAGTCGAAGCCTCCTTTCGAATCCATCTCCTTCAAAACCCCAACCCCTTTCAAAAAGAATTATGATAAAGGTTTGGTTTAAGGTAAAAACAAGGGCAGCACTTCGAAAGCATAAATGGACAACATGGTCGAAAGGTAGAGTAGCGGCGAGACTTCAACTGGATCAAAACCAATTCCTTTCGAAAGCTTTTATTTAAAGAAAATGAGCCCCTTTGAAAGCTAGTACTTTAGTATAACATGGCAACCTTTTTCAAAAGCTAATGTTTAAAACCACTTTCGAAAGCATTTGTTTCGACTAAGTTGAAAGTTTTGAGTAAAATAAGGCAAGGATTTAACTTAGAAAACAAAGCAGGGTTTGAACCTATTTGAAGCTTGCCTTACGACACTATAGCTTCTGCCTTCCATCCAATCCACTATGCACCATCTAAGTGATATCATGTGTATTGGTTTCGACTATGTAGGTTTCAACTATGCTGGTTACAAATAGGAAGAGACGAAGTCTATGGAGTCGAAAGGTACTACTATCAGAGACGAAACACCTTTTTCTGATTTAAAGGCTGAAATATAGCAACTCTAGTAATTTCTTTTTAACAACTTGCCTATTTAGAAATCATTGATTGGCTGCCCAAAAGCTTTTTAAATACTTTACTTGTATAAATGCCACTTTTATATCAGATCTAAATCAAAGAATTTTAACATTAATGTTTTTTCATACAACAAAACCGACATTTGCAGAAAAGCCTCTCTTTCAAGATAATTTATTTCCCTTAGTAAATCGATTGGGAAAAATCCCTGAAAATCATAGAAATTTGATTTCATTGTATAATCAAACATATGAAAAACTTAGACCCAAATCCTTTTAGGAATATTTGGAATAAATTTCTAACCCAAATACTTCATATTTACCATCGATTATTCATAATAAAATTTCGTTAACTTGGGAAATCTTGAAAATTAAAGCTCATCTATAAACTCATGTTTTACTCAACATAAAAATTTTCCATGGAAATTTAAAATCAGTAAACCTAAGTTTTAACTCTTAAACCGTACGAATTTCATATAATCTAATGGTTTAAATCAAGCAATCCATAAATTTTAGCATATCATCATTCGAAATAATCATAGAAACAAGATAAATACTCAAATCAGAAATCATATGATTATAAAACCAAAAAGAGATGGTATGAATTATTATTCACCTTGTATTTGATAAGGAAATTGGGATTTATTGTTGATTAATCCTTCCCAGCTTTTAGATCTTTAGCTTTTGATAAATTTCTTCCTTTCTTCCTTGGTAATGGCCAGCTTGATTTAGGTTTTATATTTTATATTTTGTGATCGTGAGAAATTGAAATGTGAATGGAAAAATGAGAGGTAATAGCCTTGTATAACAAGAGGCTATTTTACTAATATACCCATGTAAAGTTAATTAACCAATCACCCAAATTAAAGCCCACTTATCTTATGGTAAAGCACGACCCTATATGTTTTATTCAAATCTCAATCTCCTTATCAATGTTATTATATTTAATTTATCTAATTAAATATTTTGAATAATGTTCGCAACAATTAAGGATGTTACAGGCCCCCCCCCCCTTAAAAAATTTCGCTATCGAAATTAAGTAAGGACCAAATACTAAATATAACTATCATCTGTAACAACACCTAACACCTATACTAGTGTAACTGACTAGCAACTATATGTATAAATCTAATATAGTCATAACCTCAAAGCAAGTCAAGGTAAGTATCTCTAATCATATCCTTTGTCTCCTAAGTACAGTCATTCTAGTTGTCGTTCCATGGAACTTTGATGCAGGCCAGGAGGAGGGATCGATTGATTCAAGTCATGATGCAAAACGATCTATGAAATTAGTATGGTTGAAGTGTTCAAGTTCTTTAGGTCGTTGGGAGAAGGCCACAATCTTAAGTCATTCAGGAATTTTTAGTCGTTTCCGACTCAACAGAAGAGGGTCACGACCTAAGTTGTTACGAGTTAAAGAAGCAACTATGAGTCGTCCACGACCTAACATGAGTCGTCCACGACTTAACACGGCGAGTAAAGGGAGGCTACGACCTAACAGGTCCGAGATAAAGAAGCTGCGACTTATTTCCAATGGTTTGCGACCTAACGGAGTGATCTTAAGTCATTTGCGACTTAACGAGAAGGATGCAAAGGAGTTACGATTTAATAAGAGTTTGAGGTGTTCGAGTTTGATGAGTCGTACACGACACAACGACTCATCCATAAGTCGTCTGCGACTTAACAAGGAACCAGAGAGGGAAGTGGCATTAAGTTTACGACCTAAGGAGTCTACGAGTTACGACCTAAAGGAAACCCGACTCATCAACTTACGAGATAACAAGGTAGTGCCATATTATGATAAGTCGTTGCCGCGACCTAACAGGAACAAGCTACGACCTATCATTATACGACCTAATGAAGGAACGGAGTTAGACCACATAGAGATGAGTCGTCCAGGAATGAGTCGCTCGGAGATGAGTCGTTCGAAGATAAAGGCCTTCCATAAGTCGCTGCCGAGTTAAGCTGAGTCGTAGGTCGCGAGTCAGTGCTATGTCGTGAGTCGTGTAACCTGTGTTGTTATGATGTGTCGTATTGTGTTGTAATTTGATGAGTCGTATGTCTCATGAGTCGCAAGTCGTAAAGTTGTAATATGTTTGTAAATAGCTTGAATCGGTCAGTATGTAATATGTTGAGTCGGTAATGTATATGACTCGGTCGTGTTGAGTCGTATATGTTATGTTGTATGTTGAGTCGTTTGTTATCTTTGAGTCGTGTAGATTGTGTTGCGATGTTAAGTCGGCAACGACTTATGATGAGTCGGAGCCTATGAGTCGGCAACGAGTTAAAGGGGCCGTTGTGTCAAGCTATAAATAGAGGGTGTGTTGTATATTTTGAGGGGGTTGATTTTGAATAAAATTTCTCTTTTGTTAGCTTTGTGCTTTCATACCAATTGGTAGTTGAGTGTAATCTCCTATCTCCACTTACGTCATTCGAGTGCGCTCGAATCCACGTTTGTTGAAGCCGATTCACGGAATCTAGTGCGCTAGATCAACGTGAGAAGAATCGTAGATCTTGAAACACGGTATAGTGCGCTATCAACGTGTTTGAGATAGCTAGAGTTCGGTATCTTTGGATCAACGAACTTGGGCATTTGGTATCTTCAACTCACCGATTGCTACATTTCATCGATCGAAGTTTTGTTTGAATTATCCGCTGCGTCAGTTTTGGTATCAGAGCCATTCTTAGCCAATCATAGCTAAGTTTGATTCTTGGAGCCAAGTTTTTGAAGTTTTTGAAGTTTTTTTGAAGTTTGGAGTTGTTCATCGTGTTCATCTTGAAGTTGCAACAAGCTTGGAGTATTTGATCTATAGCATTTTGAATCAAGTGTTGGAGAGTGATTGAATTTGTGAGGAGATTTTTGCGCGCCAAGATTTGAAGTGTGGAGCCGTGCCGACTTAACCATAAGTCGTTGCACATTGAGCCGAATCAAGTCATAGCCGAGACATTGTTGAGCCGTGATTTGTTGAAGTCTTGTGATTGAATTGTTGAAGTTTGTGAAGTTTTTCAATCATGCCACCAAGGAGAGCCAATCGTCATCAAAACATTGAAGCTTTGTATCGAAAAGAAGAAGCCGATCAAATGGAGCAACGTATGCATGAGAAGTTCGATGAAGGTTTTGGTAGATTGGAGAAATTGATGATGGATTTGAATACAAGTCAAAGCAGAAGGTCGCCAATCTCGGACCATGGAGGAAACCGAGTTTCGCCATTGGTTACGGAAGCGAGGAGGGTGTTACCATCATCTAGTCGTGACAGAAGAGAATCATCAGTTTCGATGAGGAGAGATCATCGTGATTATGAAAGAGGAAGTAGAAAGGATGAGCATGTTCATAGCAGAAGCAATGTTCAGAATCGATATCGAAGCTCATCTAAATTTGAAGAAGATCGTTATGGTGATAGTCTTCATTTTCGATTTCAGGAATCTAGGAAGGATACAGAAATTCCAGAATTCCGAGGTGGGTTACAAGCAGAGGAATTCCTTGATTGGTTGTCAAAGGTTGAAAGAATGTTTGAACTCCATGATATTCCTGAAGATCGCCAAGTTAAGTTAGTTGTTGCAAGCTTGAGAGGTAGAGCTATGGACTGGTGGCAACAAACTAAATCAACCAGAGAGAGAATGAAGAAATCTAAAGTTGTCAAGTGGGATAAGATGAAAAGGATGATGGAAGCAAATTTCTTACCCTACAATTATCAATCTCGTGTTAACCAACAATTGCAGAAGAGGAATCCAGGTAGTCAAGGGAAGGGTATGGTTATAAGACCCAGTAATCAGTTTGATGGCGTTCCTTACAGTAGAGAAATTTCCAAGAGAATCAACGAACCAGTTGCACACAGAATCATTACGACGAATGTTGATGACCAAGTTAAGCGCTATCATTATCAGGAGTCTAACCATCGAAGTTTTGAAGGTACAAAGTCCCAGAAGAAACCCTTGGTTATAGAAGAATGTGGAAGTAAGGAAGTGGATGGTCGTACTGACAGCGGAACAGAAGAAGAAGAGGAACCGACTAGTCCAATATCAGTCAGCGAGAGTGTTGAAGAATCGGAAGGTAGTACTGAAACATTGGTTATGTATGAGGCAAGAGAAGAACTTCAATTTCCGGAGGAAGTTAAACCAATGTTGGAAGAGCTAGAAGAGGTTGGTCCTACAGAATCATTCGCAGCCTTACCACTAAAGTTTGATAATGAAGATGAAGAGCTCGAGTTAGAGAACGAAGAATGTAATTTGTTGAGGAGGATTGACGAAGTTAATTCTTATCAAGCACCACAATTTGATAACGATGAAGAATCTTTGTCAAGTAATGAGGAGAGTAATATGTTGAGGAGGACTGATGAATTTGACTTTTATCAACCGCTGAAATTTGATGATAACGAAGAGATTGAGTCAAAGTATGTGGATGTAGAAGTTGATTACTCGTCATTGCCAAAGTTTGATATCGATAGTATGGAAGAAGAAATTGTGTTCGGAGTTGAGGGAATTCATTTTTTGATGGAGGATTTTTGTTTGATACCTGAGCTTATGGCTGAGAACCAGACGAGTATTAATTCCGTGGTTTTCGAGGAGCCTGGGCAAAGTGAAAGTGAAATGAAAGAAAAGGCAGAATCAGATTGTTTATTATCTTTAAGAGAGTTCGTCGATGAAATGGAAGATGATGAGGAGTTATCAATATTGATTGAATCCGGAAAAGATTTTGATGTTGAGAACCCTGAGGAGGATGAAGTATGTGAAGATGAAATGTTTGAGGAACTACCTGAAGAAACTAATTTTGTATGTTTGAAAGAGTATGTGGAAATGAGGAATGGAGTGTTTGAATTGACCAAGCAAGAAGCGAGTGAAGATCTTGATGTTTTCGAGGAAGTTGGATCAGAATTCGATGAGTCTGAAGTCGAATATTCTGAGGCATTATCCGAAGAGTTACCATCACTCCAGGACGTTCAACCTCATACTGAACTCCTACCAGAAGCTATTTCACTGCCAGTATCATATGATCTTGTGAGTCCGAAAGAACAGGAAGAGTTGATACGACAGGAGGAAGAGAATGATTGCCAGTTAAAGTCGTCTGATGATGTCCACCCTGCAAACATTGCCAGTGTCAATTGCTTGGAACTATCTTATGGAAATAACTATGTTGAAGGAGAAGTGAGCGGGAGTTCATTTCAGTCAGGAGAATTTGATACCACACTTCGAGGACAGATGCTAGATGATAACATCTCTGAACGATATACGGAAAGACAAGAATCTGAGCATGAATCATCACACTTCTTAGGACAGGATTTCCTAAGTCATTCTATGATTTTAAATTTCCTTATATCGTCTCACATTTTGGATGAGTTTTGGTTCTATATCACGTCGTCCTATTGGCAGAAACAATATGGTTTACGACACTATTTTTATGAAGTCCTGTGCTACATAAAGTGGATTTGGTACCTAGTTCTTAGTTTATTCCGCATCGTTTCAGATGTCATCTCTCTTAGATCACTTCCTTATGCCGCCTGCCTAATGCCACGTATATTCTATTCTATGCATTGTTTATTCCAAACCGCATCGTTAAAGGGTCGAGACAAGGACAATCTCAAGAGAGGTTATCGCCAGAGCCACATCAAACCAGATAATGAATGGAAGACAGCATCTCGGAGAAGAAAGTTTGTAAATTCGAGGACGAATTCTTCCCAACCAGGGGAGGATGATGCAGGCCAGGAGGAGGGATCGATTGATTCAAGTCATGATGCAAAACGATCTATGAAATTAGTATGGTTGAAGTGTTCAAGTTCTTTAGGTCGTTGGGAGAAGGCCACAATCTTAAGTCATTCAGGAATTTTTAGTCGTTTCCGACTCAACAGAAGAGGGTCACGACCTAAGTTGTTACGAGTTAAAGAAGCAACTATGAGTCGTCCACGACCTAACATGAGTCGTCCACGACTTAACACGGCGAGTAAAGGGAGGCTACGACCTAACAGGTCCGAGATAAAGAAGCTGCGACTTATTTCCAATGGTTTGCGACCTAACGGAGTGATCTTAAGTCATTTGCGACTTAACGAGAAGGATGCAAAGGAGTTACGATTTAATAAGAGTTTGAGGTGTTCGAGTTTGATGAGTCGTACACGACACAACGACTCATCCATAAGTCGTCTGCGACTTAACAAGGAACCAGAGAGGGAAGTGGCATTAAGTTTACGACCTAAGGAGTCTACGAGTTACGACCTAAAGGAAACCCGACTCATCAACTTACGAGATAACAAGGTAGTGCCATATTATGATAAGTCGTTGCCGCGACCTAACAGGAACAAGCTACGACCTATCATTATACGACCTAATGAAGGAACGGAGTTAGACCACATAGAGATGAGTCGTCCAGGAATGAGTCGCTCGGAGATGAGTCGTTCGAAGATAAAGGCCTTCCATAAGTCGCTGCCGAGTTAAGCTGAGTCGTAGGTCGCGAGTCAGTGCTATGTCGTGAGTCGTGTAACCTGTGTTGTTATGATGTGTCGTATTGTGTTGTAATTTGATGAGTCGTATGTCTCATGAGTCGCAAGTCGTAAAGTTGTAATATGTTTGTAAATAGCTTGAATCGGTCAGTATGTAATATGTTGAGTCGGTAATGTATATGACTCGGTCGTGTTGAGTCGTATATGTTATGTTGTATGTTGAGTCGTTTGTTATCTTTGAGTCGTGTAGATTGTGTTGCGATGTTAAGTCGGCAACGACTTATGATGAGTCGGAGCCTATGAGTCGGCAACGAGTTAAAGGGGCCGTTGTGTCAAGCTATAAATAGAGGGTGTGTTGTATATTTTGAGGGGGTTGATTTTGAATAAAATTTCTCTTTTGTTAGCTTTGTGCTTTCATACCAATTGGTAGTTGAGTGTAATCTCCTATCTCCACTTACGTCATTCGAGTGCGCTCGAATCCACGTTTGTTGAAGCCGATTCACGGAATCTAGTGCGCTAGATCAACGTGAGAAGAATCGTAGATCTTGAAACACGGTATAGTGCGCTATCAACGTGTTTGAGATAGCTAGAGTTCGGTATCTTTGGATCAACGAACTTGGGCATTTGGTATCTTCAACTCACCGATTGCTACATTTCATCGATCGAAGTTTTGTTTGAATTATCCGCTGCGTCAAACTTTCACCAATCTGACTGTCTTGCTTCTTAATCTTTTCTCATCTCTAGCTACAAACCGAATTGGTTGTCTAACAAAAGTGAAATTAGGCTCTACTAATAAATCATCCAACCTTGTTGGAGGAATGCAGTCTCTAGATCATGCACATACTTATGAAAATTTGAGACGCATGAAATACATTTTGGACACCTTCCAAAATGCTTAGAAACTCTATTCTTTATCAAGCTTTACAATCCTTTCTAAAATCTGGAATGCACCAACATATCCCGGGACTAGCTTCCTTGACTTTTCAAATCGTACCACACCTTTCATATGTGATACTTTAATGAAAACCTTGTCTCCAACTGAGAATTATAGGTCTTTACACCTCTTATCTGCATAAGTTTTCTGTTTTGACTGACTTCCTTCATCCTCTTGGATTAACTATATCTTCTCTGATGCCTCTCTGACCAAATCCGAACCTAAGACTAATCTATCTCTAGTCTCCAACCAACATGCTGGTGATTTACATGGTCTTCCATACAAAGCTTCAAACGACGCCATTCCTATATTAGTATGATAAATGTTGTTATGGGAAAACTCAACCAAATGTAGGTGATCTTCCTAAAATTCACCAAAGTCCAATACACAAGCTCTCAATAAATCTTCAAGTACCTTATTGACTCTCTCTGTCTGCCTATTTTTCTGAGGGTGATACACGGTTCTCATATTAAGCTTGGTACCCATTACTTCTTGTAGACTTTTCCAGGATTCGCTAGTGAAAAATGCATCTCTATCGCTGGCTATACTATTAGGAACTCCATGCTATCTAACTATGTTCTTAGGATTAACTTAGCTAAAGCAAGTACCATTCTGGTTGACTTAACTGGAATGAAATGGTCACTCTTGGTCAACCTGTCCACTATAACGCATATACTTTCATTACCTCTATTTGACTTTGGCAAATCATCTATAAAAAACCACGGATATCAGCTCCCATGTCCGAACTGGAATATCTAAAGGTTGAAGCAGTCCCATGGGGTTTTGATATTCAGCTTTCACTTGTTGACGTTTGCACACACTCTAACCCACAAGCCAACATCCCACTTTATGCCTTCTTAATAGAAGCTCCTCTTCATATCCTAATATATCTTGGTTCCTCCAAGATGAATCACAAACCTAGATCGATGACATTCTCCAAGAACTTCTTTCCTTAAGTCCTTCACATTTGGAACACACAATTGTCTCTTCTTTCTTAGCCATCCTCTCCAGTCAAGGATGAAATCTTTTAAAACATCGATCTCTATCCCAACCTCAAGTTTTTGATCCTTTCAGCTAGCATGGAATCCTCCTTCTGCTTATAAGAAATTCTCTTAATCAATACTGGTCGGACTTCTAAACAAAATAATTTGGCAGTATTCTGGCTAAAACCAACAGTTGATCTCAAATGTACATCACAACTGGCTAAAGCTTCTAAATCTTTTCATTCCGCTAACATAGTTAACACATATTCTGATGTTTTCTACTAAGAGCACAGCTACCTTATTACCTTTTCCTGGTGTATATTCTATGCCAAAGTCATATACAGCCAAAAACTCTAGCCACCTCTTTTGTCTCATATTCAACTCTTTCTGAGAGAATAAATACCATAAAGACTTATGATCGGTATACAACTCAAATCTCTTCCTCAATAGATAATATCCCTAAATCTTCAACACAAAGATCACCATGCCAACTCCAAATCATGAGTATAATATCTTACTTCATGCAATCTAAGCTGCCTGGATGCATATGCAATGACCTTACCATTTTACATCAACACTGCTCCTAAACCAGTACTACATGCATCAGTGTACACCACCAACCCTTGGTTTCCATCTGGTACTAATAACACGGGAGAATTGGCCAACAAATGCTTTAACTTAAGGAATGCTTCCTCACATTTTTCAGACCAAACTAACTTCACCTCCTTTCTGGTTAGTTTAGTTAAGGGTGTTGCTATCTCTAAGAAATCCTTAATGAACCTCCAGTAGTAGCCAGCAAGTATAAGAAAACATCTGATCTAAATCACCATCTCTGGTCTCTTCCAATTATTAACGGCTTCAATCTTATCTGGATCGACTGACAATCCTTTCCCTGGAACCACATGACCAAGAAACTTAACCTCTTTCTTTCAAAAATGACACTTGGTAAACTTCACCTTTAGCTGATTATGTCTTAATGTCTCAAGCACCACTCTATGATGAACTTCATGCTCCCTCTCATCCTTAGAGTATACTAGGATGTCATCTATGAACATCAGAACAAACCTATCCAAGCATTCTTGAAAAACTCAATTCATCAAATCCTTGAAGAAAGCGCATGCGTTCATCAATCCAAACGGCATTACCAACCACTCATATGAACCATAACAAGTCTGAAATAAGGTCAAAGTAATACTGTCCTCCACCACTCTTAATTGATGGAAACATGTCGCTAAGTCCAACTGGGAGAACACTCTGGCTTTATTCAACTGATCGAACAGATCATCTATCTAGGGCAAAGAATACTTATTCTTAACATTCCCTTCATTTAGCTTACGATAGTCAATGCGCATTCTTAATGACCCATCTGGTTTCTTCATAAACACCGTGTCCGCTCCCCAAGACGAACCGCTTGGCCTGATAAAATTCTTTTCCTCTAGATCCACTAACTGCACCTTCAATTTATTCCAGTTGATGTCATTCTGCTAGGTGGTCTACTCACAGGTCCTGCTCCGGGCACAAGATCTATTCTAAACTCAACAACTCTTTTAGGGGGTAATCCAGTGATTGGCTCAAAGATATCTGCAATCTTTCTTGCTACCCAAACCTGATTTAAATCATCCCCTATCTCCATTGCATTAAGCGAAGCACTGACACTCCGGTTAGTATTCTCTACTGAGAATATCACTCAATTATGACTATCAGGATGTCTCAGTAACATCTCCCTATCCTAGTAAAATATTCTAGCTTCATACCTACCCAACCAGTCAATTCCCAAAATGATCCTGAAATCTATGGAATCAATAGCATACAAACTGAATGCAAACTTACGACCTAACAAGTCAAATTCTAACTAGTCACATCTTAACCCTAGAGTACCATACCCTCCTATGGATTCGCAACCCTTAAGGAACTAACAAGGTAGGTGGGTTTTAGGCATAATCTATCAACCAAACACTGAGATATAAATGAATGTGATGCATCGGTATAAAAAAGTTCTCTAACTGAAATACTATGAAAAGAAAGCGTACCTTCCATCATAGTCTTTCCCTTATCTGCTGTAGTAGGTGTAGCTGATCCATATAGAAAAAACCTTTCCTTTGTGTTCCCTAATTGGCTCTGGACACCGATTCTTGTAATGCCCAACTTGATCACGTTTGATGCATTTCACATTCTTCTTGACTGCAGCCTACTTCCCTTCCCGACCAACATTCATTCAAAAAGTAACCCTTCTTGTCACACTTATAACAAACAACTTCGGCCTTCGACCTCTTCGCGGTGTCTCCCTTCTGGGCTCCCTTCTATTTAAAGAATTTTCTCTTCTTCCTTTGAGAACCCTAGGTTTCCACTAACTTCTCCTTGGCTAGATCAGCAAGCAACTCCTCATGGTGAATAGTTATCCCCACCATATATTATAAGGATCACAAACATGTGTCATAGTCATTCTAGCAAGCTCAAGCCTCTGTCCCCAAGTGAACTTCTTATTCTTTTTTATGTCAGTATCTATAAGAGCATACCCATATCTAGACTGCTCTTCAAACTTAGTAACATAATCAACTACCGACATATCTCCTTACACTAAATCCATATTATTCCTCATCATCTCAGACTTGGTAAACTCAGATACAAACTTCTACTTAAACCTTGTTTTAAAATCAACCCAAGTTAACTACTCTTCCGGCACTCCGGTAGTAACACGGTTCCACTAGTGTAGTGTTGACCCTTGTAACTGCCAAGAGGCCAACCTTTTATTTTTGCATCATTCAAACACATATCAGTAAATATTCGCTCATAATGCAACAACCAATTCTGAACCTCTATGCACTCTCTTTTCCCAAGAATGGCTTTCCCCCCATAATGATGTAATCTCTACTTAGCAAAGCAATATTCCTAACTAAAGCCATAGGATTAGCTCCTCCTACATTTCTAGCAACACCAATAGCAGCTCTAGCCTGCATCAAATCGGCAAAGAACTGATACATCGCCCCCATATCTATTGGTGGATTTCCATCATTCACATTGGCTTTGGCATTTTGGTTGCAAGAATTAGCCGGTCGACCGGGGTTTCTCTTGGTAGTGGGTCGATCATTTCCATTAGTTGTGGTTCTACCTCCACCGGGATTTCCACTTTTGTTTCCTGCTTCCTTATCTTTAAATCTGCATATGAGCCTTAGTAAGATACGGAAGAACTGTCTAAGAGAGCAGTGTATATGTACTTATATATATAACAATACATATCAAATACAAGTACATTATTATTGCGTAAACACAAACCCCAATCATGTTATCTGATTCATTAGATTATGTCTAAAAAATATTTTAGGTTTAAATTTCTTTTAAAGTTTCATAAACAACGCTTTGACACCAACTTATAACATCCCCTTAATTGGAGGCGCAAAACTAACGGCTACGGATGTTGTAGTCATCCATTGTTATTAATCCTCAGTGAATATATATGGCGATGTTAGGTACGTTGATACATAGAAACATAAGAATGTGGAAAAATATTAAATAAGAAAAAAAATCCACATTTCCATTTCGAGAGATTTCAAATTGATTACATAATCCCAATTCCCAGACCACTTCAGATAACATATAATAACAAAACACGCCAAGAGCGACATATGAAGATGGCCCTTGATGGATCAGAGTACATAATAAGGCATTAAAACATTTTCCCTTTACAACCAAACATACCGCGGAAATAAAACAACTTCAAATAACTATCTTCCTCCTGCATGCCCCAGAAGCATTATTTGTCAAAAGAGAAAATCTAAAAACCTTTAACTCTCAACCTACTCAAAATCAGTTGCGTAAAAGAGAGTTTAAGAGGAAACAAAACTCCGCGTCAGACATAAAGCTTAGTGTGAATAATAATTTACCATCTCAAACCATTAAATATCTCGTGGGACCGCACTGTTAGGAAATCAAATCTAAGGTTTCGATGACAACAACTATACAATGGAAATTGAATATACATATATATTTATATATACAGGTACTTGTTGGAACAACATCACTAGAAAGACAAGGAAAAGGCTCAAAGGACACTACAGGAAACTACAAGCCGATAGGAACATAGACGCATAAGAAAAAGAGCACAAAAGCTTATATGCATAATATCAAGCGTCTATGTGCACAAGCCAGACATCTGAAACAGTTCTCTGGAACAACAAACAGGCTAAACCAGACGTCTGGCAATTGCACTCAGACGTCAGATTTACTACTATATTCAAAAATATAAATAGTATCAGACATTTGAAACATATCCCAGACGTCTGATTTCAAACTCGGATTTCAAATAAGAACTTCAACTGCCACATTTGAATGGACATCTCCACTGCTCTTCGCTGCAACTCTTCTTCGTCAATAGAAGCAACTAAAGAACCTTCGTTAATGGATGCAATTACTCAAGATACCTATCTACAACTGTATGTAGCATCAAGAATCAAGAGAACAGTACTCAACATACTTATCTTCCTCACTTATGCTTTTTGATTCTATACTCTATTCTTGATATCTACACTCTAGTCTTACTTGTATTCACTCTTCCATATACATAGTTTCTCATAGTTAATATCCTTTAGAGATATATTGGAAGCAATTGTACTAATAGATCAACATCCATGTTATACTAGAACACACATTTGACATAAACAACTTATTGTAACCCAGCCTATTCCTCCAGGCGAAGCGAGGGTGTTTGATAGTAGAATTCCAAAGGGGAACTTCGAGACTGGACGTAGGGCGGGAGGTCCGAGCTAGTATAATATCATGGTGTTCTAATTCTATATTTACTTAGATTAATATTGTTTTATGTGCATCATATATCTTGTCATGTGTACTTGCATATACATTACACGATCCACCCCGTAGACTGTCAATTGGTATCAGAACAAGGTTTGATCAAAGTACAATAACATGTTTTTGAATCACTTTAATATGGCAAGTATTTTTCAAGAAGGTCAATCCACAGCACGACCCCCACTCTTTAATGGATCTAATTATGCATATTGGTCAACACGTATGAGAATTTTTATGGAAGCTAATGGTTTAGAAATTTGGTCAGCCACTCAAAATAAATATAAACCACCTGACACTGCTATGAACACATTGAATGACGTACAAAAAACCGCAGCTTCTAATAATGCCAAAGCTTTGAATGTTTTATTTTGTTTATTAGATAAAAATGAATTCTCATGTGTCATGTTTTGTAACACTGCATATGATATTTGGCGTACCTTACAAGTTACACATGAAGGCACAAACAAAGTTAAACAAACTAAAATTTCAATTTTACAAAATCAATTTCCATCATTTAAAATGAAACAAAGTTAATATATAGTAGACATGTGCTCTAGATTCCAAACTATTCAACACGATTTTATGGCACTTGAAGTCAAATTCACAAATTTTGATTTAGTATCTAGAATACTCAATTCTTTAACTCTTGAGTGGGAAAGAAAAGTATTAGCTATCGAAGAAGCTAATGACCTCTCAACACTCTTAGTTGAAGAATTGATAGAAAATTTAATGCCCTATGAAGCTAATTTGCAGGCAAGAAAAGAACAAAATTAAAAGAAGAAAAACATAGCACTCCCAGCAACAAAGAAGACTCCGACTTAGACGAAGAAGAAATCATATTTATTGCCAAAACCTACAACAAATTCAAGAAGTTTAGGAAAATGAATAGATTTCAGAAAGGAGGAAAATCATGTTCAACAAATCAAACATCAATCAAATGCTATGAATGTGATCAATTTAGACGTGTGAAGAAAGATTGTCCCTAGCTCAATAATGACAAAATGAAGAACAAATTTGAAAAATTCAAGAAGAAGAGAGCTTTCAAAGTAATATGGGATGATTCAGATTCTTCATCATCTTTAGACAATGATTGTGATAGTGACGGAGAACAAGCTAATGTATGTTTTATGGCACAAACTGATGAGGTATGTCCCGAACTTAGCTATGATGAATTATTAGAGATTAGCATGGAATTAGATGATATATTATTAAAAAATTGAATAAAGAACACATAGCCAAAATAAAAAGATTAGAACTTGAAATAGGAATGTTAAAAGATGAAAAAAATATTTTAGAGGAGGAACTAGAATCATCTCAAGAAAAAAATAAAGTAGTTTAGTTGAAAATAAGACTATATCTAATGATTTTGGAAAAGTTAAACAAGAAAATGATAACTTGTTAAAAGAAAATATCAACTATAAAGCAAAAGTAGTTTAGTTAAAAATAAGACTATATCTAATGATTTTGGAAAAGTTAAACAAGAAAAGGATAGCTCGTTAAAAGAAAATATCAACTTACAAAGCAATACAGAAACATTGAAAATTGAAAATTTAGAGTTAAAAGAAAAATTAGATAAAATTACAAATACTGTTTCAAAATTAAATAAAGAAAACAATATTTGGAAAATCTTATCAAAACTTCAAATCCATCAGATAATAGATATGGAGTAGGATTTAAAAAACAAAAAGGCAATAATATTAAGAAATATAGTTTTATCGATCAAACGACTAAAAGATCACCAAGTCTAATACGAATACCAAAAATATAAATATTTGGATTCCTAAGACAAATAATAATTTGATTACACGGAAACATATTAATAATTTTCTAGATAACGTGGTCTATAATAAAAATTATGTTCATAATGGTACCAATGTATGCCTACCTGCTCTTCTTAACATCTAGGACCCTAACAAAGTATATGGGTGCCAATTAAATCATCTTTTATTTTGCAGGTACCTAAAATAAAAAATAAGGAGAAATGGATACTTGATAGTGGATGCTCCAAGCATATGATCGAAAACTCAAAAATGTTATCAAATATAACATACATCGATGGTGAAACGGTAACTTTTGGAGATAACTCAAAGGGATACGTCGTTCGCATCAGAGAAGTCATCAACTCTAGTATTTCTAACTCTCCTATTATTACAAATGTTTTGTTAGTAGAAAATTTAAAACACAACCTACTTAGCATTAGTCAATTATGCGATAAAGGTTTTCAAATTAATTTCGAAAAAGATAGATGTAATATTTTCGACAATAACAAATAACTTATCTTTGAGGGTTTAAGAAACAAAAATATTTATGTCTTAAATATGAATATAAATAAAAATTCAAATTTATGCTTAACCGCTAAACATGACGATCCATGGTTGTGGCACAAACGATTCTGTCATATTAATTTTAAATATATTAATAAATTAGCAAAATACGAGCTAGTTAGAGGTTTACCTAAAATAAATTAGAAAGAAGAAAACTAAAGTAAAGCTCTTTTAAATTTAAAAATAATATTTCTACAAAACAACCATTCGAATTATTACATTTAGATTTATCTGGTCCAATTCAAGTACGATCTATAAATCACAACAAATATGTTTTCGTAATAGTTGATGACTTTTCAAGATATGTATGGACTTTATTTTTAAAACATAAAAGTGACACCTTTGGTATGTTTAAATTTTTTGCTAAAAGAATTAAAACTCAAATGGATATGAAAATTAAGAATATTCGAAGTGATACGGTGGAGAATTCGAAAATGATTTTTTTACTAATTTTTGTAATAAAAAGGCTTAAGTTATAATTTTTCTTTTCTCCGCACACCTCAACAAAATGGTGTAGTAGAAAAAAAATCGTACGTAACAAGAATGTGCACGAACACTATTAAATAGTAGTGGTTTATCAAAACATTTTTGGGCTGAAGCGATTGCTATTGCTTGTTATGTTTTGAATTAAGTAACCATACGACCTATGACTAAACCTACTTGTTTTGAAATATTTTTTGGAAGAAAACCTAAAGTATCATACTTTAAAACTTTCGGATTGAAATGTTTTATACTAAATACAAAAGATAATTTGGGAAAATTCGACCTGAAGGTCAATGAAGGATTTTTTAGATATTCGGATCGCAACAAGGCTTATAGAATTTTTAATAAACGTACAAACACAATTGAAAAAAGTTAGATGTTTCATTTGATGAAAATTTTCTTAACCATCATACTAATGACGATGAAGAAATAATTCCAATAACAAATACAACAAACTCTTCTAATAATGAGACAAATGCACAAAATAATACTTTAGTGTCATCTCCTAGAATTCCAAAAGATAATATCATTGGAGATGTCAATTCCAGAGTAACTAGAAATCAACTTAACCAAATAAATCATATTGCATTTGTGTCAAATTTCAAAGCAAAAAATTATAAAGAAGCTTCAAACGATAATTTTTGGATAATAGCCATGCAAAAAGAATTAAATCAATTTAAACGTAATAATGTTTAGGAATTAGTACCAAGACAAGAAAATCAATCAGTTATTGGAACAAAATGGGTATTTAAAAACAAAGTAGATGAAAATGGAAATATAGTTAGGAATAAAGCACCTTTAGTCGCTCAAGGTTATAATCAAGAAGAAAGTATTGACTACGACGAAACTTTTCTTCAGTAGCAAGACTCGAGGCCATACGTACATTACTTGCTTTTGCAAGTCATCACAATTTTAAATTATTTCAAATGGATGTCAAAAGTTCTTTTTTAAATGGTTTTATTAAAGAAAACTTATATGTTGAACAACCTCCATTATTTGTTCATGAAAAATATCCCGATCATATTTTTAAATTACAAAAAGCCTTATATGGTTTAAAACAAGCCCCTCATGCCAGGTACGAACGTCTTAAGAATCATTTAATCACATCTGGTTTTCAAAGAGGTAAAATAGATACAACTTTATTTATTAAACGAGAAAATAACGACATCTTAGTTGTACAAATTTACATAGATGATATTATTTTTGGTTCAAATAACGAAAATCCTTGTACTCAATTTTCAAATATTATGCAAAACGAATTTGAAATGTCACACATGGGTGAGTTGAATTTCCTTTTAGGTTTACAAACAAAACAATTTGAAAATGGTATTTTTATTCATCAAGAAAAATATTACAACGATCTATTACGTCGTTTTCAAATGGATAAAACTTCAACCAAACCAACACCAATAAGTACTAGTGTTCACTTAGAAAAAGATGATAACAGAAAGGATATGATGAAAATTTATATCGTAGTATGATTGGCTCCTTACTTTATTTGACGACTAGTCGACCCGACATTATGATGAGCGTATGTGTGCCCGATTTCAAGGGAAACCAAAAGAATCTCACCAAAGAGCTGTTATACATGTCTTACAATATCTATCTAGTACTGGAGATTACGGTTTGTTTTACCCTAAGGGATTATCGTTTGAACTTGTTTCATATAGCGATGTGAATTTCGGTGGATGTAAAACAGATCGTAAGAGTACTAGCTAAACGTGTCACCTTATCGGACAATCACTAGTTTCATGGTTTAGCAAAAAGCAAAATTGTGTCTCCTTATCCACTTGCAAAGCCAAATAAATTTCAGCGGCTCTCGCATGTGCACAAGTGATATACATGCAACAAACGCTTAAGGATTTGGGCAAAGTTATTGATAAATCACTAATATATTGCGATAATACAAATGCAATAAATCTATCAAAAAATCCTATAAATCACTCACGTACTAAACACATAGATATACGACAACCTTTTTTACGTGACAATGTAGAAAAAGGAATTATTACATTAGAACACGTAAATACCAAGAATCAAATAGCAAATATTTTCACAAAACCACTAAATGAACAAACGTATGTTAAACTACAACGTGATTTAGGAATATGTTCTCTTAATGATCTTCTCAATTAACACTACATTTTCATTCACTCTATTTTTAGCTAAATTTTTTTTTCCACAAATCAAAATTGTTAACATTAACCAATAATTTTTTGGAAATTTGTTTTCTGAACTTACCTATGTATAATCGTTAAAATCACGTATAAATAGCCATACAAAACAAAAAGTAAAGAATATGTAGATTTCATATTTTTTACACAAAAAAATAAAAGCATGTCTTCCGACAACTCCCATCTCTCCTTCTCAACACCAACAACGAATAGTTCAGCGGATACACCTAATCGCCTTCCTACTCCTACACCAGAATAGGAACCGACATATAGGTGGTCCTTTTACCACACGGGATTCACTCCCAATGTAACGACCCAGAATTTTTAATAATTTAAATTTGAATATTTAATTAATTTTAAATATTTATTAGTGAATTTTTAAGTCAAATAAATTTTTATTTGAATTTTTGGATTTAATTGGATAATTAAATCGATAATTTAATATGTTAAATTATGGAAATAATTGAAAATAGAGTTAAATATGATTGAAAATGATTTGTAAAATTTTATTTTATCATATTGAAGTTAGAATGATATTTTAGAACTTTTAAAATCGAATTAAAAGTAAATTTGTGAAAATTGAATATTTTAATATTTAATAATCGACTGTAAAATAGCCAATTTTTGAACAGTCTCAGAATTGAACGAAACCAGTTTCATTGGATCCGTAATAGTTAGTTATTACTGGATTTCAATTTTCGTGTCAATCGGAGTTATCGTTTGATCGTGGCAGCTCGAAACGCATCGAATCGTTTTTAATTTAAATTTGGCGAGTCAAAATAGCCATTTTTCAAAAAGTCTCGGAATTCGACGAAACCAGTTTCATCGGATCCGTAATGTGATATTATTGTAAGGTTTCAAATTTCAAGTCAATTGGATTTACCGTTTGTCCGGTACAAATTAAAACGCCTAGAAATCGACTTAAATCGGTTTAATTTAAATTGAACGTTTTCAGCCATAACTCGCACATACTTCCGAATTAGCTTCCGAAACCTGTTCCATTGTGTCCGGAACGCGGGATAAACCCTAGGTACGCTGGTTACGGCGTCTAAATCGGAGTTCGGAATTCCCGAGATGAATAGTGTTTACGCTTGCTTTTCTTATAAATACACCACACACACAAATAAAAAAAAATATATACTCAAACCCTAAAGTTAGTAGCCGCCAGTTTCATAATCAAGGGCTGAAACTTAATCTTCTTCATCCTCTAATTTCTCAAAATCCAAGCAATATTTTCAAAAACTTTCTGAAGCAAAGATGAAGAGCACGAGATGAGCTTTCAATCCATACGGATTTGATGGAGTTTGGAGCATCAGAGGGAGTGCAATAGGGGGCCGACTGTCATGACTCACGCACGCCATACGAGGCTCATGGTGCAGCCGAGCTTCACCTAGGGGGGGGCCGAACATAGCATAGGTCGAGGGCTTCGCGTTGGCGCATGTGGATCGAGGTGTAGTTGATCGTGGAGGTGGTGATATTTAACCCTAATTTCAACATATTGGGTTCGGCTAAACGTGTGTAGCCTGGGAGCAATTCGCGTGATGAGGGAGATGATGTTGGGAGCGTAGGATTTGAATCTCACGGCCAGGATTTGCTGTGGTATGAAGATAGTTAAATAAATGTTGTAATTAGTAAGTTAAATCGTGTACAAACTTCAAAAATGTATAACTTTTTCATACGAGGTCGAAAAAATGCAAATCCAGTTGCGTTGGAATCGTATGGACGAGCACTACGCGATGGAGTTGGTTTGGAGTCGTTTGGAGTTAGTGAGAATTTCGGGTAAAATTAAACGCGCGTTTAATTTTATTCGAAATAAAAGCTTAAACGGAATTTAAAACCAAGGTGAGAACTTCTCACTCAATCGAATAGATTTCGATTTTATTTTAAATAGTTAGATTTAAAATATTTGAATGCATGTTTGAATGATGACTGTAAATTATTGATTGTTAAAATAGACATTATGCGCCGTTAGTAAGCGGATGTTATTTAATATAAACATATACCGCGAATATTTCATAAACAGTGAAATTGGTATTATATATAATATCAATATATATATATTGGCATATGTATATATTGCAGTTGTTGATTTCCCGCATTTTTTGTTTAGCGGATGAGACCTTATTACGCCGTTAGTAAGCGGATAATATTTAATAAGAACATATACCGCGATAATTTCGTACTGGAGCGAAATTGGTATTGTGCTAATGTTTTTGGATGCAGGAAACAGGTTGGAGGGATCCAACTGGATTCCTCAACAGTATTTATTTTATTTCAGATATTTTGATATTTGATGATTATCATATCGATATATGATATCGTTGTTAGTCGTGATTGACTATTTGGTGTGTAGCATCATTGGACCCGGATTTGGGATTTTAAAATGATCTTTAAAACGATTTTTTGAAAATATACTTTATTTTTTTTGAATTGATCCATTATAAATAAATAAACGTTATAATTTTTAAAGTTATAAAAATTATGGTTTTTGTGAAATATAGTTAAAAGCTGATTTTTGAGAAATATGAATTAATGATTTTATAAAATAGTTTAAACTGGATTTTTGAATTTATTATGAAAAGTTTAAATATAGGATTTATAAAATTTAATTATTTTATAAATCAGAATGATGAAATTATAAAGGAATTTAAAGATGTTTTTAAAGAATAATATAAATTGATTTATATTTAGAGATTTATAAATGGATATTTATAAATTGAAATATAGACATTATAAAACGAGTTTTTATAAGTGGTTGAATGTAGTGAAAATGAATTTCATAATAGAATGAAATTTATAGAATTATAAACTGTGAAGTTATAAACGAAATTTATAAATAGTAAGATTTATAAATTTGGTGAAATTATTTGAAGAATAGATTTATTAAATAAATAAATCTTATAAGTTATAAGGTTTATAAATTGAAAAGTCTTTAAAAAGAACGATTTTGTAAAATAATCGTTTTATAAGCAATTGACTTATAATATGAACTTTTAGTTTATAATTGAGATATGAAATCAAATATGTTAATAAAGGAATTTATAAAAAAGGAAGTTTTTATAAATAAATAGAAAAGGAATTTATAAACGTTGTTTTATAAATTCGCAAAGGACTTATTTTGACAAGTTAATTGTTATAACTTAGAAATGGAGTTATATTCGCATTTTTAATAGTGAATAACACGTTAAAGAAATTGTTTAGAATATGAATGTTTTAAATAGAATTAAAACAATCTAACGATGTTTTTAAACATGTTGAGATTCGAAACCATAGATTTCAACATTTATTGTTGAAATAGATGTTTCGAGAAATGAAAGGAGATGATGGACTATAACACTGTTGTTATAGTAAATGATTTCCGAAAGGAAATGTTTTTGTATAGTATTGGGATTTATATATCTATTTTAATTTCGAATCCCTATACTAGTGATTTTGGGTTGTCGTAACGATGTTTTACGTAACATTCGTTTTGGCCCAAATAAATATGTTTAAGTGAATGATTTCCTTAATAGAATGAAATATATACTTAATTCGATTTAAGTATATTGAATATTTTCTAAGTGTTGAAAATAAAGGAATTTGTGAATTACTTATGAATAAATAAGTATGGAAATGTTTTCCAATATGAAGTGAATAATTAGAATTTATCTTTTTCTGAAGATAAATTGAAATGAATTATTGAAATTGTATATGCATGATATTTTGAAATATAAATTCATTATGGAATTTATATGTGAAAAGTGGAATTAGTTTGAAAATAAATATTGATTTATTTTTGAAGTGTTGAAATTTTATATCTAGTAAAGATATTTTGGAAAATAAATAATTTGGAAAATTATTCGGAATCTGGTGATGTATGCATATCCAGTGATAGTTCAATAACCGACTATCAATATTTCCCTTTGAATGGGTATTTGATGTGAATTGATTGAATTTGAATGTCACACTTATTTTTGAATAAGCGCTCACTATTCGGGTTAACCGGGAAAGGACCATGGGGTCGTATAACCCATTCCGAATATGTGATACGTCGTTGTGAATTGCATTGAAGATCGGTGTTGAAGACCCGGTATTTGCGAGAGCGATAGGATGACCTATCGATTGTTTCTGCACCGAGTCGCGCCGGTATAGAAACTCCCTAAGTGATGGGAAATCCGATCAGGATTGTGAATATCCGGGTTGCAAGGACTTCTTTGTAAGTGCCTTCGGTTCTGTTCGAGCCCGGAACAGACTTGTATGGATTGTATGCCTGACATTACAAGTTGAGATATAAAGCCGATTTCTTTCAAATATATTTCTGTTGGTGGCGGAGAATTTATTCTTTGCTTAACACCCTTCTTTGAGACGTACGAGCTCAAAGGTTATATAGTTGAAGTTATCAGCGATATATTCCCAATTTGGTAATGTGACATGCTGAGTGATGCTGAAATGATCATTGTGTTGATTATTGTGATAGGATCATTTATTTGATCGTCTATCTTAGTGATCATTGTGTTGATCATTTATTGACCCAAAGCATGGCTTTTGTATAAAGTATGTTTTTGTGGACGTGAATTCGTCGAGCCTCACATCCCGGAAATGGTCAAAACAGGAAAGAAGCAGCAAGGTTATGAGGGGTAGCACCCTTTAGGATGTGTCCATTTCCTTCTGGAAAAGGGTGGTATCATGGTATGGAGCCCAGATACTTACTCATGTTGAAAACACTTTGTTATGATTGTGTGAATTGATTAGAGAGCGCTCTCGGAAAAAGGTCCCAAAGGACCGGGGGATGGCATATTCGGTCAGTTGTTACTCAGTTAGGAGTAACCCGGCCTTGTGTTGGTTGAGATCCGGTTTGGTTCTCGGGGATGTCCATCCAGAGGCATTCTCAGTGGCAATGGGAAGTTCCTTGGCCTGACCATTTGTTGGAAATCCAATTCCCAATACGAAACTTGTACGGTATTAGTTGTAGAACCTGCTATTCACTTATGGTGGTCACCACTGTTTGGATGGTAGCTATAGTAGGCATACGATAATGGTCGTATGTTGGCTAAGATTTATATTCTACTTTCGAAATGAATTTTTCTCTACACTATGCACTAATAATAATATAAAATGTTATTTTAAATGCGTATCAAGCATCTTTGACTATCATAAGGAGAAATCTCCTCCGATTCTGCGTTTGCATGTGTGTGTGTGCGGGAGGCCTTATGGTAGTCTCATTTTTAAAAGCATTGCGAATTGATTTAAAAATATTCCTCTATTTTGATTTTAAAGATAAATAAACTGTTTTGAGTTCTCACACCAGTCACATGACTGACTCGGAGTTTATTGTTTTCCTTCCTAAACTCTGGGTGCCCACCAATTTCCACACGGGCAGTTAAGAGTTAGGTTTATCAGGATATTCTGGATATTCTGGAGTTGCTGGAGGCAAGCTGGATGGCATGGCGTATTACTAGTTTATATAGTATTTCTTTTCCGCTGCACTGTTTGATGTTGTTGATGTTGTACACTCTGATGATATGATGTAATGAAATGAAATGTAATGTAATAACTGATATAGTTCTTTGTTTAAAGATTATTCATTTATTATTATATGTTGTTCCGCTGCGAATTGTGAGATTCTGTTGTTGTTCTGTTCCTTTCTGTCCCGTTCTATTTTCTTTTCTGTCTTCTATTTTCAAATTCTCTTTATCTATTTTTAAAATTCTTCTATCTTCTCTTTTTCAAAATTCTCTGTTTTCTAAAAATTGTCTATCTTCTTTTCCCTCTATTTTTCTATTTTCTTCTTTCCTATCTTCTTTCTTCTTTTCTTTTTCTTAAAAACCCTCAGTGTTCGGTTTTCCGTCGTTCGATTTCTCGGCAGTCGATAAAGTGAGTGTCGATGTCGGATTTTCGGAAGACGAAGAATCGTGTCCTGACACCCAATAAAAAGAGGTCCAATCGATCTCTATTTGTCTCTCCTAATACCAAGGAGAAAATCGATGAGATACATCATTACCAAATATAACAAATAGAGTTACAATGGGAATTATACTTTGAACAAAAGGTCACTGCACGACGATTAAGTTTTCTAGAGCAAGTAGCAATCAAATTTTGCAATTCACGGAAAAAGGGTGTACACGAACCACTTTCGATTCCTTGCAATTCCCTGGATCCTTCTGCATCTTATCATACACCTTTGGATCCTTCACCTAGGCGATTCTTTGGTTCCCCGAGAACCAACGAACGTGGAAATATATGGTCTCCACTCAAGCCATGGAAGGATAGCACCTCTGAAGATCGCAATGCTCCATCGTCATCTAAATAAATATGCTTAATCTCATTGTATTTTTTATATAAGTATATTTGTATTCTTCTTCACAAATAATAATATTATGTTTTACTAAAATCAACCTCTCAAAAAATAAGCAACACCCTTCAAAATTAGGCTATTTTAAGATAAACTGACCATTTCAAACGTTTGAACAATGCCCTCAGACGTCTAACACTCTTGTATCACACAAATTTTTAACATCGTGCATATATCAGACGTCTAATATAACCTTCCAGACGTCTAAAAATACTTTTTACCTTATAAAAAACAAACCGGCCTATTTCTTGTCTAAAATTGGTTCTCAGACTTCTGAATATACTTTCTGCCTTCTCAAGATAAAAACAAGGCCAATTTAAAACGTCTGATTTTACTTCCAAACGTCTGAAAAAACTCTCTGCCATTCAAAATTTACAAATCGATCTATTCCAGATGTCTACCACCAATAACCGGACATCTGATTCTATTTACTATCTTCAAACTAGGTTAAACCAGACATTTGATTCACCTTCCAGACGTTTGAAATTCAATCGACTCTCTTAAGTACCATGCTAATGTCTATTTTTTCACTTTTTCTGACTTACATCTCATTTCATTTCTACTGCAAAGTCAATTCCCTAGTTTTCGAAATTGCTTTCTCCTCCAAACACACTCGAATCTCATGGCTCCTAAAACGAAAAACCCTAAAATCTCTATGCGCAAGCAAGACCAAGCTACTTCTTCCAACCCACAAGTTTTCTCTGACGATCAAATTGAGAGATGGATGAAATGTTTGCCCCATTCAATCAAGAGATATGAAGACATTCAAAAAAAGAAGCTTCACACAAGTCCTTTCTACTATTTTCTCAAATTTCCTATGTACGACTTGGATGAAAAATGCGAAAATGCGGGGTTACATCAACTGATCGCCTTCAACTAGAATAATATCCAAATAGACCAACTTGCGATATTCCTATTCTATTGTAATTTAGATAGCACAGCCGATACCGAAAACGATGATAATTGGCTATGGTCAAGTGTTTACGACAACACTATTAGACTAACTCCGGGGATCATAGGCCGAACTCTTGAATGTTCCAACACCGGAGAAGATTTAAATAATATTCCGGATATGCATCTCAACCTGAGAGATAATATCACTCATCAAATATAGGAAGATGAAATGCCTAGATTTGCATCAAAACACTTAAGACCTAAGGTGAGACTTCTTACTAGAATGATTATCAACACTATCATTCCTTGCCTTGGTAGTCATGAGAAAATCATAGAGTCAGAGAACAAGGCTGAATACGCTATATTCAATGGAACAAGGGTTAATTGGGCAAAATTTATATTTGATGAGCACAAACACTACTTGACTCGATCACGCCCATCCATCATCTATCCTACACACATCATGCATCTTTTGTGAGCTCACAACATTCCTTCTTATTTATCAACTTTTGAAAAGATTTCTTTGGAATATGCATCCATAAAATTCTTCTCCCTAGTGCACCTACCAAAAAATCCTCCATATGTTCTCTTTTGAAGAATGGACGCAACGTCGTCAAGCCGAACAAGCTAGCCCCCACCCCAAGAACAACCTGAACCATCACAAGGGGTAGAGCAACATTGCGAGCATACTCCTCCTCCTCCTCCTGCACCTTTTGAATATTCATGGCAAGACGACATTTTGAAGACTGACACTGAGACAAATCCAAATGAGAGTGTTTGCGACTTAACTATCCAAAATCAACTTATTCTATCTCGAAATCAAAATTATTGGCTAAGCGTATAGATAGTTTTGAAACATCTTTTGTTTCTCGCCTAGCCATAGTTGAAGCGTCGTTCTCAACTACATTATCCATTCTAAAAGAGGTTCTTCAATGAGTTCGTGGTCCAACACCACCTTCATAAGATTGGCCAACTCTAGTGCTTTCTTCTCCTCCTTTAAAACATTCCAAACTTTTTAACGAGGAAAAAGAACCTCTCAAACAAACTCCGATATCTCCTAAAAAGCGATCTAGTTCTTCAAAGAATGAAGATGAAGGAGACGATCAACCTCAAGCCTCCCAAAAAGATTCTTAGATATTTTTTTATGTTACATCTTTTGTATCGAGAATCTATGCATGTAATCAATCAATTTGTTTAATGAAAAATGTTTTTTGGTTTGTTATTTCTATGTATATTCATATAATCTTCCTACGATTACTAAATATTAAATGTATGAACATAATGTCTATGTTAAAAATTAATGCTTTTTTGATAATGCCAAAGGGGAAGATATAATAAAAAAGCACAATAAATAATGGAAAGCACATTCTCAGGGGGAGATTTATAAAATTATATATAAGTACATTTTATAGTTGTCATCATCAAAAAGGGGGAGATTGTTAGGAAATCAAATCTACGGTTTCGATGACAACAACTATGCAATGTAAATCAAATATACATACATATTTATATATATAGGTACTTGCTAGAACAACATCACTAGAAAGACAAGAATAAGGCTGAGACCATAAGTTGATAGGAACAAAGAAGCACAAGAAAAGAGCACAAAAACTGATATGTAATATCTGACGTTTGGGTGCACAAGCCAGACGTCTGAAACAGTTCCCTGGAACAACAGATAGGCTAAACTAAACGTCTGGCAATTGCACTAAGACGTCTGATCTACTACTATATTAAAAAATATATATAGTTTCAGACGTCTAAAACATATACCAGACGTTTGATTTCAAATAAGAACTTCAACCGCCATATTCGAACGGACATCTCTGCTTCTCTTCGCTGCAACTCTTTATAATCAACAGAAGCAACTGAAGAACGTTCGTTAATGGATTCCACTACTCAAGATACCTATCTACAACTATATATAGAATCAAGAATCAAGAGAACAATACTCAAATTACTTATCTTTCTCACTTATGCTTTCTGATTCTATACTCTATTCTTGATCTCTGCACTTTAGCAATTCTTACTTCTATTCACTCTTCCATATACATAGTTTCTCATAGATAATATTCTTTAGAGATATATTGGAAGCAATTGTACTAATAGGTCAACATCCGTGTTATAATAGAACACACATTTGACAAGAACAACTTATTGTAAACAAACCTATTCCTTCGAGCGAAGCGAGGGTGTTTGATAGTAGAATTCTGAAGGGGAGCTTCGAGACTGGAGTAGGATGGGAGGTCCGAACCAGTATAAAAATCTGGTGTGCTTATTCTATATTTACTTAGATTAATATTGTTTTAGTTGCATCATATATCTTGTCACATATGCTTGCATATACATTACACGATCCACCTCGTAGACTGTCACGCACCGTGTAACGGAACAGGTTTTTCCCTTCAATAGTATCATAAAACATTTATAAACCATGTACCGTGCTCCTGCGTCTACAATGGTTAAAAACATAGTATTTCAAAATATTATGATGATATGCAAAACAATTAAATCAATTTTGGATTACCCATCCCCAATTATTCTGACGATCTATCCCAATTGTAGTTCTATGATTACTATTAACCTGTTAAATATTAAGTACTATCCGTCCAATTACTTATTTTTCATGGGATCACTAAGAACCTATTGGTAACTCCCATATATTATTTCTTATCCTAGTTTTCATGAGCTAACTAAGAACCTATTGGTTGACTACCAATATCATAATCCAGATATAGTCTTCATGGGTTAACTATGATACCTATAGCTGACTGGCAATATCATAATCCGAATATAGTTTCATGGGCTATCTACAAACCTACTGGCCTCTTCCAGTATTAAATCATAGTTTTCATGGGCTATCTATGAACCTATTGGCCCCTGCCAATATCATACAGTTTTCATGGGATTACTATAGGTCTATTGGCCCTTACCAATATCATTAAATTAAGAATTTAACATCTGCTAAGTTATATTCACTACTGGGTCAACCTAACTGGTTATTCTACCCATTTCCCCAAAATTCTATTATGGATTAATAACAATGTGAGTATTATTTCCAAAATATATTATTTAAGCCATGGTTTTTCCTTAAAAATGAGAATGGATTATTAGTCTTAAAACCTTAAATCATCACTTTTGAAACCCCTAGATGACCTCCTTCAAAAGCATAAAAAACCTCTTTCCAAAACTCTAATTATATACCTTTTGAGGCCAATAAGACCTTTCGATGGTATCAAGAAAAACATTCTTTAAAACATAGGCTTCGAAATAATTAAAATACCCTTTCAAAAGCATTAGGTTTTACTCCTAAAATATCATTTGGGTCAAAATGGCTGTATACGAAAGTATCTCTTTCAGAACCAACAAAAACTAGAATTGGGAAAAATTGGTGGTGTCAAAACCACCTTATTCAAAAGCAAAAGAATTTAAAATCAAAACTTCAAAGGTCTGAGTCGAACCCCTCACCCTTTCGACTCCATCTCCTTTGAAACCCCAACCCCTTTCAAAAACAATTAGGATAAAGCTTTAATTTAAGGTAAAACAAGAGCAACCCTTTGAAAGCGTTATTGGACAACATGGTCGAAAGGTAAAGTAGTGGCGAGGCTTCGACCAGGTCGAAACCAATCTCTTTTGAATGATTTTATTTAAAGAAAAGAAAACCCTTCGAAAGCTAGCACTTTAGTATTACATGGTAACCTTCTTCAAAAGATAATGTATAAAACCTCTTTTGAAAACATTTGTTTCGAATAAGTTGAAAGCTTTGAGTAAAATAAAGCAAGAATTTAACTTAGAAAACAAAGCGGGGTTTTGACCCCATCAGAAGCTTGCCTTACGAAACTACAGCTTCCGCCTTCCTTCTGATCAACTACATACCATCTAAGTGATACCATGTGTACTGGTTCCGACCATATAGGCATCGACTGTGTTGGTTCCACTAGGAAGAGTCGGAGTCTATGGAGTTGAAGTACTACTATTAGAAGCGAAACACCTTTTTTCTGATTTAAAGGCTGAAATATAGCAACTCGGTGATTTTTTTAACAACTTGCCAATTTCGAAATCATTGATTGGCTGCCCAAAAGCTTTTCAAATACTTTACTTGTATAACTTCCGCTTTTATACTAGTTCTAAATCAAAGGATTTCAACATTAATGTCTTTCCATATAACAAAACTATCATTTGCAGAAAAGCCCCACTTTCAAAATAATTTATTTCCCATAGTAAATCGATTGGGAGAAATCCTAAAAAATCGCAGAAATTTGATTTCATTGTGTAATCAAACATATGAGAAACTTAGACCCAAATCCTTTCAGGAATATTTGAAATAAATTGCTAACCCAAAAACTTCATATTTACCATCGAAAATTCATAATAAATTTTCCTTACCATGGAAAATTTCGAAAATTAAAACCCATCTCTAGAATCATTTTTAGTACTCAACATAAAAAATTTCTATGGCATTTTAAAATCAATAATCCTCAGTTTTGACCCTAAAACCATACGGATGTTTGAGAATCAAATGGTTTAAATCAAACAATCCATAAACTTAACATATCATCATTCAAAATAATCATGGAAAAAAGATAAATATTCAAATCAGAAATCATATGATTAAAAACCAAAGAAAGATGGTATGAATTATTATCACCTTAAATTTGATGAGGAACTTGAGATTTGTTGTTGATAAATCTGTAACGACCCATAAATTTTCAATAATTAAATTGTTAATTTAATAAGATTTTTGTAATTTAATATTGAAGAAAATAAAAAAATTTGAATTGGAAATGGAAATAATATCTTGAATGAAATTCCAATGAATATTGAAATGATAATTAAAACTAATCATTAACAATTGAAATGAAATTTCAATGATGAAATAATGAAGATGGTTATACCTAGTTATGAGATTGAATATAAGAACAAATATAAATATATGATCGTTGAATGAAATAGAGAGTTAATGATGATTAAATAAAATCAATATTTTTTAAGAATTGGAACATTCGTTTGTAAATAATGGATTCATAAATGTAATTAATGGTTATGGTAACGATCGTTATAAGTTACCTATTTAATTAGTTTATGAAATTTATTGGAAATCAATTATATTTAAATGTAAGTAAGTGTTCATCAATATGAGTTAGGACAGTAATTGTAAAGTGTGAATGTAATAAAATGAACGGAAAAGTATATTTTATTCATAAGATAAAATAAAGAAATGAAACCAAGTTAAATAAATTAATTGAGGGTTTTAATTATAATGAATGTATATATTTGACAAATACAATATAATTGAAAACAATAGTTAATACGAAGGAAAGATGGAAATTTAATATATTAATGTAATGAAAGACAAATAAATACCAACTAGGGTTATAGAGTAGTAATAGACTTAACAAAAAAGATTGGAATTGAATCTAATCGGTTATTTGGAATTATTTATAATTAAATGGAATTCAATTCATAATAAATGAAGTTAAGTACTCTGACAATTGATATTTGGATGAATTGGGAAATTATTGATGTATTAGTATATAAACCAATGTTAATATTACCTATAAGATGATAAGTTGACAATTGATTGAATAACAAGATTTAAAAGCAAATAAGTGGATTTATTGGAGTTTCAATTGATAATTTATGAATTACTAAAATTAAAATTAAATATGGTAATTGATGAATTAATCAACTTTAAATTGACATCTAAATTTGTTAAAAGTAATATAAATGATTAAGAGATCAAAGATGACAAAAGTTGTAAATTATTAAAATTTAAACTGAAAGAGTGATTTAATTAGTTAAATATTAATTTAATTTAATTACCTAGAAAATAGCCATTTTGGCAACTGACTTGAATTTCGAAGAAACTAGTTTCATTGGATCCGTAACAGTGAATTATTATAAGATTTCAAGTTTCGTAACGATCGGACTTGTCGTTTGATCGCACGAACTCGAAACGCCTAGAAATCAGTTAAATTGAAATCAATTTGAAATAGCTTGATTTTAGTATAACTTCTTCATATGATGGAACTTGGACTTGTAACCTATTACATTGCATTTAAAGTATTTAAAAACCGCTATTTTGATATATAAGTTGACCGATTTTCGTTACGGAGTCGAAATGGGCTTTTCGGGTCATTATCGTTCAATCAAATCTCGTCCATATATTCTATTTTCAGCATTGTCTATAAATAACCCGTTATAAACCGTTGCTACTCCTTATTTTCATTTTTCTGTACGTATATCTCCTTCTCGACTCCTCATTTCAATGGAAGGCAAAACCTAATTCCTAAATTCCAAAACCTAATATCAATTTTAAAAAAAAATTGCGGATCTGCGGCTACTTCGGGTCACGCTTCGAGTTTCAGAGGCAAAAACCCTGCAGCAACTTCGGGTCAGGAAGAAAATGACTCAGGTCTCTCTGGGTCATTTTGGAAAAAACTCAGAGCAAGCACCAGAGATTTGAGGCGACGGACCGAAAATGAACCCGAAGTCAACTTAGGTCTAGAATTTTTCCAATCTTCTAATTTTCATAACTTTTTCATACAAGCTCGGATTCATGCGTAGTTTGTTTTGCTAGGATCATATCGAAATTCTAGACAATTTGACGTTCAAATTCTAAGACTATTTAAATTCGGGGCTTATTTTGGATTTAAATTCAATTTAAATCCAAACATGAGTGTTTTAACCCACTCACAACTTCTAAAATTTCTTCTGTTTGTTAAAATTAATTCACGATGTGATTAGGATTTATTTATGATTGTTTGGTATATTTTTAATCATTATCTCGGTTAAATTGAATTTATTTGAATTAAATTGTTATTTAATTTATTGTTGCATATAAACTTCCAGTTAAATACCTGTTATTTATTACCAGTTTCTGTATCGATATTTATGGACTGTTTTGGATGATGATTGTGATGGATGTTGATTGTTGATATAGGTTGAATGGATGTTTAGTTTATATCGTTATAAACTGCAAGTTCGTTATGGATTATTTTTAATTCGGGTTTGCGGTTTAAAATGATACACAACCGTAAAATGCTAAATTGCGGATTGAAATGATAAATATCTGTATCACTTGACCATATAATAGAAAATATATACAAACACCATGGTCTATATATATAAATATTTTGAAATGATTTCTATGGTTTTGCAGAGAAATATATGGTTTTATACAAATATTGATCTTAGATATTGTATAAATGATATTTTATTCTTGATTTTAAGCTATATATAAATTTGTTTTAATATAGAATAAGTTGATAATAAAGTTTGATGTTATTAAAGATAACATGGTTAAGCATTTAAATTATATTTTATATAGAGTTTATAATGAATTAAATAAATTAAGGTTGGAAGATAAATTTGAAATTTATTTGAAATTGAATTTATTTAAGAATTAAACGCAAATAAGTTTGATTTTAAATTTATTAAATTTGAAAATTATAAATATATGATTTTTATAACTTGATTTTGTTTAAGATGATTTAAAATGAATATTTCAAGTTTAATTCAATTGAAGGAACATTCAGTGATTTGGAATTTGGGGTCTATTTAAAAGACATTGGATTTGTTAAATAAATATTTCAAAACTGAATAATAATGAAGGTGAATTAAGGTATATATGACGTTATCAAATTTAGTTTTGAAATGGTGGAATATTTAAAGCTTTGAAATATATGGTAATTGAAATGGTTTATTTGATGTTCAAATCTGTATTTGAAATCGATATAAATTGAAATGGTTTATTGAAAACTGATTTGAGTTGAAATTTATGAATTTAGATTTGATTTATACTGAACTTTGGATTCAAGTTGATTTGAATCAATTCGTGAAGTCTGAGGAAATTATTTTATTTTATAAATTAATTTTAAATTTAAAACTATTTTATTATATATTTTATTTTATTATCTAAATCATTTAAGTGGTGGAAATTAGGTTTTCAAAGTTATGAGTTTTAAAGTATTATGATTTGAAAGTGTTATAATTTCAAGTGTTTTAGTTTCGAAGTGTTATAACTTTGAAAGTGCTATGATTTTGGAAAAGGATATATTTGAAATGAAAATGATATCATATTGATTTGGTTTTGAAATGGAAATGATATCGTATTGATATGGTTTTTGAAATGGCAATGATATTTTAGTTTTGAAGTATAAACTATTTTTGAAATGACCACGGTGTTATAATAATGTTTGGTTGTTAAAGCGACCGGGATCGAAAGTTGTCATACTCTCTGCCAATTCCGAAAACCACTTCAACAACCGTGTACACGATGGAGATTCCAGAATGAAGTAGGATGGCGGCGGCGTTCTACTGAGGCATATATGTGGACCCGACTCCCGTGAGTTGGCTTAAGGTGGCTAAAACATGAGCGATTCCGGGACAATGAGGTATCTCCTCTATCGGATACATTCCTTCGATACCATTCTATTACTTCGTGATTAATTGGGTACACCTTTAGATTTTTTTTGAGAGTGTGGCTTGAGGTTGTCGGTAGTGGCTGCTACGCATTACCACCAGTCCGGATGCGTAATTGGTATATCTACCCTGCCTTTTCCCAGTTGTGCCGTGTCACCTACCCTAGCGCACCTCGTGCGATTTTGGTTTTATGTCGTAGCCTATGGAGTATCCTCTGGTGTCTTCTCGATTAGGAAGGACTATGATACTGGATAGACTATTGGCACTATTTATGTGTTAAGGGGAATATTGGGTCACTCCTTAACGCTATTTTAAAGTAAGTTTGTTTTACTTTTAGACATTATTATAATAGCGTATATTACTGCATAGTAAATAGTTTAACGGATCCTTAGGAGATGTTAATCCCAAACATCTCTTAAGTTACTGCACTCACATTAGGCACTGGATAGGTGATGTCAAACTCCGTAAACATCTCTGACGCCGTTCCACTCATATTTTACCATTGATTTAACTTACATGAGATCTTTTAGATCTGACTTGAGTGTTTAGTCTTTTTAATTTGCTCAGTCCAGCCTGAGCATTTCAGAATTTGAAGACCTTATTGAGGGAGGACGAAGATGAAGATTGTATTATTATTATTTATTATATTTCACTGCATCATGTATTCCACTGCATTATTTATTATTCTCTGGTATGTGTAACTCCGATCTATGTTATATAAGTATAATCAAATATTTTTGTAAAACAGCTTCATGAACTGTTATTTGATTAATATATTTTGTCATTCCGCTGCGAGATTCTGTTTTGTTTTTCCTTCTCTGCTTTTTATTATTCACCACGATAACAATTCTCCCTTCCATATGGTTTGAGTCGGCATGTATGTCTGCCTAAAACGTTCAAAAAGGCAGGATGTTACAGTAGGTATCAGAGCTTTGGTTTAGCTATAGACCTTAGCTTTGTGGAGTTTGACTCTTTATTAATAGGGTAGTAATACCGTGTGATGAGTCGCTGAGTGTATATATATGAGAGAGCGTATTTGTTAGTGTTATAAAAGGGTTTTGATATTGTGGTTATTTGTTCCGTTTTGTATTTATAAATTCTGGTTGGTGCATAGGATGCTCTGACATCGATAGGGATTTCTAAACGCTTAATAGGACAGACCGACACAATATTTGTTTTGAAATATTGGTAAATGAAATAATTATACCTATTGTATATTTTTATATATAAAATAATGATTTATAAATGACATATATTTGGTTGTAATATGTTGGTTTTTAGGTAGTGAAACATATAAATATTGGATGGGAATAAGATTTGATATAAAATAAATGAAATTTGACAATTTAGAACTTAGGTTCCGGGATTTTGAAATTTCTTTCGAAAGATTTTAGAATATATTAGTATTATTTGAAATTGTTTTCTGACATAAATATTTCAATATGATTTGAAAGAATTGGTTTAAAGAAATTTTGGAAAGAAAGAATTCTGTACTCCACTCTCTATCGCTGGAAAATAATATCGGTGATGAGTGCACGCATCATCGACATTCATTTTCGAGTTTCAAAGTGGAAAGACCGTTGTAGTTGTGTACTACACATTTGTTTTGACAAATAAATATGAATTTATTTCCATATATGATTTGATACATTTAAAGGATATGATATATATGTTATTTTAAATGATTTGAAATGGAACCCAGCTTTAGTTCTTAAATTCCTATAAACTAGAGGTTTTAATTATTGAAATGAAAAGGAATTTAACTATTTAATAATTGGAACTTCTAAATGAAAACAATAAATTAGATGCTAAGTTATGAATGAAATATACAAGGAATTTGAAATTTGTAACCTGTAAGTAAAAGAATGAAAATCTGAAAGATATGATTATTGAACATTTTTCCAATTAAAAGAAATAAAATAAACTTGTGTAACTTTCAATTACATCCTTAAAAGTATATATATAACTTACTAAATATTAAAAGTTGTAATGTTTAATAAGAAGATGTAATGGAATATTATACAAGGAAAGCTTAAAAAATTGAAAATGTACAATGAATTACTTTTATAAATATGAATTTGATGTCATAATTGTTATATCTTAAGCTATAATTGAAAAGTACTATATAAAATATAATAGAAAGTAAGTATGATAAGTAAATAATTATAAAACTTAAGTTATTGAATTGACATGTTAAATAGTTGAATTGAACCTGAATACTATAAATAAATGCTTATAACTTAAGTAAATGTTTGAAAGTCGAATATTGGAAGTAAAGGACCTAAAATTTAAGTTACTGTGAATCAAAAGAGAGAAACTTAAGTATGAACTTATACACTAATGAATATTAATATCTAATAGAAATTAAACGGATATATTAGTACATATGAACTAAAACTGCATTGAGATGAATATAATACTTGAATAATGGAATCATTAGTTACTATAAACAACTGAATAGAATTAACATATGTAATAAAATGTAAGTAGAAAATGTAAGTAAATGAAATTGTAATAAAATGAATGTAAATAAATGAAACTAAGTAATGAATGAATGAATAGAAATTGAATTCTGTAAGGAATAAATGTAAAATTAAAGAAAATAATCACTGAATGAATGAAAAAAAAAGAAAAAGAAAGAAAAAGAAAGAAAAAGAACAATAAATCTTGTGAAAAAAATAAACTTAATTAATGTTATGATTTGTTGTTTCTTTGGTTGATGGATTGTTCGAGAAATGATACTTTTAATTGTTTGGATGTATGGATAACATATGGAGTTTTAACTAAGACTATTGAGTAAAGGGTATACTTAGTAGTTATTAGCATTCTATGTGATTAAAGGTGTCTTAACCCGAACAAACCATTCATTTTGCTTGCTATGGATGGATGATTGATTATATTAATTTCATATGATGATTGTGTGCTTTTGTTTGCAAGTGATTGTTGTTTATGTTGATTTGTTTGTCTGTGTTTGAAAAAACTTTAAATGTTTCATTTTATATAATTACTAACCCTTTTTGGATTATATAAGTGAAATATAGGTTATGGAAGCAACTGTTACTACTTTTGGTTTCATAAAATAAACGTTAATTGCCCGACAAATAGGAACATTCTGGGATTACGGTTTGCTAGCGATGTTATATTGTTTTTACGTATTGGGATATATTATTTCGGAAATTATATGTTATATATTGTTTTATGGATATTATAATTTCTCCCAGAGCTCTCCGTACAAAGGAGATTCTATCGAAATTTTTCCTGAATTTCGGACTTAGAAAATTCTATGAGATATTTTCCGAAACTTTTTGTTACTTGAATATAAAAGGATTTAATGGTCATAATTGATATATTTTATTTAACTTATTAAATTTTGTGAACTTATCTATTTATAAATTTAATATTTTCCAATAAGATAATGATTACTTAATTCCTCCTTTCCCTCCTTTTTCCTTTTCGGGGATGAAAAGTTTTGAGTGGGGGAGAGTGTAACGACTCGTAAATTTTCAATAAATAAATTTGTTAATTTAATAAGATTTTTGTAATTTAATATTGAAGAAAATAAAAATTTCTGAATTGGAATTGGAAATAATATCTTGAATGAAATTCCAATGAATATTGAAATGATAATTAAAAACTAATCATTAACAATTGAAATGAAATTTCAATGATGAAATAATGAAGATGGTTATACCTGGTTATGAGATCGAATATAAGAAACAAATGTAAATATATATATTTGTTGTATGAAATAGAGAGTTAGTGATAATTAAATAAAATCAATATTTTATAAGAATTGGAACAATTTTTTGTAAATAATGGATTCATAAATGTAATTAATGGTTATGGTAATGATCGTTATAAGTTACCTATTTAATAAGTCAATGAAATTGATTGGAAATCAATTATATTTAAATGTAAGTAAATGTTCATCAATGTGAGTCAGGACAGTAATTGTAAAGTGTGAATGTAATAAAATGAATGGAAAAGTATATTTTATTCGATAAAATAAAGGAATGAAACCAAGTTGAATAAATTAATTGAGTGTTTTAATTATAATAAATATATATATTTGACAAATTCAATATAATTGAAAACAACAATTAATACAAAGGAAAGATGGAAATTTAATATATTAATGTAATGAAAGACAAACAAATACTAACTAGGGTTATAGAGTGGGTAATAGACTTAATAAAAAAGATTGGAATTGAATCAAATTAGTTATTTGGAACTATTTACAATTAAATGGAATTCAATTCATAATAAATGAAGTTAAATACTATGACAACAGATATTTGCATGAATTGGGAAATTATTGATGTATTAGTATATAAACCAATGTTAATACTACCTATAAGATGATAAGTTAACTATTGATTGAATAACAAGATTTAAAAGCAAATAAATGGATTTATTGGAGTTTCAATTGATTATTTATGAAAAGCTGAAATTGAAATTGAATACGGTAATTGATGAATTAATCAACTTTAAACTGACATCTAAATTTGTTAAAATTATTATAAATGATTAAGACATCAATAATGATAAAAATTGTAAATTATTAAAATTTAAACTGAAAGAGTGATTTAATTCATTAAATATTAATTTAATTACCTGGAAAATAGCCATTTTGGTAACTAACTTGGATTTCGACGAAACCAGTTCATCAGATCCGCAACAGTGAATTATTATAGGATTTCAAGTTTCGTAATGATATGACTTGTCGTTTGATCGTATGGACTCGAAACGCCTAGAAATCACTTAAATTGAAATCAAATTGAAATAGCTTGATTTTAGCATAACTTCTTTATACGATGGAATATGGACTTGAAACCCATTCCATTGCGTTTAAAATATTTAAAAATCTTTATTTTGATATATGAGTTGACCGATTTTCTTTCTGGAGTCGAAACGGGCTTTTGGGTCATTATCGTTCAATCAAATCTTGTCCATCTATTCTATTTTCAGCTTTTTCTATAAATAACCCGTTATAAACCCTAGCCACTCTTTATTTTCGTTTGTCTGTATGTACATCTCCTTCTTGACTCCTCATTCCAACAGCAGGCAAAACCTAATTCCCAAATTCCATAACCTAATTTCAATTTCAAAAAAAAAAAAATTGTGGATCTGTAGCAACTTCGGGTCGCGCTTTGAGATTCAGAGAGAAAAACCCAGCAGCAACTTCGGGTCAGGAAGAAAATGACTCGCGCCTCTCCGGGTCATTTTGGAAAAAACTCAGAGCAAGCACCGGGGATTTGAGGCGGCGGACCGAAGTTGAACCCGAAGTCGACCCAGGACCCGAAATTTTCCAATCTTCTAAATTTCATAACTTTTTCATACGAGCTGGATTCATGTGCGGTTTGTTTTGCTGGGATCATATCAAAATTCTAGACATTTTGACGCTGGTTTGAAAGAATTCTGAGACTACTGAAATTTGGGGCTAATTTTGGATTTAAACTCAGTTTAATTCAAAGGTGAGTGTTCTAACCCACTCACAACTTCTAAAATTTCTTACGTTCGTTAAATTAAATTCATGATGTGATTGGGAATTTATTTGTGATTGTTTGGTATATTTTTAATCATCATCTCGGTTAAATTGAATTTATTTGAATTAAATTATTGTTTAATTTATTATTGCATATAAACTGCCATTTAAATACCTGTTATTTATTATCAGTTTCTATATCGATATATATGGATTTTTTAGATGATGATTGTGATGAACGTTGATTGTTGATATTGGTTGAATGGATATTTTTTTGTATCGTTATAACTGTAAGTTCGTTATGGATTATTTTTAATTCGGGATTGCGGTTTGAAATGATATACAATCATATAATATTAAATTGCGGATTGAAATGATAAATATCTGTATCACTTGACGATAGGATAGAAAATTATATACAGACACCATGGTCTAAATATATAAATATCTTGAAATGATTTCTATGGTTTTGCAAAGAAATATATGGTTTTATATAAATATTGATCTTAGATATTATATAAATGTTATTTATTCTTGATTTTAAGCTATGTATAAATTTGTTTTAATATAGAATACGTTGATAACAAAGTTTGATTTTATTGAAGATAATATGGTGAAGTATTTAAACTATATTTTATATAGAGTTTATAATGCATTAAATAAATTAAGGTTGGAAGATAAATTTGAAATTTATTTGAAATTGAATTTATCTAAGAATTAAACTCAAATAAGTTTGATTCGAAATTTATTAAATTTGAAATTATTAAAGATATGATTTTTATAACTTGATTTTGTTTAAGATGATTTAAAATGAATATTTCAAGTTTAAATTTATTAAAGGAATATTTAGTGATTTGGAATTTGGGGTTTATTTAAAAGATACTGGATTTTAAGTAAATATTTCAAAACTGAATAATAATAAAGTTAAATTAAGGTATATATGATGTTATCAAATTTAGTTTTGAGATGGTGGAATATTCAAAGCTTTGAAATATATGGAAATTCAAATGGTTTATTTGAAGTCCAAATCTGTATTTGAAATCGATATAAATTGAAATGGTTTATTGAAAACTGAATTGAGTTGAAATTTATGAATTTAGATTTGATATAAATTGAATTTTGGATTCAAGTTGATTTGAATCAATTCGTGAAGTTTGAGGAAATTATTTTATTTTATAAAGTAATTTTAAATTCAAAACGATTTTATTATATATATTATTTTATTATCTAATCATTTAAGTGGTGGAAGTTATGTTTTCAAAGTTATGAGTTTCAAAGTATTATGATTTGAAAGTGTTATAATTCAAGTGTTTTGGTTTCAAAGTGTTATAACTTTTGAAAGTGCTATGATTTTGGAAAAGGATATACTCGAAATGAAAATGATATCATATTGACTTGGTTTTGAAATGGAAATGATATTGTATTTGGTTTTGAAATGGAAATGATATCGTATTGATATGGTTTTTGAAATGGCAATGATATTTTGGTTTTGAAGTATAAACTATTTTTTTTGGCAAAGCTAGTGGGGTTAACTGGTCCCCTACTAGTTTATTGCAACACGATAAAAAAATACTCATAACAAGCTATGAGTCAGAAATAAACAGAGAAAACAAAGAAGACAAAAGGAAAACAAAGACAACAAAATAAACTTCAACACCAACTGTTGATCAGAACGTCAGGGAAGTGGGACTCTCTCCTTCGCAGTTGCATGTAGATTCTGTTCCTCATATCATTCCAAATAGCACTAATGCTTTTCCTCTTATTTTCAAATACTATGGAATTTCTCTCCTTCCAAATGACATCCATATAAATTTTAATACAGATGACCAAAACTCTATAGTTGCTGGTCTTCCATCTAGTAGCCTTAGCTATTATGTCCCAGTTAATAATAGAAAATGCATTAGAAACAGAGCTTTGTATTGTACTGACAAGCTTATCAACCAACACAATCAGTTTTGGGCACTGAAAGAAAAGATGGTCAATACTTTCTAAAAACTGCTCATAAAATGCACACTCAGGGAAACAACTAATCCCGTAATTAGTAAGCACATTATGAGTGAGAAGAGCATCACTGACAACCTTCCAAAACATCAGATTATCTCTTGGAGTGGAATCGGCAGTCCAAAGGACAGTATACCACTTAGCAGCTGGCAAGACAAAACGTATTATAAACCATCTTAGTACAATGTGGTTTGTTGTTCCAAGTCACATTAGTGGAGTGATCATGCCTGTAGCTTCTCCCCTGAATTTTGCTCCATAGTTGCCTAACCACCTGACAACTATTATAGGGTAGTTGAATTTTTTCATCAAGGAGGAAATCATTGACTTTGGCTTCACGATTTACTCCAGATTGCACTATCATTGCGTGGTCAAAAAGTGAAGACAGTATCATTCCAGCACTAACCCAAGGTTTATCCCAAAAACTAAAATCAGAGTCATGATGGACGTGATACTGAATCAAGGGAAGATATAGCTCCCTAAGCTTGGGAATGTTCCTCCAAGTCCAACTACTGCCTTGAGCAATGTCCATCAACCAGAACTTGCCATGTTTGATGTTATAAGTCCAGGTCCACTTGACCCATAAGCTATCTTTCTTGATAATTACATCATTAAAGTGTTTACTGAAGACAGCAGTGTTCCAATTTTTAGCATTTATAATACCCAGGCCACCCAACTTCAAAGAATTTTCAAACTTGGTTAACGAACAAGGCAGTAGTTTCCTGTTGTTCATACTACCAGTCCAGAAAAATCTGTTCATGGCAGAGCGAACAAGGTGGAGCAGCTTGCTTGGAAGGATTACAGTGCGAGCCTAATAGACCATAGAAGGGAACACAACAGATTTAATGAGTACAAGCCTACCACATTGGGACATGCTCCTGCTTTCCCAAGCATTCATGACTGAGGTAATCTTATTGTACAAAGGTAGACAGTCAGCAGTTGTTATTCTTTTAGTAATGATGGGAAGACCAAGATAACGCATATCAGTGTGCATGCTAGAGTACCCGCTGTCACGATACAAACTAGCAGCAAGTTCATCAGTAACACCAGTTATAAGCATGGAAGATTTGGACTCATTAATGGAAAGTCCAGTCATGAGGAAGAAGGTGTGCAGCATATTTTTAATCTCACTAATAGATGATGCCTCAGGTTCTCTAAATATCATCACATTGTCAGCAAACATGATAGAAGAAATATGATGCAGTGAGCATTTTGGGTGGTACTTTATGAACCTATGTGAGTATTTGCTCTTGAGAATAACATTAAGCACTTCCATGACCAGAAGAAATAGATATGATGAAATAGGGTCCCCCTGCCTTATGCCAAGTTGACTGCCAAAGTACCCAACTGGCTTTCCATTAACAATGACAGAGAAAGACGGGGTAGAAATACAAGTGAAGACCCACGAAACAAAATTTTTAGGAAAGCCCATGTTAGCCATAATTCTGACAATAGGTTCCCAATGAATAGAATCATATGCTTTTGTAATATCGATTTTGAGGGCAGCTGCTGGAGAGACATTGCATTTACCATAACCCTTCATCAGTTCTTGGGCTAGGAGAACATTATAAAGAATGTTTCTAGATGGAATAAAAGCTGCTTGGTTAAGAGACACAATATCAGGCAAAACACAAACGAGCCTTGTTGCAAGAATTTACGAAATACATTTGTACAAAACATTACAACACGAGACGGGCCTAAAAGAAGAGACTCTGGAAGGGGGGGTAACTTTTGGAATTAAGGCAATGTTGGTGGCATTAACCTCTCTCAGCATTTTACACTTGTTGAAGAAATTATGTATAGCAAGACAGAATTCATGTCCCAGCACAGACCACGTAGCAATATAGAAGTTTACATTTAGTCCATCAGGACCACTTGAGGAATGTCAATTCTTGGAGAAGAGGGCAGTTTTAATTTCTTCATTGGTAACAGGTTTGATTAAAGTTTCAGATTGTAGGAGGGAAATACAAGGTAGTTCAAGGGAAGAGATCAGGTTAAGGTCAGGAGAAAACCCAGTAGTGATGCTAAGTATATCAGTAAAATAATCCACAAATGCTTTGACTACAGTATCAGGCGTTGAGTAAACATTACCACTGGCATCCATAATACTGTAAATGTTTTCTCTAGCATGCTTAACTCTCAAAGAGTCATGGTAAAATTTAGTGTTCTTTTCACCTTCCTCGTACCATTTGTTGTGGAGTTGTTGCCTCTTCATACTAGCTTCAAGCTGAAGAGCTTTATTCACGTCCAAGAATAATTGACCTTCATCATTTGCAGCATTAGTATCATCAGGATTTTGCATCATTTATTCCTGCTTGACTTTGAGTTTATCAATGAGAGCAGTTGATAGCAGACTGCCATGCCCAAAGGTGGTGTATGCCCACTGTTTGAGAGTTTGCTTTATACTTTTCAATTTCCTGCAAAATTTATACACAGGGTTACCAAAACAGTGATAGGGATTGTGAACAGTTGTGACTAAACCAAGAAAGGCATCATGTTTAGCCCAAGCGTTAAAAAATTTAAAACTTCTTTTGTCTCTTCTTATATGGGGATCAACGGTAAGGATAAGAGGAGAGTGGTCTGACAGGACAGGTAGTGGAAGGAAAACAGTCAAGGAAGGCCAGAGTTTGGGGGAAGAGATATTACAAAAGGCATGGTCAATTGTAGTGTAAGTACGAACACCATTACGGCTACGATTGTTCCAAGAATATTTTGCACCAGACTTGTTAACCAATATAAGCTCAGAATCAGAGATAGCTAGATTTATTGGTGCAATGTCACTTGGAAGTAGGGGAGCACCACCTTTTTTATCATCTATGCTAAAACATGAGTTAAAGTCTCCAAGAACAACCTAGGGATGGGTGTTCTGCCTCAGTGGGGGTAGGGAATTAAACAGAGTGTTTCTTGATAGAGCAGTGTTATCAGCATACACAAAGGTTAAGTAGAACGAAGATTGAGTTTGAGAGAGATGGGCATGGAAATGGATATATTGTCTAGCAGAAATGATGGGGGTTAATGACATGACAGCTGGGTCGTAGAGAACAAGGATTCTTCCATAGGTTGCAGCATCAAGATTGTGATATAAGGCCCAAAGGGGGTTGATATAAGAAGCAGCTTTAATGGTTAAAGGAATATTGAGCTTGGTTTCGAGGATTCCAAATAGACAAATGTCATACATATTGATAAGGCTTTTGACTTGATCGAGTTGCAGGTTCGAATGTGCACCTCTAACATTCCAGGAAGCAACATTTTTATTCATGGAAAAATTAGAGAGAAAGATGAATTTTGTTTCCTCTCATTGTTGTATGAGATCTAGTTTCTATTCGAGGAAGGTGAAGAGATGAGGGGGAGGTATACTCAGGTGAAATGGATTTGGAGGAAGGAGGATTGGAGGTAGAAGGTGGTATTAGTTTGGGATCATTGTCAGGCCAACCTGGAATGTCAATGGAAAAATTGTAAACTGGGTGAACTTCAGGGGGTTTGGTCATTTTTTCCTGTTGCATGTTAAATATTACTTGTTTTATTTGATGCTCAAGGGACTGACACCATTTTGCTTCTGAATTGGATACTTCAGTGTGCACATGCAAAGCGTGTACAGGGGACACTGGTTCCAAACATTGGTGGCTGGCTGTTGTAATTGCACCAAAAGGTATATGTTGCTCCTTCCCAACTAAGGCTTGACTTGAATCTTTTTTTTTACAGGTATGCCTTCTGTTGTTTTACTATTACACAAAGTCTGAGCATTATTTGTTTCATGTTTGGTTACTTCATGTGTTACTTGTTCTTCTTGAACACCAACTTTTTTCTAATATGCCTTGGATGTTGTCAATTTCTTGAAGCAGTGTAAACATGTTGTTGCTTATGACTTGGTTTAAAACTCTGGTTCCATCAGTATGAGATGTGCCTCCCACTTCAGAATTAAGATTATCATTCTTATCCACATTTGGTGTTACAACAGCTTTACCACTTGCCTTGTTCACTATATCAGTCTTTTCTTCCGTACTAATAATTCTTTTTTTCCCCTTATAATTGTTCACTTTTTGCCATATTTGCTTGACCTTACTGTTCTTATCCAGTTTTTTTCCTTTGGTCCCCAAACTCTGAACATCTTCACAGTGTAATTGTTCATCACTATAATCTACCTTCCTGTTACCCCCTACACTTGCACCCACCACTTTTTTGAAAGTTGATAACGTGTGACCAAACTCCTTACATGCAGAACAAATTTTAGGCCTCCATAAATATTCCACCTTCACTATTTGTTCTGAACCATCGGGTAGTTTTACAGGAAAATTATCAGGTAAATCAAACTGAGGGAAAACTTCAACCATACATTTAGCATAGGTGATTATTTCAAATTTTTCTATAGCAGCATCCATACATAAGAGTTTACCCACCCTTGATGCTAGCCAATTAATTCCCACTGAAGACCATGCAAACATAGGGATGTTGAGTAGTTTAATCCAAACTGGAACAGCTTTGATGCTACCACAAAAGTTGCCAACATTTTCATCCCATTGTTTAACAATGAATAATTTATTCTTCATCACCATTGGACCAGACACGGCAATTCTGTTCTCATCAGCTTCATTTGAAAACATGAATAAGAATAGAAATCCATCAGATTTAACACTAATGGATCACTGTAATTTCCATGCCTTTTTGAGGAAAAATAGGACTGCAGAGTAAGATAGTGGGTTATCAAGAAAGAACCCAACTAAATAATCTTTCCACATCGATTTGCCAGCCTGCACTACCTCAGTGGGGGGCACAATTGCACCTCCATCGTAAACTAATTGGATATCACGCGGTACATATTTACCAGCGTTGTTAGGCTTTGCCTTGAACAAGGAGGACCAGGGAACAGGTGGACATGGCGGTGGCAGAATTGAAGGAGACAAGATGCTAGATGTAGCAAGAAAGGGTCGGGCAGGGGAACATGGACGGAAGTAGGAAGGGAGGATAAAGTTGGCACAGAGGATGGAGATACAGGGAGAGGTGGTGGAGACGGGCAAGAAGGAGAAGAAACATCTGGACGAACAGAGGACAAATGGACAGTTGAAGTAATGGCTGACATTACTGGAACAGGGGATGGGGGAACAAGTATTGGGAATGAAGGACACGGTTGATTAGATGGGGAGGGAGAGGACGGGTTAGCGGGAAGAAAATTTGGAGAGGGAATGGTCCCCATTAAAGAAGAATTAAAAACTTTGGGGCCAAGGAAACTATGTTTGCCCTGGCCTTTGGTTAAGCCGGTTTTATAAGTGGTCGTGCACTATGTCTCATTATTGGTGGTTAAAAAGACCGGGATCGGAAGTTGTCATACTCTCTACCAACTCTGAAAACCACTTTAACAACCATGTACGCGGTGGAGATTCCAGAATGAAGTGTGATGGTGGCGACGTTCTATTAAGGTATATACGTGGACCCGACTCTCGCGATTTGGCATAAGGTGGATAAAATAGGAGCCATTCCGGGCCAATGAGGTAGCTCCTCTTACCGGACACATTCCTTCGATACCATTCTATTACTTTGTGATTGATTGGGTGCACCTTCGGATTTTTTTAGGAGTGTGGCTCGAGGTGAGCAGTAGTGGCTGCTACGTGTTACCACCAATCCGTATGTGTAATTGATATATCTACCCTGGCATTGCCTAGTTGTGCCGTATCATCTACCCCAGCGCACCTTGTACTATTTTGGTTTTGTGCCGTAGCCTATGGATTATCCTTTGGTGGCCTCCCGATCAGGAGGGACTATGATACTGGATAGACTATTGGGACTATTTGTCTGTTAAAGGGAATATTGGGTCAATCCTTAACGCTATTTTAAAGTAAGTTTATTTTACTTTTAGACATTATTATAGTAGTGTATATTACTACATAGTAAATAGTTTAACGGATCTTTAGGAGATGTAAACCCGAACATCTCTTAAGTTACTGCACTCACATTAGACACTAGATAAGAGATGTCAAACCCCGTAAACATCACTGACGCTGTTGCACTCATACTTTACCGTTGATTTAACTTACATGGGATCTTTTAGTTCTGACTCGAGTGTTTTGTCTTTTCAATTCGCCAGGGTCAGCCTGAGCATTTCAGGATTTGAAGACCTTATTGTTGGAGGACAAAGACGAAGATTGTATTATTATTATTTATTATATTTCACTGCATTATGTATTCCGCTGCATTATTAATTATTCTCTGGTATGTGTAACTCTGATCAGTGTTATATAAGTATAATCAAATTTTTTCGTAAAACAGCTTCATGAACTGTTATTCGATTATTATATTTTGTCATTCCGTTGCGAGATCTGTTTTATTTTTGTAACAACCCACATATTTTACGATTGTGTTTTATTTAACTCTAGCGTCGTTAGTCGGATTTTTGGATCCGAAATGTTACTTCTGCAAACTGCCGAATTAGGGCTCGAAACCACTTCTATTGAGTCCAAAATGGCGTTTGCGATCTTTTTAAGTATAAGCTTTGATATGTTTGGAGTAAGTCGAATTTTGCTACTTTTTCTAGTTGGGTTTTGGGTTTGGGTTCAGCCCACTAGCTAACTAAATACCCTAACTCAGTCCCTTTCCTTCCATTCACTCATTTTCACTTCTAAAACTCAAGCTAAAACTGAAAATGCGGGAAAGGAAGAGGAATTAGAAATTCCAATCCCTAGTTCTTCTTGCAAACTTGAATTCTTGCTCCAAAATCAAAGTGAAGCTATTAGTAAGCCTTCTCTTCATCTTCTCCAACTCTTTCTTCTTCAATTTCAGAGAGTTTCCTAAACCTAACTTAGGAAATACTTGTTTTAATCTTAGATTGAAGCTAGTAGAGTTGAAGTGGAGAGTAGTTGGTCTTCTCCTTGCAATTGAGCTTCTTCTTCTTTGTTTTTGAGTTAAAAAGAGAGATTTTTATCTCACATCCTTGTCTAAATTATCTTTGATTGTTGGGTATGAATTCCTAACACTTTTTCATGTGCATTTGCTCTTGATTTGGATTGAATTGGTGAATATCCCAATTTTTAGTGTTTTGGGTTCAAATCTTTAAAATCCTAACTTTGATGTTTGAACATGTTTTTGGTGATGCATCGAGGAGCATATAGCACCGGGTAGTCGATTGGCATAAACCCTTGGTGCCGTTGCTCGAACGATTGCAATTTGATCGAGATTGGCCATCGTTTTGATAGGCTGGGAAGTGCTGGAAACAGGATTCGGCCGAACGAACTAGTAGGCCGGTCGACCGACCTGCTACCAGAGCACTTCTCCATTTCTGGGCCGGTCGACCGAGCTCAGAGTCCGGTCAACCGACCTGCTCCTGTTTTCCTGTTTTGCCTAGTTTTCCTATTTGTTTGTGATTCCAACTTTTATCGATCTACGTCGATTCCAATTAGTTGTTTATGCATATTTGACATTGATGATTCCTTTTTGACTTCATCCACGGGTTTTTTATAAAATAATCTTTTAAATTGTATTAAAAGCTTGCTTCTCCAATTTATAAATCTTATTTTAAAAAACGCACAAACACAATTTCACACTTCGAGCGGAGTGGAAGGTAGATTACATGGTTAGGTAAAACACGGACCATGAATCCATGCGTTTGTCTTTCTGATTAATCCCCAACCTATTCGATTGATTGTTTTGACCTTTTGGTCTGGTTTACCGATGAGATGAGGTAAACTTTGTACTGCTTTGAGTGTGAAATTAATTAACAGATAGTAAACTGTTTAGTGCGAACGAGTGGTTATGGGACTCACGTTACCACTTTTCGGATTCCTTTTTGAGAGTTATGACACATTCTGCCAGTTAGTGGTGTCGAGTACTGGGCCTCCGGACCTTCATCGCTAAGGTTTGTTGCCTTTGGGATAGTGTCTTCGGACTGTCTCCTTCAGGTTTGTTGCCTTCGGGTATGTTGCCTTCGGGTATGTTGCCTTCGGGTTTGTACCTTCGGGTTTGTGCCTTCGGGTTTGTTGCCCTATTGTATCGCTTTCGGAGTTGGTCATTCGTCACCGCTCGAGTGATATTGGGTTTGCAGTCTTCGGGCTCATGGATCCTTGTTTATACAGTAATGAGCATGTGCAAATTTTCAGATGTTCAATTGATATGTATATTCCCTAGGTATCACCCTTCGGTGTTGGTCTTTTTGAGCCGCATGATATATAGCGGTTACCTTGTGGAACTTGTGTTACCTTCATTGGTATTTGTTATTGCATTTTTGGCTTGTTTTGGGATATCCATATCCTTTGTTTATTTGTGTTGCCGATGATATAAGGCTTGTTCTGTTATGATTCATCTTTTGTGAGATGATTGTGTTATCTCTTTTAGAGATATTTGTTATACTTTATGACCTTGCAGGTTATTGTTGTTCAGTTTATCTAACTGATTTGTTTAGCTAGAATGACCCGTGTATTTATACTCGGGTCAGACCGAGTTGTTTCAGGTTAGGTGCTTCTGGACTTAGCCTATTTTGCTTCCGCATGGACTACTTCGCTTACCCCTTTTTGTTGTGGCTTTTTGTGTAGTCCTTTTTGTTGTAACTCTGATATGTATTCTTTTGGATTCGTCTATATATTGTGGTTTGTTATACCACTTGACGTGTATCAGTTTGTATACTCTGTTATGTATCAATATATGTGTATATGATGATCTACTATTCTGTGATGTATATTACATTTGAGTTGTTATATTATGTTCTGATAGATCCTCCAACCACCTCTGGTTTTGTTTTAAATATTCATCGGATATGTCGACCTGCTTGGTATGGCTATTGTTGATGTATTCAATAGATAGTTAGAGCAAGGCTATAGATGGTCGCCCCTAACCAGCCTTATTCTACATGTCAGTTGACGACATTACCCTGTAGTGTCCTTGGCTTGCGTGGGTATAGAGGTGGGGCGTCACAGCTTGGTATCAGAGTAAGGTTCAGAACAAAATATGATAAACACAGAATAGATGCACGTATTCCGGTACATCAAAGTGTATAAGTGATACAAACCCTTGAACCATCGTGCCTCTATATTCCTTCTGTGCTTTTGGTGGTAGATAGAATGTGGGAATACGTCTAGGAATGCAATTTGTTCCATAGTATTCCACATTTGAATTAATGACATCTACCTTGTGAATAATCTTGTTCTTATCTTAACTTTCAGTGTATGGCTGGAAGAGGCAGTGGAAGACGTTCGGATGCTGGGCAATCCAGTGGCTCACATCCGGATGGCGTTTATATGTCTGCCGATCAGTTTTTGGAATTATTTAGGAGCACTCAGCCTCCAGTTCCTCCTCGAGTATCTCCACCTTGCAAGTCTTCCTTTGCACGTCAGTGTAGTGATTTTGCTCATCTTGGAGGAAAGCCGTTTAAGGGCTCCGAGTCTGTTCTTGAAGTCCAAGCTTGGCTTCGCACGTGCGAGCGTATTTTCTCTCGCATGGATCTTTCTGGTCATGATAGAGTTCTTGTAACATCTAGTTTATTGCAAGAGCGTGCTCTTGATTGGTATGAGCTTCTTGTAGCCGAAATTGATGAGTCTACTCTTTCTTGGACTCAGTTTCGGGGACGATTCGAACTCAAGTTCGTTCCTGAATCTGAAAAAGTTTTATTGACCCGTCGCTTCCTTGAGTTAAAGCAAGGGAAATCTTCTGTTTCTGAGTATGTTGCATCATTCGAGGCTTTATCTAAGTATGGTCTTGAATTTATTAGCACTTCTTATAAGAAGAATTTGAAGTTTGTTTCTGGTCTTAAGAAATATCTTAAGAAGTCTTTGTTTCTCCAGCTTAAGCTTTCTTTTGAGGAGTTGGTAGATTCTGCACTTCATCTCGAAACCGTCGAGAAGGAGTGTGATAGTGATGATGATTTTGAGGTTTCCAAGAACCCCAACAAGAAGCAGTTTCCATTTCAGAAGTCCAGGTCTTTTCCTTCTAAGAAGAAGAAGACTGGTGGTTCTGGTTCTCAGCCTCAATCTGTTGGAACACCTTTCATTCGGAAGTGTTTCAATTGTGGTTCTCCTAATCATATGATTCGAGCTTGTTCCATGCCTCTCTTCTGCCGTTATTGCAAGAAGGAAGGACATCATGTTTCCACTTACCCTACTGTTTCGGCTGGTGCCAAGTCTAGCAAGCTTTATGCTGCTAAAGCTTCTGAAGGTCCTTCTCAGCCCAAAGGTATATCTCTATCTATTTTGGAAGGTTCTATTTTATTTCATGATTATAGTATTCGAGTTCTTTTCGATACGGGTGCTTCACATTCTTTCGTATCGAAGAAGCTCGTCGATGATTTATCTCTGGATGTTTCTTGTTTGGTTACTTCTTTAAGGATTGCGAATCCTATTGGAGGATCTACGACCCTTAGTATGCTTTGTCATGATGTTGAGATTGTTTTATGTGGCTTTTCCTTTCGTGCGAATCTGCACGTTATTTTTTTCTAGGATTTGATATGATTTTGGATATGGACTGGCTAGTGAGATATGATGCCAGGATTATTTGTTCGGAGAGAACTTTGTATCTACGACATCCGGATTCTCCTACTCTGCTATCACTTGTTCTTCGGAATGTGGATAATTCCGAGATGGCTTTATATTCTCTTGACTCGTGAAATGATGATGATATATCTCGTATTCCTATTGCTTGTGACTTTTCTGATGTTTTTGTGCCTGTTTCGGGTCTGCCACCTAAGCGGGCAATTGAGTTCCGCATTGATCTCATTCCAGGCGCGCAGCCAGTTAGTCGTCCTCCCACAAGGATGTCTACAAACGAAAATGAGGAACTCAAGAAGCAGCTTTTAGAGCTTGAGTCCCAGCAGTTATTCAGTCCATTTTTTCTCTGTGGGGATCCGCGGTCGTCTTCGTGAAGAAGTCCGATGGAACTCTTAGGCTTTGCATTGACTATCGCAAGCTTAACGAGTTAACCATCAGGAATTGGTATCCATTGCCTAGGATCGATGATATGTTCGACCTATTGAGTGGTGCTAAGGTCTTTTCTCGGCTCGACCTTGCCACGGGTTTTCATCAGTTACGAGTTGCGGAGGATAGCGTACCGCTTACCGCTTCCGCACTCGTTATGGTTCTTTTGAGTGGCTTGTTATGCCGTTCGGTTTGACGAACGCTCCTGCTTTCTTCGTCGATCTCATGAATCGAGTATTCTGGGAATATCTCGATAAGTTCGTCCTTGTGTTCATTGATGATATCCTTATTTATTCTAAGTCTGAAGCTGAGCATGCTAATCACTTGAGAATTGTCTTGAGTACTCTCCGTCATCATCAGCTTAGAGCCAAATTCTCCAAGTGCCATTTTTGGGAGAATAAGGTTAAGTTCTTAGGCCATGTTGTATCTTCCGATGGCATTTCTGACGATCCCTCAAAGACCGAAGCCATCCAGAATTGGAAGAGGCCTGAGAATGTGCATGAGATTCGTAGTTTCCTTGGATTGGCGGGTTATTACCGTCGGTTCATTAAGGATTTTTCCCATGTTGTGCTTCCTCTCACCAGCCTTATTCGGAAAGGATTTCGTTATATTTGGTCCGACAAGTGTGAGGCTTCCTTTCAGTCATTAAAGGAACTTCTCACTAACGCTCCTATTTTGGTGGTTCCCGAAGGGAATCATGATCTTGTTGTCTACGCCGATGCTTGTGGTAGTGGTCTCGGTGCCGTTCTTATGCAGAAAGATCGGGTAGTTGCTTATACTTCTAGGAAACTGCGGGCGAATGAAGTTCTCTATGCCACTCATGATCTTGAGTTAACCGCCATTGTCTTCGCCTTGAAGATTTGGCGACACTATTTATTGGGCGAGCGCTTCATTCTCTATACCGATCATAAATCCTTGAAGTATTTGTTCACTCAAAAGGAACTCAATACGAGACAGTAGCGTTGGCTCGAGTTTCTTGCCTCCTATGACTTTGATATCCAGTATACCCCTGGTAAGGGTAATCGTGTCGCTGATGCGCTTAGTCGCAAACATTCGGTTGTTGTTTCTATGATGTTTGCCGAATGGGATATTCTTGAGACTCTATCTTTTTGTGAAATTCGTTATCGAGGATCTTCTTCTGATTCTCCTATTTTATTATTTAGTTTGGAAGCTCGACCCATTTTATTAGATCGTATTGCCGATACCCAGCGGCGTGATCCTGATTTGTTGCATCTTATTCAGCTTTGTGAGTCTGGATTCTGTGATGAGGCGTTGTGGGATTTCAGCATTGATTCTCATGGGTGTCTTCGCAAGAAGAACCGTCTTTTTGTGCCTTCTAATTTTGCACTTAGGCATGACATTCTTGATGACTGTCACCGTTCTAAGTATACCATTCATCATGGTAGTAGTAAGATATATGTCGATATGCGTCATCTTAATTATTGGGAAGGCATGAAGCGCGATGTGGCGAGTTATGTGAGTAATTGCATAACTTGTCAGCGATTTAAGGCTGAACATCAGCGTCCTTCAGGTCTTCTTCAGCCTCTAGAGATTCCATTGTGGAAATGGGATCAGATTTCTATGGATTTCATTGACGGCCTACCTTGTTCGAGATTGGGCCATTCTAGCATCTGGGTTATTGTTGATCGCCTCACTAAGTCTGCTCATTTGTTCCTATTAAGTCTAATAGGACTGCTTCGCATTTGGCTAAGTTGTATGTCAAGGAAATCATGAAACTTCACGGTGTTCCTAGTTCGATTGTGAGTGACCGTGATCCTATATTCACGAGTCATTTTTGGCAGAGTCTTCAGCAAGCTTTAGGAACAAAGCATAATTTTAGCACAGCTTATCGTCCGTAGTCTGACGGATAGACTATGTAATGACCCGCAAATCCGTACCCCTTGATTCAACACTATTCTACCTAAATCAACGCAAGTTTTACAGAAATACGAACCATTTGGGTTAAAGAAGAAGATGTAGAAGAAGAAAATAGAAAACAACATCAGAATCTAACCATCGCAACGGAATAAAATATAATAGATATTAACATATCTTTACCCCAAAACAAATATATCTGTTCATATATTACATCATCAGAGTACATCCATCACAACTCACATCAATAACTTACATCTAGATATACAGCTAATCAACACAGCGGAATATATATATAAGACAAGTACAAAAGTACGTATCGTCATTCAGCTTGTCTCCTGTGTTCCACAGCATCAAATCCTGTATCCTATAATACTCGGTCTGACCCGAGCATTACAGTTAAATAACACCCGAGTCAGTCTGGAATACCAGCGTGAGAAAATCACACTCAATTGATTATTAGAGTTCCAAAAATCATTTGAAAAAAAAGCATCTCGTAAGACCACGCCACAAATAACATGTCGGGTTTTTACCTTACGATAGCTAAAATGATTTTTATAGAAATCCTCTGATATTATAATAGGGTCTATATACAAATACTTATAAAATAGCCGAAATTGTTACATTATTAAATTCCAGCTACTAGCCACAGAGTGGGTAATACAAACAAAACTCGTACAAGGTTCGTAGGGAGAATGGATTTCCAACTAATGACTAGGCACTGGGGTACCACCTGTCACAGTACGTGGCCTAGATCACAGTACCGAGGAGTATGCCCGCTCCCCTGCAACACAAGATCGGGACTACCCCTTACTGGATAATCCCGAGTGAGATCACCTCGCGGTTGGGATCAGCAACCACCCACTAAGCCGAAATAAAAGGGACATCTGGGCAGAGATGACCTCACCCTGCTTAGGTGCTACCCACCTAGCCTTGCTGCATAACCCCTGATTTTCAATCATTCCCATTTGATGAGGCTTGAGGCTAAGCGTTATCTTTTTAGAACATATCCCTTAGAATGCCCATCGTCTACCTGACGATGTTCCGAAAGCATTCGTCCATACAAGTCTGTCCCGGGTTCGAACGGAACCGAAGGCACTATTCCTACTACATCCATTTTGGAAATATCCTCAGGATTAGTAGCGACTAGCCCTTGCACTTCACTGCTCCATCTTCGAATCCAAACTCGTTTCCCACCAAACGTACAAACCGGATCGAAGTGGTTTTCGTGAAATAAATCTCAATCCCTTTCTATTCGAAACGATCAACGTAATTGTCCAATATTGATAGTCGGTGATTTAACTATCAATTAATATTCACAAACAACCATCAACCAATAAGTACTTTCCCAAATTATTTATTTATCTCAAAACATCTTGACAATATATATTTCTATTTCCAATCCTTTGAAAACAGTTTCCAAACTATCTTTCTTTTCCAGAACTTTCCCAAATATTTTCTATCTCCACTGAAATCACCAAGCACAAAACTAGATTTTTAAAAATAATTTTTAAACACTTTACTTTGAAATATACTTTAAAACATTTAAGTTAAACTACTTCAATAATTTGTTAAAAATACATATTATATAAATATTTGAAAATATGGTTACGTTATAAAATATAACTAAATTTTTAATCTTGAAACAAAATACTAACTCACACTTTAAATAATTACTGCTATAATAGATTAAAAAGGAAAGACTTACTTTAGAATTTAAATATTTAGAAACAATAAATTTTCCAAACTTGCTTTTTAAATCAACTTAAAAACTTTTAACTTATATTTAAAAACTTACTTTGGAAACGTACTTGGTTATCCAGGGAGAAGATCCAACTTCAATCACTTAAATCAATTTCCTAAATTGATTTCAAATTTATCCCATTTGAAATAAATTTCTTTAATTACTCAATTCCTTTCAAAATTCATTAATTATGGACTTAATTATTGTTGTTATTAATATTTTTCATTTTATTTTAAATATTTTAACTAAAATATACAAATTTCAGCTTTTTCCCAGTTTCTTCTTTATTCTTTCAATAATTTAAATCTTAACTTTTAAAAAAATGTTTTGTTCTTTTAAATAATATCACTGAAGATTAAAATTCATTAACTCTCAGTTAATTCAAATTTCCCTTTCCATACCCAAGATTTATTTATTAGAATTTTAAAGTCACTTGATTTTTTTTCAAATTCATTCTTTAAATTTATTCTATAATTATTTTACTTACAATTCACTTCTTTTATTTTCTTTCCAAAATTCAATTTATACATTTTTATGGTAATTCATTATACCCAATTATATCCAATCAAACCATAGCATTCAATATTCCAATATAATTCATCATATAATATCAAATAATCACAACAGAGGGTATTAAATAATTTAAATAAATGTTGAGGGATCCAGTTGGATCCCTCCAACCTGTTTTCCCTGCATCCACAGATGTTAGCACAATATAAAATGCCAATTTCAAAATATACCATTGTAACGACCCAGAATTTTTATTAATTTAAATTTGAATATTTAATTTATTTTAAATATTTATAAGTGAATTTTTAAGTCAAATAAATTTTTATTTGAATTTTTGGATTTAATTGGATAATTAAATCGATAATTTAATACGTTAAATTATGGAAATAATTGAAAATTTAGTTAAAAATGATTGAAAATAATTTGTAAAATTTTACTTAATCATACTGGAGTTATAGAAATATTTTAGAACTTTTAAAATCGAATTAAAAGTTAATTTGTGAAAATTGAATATTTTAATATTTAATAATCGACTGTAAAATAGCCAATTTTTGAACAGTCTCAGAATTGAACGAAACCAGTTTCATTGGATCCGTAATAGTTAGTTATTACCGGATTTCAATTTTCGTGTCAATCGGAGTTATCGTTTGATCGTGGCAGCTCGAAACGCATCGAATCGTTTTTAATTTAAATTTGGCGAGTCAAAATAGCCATTTTTCAAAAAGTCTCGGATTTCGACGAAACCAGTTTCATCGGATCCGTAATGTGATATTATTGTAAGGTTTCAAATTTCAAGTCAATCGGATTTACCGTTTGTCCGGTACAAATTAAAACGCCTAGAAATCGACTTAAATCGGTTTAATTTAAATTGAGCGTTTTCAGCCATAACTCGCACATACTTCCGAATTAGCTTCCGAAACCTGTTCCATTGTGTCCGGAACGCGGGATAAACCCTAGGTACGCTGGTTGCGACGTCTAAATCGGAGTTCGGGAAATCCGGGATGAATAGTGTCGCTCGTTCCTTATAAATAGCCCCTACCTCTTCATAATTTGATAAAACATCACAAAACCCTAACCCTAAAGTAGTAGCCGCCACTTTTAGATTCTAGGGCCAGAAATCATCCTCTTTCATTCATCAAAATCTCTCAATCCACTCGTTTTTAGAAAAAGTTGTTAACTAAAGAATCGAAGAGCACGAGATGAGCTTTAAATCCATACGGATATGATCGGGAATGGAGTAACGATGGCGGAGCAATTGGTGGCCGTGCGTGGGCTGTAGGGGGCCGTGCGCACGCACCTAGATGAGGCCGAGCCTGACATGGTGGGAGGTGGAGATAGCTCTTGTCGAGAGCTTCGTCATGGCGTTGGAGTGATCGGATTTCGTCAAGTGATCGTGGAGAAAAGTGGAACCCTAGTGGAGCTTGATGGGTTCGGCCATACGTGTTTGGAGCTGTAGATATACGTGAGGGAGATGAAGCTAATGCACGGCCTGATGAGGGGGGGAGCAAATCTAACGGCCTAGATTTAGTTTGGTATAAGAATTTGTTAATAAATGTTGGAATTTGTTATTTAAAACTCGTGTAACTTGTAAAATTCATAACTTTTTCATACGAGGTCGAAAAAATGCAAACTCAGTTGCGTTGGAATCGTATGGACGAGCACTACGCGATGGAGTTGGTTTGGAGTCGTTTGGAGTTAGTGAGAATTTCGGGTAAAATTAAACGCGCGTTTAATTTTATTCGAAATAAAAGCTAAAACGGAAATTAAAACCAAGGTGAGAATTTCTCACTCAATCGAATAGATTTTGATTTTATTTTAAATAGTTAGATTTAAAATATTGAATGCGTGTTTGAATGATGACTGTAAATTATTGATTGTTAAAATAGACATTATGCGCCGTTAGTAAGCGAATGTTATTTAATATAAACATATACCGCGAATATTTCATAAACAGTGAAATTGGTATTATATATAATATCAATATATATATATTGGCATATGTATATATTGCAGTTGTTGATTTCCCGCATTTTTTGTTTAGCGGATGAGACCCTATTACGCCGTTAGTAAGCGGATAATATTTATTAAGAACATATACCGCGATAATTTCGTACTGGAGCGAAATTGGTATTGTGCTAATGTTTGTGATGCAGGAAAACAGGTTGGAGGGATCCAACTGGATTCCTCAACAGTATTTATTTTTTTTTCAGATATTTTGATATTTGATGGATCATCATATCGATATATGATATCGTTGTTAGTCGTGATTGACTATTTGGTGTGTAGCATCATCGGACCCAGATTTTGGGATTTTAAAATGATTTTAAAAGTGATTTTGAAAATATACTTTATTTTTGGAATTGATCCATATTAAGTAAATAAACGTTATAATTTTTAAAGTTATAAAAATTATGATTCTTGTGAAATATTGTTAAAAGCTGATTTTTGAGAAATATGAATTAATGACTTTATAAAATAATTTTAATGGGGATTTTTGAATATATGATAAAAGTTTAAATATAGGATTTATAAAATTTGATTATTTTATAAATCGAAATGATGAAATTATAAAGGAATTTAAAGACGTTTTAGAACAATAATATAAACTGATTTATATTAAGAGATTTATAAATGGATATTTATAAATTGAAATATAGACATTATAAAACGAGTTTTTATAAGTGTTTGAATGTAGTGAAAATGAATTTCATAAATGAATGAAATTTATAGAATTATAAACTGTGAAGTTATAAATGAAAATAGTAAGATTTATAAATTTGGTGAAATTATTTGAAGAATAGATTTATTAAATAAATAAATCTTATAAGTTATAAGGTTTATAAATTGAAAAGTCTTTAAAAAAGAACGATTTTGTAAAATAATCGTTTTATAAGCAATTGACTTATAATATGAACTTTTAGTTTATAATTGAGATATGAAATCAAATAGGTTAATAAAGGAATTTATAAAAAGGAAGTTTTTATAAATAAAAAGAAACGGAATTTATAAACGTTGTTTTATAAATCCGCAAACGACTTATTTTGATAAGTTAATTGTTATAACTTATAAATGGAGTTATATTCACGTTTTAGACAGTGAATAATCCTTTAAGTTAAAGTGAATAGAAATGATGAAGTTTGTTAACGTAGTTTATTCACGTTTTTGAATAGTGAATAACATGTTAAAGAAAATGTTTTAGAATGTGATATTTTAAACAGAATTAAAACGATCTAACGATGTTTTAAAGGTGTTGAGATTCGAAACCATAGATTTCAACATTTATTGTTGAAATAGACGTTTTCGAGAAATAAAAGGAAATGGTGGACTATAACACTGTTGTTATAGTAAATGATTTCCGAAAGGAAATGTTTTTGTATAGTATTGGAATTTATATATCTATTTTAATTTCGAATCCCTATACTAGTGATTTTGGGTTGTTGTAACGATGTTTTACGCAACATTCGTTTTGGCCCAAATAAAAATGTTTAAGAGAATGATTTCCCTTAAAGAATGAAATATATACTTAATTCGATTTAAGTATATTGAATATTTTCAAAGGTTGAAATAAAAAGATTTGTCGATTACTTATTCTTAATAAGTATGGAAATGTTTTCCAATATGAAGTGAATATTTAGAATTTATCTTTTGAAGATAAATTGAAATGGATAGTTGAAATTGTATATGCATGATATTTTGAAATATAAATTCATTATGGAATTTATATGTGAAAGTGGAACTTGTTAAAAATAAATATTGATTTATTTTTGAAGTGTTGAAATTATATATCTTGTAAAGATATTTTGGAAAATAAATAATTTGGAAAATTATTTGGAATTTGGTGATGTATGCATATCCATTGATAGTTCAATAGCCGACTATCAATATTTCCCTTTGAATGGGTATTTGATGTGAATTGATTGAATTTGAATGCACACTTATTTTTGAATAAGCGCTCACTATTCGGGTTAACCGGGAAAGGACCATGGGGTCGTATAACCCATTCCGAATATGTGATACGTCGTTGTAAATTGCATTGAAGATCGGTGTTGAAGACCGGTATTTGCGAAAGCGATAGGATGACCTATCGATTGTCTCTGCACTGAGTTGCAACGGTATAGAGACTCCCTAAGTGATGGGAAATCCGATCAGGATTGTGAATATCCGGATTGCAAGGACTTCTTTGTAAGTGCCTTCGGTTCTGTTCGATCCCGGAACAGACTTGTATGGATTGTATGTCTGACATTACAATTTGAGATATAAAGCCGATTTCTTTCAAATATATTTCTGTTGGTGGCGGAGAATTTATTCTTTGCTTAACACCCTTCTTTGAGACGTACGAGCTCAAAGGTTATATAGTTGAAGTTATCAGCGATATATTCCCAATTTGGTAATGTGACATGCTGAGTGATGCTGAAATGATCATTGTGTTGATTGTTGTGATAGGATCATTTATTTGATCGTCTATCTTAGTGATCATTGTGTTGATCATTTGTTGACCCAAAGCATGGCTTTTGTATAAAGTATGTTTTTGTGGACGTGAATTCGTCGAGCCTCACATCCCGGAAATGGTCAAAACAGGAAAGAAGCAGCAAGGTTATGAGGGGTAGCACCCTTTAGGATGTGTCCATTTCCTTCTGGAAAAGGGTGGTATCATGGTATGGAGCCCAGATACTTACTCATGTTGAAAACACTTTGTTATGATTGTGTGAATTGATTAGAGAGCGCTCTCGGAAAAAGGTCCCAAAGGACCGGGGGATGGCATATTCGGTCAGTTGTTACTCAGTTAGGAGTAACCCGGCCTTGTGTTGGTAGAGATCCGGTTTGGTTCTCGGGGATGTCCATCCAGAGGCATTCTCAGTGGCAATGGGAAGTTCCTTGGCCTGACCATTTGTTGGAAATCCAATTCCCAATACGAAACTTGTACGGTATTAGTTGTAGAACCTGCTATTCACTTATGGTGGTCACCACTGTTTGGATAGTAGCTATAGTAGGCATAGTTCGAAATGTCTATGTTGGCTAAGATTTATATCTTTATTTTCGAAATGATTTGTTATACATTATGCACTAGTAATAATATCAAATGTTATTTTAAATGCGTATCAAGCATCTTTGGCTATCATAAGGAGAAATCTCCTCCGATTCTGCGTTTGCATGTGTGTGTGTGCGGGAGGCCTTATGGTAGTCTCATTTTTAAAAGCATTGCGAATTGATTTAAAAATATCTCTCTATTTTGATTTTAAAGTTAAATAAACTGTTTTGAGTTCTCACACCAGTCACATGACTGACTTGGAGTTTATTGTTTTCCTTCCTAAACTCTGGGTGCCCACCAATTTCCACACGGGCAGTTAAGAGTTAGGTTTATCAGGATATTCTGGAGTTGCTGGAGGCAAGCTGGATGGCATGGCGTATTACTAGTTTATATAGTATTTCTTTTTCCGCTGCATTGTTGTTGTTGTATGTTGTTGTACACTCTGATGTGATGATATGATGTAATAAAATGTGATGTAATGTAATAACTGATATAGTTCTTTGTTTAAAGATTATTCATTTATTATTATATGTTGTTCCGCTGCGAATTGTGAGATTCTGTTGTTGTTCTTGTTGTTCTGTTGTTTCCTTTCTGTCCGTTCTATTTTTAAAATTTTCTATCTTCTGTTTTTCTAATTCTCTGTTTTCTAAAAAAAATTGTCTATCTTCTTTTCCCTCTATTTTTCTTTTTCTTTCTTCTTTTTCTCTCTTCTTTCTTTTCTTTCTTTTTAAAACCCATAACATCTCGGTTTTCGGCCTTTGATTTCTCGGCAGTCGATAAAGTGAGTGTCGATGTTGAATTTTCGAAAGTCGAAAATTTTCGGGGCGTTACATTTGGTATCAGAGCTCTGATGGTTAAGCGACAACCATGGTTCTGTTGGGTATTATTCATTAGAGATAGAGTCAGCAGTACTCTAGAATGAGTTTGAGAGTAATAATAGATATGAGAGCGTATTTGTTAGTGAATATAAAATTGTTTTATATTGTGATGATTGGTTTATTGAGTGGTATATGAACCTTCCTCAGCACGGTATGTACAACTTTGCCGAAGGGGTTTCTAAACACTTGAATAGAACAATTCGACATAATATTGTTTTAAATTGGGTAAATGAAATAATTTTGCCTTGATTATATTTTATATATAAAGAAATAATTTTTCAGAATTATTAAAGTATATAAGTGATTGTTTAGTTGTTTGAATAATCTAAATAAAAGAATAATTGTATAAGCAAAAGAATTATAAGAATTGAAATTATAATTAAAGTATTTACAATTGTGAAATAAACTTATATATATAAGAAGTTAATATATTTATGAATATGAGTTGTAAATAAGAATTTATTTAAAGTTAAATGGAAGTATAACTTAAGAATTGTTGAATGAAGTTGATATTGGTATCAAAGTAAATTAATTAAGTTAAGTGATGGATATGAACTTGAGTTATATAAATGAAATTCAACTTTGTAATTGAATTGAATAAATGGATTGAATGATAATCAATTGAATGTGAATAAAGTTGATAAGAAATAATGAATATAAATGTTAATTCATTAAAATCTAATGTTATTAGAAGTTGAATAAATTGGAATGGAAATCAATTTAATGTTAAACCAAATTGAATGAATATAAGTGAAAAGAATTTGGTTGTAATTAATATAAATTGGTTGTTATATGATTGTTATATGATTGTATAAAAGTCATTAAGAGTTAATGAAATTGAAAGCTAATGTAATTAAATTCAAATGGAAAGTAAATAAATTTGAATAGAATTGAATGTGAATTAGATTTAATTAGTGAATGCAAACTAATTAAAATTGAGAATGAATGTTAGTAAGAACATCCAATGTAAATGAATCAAATGTGATTAAATTGAAAACCATTTCATTTAATATTAATGAGAATATGAATGAATATAGATTTAATAGATGGTTGATGTTTGCATTTGTTGTTTAGTTGCATTTGCTATGTGACGTATATAGTTGTTATGATGCTATATATTGTATATTGAGATTATTTGCATATGTGCATGTTCTCATGTTGTTTGTTAAGTGTTTAGTAGGTGCGGATCGCGTTTGCTTCGCATTTGGAGTTCGCTTTAGCGCTATATTAGCCGTATATGCTCGCTAATAAAATATAAGGTACATATCTCGGATTAAATATCGTACTTTTACACTTTTTTCCCTTCGGGATGCCTCATTACTTGATGAGATGTATATTTGTGATATATATACTGTCATTTTTTTTTTCTCGGATCGAGCCGCGCAAAGGAGACTATGGCGAATTTTTCCGGAAATTTAAGGCGTTAGAAAAAATTTGAGAAAATGGGAAAATTTTGAAAATTTTAAACATTGATTTTGGAATTGAAAGTTAAACATAGTAGTTGTTTTTGAAAAGATAACTAAGTATGATTTGGAAAACTTAGTAAAGTATTGTAAGGAATTTAATTATGAATTTTGGAAAGTTAATAAATTCTGTAACCTTTCTTACTTATAATTTCGAGGACGAAATTCTTTTAAGGGGGGAAGATTGTAACGACCCAGAATTTTTATTAATTTAAATTTGAATATTTAATTTATTTTAAATATTTATAAGTGAATTTTTAAGTCAAATAAATTTTTATTTGAATTTTTGGATTTAATTGGATAATTAAATCGATAATTTAATACGTTAAATTATGGAAATAATTGAAAATTTAGTTAAAAATGATTGAAAATAATTTGTAAAATTTTACTTAATCATACTGGAGTTATAGAAATATTTTAGAACTTTTAAAATCGAATTAAAAGTTAATTTGTGAAAATTGAATATTTTAATATTTAATAATCGACTGTAAAATAGCCAATTTTTGAACAGTCTCAGAATTGAACGAAACCAGTTTCATTGGATCCGTAATAGTTAGTTATTACCGGATTTCAATTTTCGTGTCAATCGGAGTTATCGTTTGATCGTGGCAGCTCGAAACGCATCGAATCGTTTTTAATTTAAATTTGGCGAGTCAAAATAGCCATTTTTCAAAAAGTCTCGGATTTCGACGAAACCAGTTTCATCGGATCCGTAATGTGATATTATTGTAAGGTTTCAAATTTCAAGTCAATCGGATTTACCGTTTGTCCGGTACAAATTAAAACGCCTAGAAATCGACTTAAATCGGTTTAATTTAAATTGAGCGTTTTCAGCCATAACTCGCACATACTTCCGAATTAGCTTCCGAAACCTGTTCCATTGTGTCCGGAACGCGGGATAAACCCTAGGTACGCTGGTTGCGGCGTCTAAATCGGAGTTCGGGAAATCCGGGATGAATAGTGTCGCTCGTTCCTTATAAATAGCCCCTACCTCTTCATAATTTGATAAAACATCACAAAACCCTAACCCTAAAGTAGTAGCCGCCACTTTTAGATTCTAGGGCCAGAAATCATCCTCTTTCATTCATCAAAATCTCTCAATCCACTCGTTTTTAGAAAAAGTTGTTAACTAAAGAATCGAAGAGCACGAGATGAGCTTTAAATCCATACGGATATGATCGGGAATGGAGTAACGATGGCGGAGCAATTGGTGGCCGTGCGTGGGCTGTAGGGGGCCGTGCGCACGCACCTAGATGAGGCCGAGCCTGACATGGTGGGAGGTGGAGATAGCTCTTGTCGAGAGCTTCGTCATGGCGTTGGAGTGATCGGATTTCGTCAAGTGATCGTGGAGAAAAGTGGAACCCTAGTGGAGCTTGATGGGTTCGGCCATACGTGTTTGGAGCTGTAGATATACGTGAGGGAGATGAAGCTAATGCACGGCCTGATGAGGGGGGGAGCAAATCTAACGGCCCAGATTTAGTTTGGTATAAGAATTTGTTAATAAATGTTGGAATTTGTTATTTAAAACTCGTGTAACTTGTAAAATTCATAACTTTTTCATACGAGGTCGAAAAAATGCAAACTCAGTTGCGTTGGAATCGTATGGACGAGCACTACGCGATGGAGTTGGTTTGGAGTCGTTTGGAGTTAGTGAGAATTTCGGGTAAAATTAAACGCGCGTTTAATTTTATTCGAAATAAAAGCTAAAACGGAAATTAAAACCAAGGTGAGAATTTCTCACTCAATCGAATAGATTTTGATTTTATTTTAAATAGTTAGATTTAAAATATTGAATGCGTGTTTGAATGATGACTGTAAATTATTGATTGTTAAAATAGACATTATGCGCCGTTAGTAAGCGAATGTTATTTAATATAAACATATACCGCGAATATTTCATAAACAGTGAAATTGGTATTATATATAATATCAATATATATATATTGGCATATGTATATATTGCAGTTGTTGATTTCCCGCATTTTTTGTTTAGCGGATGAGACCCTATTACGCCGTTAGTAAGCGGATAATATTTATTAAGAACATATACCGCGATAATTTCGTACTGGAGCGAAATTGGTATTGTGCTAATGTTTGTGATGCAGGAAAACAGGTTGGAGGGATCCAACTGGATTCCTCAACAGTATTTATTTTTTTTTCAGATATTTTGATATTTGATGGATTATCATATCGATATATGATATCGTTGTTAGTCGTGATTGACTATTTGGTGTGTAGCATCATCGGACCCAGATTTTGGGATTTTAAAATGATTTTAAAAGTGATTTTGAAAATATACTTTATTTTTGGAATTGATCCATATTAAGTAAATAAACGTTATAATTTTTAAAGTTATAAAAATTATGATTCTTGTGAAATATTGTTAAAAGCTGATTTTTGAGAAATATGAATTAATGACTTTATAAAATAATTTTAATGGGGATTTTTGAATATATGATAAAAGTTTAAATATAGGATTTATAAAATTTGATTATTTTATAAATCGAAATGATGAAATTATAAAGGAATTTAAAGACGTTTTAGAACAATAATATAAACTGATTTATATTAAGAGATTTATAAATGGATATTTATAAATTGAAATATAGACATTATAAAACGAGTTTTTATAAGTGTTTGAATGTAGTGAAAATGAATTTCATAAATGAATGAAATTTATAGAATTATAAACTGTGAAGTTATAAATGAAATTTATAAATAGTAAGATTTATAAATTTGGTGAAATTATTTGAAGAATAGATTTATTAAATAAATAAATCTTATAAGTTATAAGGTTTATAAATTGAAAAGTCTTTAAAAAAGAACGATTTTGTAAAATAATCGTTTTATAAGCAATTGACTTATAATATGAACTTTTAGTTTATAATTGAGATATGAAATCAAATAGGTTAATAAAGGAATTTATAAAAAGGAAGTTTTTATAAATAAAAAGAAACGGAATTTATAAACGTTGTTTTATAAATCCGCAAACGACTTATTTTGATAAGTTAATTGTTATAACTTATAAATGGAGTTATATTCACGTTTTAGACAGTGAATAATCCTTTAAGTTAAAGTGAATAGAAATGATGAAGTTTGTTAACGTAGTTTATTCACGTTTTTGAATAGTGAATAACATGTTAAAGAAAATGTTTTAGAATGTGATATTTTAAACAGAATTAAAACGATCTAACGATGTTTTAAAGGTGTTGAGATTCGAAACCATAGATTTCAACATTTATTGTTGAAATAGACGTTTTCGAGAAATAAAAGGAAATGGTGGACTATAACACTGTTGTTATAGTAAATGATTTCCGAAAGGAAATGTTTTTGTATAGTATTGGAATTTATATATCTATTTTAATTTCGAATCCCTATACTAGTGATTTTGGGTTGTTGTAACGATGTTTTACGCAACATTCGTTTTGGCCCAAATAAAAATGTTTAAGAGAATGATTTCCCTTAAAGAATGAAATATATACTTAATTCGATTTAAGTATATTGAATATTTTCAAAGGTTGAAATAAAAAGATTTGTCGATTACTTATTCTTAATAAGTATGGAAATGTTTTCCAATATGAAGTGAATATTTAGAATTTATCTTTTGAAGATAAATTGAAATGGATAGTTGAAATTGTATATGCATGATATTTTGAAATATAAATTCATTATGGAATTTATATGTGAAAGTGGAACTTGTTAAAAATAAATATTGATTTATTTTTGAAGTGTTGAAATTATATATCTTGTAAAGATATTTTGGAAAATAAATAATTTGGAAAATTATTTGGAATCTGGTGATGTATGCATATCCATTGATAGTTCAATAGCCGACTATCAATATTTCCCTTTGAATGGGTATTTGATGTGAATTGATTGAATTTGAATGCACACTTATTTTTGAATAAGCGCTCACTATTCGGGTTAACCGGGAAAGGACCATGGGGTCGTATAACCCATTCCGAATATGTGATACGTCGTTGTAAATTGCATTGAAGATCGGTGTTGAAGACCGGTATTTGCGAAAGCGATAGGATGACCTATCGATTGTCTCTGCACTGAGTTGCAACGGTATAGAGACTCCCTAAGTGATGGGAAATCCGATCAGGATTGTGAATATCCGGATTGCAAGGACTTCTTTGTAAGTGCCTTCGGTTCTGTTCGATCCCGGAACAGACTTGTATGGATTGTATGTCTGACATTACAATTTGAGATATAAAGCCGATTTCTTTCAAATATATTTCTGTTGGTGGCGGAGAATTTATTCTTTGCTTAACACCCTTCTTTGAGACGTACGAGCTCAAAGGTTATATAGTTGAAGTTATCAGCGATATATTCCCAATTTGGTAATGTGACATGCTGAGTGATGCTGAAATGATCATTGTGTTGATTGTTGTGATAGGATCATTTATTTGATCGTCTATCTTAGTGATCATTGTGTTGATCATTTGTTGACCCAAAGCATGGCTTTTGTATAAAGTATGTTTTTGTGGACGTGAATTCGTCGAGCCTCACATCCCGGAAATGGTCAAAACAGGAAAGAAGCAGCAAGGTTATGAGGGGTAGCACCCTTTAGGATGTGTCCATTTCCTTCTGGAAAAGGGTGGTATCATGGTATGGAGCCCAGATACTTACTCATGTTGAAAACACTTTGTTATGATTGTGTGAATTGATTAGAGAGCGCTCTCGGAAAAAGGTCCCAAAGGACCGGGGGATGGCATATTCGGTCAGTTGTTACTCAGTTAGGAGTAACCCGGCCTTGTGTTGGTAGAAATCCGGTTTGGTTCTCGGGGATGTCCATCCAGAGGCATTCTCAGTGGCAATGGGAAGTTCCTTGGCCTGACCATTTGTTGGAAATCCAATTCCCAATACGAAACTTGTACGGTATTAGTTGTAGAACCTGCTATTCACTTATGGTGGTCACCACTGTTTGGATAGTAGCTATAGTAGGCATAGTTCGAAATGTCTATGTTGGCTAAGATTTATATCTTTATTTTCGAAATGATTTGTTATACATTATGCACTAGTAATAATATCAAATGTTATTTTAAATGCGTATCAAGCATCTTTGGCTATCATAAGGAGAAATCTCCTCCGATTCTGCGTTTGCATGTGTGTGTGTGCGGGAGGCCTTATGGTAGTCTCATTTTTAAAAGCATTGCGAATTGATTTAAAAATATCTCTCTATTTTGATTTTAAAGTTAAATAAACTGTTTTGAGTTCTCACACCAGTCACATGACTGACTTGGAGTTTATTGTTTTCCTTCCTAAACTCTGGGTGCCCACCAATTTCCACACGGGCAGTTAAGAGTTAGGTTTATCAGGATATTCTGGAGTTGCTGGAGGCAAGCTGGATGGCATGGCGTATTACTAGTTTATATAGTATTTCTTTTTCCGCTGCATTGTTGTTGTTGTATGTTGTTGTACACTCTGATGTGATGATATGATGTAATAAAATGTGATGTAATGTAATAACTGATATAGTTCTTTGTTTAAAGATTATTCATTTATTATTATATGTTGTTCCGCTGCGAATTGTGAGATTCTGTTGTTGTTCTTGTTGTTCTGTTGTTTCCTTTCTGTCCGTTCTATTTTTAAAATTTTCTATCTTCTGTTTTTCTAATTCTCTGTTTTCTAAAAAAAATTGTCTATCTTCTTTTCCCTCTATTTTTCTTTTTCTTTCTTCTTTTTCTCTCTTCTTTCTTTTCTTTCTTTTTAAAACCCATAACATCTCGGTTTTCGGCCTTTGATTTCTCGGCAGTCGATAAAGTGAGTGTCGATGTTGAATTTTCGAAAGTCGAAAATTTTCGGGGCGTTACAACCATACTATAGCACATCAATCAATTCAACCATTCAAACAATTATTTAAATTTAATCATTTAAAATTAAATTTAATCATTTAAATTTAAATTTAACTGAGTGAGATTAACTCACCTTTGCTATTATTTGCAATCCACTTCAACTTTGCCTTGGTTTCACGGTTTTTCTACCTTGTATAAACATTAGATAATTTTCATTAATATTCGAACCAATCGAATAATTAAATTTCCATTTGGTAAATTTAACTAACTAGTGATTTTATTTTAAAAGTTCTCGTTTTAACAAATTTTCCTTAGATAAATTTACTTTTGGTGACTAAAATAAATTAATCAGTTTATTAAACAAGTTAATTACTTATAATACATTTTTAAAACAAGCTAGTAAATTAAAATGTGTACATACATGTTTATTTCTATTTTTGAAATCACTTATACTTATAAAAATAAATTATGTTGATTAAAAATCAAGTTTTATACAAATCCTATATTTTCAAAAGCTCTATACAAAAACATTTATGTCTACTATATGTTTAAAAATATGTGTAAATGTATATATATTTTTATTCTCTGGTATATATGTTTAAATAAAAAGTATGTGTATTTATTCTAGTATTATAGCTCTCCATCACAGTTATCAATATACATATAATTATAAAATTTAAATTAAAAACGGAACCATTTTAAATTAAAACATGCATTTTATCCTATGTAATATTCTTATCTCTGATTGTAAACTATTTAAAGAAACAATCAAAAATGAAATACCTCAGAGCCCAAAACCCAACTCTCGACTTCTAAGCAATTGTGGCCGCGATATCCCCTACGACGAACTCCACGTGCCGCAACATCGACTATAAATTCTTGGTTGCGACTTGCTGCCAAAAGTTTTATAGCTTCCTCTCGAGAAGACATCACCGATGCTTCCCTGAAATCGGTGGCCGGCCCACGACCCCCTTAAACCCATTGCCTCGCGACTCCAACCTCGAACTATTCGATTTCACGACGCCGCGACCTCCCAGGTAACCCAGGCTACTCGTGATTTTAAATAAATAGATATCGAATTGATTTTGTTGGATAAATTCTGAACGAAGGTGGCCATTTTATTCTTTGTATATTTTTTTTCAATTTGGAAGGAAGACAAGGGCTTCAGGATTAATAAAAGGAGGCTTGCGTTCATTTATTTCCTCGATCTGATGCGTGGATTACAAAGGAAGGAAAACGAAAGACGTTGAGTGGTTGCTTCTACGAAGGGGGACAATGATTTGAGAGAGTTGAAGGGATTTAAAAGAAAGGCAGCTGAATATCGGATTGAATGGGAAAATATATAATTTAAATTCAAATTCAAAACGTCTCGATTTACGTAGCTTAAAAATCGTGAACACCTATTGAGGCATACCGCTAGGCGTTTATAATGTTATGCCCCTATTCCGAACACAATGGAAAAGATTTCGAGCCCCAAGTCAATCATATGGAGAAGATAGCGTTTTGGACTAGTTATTATATTAAATTTTCGATATAGATTTAAGCGCGTTTGTATATCGTATGCTCACACAACAACTCCAAACACTACGAAAATTGAAATCCTATAATAATACAATATTACGGATCCAATGGAACTAGTTTCGTCGAATTCTGAGACTGTGCCTCGGAAGACTATTTTTAAATTCAAATTATACGATATATTTTTAAAACTGAACAAATCAGTGTAAAACTCAATTTTAAAACTTCTATTAACCTTAGCATTATCAATATAAATTTTACAAGCCTTCAAATTATTTTTAACAGGCTTAAAATTCTAGATTCAACAATTTACCCAACTTCAAATTATTTAATTCAAAAATTTAATTATCAAATAAATAGTGATATTTGAATTCAAGTTAAAATTACTCTATTGAATATTTAAAATCAATTAAATATTCCGATTTTAAATGATCAAAAATTCCGGGTCGTCACATCCCTCTCCCCTTGAAAGAATTTCGTCCTCGAAATTACTAATTAGGAAGAATGATCCAATACCCGTTTACTTTTTCCAAAACCAACAATTCAAAATTCTACCAACTATCTTTATACAGAAGTCCCATTATCACTCTTACTAACTTTCCAAAACCCTCCCAATAGTTTCAAACAATACTATTTGTTTAACCATTCAAGTTTCAATTTAAAATCAAAATTTGAATTATCAAAATTTTCTCAAAAATTTTCTAACTCTCTAAATTTTCGAAAAATTTCGCCAACGTCTCCGTTGCACGGCTAGCTCGGTACAACTACAAAAGGCCTCTACGGGCTCCCAAATTCCAAAAGAAAACAAAAAGCCAAGTGGCTCGATCAAAAACCCAATCAAATTTCATAGAATTTTAAACACATACCTTTTTGTCGAGCATTTCAAATTTATCTTCTTAAATCAAAATCAATTCTCTTTTCCCTTTATTTTACCTGCATACCCTGCTTAGCACTAATATCCATTCACAACCTTCCCAAAAACATTTTATCGACTTTCTCACAAAATGTCAATATCTATTCATTCAAATATTAACTTAGATTATATTCGTAATATCAATTTCCAATTAAGAACTGACCATTCCTTTCTTAAGTTTTGTATAAGCATTTTAGTATGCTTCTTTTATTTATTTCCACCTTACCACTTTAGTTTAAATCTATTTCTATTCAAATTGATTCTTTCATTACCATATGAATTCAATTTATTTTGAACTCTAAATATTAAATTTTATTTTTCATTTTATACTGATTCATGTCATTATTTTAAATTAGTTTCATTTACTAATTTATTTCAATTTCCAGTTTGAAATTGTTTATCGTTAACAAATATTTTTCCAAAAATTTTCAAAAATTTTCTAACTCCCAAAATTTCAGAATTTTTTTGGCGGAGTCTCCTTTGTACGGAGGAGCTTTTGCAATTTGACAAAAGATATAAATATACATACATCGACCCACACGGTCGAAAAAACCAAAAATGGTTCATATTTCCTATTTTTATTGCGTGGGCATACCTTATTTAGCATTTTTAAGCAAGCGGCTTATAATTTTAGCAATTAGCGCAACGCAATCCAGCCACACGGCTTTCAGGTACCTGTACTTACTCAATTTGAAAATGTAAGTGCCATATAAATGAAGTTTAACAACATTTCACTTATTTGCAATAGCTAAACACATGAATTCTAAAAGAAATTCACACCAAACATTTTTCCGTAAGCAACTTATACAATTTTCATACTAATTCCACTGTTCCAATTAAGTTATAACCATTTTCATTCAATTTGAATGGTTTAAAACTCAATTGTTTACATTTAATTTATTTTTAAGCAAACCGAACTCATATTTAATTCAATTGCTCTCAAAATCAATTTATTTTACTCCTATCAATTCATAGAATTTTAATTACCTCCATATACTTCAAATGACAACTTATTCTATGCAATTTGACGAGATCTATGTGAATAAATAATTACTTATGTTTTATAACTAATTTAAATTGATTTCAACTCAATTTATACTTAATTCTATTCCATTTTTAAATTTATTCACAATCTGTATATTCTCATGTCCATTGCATTTTAAATTTGAATCCATTCACTTCATTATTCAAACAGGTCCCATTAAAAACCATTTGATCTAGCTCGACACATTTTGTTTAAATTCCATTCACAATCCATTCATTTACATTTTATTCCATATTTATTTATTCCAAACTATTTTATTTAGATCGAAGACAATCTAAGCTATTTCACTCAATAACCATTTCAATTTTATTCACGATCTATTCATTTGCGATTCATTTCATATCCGCATTCATTTAAAACCATTCTAATAAACTTGAAACATTCTATTTTTCTTATTGTCTCAAGTTACTTCAATTCCTTAACAATTTAAATGGTTTACAATTATTTATTTAAGAATTTTCATTCCATTAAATATTATCTGTAACTCACCGAATTTTATTTCGATTAAAATTTATTTTCACTTGATTTAACTCCAATCCAATATCATTAAACTTAGTTTTTAGTTGAATTCAATTCAACTCTCCTCCATTTGTTTATCTTTAAGTTAATTTACTTTAATTTATTCAAATTTTTATACTTAAGCTTATTTTCATTTTACAAGTAAATTTTTTCTCTCTTTTATTCAACTTGATTCTATCTCAATTAAATCTAGTTTTAAATCTGCAATTTCATTTGATTGGTTATTATAAAATTTAACGTTTCAGATTCACTCATTCAATTTATTACAAGGCCATTTCCAATTTATTTCCACTTATTTGGATTTTATTTGCAACTCCTACCATTACTATTTTAATCCATTTACATTTTTATTCGATACATATCAATTATATTTAATTTGTTAACACTTCAAGTTAAATTTTAATTTATAACTCAAGTCCTGAATCCACTATCCATTTTCAATTTACCACCCAATTTCATGGACTCACAATTCAGTTACATTTACTTCACTAACAATTCAAGTCGAACTGGATTTATAACTTGAGTTTTATTTCCAATCTTCATTATTAATTCACAATTCAGCTTTATTTAACATTTCATTAACTAATTTATTAACAAATTAGTTCTCCCATATTTATAGTTCAATACTTGATTTTTAATTCCAAATATCACTTCATTTAATTTTCTTAGTTCAATTTAATTTATAATTCAAGTTTGGATTTTCTTTCGTTTTATTATCCAAAACATCAAACAATATTTATTTTGGATTTTGCATTCCATTTTCAATTTTATAAGTCACAACTTATTATTTACACAATTCCATTCATCCTAGGCTTGAATATATTCATCTTTTTATTTTTAACTCAAGCCTTATGCTTATTTATAACCCAAGCATATTTTATTCCATGGATTTTGATTCCTTTACAAGTTATTCTAATTTATTTATTTTTCCATTCCAATTCTTATTCAACTTAACTCCATTTATTCTAGTAAGAATCTAATTCTATTTAATAACTCAACAAAAAATTTAAATTTTTTTTCAATTCAATTCTATTTTAACTCAGATTTATTTAATTCAATTCGATTTCAACTTAATTCGAATACAACTGTATATTATTTTCAATCTGATCCGATTAATTTCGATCCAGTTAAATTTTATTACCCAATCCAAGTTAATTTCATTTTTAACTTTTCACTTTAAATTTAAATTCCAACATTCAAATCTTATATTCTTCCTGATTTAAAAATCATCTTAATTTATAAGCTTACAACCTATCTCCCCAGGAATTTAAAAACACCGGCTTTTGGTTTCAAAACATTTTGAAATCTCTAACATATCAAATCACACTTCCCAAAAATTTAAACTAATCCTGGTTTTTATTTCCAACAAATTTCCTTTGAATTTTCAAAAACAAACAGGTTTTCCTGAACAAATCAATTTGGCAGCAATCTGTCACTTAGAAACTCGAAAATGAACATCGATGATGTTGCAGTCATCACCGAAGTTATTTTCCAGTGACTGAAGTGAATTTAATGCTATATCCTTTCCAAAAATTTATTTGAAACAATTTCCTTTCAGAAATACCCCAAAAACAACAATGCTACTATTTCTCTTCAAAATACTCCCAAAATCTCTGGGGTTTTAAAGTTACAAATTCTGTTTTAATTCAAATTTTAACTATAATGCATTTGTATAGTTTATGCATAAACAAATTCCCATTTAATTATATTTCAATTTATAATTTACATTTATAATTCATATTTATAAATTTCATTTTATAATGAATTTATTCCCTTAAACTTTGGTTATATTCTCTATTTCTAGTTAAATTTTTACACAATGATGATAATAATTTAATATTATCATTTCTAACATCCAAGCAACCATATATTAGCTAAAATAATTTACAAAAACTTTTCTTTATATCAAAATATATTTTTTGGTAAAATTATTTCATTTACCCACATTTTAAACAATATTGTGTCGATTGTTCTATTCAAGTGTTTAGAAACCCCTTCGATACAGTTGTACAGACTGTGTCGACGAAGGTTCATATGCCACTCAATAAATCAATCAACACAATATTAAAACAATTTATATTCACTAACAAATACGCGCTCATATCTATTAATACGCTCAAACTCATTCTAGAGTACTACAGACTCTATTTAAGTAATTCCCACCAGAGCCAAGATTATCACCAACCTATGCTCTGATACCAACTGTAACAACCCGCAAATCTATACCCCTTGATTCAACACTATTCTACCTAAATCAACTCAAGTTGTACAGAAATACGAACCATTTGGGTTAAAGAAGAAGAGGTAGAAGAAGAAAATAGAAAACAACATCAGAATCTAACCATCGCAACGGAATAAAATATAATAGATATTAACATATCTTTACACCAAAACAAATATATCTATTCATATATTACATCATCAGAGTACATCCATCACAGCTCACATCAATAACATACATATAGATATACAGCTAATCAACACAACGGAATATATATATATAAAAAACAAGTACGAAAGTACGTATCGTCATCCATCTCATCTCCTGTGTTCCACAGCATCAAATCCCGTATCCTATAATACTCGGTCTGACCCGAGCATTACAGTTAAATAACTCCCGAGTCAGTCTGGAATACCAGCGTGAGAAAATTACACTCAATTGATTATTATAGTTCCAAAAATCATTTGAAAATAAATCGTAAGACCACGTCACAAATAAACATGCCGGGTTTTTACCTTACGATAGCTAAAACGATTTTTATAGAAATCCCCTGATATTATAATAGGGTCTATATACAAATACTTATAAAATAGCCAAAATTGTTACATTATTAAACTCTAGCTACTAGCCACAGAGTGGGTAATACAAACAAAACTCGTACAAGGCTCGTAGGGAGAATGGATTTCCAACTAATGACTAGGCACTGGGGTACCACCTGTCACAGTACGTGGCCTAGATCATAGTACCGAGGAGTACGCCCGCTCCCCTGCTACATAAGACCAGGACAACCCATTACTGGATAATCCCGAGTGAGATCACCCCATGGTTGGGATCAGCAACCGCCCACTAAGCCGAAATAAAAGGGACATCTAGGCAGGGATGACCTCACCCTGCTTGGGTGCTACCCACCTAGCCTTGCTGCATAACCCCTGATTTTCAGTCATTCCCATTTGATGAGGCTTGAGGCTAAGCGTTACCTTTTTAGAACATATCCCTTAGAATGCCCATCGTCCACCTAATGTTGTTCCGAAAGCATTCGTCCATACAAGTCCATCCGGGTTCGAACGGAACCAAAGGCACTATTCCTACTACATCTATTTTGGAAATATCCTCAGGATTAGTAGCGACTAGCCCTTGCACTTCACTACTCCATCTTCGAATCCAAACTTGTTTCCCACGAAACGTACAAACTGGATCGAAGTGGTTTTCCAGAAATAAATCTCGATCCCGGTCTCTTCGAAACGATCAACGTATTTGTCCAATATTGATAGTCGGTGATTTAACTATCAATTAATATTCACAAACAACCATCAACCAATAAATAATTTCCTAAATTATTTATTTATCTCAAAACATCTTTACAAGATATTTTTTATTTTCAATCCTTTGAAAACAGTTTCCAAACTATCTTTCTTTTCCAGAATAAACTTTCCCAAATATTCTCTATCTCCGCTGAAATCACCAAGCACAAAACTAGATTTTTAAAAATAATTTTTAAACACTTTACTTTGAAATATACTTTAAAACATTTAAGTTAAACTACTTCAATAATTTGTTAAAAATACATACTATATAAATATTTGAAAATATGGTTACTTTATAAAATATAACTAAATTTTTAATCTTAAAACAAAATACTAACTCACACTTTAAATAATTACTGCTATTATAGATTAAAAAGGAAAGACTTACTTTAGAATTTAAATATCTAGAAATAATAAATTTTCGAAACTTGCTTTTTAAATCAACTTAAAAACTTTTAAATTATATTTAAAAACTCACTTTGAAAACGTACTTGGTTATCCAGGGAGAAGATCCAACTTCAATCACTTAAATCAATTTCCCAAACTGATTTCAAATTTATCACATTTGAAATAAATTTCTTTAGTTACTCAATTCGTTTCAAATTCATTAATTATGGACTTAATTATTGTTGTTGTTATTATTTTCCATTTGATTTTAAATCTTCTAACTGAAATATACAAATTTCAGCTTTTTCCCAATTTCTTCTTTATTCTTTCAATAATTTAAATCTTAACTTTTAAATAAATGTTTTGTTCTTTTAAATAATATCACTGAAGATTAAAATTCATTAACTCTCAGTTAATTCAAATTTCCCTTTCCATACCCAAGATTTATTTATTAGATTTTAAAGTCGCTTTTTTTTCAAATTCATTCTTTAAATTCATTCTATAATTATTTTACTTACAATTCACTTCTTTTATTTTCTTTCCAAAATTCAATTTATATATTTTTATGGTAATTCATTATACCCAATTATATCCAATCAAACCATAGCATTCACTATTCCAATATAATTCATCATAGAATATCAAATAATCACAACAGAGGGTATTAAATAATTTAAATAAATGTTGTGGGATCTAGTTGGATCCCTCCAACCTGTTTTCCCTGCACCCACAGATGTTAGCACAATATAAAATGCCAATTTCAAAATATACCATACTATAGCACATCAATCAATTCAACCATTCAAACAATTATTTAAATTTAATCATTTAAATTTAAATTTAACTGAGTGAGATGAACTCACCTTTGCTATTATTTGCAATCCACTTCAACTTTGCCTTGGTTTCACGGTTTTTCGACCGTGTATAAACATTAGATGATTTTCACTAATATTCGAACCAATCGAATAATTAAATTTCCATTTGGTAAATTTAACTAACTAGTGATTTTATTTTAAAAATTCTCGTTTTAACAAATTTTCCTTAGATAAATTTACTTTTGGTAACTAAAATAAATAAATCAGTTTATTAAACAAGTTAATTACTTATAATACATTTTTAAAACAAGCTAGTAAATTAAAATGTGTACATACATGTTTACTTCTATTTTTGAAATCACTTATACTTATAAAAATAAATTATGTTGATTAAAAATCAAGTTTTATACAAATCCTATATTTTCAAAAGCTATATACAAAAACATTTCTGTCTACTATATATTAAAAAATATGTGTAAATGTGTATATATTTTTATTCTCTGGTATATATGTTTAAATAAAAGGTATGTGTATTTATTCTGGTGTTATATCTCTACATCACAGTTATCAATATACATATAATTATAAATTTTAAATTAAAAAGAACCATTTTAAATTAAAACATGCATTTTATCCTTTGTAATATTCTTATCTCTGATTGTAAACAATTTAAAGAAACAATCAAAAATGAAATGCCTCACAGCCCAAAAACCCACTCTCGACTTCTAAGCAATTGCGACCGCCATCTTCCTTGCGACGAACTCCACGTGTCGCGACATCGACTCTAAATTCTAGGTCGCGACTTGCTGCCAAAAGTTCTACAGCTTCCTCTTGAGAAGACATCACCGATGCTTCCCTGAACTCGGTGGTCGACCCACGACCCCCTTCAAACCCATTGCCTCGCGCCTCCAACCTCGAACTATTCGATTTTACGACGCCGCAACCTCCCAGATAACCTAGGCAACTCGCGATTTTAAATAAAGAGATCGAATTGATTTTGTTGGATAAAACCTGAACGAAGGCAGCCATTTTATTCTTTGTATATTTTTTTTCAATTTGGAAGGAAGAGAAGGGCTTCGGGATTAATAAAAGGAGGCTTGCGTTCATTTATTTCCTCGATCTGATGCATGGTTTACAAAGGAAGGAAAACGAAAGACGTGGAGTGGTTGCTTGTACGAAGGGGGACAATGATTTGAGAGAGTTGAAGGGATTTAAAAGAAAGGCAGCTGAATGTCGGATTGAATGGGAATATATAAAATTTAAATTCAAATTCAAAACGTCTCGATTTACGTAGCTTAAAAATTATGAACTCCTATTGAGGCATACCGCTAGGCGTTTATAATGTTATGCCCCTATTCCGAACACAATGGAAAAGGTTTCAAGCCCCAAGTCGATCGTATGGAGAAGATAGCATTTTGGACCAGTTATTATATTAAATTTTCGATATAGATTTAAGCGCGTTTGTATATCGTATGCTCACACATCAACTCCAAACACTACGAAAATTGAAATCCGATAATAATGCAATATTACGGATCTAATGGAACTAGTTTCGTCGAATTCTGAGACTGTGCCTTGGAAGGCTATTTTTAAATTCTATTTAAATGATATATTTTTAAAACTGAACAAATCAGTGTAAAATTCAATTTTAAAACTTCTATTAACCTTAGTATTATCAATATATATTTTACAAGCCTTCAAATTATTTTTAACAGACTTAAAATTCTAGATTCAACAATTTACCCAACTTTAAATTATTTAATTCAAAATTTTAATTATCAAATAAATAGAGATATTTGAATTCAAGTTAAAATTACTCTATTGAATATTTAAAATCAATTAAATATTCCGATTTTAAATGTTCAAAAATTTCGGGTCGTCACAGACTGAATGGGTGAACCGTATTTTGGAAGATCTTCTCCGTATTTGTATTTTTGATTTTATGGTAGTTGGGAGGATCACCTACCTCTTGTAGAGTTCTCCTACAACAATAGATTTCAGTCTAGTATCAGTATGGCTCCTTTCAAAACTTTATACGGAAGGCCATGTCGATCACCTTCTTGTTGGTTGGAATATGGGGAGAAGCTTATTCTTGGCCCAGATTTTGTTCGTTATTCTTCCGAGAAGATTGATCTTATTCGGTTGAGAATGAAAGAGGAACAGAGCCTCCAGAAATCCTATGCAGACAACCGTAGGAGCCTCTCGAATTCTCGGTTGGTGATCTTGTCTTTATTCGTGTTTCTCCTCTAAAAGGAGTGATGCGTTTTAGTACGACTGGGAAATTGGCTCCTCGCTTTATACGACGATTTTCTATTACTGAACGTATTGGCCCTATGTCTTATAGAGTTTCACTTCCTGCTCATTTATCTGGCTTTCATGACGTGTTTCACGTCTCTCAACTTCGGAAGTGTCTTCGAGAGTCGGATTCTGTTATCGATTCTCCTGATTTGCAAGAGCTTGAGGTCTCACCGGACTTATCTATTGTACAGCAGCCTATTCGCGAACTTGACACGGAGGTGCGTCACCTTCGGAACAAGGACGTGCCGCTCGTTAAAGTTCAATGGTTCGCTAACCCCAATGACTGTACTTGGGAAACCAGAGAGTTTATCGAGCGATCCTATTCGGGTTTTCTATCTTTGCTTGGCAACGGTGAGAATATCTTTTCATCCCAAGCTTATTTCCTTTTTCTTTTGAATGATGCATGTATGTAGTTGTTACAAATATCGTCTCTAGGAATTGCGGGGACGCAATTTTGTAAGGAGGGGAGATCTGTAACAACCCACATATTTTACGATTTTATATTTAAATGTTTTATTTAAATATAGCATCGTTAGTCGAATTTTTGGATCCGAAATGTTACTTTTTGCGAACGGTCGAATTAGGGCTCGAAACTACTTCCATTGAGTCCAAAATGGCGTTTGCGATCTTTTTAAATATAAGCTTTGATATGTTTGGAGTAAGTCGAATTTTGCTACTTTTTCTAGTTGGGTTTTGGGTTTGGGTTCAGCCCACTAGCTAACTAAATACCCTAACTCAGTCCCTCTCCTTCCATTCACTCATTTTCACGTCTAAAACTCAAGCTAAAACTGAAAATGGGGGAAAGGAAGAGGAATTAGAAATTCCAAGCCCTAGTTCTTCTTGCAAACTTGAATTCTTGCTCCAAAATCAAAGTGAAGCTATTGGTAAGCCTTCTCTTCATCTTCTCCAACTCTTTCTTCTTCAATTTCAGAAAGTTTCCTAAACCTAACTTAGGAAATACTTGTTTTGATTTTAGATTGAGGCTAGTAGAGTTGAAGTGGAGAGTGGTTGGTCTTCTCCTTGCAATTGAGCTTCTTCTTCTTTATTTTTGAGTTAAAAAGTGAGATTTTTATCTCACATCCTTGTCTAAATTATCTTTGATTGTTGGGTATGAATTCCTAACACTTTTTCATGTGCATTTGCTCTTGATTTGGATTGAATTGGTGAATATCCCAATTTTTAGTGTTTTGGGTTCAAATCTTTAAAATCCTAACTTTGATGTTTGAACATGTTTTTGGTGATGCATCGAGGAGCATATAGCGCCGGGTAGTCGATTGGCATAAACCCTTGGCGCCGTTGCTCGAACGATTGCAATTTGATCGAGATTGGCCATCGTTTTGATAGGCTAGGAAGTGCTGGAAACAGGATTCGGCCGAACGAACTCAGTAGGCCGGTCGACCGACCTGCTACCAGAGCACTTCTCTATTTCTGGGCCGGTCAACCGAGCTCAGAGTCCGGTCAACCGACCTGCTCTTGTTTCCCTGTTTTTCCTAGTTTTCCTATTTGTTTGTGATTCCAACTTTTATCGATCTACGTCGATTCCAATTAGTTGTTTATGCATATTTGACCTTGATGATTCCTTTTTGACTTCATCCACGGGTTTTTTTATAAAATAATCTTTTAAATTGTATTAAAAGCTTGCTTCTCCAATTTATAAATCTTATTTTAAAAAACGCACAAACACAATTTCGCACTTCGAGCGGAGTGGAAGGGAGATTAAATCGTTAGGTAAAACACAGACCATGAATCCATGTGTTTGTCTTTCCGATTAATCCCCGACCTATTCGATTGATTGTTTTGACCTTTTGGTCTGGTTTACCGATGAGATGAGGTAAACTTTGTACTGCTTTGAGTGTGAAATTAACTAAGGGATAGTAAACCGTTTAGTGCGAACGAGTGGTTATGGGACTCACGTTACCACTTTCCGGATTCCTTTTTGAGAGTTATGATACATTCTGCCAGTTAGTGGTGTCTAGTACTGGGCCTCCGGACCTTCACCACTACGGTTTGTTGCCTTTGGGATAGTGTCTTCGGACTGTCTCCTTCAGGTTTGTTGCCTTCGGTATGTTGCCTTCGGGTATGTTGCCTTCGAGTTTGTACCTTCGAATTTGTGCCTTGAGGATTGTTGCCCTATTGTATCGCTTTCGGAGTTGGTCATTCGTCACCGCTCGAGTGATATTGGGTTTGGAGTCTTCGGGCTCATGGATCCTTGTTTATACAGTACTGAGCACATGCAAATTTTCTGATGTTTCATTGATAAGTATATTCCCTAGGTATCGCCCTTTGGTGTTGGTCATTTTGAGCCGCACGATATATAGCGGTTACCTTGTGGTACTTGTGTTATCTTCATTGGTATTTGTTATTGCCTTTTTGGCTTGTTTTGGGATATCCATATCCTTTGTTTATTTGTGTTGCCGATGATATGAGGCTTGTTCTGCTATGATTCATCTTTTGTTAGATGATTGTGTTATCTCTTTTAGATATATTTGTTATACTTTATGACCTTGCAGGTTATTGTTGTTCAGTTTATTTAACTAATTTGTTTAGCTAAACTGACCCGTGTATTTATACTCGGGTCAGACCGAGTTGTTTCAGGTTAGGTGCTTTTGGACTTAGCCTATTTTGCTTCCACATGGACTACTTCGCTTGCTCCTTTTTGTTATGGATTTTTGTGTAGTTCTTTTTGTTGTAACTCTGATATGTATTCTTTTGGATTTGTCTGTATATTGTGGTTTGATATACACTTGACGTGTATCAGTTTGTATACTCTGTTATGTATCAATATATGTGTATATGATGATCTACTGTTCTGTGATGTATATTACATTTGAGTTGTTATATTCTGTTCTGATAGATCCTCCAACCACCTATTGTTTTGTTTTAAATATTCATTGGATATGTCGACCTGCTTAGTATGACTATTGTCGATGTATTCAATAGATAGTTAGAGCAAGGCTATAGATGGTCGCTCCTAACCAGCCTTATTCTCTGTGTTAGTTGATGGCATTACCCTGTAGTGTCCTTGGCTAGCGTGGGTATAGAGGTGGGGCGTCATAGTTTTTCTTTCTCTGCTTTTTCTTATTCACCACAATAAAAATCCTCCCTTCTGTATGGCTTGAGTCGGTATGTGTGTCTGCCTAAAACATACAAAAAGGTGGGATGTTACATAATCCTTCCTAGCTTTTAGATCTGTAGCTTTTAATAAATTTATTCCTTTATTCCTTGGTAATGGCGGCATGATTTAGGTTTTAGATTTTGTGTTTTGTGATTGTGAGAAATTGAAACGTGGATGGAAAAAATGAGAAATAATAGCCATGTATAATAAGGAGGCTATTTTAGTAATACGCCCATGAATAAGTTAATTAAGCTAATAACCCAAATTAAAGCTCATTTATCTTATGGTTGAGCATGAATCTATATATTTTATTCAAATCTCATTCCCCTTATCAACATTATTTTATTTAATTTATCTAATTAAATCTCATAAATAATGTTAGCAAAAATTAGGGATGTTACACATGTCCCTTCTATTGATATACTGATCGCCCCCATTTCAGTGCTTCCAGTGACATGACCAGCGGTATCTTCTCATGTACCACAATGCTTAAAGCAGTCGTCTAGGCTGGTTGCTCTTGATTCTTCCCATTTAAGATCCGACAAACGGTCAGTTCAGACCCTTATCACTACAACAGAAATGGAAATTGTTTCCAATCCTCAGATGGATACTTTGAGCGTACTTTCCCAAAAATCTTCTTTGATGACATCCTCTTTATTCCTCAACTAAAGGGCAACCCTCCAAAGTTCAAGTTCGATCCGCTTACTTATGTGGATGATGCATATGATCAGTACTTTAAATGGAAAAGATTAGCTGTGGTTATTTCCAAAGGCACTTACCAGAGAAAAATGGAAATTAGTGGAGTGAAGCAGTTTCAGGAAAAAGAAAAGTGCATTATCTCCACTCTCGACAAGGAGGTTGAAAAACTAAATGCATCGTCGGTTAGAGCCATGAAATTGTTGGAGGATCTGACTAAGTAAGCTAAGGAGGAGCGCCCGAACTAGCAAAATAAACTTGAGGCAGCTCACCATAGGAGCCACACTCTACCATTGGCTGACGAGCAACTTAAGAAAAATGCAGAGGATCAAGCCTTAGAAATAGCTCCGTTAAAATGTTGCTGGAAGACCAAAAGAAGAAAAAAGACGATGCCGTCACCCAGGCTCAGAGTTATTATAAGCATCTACTAGATGCTCATCAAGTGAAAGTTGTGTTGAAACCCGAACAAATGGTATCGGGTAGTTAGCGAAGGCCGCTGAATAGATTTAAATCTGAACTTTAGCCTATTCATATATGGTATAATGCAAATATATCAAGTTTGGTAACTTGAATCGGTTGGACAAGGGATATCCTCAGGCTTTGGCCATGACCTAGAAGGAGATCATGATGTAGAGCAGAAGCATTTTGGTGGAGTCGAGGTCGATGAAAAAAGGCTACAACTCGACCTTTTAGACGAAGAGGGCCTCGAATCACTCAGGATCGCTGAGCTTATTTTGCATCCTGAATTGACTATCGAGGCTCAAAAGGATCAAGGTGGGGTTTCAGGTCTGTTCCTCACTATTTAACAATGAACATCACTTCTGGGACTTCAACTACTCACCTCCAACAGATATTCAATACAATCTCGATGAGCCCCAACCATCTAAGCTACCTATTCTATTTCCTATTTTGGAAGGAGGTTCTAGTAGCACTTCATCTTACACCGAGCCTATATCTCTTAGAGCTATATTGTTGACCTCACGTATATTTTAGATGGTCCTAATGACACTTGTTGATGTCAGTGATCACTAGTTTTTCATTTTTTTTTCAATTTTACGGTAGCCATTAATTATACCTTTGCCGGAGGGGAGCTTAACAATAGGACATAGGTAGTAACTATTAAGTCAATCATCATGTTTGTCCCTTAACCGACTCTGGATGTTTTAGCTGGTGCAACCTTGGCCTTGACGCCGAAATGATTCCTGCCTTAGAAGAGGAGATGACAGGCGCCCTCCATGGGGTATAGTAGAGAAGGATATCACTATAATTGGGGCTTATGAGCCTTCCTTGAGGGCTGCCATGCAAGAGATGCCATTATTCTAAGTCATGCTGGACAAGGAAATTAAGAAAGAAAAGATGTTGATATACATCCCTCTCTGTCTATCTCGTTGCCCCATCAGTCCCTCTTTTCCTCCTTCACCGACCCTACCTCTAAAGATGTTAAAATGTGCATCCTGAGTCCTTGGGAAGTGATCTTCCAATGGTTAGTAAAGGCAAGGAAAATAAAAGGAGGAGGCCTGGGAAGCCTGGTATAGCCTGGTATGCATTCTTCCGAGGAAAGGAAAAAGGTGACGAAGAATACTTAATCAAATTTTCCTTGTTTTTGTCATCTTTAGTTTTGTTCAAAACTTGTGTAAATATGCTGAAATTGTGTGAGTGCAGCCCTTGCTTATTGTCCAAGAAGTATGTTAAAAAAAGTAGACTTGTGTTTTTCAAGCCTTGTGTCAATCGGTTTAAGCATTTAGAAATGTTTGAATTATTTCCCTGTTATCATTTAACCAAATCAATAGCTTATTTTGTTACCTTTAGTCAAGTTATGTCCAACCAATGATATTGTCTAAAATTACATTATTTACATTTTTGGAGAATAATGGCCTCAATGCCTATCTCCGACCAACCTATCCAGTCAAGCCTATCTCTGACCTTGACCAAAATTTGTTACTTAGAGTGGTCGTATGAACATCCATTTCGTGGATGTTTCCTTTCGATCTTGTTGAGCTCTGGGCATTGATAAGGATCGATCACCAAGAATGGTGATTAAAGCATCCATTTCACGAATGTTTTATCCGATATTGCCTAACTCCAGGATTTGATCAGGATTGATTACCTAGAATGCTAATTATAGCGTCCATTTCTTGAATGTTTAGGTAAGATCCTACCTAACTCCGAGCATTGATCTTTGGCCTCACCATCCTCTGGGCGAGGAGTTTTTTCTCTTCCAAACTCTAGGCTGGAGCTTTGTTAGGGCGTAGCATGTCATTCTACCCTTAGATTTTTATACTCTTGTATCAAACCATGGGTTGGAAGAGTTATTAGCGTCTATCTCTAGACACTATGAATAATCTTGTCCCACAAGCCTAATTACGGATATTTAAGCATTGAATGGAGCCTATCTCCAGGAACCTGTATACTTGCATTGTTTACATGTGGATTTATTCAACATCATTGTTCTACACAGCATAAATTAGGCTAACGAGAGCACAAATTCATTGATTTTGAAAGCCAAGTTGTTTCATATTCATATGAGCGGATAGATTTTGTTTTCTTACATAAAATTTGATTAAATATATACAAAGTCTAAATTAAGTTAAATAGCATCATAGATGCTCGCTATTCCATGCCCGTGGGAGTGAAATCCCATTAATGGTTGCCAACTTGAATGTTCGATCTTTAAGCTTTTGTCAATCGCATGTTGACATTCCTACCTTGAGCCCATATTCACAAGACCGGGGAAGATTCGTTTAAGGACAAGGTCATTGATCTGAAAGGTACGATTCTTAACCTTAGTGTTGTAGTGTTGGGCTACTCATTTTTAATGAGTAGGTGCTCTTAAGTCGGCTTCATCATGCTTTCATCGATCATGTAAAGTGACTACAATAAGAGCTTCTTATTCATTTTAGGGTCATAATGATTGTCTGATGATCAGGTACTTCTAATTCGATCGAAATCTTAGCCTATGATTCATAGGTTAGAGTGAATGGAGCGTGATCGGTTACAGACTTGTGGGTTATTTGGTAGGCCCAGATTGCCAATAGTAATTCATCAACCCATTTTCCCTTGGCCTTCTCCATTCTTTTCTTCAGAATGGATTTGATTACCTTATTTATGGCTTTTATCTGTCCATTCGCTCGTCGACATTCTACCACTATAATTTTTTTCCAATGCGATGTCTATTGCAAAAACTTTTGAACTCACCGCTATTGAATTCGGTCCCATTGTCAAAAATGATTGTTCAACGGATTCCAAATCTATAAATTATTTTTTTAATTATGAAGTTTATCACCTTCTTTGTTGTGATGTCATTGGTAGTAGACCAATAATATCGATCCCCTAACCATAAATTGCCAGGGATTGGCCATCTACGTGATTTCTATCAGTGGGGCTCTATGAATCTTCACAAATCTTTGGCACCTATCGCACCTCTTGGTGTAATCAGCTGCCTCCTAGTTGATTGTTGACCAAAAATACCTGTAGCAAATTATTTTTTACTATTATCTGTCCCCCAATATAGCCACCACAAGCTCCTTCGTGTACATCCACTGGGAATCTTTTGGCTTCATTATTGGTAACACGTTGTAACATGAAAATTAATCTCTCTTGTACAACACCCATTCCTGAATAATGAACCTTGAAACTTTGTAGTGAAGTTTTCGTCGTTCGTTCATTCCATCACAAAGGTTCCATTTAACAAATACTCCTTAGCCGGAGTCGTCCATGACTCCTTCTCACATTCAGCCTCCAATATCCAATCAATATCTATCTGGTCGACGCTAAGAGCTGATAATACTTCCACAAGAACCATACCCATGATTATGCATCCCATGAACTAGCTCGCCCCTTTGGCTTAGAATTCCTTCCTTACTTGGAAAACAACCAATTGGGAGTCATAATAATTTGTAAAGTTTTGACCTCCAATTCCTTCACAACCTCGAGTCTAGCAATTAAGGCTTCATATTTGGCTTCGTTATTTATCATCGAAAAGTCAAGTTTTTAGGCATAGTAGATTGATCACTCCTTGGGGATTAACAATATATCCAGCCTTAGAGCAACATTCATTAGATGCCCTATTAATATACAACTTTTATTTAATACTTTATTCCATATCATCCTTTGTACTGTCATCCCAAGAAGTTAATTTGGTAATGAAATCTACAAAATCTTGGCCTTGAATTTCTCTCCGAGGATGATACAATATATCTTAATAACTTAATCTGATGTTCCACAATAGTCTTCCAGAAGTCTTAGGCCATTGTAGAACTTGTTTAAGAGGCCGATCAATCAGTACTTTAATTGGGTAAGACTTAAAATACGGATGGAGTTTTCCTGGAGCAATCAATGGGCAATAAGTGATCTTTTCCAACTTCGGGTAATTTTTTTGCTCCTCTCAGTTGCTAACTGATGTAGTATACTGGAATTTGTATTTTGGACTCTTTATATACAATTGCAGTACTTGAAGCATGAATCAACACTACCAAATAAATGAAAGAATCTTCTCCTTCCTGAAGTTTTGACAAGATGGGAGACCTTTCTAAATGATCCTAATGAGCCTAAAAAGCATCCTTACATTCATGTGTCCAAGCAAAGTTTTTCTTTCCCCTCTTAGGAACATTGAAGAAAGGTATAAAAATTTTCTGTAACCCTTAAAATAAATTGAATCAAGATGGCTACATTTTCATTCAAGCATTGAACCTCCCTTGTCAATTTGGGGCCTCGATTCTCCTTAATGCCTTAACCTTCTCTGGATTAGCTCTATAACCCTCAAATTCACTATAAAACCTAAGAAATTTCCTGACACGACTTCGAATGAACACTTCATTAGGGTAGGCTTCCTCCCGTGTTTTCGAAGTATACCAAATATCACGGATTGGTCCTGTATGTAGTTCGTTGATCGCTGTGATTTCACAAGCATATCATCTATGTAAACTTCCACTGTATGCCCCGTTTCCCTTACGGGCATCGAATTTACCGGTCTTTGGTAAATTGCTCCTGCATTCTTTAGGCCGATTGGCAAAGGATGATACAGTACAACCCTAAGTCGGTTATAAAGCCGGTATGTCCCTAGTCGGGGATGTGTCTCAGAAACTGGTTATAGCCGAAGTAAGCATTCATCAATAACAATAATTCATAACCGGTTGTGAATCCACCATTTGGTCGATCTTTGACAGTGGGAAGCTATCCTTCGGGTATACCTTATTTAGATCAAAATAATAGATAAACGTTCACCACTTCCTATTAGACTTCTTGAGTAGCACTAGATTAGATACCCAATTTGGGTATAGTGCATCGTGGATGAGACCGTTAGCTTTCTACTTATCCACTTCCTCTTTCAGACCAGCGGATTTCTCCAAACCCAAACTATGCCCCTTTTGCTTGATAGGAAGACATCTGGGATTCACATTCAATGTATGGCATGCTATCTTCGATGATATTTCACACATGTCTTGATGTATCTAAGCAAATGTATCTAGGATTGACCAGACGAACCAAGTCAATTTCTACTTTATCATATGTTGAGTTACGCTCCAATTTTCAGGACCAGTGTGGGATCATCCTGACTGCTCACGATATTGATCGTCAACTCGGCGGGCCCCCTTCACATCCTCTGGCTCTTTCCTCGGAATCATAGCTTTGTAAAACCTGCTATGATAACTGAGCCAGAGCCTTGGCGGTGGTTGCTATTCATCCATTGATTTGACATAGAGAGCCTTCTGTACGAACTTTCCCTTTTCACGTCACTTTCCTTCCCATAACTCCATGATGTAGCACTTACGTTTGATGTTTTGGCCATCTTGAATGACTCCTACCTCATTTTCTATAGATACTTTCATTATTAAGCACCATGGGGCAAGGGCTACCCAAAAACTAGAAAGGTCAAGTCTGTCCTAAAAAGCATTATAAAGGGAGAAAATGTCCATCGCCATGAAGGGAACAACCCTCGCCTCTTACGGTCACTTTCAACTAAAATCACCGACAAATCCACACAAACTACATGCTCTATTGCTTCTTCTATAATCCTTGCATTCGAGATTTACGTAGCTTCAGATTCTGGTCATCATTACATCTGGTCGTATGCTTTTCTAAACAACATATTCGTTGATCTACCACAGTCGACTAAAACCTTCTATACAGTTGATGGCCCAATCGTTGCCAATATCACCAAGTGATAATTGTAGGTGTTTCGATCCCATCTGCATCTCTAGTTCTAAACACAATATCGCCAGTCATCATCCTGAGCTGCTTTGCCAAAACTCTGTCTTCAACAGCAAAAAAACTTTCATGCATATAATAAGAACTTGCATACCTCTCCATCTATTTCTAACTCTTTAGTGGGATGAGGTCCATCAGTTATTGTATTAATGACAAATCATTTTCCAAGGTGCCTAGGCTCGTCGTCATTAGGTCTAGCTTGGCTCTATTCAAACAACTATCCTTGGGGGTGAGCACTTCCTTACCCGCCATCATGTGGGGCTTTGACATTGTGACGACCCGCAAATTTCATGCCCTTTAAATCGATAATTAACTACACATGTCCAACCCAAAAAGCACAGAGTGATGGAAAGTCATAAGAAAGAAGAGAGAGGGTGAGAAGAAAGAAAGAAGAGAGAAGAAGAGAAGAGAAGAAGAAGAGTGAAAAAAAAACTAAAACAATATAGAATCTCACATCGCAGCAGAACAACATATAATATAGATGAATAATCTTTGCAAAAGAGAAACTATAATATACATACATCAATGTCAAAGTACACAAATAAATAATTTTTAGCTTGGACAGTTATAACAACCTGTCCTCACAAATGCTGATAATTCACAACAACAATGCAGTGGAAAACAAATAGATATGTGTATACAACATAAAGATCTCCAGCTCGTCCGCTGAAGCTCCAGAAGCACCAAACCTGAACCTACAAATGTACTCAGTCTGACCTGATCATTGAAAGGGTAGAACGTCTGAATTAGCCTGGTAAACTAATGTGAGAAAACACATCTCAATTGAATTTATTTTAAAGTTTATAAAAGTGTTCTTTTGTCAAAAGAAAGGTGTCTTGTAAGACACGACCACACATAAACATGGATGGATTTTTCCCATACGATAACCAAAACATTTCATATCAAATTCTCTTATATTATAATAGTGTTTGCTGCACAAATAATAATTAACATAGATAAAATTGTTGCATTATTAAATTCCATCATAATAGGTTTATAGACGAAATGGCAGGCACGTAGTGGATATTGGATTTCATACAAATGACAAGGTAAGGGATTACTTTCCGTGCATTACATCTCTAGAAGGATGCACCTAGGGAGTAGATACTGCCCACCTAAACCAACACATGACCAACCTACTTCTTTTTGGATAATACCGAATATGTCATTACCCTGATCAGTACCGACCTTTAACGGGTACCCAAGTCATACGTTCACTATATACTTAGACATGTGTAGAGTAAATCTAAAAAGATGATGACATCTCCTAATGGGAGTGACCCACTTAGCCTTGCTGGTTCTACCCTGTTTTAGTCATTTCTTGAGGTGCGAAGCCAAAAGCGGAATTAAATACCTTTCACATATCCATCATCTTTGAATGCCATATTGCCATTTCTGTTGACTACTAATTTCCTTCCATAAAAATAAAACCCTTGAGCTCGTACGTCCCAAGGAGGGTGTTAAGCTAAGAGAAGTTGCCTTCCCTGCCACCATAGATGTATGTTTGTAAAAACCAATTTACGTAATCTCAGAAAATGCACTGTCATACATCCATCCATACAAGTTGTCCAGGAACAGGACAAACCGAAGATACTTTACTACCACATCCTACCGGAAAATCCTTAAGATTAGTAGGAAATATTCCTTGCATTGGATATTTCATAATAAGAGACTACTGCTACTATATGTATATTGGGATTTTAACCCCCAACCAATCAACAAGCAGTCCTTCACTATGAAAATCCTAAATATCAATATCATCAACAAACCTGCACAATCATCGCATATTGGTTGGTCCGAAGTGGTTTTTGGATAAACCGATCCCATTCTCTTCGCACCAACAACGCAAAAGCGTTACACAACCTTATACAGAAACCAAGTCTTATAGACTTATCACGTTTCCAACTTTCAACTTGCTATCCTTCGGCCAAGAAGTAAGCTCGGTAGATAGGATAAATCACTCTGCACTACTCGAATAAATATCCTTTACACCAAACGATAATCAAGCCTACACAGATGGCTACATACTTAGTGTACGACTAAATAGTTTCTACGTCAAGTCGAGAAACTAAAATGCCAAAAACATAATTTAGCACTTAAACAGTCAATAATACTGATTTATTAATCTTTTATTTATTAAATCACTTTTCTAAATTTATTACTTCAAATTATCCTTAAAAAGATATATTCTCAAAACCATTTCAATATTTCCATATTTGGAAAATGTTTCATAAACTTATTTATGTGAATTCACAACTTATTGTATTTTCAAACCATTTAAACTCCATTTTAAAATATCACTTTCGAAAACATCCATTTAAAGAATTATTCTCTTTAAAAACGTGAATATATTTCCTTTTATAAAAATCCATATTTAGCTTATCAAATTAAATTGATTTCACATTATAAAAAGTGTTTATAATTCACATTTCTATTTTATAAAATCTTCCATTTATAAAATTCAATTATTAACCAATTTCCCATTTATCTCATTTATATGTCAAAATCCCATTATAAGTTTATTTATTTATAAATCTCTTTAATTACAAATTCATTCTTTTGTAATCTCATTATTTATAAAGTCTATTATAAATTCATTTCTAAATTTCAGTTGCAAATCCAATTACATTTTGATAATAAATCCATTTCTAGTATTTATAAAACACTGTTTATAAAAATCCATTTCAGTGAACCTCTTTATTAATAGCATTCCTTTATAAATTTTCATTTTAACACTTAAAAAACTCGTTTATAATTCCATTACTTTTATTTATAAAATTTCAATTTTATAAATCTTATATATAAACCATTTATAATAAGTTCAAAATTCCCAATTTAACTTATTTTACAAAATAGTTAACTTCATATTCCAAAAATCATATTTAAGTATATTTCATAAAGCCATAATTTTTATAACATAAAAATTATAACTTTTAATTCCTTTAAAATAAATTCATTTCTTTAACAATTCAAAAATTATTAAAACATATATATTTTCAAAATCACTTTGAAATCCTTTTTAAACTGAAATCATCATTTTAATATTTTAAATTTTCAAAAATATGGCCTAATGCTGCAAAAGTACTAAATAAGGAGATTCACATCAATAATAGAAAACATGGCATCCATCACATCAAACATCTCATAATATAGAATATATAACAATATTTGTAAATAAAAATCAACAATGGTGAGGAATCCAGATGGATACCTCCAACCTATAACCTGCAACAAATATCGAGGCAGACGTGCATACAAAGGGTCATCCGCTCATACACGAAAACGTATGGGGTCTCATCTACACTGATAGACAGGAATATATCCAACTACTAGCATAACGTCCAAACAATCATCAAACAACATCATATAATAAATTTATTCTCACTTATGTAAAAATATAAGCAGGCCAGAGAGAGTAAGTTTTACTCACTGTGGTTGCATTCGCCATTGTAGGGTTTATTCCAATTAAAAATTTACAAGCATTTAGTTTTAACCAAAAATTTTCAATAGCTCCAAATCCATCCAAATAAGATCCATAGCGTATTATTTTTAGATACGAACCCAACACAATTCGTTTCGTGCAAATCCGACCTCGTATGAATAAGTTATGAATTTTATAAGATACACAATTCATTATACACTATTTTACAAAAAAAATATTATTTTTATTGACCTCGTTTAATCTGGACCGTCGATTTCATAAAAAATTAATCCAACCGTCCACTTCTTCCTCTCTAGATCAATGCTTCGTTCGAATGAAACCCACTGACCGCAATTATCCAATCGACCGTCGTCCCCTCTACAGCCCATCGGAGTTCGATCGGATGACATCGAACGACACACCAGCCTCTTTCCCTTCGATTCCCAATGGTCGGAATGCCTTCCTCTTCGCGATCTTCATGTAAAATGAGCCCAAAGTCTCCATAAATGAAGGTGTTTTCCGATGGCCACGCTCCCTTATTCCAAATCGTGACCGTTGGATGAACTCGTGGAGTCAAGCTCTACGATTTTGCTCTAGGAAGTTTTTGATAATAGTGCATGGATTGGAAGAAAACAGAGGAGAAAGATCAAGCTTTTAAGTCGCTCAATTGAATGGTGGCGGCTGTGACCTTAATTTCTAGGGTTTGCAAAAGTTAAGGTCCTTATATAGCCATATTTTAAAACACTATTCAACGTTAAAATTTTCGAACTCCAAACGAAGCATGCCACCTAGTGTTCATAACGTTTTACCCCTATTCCAAACACAATGGAATATATATAGGAAGCCAATTCCATTGTATTTGGAAGTAAGGTTTCTGAAATTGAATTATTTTAATTAAAATTATGTAAACAAATTTCTATAAGTTTCAGCTTCGCACGACCAAACCGTAAGTCCAATCGACACGAAATTCGACAGCATACTATTATTCACTATTATAGATCCAATGAAACTGGTTTCATCGAGATCCGAGACAATGTCAAACATGACTATTTTTACTCGTCAAATTAAACTATGAAATTTTCAAATTTCTTTTATTCACTTTTAATTCCATTTTAAAATTTTGCTGATTTCATTCTAATTAATTTGGATTTAATTCAACTTTAGAAATCATTTTTATCTTCATTACACTCCAGATTCAATTATTTAATCCATTTAGCTTATAAATCTTAATTTTAAATATTTAAAATCAATTAAATATTCTAAATTCAGATGATTGAAAAACTGGATCATTACAAATATACTGTTGTAATTTTTCTTTTAACCAAAACTTCTATCACATCATGCAAATGTCTATACTTATTAGTGCTATGACTATGGGTCTCATGAAAACGGCAACATTTTCCATACCTTTTCTCTTTCTCCATCGATTCCCTTAAAGGCGGTTTCTTGTAATGTTCTGTACCTTGCGTACCAAGGTAGATATTTTCAATCGTGTTGTTCAATGGTGTATAGTCTTTATATTTCAAAAGTCTCGTACGTTTCTTGCAGTCCGATTTTCTATCTCCACTTCCCTCGTTATTCCTTTTCTGATTACTGCCTTTGTTCTCCATATTCACATCCATATTTCCATAATTCCCACTAATTTGATTTACTACAACATTACTCTGAACTACTACACTCGATTGCCTTAAAACAACTCTTCTAGCTGATGCATTTACCTCTTTCAAGTGCAAGTACTAGATCGCTTTCCTATAAAAATCATGCATAGTCGGTCGGGGTTTCATCTTCAACCATTGTTCGAAATCGATCTTTAGATGTACCCCTCTGATCAAAGCAATCAACACAATGTCCTCTTTGGCATTGCTCACCACAATCACTGCCGTATTGAACCTGCTAAAATGGTATCTCAATAGCTCTTTTGTATACTGGAAAAGATTTGATAACGACATTACATCCTTCGGATGCGCAGTATGCAAGCAAAACTGTTCAACACATTTTCTTGCCAATTGACCAAATAATGATCTAGATCCTCGTGGAAGCAGAATAAACATCATCATCACCACACCTTTAAGGAAAATAAGGAAACATCAATAGTTAATGGTATCCGTCGCCCTTGCGATGTCCATGTGCCATTCATATTTCAACAAGTGATTACTTGGATCTATTGTTCCACTATAGGATGGCACCGTCGGCATTGTGAACCTTCAGGCATGCTCTTTACATAATATCTCTTTGGTGAAAAGGTTTCTATTAGGAGAAGGGCCCCAATCATCGTTGTTTCTATATTGGCTTTTGCTCACCAATTTTTGTACTATATCCACTGAAGACTCTAGCTTAATCTAATCTACTGGACAATGGTAATCATCACATATCCTAAATGTTTGGCCCAATAATGGTCTCAGTCAGTTCTATAGCACCTAGGTTCTCCAGCCTTTGGGGGAACCGTTTGTCCAGTCGTTTGTTTCTATGATTTCTTCATGGTGGACTAACATCTGTTCGAATCCTAACATTTTGGTCATCAGCAACATGACCATCTCCACCATAATATTATCGTCCAAGTCAATGATACCCTTGCACCTAAGCTAAGATGATAGGATTTGGTACCAATCCTTGGGAATGGATCGATATTGATCCATGCTTTTGTGTTTTCAGCATTATCCAACTTTCTTTTCGGAGTCTTGACTTCTTTTCACTTCATTCTTTACTTCCCTTCTCTGTACTTCTCATCGAATGATGAGGAACTATCTCCATCTTTTGAATCAAAAAAAATAGCTCTCTTCTGTTCCTCCTATGACTATGAGATAACTGGTTTTGTAAGTCAAGACTTTCCTTCATCTGTATCCTCAATTCGTCCTGACTTTCATGCAGCTTATCATTCATTTCCTTCATCATCTCGTCCATTTCAACCCGCATTATCATACCCAAGGTGTAATAGTCCGCTTTTCCGTACCCCTTGAATATACACTAATCTCCATAGATTAATTCAAGATGAACGGAAATACGAACCATTAGGGTTTTAAGAAAAAGAAAGAAAAAGAAAACGTAGAAGAGAGAAGAAAAAGATAGAAAATAGAGAGAAAAGAAAATAGAAAATAGAACGGAATAGAAAAAAACAACAGAACAATATCAGAATCTCACAATCGCAGCGGAACAACATACAATAGATAAATGAATAATCTTTAAACAAAGAACTATATCAGTTATTACATTACATCACATTACATTTCATTACATCATCAGAGTGTACAACAACAAACAACAACAAACAGTGGAAAAAGAAATACTATATACTAATAATACGCCATGCCATCCAGCTTGCCTCCAGCAACTCCAGAATATCCTGATAAACCTTAACTCTTGACTGCCCGTGTGGAAATTGGTGGGCACCCAGAGTTTAGGAAGGAAAACAATAAACTCCGAGTCAGTCATGTGACTGGTGTGAGAACTCAAAACAGTTTATTTATCTTTAAAATAAAAATAGAGGAATATTTTTAAAGTCAATTCGCAATGCTTTTAAAAATGAGACTACCATAAGGCCTCCCGCACACACATACAACGCAAACGCAGAATCGAAGGAGATTTCTCCTTATGATAGTCAAAGATGCTTGATACGCATTAAAAGAAACATTTGATATTATTACTAGTTCATAGTGTATAAAACAATTTCGAAAGTAGAATATAAATCTTAGCCAGCATAGGCATTCCGCACTTATGCCTACTATAGCTACCATCCAAACAGTTGGGCGCCACCATAAGTGAATGATAGGTTCTACAACTAAAACCGTACAAGTCTCGTATTGTTTCTTTGGATTTCCAACAAATGGTCAGGCCAAGGAACTTCCCATTGCCACATGGAAACGCCTCTGGCGAGACGTTCCAAGAACTTAACCAGCTCTCTGCCAACACAAGGTCGGGTTACCTTTATCACTAGGTAACTACTAGACGAATATGTCATCCCCCGGTCCTTTGGGACCTTTAACCGAGCGCTCGTAATCAACATCACACCAAATAATAAGTGTTTCAACATGAGTAAGTATCTGGGCTCCATACCATGATACCACCCTTTTCCAGAAGGAAATGCACATACCCTAAAGGGAGCTACCCCTCATAACCTTGCCGCATCTTTCCTGTTTTGACCATTTCGGGGTGTGAGGCTCGACGAAGTCTCGTCCACAAAAACACGCTTTATACAAAAGCTGTGCTTTGGGTCACAAATGATCATAGAAATGATCACAAAGATAAACGATCAAACAAATGATCCTATCACAAATGATCAACATAATGATCATTTCACAGCAACACTCAGCATGCCACATTACCAAATTGGGAGTATATTGCCGATAACCTTCAACTACATAACCTCTGAGCTCGTACGTCTCAGAGAAGGGTGTTAAGCTAAGAGAATAAATTCTCCGCCACCAACAGAAATATATTTGAAAGAAATCTGCTTTATATCTCAATTTGTAATGTCATACATACAATCCATACAAGTCTGTTCCGGGCTCGAACAGAACCGAAGGCACTTACAAAGAAGTCCTTGCAATCCGGATATCCACAATCCTGATCGGATTCCCCATCATATATGGAGAACTCTATACCAGAGCAACTCGGTGTAGAGTCAATCGACAGGTCATCCTATCGCTCTCGCAAATACTCGGTCTTCAACACCGATCTTCAATGCTATCCATTACGTCGTATCACTATTCGGAATGGGTAATCCGAATAACGAGCGCAATAATTTAAAAATAAGTGTAGCATTCAAATTCAGCAAATCACAACAAATACCCTTTCAAAGGTAAATATTGATAGTCGGTTATTGAACTATCAATGGATATGCACAACATCACCAGATTCCAAATAATTTTCCAAATTATTTATTTCCCAAAAATATCTTTACAAGATATATGTTTTCAATACTTCAAAAATAAATCAATATTTATTTTTAAACAAATTCCATTTCCTTTTATAAATTCCATAGTGAATTTATATTTCAAAATATCCATGCATATACGATTTCAATTATTCATTTCAATTTATCTTCAAAAAGATAAATTCTCAAAACGTTTCATTTCACATTGGAAAAACATTTCCATACTTATTTATTCATAAGTAATTCACAAATTTTATTTATTTTCAACACTTGGAAAATATTCAATATACTTAAATCTAAATTAAGTATATATTTCATTCTTTAAGGAAATCATTCTCTTAAACATATTTATTTGGGCCAAAACGAATGTTGCGTAAAACATCGTTACGACAACCCAAAATCACTAGTATAGGGATTCGAAATTAAAAATAGATATATAAATCCCAATACTATACAAAACATTTCCTTTCGGAAATCATTTGCTATAACAACAGTGTTATAGTCCACCATTTCCTTTTATTTCTCGAAAACGTCTATTTCAACGATGAATGTTGAAATCTATGGTTTCGAATCTCAACACATTTTAAAAACATCGTTAGATCGTTTTAATTCTATTTAAAACATCATGTCCAAAACATTTTCTTTAACATATTATTCACTATTCAAAAACGTGAATATACTACGTTAACAATTTCATCCTTTCTATTCATTTTATTTCAAATGATTATTCACAGTCTAAAACGTGAATATAACTCCATTAATAGGTTTTAACAATTTACTTATCAAAATAAGTCGTTTGCGAATTTATAAAACAACGTTTATAAATTCTAATTCTATTTGTTTTATAACTACTTCCTTTATAAATCTCCTTTATTAACCTATTCGATTTATAACTCAATTATAAACCAAAAGTTCACATTATAAGTTAAATGCTTATAAACAGATTATTTTACAAAAATCGTTCTTTTTAAGACTTTTCAAATTATAAATCTTATAACTTATAAGATTCATTTATTTAACCAAATCTATTCTTCAAATAACTTTACAAATTTTATAAACCTACTGCTTATAAAATTCCATTTATACTTCACCGTTTATAATTCTATAAATTTCATTCATTTATGAAATTCATTTATAATTCATTCTAACACTTATAAAAACTCGTTTTATAATTCCAATATTTTTATTTATAAATATCAATTTATAAACTTCTTATATAAGTCAATTTATACTATTATTCTTTTAAAACATCTTTAATCCCCTTTATATTTTCACCATTTTGATTTATAAAATAATCAAATTCTATAAATCATATATTTTAAACTTTTTATAATAAATTCAAAAATCCCGATTAAACTATTTTATAAAATCATTAGCCTCATATTTTCAAAAATAAACCTTTAACTATATTTCTCAAAAATCAAAATTTTTATAACATTAAAATTATAACGTTTATTTATTTATAATGGATCAATTCAAAAAATATATTTTATAAACGTATACTTTCAAAATCACTTTAAAATCATTTTAAAATTCCAAAATTTGGCCCAATGATGCTACATACCAAATAGTCAATCACGACAACAACGATATCATATATCGATATGATAATCCATCAAATATCAAAATATCTGAAATCAAATAAATACTGTTGAGGAATCCAGTTGGATCCCTCCAACCTGTTTTCCTGCATCCAAAGATGTTAGCACAATACCAATTCCGCTCCAGTAAGGAATTATCGCGGTATATGCAATTTAAAATATTATCCGCTTAATAGACGGCGCAATAGGGTCTCATCCGCTATACAATGCGGGAAATCAATAACTCCAATATATACATATGCCAATATATATATATTGCTATTATATATAATACCAATTTCACTGTTTATGAAATATTCGCGGTATATGTTTTTAATAAAAAACATCCGCTTACTAACGGCGCATAATGTCTATTTTAACAATCAATAGATAACAATCATCATTCAAACATGCATTCAAGTATTTTAAATCTAACTACTTAAAATTAAAATCGAAACTGATTCGATTGAGTGAGAAGTTCTCACCTTGATTTCAATTTCGTTTTAGCGATTTATTTCGAATAAAATTAAACGGACGCTTAATTTTACCCAAAATTATCACTAACTCCATATGACCCCCAATCTAATTCCATAGCGTAGTGCTCGTCCATACGATTCCAACGCAACTGGTTTCGCGCGTTTTCGACCTCGTATGAAAAAGATATGATTTTTCAAAGTTTACACGATTTTATATAAACTAATTTACAATAAACTTTATAATTAAAACCCTAACTCATTTCTGGCCGTCCATTTCTTGATTGAGAAGATCGCGGCGGCACCATCCTTTCTCCCTCTCTTCCCATTTTCTTCTTCAAGGCAACATTCACGTGGATACAAACCCAAAGGCCATCCAAACACTAATTCTTCGAGCCATCTACGAGCAGCTCCAGGTTGATCGAGGCACACCACGTCGAAGGCCGACCCAACCTCCATGCTCGGCCAGAGCATAGGCCAACTCGGCCACTCCTAGGCATGGGAAACCATGCCTAAACACATGAAGAACGCGGGCAATTTCCCGTTGATCCGTAGCTCTAAAAACGATCTTGACCGTTGAACTTGTGGATCTCTTCATGCTCTACAATATTTGTTTAGGAAGTTTTGGGAAATATTGTGTGGATTGATCGATAATCGAAGGGAATCAATGGAGCTTCTCATCCATTGGACGCAAGAGAGTGGCGGCCGGCTGAAGCTTCAAACCCTAGTTTTTATTTTTCTTATTTTTGTTGTGAATAAGGCCTATTTGTAGGAAATTGTTGAACACTATTCATCCAGGAATTCCAAACTCCGATTTACGCACGGTGACCGGCGTTTTTGGGGTTTATCCCGCATTCCGGACACAATGGAACAGGTTTCGGAAGCTAATTCGATCATCTGTGCGAGTTATGGCAATAAACGTTCGATTTGAAATTAAACCGATTAAACGATTTTCTAGGCGTTTTAGCTAGTACCGGACAAAGGGTAAATCCGATTGACACGAAATTTGAAACCATACAATAATATCACATTACGGATCCGATGAAACTGGTTTCGTCGAAATCCGACACTGTTTGAAAAATGGCTATTTTAACTCGCCAAATTAATATTAAAAACAATTTCGATGCGTTTCGAGCTGCTACGATCAAACGATAACTCCGATTGCTACGAAAATTGAAATCCGATAATAACAAACTATTACGGATCTAATGGAACTAGTTTCATCCAATTCTGAGACTGTTACAAAATTGGCTATTTTACAGTCGATAATTAAGTATTAAAATATTCAATTTTCACAAATTAACTTTTAATTCGATTTTAAAAGTTCTATAACATCATTCTAACTCCAATATGATATAATAAAATTTTACAAATCATTTTCAATCATATTAAACTCGATTTTCAATTATTTCTGTAATTTAACATATTAAATTATCGATTTAATTATCCAATTAAATCCAAATATTCAAAATAAAATTTATTCGACTTATAAATTCACTTATTAATATTTAAAATTAATTAAATATTCAAATTTTAATTAAATAAAATTCTGGGTCGTTACACAAGGCACTTTGAACTTCAACAACATTGGCTTGATTAGTTTTGGGACATGATGAGAACCAATATTATCAACTTCTTTAGCGGGTCTTGAGGTAGCAGACTTCTCCTTTTATGGAGCCATAACTTCAAGGAATCCTATGACAGATTTTGTAGAAACTTGAATAGTCACAAATTACAGAAACAAAACTTACAAATATACCTTATGGAAGCAATCCAAAAGTAGAAATAAGATCCAATTAGCTCGAGATCAATACGTTCTTAGTGAAAGCACCAAAACGTTGACAATAAATGTTGACACCAAAAGTTGGTACAAATATCTAAAGATTAATGAAAGAGAATATAATGAAAAAAAAAATTAAAAAACAAGGAAAAAAGTGAACACACAACAATTATAGTGGTTTGGCTAATCAAAGGCCTATATCCACTCGAACTTTGTTTATGTTTCTGCTAACTTCTACAAAGTTGATCTTATGGATCGATAGCTATGGATCAGTAATGATCCATGAGATTATATAGAAAGTACAATTTTTTGAAATAAGCTAAAAAGTCCCTTAAACAATGCCTCTCCTCCTCTATTTATAGCTGTAGGTTGATGGAATTCTCTCCCACATTCTTGCCCACATTCCCCTTGTCCAAGAGAAGTTAAACTAAAAGGATCTTGGCTAACTCATCAATGTTCAAGGATTGGTACTGAACCATGCTAATGGTTTCTTTCTTTTTGGTGGATATTTAGTGGGCTTGCATCTTTGTTATCAACACTCAGTTGTATTATTATAAGCTTGAACTTGAGTGGATTCTTTGGTTCAAAGGTTGGACAAAAGCACTTTATTTATCCATCGATCATTCAAATAATGATGGGCTAATTAACCATTCCATATTGACTTGCGCTAACTGGTAATTATCTTAACTTGATATGGTATATGGGCAAGTGTCAAGGATCGATACTGATCCATGGTCATGGTTTGATACTGATCCGACTTCAATTGATTCTTAAGGTCTGGATCTTGCATTTGGAATAAGGTATTCTACGGGCTATTCTTGAAGATTTTTGGCAAGTTTATGACTTCACTTTTTGGTCTCGCTTGACACCTGGATTGGCAGTTATCGCTCTGGATTTCTACTTGATAATTCCTATATTTGATCTACCTGATTCACCAAATATGGCTTGGCTGCAAGGCTAGATATAAGTCACCCAGCATAATTTATATATTGACTGATTACTTGCATTCACACTAGTTACTAAGCAAACTCAAGCTAGAATTGTTATGTTAGTGCTATTTATATATTACTTAGATGAGAAAAGATACATGCTTGTATCTGTTAAGAAAACTTAAGGTACATGCATTAACTTAGTTTGTCGAGAAATTGAGTAAGAGTGAATAATCTCTTTTGATTTGTTGAGAAAATTAAAGGATAAGTTAAAATTTTAGCGACTATCATGGTTAGGAATTTTGATTGATACAATCGATAAAGAGTTATACATCACTTGCGGGCCTATTATTCGTTAAGTAAATTCAAGATCAAAATCCCAAGGAAAGTGAGTGTTAACACTCACTTAAGAAATAAAAATTTCTGTATTTCCATCAGGGATATAAAAATCTAATGGAACCTTCATATGGATACTTAATCTGAAATTCTCGACTGTAAACCAGTGTAGTAAACGAAATAAATAGCATATATTAAGTGGTTGAATGAAGCTTCATATTTCATACCCTATTATAGTAATGGTGGAAATAAATGGAGCATTCCATATAACGCTTATTGTTCGCATCATGTTGCAAAAATTGTTTTCGTAAAACCTAATAAACATTATTTGTGAAGTAATTTTTTTATGTTCTGGCTGAAAAATAGACATATTCTATTTTAATATGAATATTATGAATATTCGTTATAAAACTAAACAATAATACTGGTATTTGTGACGTATTAGTAAATGCAAAAGTATCTAAATATATTTGCAATTATTTTGGAATTATGGACCAAACCATTTTTTTGAGAAATAATTTTTGATTACATGATTATGAATCATATGGTATTAGTAAATTATAACTTAGACAAATAAGGACAAAGCACCCATTCACTGGGAGAATTATAAGAGTTAATGAACTCAACGGATTGATGCATATAGATGTATGCAATCGAAAGTCTATTAATTCCTTAATGGTTTAACATACATTGATGTACTCACTGATGAATATCACAAACATGATCATGTGTATATAATATACATGCGGTATGTTAATGATGAGTTCATACAATATAAAATGGTTAGTATAAAATAACGTGCAATAGAAAATAAAAATAATTTGACTTAATCGGATTAGTGTTTATATTGGAATGAGTTTCTAATATACCTAAGAATGAACAAAGATTTAACCTTAACAATCACTTCTTCCTATAATACATAATGATCTACTGATACGGAGTAATCAAACTTTGTTTAACAAAATATGATTGATGGTGAGTGAAGTTGAGTTAACTTTTTCTATAAGGTCATGTACTTAAGAATAGTACATAAGGTTAAAATTATTTTCATATAAAGAATAGTATGCAAAATCATACAAGATAAGGATTTATAAGAAAACCCGACATATCATAGGTTAAGGAGTTGGCAGGTTGTATGAGTCGAAAAATTGCATGTGCTAATTGTATGTGAGGGACATTTTATGAATCACCCCAAAAGAAGTTTGGGAACAATTTCCATTGGATGACCTATTTATATTTTGAACATAATTTTCATAAACTAAAACCAAATCAGTTTTATATATAAAGCTGCTATAAAGTGTTTATGAATACACATTCCATAGAGAAACAAATGTTGTTTCAAGAGATATCAACTGTTTAGCAAAGAATTTAAAAAAATTATCAATAGTATAATTGATTTGGATATGACCCAAAGAAGAAACCGATTACATGGGATGAAATGAAATTAACCTAACATAAATGAGTATGATACATTAGGGAGTCTAATAAGTTTTCTCACACATTGAAGAGAAATTATGGGTTTCTTATAATGTTGAGAATATATAATCCTTAGTTGTCAATTAAACCATTAAGAGTATTGGCTCTTCCATATGATATGATGCACAAGTCCAAAAGGATTCGAAGTAAATTTTCAAAATATGATTTTGATATCATACCCGAAGGGATATGGTCCATCGATAGACATATTTTCAAGAGAAAGACTAATACAGTTGGAATATAATGAGCAACATCGATAATAATAAAATTGTAAATTTTAATGGTTCAAATTTGCGTAACAGGTTCAACGTGCTTAATCTAATTTGAATTTTTACTCATAAAATTATTACTTGGCATGATCTATTTTTTAGGACATATTTGTTGAAATGAAAATTTTAAAATAATGATTTAGAAATACTATTTGCACATAACAACCAAAATGTCTCAAAGTCGGTGACAGTGATATTGAGTTTGTGGATTTTTCAAATACATTCCAATAAATGATATGAAAGTCTTTAAGCATCAAAATTGAACAAGTGTTAAGACAGAAATATCAAATATTTTAATTTTCAATCAAAATGTAGAGGAAGTATGTGTCTATAAGTAAGAGCATTAAAGGTACATTGATATTTCTGAACTATAAGTAAACAACATATTGCTGATTATTAATAAAGACTTATGCTAAAATCATCTGTTGTTTAGTTGTATAGTGCTTGATATTTGATTCGTAAATAATATCTTTTATAACGAGTATAAAGGATGTTGGGAATGTTCCAAACGATATGTAAAGACACCTTATTAAAATATATAATGTGGAACATGTAAAATAGATTCCTTATGCATTAACCAATAGGAATTATCATACATGTTGTATTGTCTACAATATCATAATTTTCTTATGTATTTGATGAATTCAGATAATATTAAATATAAACTAAGATCACTAAATGGTGGTTTAGAGTGTTTTCGAGTATTTACAAAGTACTAGAGAATTATTCATAGAAGCAACGAACACCTTATGAAGGAGTGTCCGGACTAGAACTTCATAAGTTATATCGAGTATAATAGGTCAATATTAAATTCACGTTCAAATCTTAATTAACAAGTTTTAAGTTGAAAATGTTCCAAATGAAACATTATGGCTGGTTCAATTAAAATGCTAAGTACATCGCCTTGAATAGCATCATAATGAAAGCAATGTATATATAAATGCACGAATTTATAACTAAGCTAGGGATGATTCCAAATATTGAGAACATACGATTACAATGTATGATAAGGACTCACTAAAAGTCAAGAAACATACTTCGATCAGTTCCATATTATAAAGGTAGTTTATCAACGTCGAAGAGAGTTGATTGATAGAGTAGATAATTAAAATAACATAGCAGATCCATCCACAAAGGGTCTAACTTGATCGGCTTTCACCAAACTGATTGAAGGGAAAGGATTGAGATTCCGTAATTGGCCCAAGTGCTTGTAAGAGATTGACAAAGTTAGGGGTACGACCTAGGGCCAATTATATTATTATTAACACACATATATATATACATATACATATACATATACATATACATATACATATACATGTACATGTACATATACATATACATACATACATATATAACTAGATAACCAATCTTGTTCAAAATAAAAAGGTGTTTTCTTTCTATTATATCTCGACATAATATTTTATATTAATTAACTAATTTAATTAAAATTATATTTAATAGAAAATCATTAAATTGTATGTTTTGTAATGGTAGTTATAATGTGTTGTGATCATTATTAATCTATGGCAATGAAATTAAATATATAGTTGAAATATTCCCAGTCAAGATATATCAAGACTAGACATTGATACATCCAATTAGACTAGAATGCTAACGCTCTCCAAATGTTGGGAAGTGTGTTACTCATGGTTGCTTGGGACATAAGGGGATACACATTGGTAGTTATTAGATAACTATGAAATAACTTACTCGATAGTTTTATGTTGGTTAATTTAACTAAGGTTAAATTAAAAATATCATTGTGATAGTATTACACATTTCCTTCGACTTAAGAATACTATCAAGCTTCAATGTGGAAACTCTACATTGATTATAGTTAAACTATGGCATGTTGTATACCGAACTACTATAGTTAGGTTGAACGAAAGCTTTTCAGTGATATAATATTCAAGGGAGAATTCGTCTACTTGGTTATATAAGGTTAACATCACAGTCAACTTAAGTCAAATTAAGTCAAAGTCTGTGGCCAAAGCAGTTCGATTAATAATAATAATAATTATTATTATTATTATTATTATTAAAAAACGGGCTTTGTCTTTAAACTATAGAGTTAAATATGGACATAGTGGAATTTCTTCCATTACCAAATTCCGTATGTCCTAGTGTGACATATTTTTTACGAAGAGAATTGTTATAAATAATTACCACTACTAGGTGATGCTTTAAAGTAATAGTGGATTTTACCAAAACCAATTAAGTGATAAATTTGGTCATAATGTCACACCACCTTCTAAGTGATGTGTGACCGTTAATATTCGATTTTTTCGATGTTAGTCATTGGCCGAATTTACACCAAAGAGTCATACAATCAAAACACTGAATACCCCTGTTACCACTCGATTTAATTAAATTATAACTATTATAAATTAGTTAAATTATTTAATATTTATGAAATACTATTTATCAAATTATATGTCATGTTTATTAATCAATATTAAATGTACGTATACAGTATTATAAATACACTAATTGATATGCAATATCGATATGCATTTAAATTGGATTTGTGTGTGCTAATTATTGATCAGGCTTGAATGATTTTAAGGCATGTATAGGATTTGACTAACTGTAGCCATGATTAGCCTAGTGGAGGTGGAACATATGATGGCTAAAGGTGGGTTAGAGTTTGTATTTAAGAAAAGGAGAAAAGTTAATAGAAAAATAAGGATCCAAATCTGAATTTTTCTCCTTGATATCTCCTCGATCTAAAGGTCTCTAACCTTCACTTTATTTCTTAACTATTTCCACTCCTCTAGACCATATTAGGCCGCCACTCCTTCTCCCTATATTATAAATTTGCAAGCTTTAAGAAATCAAATAAATTCAATTCAATTATCGACGGTAGCTACATTCGAAAGGTAGCGTTTTCTGGATTCAGGATTTAATCAAGGGGTGATTAGTTACAATGTTTCCATGTGTATTAATTTTTCTTTTGTGAAAGGAATTAATCTATTTAATACCTTAAATTATTATGTAAATATAATGTTTATGTAATAACCCGCTTTTTCGAACCATTCGCATCTACACATGTCGGACTTGAATTGCTCAAAACAACATATTGTTAATTTTATATTTGGAAAACTCAACATATACAGTAAATAAATCAATCATAGAATCACATACACATAGTATTATAATAATAAGCGGCGGAATAGATAAATAGTAGTTCATGAAGCTACTATATAAACATCAGAGTTTAAAGTAAATACAACAGAATCACAAATACAAATGAACCTCTAATACATAAGCAACGACGAGTATGAACATAGGTGACTGGAATAAACTGAAATGACTGAAAGCTGGATAGACTGATGGATCTCCAAGCAAAGCTCCCACTCCAAAGGTGAGTCTCAAATGTTGTAACACTCAGTTTGACCCGAGCATAAAGCAAAACACAAAACACTCGAGTCGGGATTTACATTCTTATATCAGTAAATTCAACTCAAATGAAATGTCAACTAAAATACAAGTAACTTAAAGGATGTATGAGATATCCATCCTTTAAGGATCCATGTAACTATCTACTGTGTAATGAAATATGCTATTATAATATGTCTATTAGTAAAGTGAAATATTAAAATAGCATTAAGGCGTTACCCATATCCCCCTTAACACATTTTATATAATTCCATAGTCTATACAGTACTGTAAACTCCACCAAATCAGTGGGCTATCAAGGAGCACTGCATAGGTACGGCGCAAACCAAACGTGTAGAAGGCATGCTAAGGTAGATGACAAGGCATAACGAGGCAATGCCAGGGTAGATATACCGTTTACACATCTGGGTTAGTGGTAACGCATAGCCGCAGCTACCGTCCACCTCGAAACAACATTCCCACAATCAAATCGAAGGTGCACCCAATTAAATCACAAAGTAATAGAATGGTGTCGAAGAAGTTTATCCAATTGGAGAAGCTACCTCACTTGGCCCGTCAATTGCTCCTGTTTTAGCCATCTCAAGCTGACTCACGGGAGTCGGGGCTTCATAAATACCTCATATAGAATCACCGCCAAACCATCCTACTTCATTCTGGAATCTCCACCAAGTACACAGTTGTTAAAGTAGTTTTCGGTATTGATAGAAAGTATGACAATATCCAATCCCGGTCTCTTTAACAACCAAACGCACATGTCGGATTATCGCAGTGAATCTGGGTCGACATACTACGGAGATCAGCACGACGAGATGAACATAATGGTACATGGATACCGGTGATATGATCATCCTATCAAAAGCCGATATTCACTACCAAAACAACTGTTAAAACACTGAAAATAAGATAAACGGAGCAGTAACGGTCCAAATTTCGTGAAACAAAATACGACGTCTTACTCAGAAAATTATTTACATTTTTATTGCATAAAAATATACATATTTTGAAAATATTTTATTTTCATCAAATTACCTGAGTTTAAATTTAAATAAAATTACACAACCAAATAAATTTCCATATTATCTGATGAAAATCTGACATTTGCTATATTTAAATAGACGCATTCCAAATATAAAAATTTCATTGCTAAATTTTATAGTTAAATTTCGAGCAAAATTTCAGTTAATGACGTTATAAAAGCCATTAAAATATCTGGGTCATTACAGTGTACTATGTCACATGTGTGATTGAATTACTGTTGAATATATTACAGATTCCTATATGTAATTGCCGTCAAAATTTGGAATAGTGTGATTTGTTATATGTACATATACATATATAATTGTAAATACATGTGCACATATTGCATTTAGTAGATTTTTTATTGTAACTTATTTATTTTGTTTTTGAAAATAAAAGATAAATATTATTGAAATCTAGTTTAGTTAAAAACATATCATAATGAATACATATATTTAAAAATATGTATAAATTATACCTATATTTTTCATAATATGGTGTCGGATTAAAAAATTGAATATATATATTTAACATAAAATATATTAAAAGAAAAAATTATATTTACAAAGCTTGTATATGCCTATAAAGTAAATAAGAAATATGAAAAAAAAATTATGGTAAAATTTTGTACATATTTAAAGTTACTTTCCAAAAAATTAAAAAATTAATTTTTATTTTAAAATGATTTCCATGCAGAAATTGATAATTAAAAGGATAATTTCTTCATCAAAACCAAAAAAATTCATTTGCTGGTCGAATGTTTATGGTTTAAGATTTATTATATATATATATGTGTGTGTGTGTGTGTGTGTGTGTGTATGTATATGTATATATTTTTTAATTTATACCAAAATGAATTTATGATATATATATATATGCATATTTTATGTGTATATATTTTATCATTTACATATATAATTCTAGTATTTTAATACGTGTATGTATATATACTTTTATAAAAAAAATTAATTTTCAGAAAGTATATATTTAAAATTACTATGGTAATATAAATTCGAATTTATCAAATTTAAATCAATATATTACAATATTAATTTTACATATTAAACGTATTCGTTCTACAATCGTCTTTTGTAAATGTTTATGTATAAACATTTACACACGCATGCGTGCATATATATATATATATATATATATATATATATATATATATATATATATGCAATTACACATTAGACGACAAGTATGTATACGAATGGGCAAATATATTTGTTGTGATGTATATCCCAGCATCCATACACGGCATGTTAAACCATGTACACCATTTACAGTTACGTATTCAAACACACACATATGTGTATATGATACATATATAATACTATATATGTTAATTATAATAATAATATAATAGTACTTCATTAAGTGTCATTATAAATTATATAAAATATTGCTTTTATTTAAAAATATATTTAGATAGGATCAAAAGAAATTTTGATTTCATTAGGCGCAATAAGATCCAAAATGGAATAACTTTTTAGAAATTTACTCATTTACCTAATTATGTGTTGTTTTTGTCCCAACAGTAAATAATTGCAATCATGAGTAACTAATTACATAGTAAAATATGTTTTTTTTAAATATTTCTAGTTAAGACGTTTCAAGAAAGGATATCTACATTCATTCAGACAAGAGCACCTAAAACTCTCCAAATGTTGGGCAATGAAAGAGTCAAATGTTTGGCCCAGGGTCAATTCTGCAATTTATTTTAAATTATTAATTCTATAATAAAATTTCATTTGGAATAAAAGGTATTTTCTTTCTATTTTATACCTGCATTGTGATATATCCGTTATGTAATTAATCAAAGTGTATGAAAAAGGAAAATTCTTAAAATGATATGTTGTGCGATATTAACTGTAGGGTTGTAATCATGTGAAAATTATCAGAATATAATATAACATATTATTTTAAATCTTCATGATCAAGATGTTTCGAGAAAGGGTATCGATATGTCCATTGATACAAGTGCTTAACGATTTACAGATGTTGGGTAGCATATTACTCATGGCTGCTAAGGGCACCAAAGGGTTACATACTCATAGTTATTGGATAGTTACAGAATAACTCATCAAAGAGATTCTATTGGTTAATAACAACTAGGTCAAAGAAGAAATCTTAAGGTGATGATATTATATCGTTCCCTTGACTTAAGAACACTGTGAATTTTGATGCAGATTCTCCACTTAAGCTATAGTTAAGTCAAGGCATGTCAATCCATCGAGCGACTTAGTTGGGTCAAAGTTAAAGCATTGAAAGCGAGGCATTGTTCAATAGATAACTCGTCACCTTAACTGTATGATATTAATATCATGGTCAACTGTAACAAACTCAAAGTTAAAATCTTTGGTCAGAGTAGTATGGTTAATAATAAATGTTATTATTGAACCAAGGAATTTGTTTATGGATGAGTTGAATAAGGATGATATTGGAATTTTGACCGAAACTAAATTCCATAAATCCTAAAGTATATAATATTAACAAAGTGAATATGTGTAAATTATCATTACTAAATGGTACTTCTTAAGAAACTGTAAAACTAGAATTTACCCAAAAGATCTGTAAGTAGTGGTTTCGACGAAACTGTCATGCCACTAGCTAATGTGACATGTGAATGTTAATGCTGAGTTGTCCATAATTAATTTTTGAATGAATTCGCACCTTTGGATTTCATAATCGCATTTGTGAATTCCTAAAAAGTTATATGGTTTATTTAATAAACAAAATATTTGTTATTTAATTTATTAGATATTTTGGATTTGTTTAGAATTATTTAACGCCAATATAAAGCTTAAATTTATGCACGTAAATATATCCACGTAACATTAAACAGGTTTAAATAACAATGATTGCTTGAAGGGCCTTTTAGAAATTTTGCACCATTAAAGGTGACAAATGTGGCATGCAATAGATGTAAAGAAAGAAGGGTGGAGCGAGAGGAAATCAAGGCGTCAATTAGGGAATTTTTAATTAAAAAAATAAGAAAGGTTCCATCCTCTTAGTTAAAAAAAATCAATTAATTTTATTTTATTTATTCATTTTGTTTGCACCAAAAATGGCTACGAACATTCGAGGATAGATTTATGTGGAGAAGCAAGTGAAGAAAGTAAAATTAAAACCGAGGAATAGATTAAACGAACAGTAAATAGAAAGTAATAATCAGAAACATGGAGATTTATAATGGTTCGACGTTGTAGGCCTAACTCCACTTTGAAGATTAACTTTATTAATCACTTGTGAATTTGATTACAACAGCAAGGAATAGAGAAAACTTGATTACAATAAAAAAATAAAGCAAGCAGCAGCGTAAAGATCCCCAAAATGAACCATGGGGTCTGTATTTATAAGAAGAATGATGAGATATTTTGTTAAGATTTCGGCAGAAGGCTCTTTAGGTCCATAGGGGCCCACTATAACGATCAGTGGACTGAACTCGATAATCACCAACGACTGGCCAAATGTTCACCGATCGTTTTTCTTACAAACAATTCAAGTGCGATCATTTTTGAGGGTCCCACATGCCTCTTGACATTGCTTCTCAAATGTGGAATCATTCTAACTTGTAACTTGGGAGATAGGATCGATATTTGTTGACCTTGGATCATGCATAGAAATATGCGGATCATTTTTATGGCTTAGTAAAAACGATCGGCTAACAACGATCGGCCCAACTCTAATTGGAACTTTATGATCTGCGATTGTTTTTGTAAGCTTCAATCTTCATTCTGTTGATGCCTTGGAACTTTGAAATGAATTAGCCTTATGGATCTCGAGATATTGATCATTCTACGATGATTTGAATTGTTTTATGGATTGTTCTCTATCGATCCGTGAAAATCCTTGCTTCGTCTGTGACTCGATCATACGAACTTCGATCGACTTCAAATTTGAAATATAACTCATAAGGCTATGCCATTCACTTCATATTGACCATCATCTATAGTATTGTATGTAATCGATTCCCAAAGCTGATGACCATCCGTTCGGATGATATCATATCTATACCAAAAGGCAGGATAACATTTGCACCCTAAATAACGTCTTGTATCATACATGACATGCTTTGAATCATCACAAGCTAGAATCGTTTGAAAGAAACCCATCTAATTCATCAAATAGTCGTTATCCTTTCATTGAGTTGTTTTCTTGTCGAAGGTCGTATTTTCCTTGTTCATCGTGATGATTGGTCGATTTCCAATAGCATAACATAGGATCACAACTTGTTAACAATCATCTTGTTTTGACTCTAGCAATTTCTAAGCTTCAGCAACTTAGCTTTAATTTTCCTCCGGTCAACTCTAGGTGATTACTCAATTTTTTTTGCTAGTTTATAAAAATTAAATTTTGAAACATATACTTGCATGTATACAGGTATGTTCTAGCTCTTGATCATGATTACACATTCACGAGTCGCTTCCTAGTTTAAGGAACTAATTTTTTATAAAAAGTTTTCGCCGGATGTCATTCTTTCATGCGTGTTCTCTTCTCCTCTTTTTTTAATTTTTTTCATCCATTATCTTCTGTTTCTTACAAAATAAATTTCAATTCGTTCATGACTATGAAACGATCGGCTATGGTTTGGATAAAGAATGATTCGCATAGAGCTTGGAGGTGGATCGATCGGCATAAAGCTTGAAGGTAGATCAATCGACACAAAGGTTGGATGGGGATCGATCAGCATATGACTTAGGTATGGGATGATCGGCATAATCTTTGGGACTTATAACGATCGACATAAACTTTTCCTATGTAAGCTTTGACAGTTAGATACTTCCTTTCACTTGCTTTGTATCATTCCATTCTGAAGCAAAGAGAAATGAGTCTCCTTTTCTTCTTCTTGCCGATCCAATCCATCATCTCAAAAAAAAAAATTGTCGCCCTCCTTCGAATTTTGCTTTAAATTAATTTCATATCTTCCTCCTTTCCTAGATTTTAAACTTAGTACAACGAATCTTAAACTTGCTTTATAATTTAAAAAACAAGGCTTTGAACTTCATTTGCATTATGATAACTGATTCGTTTGGTTGATGCTTTTATCTTTTCCTATTCTTATGATCGTATGTAGAGGAATGACGTGACTGGTCTTGGTGAGGGATGATCGAATTGTATCCTTAACCGATTTTTTGATGAGGAAGATGGTGTAGTGGATATGAAGAAGTCGTATGATCGATCCTTCATGGTCATTCTTGGACGATTGGCGAAGCCCTGGGTCGATGGAGCTTGAGCATTGCCTACAAATGATCAACAAAGCTTTAGAGTTGGAAGCTTACAAGAACGATCAGCGGAAGTGGCTTTTGCGAATGATCGAATGATGTTGTCTAGGGAAATGATCGACATTGTTCACGTTCATGAACAATCAGCCTTGTTTGCATTCAAGAACAATCGACCTTGTTTACAATTGAACTTTTTTTTCTTTCTCAAAAAATGGAATCTATATAAGTAAACATGAAATAAATAATGAGCTTTGGCCTTGCATACTTGAATAAACATTAAGACTTGCATATGGCTTACATATGATTTGAAATGCATATTTGGTAACAAAATTGCCTTAGAACCATGACACGAACCAATGCCTTTGACTATTATCTTGAAGCTCATTAGTGACTTAGATAAAAGCCAAACTCTTGCTGGCTGACGATCGATCATGAAACTCAAGCGGCATCGTTTTTCAAGGATAGACAAAAATAGTTGAGACGGTCAGGAATGATGGTCATTCCTGTTAATCCTCAAAGTTTCATCATATATTCTGTCTTTAGTTCTGCATTTTGCACAACTTATTACCATACTGTATAGAACTTTACCACACCATATTGGCAATCACTGTACACTAAGGGGCACAGGTTACTTTATCTAACCATAATTTTTACTAAGTTTAATATTAATGGGTTCTAGACATTATGGTCGCCTCATAGCTATGCCAACTGGATCATTTTCCTAAAGGGATAACTCTAACATAGAATCAAGTTTAGCAACTTAATTTGATAGTCCGCCATCTAGTCATCATTCAAAACAACGATAAGTTCGGGACCACAATTAGATCTCTTTGTTATTGCTCATATCTTTCCACCGTAGGTTATCGATCCTGCTCCTGAGATTCTAGAGGACACAGTCATTCTAAAGAACCCGTCCGATTCAATAGCTTTAAAAATTAAGGAAGATTCCCTTCAAAAAATATGCGTAAGGCAAGGAATTCCTTTCGACGACGTGTTGGTTTTTTCGTGGGATGATAGGGTTCATAGACCCTCGGAAGGGTATACTTTGTGCAACAAGTTTATGTGCTCGGATGGATGCATCCCGCCATTTAATTCATACGTTCGAGAGATTCTTTATTATTTTAGGATAGCTTTAGCGTATCTACGCCAAAACGATTACGCTCTTCTTAACTATACCTATATGGTATTTATGGAGTTTCTGCGCCATCCTCCAACCATCGAAGATATTTGATTCATTTTCACTTTCAAGCAGCGGAGAGGGAATCCCTCGTTTACATTTCTCAAATCAGCGAAGAGATGCCATAATTTGACTGCCACATGGAACAAGTTAAGTACCGATAAAAGCAAATGGTTTTTCATTCACTGCCCGCCTGGTTTCACTCGACAATGGTTGGAAATACGTAAGTGTTGCCCACTATTTCCATGATAGAATGGAAAAATGATACCCAGGTTGCATTTCTGACTGTGTTACTCCTTTACATGTGTCGTCACCCGGCCTAGCGGCAACATTTATGAAGAGGCAATCTCAATTCCGAAGAATGCTCCGCCTATGGATAGGAATATCGAATATTTGCTTAGGGACGAGCGTCTCGTTACCTTTTATTTGATAAAAGAGGGCCTTAACATAGGGCAACCAAAGTTGCTGAGACGGTAGGGATAAGACCATGGGCTGCAATTAATCAAAGGGATAATCGAGCTTATCCTATAGTGCCCTCAGTTACAAGTGCCCAAGAATTTACTGATATTGATGCCGAAGGACATAGAGGCGATGTGCTCTGTCATAATGGTATCAAATCCGGTCTTGGGGTCGATGCTGAATCCTCGTAGGCCTCAAAACCCTCGGTTGTTGATAGGAGAATGAAGAGAACGTTCATGCATAAATTTCCAAGAAGCATCTTTATAACCAATCCAAGTCATCGATGGCTCCTAAAGTTGTTCAAGATGAATCTTCTTCCCAACCGTCAGAGCCTTTGAGTTTACCACTTGACTCTTTGTTTGGTCTACCGATTCTGCATTATCTTGACACTTTCCACTTTACTAATATAAGCATTGAGGGTTTGGAATCTCCTATCAAAATTTTGCATTGGGATTCCTACTTCTAGAGGAGAAGTTACACCAATAAGCAAAGCTCTTGCACCTGGTTTGTCGGGGGTTTACACAAGGACACTTGCACACACTTGCATCCCTCAACATTGCATTATACTTGATGTTATGCTCTTTAACGTGTAAAGTTTACTGATTTTCTATTTTTCTTTATAGAAATGTTGGTGAGGAAGAGGAACATGTTTGTTTCCCTCCAGCATATACACCTCTAATCATCAGATTCACACTCCGGCTCTCATCATGGTAGTCGAGATTATTACGATTCCAGCTATCACCCCAGTCGGGACCGAAGTCATCAAGATAGAGGTGATAGGGATAAGCCAACCCAAGAAAAACATCGATCGAGATCAGGATCTCCTACTTCAAAGGGTCTCGAAAAGCCAACTGATCGTAGAGACCTGCTTATCGATCCCTCTCATGGCCCTCCTATTGCTTCAGTCCCTTCTTAGCCTTTAGTTCCATCTCATTCTCAACTATAGAGCGATGGTCGTTGCCAAAACGAACAAGCTGCTGTCCATAGGCCCAGCAAAGAAAGTCCTGAAGTTGAAGCTACCCCTGGCGATTCTACGATCAATCCACTGCTCGTATGGCACCGCTTCGCCAAGTATTTCGAACTTATTTTTTGAACGTTTCTATTTTCCTCCTAACTAAAATGGTTTCCTGGCCATGTTCAAAACATGACCATCGACTGTGTCACTGACGTCCACATGTGAAAATCGTGTGGATCGTATATTATCTAAATTGGGTATAACATGTAAGTGTATAAGTTAATGCAATAGTAGGCAATAAATAGTAAAGTATAAAAAGCATGCAAACTAGAGGTTTTATACTTCTTCAGACCTCCCGTCCTACATCTAGTCCCGAAGCTTCCCTTGGGTATTTCCTTTAAACAAATCACCCACACTTCGCCTAGAGGAATAGGCTAATACAAAAGTATCTCTGACAATCTTGTGTACCAAGTAACGCAATTTTTGACTTATAGTACAAATCTTCCTATGATCTCCTTTAAGTATATGAATATGAATGCTTTGATTTGTAGGAAGCGATTTAACCAGAATACTATTTTGGTTATAGTGGATTGAGAGTATGTGAACAATGTATATGCAAAAGAGTGTTTATAACTCAAGAGAGTAAAGAATAGATTAATTCAAGTTAGATGATTTCTACTTCTCAATCAAAGTGGTATTTATAGATTTAAAAAGTGCAAATGAAGAGTTGTTACTATTTGAGAAAGTTTATTCATTTTAATGGCTACTACCTTTCGTTGAAAGGTGATTTCCTTTTGTTTCAAAATAGATGTGCCTAATCAGAATTGATAGTTTTAGCCCATGACAGACGTCTGTGGTAAGATCCTCAAACATCTGTGAATTATTTAAATTTTAACTCGAGAACTGTCACAGACGTCTGTGGTTTTATCTTTATCATAGACGCTTGTGAGGTGTAAAATCAACTTTCCACCTTAATTGTGATGTATATGAAATTGAGTGTGCTCGTGCATGCATATATACTCAAGGATACCACAATAATATCATATTTAGCACTCTTTTATAGTAGAGTAACCTTAGTATGGTAAATGAATCTTCTTTTTTCTTTGATTCTCAATATCTTCGAGCATGGTGCCTTCTTGTAGCATATACGTGCAATCTTGATAAGGTCTATAGATGTATATGATTGTATAGTTGTTATCATTGAAACATAAATTGGAGGCGCTAAAAATCTCCCAATTTTTGATGATGACAACTATACAATCAAATATCAACTATACAATTAAATATCAACTATAGAATGGAAGTATTATTATGTTTGTCTTCTCTTATGTATATGCATCTCCCTTTATGTATATGCATATATTTCTCCCCCTTTTCCATTATCGAAATGGAGGGAAACGATATAAGATATGGATATATTAAATATTCATAGCTTGTTATCACTTTAGATCATGGAAAATCAAATTTGAAAGTTCAAAATAAAATTAGAAGCAATTGTATCAAAAGTTATGAATAGGAAAACAAACAAGCATAAGAGTTGCAAAATAAAAGAAAAATCTAGTTGTACTAATTTTGAAATAAGAAAAGCCTCTGTAGTTCTCGTAATATGGATCCTTCTCATATGTACTTTGCCATTGCATTTGGTCATTGCACTCCTCATCTTCATGAATTGAAAAGCTTTGAAATGCCACGTATGATAGTTGTTGAAAATGTGGAGTATTAGACACGTACATTTCATCACTGTCTTCCTCTTCCTCCTTATGTTATGTGTGAATAGGAGTCTTCCCTCAGTCACCTCTATCATGTGATGTACCTTTGGGTGAGGCTTAAGAGCGATGAACTGGTATTTGGACCCGAGGTGGAAGTGTTGGGGAAGGCGAAGATGATGAGCATGAAGAAGATTAGCCACAGTCTTTGCGCATCACTTTGCCTAAAGTGGCGACCACTTTGTTCGAAGTCTTCTCTATATTTGTCATCCTAGGGGAGAAAGAATGTTCCAATCCAGTCATCTTTCTATTTAAAGCTCATTGATTAGCCGTGATTATTTTTTGTTTTTTGATTGCCAAATCATGAAGAGATTCGTTTGGAATTGGTTCAATATGAGCTTCTTGTATTTAAGAGTCCGAATAATATTCGGTACCATGACTAGAGGAAGGTGGTTTTTAGGAAGGATGAGGGTAGTAGGTTTGCTAAGGAGCGCTAGTTAGAGAAGGAGCATGATGTTCTTTTACTTGTTGTTGAGTCCATTAGTTGAAGGATATGATATGAGGTGGACTTTTGGGAAGATGCATAAGTGATAGATATTGTGGTCCGCTATTTTTTATTAGAATTCTTTGTATTACGATATGTACAAAGGAACTCCAAGATTTTGCAAGATGCACACTATATACGGAGCATAAACAATGGAACGATGATGTTGAGACCAAAACCCTTTAATTTGGTCATGAATAAATTTTTCCCAACTAACCAGTAGGTGGACAAATATTGCATACAAAGCTTGATGGTCATTGGGATAAATTTGTTCGTCACTACTTAGATGAGGAATGGTGGTATTGATTATCATTTGATTTAATAGTCTAGCACGTGGTTGAAGGTAAATGGATTTCCATCGTGGCATTCTACCTTCCTATATTTAATGGGTAACTTCATGCTTAGGTAGAAAATAGTGATCCGGTATATCAGTTAAGTGAATCTCCTCATAAGAGCATCCTAAAATATGACCAACTGTGTATAAATCAATTTTGACTTATTTTTCATACACAGTTGACCACAACCAACCATCATCGTTCTTTGGATTCCAATCTTTTTACTACATAGATTGGAGTAGAAGGGGTAAATAGCTAGAGGATCAATGATTACCTTATTTGTATCATAGCTAATTAAGTGCAACAGCCGGCATCCGTAGTAATTCTTATAATTTCATATTCCATCACATTGCTAAGGCGATAAAAAGGACCATAGTGGATATTTTTTATAAAAGCACCTCAAATTGTTTGACTGCATTAGGATTATTGTATAGCTATTGATTAATGTGATATTGTGTAATGAGTGCTTGAGTGGAAGAGAAAGATTGGCCTTGCTTTTGCTTTTTGGAGACGGTAACTTTCTTGGGAGCAATTGATTTAAGAATTTGAATGTTTTGAAAGCTAGGGTTTCAAAAATTAGAAGTTGAAATGGAGGTAAAGTAAAGAGAAGGGCAAATTTCTTTATATGCGGCTGCTAAAAAATTATTGCCAGAGCAGCGATAGACATCTATGAGGAAGTCATAGACGTCTATGGCTTCAGTAAAAATGAAGCAGAGAGATTCGATAGACGTTTGTGATAGTTCCACAGACGCCTGTGGCTACATAAGATTTAAACAAAGAGTCGTGATAGATATTTGTGAGGTTTCCATAGACGTCTATGGCTGCAAGGAAAATTTACCCATAACTGGTGACAGATGTTTGTGGTATATTCACAGACGTCTGTGATATGTAATTTCTGACATCTAGAAGAAAATTTCGATATGAACGAAAATTTTATTAAAATTTTAATATAATAAATAGTATACATACTAAAAATTAATAATTAAACATAATTTATATCATGTGTAACATAAGTACTAGTTTTTATTGGAGAATCCAGAATTAATGATTTGTTGTATATCCCACGAATTTGGTTCAACTTTTGTATCGTCAAGTAATGGCTTTAGTCGAGACCAACTTGGATAAGGTAGAGTATCAATCCAAGCTTGGTTTGATGATCCCATTTTTCTCACATTTATCGGAGTAATGTTATGCGCTTTTGTAAGAGTTTCTTGTAATCGAGGAGACTTTGATGTATGTAACTTTTTGTTGGTAAATGACCACAAATTGCTAGATACACATTTTGAGAAAATTTCGATGAGATCATTGACTTCGTTGTTCGTAAGACATTTCATGTTAAACACTGATTATTTCTTGTTGACAGTGATATATTTCGTCGACTTTGTCGGTGACAGATGATGATTTCAGATCAATTGTTCCTTTAGCTTTCTTTCCTTTAAGAGAAAAACCAGTGTCGTATGTTGGTGATGCAACAATGTTTAGAGAGACTGAAGGAGTTAAAGTATGGATTTAGTTGGTGATACTTAAGTGATGTCTGATGAGGGGGATTTATAGTCGATTGTTGAATATGTGGAATCATGATCGAAAGACAATGTATTATTTGCTTTAGTATTTACTTATGTTTCAGTATAATATAATCCAAATTTATAAGAATAAATTTTTTCTATATTTAGAAAATAAGTTAAGGAAAATGAGTTAAGTCATAGGAGTTTAACTGGTACTAGTTTGCTTTTAAATGGTTGTTATTTTAAAAAAAAAAATATGTGGTTGTTGTTAATTGAAATTGCATATAAGCCATTACAAATTTAAGTGAACAACGCTTTATTTCTATAACTCTAGTTAACCAATTCATTATACGAACAAATTCCTAAATCCTATCTTAACTTGTAAAAGTAAGTTCTCTTAATGGTTTTGTAAAAATATCAGCTATTTGATTTTCAGTATCAACAAATTCTAGAGTTATTATTTCTTTTTCAACATTACCTCTCAGAGAATGGTGACGAATATCTATAAGTTTTTCTCATGAATGAGTAATTGGAATTTTAGCTAAATTTATAGCACTACTATTATCACAGTATATTGGAGGATTTTTTTATTATTTTTCCATGTTTCCATAGTCTTTAAGTGTTTGTTGCATATATATTACTTAAGCGCAAGCTAAGGCAGCAGAAATATATTTGGCTTCATATGTTGAAAGAAAAACACAATTTTTTATTTTTACTAAACCACGAAACTAATGATTGACCTATAAGGTGACATATGTCAATTGTACTTTTTCTATCCGATTTACATCTACCAAAATCCCATCACTGTAAGATACAAGTTCAAACGTACCACATTTTGGATAAAATATGCCATAATCTTTAGTGTTGGTTAAATATCGTAAAATTTGTTTAACTGGCTGATGATGTGATTTTTTAGGTTATGCTTGAAATCTTATACATAAACAAACACTCATCATAACATCTGGTCTACTAGCGGTTAAGTATAGTAAGAATCCTATCATACTTTGGTATAGTTTTTGGTTGAACTCTTTTCTATTTTCATCTTTGTCTAGATGAGTAGTGGTACTCATTGGAGTGGGTTTACTTGATGTATTATCCATTCCAAAACATTTTAGTAATTCTTTACAGCATTTTTCTTGATTTATAAAAATTCCATTATTTAATTGTTTTATTTGTAATCCTAAAAAGAAATTCAATTCATCTATATGAGAAATTTCAAATTCGTTTGTCATCATAGTAGAATATTCATTACATAAATTTTTGTTAGTAGATACAAATATAATATCATCAACATAAATTTGAACAATTAATATATCCTTACATTCTCTTTTTATAAATGTTGTATCTACTTTACCAATTTAAAAACCAGAATTAATTAAATATGAGTTTAATTGATTATACCAAACCCGAGGTGCTTTTTTAAAACCATATAATGCTTTTTAAGTTTAAAAACATGGTGTGGATATTTTTCATGAGCAAATAATGGTGATTGTTCTACGTAAACATTTTCTTTTATAAAACATTTAAGAAAGCACTTTTAACATCCATTTGAAATTGCTTAATGTTATGATGACACGCAAAAGCAAGTAATATTCTTATTACTTCAAGACGTGCAACAAGTGCAAAAGTCTCTTCATAATCAATTCCTTCTTCTTCATTGTATTCCTATGCTACAAATCTTTCTTTATTCGTGTAATATTTCCATTTTTGTCGGCTTTTTTTTAAAACCCATTTTGTTCCAATTACTGATTGATCATTTGGCCTTGGTACTATTTCCCCGATATTATTTCATTCAAATTGATTAAGTTCTTCTTGCGTTGCTAAAATCCTAAAATCATCATAAGATGCTTCCTTGTAAAATTTTGGTTCAAAATTAGATATAAATGCTACATTACTCATTTGATTTATTTGCCTTCTAGTCGAAATTTTGTTGTATAGAGTTCCAACTATGTTATCGGTAGGATGTTCTTTTAAAATAGCGGATAGAGATTTCAAATTACTATTATTTTGATTACCATTATTATTTTCAATCATAGTTTCAATGGCTTTATTTTGATTAGCGTCAAAACTTTCTCGTCATCTTTATTTATATTTTTTTAAGTTTTCATCAAACGATTCATTAAGACTTTCCTATAATACCCTACATTTTTAGATAATTAAATAATAAAATAACGATGAACAATGAAAATTCCATATATAACTTATCAAAATCCAAGTTAACATGAAGAAGTTACAGGAAGAATAAGAAATCAGAATTAAAATGAAAAAAAAAGTAAGACCCAATGGGTTGACCCGCAAAGCACATAGGTCGACCCATAGGTCGACCCACGTTTCTCCCTGGAAGAGAAATCGTTTTTCTAGATCTAACGATTCATAACGAGCCTGTGACATGGTTGAACCAGATTCAGTCTAAAAATTCGATGGTATGAGATTCCCAAACTCCACTATAAATAGAACCCTAGGCTTAGCTATTTTTTCACAATCAGATTTTCTTCCAATTGGATTCATTACCTGAGGCTAAACCCTAAATAGAAAATATTTCTAGGGAGAATATTTTTTTAATAAAAATGTTAGACGCCTTAGAAGGGGATCTAGGATGGTCATGGAGTAAAGCTAAGGACGACTGGTGAGTGGATTTAAATTATATGTCTTTTATGTTTATGATATATATTATCGTTAGATTCCCGTTAAATATTTTAATTCACCATTTGAACTAATTTCAGTAATTAGTTCTACTGGTTAGTTATGTTGAGACTGTAAATTTTATAAGAGAAGTGTACTTATCTTTAAATGTTATTTATATAGAAAAAGAAAGGAATCCATTTAAATGTAAGTAATATTAGGCTTAAAATCCGTAAAGAAAGGCATAAGCCTAAAAGTGAGAGATTTATAGTAAATTATGTTATAATAGGAGAAATGAATTTGATTTGAAAATTAGTGATAGATTAGTTGGTTGGTTTAGAAAAAGGAATACATCTCCATAGTTTAAAATTGTAAGAATAACGATTGACGTAATTGCAAGAATAAAAGCAAAAAAGTGGAATAAGTGCAAAATAGAGACATTGTTGTACCCAACAACTAAAGAAACAATAAAAGAAATATCATGAGTTATGAGTTATGTTTTATAGCATTATTTAATATTAAAACACGAAAATGGATTTTTAGCACGATTTTTGTAACCAACCAAATATAATAGAACTACTTCCCAGAATAAAAGAGAATAACGCGAAGCGTTGAAGAAGTTAAAGAAGAAGAAATAATCAAGTTGATTATTTGACAAGACTAGAAACAATAAACAGAAAATGTGACTAGATCTGCATTTATTGCGCAGATAATATAGTAAAAAGCAAAGTAGTTATTATGATAAGTAATTTGTGACAGTTGGACGTAGTCCCAAGCTAAGACTATCATATAATATAAGAGAGCTAAAGAGAATTTAGCATCATCATAAAAGAAGACAGACTAGAATAGAAAAGATGCACTTGCAATTACATTTATAACATGTAGGTTATGAAAGAAAGAAAAGAATATAGAAGTGACAATTACAAGTATAATTGTAACATGTAGGTTATAATTAAAAAGAAAGAAACAGAAGAGGCTTATTTTATCAAACTTAGATCTTGTATTAAGTTAATAAGCAAGAATAATAGCAGTGGTCTATACCGGCAGCGTTCCCCTTTGGGTCTAGGACTGATGGTCTCACACATAGGTGGGGCTGGGCATGTTGATGAGGGTAAATAAGTAGCCAACGGAATAAGAAAAGTAAACTAAACGCATAATGAAAGATTACATGTAGGGTTTAATAAAATGGTAAGGTGCATTTGGAGTAGCCCAAAGAGAATCTGTAGAAAGATCCTAACGAAGCAGTTCATCGTAGATTTTTAATATAGAATGAGCATGTCCAACTTCGTTAGTTTGGGATAGAAGGAAGTACGAGACTTCAACAAAACGTGAGGATACTCTAGGATGGCCCTCTGGGGTAGGCCTAACGAAGCTGCACCCCTAGAGGCAGGTCTGTAGGTATTCAGTCAAAGAAATTATGCCTTGACAGCTTTTGCATTACAGGCTTAACGAAGGAGGCCTTTATAGGCAATCAAAAGGTTGATGATGGAGTAGGATATTTGTATGACACCATCCTCTAGTTTGCGAGTAGATTATAGTGGGCAAGACCCAAAAGGATAGTCGCATGAGGAGATCAGCCATCATCAGTCAGAGCGAGTTTAGGAAAGACTAGAGTTAAACCAACAGGCAAATGATTCTTTCACTATCGAGACATTAGATGAGGGGCACAGCCAACTGGATGTCTAGATTGTTTGCAGCACAAACACTTAGATCTTGAAAGGCCTTTGATTAGTTGAGGGGGCGTTGCGTGGGGCCATAGCCACGATGAGAAAAGAGACAGACCAAGTAGAATATCTGTATTGTAGGCCTAACGAAGCGGACCTTTACAGATTTAGAAAATCCTTGGCTGATTTCTATACAAGGTAGACCTTGTTGGTTGAACTTAAAGAGTAGACAAAACGATTACGTGTAGTCCTCAAGGTACGCACTGGGTGGTACATTTTGGATGTACGAGCACTAGTATAAGCTAGTGCGGATGCAGTTTCATGTTTTCATAGTAGAAGACAGAACATCTATATCATAGGCCTCATGAAGCTGTCCTTTATGAATGTAGTTATAGTACGCTCTAGTGGAGAGACGATGGAGTCCTTTTCGAGGAGGATACGGAAGGTACTATGGGTAGTACCTAGGACCGATGCGGTCTTTGGGCATGTAACTACACACACACACACACACACACACACACACACACACACACACACATATATATATATATATATATATATATTGGTTATTAAGTATTAATCTACTAGGGAGTAGATGGATATGATTCACGCACAGAGGCGAGAGTATTATAAACCTAATATAACAGAAAATGGAAATAGAAAAGTATATGTAGAGTTATGCTTAGAAGTGTATAATTTGTTCATTTACCAGAACATTAGTTCTGACCCTCTCCTCATATCATACCACATGTTAGATAGAAGGCAGAGATTTTCCAGCTTTGTGACACTTGTTTAGAAAGTGTTATTACCATGGTGAGTATATACTTACTATTACATTTTAGTCAATTCCGTTGTGAGATATTTATTTGAGCTCTGATATATTTATCTTTGCCTATTTGCAGGATACCAAATGCCCAACTCAGGCTTCAGTGGGCTTGGATTTTAGCACTTTTGCAAAAAAAATGACCCATTGGGATTCGGGTTGTTACATTTCCTCTATAACATTTGTTCGTTTTTTAAAAATTTTGTAAGGTTTACTATGATCGGAATATCTAGCAAAAAATTCCTTCATCTACTTTTGAGTCGAATTTACCAAGATTTTCTTTTGTATTAAGAATAAAGCATTTTGATCAAAATATTCTAAAGTAAGATACTTTTGGTTTCTTTTTGTAGAACATTTCATAATATGTATTTTTAGTCATAGGTCTAAGAGTTACACGATTTAATATGTAAAATGCAGTAGCAACTGTTTTGGCCCAAAATTTCTTTGGTATGCCACTACCATTTAGGAGAGTTTGAGCAAATTCTTACAAGGTGCGATTTTTTTTTCAATTGCTCTGTTTTGTTATGGTGTTCATGGAAAACGAAAAATTATGAGTAATTCCCTTTTTATTACAAAAGTTTGTAAATAATTCATTTTTAAATACTCCACCATGGTCACTTCTTACACTTTATATTTTTAAATCCATTAGAGTCTTAATCCATTTAGCAAAAATTTTAAACATTTCAAATATATCGCTTTTATGTTTTAAAAATAGCATCCAAGTATATCTTGAAAAACATCAACAATTTCAAAATCATATTGTGATTTATCGAACGTACTTGAGTTGGACCAAATAAGTCCAAATGAAGCAATTCAAGAGGTTGTTTGGTAAAGATTTCCTTTTAAGATTTAAACGAGCTTTTCTTTAATTTTCCAAGTTGATATGGATCGCATAGATTTTTAAATTTGAAGTTTAATCCACTTACCGAATCGATTTTAGCTAATTTGTTTACATATTCGAAATTTATGTGACAAAATCTTTTATGCCATGTCCATGGATCTTCATTATTTCAGGTTAAGAATAAATCATTATTATGATTAATATTCATTTTTAGAATATAAATATTTCAATTTATTTTTCCTTCAAAAAATAAAGTTTATTTTGATCAAACATATTGCATTTATCTTTTTCAAAATCGATTTTAAATGCCTTATCGCATAATTTGCTTATACTAAGTAAATTATATTTTAAGTTTCTATCCATTAAAGCATTTGAAATAATAGGAGAAGTAGATATACCGACATTGATGACGTTTCCAATTCCGATAGCATATCCTTTGGAATTATCCCCAAAAGTGGACTGTGCCACCGTCTATGTAAGTGATGTTTGATAGCATGTCCGCATTTTTGTTTAACAGCAAATTTTCTATCGAGTTAGAAAACCGTCGATAAATTTTGAATTAAATTTATATCGCAAGCGTACGGCGTACTATCATAGTACGTGGCGAGTACGTGTTGATCTGTAGGGTATTGTTTAGATTTTTAAATTTCTATTCACTCAAATTAACCAAAGATTTAAAGAGTGATTAGCTAAAAAAAATAGAAAAATGAAAAAAGAAAATAGATAAAAATATGAAAGTATAGAGGCAATATCGAAATAAATCCACTCTCTAGATCACACAGTTCAATACAACATGAAATTATGATCTCTTTTTTTGGTCATTAGTTAGTTTAATTGATGTGTTTATCATAAGTATGGCCTATTTGTGCTATTAATTAGATCAACATAAGCCATTAAACTATAACACAACCTTTAAACCACTTTTAATTCTCATGAAAAATGACAATAAAGTTGAAAATAAAAATCTATTTTAAGCATGGCCTATTAACTATTGTTTAGAAATATATGTCATAAATTTTGATTTAAACATTCACTTCTTTGCCGTGATCATATATAATTGAAGAGGCGATTTGTGATTCACTGACTAAGCAAGCGTATTTGTTTTGAACAACACAAGCTATCAAATTCAAAACACAAAATTACATAAACATCATTTTTCCATGAAGCACAAAAAGATAGCATTAATTATCAAACTATGTTGAAGCTACATAATTAGAGAGCTTTATTACCCCTAAATTGAAGGGGTTTAGCCTCTCGTATTTGTTATCAAATCAACAAATGTAGCTTGCAACATTAAATGAAAACAAGAGGAAAAAGAGAGCAAAATGAAAAGAAAAGGTAAATAAAAAAATAAACACTAATCTACTTGCATGTATAAATGAAACTACACTACTAGCATGAAAGGAAATAAATAAGAAAAAGAGAAGAATATATATTGAAATTGCATTAAAAAAAGAATTACATAAAAGAAGAAATGACTAAATAGCCATGAAAAGAAGGAGAGCTCTCATTTTATTTTTCTAAGAGAAGAGAGACTAAGGAAGAAGGTTACATGAAACATAAAGGATATTTATGCAAGTTAGAAACCATAATCCATATTTTTGGGGAATGCCCAAAATGCCCTTGTAGGAAGTGTGGAGGCCAAGTAATTATTAGCATCAATTACCATCATTTACATGTGCATGAAGCTTTAAACTCTATTAGCATATGCTTTAGCCTCTAATTTGTACATGAAGGTATGTAGGTGGGTGGGGTCCTCCATTAGCATGCCTTTGAATTATTTACATCTTCGTTTCTTTATCTTCACTCTTGTGCATGAGTATATCATAATGAAACCACTTGTAAAATTCACTAAATTTCCTACAAAACAACATAGAAAATTCCAAGTAAATTTTCACAATTTAGTAAATGCATAAAAATGACCGTTTTGCCCCTATATGAAGATGAATATTTGACAATTTGAAAATAATTTGAATTTTGGTTTAAATAGGTTAAAATACCCAAGATGATCACTTATTTAATTTAAATGGATTAAATGTGGTGGTAAAAATTTGCACACTTACATGCACATCAAATACCCCCACACTTATCTTTTTATTCGTCCTCGAATAAAGAAAAACTAAAATAAATCTGTTTTCATAGGGAGCACGATTGAATTGAGCGTATGTAATAAGCCGTTAAACCTTTGGGTGTACTCAGTAGGACGAATGTTGTCTCGTGAGGGTTTTCAACGGATGCTACCCATAAAATCTAAACGTAAAGTGAAAATATTTACAAAATGCAAGATTATTTACAAAGAGATGAATGCGAATTTTTGAAAATATTTACAAATGAAAGATTCACTTTTAAATTGAAAAAAATAAGTTAAATATAGGTTTTGGTCATTATCTTGAGATTTAATTATTTACTCGTCAAAGTTTCCAATAAAAACAAAGTTATCATAACAAATAGACTATAGTTTAACTCGTTGTTTCGGTTGATAACAAAGTATAACTATGAAATGGATCCTTAGTTGATTATCAAAGTTTATCAAGGTGGTATATTCATTTATTTCCAATAAACAGTCAAATCAAATAAGTTAAAATAGTGTTTGGATTTCATTTTCTTACTCTCTCTTGTTTTTTTGAAATTTTTATTGATATTTACAATATTTACATATTCCTAACTCAGATAAACTAAGGCTAGATATATTACCATGCACTGCCTTGCGGACTTATGTGAGGGGAATACAGAGCATGACGAGTGAACACACGAGTGCGAACACCTATTGACTGTTGGCATTGTTAAAAAGAATTTTTACACATATACCGAGCATAGATAAACTGAGGCCAGATATACCGATCATGCACTGCCTTTCCGACTTACGTGAGAAAGGTACAGAGCATGGCGAGTGTACACTCAAGTGTGTACGCCTGTCAACCGTATGTGTTAATAGAAAATATTTACATATATACAAAAAAAATTGAAAAGGAGAGTTTTACAAAATCATCTTAGCACCATTTAACTTAGAAGACAAAAAAATATTATATCCTTTACTTTAAATTCACCACTTTTTAAAACAAAGATTTCAATTAGGATGTATTTCATAATTAACACGTATGAATCTTCCTATATGCTAGTTAAACCATTGTTATTTGTAATCAAACTTCATTTTTATTTTTGTTAAGATAAATGAACTTTCAAAAATTTCAATTTAATAAGCCAAAACCATAGATTTATCCTATTGTGCTTCTTTAAAAATAAATAAAAAATGCTTAAATAAAATAGTTTTTTTTTGTTTTTTAAAGATTTTTTTGGAAAGAAAAAGTAAAAAAAAATCATGAAAAATCGAACATGATGATGAGCCTCCCCTCGCACTTAATTTTGACTGTGTCTCCACAGTCAACCCAAGTGAAAGGAGAAAGATAAAAATAAAAGGATGACCTATATTTACATGAAAACTAACGATATTTAAACTAGATCAGAAAGTATGCTGTCAAAAAGTAAATGAAACGGTCTTCCAAAAACTCATTCATTTGTCTCACCAAGTGTGCGAAACACAGTTTAAGCATAGAAAACCAAACCATAAATAATTTCAAAGTTGAAGTTTGATTTGGTAAAACAAATATCGTTTTAAAAATTGAATGAGTTGTTTTATTTTCGATGATTTTGAGGGTAATTAAAACAATTGATTGAAATTCGAGTTTATTTTCAGCATATTGAAATTCAAATTTATCATTGAAAACTTCTTCAAAATTATTGTTTTCAAAATCAAAATGGTGATTTAAATCTTCCCCATCAGAATTTAACAACCCGTTTTCGAAAAGTCCAAAGAAATCGTGTTCGTTAAATTTGTCTTCCTTTGTTGGATTATCAACAACTTCATTGCTTATTTCAAGTTCAAAATCCAAAGTTGTTGTATTCAAATTTTCAAAATCGAGAAAAGGAAGATCGAAATTTAAATTTGTTTCCACACCCTCAAAAGAATTGAAATCCAACTCAATTACCGTATTTTCAACAACTTCATTAAGATTGTTGTTTTCAATTTCAAAAGTTGTTATTTGAAAATCGTTAATTGTGGTAAAAGATGGATTATTATTTGACCTATCACACATTGGGATTTGCTGTTTTTCACGTTGTTTCATAAGTTTCAAACAACGAATCGTGTGATCATCGTAAATTTCGTTCATTTGCTCAACAAAATCCAATTTATAATTATTAGCATAAGAATTTTCACTTTGAAATTGTTGAGAATAAAGATTTTCAATCGTAATGTGTTTAAGGTTATTCCCATTGCCAAAGTTATTTGGAAAGTGGTCACATTTTCGTTTTGATTTTGGAATTCAATTTGGAGTTCGAAATTGAATTGATATGAGTTATACTCGAAATCATTTGAATTTTGAAGTGAATTCAAATGTTGATTCTTTTGAAATCCTTGAATTGAGTTATCATACAAATATGAATTACACAACTCATTTATACTTTGATTTTGTTGCATAGAGAATTCAAGTAAAGATGAAATGGTATTTTCAAGAGTCGAGGGTTGGTCATTGTTTTGTAAACTTTATTATTCAAAATTCGAATTGTTTATACAAAAGTTGTCGTTAAAATATCCATACGAATTCGAAGTGAAATCATATGGATTATATTGATTTTCACAACTATTGTAAAATTCAAGTGAATATGGAAATTCAGACATTTTTAAGAATATTTTTTTATAAAGGAAAAATATTTACAAATAGAAATTATTTTTCAAAATGGATTTTTTTTTGTATTTTGGCTTTTTAATTTTGTTTTTCGTTTTTGAAAATGTATTTATATTTTTTATGGATTTTTTTTATTTTCTAAAAAAACAACTTATTTTTTTCGGATTTTTGATTTTCTAAAAAATCCTAAGTAATTTTTTGTTTTGATTGAAAAATAAATTTCAAAAGAAAGGATATAAAAAAAATATGTTAAGAAATATTTGCAATTTTTTTAGTTTTGAATTTTGATATTTTTTTAAATATGCAAGAACTAATGCAACTAAATGAAAACAATGATTAATTACAAATGATTTATCCTAAGTTAATCCAAAATTGTACTCTGTCTTAAATCAACAAGATAGTTCTCAGCCAGGTAACGGGCATGAGCTATCGGTGCACCACGAATCACCGTAGCAATGCAGCCGAAGGTTTAAGTACCTTCGAAGAAACAACCACTATAATATTTACGAATCACCGTAACATTTATAAATGGTTATTGCTCCGCCATTGCCTAGACACCGAGAAATTAAATTGTTCAAAGATGACAAATTATCAATATACAATTAAGTGCTATCGATGTCGAGCCGTTATTATTAATCAAAACTCTAGAATGAAATGCAAAGCAGAAATTAAACGTGTATTAACAATGTAACTACGAATGATTTTTTTTTTAATGCGAGAAAACAACAATGCAAAGCAAATAAAAAAATAGAGAGGGATTAAAAGCAGCAAATTTTTTTATAAGCAAGCAAACTGTTATTTTTTGGCAAGCTAAGCGAAGGAAGCAACTTTTCCTATCTGCTTTGGCAACCTAAAAAAAAAACAAGATATATATACAAGTTGTTTTTTTAAAGAAGAAACAAAAAGAAATATATATTACATTAAAGAAGAAACTAAAACAGATGAAAAATAAAACAAATAAAATTAAGAAAAATAAAGCACTTGTTGTCTTTTTTTTATATATCAAAGAAGCCCTAAAACAAAGAAAAAACACACAAACTAGAACCAATTGAAAACAACTCACTTTTTTTAACAAAGAAAACTAAACAAAAGAAATAAAACAAGAGAAAATAAAACAAATGAAATCAAAAAGTTAGAATATAACAAAGAAGAAAATAAATAAAAAATTGACAAATAAACAATTGAAAATAAGGCCAGGCCCGCCCTCACTTTAATTCGCCAACACTCCAGTAATAGCGAACGAAATACACGAAAATGAAATCATAAATTTATAAAAAATTTGGGTCCGTCTATTTGCACCCCAGTAGTTGCTATTCACCCCCAGTAAAAAAATTAAATTAATAATTCCATTTTTGCCCTTTGACAATTATTTACATATGAGAGCACTGTAGATAAGTAAACAACATGCATACCTTACGATGAAATAATTTAAATAACGCAATTGTCAGGTATTGTACAAACAGAAACTTACTTTCTTGTGGAAATCAGTATTACTTGGAAGCAACGATGAAAAAAAATCAAAACCACGTTTTTCCTTAGCCTGGAATCACTCAAAACCACGTCTGACCTCTGCGTGGAATCTCATTGAACGACGCTACTTCGGAGCAATGAAAATAAGAAAACAACATTTGATCTTTACGCTGATTCAATTCAGATATCGTATTTGTCAGGGATTGTGTACAGAAAACCTATGCACCCTAAGGAATCAATACGAATTGGAAGTAACCGTGGAAAAACATAAATTATGTTTCGGTTGGGCGTTATAAATCTTGAGACTACGCACCGACGTTGATAGCTAAAACGCCACGTTACACTTCTCCAACAAAAACATATTTTCCACGTCAACATGAAACATGAAAAATGAAATAAAACACCAACAGAAGCATCATCGTGTACACTTTGCATTAACATTTAATTACTACAACAAAATAAGAATTTTCAACATTAAACATTAGATAAAAACAATGAAATAAATACAAACGTGTCAAATAACAAGCAACATGAAATAGCAAATTACTGTCAATATAAAAAAACAAATAAATAAGTAAAAGGAAGTAGGAAAGAAGAAAAGAAATGTAAAATATAAAGGAAGAAGGGTAATTTTAAAATGAACGGGTGGGGAAAGGAAAATCTGGGGTGTGAATTATTTTCTAAAATTAACGGGGTGGGTGAATCAATTATGGAGGGGGCAATAACGGACCCAAAAAATTTATTGAGTTAGAATTCACAAAATCCAAAAATCTCGAGAACGAAACTATAAGATCCTGAAATCATGATTTCAGTTCGAGGCGCGTGAGTGAGTTCAGCTATCGGCGGTTTGGTTTTTCGATTTGGATGCGGTTGAGTGACTCCGAGTTGGAGTGTTGCGATGGCGTTGAAGTGAGGTCGCATTTATTGGAATTGAAGTTTTGGTTCGAAGTGGATTTGGGTAGCGATGGAAGTACGGTGATGTTCGGGCAAGCGATGGTTGCTGGATGAACTTAGCAAGGGAAGGAGGGGTTACTGATGGGTATGGTTGATGTTTGTGGAATTGAGGAAGTTGTGTCTTGTACTAAGGTTGGCCGAGGTCAGTGGTGATTTGGTAAGTGAAGTTGCTGGACAGTTGAAGTGGTGGTTCGATGAAGTTTTGTCTGTGATCAGTTGACAGCAGCAGTAGAGTGTGTCGAAGCAGGGGGATGAAGTATTTGATGATATGGTAACGACGTGATGACAGGTAAGAGAAGTTTGAAATTGTTTATGGGCAGTTTGGTTAATGGCTGATGGTGATGCTTCTGAAGTAAAGGAGGAGGTGATGGAGACTTGGATGTTTGGTTGTTGGCAGGGACTTGAGTATGTACTGTGCTCGTGAGGAGGGAGGTATGTGGTTTTATGATGCAGCAGTTTATGGTTTTGTGACTTTGGTAGTACAGGTGGATTGGTGAGTCTGATTGAGTTCGTGATTGAAGGGGATTTGGATGTTGAAGTGTATTGCTTTGGGGTTTGAGTATGTAGAGGAGAGTATGTGGAGTGTTTGAACTGCAGGAGTACGGGATGAAGGGGATGGGTCAATATGAAGACAGTAGTTACAGAAGTATTTGACGTATGATGATGTAGCAGTGTGAAGTTGATGGTAGGGGAAGTTATGTGAGTGGCGACAGTATGAAAATGAAGTGTGGTTGCTGAACAGTTTTCAGGTATCTTGATTCTAGTGCACTGTGTATCAGTGGCATGAAGTTTGATGGTTGAAGTTCAGGCTGCAGTGCACGACTGGTGGATGAAGTACTGTGAATGGCATAGGTTGATATGTTGATGGTTTGTGGACAGAGAGATAAGTGAGGTTGCTATGTGATGAACAGAGAGATTGTTCAGCAGTTTTATGCAATAGGTTTGATGTTTGTCGCTTTGATGATTGCACAGTAGCTTGTGGCAATTGAGTGTTTGTCTTGGTGGTTCGTCGACACTGTTTGCTGTAGCTTGTAAGAAATAAGAGGATGAACTGTGTTGCTGTGGAGGTAAAGTAAATGTAGTAAAATGTGGTCGGGCAGGAATGTACCAGGGAAGAGTGGGTCTGAAGACAGTGGAAGCACAGTGGTGCAGTTGTTCTGCGGTTTGAATTGGCGGTCAGGTGATGTTGAACTGTTTGAGATGTTTGGTAGTTGTAGCTGCGGGAAGAGAAGTTTGTTATGTTTTTATGTGGGTTCAAAGCAAGTAGATGTTGAAGTGACCGATGATACTGGAAATTGAGAGCAGGTCAGTTGTTCAATGGTGATGAAGGGGGAGTGGTCAGGATATGTGAAGTTGAGGTATTTGAAAGGATGTGCAGAGGAATAGGAGGTGGATCAATTGCTTGTTTTCAGTGGTGATGGAAGGTTGTTAAGCAGGAGTGATGTGGTTGAGGTTGTATAAGTGGTGAGAGGTTGTTTTGGTTTAGATGGAGATGTCAGGTTGAACTGAAGTGGAGTTGTAGAACTGCAGGAAATAGAACAGTGGGTAGATGGTTGTGATGTTTGTATGTGGAACTGGTTGGCGGAGATGATGAATGTGGGATGGTTAGAAGGAAGTAATATGGTGGTGAAATTTGCAATGTGATTGTGGAAAGTTTAACTGTGCAGAGGGAAGAGAAGTGCACTGTTTTGAAAATGAGAAGAAAAAAAACAATGCAATTGTGAAATGAAATGAAAAGAAATTGCAATGTAAACACAATTGAAAATGAAATGAAATGTTCCTTTTTCTCTTTTTTTTGAAATTGTGTATATTTCTTTGTTTTTAAATATATACAAATGCAAATTGAAATGGCAAGAAACAAGCACACAAAAGCAAATCACATAACAAATACACACACAATTTTTTTTAATGCAAACACACATACAAAATAAAAACACACAAAAATCAAACAACAAACAATTCCAAGAATAGAAAATTAAAATCAAAACTATTTTCCGGCAATGGCGCCAAAAACTTGTTTAGCGACTAGTTTTTTATCGGTTTAGAAAATAGTCGAGAAATTTCAGATAAAAATATAATCCAAGCGCATGGCGTACTATCGTAGCACGTGGCGAGTACGGGTCGAACCGCTTTAAATTTCTGTTCAATCAAATTAACCAAAGATTTAGAGAGTGATTAGCTAAAAAAATTAGAAAAATGAAAAAAGAAAATAGATAAAAATATGAGAGTGTAGAGGCAATATAGAGATAAATCCACTCTATAGATCACATAGTTCAACATAACATGAATTATGATCTCCCTTTTTTAGTCATTAGTTAGTTTAACTGATGTGTTTATCACAAATATGGCATAATTGTGCTATTAATTAGCTCAATATAAACCATCAAACTATAACACAACCCACTTGCATGTATAATTGAAACTACACTACTAGCATGAAAGGAAATAAACAAGAAAAGAGAAGAATATGTATTGAAATTGCATTAAAAAAAGAATTACATAAAAGAAGAAATGGCTAAGTAGTCATGAAAAGAAGGAGAGCTCTCATATTATTTTCCTAAGAGAAGAGAGCCTAAAAGAGAGACTAAGGAAGAAGGTTACATGAAACATAAGGGGTTATTTATACAAGTTAAAAACCATAATCCATATTTTTGGAGAATGTCCAAAATGCCCTTATAAAAAGTGTGGAGGCCAAGTAATCATTAGCACCAATTAACCATCATCTAGATGTGCATAAAGCTTTAAACTCTATTAGCAAGTGCATTAGCCTCTAATTTGTACATTAAGGTATGTGGGTAAGTGGGGTCCTCCATTATCATGCCTTTGAATTATTTCCATCTTCATTTGTTTATCTTCACTCTTGTTCATGCATATATCATAATGAACCACTTGTAATATCCACTAAATTTCCTACAAAACAATATAGAAAATTCCAAGTAAATTTTCACAATTTAGTAAATGCATAAAAATGACCATTTTGCCCCTATATAAACATGAATATGTGACAATTTGAAAATAATTTAATTTTTTATTTAAATAAGTTAAAATACCCAATATGATCACTTATTTAATTTAAATTGATTAAATAAGGTGGTAAAAATTTGCACATTTACGTTCACATCAATTTCCCATCATATGTCTGGAGCAACTACTATCAAGTATCCATTTCTCCTTTTAGTTCTGTTTTGGGACCTATAAAATAATAAAAAGTTTAATTGGTACCTAATTTCTTTGATAGAGTCCTATGTGTTAGTAGGAGAAGTTAGTCATACCCATGAGGTTTGGAACCTTTAGAGATGTAATTTTTATTATGAATATCTTTTAGATATACATCTATGTGTTTTTGTCTAATTAATTTTTATTTGTTTTAGAAATCCATATTTCAATCATTTTTGTTTTCATTTTCATATTTAGATTTCGTTTTTCTAAAATTTGTATATAATGTACTATACATCTTAAATCTTCAATTACTATTAGAAACTAGATTATTTCTAGAATGTTTATGAATTTTTTCATTAAATCCTATATTTCTCGATGGTTTTGAAATCTTTATCAAATTATCTTGATTTGTCCTTACCTTTATTAATTTTGAAATATTATTAGTAATTCTATCTAATGTATTTTTGAGATCGGAAATTTCTAAATTAGCTAATTCTAAATTTTGTTTTAATTCATTCTTTTCTTTTTCATGTTTATAATTTTCTACTTTGTTATTCTCTATGTCAAGTGTTAATGTAGCATTTTGAGATGATAATTTTCTACATTCTTTTTGTGCTAATTCTAATTCTTCTTTTAAAATAGTTTTCTCATCTTTTAATAACCCAATTTCTAATTCAGCTCTATTTAATTTTCCCACATTTTCTTTACTTAATTTTTTTAATTCTTTATACTTGTCATCTAATTCTATACTAATTTCAAGAATTTCATCATATGCTAATTCAGGACGTACCTCATTTGTGTTAGCCATGAAGCAAATCTTTGCTTGTTCAGAGCCACTGTCGCTATCGGATTATGCGGAAGAGTCGGAATCATCCTAAGCAAACCTTTACCTTTCTTCATGTGGCCAAATTTATCACACTCAAAGCACTTCATTGATGTTTGATTTGAGGAATGTGCGTTGTTGTTGTTTTGAAATTTCGTCATCTTTTTGAACTTCTTGAACTCGTTGTAATTTTTGGCTATGGAAACAATCTCATCTTTTTCCAAGTCGAACTATCATTACTTTCCCGAAATGCAATGGTTTTCCTTTCTTGATTTTGTTCTTTTCTTGCCTGTAAATTAGTTTCATATGACATTAGAATATCCTATTAACTCTTCGTCTTTGAGTTGGGAAAGATCTTAGCTTCTTCGATGGCTAAAACTATTCTTTCCCAATTATTTGTCAAAGAGTTCAAAATTCATGCGACTAAATCAAAATCAGTGAATTTAACTCCTAGTTCCATAAGATCGTGTTGTATAATTTGAAATCTAGCACACATGTCAATAATTGACTCATTTGATTTGATTTTTGATTTGATTTTAAAAGATGAAAATTGATTTTGTAGAATAGAAATTTTGTTTACCTAACTTTGTTTGTGCCTTCATGGATAATTTGTAATGTATGCTGTAACGACCCGCCGCTCTGACCGCCTCTAGTCGGTAATTAAACCAACTAGAAACGTTCAAAATGACGAATTGTTAGTCAGTTTATAAAGTTTAAACAGAATCAGCCACAGAATCACAGAATAATCATAATATTATTCATAATTGAATTTTTCTTACATACATATATCAGAGTTTGTACAATGCATTAAATTTTTATACAGCGGAATATATATCTTTTTAGAGTACAAAGAAAATTTTTACTGAAAACTTTAGTAGAGCTTTAATCCCCCTCTCTCTAACTTCGCTGCGAGCAAATCTCTAAGCTGCAAAAATACTCGGTCTGACCCGAGCGTTAATTGCAAAACACAAAAACACTCGAGTCAGGATTAATCTTAACTCAAGTAAATAAATTTGCAATGAACTGAATAAATGGATCACATGAATCAATTCAAAATCTATTATGGATTTTCATATTAACAACTTTAACTTTTAAAATCTGTCAAATCTCGTGTGGCTGCAGTACACACGTGTACTTTGCACACATGTGCACTGCCTCGCCGACACGCGTGCACGAGTCAGACAAATCACTGCAAGTGTACAAGCATAACTCCAAAACAAACAAGGCAAGGCACTATGCAGCAGCAAAAATGTACAGTAGCACGAAGGCAATATCGAGGCAACACAGAGGCAACAGAGGCAACAAATGGCTTCTAGAAACACATATAGAAGTATTTTCGAAAAATATGCAGTTTTTGGTGCAAATAAATGCAAATATCCACAAAACAAATATTTACAGCTTTTACTGTAAATAAAGAAAAATGCAACTACGTGCATTAAAACTGGAAATTTTCACTGCTGAGTTGACAGTGTCATGAAACATCAAATATTAGCAGATAGAATGCCACTTAAATCACAAAATGAAATCATTGGAGATGAACATATATAAAAATATGGCAAGGCAGCAGTTTCCTGCAACTGTTGGTTTTGACCAAAATTGTGTGACATCTTTCAGTTATTAGCTAAGTCTATAAAATGAGGCAATAATGATTTGCCTGTAGAAACATAAAATTTACTTCGTGCATGCTAGCACAGACCCTTTTGGGAATATTGTTTTAAATTCTTGGAACCCATTTGCATTTCCAGTATGTATTTTAAAAAGCATGGAAGAGGAGCAGAAAATGGAATAAGAACAGGAAAGAAATAACTGTGTCGAAAGCAGGTTCAACAAGTAGGATTGTCTGACAACCATTTATTGTTGATGGCAAATTTTGTTGAGAGATCAAAAATTACTCTGCTTACAACAAAAATCTCAACAAATCAAAATTTCCAAAATAAAATCAGAGATGTCAACAAAACAACAGTAAAGTAGTGACACAGCATAGCATAGTGCAACACAGTGACCAGCTACACAACAGAGGCAATTGGCATCAACATATATGCAACTAATCAGTAGTTGTATCAAAACCAATGCCATAAAAACTCATCAATAGCACAGCACAGAACAGTAAGTGCAATGATCAGATCAATGACCCACCCACATTTTTAAATGTACGATATCAGACAGTCAAGCTAAGTTCAACCACCACCAAGATACACAAGTGGAAACTTAGGTGATATATGACAAAATGCAGACAACTCAAATGACCATTGATTATAATGAGCACAGTCCAATATGAATTTATACAATGCATGCACAGTACTACTCAATACACAAACACATATTGAGTACAAAATATTTAAAGATGGAATGTCAAAATTTCACAAAGGCAAAACTGAATGATGCACAGCTACCAAATCAACTAAGCAAATTCAAGACAACTTGATATTATTATTATTATTTTTTTTCTACTGGTGCCTGTAACTGTAAGGACAGGCATATATGCCTGTATACAATATTCTGATTTCATATTTAAACCCCAATCACAAGTATCCAAACAAAACAAATATGGGGTAGCATCTGCTCTCATCAGTTAAAACAAATCACAACTGGATAGTATCTGTTCTTAACAATTTATAAATAAATTTAAATAGTATCTGTTTTTCATCAGTAAAAATTCAAGCAAGTGACAGCAAGCAAACTAACAGTTTTAAATATAACATCTGTTATTATCAATTTAAATCAACATTTCCAGTAGCATCTGTTCTCAACAGTTTAAAATAAATAATAGCATTTGTTCTAAAAAAAACAAGTTTTGGGTAAAATCTGTTCTCAACAGTTTAAAATCGAATTATCAGAGCAACAATGGTCAATAACCCCAACAACCATACATGCAACTTAACCGAGCAAGTAGAAGTAACATAACACAAATTCATAGCATGAAATCAAGCACGTATCTGTTCTCATCAGTTACAGTTCAAGAAATCGAGCAAGTGACTGTAAAAGCCCCAAATCATAGCATGCAATTAACCGAGCAGATGATAACCAATAACCCCCCAAAACAGTAGCATGCCATCCAAAATTCAATGCAAACAAATCTAAATACTTGCATTAAGATAATCGTGAGCCAAAAGACTCACCTTTATCACGAATCGGGGCACGCAAGAGATTCGAAGTCGAGGCCTTCGATTTGAAGTCGAAGCCGGCAACACGAAGACGAATAAACAAGTCGAACTCGAATTTAAGCCCAAATTTTGCAAAGCCCCAATTTTCTGAAGGCGAACGAAGAAGATTTACACGGCCGCCATTTTTTTCTTTTTATTTTTCTTTCGTCTGAATGAAGAAAGTGGAGAGGGGTAGGGTTATAAAAATAGAAAAGAACGTGAATTTTGCGTGAGTTATGGCGTGTGAAGTGGCGTGGATTTAGGGTATGGAACACGGTATGTTGAAGGTATGGAGGAATGCTCAAGGTAAGGTGATGTTTACCTATTTTTTTATTTACTTTATATTTTTTTTTTCCTCTTTTTTTTTCTTATTTAATTTAAATTCAATTAGCTTTTGTTTTTAAAAATTATCTTGTTAAAATTATGTTGTTAAATTTTCAACTAGTATTTTCTTTATTTATTTTATTATATATATATGTATTTTTTTTTTTTTTTCATAATTATATTTTCATTCTTATTTCAAATGCAAACTATTTTTCTAAATCATTAATTCAAATTTAAAATATAAGTTCAATATTAAATTTCAACTTCAAAGTCAAAATTCAAATTTGTATTCAACTTTTTAAATAGATTAAATTCTAAATTTTAATCACCAATTCATTCTGATAATTTGAAATTTAAGTCAAATTATCATTTAAATATTTAAAATAAATTGAATATTTACAAATTAAATTGTTCAAAAATTTAGGATCGTTACAGTCTCCCCTACTTAAAAGAATTTCGTCCCGAAATTATAAGTTAGGAAAAACGATTGCTAAAATCTCACCGATATTTTATATCCTACATAATTTCACCAAGTTTCAAACTCATAAATAAATATAGGATTCATTCCATTTATTTCATTTCACTAGTTTTGTTTATTGATTTCAATAATCAAGACACAAAAGTCTTTTACCAAACTTTTGACTTACAAAACTCAGATTTTTAAACTTGAAATCTTTTATGCTAAATATTTGCATAATATATCTTATCCAAAAACTATGGATTTTTCAAGATATTCAAAAAGATCTTCTTCCTTAATTCATTAAGTTAGAATTATGTAATTCTAATTTCAGATTATTGAATTTCTATTCAAAATTTGAAAATACTTGATAACTCAAAGTTTAACAAGTCTATCGTCGTTCTCACAGACTTTAGGCATACGCTGCTCAGACGCAAGACTAAAAATCTCCAAGTACTAAACATACTTGCTTCAACTCCCAGTGAAAATACTTTTAAAATTCTTTTAAAAATTCTTTTAAAAATGGATATGGAAAGTCCGTTCCCCCATGGATCACAGTCACCCGGCGGTTCCGCTACTATCTCAGTAGAATCGCTTGTAACTTAGATTTCTCATCACTCCTGAATTTTGCCATGGTTGTCGCCTTAGATCGCGGTCCACACGGCGGTTACGCTACTATCTCAGTAGAATCGCTCGTAGCCTTAGGCATCACGCCCCTCGAATTACGCTTCGGTTCCCAGATCGCAGTTTACTCGGCGGTTGCGCCACTATCTCAATGGAATCGCTTGTAACTTTAGGTATCACACCCCTCGAATTACGCCAGCATCAATCACATAATCCCAACACAATGGGATAATCCCAACACAATGGGATATCAAATCAGTCCCATTGGACATTCCACTAAGGGAATTCTACGTAGCTACGATTTACAATGGACACTCCACCGAGTTCCAATCACCTTCACACATAATAAATTGGAAGGTACATTTCCATATCCTCAGTTTTTAGAAAACATATGTCATATACATATAGTACTTCATTCACATTTCGTACTTATCATATCTATGTAAACCTACACAGGATGACTTTTCTAAACTGATTAGTTTTCGATTCTATTCACATATATAAGTTACGAAAACTCATTTCACATTCACAACAAATAGAGGATTCAAAATTTTCCATCACGTTTAAAATTTTCCTCTCAATCGATTTGAAAATTTAAGGTTATCTCTAACCTAATTCACATTCACAATCCAATTCATTATCGATTTCACATTCGATTTGGATTTCACGTTACATCGTCAATTCTCAACACATAATTGATGTCTATCGATATATAACCTCTAAGCTCGTACGTCTCAGAGAAGGGTGTTAAGCTAAAAGAATAAATTCTCCGCCACCACAGATATATATTTAATAGAGATCAAATGATATGTCATCAATTCACAACATTAGACATACAATCCCAATCGACTATCCAAAATTCAAAGCTGAACTTATATTGTTTTTGGTGTCAAAGTTAAACTCAATTTTAACTCTAGATTCAATCTTTGAAAAATTTCCAAGTTGAACTAATTGTTCACATTTCTCAAAATAATATCTTTAACAAGATATATAATTTTCACACTTAACCATTTGAAACAAATTTCAAATATTCATTTCTCAATTTATCTTTAAAAGATAAAATTTCAAACCTTTCATTTCACATTGGAAAATATTTCCATACTTATTCAAAAATAAGTAATTCACAAATTCTTTCATTTTCAACACTTTGAAAATATTCAATATACTTGAATCAAAATTAAGTATATATTTCACTCTTTAAGGAAATCATTCTTTTAAACACATTTATTTGAGTTAAAACGAATGTTACGTAAAACATCGTTACGACAACTCAAAATCACTAGTATAGGGATTCAGATTTAAAATAGATATATAAATCCCAATACTATAAACAACATTTCCTTCCGGAAACCATTTACTATAACAATAGAGTTATAGTCCACCATTTCCTTAATTTCTCGAAAAACGTCTATTTCAACAATGAGTGTTGAAATCTATGTATTCGATAGTTAATTCATTTTAAAACTCTTTTAAAACTATTAACTTTTTCAACTTCACTTAATTCATAGTTTGAATTCCTCATACTTTTCACAATATTGGTTTTAAACCTATTTCAAACTTTTCAATATTAAGTTTTTCACTTAATTTAATTTTCCGCACATTTAAATTCAAATTCATCACTGAATTTATTAAACCTATAATGGATTATCATGTTGACAATTTCAAATTTGAAATTAAATTCTATTTGAACTTTGCATTTACTTTCTATTTCAAAAATAGTCAACTAGTTCTTTAGTAAATTGTTCATCAATTTAGCTCCATTAAATTCATATTTCCACATTAACCATTTTAGACAATAGTCTAAACTTGAAATATAAACTTCACATCGAAATAGTTTGATTCATACAGTTAAATCAACAATTAAATTTCATTTCATAATATCACTTCCCAAAACATATCTGTTTTATTCATTAATACATTCACTGTTCAAAATCGTGAATATATTTTGTCAACCAATTTCATCATTTCTACAACTTATTTTTTTTTTTTAAAGGATTACCCACTGTCCAAAATCGCGGATATATCTCCTTTAATAAGTTATAATAATTTACTTATCAAATTCAATTGATTTTGAATTTATAAACAATCTTCATAAATTCCTTTTCTATTTATAAAACTTCAATTTATAAATCTTTTTATTGATTCAATTCAATTTCATTTATATAACTCAGTTATATACCCAGAAGTTCATATTATAAGTTAAATACTTATAATCCATTCATTTACCAATTCGTTCTTTACATTTGAAGACAATTTCTCAAAAGAATTTAGAATCAAATTTCCAAGTTATAGTTCAATAATCCACTTGATTATAACCAAATTAATATGTCATTTTATTTCACAATTCTTACTCGAAATATTCAAGTTATTTGATTTAAACCAATTTAAACCAATTCATTAATTCATTAGTTCACTTAACTCATATTTCATTTTTCATAAATCTCTATAATTTGATAACGAGTTTCTGAACGATCGAAACTCAAATCTAACGAGACCTCACCGAATATAAACTATCGCAAACTCACATTTTAGAGAGGGGAATTTCAAAATAATTTTAACTTTCAAAATACCTTTTATTTTAAAGAAAACAATTTCATACTTCTTTTAAATTTGAAAAGCACTTTCTTTATAGTGGTTCTAGTAACTATTCATATTAAACATCATAAACTGAGCTTTGAGTAAACCAAAGCTCTGATACCACTTTTGTAACGACCCGCCGCTCTGACCGCCTCTAGTCGGTAATTAAACCAACTAGAAACGTTCAAAATGACGAATTGTTAGTCAGTTTATAAAGTTTAAACAGAATCAGCCACAGAATCACAGAATAATCATAATATTATTCATAATTGAATTTTTCTTACATACATATATCAGAGTTTGTACAATGCATTAAATTTTTATACAGCGGAATATATATCTTTTTAGAGTACAAAGAAAATTTTTACTGAAAACTTTAGTAGAGCTTTAATCCCCCTCTCTCTAACTTCGCTGCGAGCAAATCTCTAAGCTGCAAAAATACTCGGTCTGACCCGAGCGTTAATTGCAAAACACAAAAACACTCGAGTCAGGATTAATCTTAACTCAAGTAAATAAATTTGCAATGAACTGAATAAATGGATCACATGAATCAATTCAAAATCTATTATGGATTTTCATATTAACAACTTTAACTTTTAAAATCTGTCAAATCTCGTGTGGCTGCAGTACACACGTGTACTTTGCACACATGTGCACTGCCTCGCCGACACGCGTGCACGAGTCAGACAAATCACTGCAAGTGTACAAGCATAACTCCAAAACAAACAAGGCAAGGCACTATGCAGCAGCAAAAATGTACAGTAGCACGAAGGCAATATCGAGGCAACACAGAGGCAACAGAGGCAACAAATGGCTTCTAGAAACACATATAGAAGTATTTTCGGAAAATATGCAGTTTTTGGTGCAAATAAATGCAAATATCCACAAAACAAATATTTACAGCTTTTACTGTAAATAAAGAAAAATGCAACTACGTGCATTAAAACTGGAAATTTTCACTGCTGAGTTGACAGTGTCATGAAACATCAAATATTAGCAGATAGAATGCCACTTAAATCACAAAATGAAATCATTGGAGATGAACATATATAAAAATATGGCAAGGCAGCAGTTTCCTGCAACTGTTGGTTTTGACCAAAATTGTGTGACATCTTTCAGTTATTAGCTAAGTCTATAAAATGAGGCAATAATGATTTGCCTGTAGAAACATAAAATTTACTTCGTGCATGCTAGCACAGACCCTTTTGGGAATATTGTTTTAAATTCTTGGAACCCATTTGCATTTCCAGTATGTATTTTAAAAAGCATGGAAGAGGAGCAGAAAATGGAATAAGAACAGGAAAGAAATAACTGTGTCGAAAGCAGGTTCAACAAGTAGGATTGTCTGACAACCATTTATTGTTGATGGCAAATTTTGTTGAGAGATCAAAAATTACTCTGCTTACAACAAAAATCTCAACAAATCAAAATTTCCAAAATAAAATCAGAGATGTCAACAAAACAACAGTAAAGTAGTGACACAGCATAGCATAGTGCAACACAGTGACCAGCTACACAACAGAGGCAATTGGCATCAACATATATGCAACTAATCAGTAGTTGTATCAAAACCAATGCCATAAAAACTCATCAATAGCACAGCACAGAACAGTAAGTGCAATGATCAGATCAATGACCCACCCACATTTTTAAATGTACGATATCAGACAGTCAAGCTAAGTTCAACCACCACCAAGATACACAAGTGGAAACTTAGGTGATATATGACAAAATGCAGACAACTCAAATGACCATTGATTATAATGAGCACAGTCCAATATGAATTTATACAATGCATGCACAGTACTACTCAATACACAAACACATATTGAGTACAAAATATTTAAAGATGGAATGTCAAAATTTCACAAAGGCAAAACTGAATGATGCACAGCTACCAAATCAACTAAGCAAATTCAAGACAACTTGATATTATTATTATTATTTTTTTTCTACTGGTGCCTGTAACTGTAAGGACAGGCATATATGCCTGTATACAATATTCTGATTTCATATTTAAACCCCAATCACAAGTATCCAAACAAAACAAATATGGGGTAGCATCTGCTCTCATCAGTTAAAACAAATCACAACTGGATAGTATCTGTTCTTAACAATTTATAAATAAATTTAAATAGTATCTGTTTTTCATCAGTAAAAATTCAAGCAAGTGACAGCAAGCAAACTAACAGTTTTAAATATAACATCTGTTATTATCAATTTAAATCAACATTTCCAGTAGCATCTGTTCTCAACAGTTTAAAATAAATAATAGCATTTGTTCTAAAAAAAACAAGTTTTGGGTAAAATCTGTTCTCAACAGTTTAAAATCGAATTATCAGAGCAACAATGGTCAATAACCCCAACAACCATACATGCAACTTAACCGAGCAAGTAGAAGTAACATAACACAAATTCATAGCATGAAATCAAGCACGTATCTGTTCTCATCAGTTACAGTTCAAGAAATCGAGCAAGTGACTGTAAAAGCCCCAAATCATAGCATGCAATTAACCGAGCAGATGATAACCAATAACCCCCCAAAACAGTAGCATGCCATCCAAAATTCAATGCAAACAAATCTAAATACTTGCATTAAGATAATCGTGAGCCAAAAGACTCACCTTTATCACGAATCGGGGCACGCAAGAGATTCGAAGTCGAGGCCTTCGATTTGAAGTCGAAGCCGGCAACACGAAGACGAATAAACAAGTCGAACTCGAATTTAAGCCCAAATTTTGCAAAGCCCCAATTTTCTGAAGGCGAACGAAGAAGATTTACACGGCCGCCATTTTTTTCTTTTTATTTTTCTTTCGTCTGAATGAAGAAAGTGGAGAGGGGTAGGGTTATAAAAATAGAAAAGAACGTGAATTTTGCGTGAGTTATGGCGTGTGAAGTGGCGTGGATTTAGGGTATGGAACACGGTATGTTGAAGGTATGGAGGAATGCTCAAGGTAAGGTGATGTTTACCTATTTTTTTATTTACTTTATATTTTTTTTTTCCTCTTTTTTTTTCTTATTTAATTTAAATTCAATTAGCTTTTGTTTTTAAAAATTATCTTGTTAAAATTATGTTGTTAAATTTTCAACTAGTATTTTCTTTATTTATTTTATTATATATATATATATATATTTTTTTTTTATTTATTTTCATAATTATATTTTCATTCTTATTTCAAATGCAAACTATTTTTCTAAATCATTAATTCAAATTTAAAATATAAGTTCAATATTAAATTTCAACTTCAAAGTCAAAATTCAAATTTGTATTCAACTTTTTAAATAGATTAAATTCTAAATTTTAATCACCAATTCATTCTGATAATTTGAAATTTAAGTCAAATTATCATTTAAATATTTAAAATAAATTGAATATTTACAAATTAAATTGTTCAAAAATTTAGGATCGTTACATATGCCATATATCATCACTAGTGCAAAGCATGACTCGTGAAAATTCATTTTTATCGAGTGAGCAAAATAATACATTTATAGCTTTGGCATTGTTAGATGCCTTTACTTTTTGTGCAACAGTCCACGTGCCAATATCAGTGTCAGGTGCTTCATACTTATTTTGAGTTGCTAGCCATATTTCTAATCCATTTTCTTTTATAAAAATTGCATGCGTGTTGATCAATAAACATAATTAGAACCAGTGAATAGTGGGGAACGAGCAGTTGATTGACCTTCTTGAAATGTACTTGCCATTTTAATGTTTTCAATACGTGTTACTATCGATTGAAATAACCTCGCTCTGATACCAATTGAAAATCTTATGGATTATATATTATCTAACTTTTATATAATATGCAAGTGTATAAGTTAATACAATAGTATGAAATAAATAGTAAAGTATACATCGTGCAAACCAGAGTTTTTTTACTGCTTCGGATCTCTCGTCCTACGTCCAGTCTTGAAGCTTCCCTTCGGCATTTCCTTTAAAAAATTACCTTCACTTTGCCCGGAGGAATAGGCTAATACAAAAGCATCTCTGATAATCTTATGTTCCAGATAATATAGTTTTTGACTTATAACACGAATCTTCCTATGATCTCCTTTGAATATAGGAATATGAATGCTTTGAGTTGCAGGAAGTGATTTAACCAAAATACTATTTTGGTTATAACAGATTGAGAGTATGCGAAAAATGTTTAAAAATTAAGAGAGTAAAGAATAGATTAATTCAACTTAGATGATTTCTACTTCTCAATCAAAGCGGTATTTATAGATTTAAAAAGGTGCAAATAAAGAGTTGTTACTATTTGAGAAAGTCAATTCATTTTAATGGCTGCAACCTTTCATTGAAAGGTGATTTCCTTTTGTTTCAAAATAGAAGTATCTATTCAGAATTGACAGTTTTAGCCCATGACAGACGTCCGTGGTAAAATCCTCATACGTTTATGATGTTTAATTTTAACTCGAGAAATGTCACAGACGTCTATGGTTTTATCACAGACGTCTATGAGGTGTAAAAATAGGTTTTCACCTTAATTTTGATGTACATGGGTGCTCGTGTATGCATACATACTCAAGGAGACCTTAATGATATTATATCTAGCACTCTTTTATAGTAGAGTAAACTTAGTATGGTCAATGAATCTTCATTTCTCTTTGAGTCTCAATATCTTCGATCATGGTGTCTTCTTGTAGAATATACCTGCAATCTTCATAAGGTCTATACGTATATGATTTTATAGCTGTTATCATTGAAACATAAATTGAAGGATCTAACAATCTTTTCTTTTTGATGAAGACAACTATACAGTCAAAAGTCAACTATATAGTAAAATATCAACTTTAGAGTGGAAGTATTATTATGATTGTCTCCCTTATGTATATGCATCTCCTTTATGTATATTCTTAGATTTCTCACCCTTTATCATTATCAAAATGGAGGGAAATGATATAAGATATTGAGATATTAAATAGTCATAGCTTGTTATCACTTCAGATTATGGAAAATCAAATATGAAAGTTCAAACTAAAATTAAAAGCAATTGTATTAAAAGTCATAAATAGGAAAACAACCAAGCATATGAGTTGCAAAATAAAAGAAAACTCTAAGTGTACTGATTTTGAGAACAAGATAAGTCTCTGTAGTTCTCATAATACTCCCAGTAATAGGATGGATCCTGCTTATATGTACTTGGCCATTGCGTTTGGTTGTTGTACTCCTCGCCTTCATGAATTGAAAGGCCTTAAAATGCCAGTTATGATGGTTATTGAAAACATGGAGTCTCAGACACGTACATTTCATCTATCTTCCCCTTCTTCCTCATGCTGTGCATGAATATGAGTCTTCCCTCGTTCACCTCTATCACATGACGTACCATCGGATGAGGCTTGAGAGTGATAAACTAGTGTTTATACCCAAGGTGGAGGTGTTGGGGAAAGCCAAGATGATGATCTTGAAGAATATTGGCCACGTACTTTGTGCATCACTTTGCCTAAAGTGAAGACCACTTTGTCCAAAGTCTTCCCCATCATTGTCATCTTAGTGGAGAAAGAATGTTCCAATCTAGTCATCTTTCTGTTTAAAGCTCTCTGATTGGCCGTGATTATTTTTTATTTTTGATTTCCAAATCATGAAGGGATTTGTTTGGCATTGGTTCAACGCGAGCTTCTTGTATTTCGGAGTCAGAATAATATTCGGTACCATGACTAGAGGAAGGTGGTTGCTGAGAAGGTGAGGGTAGTAGGTTTTTGGAGGAGTGCTAGTTGGAGGAGGAGCATAATGTTCTTTTTCTTGTTGTTGTTGAGTCCATTGGTTGAAGGAGATGATACGAGGTGGACTTTTGGGAATACGCATAAGCGATAGATATCATTGTCCACTATCTTTTCTTGGAATTTGTTTGTATTATGATATGTACGAAGGAACTCCAAGATTTTGCAAGATGCACATTATATACGGAGCATAAACAGTGGAACGACAGTGCTGAGACCAAAATCCTTTAATTTGGTCATGAATAAATTTTTCCCAATTAACTGGTAGGCAGCCAAATATTGCAAATGAAGCTTGATGGTCATTGGGATAAATTTGTTCATGACTACTTAGATGAGGAATGATGGTATTAATTATCATTCGATTTAATAGTCTAGCACATGGTCGAAGGTAAACGGATTTCCATTATGGCATTCTATCTTCCTATATTTGATGGGTAACTTTATCCCTAGGTAGAATACTATGATTCGGTATATCGGTTAAGTCAATCCCCTTATAAGAACATCCTAAAATACGACCGCTTATATATAGATCAATTTTAACTTATTTTTCGCACATACTTGACCACAACCAACCATCATCATTCTCCAGATTCCAAATCACCATACTACATAGATTGGAGTAGAAGATGTAAATATCTAAAGGAACAATGATTACCTTATATGTATCATAACTAATTAAGTTGCAACAACCGACATCCATAGTAATTCTTTGAATTTTATTTTCCATCACATTGCCAAGGCGATAAAAAGGACTGGAGTGGATCTTCTTTTGGGAAAGCACCTTGAATCATTTGATTGCATTGGGATTATTGCAGAGCCATTGGTTAATGTGAGCTTGCGTAATCGGTTCTTGAGAGGAGGAAGATGATTCCCCTTGCTTTTGCTTTTTGGAGACGGTAACCTTCTTAGGAGCCATTGATTTAAGAATTTGAATGTTTTGAAAGTTAGGGTTTCAAAAATTAGGAGTTGGAATGGAGGTCAAGTGAAGAGAGAGGTAAAGTTCTTTACATACATTGTTGGAAAATTGTTGCCAGAGCAGCGACAAACATCTATAAGAAGTCATATACATTTGTGGCTTAGTAAAAATGAAGCATAGTGATTTGAGAGACGTTTATGATAGTTCCACAAACATCTTGGCTACAGAAGATTTAAATAGAGAGTCTTGATAGATGTCTATGAGGTTTCCATAGACATCTATGGCTATAGGGAAAGTTTACTCGTAGCTGGTGATAGACGTCTGTGTATATTCACAGACGTCTGTGATATGTAATTTTGGACATCTAGGGGAAATTTTCAATATGAATGAAAATTTTATTAAAATTTTAATATAATAAACAGTATACATGCTAAAAATTTATAAATAAACATAGTTTATATGGCAACATAAGTTTTAGTTTTTGTTGGAGAATCTAGAATTATTGATTTGTTGTATATCCCACGAATTTGGTTTAACTTTTGTATCGTTAAGTAGTGGCTTTAGTGGAGACCAACTTGGATGAGCTGGAGTATCAATCTAAGCTTGGTTTGATGGTCTCGGTTTGAACACATTTCCCGGAGTAATGTTATGCGCTTTTGTAGGAGTTTCTTGTAATCGAGGAGACTTTTGATGTATGCAATTTTTTATTGGTGAATGACCACAAATTGCTAGAATACACTTTTTGAGAAGATTTAGATGAGATTCTTGACATCATTGCTCTTAATACATTTCCCGTTGAACGTCGATCATTTGTTGTTGATAGTGATTTATCTCCTCGGCTTTATCGGTGAGAGATGTTGATTTCAGATCAATTGATCATTTAGCTTTCTTTCCTTTAGGAGAAGAACCAGTGTGGTATGTTGGTGATGCAATAATGTTTAGAGAGACTGAAGGAGATGATGTAGATATGGATTTAGTTGGTGATACGTAAGTGCTATCTGACGAGAAGGATTTACATTCGATAGTTGAATAGGTGGAATCATGATCTGAAGACATTACATTATTTTCTTTAAAAATGTACTTGTGTTTACTTATGTTTAAGTAGAATATAATCTGAATTTCAAGATAAAATTTTGCTATATTTAGAAAGTAAGTTGAGGAAAATGAGTTAAGCCATAGGAGTTTAACGGATATTGATTTATTTTTAAATGGTTGTTATTTAAAAAAAATTATGTGGTTATTGTTAATTGAAATTGCATATAAGCTATTACAAATTTAAGCAAAAAAACATTATTTTTATAACTTAGTTAACCAATTCATTGTACGAACAAATTCCTAGATCACATTTTAACTTAATAAATGTTAGTTTTCTTAATGGTTTTGTAAGAAAATCAGCTATTTGATTTATTAACAAATTCTAGAGTTATTATTTCTTTTTCAACATTATCTCTTAGAAAATGATGAAAAATATCTATATGTTTTGTTCGTGAATGATTAATTGGATTTTTAGATAAATTTATAGCACTAGTATTATTGCAATATATTGGAGATTTGTTTATTATTTTCCATAGTCTTTAAGTGTTTTCTGCATATATATTACTTGAGCGCCATCTAAGGTAGCAGAAATATATTTGGCTTCACATGTTGAAAGAGAAACACAATTTTTCTTTTTACTAAACCACGATACTAATATTTACCAATAAGGTGACACGTGCCACTTGTACTTTTTCTGTCCGGTTTACATCTACCAAAATATACATCAGTGTAAGATACAAGTTCAAAAGTGCCACCTTTTGGATAAAATAGACCATAATCTTTAGTGTTGGTTAAATATTGTAAAATCCGTTTAACTGCCCGATGATGTGATTCTTTAGTTCTGCTTGAAATCTTGCACATAAACAAACATTCATCAGAATATGTGGTCTACTAGCGGTTAAGTATAGTAAGGATCCTACCATGCTTCGATATAGTTTTCGATTAAACTCTTTCCCATTTTCATCTTTGTCTAGATGAGCAGCGATACTCATTAGAGTAGGTTTAATTGATGTATTATCCATTCCAAAACATATTAATAATTCTTTACAGTATTTTTCTTGATTGATATTAATTCCATTATTTAATTGTTTTATTTATAATCCTTAAAAGAAATTCAATTCACCCATATGAGACATTTCGAATTCGTTTGTCATTATTGTAGAAAATTCATTATCTAAAGTTTCGTTAGTAGATCCAAATATAATATGATCAACATAAATTTAACAATTAATATATCTTTCTGTTTTCTTTTAATGAATAATGTTGTACCTAATTTACCAATTTGAAAACCGAAATTAATTAAATGTGACTTTAATTGATCATACCAAGCCCGAGGTGCTTGTTTTAAATCATGTAATGCTTTTTTAAGTTTAAAAACATGGTGTGGATATTTTTTTATGAACAAATAGTGGTGGTTTTTCTACGTGCACATTTTCTTTTATAAAACCATTTAAGAAAGTACTTTTAACATCCATTTGAAATAGCTTAATGTTACGATGATACGCAAAAGCAAGTAATATTCTTATTGCTTCAAGACGTGCCATTGGTGCAAAAGTCTCTTCATAATCAATTCCTTCTCCTTGATTGTATCCCTGTGCCACTAATATTGCTTTATTACGTATAGTATTTCCAATTTCTTCCGCTTATTTTTTAAACCCATTTTGTTCCAATTACCGATTGATCGTTTGGTCTTGGTAATAGGTCCTAGACATTATTTCGTTCAAATTGATTAAGTTCATCTTGCATCACTTAAGTCCATAAATTATCATTTTATGCTTCCTTGTAATTTTTTGGTTTAAAATTAGATATAAATGCTACATTACTCATTTGATTTATTTGTCTTCTAGTCGAAACTTTGTTATCTACATTTCCAATTATGTTATCAATAGGATGATCTTTTAAAATACGGGTGGCAATTTCAAATTACTGTTATTTTGATTATCATTATTATTTTCAATCATAGTTTCAGTGGCTTTATTTTTGATTGGTTTCAACAATTTCTTCGTCATCTTTATTTATATTTTTAAAGTTTTCATCAAACAAGACATGAAGACTTTCCTCTATAACATTTGTGTGTTTGTTAAAAATTCTGTAAGCTTTACTTTGATCGGAATATCCAACAAAAATTCCTTCATCTACTTTGTTATTGATGTCGCGATAGAATCCATTAAAGTCACAACTTTGGCTGCTGCTTATGGTGCTCTGGAAGAGGCCTTTGTTATTGATGATCAATTCGTGGAGGCATTACTCAAGGAAGGGAGCGACCTACACCATGAAATTCCGTTTGATGGAGACAATTTGATCACAGGTTCTTTCGACCCTACTGGAAAGCTCAGCATGAAAGAGCATGTTGAGAGGGAAAACTGTTGAAAAAGAAGGTGAAAAAATGAGCCTGCTGATTCGGGCTCCAATGAACCGATTCCTATCTCGCTCGAGACGATCTCTCCCGACGGGACAATTCCCTAGGATGATATCCCCCCTCGTTTCTTGCGCTGAGAGTGCCTCTATCCCTCATACTTCCAAAGATGATATCGCCTCAATTCATATAACCGAGGATACTTCTTCGAAGAGAAGTCGAGGCAGAAAAAGGGTCGAAGAAAGGGTCAAACGGTAGTTTAGAAGGAGCCACTCTAAAGAAGCAAAGGAAAGAAAGAAAATCTAAGAAATAATCTTCGAATTAGGGCGATATTTAGATAGCATAGATGATCACATTTCCTTTTCGTGGTTATGCTTGTTTGGGCATGACCCTCCAGTTTGTCTTGCATTTTGGATAAACTTGAATAATGTACCACAAGATTAGTGTAAATAAGAATTCAATTATTCTTGTGTATAATTCTTGTATTCACTTGTTCAAATGTTCGAGCTATCATGATTTTCATTTTATGCACTTATGATTTATTGCTCGTCGGATCAGATGTCGATTTGATTCATCCATCCCATGGCCTCCTTAAGGTCGTGGCCTCGAGTCGTATCAAACTATAGGCTCGAGCCTTAGTGTTACGCCATTGAATTGAGTAGTTTCTAAGCAACTATACACTTGCCCCCGGTTTTAGGTTAGCAGTGTAAGATGTCGGATGGTCTAATTCCATCCTTAGCAAGTTTATACTCCTCCCATCGGTTTCACACCGGAGTTCATGGAATAGCGAACGGTCAAACTCCACTCATCTATTCATTCACATTCGTGTTTGCACTCTAGGGATAAGATTTAGTTGATGGGTGGTTGGATCACACCTAATCTATGTTTATACTCTAGTTTGCACTTTGGGGACTCAGAGTTATCTTGCGAGTGGTCGATACATGCCCGATTTACATTTATACTCTAGTCCGCACTTTAAAGGACTTAGAATTATTTTGCAGGTGGTCAGATCGCACACGATATATATTTATACTCATGTCCGCACTTCGAGGACTTATAGTTATTTCGCAGGTGGACAGTTCATACATTATACTCTAGTCCGCATTCCAGGGACTTAGAGTTATTTTGTGGGTGGACGATTCACATTCGATCTATACTTATACTCCAGTCCACACTCTAGGGACTTAGAGTTATTTCGTGGGTGGACAATATACACTCGATTTATGTTTATGCTTCAATCCGCGCTCTAGGAGTTAGAGTTATTTTGGAGTGCAGTCGGATCGCACTCTCCTTAATTGATTAATTTCCCTCCCCAGGATTTGGGGTTCGATTTAGTGAACAATTTTTTGTATATGGTTGCTTTGATTTTATCTTATTTTCACGGTTCGGAAAAGGTTATTCGATCATCAGATTATCGGTCACATTTGTTTCTTATTGTGTAACCCATCCTTTGGAATGTAAATGAGAGTTATTAAATGAACACGTAGATTGAGCTCATCTTGTTTAATCCCACTGTGAGTTATCAAGATTGATTGATTTCAAACTCTGGAAGCATGTTCATACATATCGACATCAATCAGTTTCACTATGTAGTTAGCATATAATGCAACAACAAACCCAAATACAGAGAAAGCCTGAAATCTATTCATTAAATGGAATAGAACAACATAAACTGTCTTATTACATATTCGAAAAATCAAATGCTAAAGCAAATTCTGAAAGTAAATATAACTGAAATGTAAAAGCAATGAACTAAGTGAAATAGAGTCGTAGATGTTCACTATTCCATGCCCTTGGAAGTGTAATGCCATCAACAATCGCTGGCCTGAAAGTTCCTTCTCCAAACCTCTGTTCAATGACATATGGTCCTTTCCAGGTTGGATTCATGTGCGACAGGGTAGGAAAAACCCTTTTTAGGACGAGATCACCAATTTTAAAGGTTCTAGGTCAAACTTTAGTGTTGTTATATCGGGTGACTCGATGTTGATGTGTAGCTGCCCTCGGATCGACTACTTTGTGCTTCTCATCTATGAAGTCAAGGGATTCCAAGAGGAGATCTTTATTTGTTTTGGGATCGTAGTAAGTTACTCGATGAGAAGGAACCTCGAGATTAACAGGAATAACGGTTTCAGAACCATAAGCGAGGGTGAATAGAGTATGGCCAGTCATGGACTTGTGGGTGGTTCTGTAAGCCATTAGTGCTATAGGGAGTTCATCCACCCACCGACCTCTAGGCTTCTCCAAACATTTCTTTAGGGTGGAATTTATGATCTTATTTATAGCTTCTACTTGTCCATTTGCCTGAGGGTGAGCGACCGTTGAAACTACTTTTCAATACGATATCTTCGGGCAAAGTCTTTGAATTCATACTGTCGAATTAAGGTCTATTATCCGTTACAATAGTTCATGGAAGACCGAAGTAGCATATTTTGTTTCGGACAATAAAATGGATTATTTTCTTGGTTGTGATCATGGCTAAAGGTTCTGCTTCGGCCCATTTGGTGAAGTAATCAATTGCAATGATAGTGTACTTTGCGCTACCTTTAGAGATCGATAAGGATCCAATAATGCCTATACCCCACATGGCGGACGGCCATGGGCCGACCATTTTCACGATTTCTATTGGCGGAGCTCCTGGGAATTTTGCATATATCTAGCATTTATAAGAACGTCTTGCATAATCAGCAGCGTCCTAATTTGCGCTCGGCCAATAATATTCATCATGGAGTATTTTCTTCCCTAGAGTTTGCCCTTCAGTGTGATTTCCACATTCCCCTTCATGAACTTCTCTTAGAACACGTTTTTTCTCATCATGAGCGACACACCGGAGTAGTGAGACTGAGAAATCTTTCTTGTACATAATTCCTTCCTACATAATATACCATGAAGCTTTGCGAAGGACCTTTCCCTTTTCTTTTTTTATCTGGTAGGACTCCATGCAGTAAATAGTCTTTGATTAGAGTCATCCATGGTTCCCTTTCAGGCTCCGCTTTCAGCATCTGATCAATTTCATCATGTTTGTACTTGACGTATTTAATACTTCAATCGGAACCAAGCCTATCTGATGCGCATCGTCGGTACTAGCAAATTTTCCAATAAATCAGCCTCTCTGTTTTGATCTCGTGGGACATGCGAAATGTTATAGTATTCAAATTCTGCCAACAACTCTTGGACTTGAGTAAGGTATGGCGCAAGCTGTTATCCCTTGGCCTGATAATCTCCTCTAACTTGATACACTACCAACTGCGAATCGAAAAGGATTTCAAGAGATTTTATATCGAGTTCTCTAGCGAGTTTATGTCTAGCAATCAGAGCTTCATACTCAGCTACGTTGTTTGTTGCTGGGAAATTGAGATTTAATGCATAACAGACTGACCAATTTTCAGGAGATACAAGAACAATCCCAGCTCTGGAACAACGATCTTTAGATGCTCATCGGTGTACAATTTCCACCGTACGATAGTGATTTCACTATCTTTTGGAAAATCATCCTGCATAAAAAACTCTGCTATAAAGTCTGCCAACGCCGGACCCTGAATAGCCCTCCGAGGGAGATAAGTAATGTCGAAATGACTAATTTCAATATTCCACTTGAGTAAACTTCTAGACGTCTTAGGTCACTGTAGGACCTGCCATAACGGCTGGTCGATGTAAATAACTATCGGATGTGCCAAGAAGTACAGAAGAAGCTTCCGTGATGCAGTTAGCAAGCAGTATGCTAATTTCTCTATCTTCAGATAAATCCTTTCATCTCCTGTTAATTATTTTCCGACGTAATACACCAGTCTCTAGATCCCATTCTCCTAAGATGCATTGTAGTGCTTATAAAATGTGTCGATACAACTAAATAAATGTACAACCCCTACTGATTCACCAGCTTTGACAAGATAGGGGGTCGCTCCAAACGATTCACTAAAGCTTGAAATGCGTCTTTACAGTCCTGTGTTGATTCAAAGTTTCCTTTTTCTTTCCTAACCAAATCGAGGAAAGGAATGCATTTGCATGTAGCCCTGGAGATAAATCGGTTTAAGGAAGCAACTTTTCCATTCAGACTCTGCATCTATTTAATAGTTCTCGGTGCTTGGATATCACGAATAACCTGAATCTTCTCGGGATTAGCTTCTATCCCCCTAGCATTGACAATAAAGCTCAAGAATATTCCTTATGCAACTACAAAATAACACTTTAAAGGATTGATTTTCATCTTCTAATGTCATAGGATATCAAACATTTCCGCCCGTCTCCAGTATGGTGGCTTGATCATCGTGACTTCACGAGCACATCATCCACATAAACTTCCATTATTTTTTCCGATCTAGCCTTTAAACATCATGTTCACCAAACGCTGATAAGTAGCTCCTGCACTCTTTAATCTAAATGGTATTACTACATAATAGTACAATCCAACATCAGTAATGAAACTGGTGTGCTCTAGATCAAGGATATGTATCAGGATTTGGTTATATCCTGAGTATGCATCCATGAAAGATAGCAATTCGTGTCCTACAGTTGAATCCACCCGCTGGTCAATCCTCGAAAGGGGAAAACTTTCTTTCGAACATACCTTGTTCAAATCTGAATAATCAACGCATGTTCTCCATTTTCCATTCACTTTCTTCATGAGTACAAGATTACATACCCATTCAGGGTAGAGGGAGTCTTGTTAAAATCCATTGATTTTTAGTTTATCCACCTCCTCTTTGAGAGCGGTAGATCTCTCCGGATCCATACCGCATCGATTTTTCCTTACCGGGACATACCAGAGGTCAATATTCAATGCATGGCTCATAATAGCAGGTGAGGTTCCACATATGTTAGAGTGAGTCCAAACGAATACTTCTAGACTCGCTTGGAGAAAACCAGCAAGTTCCTTCATCGTCGAAGGACTAAGTTGTTATCCAACCTTTAGGACTCGTGATGGGTCATCGTGACTGATCATGATATCAATCGTCAACTCAGCCTTTGTAGCCTTATTCTCCTTGGGCTCTTTTTCGTCATCTCTTGGATCTATATCTTTATAAAACCGATTGTAACGCCCAAGCCACGGCTCAAGCACTAATTGTCAATCTTTAGTGGCTTGGACGTAGACAGTCTGGTTCACTCCACTACCTTTTTCTTTGCATTGTGCTTCCCTTAACTTAGCTAAATAATATGCATATCTAGTCGTCTGATCACCATGAATAACTCCTACACCATTATCCATTAGGAATTTCGAAGTCAAACGTCATGGGGCAAGAGCAGCCTGGAATTCAGCTCAGGCCGGTCGACCTAGAAAAACATTGTATGGAGAGACAACATCTAAAATAATAAATGGCAAGATTCGCACTCTCCTTCGTTCACCTTCTCCTAACTCAATAGATAATTCCACATAACCAACATTCTTTGGTTGCCACACTATTAAAACTGTGTATACGAGCTTTAGATGGTTTTAAACTTTTGGCTTCCATCCTTATGCGATCATAAGCTTTTTTGCAGATTATATTCACCGAACTTCCACAACAATCAAAATCCTTCTCACTAATGGAGGACCAATCATGGCTGAAGTAACCATGGGTTGATTGTCGAAGCCTCCACCTTATCTATGTCATTGTTGTTTGCACAAAAAATGGACAAACACCTCCAAGTCGTATTATTTAGTTGATTATATGTGATTTTCAATGATTTTAGATGAGTATGTAAATATGAAAGAAGTAGGGGCTGAAATGTAAAAGACACACAGATTTATAGTGGTTCGGCCAGAATGTGCCTACGTCCACTTTATATGTTATTATCTTCTTTCTTTCAGATTACAAGTACAATGCTTCGTATATAAGTATATGAAAGTAGTTTGAAAGTTCCTTCCTTGCTTGAGCTCTCAAGCTTGTCTGCCATTGTTGTACCCCTGCCCCTCTATTTATAGAATGAGGTTGAGGGCAGGGGCCTTGGAAGCATATAGCTGCTGGTGGGCCCGGGCTGAAGCAATCTGGACCGGCAATCTTCTGGTTCGGCAAGGCTTCATTCGGCTATGAGCTTGGACCGGTGGTAGGTGTGCATGTGGACCGGCAGGGGAAAGGAGAGGGTTGGTTCGGTGCTTGCCTGGTCCGGTAGTAGGAGTGTGAGAATGTGGACCGGTAGTCGTTTGGTCCGGTTATGTAGGTGGTTCGGTGGCAAGGTTGGTTCGGCAGGGGAGTTGGAGTGGTGGTATAAAGGAGCCGAATGAGATGGGGCCGAATGAAGTGGGGGCCGAGTGAAGTGGAGCCGAATGAAGTGGGGGCCGAGTGTTGTGGAACCGAATGAAGTGGGGGCCGAGTGAGCTTCTTCATGGAGAATATTGGAAGGCCCTCTAGGTTAGTATTGAGCTTCTTGGCTGTTGAACGAAGTAGAGGTTGCTTGCGAGCCCGAGTGAAACTGCGGCTTCTTGGTCTTGAGGTCTTCTGGGTGAAAATTCGCCCAACATTTGCCCCCCAAAGTGGGGCACGTGCTTGCATGTGTCGCGCTTTGTTTTTCTTGTGGCAGGAAGATTGGCTTTGTAACGCCAGCGATTGGACGTTCGTATTCTGTTAATGTCCTGCAAAGGAATTTACAGTTTTAGTGTGATTTCGAATAACGGCCGTTCATGATCGAAATATTCGAGATGAAGTGAACTGTGCCGTTCAGGACGAGAGAGTGAGCCCCGAAGGGGCTCGGCATCGTCGATGCCCGGTTTATGTTTGTGAAGATGGTTTATTGCCAGCTCAGAGCATGCCTAGGGATCGTTCGCAACCCCGTACATGTGTAAGTAGCTTAGCCATTTCATAATTATCAAATATCCATATGACCGATGGGCTTAAAAATGCGTGTCAAAGTGTAAATTCCCACGATGGTAGGGTTAATAACCATTCAGAGCGTGCCTATGGACCATTCGAGGTCCCGTACACGTGTAAACGATTTAATCCACGTCGGTGAGGATTTTACGACTTATTCATCGCTATCATAATCTTATTTTGTTAGTTAGTTCTGGAGTTTGGTACTTATCTGAGGGAGGCGCTTTGCACGCCACTAGTTCCTGGTCTTGGTCTGTAGAGAGAGAGTTTCATTCGGTTCTTGGTTGGTCCGGCTATTCCCATTCGGCTTCTGGTGGTCCGGTATTATTGGTCCGGTTGGGCGAATTGTTTGGTTCGGTGGTTGTGAGTTCGCCTATATATAGAGGCCGTACCCCCCTTGTTTTTCTTTACCGAACGAGTAGAGCCGAGCCATATTGAGCACCGAACCAGTTAAGTACCGGATCAAACAAATACCGAATCAATCAAGCGCCGGACCAATTTAGTACCGAACCAGGTATGTTCCCTTTTGCCGAATACATACGAAAGTTTTCACTTCACCGAATGGGACTACGGCCTTGGGGCCGAATGAGATGGAAACCGAACGAGATGAAAACCGAATGAGATGGAAACCGAATGAGATGGAAACCGAACGAGATGGAAACCGAATGAGATGAAAACCGAATGAACTTGTGAACTTGAAAACTTTAGTTTGCGAATGAAGTCCCACACTTGCACGCATTTGTTTGTTTACTTTTCTATGTTCCTTGTTCTAATGCCATGCTTTCCTTGTGTTGTAGTTAAATGTCTCGCAAGGTAGAAACTCGATCGGGCAAGAGGAAATCCAGGGATAGTGGAGAAACTTCTGCCGTGCCCCCAGCCCAGCCAGATCCAGCACAGCACGTACCCGCTCCGAGGTCACTAGTCGACGGGTATGGTCCCCAGGAGCTTCTCATCTCCCCCCCTGATTGCTATTCTAGCTCTCTGAAAGAGGAGCAACTCGACGCCATATCCCGTTCCTTTGGGATTGACAGGACGCTTATGCTGCTTCCGGGAGATGGAGTGATGCCATATAATCCTCCCGAGGGCTACTTCGCTTTTAGCAGATACCATTGCATGTGCGGCGCTATCCCCCCTATCAACGCTTGGATAGTAAGCTTCACCACATATTTGAAGGTGGCTCCCTTCCAGCTCCAGCCTAACTCATATGCCATCCTGGTGAGCCTCTTTGTTATCTTCCAGAGGAGGTACGGGCGTCCTCCTTCTAACCGGGAAATCCGATACTTGTACAACCTGAGAGGCTATAAGAAGGGGTCTCCGTATATTAGTCTGGAGGCGGCCGTGCCCTTCAAACCAGTTCTGGACTTGTATTCCAAGTTCACCATGTTCAAGAAAGAGTGGTTCTTCGTCAAGGACGATGCTGTTTCTTTCCGCCTTTTCACTTCCGGCTGTAAGATTGATTTCATTTATATTTTTCATGTGTTTTGACGGTAGTGTTTTTTCTGACATGCTTTTATTTCTGGCTAGCGACAGGTGGTGTTGCAGTCGTGGAGGATGATTCCTTAGTGCGAATGGCTGCTGAACTAAAGGCTATTCCGGCACGGGACCGGTCGGCCTCTTTCTTGATCAGGAACGCAACCCTCTTGGAGTATAACTTGATCTTACCGCGCCAGTCCGTAGTTAAGCAAAGGGATACGGCTGAGGAGAGGGCTGCCAAAGCTAAGGAGGGGGCTACAGTAAAGAGCGGTAAGAGGGAGCCTTTCGCAGAGCGTCCCGTAGTCGGGGGGAAGAAACTGAAGAAGTCTGATGGCCCTTCTCCAAGTATTTGCCCGACTGTCCCGGAGGAGGAAGGTGTAGAAGAGGAGGAAGGAGGCGAAGTTGGAGAAGGGTCGGAGGGTGGAGGAGATGGCGATGGTCAAGGTGGTAGTGGGGTTGCTGCTCTAACCTCTGAGCAAGACCTCGAACTGGATGAGGCTCTCCGTCGGGCCTTCGGGGAGTCGGAGGGAGAGTCGGAAACGGAGAAGGAAAAGGAGAAGGAAACGGAGAAGGCAAAGGAAACCGGCAAAGCTGTGGCTTCAGCTAGGGTGACTCCGGCGATGCAAGGTGAACTTTTGTCTTCTGCCGATTCCATTTTCGATAGGGACTTAGAAATTTTTTACGGTTCACTTCCGTCCTGCAATGAGTTCCAGGACTTATTGCAGTATCCCACTCCTCCGCCGGGTTTGTATAATAGATGTGTCTCCTCACTTTTCTTTCTTTTTAACTTAGCACATTTTTTGAATTGCGGATTATTGTATGTTCGTAACACTTGTTCTTTATTCCAGGGGCAGGCCAGGCGGGTAAAACGTCGGATGTTCGACACCGCCTTGAACAATTTAAGTCGAGGAGAGCTTCCGCGAAACCTTCTACTGATCGCACTGGGGATGTAGTCAGTTACCGCCCTCTTCTTGGGGTCATCGAAGAGGGTATTCAGAAAAGGAAGCGGAGCCGTTCCTTATTTGAGTCTTCTTCTGCTTCGCAGCTTCCTACTCAGCCTCCCCCTACTCAGCCTCCTCGTGATACTACGGAGGAGAGCACGGAGCCCGGCCCCCCTCCTCCTCCTTCCAAGAGTCCTACTGTCATTCATATAAGGCGTCCCGATGTGCCTCGCCCCGTGCCTCGTGACCCTTTTGCTGGTCATCCTGATTTAGACCCAAGCTTTCGGGACATTTCATTCGATGAGACCACGGGCGAGCACCTCCTTCCCCGCAACCCCATGGTAAGGGTGCTGGACGAGGCCAAATCTTTAGATCTTGATTTACTTACTACACGGGTAGTCACCATGGGGGATGAGGCCAAGGCTAATATCGACCGGGTGGCCGCAGAGACCAGGAAGTTAATGGAGCATCATGCTAAGTTGGTCAAGGCCGGGGAAGAGATCGGGAGTGCTAACATTCGGTTGAGGTTAAAGGTTGCCGATCAGGCCAAGCAGCTCGCCGACCAAGCCATCCAGATTTCCCAGCATGAGGAAGCCTCCAAGCGGCTGAAAGAGACCATGGAGAAGGCCAGTAGGGCGGAATTACGGAAGATGGAGGTCGCTTGCAGAGAACGGATTAACATAGCTATCGCAACGGTGGATGAGGTTCGAAATGCGGATCTCGAGCGGGTAGAGGAGTTGTCGGGGAGGCTCGAGGCTGCGGAGATGGCTCAGGCCGAGTTGAAGGAGGAGATGGAGGAGATGAGGAGGTCCCTCAGGTTGAAGGAAGAGGAAATGAGGAGGTCACTCCAGGCTGACTGCTTGAGATACCAGTCAGAGAGGGACGTCGCCGTCGCCAAGTTGCAAGCTTCCAAGGCCCGGGTGAGGGAGTTTGAGGAAAACGAGGGGATGATGGATGAGATGCTGCAGGATATGTACTTCCACACTTGGAAGGAGGGCGGCTTGTCTTGGATGGACGATTACCCTCGGGTCATGGCCAAGGTGTATCTCCAGGCTTTAGAGGAGGCCAGGGTGAACGCGGGTAAGGAAGGCGGAGAGGCTTTCAACTTGAATGCGGTTACTGCTCAGTTCTCAAAGGAGGAGCAAGCGGCGGTGAAAGAGGGGATGCGGCTGCTTGCTGCAGAGGAAGCGGGCGTGCAGTTGGATGATGAGGATCAAGCGGCGGATGCTGGTGAGTTATTCTTCTTCCCTTTCTTTTCTTCCCGTGTTTCCATAACTTGGTTGTTCGTTTAATGAATTCTTCTTCCGAATTGGACAGGCGAGACTTCTGATCCGCATGCTGGGGGCTCTGATCCTGCGGCTAAGTAGACTGGGGAAGTTGGTGATGGAGTGTGGAGGCATCTGCCATCTTTTTGTTTCTTTTTTATCACTGTTTATGTTAGTCTTTGATATGCAACTGTAATAAAATTATTTGCAAAGAATAACTTCGTGTGATCTTATAATATAAGCTGATTCTGTCATGTTTAAATGTTGTTGCTATCTTTATGTGCCGTGTGAGAAGTATAATTATGTATATGCCTGTGATTCTAGTTGTGTTTGATGTTAAGTTTTTGCTTGAAATATAATTTCACGTTTTGCAATGTCAGTGTATGAATAAGCTATAGTTACGCATTTATGTACAAGAGAAGAGAGTACCGCCCTTTATGTTTTATTCGCAGGCGGTAGCTTTGAGTGTCTTGTGTAACTGTTCACGGGTATAGCTGAGCGCCCTGCCACCCAGTACGCAGGCTTAGAGCCTTATGAGTGAATGCTTCCTATTCGGTTTCCTGTACTTTAGATTTTGTTATACAGGATAGGGGAAAAATATTTAAATGGAATGGAAATATAGTAAATGTAAAACTTCCAGTCACGGAAGGCCGTCGATGTGCTTAAGTTCGTGGCAAACGGGTTTTGTAGTCACTTTCCCTAGCTGTGGGTCTTGGAGACATTTGTCACCCATCTTACGCCTCTGCGGGGAGTTTTCTTTTTTACCACAGCCGCACTTAAGACACATCGGAGCCGAGATCGCGCACGGTAACTACCCGAACCATTATGGTCCGTAATCGTGGGTATTATTCGATTTACCGTGGCCGGCTAGCGTGGGTGCCGTTGGCCGTGAACTACCCCTGGCTGGCCACACCTTATGTTGGGGCTTAAAGTAGGTTCACAGTTGCCGGCGAGCCGAACGCCGTAATGAGCTGCCATCGGCTATAGTCGGCCTTTATGATGACTTATAATCGGCTCATTACAGTTGGCTTTGAGGGCAGGCGCGCAATGAGTTAACCCGCAGCAGAGGGATGCTGGAGCAAAAGTGTCTCATTGGCGAGTGCATAGAATCGTAGCGTACCTGTTAGGCCTAGTCCAGATGAGGCCGTGGTGCGTCTTGGGTGGAGATGCCATAGGATTTTGTTCAACAGAAAGGGATAAAACTTAACGAGCAGCCAAGACATAAAGGAACAAGTTAAAAAGAGACAAGATTTTTTAAAGTGGTTCGGCACGGAAATGCCTACGTCCACTGATTCTCTTTGTTAATTCACTTCATATAGGCAGTACAAGTTAAGAAAAGTATCGACGGAGGTGTCGGATGTTCCATGCCCTCTGGAACACCTCTCCGTCCACTGTTGACAAAATGTAAGCTCCGTTGTGGAGATCTTTATGAATTACATATGGTCCGTCCCAGATGGGGTCCAGTGCCCCGGGGCGCGGAAAGATTCGCCTGAGGACAAGATCTCCTTCTTGTAAGCTGCGATGCTTGACTTTGGAATTGTATTGTGCTGCCACTTTCTGTTTGTGAGCTGCTGCTTTGAGTGCTGCATCGTTTCTCCTTTCCTTGATCAGATCCAAAGACATGAGGAGGAGTTCTTCGTTTTCTTCTGGGTTGTAGTGGATCCTACGGTGGGAAGGCACAATAGTCTCAACTGGGAGCATTGCCTCCGATCCATATGCCAAAGAGAAAGGAGTATGTCCCGTTGATGTTCTGAAAGATGTGCGGTATGCCCATAGTGCCGTAGGAAGTTCGTCCACCCAAGCGCCTTTTGACCTTTCAAGTTTCTTCTTGATTAGGGTTTTGAGAATTTTGTTGACAGCTTCAACTTGTCCGTTTGCCTGAGGGTAAGCTACTGATGAGAAGCTTTTATGAATTCCATGTTCTTGGCACCAGTCGGCAAATTCTTCGCTGTCAAACTGGAGTCCGTTGTCGGATACGATCTTGAGTGGGACTCCATACCTGCACAGAATGTTTTTGATCAAGAAGTTGATAACTTTTGCTGAAGATATTTTATTTAAAGGTTCCGCTTCCACCCATTTGGTGAAATAATCGACTGCCACTATAGCATATTTGGCTCCGCCTCGGCCCGTTGGCAGTTCGCCAATTAAGTCAATTCCCCATACAGCAAAGGGCCAAGGGCTAGTCATTTGAGTAATTTTGTTTGTGGGCAGTCGAGGAATCTTGGCGAACTTCTGACATCTGTCGCATTTCTTAACGAAGTCTAGGGCATCTTTGTTTAGTGTGGGCCAGTAATATCCATATCGGAGTATCTTTCTTGCCAAAGTCTGTCCTCCAGTGTGATCTCCGCATCCTCCCTGATGGATGTTTGTTAATATCTCCTTGGCTTCCCTTCCGGCGACGCATCTTAATAAGGGGCTAGAGAAGCCACGCCGGTAGAGGATACCTTCTTGTATTGTGTAGTGGGGAACTTTCCTCAAGATCTTCTTGGCTTCGTCACACCTGTCGGGTAGTATGCCATCTTGCAAATATTTCCGGATAGGAGTCATCCAGGTTCCTTCTTCGATTGCAGTTATCAGATTCGCTTGTTCGAAACTCGGGGCTAGCTGCCTTGAGATTGCTAGTGCTCCGGAAATGGTGCTGTTCTTCATACTAGCTTGCTTTGCAAGTTCATCTGCCCCTTGGTTTTCTTCTCGAGGAATGTGTTTGATTAGATAATGGTCCAATCGATCGAGCAGCAGTCTGGTTTTCTTTAGGTATGCTGTGAGTCGTTCTCCTCGAGTCTGGAATTCTCCTAGTACCTGGTTTACGACAAGCTGAGAATCACTATGAATACATAAGGAATTGATTCCAATTTCTAGGGCCAGTTCCAATCCCGCTATTACTGCTTCATATTCAGCATCGTTGTTAGTGGCCGTGAACTCCAATCTTAATGCATAGTACAACTTTCTTCCCCTGGGGGTGATGATCACAATACCTGCCCCCGAGCCTTGTTCGTTTGATGCTCCGTCTACAAAGAGGTTCCACTTGATGTTTTTTTGCTACTTCGGATTGTTCCTTGCCTTCGTTGGTAGTGAATTCGGCAATGAAATCAGCCATGGCTTGCCCTTTGATAGCGGTGCGGGGGTGGTAGGTGATATCATACTGACTTAGTTCGATGCACCATTTGAGGAGTCGCCCAGAAGTGTCAGGACGATGGAGCACTTGTCTTAGTGGTTGATCGGTTAGAACCCTGATGGAGTGAGACTGGAAGTAGTGTCGCAGTTTTCGTGACGCGATCAATAAACAATATGCTAATTTCTCAAGTTTAGGATATCTGGCTTCTGCCCCTGTAAATCTCTTACTTACAAAGTAAACCGGGCGTTGTGTGCGGTCTTCTTCTCTTACCAAGGCGGCGCTTAGAGCATGAGATGATACAGCGAGGTATAGGTATAACACTTCACCTTCATTTGGAGTTGAGAGTACTGGTGGTCTCTGAAGGTGTTCGATTAGGTTGAGGAAGGCTTTTAAGCATTCGTCGGTCCACTCGAACTTCCCTTTGTCTTTCTTGAGTGCTTCGAAGAAAGGGACACACTTGTCAGTTGCCTTGGAAATGAATCTGCTTAGGGCGGCCACCTTTCCGTTTAGGCTCTGCATTTCTTTTCGAGTGGAAGGTATCCTTATTTCTTTTAAAGCCCGGATTTGTTCAGGGTTTGCTTCGATTCCTCTGGCGTGGATGATGAATCCTAAGGATTTTCCCGATGATACTCCGAAGGAGCACTTTAGAGGATTCAGCTTCATTCCATATCGGCGAAGTACCCGAAACGTATCGTCCAGATGGCTTACATGGTCGTTGGCTTTCTTGGACTTTACCAACATGTCATCCACATATACCTCCATAGTTCGTCCTATCAATTCTGCGAACATTTTGTTGACGAGGCGTTGATAGGTAGCTCCAGCATTTTTGAGTCCAAAAGGCATGACTTTGTAACAATATAATCCGCGGTCGGTGATGAAGCTAGTGTGGTCCTGATCGGGAGCGTGCATGGGAATCTGGTTATATCCGGAGTATGCATCCATAAAAGATAGGAGTTCATGTCCGGCTGTGCTATCCACAAGTTGGTCAATTCGGGGAAGTGGGAAGTAATCTTTTGGGCAAGCGTCATTCAGATTGGAGAAGTCAATACATGTTCGCCACTTTCCATTGGCCTTTTTTACTAGCACTGGGTTAGCGATCCATTCTGGGTAGATGGCTTCCCGTATGAAGCCATTAGCAAGTAGATTCTTTACTTCCTCATCAAGGGCTGCCGATCGCTCTGCCCCCATGCTCCTCTTTTTCTGCTTTACTGGTACCTTGGTGGGATCGATGTTCAACATGTGGCATGCTATGTCTGGGGAGATTCCTGTCATATCGGCATGGGTCCACGCAAATACATCTAAGTTGTGGCGGAGAAAGTCAATGAGTTGATCCTTCAATTCCGTTTCCAGCTGAGATCCGATTTTTAATAGTCTACTTGAATCATGCTTATCTACCGATACGAATTCCATAGCCTCTGCAGGCTCGGCGGTAGCCTCCTCCTCTTTATCCCTGGGGTCTAGTTCATTGAAGGGATCGCTTGTGTATCGAAGAGGAGGGGCTTTCTTTAGTTGCTATGCCTCCAAGCTTTTCATGCAGAGAGTAGTCTCTGCATCTTTTCCTTTATTCTTTCTGCGGTTATTGCGAAGTTCAGTTACGTAGCAGTCTCGGGCAGCATCTTGATCTTCTTCTACTTCTCCAACTCCGTTGTCTGTTGGAAATTTCATTTTCAGGCACCAGGGGGCTAATACAATCTGAAAGTCAGACAAGGCTGGTCTTCCCAAGAAAGCGTTGTAAGCCGAGTGGTTTTCTATTAGTACGAACGTTTGTTTTCGCACAACGGAGCGGGGATGACTTCCTATTTCGACGAAGAGGTCAAGTTGCCCGAGGGGCATTTTTGCATCTCCAGTGAAACCGTGCAGTGGTTTGTCACAGGGGGCTACATCCTTCATTGATAACTTCATTTTGTCGAAAGCATGTTTGAACAGGATATTTACGGAGCTTCCCGTGTCTATTAGAATCCGAAAAACTTTAGCTGGACCAAACCAGGCAGAGATGACCATGGGATCCATATGTGGGTACTGTCTTCCTTCCAAATCATGCCTACTGAATACAATGTCATTGTTTTCTTTTTGTTTCGGGTGGCGTTCCTCCGTAATGGAGTTAACATATCCTTCGGCATTTCTAAGCGACTTGCCGTACCTTTCCATCTCTGCCCAACTTCTGTCGGCGATGTGTGGTCCTCCTGAGATGGTAAGGACCACTATCTTCTCTTGACTAGAGCCACTGGTGTTGTGATTGTTGCGATTCCCTCCGCCTACTTCTGGGAGGGGTTGCTTTGAATTCTCATTGGCAGGAGTTGGAGTCCTGTTCTGACCTTTCACATAACGTTCCAGTCTTCTTCTTCTAATGTGTTCTTTGATCAAGTCCCGAAGATGGTGGCATTCATTGGTGTCATGTCCGTGGGATTCATGGAAGCGACAGAACTTTCCGGACTTGAGTGCGTTATCTGATTCTTTCTTGTGCGGGGGGCGCTTGTATCCGAGTTCGCCCTGAGTGGCTAGGTAGATGTTTTCGATTGTTTCATTCAAAGGAGTGTAGGAGTCAAATCTTGGCCCTGGTCGATATTGGCGCTTCTCAACCTTTCTGCCCCCAGCATTGTCTCTAGATTCATTTCTTCGAGCGTCCTTAGCTGCAGTGGGAACCTTGTCCTGAACTATCTTGCCTTGTTGCCCTGACTGCCTCTCCGTAGCAGCGTCTTCAAGTCTCATATACTTTCCAGCTTCATGGAAGAAATCAGGCAAGGTAGCTGGTTTTTCCTTAGTTAATCTTCTGGCAAACTTGGTGTCTGGATGTACACCACTACAGAGGGCCATTAGAGTGAGTTTTTCATCGGCATCTTGAACTGCTGCCGCCGCGGCGTTGAACCGTGTTAGATATTGTTGCAGCGTCTCTCCGGATTTCTGTTTGACATTGGATAGAGAATAAGCATCCTTGGGTTGTTCCACATGGATGCGGAACTGGCTAATAAACCTTTCTTTTAACATCTCCCATGAGCTGATGGATCCTTGGGGTAGATGGCAGAACCAGGAGGTAGCTAGATCTGATAGGAATAGCGGAAAGCATTTACATAATACTCCTTCTGTTGCTCCACTCATGAGCATATGCTGGGTGTATCTCTGCAGGTGTACGATGGGGTCGGAAGTTCCTTTGTAAGGTTCCATGGTTGGCATTTTCCATTCCCGGGGAGTGATGGCAGTTTCGATATTTCGGGTAAAGGGACTGGTGACCCTAGCGCCTATTCCCCGGTCCCTTTGCTCCCGTTGGACACATTCTCTGAATAATCGTGCCATTCGTTCGTCAGAACTTGGAGCGGACAAAAATGAGCTCGGTTCTTCCCTGCGGGATCTATCTCGTCCAGATGACCTGTAGGGATGGTACAGTCTATCACTTCTAGCATTATCCAGTGGTTGTCTTTGGCTGCTTGGATGCACGCTAGGACCAGCTACAGTTGCCCCCTGCCTTGATCTTCCCCTGTGGGGTTCTGTTTCGAGCACATCCATGGGGTCAACTTCGGGCTGGGTTCTAGCTCGGCTCCGTTCAGCGGGGTTTCTATGATTAGGTGGCATGACTGGCTCAGCTACATCCGACCCTCGCCTGGTGCCTCCCCCGCTAGGTTCGGTTCCAAGGGCTTCCTCGAGTCGGAATTCGGGCTGAGTCCGGGCGCGGCCCCTATCATCGTTGTTCCTGTTGATAGCTTGTTCGAAGAGTGAAGACCTTTGTTGCCTCCGGGATCCTCCGGATTGGGATTCACCCCATGATTCAGTGTTGCGGTTGGACTCTTCAGCATCCCTTAAGCGTGTCATGAGTTGGTCCACCAAAGTTTCTTGTTGGGATGTGAAGCGGTTAGTTACTTCAGCCACAACCCTGTCCAGATCTGCCCTAGTGATTGGTTGTTCCGTTGCGGGACCAGTTGGATTTTCCTGATTTTCATCTGGTACTGCTGTTGAAGTGAGCTGATCTGTGATTGCTGGATCTGGAAGGCTGCTAGTTGCGATGTTCTTTCCTTTGTTAACATCCCTTCTCTGTTTGGAAGGCATGATTTCTAAGCAACGAGTGATGTTGTTAGGAAGAAGGTTGAGTGTGAGAAGATGAAGCTTGAGTTCTGAAGATGAAGTCTGAGTTCAATTCTCAGTGAAAGCACCAAAAATGTTTGCACAAAAAATGGACAAACACCTCCAAGTCGTATTATTTAGTTGATTATATGTGATTTTCAATGATTTTAGATGAGTATGTAAATATGAAAGAAGTAGGGGCTGAAATGTAAAAGACACACAGATTTATAGTGGTTCGGCCAGAATGTGCCTACGTCCACTTTATATGTTATTATCTTCTTTCTTTCAGATTACAAGTACAATGCTTCGTATATAAGTATATGAAAGTAGTTTGAAAGTTCCTTCCTTGCTTGAGCTCTCAAGCTTGTCTGCCATTGTTGTACCCCTGCCCCTCTATTTATAGAATGAGGTTGAGGGCAGGGGCCTTGGAAGCATATAGCTGCTGGTGGGCCCGGGCTGAAGCAATCTGGACTGGCAATCTTCTGGTTCGGCAAGGCTTCATTCGGCTATGAGCTTGGACCGGTGGTAGGTGTGCATGTGGACCGGCAGGGGAAAGGAGAGGGTTGGTTCGGTGCTTGCCTGGTCCGGTAGTAGGAGTGTGAGAATGTGGACCGGTAGTCGTTTGGTCCGGTTATGTAGGTGGTTCGGTGGCAAGGTTGGTTCGGCAGGGGAGTTGGAGTGGTGGTATAAAGGAGCCGAATGAGATGGGGCCGAATGAAGTGGGGGCCGAGTGAAGTGGAGCCGAATGAAGTGGGGGCCGAGTGTTGTGGAACCGAATGAAGTGGGGGCCGAGTGAGCTTCTTCATGGAGAATATTGGAAGGCCCTCTAGGTTAGTATTGAGCTTCTTGGCTGTTGAACGAAGTAGAGGTTGCTTGCGAGCCCGAGTGAAACTGCGGCTTCTTGGTCTTGAGGTCTTCTGGGTGAAAATTCGCCCAACAATTGTTCCGAAACACAATATCATTTTCCATAGCACATTACTCTTTTATTGGAGCTCCGTCTTCTGTATTCGAACAACATTCAAAAACCGCATGTTTAATCGTGCTAGCATAATGCTCTATCTCCTGCCAAATCCTATCTTCCGATGTGGTCCTCCGACTATCATATTTATCACTAGCCTTCCACCAGTCCATGCAAGCTCCTCAGCCCTGCGTGGAGCTTGTCTTTGGTTGGGGTCAGAAGTCCCCTGTATGTCATCCTGCAGGGCTTTCATAAACCGTTGCAACTTCTTTTCCAGAATCAATTTTTCTATAACATCTTGGAGATACCTGCATTGATTTGTATTGTGCATATAACACTCGTGAAACCGACAATATTTCCCGGTCTTCTTCTGCCTCTCTGTTGACTCGTTTAGGGGTGGCTTTTTGTACTACATGGTATTGCAAGCAGACAGACAAATATTCTCCAAGGATGTATTCAATAGGTGCAATTATCATTATTAATCGACAGAAAATCTATGGAATTAGAAAATCGTCGAAAAATTTTAAAATTAGAATAACCGCAAGCGCATGGTGTACGAATGTAGCACGTGGCGAATACGGGCCGATCCGTAGGGAGTTGATGATTTTAAAATTCTATTCAATCAAATTATACCGAAGTCGAGAGTGAATGGCTAGAGATGTAAGAAACTGACAAAAACTAGCAAAAGAAAAATAGATAAAAATATGAGAGTTAAATGACAATTTAGAGATAAATCAACTCTCTAGATCATATAATTCTACAATTAATGAAATTATGATCTCCTTTTTTGTTCATAAATGAGTTTAAATGATGTGTTTATCATAAGTGTGGCTCATTTGTGCTATTAATTAGCTCAACATAAGCCATCAAACTATACACAATCTTTAAAGCACTTACTAACTCTCATGAAAATGACAACAAAGTTGCAAATGAAATCTATTTTAAGTATGGCCTATTAACTATTATTAGAAATATAGACCATCAAATTTTAATTTCAAATCACTTTCTTATGCCATAATCATATTTTGATGAAGAGGCATTTGTGTTAATGATTGTTTAAGTATAGCCTATTTGGTGTCAATAATATAGGCTATCAAATTCAAAACAAAAACAACAAATTAAACCACTTCAAGCATTGTCATTAAGTACAAAAAGAGAGCTATAATTATTAAAATATTGAAGCTACATGATTAGAGGCTTCATTACCTCTAAATTGAAGGGATTAGCCTCTTATATTTGTTATCAAAACAACAAATATAACTTGCAACATGAAAGAAAAAGAAAAGGAAAAAGAGAGCAAAGTAAAGAAAAGAAAAAAAACTATTCTACTTGCATGGAAAATAAATCTACACTACTAACATGAAAATAAATAAACAAAAGAAGCATATAAAAGAAAGAGAGCACTAATTAACATTGCATTAAAAAATTGAAAGTTACATGAAATAAAAATGGCTAAGTAGCCATGAAAAGAAAAGAGGAGCTTTCTTTTATTTTGAGCCTAAAACTAATGAAGAGGAAGTGGAGGAGGTTGCATGAACATAATGAGTTATTTATACAAGCATGAAACCCTAATTCATAATTTGGGGAATGCCCTAAATGCCCTTGAGGTAGTGTGGAGGCCAAGTAATCATTAGCTTCTATTAATCATCATTTAAGTGCACATGAAGCCATTAATTCCATAAGCATGTGCATTGGCCTCTAAGTTGTACATTAAGGTAGGTGGATAAGTGGGGCCCTTCATGTTCTTCACTTTGAATTATTTCCATCTTTATTCCTTTGTATTCATTTTGTGCATGCATGTGTTTTCATGAAACCACTCCTATTTGACAACAAATTCCTATATAAATATATATAAATTTTCAATTAATTTTTCTCAAAGAAATATATGCACAAAAATGATAGTTTTACCCTTATACGAAGATGGATATGTGACAATTTAGAATTAATATGGATTTTGGTTAAAGAAAATAAAAATACCCAATATGATCATTTATTTAATTTAAATATGGTGGTAAAAATATGCACATTTACGTGTACATCAAATACCCCCAAACTTATCTTTTTATTCGTCCTCGAATAAAGAAAAACTAAGATAAATCCGTTTATGTAGGGAGAACGATTGCATTGAGCGTATGCAACAAGCTGTTAAACCTCTGGGTGTCCCCAGTAGGACGATTGTTGTCTCGTGAGGGTTTTGAGTGGATACTGCCCACAAAATCCAAATGCAGGATGAAAATATTTACAAAATGCAAGATTTATTGACAAAGAGGTGAATGTGAGTTTTGAAAATATGCATAATGAAGGATTCGTTTTTAAATCGACATAAATAAGTTAAATATAGGTTTTGGTTATTATCTTGAAAATTTATGTCATTTTATCGTCAAAATTTCTAACAAAAATCAAGTTATCATAACAAATAGACTGTAGTTTAACTCGTTGTTTTGGTTAATAACACAATGTAACTATGAAATGGATCCTTAGTTGATCATCAAAGTTTATCAAAGTGGTATTTTCATTTCTTTTCAATAACAAATCAAATCAAATAAGTAAAAATAGTGCTAGGATTTCAATTGCTTGCTCTCTCATTATTTGCAAGAAAAATTGCACACCTAGCTCAGGTAAACTGAGGCCAGATATATCACCCATGCACTGCCATTCGGGCTTATGTGAGGGGAGTACAGAGCATGGCGAGTGCACATACTTCCATGCATACACCTACCGACCGTAGGTGGTTTTTATTAAGTCTGTTCTTTTTTTTTCTTTTTTTTCATGTGTTCCATACATGCATAAACGCGAGGACTTTAAATGAGCACGAAAGCACGTAATTAAAGATTCCAAGTAATTCACCCATGCATAACCGTGAGGACTTTTAAATGAGAGTGAATACTTTGGATGTTATTATTTGTATATTTTTGTATATTTTTTTTTAAGAAAGAGAGTTTTGCAACATCATATTAGCACCATTTAACTTAGAAGACAAAAAAATGTTATATCTTTACTTGAATTCAACCACTTTTTAAAACAAAGATTTTCAATTAGGATGTATTTCATAATTAACATGTATGAATCTTCCTATATACTAGTTAAACCATCGTTATTTTTAATCAAACTTCATTTTTATTTTTGTTAAGACAAATAAATTTACAAAAATTTCAATTTAATAAACCAAAACCATATATTATCCTATAGTGTTTCTTTAAAAATAAATCAAATTTTTTTTTTGTATTTTTTAAGTTTTGAAAAGAAAATGTAAAATAAACTATGAAAAACCAAAAAGATGATGAGACTCCCCCACACTTGATTTTGACTGTGTCCCCACAGTCAACCCAAGTGGAAGGTGAAAGAAGAAAAACATAACCTTTATTTAAATGAAAATGAAAAGATGATCATTTACATGACATCAGAAAGTATGCCGTTAAAGAGTAAATGAACTGATCTTCCAAAAACCGAATCATTTGTCTCACCATGCACACGAGACACATCTTAAGCTTAGAAAACCAAATAGTAAAAGATTTTGAAGTTGAATGTGGATTTAGAAAAACGAAAGTCATTTTACTGAAAATCGTACGAGTTGTTTTATTTTCGATGATTTTTGCGATTGAAAAAACAATTGATTGAAATTCACATTTATTTTCACCGAATTGAAATTCAAGTTTATCATTGAAAAATTCCTTCAAATTATCGATTTTAAAGTCAAAATGGTAATCGAGATCTTCCCCAACATAGTTTAATGACTCATTTTCGAAAAGTCCATAAAATTCGCGTTTAGTAGATTCATCTTCCTTCGTTGGATTATTAACAACTTCATCGCATATATCCATTTCAAAATCCAAAGTTGTTGTATTCAAATTTTCAGAAAAAGGAAGATCGAATTTTATGTTTGGTCCCACACTCTCAAAAGAATTGAAATCCAACTTAATTACCGTATTTTTAACAACTTGTTTAAGATTTTCATTATCAATTTCAAAAGTTGTTATTTGAAAATCATCGATTTGGGTAGCTGATGTCCGATAGCCTGTGTATGGCTTTCATCTAGCCGTGGACGCATGGATCTTTGATTGTAGTCAGAAGAGGTTAAACTTTCAGTAGGTGAATAGGAAGCCTGATCCCTCCTAGATCTCCTTCGTCTTTCATGGTTCAGTCAATTGGTCAACTCAGCGTTGGCACAGAGTTGCTAAGTAAAATGCTGGTGGCTTTGAGTCAGCTCTTGCATTAGTAGTTGGAACTCTTCCCTGGTGACTTGGCCCTGTGGATCTAAAGGTCCGGTAGCATTCTGGTCGGTAGGAGGAAGTTGTGCGGGGTTTTGTCTGTCCCATCCTTCTGGATCAGTAGCTATTGAAGTAGTCCTGGTGTTGTCCATAGTGGATATCGAAGTTCTCACCTAGACTTGGTACAAATTTGAATAGGATGGAAGAACTTCTAGGCTTGAAATCTGGATCTCCTCCTTAGATTCTTGCAATCCGATATCGACAATAGATCCAATTAGTATGTAAAAAACTGGGTTTTCTCAGTGAAAGCACCAAAGTGTTTGTACCAAAATTGGGCAAAACACTCTTCGGATGTGTTTAAAGAGATAAAATAAAGAAGATAAATGTAAAATGAGGTAGATCTAACATACAAACCAATCAACAAATAAGAAAATGCATAGAAACACATGAATTTAGAGCGGTTCAGCGTATTGCCTACATCCACTATGAAATGGCTAATATTTATTGAACTTTACTCGGTGATTACAAACGAATGTGATGGTACAATTGAAGTGTAACAATGATTTCGGTAGAGTATTAGCATAGAGAAGCCAAAAAAGTCCATTTTATATAGGTCTAGGGTCACAGTTTATAGCCGTAGGCAGCAAATATTTCACCCATATCTTGAAAGACTTCTTCCCTCACGTGGGTGGGCCCACGGGATCTAGTTCAGGTGATTTTGACTCGATATGGGAGCGATACGAATTGAGTTCGTATCAATCCATAGTTGTTCCTTTTGGGATGAAATTGATCAGATACATTCTTGAAATTGTAGACAAGCTCCTGTGAAAATTTGGTGGCATTTGGACTTGTAGATTTCGAGTTATGATCGATGCAAGTTGAATTTGTTGAAGGCTGTCGAGTTCGCATCGCTCCTGTTCCTATCACTTCTAGGCACGTGATGACCGATGATGCGGTGCTAACTTTTATGATCGATCCACTTTTCATGCCAAGCGACCGAGTCTTTCCCTTAGACGTGCCTTACTCGCATCGATGCATTTTAGCCTCGTTTGTATCAACAGTTTGTTGCCAACTTCGTATCGATCAGATATAAATTTTCGTGTCGCTTGCTAGTGTTAGGATCGTATCGATAGTACACATTTCCATTCGTTATAGGCTCAAATATTTTGTATCGATGATTCAATGGCCTTTTCGTATCGATATAATAAAGGTGACGTTCGCATCGATCCATGTGGCGCTTTTCGTATCCATAGATGGTTGATCAATACGAAACATATGAATGAGTGGATCGATATGAAGTGCATGGTTTGATTGACACGAAGCACAATCCCTTATGGATACGAATTGACTTGATCCCAATGGTTATGAAGAAGAACACACTCGGTCGGTACGAAGTGAGGTGTATGTGATGGATACGAAGTGAAACTGTTTGCTTAGATTGATACGAAATTGCTAATGCTTTGTCGTGCATGTGAAGGAGACCGCCTGGGATGGATGCAAACGAGGATAGGTACGGAAGGTGTTGCCTTGGAGGGATACGAATGAGTTTGGATTTGATGGATACAAGCTAAGGGCTTTACTTTTGACTTTGGTCGATTCATAGCTCTAACCCAAAATAGCTATCTCCTTGGCCCGAAGTAGAATGCCTGAGAACTCGAAGTAAACCTAGGGACGACTTGAAGCAAACTCCAAGCAACTTGAAGCGACTCGACTTGGATCTATCAATATGTTGAGCATACGAACCCCGATTGACTTGAAATTTGGAACACTGGCTCTCATAGCTTTGCTTGTGGTGTCATGTTAATCGTGGCTCGATCCGGACTTGGATAAAATTCACTAGTATCCACAGCGAACTCGGGTACAACCGATCTTCGAGACGGACTGCCATTGGTTTCCAGCCAATCCCTTGATGCCACGGCCTTGCCAAAAGGCGGGATAACACATGTTACTTTTTTTAAATAATTTATGCAAATGTATAATATATTTAAAGTGTATACATATAATCTTATAAATAAAATATCAATATATATGCATATTATTATAATATATCTATTTAATATAAATAAGTTATTTATATATTAAAAAAATGATTTTTTCAAATCATGATATATATATATATATATTAATATACATATAATAACAAAATAATATTTTATTTTATGTTGACATATAAACATAAACATATTTATAATACATAAGCATATATTCATTAATTAGAAAAAATACTAAAAAAGGTATAAAATTCCAAATCATGTACACAACATAGGAAAATTTTGACATTATTTTAAAATATATTTTAATCGAATATCCATTCAAAATTACATAAAATATTAAAAAATTAGTTTCAAAATCATTTTTCAAATTTTAAATCTCTAGTAAATCACAAATGATATTTTGAAGTTCGAATTTTTTCAACCATTTTATCGGCTCGAATTTATTTTAAATAATTATTAGATTTTGACCGAATTAAATAATAATTTTTAAAAATAACGAGCATATTTTTTAATTTTTTATTTTATGGCCAAGATCGTATCTGATGTTAAACTAATTTTATAAAATTTAATAATATTTTTTCAAAACATATTTGATTTTATATGATTTATTTATTTAGTATATTGATTTAAATAATATAAAATTATTATTATTATAAAATTATTTCCTTACCGTCAAAAACTACTATTACTATAATATTTTATATGTTAATTATATAACCAACAACAAATATTATATGATGATGTAATTGAATACAAACCATATATGTGTAATTAAATAATATATACATATATACATATATATGTGATTTAATAAAAATTAACTATAATACATTTATTTATTGTTGTACCGATCTAATATGTATAATTTTTTTTAATTTTTTTATATAGGTATATACATGCAAAATAACCAAACTAATTTGTGACAGCATTGTTATATATCAGAACCATCACCTAACTGATAATATAATAATAATTTACATATAGTACAATATTATTGTGAAGATGGGCCTTTTCGACCCTCAAAAGTCTACACTAACACATCCAAGGTATTCATGTATCGAACACCTAAGTGCCGAAAAGACAGATTGTTAGGGTGAAAGAAAATAAAAGATAGAACAGAATCATACATCGCGGCGAGTAATATATATTGTGCAATAGATCTTCAAAAAAAGAACTTTAAAAACATACAACAATTCAGAGTAACCAACCTATCATCGGCGTAGATAGTTATAATAGCCTATCATTATAATTTCGATCAACACAAACAAGTAATAAAGTGGAAAATAAAATACATCAGGTCTTGGAGGCATCCAACTCGTCTTCTGAAGCACCAAAGTGTCCATAACTAAATCTAGATATGTACTTGGATCTTCCCGGAGCGTTATAAGAAACTAACACCTGTATTAGTTTGAAAAATCAGCATGAGAAACTCAAGCATATGGATTATTAAATTTTATGAAACCCTTCAAAAAAGGTATCTCGTAAGACCACTCTACACATTAACATGGATGATTTTTTACCTTATGGTCGCTAAACTATTTTATAAGAAAATCTCATGATATTACAGATAATGCCTAGGCTTTAAAATAAATATTCAACATAGCCAGAATTGCTACAATAATAATATTCAACAACATAATTAGTATACAACCAAATCCGTAAAGGTACGTATTGGGAAATGGATTTCATACAATAACAAGGTAAGGGACTAACTTCCATACCGTACATCTCTAGAGAAAATGTACAAAGGATGAAAATGTTGAACCCCTAATAACCAGGACCAGCCTACCCATTCCTGGACAATACCGAATATGATCATCCCTTGGTTGCAGCTTACAACTGTTGTAACGAACATAGGATTTTCGATCCTTGAAAATCGACATCAATACATCCACTGTACAGAATGCCGAGCCATTGAGTGCCGAAAATACCAGTTCATTAGGGATGAAGAAGAAAAGGTAGAAGAAGAAACAAAAAAACAACACGGAATCTCATAATCGCAACAGAACAAATTATAATCTATAATAACAGATTGTAAATACAAGAACTGTACTGTTAATATATATACCATTATCAGAGTACAATAGACAACAATCAATCTGGATAGTTTAATAACTTGTCCTCACACCGCAGAAATACAAATCAAGTATGGAAATACGTATTTCATCAAGCTCATCTCTTGAGCTCCATAACATCCTATCCTGAATCTGTAATACTCGGTCTGGCCCAAGCATTATAGTAAAATAACACCCGAGTTAGTTTGGAAAATCAATGTGAGAAAACACACCCAATTCGAATTATTAACTTTTATCAAAATCCTTTAAAAACAAAGGTATTTTGTAAGACAACGTCACACATAAACACGACGGGTTTTTCCCTTACAATAACCAAACTTCGATTATAATCCATTACCTAGAGACATCTTGATATAAATCCTTCATCTCTAAATATTTTCAAAAACCATCATTTTCTCACTTAGAAAATATTATAATCCATTTTTCCGAGATCATTTCTAATATCAATACTTAGGAGTTTTTCTTATCCTATCTCCTACATTTTCAAAATTATATTAATTCCTTTAAACTTTCCAAGGTTGATTATACTTACTTATAATCTCGTCTATCCATTTACAACTTCTTAAAAATCATAATTGTTTTCCACATCTCGAGATAGTTCAAATCATTTTCAAAACACTATATATATATAATAAGTATTTTTAAAGAATGATAATTTATTTTTAAAAACACGTTTAAGTAATTATTTAAAATTTTAAAATACTTAAATCAACACTGATACTTCATTCCCGTTTACATTTTCAATTAACAAATTGATTTTATGAAGCTTATTATAAAACTAGAAATTTTTTCAATTAATATTAACTATTCGAAAAAGAATCCACTTTCGAAGTATTTTATTACTAAAGCAGCATTAACTTACATAGTTTGAATATACAAAAATTCTCTTTTGAAACAATTTAACTTCTCGATAAAAATATATTTTTAGAATTACAATGTTCAATTTCAATTTATAAATCCCTCTTGATTCACTACACGTGGATTTCATTTCCGTTCCCTTAGCCATTCCCACATTTCGAAATAGAAACCGCTATTTTTCCTCAAACCGATTTCCATATTCTGATATAAATACACCCTATAAATTTATATTCCCAATTTATCAACTGACATCGTTTTACCCTTATTTATAAACATCGTTATGAATTTATAAGCTCCTTTGAGTTTCCACTTGTTTATAAAACTAATTTCGTTTATAAAATGCCATTTTATAAATCCATTTCTTAATAAGTTTCATTTATACCACAAATCTATTTTCAATATCGATTTCAACTCCTCTTCATATTTTTCAGAAATATCATTTAAAAATCCGTCGTTTTCAAAAAATCGTCTTTATAAATTATTTTTAAACCTCTATTTAAAATATAGTTTTTCCCGAATATTCAAGTACAATCTAAAAATCAATATATCATTTTATCCAAATCAATTTCATTTAAAATAATCCAAACTTCGATATACAATATTTCTATATCTAAAATCTCCTTTTAAATTCCTTCAAATTCCAAAGATATTATTTTGGTATTTAAAATACCAAAATTCAGACCAGTGCTACTATAGCGTCCAATAATTGATCACATCACAACAATAATCTATAACGAATTATTCTAACGCATCATATATCAATATATATGAAATTTAAAATCAACATTTTTGAGGAATCCAGTTGGATCCCTCGAACCTGTTTTCCTTACATCCACAAATGTTAATACAACAAAAATTACCAATCCCACATTGAAGGGGATATTGCGGTATATAGGGTCATCCACTATTATGCGAGGTACATATGGTCTCATCCGTTGAAATATGCGGGAAGATCAATCCAACTACTAATATATATACTACTATATATGTAATATAACATCATTCAATAGATAATAATTTTATAAATTCAACCAAGCATCCAATAATAAATTTTAATTGTTTAAAATTAAATTTGGCAATCTAAATGAGTGAGAATTTCTCTCCTTGATTTAATTGCATATATTTCTAGGTATGAACCAACTCGATTTGTTTTCAAGATTTTACACCTCGTATGCAAATTTTTATTAATTTCATTAGCTAACTCAATATAAATTTTTAATTGATTAACTAACCATGAAATTTAATTTTTAAAACAATGAATACCTTAGCATTAGACGCCACAACAAGCTTCATAACTTCTCCATCCCCAACAACAGCCGAGTGTTGCTCCGCCCTCCATCACGCATGCACAAAGACTGCCAACCGCACCCATCGTCTAAACTCTACCTAACGCGAACCTTCCCCAATTCCTAACTACAGCACGCGCCATGACTACACTCAAACCCTAGATGTCTTTCGATCTCCATCATCGTGATGCCTGCCTGCCTCGAAAGTAGCGGGTACATGCCACCAATTCCCAAACTCGCAAAAACCCCACACAGCGAATTCCAAATGCCACAGCACAACGATTCTCACGCCTAATGATTTCTTCCCCCACGCGCCTAATCACGACAAACACGAGGTATTCCAACACATAGTCGCATCGACTCACTTGCCAACAGCCATGAAGCCCACGCGACATCAATCGCCACCGACCCGTTCACTCTCGTCGCCTGTAGCTCGAGCACGAGCTTCACCATCGCGATGCAAATCTCGTTCTATTATATATTATTTTAAATTTTTTCTCTTTGAATTCAATTTCTTATTTTCTTTTTCTTTTTCGCGCTTTGAACTGAAGAGGAGAAAAGGGAAGTGTGATTTGAATTGGGAAAAAGACTGTCTTCATGGATTTAGATAGAGAAAGGACATATTAAAAAGAAAAGGGTACGGGTATGAGTAGGTAGGGTGGCTTGAGTTGACCATTGATTCGAAATTTTATAAATTTTATTTTCACAATATCCTACATCATATTTTGCAATTTTGAACCCTGAATGAGGCGTGCCGCCTGGTGCTTCTAATGTTATACTGCTATTTTGAACTTAATGGAACATGTCTCGAAGCCTAGTTCGACCCTATGGAGAAGATAGCTTTTAAAATCGACTATTTAAATTAAATTCAATTAAATTATTTCTACGCGTTTTAAGATCGCATGGTCAAATGGTGAATCCAAACGCTACGAAATTCGAAATCCGAAAATATCACATTATTACGGATCGAGTAGAACTGGTTTTGTCGAGTTCCGAGACTATGCCCCGAATTGCTATTTTAAATCGTCGATAGATCGACGATTTCCTTTTTTTACGAAATCGCTTAAAATTTCAGTTTTAAAAACCTATTAACTCAATTATAATTCCAGTAGAATTTATATTGACATTAGAAATCATTTTCGATTCATATTCTACTCCAATTCAATTATCTAAGCGATTTCCAATTATTAATTCAACAATTAAATTTATCCAATAAATGCTATATTTGAAACTTAAGTTTTATTCCACTTTTTTGATCTTTAAATTCCATATTAAAATTCTATTCACATTTCAAAAATCAACATTTAAAGTAAATTAAATGTTCAAAATCAACGACCAAAAACCCGGGTCGTTACATTCCTTCCCCTTTAAAAGAATTTCGTCCCCGAAATTGCTAAGGTAGAAAAACGTTTCAAACCCATTAACTTACTCAAAACCCACTTAGTGAAAATTCGATATTTCACTTTTCTAATCTTTTAGTTCCAACCTAACAATTAATTCTCAATTCTATTTCCACATCCTTTATTCCAATCACAATTCGAAATCAAATTGCCGTTAACAAAAAATTTCAAAATTTTTCCAAGACCCTAAATTTTCGATTTTTTTGGCAAAGTCTTCCTTGTACGGAGAGCCTTTTGCAATATGACAAGAGAGATAAAAGATATACATCGACCCACGTGGCTGGAAAATACAATATAAATCAACATTCATATATTTTGTGATATTTAATCTGAAAACGTACCTTATTTTAGCATTTTTAAGCGAGCGGCTTATTTTTATGCAGTTTGCACGACCAAAATCAAGTAAAACAACTCTGTATACCTGTACTTACTCAATTTAAACACGTAAGTACCAAAAAACATGTAATTTAATAACATTTCACTCATTTAAATGGTTAAAACACAGAAGCTTCATAACTCAATGATGCTAAACATGTATTATAAGCAATTATATGGTTCCGATACTAATTTAATTACTTTCAATCGACTCATATTCAATTCGAATGATTTATGACCCGATTTACATGCATTCACTTCATAATTACACACATTATAATTAAATTCATTCCAAATTGATTAAAAATAAATCTATTCACTTTCTATTAATTCGCAGAATTTTATTTACTTTTTTCACGTCAAACGACGATCTTTCGATGCAAATTCGGCGATATTCATTTAGTAAAATAACCATTTCAGTTTATAGCTATTTTAAATTGATTCCAAATCATTTTTTATTCAATTCTATTCCATTTCAAATTGATTCTCAATCAATTTATTTACATTCCATTCGTGTTATATTCAAATCCATTTTACTTAACTTGAAATCATTCCATGCTAATTTATTAAATAACTATTTCACAAATTTATTTAAGCCAAGCTTCCATATTAACTTAAGTTAATTCATTTATTTCACATTATTTAAACCCTATAACTTAAGTTTATTACTCTTGCAACCAAATCCCATTTTCATTTTCAGATTGATTCTCATTCAATTAAATTTCATTTCATTTTACTAGTTAATTTAATTAGTTTATTCATTTATCCCACTTCAAATTTAATTCCATACCCAAATTCATTCTCGAATTCATTTAAACAATATCCAAGTCATTTCAATTTATTTACACTTAAGTCGAATTTATTTATAACTCAAATCGTCACTATTTCATTTCATTTCTATTTTATTCAACGAAATTTCAAATATGATTAATTCTCTTACTCTTTAAGTCGAATTCCATTTATAACTCAAGTCCCACATTCAATTTAAATTTTCATCCACAATTCTATTTACATAACCAAGTTAAATTACATTCCCATATTCAATTAACTAATTAATTTATCAAATTAGTTCACTTCCATTTTATAGTTCAAAACCTGATTTTCCGTTCAAAAATCACTTTATTCAATTTACTTGAGTTCTATTTCACTTTTCAATTTTATAAGTTACACAACTTATTTTTTTTCACAATTCAGTCAATTTCATACTTGAATATATTCACATTTTATTATTATTAACTCAAGATTATACAAAATTTTATAGCTTAAATATATATTCATTCCACTAACTCCCAATTTTTTTGTAAGCTATCCAAACTTTATTTATTCACAATTCTAGAATTTCCTTTTCCACTTAATATTTTATTTAACTTAAGTTAAACTTCCATTCTAAACTCCAATGCTCCACACTTTCATTTCTTATATTTATTTTTTCCATTCACTTATTCATTTTCAATTCAATTCATTTAATTTTATATCTCAATCCCAATCGATATCATTTCCAATCCAATTTTATTTAACTTAGCTCAAGTTAAATTTTACTCATTTTAACTTACTCAAGTTAAAATTTATTTCCAAGATTCAATTTCCATATTTTTCTGTAAAATCATTCACCATTTATAAGTTCATAACTTATTTTTTGATATTTCTAGAACATTTACTAAGAATTTCAAAATTAAAGCACCTGGTATTTATTTCAATTCACTTTGAAATCAAATCACACACACACACACAACTCTCTATGGTTTAACAAACCACTTCCTTGGATATTAAAAATCAACCTAATTTTTTTTCCAATAAAATTCCTTTCGAAATTTCCAAAACAACACTTGTTTTCCCCAAAAATCTCCATATCCAACCACCCTGGTGGCAATCCGTCACTTAGAAACTCAAAATTGAATACTAATGATGTGGCCGTCATCACCAGAATTATTTTCCAGCGACTAAAGTGAGTTTATTGCTTCACCACTTCCAAAATCCATTTTTAAATCCAATTTAAAGTATTTTCTCGTCCAAAAATAATATCACCATTATTTATTTCAAAATGGAAACCTTTCCAAAAATCTCCGGATTTAAATTTCCAAATTTTGGTTTGAATCCATTTGTAATTTTTAACTCATTCATACAATTCATTCTTATACAATATAATTTAGTTTTATTAAACCATTTCCAGTTTTATAACTTTATTTTGATAATATAGTAGTAACGAAACACACCAATATACTATAATAATTTTCAAAAATTATTTCTTTTATATCAAAATATAATTTGGGTAAAATTATTTCTTTTACCCATTCCCAAAACTATACTATGTTGAATCACTCCATTCAAGTGTTCAGAAACCCTTATCGATGTCGTGGCATCCCACTACTCGACAAAAATTTATATATCACCCAACGGAGTAATCAACACAATGTAAACCATTTTATATTCACTAACAAATATGCGCTCGTATCTATTAATACACTCAAACTCATTCTAGGGTTCAACCGAACCCTTTCTCTAATGAGCATTCCCCACCAAAGCCAAGGTTCCCGCTTGACCTTCAGCTCTGATACCACTGTAACGAACATGGAATTTTCGATCCTCGAAAATTAACATCAATACGTCCACTGTACAGAACGCCGAGAAATCGAGTGTCAGAAATACTAGTTCATTAGGGGTGAAGAAGAAAAGGTAGAAGAAGAAACAGAAAATAACAACACAGAATCTCAAAACCGCAGCGGAACAAATTATAAAATATAATAACAGATTTTAGATACAAGAAATGTACCGTTAATATACATTCCATTATCAGAGTATGATAGAAAATAATCAATCTGGACAGCTTAATAACTTGTCCTCACACAGGGGAAGTACAAATCAAGTATGGAAATATGCCTTGTCATCCGGCTCGTCTTATGAGCTCCATAGAATCCTATCTTGAATCTGTAATACTCGTTCCGGCCCTAGCACTATAATAAAATAACACTTAATTCAGATTGGAAAACCAGCGTGAGAAAACACACTCAATTTGAATTATTAAATTTATCAAAATCCTTTGAAAACAAACGTATCTCGTAAGATCACGTCTGTTAGCACCAGAATTTCTCACTAACACCCAAAGAAGGATTTATGTACAGAGATTAATGAAGACAGAAAATTAAAATAGAGGAATATGTATAGAATTAATTGCAAAAACTAGAACACCAGGTTTGTTGTGGTTCGGCATAACTGCCTACGTCCACTTTATGTTTAATCTTTATTGCTTTTTTAGATAATTGAATACAGATACAATCCGTACACCAACAACTTGAATAAAAGTTCAAAATGAAAAATAATAAACCTTGGAAATGGTAGAGTCTCCCCAGTGTTCTCTCAAAAATAAGGTCCCATGTGCCCCTGCTCTTCTTTTTATAGGCGAAGATAGGCTGGACTTCCTTCGCGGGCCCAGGAACAAAGTACTTGGCCCGTAGCAAGTGGTTTTTGCGCACCGAGCCAGAGATGCCAAATAGTAGTTGTCGAGCGAGAAATTCCGGTCGAGAATTATTTGGTCGATCATCAAGTGACTCGAAGTAAACCCTCTGGAGAGCTGAAGCAGATAGTATGTTGACTTGGAGCGAAATCATGTCGAACGGTGAAGTCTGTTGTATGGCTTCACTCTCTTGATCGAGTGGTGCGTTCTAGAATACTTGGTATTGTTCATTTGAGCCGAATCCTCTTGTGCCGAGCGATGGTGGTCGAGCCAAAGAATGCCAAGCGATGGTGTTTGAACCAAAGAATGCCGAGCGATGGTGGTGAGACCAAAGAATGTCGGGTGGTGAATTTAAGCCGAGCGGCACATAGGCCGAACGATACCTAGGTCGAGCGGCACCTAGGCCGAATGGTGAACTTAGGCAGGGCGGCACTTAGGCTAAACGATACCTAGGCCGAGCAGCACCTAGGCCGAACGATGCAGTCAGGCTAAACGATACCTAAGCCGAGTGGCACCTAGGCCGAACCGTACTTGCAGCCCGAATAACACTCAATATCTTCCTCTTATAGCCGAGCCAAGCAACCGAGTAACATTCGCCCCCCAAAGTGTGTTGTGTGGAACGACACGACACACTTTGAATTGGCGTCCGGTTTGCACTTTCGAAAGTCGAACGTATATAACTTAAACTTGAAACATGGTGGACCTACCTCATATCTTGTACGTTCTTAATTTCATTTCCTTCTCTTTAGAGACACGTTATGGTTCGGCATACCGACATCGAGCCATGCACTCAGTTTACTTGTGCTGGGGTACGCATGTCCAAGAACCGACTTCCCAACACACACCGACCGGTTGTACAGGATATGGCCTTTTCACCTTCCTCATTCCCTTATATAAGCTTTGACCTTTGCTCTTTCTTCTTTTTCTTACTTCTACTTTGTTTTCCTAAGAACATTAGTTCACTTCTCGCCGAGCCCCACTTGCTACCCAGCCTTCCACCAAACTCGAATTGTCTACCTCACTACTTTAATTAATCACTAATACGAACGAACCTCCTATCCAACACTACAAAGTTTCCGAATACTTCGAGCTTTTTTCCTTGGTATGAATTTATTTACAAACCCGACATTATATCAAACTCCGGTGCCTATGTGGACAAACCCACCGTCTCCCCTCTTCATTTGTTGCAGGGATAAGGAGAATAGATCTAGAGGAAGAAGGGAGATGGATTAAGAATAGGAAGTGGACTCTAGGTTAGGGTCTTAGAAGAAGGTTAGGAGTTGTTCCTTAATGAAGAAGGATGCAGAGAAGAGGGGTTTGGAAATTTGAGAGTAAGTGTGGGCCGGTTAGAGTTCTGGGAGTAGGTCGGTTTCTTGGTCAGGTGGGTCGTCTTGTTGTTAGGAAGAGATAGGAAGTTTGTGGGTCGGTAGGTATGATTGGTTTCTGGACTTAGGGACAGTGGCCCGGTGCCGTTCGATATTGAGGGAGATAGTGTGATTTATCCACTTGAGTGTAGTATTATGGCCTGGTCAGGGACCGCGAGGGTGGCTCGGCATACCGAGCAAGCATGGCTCGGCATGGCCCTCACGGTCCATTCCGTGAAGAAAGAGATCGTTGGAGAGGAGAGTGAGTGGCTCAATGGTTTCGGTCTAGATAGGTCGTTGAGTAGTGAAGAGGAGAGAAGAGAGATAGGCTTTATGGATCGGCACCGAACGGGGCATTATGGTTCGGTATACATGTATTCGAATAGGCGACCGGCCCTTGTTATGGGGATCGACATCGACATACTTACCTTACCTTAACTCGCAAACAAAACATTGCTGCTTATTCCTACACTTATCCACGTACCAATAAATCCACGACACAAATCTAAGTCCATAAGCATATGGAACTGATTAAGACTAATAACTCCATGATCGACATCATAATAAACGTGAACTTAAAACTTTGTAAAAAAGGCAACTCAACGCTCGTCATGCTACACTTTACTCTTCAGGACCCTAATTTATTTGTAATCTTTGCACGAACCATCACATTAGCTCACACACTACATGGGGGGAAAATCATTGTCGTTATGTCTAATTTTGATTGACTTTTAAGTATAGTCCAAACAAGTTTTTATCCAGATTCGACGCTTATTGAAGATGTCTAGAAAATCGAGCTCTGCCACAGTATCAGATAAACCCGAGCCAAGTTTTCAACAGGAAGTAGTGGAAACCTCAAATCCATCGACAACTCTTGCTTAGAATATCCCGAGTCCAATGACTGCATCTGTTGATTTGGCTTCGGATGCCCTAGATGCAACAATCATCCTAGACAATCTGGTTGATTCTCAAGCTTCGAGAATCAATGAAAATGCTCTTCGCCGACTATGCTCAATCCATGGAATTCCTTTCGACGATGTACTGGTTCCATCGGAACAAGATCCACCTCACCTGCCCCCAGCCGGATATACTGCCTATAATAAATTCATATGCTTGGTTGGTAGCGTGGCACCATTCAACTCCTTCCTCCATGATGTGTTGCAGTATATTGAGATTGCCCCAGCACAATTACATCGCAATAGTCATGCGTTTGTATATGGCACGTGCATTCTTTTCATGAGCATTCTATTCAGACTCACTACTCCCGGCTATATCCGCTATATTTGTCGTTTCAAAAGACTGTCTGACAGCCCATCTTTCATATTCCTTGAGCCACATAACAAGTGCCAAATCCTTATGGGGACGTGGAGCAAATTCGTCCAATATAGGCAAGAATGGTTTTATGTGCGTTGTCCCGCTGGCTTTGCGAGGAGAAGGCTAAAAGGTAGTAAGTTTCTTTCCTGGATCAATACTTGTACGTGGAAGAAAGTGCATCCTTTCTAAACCCTTTCTCTACTTTTATAGATATCAGCCCACGTCCCGAAGGCTTCGGGTACTCTAAAGCCGTCAAAGCTATTCGAGCTGTTCCCGCGGTAGACCGGGACATCAGATCCATCATTACCAATGAATCACACTCGAAATTTGGCTTGTTGGCGGAAGGTTGTTGAATAAGTCTTCCTCACAGCTCCATCATAAGTGGGCCTTCAAAACATTATGCCCTCGACACACTCGAGGAGGGCGAGATTAGAGAAACTGAGGCGCCAAAAGCACCGGGTGAGAATATAAGTCCTACTCTAGAACCAGTGGTTGAGGCACATGGCACCGATCTATGGCCTCCCCTTCGAAGGGGAAAAAGAAGCTGGCTTACAGTTTGAGGAAAAAGATAATAGGCGGAACCTCAAAGGTCACAATCACTTCAATGGAGAAAGAGCCGTCTTGAGAACACTTAGAGGGTTCACTGAAAGGCTTATCTGACCTCACTATTCTCGAAGACTTGTTCAACTATGGCTTCAATGATCCAGAAGCCCTAAAAATTCATTCGCCCACGAAAGGCGATGAAGACGTTAAAGCCCATAATCAAGGAGAAAAAACTCCGATAAGTAAAGCCAAAGAAACCAGTCCGTCCAGGGAAACACTAGGACACACACAATAACACTTACGCTTCATTTTGCACCTAAACTTCAGATATCAAGTTATTCCTGCTAACTAGTGTTTACTTAATTTCTGTGTAGGTGATATGGGACGCTCCCACAGATTCGACCGCCTTCGCTGGTCATCTATTTTTCATCATTCTGGCTGGGATTCGGGATCCGACAAATGCCGAGATAGAGATGACTATAGCGATAGGGACTATCGCTCCCGGGATTCATCATCTCGAAGGAAAACTTACCATCAGTCTTCATACCATCACGATCCTCCCTCTAACCCGGAGCAAGAACCGGGAGAAATCTGGTCATAAGGGGTCCCAGTCTGATACTCCCCACGACCAGCACTTGTTCATCTAGCACCAGGCAATCCCATGAAGTTTACTAAAATCCCATGGTCTCTAGACAAACTTCTTCTGCTCCCGCTCATGATCCGCCGATAGCGAAAAAGCTTGCCGAGCTTAAGGCCACGTTCCCTAAAATATGCTTCGGTGGTCTGAAGTTTCTTCCAATGATTCATCACATTCTGAGGCATATCAAACAAAGTGCAATTGCTTGCAATAATGATGTCTACATTCAACATGATGCATTTGTTCGTTTGGCAAAAAAAGTTTCAGAAGCTTCTATCGAACGCCAACATGAAATCGATCGTCTGAAACTCGAATCCATCCATGACAAAGACATCATCAAAGCCTAGGATGAAGATCTTTTCTCATACGAATCTCAGTTTGAAACTGCTCAGAAAAATGCTAAAGACACAGCTGAGGTAGTTAAGCGTCTGGAGGCCACACATAAGAAATAGATCAACGAAGCGGTTCAACGCTGTGGTGCCTTAGCTTTAGAGAAAGACTTCATTCAGAAGGAGAGAGATGTGTTTGCTTAGCGAGTCAAAGTGTTGAAAGAGATACTTCTCAAATAGAAGGAGGAAAAGACTGCTGCTCAAGAGGAGTCGCAACGATATTGCGACGAGATCATTGCTACACGACTCCTGAAGATAAAGCTTGAAGAAGAAACCTCCAAGGTTGAAATGCTAAAGGATGAGGCCCATGAAGATGGCAAAAGGATAGCGCTCACGGAAATTGACTCTTGCCTTGAGGCGGCTATGGGGGCTGGAAGGGAGGAAATCAAGTGCGTGTTTGATCCGCATATAGCCGAGTATAATGCTCGAATTCTCATGCACCGTGACTTAACATTTCTCGGCGAGAGTTACCTCGAATCTCTGACCGAAGCATGGAAGACTTTGATAAAGATCAAAAAGGTTGAGTCGGGCACTGAAGAGGTTAACGAAGATGCTTTAGTGAAGGAGCTTCTTCGATGGAATAAGCCTTTGGACTTGTCCGCAGCGAAAGCTCTTTATAGCAGATACTCTTCCTCGTCGAAAGGAAAGAATGACATTGTCGGCCTATATGGAACCAAGTCTCCAGTCGTCCCCTACTCAATTGTCTGGTTGCCCATCACTTGACCATTTCGAGCAGCACATTGGCTATGACCCAAAAGATCCTGGCCTTGATGTTCATGTTCTATCTCCCATTCCAGAGGGTGAAACTCCTTGGATGGTTGAGAGTCATCCAGAAACCGGTACATAACTTTTCTTCCCAAAGCTCAAAGGGCCATCGTTTTCGGCGAGTAGTTAGTGTATTCTAACATTTGTCTGTTATGATTTCATGCAGGACGTTCTGATCCCGAGCTAGCTCCTAGGAGCGATGTCGCCATGGAGAAGGAGGAGAAGACGGGTGGGGGAATCCAAACGAGAGAGATTCACGGTCCCCACGCTCAAGTGATTGAGGCGCTTAAGGAGGACAAGTCTGAAAATCCATCACCCATCGAAGAAAATTACGAAGTTGAGATTACAGGCACCTTCAAACACACTTCAAAGTTGAGCATGAAGGAGCAACATACGAAAGAGAAGAAGAAGAAAGTTGAAATCAAGGTCGAGTCCCAAGTAGTGGAACTAGATGATCCTTTGAACAGACCATTGAAATTCATCCTCCCCGGTGGGTTAAGGCCACTGGAAGTTCCTCTTCCTTCCTCGAACGTCACTTCCCTAGCAAGCAAAGCATCCAAGCGAAAATGCATGCGGGAGGAGTCGACTGAGAAACCGAGGAAGGAGAAGAAGCCAAAGAAGTAGTTATCATGCTCATTCAACGAGAGTTAGCCTAGTCTATGTAATTATTTCTATTTATTTTCGTAGCCAATGTAAATTGACTTTTGATTCTGAGTTTAGAAGGAATTGCAACGGAACTTTATTTTGGGATTTGTGAATAAAACTTAGTTTCTTTATTTTTCAACGACTTTTTTTTTTTAGCTTATTGTCTAACTCATTGTCATAATTCGGAATTTGATGAGCTACGCGAGCTCTAGTTCACTTCAATGTGACTCGGAATTTTTTTGAAAATCATAGATCCTCTATTCCATGTTTCGGGCACTTAGAATACTTTTAGTCCGCATTATGGGGACTCAGAGTACTCCAGTCCGCACTTTGGGGACTTGAAGATTTTAAGTCGTTTATACTCTAGTTCGCACCCTGGGGACTCAGAGTGCGGCAGTCCGCACCTCGGGGACTTAGAGATTTTAAATTCGTTTGCACTCTATTCCGCACTCTAGTGACTTAGAGTACTTCAGTCCGCACTCCGAGGACTTGGAGATTTTTATTCGTTTATACACTAGTCCATACTCTGAGGACTTGGAGATTTTAAGTTGTTTATACTCTAGTCCGCACTCTAAGGACTCAAAGTACTCCAGTCCGCACTCGAAGAACTTGAAGATTTTAAGTCGTTTATACTCTAGTCTGCCCTTTGGGGACTCAGAGTACTCCAGTCCTCACTTCGAGGACTTGGAGATTTTAATTCGTTTATACTCTAGTCCGCACTCTAGGGACTTAGAGTACTCCAGTCCGCACTCCGGGGACTTGGAGATTTTAAATTCATTTATACTCTAGTACGCACTCTGGGGACTCAGAGTACTCCAGTCCGCACTCCAAGGACTTGGAGATTTTAAAGTTGTTTATACTCTAGTCTGTACTCTAGGGACTCAAAGTACTCCAGTACGTACTCCAGGGACTTGGAGTTTTTAAGTCGTTTTATACTCCAGTCCACACTCTGGGGACTCAGAGTACTCCAGTCCGCACTCCGGGGACTTGGAGTTTTTATTTTTTATGCGCATTCATACGCCAGATAGAATAATGTAACTTTAATTTTTGTCATAGAATTATCACACACGGAAACATCAGTAGTTCATGGAAAAGATGGCTTCAATCCTTTATTAACGAAAACAAACTAAATTGTCTTATTACATGCCGAAAACTAAGAATCAACGAAATAAAAATATACTGGAAACAATTGCAACTAAAATGTGAAAGAAATAGACTAAGTATAATAACGCCACAGATGCTCGCTATTCCATGCTCGGGGGAGTGTCGCGCCATCAGCGGTCGCTAGCTTGAAAGTTCCCTCTTCAAGCCTCCGTTCAATGACGTATGGACCTTCCTATGTGGGTTTCATATGCGATGGGATTGGGAAAACTCGTTTCAAAACGAGATTGCCTACATCATAAATTCTCAGTCAGACTTTTTCATTATAATATCGAGCGACTCGGTGCCTATATGTGGCCGCCCTTAAATCATCTTCTTCATGTTTTTCATCAACGAAGTCCAGTGATTTCAGCAAGAGATCCCGATTTGTCTTAGGGTCATAATGAGTTACCCGATGTGAAGGAACTTCAAGTTCCATGGGTATAACGGCTTCCGTGCCATATGCCAATACGAATAAAGTGTGGCCAGTCGAGGACTTGTGGGTGGTTCTATAAGCCCAAAGTGCTGTTGGAAGCTCATCGACCCACTTGTCTTTAGCCTTTTCCAAACATTTTTCCAATATAGACTTGATTATTTTGTTCACGGCTTCTACTTGTCCATTGGATTTTGGATGAGCAACTGCTGCAAACCTTTTCTCAATGCCATACTTTTGACAAAATTCTTTGAACTCCCTACTTTCAAATTGAGTTCCGTTGTCCGTAATGATAGTTTGCGGGAGGCCAAAATGGCATATGATGTTTCGTACAATGAAATTAATAACCTTTTTGGTGGTGATTGTAGCTAAGGGCTCTGCTTCCGCCCACCTGGTAAAGTAATCAACTGCAACTATTACGTATTTTGCACCACCTTTGGAGATAAGTAAGGAACCGATTATATCGATTCCCCATATTGCAAACGGCCAAGGACTAACCATTTGTGTGAGTTCTGTTGGTGGAGCTCTCGGGATTTTCGCATACTTTTGACATTTGTCACATCTCCTTACGTAGTCCATAGCATCCCGATTTACAGTTAACCAGTTATATCCATAGCGAAGGATCTTTTTTGCTAGTGTCTGCCCCCTATACGGCCACCACATTCTCCATCATGAAATTCCTTCAAGACTCACTTTATCTCACCGTGGGCAATGCACCAGAATAAGGGGACCGAGAATCCCTTTCGATACATTATTCCACCCTGCATTACATATCGCGAAGCTTTACGAATGACTTGTCGTCTTACGCTCTTTCTTTCGGGCAAGACCCCATGTAGCAAGTATTGTTTGAATGAGGTTATCCATGACTCCTTCTCGATTTATGTTTCTAACATGAAATATACCTCCATCGCATTTATACTTGGAGCATGTAAGTTTTCGACGAGAGCCAATCCCATTTGCTATGCATCACCAGTACTTGCAAATTTAGCCAATGAATTAGCTTCTCTATTTTGTTCACACGGGATATGCGAGATATCGTAATATTCAAGGTCTGCTAATAGTTCATGAACCTGGGCAAGGTACGGAGCAAGCCTGTAGCCGTTCGCTTGATAATCTCCCCGCACCCGGTACACCACCAATTGTGAGTCACAAAAGATTTCAACCGACTTTACTCCAAGTTCCCTGATAAATTTCAAGCCAACAATCAATGCTTCATACCCGGTGTAGCTGGGAAATTGAGCTTCAAAGCATAACGAATAGACCGATTTTCGGGAGTCACAAGAATTATACCATCCCCAGAACAACGGCCGTTGGATGCCCATCGGTATATAGTTTCCATCAAATGGATGGGCTAACATCATCACTATTTGGTTCATCTGATACAGTAAATTCAGCAATGAAGTCCACTAGCGCTTACCTTTGTATTGCCCTTCGTGGAAGGTAGGTAATATCGAACCGATTCAACCTGATATTCCATTTTAACATCCTTCTAGAGGTTTCTGGTCGTTGGAGTACCTGTCATAAGGGTTGATCGGTATAAACAATGATCGAGTGCGCTAGAAAGTACGGACGAAGCTTGCGTGATGCAATCACCAAGCAGTAAGCTAGCTTTTCAATTTTAGGATAATTTCTTTCTGCCCTTGTTAAATGTTTGTTGACATAGTACACCGGCTTTCGAACTCGATCGTCTTCGCGAACCAAAGCCGTACTAATAGCATGTTAGGATACGGCTAGGTACACATACAACACTTCATGATATACCGGCTTCGACAGTACCGGGGGATTCTCCAAATTCCTTACCAGAGCTCGGAATGCGTCCTCGCAGTTGGGTGACCATTCGAAATTTATCTTTCCCTTCTTTAAGACAACGAAGAAGGGAATACACTTATCTGTCGCTTTGGATATGAATCGACTCAGCGCGGTCATTTTTCCGTTCAGGCTTTGTACTTGCTTTATAGTTCTGGGCACTTGTATGTCTCGAATAGCATAAATCTTTTCGGGGTTAGCTTCAATTCCCCGCGCATTAACAATGAAACCCAAAAACTTCCCTGACGAAATTCCATAGGAAAACTTCAAAGGATTGATTTTCATTTCATAATATCTAAGTATATCAAACATTTCTACCAAGTCTCGAATGTGGTCGTTTGACTGTCGTGACTTCACGAGCATGTCATCCACATAGACTTCCATTGTCCTACCTGTCTGGTCTTTAAACATTCGATTAAGTAGACTCTAATAAGTGCTCCCGTATTTTTCAATCCGAAGGGCATCACCACATAACAATACAGCCCAATGTCTGTAACAAAACTAGTGTGTTCTTGGTCTGGAATGTGCATCGGGATATGATTATACCCCGAATAGGCATCCATAAATGATAATAACTCAGGCCCTGTCGTTGAATCGACTAGGTGGTCAATTCTGGGTAAAGGAAAACTATCCTTAGTGCATGCTTTGTTCAAATCAGAATAATCTACGCAGGTTCTCCATTTCCCATTTGCCTTTCTCACTAGCACGGGGTTAGACGCCCATTCAGGGAAGAGGGCTTCGCGGACGAACCCATTGGCTTTGAGTTTGTCCACCTTCTCTCTGAGAGCAACGGACCTCTCCGGGTCCATGCCTCTCCTTTTCTGTTTTATTGGTACATACCTCGGGTCTATGTTCAACATATGACTCGCAATGGCAGAAGAAATTCCGCACATATCAGAATGTGTCCAAGCGAAAACATCCAGATTCGCCCAGAGGAAATCAGTGAGACCTTAGCCATCGAGGAGTTGAATTGTGATCCAATCTTTAGCACTCACGATGGGTCGTCTCAGTTGACTGGAATGTTAATCGTCAGTTCAGCCTGTGTTGCTTTTGCCTCCCTGGGTTCCCCATCATTATCTCTCAGATCTATGTCTCTATAGATCCAATTGTGTTGCCCGAGCCAGGGCTCGGGCACTACTTGTCAATTTCCAGTGGTTCAGATATGGACGGAGTTGTCCATAACCTTTCCTATCTCTCTCCGCTAGGCCTCTCTCAGCTGAGCTACATAACTCACACGACCGATCGCTTGATCACCATACACAACACCAACTCCTTTGTCTGTTGGAAATTTCAAAGTTAAGCACCAAGGGCCAAAGCTGCCCTAAACTATGCCTTGGTCGGTCGACCCAGAAACACAATTTATGAAGAATCGACGTCTAAAACAATGAAAGGCAGGATTCGCATGCTCCTACGTTCACCTTGTCCAAGTTCAACTGGCAATTCAACATAGCCTACTGCATCGGTTGCTGCACCATTAAGGCCATGGATACGGGCATTAGATGGTTTTAAATCTCCATATTCATTTGGTCATGTGCTTTTTTGAAGATGATGTTTATAGAACTTCCATAATCAACAAAATCCTTTTCATAAATGCTGGCCCGATTGTCACGGAAATGACCATCGGGTCAACGGTAGGAGCCTCCAACTGATCAACATCTCTGCTTCTGAATACTATATCGTTTGTTATCGTTCGCTACTGCTTAACCGGGAATCAATCCTCCATATTTGAACAACATTAGAAATCTGCATGCCTTAGGAAGTTAGCATACCACTCCATTTCCTACCAATTCTTATCTGCGGGGTGAGGTCCACCGACTATTGTGGTATGACTAGTCTACCTACAGTTCGAGCAGGATCCTCTGGATGGCGTGGAACTTGCCCACAACCGGGGTTTGATGTTCCTTGTCTAGCTTCCTACGGGTTCTTGACAAACTCCTACAGCTTTTTCTGTCGAATCAGATTTTCTATGGCATCGTGGAGGTGTCTCCACTCCTTGGTATTGTGCCCGTAAGTCTCATGGAAGCGGCAGTACTTCACATTCCGCTTTTGTTCCACTGTGGACTCTTTTAGGCGTGGCTTTTGGTATCGAAAAGTATTGCAAGTTGATAGATAGATATTTTCCAGAGAGGCATTCAAGGGAGTGTATTCGTTGTTAGATGGAATCCTTGGTTTCCAATTTCCCGCTTCCCTTTTCTTCCAAGGATTTCCTCCTCCGGATCCTTTGGATTATGCTGGCTTGTTTTGGACATTGACCTGGACCTTCTTCAAGTTATCACCATACTGTTTTACAGCAATGTTGCTCTTCATAGTTTCCTTGCCAGGCCCTGGTGCATTGTTTCGCCTCGTCCACCTGGCTTCCTCTTTTCTTATGAATTGATGAGCCTTTGAATAAGAACGCTCTAATGTAGTCGGAGGCTTTCCTGCCAGCCAATCGTCAAACTTCGAATCCGGATCTACCCCTCGCATGATAGCCATTAGGATGGCATGGTCATTTGGGTTGCTTACTTCAGTAGCCACAGCATGAAATCTCTGCAAGTACTCCTTCAATGACTCCTTTGGAGCCTGAATTACACTGGACAAGGACATCACATCCTTGGGACGAGTGGCATGAATCCTGAATTGCTCCACAAATTTCATCGCTGATTCATCAAAGCTAGAGATAGACCATGGAGGAAGTCGGGTGAACCAGATGGTAGCAATTCCTGATAAGGTTATTGAGAAGCATCTACACTTAGTTGCATCATTTGCTCTAGTTGAATCCATCATCCATTCATATCTCATCACATGCTGTCGGGAATCAGTCTTCCCTTCGTAGGTCGGGATAGTCGGCATGTTAAACTTACTGGGATGCTTGGCCTATAGAATAGTATCTGTGAATGGAGTATGACTCTTAGATATCCCTCGATCATCATTAGCCAAGCCTTGATTTTCTCTCATCAGCTGTCTGATCATAGCCGATAGGTCCGGGGTTTGTATGGAAGATGGCAGGTTGGAATATGTTCTACGAGACCATTCTGGTTGGTGTCTCCTCTATTGGCGATCTGCCAAACGTGTATCTTGAGGACCAACTTCATTAAGACATTGGTGGGCCGACCGTCTAGCTTCCATTCGTGCTCCAGATCCTAAGTTTCCTGTTCCAACTTGGATATGATTTACTTGAGTAAGTAAGGTGCCATGGCTCCAGGTAGGGAACCTGAACCATCCCTGGTTGATCGATCAGCAACACCTGCTCGTGTTGTTTCAGTTCTACAGCATCTACACGTAGGAGGTTCATCGGACGAAGTCGCAGTAAGGAGCGGGGCTACCTCCAGCATTTTGATGCTTTTGTTGAGTAAGCTGAGTCATAAGGTTGGCGTTAGCTTGGATCTGTTCGCTATGTTGTCTCCTGCTTTCCATGAGTTCTCTCATCAGGTCGTTGAACTTCGTTCTAGTGAGAGCTTCCATCTGGTTTTGGGCGGCGATAGTCCCTGGGTCCGGATTAACTTATTGATTGCTGGGTCCTACTTGTTGGATGCTAGCAGTCTCGTTGACATTCACATTATGCGAGGCTGATTTGATACGAGGTCTTCCCATTATAAAGTTATTGGCAGGAACTCTGAGTAGAATCAACAGACTTCCTGTGAAAGACTTGGATCTTCTTTGCGGGATTTCTTTAATCCAATAGCTACAAAGTAGATCCTAATAACCTTAGAATGCGTCTCTCAATGAAAGCACCAAAACTTAGCACCATAATTGCTCACTAACACCCAAAGAAGGATTTGTGTAGAGAGATTAATGAAGATAGAAAATTCAAATAGAGGAATATTTGCAGAATTAAGAACCTACGTCCACTTTGTGTATAATCTTTATTGCTTTTTTCAGATAATTGAATACAGATACAGTCCGTACACCAACAGCTTGAATACAAGTTCTAAATTAGAAAGAATAAGCCTTGGAAATGGCAGAGTCTCCCTAGTGTTCTCTTAAAAAATAAGGTCCCTTACACTGTGCCCGTGCCCTTCCATTTATAGGTGAAGATAGGCCGGACTTCCTTCGCGGGCCCAGGAACAAAGTCCTTCGGCCCGTAGTATGTGGTTTATGCGCACCTAGCCAGGGATGACGAACGGCTGTTGCCGAGTGAGGAATGCCGGTCGAGAATTATGTGGTCGATCATCAAGTGACTCGAAGTAAATCCTCAGGAGAACCGAAGCAGACAGTATGTTGACTCAGAGTGAAATAATGCCGAACGGTAAAGTATGTTGTATTGCTTCACTCTTTTGACCGAGTGATGCGTTCTGGTATACTTGGTAATGTTCATTTGAGCCGATCCCTTCTGTACCGAGTGACGGTGGTCGAGCCAAAGAATGCCGGGCGATGGTGTTTGAAACAAAGAATGCCAAGCGATGGTGGTGAGACCAAAGATTGCCGGGCGGTGAATTTAGGCTGAGTGGCACTTAGGCCGAACGATGCCTAGTCCGAGTGGCACCTGGGCCGAATGGTGAATTTTTTCTGAGCGGCACTTAGGTCGAACGATACCTAAGCTGAGCAACACCTAGGCCGATTGATGTAGTCATGCCAAACGATGCAGTCAGGCCGAACGATACCTAGGCCAAGCCCCACCTTGGCCGAACAGTACTTGCAGGCCGAACGACACTCAATATCTTCCTCTTGTAGTCGGGCCAAGCCACAGGGTAACAACGTCACACAAAAACACGATGGGTTTTTCCCTTACGATAACCAAAACATTTTTATCAAAATCGTCTGATATTATAATAGTGTCTAACAAAGTAAATAGAAAATAGCAAAATTCTTGCATCACACGTTTCAACATAGTTGGGCACAATCAAAACCATATGGCGCTTATTAGAGGATGGGTTCCATGCAATGACTAGGCACTGAGGTACCACCTATGATGGTAACTGCTAGAAAAATGTACCAAGGACCTTGTCGGGATACTCTACAACACAAGATCGGCCATATCCCTAACCTGGGTAGAACCGAATAATTTATCACCCTAGGTGTTCCGACCCTTATCAAGAGCTCTTTTTCCATGCACCAGCATATCCATAATTTATGATAATCCAGGGGTATCTAGAAAGTTAATAACATACCCTAATTGGGTGCGACCCACTTAGCCTTGCTGCATCTCCCTTGATTTTCAGTCATTTCGGTTGATGAGGCTTGAGGCTATGATTACCTTTGAAGAATAATTTCACTTAGAATGCTTATCGTTCTTAAATGACAATGTTCTGACAGCGTTCATCCATACATGTTATCCTGGGTCTCAACAAACCGAATCACCATCTTCACTATCTTCCTGATATCCATTCGTAACGCTCAAATCGGATCGAAGTGGTTTTCGGATAACTAAATCTGGTCCCGGTCTCTACGAAACGAGTTACGAAATTGGCCAATACTGATAGTCGGTTATTTAACTACAAATAACATCCATAAGCAGTCACTAGGCCATTGTTTATAATTCTTTAAAAGATTTATTTCAAAGTATCTTTACGAATATATATATTTAAATCTATAAAGGCCCGTATTTCCGTACCCTTTTGAATCACCAATAATTCACATCAGTTCAGCTCAAATTGAACGGAAATACGAATCTTTAGGGGTGAAGAAGAAAAGGTAGAAGAAAAATAGAACAATAACACAGAATCTCACTATCGCAGCGGAATAAATTATAATATATAATAATAGGTTTTAAATATAAGGACTGTACTGTTAATATACATACCATTATCAGAGTACAATAGACAACAATCAATGTGGATAGTTTAATAACTTGTCCTCACATAGCGGAAATACAAATCAAGTACGGGAATACGTATCGTTATCCAACTTGTCTGCTGAGCTCCATAGCATCCTATCCTAAATCTGTAATGCTCGATCTGACCCGAGCATTATAATAAAATAACACCCTGTTAGTCTGAAAAACCAACGTGAGAAAAACACACTTTATTTGAATTATTAACTTTTATCAAAATCCTTTGAAAGCAAAGATATCCCGTAAAACCACGTCACGCATAAATACGATGAGTTTTTACCTTACGATAACCAAAACAATTTTATCCAATCATTTGATATTAAAATATTGTCTATAGAAAGTAAATAGAAAATAGTTGAATGCTTGCATCTCATATTCTAGCATAGTTGGGCACAATCAAACCATATGGTTCTTATTGGAGAATGGATTCCATACGATGACTGTGCATTGGGGTACCACCTATCACGGTACCCTTCTAGGAAATGTACTAAGGACCTCGCCAGGATTCCCTACAACACAAGACCGGCCCTATCCCTAACCTGGATAGAACCGAATACGTTATCACCCCGAATGTTCCCACCCTTAAAAATCGAGCGCTCACTTTTCATGCACAACCATATCCATAATTTTAATATATCCGAGGGCATCTATAAAGGTGATAACATACTCTCATTGGGTGCGACCCACTTAGCCTTGCTGCATCTTCCTTGATTTTCAATCATTCCAGTTGATGAGGCTTGAGGCTATGTTTACCTTTCAAGAACAATTTCACTTAGAATGCTCATCGTCCTCTAATGACGATGTTCTAATAGCATTCGTCCATACAAGTTGTCCTGGGTCTGGACAAGCCGAATTACCATCTTCATTATCTTTACGTTATTCATTCGTAAAGTTCAAGCCGGATCGAAGTGGTTTTTGGATAATTAAATATGATCCTGGTCTCTACGAAACGATCAACGGAATTGGCCAATATTGATAGTCGGTTATTTAACTATCAATAAAACTTCTATTAGTAGACATCAGGCCTTTTTGTACATTTTCCAAAAATATTATTTTCAAAATACCTTTACAAGGTATATATTCCAATTCCTTTCCATATTCCAATATTTGAAAACAATTTTCAAATACTTAAATCCATAATAGGATATCCTTAAAACATTAAACACATAAAATATTTCTAATTTTCCATTTTAATACTTAGGAAAATATTAAGTCTTCTATTCCAAAATCATTTCAACTATCAATGCTTTAGAGAATATTTCATAACTTTCTCATAAGTCTTCGGCATCATCGACAAATCCCATTTTACAATTTCCAAAATCCAGTATACTTAGTTATAACCCCATTCAACAATTTATAACTTCTTTCATGAATTCAGATTTTATTTTCGAAGTTCCCATATTCAATAATTCGAAATTCCATTTCTTCCAAATCCCTTATAAAATTCCTCTCCTTAAAATCATGTCCATTTATAAGCCCTATTTACGAATCTTGGGAGAAGTTATAAATAAAACTTTCAGTCGCTTTAAAACTATATATATATAATAAGTATTTAAAAGAATAATAATTTATTTTTTAAGCATATTCAACTAATTACTTAAATATCGAAAACACTTTTATAAACATCAATAGCTCATTTTTAGATAAACAAATCAATTTTTTAGAGCTGATTTTAAAAGTTAGAATTTACTAAAATAAATACTTAATATTTGAAAATCTACTTACCAAAGTATTTCAATCCTAACTAGTTTAAAATTTCATAGTTTTAAATAATAAAATTTTCCTTTTAAAAACAAACTTAACTTCTTAGAATTAAAAACATATTTTTAAAACCCCAATAACCAATTCAATTTATAAATTCCTCTCGAATCACATCACATCACTTTCATTTCGATCTCCTTAACCATTTTCACTTTTCAAAAATAGTATACGCTATTTTTCTCACCTTATTTCCATATTCTAATATAAATTCTCCTTGTAAATTTATATTCCCAATCCATCATCTGATATCGATTTCCATTATTTGTTAACATAATTTATAAATTTTATAACTCCTTCGAGTTTCACTTTTTATAAAACTAATCTCGTTTATATAATTCCATTTTTAAATCCATTCCTTTATAAATCCATTTATTTTTTTCGAATCTATTTTAAATTTTGACTTCAACTCCTTTTCATATTTTCAGAATATCCTTTATAAATTCTTTTATACAATTCATTTTGAAAAATATTTATCTTAAACAATTTACGAATAGTTAAGTACAGCTAAAAAAAATATTTATTATTATTATTATTTTCCAACTCAATTTCCTTTAAAATAATCCAAATTCCAATATAAATATTTTTGTATCCAAAATTCCTTATTATTCCTTCGAATTTCAAAAAAAAAATTATGGTATTTAAAATATCAAAATTTGAGACCAGTGCTATTATAGCATCCAATAATTCAAATTGCAACAATAATCTATAATTGATTATCTACACACATCATATATCACTATACATGAAATTTAACTAAACATTTTTGAGGAATACAGTTGAGTCCCTCTAACCAGTTTCTCTACATCCATATATGTTAATACAACATAAAAATACCAATCCTACTTCGAGGGGGATATCGCTGTATATAGGGTCATCCCTATTATGCAGGGTGCATAGGGTCTCATCCGCTCCAATAGGAGGGAAATAAATCCAACTACTAATATATATAGCATAATATCATTCAACGGATAACAATTTCATAAATTCAACCAAGCATCCAATAACCAATTTTAACTATTTAAAATTATGTTTGGCAATCCAAATGGGTGATAAATTCTCACTTTGATTTTTATTGAAATCGTTCCAAATTTTCTTACGTATCCTACAAATCCTATCTGTTCGATTAAACATCATAAGCAAATTACGAATTATACAAAATTAAAGATTCCAATTTTAATTAAAGTTAATAAACTAACTATTCTTCAATTAAAATTTATAACATAAAATCATAACATCTCTTCTTCCCTCCAGCTCCGAGTGTCGCCCACTTCCGCCTTGCCAATGACGCCACTGCACCACTGCAGTTGAGCCACCCATAGACTGACGCTGCCCTCAACCTTGGCATCGAGACGAACCTCCTCTCCTTTGCCTTCGCAAAAAACCCAAATATACAATCTTGACCCAAACCCTAGCCTCACCGAGCTTATACCATCATCCCAAAATTGAAATCACGACCACTTCACCCTCCCAACTTCGACCATGTAGTCGACCCCCATCAAGTGCCACGTCTGCGGCCCCACCATCCACATGACCTAACCCTAATTGCCACGATCAAGTTTCACGCGCGTGCGATTTTCCATCACCAAATCGTGATCCAACTATGCTCGAATGGAGCACTCTCCACTACCATCGCCGTCGAACTCGATCGCCACTTCCATCTCGCCATCACGCTTGCGCGATTTCCATTCGCCTTGCTCATCGAATATTTTTTTAGGGAATGAAATTTCGTTTTCCTTGAACTGAAGAAGAAAGAGGAAGAGTTGTGTGATTCTAAACTAAGAAACCGCTTCATGATTCTTGATTTTAAAGATGGAGTTCCCTCTTTTACATATTTTTTTTTATAAAAATGACGGGCTGATTTGTCTTCAAGGGGAAGAAGACATGACTTAAAGTTGAAGGAGATGCCTCATTTCAGAGGGTAGGGTGGCTCCTAATTTGATTTAGACTCGATTTATTTATTTCAATAAATATCGAAAATATCTCATTTTGGGTAACTAAAAATTTACAATCCCTATCGAAGCGTGCCGCCTGGCATTTATAATGTTATACCCTTATTTCGAACGCAATAGAGAAGGTTTTGAGTCCTAATTCGATTGTGTGGAGAAGATAGCTTTTTGAACCCAATTACTATATTAAATTTTCGATATAAATTTCAGCGCATTTCTATCCTCTATGGCCAAACAATAACTATAAATGCTACGAAATTTAAAATATGATAATAATAAACTATTACGAATCCAATGGAACCGATTTCGTCGAATTCCGAGATAGTGCCTTGGATCACAATTTAAACGCGTCCATTAAATCGACGATTTCCAAAATTCACGAAACCGCTTGAAATTTTCAGTTTTAAATCTTATTGACTAAATTTTAATTTCAAATTCAATATTTAAAACCATTCAAATTTTCCAAATTAAACATCAAAAAGTCTGAGTCGTTACAAATCTTTTTCATATTTATCAATATTTGAAAACAACTTGAATACTTGTTTGCATAACAGGATATCTCCTCCCGTACCTCACTTCAACACTTAGTGAAATAGTTCCAACTTTTATTTATAATCCATTACTTATGAAATATCTCGATATAAATCCTTCGTCTCTAAATATTTTCAAAAAGCGTCATTTTATCGCTCAAGAAAATATTATAATCCATTTTTTCGAAATCATTTCTAATGCCAATACTTAGGAATTTTTCTTATCATATCTCCTACATTTTCAGAATTTATATTAGTTCCTTTACATTTTCCAAGGTCGATTATACTCACTTATAATCTCGTCTATCCATTTACAACTTCTAAAAATCATATTTGTTTCCACATCTCGAGATAGTTTATAAATAATTTCAAATCATTTTCAAAACTCTTTATATATATAATAAGTAATTTTAAAGAACTCTAATTTATTTTAAAAAAAACATTTAAGTAATTATTAAAATACTTAAATAAACATGGATACTTCATTCCCTATAACATTTTCAAATAACAAATTGATTTTACGAAGTTTATTATAAAAAGTAGAAATTTGTTTCAATTAATATTAAGTATTTGAAAAAAATCCACTTCCGAAGAATTTTATTACTAAAGCAGCTTTAAATTACATAGTTTTAGTATATACTAATTCTCTTTTGAAACAATTTAACTTCTCGATAAAAATATATTTTGAAAATTCCAATGTTCAATTTCAATTTATAAATCCCACTTAATTCACTACACTTCGATTTCATTTCTGTTCCCTTAACCATTCTCACATTTCAAAAATAGAACCACTATTTTTCCTCAAACCTATTTCCATATTCTGATATAAATTCACCCTACAAATTTATATTTCCAATTTATCAACTGACGTCGTTTTACCCTTATTTATAAACATCGTTATGAATTTATAAACTCCTTTGAGTTTCCATTTGTTTATAAGACTAATTTAATTTATAAAGTCCAATTTTATAAATCCATTAATTAATAAATTTCATTTATTTCACAAATCTATTTTTAACATCGATTTCAGCTCCTCTTTATATTTTTCACAAGTATCCTTTAAAAATCCATCGTTTTAAAAATATCTTCTATATAAATCATTTTTAAATCTCTACTTAGAATATATCATTTCCCGAACAATTAAGTACAACCCAAAATCAATTTATCGTTTTATCCAGATCAATTTATTTTAAAATTATCCAAACTTCGATATAAATATTTTTATATCCAAAATCTCCTTTTAAATTCCTTCAAATTCCAAAAATAATATTTTGGTATTTAAAATACCAAAATTCAGGCCAGTGCTCCTATAGCATCCAATAATTCACATCACAACAATAACCTATAACAGATTATTCTAACACATCATATATCAATATATATAAAATTTAAAATCAACATTTTTGAAGAATCCAGTTGGATCCCTCCAACCTGTTTTCCCTGCATCTAATGATGTTAACACAACAAAAATTACCAGTCCCATGTCGAGGAGGATATCGCGGTATATAGGATCATCTGCTATTATGCAAGGTGCATAGGGTATCATCTGCTAAAATATACGGGAACATCAATCCAACTGCTAATATATATACTACTATATATATAATATAACATCATTCAACGGATAATAGTTTTATAAATTCAACAAAGCATCCAATAATAAATTTTAATTATTTAAAATTAAATTTGGCAATCCAAATGAGTGAGAATTTCTCACCTTGATTTAATTGCATAGATTTCCAGCTACGAACCAACTCTATTTGTTTTCACGATTTTAGACCTCGTATGCAAATTTTTATTAATTTCATTAGGTAACTCAATATAAATTCTTAATTGATTAACCAACTATGTAATTCAAATTTTAAAACAGTGAATGTCTCACCAGTAGACGCCACAACTAGCTTCATAACTTCACCATCACCAACAACAGCCGAGTGTTGCTCCACCCTCCAACACGCGTGCACTAAGACTGCCAACCGCACCCATCGTCTAAGCTCTACCCAGCGACGTCACCAAACTTCCCCAATTCCTAACTACAGCATGAGCCACGACTGCACTCAAACCCTAGATGTCATTCGACATCCATCATCGTGATGCTTGCCTGCCTCGAAAATCATGGCCACATGACACCAATTCCCAAACTCGCGAAAACTTGACACAATAAATTCCGATTGCTATAGCCCAATGATTCTCACACCTAACGATTTCTTCCTCCTCGCGCCTAATCACAACCAACACAAGGGATCCCAAAACACAGTCGTGTCAACTAACTTACCTGCGGCTGCGAAGCCCACACGAGCATCATTCGCCGCCGACCCATTCACTCTCGTCGCATGTAGCTTGAGCACGAGCTTCACCATCGCGATGCAAATCACGTTCTATTACATTTTTTTATTTTTTTCTCTCTGAATTTGATTTCTTATTTTTTTTTTCCTTTTCCGTACTTTGAGATAAATAGGAGAAAAGGGAAACATGATTTGAATTTAGGAAAAAGGTTATCTTCTTGGATTTGCAAAATATCCTGCTTAGCATATCTTGCAATTTTGAATCTCAATTGAGGCATGTCGCCTGGCATTCCTAATGTTATACCGCTACTCTAAACTCAATGGAACAAGTCTTGATGATTCAACCGTATGTAGAAGATAGCTTTTAAAATCGACTATTTAAATTAAATTCAATTAAATTATTTCTAGGCGTTCTCAGATCGCACAGTCAAACGCCGAATCCAAACGCTACGAAATTTGAAATTTGAAAATAACACACTATTACAGATCCAATGGAACTGGTTTCATCGAATTTCGAGATGTGCCCTACTATTTTAAATCATCGATTAAATCGGCGATGATTTCCTATTTTTTATGAAATTGCCTAAAATTTCAGTTGAAAAAACTTACTAACTTAGTTATAATTCCAGTAGAATTTATATCAAAATTAGAAATTGATTTCGATTCATATTCTACTCTATTTCAATTATTTAAACGATTTCCAATTATTAATTCAATAGTTAAATTTATCCAATAAATCTCTATATTTGAAACTTACGTTTTATTCCACTTACTTGATTGTTAACTTCCATATTAAATTTCTATTCACACTTCAAAAATCAACATTTGAAATAAATTAAATGTTTGAAATCAAAGACCGAAAATCCGGGTCATTACAAATGTATCGAGCCCTTAGCATACATAAATTCACAAATACCAATCTAGATCAGGCGGTGGCCATTGTTGGAATTGGGCCAGCCTACAGTGGAAGAAATGAGCGATTCCAATTTTTTTAGCCATTTTGGATCTTTAACAGGCCAATGAAGTCTAAATATACTTAGAATTTTTCTAAATATCTTGTAAATAAAATCAATATTTTATTTAGTTTCATTAATAAAGTTCCCTGTAATTTAATGTGAAAATAAATTAGAGTATATCACATATACTCTTATATAAATACCTGTGTATGAAGGTTACATATTAAATTTATATAGAGAGTAAAACTTTTCATTTTATTTTTCTTAACTTATTCAATTGATGATAAGGCATAAATTTATTTACAGAAGGAAACTTTTCATTTCCTTTCACCTAACTTGTTCAATTAATGACGGGGCATGAATTTGTTTAGAGAAGAAAACTTTTCATTTCCTTCTTCTTAACTTATTCAATTAATGATGGGACATAAATTTATTTAGATGGAGAGAGAAACCATTCATTTCTTTCTCTTTAATTAAATTGATTGATTATATGAATGCCATAAATTAACAACATGTATGTGGCATGAATGTAAGTATAAAATATTGTAGTGTAAATTCCGTAAGTGCAACATATGATATGTGCTATCAATTGATGACAAGGTGCAGACGTATAAACGAAACTAAATGAATAGCTAATCATACAAAGGAAAAATAGGAAATAGATAATGGGTAACAAGAATGCTTGATTCAATTTCCCATTTGTTAAACTTAATTAATGCAGCATATAACTGGCAATTAATAAGCATCATAATATGAGGATATAAATAGTAAAAAGCAAACGTATGTATATATCTTTGCCTCATTTAAATTGTTTCCTCCTTTTAGAAAGAAACCTAATCATACTTTGACAATATAAAATACATGTAATAAATTTTATATATAAAAAACATACATATAAAATTATATAGTGTATGTATAAGATTAAATCAAGTCTTTCTAATTAATACGAATTATAGATTTATGGCAATCAATTTAAAAGTAGATTTATTGTCAAAAAATTAATTATGTGTATGTAAGATTCAATAAAATACGTCTAACTAATACGAATTAGAGACATATAGTAATAATATTAAAATTTAGATTTATTGCCAAAAATATTTCCTTTTTTAATTTCTAAAACAATATAAACAAAAAATACATACATGTAAACTTTCAAATTTAAAATTACGTTTTGTTTTACATGATATAAAACATGAATCTTCAATAAAACAATGTAATGTTCATATACAAATTTTCGCATAACTTGTTAAAGTAAAATCCAATCAAAACAATATAAATATACAAAGTTTTAAATATAAAGGATTATACTTCGGATTAAATGTTTATAATCTAGATCTATAATAAAAAATTGTTTTCAAACATATAAAAATTTTAATTTTAATTTAACAAAATAAGAACCTAACTGATAGAACATATAAAATTTATGATTTAAAAATTAGACTTTCAATTCAATGTTTAGAACATGGTTCCAAAAAAAGCATTGTGTTGAAACTTATAACAATACTAGTTTTGATTCATTAAAACAAATTTCTAGCCGATTCATTCAATAAACAATCCAAGCTACAAAGCTAATTTTCAAATTACAAATTATCCAAATTATGATAATTAAATTTATCATTCAACCAACATTACATCAAATATCATTGTTTATTAAAGAAAAACATAACTTATTACCTAAAGCCTTAAAGCACATCTTGAAAATGGACTCCCCTTAGGATGTTTCCTAGAAGTCACACCTTGAATGATGATATTTCCACAAATCTTCAAGATCCCGATCCTATCCTTGCAAGAGATGGATGAACCAATTTTTTTAATTTTATTTGATGTTTTCATACAGAGTTGAAAGGCTTCTAGAATTTTTGGTTTCTGTTTTCTGCCATGAAAATTTAAGATAAGAAAAAAACATATTGAATGAGAAAGAATGAATTTTATGTACCGAATGAATTAGAGAATACATTTTATTTCAAAGAATTAAACGTTTCCCATTCTTTAATTAAAACTTCTCTAATTAATTATCTTGATTGTTTCTCTCTCTCCAATCCTTTCTTTACACATATGTTATCAAATGACATAAAATTTTCACTAATCATGTCATCTAATGACATAAAATTTTCACAAATCATTTCATGCAATTATCTTTAAATTACATCGATATCGTATATCAATGCATGCAAATATAACTTTTATAAATGCACTAAAATAATTACAAAAAACTTCCAAACATTAAATAAATAATAATTAATGTTTCTCAAATATCAATTAATTTAACTAATTTACAACGTTTTATAAATTAATTAAATCATGTTGAATTCATCAATACGGTTGTAGGACTCATAGGCCTAAATTCAATCAATGATTAATATTGAACTATTCGAATATTAATGTTCACGCATCACATAGCAAGTGGTGCGACATTTTGGCCAAATTTATTGCTTACACATCTTTTGGTAAAATCAAATTTTACTTATTATAAGCGGTATCAAATAGTGACAATTATTTACACCAATTCCCTTCATCAAAACTATATCACTTTTGATTTATGGAATTTAGTAACATTTAAATTCTTATATCATCCACATTCAACTTTATAGTCCAAACACAAAGTCATTGGTTCAATAATAACAATTATTAGTAACTGAAATGCTCTAGCTAGAGACTTTGATTTTGAGTTGATTTAAGTTGACCACGATATTAACCTTATATAACCGAGGAGACGAATCCTCTCTTGAATATTGTTTCACTTTCCATGCTTTCACTCGACCCAACTAATGTTCTTCGATGGACGTCATGCCACGATTTAACTATAATTAAAGCAGAGCTTCTATATTGAAGATCAACATTATTCTCAAATCGAGAGAACTATGTAAATTATTCACATCGTTATTCTCTACTTGAAATAGTTATGTTAACCAACAGAAAACTATCGAGTGGGTCATTCCATAGTTATCCAATAATTATCAGTACATAAACCCTTGGTTCCCCCAACAGTCATGAGTAACACACTGCCCAACATTTGGAGAGCATGGATAATCTAGTCTCAACGTATACATCGATATCCATCCTCGATGTATCTTGAATAGGAATATTTAAAATTGTATATTTGTCTCATTGTGATAAATTAATCATGGTTACAACACTTTGTAATTACTATCACGAAACATACCATTTATGGATTTTCATTAAGTATACTTTTAGTTAAATTGATTAATTAATATAACCACATTATATCAAGTATACAATAGAAAGAAAATAACTTTATTTCATACAAGATTGGTCAACGAGTTAGATATATGTAACAAATTACATAATTACCCCTAGGCATACCTCTAACTCTATCAATCTCCCATTTTCACTCAGGGTCAATTGTGGAATCTTTTTCCAACTTCTCCAATCAGTTTTCTCAAAATCAATTGAGTCAGTCCCTTTGTGAACCGGTATGCTATTGTGCTTCAGTTGTCTACTCTGTTAATCAACTCTCTTCAACGGTGATAAGTTGTTTTATCATGTGGAACAATCAGAGTATTTCTCTCAACTTCTAGTGAGCCCTAATTTCAATTATGAACTATACCACGACACTGTTATCGTATAACAATGTTATGAGATTCTCAATATTTATAATCGGCTCAGTTATTAATTTGTGCATTGATATATCTTATATACATTATCTTTATTATGGCGCAACTCAAGATGGTGTACTTATCCTTTTTGATTGAGTCAGCCATGGTCTTCCATTTGGAACATTTTCAAGTTAAAGATCCTCAGCTTGAATTTATTATTAACAATTATACTCGATATCACTTATGAAGTTTGAGTCCGAACACTCCTTCATAAGGTGTTTTGTTTCTGTAAACAATTCTTTAGTATTTCATAAATACACAAGAACATTTCAGACAACCATTTAGTGATATCATCTTGGATTTGATATTTTTTATATGTATCAATACACAAACAAATCACAATATTATAGACAACATAACATGTATGATAATTTCTATTGCCAACGTAGGAGGAACTCATCTCACGTGTTCCATATTAAATAATTTAATAAGGTGTCTTTGCATATCGATTTGGGAAATTTCCAATATCTTTAATACTCACAATAAAAGACATCATTTGCCATCCAAAATTGAGCATTAAAACAACTAAGGTTGATTTTAACACAAGTAAATCATTTAAAATCAACAACGCGTTGCTTACTTATAGTTAAGAAATATCAGTGTGCCTTTTAATGTTCTTTCTTAGAAACACATGCTTCCTCTGCATTTATATCGATAATTAAACTATTTGATATTTATGTCGAAATATTTGATCACTTTTGACGCTTATAAAATCATACTTTCTGCCATTTCTTGGATCATATACGCGGACTCACAAACTCAATATAGCTTACACTGACTTCGAGACATTTTGCTAATTATGTGTAAACAATTTACTCTAAATCATTATTTAGAATTTTTGTTTCAATACATACATACCAAACATAAAGTCATATTAAGTGGTAATTTTGTGAATAAATCTGAATTAACTTAAGCACGTTGAATGCCGAATCTACTATGCTAATTTCAATAATTGAAATTTACGATATTATTCTTATCAACATTGCTCATTTAATTACAACTGCATTAGTCTTGCTCATAGAGACACAAGCACGGACGATGGATCACATCCCTTCAGTTACGACTAACAAAATCATATTTTGATAGCATACTTGGAATTCTTTCGGATTTACGCATCATGCTATATGATAGAGTCAAAGCTCTTAATGGTTTAATTAGACAACCTAGGATTATATATTTTTTGACATTGATAAAAAACTCATAGTTTCTCTACAATGTGTGAGAATACTTATTAGACACTCTAATATGATGTGTTTGTTTAGGTTAGTTAGATTCATCTCATCTAATCAGTTCTATTTATGATCGTATCCAATTCCATTTTACTACCAATAATTCCTTAAAGAAATTCTTTCACAATGATGTTGGTATTTCCTGAAACAACAATTTGTTTCTAAGTGCAATAGATTAGGTATTCATAAACATTTCATGAATTTCTTAATTTGTAAAGCTGATTTAATTTTATTTTACAAAATTTATGTTCAAAACATAAATATGTCATCCAATGACAGCGTTTTCCAAGATCCTTTTGGCTAGATTTATACAAGAACCCTCACGAAAAATTATTACGTGCAATCTTTTGATTCGCACAACTTGCCAACTCCTTGTCCTAGGATATGTTGGAGTTTCTTATAAACCCTTATCTTATGAGATTTTATAAACTGTTATTTAGATGAAATAATATTAACCTTGTTTACTGCTCTAGAATATATGACCTTATAGAAAGAAACTAACTCAACTTCATTCACAATTAATTGTACATTTTCCAACAAAGTTCAATTACACATTATCGATGCATCATTATGTATCACATGGAGGAGTGATGTTTTTTTTAGGGATTGAATCTTTATTCATTTTTAGACACGTTCAAACTTTTTCAAAATATTTACTCATTCGATCAAATCGAATCATTTCTATAGCATGTTATTTTATTTACTTCTTCTTTATACTCTATGAGTTTACCATAGACATACTATATGTGTATCAAATACACATGTCAATGTCGGTGATAACTCATCGGTGAACATATTAAAGTACATGGAACCATTTTGGTACTAACAGACTTACGATTGTATACATTAATATGTATCAATCCGAAGAGTTCATCAACTCTTATGATGCTTCCACTAATTGGGTGCATAACACTTCAATAGTTTGAGATATAACTAACCAGTGTCATATGATTCATAATCATATAGTAAAATTATTTCTTAAAACTACTTAGTCTATAATTCTAAAATAATTGTAAATAATTTTAGGCATTTTTGTACTTTCAATGCATCATTTTTGTTGTGAAAACAAATACCACATTATATTTATATTTCATAATGAATATTCATAATATTAATATGAAATCTAGCTATTCTATTTCTCGATCGATACTAAAAAATAGTCATTATTTCATAAATAATGTCATGTACATTTTGCGAAAACAATTTTCATAATATGAAGCAATCATTTAGTGATGTATGGCATACTCCCACTATTTCCGCCATTACTATAATAGCATACTAAATTTGGAGGTCTATCATTTACTTAATATAGTTTATTTATTCCATATACTGTAACAAGTTTACCGTGGAAATTTATTTAATCAATAATCCTGAAATCAAAGAAATAAATCTCATAGAAAACAATTTTCTAAGAAATTACATTTTGAAATAGAAATCGCATTTCTTATTTCAATATTAAGTATCAATCACTATTAGTACAATTCTCATTTTCATTGTTCCTTTATGAAGAAGACATCACTATTTACTCTCTTCATCCCAACTATACCTTAAATCACATCTGTTCTTGTACATTTGTTATTCTTTCTAAATGATCAAACCATTCACAGTTAAACCCTTACTACAATATCATAACGAACCCTTTACAGAAGCGCATTCAACTATCCTTAGCTTTTAAGGACATTAGATATGTTCCGCTCTATGTAAACTGATCAAACTAACATTTCAGCGATCAAGTTCTTAGATTTATATTGTAATTTTGGTCTATTGTTACATTTAACATGTACTATCCTTTTGTAATCAATCAGATTGGATACTTGATCTCGCACTAAGTTTATTTGGTTTTTTGGATAAACTAATTTCATTGAAATGTTATACATTATAAACTTTGACCTTTCATCATATAACATTTATATGCAATTGTATATGGATCAAATATCCATAGTCTTGTATTGCTTTTAGAGTTCAAAACTCATAGAATGCAATATATGGTCATGACCAAATAAATGCGTAAGTGACTACACCATGAATGTATTTAGTAGTTGTAAACTAAGGCACTTACATGGGTGTTGAAACGTTAAAATGCAATAATGTTTTATTAGTAAGTATAAGTTATATTTCTATTTGTTAGTCTTCAATTCATTTGTATATCTTAATTGATAAACATTTTACCAATCTTATTAAATGCACAAATTTATCATTGTAGATAATTATAACATTATCTAGTATACGTTCTTACAATATTAGAAAGGTTAAATGTTACCAATTCATTTTTCTAATAAGGCTTCCACTAGTCTTTTATGTTTCTCCAAACCCTAAGATGAAACATAGACCACTTTCGACTTCACTAGTGAGTGTTAGTACTCAATTGTCTTAGTTTCTGACCTTGAGTTTGCTCAACAATTTATAGCCTCGCAAATAATTGATAACTCCTTATCGATTGTATCACACACAACTCTAATCCATGTTTCCTTGTCCTAATCTAATTTTGACCTTGAGTTTTCCCAACAAATTGTAAGAGATTATTCACTCGTACCTACCATATCGTGACACTCTAAGTATAGTATATGTACCTTGAGTTTGCTCAACAAATACATATAGTTATGTTACCTGGTGTGTTCAGTATATTAATAATACTACACATAACATCCCTACCTTGAGCTTTCTCAACAACTAAGGAAAATGCAAGTAATTTATTAATATATATATGGTAGAGGACAACATTATATTTGTAACGATCCAGAATTTTAGTTATTTTAATTAATATAAAAATGCTCTATAACTTATAAAAATCTATAACTCCTGCGTATGAGGTCCGATCGAAACAAAACTTTTTACGTTGTGCTCGCAATGAGTGAGCTTCGAAATGGAAATAGTTTGGAAGGATTTGGAGACTGTCAAAATTTGGACTAAAATTGAAAGTTGTTCGATTTTAGTTCCAAACTGAAACGATTCAGCGACAGCAAAGGATAAGTGTGAGTAAATCGCACTCATCTTGGATAATAGGTTTTATTTTAATTAGTAAAAATTATTTATCAGTTGATTGGATAGATAGATAAAATATCATCAGTTGGATGTTATATTATATATAATAGTATATATATTAGTTCGGTTGAATATTCCTACTAATTATAGTGGATGAGACACTATGCACTTCACATAAAAGAAAATGACCCTTTCTACTGGGATATCCCGCCTCGAAGCGGGATTATTATTATTTTATGTCATACAACATCTGTGGGTGCAGGGAGACAGGTTGGAGGGATCTAAGTAGATTCCTCAAAAATGTTGGTTTTAATTTCATATATAGTGATATACAATGTGTGTGGATAATTTGTTATAGATTATGTTATGATTTGATTTATTGGCATTATAGTAGCACTGGCCTAAATTTGGTATTTAAATACCATAAATATTATTTTTGAAATTGAAGGAATTAAAAGGAGATTTTGGATTAAAAATATTTATATCAAAATTTGGATTGTTTTAAAGGAAATGGATTTGAAAAAAACAATGATTTCATTTTGGGATTGTACTCAACTATTCGTAAAATGTTTTAATCAGAGATTTAAAAATAATTTATATAAGGTATTTTTTGTAGGATCGATTTCACCCTAGAGGGGGGGGGGTGAATAGGGTGATAGTATTAATTATAAAAATTTATCGCGGAAGCTTATAAAATACTTTCAACACAGATCACAGAATAATAGCATCACAGATAATAGCAGAATAATAAATGCAGAAATAGAAACGACGCAGAATTTACCCAGCTTCGGCAGAACCCTGCCTACGTGCTGCCCCCAAGGTTTCTACTAGAAATTATATAGTCACACGCTTACACACGTAAACTCGCGACACTCGCTACTGACTAACCTAACTCTACGCTCAGAACCCTGCCACAACTCAGCCACTGAGTTGCGAATTCTCAAGCTACGCCATGTAGCTTGTCCCCTAGTCACACGACTAGCAAATACAACGGTTTGAAAAGAGTTTTAAAATTTAAAAACAAATTTAAAACAAAAATAAGATAAAGCCCTTATTTAAAAACTAAAAACCCTTATTGTTTTTAAAAAAAACCCTAAAACTTAATGGCCGGCCCCTTTTATTATTTCGACCCGATCCTTTTTTATTCTTTGGGAAAATCACGGCCGTTCTCTCGTTCGTTCTTCTTTGTGAAATTAGGGCTTTGGTCTCGATCCAGATTAGGGCTTTCGAATGCCAATTTATTTCGATCGAATCTGTGGTTGTTCGAGAGTTGCCTTGCTTGATCGATTTCTCGTTGCTCTTTCTCTGGCTACTTCGAGTTGATGGAGTTCAAATTCGATTCGGTATATGATTTTCTCCTTTTGTTTTCTGGTTTAATGCTTGCTTGAATTCTGATGCTTTTTAAATTGCCGATAATGACGATTGGGATTTTAGTGTTGAACTCGATCGATTTTTCCACGCATGCCGATGATGATTTGGGTGATGTATTTATATGAATTCTGTACTTTCCTATTTCATTCTTTCCTGACTTGATGCACACGGCTTTGATAATGAAACGTTCGATTTGATCGATACGGCAAAAAAAACTTTCCTCTTTTTGTTTGTGACTTTTTCAAAGATACGTTTTTGATTTTTTTTAACAGTATACATACACGAATCCCCTTCTTGACTTCTGTATGTTTCCATGATTTCGTCTTGGACTTGAATATGCCATTCCATGACTTTAATGGTCGGCTTCGACTCTGGCCTTGATAAAATTGATTTGCTATTTGCCTGTAAGAATTTGTTCGATATTGATTGCTTGGTTTACTGGTGCATGTTGCTGCTGTGTTGCCATATTGATGCATGTTCGGTCTTGTTCCTTCACTTTACTTGAGCAGTTAGCATTGAAACTGTATGATTCAATTTGTATGTTGTACTGTGAACCATCTTGATCATTATATATTGATACTTGTGCATTTCTGCTCTACATCATGTAGTTTGCTTTGATGCACTGGTTTGGTTTTTTCTGTTTGCATGCTTGAAGTCATTTGATCTTGATTGCTTGTTTGAGTCTGGTATCTTGATTCACTTGTTTGCTCATGAACATATTATGGCATTGTTCATCATTGTGTATTGACTGAGTCTTGTGGATGCTGTCTTCACTGTCCACCTGCCCTTTTTCATATTGTTGGTTGTTATGAATATGCAAGTTCATTTATATTGCATTTCCCATTCACTGTTGCCTTGAGTCTGTTGTAACTGGGCCTGTTGCACTGTTTTTGGCCATCTTTGTTCATTGTTATTGTCTCTGTCCATTCAAGTCTTATACTTGGTCTTGAGCATTTCCTGACTTCAACTGTTTTAGTTTGATCACTGAGCACTGCTTACTGCCATGTTGCATAGTCACCGGTCTTCAATGCGCATGTATATATGATGTTTATTAGTCGATAATTTGAACATTGCTTGGAGTTGCACTTGTGTACTTCATATATGCACTGTGTCTTGTAACACTTGTTTCACTTGTGTACTTGAGTATGCACTGCATATTTGGTTTGCTCCTTTTCTGGTTGGTGTTGCTGTTATGTTGGTGGCTAGCCTTAGCTAGTTCATTCATGACATGTTGTCCATGTGAGTTCATTTGTGTCTGCATTGTCATGTTGTATTATTCCATGTATTTGTGCTTTGATGCAGTTTATTTGTAGTCTCTTGTTCTTGTTTATATTGGACTAGTCGACACTTGATTCTTGAGTTTTGGCCATTTTCACCTGTGTTGAATCCAATTTCACAACTCGGGTTTGACCTTGTGCTGAAGTCGAGATTTTATTTATGTTGCACCTGAGTTGAACCCGTCTTTTTATTTGGGTTTGACCTTGTGCTCACCTGTCCATGTAGCATTATCAAGTGTATATCGGTGTGCACGACCTTGTGGCATGTACAGTGATTCACTGTGCATGTCACATTGTTCGTGTGTGATGAATTCAAATGTAAATGATGACGAACAACCCAAATAACTGAGGCAAATCATATTTTCAAAAATCATATTTCATTTTATATTGAATAAATATTTATTTTTTAATTTTACTGCGTTAGTGAATATGTTTGCAGATTTCTCAGATGCTGGATTCTAACTGAAATGAAGTTGAAGATAAACTACGAGTGTGAGTGATATGTAGTGAGGAAATTATGTAAACTGAATTGTGATGTAATTAGAATCAAAATTGTATATGTATAATGAGAGCTTGAATTTGTACTATTCAAACATGTAATAAATATTTGTTTGAATAAAATTTCTGTTTGAATTCAAATTTTGTGTAACTTATTCTGTTTGAATTCAAATTCTGTGTAATTTATTTTATTCAACAAATATTTATTTAATCTATGAAAAATAAAATAGTACATTACCAAATACATTTAAATGAATATATATATATATATATATCTGTGTGTGTGTGTGTGTTTATTATCATCAAACAAAAATCATATAAGCGCATATTCAACATTTTTAACAATGGATTTTTAAGTGATAATTCTGGATTAATGGAAAGGAGTTGAAATCGATATTTAAAATAAATTTGAAAAATAAATGGGATTTATTAAGGAATGGATTCATAAACGAAATTTTATAAATGAGATTAGGTTTATAAACAAGTGAAACCCAAATGAGTTTATAAACTTATAAACGATATTTATAAATAAGGGAAAATGATTATCAGTTGATAAATTGAAAATATAAACTCACGGTGTGAATTTATATTGAGATATGGGAATCAGCTTTTGAAAAAATAGCGGATTCTATTTTTGAGATGTGAGAATGGTTATGAAGTTGAAACATAATTGATGTGACATGAATCGAGAGGGATTTATAAATTAAAAATGGTAGTATTGGAATTTAAAAATAGATTTTTTATTTTGAGAAATTAAGTTTGTTTTAAACTGGGATTTTTACTTATTAAACTATATAGTAAAAGCTGTTTAGTATTGAAATATTTTGAAAATTGGATTTTTCAAATAGCTAATATTAATTGTAATAAATTCAAATTTTAAAATAAGCTTTGTAAATCGATTAGTTTTATTTAAAAATGAATTGGAAATGAGTTATCGATGTTTATTTAAAGTGTTTTAATATTTTAAATAATTACTTAAATATGTTTTAAAAATAAATTATTATTCTTTAAAAATACTTATCATGTATATAAAGCTTTGAAATGATTGAAATTAATTTATAAATCCTCTCGAGATTTGTAAACGAGGTTTATTTAACGGATATGATTTTGGTAAGAGGAATCTTGTAAGGGATTTTAGGAGAAAATGGAATTCCAATGAATCTGAATTCATTAAAAAAGTTATCAATGGTTGGTTGGGTTTATAAAAGAGTATAATAGGCTGGAAGTATGTAAAAAGGAATTTATACATAATTTTGGAAATTTATGAGATAATCATGAAATATTTACTAAGTTTGGTATTAAAATGATTCTGGAGAATCAGCCTATAAATATTCTCCTAAGTATTGAAAAGAGGGTTTTGGAAAATATTTTAAGTATTTGAAAATGTTTTCGAATGCTGAAATACTGGAAGAGATTTGAATATATACCTCTGTAAAGATATTTTGAAATAAATGTTTCAAAATATTTACATTATGGCCCTAATGACTGCTTATGTGTGCAATTTGACAGTTAAATAACCGGCTATCAAATCTGGCCAAATTCATTGATCGTTTCGAGGAGGCCGGGATTGGATTTAACTATCCAAAACCACTTCAATCCAATTTGAGCATTGTCAATTGTGATATCGTGAAGATAATGAAGATGGTGATTTTGGAGTTTTGGTTTTCTTAGACCCAGAACAACTTGTATGGATGAATGCTATCAGCACATTGTCATTGGAGGACAATGAGCATTCTAAGTGTAAATTTCTTGAATGGTAATCGTAGCCTCAAGCCTCATCAACCGGGAATGACTGAAAATCAGTGATGTAGCAAGGCTATATGGGTAGCACCCATTAGGGTATGTAGTAAACTTTCTAGATAACCTATGTCTATAGATTTATGGATTGGTTGTGCATGAGATCTCAAAAGGGTTGCAAAGCAACTGAGGTGATGACATATCCGATAATATCTAGTAGAGGGTAGGCTGGTCTTGTGTGAAAGTGGGGTGTGTATACTAATGCACGTACTAATATAGTACACACGGATCGTGTAATATGGACTATAATATAAATGCGGAAAATAGATGATAGTAGAAAAGCAAAAATAAAAATAGAAAAATCACACCAGAGATTTTTATACTGGTTCGGAGCACCGTCCTACGTCCAGTCCCAGACTCCTATCTGGATTTTCACTATTAACTACCTCGCTTCACCCGGAGGAACAGGTTTACAATACCCGAACAGCCGAACGGGATTTCACGCCTCTAATACACTGAGGACTTCAACACTTGCCTCTTACAACACCGAGGACTTCAACACTTGCCTCTTACAACACGAGGACTTCAACAAAAACAAATACAATTGTTGTTGACAACTTGTGTTCTTGAAAACACGGATTTGTCACTAGTAGTACACCCTTCCTATAATCTTATCCTCAAAGTATATGACTGATGTTTTGTGAAGATTAAAGAAGTATATTGCTTATTGAATCAAAAGGTTTAAAATAGTTTCAATGATTCAATAAGCTATTAATTAAATGAGTGCTTTTAGAATGCAAGAATGTTAGAAAGTAAGATCAGAGAAAGCATATAATAATCATATATTTCATGTTTTAAATCAACGATTTAGATGAGTATATATAAGAAGAAATAGTTGTAACTCTTGGTGAAACAGTTGCCATTAAGAGTTGTGATTATTGGTGAAAGGTAGGAGATGCAACTCTTGGAGAAGAGAAGTGTCTTTTGGAAAACTTGCTTTCTGTTTAAAAACGGTCGACAGGTCAAAAAATGACCGGTAGACAGGATTTTAAATATATAGTCGTTATGTGCATGTGTGCACGTTTATTGTGCACATTTAACAGGAACGGTCGACCGTTCATTTTTGGACCGGTCGACCGGTCTCTGTTAAGTTGCACAATAAATGTGCACATTACTATAAATGTATATATATATTGATTATATTTTGTGCATGACTATTTGAGGATAGATTTTAACAAGTTTATTACTATTATAACATCAAATAATCAATCTATAATCTAGAGAACCATATGAAGGTCTTGATTTGTCGATTGCCTTTATATTGTTGTCAGCAATCAAAATCTTCATAGAAGCTGTGTCTCAACATTGTGTTGGCAGGGATCGATAGGTTTGATCTCCGTACATTTTCTGGACGTGTTCCCTGATAGGTGGTACCCAATTGCCTAGTCATCGATTAGAATCCATTCTCCAATACGAGCTTTACAGTTTTAGTATATAACAAATATGCTGAAACATGAGATGTAAGCATTTCAGCTATTTTATGATTTATTTTCTATAGACACTATTATAATATGAAATGATTTTGATATAAAAGGTTTTGATTATCGTAAGCTAAAAACCAGTCGTATTTATGTGTAGCGTGGTCTTACGAGATACCTTTAATTTTCAAAAGGATTTTGAAAATAATTAAATTCAAATTAAGTGTATTTTCTCACACTGATTTTCCAAGACTCGGGTGTTATTTTATTATAATTCTCGTGTCAGACTATTTATATTACATATTAGTTCGGATTCTTGGAGCTTCAAGAGACTAGTTGGAGGCCAGAGACGTATTCACGTAGATGGCTATGTTTTCAGTTGTATTCATTGGTGTGTTATCAGAAATTATGAGGACATACTTTTATAACTATCCAGGCAGAAATAGGTTGGTATACTCTGATTGATGTCTGTGTGTATATATATATATATTATAGTTTCGTTTTTTGTGTAAAGATTTATGGTGTATTATAGATTATTCATTCCGCTATGAGATTTTATGTTGTTTAATTTTTTTTCATTTTCTTCTCTCTTCTTTCTTTACCCTAACAATCTAGTTTTCCGACATTTATTTGCTCAGTAAGAAATATAGTGAGCATATTAGTGTCGATTTACGAGGGTCAAAAATCATGGTCATTACATTTGGTATCAGAGCTGAAGGTTAAGCGAGAACTGTAACAACCCTGTATTTTGAAATTATTTTAATTGAATTTTGATTTAACTTTATTATATTTAATTTAGATAATTTTGTTATTTTAAAATATAAACTTTGATTTTGATATGAATTATCATTCCAAAACATGACTAAAAAGAATATTTTCCAACAAAGTGAATTTTGGTCAATACGGTCAAACTTTGACTTTTAAATTTAAAATTTGAAAATTTGAATTTTATCTTTTATTATGAAAGTAAATAAAATTTTAAGAACACCGCTTTTCGTTTCGTTGAAATCTGATTTATAATGTGAAAGTTATGCCTTTTTAATTATTGTGTGAAATTTGCTGTATTTAACAAAAATTGTTTATTTTAAATTTTATAAATAATATTTTATTTGGTCATGTAATGTTCTAATTTAGGTTGCATGTGTAAAATAACATGCTATGTATATATTTTGGTTTTAAAACATTTTTAAAAGTGTAATTGACATTTTAAAACGTCAGTTGTATTTTGTTTGTAAGTTTTAATTCCTAGTTTCAAATAATTAAAGTAATTCTTTATTTCTTTATATTTTTCTTAAGAACTTGTTTTATTATCATTCCACTTTGTTTTGTTCCTCATTTATTTATTTATTTGACTCTTTATTTGTTTTAAAGTGATAGAGAATTTTTATAAGGCTAGCGATATTTTATTTGTAATTTTCATGTCCTGTTTCCAATTTTTAAACATTTTCTTTAGTTCTTTTTCTATTTTATTTAAATTAAATTATTTATTTCACTTTAAAAATGTTTAAAAATCATTTTTATTTCAAATTTTGTTTTAGAATATTTTTAAAATAAAGTAAATAATTTTCTAAAGCCAATAGTGATTTTATTTGTAATTTCTGGACCCTGTTTTCAATTTTTAGGCAATTTCTTTTATTATTTTTCTATTTTATTTAAATTTTATCATTTATTTTCACTTTGTTTCGGTTTATAAATGTATTTACTGAAATTTTACTTTGTTTTTATTTTAATTTTAAAGGAATAGAATTATGAAGAGTTTAAAAGCTTTTGAAACTCAAGACCTTTCATTCACCAAAAACCTTTCATTTTCCATGACCTTTCAGTTGCTCATTTTGGCCGTACCTTTTCTTTACTGTAGCCGTGAGTTTCTCAACTCATTTTCACGTGAAATACTTCTCCTCATCTCATTTTTCACGGCATGGAATAATGGGTAATGACCTCCTCTTCTTTCTATCTTTTTCTTCTTGTTTCTATGGAATTTGCTTGAAATTGCCTTGACTTCTTCGTATGTTTGCTCAGCCATAGCCTCTCCATCACCTCCACCGACACCACCACTTCTTTCCCAAATAATCCACCGCCAAACCATCCCACTCCTTTGACCTGAAAGTTTCATGACCTCCACATGAACACAACACCACAAAACAATGCAAAAAGTCTTTAAAAAGCATGCCCACCCACCTAGTCTTCATCACCGTCACCTTAGATGACCTTGGCCACCTCCTATTGCTCCACCACCACCTTTACACAAACCTAACCATCACCTCCTACCTCTGTCCAAACCTGTAAATGAAATGGCCGAACCAAGATGGGACATAGACTGAGCCAAAAGTGACCCAAAACTCCTCTATGTTGCCTAGACCCTTCACATTCCTATGTTGTAACTCCTCCACATCTTTAGCCATGATAGCCATACATTATAGGACCCAAAACTGAGCCAAATACACACCAAAACCTGACCAATAACACCCCTAGGCCGTGCAAAAGAATAGATAAGGCAAGGCAAAAGACCGTGTATTCGTATCTCTTTTTATTTCAAAGTTATTCAAATTGAATGTTGTATTGAACTTTAAATTTATTTGGTTTTTTTTTGGGTTGTAACACAATATCTATAGCTTGGATCTCGCTCTCCATTCAAAGTTCGTAGTCTTGTCTATTTGCTTTTGATTCTGTGTGTTATTGGTTTGCAATCTCCAGCATTTAGAGGTGAGTAAAGCTCGCACGACATTTATACTTATGCAGTTGTGAAACAACAACAACTGAATGTGTAGAAAAATATATAATATTATAACTGCCATGTGATTATTTATATATGATGTTCAACCTGTTAAATTTCATGTAATATCATTTGTTACTGTTATATCATGCTATACTGTTCATTTATATCGGTTTATCACATTGCAAGTTCCCAGTAGATTAGGTTCACTATGGGTTGAAATGATACATACCTGAACGGACTTTAGAATAGGGAAAAATCGTTATGGGCTGAAATGATAGGCCTGGACGATTTTTATTTATTTATTTATTTTAACTTGAGATTGCGGGTTTGAAATGATAGAACCCGGATTTTTCTTTTTAAACTGCGGATTGAAATGATATATATCCGTATCACTTGACCTAGGTTAAAAAATTATATGCAGGCTCGTGATTATATTTTATAAAGTATTTTGAATATTTTAAATATTTTTAAAAGTGAAAATTTGTGAAATTTGATATAAATTGGATTTTTAATGTTTAAATAAAGAAATTTTGGAATTTTCTAGAAGTTAAAATGTAATTCAAATGAATGGTAAAAAGTGAATTTTTGAAATATAACTTAAATTTGGAAATTTGGACTTTGGCTTTTAAAATGACATTTAAGTTTTATAAATAAAACTTTAAGCGGTTGAAATGTAAATTTATGATAATTTGATTTAAATAGATTTTAAAGTGTTTAAAATAAAGGATTTATGATTTTTGTATAAGTGGAAAATGTTAAATAAATAAATGGTTAAGTTGAATTGTTGAAATATAACTTAAAATCTGGAAATTTGGGTTTTGGTTTAAAAAGGGAATTTTAAGTTATATAAATAAAATAGAAATATAATTATATTTGGAAAATGGTAAATATGATGATTTGATTAAATTTGAGTTTAAATGAATTAATGAAGTATTATTGATTTTTCTATGTATTAAAATGATTAAATGAATGAATGCTTAAAAGTGTAATCTTAAAATGAACTTGACCTGGAAATGTGAATGTGGTTTTAATTAAGGGTTTAATTTAATTAAATAAATTGTAAATTTAGTTTAATTTGTGAAATGATAATTTGAAAATGTAAATGTTAATAAAGTGTTAAATGTAAAAATGGGAAAGTTTACACTTGAATTTATTAAGGTGATTTGTGAAATTTGATTTAATTATAAAATGTTGCTTTATAAAAATCATTAATTAAAAGAGTATTTTAATGAACATCGTTGAATGTTAAAATATGATTTTTATAATGTTTAAATGGTTTAAATTTAAATGTTTTCAAGTATAACTTACAGCAGCTTTTTCTGAATGCTGTGAAAGGCTGAAATTTTCAATGTTTATGGTTTTAACTTAGTAAACGAACTCAGAATGGTTATAAACTTTGGAAATTGAATACTGATTTGAAAGTACATAAACTTAAATTTTAAATGGTTTAAATTAATTATTTTGATAAAATATAAGCTATTTAAAAGGTGATTTGGAATGAAAATAAATGAATGATATCTTTGAATTTAAAAGGTATTTAACGTTGAATATTTGGATTTGAACTTATATGATGATTTGAAATTGAAGCTTTGGAAAGATATTATATTTTGATATGTATTAAATGTTTTGAAATGAAGTTTATTTAAATATATGATATTTTGATATTAAAATTGTTTTGAAATGAAGTGTGGAAAGATATGATATTTTGACATATATTAAATGTTTTGAAATGAAGTTTTGAAAGATATGATATTTGATATATATTAAATGTTTTGAAATGAAGTTTTGGAGGATATGATATTTTGATATTAAAATAATTTAAAAATGAAGTTTGAAAGATATGATATTTATGTATTAAAAATGATTTGAAAGGAAGTTTTGAAAGGATATATATTGAAATGATTTGAAATGACTTGATATTTATTTTGATAAATATTTGAATTTGAGAGATATGGTATGTTGATATATTGAAATGATTTGGAAATGATTTAATCTTTATTTTGGCAAAGGTTTGGATTGAAAGGATATCTTATTTTGAAGTATAAATATTATTTTAAAGTTATAACCACGGGTTATAATAACGATTGGTTGGCAAAGAGACCGGGATCGGATATGGGCATACTCTCTGTCGATACCGAAAACCTCTTTGACAACCGTGTACGCGGTGGAGATTCCATAATGAAGTAGGATGGTGGCAAAGTTCTTGAGGTATACTACGTGGACCCAACTCCCGTGAGTTGGCATAAGGTGGCCAAAACAGGAGTCGTCTCGAGTCAGTTGAGGTCGCACCTCGTAGCGGACGCATTTATTTGATACCATACTACTACTTGTGATTGTTTGGGCGCCCCTTCGATTTTGTGGGAATGTGTTCCGTGGTGGGCGTATGTGGCTGCTGCGTTACCACCAGCCTGAGTGTCGTAATTGGTATATCTACCCTAGCATTGCCTTGTGTGCCGTGTCACCTACCATATCGAGCCTTTACTACGAGTTTCTATTTGTGTCGTACCTATGCAGTATCTTCTCGTAGTCTCCCGATTAGGAGATATGCAGGTACTGTATAGACTATTGGCATTATTTGTGTTAAGGGGAATATTGGGTCAATCCTTAACGCTATTTAAAAGTAAGTTTATTTTACTATTAGACTTATTATAATAGTGCAATATTACTACATAGCATATAGTTTAACGGATCCTTAGGGGATGGGCGGTCCCAAGCATCCTTTAAGTTACATGTACCTTTACTACAGTTCACTTGAGTTGGTTTACATTGTATAAGTATGTATGTCCTGACTCGAGTGTTTGTATTTTTATTTACGCTCGGGTCAGCCTGAGTATTCACAGATTTGGATTTCCACTTTCTGGAGATTTGAATCGCTGAGATTATCTACTTGTCTAGTTTTATCTTTTTCAGTCTGTTGTACCTTTTCAGCTCTTGTATTAGTAGACTTCTGTGTATTGAGACTTCTATTGTACTCTATTTCTTCTGTTGTATCTTATGTAACTCTGGTATATTTATATAGTAGCTTCATGAACTACTATTTCTTTTACTTCCACTGCAATATTCTTACTCAGTGTCTGTGATCTGTGATTATTATTTACCGTATATTCTGAGATTTGCCAAATTTTATTTACAACGCGGTATTTTGAGCAATTCAAGCCCGACATGTGCGGATGCGAATGGTTGAAAATACCTGGTTGTTACAAGAACCTTAGCTTTGGTGGGGTAACTCATTAGAAATAGGGTCAGTGGCACCCTAGAATGAGTTTGAGTGAGTGTGTGTGTGTGTGTGTATAAGCGCGTATTTGTTAGTGATATAAAAGTTGTTTTATATTATGTTGATTGGTCTATCGAGTGGCTTATGGATTCTGATAAATATGAGTAATTAACATCATTGATAGGGATCTCTAAACACTTGAACAGAGCAACTCGACGTGGTATTGTTTTGAAATTGGATAAATGAAATAATTTTACCTTGATTATTTTCATATGTAGAGGAATAATTTTTTAGAAGTTATTATTATACTTGTATATGGTGTGCTTGGTTGTTAGGAAATGACAATGTTAAACTATTATCATTTGTTGTTTGTTGTTGTGATCAAATAAATGTTGATATTATAATGAAAATAAGATGAAAAGTTAAGAAATAATTTCATATAACAAAATGGAATTATGTAAATATGATTTGTAAATGTAATTTATAAATTGAAATGAAACGAAATTTCTGAAGTATATTAATAAATATGGTTTATAGAAACAGTTTATAAAGGATTTAAAAGCTAGAAATTTGGCAATTTATATTCCATTGGTTTTGAAAATGTTTTTCAAAGCTTTGGAAAACAATAATAGCATTATTTGGAATTAAATGGAAATATTTTTTTAAAGGATTTTAAAGGAGATAGAAAGCATTAAACTCACTTTGGTCACTGGAAAATAATTTCGGTGATGACTACAACATCATCGATGTTCATTTTCGAGTTTCCAATGGAGAAATTACTACCATATGAGTATTGTTTGGTAAAACTAGTTTTGGTTTTGAAATTCAAAAGAATGATTTGATATACCAAGGGATTATGTGTGGGTATACATATGGATGATTTCAAAAATAGTCAAAATACTTTAGAACAAGGTGTTTAAACTTTGGGATTCTAATTTTTTATTTAAAATATGAGAAAATAAGTTTGATAACTTATAAAAATTGGAAATTAGAAAGTTGAAGCAATGTTTTTAATAGTTGAATGTGAATGCAGAAAAGTAAAAATATGAAATTGTACCGTGGAACGGAACATAACTTAAATTAAGTTAAATACAGTGGAATTTAAAATTTTAGCTTTAGTTGGGCTAAATGAAATAATTTTTGGAATTGAATTAAGGAATGAACTAACTGAATAAATTAGTGAGTGAATATGATTTTAGAATATAGTTGAAATATTGAAATTTAACAATGGAATTGAGTGAAATAAAAATTGTATTTGATATAAAATGGATATAGACTTAAGTCATATAAAATGTTTTAAAATGAACTTTAGTAAACAAATTCTATGGAATGATGTTTAGGTGATAATAGTATTAAGGAATATACTATGTAAAGAAGTGAATGTGAGTAAATAAGGGAATGTGAATAGTGATTGTAAATAAGTGAGTGCATATGAAATGAAGGTAAATGAAATGAAATTGGGGATAGCTAAAAATTAATTGCAATAAATAGGTAGATTATACATATATTACTCTATTCGCATAACGGTTTGGTCCAGATTCGAGTACATGATTTCGAGATGATTTACGTCGGTCCGAATAAGGATTTTTCACTTGATTATCGACGGCGAACACTAGATATGGATTTTTGATTGATTCTAGAATTCTCCATCATAGTATTGGGCTATGCAAAGAGAATGGCAGTTTCTAATCAAGGAACTAGATTTGAGTCTGTGCTAGGGTGGTCGTGTGAACGATACTAGTTTGAAAGTGAAATTATGTGATCGGGCGAGCGAACAGATTTGATATTGCATACAGATGATATATGTACATCGTTCGGGCTTAAGTAAAGCAAATGTTGGAAATTGGAAATGCATCATAATATGATTATGAACTAAATGATTGAATACCATTGGTAAATAAGATGCAAGTATATATAAGCAAGAGCTATTCAATGCCTTTGGTTTCATAAGTAAAAACTAGATTGCCCAATAAAAAGGTACATGTTTATATTATCATCTGATTTGATGGTTTTATGATTGAGCCACGTGACTTTTGTTTCCTTTTTTTGTTTGGGTCAGTAGTGGCAACTTGTAGTGGTTCTGATCTACCCGCGTAAAGGAGATGCTTGCGAAATTTTTCGAAAATTTAAAGAGTAAGAAATTTTTAGTAACTAAAAATTGATTTTTGAGTTATAACCTGAAATGATTGAATGGATAATATTTGTTGTAACCTATAGATGAATTTGGGAACCTAGTAAAAGTAATAACAAGGCATCGACAAATTTATTTTGGAAAGTTAAGGCTTAATGGATTTGGGAAGTTATTTCAACTAATTTGTTTAAAAAAAGAGATGGGTTCGGGCATTTTCCCTATCCTCGCAATTTAGAGGACGAAATTCTTCAAAGGGGAAAGCAACGTAACGACCCAGATTTTTAATTATTTTAATTAATATAAAAATGTTCGATAACTAATAAAAATCTATAACTCCTGCGTATGAGGTCTGATCGAGACGAAACTTTATGTGTTGTGCTTGTAATTACGAGAGCTTCGAAATGGAACTAGTTTGGACGGATTTGGGGACTAACAAAATTTGGGATAAAATCGGACGTTGTTTGGTTTTAATTCTAAAACGGAACACTTTGGCGATAGCGAAGGATAAATGTGAGTAAATTTCACTCATCTTGGATAGTTGGTTTTATCTTAAATAGTAAAAATTAATTATTGGTTGATTTGATGGATCGATAAATATTATCAATTGGATGTTATATTATATATAGTAGTATATACATATTAGTTGGGTTGAATATTCCTACCGATTGGAGCGGATGAGATACTATGCGCCCCCATTATAGCGAATGACCCTTTTTTATTATGATATCCCACCTTGAAGCAGGATTGTTATTATTTTATCTTTTATAAAATAGATTTGAAAAACAAACGGGATTTATAAAGTAATGGATACGTAAATGTAATTTTATAACTGAGATTATTTTTATAAACAAGTGAAACCCAATGAAGTTATAGACTTATAAACGATGTTTATAAATAAGGGAAAATGAATATTAGTTGGTAAATTGGAAATATAAATTCACATTGTGAATTTATATCCAGATATGGAAATCGATTTTTGAAAAAATAGTGGATTCTATTTTTGAGATGTGAGAATGGTTATGAATTGAAACGTAATCGATGTGAAACGAATCGAGAGTGATTTATAAATTGAAACTGGTAATATTGGATTTTAAAAATAGTTTTTTTCTAGAAATTAAGTTTGTTTAAAAATGGGATTTTTATTTATTAAACTATATAGTTAAAGCTGTTTAGTATTGAAATATTTCGAAAAGCGTATTTTTCAAATATCTAATATTAATTGTAATAAATTAAAATTTTATAATAAGCTTTGTAAATAGATTAGTTTTACTTAAAATGAATTGGAAATGAGTTATCGACGTGTATTTACAGTGTTTTGATATTTTAAATAATTACTTAAACATGTTTTAAAAATAAAGTATTATTCTTTTAAAATACTTATCATGTATATAGAGCTTTGATATGATTGAAATTTATTTATAAATACTCTTGAGATTTGTAAACAGGGTTTTTTTAATGGATATGATTTTGGTAAGAGGAATCTTATAAGGGATTTCGGGAGAAAATGGAATTCCAAAATGTTGAAATACGAGGACTTCGATATGAACTGAATTCATTACAGAAGTTATCAATTGTTGGTTGGGTCTACAAAAGAGTATAATAGGTTGGAAATTTCTAAAAAGGAATTTATAAATAATTTCTGAAATTTATGAGATAAGTCATGAAAATTTCGTAAGTGAGATATTAAAATGATTTTGGAGAATCTGCCTATAAATATTCTCCTAAGTATTGAAAAGAGGGTTTTGGAAAATATTTTAAGTATTTGATATTGTTTCCAAATATTGAAATACTAGAAGAGATTTGAATATATATATATATATATATATATATATATATATATATCATTGTAAAGATATTTTGAAATAAATGTTTTAAAAGATTTACAATATGGGTCTAGTGACTGCTTATTTGTGTATTTGATAGCTAAATTACCAACTATCAAATTTGGCCAAATTCGTTGATCTTTTGAAGAGTTTAGAATCAAATTTAATTATTCGAAAACCACTTCGATATGATTTGAGCGTTGTGAATTGTGATATCGTGAAAATAATGAAGATGGTGATTTTGGAGTTTTGGTTTGTTCAGACCCTGAACAACTTGTATGGATAAATGCTATAGCACATTTTCATTGGAGGGCAATTATCATTCTAAGTGTAAATTTCTTGAAAGGTAATCGTAGCCTCAAGCCTCATCAACCGGGAATGACTGAAAATTAGGGGAGTGCACCAAAGCTAAGTGGGTCGCACCCATTAGGGTATGTTATCATCTTTCTAGATACCCTACATCTACAAATTTTTCAATTGGTTTTGCATGAGAGCTCAGAAGGATTGCAAAGAAACTGGGGTAATGACATATTCGGTACTATCAGTATGGGGTAGGCCGGTCTTATGTTGGTAGGGATCGATAGGTTCGATCTCGGCACATTTTCTAGACGTGTATCGTTATAGGTGGTACCCCAATGCTTAGTCATTAGTTGAAATCTATTCTCCAATACGAGATTTATGGTTTTAGTTTTATATCAAATATGCTAAAATGTGAAATGCAAGCATCTCAGCTATTTTGTAATTTACTCTATATAGACATTATCATAATATCAGATGATTTTGATATAAAAGGTTTTGGTTATGTTAAGGTAAAAACCCATTGTATTTAAGTGTGTCGTGGTCTTACGAGATACTTTTGTTTTTCAAAAGGATTTTGAAAATAATTAAATTCAAATTGAATGTGTTTTCTCACGCTGGTTTTCCAGACTGACTCGAACGTTATTTTATTATAATACTTGGATCTGACCGAGTATATTATAGACTAGTTTGGATGCTTGGAGCTTCAAGAGACAAGTTGGAGGCCAGAGACGTATTAACGTAGATGGTTTTATTTTCCGCTTTATTCATTGGTGTATTATCATCAATTTTGAGGACAAACTATTATAACTGTCCAGGCTGAAATAGGTTGGTATACTCTGATTGATGTCTGTATATATATATATATATATATGTGTGTGTGTGTGTGTGTGTGTGTATATTATGGTTTGATTTTTGTCCAAAGATTTATGGTATATTATAGATTATTCGTTCCGCTATGAGATTTTATGTTGTTTAGTTTTCTTCTTATCTTCTTATCTTCTTTCTTCTTTCTTTCCCCTAACAATCAGGTTTTCTGACATTTGTTTGCTTGGCATGCAATACAGTGAGCATATTAATATCGATTTTTGAGGGTCGAAAATCCTGGTGGTTATAATATTGAGTGATATTAACTTATGGACTAATGTATTTCTTATGAAATACCCTCGAGATTTAAGTGTTATACATATCAGAAATCATGGTATACGTATATTTACGTATGTATTTATTCCATAAGTCTATTTGGGTTTCTTAAATGTTCCACCTTTAGTTTATCCATTCATATCATGTAAGTTTTATTGTTATATAACTTTTATATTTCATATTATTATATGATAGTCTTATGCATAATACTTAATTTAATTAAATATTATTTAATTAATTTAAATTAATTAACTCTTTAATTAATTTTATACTAGTGTTCCAATACAGCATTTATATTCGACATATCTACTATAAATTTATAGCGTATACTATAACCTCTATAATGTAACATATATATCTTATATATGTGTATTTCGATTTAACTAATTGACCTTTAATTTATTTATTTGATTAAATAATTTTAAATATATTATTTAATTTCAAAATTTATCTTATATATATACATATATACTTATGTTATCTTAAACACGTTAAAATAACATAACATATATCAACATGTACAATATATGCATATGAGTATTAATTAATAAACTGAATTAATTATTTTTTAGTAGTTTTATTAATAAATTGTAAATTTTGAAATAAATATTTAAATAATTTCAAAATTTTTGAAATTTTCATTTCAAACATTTTGAAAATTATATTATATTATAATCAATTATAATAAATATGTATTTAATTTAAATTTAACTTTTAAATTTAAAATCTTTTCTTAATTGTCAAAACCATTTGAAAATTAGTCCAAGGCCTAATTCAAATTGGGCCTTTCCTATCAGAGGGAACCTTTGGGCTCACTTCAACTTTCAAGAGAGGCAGTTAACCAGGTAGGGCAGGGTACTTGATTACCTAATTCCCATTCCAGACATCACCTTTCTAGACACTGTACTAAAATGCACAAGCTTAATTAGTTTTCCTTGACATGACTAATTTAGATTGCATATCTGATACCGCTGTTAGAACTGGACCAGCCCGAAACGCAAGAAATAAGTGAATTAATTTTTTTTAGCTATTTTGGATCTTCGACGGGCCTTTGAAGTCTGAATATACGTAGAAATTTTCTAAGTTTTCTTTAAATAAAATCAATATTTTATTTTATTTCATCAATAAAGTTTCACTGTAAATTAATGCGAATATAAATTAGAGTATATCACATATACTCTATATAAATATCCGTGTGTAAAGGTTACATATTAAATAAATTTAAAAATGAAACTTTTCATTTTCTTTCTCTTAACTTAAGCGGTAAATGACGGAGCATACATCTATTTTGAGAGGAAACTTTTCATTTCCTTCCTCCTAACTCATTCAATTAATGACAGGGCATGAATTTGTTTAGGGAAGGAAACTATTCATTTCCTTCTTCTTAACTTATTCAATTAAGGACCGGGTTCAAATTTATTTAGATGAAGATAGAAATCTTTCATATCACTCTTTAATCAAATTGATTGATTATATGAATGTCATTAATTACAACATGTATGTGGCATAAATGTAAGTATAAACATGTAGTGTAAATTCTGTAAGTGCAACATATGATAGGCTGTAACGATCTGGAATTTCACTACTTTAATTTACGAATATTTTATTAATTTTAAATATTCGATATATAGGTTTTATAATAAAAATAAAACTCTTTTTATTAATAAATTATAATGGTGGAATATTTTTTAAAATGTGTTTACAAAAATATATAGTTCGATGAAAAATAGAAAATGTGACTAAAAGTCAATTTTCCAATTTTTTATTTTCGTTGGCTAAAAGTTATCGGAAACATCTTAACACTTTTAACACACATACTCACATTTATAAATCACTTTTGTAATGTTTAAATAGTTGTGTGCATGTATGTACATTTCAAGAATACATTTATACAAGGTAAGATTTTCTTTTGTTTTAAAAAGTTAAAAATGTGTAAATAAGACGCTTCCTCCAACATTTAGTACAAATGGACCATGATTATGTTTGTTGATGTGATGGGAGGGAGGTTAAGAGGGGGGACAACGAAATGAAAGGTGGAGGCTTGCATGGTGAGGTGTCACGACATGGTGGAGGGCAAAGTACGGAGGGTATATGGGTAAATTCACAAAGTAACATAATATAAAAGTTCATTTTCCAAATCCTTTTTCATTTTATTCATTCTTTTCTCTCATCCATTTGAACCTTCCAAAGCTCCAAATAAGTATTAATGGCTTCCAAAATGTTTTTAAGTTTTAATGTCAAAGTTTTAAATTTTAAAAATGTTTAAACTAGTTTGAATCTCCTTTACTTTTTTAAAAGAAATTCTTCCATAACTTCTTGCAAAGAACTTCAAAACCCGATTTTCTTTTTTTAACCCATTATAATTTTAGTGGCTTCAAGTTTGTAGTTCACTACTTTTTCTAATTTTAAGCTTAGATACTCCAAAAATTCACTTTTATACAGAGTATTTTTGAACTTAGATTCTAAAGGCCGAAAATGGTCCTCCTTGTTTCGGCCATAACTTCCTCAAAATTAAATATTTTTGAGTAATTTTTTTTAAATGATAGAGAGAAGAAAAATCTAAAACTTTCCTTTTTATCACTTTACCAAAATCAGAAATTAAAAGGTCCAAAAGTTGAATGCAAAATGACCTCTTTTGAGTGGATTTTAAAGTTTTCGAAGCTTTCTAGATTCTGAAGTATTTCCAGTTTTCAAAGCTTCTAGTAAGTAAATTTATTTAACTTTGGGAAGCATTTACTTAATATATATGTATGTTGGATATGTGGTTATATATATATATATGTATATATATATGTATGTATGTATATATATATATAGCGTTGTGTTTAGTTTATGGTATGTTTGGATGTGAATGTATGTGCTAACTGGTGGTTTAGCATTAGACTTTGAAATCGACGGTTTATGTGATATATTTAGACATAAAGTCGTAATCTTTGATGTGTTAAAGATATGGTTTGTATTTGTATATGATTAAATATGTTGTTGAATGGTAACTTAAGAAAGGAATTCTGAGTTATTACATCCATAACGATAGTCGCTATGAGTGTAGTTCGGAAATTATGATTTCCAAGTTTTCGAAGTTTTCTTTTAAATTGTTTTTCAAAACCATTTTAAGATCAATTAGTAAGAATGTAACTTAATTAATTTTGTTTCAAGGTAATTAGTTTAATAATTAATTAATTTATTAATTAAATATAATGGTTAATTAATTAACTAAGTTAACTAATTAGAGTTTAAGAATTAATTAACTAAGTTAATTAATTTTAAATAATTAAGAATGTTTTAATTAATGATTAATTAAGTTAAGATGTAATTATTTAATTAATTTTATTTTAATAAAGTTAATTATATTAATAAATTATTTAATTAAAGGATTAATTAATTATTTATTTTTTTAAAGCTTAATTATTTATTTAATTATTACTTAACTAAAAGTTTAATTTTACATTTTAAATTAATTATTATTAAAAGGATTTCAATTATTATTCGAGTTTAATTAAATATTAATTTATTCATTTATATAGATTGATTAATATTCAATTATTAATGAAGGTTTAATTAAATTATTTAATAATTGATAAGTGATTAATTTTGGTTTAAAAAATAGTTGATTATTGTTTAACTATTAAGTTAAATTAAGTTTAGATTCAATTAAATTTAATTATGATTTAGAAAGGGGTTAAACTTATAATTTATTATTTTTAAAAGAGTTTAAAGTTTTGAATCCTTTGTTTTTTTCAAGAATCAAATTATTTAAAAGGAACTTTATAGAGGCCCGTATCTCTATACCCTTTGAGTCAATACTAAATTACGCATGTCCAACTCAAATTGAACAGATATACGAATCTCTAGGGTTAAATAAGAAAAGGTAGAAGAACAAAAATAACAATATAGAACCTCACTGTTGTAGGGAAACAAAATATAATATATAATAACATATTTTTATACAAAGAATCTGTAGCTGTGAAGACCCGCAAATCCGTACTCCTTGAATATACAGTAATCTCCATAGATTTACTCAAGATGAATAGAAATACGAATGCTCAATGTTTAAGAAAAAGAGAAAGGTAGAAGAGAGAAGAAAAAGATAGAAAATAGAGAGAAAAGAAAATAGAACGGAACAGAACACAACAGAACAATAACAGAATCTCACAATCGCAGCGGAACAACATATAATAATAAATGAATAATCTTTAAACAAAGAACTATATCAGTTATTACATTTTATACATTACATTACATCACATCAGAGTGTACAACATCAAACAACATCAAACAGCGGAAAAGAAATACTATATACTAGTAATACGCCATGCCATCCATCTTGCCTCCAGCAACTCCAGAATATCCTGATAAACCTAACTCTTGACTGCCCGTGTGGAAATTGGTGGGCACCCAGAGTTTAGGAAGGAAAACAATAAACTCCGAGTCAGTCATGTGACTAGTGTGAGGACTCAAAACAGTTTATTTATCTTTAAAATCAAATTAGAGGAATATTTTTAAAGTCAATTCGCAATGCTTTTAAAAATGAGACTACCATAAGGCCTCCCGCACACACACACAATGCAAATGCAGAATCGGAGGAGATTTCTCCTTATGATAGTCAAAGATGCTTGATACGCATTAAAAAGAAACATTTGATATTATTACTAGTGCATAGTGTAGAGAAAATCATTTCGAAAGTAAAGATATAAATCTTAGCCAGCATAGACATTCCGCACTTATGCCTACTATAGCTACCATGTTCAATAGCAGGTTACCGCCACATTCCATGGCAGGTTATACAACAAAAACCGTACAAGTTTCGTATTGTTTCTTTGGATTTCCAACGAATGGTCAGGCCAATGAACTTCCCATTGCCACATGAGAACGCCTCTGGAAGGACGTCCCCGAGAACCAAACCGGATCTCTGCCAACACAAGGCCGGGTTACCCCTAACTGGGTAACAACTGACACGAGTATGCCATCCCCCGGTCCCATTGGACCTTTATCCGAGCGCTCGTCATCAACATCACACAATCATAAATAAAGTGTTTCAACATGAGTAAGTATCTGGGCTCCATACCATGATACCACCCTTTCCAGAAGGAAATGCACATACCCTAAAGGGAGCTACCCCTCATAACCTTGCCGCATCTTTCCTGTTTTGACCATTCCGAGGTGTGAGGCTCGACGAAGTCTCGTCCACAAAGCCACGCTTTATACAAAAGCCATGCTTTGGGTCAACAAATGATCATAGAAATGATCACAAAGATAAACGATCAAACAAATGATCCTATCACAAATGATCAACACAATGATCATTTCACAGCAACACTCAACATGGCACATTACCAAATTGGGAATATATCGCTGATAAACTTCAACTACATAACCTCTGAGCTCGTACGTCTCAGAGAAGGGTGTTAAGCTAAAAGAATAAATTCTCCGCCACCAACAGAAATATATTTGAAAGAAATCAGCTTTATATCTCAATTTGTAATGTCAGACATACAATCCATACAAGTCTGTTTCGGGCTCGAACAGAACCGAAGGCACTTACAAAGAAGTCCTTGCAATCCGGATATCCACAATCCTGATTGGATTCCCCATCACATATGGAAAACTCTATACCGGAGCAACTCGGTGCAGAGTCAATCGACAGGTCATCCTATCGCTCTCGCAAATACCCGGTCTTCAACACCGGTCATCAATGCTATCCATTACGTCGTATCACTATTCGGAATGGGTAATCCGAATAACGAGCGCAATAATTTAAAACTAAGTGTAGCATTCAAATTCAGCAAATCACAACAAATACCTTTCAAAGGTAAATATTGATAGTCGGTTATTGAACTATCAATGGATATGCACAACATCACCAGATTCCAAATAATTTTCCAAATTATTTATTTCCCAAAAATATCTTTACAAGATATATAATTTCAATATGTCAAAAATAAATCAATATTTATTTTTAAACAAATTCCCCTTTTCATTTATAAATTCCATAATGAATTTATATTCCAAAATATCTATGAATATACGATTTCAATTATTCATTTCAATTTATGTTCAAAAAGATAAATTCTCAAAATATTCATTTTATATTGGAAAACATCTCCATACTTACTTATTAAGTAATTCTCAATCCATTTATTTTCAACACTTGGAAAATATTCAATATACTTAAATCGAGATTAAGTACATATTTCATTCTTTAAGGAAATCATTCTCTTAAACATATTTATTTGGGCCAAAACGAATGTTACGTAAAACATCGTTACGACAACCCAAAATCACTAGTATATGAATTTGAAATTAAAATAGATTTATAAATCCCAATACTATACAAAACATTTCCTTTAGGAAATCATTTACTATAACAACAGTGTTATAGTCCACCATTCCCTTTTATTTCTCAAAAACGTCTATTTCAACAATCAATGTTGAAATCTATGGTTTCAAATCTTAACACATTTAAAAACATTGTTAGATCCTTTTAATTCTACTTAAAGCATCACATTCAAAACAATTTCTTTAACATATTATTCACTATTCAAAAACGTGAATATACTACGTTAACCAACTTCATCCTTTCTATTCATTTTATCTTAAAGGATTATTCACTATCTAAAATGTGAATATAACTCCATAAATAAGTTATAACAATTTACTTATCAAAATAAGTCGTTTGCGGATTTATAAAACAACGTTTATAAATTCCTTTATTAACCTATTCAATTCATAACTCAATTATAAACCAAAAGTTCATATTATAAGTGAAATACCTATAATTTATTTGTTTGCAAAATCGTTCCTTTGAACTTCATAATTATAAATCTTATAACTTATAAGATTCAATTATTTATCCAAAACCATTATTTTAACAACTTTATGAATTTTATAAAACTACTGCTTATAAAATTCCATTTATAACTTCACCGTTTATAATTCTATAAATTTCATTCATTTATGAAATTCATTCACAATTCATTCTAACACTTATAAAAACTCGTTTTATAATTCCAATATTTTAATTTATAAATATCAATTTATAAATCTTTTATATAAATCAATTTATATTATTATTTCAAAACGTCTTTAAAGTCCTTTATAATTTCACCATTTTGATTTATAAAATAATTAAATTTTATAAATCCTATATTTCAACTTTTTATAATAAATCCAAAAATCCCGATTAAACTATTTTATAAAATCATTAGCCTCATATTTCAAAAATCAACCTTTAACTATATTTCTCAAAAACCATAATTTTTATAACATTAAAATTATAACGTTTATTTATTAAAATGGATCAATTCCAAAAATATAGTATATTTTCAAAAATCACTTTAAAAATCATTTTAAAATTCCAAAATTTGGTCCAATGATGCTACATACCAAATAGTCAATCACGACAACAACGACATCATATATCAAAATGATAATCCATCAAATATCAAAATATCTGAAATCAACTAAATACTGTTGAGGAATCCAGTTGGATCCCTCCAACCTGTTTTCCTGCATCCACAAACATTAGCACAATACCAATTCCGCTCCAGTACGGAATTATCGCGGTATATGGGATTTAAAATATTATCCGCTTAATAGACGGCGCAATAGGGTCTCATCCGCTATACAATGCGGGAAATCAATAACTGCAATATATACATATGCCAATATATATATATTGCTATTATATATATAATATCAATTTCACTGTTTATGAAATATTCGCGGTATATGTTTTTAATTAAATAACATCCGCTTACTAACGGCGCATAATGTCTATTTTAACAATCAATAGATAACAATCATCATTCAAACATGCATTCAAGTATTTTAAATATAACTATTTAAAATTAAAATCGAAACTGATTCGATTGAGTGAGAAGTTCTCACCTTGATTTCAATTTCGTTTTAGCGATTTATTTCGAATAAAATTAAACGGACGTTTAATTTTACCCGAAATTCTCACTAACTCCAAACGACTCCAATCCAATTCCATTGCGTAGTGCTCGTCCATACGATTCCAACGCAACTGGTTTCGCGCGTTTTCGACCTCGTATGAAAAAGTTATGATTTTTACAAGTTTACACGATTTATAACTAATAAATTTACAACTAATATTTATATTTTTAACCTACACTCAATCCTGGCCACTGGATCTCTTCCAACCTCATCATGACCGCACACTGCTTCTCCTTCCCCCTTTCCAGAAACGTGCACGCAACATACAGAGACAACGAACCCATATTGCTCACAACTAGGGTTAAGAATTGCAGCCACCACACGCGAGTTGAAGGCGATCAGGATGCGCCATCGTGTAGCCCAACTCGTGCTCGACGCTCGTCCAGAGGGGCACAGAGCTCGGCCCCACCACCATCTCGAAAAACGTGAAGAACGGCAGCACTTCAAACACCAATTGTCGATGATCCACCACATAATACTCGATCACCACCGTTCAGATTGTAGCTCTCGAGCTACTCTCCAGTTGAGGCCGAGGTCTAATTGTGGATGGATGAGGAGATCGGAGGGAGGAAAGAAACAAAAATTCTGGCCTTTGGTTTCAGGGGTGGCGGCCGGCTATAGCAACTAGGGTTTTAGTTTTTTTTTTCTTGTGAAGGTGGGCTATTTATAGGAAATAAAACGAACACTATTCATCCGGGTTTTCAAAACTCCGATTTACGCGCCATGACCGACGTTTCTAGGGTTTACCCTGCATTCCGGACACAATGGAACAGGTTTCGAAAGCTAATTCGGTCATTTGTGCGAGTTATGGCAATAAACGTTCGATTTGAATTAAACCGATTTAAACGATTTTATAGGCGTTTTAGCTTGCACCGGACAAACGGTAAACCCGATTGACACAAAATTTGAAACCACACAATAATATCACATTATGGATCCGATGAAACTGGTTTCGTCGAAATCCGAGACTGTTCGAAAATTGACTAATTTCACTAGTCGATTAAATATTAAAATATTCAATTTTCACAAATTAACTTTTAATTCAATTTTAAAAGTTCTATAATATCATTCTAACTTCAATATGATATAATAAAATTTTACAAATCATTTTCAATCATATTTAACCCAATTTTCAATTATTTCCATAATTTCACATATTAAATTATGGATTTAATTATTCAATTAAATCCAATTATTCGAAATAAAATTTATTCGACTTATAGATTTCACTTATTATTATTTAAAATTAATTAAATATTCAAATTTTAATTAATAAAAATCCTGGGTCGTTACAGTAGCTGTTAATATATACACACACACAATCATCAAAGTACAACAATCAATCCGGAAGATATAATAACTTGTCCTCACCAGTTCTGACTATTCAGTCTACACACACAGCGGAATATAGTCAAATACGTGATATACGCCTGACCCGAGCATTTTAATAAATTAACACCCGAGTTAGTCTGGAAAACCAGCGTGTGAAAACATATTCAATTTGAATTATTAATGTTATCAAAATCCGTTGAAAAACAAAGGTATCTTGTAAGCCCACGTTACACACAAATACGATGGGTTTTTACCTAACGATAACCGAAATATTTTATATCAAAATCATCTGATAATATAATAGTGTGTAGAGAAAGTAAATTAGAAAATAGCTGAAATGCTTGAATCTCACGTTTCAACATGGGAGCACAATCAAAATCGTACAGGCTCGTAGTGGATATTGGATTTCATACAATGAGTCGGCTATTAGGGTACCGCCCGCCATAGTAAACCTCTAGAAAAATATACCAAGGACCTCACCTAGATCCCCTACCAACACAGGACCGGTCTACCCCTAAACTAGATAGTACCAAATATGTTGTCACCCTGGGTGTTCCCACCCTAATCGAGCGCTCTCTTTTCCATGCACAACAATATCCATAATTTTAATATATATTCGAGGGTATCTAGAAAGCCGATAATATACCCTAATTTAGTGCGACCCACTTAGCCCTCCTGCATCTTCCCTGTTTTAAGTCATTCCCGGTTGATGAGACTTGAGGGTACGTTTACCTTTTTAATTGCATTCATACTTGGAATGCTAACATTGCCTTCCAAGCAACGATGCAATGATAGCATTCATACATACAAGTTATCCTGGGTCTGGAAAAACCGAATCTCCAAATTACTGCCTCCATTCGCTTCTTGATTTCACAATTCATAATGCACAAACTAGATCGAAGTGGTTTTCAAATAATTAAATCTGATCCTGCTCTCTTCGAAAGGATCAACGAATTCAGTCAGATTTGATGGTCGATTATTTAACTATCAAATAACATCCATAAGTCACTAGGCCATATTATAATTTTTTCAAATGTTTATTTTCAAAATATCTTTAAAAGATATATATTCAAATCTCCTCCAATATATTCAATTATTGAAAACCAATTTCAAATACTTATATTCATAACAGGGTATTTAAATCCATACCAACACTTAGAATATTTCTTTAACTCCATTTATAACTCAACCTTTTGAGAAATATTTTTGAAATAATAATCTCATAGTAAGATATTTCAAATCCTCCCAGTTTAATACTTGGAAATTATTAATAGGTATATTTTCCTAAATCCCTTTATCTCCGATACTTAGGAATACTCCCTTTTATTTCATACTTTTCAAAATCCTTATAATCCACTTGTAATTTCCTTAACCTATTTATTATGGATACGATAAATTTTCGAAATTTATTAATTAATCCCCTTTAAAATTTCCAAAATCGATTATACTCGTCTATAATCTCAGCTACCCATTTTTTACTTCCTTTTTATGAATTCTAATTCATTTTCGAAGTTTCTATATTTAAATACTGTGGAAATTTCCTTAATCCCCTAGAATTTCACTATAAGATTTCTCTTATAAAAATCTTTTCTGTTGAACAAACTTCGTTTATAAATATCGAGAGAATTTGTAAAATCGCTTCCTCTCTTCCTTACGCTCTCGCACGATTTTGATTGGATCGTAATATTTTTATTTTTTTATTCCATAGATCGATTAAAAGCTGAAGGAGGTGGAAAGAAATATCGCAACTTTAAATGTAGAGAAGGAGACTACGTATAGACAGGTCGGCTAAGAGGAAGGATAGGGTGGCTCAACTGTTCATTTGATTTTACTTTTATATTCAAAAATATCTCTTTTACGCACCTCAAAATCCTGAACCCCTACTGAGGCATGTTGCCTAGTGTTCCTAATGTTATACCTCTATTTCGAACGTAATGGAACAAGCCTCAAGCTCCAATTCGATTGTATGTGGAAGATACCTTTTTAAATCGACTATTTAAATTAAAGTAAATTAAATAATTTCTAAGCACTTTTAGATCGCACGACCAAACGGTAAATCCAAACGCTAAGAAATTTGAAATCTGATAATAATACACCACTACAGATCCAATGGAACTGGTTTCGTTAAATTCCGAGATTGTATCCCGAATCGCTATTTAAATGCGTCGGTTAAAACGACGATTTCAAAAATTAACGAAAATACTTGGAATTTCCGTTTTAAAAACTTACTTACTAAATTCTAAATAGAATTTATATCGACACTAGAAATCATTTCGATTCATATTCAACTCAAGTTTCAATTATTCACCATTTTCGTATTTCGATAGATCGCTATATTTGAAATTTAAATTCATTCTATAATTTCAACCGAAATCTTCATATTCAAAATCAATTTATATTCCAAAATCAATTTTTAAAACAATTTAAATATTCAAAATCATATGAGTGAAAATCTGGGTCGTTACATTCCTCTCCTTAAAATAATTTCGTCCATGAAAGTGCTAAGTTGGCAAAATGCAACAAACTCGTTAACTTTTCAAAAACCCACCTGGTTAAAACTCGATACTTCACTTTTCTGAATCTTTTAGTTTCAACCCCAGACAATTAGTTTTCATTTCTAAATCAAAATCCTTCATTTCAATTTCAATTAAAAAATCAACTTTTGGATGACAAATTTTTTTCAATATTTTCTAACACTATTTTCGAATTTTTTTGGCAGAGTCTCCCTTATATGGAGATGCTTTTGCAATATGACAAGAGTGATAAATATATATATACAGGTCGAAAAATGTAATATATATCAATTTTTATTCATTGCGGTATTTTATCTGAAAACGTTTAATTTAGCGTTTTTAAGCCAGTGAGCTTACTTCATATGAAATTATGCAACCCAAATCTGGCACAATAGCCTTCGGGTACCTGTACTTACTCAATTAAACCACGTAAGTACCATAAATATGAAATTTAACAACATTTCAGTCTTTTAACTAGCATAAACACATAGTTTTCACAACTAATCAAGTTATGGCATGAACTTATCAATAATCATAAGGCTCCAACATTCGATTATTTATTTCCATCGATTTATATATCATTTTATTCAATTCGAATGATTTACAACCTAGTTGGCTTGCATTCACTTCATAAATATACAAATTATATTTATATCCATTCCAAATTTTTGGTTATTTCCGTTTACGTCAAATAACAAATTTTCCTACGCAACTCGATGATATTCGTTTAATAAAATAACCATTTAAACTTATAATTTTTTTAAAATAATCCCTAATCAATTTACAATCAAATTTGTTCCATTTCAAATCGATTTTTGATCAATTCATTTGCATTCCGTTCATATCCACATTTATTATATTCAAATCCATTTTATTTAGTTTGGAACCATTCCGTGCTAATTTATTAAATAACCATTTTACGGATTTACTTGAGAATCATTTCATAAAATTAATATATTAAGATTTTATTATAACCTTTTATGCCACACCTATATTCATTTCCACTTCAATACTCACTTTCATACTCAAATTCATTTAAGTAATATCCCAAAGCCATATTCAATTTATTTACTCCTAATTTAAATTTATTTATAACTTAATTCATTGCTATTTCAATCCAATTTACTTAACTAAGCTAAGTTCCATTTCTATATTTAATTAACTAATTAATTTATCTAATTATTTTACTTCCATTTTATAATTCATAACTAGATTTTTGTATCAAAAATCACTCCATTTAATTTTCTTAAGTTCAGCTTCTTTTTTATAATTCAAGTTGGATTTTTATTCCTTCACCAAAATATCAATTCATTTTTTCATTTTGGTTTTCCATTTCATTTCTAAATTCAAGTCCAAATTTATCGATTCATTTACTACAATCCAAATCTAATTCAACATTTTTGAACTATACCCAGTACATCTACACTTAGGTTGAATTTATTCTTATAGCTTGAGCTCACTTCCATTTTCAATTTACAACAATTACTTGAGTTTGGATTCATATCTCAAATGTTTAACCATTCCATTTTATAGCTTAAGTATATATTTATGCCATTCATTCTAATTTTTATAAGCTATTCAACTTATTTATTCACAATTCCATAATTTTCACTTAAGTTTTATTTCTTTTCATTCAAATTTTATAACTTGCAGTTATATAGTCTTATTACCACTCACAATTTATATCTACCTCAATTCGATATTATTTCTAAATCCAATCCAATTCAATTTAGTTTAAGTTTCAATTCCTTTTAACCAACATTTCAAAACCATATTCGAATTATTCACACTTAAATTAAATTTCACTCCAAGAAAATTTATGTTTAATTCATTAAATTTCATTTCACTAGTTATTTTATTGCTATCTACACATTACAAACCATATTTAATTCGTTTCTCTCTCTTAAGTTGAATTCTATTGTTAACTCGAGTCCATATTAAATATTAAAATTTATTAATATTCCCTTCAATCCATTCCAATTTTATTTAATTTAGCCTGAGTTAAATTCAAATCCTTACAATTTCCTTTTCAAATTTAATTTATATAACTTGCATAACTTAAAATTTTAATTTCATATTAAAATTCACATTTCCCAAGTTCATTTCAAAAACATGTTCTCTTTTGGTTTAACTTCTCATTTGGTTGGAAATCCTTGAATTTAAATACCCATTATTATTTAAATCATTTTGAAATCATACATATACATATATCTATCTGTATACCAAATTACACTTTTAATTTTAAACCAAACCTGGTTTTTTTCAAACAAGTTCAAACAAATAATAATGGTAGCAACTCGTCACATAGAAACTCGAAAATGAATACTGATGATGCTGCAATCATCACTAGGATTATTTTCCAATGACTATGGTGATTTCGGTGCTTTTATCACTTCCAAAATCCATTTTATTTTCAAAAACATCTCTAAAATAATACTCTATTATTACTTTCGACCACTTTGGAAAACATTTTTAAAAATCCGTAGGATTAAATTTTCCAAATTCTGGTTTTGAATCAAATTTTGGTTCTATAATTCATACTTACATAATTTAATTTGGTTTTTATAACCATTTACAATTTTATAATCATGTTATGATTATAATATTATCGGCCAAACACTCCAATATACTATAATAATTTTAAAAAATTATTTTCTGATATCACAATATAATTTGGGTAAAAGTATTTCATTTTCCCTCTTTAAAACAATACCGTGTCAGTTTACCTGGTTCAAGTATTTAGAAACACCTCTCGATTTTAGTGGCGTCCCACTACTCGACCAGAATTCATATGCCACTAAAAAGATAAATCAACATAATATAAAACATTTTATATTCACTAACAAATATGCACTCATATCTATTATTACACTCCGACTCATTCTAGGATACTATTGACCCTATCTCTAATGAGTAATCCTCACCAAAGCCAAGGTACTCACTTAACCTTTGGCTCCGATACCAAATGTAAAGGCTCGTATCTCTGTACCCTTTGAATCAACACTAAATCACACGTGTCCAACTCAAATTGAATAGATATACGAATCTTTAGGGGTGAAGAAGAAAAGAAATAACAATATAGAATCTCACAGCGCAGGGGAACAAAATATAATATATAATAACAAATTTTATACAAAGAATCTATAGTTGTTAATATATATATATGCACAATCATCAGAGTACGACAATCAACAATCAATCTGGACGGTTATAATAACTTGTCCTCATCAGTGCTGACTATTCAGTCTACACAATAGCGAAATATAATAAAAATACGTGATATACGCCTGAAATCCTCCAGCTTGTCTCATGAGATCCATATCATCCTAACCTGAATCTGTAATACTCGGTCCGACCCGATCATTTCTGTAAAATAACACCCAACTCAGTATGGAAAACCAATGTGAGAAAACACGCTCAATTTGAATTATTAATGTTTTCAAAAACCTTTGAAAAACAAATATATCTCGTAAGACCACGTCACACATAATTAAGCCAAGTTTTTACCTTAAGATAACCAAACATTTTATATCAAAATCATCTGATATTATAATAGTGTCTAGAGAAAGTAAATTAGAAAACAACTGAAATGATTGCAGCTCATGTTTCAGCATAGTTGGGCACAATCAAAACCTTACAGGCTCGTAGTGGATATTGGATTCCATATAATGGCTAGGCTACTGGGTACCGTCCGCCACAGTAAACCTCTAGAAAAATAAACCGAGGACCTTGCCTGATCCCCTACCTACATAGGACCGACCTACCTCTAACCTGGATAGTACCAAATATGTTATCACCCTAGGTGATCCCACCCTTATCGAGTGCTCTCTTTTCCATGCACAACCATATCCATAATATTAATATATATCTGAGGTTATTTAGAAAGGTGATAACATACCCTAATTAGGTACGACCACTTAGCCCTGCTGCATCTCTCATGTTTTAGTCATTCTCGGTTGATGAGGCTTGAGGCAAAGTTTACTTCTTTTAACAGCATTAATACTTGGAATGCTAACACTTCCTTCCAAGCAACGATACAATGATAGCATTCATCCATACAAGTTGTCATCGGTCTGGACAAACCGAATCTCTAAATCATTGCCTTCATTAGTTTCCCGATTTCACAATTTATAACGCACAAACAAGATCGAAGTGGTCCTGGAATAATTAAATCTGATCCCAGTCTCTTCGAAACGATCAACGAATTGAGCCAGATTTGATAGTCGGTTATTTAGTTATCAAATAACATCCATAACCAGTCATTAAGCCATATTATAATTTTTCGAACGTTTATTTTCAATATATTTTACAAAGACATATATTCAATTCTCTTCCAGTATATTTAGTAATTGAAAACCAATTTCAAATACTTATATCCTTAACAGGGTTTTTAAATCCATACCAACACTTAGAATATTTCTTCAACTTCATTTATAACTCAACCTTCTGAGAAATATTTCTAAAATAACGATCTCGTGGTTAGATTTTCAAATCCTTCTAGTATAATACTTGGAAAATATTTATTAGTATATTTTCCTAAATCCATTTATCTCCAATACTAAGGAATATTCCCTTTTATTTCATACTTTTCAAAATCCTTATAATCCACTTGTAATTTCCTTAATCAATTTATAACGGATTCGATAAATTTCCAAAATTCATTAATTAATCCTCTTCAAAATTTTCGAAATCGATTATACTCGTCTGTAATCTCAACTACCCATTACTAACGTCCTTTTTATGAATTCTAATTCAATTTCGAAGTTTCTATATTTAAATACTTCGGAAATTTCCTTAAGTCCCCAAAATTTCACTATAAGATTCCTCTTATAAAAACATATATGTGATATCTCGGAAATTTTGACAATAACAATTTAATAATTTATGTCAAAATTTAATTGATTTGACAATATTGTTAATAATTTGTGTTAAAATCAAATAGATCTGATAATAATAAATTTGAATTGGTCTGATAATTTTCTTTAATAAAGATTTAAATAGGTGATTTTATCTTTTAAAAAGCTAATTTAATTTGTTTCTATTTATAATGTATAAATTTGTATATATTGTAAATAGATAAGTTGTGTTTTTAATTTAATAAATAAGTCATGTCTTCTAATTCTAATATTTTTGGTAATTTTGAAATTTGAATTAAATCAATATTAAGCTATTAAATAACCATATGATTTTAAGATACTTAGGATAAAAGTTAATTTGTTTAAAAATAATTCTAGCCTAGATTTAAATTTAAACAAAAAGAGTTGTTTTGTCCTTTTTAAATATAGCTTGATAAAATAGGTAATTTATTAAATAAGAGACAAATTCTTTTATGAATTATTTTAATTTAATAATGAGTTATATTTAAACAATATTAATGATGAATGTCTTTAAAAATGGATTTTTAATACAAACAGAAATTGTTATTTTAAATTTATTTATTTATATATATATATATATATATATATATATATATATATTTTGGAAAGCTATGATTTGTAAATTTAAAATAAAATCTTTCAACAATGTTTAAAATAAAATAAACTTAATAAATATTAAACTTAAGTACAAATCAAATGTATGATTTTAACATAAGTACAAAAATAAAATAATATGTGTAAGCATAACTAAGCATAGAACTTAATACATAAGTTAAAATTTATAACTAATAACTAGAATAAATTAAGACAAAAGACAAATAATGAAAGCAACCGAGCTTTGTAGTATTTGTTACCTGTAAGTAATATACAAGGCAAGAATAAGACAAGTAAGAAACCAGGTAAGCAAAGTTAGCAATAAGATAAAAGAAAAAATTAAAGCATAACCAGACAAAGTAAAATATGTATATAACCTGTAAGTAATTATGTAAGACAAGAACAAAGTAATAATAAAATGTTTATGTACATGCATAAAGTATGTAAGCAAACCAATTAAGGAATAAGTTAAAGAAAACATAAACTGGCAAAGTAATCTTGTATGTGGCCTGTAAGATTATATGCGAGAACAGTAAAAAGAAATATTTATGTACATAAGGTATGAAGCATAGCCTGGCAAAAATAAATAAAGTATAAAAAGATCTATATACATACAAAATAAGATATGTTTGAAACATAAAGGACATTGCATTAAATGCTAGCAACATTTGGTCAATTCTACATGTATAAAAAATCATTTCAGCCGAAATGTATAAAATCATGTCAGCCTCCATATGAGAAAAAAATCCCTGAACAAAGGAAATAGCCTATACCAGTAAACACCTAACCAATGCAAGCCAGTGAACATCTTCCCCTATAACCTTTTCTTTTCTATGTATATATATATACCATCTTATTATAGTTCATTCTCAAGATATATCAAAACTGAAACAAGAAAAAAAAAGAGCATCATCATTCTACAATTCAAAACAACAACAGCAAGATGATTTTCAGGAAGATCAAAAGCAAAAATATTTTCTAGTTTTCAAAAGAAAGTTCAAAACTGTTTTCAAAAACCAAGTTGTGCTCTGTCCATCTGTGACGACCGCCCATGACTCCCGCACCAAAACAAGAGAATAGAGCGCTGAAAGGTGTGCCAGGCAGCCATGGACGATAGTCAGGGTAAAATAAAATCGCAGAATCTCTATCGTAACTCACAGCGCATGGATAAAATACAATAGAGAAATATATAGTGAAGTCTCATAACAGAAAATCATCATATAAGCATCACAGAGGTTTTATACAATCATCTCAACAAATCCATACATCAAGACCTCACTACAAGCACTCATCAAATACAGCAGCGGATACCCAGTACATATAAGAAAATAATATGCATAGCCTCCTGCTCGTCTTCGCCATCATCAACGGAAAACTCTACTCTAAGCACAGCACCTGCCACCTGCTACCTAGTCTGCCCATCCCAGACATGGATGAACAGCCCAAGGTAATAAGAGGAGACATAAAACCTTGAGTCAGACAAAGTCTTAGTGAGCAGTAAATTAACAATCAAGCATACCAAAAGAGCATAAGGAAATAAAGGAATAGGAACCAAACCATCCCACTCCACCTCTTTCTACAGTGATAGCCCCCAGACACACACTAAGGAGAAGTAAGCATAACATAGCAGATAAGTAAGGTAAAGCAATAATCACTCGAGTCAAGGACGATGTTTTCCAAATACAAACCCCCAAGGCCTAAACCAAGATCAGATAAGCACCCAGAAAACACCGCTCTTGAAGCCGAATGATGATACAACCAAACATCCAAACATCCATGACTCTGGCTATCACTGTTAACCTTGCTTCGAAATCACCGTTAATTGAATGACCGACTCCTTCCTGAGCCATCTGTCAAGGGCTAATGGTAACCCCGGTTCTAGACAAAACCCCGCACACTGCCTTGTGCCTAGGACTTATCTTCTTGGCCCAGAGTACTCGACTAACTGCCTGTAGTCTTTTAGGCGTCCCTATGTACTCTTGCTTTAGGTTTGCTAGAACCTTCAATAACGATGAGATCCAAGCCTCCTTGTCATCCTTCTTGACGACTTCTATCAACTTAGCCCAAGCTTCCTCTTGAGCAATCCATTATCAACCAACTTGAACTACCCTTCAAGTTATCAACATGCTTGGAATGATCCCTGCCTGGATTAAGCCAAGACTCACATCATACTTCGCTTCATCGTACCAAAGCAAAGTCTCAACTCAACCATACTTTGCCTTTTCGCATCCTGACAAAGTCCCATCTCGATCTCATACTTCGCCTCTTCGCATCACGGCAAAGTCCCATCATCGAATCCATCCATATGAGCTTCCACATCCGCTTCATATACCATCGGCAGCTTTCACCATTCAAGAGCCTTTCCACTTAGCTTTTGAATCATCTTCAACCATCTTGTTCCAAATCAACTACAAGCTAACTTGGAGCAATCAAATCTAACATACATTCAAACATTCAAGCATTCAAACAAGATATATTAAGCAATATCAACTATAATGGCAATTTCGTAATTAAGTGAGCAAAAGTCCAACATATGTGAAATCATAGTTTTTAGCATAGATCTATCAAATCTAAAACATGGGTTTTGTCTCTAATACTTGTTAAATAGCTCCTATAGATAAACATTTTCAAATATGATGGATCTACATGCAGACTTAAGGAAAATGCGAGAAAACGCTAACTTTAACACATAAACATATCACCAATCCCATATACTCCTTTGGATCCGCGTGAGAGATAACTACCACTCACCAAATCACCAAAACAACCTAAAATCAATCAACTTCAGATCTGGACAGCAAGGACTTGAGCTTGATCCGGAGAAATTTCACTTGAAACGGTGAAATCTAGCCTCTTCGGATGAAAATCTTCAACTTTGGCACTTGATCTTTGATCTTGATCCTCGATCTTCAATGGATGTTAGCACTTTGATGGAAGTAGAGAAAGAAGTGAAGAAAATACTGTAGTCGAGTCTTCAAAATGACAGCACTTCGTCGCTTCAAAAACCGGTGCCAAAATGTGAGCCGAACCCCTCTATTTATAGGCTGGAACCTCTATGAGTCGTCGCCCATGAGTCGGTCCCGACTCATCATGAGTCGTCCACGACTCATCTCCTGCCGACTCATCCTTTTGCCGACTCAACAGACACAGCAAGCCTCTGCCGACACAAGCCAACACGACACAACAAGCTACGACTCATCCAAGCACGCGACCTAAGCCCAACAACTCAACCTATACGACCTAAGCCTTCACGTGTTATGACCTACGACTTATCACTAAGTCGTTCATACGACCCAGCACTCCATAGCTCTTAACGACCTAACAACAGTCCGCCTCTACGACTTACCGAGTTAACACCTACGCGACTCAACACACACGAGCTTTCAACCAATGCCTTAACTCGTATACGAGTTAACCCCTAAGACACTGACCCTACTAACTCGACATCCAACCAGCTAGGTCGTAGCCCCTAAGTCGTTTACGACTTAACTATGGGTCGTTCACCAACTTATAAACCCTTAAGCCTATGGCTCCACTAACTCGGCCATATCCATGAGTCGTTCCATACGACTTAAGACTCAACACACAAAACACACACTGCTGACTCAGCCTTAACTCCTTAACTCGTAAGCCACTGACTCGCTACCCCTATGAGTCGCTCACCTCTATAAGTCGGTCACCTATGAGTCGTAACTCGGTCTTATCACACTAACATGCTAACTTATTAAGTCGCAAGCTCCTTGACTCGGTAACATCACTAAGTCGTCTAACCTTAGGTCGGTCGCATCCTTATCTCGGCCAAACCTATACTTGCTGCTTCTCTAAGTCGCCTAAACTCCTTGAGTCGGTCCCTATGAGTCGGTCACGACTCATCACCTAATTTAGCTATGCCTATGAGTCGGACACGACTCAAGCCTTAACTCGGCCATGCCCATGAGTCGGTCACGACTCATCACTTCACCAGGGTTAACTCCTAAACGACTCAATCTAGAAGCAACACAAACAACACTATCGACTTGTAAATCCTACGATCTATCGACACGTAAAATACGGGTCGTTACATTCTCTCCCCCTTAGGAATTTCGCCCCCGAAATTCCAAACAAACAACAGCAATCAAAGGTATTCCGCATGCCTACCATCCATAGCAATCAACAAACCATGCATCCAATTCTAGCCTAGCATGCAGAATTCTAAGACATAGAACAAGCTACAAATTCATGAGATGTCACGACACTTTAGGGCCATACCTCGAAGAGTCCGGGATGAGCTGCCTTCATCCTCTCTTCCTCCTCCCACGTACAGTCGTTAACATCGTCACTCCATTGTACCTTGAGCAACGTGATCGTTTTCCTCCTAAGCTGTTTCGTATCGGTTTCAACAATACGAAGCGGCTTACGAGGTCTCGTAACCACGGGATCAACCTCTAAGTCTTCACAGCTATCAGCAGAAACCACCGTAGTTGGGTCGTGCACATACTTCCGTAGATAAGATACATGAAAAACATTGTGCACACCCACCATCTTCTCCGGTAACTCCAATCTATAAGCGAGCTTTCCAATTCGCTTGATAATCGGGAATGGTCCAACAAATCTCGGAGTCAACTTTCCTTTGTTCCCGAATCGAATAACATTCTTCAATGGAGAAATCTTCACGAAAACCATATCGCCTACGTCGAACTCCAAATCCTTTCGACGATTATCTGCATAACTTTTCTGACGATCTTGGGCTGCCTTCATTCGTTGCCGAATGATCTCTATACAATCCGAAGTCTGTCGAATCATCTCTGGCCCAAGTATCAACTTTTCTCCAGCTTCCAACCAACATGTCGGAGAGTTACACGGTCTTCCATATAATGCTTCATATGGTGCCATACCAATACTCGACTGATAACTGTTATTATACGCAAATTCCACCAAATGAAGGTGATCCTCCCATGATCCCCCGAAGTCCAAAACACAAGCTCTAAGAAGATCTTCCAAAATCCACTAGTGAACAACGGATCTCGATCGCTCACTATACTCTTCGGAACACCATGGAATCGAACAATCCACTTCACATACAACTCAGCCAACTTCGATGCAGTTCTAGTCGATCGAACAGGAATGAACCTTGCACTCTTGGTCAAACGATCTATAATAACCCAAATCCCTTCGTTCCCTGTCCTGGTTCTCGGTAGACCATCGATAAAATCCATCGATACTTGCTCCCACTTCCATGTAGGAACTTCTAATGGCTGAAGTAATCCACTGGGCTTCTTCTGCTCAGCTTTCACCAACTGGCAATTCATACACTTGGAAATAAAATTTCCAACATCTCCTTCCCAGTAGTAAGCTCTCTTCATATCCTGATACATCTTATTTCCTCCTGGATGAATTGTCAACTTCGAGTGATGACTTTCCCTCAGAACCTCATCTCTCAATCCATCAATATCAGGAACAACCAATCGTCCTTGCTTTCGAAGCCAACCCTCTCGATCAACCTCGAATCCCTTATCCTTTTCTGGATCCAATCCGGATTCCAAATCACGGATAATCTTGACAAGCTTATCATCTTTCTTTTGGCTCTCGCCAATTCTTTCCACAAGAGTAGGCCTTATTGATAAGTTTGCCAACATCTCTGGTTCCAATTCACATCTAGGCCTGAAATCAAACCCAGCCAAATACTCAAGACTCTTCCATTCCGAAAACATGGCTCCCAAACCTGCATGCCTTCGGCTTAACGCATCTGCTACTGCGTTGCCTTTTCCCGGAGTATAGGTTATACCAAAATCATAAGATGCTAGAAACTCTAACCACCGTTGCTGTCGAAGATTCAGATCCTTTTGGGAGAACAGATACTTCAACGACTTATGATCCGTAAACAACCCGAATCTAACTCCCAATAGGTAATGTCTCCACATCTTCAAAGCAAACATAATCGCTGCTAACTCCAAATCATGAGTTGGATAATTCCTTTCATGCGGCTTCAGTTGTCGACTAGCATACGCAACAACTTTATCCTTCTGCATTAACACTGCTCCTAATCCAGTACCACATGCATCGGTGTAGACCACCATCTCATCATTCCCACTAGGAATAGTCAAAACAGGAGCACTTGTCAGTCGCTCTTTCAGGATTACGAAAGCTTGCTCACACTTATCATCCCATCTGAATGCTTGGTTCTTCTTCGTCAATCCTGTCAACGGTGCAGCTATCTTGGAAAAGTCTTTGATAAACCGACGATAATATCCTGCTAATCCAAGAAAACTTCTCACATCAGATGCATTCTTAGGTCTAACCCAATCTTGGATTGCTGCCATCTTAGCGGGATCAACCGCTATTCCATTTCCAGAGATAACATGGCCTAAGAACCTCACTTCACTCTTCCAGAAGTGACACTTCGAAAACTTAGCCTTCAGCTGATGTTTCCGTAGTATTTCCAAAACAATTCTCAAGTGCGTCTTGTGCTCTTCCTCAGTTCCGGAATAAACCAAAATATCATCCACGAACACAAGCACGAACTTATTCAACTGATCTCTGAATACTCTATTCATAAGATCCACAAAATATGCTGGTGCGTTAGTCAATCCAAACGGCATTACCAGCCACTCATAAAACCCGGACGGTGTCCTGAGTGCAGTCTTTGGCACACTATCCTTCGCCACTCTCAACTGGTGAAATCCCGTTGCCAAATCCATCTGAGAGAACACCTTCGCCTCGTGAAGCTGATCAAACAAGTCATCTATTCTCGGCAATGGATACTTGTTCTTCTTAGTCACCTTATTCAACTCACGATAATCAACACACAACCTCAACGATTCATCCGCTTTGGTTGCGAACACAACGGGCGCACCCCATTCGGACACACTTCTCCGAATGAATCCTTTCCGTAAAAGGTCATCAACCTGCACCTTCAGCTTTTGCTGCTCCCTCGGTGCCATCCGCCTAAGAGGCATCACAACAGGTCTGGCTCCCTCAACTAGATCGATACGAAACTCGATCTCCCTATGCGGCGGCAACCCTTTGACTTCGTCAAAGACGTCCTCAAATCCATTCACAATAGGCACCGATGACAGTCCATCCCGTGGAACAACCAGCGAATACATGAAGCTCATGAAGACGCCTTCTTCATGCTTACATCGTATCACAACCTTTCGCCCATCCACATTCCCGACTGTCACCTCCAGCCTCTCACAATCAACCCTAGCCGCATACTTCCTAAGCCAGTCCATACCCAAAATAATTCCGAACCTCGCAAAGTTCAGAACAAAGCAATCACAAACAAACGAGCAATCATGACTCGACACAACCAGATCACAGCATAACATCCACAACCCAGACAAATCTTCAACTGAAATAGTTACAACCAAGGGTCTATCAATAATATCTGGTTCCTAACCCAATTGGTCATACAAGTTATTACAAACAAGAGAGTGTATCATCTCAACATCGAACAACATTCTTAAACGGAAACATCTCAAATGGAAAGAGTACTTTAAACCACCACACTCTTCCCCTTTTCCTCAGCAGTAGGAGCTTTTGAAGTTGGAGGAACAGCTCTCAACACATAGGCTTGCTCAACCTGCTCAACCTTTGGCGGCTCTGGACAATTCTTCTTAATATGCCCTGGCTTATCACAGTTGTAGCACTTTCCCTGCACCTTTGGATTCTTGCAATCCCTGGAGAAGTGGCCCTTCTGTTGGCAATTGTAGCAGGTCACCTCGCCCTTCTGCTTCTTTTGGCCACTCTTACCCTTCTTCTGTTGCTGTCTCTTCTTCTTGTTCCCGCCTTGCGATGATTTAAACCCATCCTTGGTAACAACAACATCAGACTCTTCTTTAGGAAACAGGCTCCTGTGCCTAGAAGTCTTCTCCATAAATTCTTCAAATGAATTATCCAGAAAGTCCACCAACTGTCTCTTCATGATTGAAGTCACCATAGCCTCGAACTTAGCATCATGATCAATAACTCCTTCAGCTTCACAACCTTCCTTAGCAGCTTGTCCCTTTTCTAGACTCATCCTTAATATCTACAAAAAGAAATGATTAGAACACCTTTGAGAAACAACTGCATAAGGAGTGCAAATCCTTCTAAGCTACTATATTATATATATAGTAATCATCCATCAAAATACAATTACGTCTCTCTTACGTAATTACGTCAGCGAGCGTTGGCTAAAATCGATTAACCAAAGCTCTGATACCAAATGTGACGACCGCCCATGACTCCCGCACCAAAACAAGAGAATAGAGCGCTGAAAGGTGTGCCAGGCAGCCATGGACGATAGTCAGGGTAAAATAAAATCGCAGAATCTCTATCGTAACTCACAGCGCATGGATAAAATACAATAGAGAAATATATAGTGAAGTCTCATAACAGAAAATCATCATATAAGCATCACAGAGGTTTTATACAATCATCTCAACAAATCCATACATCAAGACCTCACTACAAGCACTCATCAAATACAGCAGCGGATACCCAGTACATATAAGAAAATAATATGCATAGCCTCCTGCTCGTCTTCGCCATCATCAACGGAAAACTCTACTCTAAGCACAGCACCTGCCACCTGCTACCTAGTCTGCCCATCCCAGACATGGATGAACAGCCCAAGGTAATAAGAGGAGACATAAAACCTTGAGTCAGACAAAGTCTTAGTGAGCAGTAAATTAACAATCAAGCATACCAAAAGAGCATAAGGAAATAAAGGAATAGGAACCAAACCATCCCACTCCACCTCTTTCTACAGTGATAGCCCCCAGACACACACTAAGGAGAAGTAAGCATAACATAGCAGATAAGTAAGGTAAAGCAATAATCACTCGAGTCAAGGACGATGTTTTCCAAATACAAACCCCCAAGGCCTAAACCAAGATCAGATAAGCACCCAGAAAACACCGCTCTTGAAGCCGAATGATGATACAACCAAACATCCAAACATCCATGACTCTGGCTATCACTGTTAACCTTGCTTCGAAATCACCGTTAATTGAATGACCGACTCCTTCCTGAGCCATCTGTCAAGGGCTAATGGTAACCCCGGTTCTAGACAAAACCCCGCACACTGCCTTGTGCCTAGGACTTATCTTCTTGGCCCAGAGTACTCGACTAACTGCCTGTAGTCTTTTAGGCGTCCCTATGTACTCTTGCTTTAGGTTTGCTAGAACCTTCAATAACGATGAGATCCAAGCCTCCTTGTCATCCTTCTTGACGACTTCTATCAACTTAGCCCAAGCTTCCTCTTGAGCAATCCATTATCAACCAACTTGAACTACCCTTCAAGTTATCAACATGCTTGGAATGATCCCTGCCTGGATTAAGCCAAGACTCACATCATACTTCGCTTCATCGTACCAAAGCAAAGTCTCAACTCAACCATACTTTGCCTTTTCGCATCCTGACAAAGTCCCATCTCGATCTCATACTTCGCCTCTTCGCATCACGGCAAAGTCCCATCATCGAATCCATCCATATGAGCTTCCACATCCGCTTCATATACCATCGGCAGCTTTCACCATTCAAGAGCCTTTCCACTTAGCTTTTGAATCATCTTCAACCATCTTGTTCCAAATCAACTACAAGCTAACTTGGAGCAATCAAATCTAACATACATTCAAACATTCAAGCATTCAAACAAGATATATTAAGCAATATCAACTATAATGGCAATTTCGTAATTAAGTGAGCAAAAGTCCAACATATGTGAAATCATAGTTTTTAGCATAGATCTATCAAATCTAAAACATGGGTTTTGTCTCTAATACTTGTTAAATAGCTCCTATAGATAAACATTTTCAAATATGATGGATCTACATGCAGACTTAAGGAAAATGCGAGAAAACGCTAACTTTAACACATAAACATATCACCAATCCCATATACTCCTTTGGATCCGCGTGAGAGATAACTACCACTCACCAAATCACCAAAACAACCTAAAATCAATCAACTTCAGATCTGGACAGCAAGGACTTGAGCTTGATCCGGAGAAATTTCACTTGAAACGGTGAAATCTAGCCTCTTCGGATGAAAATCTTCAACTTTGGCACTTGATCTTTGATCTTGATCCTCGATCTTCAATGGATGTTAGCACTTTGATGGAAGTAGAGAAAGAAGTGAAGAAAATACTGTAGTCGAGTCTTCAAAATGACAGCACTTCGTCGCTTCAAAAACCGGTGCCAAAATGTGAGCCGAACCCCTCTATTTATAGGCTGGAACCTCTATGAGTCGTCGCCCATGAGTCGGTCCCGACTCATCATGAGTCGTCCACGACTCATCTCCTGCCGACTCATCCTTTTGCCGACTCAACAGACACAGCAAGCCTCTGCCGACACAAGCCAACACGACACAACAAGCTACGACTCATCCAAGCACGCGACCTAAGCCCAACAACTCAACCTATACGACCTAAGCCTTCACGTGTTATGACCTACGACTTATCACTAAGTCGTTCATACGACCCAGCACTCCATAGCTCTTAACGACCTAACAACAGTCCGCCTCTACGACTTACCGAGTTAACACCTACGCGACTCAACACACACGAGCTTTCAACCAATGCCTTAACTCGTATACGAGTTAACCCCTAAGACACTGACCCTACTAACTCGACATCCAACCAGCTAGGTCGTAGCCCCTAAGTCGTTTACGACTTAACTATGGGTCGTTCACCAACTTATAAACCCTTAAGCCTATGGCTCCACTAACTCGGCCATATCCATGAGTCGTTCCATACGACTTAAGACTCAACACACAAAACACACACTGCTGACTCAGCCTTAACTCCTTAACTCGTAAGCCACTGACTCGCTACCCCTATGAGTCGCTCACCTCTATAAGTCGGTCACCTATGAGTCGTAACTCGGTCTTATCACACTAACATGCTAACTTATTAAGTCGCAAGCTCCTTGACTCGGTAACATCACTAAGTCGTCTAACCTTAGGTCGGTCGCATCCTTATCTCGGCCAAACCTATACTTGCTGCTTCTCTAAGTCGCCTAAACTCCTTGAGTCGGTCCCTATGAGTCGGTCACGACTCATCACCTAATTTAGCTATGCCTATGAGTCGGACACGACTCAAGCCTTAACTCGGCCATGCCCATGAGTCGGTCACGACTCATCACTTCACCAGGGTTAACTCCTAAACGACTCAATCTAGAAGCAACACAAACAACACTATCGACTTGTAAATCCTACGATCTATCGACACGTAAAATACGGGTCGTTACACCATCTTCCCAAATAAAGGTGAGTAACATCACATTTAAAAGCTTAAATTGATTTTGGTTGCATGATGAGTTCTGGAATATATGCGTTTTGGTATGAATATATAAATGTTTGATAAATTTTCTGTATATATAGATGGATGTGTTTATCTCCTGTAACCTCTCTGTTACCAGTCTTTTCTTTCTTTTTTTCTTTTTTTTGGTTCAATATTTATTCAAAAAAATCATTAACTCATTATCTAATCTAAGTTAGGATATAAGATTCAAAAAAAATCTGTTTTTATTTTGTTAATAGTTAAAGTTTAGAAAATTGTTTAAGTTAAAACAAAATGGTATTGTCTCTGGAAATGAAAAATAACAGAACAATCTCGAAATAAGTCAAATTTTAATTATCATGATTCACGAATTCAGGAATGTGAATCAATTGCTTTAACTAAAGTCTATTTTTGAAACTAAAATCACGATTTTTAGTATAGGGTTTGGAGTGTATTTCTGGTTTAACCAGAAATTGATTTCTGGGTAGTTTCTGGTGATCTCGAGGTTCGGGGAGACCGGGGTTTCTTCTGGTGATAAAAGAATGAGTAGGGGTTCTGAGAAAAATGGTGGGATAGGGGTTAGACCATGGCGGCGGGGGCGGCGAGGCTTTGGAAAATTTAAACCTAGTTTCAACTAGGCTGCATATTTTGATCGACACGTCTTCTCTAGTCGATCGAGTGCGACGAAGTACTGGGTGAGGGTAGATGAAGCGTCGACGATGGTGTGGCCGTGATTTCAGAACATCCGGTGGTCCGAGGATCGAAGACGAAGGCATTCCAGGTTTTGGGTGTTTCCTGTATTCTTGTTTTCTAGGTTTGGGTCATGATCTCGAATTTGATTTTGAGTGTTGAGTTTCGATTTGATGAGTGGGGTGAGTTGCTGTGTTGTTCTCTGACAAGTTTCGATCATCGTCGATGGTTGATGAAGGCCAGAACCACCGTGCATATGCACGGTGTTCATTGGTGGAAGCTGTTTTTTTTGGTTTGGTCAGGAGTGGGACTCGAGTGAATACGCGAGTTGTTGGGGGTTTTACTCGAAGCATTATCGAATTTGACTCGAAGCAACTGAGCTTTGTCTCAGGTTGATTTTTGCTATAGGTTTTTGTTTACAGGAAACCTGTTTTCCTGTTTAAATTTTTTTTAAGTAAAATCTAAAGCTTAGTTCAAATGAAAAAAATAAAGATTAAAGATGAGATTTAAATCCAAGATTAATCTGGTTCAAGTTAGTTTCTGAATCTTAATTTAAAATAAATAAAGTTTTTATTTATATTGCTTTAACTACTTAAAAGAAGAGGTTTAAGTAGTTGGATTTTTAAAGGTGAAGTTTAAAGTGTAAGTAAGGTTTAAAATAAAAAGATTTAAATCTGGATTCAATATAATTTTGAATCTTAGATTTGAAATAAAAGGAGATTTTAAATTGTTTTAAACAAATTTGAATGATAAAGTAAATTTTTAAATTTGATTTCAATTCAAAAATGGAATTGTGTTTTAAATTCTTTTAATCTTCTATTTTAAGATAAGTATTCATTTACTTGAGAAATTAAAAAGGGTTTGGAATTGTTTTAAACTTGTTAAGATTAACTTGATTTCATTTTAAATCTTAAATTTAAAATGAAATTTAAAAGGAAATTTAAATTAAATTGTTTTAAATACCTTATTAATGATAAATTGATCATTAAATAGAAAAAGGTTTTTTATAATTAAGGACTCAAGGATTTGTAATTATTAAGTTAATTAAATGGATAATTAATGACTTGAATTAATTAACTTAGTAATTAAGAGATTAAATTTTTTTAAATAAGGTATAAGTTAATTAATTTAAGGTAAATCAATTGGTAATTAAGAATCATTAATTAAATAAGGTTTAATTTTTTATTAATTATTAGTAATCAATTAATGAATTAATTAAGGATTAATTAATGAGTTATTAAGATTAAATTTAATGTAATAGATAATAAATCTTAGTTAATTACTTTAGGAAAAGTAATTAAAGAATTATAAATAGTTAATGAAGGACATTAACTAAGATAATTAATTAATGGAATTAATTTTAATAACTAGTTAAATTAATTAATTCAAGATAATCAATTATGAATTGCTTAAGTATAATTACTTAATGGAAGTAATTAAGGAATTAATTACTCATTGTAATTAATTCAGTTTAATATGAATTGTTTAAGTTAATTAATTAAGTTTAATTAATTTAAATAATTATTTGATGATGTGATAAGTATAATTACTTAGGAAAGTAATTAATGATAATTACTTGATGTAATTTGTGACGAGAGGGAATATTGCCCGCTCGAAAATCGACATCCATACTTCAAATCGTATTCGAATGCCATAGATTCGACCGTTCAAATCCGATTCGCCGGAGCTTATAACAACATTAAGTAAATAACACAGCGGAATAAAAGAATAATACATTGATATACAACTTTGATACAATATCTGATACAACAGATGATCCAATAGATATCAATATACATCAGAGATATGATACAATAAAATAGCAGCGGAAAAAAAAAACAGATAACATCTAGTAGCGGAACAATATAACTCTAAGATAGTCTTCAAAAGAGAACTCCGAGAACTGCAACTCCATTTCCAAGAATCAATCCAGCAATAGCTCGAACTCCCAATAATGATGCACCAAGCTCAGCAAGACTGGTGTGGTCCAAAAACTGAACTAACTCCAGATAATCCACTATATCTAACTATCTGAAAACCCAACTCTAGACTGCTCGTGTAGAAATATAATGAGCACCCAGACTTTAGGAAAGAAACAATAAACTCCGGATCAATCGTGGGACTGGTGTGAGCAACAAAAACAGTTTATCTTTTAAAACATTCAACAAAGATTTCAAAGTCAATTCACAATGCTTTTTAAAAATGAGACTACCATAAGGCCTCCCACACACACACACAATGCAAACGCAGAATCAGAGGAGATTTCTCCTTATGATAGTCAAAGATGCTTGATACGCATTAAAAAGAACATTTGATATTATTACTAGTGCATAGTGTAGGAAAAATTCATTTCGAAAGTAAAGATATAAATCTTAGCCAACATACGACCATTATCGTATGCCTACTATAGCTAACCATGTTCAATAGCAGGTTACCGCCACATTCCATGGCAGGTTATACAACTAATACTTTACAAAGTTCGTATTGTTTCTTTGGATTTCCAACAAATGGTCAGGCCAAGGAACTTCCCATTGCCACATGAGAACGCCTCTGGAAGGACGTCCCCGAGAACCAAACCGGATCTCTGCCAACACAAGGCTGGGTTACCCCTAACTGAGTAACAACTGACCGAATATGCCATCCCCCGGTCCTTTGGGACCTTTAACCGAGCGCTCGTAATCAATTCACACAATCATAAAGTGTTTTCAACATGAGTAAGTATCTGGGCTCCATACCATGATACCACCCTTTTCCAGAAGGAAATGCACATACCCTAAAGGGCGCTACCCCTCATAACCATGCCGCAACTTTCCTGTTTTGACCATTTCCGGGGTGTGAGGCATGACGAAGTCACGTCCACAAAAACATACTTTATACAAACGCCATGCTTTGGGTCAACAAATGATCATAGAAATGATCACCAAGATAGACGATCAAATAAATGATGCTATCACAAATAATCAACACAATGATCATTTCACAGCAACACTCAACATGTCACATTACCAAATTGGGAATATATCGCTGATAACCATCAACTACATAACCTCTGAGCTCGTACGTCTCAGAGAAGGGTGTTAAGCTAAGAGAATAAATTCTCCGCCACCAACAGAAATATATTTGAAAGAATTCAGCTTTATATCTCAATTTGTAATGTCAGACATACAATCCATACAAGTCTGTTCTGGGATCGAACAGAACCGAAGGCACTTACAAAGAAGTCCTTGCAATCCGGATATTCACAATCCCGACCGGATTTCCCATCACTAAGGGAGTTTCTATACCGGCGCGACTCGGTGCAGAAACAATCGATAGGTCATCCTATCGCTTTCGCAAATACCCGGTCTTCATCACCGGTCTTCAAATGCTATCCATAACGACGTATCACATATTCGGAATGGGTTATACGACACAAAGGTCCTTTCCCAGCTAAACCGAATAGTGAGCACGATATTTCAAAAACAAATGGATAATGGGATTTCAATTAAGTCACAACTTATTACCCAAAACCTTTCTTCAAATGGCTTAACAAATTACCATTTTCAATCTTTAAACAAAAAGATTCATTTACACAACCTTTATCGGTTTAAACAATTTTCACATTTTAATCTTTAAACAAAAGATTCATTCACAGATTTTCCAAATCAATTTTCATTTCAATTTGATTAACTCGTTAAATCTTTAAATCAAAGATTTAACTTATAGCCTTCAAAACAATTTCATTTCAATTTGATTTAAACAAATCATCAATTTAAATCTGTTAAAAATAAACAGATTTAATTCATAGCTTTCAAAAAGAATTCATTCATAACTTAGGAAAATCATTTCTCTATTCAATCTTGAAATTCCCATAATTAACTGGAATGTCGGTTCTTATCTAAAAGTGTTTATCATTTGAAAACAACAGTTTTCATTTTGGAAATCTGATTCATTACACGAGTTGAAATCCTTGGGTTAAATTCAAATTCCCAAAACCATACCTTTAAAATGGTTTAAATTCATACAAACCTGTTTATAATATCTTTAACCATAATTTCCAATCATCGAATTCAATTCCAAATATCGAATTCAAATTCAAATTGAATTATTTAAATTGGAGATTTTACCGAGTTATTCAAAATAGCTTTTATCTGTGAAAAGCTTTTTCAAAAGCTTTACCGTTTAACCCAAATCCATTTTCAAAATCAATTTGAAATTAAAACTTTAATTTCAAAAACATTACATTTAAATTATCTGTGACTTAACCGATTTCCTCGTGAAATCCATATTTGTGTGTGTATGGTGTAGTCCAGGGGTTATACACAGTAGTGCAACATCATTCAATCATGACAGATCAAATACAACAATATATCTGATAAGCGATATAAATTATAACGCTTATCTTCATTCACAGATCACAGATATATTTATATATCACAGATAATAAATTACATCACAGATCACAACACAAATCAGGATAATCATAAAGCATCATATAACAGGGATATCAAACAGTTTAACATCCATTATAATCCAAACATCCATAAATAGGATTAATTTAATTATCTGATTAATTTAAATCGGATTAAATTTCTATGAATAATTCTTTTCACATTTATTATCAAAATAAATTTCAAGTAAATGATCCTCATTAACTATTCATAATTATTTAAGTACTATTCTTAAGTAATTAAACTCAATTTAACTATTGTTAATTATCATTTAATTAACCTTTAAAATCATATGTTTAATCACTGATTATTTAATTAATTAAGTTCTAAACTGTAACTTAATAAATCTTAATTACTTGATTAAATAACCTTAATCATTTGTTTAAAAGACAACTCTTTATTAATTTAATGAATCTTATTTACAAATTAATTTACCTTAATTAATTTAACTCAAATCCTAATTTCTTGATTAAATAAATTAATCAATTATTCACTTGAACTAATTTAATGAGTGCATATCATTTTATCTTTACTAATTCAAATTTAAAACATTTTCTAACTAATGTTTTAATTATCATCACAAAGCAAATTTAAACAATTTAAATATTAAAACTTCTTTGATTTCAGAACTAGAATTCAAATTATCTTTAATTCAGATTTAAATTTAGATTTAAACTTGTTTTAACATTGCTTAATAATTTAAATTCAGTTTTAAATTTCAAAACTTTACATTGACAGGTTTCAAAAATCTGAAACCTGTAACCATAAGTTTACTCGAGACAAGCTAACTTTGCCCCGAGTCCAAAACCATATTTCTTCGAGCGAAAGCTGAAGTAACTCGAGTAAAATTCGAGAGAATCACGCGAACAAATCCCACCTTTCTTCCCAAACTAACAAAATTCCAGGCCACCATAAACTCGTGCACGGAGCACGTGCACGTCGCCGATGGCCATCTCTAATCGCCACCACTTCATCGAGCATGTCGGCAATCTCACCCACAAACTCCACGAGCTCCCCGATTGGCCAAACCCACCAGAGAACAAAATCGAGCAAATCGGTTCATCCTGGAACCGAAGTCCAAGCCTGTAACCACCTCGCACCGCCAATACACAGTGCTGGAACGCACGCGCCTTCGCCACGAGCTTCCCCTATCGAACACTCACCGCCACCGATCAACCCTATCTGGTCCGATGCGACATAGATTGCACCATTGCCACATGAATCGATCGGCAAAAACACAGGGATAAAACCCTAAACCGTTTTCGCCCCCAACCTCCTTGCATTAGAAATTTTTTTCAGTATTTTTCCTAGATGTGAAAGTGATCAAACTAACTCCTCAACAAATTTCAACAGTTAAAATTTGTTGAACTAACAGAGATTGGTAAAAGTGTATTTTTAGTTCATCCACAGTTTTCTATTGATATACTTAATGAAAAAAATACAATTTTTGGTTTAAAAATCTTATTTTTCAGTAAGGATTCAAGATAGGTATTCGAATTTGCAAATCGTTAGGTTCGAATTTTATTAAATTTTGAAATTTTCTCTGTAGAACTTGAGTTGTTCATCCTGTATATGTTTACCCTTCATGAAACTATTTTTATATTACAATTCATACTTAAACACATTTATTTTGTTTTGAAACTGAAGCCTAATATTGATTATAAAACAAGAAATTGAATTTTTCTTTTCTTTGTTGGGTTGTACTCTGTAGAATAAACAGAGAAGAACAGGTACTAGCATATGTACATACAACAAAACAAATAGCCATATGGATTCAATTTAAATTGCTATATGTTACTCACATGATATACCTATATATATAAGCAACAGTTTTATATTTTAAAAGTATCTAAAAAGAATAAGTTACTCACATATTTATTCTTCAAATTGTTTTAAATGAAATGTTACTCACTTCTAAACATATACTGGCTTTCACAAGTATATGTGTATGTATTCTTTTACCATACATTTAAGAAATCATCTTCATAATATCACTTCATAGATTTTCACAGGCATCAAAAAAAGTTTATCCAGATTTAAAGCTTTTTAGAGGAGAATTAAAATTACTCACAGGATATTGAAACAAAGAAGCCTGTTAACATGCAAACCTATATATAAACAGATTAAGTTTAAAGATGGAAGTTTGCTCACCTTGAATTAATTAACAGAGAGTTTTCTCCTGGATTTGAAATGGACACAGTTTGATGTTTTGCTTTCCAGACTTGAATTTTTGTTTTGTTCATTTTTTTTCTTTTGCTCAGTTTAAAATAAATGGAAGAAACTGAGATGAACGAACTAAGGAGAACTTGATATATGGAAAATGAAGCTTCCAGGATATATTTTTGTACAGGGTTACTATTTTTAAGTTTGTACAGGTTGGTATATGGAAGCTTACAGGTGATGATAATTTGTACAAATGATATAGTGTTGTTTGTACAATATCACATATATTTCCATTGTATATTGGCTGATAGGTAATGTGGTGTGTACCAAGGACATCTTTGCATAAATTACTTAAGTCCTTCATGTCTTGCTTGCATACTGTTTAGCTTAGTACATACACTTTATTGTCTGATGAGGAACAAAATGTTGTGTACTTTAGATTTCCATGTGCAAGAACTTTTGTTTACCACTTGCTTGTACAGTAATACTTGGATTTCTTTTTCTTTGTTTATTTTTCTTGCTTATTTCCTTACTCCTTGTACTCGGCTGCTATGATTTCCTGGTGGCTGAATCTTGCTTTGTACTTTCCTTTTTATATTATACATTTGAGTACATAGATATTCTCCTTTATTTGTTGCTTGAGTTAATTATATGTTTTGTTCATGTTCTTGCCTACTTTTCTTTAGCTCGGCTGATGGTGGGTTTGTTTGTATATTTTTTTTACTTTTTTTTTTGTACAAATTTAATTTGTCTTGCATACTTTATAATATAAATGAATTCTATTCTTTATATGTTGTTATATTTTTAGCTAAGGTGTTACTTCGTACTCATTTTATAGTTTAATTCATTTTATATTTAACTTATACTTTGGAATATGAATAAATTTCTATTGTTAACTTAAAATATTATTTTACTTGTCTTTATTACTTGTTTGTATACATACTTTGTTCTGGTATTCTTTGTTAAAGTTTTGTTTTCAAGTTTAAGTTTATTTATTACTTTTGTGCTTATATTGTATTGTATGTCTTATTTTATATTTTTTTCCTAATTTATCTTATAGTCTTGTATTTTATTTATCAAAATAACTCAATATTAACTTTAAAAAAAAATTATAAAAGAAACCGTTTTCTTATTAATAAATAAATCAAACCTTTTGAATTTAGAAAAAATCCAATCGACTATCATTTAATTTCAAAATTTTAAATCAAAAGTAAATTTAATTATCAATTTAAAATAAATTAAAATTCGGGATCGTTACAGACTTCCCCCCTTAAAAGAATTTCATCCTCGAAATTCGCAGGCACGAAAACAACAAAGATAGATGAAAGATAGAGAAATATCTTTTCAGATCAAACTGGATATCAGTTCTGCATTTGGCTCACCAAATCAGAATATCAACAATAGATACAAGAAATTATAATAGAATTTCAAATTTATTTAAATTTCAATTCCAGATTTCCGATTCAAATTCGCTAAGGTTTAAAATCAAAACTGATAAGAAACCGATGAAAATACAAAGTAAGGATTTCTACAACGATCCGTAGGGCTACCATTATACCGAAACTTCTTCTTGCAATTGCCACGAAGCAATCAAAAGAATTTGGAAACGAATCAAAAAGAGATTGAGAAGAAAGTTGTTTCCACTGTTGTTACAGAGTACTGACCAATTATAGTCGTATTTCCCTGTCCCCTATCTCGTTTTCTTCTTGTACTCATACTTACTATAAGTGGATAGTAAGAGAATTTACTGAGGCATTCAAACGGATATCTTAGGGATTACTCATTCTAGGGTATACTTCACCCTATCTTTAATGAGTTACTTAATGTGTTATACTCCTGAGCTAAAGTTCAACCCTTAGCTCTGATACCAAATGTGACGAGAGGGAATTTTGCCCGCTCGAAAATCGACATCCATACTTCAAATCGTATTCGAATGCCATAGATTCGACCGTTCAAATCCGATTCGCCGGAGCTTATAACAACATTAAGTAAATAACACAGCGGAATAAAAGAATAATACATTGATACACAGCTTTGATACAATATCTGATACAACAGATGATCCAATAGATATCAATATACATCAGAGATATGATACAATAAAATAGCAGCGGAAAAGAAAAAACAGATAACATCTAGTAGCGGAACAATATAACTCTAAGATAGTCTTCAAAAGAGAACTCCGAGAACTGCAACTCCATTTCCAAGAATCAATCCAGCAATAGCTCGAACTCCCAATAATGATGCACCAAGCTCAGCAAGACTGGTGTGGTCCAAAGACTGAACTAACTCCAGATAATCCACTATATCTAACTATCTGAAAACCCAACTCTAGACTGCTCGTGTAGAAATATAATGAGCACCCAGACTTTAGGAAAGAAACAATAAACTCCGGATCAGTCGTGGGACAGGTGTGAGCAACAAAAACAGTTTATCTTTTAAAACATTCAACAAAGATTTCAAAGTCAATTCGCAATGCTTTTTAAAAATGAGACTACCATAAGGCCTCCCGCACACACACACAATGCAAATGCAGAATCGGAGGAGATTTCTCCTTATGATAGTCAAAGATGCTTGATACGCATTAAAAAGAACATTTGATATTATTACTAGTGCATAGTGTAGGAAAAATTCATTTCGAAAGTAAAGATATAAATCTTAGCCAACATACGACCATTATCGTATGCCTACTATAGCTAACCATGTTCAATAGCAGGTTACCGCCACATTCCATGGCAGGTTATACAACTAATACTGTACAAGGTTCGAATTGTTTCTTTGGATTTCCAACAAATGGTCAGGCCAAGGAACTTCCCATTGCCACATGAGAACGCCTCTGGAAGGACGTCCCCGAGAACCAAACCGGATCTCTGCCAACACAAGGCCGGGTTATCCCTAACTGAGTAACAACTGACCGAATATGCCATCCCCCGGTCCTTTGGGTCCTTTAACCGAGCGCTCGTAATCAATTCACACAATCATAAAGTGTTTTCAACATGAGTAAGTATCTGGGCTCCATACCATGATACCACCCTTTTCCAGAAGGAAATGCACATACCCTAAAGGGCGCTACCCCTCATAACCTTGTCGCATCTTTCCTGTTTTGACCATTTCCGGGGTGTGAGGCTCGACGAAGTCACGTCCACAAAAACATACTTTATACAAAAGCCATGCTTTGGGTCAATAAATGATCATAGAAATGATCACCAAAATAGACGATCAAATAAATGATCCTATCACAAATAATCAACACAATGATCATTTCACAGCAACACTCAGCATGTCACATTACCAAATTGGGAATATATCGCTGACAACCGTCAACTATATAACCTCTGAGCTCGTACGTCTCAGAGAAGGGTGTTAAGCTAAGAGAATAAATTCCCCGCCACCAACAGAAATATATTTGAAAGAAATCAGCTTTATATCTCAATTTGTAATGTCAGACATACAATCCATACAAGTCTGTTCCGGGATCGAACAGAACCGAAGGCGCTTACAAAGAAGTCCTTGCAATCCGGATATTCACAATCCCGATCGGATTTACCATCACTTAGGGAGTTTCTATACCGGCGCGACTCGGTGCAGAAACAATCGATAGGTCATCCTATCGCTTTCGCAAATACCCGGTCTTCATCACCGGTCTTCAAATGCTATCCATAACGACGTATCACATATTCGGAATGGGTTATACGACACAAAGGTCCTTTCCCGGCTAAACCGAATAGTGAGCACGATATTTCAAAAACAAATGGATAATGGGATTTCAATTAAGTCACAACTTATTACCCAAAACCTTTCTTCAAATGGCTTAACAAATTACCATTTTCAATCTTTAAACAAAAAGATTCATTTTCACAACCTTTAACGGTTTAAACAATTTTCACATTTTAATCTTTAAACAAAAGATTCATTCACAGATTTTCCAAATCAATTTTCATTTCAATTTGATTAACTCGTTAAATCTTTAAATCAAAGATTTAACTTATAGCCTTCAAAACAATTTCATTTCAATTTGATTTAAACAAATCATCAATTTAAATCTGTTAAAAATAAACAGATTTAATTCATAGCTTTCAAAAAGAATTAATTCATAACTTAGGAAAATCATTTCTCTATTCAATCTTGAAATTCCCCTAATTAACTGGAATCTCGGTTCTTATCTAAAAGTGTTTATCATTTGAAAACAACAGTTTTCATTTTGGAAATCTGATTCATTTATACGAGTTGAAATCCTTGGGTTAAATTCAAATTCCCAAAACCATACCTTTAAAATGGTTTAAATTCATACAAACCTGTTTATAATATCTTTAACCATAATTTCCAATCATCGAATTCAACTCCAAATATCGAATTCAAATTCAAATTGAATTATTTAAATTGGAGATTTTACCGAGTTATTCAAAATAGCTTTTGTCTGTGAAAACCTTTTTCAAAAGCTTTACCGTTTAACCCAAATCCATTTTCAAAATCAATTTGAAATTAAAACTTTAATTTCAAAAACATTACATTTAAATTATCTGTGACTTAACCGATTTCCTCGTGAAATCCATATTTGTGTGTGTATGGTGTAGTCCAGGGGTTATACACAGTAGTGCAACATCATTCAATCATGACAGATCAAATACAACAATATATCTGATAAGCGATATAAATTATAACGCTTATCTTCATTCACAGATCACAGATATATTTATATATCACAGATAATAAATTACATCACAGATCACAACACAAATCAGGATAATCATAAAGCATCATATAACAGGGATATCAAACAGTTTAACATCCAATATAATCCAAACATCCATAAATAGGATTGATTTAATTATCTGATTAATTTAAATCAGATTAAATTTCTATGAATAATTCTTTTCACATTTATTATCAAAATAAATTTCAAGTAAATGATCCTCATTAACTATTCATAGTTATTTAATTACTATTCTTAAGTAATTAAACTCAATTTAACTATAGTTAATTATCATTTAATTAACCTTTAAAATCATATGTTTAATCACTGATTATTTAATTAATTAAGTTCTAAACTATAACTTAATAAATCTTATTTACTTGATTAAATAACCTTAATCATTTGTTTAAAAGACAACTCTTTATTAATTTAATGAATCTTATTTACAAATTAATTTACCTTAATTAATTTAACTCAAATCCTAATTTCTTGATTAAATAAATTAATCAATTATTCACTTGAACTAATTTAATGAGTGCATATCATTTTATCTTTACTAATTCAAATTTAAAACATTTTCCAACTAATGTTCTAATTATCATCACAAAGAAAATTTAAACAATTTAAATATTAAAACTTCTTTGATTTCAGAACTAGAATTCAAATTATCTTTAATTCAGATTTAAATTTAGATTTAAACTTGTTTTAACTTTGCTTAATAATTTAAATTCAGTTTTAAATTTCAAAACTTTACATTGACAGGTTTCAAAAATCTGAAACCTGTAACCTTAAGTTTACTCGAGACAAGCTAACTTTGCCCCGAGTCCAAAACCATATTTCTTCGAGCGAAAGCTGAAGTAACTCGAGTAAAACTCGAGAGAATCACGCGAACAAATCCCACCTTTCTTCCCAAACTAACGAAATTCCAGGCCACCAGAAACTCGTGCACGGAGCACGTGCACGTCGCCGATGGCCATCTCTAATCGCCACCACTTCATCGAGCATGTCGGCAATCTCACCCACAAACTCCATGAGCTCCCCGATTGGCCAAACCCACCAGAGAACAAAATCGAGCAAATCAGTTCATCCTGGAACCGAAGTCCAAGCCTGTAACCACCTCGCACCGCCGCTACACAGTGCTGGAACGCACGCGCCTTCGCCACGAGCTTCCCCTATCGAACACTCACCGCCACCGATCAACCCTATCTGGTCCGATGCGACATAGATTGCACTATTGCCACATGAATCGATCGGCAAAAACACAGGGATAAAACCCTAAACCGTTTTCACCCCCAACCTCCTTGCATTAGAAATTTTTTTTCAGTATTTTTCCTAGATGTGAAAGTGATCAAACTAACTCCTCAACAAATTTCAACAGTTAAAATTTGTTGAACTAACAGAGATTGGTAAAAGTGTATTTTTAGTTCATCCGCAGTTTTTATTGATATACTTAATGAAAAAAATACAATTTTTGGTTTAAAAATCTTATTTTTCAGTAAGGATTCAAGATAGGTATTCGAATTTGCAAATCGTTAGGTTCGAATTTTATTAAATTTTGAAATTTTCTCTGTAGAACTTGAGTTGTTCATCCTGTATATGTTTACCCTTCATGAAACTATTTTTATATTACAATTCATACTTAAACACATTTATTTTGTTTTGAAACTAAAGCCTAATATTGATTATAAAACAAGAAATTGAATTTTTCTTTTCTTTGTTGGGTTGTACTCTGTAGAATAAACAGAGAAGAACAGGTACTAGCATATGTACATACAACAAAACAAATAGCCATATGGATTCAATTTAAATTGCTATATGTTACTCACATGATATACCTATATATAAGCAACAGTTTTATATTTTAAAAGTATCTAAAAAGAATAAGTTACTCACATATTTATTCTTCAAATTGTTTTAAATGAAATGTTACTCACTTCTAAACATATATTGGCTTTCACAAGTATATGTGTATGTATTCTTTTACCATACATTTAAGAAATCATCTTCATAATATCACTTCATAGATTTTCACAGGCATCAAAAAAAGTTTATCCAGATTTAAAGCTTTTTAGAGGAGAATTAAAATTACTCACAGGATATTGAAACAAAGAAGCCTGTTAACATGCAAAGCTATATATAAACAGATTAAGTTTAAAGATGGAAGTTTGCTCACCTTGAATTAATTAACAGAGAGTTTTCTCCTGGATTTGAAATGGACACAGTTTGATGTTTTTCTTTCCAGACTTGAATTTTTGTTTTGTTCATTTTTTTTTCTTTTTGCTCAGTTTAAAATAAATGGAAGAAACTGAGATGAACGAACTAAGGAGAACTTGATATATGGAAAATGAAGCTTCCAGGATATATTTTTGTACAGGGTTACTATTTTTAAGTTTGTACAGGTTGGTATATGGAAGCTTATAGGTGATAATAATTTGTACAAATGGTATAGTGTTGTTTGTACAATATCACATATATTTCCATTGTATATTGGCTGATAGGTAATGTGGTGTGTACCAAGGACATCTTTGCATAAATTACTTAAGTCCTTCATGTCTTGCTTGCATACTATTTAGCTTACTACATACACTTTATTGTCTGATGAGGAACAAAATGTTGTGTACTTTAGATTTCCATGTGCAAGAACTTTTGTTTACCACTTGCTTGTACAGTAATACTTGGATTTCTTTTTCTTTGTTTGTTTTTCTTGCTTATTTCCTTACTCCTTGTACTCGGCTGCTATGATTTCCTGGTGGCTGAATCTTGCTTTGTACTTTCCTTTTTATATTATACATTTGAGTACATAGATATTCTCCTTTATTTGTTGCTTGAGTTAATTATATTTTTGTTTATGTTCTTGCCTACTTTTCTTTAGCTCGGCTGATGGTGGGTTTGTTTGTATATTTTTTTTACTTTTTTTTTGTACAAATTTAATTTGTCTTGCATACTTTATAATATAAATGAATTCTATTCTTTATATGTTGTTATATTTTTAGCTAAGGTGTTACTTCGTACTCATTTTATAGTTTAATTCATTTTATATTTAACTTATACTTTGGAATATGAATAAATTTCTATTGTTAACTTAAAATATTATTTTACTTGTCTTTATTACTTGTTTGTATACATACTTTGTTTTGGTATTCTTTGTTAAAGTTTTGTTTTCAAGTTTAAGTTTATTTATTACTTTTGTGCTTATATTGTATTATATGTCTTATTTTATATTTTTTTCCTAATTTATCTTATAGTCTTGTATTTTATTTATCAAAATAACTCAATATTAACTTTAAAATAAAAATTATAAAAGAAACCATTTTCTTATTAATAAATAACTCAAACCATTTGAATTTAGAAAAACTCCAATCGACTATCATTTAATTTCAAAATTTTAAATCAAAAGTAAATTTAATTATCAATTTAAAATAAATTAATATTCGAGATCGTTACATAATTAACTGAAGATGATTTGATGATGAAAGTAATTGGAGTGTAATTACATCGTATAATTAATCAAGGGATTAATTTAAAGAAAATTAATTAAGAAATAATTGATGTATTTGATGGAGTAATTAACGGTAGTTAATTACCGAATGGTATTAATCAGGGGTGATTAATAAATGTGGTTTAATTGAGGTTAATTACTTAAGGTAACTAATATTAAAAGGATAATTAATTAAGATGAATTAGAAATCATTTATAAATATAATTAAATGATGAATTTAAGGGTTGATCAATTGAGATTAATTAACCTATAAGAAGTAATTAAAGAGTAATTAATTAATGTAATTAAAGATTAATGTAATTAATTAAAGATTAATTTATTTATGAAGTAATTAGAGGTTAATTTTTGTGTTTAGTTAAGGATAATTAATTTGTGAAAATAAATTAAAGGATAATTACTTGAATGTAATCAAAAGTTAATTAATAAAGGATGATTAATTAAATCGAATAATTGGATGATGAGAAATTAATTGATTGGAAATTGACTAATAGTTATATAAGCAAGATTTATATTGGTGAACTAATTAATTTAATTTACTTTAAATTAATTAGAGATGCAATAATTAATTTAATTCATTTTAAATTAATTATAGCTGATGTGATTGCTTATATATGGATTGATGATATTGTTTACCTTGAATGGTTTGAAATCTCAATATGAGATTAACGGATGCCATGTGAAATGTATGTTTTGGTTTAAGATTGTGATAATATGGAATATCTATTGGATGATACGGATTATCCATTGGATGATAATATGGATTATCTATTTATGATAATGTTGATTATTTGTTATGATATTGTGAATTACTTATCTGTGTGTGTATGGATAATTAAATTGGATTGTTTTAAACTTAAAAACAACTTGGCCTTAAAAGATGGCGTTTGGATTTCGATGAGACCGGGATCGGGTTTCCATATTTGGACATCCGAAAACCACATCAATCAAAATTAAACGTTAGGTCGTGAATTCTCAAGTGAAGATTCAGAGTGCAAGGGCTATCGTCGTTAACTCTGAGGGTGATTCCAAAATGAGTGTAACGAGATGATGCCTTCGGTTTCGTTCGAACCCGGAACGAACTTGTATGGATTGAATGCTTTCAGAACATCATCAAGTGGGCGATGAGCATTCTAAGAGATGTGTTCTCTAAAGGTAATCGCAGCCTCAAGCCTCATCAACTGGGAATGGCTAAAACAGGGTAGGTGCAGCAAGGTTAGGTGGGTCATGCCCAAGCAGGACGAGATTTTCCCCTGTTTAGATGTCCCTTTTATTTTGGTTGTGTATGCAGTTTTGAGCTCCAACTGCCGGGGTTATCTTGTTCGGGACTGTTCTGTAAGGAATGGTTCCGGCCTTGTGTTGCAGGGAATTAGGGTGGCTCCTCGGTACAGTGATCTAGGCCACGTACTGTGACGAGCGATACCCCATTAGCCCTGCCATTGTATGGAATCCAATATCCAATTAGCGCCGTACGTTTTGATTATGCCCAACTATGTTGGAATGTGAGATGTAAGCATTTCAGCTATTTTTGTATTTTACTTGAAAACCCTAGAAACTATTATAATACCACAGAATTTCCTGTTAAATGATTTTGTTAGCGTAAGGTAAAAACTTACCATGTTTATTTGTGGGAAGTCTTACGTGATACCTTTTGTTTTCAAATGTTTTTTCAAAGTTAAGCAACTTTAACCTGTTACTCATACCAGACCCATGTCTGACATGGAGTTTATTTCTGCTTTTCATAAACTCTCGGGTACTCAAATTTTTACGTGTAGCCAAGGGATTCAGGATAGCTTTGACGAATTCTGGAGGGGCAATGGAACAGGAGGCTTCGGCGTTGTAGATATATATATATATATATATATATATATATATATATATAGTATTCGGCTGCGTGGGTATCTCTATGTTGTATTGTATATTGAATTGTATAGCTAGACAGGTGTCTATAACTGTATAGTATATGATGTATTATCTGTGTAACTCTGATGGATGTTATACACTATGTAACATTTATGTTATTAATATAATTTATTCATTCCGCTGTTGAGATTCTGATGATTGTTTCTTCTTTCTTCTCTATCTTTTTCCTTTTCTATCCCTTTCTTTCTTCATGATGATACGACTTTCTGAGGCTAGAAAGCCGGGACGTCACAATATCTATTAAACAAACTCCATTTTACAAATCTTGAGAGAATTTATAAATAAATTTCAATCATTTCAAAACTATATATATATATATATATACCAAAGACAATTCGACTCGAAGATCAGCTATACACAAGTCTATATGGATACTAGCAAATTTGGTCCGAGTCCGTATCAAGCTCAATTAGCAGGACTCGACAAGCAATGCTATGAAAGCCAACATTCCAAATTTTGGATCAATCAAAGTCCGTGTGCTCAAATTATGGATCGGTGAAGGAGGAGTCAATTCGTATCCATCAACCTCTATTCTCCGTCGTATCCACCAAATTCCTTCGTATCCATCAAGTGCCTACGCCGATCAGGTTTCATCTACTTGTCCTGAACACTATTTGTATCGATCCTTCCATCCAAACGTTTTGTATCGATTGGACATTGATTGATACGAAACCTGCTACCAAATGATCGATACGAAGAGATCCTTTAATCATCGACACGAAGAGCATAAAAAAGTATCGATAAGAAGAAGGGAGCTAAAGATCAAAAAGAAGAGCATAAACAGGTATCGATATGAAGTGGAATATGAAGCATCGATACGAAGAGAAACCACCAGGATCGATCCAAAAAAAGCATGGTCAACCAGAGGAAACGATCACGCGGCATAAAAAGTGAATCTCCCCTAAGTCATCGCTCCACGTCATCAAAAGATGATCGGTAGATCGACAAGAATAATGATTGATATGAATATTGATCGATACGAGTGTACCGATATGCACGTTCCATCCAATTGGGAATCCAACTTTGGATCAATCATAACTCAAAATCTACATGCGCAAATGCTTCCAAATTTTAATAGGAGTTTTCTTACCACCTCAAGAATGTCTTTGATCGATCTCAGCCCAAAAGAAGCAAATATTGATCAATATGAAACATACATGGATCGATCCTAATGACCTTGGATCGATCAGGTGGACCCACCCACATGTGAGAAGGGGTATTCCGGATCTAAGCCAGATATTTCCAGACTACACGTATAAATAGCACTTCAATGCCAACAGAAAAGGGACTTTTGACTCCATTACGTCGTTTCTATGCTAGAGATCCATTGTAACTTGAGCACATGAGTTATTCTCTGTTGTAACCAGTTTGTAATCATCAATAAAATAGAAAATCATTCAAAGTGGACGTAGGCTACAATGCCGAACCACTATAAATCTCTATCGTTTTCTATTTTTGATTGATAATTGGCATGTTTGTTAGATTATCCTCCTTTTACATTTAAATTCTTTATTCTAATCTCTTTAAATATGTCCAAAGAGTGTTGTGCCCAATTTTGGTATGTATGAATATGCGCCTATATGTTTTTGTTTGATGATAATAAACATATATATTCATTTAAATGTATTTGTTAATGTACTACTTTATTTTTCATAGATTAAATAAATATTTGTCGAATAAAATAAATTGCACAGAATTTGAATTCAAACAAATATTTTATTCAAACAAATATTTATTACAATCTTGAACAGTACAAATTCAAGCTCTCACTATACATATACATTTTTGGTTACATCACAATTCAGTTTACATAAATTCCTCACTACATATCACTCACACTCGTATTTTGTCTTCAACTGCATTCCAGTTTGAATCCAGCATCTGAGCAATCTGCAAAAATATTCACTAACGCAGTAAAATTGAAAAATAAATATTTTTGCAATATAAAATGAAATATGATTTTTGAAAATATTATTTGCCTCAGTTATTTGGGTTGTGTGTCATCATTTACATTTGAATTCACCACACACAAAGTCGTGAACATAGATACATACACTTGTATTCCTATCGGGGACAGGTAAACATAAGTGGCTCCAATACACACGTGTACATTCATACACGTGTGCAATGCCTCGCCAACTCATGTACGCAGCCAACAAAAGTACCAGAGACTGCAAGTAGAACACGTGCACTATATTTAAAATCACAACACGAGCACAAGGTCAAACCCGAGTTTTTGAAACTGGATTCAACTCAAGTGAAATTTCAAAAATCAACATGTATGGATGCAAAGACCAGCTGCAACATGAAGTGAATCAAGTTCAATAAGGCAATGCACCAATGCAAGTAACTCATGCAACATGACCAAATGTCCAGACCACAATATGTATGCAAACATGAAGTGAATACAACTACAGATGACAAAGTGTTCAATGCACAATGTAGACACAACTCAAATAAAACAGGCAGATTTGAAGAAATGAAACAATGCATGGTGAATTGGACCAACACAGTCAAGCCAAATGAAACACATCAAAGAAACAAGTCTCGACCAAATTCACAATGAAAGAAACATGACCACAAGATCACACTATGCAGTGTACAACAGCCCAAGTCAAGATGGAGCTACAGGAATGTACCAAGCAACCAGGCTACAACCAAACCTAGGATAGACACACATGTGTGCAGACCACAAAGATATGCTACCAAGCAAATAAAGACCAGAAAGTAGCAAGCTGAATCAACACAGCAACTCAAAGACCTCAAGTGCACAACTACATGCATCAGTGATACAGATGCAGACATCAACAACATCAAGTGAAACAATACAGCAATGAACTCGAGGCCAAGACTTAAAGGCATCATAACTTCAACCAACAAAGCTACAAATTCATGAACCAAGTACACAACAAGTAAACAAACTCAGGAAAATGTACACAGTTCAATATGACTGAAAGAAGTCGAATGTAACCATACACTTGCATCCAGAAGTACAAGGTAACCAAGTGAATCAAGTTCAGGTACATGAGCTAATGAAGACTGCATCATAAGGCAAGGCCAGAGACTACAATATCAAAGCATAGAACAACCATATATCAATAACAATGCAACACAGTGGCAATCACAAGCTACAAACATCAAATGTCGACCAGGTAGCAATAATGTCAATGCAGACACAAAACAAAATCAAACAGTGATACAATGTCAATGTCAATGCCAGAGACGAAGCTCTTAAGGATGAAAACAGTGATGGTCGACGTAATGCAGAGTCGTGGAGTGGATATGATTCACGAAATCAAAACAGTGCCGTGATGATCAAGACGCAAAATCAAAGTTAGAAAACAAGTGTGTGTACAACTTGAAAAAGTCAAATTCGTATCTTCGAAAAAGTCAAAACAAATTGCCATATGAATCAAGTTTAAATCGAACGCTGCACAAACAAGGCCGTGCGTATCAAGGTGTAGTTATATCAGGAAAGCACAAATTAGGAAAGTATCGAGTTGATACAAACAAACTCACGTCTCGAAACTCATATAAATATCAAACCGAAAATCATCATCAGGGTGTGGTGAAATCGAATCGAATCCATATAAATGCCCCAATCATCATTGGTATAAACATAAGAGTTCGAATATAAAAATCAAAAAGCATTAGAGCAGAAATTCTTACCGAAGCAATAATCGAACTCATCGAAGCAACCGAAGAAAGCAACACGAAATCGATCGAGCCAGGCTAAATTGCGCACAACCAACAACGATTGAATTAGTATCGGAGCTTCGCAAAAGCCCTAATTTGGAACAAAGAGCGCAAGGAGCGAAAGCCCTAAATTCGCAAAGCAAAAGGAAGAACAGAGCCGCCATTTTTCACAAGTCAAAAGAGGAACGGGTTAAAGCAAAAGAATGGGCCGACCTTTATTTTAAAGGGGCTTTAGCTTTATTTTGTTTAGGGTTTATTTTATTTCCAAAAGGGGGTTTTTGTTTAATTTCTGTTTTTAAGTTTGTTTGTTCTTTTCTAATCAAAGAATTGGTAAATCACCACCTAGGTTGTAGGTAGTGTCAGATTGTCGAGTTAGAATTATTTCAGTGTGCAGGGTGTGCGAGTTTGCAAAACTCTATAGGCGGGAGCAGAGTTTGCGAGTTTGCAAAACTCTATAGGCGGAGCAGGGGGTGCGAGTCTAGTAGAGTGTTTGTGAGCGGGTGCAAGGGTTTGAGAGTCTGTTAGAGTGTTTGTAAGCGGGATACTGTTTAATTCTAATAGAAATCTGGGAATGCAGCAGTAGGCAGGGGTTGCCGAAGCTGGGTAAATTTTGTGTGTGATTTACTTTTCAGCATGTTTATTTCTGCAGTTTGTTTCTGTGTTTAAATCGAGAAAATTTTCTATAACCCTATTCACCCCCCCTCTAGGGTTAATCTAGATCCTACAAGTGGTATCAGAGCACGTTATTTTTCTTTAACTCTAGAGTCATGAATTCATCAAATAATGCTTTTTCTGAGGGGCAATCTATTATTAGGCCACCCATGTTTAACGAGAATGATTATGCTTATTGGAAAGTTAGGATGGGTATTTATCTTAGTTCTGTTGATTATGATGTTTGGGATATTATTGAAACTGGCTATAAATCTCCCACTATAACTATTGGTGATACTGAGATTCCTAAACCTAGGGATAGGTGGGATTCTAACGATAAGAAATTAAAAACCACAAATGCTAAAGCCATGATTGCTTTGATCTGTGCTCTTGATAAGAATAAATTTAATAGAATTTCTCATTGTAAAACAACACAGGAAATTTGTCATACCTTGGAGGTGACACATGAAGGAACTTCTCAAGTCAAGGAGTCTCATCTAGCCCTATTCAGCAATGAATACGAGAACTTTGTGATGGACAAAGGCGAGAGCATAAAGGACATGTTCGGACGCTTTTCAACTTTGGTGTACAACGCTAGAGCGCTTGGGAAGGTATTCACTGAGGTAAAGCTTGTAAGGAAGGTGCTACGAGTTTTAACAATGAACTCAAAAGTCACGGCAATACAAGAATCGAAAGATCTGAGTAAACTAAGCATGGAGGAGTTGATTGGCAACTTGATGACATATGAGCTTGAGCTAAAAGCAAAGGAGGAACGCAACAACTCCGAACCAAAGAAGAAGACGATTGCCTTAAAGAGCAAAGAAGAGAGCGATGAAGATGAAGAAGATCCAATTGAAGAACTTGCAATGGTTGTTAATAATCTTAGAAAATGGTCAAGATTCAAGCCACGCAAGAAGAAAACAAGTCGTAACAAGTCAAAAGATTCTGACAATTCCGATAATGAATGGACGTGCTTTAACTGCAACAAGCCTGGCCACTTCAAACAACAATGCCCATTTCTCAAAAACGACAAAGGAAAGAAAAAGAAAAAGAAGGCCTTTGCAGCGACTTTGGATGATGAAGAAGGAGAGTAAGTTTCGAATAGTAGCTCAGATGAGACTAACTTGTGTCTTATGGCAAAATCAGATTCAGAAGCAAGCTCAGAGGAATCTAGTGAGGTAAGTGACTATTCTTATAAAGATCTTGTTTTTATGTGTCTTGATCTTACTAAAGTAGTTGATGCTCTTGAATCTAAAATTGAAAAACTGAAATATGATAGGAGAGAACTTGCTCGTGAAAATTTTAGGTTAGGAACTGAACTTGAAAATATTCAAAACCTAGAACGTAAAAAATGTAAAATTTTAGATTCAGAATTATCAAGACTTAAGAATAGTTCTGAGAATCTTGAAAAAGAAAACTTGAGTCTTAAGGAAACCATTGACACTAGGAAAAAGGATTTTATATATAGATGCACCTCATTTGTCACTGAAAACACAACACTAAAACCAAAGTCCAAAATCTTGAGAAATCTCTGAATAACTTTTTAAGAGGCGAAAAATCTTTCAACATGATATTGGGAAATTTTTGCTAACGACAGAAAAGGACTAGGCTTTGGGAAAACATAAGTTGAGGATAATGCAAAAGGTAAGGGTGTCTTTGATAGATGTGAAATAATTGGACATCGTGTTGAAAATTGTAGTCATAGGAACAAGAACACAAATTTTTTATAAGTTTGGTTCCTAAGAATTCTACAAACAAATTTCATGTCTATCGGAACAAGAATGAAAGGAATAAACAAGTTTGGGTTCCAAAGGGATTATTTATTCACAATGCTTCTACCACTAACAATCATGGACCTATAAAAACAAATAGGTCACAAAAATCTTTCATCGTGTAGGTATGGTGGCAGGCTAAGGAACAATAACAGTGTTCTCTGGATTTTGGCTGTTCCAGAAACACAACGGGCAACACAGCAAAGTTCCTTAGCCTAGTACAAGGGTGACAGAATCACAATGGGCAATCACGAAAAATTATCGTAAAGGTAAAACAGGTAAAGGTATATTTATTTGATCGATAAATTAAATGTGATCATCTTCACCATCTGAATGAAATCAGCCAATATTGAGATGTTGTAAAGATGACTTGTTCGACATAGTTGGCCAATTATATTGATGCCAAAAACACCATTCTTAGAATTACTTCATACATATTTGTTTGGATTAAACATAGTGTTTTGTTGGACGATAATATTGGCTAACTCTATATTCACGGTCTTCTGATTATTTACATGGCTTCAATCCAAATTCAAGAGAATGTCATTTAAAATGCTGTGTAAAATTGAGTTTGAAATTTTTGATGCACTATTCGTGGTCTGGTTTATCAATTTTAGTTAGTGATATTTTGGAGTGAAAGAGAAATTCAGATGCAGATCATACTGGTAATCTAGTTGAAAGAAAAATTACTAGTGGAACGTGATTAATCTTTGAAACATTCATTTTCTACATCATTTTTCAAAGAAAATATCTGCATATTTTTCACTTGAAATAAATTTCAAATAGCAGAATTTTTTTTTCTCTCATATAACCCCTTCGAGAAAATCATTGTTGACAATATTTTCAGATTAGTCATTTTTATTCGATTTTAAATGACAAATTTTGACTAATCCGACTCCCTACTAATTATCAAAAAGATAAATAGTGATTGAAAAGGTGATAAGTGTTGATATTTAACATACATTACTCAAGAGAGTATATTTGGAAAATTTCTTTAGGAATTCAAACAAGAGTTATAAAACTTTTTGTTGGGTAAAGATTCCATGACCATTTCTATATCTATCATATTTCTATCGACCATTGTTTATCAAATATTAAATATAGTTTGTCGATATGTGGTACTATAATTAGGGATCATTTGTTTTTCATTTCATATTTTTTTTTAAAATAAATAAATATCCAAAGTATCCACTCTCATTTAAAAGTCCTCACGGTTATGCATGAGTGAATTACTTGGATTTTTGATTATGTGCTTCCATGCTCATTTAAAAGTCCTTACGGTTATGCATGTATGGAACGCATATCAAAATTAATTGATTAAATAGACAAGTTGATTCTAATCCCATTTAAAAGTCCTCACGGTCGTGCGTGGTTAGAAGATACTTGATTTCATTTTTTAAATTAAATTGGAATACTACTAATCTCATTTAAAAGTCCTAACGGTTATGCATGATTAGTAGATATTCAAATTCCTGATATAAATGTACCACATGTTGATACAATTATATTAGAACATCATTTCCATTCTTTCTAAAAGTGGAATATGCGCCTAACAAGGGTAGTTATGATTTTTGTTTGATTTTTATTGAAGTTTAATATATATATATATTCAATTTGAGTTTAATGTTGGATTAATATTGGTCACTTAATCTCTATTTTTCTCTAACACTATTATTCTTTTGCTGATAACAAAAGGGGAAGAGAAAAGATAAGATTTTGTCAAATAGAATCAAGCAAAGGTCAAATAATTTTCCATTTGCATCTAGGCTTATTTGAATATTTCTATTTGCATGCATATATGTAGGGGGAGCATCATGTAGAGAGGAAGCATTTAAATAGGGGGAGCAATTAGAGTATATTATTGATCAAATACATTTAACTCAGTCAAAATCTTAAATATTTGTTTGTTATCATCAAAAGGGGGAGATTGTATGAATATGCGCTTATATGTTTTTGTTTGATGATAATAAACATATATATTCATTTAAATGTATTTGTTAATGTACTATTTTATTTTTCATAGATTAAATAAATATTTGTTGAATAAAATAAATTACACAGAATTTGAATTCAAACAAATATTTTATTCAAACAAATATTTATTACAATCTTGAACAGTACAAATTCAAGCTCTCACTATACATATACATTTTTGATTACATCACAATTCAGTTTACATAAATTCCTCACTACATATCACTCACACTCGTATTTTGTCTTCAACTGCATTCCAGTTTGAATCCAGCATCTGAGCAATCTGCAAAAATATTCACTAACGCAGTAAAATTGAAAAAGAAATATTTTTGCAATATAAAATGAAATATGATTTTTGAAAATATTATTTGCCTCAGTTATTTAGGTTGTGTGTCATCATTTACATTTGAATTCACCACACACAAGGTCGTGCACATAGATATATACACTTGTATTCCTATCAGGGACAGGTAAACATAAGTGGCTGCAATACACACGTGTACATTCATACACGTGTGCAATGCCTCGCCAACTCATGTACGCAGCCAACAAAAGTACCAGAGACTACAAGTAGAACACGTGCAATATATTTAAAATCACAACACGAGCACAAGGTCAAACCCGAGTTTTTGAAACTGGATTCAACTCAAGTGAAATTTCAAAAATCAACATGTATGGATGCAAAGACCAGCTGCAACATGAAGTGAATCAAGTTCAGTAAGGCAATACACCAATGCAAGTAACTCATGCAACATGACTAAATGTCCAGACCACAATATGTATGCAAACATGAAATGAATACAACTACATATGACAAAGTTTTCAATGCACAATGCAGACACAACTCAAATAAAACAGGAAGATTTGAAGAAATGAAACAATGCATGGTGAATTGGATCAACACTGTCAAGCCAAATGAAACACATCAAAGAAACAAGCCTCGACCAAATTCACAATGAAAGAAACATGACCACAAGATCACACTATGCAGTGTACAACAGCCCAAGTCAAGATGGAGCTACAGGAATGTACCAAGCAACCAGGCTACAACCAAACCTAGGACAGACACACATGTGTGCAGACCACAAAGAAATGCTACCAAGCAAACAAAGACCAGAAAGTAGCGAGCTGAATCAACACAGCAACTCAAAGACCTCAAGTGCACAACTACATGCATCAGTGATACAGATGCAGACATCAACAACATCAAGTGAAACAATACAGCAATGAACTCGAGGCCGAGACTTAAAGGCATCAGAACTTCAACCAACAAAGCTACAAATTCATGAACCAAGTATACAATAAGTAAACAAACTTAGGCAAATGTACACAGTTCAATATGACTGAAAGAAGTCGAATGTAACCATACACTTGCATCCAGAAGTACAAGATAACCAAGTGAATCAAGTTCAGGTACACGAGCTAATGAAGACTGCATCATAAGGCAAGGCCAGAGACTAGAATATCAAAGCACAGAACAACCATATATCAATAACAATGCAACACAGTGGCAATCACAAGCTGCAAACATCAAATGTCGATAAGGTTGCAATATTGTCAATGAAGACAAAAAACAAAATCAAATAGTGATACAATGTCAATGCCAGAGACGAAGCTCTTAAGGATGAAAACAGTGATGGTCGACGTAATGCAGAGTCGTGGAGTGGATATGATTCACGAAATCAAAACAGTGTCGTGATGATAAAGACGCAAAATCAAAGTTAGAAAACAAGTGTGTGTACAACTTGAAAAAGTCAAATTCGTATCTTTGAAAAATTCAAAACAAATTGCCGTATGAATCAAGTTTAAATCGAACGCTGCATAAACAAGGCCGTGCGTATCAAGGTGTAGTTATATAAGGAAAGCACAAATTAGGAAAGTATCGAGTTGATACAAAAAAACTCAGGTCTCGGAACTCATATAAATATCAAACCGAAAATCATCATCAGGGTGTGGAGAAATCGAATCGAATCCATATAAATGCCCCAATCATCATCGGCATAAACATAAGAGTTTGAATACAAAAATCAAAAAGCATCAGAGCAAAAATTCTTACCGAAGCAATAATCGAACTCATCGAAGCAACCGAAGAAAGCAACACGAAATCGATCGAGCCAGGCTAAATTGCGCACAACCAACAACGATCGAATTAGTATCGGAGCTTCGCAAAAGCCCTAATTTGGAACAAAGAGCTCAAGGAGCGAAAGCCCCAAATTCGCAGAGCAAAAGGAAGAACAGAGCCGCCATTTTTCCCAAGTCAAAAGAGGAACGGGTTAAAGCAAAAGAATGGGCCGACCTTTATTTTAAAGGGGCTTTAGCTTTATTTTATTTAGGGTTTATTTTATTGTCAAAAGGGGTTTTTTGTTTAATTTCTGTTCTAAGTTTGTTTTTTCTTTTCGAATCAAAGAATAGGTAAATCACCACCTACGTTGTAGGTAGTGTCAGATTGTCTAGTTAGAATTTGTTCAATGAGCAGGGTGTGCGAGTTTGCAAAACTCTATAGGCGGGAGCAGAGTTCGAGTTTGCAAAACTCTATAGGCGGAGCAGGGGGTGCGAGTCTAGTAGAGTGTTTGTGAGCGAGAGCAAGGGTTTGCGAGTCTGTTAGAGTGTTTGTAAGCGGGATACTATTTAATTCTAATAGAAATCTGGGAATGCAGCAGTAGGCAGGGGTTGCCGAAGTTGGGTAAATTTTGTGTGTGATTTACTTTTCAGCATATTTATTTCTGCAGTTTGTTTCTGTGTTTAAATCGAGAAAATTTGCTATAACCCTATTCACCCCCCCTCTAGGGTTAATCTAGATCCTACATGGTAGATATAAACACTTTGGTGATTTCACTGAGAAAACCCTGTTTTTCTTCTACTCATTCAATCTACTGCCATCGTTGGATTGCTAAAATCTAAGAAGAAGATCCAGATCTTTTATCCAATAGTTCCTTCCATTCTATTCAGATGTCACCATATCTAGGAAAGTGCTACGTCACTCAATATGGTTACCACTAGAACCGCTTCGACTGCTGCAGATCCAGAAGGAAGGGATACGCAATGCAGTTGAATAAAACTCGTCAAGCATCTACCAGAGCTCTAGATCCACAAGGCCCCATGATCAGGGAAGAGTTCCAGATTCTAATGCAAGAGATAACTCAAAACCGTCAGTAGCTCACCGAGCAGATCTGTGCCAACATGGAGCTCACGAACCAATTGAACGTGGAAAGACGAAGAGGGTCTAGAAGGGATCATGCATCTTATTCATCAATATAAAGCTTAGCTTCCTCTAACTTCCGTCATAGATCTATGTGCCAACGGCTGGATGGAAACTATGCGCAAGCCTCCGGGCAGCAGTATGCCGTGAATCTCGAATAAGCCGAGGCTGGTTCTTCTGTAGGACACCAAGCTGGGCCCTTCTCCTGAGTAGGGACACTTCCTTATCACACTGTCGATAGACATGAAACTGCCACCGCCATAGACTTGGATGATGAGATTCGGAACCGTACAGATCCGACCCTTCTTCAACATGTACATGCTCCAGAACCCTATGTTCCTGAAGACCGAAAGACATGGAAGGGAGGGACGGACCATCGACAGTGCTCGAACTGTCCCCACAATGTGGAACCCAACCATGCCTTGGCCCCGAATGTCCAAATGCTTGACATTCCAACCTTGACCCGCCAAATAGTCCGTGAAAGTCAAGGTCTTACCAATGATGATTGGGGAATCTTCCAAATTCTTATTCCTTTATCGATGATATTCTTTATGCTGAGCCACCCCGCCAGTTCAGGATGCTTACCCTGCCTATGTATAAAGGAAGTTCATATCCTGATTAGCACATCTTAAAGTATGAATGGCTCATGAATGCTGCTCGAGCTAATGATGCAGTTAAATGTAGGAGTTTCCCCATTTCTTTAAGAGGTATTGCAACAATGTGGTTTACTCGCTTACCCCCTAGATCTATTTCCAATTTCGATCAGTTGGCTACGAAGTTTGTCGAACAATTCTGTATGCATGTTACAAGGCCAAAAGATGTGAACACTTTGTCTAGCGTTACCCAAGCTCTAGGTGAGTTACTTAGACGTTATCTGGAAAGGTTTGATGCTGCCTGTGCTGAGGTCAGCAACCCAAATGACAATTCTATCTTAATGGCATTGACTAAAGGGATCGATCCCGATTCCGAGTTTAGCAATTGGTTGGTTGGGAAACCCCCCATGTCACTGGATCATTTCTACGCTAAGGCGGCCCAGTTTTTGAGGAGAGAAGACGCTAGATGATCTAGGAAGCAAGATGATGCAAGGTCCAGTGCTGAAGGCATTCAAAGTATTGTTGCTGTGAAACAGACCGGTGAGAACTCCGGTAATGTGCAATTGAATATTCAAAATAAGTAAGGTCAACAAAAGGGTAACGGAGGTCAGGGAAAGAAGAGAAACTTAAATCGTGGACCGCGATGCATAGCTCCCATGTTCGACCAATATACTCCCCTTACATCCCTGTAGAATGTTTATTTGCTAACCTATAATACTGGACAGTAGAAAAAACCAGCTTCGAAGTAGTCATCTGAAAACCAAATTCAAACTGGAAAGTTCTGTAGATTCCACGACTGCTACAGCCATAACACCAATGAGTGTCGTCATTTACAAGACATCATTGAGAAGTTGATTAGAGAAAGGAAGTTGGAATGGTTTGTTTGGGTGCCGTAGAATGGTGGTGCGGGCCAATCTAACTTGAATCAAGGTCAAGGACAAGTTAGGCCCAAAGAAACCGCACGTACTGGTGCGAGATTGGTGATAAATATAGTTAGTGGTGGTCCTCATCCAGCTGATCGGAGCTCGAAGGAAATGGAGTCATATGCCAGTTCGATTAGGGAAGAGGACTTTGAGTGTTGTAGTAATGTTGATGAAGGGGCCCCGGCAAAACAACATAGGACGATGATAGACGACTTCGTTTTCAGGAATTGAGATGCTGACGGAGTCGAGGCTAAAACTATCGATCCATTGGTAATATCAGTCCAGATAGGTGCTACTTGGATGAAGAGGATCTTGGTAGAAAACGGAAGCTGCGTGAACATTCTTTTTAAGCGAGCGTATGACCAAATGAAAATGGAAGCAAAAGATCCAAAACCATGTCATTCTCGCATATATGGTTTTAATGGAAGTGCAACTATACTAGTCGGGATGGTGGAGTTGCCAGTTGAGTTAGGTATTGGAGATCGCCGTAGAGCCCGGATACCGCAGTTTATTGTGTTAAACATTAATTATCTATATAATGATTTCTTAGTCCGACTGACCCTCGCTGAATTCAGGACAGCTATTGCCCTATGGTGTTCGACTATAAAGTTCCCCACTGATAGTGGGGTTGGAGTTGTTTAAGGAGATTAGGCAGTTGGACGCATCTATTATGTTGTTGAGCTATGGGAGGCGCAGTGGAAAGAGAAGGGCGAGGATGTAGAGGATTCTCTTTGCGTCCGATTATGTAATAATTGACAATTAACGCCTGGGCCAAGGCCCAGGCAACACAACTAGTTACTAAAAGATATTGACCACGAGATAATGATATTGAAGAGGAAGTAAAAGGCAGTCAAGCTTCCTCGGAAGAGTTGACGATCGATGTTCCGATCGATGACAATGACCATTCCAGAATGATAAAGGTTGGATCTCAACTTAGCCACCAGATGAGCGAGGAATTGGTTGAATTTCTCTGGACAAACCTCGACGTGTTTTCTTGGACTCACTTTGATATGTGTGGGATCTCGTCGGACATCGCGAGCCATGCACTAAATATTGACCCGTGGCACGTCCAGGTCAAGCAGAAAAGGCCCGGTGTGGAGCCAAAGAGATCTACCGCCCTGAAGGAAGAGATAAGTAAACTCACGTCGAACGGGTTTATTCGTGATGAATTACACTTGGAGTGGGTTATCCAACCCAGTGCTTGGTAGGAAATCGACGGGAAATGGAGAACTTGTATAGATTACTCAAATTTGAATAAAGCCTGCCCTAAAGTCAGTTTTCCACTTCCCAAAATTTATCAACTTGTGGATTCAACGGCCGAACACGAGCTCTTATCTTTTATGGACGCATATTCCGACAACAATCAAATACCAATGCACCTACCGGATCAGGAACACCCTAGCTTCATCACCGATTTGGGACTTTATTGCTACAAGGTGATGCCGTTCGGACTTAAGAACACCGGGGCAACTTATCAGAGGCTTGTGAATCGAATGTTCGCCAACAAGATTGAGAAGACCACGGAGGTGTATGTGGACGATATGCTCATGAAGTTGCTACTGTCCATCAACCAAGTCAAAGATTTGGAAACAATGTTCAACATCCTGTCACAGTACTGAATGAAGCTCAACCCAATGAAGTGTCACTTTGGAGTTACATCTGGAAAGTTCCTTGGATTCATCGTTAATGCTAGAGGAATTGAAGCCAATCCTGAGAAAATATATGTGATTCGGAATTTCGAAACCCCTAGAACCATAAAGCAGGTGCAGAGTCTCAACGGGAGGGCGGCAGCCTTAAGTAGATTCATCTCCAAATCTACAAACAAGTGCATCCCCTTTTTCGACCTCATTAGGATAGGAAAGCATAACTTCGAATGGACGGAGGAGTGTGAAGGCACATTCCATGAACTACTTCAACATCTAGCAACATCTCCTATTCTGTCAAAGCCACTTAATCACGAGAGATTATACATCTATCTGACGGTTTCAGAAAATGAGATCAGTGCTACATTGATTCGAAAGGAAGATCGGATCCAACGACAGGTCAATTATATCAGCAAGCAATTGACTGGGGTGGAGGGAAACTACCTGATGTTGGAAAAGCTGGCCAGCTGCCTCGTCATAGCCTTGAGAAAGCTCCGTCCATATTTCCAGGCTCATCCGATCACAGTCTACACCGATCTGCCATTAATACAGGTCCTTAAATGATCTGAGATGTCTGGTAGATTGCTCAAGTGGAATAACGATTTGAGTCAGTTTGACATCGCTTATACTCTAAGGCGACCCTTTCAAGGACAAGTTCTGGCGGACTTCATAGCTGAATTCACCATTCCGGAGGACTTGCCCGAACAAGTGAATCTCCCAAACACGTAAGGAATCTGTACATTGATGGTGCATCGAACGACCGCTGTTCAGGCGCTGGAGTAGTAATCGAAACATCCAAAGATTGATCCATATGCTATGCTTTCAAAGTTTGATTTCCATGTAACAAACAACGAGGTTGAGTACGAAGCTTTACTCGCCGGACTTAGACTTGCCAGAGACTTGAGGATTATTGTTGTAGAGGTTCATTGTGACTCGCAACTGGTCGTATGCCAAATTCTGGGAGAATATCAAGCTAGAGACCGAAGGTTGGCCGCTTATCTTGCTTGGGTTCAGGAAGTGTTGAATCAGTTCGACTACTGTGCCATCTACTACATACCTCGAGAGCATAATCAGAAAGCCGATTCTTTAGCAAAGCTAGCCAGCACTGGTGAAGCACAGCAAATGGGGCTTGTCTCCATTGAGACACTTACCTCTCTGAGTATCGATCAAGTAGAGACAGACTGGTGTATGAAGCAACACCCGAGAAGGAGTCATGGATGACACCATTCAGAAATTATCTTGAGCACAGAGCTTTGCTAGAGTGCCGAAGTAAGAAAAGATAGGTTCTTGGGAAAGCTTCGTGATTCATTATCCAGAAAGGAGTCATATACAGGAGGGGATACTATATTCATTTACTCCGGTGTATCGCCCATGACGAGATCAAACGATTGTTACATGATGTGCACAAGGGAGAATGCGACGATCACACTAGGGAGCAAGCCCTTGTTAAGAAGATACTCCGATACGGATATTACTGGCCGACAGTGAAACGAGATACATCAGACTATGCCAAGAAATGTGACAAATGCCAGAAGCATGCCAGAATTCTATGAGCCCCGCCTACTGAAATCATCCAAATGGTCAGTCCATGGCTGTTCGCCACACTGGGCATTGATATAATTGGGTCTTTACCTCTGGGTAAAGGTGGTGCAAAGTATGTCATCGTTGCAGTTGACTACTTTACTAAATAGGTGGAAGCCGAGCCCCTTACTACATCACGATGAAGAAAGTAATCAACTTTGTTGTATGCAACATTATCTGTCATTTTGGCCTCCCACATAAAATCATCACTGATAACGGGACCCAATTCGATAGTGTCGGGTTCAAATATTTCTATCAACGTTTCCACATCCAGAAGAAGTTCTCGGCAGTTTCTCACCCTCAAGCAAATGGACAGGTTGAAGCTGTTAGCAAAGTTATCACATCCATTCGGAAGAAACGATTGGAGAAGGCTGGAGGGAAATGGGTCGATGAACTTTCCATGGCCCTATGGGCATATCGAACTACCCACAAGTCCACGACCAGCCACACTCCATTTTCACTTTCTTACGGCTCTGAAGCCGTTATCCCCATTGAATTGGAAGTGCCTTCTCATCGTGTGACATATTACGATCCAAAGACCAATGCCATACTACTTGTAGAATCTTTGGATTTACTAGATGAGAAGTGTGAAGAGACTGATTTAAGGGCCGCCACAAACCGTAGTCAAGTCGCCCGATTATACAATGCTAAGGTCCGATCCAGAACCTTCGAAGTTGGAGATCTAGTACTCAAACGAATTTATCTGGTTCCTTCGCATATGAAATTGACATGGGAAGGACCGTATGTCATCAAGCGAAGACTTGGAGACGGCATATTCAAACTATCAACTTTGACGGTTTCACTCTACCGAGAGCGTGGAACAACAAAAGTTTCTGTTGCTATTACAATAGCAGGCTTTTATTCATTTGGTCTGCTTTTTCCTTTGAATTTTTTTTTATGCATTTCGAAATTTGAAATTGTAATAAGGCAACTGACTTTTCCATACATTCTTATTTCAGAACTAAAATGCAGACTTATCAAGATTGATAAGCAACCTGTGAAATGCATCGCGCGACCGCCACAATGTACAAAGAGCTAAGTTCCATCTCAAGGTGGGGCTTATTCGAATAAGTAGTGACTGTGATCCGACCGGTCACTCGCTAAGTGAAACCCCAAGCTCGGGGGCAAACAATGCTAAAGAAAAGAGGAATTGAAACACAACAATTCTCTAACGATCTTCAGCTCCCAGAGTGCGAGCTCGAGTGCAAACTCGAAATCCAACTCGAAGAGGATGGATCTGTCCATCCACGACTTTAATTGCCAAATAAAGGGGATGTGATCCGACCGTCTGCAACCTTGATCAACTCCTTGTTCCCAGAATTCGAACAAGATCCTAATAACTAAATGGATGTGACTGACCATCTGACAACTGACTCCAAATTCCTAGAGTGCGAACTGGAGTACAAATCCAAGTTGATGTGTCTGACCACCCATTAACCAACTCTGGGCCCGACAGTGTGGACTGGAGTATAAACACCATACGGGTGTGACTGACCACCTATCAACTAACTCCAGATTCTTGGAGTGTGAACTGGAGTGTAAACATTAAATAACTCTGGTCTCGAGAGTGCGGACCAGAGTATAAACGCCAAATAGGTGTGACTGACCACCTATCGACCAACTTTGGTCCCTAAAGCATGGACTGGAGTATAAACATAAAATGGGTGTGAACCGACTACCCGTTAGATAACTCTAAGTCGCTAGAAAGCAGAATAGAGTATAAATACAAAACAGGTGTGACTAACCACCCATAAAATAGCTTAAGTCCCCAGAGCACGGATATGACTTCAAACATTAAGTCGGCGTGACCGACCGCCGACATACAACTCAGGTTCGATTCAGAGACTGAAGTACTACAAGTACATTGAATGGAAGTGTGAATGCTGAAATACTTAAAACAAAGAAACATAGAGCTTTTCTGAAAGACAAAAAGGAATTTTATCTCTACTATCCTTTGGACAAAAGATAAGTGCAGAAATATGTTCAGTGAATTCCTATAAGCGGAGGCCAAACCGCATCTATACATGGCCTACAAAAACAAAAGAACATCTTATTCTAGGCTGTCTGCAAAAAGAAGAAATATGAGTGCAAGTCCACGCCTTTGATTTCTGATCTTTCCTACTCTTCTTCGGCATAGACCCACTTATACCACCCTCCGATCCTCTCTTCGAGCCTTTACTTCCCTGGCCTGCTTTAGTTGGCTTGTCTTCGACGGGGGGATTATAGTTATCTCCTCCTCAGAGCTCACATGAACCGGAGCATCTTCCGTATGCGGGGTTGGAGGGATGCTGGCACTTTTAACAGTAGTGGAAGGAGGTGCACCGGTTTCGACAATAGTGCCACTGGGAGAAATGACATATATCGGGGTTAAGCCATAATCAGCCATGCCGCCAACTCCATGATTCAGCTCCGCCTGCGCCATCTCGTCCTTAATCTCTTCCATTATTTCCTCAGCCCGCTCTGCCCGGATGGTCATTGGGATACTACTAGTTGGGCTAGAGGAGCCTGTAATTGTAACATCCTCATCATCATGGAACAACATTTTGATGATCGGGTAGCTTTAATGGCTAAGTAGCGCTTCCAACATTTGTTCATCGAACATGCAGCTGCCTTTGTGCACCTCCCCAGCCGATGTAGCGGCCATTGTGGTTGTTGCCTCCATTATAATAGCCTCCTGCTCATGATGCAACTCTTAGGTTGCAAAAGGATTGGTTGGTGCAACATATAAGGCTGAATAAAGATAAAAGAAAATATTAATGACGTCTTCCGGCAATGCTCGTGCATTTGGGAAAATGGAAGAAGTGTTTAGAGTATCTTCCTCGGATTGACTCGCATGTTGAGCCGATGCGCCTTCAGAACCATGCACGTGTACTGAAGATTAGGGCAGTTGGTCAGGATCATATCCCAAAACAGATAGTGGATCAACCGAAGAGGTAGGCACAAGTTGAGAGATTGGAACCACTTCAAAACCTGCCTCATGATGCTCAACTTCGAATCCCTCTCTAATGTTCGGGTACTTGATAGCTAATTTTTCATTTACGAAGGTGGCAACTGCGTCGTGAAGAACTTTTGCCTCATCTCCAACTGTATCAAATTCTCCAATTTAAATTCATCAATAGTTGTAGTGTTGCGGGCCATTTTCTTGTCATTGACCAAGCGACTCCAAGCCTTATATAGATGGTAGGGGTAATCTTCGAGCCAGTTGAAATTGCGATTCCTTAAAATGTTGGCATTATATAGGACCATAAGATCATCGAATTCATCCTCCATCCTTGCCTCCATCGCTTTAACTTCACTCTCAATTCTTGCTTCGGTTTCCAGAGTGTTCATGTTTGCCGTATCCCTTTCATTCTTTAGCACGACCGTCTGCTCGAATGGCTCCTGGGCAGCTTTGTTAGCATCGTTTTTCTCCCTGGTGACCTTGGTGAATTTTTCCTTTAACTCATTAAGCTCCTTTAGCCCAGCGTCTCTCTCGGCCATGACAGTGGTGTTCCGGTGGCCCATCTCTTCCACCAAAGCCATGTGCGTTTGTCGCATTCTTTCTATAGACTGACTTGCCTCATCAGCTTGCTTTTGAGCCTCCATTTTTGACTTTGATGAAGATTCGGCCTCGTTATTAATCACTTCGATTATCCGAATCTTTTGACCAACACCGAATTTCGGTTTCTTGATTATTTTTGCCTATTCAAAGGCCACCACTGAAGCTTTCTCCGCAGTTTTCACCCACTCTCAGTACTGACTATAAAAATCATGCAAGTAATCATGTACCGTCTATTTTGCTTCATTTGGGATTCGCTTCAAGTTTAGAGGGAATATAAAGCCATCAAAGCAGACATTTGAAAAATCTTTTTTCAGCTTAACAATTCGGATCGTTCCCTCCCCAATGGGTTCTAAAGTGGCCTATTCTATGAGAATGGAGGCTTCAACTTCAGTCCTTCGACGTTGCTCATCAGATTTCAAAGTTTGAAGAGGCACCATTTGACGTGAAGTCTTCGAACACTATTTTCCGAAACCGAAGGGTTTCGAGGGACCTTTAAGTGCTGGAGAACATGATTGGGAGCAGCACCTACTTGGTATTGCCTTTCCCTCTCCCTTTCGCAATGGTTACACTCATGGCTGGAGTAGCTGCAATCATAATGTCTTTCAGACTCGTGTCTGTGAGACTCAGAATAAGAACTAGAAAGAATGACGTTTGGAACTCAGACTACCGAGCATCGATCCTTGCCTAACCATTATATCTGTAAAATGAAAAGAGAAGCAGAATCAGTTGTCTTCAAAGATTGAGAAACATGTGATTAGAAGTTGTGTGGTGCCGTGAAGTGTGTCAATGTATGTGCTAACCCCCTAACCAACCATTTTTGGCAGCCATGCTTGTAGGAGTTGGCTCCCCTATACCTAAAGCACTTTGAAGCCCCTCTAGTCCATAATCTTGGAATGAAGATAAGTCATCTAGGATGGGGATGTCCGCCAATCTTTTTAATGAACTCTCCATTCATGGAGGAGAAGTCTCTGCACTAATACCAGTTGTAACGGACGGAGATATCACGACAGTTTTGCATCTCGTGGTTTCGTGGACAATAGTCTTGCCTCTTCTTTTCAACTCTAAAGATCGATGACTCTGCGAAGGCATAGCTGCAGGCTCATCACCGGCGGGCACATTCTCATCATCGCCCTGTTCTGTAATCACGACTCCAGAAGTCCTTTTCCCTCCATGCCTTGCAGAAGCCATTCTGAGAACTCCCGTCTTCCAATGCATTGGCCACATTTCATAATCCTAGCAGCGATCAGGTTTTCATCGATAAAAGTTCATCAATATCTCTGAGCTCAGCCGACACCAATTGGAGAGTTCATACAATCTCTTTGAATTGCTCTCCTTCATGCCGTGGAATCAAAGTTGCATAAGTAACCAAGTATTAGATTCAGCATCAACCTATATTATCCAGTTAATCGGCTAAGAAGTTAGAATACTTATGTCTAACTACCATCGTCTGGCGAATCCCAATGGACACCGAACAAAGAACCATTCGATTTTGAAGTAGCTTAGCTTGCACCAGGCTCCCGCCACTACTTGGCAATTTCTAACTGCTTCCAGAAAAGTAAATGAAGGATTGTCACTGCAATCTTTTATGTTGAATAGATATCTGACTTCCTCTACAGTTGGAGGTCGGAAAAGATGCTCCATGAAGATAATGAACAAAAGGTTGAGCAAATCATATCCATTCAGATGTAACTGAGATGGAGCAATCATCAAGAGGAGCGGCACTTCTCAGATGAATTGAATGAAAGGAGGCAATGCTCTAGCTATACACATGAACCTGTTGCAAGTAGTATACCCTTCTAGGGATTATGGGCTCTGTCTTCCATGCTCGGTACCAAGACGTCTTCCATAGATAGCCCATGCCCATGGAAAATCCTGCCTACATGTCTTTAGAGATTTTAAAGTGGACAAAATCCTGCGGGTTCATAATAAAAGCTACACTTGGCTTCTCGTCCGGAGCTGGACTTATTACTTCAGCTGCAATCTTTGATATCTATATAGCTGGAAGTGGAGGACTTGGAATGTTTTATGACTCGGAGCTTCCAGGATCCGTAGCTATTGAACTAAGTAAAACTAGTGTTAGATGGCAAGAATACCGTGTTCCCCCTGTGATTGTGAAATGAGTGCTCATGTTGCGTAGTGAAATGCTACATAATACTTTAAATTTCTTCATGTTCGATGAATGTTCAAATGACAAGACTTCGAGGTTTAACTGGAGTAACCATCATTGCTGACTGTGGCAGCTGTACCATCCTGACTTCGGAGAACGATTTGGGTTAAAGTTCGTTAAATTTGTCAAATTACAATTCCATCGATGAGCTTTGAAGGGTAGTCAAATATGTAGTTTAACAATTAAGTCCAGAGATGAAAGGCTGAAGCTCATCGGAGTCAAATGGTTGAATGTGCAAATATTTGTATCCATCAAAGTTCGAACTTGGATTGATCACCAGAAGCCCAATTCGTATCGATCGAGGAAAATAGTATTTCGTATCGATTGCCAGAAAATCGATTCGTATCGATCCCAAACCCTCTATTTTGTATCGTTCATCAACCATATTTTCATATCGATCGCATGGTTAAGTCTTCGTATCGATCGCTCCAACCGATATAACTCCCATTAACCGCAATTGATGCGAAGCTACTCCCTTCCTCAATAGAACTTCCATTATTCCTGGATCGATACAAACCCCTTCCACATATTCGAGTGTTTCCTTCATATCCATCAACCCTTCTTCTTCCCCAAATGGCTCAGATGTCATTTCCTCCTTCCTCAACCTTGCTCCGACCTGACTCTGGCATGAACATCACCGGAATCGGCCGCGACTTTGGACGAATTGGCATAAAACTCGAGTCTTATCATTTTGGGATGGTTTGATTTATGAATTACCTAATTTAAGTAATCGGTTCGAAAGATTAGTAGGTTGAATGGTTTGGAGACGAAGACAGTTTTCTTTCTTCTTAGGTTCTCTATCGATATGAACGCAAGTGCAAGAATGATGGCAAGTGAAATTTTTCTAAGTCCAAATTGTATTTATATGGATGCGAAACCAGAGAGAAAAATGTTGCATCCCCCGGTGCTAAAAAGCATTAAAAGCGGTCTCAAATGTCATCGATACGAAGAGCCATCTTTGTATTCGTCCACTCAGATCGATCTGGAGTGTAGCTGTTTGTATCCATAAGCAATCGGTCTTCAAGCCCACCGATACGAAACGCCACCACCAAGTCATATTTGATCGTCCAATCCCATCGATACGAAATGCCAATGTCATATCCATCACCTTGAAGACTATAAGATCTCGTATCCATCGATATAAAGCACTTCAAAGAACCAAATATTTCATATTGATAACCATCGATACGAACGATGTTTTCCAACTTCTCAAATCGATCACGAAGAGGATCGATACGAATGAATTACAATTTAAAGCAACCATCGAGCGTTGTTTCGACTCGAATTTCACATCGATTCAGGAGAGGATCGATACGAAATTCGATCAAAAAAAATTAAAGAACTTGACAACGACCCATGAACGTTCAATATGAACAGGAATCAGGTTAATATACGTGCATGTATGATGGACTAACATTCAATTTTCAAAATTAATAGGGATTGAACACTCACCTAATCACAATTAAAATAGTGAAAAACAAATTGGTAACACTCGACACTCATAACAAAACACTGCATGATCATCGGCGGTCAATAGTTCAACATTTATATTACTGGAAATCTACCAAAGATTACATCTCTTGATCAAAAGGCAGTGACTATTTGACGAACCAGGTAGACTTTTTTCGAAATAAGGAATGCAACTTTTCAAAGCACGTCATGTTCACACAAGACTTACTTTGGAGGGCAAATGTTATCCAGCCTTTTGGCAAGGCCATGACACTAAGGACTTGACTGGAAACCGAAGACAATTCGACTCGAAGATCGGCTATACACAGGTCTATTATGGATACTAACGAATTTGGTCCATGTTTAGATCGAGCGACAATTAGCATGACTCGACAAGCAAAGCTATAAAAGACAGCATTCTAAATTTCGGGTCAATCAGAGTATGTGTGCTCAAGTTATGAATCGATCAAAGTCTATGAATGAGGAGTAAGTTCGTATCCATTGACCTCCATTCTCTTTCGTATCCATCAAATTCCTTCATATCCATCGAATGCTGGCACCGATCAGGTTTCATCTACTTGGCCTTAACATTGTTTGTATCGATCCTCCCATCCAAACATTTCATATCGATTGGTCAATAATCGATACAAAACCTGCTACCAAATGATCAATACGAAGAGATCCTTCAATCATTAACACGAAGAGCATAAGCAAGTTTCGATATGAATAAGTTAACTAAAGATCGATATGAAGAGCTATCAATACGAAGTGAAATGCGGAGCATCGATACGAAGAGAAACCTCTAGGATCGATACAAAAAAAGCTTGGTCAACCAGAGGAAACAGTTATTCGGCATAAAAATCGGATCTCCTATTCGCTCCACCTCATCAACAGATGATTGATACACACTGATTGACACGAACAATGATCGACACGAGCGTATCGATATGCATGTTCCAGCCAACTAGAAATCCAACCTTGGATCGATCATAACTCAAAATCTAAAAGTACAAATGCTACCAAATTTTCACATGAGCTTGATTACCACCTCAATAATGTCTCTGATCGATCTTAGCCCAAAAGAAGCAAATCTTGATCGATTTGAAATATACATGGATCAATCCCAAATGACTTCGGATCGATCTGGTGGGCGCACCTACGTGTGAGAAGAGATATTTCGAGATCTAAGCCAGATATTTCCAGACCACACCTATAAATAGCACTTTAATACCAACAGAAAATGGACATTTGACTCCATTACATCATTACTCTGCTAGAGATCCATTGTAACTTGATTGTTTGAGTTATTTTCTGTTGTAACCAGTTAGTAATCATCAATAAAACAGCAAATCATTCAAAGTGGATATAGGCTACAACGCGGAACCACTATAAATATCTGTCTTATTCTATATCTGTTTTCTTGAATTGGCGTGTTTGTTAGATTATGATTTTTACATTTGAATTCTTCATTTTAATCTCTTCAAATATGTCCAAAGAGTGTTTCTCCCAATTATGGTACCAACATAAGCTTTTTTAAATAATAATTCTATTAAAAAACATATTTAAGTAGTTATTTAAAATATTAAAACACTTTATATAACATCGATAACTAATTTCCAATTCATTTTTAAATAAACTAATTGATTTACAAGGCTGATTATAAAATTTAGGCTTTGTTTCAATAGATATAAATACTTGATTTAACTAACCTTTCGAAATATTTTAATCAAAACAATAGTTTTTAAGCTACATAGTATAATAAATAGAAATCCCATTTAAAAACAATTTTAATTTCTCGACCAAAATCTATTTTTTTAAGAATCCAATATTTTCAATTTCAATTTATAAATTCCTCTCGATTCTTATCCCATGACTACATCTCAATTTCATGATCACTCTCACATTCAAAATAGATTCCACTATTTCTTTTCCAAAAATTAATTCCATAACTCGATAAAAATTCACATTGTAAATTTATATCAACAATTCATTAACTAATATCATTTCCTATATTTACAAACAACGTTTAATTTTTTTATAACTCATTTGGGTTTTACTTATTTAAAGAACAATCTCATTCATAAAATTCCCTTTTATAAATCCATTTGTTTATTAATTCCATTCTGTTTCCAAATCTATTTTAAATATCAATTTGAACTTCATTCCCATATTATTTTTCAAAAAATATCACTTTAAAATCTGTCGTTAAAATCTACGTATAAATTATTTTAAAATCTTTATTTTAAAATATATTTTCGAATAGCTAGGTACAACCCTAAAATATAATTATTGTTTTATCCAATTCAATTTCTTAAAAAATAATCCAATGTCTATACAATTATTACATATCTCCTTTTAATTCATTAAAATTCAAAAATAATATTTATGTTATTTAAAATACCAAAGTCTAAGGCCGGTGCTGCTATAGCATCCAATATTTCAAATCATCACATAATATATTACCAATTATTTACACACAAATCATATATCACTATATATGAAATTGAAATCAACATTTTGAGGAATCCAGTTATATCCCTCCAACCTGTTTCCCTGCATCCAAATATGTTAATATAACATAAAAATACCAATCTCACTTCGAGGGGGATATCGTGGCAATATAGGGTCATCTGCTATTATGCAGGGTACATAGGGTCTCATCCTCTCCAACAGCGGGAAATATATCCAACTACTAATATGTACTAATATATATATATATATATATGTATGTATGTATATATGTATGTATGTATATAACATCCAAATTAATAATAATTTATAAATTCAATCAAAAATCCAATAATTAATCTTTAATTATTATCAATTTAAATCTATCAATCCAAAAAGAGTGAGATTTACTCACCTTGATTTTTTGAAATTGTTAATCGTTCCAATCCTAAATTTGTGTTCCATTTCATAGTGTTTGTAATTTTTTGAACCTCGCATGAATAAGATATAAAATTTATAAGTTTTGATTATTAAATAAGATCTTAAATTTACTAATTACAAAAATTAAAATTTTAATTACCTAAATTAAACTTAAACCTCTCTGCATCGGATCACCAACTCCACCAGCCCCTCCATCCTAAGCCTAGCTTGGCCTACTCGTACACGACCTAACAACCACCTCACCTCTGTGTTGCCCCTGATGTTGCTCCTTACCATCGAACCCCTCCGCGTTTCTCGAATTACAGCCACGACACATGACATCTCTAGCCAAGCTTTTTCCCTAGCATCACAGCTATCATCATCAGCCGCCTTTGACACGGTCGTGACACCTACTTCCCTTCCTTCGTTCTCATTCACGCGACTACGAATCTCATGCCAGCAAGCTCAACTCGTCCTAGTTGAAATTGCTCCTCCAACCTTATGCGCACAAATAAGAAACCCTAGTTGCGATGATGCGCAGCCATCGTGCATCCCTAGCGCTGCCGTGCTCCCTCACTTCTCCACGCTCTCAAACGATTTTGATTCGATAGAAATTTCTTTTTATTTTATTTATTTATTTATTCAATAGATCAATTACAAGATAAAGAAGGTAGAAAGAAATATCATGACTTTAAATCTAGAGAAGCGGCTACATGAAGACGGGTCGGCTAAGAAGAACGGCTGGGTGGCTCAATTATTCATTTGATTTTACTTTTATATATCTTTTTATATTCAAAAATATATCATTTACGCACCTCGAAATCCTGAACCCCTATTGAGGCATGCCACCTGGCATCTTTAATGTTATACCCCTATTCCGAACGCAACGGAACAATCCTCGAGGTCCAATTCGATCACATGTAGAAGATAGCTCTTAAATCAACTGTTTAAATTAAATTAAATTATTTCTAAGCGTTTCAAGATCGCATGACCAAACGGTAAATCCGAATGCTACAAAATTTAAAATTCGATAACAATACACTATTATGAATCCAATGAAACTAGATTCATCAAATTCTGAGGCCGTGACCCGGATCGCTATTTAAATGTGTCGATTAAATCGACGATTTCAAAAATTTATGAAAATACTTGGAATTCTAGTCTTAAAAACTTATTAACTAATTCTAATTCAAATAGAATTTATATCAACACTAGAAATCATTTCGATTCATATTCAACTCAAATTTCAATTATTCGCTGTTTTCGTATTTCGATAAATCGCTATATTTGAAATTTAAATTCATTCTATAATTTCAACCGAAATCTTCATATTCAAAATCAATTTATATTCCATGATCAATATTTAAAACCATTTAAATATTCAAAATTAAATGGTGAAAAATCCAGGTCGTTAAAAACTTATTTCCCAAAGATGATTCTAAATTCAAGGAATTCAAGTGTCGATATGACTAAAGAACCACATAACTACGAATGAGTATAATTGTGTGGACATGTGTTAGCCGAATAAATCCTTGTTCTGTTATAAATAGATTGTTTGTTTGTTATGTGGACATATATTGGCAGAATAAATCCTCGTTCTTCTATACATTAGTTGTTTGTTTTTTGGATGGACATGTGTTTAGCAGAATAAATCCCTGTTCTATTATAAATTGATGGTTGGCTAGTTTTGTGTGTTTGTATGGACATATGTTTGCAGAATAAATCCCCGTTCTACTGTGAATTAATTGAATTGTTTGGATATCTGTTTAGCAAGAAAAATAATCATCCTGCTTTATTGTTATTTAGACATGTATATGCTAGTTAGTTCATATTGACATGTTATTCCCTTATTGGATGTGAGTTGTATTTACATATATGTTGATCTAGATAAATAACTGATAAGTGAATTCGAATTAAATTTGAAAGGTAACTTAAATTAGTAACAATGGGATTGCCAAGCCTTTTTTGAAATTATAAAGTGTGTTTTTTAATTAACCTAAATTCTATGATTGATTTGGGTTTAAAGTTTATGAATGATTTCAAGTTATTTTATATAAGTTATTTTTAACTAATATCTTGTTTATCGAAGGGGTTTTACTAAAGAGATTACTTAAAGTGGTTTATAAAAGATATTTTGTAAATGATATTTTACAAAGGATTTATAAAGAAGTTTATACATAGTTTTGAGTTAGAAAGAAATTTTATAAACCATTTTAGAGATTTTAAAAGAAGTTTCAAATCTAGTTTGAAAATTTATATGAGGTTTGAAATGTGAAGTGAACTTTTAAAAGAATTTTTATAAGGAATAAGGGAATGGATTGTGTAAAGTGAACGAGTTTTATAGTAAGTGATGTTTTAAAGAGGGAATTGTTAGGCCATTTAATATAGATTGTGAAAATAAAGGACTTTCCAAAAAAAATTGTAAATACTTAAATTGTTTCCAAGTAAAAAGAGGAATGTTAAGGAAAAGAGTTTGAGAGGATCTTTTAATCAAGTTTAATAAAGTGATTTTATTAATTAAAGTTTAATTAACAAAGGCTTAGAAGATCCCATATAGGATTGAATCAATGTTTGATTGTTGTTTAATTTGATAGTTAAATCACCGACTATCAAATCTAGACCCAAAATTTAACTTTGGAAATTTCTAAGGAAGCATAAGAATTATATGGTACAGTTACTGTCGAAAGTGCTATACTGTACATATAAACTTGTAATGACTCTGATTTTTAGCCATCTGATATTGGGATGATTAACTAATTATAACTATTGGAATATTAATTTTTTTAAGTCGAATAAATAATTTTTTTGATATTGGAAAATATGTGGAGATATATTTCTAGGAGCGATATTAAATTTCCAAAACGCTAATCTGAATAAGAAAAATATATATAAGTATGTATATAGGTATATGTGTGTATATAATGTAACGGCCCGGAAATTTTGATTCCGAAAATTCCAGATAGTTAGAGGAAAGAAGAAAGAGAAGAGTAAGAAACAGAAAACTCAAACTCAGAATCTCACATTCACAGCAGATAAAATATAATATCACATAAATAACAGTTTTACAAGAAGAACTGTATCAGTACATTTATATTTTTATACATCAGACAACCATTACACAACACTGGACAGTTTAAAACAACATGTCCTAGTTGTACAATAACATATCACAGCAGAAAACACTCCATACGTTCCTGCCCTCCAGCTCGCCTCTTGAGCTCCAGAACGTCCTTACCTGAAAAATCTGTAATACTCGGTCTGACCCGAGCATTACATCAAAGTAACACCGGGTCAGGCTGGAAACCAGCGTGAGTAAACCCAACTAACATGGTACACAATAGCATAAAACTACATAAAACCCGGGGTAAGTCGTATCAATTTACCAATTCACAATTTGTCATAGACATCACTTATCACACACATTAATTTCTAAGTACCAAAACTTAAATTAAATGGTCCAATTCACTTAAATCTTTCCATACCAACCTATTGATTTCACATATCAAATCTATAAAGAATTATTATAAATTACAAATCGAAGCGGGTTCGGGTATTTACTGATACCCGACTACGGTCTCTTCGAACCCTATGTCATCTTAAACCATAATATTACAAGCGAGGAACAATTCGAACTTTAAATATAGGTTGTCACTTTTACATAGCAATTTATCAATGATAGATAACCATACTATCATGGTCCACCCAAACATATCTTATCAGAAAACATTTCATAACAGAGATATCAACCAATCAAGGCATTTACATCATTCAACATTCATAAGTCAGATTTATCACTTCCAAAATTATTTAATTTTTCTCTAATTAAATTAATTACTAATCCTTAATTACTTAGATTACCATTAGTTAACATTAATTCATTACAAACCAATTTATTTAACATCTTTTAATTATCCATCTGAATTAATCTCCCTTGACTTATTAACTATAATTACATCAAGTAATTAACCTTTAATTAATCACATAGATTAATTATTCTTAACCATTCACATTAATTATCCTCTAATTAAATACCATGATTAATTAATTAAATTAATTAATGATCCTCTAATCACTTCCCTTACTTAATTATCCATTTAATTAATTACATTTAACAAGTAATCTTTGAATTAATCACATTCATCAATTAACCTTAATTAATCAAGCAATTAAGTATCACCTACATTAATTAATCCTTTAATTTATTACTTTAAGAAATAAATCCTTAATTACTTACCTTAAGTAATTATCATTTAATTAATTAATTAATTTATAAACTTTAATTATTAATTTTTAATTAGTAAATAATTAACTAATTAGTACATCCTAATTATTCAAATCTTAAGTATTTTTAAGATGAATCATCTATCCTAACCACTTTCTTAATCTTCATCTGAAATTAATAAACTTGGTATGGATTAAGATTAATTCAAAAATTAACGTGAATCCTTAAGTTTATTGATGAAACGCTTCATTCTTCTTAATTATTACTAATTGCATTATTAATCGAGTTTAAATAAACTTAAGATTTAACTAAATCTAAGTTAAAGTGAATGACAAAACTTTTCTTAACCAATCATTTAACAGATCATTATCATTTAAAAGAAATTTTTCTAGGAAGATTAGTCTAAACTTAAATTTTGCTTAAAATTTAAACTAAATAATAACCTCACAACAAAACCCGAGACAAAACGTAGGGTTTCCCAGCCTCAATCCCGAGCTCAACCTTCCCCCTTCTTTATCTTTTTTTTAACTTGTCTAAATTTAAACTGTATTTAGACTAGAATCCCCGCGCGCACAATACGAAAGAAAACTCGAGACAAAATCTCATGCAAACAAGTTCGACCCTGAGGCCATTACCATCATACCCGAGATCCACAAACCTAGATAAAAAATGATACGAGAAACGCTCGTACACGTGCACAGATGGTCGGAGCATCTCCGACCATCGCCACCAACCTAGATCAGTCGCCGACAACATTCCCCCACTAATCAATCCTTCAGAACAAAGAGAAGAGCCTTAAAACGAAAATTAGCAGTTCGCATGGAAACAGAGACCACAACGATCACCAGTACCCCTCCACACCGCCACCACAGACCACCACCGGACCTGCGTTCAAGACTAGAACTTTATCACATGCCCACGCCCCTAAACCCCCACTCGCGATCGCCTCCAACACTTCCCAAGCGACACACGAACCCAAAATTCCCTCTCGACCAATCCGTACGCTAAAACCCTAAATCACTAGTGTCCAGTCACCATGGTCGATGATAAATTCCACTAGCATTTTTCCTGAGACCCTTATGCCTCCAACCTTCCTCGGTCCAAACATCAACCACCCCGATGTTGCCGTTCATTGACAATCACCCAAAATGCCCAATTCGAACATCTCGAAAATTCCCATGAATTAACAATCTAAAATTCATGAAATGTATACAAAAATTCGTGATTTGCAATCACGATTACATTCATAAAATTCAATCTAGAAGTTAAGGTAGTTGATTTTAACATAAATAAGCATTTTCACTGTTCTTTAAATTTTAAAAATAATTTGTTAAATTTTAAACACTGAAACTATTTTTAAAATTTTCATCATCCCTAGCAAACAAATTTCATTCAAAGATCCAAGCTTAAATTTTGCTTGAAATAAGAGATATGAATTTCTTTTTATAATATTTAAGCATGTCAATGCAACAGAGTGAATATATATATACACAGACGTTTATCCAGTCATATGTATATATAAACATTGATATGCAGTCTTAATTTAATCATCACCAACATTTCACATCAACTTCACATAATTCCCACAAAACATTATAAGTTAAACCAAATCCAAGATTAGGTTCACTCTCCTGTCATTTTAAAACAGAGGTCGGCTTTTCTTTTTTTTTCTAAAATCTGCTGTATTCTATTTGAATTTCCAAAGTCAATCTTTGAATTGAATTTGAATTTTTCTTGTTTGAAGCTTTAACCCTTGCTTTTCTTGATCAGGTTTGCACTGGTAGTTTGATTCTATTTCTGATGATATTCCTTTAATGCTTTGGAATATTCCATTCTTGTAGCACCACCGCTTCGGATCCTTCAGGTTCATGGTTCTATTAGTATTTGCGGCTGAACATGCTTAAAATTTGAAGCTGAGTTGCCTTGATTCTGTTCTCAGCTTGATCTCAGGTTTGTTGTTGTTTTTTCTAGATTGAAAAGATGAAGATCAAAAGAATGGAGAGGAATTGAATTGAAAATCTCAGATTTGTATATTATTATCTTTTCTTTTTTTTAAACATGTGTTATTTAATTAAATTTGTTTTAGATTTAAGGTTAATTTGCCACTTGTTAACTTGTGTGCCACATAATTTACGAATGTTGAAACCATGCCTCCATATGTGTACAAGTGTTTAAACTTAAATTACTTAAGTTCATATATATTTTTGTAATACATTTTAATGTATTTAATGTTTGTCTTTAATAAATAAGCTTTTAAATTTATGAATATATATATATATATATATATATATATATGAATGTGAATTTATGTAAATATTCGTTTATAAATAATTTATGTTTTGAACCAATTAATTTAAACCACAATATATTTAAGATATACTTCCTTTTTAAATTTCAAATTCAAATTCAATCCTTTAAATTCAATTAAAAATCCAATTCAAGATCAATTCAAAATAAATACATATATTTAAACAAGCCTAAATCCAATAATTTTTTTTAACTCTATTTATCTAAAAATAACACATAAATATTATTGGTTTGAAATTAACAATTTTGCCTAATTTAATAATTTACTTATATAAACAATCATTATTATTTACTTTTAAAAGAATAATTTCTCAGTTTTTAAGTGGTTATATTATGATATGATCAAATAAATATTTATCCAAATATTTACGATTAGATTCATTTGTTAAATTTACAATTCAGTATTTCTATTAATTAACCCAATTATTATCAACTACAGATGCCCAGAAATCCGGGTTATCACATTCCTCCCCCTTTGAATCTTTTCGTCCCGAAAAGAAATGAAGCCAAAATTATTAAAATGCTTAAAATTAGATAAATTTTCCTTAATCACTTTTGAAACACTTTAAAAATCTATATAATATTACTAAAATAGTTTTTATACAAATACTTTTATAACTCGATGTTTGGACAAGTCCATCCTCATTTTCACAGAAATTCGGTCATACGTTGGTTAGGCGTATGACTGAAAATCTATAAGCGCTTGGCTGACCCGTTTCAACATCTAGTGAAAATACTTTGAAAAAAAATAATTTTATTGAAAATATAGAAAACAGTTTTTGAAATTAAAGGAATATCTTTAGTGAGAATGCTCTGGAAATCATCACTCTCATCCATGGTCGCAGTTACATCCCAGGGTTACGTTTCCATCGCAGCAAAAGTCCATGTAATTGTAGGCACTCTGCGCCCCTCGATTACGCCATGGAACCACAACAGATCACAGTTACATTACAGAGTTACATTGCCATCTCAGCAAAAGTCCATGTAACTGTTGGCTCTCAGCGGCACACGATTTTTCGCTGTCAAAATGAAACTTCTCCACTCCTACATAGGTCGCAGTTACATCCTGGGTTTAGTTGCCATCGCAGCAAAAGTCCATGTAACTGTTGGCTCTCAGCGGCACACACGACTTTCGCTATGGTATACTCAACTCATAATCCTCGGGAACTAGTTTTGTCCGGGCTCCTCATAGTATCAACTTTAGAACCCCCCTTGGGGCTCAAAGCAGCACCACCCGGTGGCATTCCTGAGAAGTTCATTTCATGGGAGCGCATTTTTCTCCAGAGCCATCATCAAAACACTTTATACTATACACATATAGTATCTTTCAAATCATACACCTAGTATGATCTCATACAAAGCTCCTTTACACAAAATCGATTATCCCAAAATCGATAATTCTCAATCTAGGTTTTCCAAATTTAATATTGATTTTTCCCAAAAATCAAAAGCCTTTCCAAACCCAAAGGTTCCCAAAATCTTTTTCCAAAATCCTCATAAGATCCTTTATATATATACATATATAACCTTGAAAAATCTTAGGATCATTTCAACTTGTATAAAACCCTTTTAATACTTCAAACACTTTCAAAAATCTTTTCCTTTTGGCAAAAGATTCAATAAGGGAAGATTTATCTTATATAACAAAGATATATAACTTTGTTTATTCCAAATCAAATATTCAAATTGAATTACTCTTTACAAAACCACTTACTATATCACTTACTTCCATAAAATAAATTTTTACCATAGAAATATTCAATTTCCACTTCTATTCATTGTATATTTCACAAAATATACTTTTCACGTCAAAAACCATTTTACATTTCTTATCCACAAATTTTCCAATATCAATATCATTCAAATCCGTACAATGTACACATATCATCCGTACGCTATATCAATCTTATCGCTCACTCGATCACACAATTTCACTTCTGAACTAGTATCGTCCACCCGACTTTCTAGTGCGGACTCAGATCTGGTTTCTTGATCAGAAACCGTCATTCTCCTTGCATAGCCATAACTATGATAGATAATATCTAGAACCAATCAACAATCCATATCCAGGTTTGCCGTCGAAAATCGAGTGAAAAATCCCAACCCGGATCGATATAATTTTCTCGAAATTCTGTGCTCGAATCTGGATTAAATCACTATGCGAATAGAATAATATACGTACATCCTATGTATTTATCTCCATTGATTATTATCTAAATCAATTTCCCCTATCTATTCACATTTCCTTTAATTCAATTTACTTATCCATAATTTCTTCAATCCCAAATGGATTATTACTTTAGTCCTTATCTCAAATGGATATTCAATCATAAACAGTTTAAACTCTGTCCAGCTTAATTTTAGAAAATAGCTTGAAAAGTTAGAAATAGATAAGTAGTTGAAAAATGATTATTAGTTTGTAAAATATGGTAAAATAGTTAAGTAATTGTAAAATAGTTGGAAAATAGTCAAATGGTTATAGAAATTTTAAATAATAGTAAAATAGTTGTAAAATAGTAATCAGTAATAAAGTAGTTGAGAAATAGTGATTAGTTTATAAAACAGTTGTAAAATAGTTAAATAGTTTCAAAAATAATAGTAAAAGAAGTATAAAATAGTCTTGGGTTTTTAAAAAGAAAAGTTTTATAGTAAATAGTTAGGAAAATAGATTCAAAACAGTTTATATTAAAATATTTTATTTGAAAATAGACTAGAGCCAAACTGTTTAACTTCCAATCTCCATTCCCATTAATTCAATTTAAATTTCCACATCCATTTAAATTGACTCAATTCCAATTTGAGTAACTTCAGTTTCCCTTGAACTTGATTTATTCCCAATTCAAATTGAATTATTCTCAATTTCTTTCCAAATTTAAATCAAATTCCATTTTATTTTAAACCTATTTAACTTTAATTACAATTCCAAATTATTCAAATCGATTTGGACTAACTTCAAATTGAACCCACTTCAATTTCAAATCATCTCAAGTCTTGTTTGAATTAATCCTAATTACCATTTGAATTTGAACTCATTTAACTTTAATTTCATTTCAAATTAATCCAATTCAAATTTTCCATTTGAATTTTGTTAAACGTATCCATCTTCAATCACAGTTCTAATTAATTCAAATAAATTTCAATTTGAACTAATTCAATTCAAATTTCAAAATTAAACCATCTCGAATCATATAAATTCGAGTTAAATTTCAAATGTTGGTTTAACCCTTTAAACCAGATTATCCTTTATTTTCGAAGTCTTTGAACAATTTAATTCTTAATCCAAATTTCAAAATTCTATTTTGAATTGCCTTTTGCTTCTTCATAAACCTATTTCTAGGTTCAAATAATGATCCAAATCCTTTTTAAACAATCCAATCATTAAAATCCAATTTATTACCAAATTTCAATTTTGAAACAAATCCTTAACAATTTACATTTTCAAGTTCCTTTGGAGCATTTAAATCTTAAATTCAAAGTGATTCCTTCTCCTTAAATTCAAATTAAATTTTAATTTCCCTTTTTATCTCAATAATGGATATATTACCATACTCCATTTCTTCATTCATTTAAACAAATCCAATTTCGGCTTAAAGATTATTAATAACAATAGAACAATATTATCCAAATTATTTTAAAACATCCATCCATTTCCAGATCTCAAACCCATTTTGAGATCACTCAAACTCCCAATTCAAATCAACCATTTAACTTCCCAAGTTAAATCCCAATTTCATCTTGAAATTACCAATTCAGGTTGTTTGTTAAATTATTTAACTTTCTAAAGTTGAATTCAATTTACTTAATCCAGTCAACCCTACTTAAATTTGAATTCCCGCTTTGAATTACAAAATTATATCCCACTTATAAGTTCAAAAATTTATATCCCTTTGGGTTTTATATAACACATCAGGGAAAATCAAAACTCATCACTTTAGAGTTTATTTCAAAATATTATGTATATCTACACATATATATACATATTTACTTCTTGGCCCACCAAACCAAATTTTAAAATTTAAACCACCTTTGGTTTTAATTCAAAACGAATTTATTTAAATTTTCAAACAACTCTTGTTTGAAATAGGACCCCATCATTCAAATACATTAAATAATATTATTTGTTATTTCTATATCACTTTGAAACAATTTTTAAATTTCTGGACCTAGATTTAAAACTTCACAATTCAGATCAACTTTAATTCCAATTTATAAGCCAGACTTGCCTAAATGTTATACTTCTTTAAAAGATTTCATTTGCTTACTCATTAATACACATCTTATTTATCATCATGATAATAACCAAAATTATCGTATCTAAAAACTAATTCATTATTATCTTATTCTGGAATTCTTCTTAAATTCAAGATTTAAATTTTAGTTTAAATCCACTTCAAACTTACCTTTATTTAATTTTAATTTGGTTGTATTTCTATTACCATTTAATTTAATTCAAACAACCAATTACCCTAATATTTATTAGATAGAAATATTGCTTTTATATATCAAAATATAATCTTATATAAAATCATTTAAAATCCTTATATAAGAAAATAACAAGTATGCACTCGCATATACATATACACTCAACTCATTCTAGGGTACTATTGACCCTATCCTTAATGAGTACACCCACCAGAGCCAAGGTTCTCGCTTAACCTTTCAGCTCTGATACCAAACTGTAACGACCAGGAAATTTCGATTTTGAAAATTCCAGATAGTTAGAGGAAAGAAGAAAGAGAAGAGGAAGAAACAGAAAACTCAAAGTCAGAATCTCACATTCGCAGCGGATAAAATATAATATCACATAAATAACAGTTTTAGAAAGAAGAACTGTATCAGTACACTTATATTTTTATACATCAGAGTTACAACCATTACACAATACTGGACAGTTTAAAACAACATGTCCTAGTTATACAACAACATATCATAGCGGAAAACACTCCATACGTTCCTGCCCTCCAGCTCGCCTCCTGAGCTCCAGAACGTCCTTACCTGAAAAATCTGTAATACTCCGTCTGACCCGAGCATTACATCAAAGTAACACCTGGGTCAGGTTGGAAACCAACGTGAGTAAACCCAACTAACATGGTACACGACGGCATAAAACTACATAAAACCCGGGGTAACTCGTATCAATTTACCAATTCACAATTTTTTATAGACATCACTTACCAAGCACATCAATTTCTAAGTACCAAAACTTAGATTAAATGGTCTAATTCACTTAAATCATTCCATACCAGCCTATTGATTTCACATATCAAATCTATGTAGAATTATTATAAATTACAAATCGAAGCGGGTTCGGGTATTTACTGATACCCGACTACGGTCTCTTTGAACCCTATGTCATCTTAAACCATAATATTACAAGCGAGGAACAATTCGAACTTTAAATATAGGTTGTCACTTTTACATAGCAATTCATCAATGATAGATAACCATACTATCACTATCCACCCAAACATCTTATCAGAAAACATTTCATAACAGAGATATCAACCAATCAAGGTATTTACATCATTCAACATTCATAAGTCAGATTTATCACTTCCAAAATTATTTAATTTTTCTCTAATTAAATTAATTACTAATCCTTAATCACTTAGATTACCATTAGTTAACATTAATTCATTACAAACCAATTTATTTAACATCTTTTAATTATCCATCTAAATTAATCTCCTTTGACTTATTAACTACAATTACATCAAGTAATTAACCTTTATTAATCACATAGATTAATTATTCTTAACCATTCACATTAATTATACTCTAATTAAATACCATGATTAATTAATTAAATTAATTAATGATCCTCTAATCACCTCCCTTACTTAATTATCCAATTAATTAATTACATTTAACAAGTAATCTTTGAATTAATCACATTCATCGATTAACCTTAATTAATCCAGCAGTTAAGTATTTTTGATCACCTACATTAATTAATCCTTTAAATTATTACTTTAAGAAATAAATCCTTAATTACTTACCTAAAGTTATTATCATTTAATTAACTAATTAATTTATAAACTTTAATTATTAATTTTTAATTAATAATTGACTAACTAATTAATACATCCTAATTATTTAAATCTTAATTATTTTTAAGATAATTCATCTATCTTAACCACTTTCTTAATCTTCATCTGAAATTAATAAGCTTGGTATAAATTAACATTAATTTGAAAATTAACGCGTGTAACGACCCGTAAATTTTCGATAATTAAATTAGCTAATTTAATAAGATTTCGTGATTTAATGTTAGAAAAAAATTTGTAATTCATTTGGAATAATAATAACTGGAATGAATTGCAATAATTATCCAAGTAATGAAAAAAAAGCTACTTAGTGAATGCCTTTGCAATCAATAGTTGAATAGGATATTAAATGTTGAATTCATTGGGTATGATAGAGTAATTGATTGATAAGTAAAATCTATTTGAAATCAAATATTGAATATTGAACACGTAATTGTTTAAATTAAATATTTAAAACTTATTGAATAATTGAATAACTGTAAAATGAAAATAGTGTTCTAAATTTTGAAATGGTTTTAAAAGTTGAATCTTATAAGTTCAATTTCAATATTTCAAAAGATAATGAATTATTGGATAAGCGAAATTGTCTAAATTAAATATTTGGAATTTATTGGATAAATAAAATAACGGGTTTAATATGATTAAAAATGATTTGTAAAATTTTATTTTATCATATTGGAGTTATAGTGATGTTATAGAACTTTTAAAAACTGAATTTAAAATTTATTTGTGAAAATTGAATATTTTAATATTTAATTATCGCCTGAAAAATAGCCAATTTTTGAACAGTCTCAGAATTGGACGAAACTAGTTCTATTGGATCCGTAATAGTTAGTTATTATCGGATTTCAATTTTCGTAGCAATCGGAGTTGTCGTTTGACCGTGGCAGCTCGAAACGCGTTGAAATTGTTTTAATATTAATTTGGCGAGTTAAAATAGTCATTTTTCAAACGGTCTCGGATTTCGACGAAACTAGTTTCATTGGATCCGTAATGTGATATTATTGTAAGGTTTCAAATTTCGTGTCAATCGGATTTACCGTTTGTCCGGGGCAAGCCAAAACGCATAGAAAATCGTTTAATCGGTTTAATTTAAAATTGATCGTTTATTTCCGTAACTCTCACATACGATCGAATTAGCCTCCGAAACCTATTCCATTGCGTCCGGAATGGGGGTAAAACCTTATAAACGCCTGGCGGCACGTCTCGATTGGAGTTCGGATGATTTTGGACCTACCTATATATATATATGCACGCAAACCGAGGCAGTTTTATTATTTTAATCCAGAAACCCTAATTGACTTCAGCCCTAGCCGCCATTTCCTGAATCAATGGCCACGAAATTCGAAACTTCTTCCTCATTTTCCTCTCAATCCATCAACAATTAGCAAAAACTCTCAACTACAAAGTTGTAGAGCACGATGAAAGCTTCAAATCCATACGGAGATGATCGAAAACGGAGTCACGGATCAACGGGGAATCGAGCAAGAAGGGGCTGCGTTTTTCACGCAATTCGAGGCAGAGGATGAGGCCGAGCTTGGAGCTATTTGGGGTGAAGGTGGAGTAAGGCGGTGGCTTCGAAGTGGTGTAACCTGATCGTCTTCAAGTTGCTCGGTTTGGTCGTGAAAAATCGATGAAGATGGCGGCTATGGGTTGTGTTGCGCGTTCGAACACCGGGAAGAAGATGATATGCGTACGTGAGGAGATGAGGGAGTGCGGCCCAGATCTGCTATGCAGGAAATCAACGGTGATGATTGGGTGGGTTTTAAAAATTTAATTAAGCTGAAATTAATTTACATAAAATTTCGTGTTAACTTTAAACCATCATAACTTTGTCATACGAGGTTGGAATTCGACGAAACTTTTTGCGTTGGAATCGTATCGACGAGGACTACGCAATGGAACTGGATTGGAATCATTTGGAGCTAGAGAAAATTTTGAGTTAAATCGAACGTCGTTCGATTTGATTTAAAATCAAAAAAATCAAGGTGAGTGTTTTATAACGCTCACACCGTACTAAATATTTTTATGCTAGTTAAATTGACATTATAAAGTGATATGAATTTTATTGTCGTTGTTTGATATAAATTTAATTATCATATTGCTTGTTATTTGAATTAACCATTGAAAACTCAAATTGACAGTTAAATTGAAATCGAAATTGAATTGCGATTTACTTACCTGACATCGATAACTATGAAATTGCCATGAATTGTATTGCTTATTGGACGATGTATTTCGATGGATGTTATTGGTGATATTTGAGTGTTTGGATGTTTATTTGCTTATATATATCCTGTTATGCATACATATGATACTGTGATTTAATTTAAGTAATATATATTCATCCCTGACATTTAATTGAAATAAATAATTACTTGGCCATAGGATAGAAAATTATATACGGACACCGAATTGGCTAAATGAATAATTTTAAAAATCGTCGATTTGAAGTTTATTTAAATGTTTTGATTTAAAGGTTATAAATAGAAATCAATTTATAAAAATCGAATTTATTGAAAAATTGAGTTTTGGAATGATGAAATAAATCTTGGTTATAAGAAATTGTTAAGTAATATGATTCGAGACTTTGAAATTTAAAAATTGGAATTTGATTGAATTTCGAAAATTGATTTGTTTAAAGATTTAACCTTAATTCGAGCTTTGAAGATTACCAAGTAAATGTGATATAAAAATGACATTTTGACATCGAGTTTGGAATTGAATCATATTTGGAATTTGGGTTTAAACTTGAATATTGTTGAAAATTTTTGTTAAGTATTTTAACTATTTTAATTATTTAAACTACTTTAAACTACTTAAAACTATTTTCTAAAATCCCAAACTGGTCAATAAGGTGAATGTTTATATTTAAAATCTTGAATCTAAATATGAATTAAGTTAAATGAAGTTGCAACCTAAATTTGAAATTCGAAATGATTTTGAAATCGAAACGAGGTATTGATGCGAAAAATGATTTTTCGAAAGGGAACCTTATATTTTGAAAGATGCGTTGATATTTGAAATGGATTTGATTTTGAAGCGAATATGATATTTTGATATAAATTATGAATCAATTTGAAATATAAAAGAGCCAACGGTGTAATAATACGTAGTTATTAAAGAGACCGGGATCGGATATGGACATACTCTCTGTCGATACCGAAAACCACTTTAATAACTATTATACGCGGAGTGTTGATCCAGAATGAAGTGGATGGTTTGGTGAACGCGTTGACTGAAGAAAGAGAACGATTATTGGATGACCCCTGACATGACTAAAACAGGAGCCGCGCCGGGCCATTGAGGTTCGCCACCTCTAGCGGACACACTTCTTCGATACCATATCTATTACATTTGTGATGCGATTTGGGTGCACCCCTTGATTTGGGAGTGTTGTTTCGCGGTGTTGGGGTAGCTGCTGGCTATGCCCAACATCAGTCCGGATCACGCAACTACTAGTATCCTAGTTGGTATTGCCTCATGTACCTTGTCATACTGATTATCCTATTCGCGACCACTACGTTTTGATTTGTACCTTGAGTATATGGATTGCCCTCTGGTGACTTCCGGTTTTGGGGAAACTACGGTCTTGTATATGCTTTTGGGAATATAAAAATGTGTTAAGGGGGATTATGGTAACGCCTTAACGCTATTTTGATACTTTATATTACTGATAGACATTATCTACTTAGCGTATATTATTACATAGTAGATAGTTTCACGGATCCTTGAGAGATGGAAAATCCCGTAACATCTCTTAAGTTATTGCACGCACGTTGACACTGGATAGGAGATGTCAAACCCCGTAAACATCTCCGACGCCGTTACACTCATATTTATTTACGACTGATTTAACTTTCATAAGGATATTTAGTCCTGACTCGAGTGTTTGTCTTTTCATTACGCTCGGCTCAGTCCTGAGTTTTCAGTTTAGGTTGAAGATCATTTTCTTGGAGGACGGAGACGAAGATTTGGTATATTATCTACTACTATTATATTCATTCCATTCCGCTGCATTGTTGTATGATATTTGTTGTGTATGTAACTCTGATAAATGTTGTATAATAATAATCAAATGTATTCATTTCAAATGTATTCATTTAATTAACAGCTTCATGAACTGTTATTTTATTATTATACTTTAGCCTTCCGCTGTGAGATTCTGTGTTGTTTCATTTCCTTTATTTTCCTTCCTTTTCTTTTCTTAATTACCCCAATAACTATCTGCCCTTTTAATGGTTTGGAATCGACATGTGTATTTGATCGTCGGTTTAAACTGTCCAAAAAGGCGGGTCGTTACAGTTGGTATCAGAGCTTTGGTTTAGCGATAAACCTTGGCTCTAGTGGGGAATGACTCATTGAAATAGAGGTAGACTATATGAATGAGTTGAGTGTATATGAGAGAGCGTACTTGTTATTTGATATAAAATGGTTTTATATTGTGTTAATTTGTTCCGTTGAGTATTTATGAATTCTGGTCGATACTTGGGACGCCAAGGCGTCGATAGGAATTTCTAAACACTCGAATAGGACAAACCAACACAATATCATTTGGAATATATTTAATATAAAAGAATTATTTGAATATTTATTCATTTTGATTGAATTGATTGTTAGGAGATGATAATATTAGATTATTATCGTATTTGTTTGATCAGTCAATATTTACAACAATTGATTAAATAATAATGGATTTAGGAAAATGAAATCTTGTAAACACAATTGATAATGAATATAAATGAATTTTAACTTGGATTTGGGAATTTAAATTCCGGTGTTTGAGATTGACTTACAAGAATTTGAAAAATATAATATGGGTATTATATGATAGTATAATTGAGTTGAAATTATTTTCGAAGGATTTTATTTTTAATGATAAGTGTTATATTCCCTTCTCTTGACGCTAGAAAATGATTTCGGTGATGAGTGCACGCATCATCGGCGTTTATTTTCGAGAGTCTGAGTGGGGGAGACCACTTAATAGCTTGTATAAACCTTGTTTGATTCAAATTTATTTTATTTTGTATTCTCTATAGTATGATTTGATATATAAATTATATAAGTATATATTATTTCAAAACTTGATTTGAAATGAAACCGGGATTGGAATTCTTAAGTCCTTTAAAAATTAATGATTTTTTTTAAATGATTGAAATGAATTTAGACTTGAATCATTAAGGAACTCCTGAATTATGAAATGAGAAATGAACCTAAGAGTTAAGTGAAAATATCAATTGAAGTAGAAATCCTTAGAATTAGGAAATTATGAACTTAAAATAAAAGTGAAACTGTAAAACTCGCGTAGTATTAAATTTCATTCTATAGCATAGATATAACTTACCAAAATATTTTAGAAGTTCAAAAATGTTATATGAATTGTTAATTGGATAATATACAAGTATAGGTTTGAATAATGAAATATGCATTTAATTAATGGTTGCAAATATAAATAAAATTGTTAGTAAATAATTGGAATTTAAATTAACATTTAAAGGTGATTCACAATTATGTTAATATAAAATGGAAATACTATATGTGAATGTAAATGTGAAATTAAATTATAGTGAAATTTAAGTAATGACTTAAGAATTAATTAATTGAAAATCCAACTTTAAATGAAAAGAAGTTGTATGTTGTTTAACTACATTCTATTTGCATAACTATAACTTACTAAATACTTAAAAGGTTTAAAATGCTAATAAGGATAGGTAGAGAAATAATATACCAGTGTGAGAGTGAATAATAAAATGTGAAGATCTATTGATAGTTGTAAATATAAAAGAAATTTAAGCTGTAAAATGAATGATATATCTAAGTGAATATATAAAATTTAAAATTAATGAAATATAAAATTGGTAAATGGAAACTAATTAAATTTGAATGTAGCTAAATGTCAATAAACTTGGAAGTGTATGAAATTAAAGTTGACTTGAAAATGTATAATTGATTTAGTGTAGATTTTGGATGGATGTTAATGTTTGATATGCATTGGTTGTTAGATGGATGATAATTGATTAAGTAGAATTCATTAGTGTTAATGGAATTGAATAAAGGGAATAAAATTTTAAAATAATAAAATTCAAATTCGAAGCAAAGTGAAATTAAATATAATGGAATTCAATTTAAATTGAAGCAAATTGACTTTAATTTAAAATATGAATGAAACAAACTTGAATAAATCGGAAACAAATTGAATGTAAACCTATTGTGTGGATGAATAAGAAAATAAATAGCTTTGTGTTTATGATTGTTCTTTAGAAAATTTGATGTTTTGATGGTTTGTACTTTGAAATAATAAAAGCAAAATTTTGGAAGAAAAAAAAAAAAATCCAAAATGGTCCAATACATGCTGAAATGAAAACAACCATAACTTTTAAATGGCTGAACGGAATTCGACGATTTTGGACTTTCCGAAAAGCTTAGAAACTATAGCACAACTTTTATTTAGAGTGTCTTGAGAAATTCCTTCGTCTACTAGGTTAAAAACTTGAATGTTACTCGCTGTCCTGTGTAAAAAAATAAGAAAAATCTGAAGCATACACCCTTAGTATTTTCGCTATATCTTTTGACTGTTTTATCAGATTTTGATGATCTTGCACTTTCTGGAAAGCTAAGAACTTAAGCTAAAACTTTTGTTTTAAGTGTTTTGTGTTTTGATATCGTTTAGAAGGTAGAAAACGTGGGTGAACGTCGCTGACCTGCGCAAAACACTGCCCAGGCTGAAGCGTATCCCCTAAGTAAAACGGCCATAACTTTTGAACGGATGATCCGAATTCGATGATTTTGGACATTCCGGAAAGCCTGAAATGAATGCAACAACTTTTGTTTAGATTCTATTGTCAAATTTTACCGTTTAGGTGACCTAAAGCTAAGATTTATTTGATGTCCAGAAATTGAAATCTCAGTTTTGAAGCTAAATATGTTATATATATGTTGTGTAGGCTAAATATATCGATCTATCTTTATATGCATGGTTCTAACTTAGTTATTGAGCATTTTAGTAGGTAACAAAGGGGTTGCGCTTCGTTGTGGAGCTCGCTTCTACGCTAATCGCATAATGTAAGTAAAATGCTAATAAATGCTAAATAAAAGGTACGCTTACGGTTTTATATGATATTGGTGATATTTATATGTTGTTTCCCCACATATGGGATGCCTCATCATTGAGATGAGATGTATATTTGTGATATATATGCTATTATATTTTTTCCGATCGAGCCGCGCAAAGGAGACTCTGCCGAAATTTTCCGAAAAATCCGGGTGTTAGAAATTTTTTCTAGTTTTAATTTTTTTTTTATAACTTGTTTTGATTACTAACTTTTAAAGTTAGGAAGCCGTTCGGAGTAAGTTAGTGGAAGCGTAGTTATGACTTTATAAATGGAATTTCATTGTTTTATAAGTTGGTAACTTTGAATAAAATATATCTAATGTTGAATTCTATACTTAGTTTCTTTTCCTTTTCGAGGACGAAAAGTTTTGAGTGGGGGAGAGTGTAACGACCCGTAAATTTTCGATAATTAAATTAGCTAATTTAATAAGATTTCGTGATTTAATGTTAGAAAAAAATTTGTAATTCATTTGGAATAATAATAACTGGAATGAATTGCAATAATTATCCAAGTAATGAAAAAAAAGCTACTTAGTGAATGCCTTTGCAATCAATAGTTGAATAGGATATTAAATGTTGAATTCATTGGGTATGATAGAGTAATTGATTGATAAGTAAAATCTATTTGAAATCAAATATTGAATATTGAACACGTAATTGTTTAAATTAAATATTTAAAACTTATTGAATAATTGAATAACTGTAAAATGAAAATAGTGTTCTAAATTTTGAAATGGTTTTAAAAGTTGAATCTTATAAGTTCAATTTCAATATTTCAAAAGATAATGAATTATTGGATAAGCGAAATTGTCTAAATTAAATATTTGGAATTTATTGGATAAATAAAATAACGGGTTTAATATGATTAAAAATGATTTGTAAAATTTTATTTTATCATATTGGAGTTATAGTGATGTTATAGAACTTTTAAAAACTGAATTTAAAATTTATTTGTGAAAATTGAATATTTTAATATTTAATTATCGCCTGAAAAATAGCCAATTTTTGAACAGTCTCAGAATTGGACGAAACTAGTTCTATTGGATCCGTAATAGTTAGTTATTATCGGATTTCAATTTTCGTAGCAATCGGAGTTGTCGTTTGACCGTGGCAGCTCGAAACGCGTTGAAATTGTTTTAATATTAATTTGGCGAGTTAAAATAGTCATTTTTCAAACGGTCTCGGATTTCGACGAAACTAGTTTCATTGGATCCGTAATGTGATATTATTGTAAGGTTTCAAATTTCGTGTCAATCGGATTTACCGTTTGTCCGGGGCAAGCCAAAACGCATAGAAAATCGTTTAATCGGTTTAATTTAAAATTGATCGTTTATTTCCGTAACTCTCACATACGATCGAATTAGCCTCCGAAACCTATTCCATTGCGTCCGGAATGGGGGTAAAACCTTATAAACGCCTGGCGGCACGTCTCGATTGGAGTTCGGATGATTTTGGACCTACCTATATATATATGCACGCAAACCGAGGCAGTTTTATTATTTTAATCCAGAAACCCTAATTGACTTCAGCCCTAGCCGCCATTTCCTGAATCAATGGCCACGAAATTCGAAACTTCTTCCTCATTTTCCTCTCAATCCATCAACAATTAGCAAAAACTCTCAACTACAAAGTTGTAGAGCACGATGAAAGCTTCAAATCCATACGGAGATGATCAAAAACGGAGCCACGGATCAACGGGAAATCGAGCAAGAAGGGGCTGCGTTTTTCACGCAATTCGAGGCAGAGGATGAGGCCGAGCTTGGAGCTATTTGGGGTGAAGGTGGAGTAAGGCGGTGGCTTCGAAGTGGTGTAACCTGATCGTCTTCAAGTTGCTCAGTTTGGTCGTGAAAAATCGATGAAGATGGCGGCTATGGGTTGTGTTGCGCGTTCGAACACCGGGAAGAAGATGATATGCGTACGTGAGGAGATGAGGGAGTGCGGCCCAGATCTGCTATGCAGGAAATCAACGGTGATGATTGGGTGGGTTTTAAAAATTTAATTAAGCTGAAATTAATTTACATAAAATTTCGTGTTAACTTTAAACCATCATAACTTTGTCATACGAGGTTGGAATTCGACGAAACTTTTTGCGTTGGAATCGTATCGACGAGGACTACGCAATGGAACTGGATTGGAATCATTTGGAGCTAGAGAAAATTTTGAGTTAAATCGAACGTCGTTCGATTTGATTTAAAATCGAAAAAATCAAGGTGAGTGTTTTATAACGCTCACACCGTACTAAATATTTTTATGCTAGTTAAATTGACATTATAAAGTGATATGAATTTTATTGTCGTTGTTTGATATAAATTTAATTATCATATTGCTTGTTATTTGAATTAACCGTTGAAAACTCAAATTGACAGTTAAATTGAAATCGAAATTGAATTGCGATTTACTTACCTGACATCGATAACTATGAAATTGCCATGAATTGTATTGCTTATTGGACGATGTATTTCGATGGATGTTATTGGTGATATTTGAGTGTTTGGATGTTTATTTGCTTATATATATCCTGTTATGCATACATATGATACTGTGATTTAATTTAAGTAATATATATTCATCCCTGACATTTAATTGAAATAAATAATTACTTGGCCATAGGATAGAAAATTATATACGGACACCGAATTGGCTAAATGAATAATTTTAAAAATCGTCGATTTGAATTTTATTTAAATGTTTTGATTTAAAGGTTATAAATAGAAATCAATTTATAAAAATCGAATTTATTGAAAAATTGAGTTTTGGAATGATGAAATAAATCTTGGTTATAAGAAATTGTTAAGTAATATGATTCGAGACTTTGAAATTTAAAAATTGGAATTTGATTGAATTTCGAAAATTGATTTGTTTAAAGATTTAACCTTAATTCGAGCTTTGAAGATTACCAAGTAAATGTGATATAAAAATGACATTTTGACATCGAGTTTGGAATTGAATCATATTTGGAATTTGGGTTTAAACTTGAATATTGTTGAAAATTTTTGTTAAGTATTTTAACTATTTTAATTATTTAAACTACTTTAAACTACTTAAAACTATTTTCTAAAATCCCAAACTGGTCAATAAGGTGAATGTTTATATTTAAAATCTTGAATCTAAATATGAATTAAGTTAAATGAAGTTGCAACCTAAATTTGAAATTCGAAATGATTTTGAAATCGAAACGAGGTATTGATGCGAAAAATGATTTTTCGAAAGGGAACCTTATATTTTGAAAGATGCGTTGATATTTGAAATGGATTTGATTTTGAAGCGAATATGATATTTTGATATAAATTATGAATCAATTTGAAATATAAAAGAGCCAACGGTGTAATAATACGTAGTTATTAAAGAGACCGGGATCGGATATGGACATACTCTCTGTCGATACCGAAAACCACTTTAATAACTATTATACGCGGAGTGTTGATCCAGAATGAAGTGGATGGTTTGGTGAACGCGTTGACTGAAGAAAGAGAACGATTATTGGATGACCCCTGACATGACTAAAACAGGAGCCGCGCCGGGCCATTGAGGTTCGCCACCTCTAGCGGACACACTTCTTCGATACCATATCTATTACATTTGTGATGCGATTTGGGTGCACCCCTTGATTTGGGAGTGTTGTTTCGCGGTGTTGGGGTAGCTGCTGGCTATGCCCAACATCAGTCCGGATCACGCAACTACTAGTATCCTAGTTGGTATTGCCTCATGTACCTTGTCATACTGATTATCCTATTCGCGACCACTACGTTTTGATTTGTACCTTGAGTATATGGATTGCCCTCTGGTGACTTCCGGTTTTGGGGAAACTACGGTCTTGTATATGCTTTTGGGAATATAAAAATGTGTTAAGGGGGATTATGGTAACGCCTTAACGCTATTTTGATACTTTATATTACTGATAGACATTATCTACTTAGCGTATATTATTACATAGTAGATAGTTTCACGGATCCTTGAGAGATGGAAAATCCCGTAACATCTCTTAAGTTATTGCACGCACGTTGACACTGGATAGGAGATGTCAAACCCCGTAAACATCTCCGACGCCGTTACACTCATATTTATTTACGACTGATTTAACTTTCATAAGGATATTTAGTCCTGACTCGAGTGTTTGTCTTTTCATTACGCTCGGCTCAGTCCTGAGTTTTCAGTTTAGGTTGAAGATCATTTTCTTGGAGGACGGAGACGAAGATTTGGTATATTATCTACTACTATTATATTCATTCCATTCCGCTGCATTGTTGTATGATATTTGTTGTGTATGTAACTCTGATAAATGTTGTATAATAATAATCAAATGTATTCATTTCAAATGTATTCATTTAATTAACAGCTTCATGAACTGTTATTTTATTATTATACTTTAGCCTTCCGCTGTGAGATTCTGTGTTGTTTCATTTCCTTTATTTTCCTTCCTTTTCTTTTCTTAATTACCCCAATAACTATCTTCCCTTTTAATGGTTTGGAATCGACATGTGTATTTGATCGTCGGTTTAAACTGTCCAAAAAGGCGGGTCGTTACAACGCGAGTCCTTAAGTTTATTGATGAAACACTTCATTCTTCTTAATTATTACTAATTGCATTATTAATCGAGTTTAAATAAACTTAAGATTTAACTAAATCTAAGTTAAAGTGAATGACAAAACTTTTCTTAACCAATCATTTAATAGACCATTATTGTTTAAAAGAAATTGTTCTAGGAAGATTAGTCTAAACTTAAATTTCGTTTAAAATTTAAACTAAATAATAACCTCACAACAAAACCCGAGACAAAACGTAGGGTACCTAGCCTCAATCCCGAGCTCAACCTTCCCCCTTCTTTTTTTTAACTTGTCTAAATTTAAACTGTACTTAGACTAGAATCCCCTCGCGCACAATACGAAAGAAAACTCGAGACAAAATCTCACACAAACGAGTTCGACCCTAAGGCCATTACCATCATACTCGAGATCCACAAACCCAAATAAAAACTGATACGAGAAACGCTCGTACACATGCATAGATGATCGGATCATCTCCGGCCATCGCCAGCACCCTAGATCAGTCGCCGACATCATTCCCCCACTAATCAAAACTTCAGAACAAAGAGAAGAGCCTTAAAATGAAAATAAGCAGTTCGCATGGAAACAAGGACCACAACGATCACCAGTACCCCTCCGCACCGCCACCATAGACCACCACCGGACCTGCGTTTAAGACTAGAACTTTATCACATGCCCTCACCACTAAACCCCCACTCGCGATCTCCTCCGTCACTTCCCAAGCGATACACGACCCAAAATTCCCTCTCGACCAATCCCTACGCTAAAACCCTAAATCACTAATGTCCAGTCACCACGGTCGATGATAAATTCCACTAGCATTTTTCCTGAGACCCTATGCCTCCAACCTTCCTCAGCCCAAACATCAACCACCCCGATGTTGTCGTTCATCGACAATCACCCAAAATGCCCAATTCGAACATCTCGAAAATTCCCATGAATTAACAATCTAAAATTCATGAAATGTATACTAAAATTCGTGATTTGCAATCACGATTACATTCATAAAATTTAATCTAGAATTAAGATAGTTAATTTTAACATAAATAAGCATTTTCACTGTTATTTAGATTTTAATAACAATTTGTTAAATTTTAAACACAGAAACTATTTTTAAAATTTTCATCATCCCTAGCAAACAAATTTCATTCAAAGATCCAAGCTTAAATTTTGCTTGAAATAAGAGATATGAATTTCTTTTTATAATATTCATGCCTGTCAACGCAACAGAGTGAATATATATATATATATATATATATATATATATATATATATATATATATACACAGACATTTATCCAGTCATATGTATATATAAATATTGACATGCAGTCTTATGTTTATCATCACCAACATTTCACATCAACTTCACATAATTCCCAAAAAACATTACAAGTTAAACCAGATCCAAGATTAGGTTCACTCACCTATCATTTTGAAGTAGAGGTCAGCTTCTCTTTTTTTTCTGAAATCTGTTGTATTTTACTTGAATTTCCAAAGTCGATCTTTGAATTGAATTGGAATTTTTCTTGTTTGAAGCTTTAACCCTTGCTTTGCTTGATCAGGTTTGCACTGGTAGTTAGATTCTATTTCTGATGATTTTCCTTTCTCGGGTTCATGGTTCTATTAGTATTTGCAGCTGAACATGCTTAAAATTTGAAGCTGAGTTGCCTTGATTCTGTTCTTAGCTTGATCTCAGGTCTGTTGCTGTTTTTTTAGATTGAAAAGATGAAGAACAAAAGAATGGAGAGGAATTAAATTGAAAATCTCAGATTTGTATATTATTATCTTTTTTTTTAAACATGTGTTATCTAAGTAAATTTTGTTTTAAATTTAAGGTTAATTTGCCACTTGTTAACTTATATGCCACATAATTTACAAATGTTGAAACCATGCCTCCATATGTGTACAAGTGTTTAAACTTAAATTATTTAAGTTCATATATATTTATGTAATACATTTTAATGTATTTAATGTTTGTCTTTAATAAATAAGCATATAAACTTATGAATATATGTGTGTGTGTGTGTGTGTGTGAATTTATGTAAATATTCGTTTATAAATAACTTATGTTTTGAACCAATTAATTTAAACCAAGATATATTTAAGATATACTTCCTTTTTAAATTTCAAATTCAAATTCAATCCTTTAAATTCAATTAAAAATCCAATTAAAGATCAATTCAAAATAAATACATATATTTAAACAGGCCTAAATCCAATATTTTTTATACTCTATTTATCTAAAAATAACACATAAATATTATTGGTTTGAAATTAACAATTTTGCCTAATTTAAATAATTTACTTATATAAAAAATCATTATTATTTACTTTTAAAAGAATAATTTGTCAGTTTTTAAGTGGTTATATTAAGATATGATCAAATAAATATTTATCCAAATATTTACGATTAGATTCATTTGTTAAATTTACAATTCAGTATTTCTATTAATTAACCCAATTATTATCATTTATAGATACCCAGAAATCCAGGTTATCACATATAAATACACACACACATACATACATGTATAAAATTCATAATGACAAATTTCAAACTTATGACTGCATATATATGGGTAAATGTTTATAAAAATAGTTCATATCGAAATATAAATATATATATATATATATATATATATATATATGTAAACATGTAAATATGATAAAACGAATACATATATATCTAAAGGCAATTGGTAAAAATTTAAATGTATATATGATGATAAAATATATGTAAGTAAATGTATACGTATATGTATATATCTTATATAAAATAGTGAACATGTAAATATATGTAAATATGTAAGTATATATGTATATGTAAATATTACAAAATAAATATGTATATGGTAAATATATACATGTAAGCTATATATATACATGGAAGCTTCATGATGGCAACATCAAAGTCAAGCACACAAAACTTATTATCAAGCATACAAAACATTAAATCGTGTATACCATAAAATCAAATCAACACCTACTAAATCAAGTCACATGAAGCAAATCAAATCAGTCCAAGGAAATCACATCAGCCTACATAAAAAAGAAAAAAATGAATGAAATGAAGCCTGTACATTCATAGATAGGCAGCCACCTTATTTGTGCATGTAGCCACCCTATGCTTAACCATATAATTTCCATTTTTCTTTATATATACAGCTATACTAGTTGCTATTCACATATAACATTCAAGAGAAAGAAGAAAAAAGAGAGATCTGCCATTAATATAAACAGGTCAAGTGTTTCAAAGTTTAGAGGTGATAAAACAAGCAGCAGTGTGTCATCAGTATATAAAATACTGAGTAAAACAACCTATATTTTTTGTTGCAGGTTATTTCTTATATACATCTATAACTATGGATATGGATGAATGAATTGGTCTATGTTAAGTGTGCATATCTATTAGGTTGATATGTGTATGATGAGTGGGTTATACATGGTTAGTTTACCCTACAATGCAAAAGAAACATCGTACTTCTTCCATATAACTCTCTGTCTTTGTTTTGTTAGGATAAAATAGCGAAACCATTCCACTTGAAAAATCAATAGCTCATCATCCCTTTTTTTAAATATGACTCCAAAATGAAAGTTGTTTGATTGTGATTTTGGAACATTTTTATATTTATTTCATGAAATTTCATCAAGCATGGAGGAAGGGAAACACATATGTCGGTGAATAGGTCAGTTATGGTCAAAATCAAAGTATCATAATTTTAAGAATGGATTATATGGATGTATTCATCGCTGTAAAATACGACGTGGTTTGGATATTTCAAATGATGTGTGGGAAGAGGAAATTGGAGTTGATCGGTTTTGGGTGAAAAGCCAAATTCAAGCGATCTAACCAATTTTGAGTCTCGGCGTTGGGGCGGAGGAAGTGTAGGGGATGGAGCATCCATGAAAAATGTTGCAGTGATTTCAAGTAAAGTGTGCGAGCTACACGAGATCGTCTTAAGGTTTTAGGTTGCCTTTGTTCGGGTTTCGGGTTCCTAGACAAATGGCAATGATAGAGAAGGAAGGGGACGTGTGCGCCAGGGGGATTAGGTCGAGGAAGTGATGGCGAATCTTGTGGCGAAGTCTGGTGTTTGATAGTGGACCGTAGTAGCGAGGAAAGGCGAATGGGTTGATCGAATTTCATTCCAGGTTTTGGGTTGAAGTTTGAATTTTCGAATTAGAGGTTGACCATGGTTTCCAGGTGCGGAGGCAAGACTCGATGATTGTTGGTGATTTGGGTAGATGATTTAAAATAGATTAAATAGATTTAGTATAGATTTAATAGATTTAAAATAGATTAAATAGATTTAAAATAAATTAAAATAAATTAAAATAAATTAAAATAAATTATAATAGATTTAAAATAGATCAAATAAATTTAATATATACTAAATTAAATTAAAATAGATTAAAATAGATTTAAAATAAATTAAGATATATTTAAAATAAATTAAAATTGATTTGAAATAAATTAAACGGTTAATTTGATTAAATAGTTTAAATAGTTGAAAATGGATTAAAATAGTTAAATAGTTTGAAAAACCTAATAATCAGGTTAATTTGATTAAATAGTTTAAATAGTTGAAAATGGATTAAAGTAGTTAAATAGTTTGAAAAACCTAATAATCAGGATTTTTATAATAATATCTCTTTACACAAGTTATATTAAAATGAATTAATACCAAACTAGACTATTTCCTTCATTTCAACACATCTGGACCACCTCTAGCTTTCACATTTCAATTTAAGTCCTTTAAAATTCATTTAAATCAATTCCAATTCCACATTTAAAACTCGGATTTTCAACAATATTTCAACTTATATAGATCAAATTTTATTTCAAATATCATTTACCTGATTCAAAAATTATGGACAAATCATTTAATTTAATTAACCCGGTGTCCATATATAATTTTCAACCCTATGGTCAAGTGATACAGATATGTATCATTTCAATCCGCAAATATTTTATATTTACAGATATATATCATTTCAACCCGCAATCCCGAATAAAATTCAAAATCCATAAAATCGTTATGGGTTAAAATTAAAATCGCTCGGGTTTATCATTTTAACCCATAACGATTTTACCTTAATCTACAGGTCATTCGGGTATGTATCATTTCAATCCATAGGGAACTTGCAGCGTTAAAACAATATAAAATATAACATCCAATCATCCAGTATCAACAACCAGCACCCATCACCATCATCATTCAAACCAATCAATAAACATCAAAAGATAACTGATTATCATTAACAAGTATTAAATTGATAATTAAATTCAATATTAAATTAAACGATGATTAAATACAATAAAGTTAAATTTAACTAGAACGACAATTTAAATATAACAAACATCAACCAATCAATTCCAAATCACATCATACATTCAATTTAACTTATATAATAAAATCTAGTAGTTTTGAGTGGGTTAAACACTCACTTGATTTTTTGACAATTTAAAATCGAAATGATGACCCAAATTCGAACTATATCAAAATTCTACCAAACTAGATATAAAACATCCGAAATTTCGATACGATCCCAATGGAGAAAACCGCGCGTAAATCTGACCTCGTACGTAAAAGTTATATACGATAGAATGTTTTGAAAATTAATTTAAAAACCAAAATAAAATAAATAAAAAAGATACATGTACCATCCACTTTCAGCGGATGTATGCTCACAATCAAACGCTACGACATCGCTCAACTCGACAAACCCTACTGTAGGCGCCACCACATCCCCAAATTTCGTCGCCGCCTTTGATGATGTCACTCAGATCTGCTGACTCCACCTCGACACTCACCTTCGACCGCCCACATTAGTGTCGTGCTCGTCACCTCTGCCTCCTCCTACCGTTAGCGCCGCCGTGACCTAAGGTAGCAATTTCTTGTGAATCTAATGACTGTTGATATGACATAGCCATATGGATCGAAAGCCCCGGGCTCCCCTATGCCCCCATAAATCCCGATCGAATCCTCGTCGCAAATCAACCGTTAAACGAAGTTATGGCCTATGGACGGGCAAGAATAAATCACCGATTTCTAGCCAAACGAAGATTCGATTCGAGAAATGAAATGTTGCAATGAGTTACGCTTATCGAGAGCTTCGAAACAGTATATAATATGATAGGGTTTTGAGGAGTTTGATTTTTGAAATTGATCTGGAAATTGGATTTAGGGTTTGAATTGGAATTGGTTTCTACCATTAAAAAGAAGGAGATAGATAGAAGTTGATGTACGTACAAAATAATAAGGATGACTGATATGGTTTGGGAAACAAGACTATTTATACTAACAAAGCCCGATAAGAATGAATAACATATCGAATTGGTTCGAATAGGCAATAACAACCCGAAAAGCCCGTTTCGCTTCCGAAACGAAAGTGGGCTATCCCATATATCAAAATAGATGTTTTCGATATCTTTAAACTCAATGAAACAGGTTTCAAGTCCTAATTCCATCTTATGAAGAAGCTAGCATTAAAATCAGCTTATTTCAAATTGATTTCAATTAAATTGATTTCTATGCATTTCGAGTCTGTACGATCAAACAATAAGTCCGATCGCTGCGAATCCTAAAATCCTACAATAATTCACTATTACAAATCCGATGAAACTAGTTTCATCATTGAGACAGAGGCCAAAATGGATATTTCCACATTAATTAAATAAATTAATATTAAATTAAATTACCATTTTAATTCCAATTTTATAATTAACAAATTTTATCGTTTTTGATTACTTAGACATTTACAATAATTTAAAACAAATTTACATATCAATTCAGTGTTAAATATTACACTAATTACACTATTCAGTTTCAACCGTAATTAAATCCAATTAAATAAATTTAATTCCAATAAGTTGATTAAATTGGATTTTAATCTTTTCATTCAATCAATCATTACTTTATGGGCATATATAACATTGATTTATTTCTTATTACATCAAAATCTACAATTATAATCTTTTACCATAATAATTGCAATATTCTAATTATATTAAACTTTTGTCATTTTCACATTAATTATAACTTAAAGTCCCTATAAATTCATTTATCTTAGTTTCATTCTTTTTATTAAATGAATTATTGCCTTAGAAATATAGTTGACATTTCTATACATTTTATTACCTTAACATTTTACAGCTATCGTCTTAATTCATATTAACGTAATATTTAATTACATTTAATTGCAATTGATTTCCAACTTAATTTAAGATATTAAATAAATTGGTAACAAATAACAATTATTACTTTTTCCACATTTAGTAGCATTTGTAAGTTTGTTATCTACACACGATTGTCATGATTACTTACATAACACTAATTCCATCCAATTACAATTCATTACATATTATTTAATTAATTAATAGAAAATTTAAATTATCAATTATTCTTTTGATCTAATTATCAATCAATACACACCTTATTACAAAAATTTACAATCCATAACCAATTATAACTTTTTAATCATTCCAATTAATTGGAGTTACATTAAAATAGTTAGCAATTACCTTAAATGAATGCTTTTACATTTTATTCAGATTATTTCTGATTAATAAATCTTAAAATTCTATTTTCTTTCAACATTAAATTACTTATTAAATCAAAAAAATTGATTATTTGAAAATTATGGGCTATTACACTCTCCCCACTCAAACTTTTGGTCCTCGAAATGGAAAAGAAGGAATAAGGAAATAGTATATCTTATTCAAAATATTAAAATTATGACAACTAATTTACATAATTAAATAGTTTAAATAAAATATCATTTTATAAACAACTTAACCCTCTATATTCAAGTTAATAAAAGTAAAAGCATTTCACAAAAATTTTCTAAGTCCAAAATTCACAGAAAATTTCGCCAGAGTCTCCTTTATACGGAGAGGTATGGGAGAATAATAATATCAATCGTAATAATATATATCTTATATTTGAAAATAAAATATCCCAAACCACGAAAAAAATAACATAATGCCGCTAGAAACTGTAATTCGAGAATGTACCTATTTGTCGGGCAAACAATGCTTATTTATGAAACCAAAAGCAGTACCTATTGCTTCCATAAACTTGTATTTCACTTTTATAGTCCAAAGAATTTGATAATTATATAAAATAGATATTTAAGTTGTTTCAACTAATGACAGCAAACAACAACATCATAAACATTTTCACTTTGCAAACAAAACATAAACTATCACATGCAATCTAAGTAATCAATTATCTATCCATAGCAATCAAAACAAATGGTTTATTCGGGTTTAGAAACCATTAATCGCATAAAATTATAAATAAACTACTAATTATACCATACACTCAACTGTCTTAGATAAAACTTACCAGATTATTTATACATCTTAAATAATTTGAAGTATCACCTCCCCAACATTCCATAAACCAATAAACAAAGAATTTAACACATATTTTAAGTTTACTCTTATTAATTTCCATTCACATCATTCACTGTTCATTTTTTCTTTCACACATACAATGTTTTTTATATTAATTTACATGCATTACTTACAAAATTCATTGCTTATATAAGTTATTTCCATTTCAATTATTTAGATTATCCATTATTACGTAAGTTTCTTTACAATTTAGTTCACCATTAATAGATTTTTTTCCTTCACATTTGTTTCTCCATATATAGCATTATTGATTATTAAATCCATTTCTAAATCATTCAACATTTTCTAAAGTTATAATCATTCAATTTATATAGGATTCGCCTTACTATTCCAATCTGATTATAAATAGCTTAAAATGTTAACTTAAGTTTATAATCATTTACCTATAGTATTCACTATTTCTATTTCATTTAGTCAACAGTACTACAAATTATTAACTTAGGTTTATAACAAATTTATAGTATCAGAATTCTTATTTATAGAAAAATTCTATTGAACAATTTCATTCACTAAAGTTTACTAGTACAATATTCTATTGCATATCCTATTTAACATTTCAACTTATGATATTTTGGTAAGTTATATATATATATATATATATATATATATATATATGTCTTTTAGATAGCAATTGAATATTATATAAGTTCGTCTTATTTAATTAGTTAACAAAATGTTCAATAATTACAATTTCTTATTTTTCACTTCCTTTTTATTTACAGTTTACAAACTTTCAATTTCTAATATTTTCGTCGATCATTTAGCATCTAGTTTATAATTACACATTTTAGAAGTTTCCAATCATTAAATAGTTAAGATTTCATCCATTACAACAATTGAAACTACTAATTTAAGGAAACTTAAGAACTAAATACCGGGTTCCATTTTAAAATCATTTTAAAATAATATACATATGTATATAATTATAACTTATATATCCAATCATACGTAGAAAAATTAAGATTTGTTATCAAAACAAATGTGTAGTAAAATTACTACAGCGGCCTTCCCACTTTGAAACTAAAAAATGAACGTCCATAATGCATGCACTCATCACCGAAATTATTTTCCAGCGATAGAGACTGGAGCACAAAATTTTTCCTTTTAAAAAAATTCTTCAAACATTTATTTCAAATCAAACTGAAATATTTATCTCAAAAATACATCCAAATAATACTAATATTATATTCCAAATCCTTTGAAAGAAATTTCCAAAAATCCCGGAACTTATGTTCTCAAATTTCAATTTATATATTTACTTTATTTGTAATTTCTATTTTTCAATCAATACTTATAAAATTTGTCTACCTAACAAACAACATATCCATATAACTATATCATTTATAAAAGTTTTCCATTTATATACAACATATATAATTGGCAAAATTATTTTATTTACCTATATTTCAATGCAATATTGTGTCGGTCTACCCTATTTAGTGTTTAGAAATCCCTATCGGTGCCATAGCGTCCCATGTACTGACCAAACTTTTAAATACTGAACAGAACAAATTGACGTAATACAAAAACCTTTTATAATAATAACAAATACACTCTTTCATATATATACACACTCAATGACTAATTCTAGGGTATTACTACCCTATTTCTAATGAGTGAGACCGCACAAAGCTAAGGTTATCGTTAAACCAAAGCTCTGATACAGTAACGATCCGTTTTTTCGAAAAGTTTAAATCGACGATAAACCACACACGTCAGACTCAAACCATTCGAAGAGGAGGATTGTTATGGGGTAAATAAGACAATGCAGGGAAAGAAAGAAAAAAATGCAGAATCTCGTAGCGGAATGACAAAATATAATAATCAAATAAACATTCCATGAAGATGCTTACCAATAACATTTGATTATACTTATACAATATAGAATCAGAGTTACGTACAACAGAAATAAATAACAATGCAGCTGAACGGTATGATGTAGTGGAATAAAAAGAATAAATAATAATAGTACAAATCATCGTCTTTCATCCTCTAGAAAACAGTCTTCGATACACTTAAAGGCTCAAACTGGCCCGAGCGAATTGAAAAGACAAAACACTCTAGTCAAAATAAAAGACCTTATGTAAGTTAAATTAATAATAAATAAATATGAGTGTAATAGCGTTAGAGATGTTTATAGGATTGGACATGTCCTATCCAGTGTCTAATGTGAGTGCAATAACTTTAGAGATGTTCGAGATTACATCTCCTAAGTATCCATTAAACTATCTACATACATAGTAAAATACGCTATTATAATAGTGTCTACAGTAAAAAGAATTAAAATAGCATTAAGGCGTTACCCATATCCCCCTTAACACATATTATATATATTCCCATAGTCTATATAGTGCCATAATTCCTCCGTAAACTGGAGGGCTATCAGAGGGCACTCCATAGGTATGGTACAAACCAAACCCATAGAAGGCGCGATAGGGCATGTGAACACGGCACTCGAGGCAATGCTAGGGTAGGATTCTACCAATGCAGAACCAGACAGGTGGTAACTCATAGCAACTACTACCGTCCACCTCGGAACACATTCTAATAATCAAAATCAAGGGGTGGCCACCAAATCATCACAAAGTCATAATATAGGATCGAAGAAGCATGCCCAGTAGGAGCGATGACCTCACTTGGCCCGGCATGGCTCCTATTTTAGTCACATCTACGCTGACTCACGAGAGTCAGGGTCACGTAAATACCTCATAGAAAATCGTTCGCCAAACCATCCTACTGCATATCTGGAATCTCCACCACGTACATAATTGTTAGAGTGGTTTCTTTATTGGCAGAGAGTATGAGAATACCCAATCCCAGTCTCTTTAGCAACCAAATGCTTATATTACACCACATGGTTCTTCTAAATTTCTAAAACTATTTCGTAATTGATATCAAAATATCATGTTCAATTCAAACCATATTACTTTGAAATTATATTCACTTTCGAAATCATATCAACCAAACAGGTTAAATTCTCATTTCAAAATCATCATCTTTAATTAAATATTTCATTTCACAAAAGTTATCAATTTCAAATCCCAGCTTAGGTTGTCTCATCATCAAGGATACAAATGTAAATACTTCCACTTTACACAGTTTGAAATTTAGAAATAGTTTAGGTCGTCAAAAATAGTTTTAATAGTTTTAAAAATAGTTTAAAATAGTTAAAATACTCTAAAATAGTTTATATTATTTAAAATAGTTTAAAATAGATTAAAATAATTTAAATAGATTTAAGTTAGGTTAAGTAGATTTATATAGTTTAAATAGATTTAATATAGATTAAATGGATTTAAAATAGACTAAATAGATTTAAAATAAAATAAAATAAATTAAATTAAAATAGATTTAAAATACATTAAATAAATTTAGTATATATTAAAATAAATTAAAATAGATTTAGTAAAAATTAAGATAAATTTAAAATAAATTAAAATAGATTTGAAGTAAAATAAATGGTTAATTTGATTAAATAGTTAAAAATGGATTAAAATAGTTAAATAGTTTGAAAACCTTAACAATCAGATTTTCAGAATTAAATCTCTTTACACGATTTATATTAAAAAGAATTAATACCAAACTAGACTATTTCCTTCATTCAACACATCTGGATCACATCTAGCTTTCAAATTTCAATTTAAGTCCTTTAAACAATTCATTTAAACCAATTCCAATTCCACATTTAGAACTCTAATTTTCAACAATATTTCAATTTATAAAGATCAAATTTTATTTCAAAATATCATTTAACTGATTCAAAAATTAAGGATTTAAAATCATTTAATTTAACCAATCCGGTGTCCCTTTATAATTTTCTACCCTTTGGTCAAGTGATATGACCATATATCATTTCAATCCGTAAATATTTTATATTTACGAATATATATCATTTTAACCCGCAATCCCGAATAAAAATCAAAATCCATGAAATCGCTTGGGTTTATCATTTCAACCCATAGCGATTTTCCTTAATCTTTAGATCGTTCGGGTATGTATCATTTCAACCCATAGGGAACTTTTAACGTTAAAACAATATAAAGTATAACATCCAATCATCCAATATCAACAATCAACATCCATCACAATCATCATTCAAACCAATCAATAAACATCAATAGATAACTGATTATTATTAACATGTATTAAATTGACAATTAAATTCAATATTAAATTAAATGATGATTAAATGCACAAAAGTTGAATTTAACTAGAATGTCATTTTAAATATTCCTAACATCAACCAATCAATTCCAAATCACATCATACATTTAATTTAACTACATAAAAAAATCTACTAGTTATGAGTGGGTTAAAACACACTTGATTTTTCGACAATTTAAAATTGAAATAAAGGCCCAAATTCAAACAGTATCAGAATTCATCCTATCCAGTTCCAAAATGTCCGAAATTTCGGTATGATCCCAACGGAGAAAACCGCGCATAAATCCGACCTCATACGTGAAAGTTATATTATGTTTTGAAAATTAATTTAAAAACCAAAATAAAATAAATAAATAAAGATACACATACCATCCACATCAGCCGATCTATGCTCACGTTCGAACCGTAAGACATCACTCTACTCGACAAACCTTACTGTAGCCTCTGTCACATCCCTACATTTTGCAGCCGCCTTTGATGATGTGACCCAGATCTGCTGACTCCACCTCGACACTCACCTCCGGCCGCCCAGACCAGTGCCGCGCACATCACCTCCGCCTCCTTCTACCGTTAGCGCCATCACGACCAAAGGTAGAAATTTCTTGCGAATCTAATGACTGTTGATACAACATAGCTGTATGGATCGAAAGCCCTCAGTCTCCTCTATGCCCCCATACCTCCTGATCAACTCCTCATTGTAAATATATCGTTAAACGAAGTTATGGCCTATGGACGGCCGAGAATAAATCATTAATTTCTGGCCAAATGATGATTCGATTCGTGAAATGAATTGTTGCAGTGAGTTACGCTCGTTGAGAGCTTCGAAACGGTATATAATATGATAGGGATTTGAGAAGTTTGATTTTTGAAACGGTTTGAATGACAATAACGACCCGAAAAGCCTGTTTTGCTCTCAAAACGAAAGTGGGTCATCCCATATATCGAAATAGACGTTTTCGATATTTTTAAACTCAATGGAACAAGCTTAAGTCCTTCTTCCATTATATGAAGAAGTTAGCTTTAAAATCGGCTTATTTCAAATTGATTTCAATTAAGTTGATTCCTATGTGTTTCGAGTCCGTATGATCAAACGACAAGTCCGATCACTACAAAAATTGAAATCCTACAATAATTCACTATTACGGATCCAATAAAACTTGTTTTGTTGAAATCCGAGATAGTGGCCAAAATGGTTATTTCCACATTAGTTAAATAAATTAATATTACATTAATTAAGTCGCCTTTTTAATTCCAATTTTATAATTAATATATTTTATCTTTTTTGATTACTTAGACATTTACAATAATTTATAACAAATTTTCATATGAGTTCAGTGTTAAATATTACACTAAGTACAGTGTTCAGTTTCAACTATAATTAAATCCAATTAAATTCCAATAAATTGATTAAATTTGGTTTCAATGCTTTATTCAATCAATCATTACTTTATGGACATATTTAACAAATGTTTATATCTTATGACAACAAAATCTACAATTATAATCTTTTACCCTATTAATTGCAATATTCCAACTATATTGAATTTTTGTCAATTTTCACATTAATTATAATTTAAAGTCTCAATAAATTCATTTATCTTGGTTTCACTCTTTTTATTAAATAAAGTATTGCCTTAAGAATATAATTGACATTTCAGTACATTTTATCACCTTTACATTTTACAGTTATCGTCTTAACTCATATTAACGTAATATTTAATTACATTTAATTACAGTTGATTTCCAACTTAATTTAACATATTAAATAAATTGGTAACAAATAACAATTGTTATCTTTTCTACATTTAATAACATCTGTAAGTTTGTTAACTACACACAAATGTCATTACAACTTACATAACACTAATTTCATCCAATTATGATTAATTACATATTATATAATTAATTATTACCACATTCAAATTATCAAGGTCCAATTATCAATTAATACACACCTTATTACAAAAATTTACAATCTATAACCAATTATGACTTTTTAATCATTTCAATTAATTAGAGTTACATTAAAATAGTTAGCAGTTACCTTAAATGAATACTATTATATTTTATTCTATTTATTTCTTATTAATAAATCTTAAAATTTTATTTTCTTTCAACATTTAATTACAAAATCTTATTAAATCAAAAAAAATTAATTATCGGAAAATTACGGGTCGTTGGAAGACAGAGACGTATTACACGTACTTGATTATATTCTACTATGTATTGTATGTTGTATGTTCAGCACTTTTGAGGACAAGTTATTATAACTGTCCAGATTTATATGTTGATGGCTGTACTCCAATAATTTGTATGTATCTTAACCATTACAGTTCCCTTTTGTACAAAAATGTATTGTTGTATATTATATTTCGTTCCACTGCGATTGTGAGGTTCTATGTTGTAGTTTTCTTTTTCATCTTCTACCTTTTTCCTCTTAACGCCTAATGATCTGGTATTTTCGGCACTATATTTCTCGGCATTCTATATAGTGAACGTATGGATATCGATTTTCGAGGGTCGAAAATTCCGGTTCATTACAAAACTCGTTTCTTCTTCTAGGATAAAGGATGAGGAAATCTATCCATAAACTGTTAGGAGGTGAACTCCGCTCTTATCTTTTTCTGTTTATTTCCTAAAGAATCGGGGTTGAGTATACCAGAAATATCGAAAGTTGTTTCGAAGAGACAGGGATCGAATTCATTATCCAAAAACCACTTCAATCCAACTCATGCGTTTCAAAGTAAAGACATTGTAAAGAGCATGGAATCGAAGATAGAGATGTGAAGTGCAAGGGCTAATCGCTATTAATCCTAAGGGTGATTCCAAAATGGATATAGTAGGAATAGTGCCTTCGTTTTCATTCAGACCTAAACAAACTCGTATGGATGAATGCTATCAGCATATTGTCATTGGTGGGCAATGAGCATTCTAAGTGTGAATTTTTTGAAATGTAATCATAGTATTAATCCTCATCAATCGAGAATGACTGAAAATCAAGGGAGATAGAGCAAGGCTATGTGGGCCGCACCCATTAAGGTATGTTGTCACCCTTCTAGATACATCTACATATTTATGGATTGGTTGTGCATGAGATCTAAAAAGGGTTGCAAAGAAAACGAGGTGATCGCATATTCGGCACTATCCAATAAGGGGTAGGCCGGTCTTATGTTGGCAGGGATCGATAAGTTTGATCTCGGTATATTTTCGAGACGTATACCATGATCGGTGGCACCCTAGTGCCTAGTCATTGAATGGAATACATTCTCCAATAAGCGCATATGATTTTGATTATATCCAACTATTTTGAAATGCGAGATGCAAGCATTTCAATTATTTTAGTATTTTACTTTGATCGTTTAGATATTATTATAATATCAATGGATTTGATATAAAAAGTGTTTTGGTTATCATAAGGTAAAAACCCATTTGTGTTTATGTGCGGCGTGGTCTTACGAAATATCCTTGATTTTCTAAAGAGTTTTCAAAGTAATTATTAAATTGTTTGAGTGTACTCACACCAGACCTATGTTTGACCCGGAATTTTATTTTCTTTCCCTAAAACTCTTGGATGCTCTAATTTTTACGAGCAGCCAAGTTGTCCAGATTTATTACGGATGCATTTTAAAGGAGCTTGGTGCAGGTGGCTTTATCGATGGCTAGTTATGATTTGTTTCAACTGTATTATATGTATCTTGTATCAGTTATGTAAGGACGGGCTGTTATAGCTGTCCTAGGTTAGAAATTTTATTAGTTTGACTCTGATGTATCGGTTTTGAAATGGCTTTGCAAAATATTATGTGATTAATATATGTTATTCAGTTGCGTTGTGAGATTCTGTGTTTGTTCTTAGTTCTTCTATCTTCTAGCTCTCTTCTTTCACAACTAACAATCCACCTTTTTGTTTAATTTGAGTTGACATGTGCGGTTTATTGTCAGCTTAGGCTGTATAGAAAAGTGGGTTGTTGCATAGGCGATATCAACTTATGATAAGGTGTAGACATATAAACAAAATTAAATGGATAACTAATCATACAAAGGAAAAATACGAAATAAATAATGGGTAAGAAGAACGATTGATTCAATTTCCCATTTTGTAAACTTAGTTAATGAATCATATAACTAAATATTAATAAGCATAATAATATAAGGATATAAATAGTCAAATATAAATGTGTATATATTATTTCCTCATTTAAATTATTTCCTCCTTTTGGAAGGAAATCTAATCATACTTTAACAATAGTGAAATACATGTAATAAATTTTATATATACAAAACATACATATAAAATTAATTGTCTATACAGAAGATTAAATTAAAACTTTCTAACTAATACAAATTAGATATTTATAGCAATCAATTTAAAAGTAGATTTATTGTTAAAACATGCATTATGTGTTTATAAGATTCAATAAAATATGTCTAATTAATAAAAATTAGAGAATTATAGTAATAAAATTAAAATTTAGATTTATTGCCAAAAATTATTTAGATTTTTATTTCTAAAACAATGCAAACATTAAAAACATACATGTAAACTTTCAAATCTAAAATTACTCTTTGTTTTATATGATAATAATGAATCTTCAATAAAACCCTGTAATGTTCATATACAAATTTTAGCTTAATTTGTTAAAGAAAAATCCAATCAAAACAATATGATCATACAGAGTTTTAGATCTAAAGGATTATACTTTGAATTGACTGTTTATAATATAGATCTACAATACAACTTGTATTCGGACATACACAAATTTTAATTTTAATTTAACAAAGCAAGAACTCAAATGATAAACTGAACATATAAAATTTCTGATTTAAAAATTAGACTTTATGTTGAATGTTTAGAGCGTGGTTATGAAAATAAAATTATATTTAAACATATACAAATATTAGTTTTTTTTATTAAAATAAAATACCAGCCGATTCATTCAACAAATAATTCAAACTACATAAACAATTTTCAACTTAAATGAGGTAATGTTATGTGCATACAAATTATGGTAATTAAATTTCTCTTTCAACAAACATTACATCAAATATCATTATCTATTAAAGAAAAACATACCTTATTACACAAAGCCTTGAAGCATATCTTGAAATTGACCCCCATAGGATGTTGCCTAGAAGTCACACCTTGAATGATGGTATCTCCTCAGATCTTCAAGATTCTCGTCCTATCCTCGCAAGAAATGGGTAAAACCACTTTTTTTTTATTTGATGTTTTATATGGAGTTGAAATATTTTTGGAATTTTTATTTTCCGTTTTCAGCTATTAAAAGTTAGAAGGAGAGAAAGAAACGGACTGAATGTGAAATAATGAATTGTACGTACATTATGAATTAGAGAATATGTTTTATTTGCAAAAAATGAAACTTTTCTCATTCTTTAATTAAACTTACCTAATTAATTCCCTTGATTGTTTTTCTCTCTCCAATCCTTCCTTCACACATATGTCATCAAATGACATAAAGTTCCATAAATCATGTCATCAATGACATAAAATTTTCATAAATCATTTCATTCAATCATCTTTAAATCATATCGATATCGTATATCAATGCACGCAAATATAACTTTTGTAAATGCATTGAAATAATTACAAAAAACTTATAAACATCAAATAAATAATAATTAATATTTCTCAAATATCAATTAATTTAATCAATATACAACGTTTTATAAATTAATTAAATCGTGTGGTTTTACAGAGAATTCATCATCACGGTTGTGCGACTCATAGGTGTGAATTCAATCAGCGATTAATATCGAGCTATTCGAATATCAACATTCACACGTCACTTAGCAGGTGGTGTGACATTTTGGCCCAATTTATCGCTTACACATCTTTTGCTAAAATCCAATTTTACTTATTATAAGAGGTACCTAACAGTGACAATTATTTACACCAATTCTCTTCGTCAAATCCGTAACGCTTTGGATTTATGGAATTTGGTAATGGTAAAAATTCCAATTCATCCACATTCAACTTTATAGTCCAAATACAAAGTACTTAGTTCAATAATGTTAACCCCGTTCCAGCCTACGAGTTAAGAGGCCCACGAGTTAAAGGAGTCAACGAGTTAAGGCCCGGGATGGGCCACGACTTAAGGTGCTTAACGGTTCAGGAAGGATCTACGACTCAGGAAGCCTCACGACTCAACAAGTCACCAACTCAACAAGTTAACGACCTAAAGCTCAAAGCGACTTAAAGGGTTATGACTCAACGACCCAAGGAGAGATTGTATGACTTAAAGAACCTTACGAGTTAAGGAACCTTACGACTTAAGGAATCTTACGGGTTAAGGAAGGCTTGCGAGTTAAGACATTAACGACCTGAGGAATGTCACGACTTATGGAGGTCTACGACTTAAGAGGAATGCGACATAAAGGTGATACGACCTAAGTCTTCAGAGACAAGTTCAATACCATGCTATAATGAGATAACTCGTTGACTACATACGACTTATGATGAGTCGTGTACGACTCATACTAACATCAAGGAAAGTTGCACTGGTTAACTCGTGAATGGCTCAGGACTTGTGTTATTCATTTGAATGGGAGCATAGCTTTGGACCAAGCCGTGAGCTAACCCAGTAGGTCGGCCGCGTGTTAACATGAGACGACTCACCATGACTCGTCCACGACCTAAAGTCACTAAGTCGCAGCCCGCTATCATGATACTTATATCAGAGGAATGACTCGTATACGACTTAAGACTTGCGCTATATTCAGAGGATCGAAGGCGCTCTGGTACGAAGCTGGGGTTCAACCTGTTGAGTCATCCACGACCCAACCTGACTCGGCTATGAGTTAACGATGAGTCGGGTACGACTCACGACTCAAGGCCGAAAACTCCTATAAATACATGACCACTTCCAACATTTGGGAGGACCTTTTGCTCATTCATTTCAAGCGCCGTTACTCTGCTGCATTCCGAACTACTTCAACACTTAAAGCTTTTGAGATACAAAGAACGCCTCAAGGAACTTCACGAAGAAATCATACATGTCCAACATGAGTTCAAAGATTTTGATCGACATTGAAGTTTAGGCTACTTGTTCTAAGCCACTTGTAACTCGAAGTGTGTTGTAATCAAAGTGTAATTGCATCGACTTGTAATCAAATCGTCAATAAAGATATTCAAAGTGGACGTAGGCTCTCTCTTAAGCCGAACCACTATAAAATTGCTGTTGTTTACTGCTTTTCCGCTATTATCTGCTTATAATATGTTCCCGAGCTATCGGGTGGTGCTTTCACAATTACACTTCATACACCGGGGTGTTAGTGTTCAAATTTTAGCGTTAACATTTTTGGTGCTTTCACTGAGAATTGAACTTAGGAAAATCGTCATCATTGCTCCACGAAAGTTAGTTGAAGTAACCTCTTTGAAGACTAGAAGTTTATCCGAAATCATGGCTCCGGGGAGAAAGAGTAGATCTGTTAGATCTGGAAATGCTCAAGAGGGAACCTCTGCTTCCCCAGTACCTAATCAAGCCACTCCACCTGTTGGGGTTACAAAAGCGGAGTTGGATGCTGTAATCTTAGGGCTGAACCAGCAGATAAATGCCCAAAGTGCACAATTGGAAGCTCAGAACGCCCAAAATGCCCTAATTTTGAATAAGTTGATTGACTTGCTTGGGGTAAACCGTCAACCAACGGGTAATGAAAGGAACTTTGCTGGAACATTCATGAGGATGAAGAAAGAAACATTCCTGAGAGGGCTGCCAGCCCCTTTGAGCGGACATTTCCTGAAATTGGTGGATCTAGAGCTCGAAATGATGAGGGATATCTTTTTGAAATGGTTCGACAAATCATGAAGGAAAGCATGCAAAGGAATGAAGATGAGAAGGAATGGGGTTTCGCTCCAAGTAAAACCCCGTTTACCGAAAGAATCTTAAAGGCTGAGTTCCCAAGGAAGTTTGTCCCCCCAACTATCCCAGCTTACAAAGGAACAAGTGATCCGAACGAATTCTTGTATAAGTATGATTGGCACATGACAGGTGCCAGAGCTTCTGATGAAATAAAGTGCCGATATTTTCCTGTGTACCTGGAAGGTGTAGCTCTGCTTTGGTTCATCAAGCTGCCAGTCCGGTCTATAGATCAGTTTTCTGACTTAACCCGGAAATTCAAGGAGCAGTTCAGACTATACGCTTCAAAAGCCAAAGATATTATGTCGTTGTCAAGTTTAGAGCAGAATCCAGGTGAAACTATCAGATCTTTCTTGAATCGCTTTAATATAGCGCTGGCCGAGGTAGACAATGCAGAACCATGGATGATCTTGACCTATCTGATGAGGGCCATCGACAAGTCGAGCGAATTTGGAAAATGGCTTAATATTAAGGAACCAAATTCCCTTGAAAAATTCTACAAGAAAGCAGATGAGTTCATACGCCTGGAAAGCCGTCCTGTACCGGTAAAGGCAGTGTTAGAAAAAGCTGAAGATAACATTGCTGCTCCGCGCAAGAGTGAATCTGTAGGACAGAAAAGGGAAAATAACGATGGAAAGAAACAGAAAAATCTGAAGAAGCCGCGTTCCTTCAAACCATCGGAATATACTCCTTTATCAGATACGCCGGAGCGTATATACCTTGCCACTAAAGATTCTGTTGATTATCCTAAACCTCCCGTTCTGAGAATCGGGAAAAAAGCTGTACAAAGCGGAAAGTTTTGTCGCTTCCATAATCAACCCGGTCATGATACCGATGAATGCCGCCAATTGAAAATTTTGATTGAAGAATTGATAAGGGAAAACAAGCTGCAGCAATTTGTGGAAAAGAATAGCAGCAATCCCGCTTCGACTAGTCAGGGGCAACGAGCTCCTGCTCATCAACCCAGGACAGGTGAAAAGACTACAGGGCATGAATCCGGAAGGCCTGTTATCAATGTCATTACGGGAGGACCTCACCCAGCAGGCAGGAGTTGGGGTGAGATGGAAAGGTATACCCGAGCTTTGAAGTATGTACCGACTGAGGAAGATGTATTTGTTTTGGAAGGTGCTATGCCCCTGAAGCAACAAAGAAATTTCAATGATGATATTGTGTTCAGAGCCAGGGATTCCGCAGGTATTGAAGCTCCTACCTTGGATCCCTTAGTCATCTCGGCTGGTATCGGGCCAGCTATTGTCAGAAGAGTTCTCATTGATTGTGGCGCATCCTGCAATATCCTCTTCAAGAAAACATTCGACCAAATGAAGATCCCTATAGTTGATGTGCAAGCATCATCGCAGAAAATCGTTGGCTTCACTGGAGAGCCAAAACAGCCGATAAGAACCGTTGATTTGTTTGTGGAACTTGGAGAAGGAGAAAGAAAAGTGGTCCGCAAGCAAACTTTTGTGATTGTCGACGAATTTTCTGCTTATAATGCTTTCCTTGGCCGTCCAACTCTCGTAGCATTCAAAGCTGTTCTGGCCCCATGGTGCCTCACCATTAAATTTCCCATAGATAATGGAGTGGGAGTTATAAAAGGGGATCAAAATGCTGGGCGGGAGTGTTATCTGACAGAGCTGCGAGAGGCAAGGAAAAGAGAAATGGGAAAGGATGCGGCAGCCCCAGTCCGCATGAAAGAGCCAGCCTTGTAGCAATTACAGGGCGGGCCCTGCACTGGCGAGCACAGCGGAGCACGGAAAGAGATGGATCCTAGAAAAGTCAGTGCAGGGGAGAATAGAGTGGTACCAGTGGAAACAACAATACCAGTACCTATTGACCCAAAGGACCCAAACAAGGTGTTGAATGTGGGTTCACAACTTAATTTGTCAATTCAGAATATCTTAATATCTTTTTTAAAGGCAAATTTGGATGTTTTTGCTTGGACTCATGCCGATATGTGTGGAATATCCCCAGAAGTTGCAGTACACGCTTTAAATATTGATCCAAAATTTACACCTGTGAAGCAGAAAAGGAGAACTCAAGGTCCAGAAAGGTCGGCAGCGTTGAAAGAAGAAGTTGATCGACTCATGGAGAATAATTTTATCAAAGAATCTACCTATCCGAATTGGGTTTCAAATCTAGTGCTGGTTAAGAAAGCCAACGGAAAATGGAGGGTATGCATCGATTTTTCAGATCTAAACAAGGCCTGCCCCAAAGACTGCTTCCCATTACCCAGGATCGATCAACTGGTAGACGGAACAGCGGGACACGAATTGTTATCTTTTATGGATGCCTACTCCGGATATAACCAGATCATGATGCATGAGCCAGATCAGGAGGACACGAGCTTTATCACCGATGTTGGTCTTTACTGCTACAGAGTTATGCCCTTCGGGCTGAAGAATGCAGGGGCAACATACCAAAGACTTGTTAATGCTATGTTCAAACCGCAATTGGGCAAGACTATGGAAGTCTATGTCGATGACATGTTAGTAAAGTCTAAGAAAGCAGTGGATCACATAGAACACTTAGCAGACATGTTCGCAGTCCTCCGAAAATACGGAATGAAGCTCAATCCTTTAAAATGTTCATTTGGAGTGGAATCCGGAAAGTTTTTAGGTTTCATCGTGAGCGCTAGGGGCATTGAGGCTAGTCCAGCTCAAATTACCGCCTTAAAGGAAGTCAAAGCTCCTAGAACGAAGAAGGAATTGCAAAGTCTCAATGGAAAAGTCGCCGCCTTGAGTCGGTTCATTTCCAAAGCCACAGATAAATGCATCCCATTCTTTGACGCCCTAAGGAAAGGAAAGAAAAACTTCGATTGGACTCCCGAATGCCAAAAAGCCTTTGATGAATTGATTCCCCATATGGAAACGCCTCCTATACTTTCTAGGCCTGGCGATGGCGAGGATCTTCTTATATACTTGGCAGTATCATCTCATGCTTTAAGTGCAGCGCTGATACGAGAAGACAAGAGGATTCAACATCCAGTTTACTATATCAGCAAAAGACTCACTGGGGCAGAGATGAATTACTCTAAGTTGGAAAAACTCGCCTATTGCCTACTAATTGCATCTAGGAAGTTGAGGCAATATTTCCAAGCTCATCCTATCACCGTCCTCACTGATCAACCTTTAAAGCAAGTCCTGTTTCGCCCTGAGACTTCGGGCCATCTTCTAAAGTGGAATATTGAACTCAGTCAATATGACATCACTTATCATCCCCGAAAAGCAATCAATGGACAAGCTTTAGCGGACTTCATCGCAGAATTCACAGATAAGGGTAACAGTGAGGAGGAAACGATCGACGATTCCCCAATCCAATGGAAGTTATATGTCGATGGCGCGAGAAACGACTACTGTTCTGGAGCCGGAGTTATACTCAAGACCCCTGAAGGTCGATCATTATGCTACGCACTAAGATTGGAATTTCCTTCAACAAACAATGAAGCAGAATACGAAGCCCTTATCACTGGCTTGAGGATTGCTAAAGAATTAAACATCCGAGCGTTACAGATCTTCAGTGATTCTCAGCTTATTGTATGCCAAGTCAAAAAGGAATTCCAAGCAAAAGGGGGGAATCTGCCCGCCTACTTGTCAAAGGCTTGGGAACTCCTGGGTGATTTCGATCATTACATGATAAGTCACATTCCTCGAGAAGAAAACATGAAAGCAGATTCTCTCGCAAAGTACTCTAGCATAGGCGAAGCTCAATTTCTAGGGTTAACTCCAGTGGAGGTCCTGTCGACTCCGAGCATTGATGAGATGGATATTGATTGGATCATGAGCATGTCTCAAGAGCAAGAATCATGGATGACTCCAATAACAGAATATCTGCTCAATGGATCTTTACCGGAAAATTCAAAAGAACGAAAGAAGCTACTGAGGAAAGCCTCTCGCTATATAGTCCAGGATGGCCAGTTATACAGACGGGGATTCTCAATGCCGTTACTTCGATGTGTATCCAGGGAAGAGTCCAAAACAATCCTAGCTGAGGTGCATGGGGGAGAATGGGGTGATCATTTAGGTGGTCAAACTTTAGCGAAAAAGATTCTCCGATACGGATACTTTTGGCCAGAAATTAATCAAGATGCCGCAGACTATTCCCGAAAATGTGACAGATGCCAAAGATTCGCCAAAATTCCTAGAGCTCCTTCCACTGAACTCACACAGATGGTCAGTCCATGGCCGTTTGCAATATGGGGGATAGACCTTGTAGGACCGTTACCAACTGCCAAATCTGGAATTAAATATGCCATTGTTGCTGTAGATTATTTTACTAAGTGGGCAGAGGCTGAACCACTGGCAACTATCACCTCAAAAAAGATGATAAGTTTTGTGACTAAAAGTATCATTTGCAGATACGGTGTGCCTCAAAAAATAATTACAGACAATGGTACTCAGTTCGAAAGTGAAGAATTCCAAGATTTTTGCAAACGATTCAAAATCCGAAAAAGCTTCTCAGCAGTAGCCCATCCGCAGGCAAACGGGCAAGTGGAAGCAGTAAATAAAATTATCAAGTCAACCATCAAGAAGCAACTTGAAAGAGCAAAAGGTGGTTGGGTCGATAAGCTACCGCTAGCACTATGGGCATACAGAACTACCCACAAAACTGCGACTGGGCATACTCCGTTTTCATTGGCATACGGATCAGAGGCAATGATTCCGGTAGAAACAGAGGTCCCTTCACATAGAAGAATCCATTTCAATCAAGCGGAGAATGAGAAACTACAGCTTGAGGCACTAGATCTCCTTGATGAAAAAAGAGAAGAGGCTGAGCTTAGAATCGCATCTCATCAGCAAAGGATAGCCAGACATTTCAATTCCAAAGTTCGCCAACGCAGCTTTGAAATTGAAGATCTAGTACTAAAGAGAATTATGACAGCGACAGGTGTGTTTGGGCCAAATTGGGAAGGACCATATGTCATAGGTCAAAAGCTTCTGGATGGCACATTCAAACTCACTACTGTCGAAGGAGATCAAATTCCAAGAGCTTGGAACAGCAATCACTTGCGTCCATACTTTACTTGATAGCTTTGTTGAAATATTGTAAAAAGAATTATGAATGTATGATTCTTGTAATTGAAAGCGATTGTAAAACCGATGCAAGTGAATAATGAAAGAATATAAAGTGGATGTAGGCCCAAATTCTTGGCCGAACCACTATAAATCTTGTGTTCCTTATTATTATTACATGTTTGCTTTATTTTCGATATGAAAAGTACATTAAATGTATTACTGAAACGTCGATTTAAATTTTTGCAGGCAACGAAAACAAAACTTGCACATTACAAGACCAAGTGATTCTTGTTATCATTCAACAAACAAATTCCAAGTCGCAAAATTCCCGAGCTTAAATCCTAGATAAGAAGTGCTTCAATTGAACGGTCAATGATTTCGCCGAAAACGGGCTTTAGCTAATAAATTGAGAAGTTTGAACAAACATCCAATTAAGAAGCTTATGTCCGTTCTCGTGAACTGGCCTAGCAATGAAGTACACTTCTTTGGATTAAACAAGCTACTTGTAAGAGAAGGGAGTGCAAGCTTAAAAAAAAAGAAAAAAAAAGAAATAGAGGATCACTGAAAAGGCGTAAGCAAGTGGACAAGGAACAACTAAAGTCCTCTTCGGAGGCACAACTCTTCGGAGGATAAAGACCTCTAACGAAGCATATGCCGTAAAAAAGAAAGTTCTCTACTCAACCAAAAAAGATTGGAGGAGTCATGACCCTCCAACCATGAGAGAGTAACTTCCCGGCAATCTTCGGAGGCCCATTTCACCAGGAGTTGAAGTGTTACAACCGCTCTTCGGAATTTCACTTCACCAGAGTTGAAATGTAAAACAAAATAAAAGCCCTCTTCAGAGGCCCATTTCACCAGGAGTTGAAGTGTGACAACCGCTCTTCGGAATTTCACTTCACCAGAGTTGAAATGTAAAACAAAATAAAAGCCCTCTTCGGAGGCCCATTTCACCAGGAGTTGAAGTGTTACAACCGCTCTTCTGAATTTCACTTCACCAGAGTTGAAATGTAAAACAAAATAAAAGCCCTCTTCGGAGGCCCATTTCACCAGGAGTTGAAGTGTTACAACCGCTCTTCGGAATTTCACTTCACCAGAGTTGAAATGCAAACAAAATAAAGACCTTTTCGGAGGCACATTTCACCAGGAGTTGAAGTAGCCGCTCTTCGGAGTTTCACTTCACCAAAGTTGAAATGCAAAACAAAATAAAGACCTCCTCCCGGAGACACAATCAAGAAGAAAGACCTCTTCGGAAGCCCACGTTTCACCGAGATTGAAATAAAACTTCCAAGTGTTGAAACGTGAAAAGGCTTTCTTCAAAGGCACAACTCTTTGGAGGTACACGTTTCACCATGATTGAAATAAAACTTCCAAGTGTTGAAACGTGAAAAATCCCTCCTCAGAGGTACAACTTTCTATGTTTTCAAAAAACAAAAAAAAAATCCTCATTAAAAGCACACTTTAACTTTCAAAGGAAGAGTGATTTACCTATTCTGGAAAATAATCTTCCTCAAAAAAAAAAAAGTTAAAGTACCCTTCAGAGGCCCGCTTTACCTCATAGAAGAATTCACTTGGTAAAATGTGTACATAAGCAAAAGAAAAAGTGATTTCGAAGGACAAAGCGTAAAAACTTATATGAAGGGAGTTGTACTCTACGAAAAATTTCTTCAAGGATGAAATAATTATTCTTCAGAAAATAAGAGTGCAAGTCCCCTCGAAGTATAAAATATTGCAGCAAGCTTATGGTATGTGGGCAACATGGTATAGTTACATACAATATAGTATAGCCACACCGGCTAAAGTAATGCTCAAACAACATGCCATAAGCCCGCTGCAATATCATATAAATAAACTTGTGCAAAAATGAATAATAAATGCATTCTCAAATTCAAACAGGAGTCTGTACAAATAAAGGATCATTTTATTCAATTGTATTGCAGATACAAGTTTCGAAATAAAAAGCAGGGGCCGGTACCCGCACAATTCTCGACCAGTACATGCAAAAGACAAGAAGCTAAAAGCTGGAATCTTCATTTCTTCTTGCCACCTTTGGACCCTTTACCCGGCCGAATGGTTAGCTTTTCAGGTCGGTCTGTAGGCATAAGGGAAGAAGGGGAGGGAGGTGCAACTGGTGCAACTTCCGGTTCCTCTTCAGTAGCAGTGATTTTCTTCCCCCTCCTCTTCGATGTTCCGTGCTTCTTTCTCCTCTTCGAAGAAGACTCACTCCCTGGAGTAACAAGAGCAGACAAAATTATGTCATCAGAAGGAGTCCGCTCCGGGGATATCTCACCTCCCTCAAGTCCCTCGTCTTTCTGCTCTTGCGAAGCGATAGGTTCATCTACGCCATGAAGAGCCTCTATTTGCTCCTCTTGTGACCCGGGCTGTGAAGCAGAAGGAGGAGCCACCTGAAGAGACGGAGGAGGGATAACCGGTGGAGGCGAAGTTTGCACAGCACTTGGTGTTTCAACTGCAGAAGAAGAGAAGTTAAAAATATTAGTATCTCCTAAAAAGAAGGGAGATATGGGTTCGTCAAGATTCAAGAAGTAATCGAGAAGCTCATCAAACTTTTGAGGAGCAAGCAGGCAATCCACCTGAATCGGACCAATGTCAAAATTACCTGAAGATATTTGCTTCGTTAGTTCAATCTCATAATTTTGAGCTCCAATATCCTCCAAAGCCTCATCATCAGTAGGGGTAATTACCCCGGTTCTTGTAGGAGGCGGGGAATGAGCACTGGAACCTGTGATGTCAACTCCAGGAGAAACTAAAGGACGTTCAGAGGTAGTAGGTGGTAATTCTTTTTCAAAACGTTCCTCTTCCGCCATCCCAGTCCGCACTCTTGCGAGTTGCTTTTTTCCCTTCGCAAGAGCAGCGCGAGTTTCCTCATCTAGGTAGCGCGCCTCAAGCTCTTCCTCGGTATACCCGGCGCCTTTGAACATGTCGAGAGCAGCTTCCCACACTTCAGCCAAGGTGATTTCGTATTTAGGACCAAGAAAAGAGAGACTGCCATGCCCTAAGACGCTGTGCAAGTAAAAGTCGAATAGATTTGAACTGACGTTGGCTTCCATGGTTTGAATAGATTCTTCAGCTGCGATTTTACCAGCCATGGCCTCATCTCGTTCTTTTTCAGTTTTAGCAAGTTGAGCTTTTAACGCTTCAATCTCCATGTCTTAGGCGCTCATTTTACTCCGCAACTGAGCGACATCAGTGCGGTAATTCTCTACAACCTCTTCTAGCCTCTCAACTTTAGCTTCGGCATCTCTTTGGCCAGCATGTGCATCCCGCACTTGTTTTTGTAGCACCTCTTCTCTTTGAGTGTAAGTGTTAGAAGAGGTGGTAAGATCGTCTTTAAGCTGCTTGACTTCAGCTTCAAGTTTCTCGTTATACTCGGTTATGTTTTTCATCTCGATGTTGTGCTGGTCAAGAATCTTCTGCCATTCCGACTTATCGTTCTCCATAGTTAGCATCGCCTCGATATTGGCCCGATTGACCCTTTGGAGTTCATCAACAAGCTTTTGCCATCCAGACATTCTTTCAATATCAAGTCTGACGGCATCAAGATTTTGGTACATGGCTTCTTTATCAATGGGAACTAAATCAAGATCGAAGCGAATCCCCTTTAAGCACCAATTCGGGAATCGGCTCTGTAGGGTCGGTGGGCCCCTTTCAACACGATATGAAGGCCTATTAAGAAGTGTTTGAATAGTGCTTCCTTTAAGAGCAGGGGATTTGGAAGGAATGTCGATAGAGATGGGAGCATCAAACTTTTCAGATATTGCAGATGCGTGCTTCTCACTAGGTTTGGCCCGCTTGCTCGGGTCCTCAACAATGTGGCTCTTCCCCCGACCATCATGTGTTTTACGTTTGTGAGAGTCATCGCCTCTTGAAGAAGACTCATGTCGCACATCTATCCTCTCATGACGCTCTTCATATTCTCTCCTCTCTCTAGCTTTTCGAGCAGCTCTCTGCTCATCGGTTTCTCTGGGACCAGTAAGGTAGCGTCTATAATCATAGTTGCCACGCCCTCCATAGCGCTGAAAGTCTTTATAGTAAGAGCCGCTGCCGCTACGCCCCATTGAAGGATCTGAAAGGCAAAAAGACAAGTCTTAAAAGCCTTTAGAGAAAAGAAGTCAAACACAAACAAGTGCTGAAAAATCCTAAGTGTTGTGTAATGTGTAAACTACACGCATCAAGCTACAGACCACTTTGTGGAGTAGAGGTGGTGATAGCTTGAGTAGGAGGAGTTGGCATTTGTTGTAGAGAAGATGTCGCCTCGATTACAGAAGAGATAGTTTTGGAAACATCATCTTTAAAAAGTTCTTGTGAAGTCACAATTAGGTCGCTCAACCCTTCAAAAACATCATCACCATCATGCTTTTTGGGACTTGCTTTCTCAACTCCTTCGTCAGCAGATCTCCTGAAAGATCGTCGAGGTTCTTCCTCTTCGATAACTGGGGCAAGTGTCAAATTGCTAGACAGCCCCGCAACATCAGTGAGAGTGGGGCACTTCACCAGTAAAGTTTCAGTGGAGGGATCTTTTGGCATAAGCTTTTCAGCCTCCGCTGGAGAATCGGGAACTTCACAAAGCTTAGTGGAACGAGAAGGGTGAAGGAGTCCAAACTGATGAAGGAATTCGTCATTCAACAGAAATTTTATGTCCCGCTCTTCAATTGGGATAGCCATGAGCCTCTCTAAAATTGGCTTGTGGCTGGGATCTTTAGATGAAGGGGGGAGCGCTGAAATGGAAAAACAAAGTTAGCACTTGATAGTTCAGAATTCGCAAAACTCGAAGAATAGAAGAAGTAGAGATAGACAATCTCACTTCCTTCCCTCCACACAGCATAGAACCCCGGGGGGCATGGAAAAAAGAAGAACTGGGTCAGGAACCCGTGAGCAGTGTCGGGAAGGCCAACGATTAATTTGCGGTTTCGGGCACTTCTCACAACGGTAATGGAAGGATGATCTTTGGTCCGGGTAAAGGAGCATAAGTAACAGATTTCCTCAAAGTCCGGAAGTCGATTAAACATTCTTCCAAATAACACGCACAACCCCATTAGGATGGCATAGCCATTGGGGTGTAGCTGGGATGGAGAAATGGCCATTCGACGAAGAAGATGCTCAAGAAAGTTGTTGAAAGGAGGGATGGCCCCGTTCAGGCACATTTGTCGATTAACTGTCACAAAGCCGGGAGGTGCTACGTCGGCAGTATTACTTCTTTCGGGAAGAATAGCATCTGATTCAGCAATGCCGAACTGACCACACAACTGGCGAAAAACTTTGTATGATAGTGTGGTAGGGGCTCTTTCGGGAGGATTAACTAGTGGAGCCGGAAGAACAGTTGCCTCTCCGTCTGAACTGTTGCATCTTCTTCCTGAGAAGTCATTCTACACAAGCAACTGGATATTCAAATATGAAGGTGCACGTTTCCTAAAAGTGTGAAGTGTCGTGCAAAACTAATAAAAATAACAAGTAAATATAACTGGAATTAAACTGGTCGACGATTGATCGACTACGGTAATTTCAGAACTTGTTAATTTAAAGTTCAAGCATAATATTAGTGCAGGCTGGTTAGTTTCAATTGACTATTTCAGTGTTGCTTTAATATTCTACTTGAAATCGATAGCACTTCGTTCATACAATTTATTTAAGTTAATTATCTGTTATTAACTAATCTGTCATTTGATGTGGGCGGTCGATGGCAGTATATTCGTCCCAATTTTCTGTAAATGTTGTATTGAACAGATTGTTAGCCTGCAAGTCAAAGTAACCTGTGAATGAATGCAATAAAATTCAACGGTTCAAAGTTTATGCAATGGTTCAAAGTTCGAACAGAATTCATACAAGTCCTAACTCGTCAACGGCTCAAAAAATTTTCCTACGGGTTAAGATAAATCGTTGGTTCTCTGGCTAGCTCGTCCATGACCTAAGGATTGGGAAGCAAGTTAGGTCAGGTCACTTCAATTTTGAGTCGTTGATGTTTTGAGTCGGCAGTGCCCTAAGTCGTAAGTTGTGGAAAAAGGGAAAAGCTCTAGTTCAAAGTAGTAAGAAAATCTCCAAGTCCTATCTCGGCCACGACTCAAGGCTTAAGTCGTGAAGCATGTTGGGTCGGATCATGGTTAAGTCGCAAAGGTTGCTGGATCATACAAAAATGGCCGAGTCATACCTAAGGCAATATTTAAATCTATTTGGCCAACTCACCACCTAACTCCTAACCAGTTTACTTTCTAACTTTTAACCCAATAAACTCTCAATCAACAACCCTAGTCTTATCACGCCACTAAATCGCCTCAAGACGCAAATCATCAGATCAGACAACCTTAAATCCATTGATGGTTAGAGTGACTAAACTTGCAAGGCTCAAGGGAGTAAATTGGAGGTAAGGACGGGGCGCATAGGTTAATGATGATCGACAATCGGAAGGGAAGCAAGATTGCTTACGTAGTGTGATGTCAGAAATGATCGGAGGAGAATCAAGTTGGAATCGCCTGTGAGAACTTGGAGATGCGTTAATGGCGGATGCGATTTAAAGGATAGGTAATGAGAAGTGGAAGATAGGGGGAACGAATCAAGCGTTTTATATCTGGAAGAGCTGGAACTCGAATCGGCACACCCGGGTTATGATGAGTCGAAGCACACGACTTACGACTTAAGCATGTGCTTCGAGGGGCAAATGTTAACCCCGTTCCAGCCCACGAGTTAAGAGGCCCACGAGTTAAAGGAGTCAACGAGTTAAGGCCCGGGATGGGCCATGACTTAAGGTGCTTAACGGTTCAGGAAGGATCTACGACTTAGGAAGTCTCACGACTCAACAAGTCACCGACTCAACAAGTTAACGACCTAAAGCTCAAAGCGACTTAAAGGGTTACACTCAACGACCCAAGGAGAGATTGTACGACTTAAGGAACCTTACGAGTTAAGGAACCTTACGACTTAAGGAATCTTACGGGTTAAGGAAGGCTTGCGAGTTAAGACATTAACGACCTGAGGAATGTCACGACTTATGGAGGTCTACGACTTAAGAGGAATGCGACATAAAGGTGATACGACCTAAGTCTTCAGAGACAAGTTCAATACCATGCTATAATGAGATAACTCGTTTTGACGACATACGACTTATGATGAGTCGTGTACGACTCATACTAACATCAAGGAAAGTTGCACTGGTTAACTCGTGAATGGCTCAGGACTTGTGTTATTCATTTGAATGGGAGCATAGCTTTGGACCAAGCCATGAGCTAACCCAGTAGGTCGGCCGCGTGTTAACATGAGACGACTCACCATGACTCGTCCACGACCTAAAGTCACTAAGTCGCAGCCCGCTATCATGATACTTATATCAGAGGAATGACTCGTATACGACTTAAGACTTGTGCTATATTCAGAGGATCGAAGGCGCTCTGGTACGAAGCTGGGGTTCAACCTGTTGAGTCGTCCACGACCCAACCTGACTCGGCTACGAGTTAACGATGAGTCGGGTACGACTCACGACTCAAGGCCGAAAACTCCTATAAATACATGACCACTTCCAACATTTGGGAGGACCTTTTGCTCATTCATTTCAAGCGCCGTTACTCTGCTGCATTCCGAACTACTTCAACACTTAAAGCTTTTGAGATACAAAGAACGCCTCAAGGAACTTCACGAAGAAATCATACATGTCCAACATGAGTTCAAAGATTTTGATCGACATTGAAGTTTAGGCTACTTGTTCTAAGTCACTTGTAACTCGAAGTGTGTTGTAATCAAAGTGTAATTGCATCGACTTGTAATCAAATCGTCAATAAAGATATTCAAAGTGGACGTAGGCTCTCTCTTAAGCCGAACCACTATAAAATTGTTGTTGTTTACTGCTTTTCCGCTATTATCTGCTTATAATCTGTTCCCGAGCTATCGGGTGGTGCTTTCACAATTACACTTCATACACCGGGGTGTTAGCGTTCAAATTTTAGCGTTAACAAATAACAACAACTATTATTAACTGAAATGTTCTAGCCAGAGACTTTGATTTTGAATTGATTTAAGTTGACCATAATACTAACCTTATATAACTGAGGAGAAGAACCCTCTCTTGAATAGTGTTTCACTTTCAATGCTTCTAATCGACCCAAATAAGTTTTTCAATGGACGTCGTTCCACGATTTAACTACAATTAAAGCAGAGCTTCTATATTGAAGATCAACAGTATTCTCAAGTCGAGAGAACAATGTAAATTAGTCACATTAATATTCTGCTTGACCTTAGTCATATTAACCAATAGAAAACTACCAAGCGAATCATTAAACGATTATCCAATAATTATCAGTACGTAACCCCTTGGTTCCCCAAACAATCATGAGTAATAAACTGCCTAATATTTGAAGAGCGTTACGTACTCTAGTCTCAATGGATACATCGATATTCATTTTTGATGTACCTTGACTAGGAATATTTAAAATTGTGTACTTGTTTCATTGTGATAAATTACTCACAATTATAATTGTTATCCCGCCTTTTGGTCAATGCCAGGATATCGATAAATTGGCTGGAGAGGATGGATATCAGGATTAGAGATCGACTGGAAACAGGGCTATGATCGATACCATCAAAATTAGACCAAGCTCCAATCAAGGCATGATCAATTGGGAATGATAGGAAAGGCTAGGAAAGGCTACATTTCAAATCTCAAGTCCATCGGAGTTCGTATGCTAAAGATATGATCGATGCAAATCAAAGGGATCGACTTCACTTCATATTCATCATACTCGTATTGATCCAACTCAGCTTCACTTCGTATCAATCATACTCATATCGATCCAACTTAGCTTCACTTCGTATCCATCATACTTGTATCGATATGACTTAGCTCATTTCGTATCGATCAGTAATGGCATGATTGGTCCAATTCGTATCGATCCACTACTTCCAATGTTTCGTATTGATCAGCTCCGGATCGATATAAACTTGGCTTCCTTAATCGATATGAAATAGGCCAAAAATTATCACTACGAAGTAGCAGCATGTAATCGATGCGAAGCATGGGTACGAAAGCTGATAGATGGATGGATATGAAGGACGGGTACGAAAGTTGCTGGATGGATGGATACAAATAAGTGGATGACTTGGTCGAATGGCACGAAAGGTGGATCTTTCCTAGATTTTGGAGACATGTCAACAATGCGAACTATATCGATACGAAGAGAGGGGAATGTGGAACTTTGGATCGATACGAACGCTATAGCTAACTTATGAACAAAAACTTGCATCGATCATGACTCACAATCTACAAGTCCAAATGCAATGAAATTTTGAAAGGAGCTTCCTGATACACTCGAGAACCTCCACGATCGATCTCAGCTCGATTGGATCACTTTTGGATCGATACGAATTGAGCATGCGTGTCAAGATCCAAGTTCCAGCATTTGAAAATCGACATCCGTACTCCACTTGTACTTGAATGCCGCAGATTCAATCGTTGAAATTCGAATTGTGTCGGAGCTTATAACACAATTAAGTAAAACAACACAGCGGTAGGAAAAGAAATGAATATCATTGATATACAACATTCGATACAACAATGATACAGTAAGAATCAATATCGGAGATACAAGGAAGAAATGTCACAGCGGACAACTAAATGAACAAGCAGCGGAACCAAAACTCCAAACAGCAACCGCAACTCAAATCCAATGCTCCAAAGCCAATTCCAAAATCACAAGCTCGAACCACCATCTCGTTTCACCAAGACGAGCAAGACTGGTGTGAATCCAAAGACTCCAATATCCAGAATCTCCAAAGAATTACAAGGAGAAAGCTGAAAGCTACCGAATCGATATCTACTATCTACTATATGAAAAACCCAAATCTAGACGGCCCGTATGGAAAATAGTGCGCGCCTAGAGTTTAGGAAAGGAACAATAAACTCCGGGTCAGTCATGGGACTGGTATGAGCAAACAAAAACAGTTTATCTTTAAAAACAAACAAAAGAATTAAAAATTTGGAATCCGCAATGTTTTTTGGAAAATGAAACTACCATAAGGCCTCTCGCCACACACACAATGCAAACGCAGATTTAGGGAAGATTTCTCCTTATGATAGTCAAATAAGCTTGATACGTGAAAACCATTTGATATTATTATTAGTGCATAGTGGAAAATATTTCAAAAGTATAATATTAATCTTAGCCAGCATAGACATTTCATATTATGCCTACTATAGCTGCCATCCAAACAGTGGTGACCACCATAAGTGAATGGCAGATTCTGCAACTAAAACCGTACAAGGCACGTATTGGTGATTAGATTTCCAACAAATAGTCAGGCCAAGGAATTTCCCATTGCCACATGGGTACCCCTCTGGAGGGACGCCCCAAGAACCTAACCGGATCTTTGCCAACACAAGGCCGGGTTACCTCTGTAACTTGGTAATTACTGACACGAGTATGTCATCCCCCAGTCGTAACCAACCTTTATCTGAGCGCTCGATACCCACAACCACAAAGTAACGTATTTGCAGTAACCACATAGGTTAAATATCTAGGCTCCATACCATGATATAACCTCTATCCAGAAGAAAATAAACATACCCTTAGGGGCGCTACCCCCAAATAACCTTGCCGCATCTTTCCGGTTTCGACCATTTCGGGTTGTGAAGTTCGACGAAGTCTTGTCCACAAAGCTACGCTTTTTACAAAAGCCATGCTTTGATCAACAAATGATCAGCAACACTTCGTATGCCACATTACCAAATTGGGAATGTATTACTGGTAACCATCAATTACATAACCTCTAAGCTCGTACGTCTCAAAAAAGGGTGTTAAGCTAAGAGAATAAATTCTCCGCCACCAAACAAAAATGTATTTGATAGAAACCGGTTTTACATCTCAAGGTGTAATGTCAGACACACATCCATACAAGTTTGTTCTGGGTTCGAACAGAACCGAAGGCACTTCCGAAGAAGCCCTAGCAAGTCCGAGAATCTACAACCCCGATCGGACTTCCCATCACTTAGGGAATCTCTATATTGTAGCTACTCGGTGCAGAGACAATCGATAGGTTATCCTATCGTTCTCACAAATACCCGGTCTTCAAATGCTATCCATGACGTCATATCATTATTCGGAATGGGTTAGATGACACAAGGTCCTCTCCCGGCTAAATCGAATAATGAGCGCAATATTTAAAAAACATATGGATATGGGATTTCAGTTAAGTCACAACTTTAAAACCCAAAGCTTTTCTTTCAAATGGTTAAACGAATGACCATTTATAAATCTTTTTTTTAACCAAAAAGATTCACTTTCAGAAACCTTTCAATGGATTAAACAATTTCCACATTTTAATCTTTTAAACAAAAGATTCAGTTTTCAGGATCCCCTTTCAATTTAAAACAAGATTCATCAATCTTTTAAATAAAAGTTCATTCATAGCTTCTCAAGACAATTCCATTTCAAATTGGATTAACTTGTTAAATCTTTAAATCAAGATTTAACTTATAGCTTTCAAAACTCATTTCCAAAGATTCTTCCATAATTTGGAAAATCATTTTCAATCAAACTTGAAATCTTTTTAATATAAATTGGTAGTTCATTAATCATATGAAAGCTTTATTGTTTGAAAACAAATTGTTTTTATTTCGAAAAATCCGATTTTTATTTATACAAGTTAACATTTTTGAGGTTAATTCAAATCCCCACAACAGTTATTAAAAATGGTTTGGAACCCATATAAACTTATATACCGTTTTTAAATTATAAATACCCAATCTAGAATTCAATTTCAGATATTGAATTCCAATTTAAATCAGATTATTCAACTTTCAAATCTTTATTAAGTTACTCAGAAAAAACTTTCATTTTAAAAATACTTGTTTTCAAAAGCCTTTCACTTTAAATCAAATCTATTTCCAAAACCATTTGAATTAAAAATTCAAATTCAAAATTTTCTAAAAATCTGTGACTTAACCGATTTCCACGTGCAATCCATATTTGTGTGTGTATAAGTGTGGTCCAGGGGTTTACACACAATAGTGCAATAACAATCATCACAGATATATCGATAAGCGGTATAACTTATAACGCTAATCTTCATTCACAGATCACAGATAAAATAAATTTATCAATCACAAAGATTCATTATTACAATTCGATGTGGGTTTTGAATAACCAACTGGAATCCGACTCCCTGTCGCATCGAAATTCAAATGTTGTTTTACGGGCCAAGGAGTATTTACACAGAAACATATCACAAACATCACAGATCAATACACAGCAACTCACATCGTAAAGCATCAAATATTGAGGAATATCAACCCTCCAAACATTAAATAGAATCCAACATTCATAAGTTAAAGTAAATTAAATTATCTGATTTAAATTAAATCAGGTCAGTTACTTATGAATAATTTTTTTAATCTTAGTTAATTAACATTAATTAATAACAAATCAATTTGATTTATTACTCATTAATCATTTATTAATTAAATTTTAATTTATAATTAATCCTCTGATTAATTATTCTTAATTATTTAAAATAATCAGTTCTTAATTAATAATTACTTCTTAATCACTTTCATAATTTAATTGTCCTTTAATTAGTTATCTTAATCAATAAATTAATTATCACTAATTTCTATTGATTAAGTTTTAATCAACAGCATTAATTAAATCATTTCTCAATTAATTATCGTAATTAATTTATCCATAATCATAAATTAATTTCTAATTATAAATTAATAAATGTTTAATTACATAATTAATTAACCTCATTTCTTAATTTTTCTTTAAAGTAATTAACTTTTAATAACCGTAATTAATCTTTAATTATCCATTAATCACCTAATCATCATTTAAATCAAATACTTGAAAATCATTCAAATTTGAAAACAACTAGAGGTTAAACAAGATAATTAGTCTAATACAAATTCTTTTTAAACCAAAAACCATTTTAAAAATGTGACTTTAAAATTTGAACCTTGTTTTGTCAAATCTACTTCGGAGAACTTAATGAAATTTCATTTGATCTAAATCCTTTTAAAACTTGAAGACTTTAAATCCTGGAAAACTCAAAAATAAAGAAAAACCGAGCCATTTCATGTTCCCCCCGAGTTTTCCCCGAGTTTTTTTTTCCTTTTTGCTTCGAGTTTCCCGAAAATCAACCCGAGTTGAATCAAAATTTTCAAACTTAAAGTTCTATCTGTTTTTCTTTGCGTATCGAAAACTCACTCGGTTGAAACTCGAGCCATCTTTATGTTTTCACGATAGTAACCCCGAGTTCTTTCTCTTCCCCAACCCAACATCTTCCAGATGCACCAAAGTGCACTGTGCACATGCACCATCCACCGACCTACCTCCGACCAATGCCGAGATCATCCACGAGTCATTCTTGACCTCCTCGACGAACTCCATAACCCAAAAACCCAACACCACCATGAATTCGAAACTTAACCCATTCAACCCAACACAGCTTTGACTAACCACTAGAATGTACCCCGCATCACCACCACAAACCTCCGGACGCCACACGAACACAACCATAGCTGCTCCGATGACCTACGACCCCATTCCTCTGGTCCGATCCCCTCCGGCCCCATGACGACGATGCAGTTCAATTTTAAAACAGACAAGCAAACTAGCCCTTTAAACCCTAAAATATCATCGCTCCCTTGCCTCGATCAATTATAAAATCAAATTGTATTTTTCCCTTGATAATTGATGCTCATACAACCTTCACCAATGACCACAACATCCAATTCATCGGAAATTAACGAGAATTTAAAAAAATCCCTTTTTAGTTCAGACCCTAAACTCTAAATTTATACTTACCTAAAAGTCTTAATTTTCCTCTTAAAATTCATGATTTTGTAATATGAATCTGTTGGTAAAGCCAAAACACAAAATAAAAATTATAAATTTTGACTAAAATTAAGCAATTACTGTAAATTCTAGTTTTTGAAATGATTGTTCACTGAATCCACCTGATTTCATTTTAAAAATGATATTACTAAATTACAATCATTTCACTTTTAAAGATTTATAGCTTGAACATGTTAGATAGGAAGCTATGATTTTTTATTATCATCTGATGTACTATAAGCATGTAAAGATATTTAATAGAGAAACACATCCCTGTAACATACATATATAAATACAGGCATACTCATATATATCTAAATCTAAACATAAACATGCAGGCCTGTTTATCAACTACTCAAGTAATTTCCTTTTCGTCATACATCAATGTCAAAGACATATCAAGTATAGAGGGAAAATTATGTGAGTTTGCTCACCTGTCATGCTTGTAAACAGAGAAGCAAGCCTGGAAGCCTTTATTATTATTATTTTTTCTTTTGTTTCTTCTTTAAATCTTTTGAAGCTTTCATACTATGAATCTTTACCTTTGTTTTATCCCAAATCCGGTTGTAGTTCGCATTTGTACTTCTTTGTTCTCAGGTTTGCATGTAGCAGCAAATTTCTAGATTTTGAATCTTCTGTTTTCCAGGTTTTAAAATTTGCTTCAAATCTTTGCTTTGAATCACTCCAAATCAAGTTGCAGTTTGGCTCTGATCTGCTTTTAGGTTTTGAATTCAATTTTGCTTTGAGTTCTTTGAATTACTTTGTGATTTTCAGATTTTTACTTCTTTGTTTTGTTCAGGGCTGAAAGGTATTGAGAAACTTGATTTTTTTCCTTTTTTATGTTATTTACACTTTACTTTAAAAGGAAATAATTTAAAATGCCACTTGTCTTTAAACTCAACACTTGTTATATTTTTAAATTAATTAACTAACACTTGTCTATTGTTTTAAAGTTAATATTTACAAATGTCATTTTGTACTAAATTTATGTTTAGACCTTTAGTTTTAAAAAATTTAGTTTAATCCTTATTTTATTTTTATATTTACTAAAATCAAGTTTAAAAGAAAATTGCCACTTGTTTTCTTTGATGTTTACTTATCTTACACTTGTTAATCCATTTCTTACACTTGTTAGGTTTAAACAAAATTATGTAGAGTCCTTTTTCATTAATTTATTTACAAATTGTTTTTAAACCTTTAACTTAAATTGATCTATAAATTAGTTCTAAATATTTACATATAAAATTTTAATTGATATATATACAAACTAAATTTATTTCAAATATGGAAAGAATGTGATTTTCTTAACCTTTTATTAATTCTATATATACATACATACAAACAATATTTTATCTTTATATTTTAATATGTTTATCTCACAAATTTCTAAAAATATATGTATATATAAACTATTTATATCAATTTATAGAAAATAATTTTATACTTTTAATAAACACATATAATAGATTTTTAACCTCTTCAATTTCAAATCCCAAATTCAATTTCACAAAAAACTTATTTTTGAATTCCAATTCAACATCCTATTTACAATAAAATTTTATTTCCAAGTATTCTATCAATAAATCCAAAAATTTTACTTATTCTAAAAAAAAATCTTCTAATTAATTCATAATTAAATTTACAATTTAATTTCAAAAATCAATCCAATTATCGAATTAAACTGGGTTAAAATCCGGGGACGTTACAGACTCTCCCCCTTAAGGAAATTTCATCCTCGAAATTTGTAAGGGAGATAACCAAGAACAGATAATAGATAGAGAGATGAATGACCCGATCAAACTGAATAATTATTCTGCATTTGGCTTCCCAAATCAGATTATCACTAATGGATACAAGAACGGATCAAGATACTCGGGTCACCAAAACTACGGGATATACAAAGTATTGGTTAGTTCGGAAGATAGCTAACCACTCGTAGTATATATCTGGACCCCGAAGGATAGACAGATATATGGATACAATCCAAAACCTTTAGTTTAAACAATTAAAATATACCCATCAACAATAACAACCAAAGCAAACAATTTGTACAAACAATTCCGACCCATCTGGAGTTAGTGTCCCATGCAATTATATCAAGGCTTCTTCCTGAAACTGCTAGGAATCATCAAAGAATTGAAAAGACAAATCAAAGAAGATTGATAGAGAAAGATTGTTTCCGCTATTGCAGGGTATTGACAATTTGCAGTCGTACTCCCCTGTCCCATATCTCGTCCTCTTCTTGCACTCATACTCACTATCAGTGGATAGTAAGAGAATTTACTGAGGCATTCAGACGGATATCTTAGGGATATACTCATTCTAGGGTATACTTCACCCTATCTCTAATGGGTCACTTAATGTGTTATACTCCTGAGCTAAAGTTTCAACCTTCAGCTCCGATACCAATTTATCATGATCCAAGTTCCAGCGTTTGAAAATCGACATCCGTACTCCACTTGTACTTGAATGCCACAGATTCAATCGTTGAAATTCGAATTGTGCTGGAACTTATAACACAATTAAGTAAAACAACACTGTGGAAGAAAAAGAAATGAATATCATTGATATACAACATTCGATACAACAATGATACAGTATGAATCAACATCAGAGATACAAGGAAGAAATGCTACAGCGGAAAACTAAATGAACAAGCAGCGGAACCAAAACTCCAAACAGCAACTGCAACTCAAATCCAATGCTCCAAAGCCAACTCCAAAATCACAAGCTCGAACCACCATCTCGTTTCACCAAGACGAGCAAGACTGGTGTGAATCCAAAGACTCCAATATCTAGGATCTCCAAAGAATTACAAGGAGAAAGCTGAAAGCTACCAAATCGATATCTACTATCTACTAATAGAAATACCCAACTCTAGACTGCCCGTGTGGAAAATAGTGGGCACCTAGAGTTTAGGAAAGGAACAATAAACTCCGGGTCAGTCATGGGACTAGTATGAGCAAACAAAAACAGTTTATCTTTAAAAACAAACAAAAGAATTAAAAATTTGAAATCCGCAATGTTTTTTGGAAAATGAAACTACCATAAAGCCTCTCGCCACACACACAATGCAAACGCAGACTTAGGGAAGATTTCTCCTTATGATAGTCAAATAAGCTTGATACGCGAAAACCATTTGATATTATTATTAGTGCATAGTGGAAAACATTTCGAAAGTATAATATTAATCTTAGCCAGCATAGGCATTTCGTACTATGCCTACTATAACTACCATCCAAACAATGGTGACCACCATAAGTGAATGGCAGGTTCTGCAACTAAAACCGTACAAGGCGTGTATTGGTGATTGGATTTCCAACAAATGGTCAGGCCAAGGAATTTCCCATTGCCACATGGGTACGCCTCTAGAGGGATACCCCGAGACCTAACTGGATCTCTGCCAACACAAGGCCGGGTTACCTCTGCAACTAGGTAACTACTGACACTAGTATGCCATCCCCCGGTCGTACCCAACCTTTATCCGAGCGCTCGATACCAACAACGACAAAGTAATGTATTTGCAGTAAACACATAGGTTAATTATCTAGGCTCTATACCATGATATCACCTCTATCCAGAAGGAAATGAACATACCCTCAGGGGGCGCTACCCCCAAATAACCTTGCCGCATCTTTCCTATTTCGACCATTCCGGGTTGTGAAGTTCGATGTAGTCTCCTCCACAAAGCTACGCTTTTTACAAAAGCCATGCTTTGATCAACAAATGATCAGCAACACTTCATATGCCACATTACCAAATTAGGAATGTATTACTGGTAACCATCAATTACATAACCTCTAAGCTCGTACGTCTCAGAGAAGGGTGTTAAGCTGAGAGAATAAATTCTCCGCCACCAAACAGATATGTATTTGATAGAAACCAGTTTTACATCTCTAGGTGTAATGTCAGATACACATCCATACAAGTCTGTTCCGGGTTCGAACAGAACCGAAGGCACTTCCGAAGAAGCTCTTGCAAATCCGAGAATCTATAATCCCGATCGGACTTCCCATCACTCAGGGAATCTCTATACCGTAGCTACTCGGTGCAAAGACAATCGATAGGTCATCCTATTGTTCTCGCAAATACCCGGTCTTCACCGCCGGTCTTCAAATGCTATCCATAACGTCGTATCATTATCCGCAATGGGTTATATGACACAAGGTCCTCTCCCGGCTAAATCAAATAATGAGCGCAATATTTAGAAAACATATGGATATGGGATTTCAGTTGAGTCACAACTTTAAAACCCAAAACTTTTCTTTCAAATGGTTAAACGAATTACCATTTATAAAAAATATTTAACCAAAAAGATTCACTTTCAGAAACCTTTCAATGGTTTAAACAATTTCCACATTTTATTCTTTTAAACAAAAGATTCACTTTTCAAGATCCCCTTTCAATTTAACACAAGATTCATCAATCTTTTAAACAAAAGTTCATTCATAGCTTCTCAAGACAATTCCATTTCAAATTGGATTAACTCGTTAAATCTTTAAATAAGATTTAACTTATAGCTTTCAAAACTCGTTTCTAAAGATTCTTCCATAATTTGAAAAATCATTTTCAATTCAAACTTGAAATCCCTTTAATATAAATTGGTAGTTCATTAATCATATGAAATCATTTATTGTTTGAAAACAAATTGTTTTTATTTCAGAAAATCCGATTTTATTTGTACAAGTTAACATTTTTGAGGCTAATTCAAATCCCCACAATAGTTATTAAAAATGGTTTGAAACCTATATAAACTTATATACCGTTTTTAAATTATAAACACCCAATCTAGAATTCAATTTCAGATATTGAATTCCAATTTAAATCAGATTATTCAACTTTCAAATCTTTATTACGTTACTCAGAAAAAACTTTCATTTTAAAAAAATTGTTTTCAAAAGCCTTTCACTTTAAATCAAATCTATTTCCAAAACCATTTGAATTAAAAATTCAAATTCAAAATTTTCTAAAAATCTGTGACTTAACCGATTTTCACGTGCAATCCATATTTGTGTGTGTATAAGTGTGGTCCAGGGGTTTACACACAATAGTGCAATAACAATCATCACAGATATATCGATAAGCGGTATAACTTATAACGCTTATCTTCATTCACGGATCACAGATAAAATAAATTTATCAATCATAAAGATTCATTATTACAATTCGATGTGTGTTTCGGATAACCAATTGGAATCCGACTCCCTGTCGCATCGAAATTCAAATGTTGTTTTACGGGCTAAGGAGTATTTACGCAGAAACATATCACAAACATCACAGATCAATACACAGCAACTCACATCTTAAAGCATCACATATTGAGGAATATCAACCCTCCAAACATCAAATAGAATCCAACATTCATAAGTCAAAGTAAATTAAATTATCTGATTTAAATTAAATCAGGTCAGTTATTTATGAATAAATTTATTTTATCTTAGTTAATTAACATTAATTAATTACAAATCAATTTGATTTATTACTCCTTAATCATTTATTAATTAAATTTTAATTTATAATTAATCCTTTGATTAATTATTCTTAATTATTTAAAATAATCAGTTCTTGATTAATAATTACTTCTTAATCATTTTCATAATTTAATTGACCTTTAATTAGTTATCTTAATCAATAAATTAATTATCACTAATTTCTATTGATTAAGTTTTAATCACCAACATTAATTAAATCATTTCTCAATTAATTATTGTAATTAATTTATCCATAATTATAAATTAACTTCTAATTATAAATTAATAAATGTTTAATAACTTAATTAATTAACCCCATTTCTTAATTTTTCTTTAAAGTAATTAACTTTTAATAACCGTAATTAATCTTTAATTATCCCTTAATCACCTAATCGTCATTTAAATCAAATACTTGAAAAACATTTAAATTTGAAAACAACTAGAGGTTAAACAATATAATTAGTCTACTACAATTTTTTTTTTAAACCAAAAACCATTTTTAAACATTTGACTTTAAAACTTGAACCTTGTTTTATCAAATCTACTTTGGAAAACTTAATGAAATTTCTTTTAATCTAAATCCTTTTAAAACTTGAAGACTTTAAAACCTGGAAAACTCAAAAATAAAGAAAACCTGAGCCATTTCATGTTCTCCCCGAGTTTTCCCCGAGTTTTTTTCCTTTTTTCTTCGAGTTTCCCGAAAATGAACCCGAGTTGAATCAAAATTTTCAAACTTAAAGTTCTATCTGTTTTTCTTAGCGTATCGAAAACTCAGTCGGGTTGAAACTCGAGCCATCTTTACGTTTTCACGATAGTAACCCCGAGTTATTTCTCTTCCCCAACCCAACATCTTCCAGATGCACCAAAGTGCACAGTGCACATGCACCATCCACCGGCCTACCTCCGACCAATGTCGAGATCATCCACGAGTCATTCTTGACCTCCTCGACGAACTCCATAACCTAGAAACCCAACACCACCATGAATTCGAAACTCAACCCATTCAACCTAACATGGCTTTGACTAACCACAAGAAATTACCCCGCATCACCACCGCAAACCTCCGGACGCCAGGCGAACATAACCATAGCTGCTCCGATGACCTACGACCCCTTTCCCCTGGTCTGATCCCCTCCGGCCCCATAACGACGATGCAGTTCAATTTTAAAAACAGATAAGCAAACTAGCCCTTTAAACCCTAAAATATCATCGCTCGCATGCCTCGATAAATTATAAAATCAAATTGTATTTTTCCCTTGATCATTGATGCTCATACAACCTTCACCAATGACCACAACATCCAATTCATCGGAAATTAACGAGAATTTACAAAAATCCCTTTTTAGTTCAAACCCAAAATTCTAAATTTATACTTACCTAAAAGTCTTAATTTTCCTCTTAAAATTCATGATTTTGTAATATGAATCTGTTGGTAAAGCCAAAACACAAAATCAAAATTATAAATTTTGACTTAAATTAAGCTATTACTGTAAATTCTAGTTTTTGAAATGATTGTTCATTGAATCCACCTGATTTCATTTTAAAAATGATATTACTAAATTACAATCATTTCACTTTTAAAGATTTATAGCTTGAACATGTTAGATAGGAAGCTATAATTTTTTATTATCATCTGATGAATTATAAGCCTGCAAAGATATTTAATAGAGAAACACATCTCTGTAACATACATATATAAATACAGGCATACTCATATATATCTATATCTAAACATAAACATGCAGGCCTATTTATCAACTACTCAAGCAATTTCCTTTTCGTCATACATCAATGTCAAACACGTATCAAGTATAGAGGCAAAATTATGTGAGTTTGCTCACCTGTCATGGTTGTAAACCGAGAAGCAAGCCTGGAAGCCTTTATTATTTTGTTTTCTTTATTTTGTTTCTTCTTTAAATCTTTTGAAGCTTTCATAGTATGAATCTTTGCCTTTGTTTTATCCCAAATCAGGTTGTAGTTCGCGTTTTCATTTCTTTATTCTCAGGTTTGCATGTTGCAGCAAATTTCCAGATTTTGAATCTTCTTTTTTCCAGGTTTTAAAATTTTCTTCAGATCTTGTCTTCGAATCACTCGAAATCAAGTTGCAGTTTGGCTCTGATTTGCTTTTAGGTTTTGAATTCAATTTTGCTTTGAGTTCTTTGAATTACTTTGTGATTTTTAGATTTTTACTTCTTTGTTTTATTCAGGGCTGAAAGGTATTGAGAAACTTGATTTTTTTTCTTTTGTATGTTATTTACACTTTACTTTAAAAGGAAATAATTTAAAATGCCACTTGTCTTTAAACTCAACACTTGTTATACTTTTAAATTAATTAACTAACACTTGCCTATTGTTTTAAAGTTAATATTTACAAATGTCATTTTGTACTAAATTTATGTTTAGACCTTTAGTTTTAAAAAATTTAGTTTAAACCTTATTTTATTTTTATATTTACTAAAATCAAGTTTAAAATAAAATTGCCACTTGTTTTCTTTGATGTTTACTTATCTTACACTTGTTAATCCATTTCTTACACTTGTTATGTTTAAACAAAATTATGTAGAGTCCTTTTTCATTAATTTATTTACAAATTATTTTTAAACCTTTAACTTAAATTAATCTATAAATTAGTTATAAATATTTACATATAAAATTTTAATTTATATATATACAAACTAAATTTATTTCAAATATGAAAAGAAAGTGATTTTCTTAACCTTTTATTAATTATATATAAACATACATACAAACAATATTTTATCTTTATATTTTGATATGTTTATCTCACAAATTTCAAAAGATATATGTATATATAAACTATTTATATCAATTTAAAGAAAATAATTTTATACTTTTAATAAACACATATAATAGATTTTTAACCTCTTGAATTTCAAATCCCAAATTCAATTTTACAAAATACTTATTTTTGAATTCCAATTCAACATCCTATTTAGAATAAAATTTTATTTCCAAGTATTCTATCAATAAATCCAAAAAATTTACTTATGCTAAAAAAAAATCTTCTAATTAATTCATAATTAAATTTACAATTTAATTTCAAAAATCAATCCAATTACCGAATTAAACTGGGTTAAAATCCGGGGATGTTACAGATTCTCCCCCTTAAGGAAATTTCGTCCTCGAAATTTGTAAGGGAGATAACCAAGAACAGATGATAGATAGAGAGATGAATTACCCGATCAAACTGAATAATTATTCTGCATTTGGCTTCCCAAATCAGATTATTACTAATGGATACCAGAACGGATCAAGATACTCGGGTCACCAAAACTACGAGATATACAGAGTATTGGTTAGTTCGAAAGATAGCTAACCACTCGTGGTATATATCTGGACCCCAAAGGATAGAGAGATATATGGATACAATCCAAAACCTTTAGTTTAAACAATCAAAATATACCCATCAACCATAACAACCAAAGCAAACAATTCTGACCCATCTGGAGTTTGTGTCCCATGCAATTATATCAAAGCTTCTTCCAGAAACTGCCAGGAATCATCAAAGAATTGAAAAGACAAATCAAAGAAGATTGATAGAGAAAGATTGTTTCCGCTATTGCAAGGTATTGACAATTTGCAGTTGTACTCCCCTGTCCCCTATCTCGTCCTCTTCTTGCACTCATATGCACTATCAGTGGATAGTAAGAGAATTTACCGAGGCACTCAGACGGATATCTTAGGGATATACTCATTCTAGGGTATACTTCACCCTATCTCTAATGAGTCACTTAATGTGTTATACTTTAAAGCTTCAACCTTCAGCTCTGATAACAATTTGTAACGATCCAAGTTCCAGCGTTTGAAAATCGACATCCGTACTCCACTTGTACTTGAATGCCGCAGATTCAATCATTGAAATTTGAATTGTGCCGGGGCTTATAACACAATTAAGTAAACCAATACAGCGAAAGAAAAAGAAATGAATATCATTGATATACAACATTCGATACAGCAATGATACAGTATGAATCAATATCAGAGATACAAGGAAGAAATGCTACAGCGGTAAATTAAATGAACAAGCAGGAGAACCAAAACTCCAAACAGCAATTGCAACTCAAATCCAATGCTCCAAAGCCAACTCCAAAATCACAAGCTCGAACCACCATCTCGTTTCACCAAGACGAGCAAGACTGGTGTGAATCGAAAGACTCCAATATCCAGGATCTCCAAAGAATTACAAGGAGAAAGCTGAAAACTACCGAATCGATATCTACTATCTACTATCTGAAAACCCCAACTCTAGACTGCCTGTGTGGAAAATAGTGGTACCCAGAGTTTAGAAAAGGAACAATAAACTCCGTTTCAGTCATGGGACTGGTATGAGCAAACAAAAACAGTTTATCCTTAAAAACAAACAAAAGAATTAAAAATTTGAAATCCGCAATGTTTGTTGGAAAATGAAACTACCATAAGGCCTCCCGCCACACACACAATGCAAACGCAGACTTGGGGAATATTTCTCCTTATGATAGTCAAATATGCTTGATACGTGAAAACCATTTGATATTATTATTAGTGCATAGTGGAAAATATTTTGAAAGTATAATATTAATCTTAGTCAGCATAGACATTTCGTACTATGCCTACTATAGCTACCATCCAAACAGTGGTGACCACCATAAGTGAATGGCAGGTTCTACAACTAAAACTGCACATGGCGCGTATTGGTGATTGGATTTCCAACAAATGGTCAGGCCAAGGAATTTCCCATTGCCACGTGGGTACGCCTCTGGAGGGACGCCCCGAGAACCTAACCGGATCTCTGCCAACACAAGGCCGGGTTACCTCTGTAACTAGGTAACTACTGACACGAGTATGTCATCCCCCGTTCGTAACCAACCATTATCCGAGCGCTCGATACCAACAATCACAAAGTAATGCATTTGCAGTAACCACATAGGTTAAATATCTGGGCTCCATACCATGATATCACCTCTATCCAGAAGGAAATGAACATAACCTCAAGGGGCGCTACCCCCAAATAACGTTGCCGCGTCTTTCCTGTTTCGACCATTCTGGGTTGTGAAGTTCGGCGAAGTCTCGTCCGCAAAGCTACGCTTTTTACAAAAGCCATGCTTTGATCAACAAATGATCAGCAACACTTCGTACGCCACATTACTTTGGGAATGTATTATAGGTAACCATCAATTACATAACCTTTGAGCTCGTACGTCTCAGAGAAGGGTGTTAAGCTGGGAGAATAAATTCTCCGCCACCAAACAGAAATGTATTTGATAGAAACCGGTTTTACATCTCAAGGTGTAATGTCAGACACACATACATACAAGTCTGTTCCGGGTTCAAACAGAACCGAAGGCACTTTCGAAGAAGCCCTTGCAAATTCGGGAATCTACAATCCTGATCTGACTTCCCATCACTTAGGGAATCTCTATACGGTAGCTACTCGGTGCAGAGACAATCGATAGGTCATCCTATCGTTCTCGCAAATACCCGGTCTTCACCACCGGTCTTCAAATGCTATCCATAACGTCGTATCATTATTCGGAATGGGTTATATGACACAAGGTCCTCTCCCGGCTAAATCGAATAATGAGCGCAATGTTTAAAAAACAAATGGATATGGGATTTCAGTTAAGTCACAACTTTAAAACCCAATACTTTTCTTTCAAATGATTAAACGAATTACCATTTATAAATCTTCTTTTTTAACCAAAAAGATTCACTTTCAGAAACCTTTCAATGGTTTAAACAATTTCCACATTTTAATCTTTTAAACAAAAGACTCACTTTTCAAGATCCCCTTTCAATTTAAAACAAGATTCATCAATCTTTTAAACAAAAGTTCATTCATAGCTTCTCAAGACAATTCCATTTCAAATTGGATTAACTCATTGAATCTTTAAATCAAGATGTAACTTATAGCTTTCAAAACTCGTTTCCAAAGATTATTCCATAATTTGGAAAATCATTTTCAATTCAAACTTGAAATCCCTCTAATATAAATTGGTAGTTCATTAATCATATGAAAGCTTTTATTGTTTGAAAACAAATTGTTTTTATTTCGAAAAATCCGATTTTTATCTATACAAGTTAACATTTTTGAGGTTAATTCAAATCCCCACAACAGCTATTAAAAATGGTTTGAAACCCATATAAACTTATATACCATTTTTAAATTATAAATACCCAATCTAGAATTTAATTTCAGATATTGAATTCCAATTTAAATTAGATTATTCAACTTTCAATTCTTTATTAAGTTACTCAGAAAAAACTTTCATTTTAAAAATATTTGTTTTTCAAAAGCCTTTCACTTTAAATCAAATCTATTTCCAAAACCATTTGAATTAAAAATTCAAATTCAAATTTTTTTAAAAATCCGTGACTTAACCAATTTCCACGTGCAATCCATATTTGTGTGTGTATAAGTGTGGTCCAGCGGTTTACACACAATAGTGCAATAACAATCATCACAGATATATCGATAAGCGGTATAACTTATAACGCTTATCTTCATTCACAGATAAAATAAATTTATCAATCACAAAGATTCATTATTACAATTCGATGTGGGTTTCGGATAACCAACTGGAATCCGACTCCCTGTCGCATCGAAATTCAAATGTTGTTTTACGGGCCAAGGAGTATTTACACAGAAACATATCACAAACATCACAGATCAATACACAGCAAATCACATCATAAAGCATCACATATTGAGGAATATCAACCCTCCAAACATCAAATAGAATCCAACATTCATAAGTCAAAGTAAATTAAATTATCTGATTTAATTTAAATCAGGTCGGTTACTTATGAATAATTTTTTTTATCATGGTTAATTAATGTTAATTAATTACAAATCAATTTGATTTATTATTCCTTAATTATTTATTAATTAAATTTTAATTTATAATTAATCCTCTGATTAATTATTCTTAATTATTTAAAATAATCAATTCTTAATTAATAATTACTTCTTAATCACTTTCATAATTTAATTGACCTTTAATTAGTTATCTTAATCAATAAATTAATTATCACTAATTTCTATTGATTAAGTTTTAATCACCACCATAAATTAAATCATTTCTTAATTAATTATCGTAATTAATTTATCCATAATCATAAATTAACTTCTAATTATAAATTAATAAATGGTTAATTACTTAATTAATTGACCTCATTTCTTAATTTTTCTTTAAAGTAATTAACATTTAATAACCGTAATTAATCTTTAATTATTCCTTAATCACCTAATCATCATTTAAATCAAATACTTGAAAAACATTTAAATTTGAAAACAACTAGAGGTTAAACAAGATAATTAGTCTAGTATAAATTTTTTTTTAAACCAAAAACCATTTTTAAACATTTGACTTTAAAACTTGAACCTTGTTTTATCAAATCTACTTTGGAAAACTTAATGAAATTTCTTTTGATCTAAATCCTTTTAAAACTTGAAGTCTTTAAATCCTGGAAAACTCAAAAATAAAGAAAACCCGAGCCATTTCATGTTCTCCCCGAGTTTTCTTCCTTTTTGCTTCGAGTTTCCCGAAAATCAACCTAAGTTGAATCAAAATTTTCAAACTTAAAGTTCTTTCCGTTTTTCTTAGCGTATCGAAAACTCACTCGGGTTGAAACTTGAGCCATCTTTATGTTTTCACGATAGTAACCCCGAGTTCTTTCTCTTCCCCAACCCAACATCTTCCAGATGCACCAAAGTGCATTGTGCACATGCACCGTCCACCGGCCTACCTCCGACCAATGTCGAGATCGTCCACGAGTCATTCTTGACCTCCTCGACGAACTCCACAACCCAGAAACCCAGCACCACCATGAATTTGAAACTCAACCCATTCAACCCAACATGGCTTTGACTATCCACTAGAAAGTACCCCGCATCACCACCACAAGCCTCCGAACGCCACGCGAACACAACCATAGCTGCTCCGATGAACTACGACCCCTTTCCCCCTGGTCCGATCCCCTCCGGCCCCATAATGACGATGCAGTTCAATTTTAAAAATAGACAAGCAAACTATCCCTTTGAACCCTAAAATATCATCGCTCCCATGCCTCGATCAATTATAAAATCAAATTGTATTTTTCCCATGATCATTGATGCTCATACAACCTTCACCAATGACCTTAACATCCAATTCATCGGAAATTAACGAGAATTTACAAAAATCCCTTTTTAGTTCAAACCCAAAATTCCAAAATTTATACTTACCTAAAAATCTTAATTTTCCTCTTAAAATTCATGATTTTGTAATATGAATCTGTTGGTAAAGCTAAAACACAAAATCAAAATTATAAATTTTTGACTTAAATTAAGCTATTACTGTAAATTCTAGTTTTTGAAATGATTGTTCACTGAATCCACCTGATTTTATTTTAAAAATGATATTACTAAATTACAATCATTTCACTTTTAAAGATTTATAGCTTGAACATGTTAGATAGGAAGCTGTGATTTTTCTTTATTATCTGATGAACTATACGCATGTAAAGATATTTAATAGAGAAACACATCCCTGTATCATACATATATAAATATAGGCATACTCATATATATCTATATCTAAACATAAACATGCATGCCTATTTATCAACTACTCAAGCAATTTCCTTTTCATCATACATCAATGTCAAACACATATCAAGTATAGAGGCAAAATTATGTGAGTTTGCTCACCTGTCATGCTTGTAAACAGAGAAGCAAGCTGGAAGCCTTTATTATTATTTATTTTTTCTTTTGTTTCTTCTTCAAATCTTTTGAAGCTTTCATAGTATGAATCGTTGCCTTTGTTTTATCCCAAATCAGGTTGTAGTTCGCATTTGCATTTCTTTGTTCTCACGTTTGCATATAGCAGCAAATTTCAAGATTTTGAATCTTCTGTTTTCCAGGTTTTAAAATTTGCTTCAGATCTTTGCTTTGAATCGCTCCAAATCAAGTTGCAGTTTGGCTCTGATCTGCTTTTAGGTTTTGAATTCAATTTTGCTTTGAGTTCTTTGAATTACTTTATGATTTTCAGATTTTTTACTTCTTTGTTTTGTTCAGGGCTGAAAGGTTTTGAGAAACTTGATTTTTTTTCTTTTGTATGTTATTTATACTTTACTTTAAAAGGAAATAATTTAAAATGCCACTCATCTTTAAACTCAACACTTGTTATATTTTTAAATTAATTAACTAACACACTTGTCTATTGTTTTAAAGTTAATATTTACAAATGTCATTTTGTACTAAATTTATGTTTAGACCTTTAGTTTTAAAAAAATTAGATTAAACCTTATTTTATTTTTATATTTACTAAAATCGAGTTTAAAAGAAACTTGCCACTTGGTTTCTTTGATGTTTACTTATCTTACACTTATTAATCCATTTCTTACACTTGTTATGTTTAAACAAAATTATGTAGAGTCCTTTTTCATTAATTTATTTACAAATTGTTTTTAAACCTTTAACTTAAATTGATCTATAAATTAGTTCTAAATATTTACATATAAAATTCTAATTTATATATATACAAACTAAATTTATTTCAAATACGAAAAGAAAGTGATTTTCTTAACCTTTTATTAATTATATATATACATACATACAAACATTATTTTATATTTATATTTTAATATGTTTATCTAACAAATTTCAAAAGATATATGTATATATAAACTATTTATATCAACTTAAAGAAAATAATACCTTTAATAAACACATATAATAGATTTTTTACCTCTTGAATTTCAAATCCCAAATTCAATTTTACAAAATACTTATTTTTGAATTCCAATTCAACATCCTATTTACAATAAAATTTTATTTCCAAGTATTCTATCAATAAATCCAAAAAAATTACTTATTCTACAAAAAATCGTCTAATTAATTCATAATTAAATTTACAATTTAATTTCAAAAATCAATCCAATTATCGAATTAAACTGGGTTAAAATCCGGGGATGTTACAATGCGTCGATCCTAAATCACTATGGATAGATGTGGTGGGCCCATCTGCGCAAGGGAAGAGCTATTCCAGGTTTTGAGGTGGATATTTTCGAATCTACACCTATAAATAGCAGCCTACGAGCTTCAGAAAAGGGATCTTCTTTAGGTTCTTTTACGCTGTTATTCTACCGAACTCCATTGTAACTCAATTATTATCAATTGTACTCTTGTAACCACGAGTGATAATCAATAAAATAGCAACTCTTCAAAGTAGATGTAGGCAGGAGATAGCCGGACCACTATAAACCTTGTGTCTTTACTACATTCCTTTTAATTTTCTAAGTGTTCTTCATATTTATATTCTCTACACATTTGATATCTGTGATCTGTGATTGTAAACGGGTGCTTTCATAGGCAATTGAGTGGTTGTAACTAATTTTGGCGCAAACATTTTGGTGCTTTCACTGAGAAGGCTGGCACTTAGGTGTTCTAAAACTTGGATTTCAGATTTGAAAGCTTGATGACTTGGATTTGGAAAGCTATGGCAAGGCAATCAAAAAGAAGACAAAGGATTAAAAGGTGTCAGCATGAAGGGAGTTAGGAGGCTTCCTTGGGAGCGAATCAAGTGTTGATCATCATCACTAGAGACGAGATGGAAACGATGCTCAAGAGACAAGAGGAGATGATGCAGAATCTACTTCGAAAAATTGGACGAGTTGGAGTGCAGAATTAGTGGAACGTAACTACAGGAGATGTTGGAGATAGGAATCGGGAGCATGGAGCAACCAGGGTTCAGAATGGAGCAGGACCATCCGGCACAGCACCAGAACTAGGGGCACTCACGCAGAGCATGTTGATCCAATCCCGAGCAGAGTACCAGGTGGAGTCGAGCACCATGGCATTGATAGAGGAATGGATGCTCGTCTAGGAGAGAAGATTCCAGGATTCCCTCGTGAAATCGGGGGTAGATCGGAGGCAACGGACGAAGTCTACAACTTGGAGATAGTGACAGATTGGCAGAGATGGTCAGACGAGCCATGAGAGGAGGACTAGTGAATAGAGACTTGGAGGATGTGAATAGGAGTCATTTTTCTCTAATGATCAGGCAAGCTAGGATCCCGCCATATTTCAAATTGCCAATACTGGAGATGTATGACGGGAGAACGGATCATGTTATTCACTTGACAAGGTACACAAGGCATATGGAGGTACTGAAGGCATCAAAAGAGGTCATGGCATGATGCTTCTCGTTGTATTCGACAGATATAGCAGCATTATGTTTTATACAGTTGGAGAGTGGCTCTATTGGCGCATGGGCGGAGCTGATTGAGGCAGTTTTGAGTCCACATAGTCTGACCTAAGAATGTGATGACTTTGACATCGATGAAACAATGGAAAGGGGAATCGCTCAAGGATTTCTTAACCATACTCAATGCGGTAGTGGCTTCGGTGGATCAATCTGATCCATCGATGGTTTTGATGGCGACAGTTTCGGGAACTGCAAATAATTCGGACTTCAAGATATCTTTGGAACGGGACCCACCAATGGATCTCAGGGAGTTCTACCATGAGACGGAAAGGTTCTTGAGGCAGGAAGATGCATATGCTGAGAGAGAAGGGAGAGAAGCTGAAGCTTATGCAGTAAGAGGTGGAGGCCCACCTAGGGAGGATCCAAATAAAGATGATAAAGGAAAATGAATGACAACGGTAGCACTTCGAAAAGGCCTCAGAGGGAGTCAAAGTTTTCTTCTTACATAGATTTAATTGAGACTCAAGAAAGGATTTACTTGGACACTCGAGGGCGCTTCCAGTATCGAAGGCCGGCGTGGGGGGAACCTTCTGAATACGAGCGACATCGGGTAAGCATTGCCAATTTTATGAGCTCAATAGGCACAACATAAACGATTGCAATTATTTGAAAGATGCCATTGAGGAGCATGTAAGGAATGGTTATCTACAACAATATGTAAGGAATCGAGCCATGGCAGTGGAAAAGGAGCGATCGCCGCCCACCTCGAACGAAGATGGCACTGGACCTAGGCAACGTCATCTTGTTATCAACTAAATAGATTTATGGCTTTGAATAAGTAATAGAACTCGAAGTAATACGACTAAATCACTCACACATGTACGAGATCGAGGATGGTCCCTAGGCATGCTTTGAGGCGATGATAAATCGTGTTTCTCTAGTCTATGAAATCCTATTTTTCTTTTCATTTTCTTGAAAACTTTGGTTTCTTCCTTGGATGTACAGATATTTATTTGGTTTTCCTTGGCTACAAAAACTCTTATTGTGAATGCTTAGATTTGGATCGATGTAATAAATATTACAGGTCTCGTAATCACGGTCCCGATCGGAGAGACGGGGTAGTGATCGCAAGTTACGAATCCCTTCGTTGGAGAGCGATGGAATGGACTCGTACACAATATAAAAAGTCCTTGGCCGGAGAGCCGAGGTCGGAGAATATAAAAAGTCCTTGGCTGGAGAGTCGTGACCGGAGAATATTAAAAGTCCTTGGCCGGAGAGCCAAGGTCGGAGGATATTAAAAACTCCTTGGTTGGAGACCCGAGGCCGAAGAATCTACAAGTCCTTAGCGGGAGAGCCAAGGTCGGAGAACGTAAAATCCCTTAACCAAGGTCGGAACAGGATATTGGCTCAAACTGGTCATGGATTTGGTTATTGGTAATTGGATATGAATGGATTAAATCTCGGTTGACAGATTCAGATAGCTACAAAGTTGGCTAAGGTTGTGGTTACAGGACTTTGAATTAGACGTCGACTCAGAGCAGTCGTAGACTTGGATATAGCTGTGGCACTTGGATAGGACGGCTTGGTAATAGATTGGATTATGAATCGAATGGTATGGCAATGAATGGAATATGGACTTTGGATGTTGGATTAAGAGCTATTCAAAACACGCTTTCTTACCACAAGGTATATTTTGGGAGGCAAATGTTATCCCACCTTTTTGTCAAGGCCGGTATATCAACAAAGTGGCTGGAGAGGATGGATATCAGGATTGGAGATCATTTGAAAACAAGGTTATGATCGATACCGTCAAAATTATACCGAACTCAATCAAGATGGGATCAGCTGAGAATGATGGGTAAGGCTATGAGAGGCTACATTTCAAATCTCAAGTCAATCGGAGATCGTATGCTTAAGATATGATCGATGCAAATCAAAGGGATCGGCTTCACTTCGTATCCATCATACTCGTATCGATCCAACTCAGCTTCACTTCACATCCATCATATTCGTATCGATCCGAATCAGCTCATTTCGTATCAATAAGTAATGGCGTGATTGGTCCAAGATCCACTACTTACAATGTTTTGTATCGATCAGCTCCGTATCGATATAAACTTGGCTTCCTCTACCGATATGAAATAGGCCAAAGATAATCGGTACAAATTAGCAGCATGTAATCGATGAGAAGCATGGGTACGAAAGCCAATAGATGGATGGATACGAAGTACGGGTACGAAAGTTGCTGGATGGATGGATACAAATAAGTGGACGACTCGGTCCAATGGCATGAAAGGTGGATCTTTCTTGGATTTTCTAAACACATCAACGATGCAAACTATATCGATAAGAAGAGAGGAGAATGCAAAACTTTGGATCGTTACGAATGCGATAGCCAACTGATGTACAAAAACTTGCATCGATCATAACTCATAATCTACAAGTCCAAATGCGATGAAATTTTGAGAGGAGCTTCCAGATGCACTCGAGAACCTCCATGATCGATCTCGGCACGATTGGACCACTTTTGGATTGATATGAATTGAGCACACGTCGATCTAAAATCACTATGGATCGATGTGGCAGGCCCATCTGCGCAAGAGAAGAGGTAATTCAGGTTTTGAGGTGGATATTTTCGAGTCTACACCTATAAATAGAAGTCTAAGAGCTTAAGGAAAGGGATCTTCTTCATGTTCTTTTACGCCGTTATTCTATCGAAATCCACTGTAACTCAATTATTATCAATTGTACTCTTATAACAAGCGAGTGGTAATCAATAAAATAGCAACTCTTCAAAGTAGACGTAGGCCGAAGATAGCCGAACCACTATAAACCTTGTGTCTTTACTGTATTCCTTTTAATTTTCTGAGTGTTCTTCATATTTATATTCTCTACACATTTGCACTCTATGATCTGTGATTGTAAACGCGTGCTTTCATAGGCAATTGGGTGGTTGTGACCAATATTGGCGCAAACAATAATATTTTGTAACTCCTGTTACAAAACATACCATTTATGGATCTGGTATTAAATATACTTTTCATTAAATTGGTTAATTAATATAACTATTATAACGGCCCAAAATTTTGGTTATTTGAAATTGGAATATTTACTTGGCTTTAAATAGTTAAAAGTTAATTTATAGATTTAATAACTTGAATTTCAAATATAACGATTTATTTGGGTAATCAAATTGTGGAATTTAATAACTAAAAATTGGTTAAATAGTGGAATCTGGGGTTTTAAGCTAGGTAAAAATAATTTCAAAGGCTTATTTTATTAATAAGAATAATGGTAAATAAAATTTTAAATAGGATTTAAAAGTGATCTGCTCAATTTCAAAAATAACTCGTTTGAATTAACATGTAAAAATAGCCTTTTGGGGCACATCTCGAATTTCGACGAAACTATTTCCATTGAATCTGTAATAGTGTATTATCATCGGATTTCAAATTTGGTAGCGTTTGGAGTTAAAGTTTGGTCGTACTGGTTAGAAATGCATTGCATTTAATATCATAAATTTAATATAATGATTGATTTCAAAAAGCTATCTTCTCTGTATGACCGAGTTAGGACTTGAAACTTGTTCCGTTGCATTTGGAATAGGGGTATAACATTAGAAACGCCTGGCGGCACGCGTCGATGAGGGTCTGGGATTTTTAGTTATCATAAGCGAGATATTTCGAATTTAAATAAGTATAAATATATAAATTGATTTGACTTCACAAATATCATGCTTCACATCGCAGACCTACAGCCACCCTACCTGGTCTACCGCCTCTTTCCATTTAAAACATGCTTCTCCTTACTTTATATTGCAAGCAGTGCAAGAAAAAAATGGAAGTTCAAAAATAAAAATCTCAGCATATATAAAATGTAAAATTCCCAAATCAGTTTTAAAAATCTTGTCTTAGCATAGCCTTCGACCTGATATGCTTTTCAAGAGGTACAGCTGTTGTCTTGGGGTGCTCATCTATTGTACAGAGCTTAGACATAGAACTAGGGTTTGGATTTCTAGGAATTGGGAGCATCGATTGGCTTGTTCAAGGTCATATTTGGATTCGTAGTGGGAAATAGCATCTCGGCGCATTAAATTGTGAGGTTCGATCATCATTTACTACTCGCGTCGCTATAGTATTTTCATCGAGGAATGAAAGGTCACATTTCGATTTGGGTAGGTGGGGCTGTGGCGAAGTGGTTTGATTGAACAAGGAGGGCGAGGAGATCATGTAGGTGATGTCGAATTGGTCGATGGTGGTTTGGGAGGCTCGTGCACTTACACGATCGTGTCGTGTATATGGGTTTGCTGAAGAAGAAAGGGAGTGGGAGGATTGAGGAAGAAGGGATGAACAGTAGTGGGCTGTGTTTAATATATAAGGTGATATTAGTTTTGTGTTTGTCATCAAGTTTATTAATTAATTTATATTGATCGTTATTCTCAAAAGTATTATATCTTCTTCACACGATGTCAGAATTGAACGAAACGAGTTGCGTTGCACTCGTATCTACAAATACTACGCATAGGAATGGGATTGGAGTCGATTGGGGCTGGCAGGAATTTGTATTAAAATTAAACGCTTGTTTAATTTTAATTCGAACGAAACGCTTAAGCACTAACTGGAAACAAAGGTGAGCAAATCTCACTCGTTTGGATTTCTGTTTTTAGTTTTAAATGGTTAAAATTATTCATTGGTCGATTGACGAATTAATAAATTATTTCCTCTTGGATGTTATGTTATATATATATATATATATATATATATGTATATTAGTATATATATGTATATATATAATAGTAGTTGGATAAATTCTCGTCTATTGGAGCGAATGAGACACTATGCGCCCCGTATAATAGCGGATGACCCTATATTACGAAATATCCCACCTTGAAGCGGGATTGGTATTTTATGTTATATAACATCTGTGGTTGCAGGAAAACAGGTTGGAGGGATCCAACTGGATTCCTCAAAAATGTTGATTTTAATTTCATATATAGGGATATATGATGTGTTTGAATAATCTACGATAGATTATGATATGATTTTATCTATTGGATGCTATAGTAGCACTGATGTAGTATTAGGTATTTTAAAATACCAAAAATATTATTTTTGAATTAGAAAAGAAATTAAAAGGGGATTTTGGAAGTGACATATTTATATTTAGTTTTGGGATTATTTAAAGAGCTTTTGTTGTGGATAAAATTTATGATTTGATTTTGAATTTGTATTTAACTATTTCGTGAAATAATTTAAATAGAGATTTTAAAATAATGTATATAAAATATTTTTAAACAATAAATTTAAGTGGTATTTGTTAAATGGAAAAGGGTTTTAAAAATCGAGATTTAAAAAGTTTGAGAGAATAAAGGGAATTTGGGAATAAATATAAATTTGGTTATATTGGATTTTAAATAAGATTTTTAATTTACAAAATGGAAGTAGAAATCGAGATTTGATTGGTTTTGGAACATAGTTTGAGTTATTTAAGGAATTGATTTATAAATGGGAATAAATTTAGAAATCGATTTATAAATAGGTTTTTGCTAATGTAAACTTGTATAAGCTACGAAATGAGATTATGAAATTTATAGACAATGTCTATAAAAAAAGTGAAATGATTATTATTTGATAAATTGGAAATAAAAATTCACGATGAGAATTTATAATAAGATAAGGTAATCGGGTTAAAAAGAAATGGTAGATCCTATCTTTGGAATGTGAAAAAGGTTATGGAATTGGGAATGTGATCCATATGTTATGAATCGAGAGAGATTTATGAATTGAAATTGGATATATTGTAATTTTAAAAATATATTTTTATCAAGAGGTTAAGTTTGGATTTTTAATTATTAAACTATGCAGTTTTAAAACTATTAATTGATTAAAATATTTCTGGAAGTTAGTTATTTAAATACTTAATTTTTTTGAAATGAATTATAAGTTTTATAAACAAGTTTTGTAAATCGATTAGAAATTTTATAAATAAATTGGGAGTAGTCATTGATGTTTATTTTAACAAGTTCTTTGATATTTTGAATAATTATTTAACCATATCTTTGAAATTTATTATTATTTTGTATATAGTTTAAATGTAAGTAATTGGAATTTATTTATAAATAATCTCGAGATTGTAATCCAGATTTATTAAGCGGATATGATTGTATAAGTGAAGTGTTATAATGGGAATTTTGGAAATTTAGGGAATTTCCAAAATAGTTAGACTCGAGAACTTCGAAAATGAAATCTAAATTCAGTAAAGGAGTTATTAATTTAGTTGGATTATAAATAAGTATAATCGATAAATTTTGGAAATTGTAAAGGGAATTAATAAAATTTGGGAGTTTATGAAATAAGTACGAAATGTTTCCGTAGTATGAAATATTAGAAATTATTGTTGGGAAATAGACTTATAACATTTTCCCAAGTATTGGAATTAAAGTTTTGGAGATACTTTAGTGACGAAATGATTTATATAGAAATATTTTTCTAAGTAATGAATTAAGTGGAATTGGAAATATTTCTAAGTGTTGATATGGGTTGAAATATCCTGTTATGGATTTAAGTTTTTGAAATCGTTTTCTAATATTGAATTATTGAAAGAGATTCGAATATATATTTTGTAAAGATATTTCAAAATAAATGTTTGGATGACATATAATATGGTCTAGTGACGCTTATGTGCGTAATTTAATAGTTAAATAACTGACTATCAAATATGGCCAGATTTGTTGATCGCTTCGAAGAGATTGGGATCAGATTTAATTATCAGAAAACCACTTCGATCCGATTTGCGCATTACGAATTTTGATATCTCGAAGATAACGGAGATGGTGATCTTGAAGGAGATTCAGTTTGTTACGACCCAGAGCAAGTTGAATGGATGAATGTTGTCGTTTCGTCATTGTTTGTAAGGCAGTGTTAGCATTGTAAATATGAATGCTACTCTAAAGATAAATGTAACCACAAGCCTCATCAAGAAGGAATGACCAGGGGAGATGCGGTAGGTCTAAGTAGGTCGCACCCAAGTAGGGTATGTTATCACTTTTCTAGATACCCTTGGATATATTATATTATAATTATGGATCTGGTTGTGCATGGAAAAGAGAGCGCTCGATTAGGGTGGGAACACCTGGAGTGATAACATATTTGGCACTATGTAGGTCAGGGGTAGGCCGGTCCTGCGTTGGAATGAATCGTTGGATACGATCTTGTTACATTTCTCTAGAGATGTATTATGATGGGTCGCACCCCAATAACCCAGTCATTGTGTGGAATCCAATATCCACTACGAGCCTTGCGGTTTTGATTGTGCCCAACTGTGCTGAAACGTGTGATGCAAGCATTTCGGCTATTTTCTAATTTGTTTTCTGTAGACATTATTATAATATCATATGATTTTGATATAAAAAAAATTTGGTTATCGTAAGGTAAAAACCCGTCGTGTTTATATATGACGCGGTCTTATGAGATACCTTTGTTTTTAAAGGATTTTTGAACTAGTAATAATTCAAATTGAGTGTGTTTTCTCATGCTGGTTTTCCAGACTAACTTGGGTGTTATTTTTTATAATGCTTGGGTCAGACCGAGTATTATAGATTCAGGTTAGAATACTACGGAGCTCAGGAGACGAGCTGGAGGAGATTCAAGCGTATTCCACGCATTTCATTATATTCCGTTGTTTGTGTAAAACTGAATGTTCAGTATTTGTGAGGACAAGTTATTATAACAGTCCAGATTGATTGTTGATTTTTGCATTCTGATGATTGTGTGTATATTAACAACTACAGATTCTTTTGTATTAAAAACTATGTTATTATATATATATATATATATATATATATATTGTTCCGCTGTGATTGTGAGATTCTATGTTATTGTTTCTGTTTTCTTCTATCTCATATTTTCATCACCCTTAACAATCCGCCTTTTTGTTTAATTTGAGTTGACATGAGCGGTTTATTTTCTGCTTTGATTGTATAGAAAAGTGGGTCATTACAACCATATTATATCAAGTATATAATAGAAATAAAATACCTTTATCGAATAAGATTAGTCAATGAGTTAGATATATGTAACAAATTACATAATTGCCTCTAGGGCATACCTTTAATGCTATCAACAATACCTTAAGGGGAGCAACCCACATAGCCATATTGCATAACTTATGTTTTTGTCATTACCAGATGTGAGGCTCGAGGCAACGACTACTTTTTTAGCAAATCTCACTTGAAATGCTAACATCGCCCTTCAGGCAACAAAGCAATGCCAACATTCGTTCATACAAATTATTCGAGATATGAACAAATAGAAGGCACTACTTGTATTACATCCATTTTGGAATCAGCTTTAGGATTAGTACCAAGTAATCCTTGCACTTCAAAGAACTCCACCTTCAATTTCATCATCTTGATGTCCCCAATTCGAATGTTTATGCTAGTTTGAAGTTTTTTTTGGATAACTCATGCTTATCTAATCTCGGTCTCTCCAAACTAATAGACGATAGTTTCAAAACTGGATAATATTCGATAGTTGGTTATTTAACTAATAAATAAGCAAACAACCAATTGGAGAATTTAATTTCATATAGAAACCAAGCACGGTTAAACAGACTAGCAACTACTAACTTCTTAATTAATCCTTTCATTAATTAAATCCATTTTCCTTTTTGTGCAAGTAAATGGATTCATATGGAAATTAGACCAAATATACTTTCCACCCGATTCCAATTTCAAAATTGTACTATCACTTGATTAACAATGTAGTCGAATAAGTTAACATACTACCCTTGCCTCGATGTGCATTCTTAAATCCTCACAGACGAGTTTCCATACCATTGAATTTGGTGTTAAGTATGAAAAGAATACATTCCATACCACCATAAGTTGCAAAGATCATTAATTAAAATCAAATCTTCTACACTTATCACGTTTTCGATATTTAACTTACTTTTTCCCTTGCCTAGAAACAAGGTCATGTAAGCCAAGTCACTGGTTGCACCTGGCCTTACCTTAGTTAAAACACTCCTATTATAGATCTCGCAGATAGAGGATCAATCTATTCATCGTCTTTTAATGCCAAACGTAGGACTACTTAATTTCCATAAGTAACTAAATTCGTATATAGAAATAATACTTCATATACTTAATATCAATCTTTGATTTCAAACTTAAACTATCCTTTGGTTAGCAACAAAGCCATTCAATTAGGGGTATTATTAACTCTCAAATCTTGGCTCAAAAACATTCTTATCGTTTAGGAAAGATAGAAGTTTTCCTACCTTGAAGCTTAATGACAAGTATAAGAATTCATAAATTTCGTATAATTATTTAACAACCAAAGTATTATAAACCACTTCTTTTCACTTTTTTCGAAACCATTTACTATAACAAGAATGTTATGGTCCATGATCTCCTGCCTTTTCTCGAAAACATTTATTACAACAATAGTGTTGTGATCCATTCTTTCTTCACCTTTTAAAAGTACTTCTAAAAACTTTTTGAAACATAGTTTGAAAAATGTATTTAAAACATCCCTTTAAAGATGGTCGCTTTTAAACAAAGCTTGACTTTTGAAAATAAAGGATTTTTCTCTTTAAAATTTAAACCTCTTGCTTAAATAACTCAAATAAATTCTTAATAATATGTTTAAATCTTCAAACTCTTTTTAAAATATTTATAAAAATTTTAAAGACATATTTGAAAATATATTTTAAATATCTAAAGTGGACGACCTTATATTCTTTACTAAAGCCGTAGATTTTCAAAGTGCATCCATAGCGATTATCGCTATATGAACTGGAACTTTAAAATTTTATTTTCTAAATCAAATAACTTTTAAGCTACATTTCTTTCTATATTTTTAAACCACTTTAATACCTTTGCAAATAGGTTTGAAAGAAAAACCAAACTCCTGTTTGAAAAAACAAACATTTCAAAGCACCTTTAGAAATCAAACAACAAAGTTGCATAAAAGTGGACTATAGAAATCCAATGCCGCACTTAAAACATCCATGAAAATCCAATTGGCAACAAAAGTATTTCCATGGCAAATCAAATTCATAAATTATTTTAAAAGGTCACAAAGAGGCTTCGGAGCTACATTAGCGCTTAACCCATGCTGCTGCTACTTTCCTTAAAGAAAAGATTCAACCTTTAAAATATATCAATGTTTTGCACATAACATAGCCAAGACATCAAGCATTTGGCATTCAACAATTCATACAACGTGTATGTAAATGAAATTAAAATCAACAATGGTGAGGAATCCTTTAGGAACCCTCTACAAAAATCAAATCTTTCGGGGTGTTCGAGTAGTGACCTATTCGCTATGAAACACTGACTTCTGTTTCCTTATTTTCATCCTCTGTAAAACAATGGTTATTTATGTCATCCACTTCCAAGTGGAAATCAAGTCAAAACAAGAAATATACGCAAGCAAGTCACATATACATACGCTACAATTTTTTACAACATGTCATCATCATTTGAAACTATTTTAAAGTGAGATATCTCTCTTTAATTCTTGACCAAGTTTACCAAAGAGCAAACGCTTCACCCTATAAGCAAATAAACACTTCCATATTACTTCCTCTCCTTGCTAGCTCGCTATGCCTACAAAACCCCTTAGGGTGCTCACGGCTATGACTTGATCAAGGGGAAAATGCTCCAAAACTTGCGAATTTGAGAAGGCGATGATGTTAACAATATTATTTCAAGTTTATTTAATGATTTAGAAGAGAAAGAATGTGATTTTGAAGAGTTTTAACCTAAGCAAATAAGATTGGAGAAGATGAAGAAAAGAGAGTTAAAGAAGAGATGGAAAGGCAAAAGAGAAATGGAAACAAATGGTGCACTTATGTAGACTTTTGGAAAATGGCAAATTATTTCCAATGTCCCTTAGCCAATTGACTTAATTATCCCTTCCAAATGCCTTCTTTCATACACTTTTTCAAGTGCCAACTCATGCGGCACACTCCTTTCACATGGCCATGTACTTCCATCATGATGATATGTAGTACTTAGTATTACAACACTTAAAATAAGAAAGAAAAGTCTTCCTTAGTTTTTTACTTTACTTTATTACATTATAAAAGCACTAAGGACTCCTTAGTTTGATTAAACCACTAGGAACTATTACTTATTAATATATGAGTAAGTATATGTTACAAAAGTACATATATGTGAACAACTACGTTGCGATGAATTCCATTTTATAAAAAAATCGAAAATCCAAAAAACGAATTTTGTTCACATTTTCAATATTTCATTAAGTTCGCCATCATTGCTTATTAATTAAAAGAGGGTTGTTCGATTATTAAAAACTATTGATTGAATATTTAAAATTAAATAAATATTCACAAATCAAAGCTATAAAATTCCGGGTTATTATATCCTCCTCCTGTAAAAGAATTTCAACACCAAAATTTCATCACAATCGAACAATGCAGAAACAAGCCATACTAATACATAAAATTCCACTTAAGACCGTATGATGTGAACGAATCATCCATACACAATATTTGACCACTTGTTCAGATACATAAATTTTTCATCAAACTAGTATAGATCACTTAACTTCTCCATTGCGGAACCCTGATCTAGTTGCTTGATTTGATGCTTATCTTTTCCTTACATAGTTCTAAAATATGATAGAAAATGCTCAAATCATCTCAAGAATCCATCTCAAGTACTCGCCATCGAGAAATTAAGTGAAAATGCTTAGTTGGGACTAGTTTATAACGGCCAGAAATCATATGCCTAAACTCTGGATCAAAAAGCGTCATGCGAATTAATTGATCCAAGTCCAACTTATGGTTTACCTCTTTTGGATAACTTAATACTTATACTACTCTAATTCTTTTTTCTTCCAATAATTATTTATGAAAACATTTCATAAAGACATAACTTAAGTTTTATACTTATATAATACTGTACTACATTCTGAGAGTATATACAACTATCTGATTTACACTTTAATCTCTTCTTCTTTTTAATTAAATTCTATAACGTCCCGCCTTTTCGCACGCTTTAAATCGACACACGTGCCAATTCAAACCATACAGAAGGGCGGATTGATATAGGGTAAATAAGAAAAACAGAGAAGAGAAAAAAAACTAAACAGAATCTCACAGTGGAAGGACAAAATATAATAATAAATATACAGTTCATAAAAATGTTTACAAAACATTTGATTCTTCTTCATACAATAAATATCAGAGTTCACATACCAATAAATACCAATGCAGCAGAATTAAATAGTGTAGTGGAGTAATATTGTAGATAGTAATACTACAAATCTTCGTCTTCGTCCTCCAGAATAAAATCTTCAAATCCTGAAACGCTCGGACTGACCCGAGCGAACTGAAAAGACAAAACACTCGAGTCAGAACTAAAAGATCTTATGTAAGTTAAATCAACAGGGATAAATATGAATGTAGTAACTTAAAAGATGCTCGGGATTCACATCTATTAAGGATCCGTTAAACTATTTACTATATAGTATATTTTGCTATAATAATAGTGTCTAATTGTAAAATAAATTTACTTTTAAATAGCGTTAAGGAGTTACCCAATCTCCCCCTTAACACAATAATAGTCCCAGTAGTCCATCCAATATCATAGTCCCTCATGATCGGGAAGCCATCAGAGGATACCACACGGGCTACGGAAGAAATCCAAACTCGTACAAGGCGCGATAGGGTAGGTGACATGGCACAACTAGGCAATGCCAGGGTAGATATACCAATTACGCTTCCGGGTCGGTGGTAACGCGTAGCGTGCAGCTACCGCCCACCTTGAACAAACTCCCCCAAATCAAAGAAATCAAAAGTGAAGGTGGCCACTGAATCAATCCAAAGTCAGAGTATAGTATAGAGGGGAAGTGTCCAATCAAAGGTGCTACCTTATTAACCCGTCAATCGCTCCTGTTTTAGCCACCTTATGCCAACTCACGGGAGTTGGGTCCACGTATTTACCTTATAGGAAACGCCGCCACCAACCTACTTCATTCTGGAATCTCCACCGCGTACACGGTTGTTAAAATGGTTTTCGCAGTTGGCAGAGAGTATGACAACTTCCGATCCCGGTCTCTTTAACAACCAAACGTTATTATAACACCGCGGTCATTTAAAAATAATTTTACTTTCAAAACCAGAATAAAATATCTATTTCAAAACCGTATAAATACGATATCCTTTCCATTCCAAAACAAACTCATTTGATTTTTTTTATAAACCCCAAATTAATATAATACCATTTTATTTCAAATATATTCCTTTTCCAAAATCATATTGCTTTAAAATTTATAATAATTGGAAACCAAACATTTGAATTATAACTTTCAAACCATAATACTTCGAAAATTCATAGCTTTAAAACCATAACTTCTAACATGGATGGTTTGGGTATTCAAACGGTATATAGAATAAAATAGTTTGCAATTAAAATTTCTTTATAAAATACGATAATTTCCACGACTTACAATTTATTTCATTTAAAATTAAGTCAAAATTCATAAATTTCAAGATCGCTTTAAGTTTCAATAACCACTTCAGTTTCAATATATTTCAAATTTCGGATATTAAACAATTAGAACTAAGGTTGGAAATTTCTATCCAATAATTTAAAGTCCTATTATTTAGTTTGAAATATTTGCATAATAAACCAGTAATCATTTAAGTAAAACTCAAATTACTTTTATCTAAAAAATTCCTTCAATTTATTTATATTAGAAATATTCATTTAATTCATCTTGAAATAAAATTCATTTATAAATATCATACCTTTTTTTTTAATTTCCAAGCTAATAAATTCTACATCAACTTATGAAGTTAATTTCTTAATTAAGCTCGATTCCAAATAAAATTTTCCATTTAACTCCCAATATTAATTGGTTTAAATCATTTAAAACTCTATATATTCTCAATATCTTAACATGTACTTAACCATATAATATAAAATAATCAAACTCCATTATTCATCTTATTTATTTTATTTAACAAATTTATACACAGCTTAAATTCAATAATTTAACTATATATGTACATAAAATAAGATTTTATATAAGATCAAAAAATTAATATTTATTAAACCGTATCCTATCCAAAACCATAAAATCCTTTAAAAATAATTTTATATATATACCGTGGTGCCTGTATATAATTTTCTATCATATGGTCAAGTGATACGGATATTTATCATTTCAATCCGCAATTTAGCAATAAAATGCGGTTGTATATCATTTCAAACCGCAATCCCGAATGAAATGAAATGCATAACAACTTGTAGTTAATATAAATAAACATCCATCCATCCAAATACCAATCATCAACCATTTATTACAAACCATCATCCAATTTAAACAAACATTAATATAGAGCATATAAAATATAACAGGTAATAAATAACAGGTATTAACTAACAGTTTATATTCAATAATAAATTTAATAAATGTTTAACTAGCAGTTTATATGCAAATAAATAAATTTTAACTGTCAAATTTATATGCAGTAATAAAATTAATTAACAGTTAAATTAAAAAAATGCGATGTAACTGAGATGATGAATAAAACATGCCAAACAGTCATAAATAAATATCTACTCATATCTTAAATCAATTTAACAAACATAAGAAACCTTAGAAGTTGTGAGAGGGTTAAAACACTCACCTTTGATTTTAGCCCATAAAAATCCAAACAAAAGCGCAAAACTCAACAATCTCCAAATTCAACTAAATCAATTTCATGTTGTCCGGAATATAAATTTGAATCCAACAGATGAAATCATGCGTGAATCAAAGTTTATATGCAAAAGGTATTCATGTTACAAGAAGTGTTATTAAAATAAAAATTTTTACGCATTAAAAAATATATAAATAAACAAATTTTAATACTTACGTTTTCTCAAGATGAGGCTTCAGGAAAAAATTGAAGAACAACTAAGATGAGGACAGGAAGTATACGAAAAATGAAAAAGAATCATTTTTGTAAAAGAATGGTTTTGGAGTTGCAAGAATAAGAGCTTTTGAATATGAGGTGTTAGGAGAAAGAAAATGTAGAAGAAGAAATAAGATGTAGGTTATTTATAATTAGGAAATGAATGTGGAGGGACAAAAAAATGTCACGTTTTATTATTAAAGCTTCAGGCATTAATAATAGATAAGGGAATGTACGTAGGAATGGAAAAGTTTGCAAACGAAAGTAGAATTTTGTACGCATTTAGGTTTTTATCTACGCAAAATAAAATATTTATACTTACCTTAAAAATGAGAACGTTCAATTTTGTTTTCTCAAAATGATCTTTTATTTCCATTAAAACATCCTTTTTGTTTAACACAAAAAGTGCGTTTCTTTTATTAAATCTATTAATTGCAATCATCGTTTCCTTTCTTTTTAATTGAAACATTTGAATTACATAAATTGCAGTTACTTACAAAGTTAGATTTCAAACAGATAACTAAAATGGATAAAGAAATAGAACAATTGTTTGTTTAAACACATTTATAAATTTATTGTTTATACATAAGCGTAATAAATATATTATTTTTCGATTCTTGTAATCAGTCTGTAAGCTAAAACACAGTTCAAATAAACATATATTTATTTCTTTAAAATCAATCTTTCTGTTCTTATTTTAATGAAATTAAACGTACATTTACAAATGAAACATTCATTTTATTGGTGTAAATTTTCTTTTATTAAATCAAACTTTCCTTATATTTTCATAAAACATATGTTGTTTTATTTACACCTATTTATATACAATTAGTATTCTCTCTCCTATTAATTGGAAATTTTCAATTACATTAATTTCAGTTGATTAAGTTTCAAAATGGACTAAATGAATGTAATGAGAAGTATACCAATTATCTCCTATCTAATAGTAATTTAAACATATTAGTACGCTATTGGATACAAACAGTAATTATATATTTCTTACTATATTAATAGTTTCTCATCTTGATTTACTTATAAATTTATAATTCTTTAAACCCAATTCCATCTCAATTTAACGTAGCTTAATTCATCCATTATAAAATCTATTTTAGTTTCTTAAAATAACACCTTTATTATAAATTGAATCCAATTTATTTTAATAAGTTTCCAATTAAACGGATTAGATTTAATTCCAACCCTTAAATTGAGTCTAATATAAATCAATACCACAATTAACACTTGTCTCACATTTCATTCCATTGATATACTCAATTTCATCTTCCATGCAAATTTTATTTCATTACCTAAATATACACCTATTTAAATTTTAAATTTGAAGGAATATTATGTTTTTTTAAATGGTATTTCTATATATTGAACACATAAATTACGATCTTCAAATACTTTACATTATAACTTACTCTACATTCTATAACTTACTTTACATACTTTTTCGTATTAATTTTTTTAATTATCAAAATTTCAACTTATTCCCCAAGTCCACAAATTATTACTTAACATAAATCTACGCTTTTATTACTTTACGTTCACACTTCCGTTACTCTATAATTAATCACCAAGTAACGTTATCATCAAACCAACATTAATTAATATACTAAATGCTTACATTTATTTCTCTATATCCAATTTGTTTCAACTTTATTTACATTGATACTATTCCCTTATTTTGGTTATTACTTAACAACTTGTTCTAACCTTATTTCTTAAATTTCCGTTATTGTAAACCTATATATTTATATATATATTTAAATTAAATTTAAAATTCCAATTCAATCAACCATTTCAACATGCAACTTGTAAAAACTGCTAACAGGTATGAATGAAATTATCATTTATTTCACATTAACTGCCATAATTTAGTGAATTAATTGAAATTGATTACAAATTAACTTGACAACCTAATAAAATAGGTAACGTACAATAAATATTGTCATTAACTCTTAATTGCACTTTTAGAGGTTCATTATTTACACCCTAAATATTGTAATTACTTACCTAACACTGGTTTTACTCAATTAACATTTATTACAATCTATTTCAATATTTATTAGTTCTCTTATATTATATTTATAACCAAGTGTAACTTTTAACTTGAATTGGTTGGATTTCCTTTCAAGTTATTAATAATTAACTTATACTAACATATTCCTTAATTTATTCCAATTACCGTTACAGTGTTTTTTTATTGCAAAATCAATTAAATACTTTCCTTTCTTGTATTAAATTATACACCTGTATAATCCTTTCCACTATTCATTTATTGGAATTCTATTTAAAATTTCAATCTCTGGAAATAACTCATTTATTATACTTTTGCGTATCAATAAACAAGGTTCCAAACAAATAGGATTTATTAAATTCAATTTTTATAATTAAGTCTATTACAACCAATGAAATATTTCATAGGTTAATTATTAACATTTTCTTCGTTACCAATTATAACAATTATATTTCTTTATAATTTAATTCCAAAATCTTACAAATATGACAAATTTAATTAACGAAATTTACGGGTCGTTACAATCTCCCCCACTCAAAATTTTTTGTCCCCGAAAAGGAAAAGAAGGGAAAAGAAGAAATGAGAGATCAATATATCTTTCTTAAATATTAAATTTATAAACAAATAAGTTTACGAAATAAAATAATTTAAAATAAAATATACCAATTTATACCATTTAAATCTTTTATACATAAATTATTAAAGTTTGTAAAACATTTTCAAATTTTTTTAAGTCCAAAATTTAAGGAAAATTTTGGAAGAGTCTCCTTTGTACGGAGAGGCTCGGGAGAAAATAAAATATTAAATATAACAAAATATCACATATAATACCCAAAATATTATATCCCAACACGGGAAAATATATAAAATAGCGCTATAAACCGTAATCCGAAAACGTACCTATTTGTCGGGCAATTTACGCTTAATTTATGGAACCAAAAGCAGTAGCAATTGCTTCCATAACCTGCATTTCACTTTTAAAATCCAACGGGTTAAAAATTTATATAAAGTGAAATATTTAAGTGGTTTCAATCACTAACAACAAATCAATACAACGACCATCAATTTCAACAACAGCATACACACTAAATACAAAACACACATTCAATTAAACAAACAAATAGTTGTTCAGGCTCAAAACTTTTAAATTGTACGGAATGAAAAATAAACTATCAAGTGCATCATTTACTCAACAGTCTTAGATGAAACAAAATAGATTATATTTTTCCATCCAAACAATTTCAAATCTCCTTACCCAAACAGCCATAACCAAACAATAACAATTCCAACCAACAAATCAAATTAACTTATTATTAATTTTATTTCATACATTAGTTGTTTGATTTCCTTTCTCTCATTCATTGAGTGATTACTTCATTTATTTTCATTTATTACTTACAATATTCATTTTTTCATTTTAATGTCATGTAAGTTTCTTCTTTATTGCATCATATTTACTCATTTCTTTATACTTAATTTCGTGTATTTACTTAAGTTTTTAGTTGCTTAATTACAATACCTACTTTCCATTATATTCAATTAGCAGCATTCAAGTATACTTAAGTTTATACAACTACACATCAATTCTTATTTATTAAAAAACTTCATTAAATTCTTTCATTACCTCACATTTATTTCTTGTATAATATCTATTATTACATCCTCTTATTAGTATTTCAACTTTTAATATTCGGTAAGTTATATATATGCTTTTAGAGAATGTAATTGAAAGTTATACAAGTTTTCCCATTTCTTTTAATTAATTCATCGTTCAATAAATTTTTACCTTTTTCTTATGAGTTACAATTTCAACTTCCTTTTTATTTCCTTTATAACTTGGCGTTAAATCTCTTACCTAAATTAGAGGTTTCCATTTATTAATTACTTAACTTTCATTTCACTACCATAATTGAAACAATTAATTAATGGAAATTTAAGAATTTAATACCGGGTTAAATTTTCAATTTATTTTAAAACAATAGATAAATATATTCTTACAACTTATATATCTCTAATTATATTTAAAACAATTCAAAATTTATATATTTTTTAAAAATGAATCTGCAGTAGAACTACTACAGTGGCCTTCCCCCTTCGAAACTCGAAAATGAAAGTCGATGATGCGGCTGCCATCACCGAAATTATTTTCCAGCGACAGAGAGGAAAGTACAAAACTTATTTTCTTCAAAACCTTCTTTAAAACAATTCTTCTGAATTATAATAAATATTTATATCAGAAAGTACTTATAAACAATATTATTATATTCCAAAATTTATTCGAAAGAAATTTCAAAACCCCAGATCTTAAGTTCTAAATTTCCCAAATTTCATTTATTTTATTTTTCAATCTTATTTCTATTATTATTTATACACTTTATTACCTAACAACCAATCTATTGCAGCCAAATACCGATATCATTTGAAAAAAATTATTTTATATAGAAAATATAATAGGCAAAATTATTTCATTCACCTATATTAAAAACAAATATTATGTCGGTCTGTCCTTTTAAGTGTTTAAAAATCCCTATTGATGTCATAGCGTCCCATGCACCAACCAGAATTTATAAATACAAAACAGAATAGATTAACACAATATTAAAACCTTTTTATAACACTAACAAATACGCTCTCTCATATATATACACTCAGCGACTCCCATAGGGTATTACTACCTTATTAGTAAAGAGTCAAAACCCACAAAGCTAAGGTTTATCGCTAAACCAAAGCTCTGATACCACGTTGTAACGTCCTGCCTTTTCGCACGCTTTAAATCGACACACGTGCCAATTCAAACCATATGGAAGGGCGGATTGATATGGGGTAAATAAGAAAAACAGAGAAGAGAAAAAAAACTAAATAGAATCTCACAGCGGAAGGATAAAATATAATAATAAATATACAGTTCATAAAACTGTTTACAAAACATTTGATTCTTCTTCATACAATAAATATCAAAGTTCACATACCAATAAATACCAATGCATCGGAATTAAATAGTGTAGTGGAATAATATAGTAGATAGTAATACTACAAATCTTCGTCTTCGTCCTCCAGAATAAAATCTTCAAATCCTGAAACGCTCGGACTAACCTGAGCGAATTGAAAAGACAAAACACTCGAGTCAGAACTAAAAGATCTTATGTAAGTTAAATCAACAGGGATAAATATGAGTGCAGTAACTTAAAAGATGCTCGGGAAGACACCAGAGGATACCACACGGGCTACGGGAGAAATCCAAACTCGTACAAGGCGCGATAGGGTAGGTGACACGGCACAACTAGGCAATGCAGGGTAGATATACCAATTACGCTTCCGGGTCGGTGGTAACGCGTAGTGCGCAGCTACCGCCCACATCGAAAAACTCCCCCAAATCAAAGAAATCAAAAGTGAAGGTGGCCACCGAATCAATCCAAAGTCAGAGTATAGTATCGAAGGGAAGTGTCCGATCAAAGGTGCAACCTTATTAACCCGTCAGTCGCTCTTGTTTTAGCCACCTTATGCCAACTCACGGGAGTTGGGTCCACGTATTTACCTTATAGGAAACGCCGCCACCAACCTACTTCATTCTGGAATCTCCACCGCGTACACGGTTGTTAAAATGGTTTTCGCAGTTGGCAGAGAGTATGACAACTTCCGATCCCGGTCTGTTTAACAACCAAACATTATTATAACACCGCGGTCATTTAAAAATAATTTTACTTTCAAAACCAGAATAAAATATCTATTTCAAAACCGTATAAATACGATATCCTTTCCATTCCAAAACAAACTCATTTGATATATTTTTTATAAACCCCAAAATAATATAATATCATTTTATTTCAAATATATTCCTTCTCCAAAATCATATTGCTTTAAAATTTATAATAATTGGAAGCCAAACATTTGAATTATAACTTTCAAACCATAATACTTCATAAATTCATAGCTTTAAAACCATAACTTCTAACTTGGAAGGTTTGGATACTCAAACAGTATATATAATAAAATAGTTTGCAATTAAAATTTCTTTATAAAATAAAATAATTTCCGCGACTTACAATTTATTTCATTTAAAATTAAGTCAAGATCCATAAATTTAAAAATCACTTTAAGTTTCAGTAACCACTTCAGTTTCAATATATTTCAAATTTTGAATATTAAACAATTAGAACTAAGGTTGGAAATTTCTATTCAATAATTTAAAGTCCTATTATTTAGTTTGAAATATTTGCATAATAAACCAGTAATCATTTAAGTAAAACTCAAATTACTTTTATCTAAAAAAATTCCTTCAATTTATTTATATTAGAAATATTCATTTAATTCATCTTGAAATAAAATTCAGTTATAAATATCATACCTTTTTTTTTATTTCCAAGTTAATAAATTCTACATCAACTTATGAAGTTAAATCCTTAATTAAGCTCGATTCCAAATAAAAATTTCCATTTAACTCCCAATATTAATTGGTTTAAATCATTTAAAACTCTATATATTCTCAATATCTTAACATGTACTTAACCATACAATATAAAATAATCAAACTTCACTATTCATCTTATTTATTTTATTTAACAAATTTATACACAGCTTAAATTCAATAATTTAACTATATATGTACATAAAATAAGATTTTATATAAGATCAAAAAATTAATATTTATTAAACTGTATCCTATCCAAAACCATAAAATCCTTTCAAAAATAATTTTATATATATACCGTGGTGCCTGTATATAATTTTCTATCCTATGGTCAAGTGATACGGATATTTATCATTTCAAGCTGCAATTTAATAATAAAATGCGGTTGTGTATCATTTCCAACCGCAATCCCAAATGAAATGAAATGCATAACAACTTGCAGTTAATATAAATAAACATCTATCCATCCAAATATCAATCATCAACCATTTATTACAAACCATCATCCAATTTAAACAAACATTAATATAAAGCATATAAAATATAACAGGTAATAAATAACAGCTATAAACTAACAGTTTATATTCAATAATAAATTTAATAACTGTTTAACTAGCAGTTTATATGCAAATAAATAAATTTTAACTGTCAAGTTTATATGCAATAATAAAATTAATTAACAGTTAAATTAAAAAAAGGCGATGTAACTGAGATGATGAATAAAACATGCCAAACAGTCATAAATAAATTTCTACTCATATCTTAAATCAATTTAGCAAACATAAGAAACCTTAGAAGTTGTGAGTGGGTTAAAACACTCACCTTTGATTTTAGCCCATAAAAATCCAAACAGAAGCACAAAACTCAACAATCTCCAAATTCAACTAAATCAATTTCATGTTGTTCGGAATATAAATTTGAATCCAACAGAAGAAATCGCGCGTGAATCAAAGTTTATATGCAAAAAGTATTCATGTTACAAGAAGAGTTATTAAAATAAAAATTACTACGCATTAAAAAATATATAAATAAACAAATTTTAATACTTACGTTTTCTCAAGATGAGGCTTCAGGAAAAGATTAAAGAACAACTAAGCTGAGGACATGAAGTATACGAAAAATGAAAAAGAATCATTTTTGTAAAAGAATGCTTTTGGAGTTGCAAGAATAATAGCTTTTGAATATAAGGTGTTAGGAGAAACAAATTGTAGAAGAAGAAATAAGATGTAGGCTTTTTATAATTAGGAAATGAATGTGGAGGGACAAAAATAAATGTCATGTTTTATTATTAAAGCTTCAGGCATTAATAATAGATAAGGGAATGTACGTAGGAATGGAAAAGTTTGCAAACGAAAGTAGAATTTTATACACATTTAGGTTTTTATCTACGCAAAATAAAATATTTATACTTACCTTAAAAATGAGAACGTTCAATTTTGTTTTCTCAAAATGATCTTTTATTTCCATTAAAACATCCTTTTTGTTTAACACAAAACGTGCGTTTCTTTTATTAAATCTATTAATTGCAATCAACGTTTCCTTTCTTTTTAATTGAAACATTTGAATTACATAAACTGCAGTTACTTACAAAGTTAGATTTTAAAACAGACAACTAAAATGGATAAAGAAATAGAACAATTGTTTATTTAAACATGTTTATAAATTTATTGTTTATACACAAGCGTAATAAATAGATTATTTTCCTATTCTTGTAATCAGTCTGTAAGCTAAAACACAGTTCAAATAAACATATATTTCTTTCTTTAAAATCAATCTTTCTGTTCTTATTTTAATGAAATTAAACCTACATTTACAAATGAAACATTCATTTTATTTGGTGTAAATTTTCGTTTTATTAAATCAAACTTTCCTTATATTTTCATCAAACATATGCTGTTTTATTTACACCTATTAATTTACAATTAGTATTATCTCTCCTATTAATTGGAAATTTTCAATTACATTAATTTCAGTTGATTAAGTTTCAAAATGGACTAAATGAATGTAATGAGAAGTATACCAATTATTTCCTATCTAATAGTAATTTAAACATATTAGTACACTATTGGATACAAACAGTAATTATATATTTCTTACTATAATAATAGTTTCTCATCTTGATTTACTTATAAATTTATAATTCTTTAAACCCAATTCCATCTCAATTTAAAGTAGCTTAATTCATCCATTATAGAATTTATTTTAGTTTCTTAAAATAACACCTTTATTATAAATTAAATCCAATTTATTTTAATAAGTTTCCAATTAAACGGATTAGATTTAATTCCAACTCTTAAATTGAGTCTAATATAACTCTATACCACAATTAACACTTGTCTCACATTTCATTCCATTGACATACTCAATTTCATCTTCCATGCAAATTCTATTTCATTACCTAAATATACACCTATTTACATTTTAAATTTGAAGGAATATTATGTTTTTTTAAATGTGTATTTCTATATATTGAACACATAAATTACGGTCTTTAAATACTTTACATTCTACAACTTACTCTACATTCTATAACTTACTTTACATACTTTTTCTTATTAATTTCTTAATTATCAAAATTTCAACTTATTCCCCAAATCCACAAATTATTACTTAACATATATTCCACGCTTTTATTACTTTACGTTCACACTTCTGTTACTCTATAATTAATCACCAAGTAACGTTATCATCAAACCAACATTAACTAGTATATTAAATGCTTACATTTATTTCTCTATATCCAATTTGTTTCAACTTTATTTACATTGATACTATTCCCTTATTTTGGTTATTACTTATCAACTTGTTCAAACCTTATTTCCTAAATTTTCGTTATTGTAAACCTATATATATATTTAAGTTAAATTTAAAATTCCAATTCAATCAACCATTTCAACATGCAACTTGTAATAACTGCTTACAGGTATGAATGGAATTATCATTTATTTCACATTAATTGCCATAATTTAGTGAATTAATTGAAATTGATTGCAAATTTACTTGACAATCTAATAAAAGAAGTAACGTACAATAAATATTGTCATTAACTCTTAATTACACTTTTAGAGGTTCATTATTTACACCCCAAATATTGTAATTACTTACATAACACTGGTTTTACTCAATGAACATTTATTACAATCTATTCCAAGATTTATTCAATATTTATTAGTTCTCTTATATTATATTTATAACAAGTGTAACTTTTAACTTGAATTGGTTGGATTTCCTTTCAAGTTATTAATAATTAACTTATACTAACATATTCCTTAATTTATTCCAATTACCGTTACAATGTTTTTTTATTACAAAATCAATTAAATACTTTCCTTTCTCGTATTAAATTATACACCTGTATAATCCTTTCCACTATTCATTTATTAGAATTCTATTTAAAATTTCAATCTCTGGTAATAACTCATTTATTATACTTTTGCATATCAACAAACAAGGTTCCAAATAAATAGGATTTATTAAATTCAATTTTTATAATTAAGTCTATTACAACCAATGAAATATTTCATAGGTTAATTATTAACATTTTCTTCGTTACCAATTATAAAAATTATATTTCTTTATAATTTAATTCCAAAATCTTACAAATATGACAAATTTAATTAACGAAATTTACAGGTCGTTACAAATTCAGTTACAAGCCCAAAATAAATCCAGGACTTAAATTCGATTCGACTTCTTCGACCTTTTTGCCCATCTTGCATGGAAAGCAGCTAAGAAGAGTAGGATGTTAGCATCCAAACTCGATCCTAGAGTCTACTTTTCCTTAGACACTTCTAAGGTAAAGATGTTTATTAGTCAGCCCAATAACTTAAAATAGTTTCTTTAACTTAGATGTTAAAACAAAAGACATGGTGTTAATAAAACAAATCTTACTAAAACCTGTTATTAAATTTAACCCATTAAAACTTGTGTCAAAAAATTTCTTCTCTAAAAAAGAGTTATACAAACCCATATTAAGAAATTTCATTTATCAACACACTCTTTTATTAAAATACCCTTTTATTTTGAATCCATTTTCTTTAAGGAAACTTAATAACTAAATACCCTAGTTTTATTTCAAAACCCTTTGAAATGGCACTTTATATTTTAATTCATAGAAAATATACATATTGACCGAGTAATACCAAAATGACACGAAGGAACTGGGTCCTACCAAATAATATCATACATCCTCTTACCAAATGGAAACACTTAAGAAAAGTACTTTTCATTCCAACACATCACTTGTCCATTTTTAGTCATTTTCAAGCCACTCGAACTAGTTAGCATAAAAATACTTCTTCTTTTTCAAATCCTATTTTGAAACCATAATATATATATATATATACATATAAATAGTTTTAACAAAAATATCTATTACCAATATCTTTGGGTTCACTCAGATTCCAACTTCTTTTGATCATACAATGACAAAAGGAATAAATTATTAAGTGCACTACAATGTTCAATAAGCAAACATTTGATCGTCACTTAAAAGATTATTCAAATTATCACAAAACAAATCGAGACCCATTTTCCAGACTAGCCAAAGAAAATGTACCTAAAATTCTCTTTTAAATATTGCACTTACAAATAATTTAAAGTAATACTATTATTACCTTTTCCAAAAATCTTTTGAAATCTTTTTCAAAGACACCGGGATTTAAATTTCCAAAAATCCTTTTCATCCATTAAACATAATTTATAACCCTATTTATAAAATCATCTTTATAAAATCATTCCTTCTTACATCAAAACAAACTTTATAGCAATATTACTGCCAAACATCTTAGAGTAAAATTTAGAAATTTATTCACAAGGTGTTCGTATTTAATCCAAATCCAACTAATAAATGACCCTACATAACTGAGCATAGAAATTAACAAATAATAACCATCTGACTAGATGAGCATGACTAATTAAAAAATAAATGATAATAATTGAATATTATCGTTTCCTAACAAACAAACACATCATAAACAACCATACCAAATTTTTGAAAAGTATTCTTTTGCATATAAAATATAATCCCAAGCAAAATTATTTCTTTTACCAATTTAAACATAATATAAACATTTTTATAGGACTAACAAATACACGCTCTCATATATATTACACTCAACTCATTCTAGGGTGTTTCTAACCCTATCTCTAATGGGTTTACCCTCATCAAAGTTATGGTTCTTTCTTAACCTTCAGCTCTGATACTAAATGTGATGACCTGACTTTACGATGCTCAAAAGTTAACATTAATACATCCACGTATTCAAGTACCGAATAGCCAAGTGTTGGAAAGACTGATTGTAGGGATAAAAGAAAGGAAAAAACAGAACATAATCTCATAATGGGATGAGTAACATATAATATATAACAGATCTTTACAAAAAGAACTTTAATATACACAAGTCAGAGTAACTAACCTATCATCACCCTGGATAATTATAATAGCTCGTCCTTACAAATTGTGATAAATACAAAGAAGTAATGCAGTGGGAAATAAAATATGTCAAGTCTTGGAGGCATCCAGCTCATCTTTTGAAGCTCCAAAGCATCCATAATTAAATCTGGAAATGTACTCGGGTCAGATACAAGCTCTATAAGAAAATAACACTCGGATCAGTCTAGTAAATTACCATGATGAACTCAATCATATGGACTGTTATATTTAATAAAACCCTTCAAAAATAAAGATACTCGCGCTGATAGTAAACACGGATGAGTTTTTACCTTACGATAACCAAACCATTTTAAAAGAAAATATTGTGATATTATAGATAATGTCTAGGGTTTAAATTAATATTTAACATAGTCAGAATGGTTACATTAATTACATTCAACAGAATTTTAGCACATAACTAAGTTTGTAAAGGAACGTATTGGAAAATGGATCCCATACAATGACAATGTAAGGGACTACCTTCCATACAATACATCTCTAAAGAAAATGTAACAAGGCTGCAAACATTGCACCTCTACGAGTCAGGATCATTCTACCCCTTCATGGATAGTACCGAATACGACAATCCCTCATTTGTAGCTTATTGCCATACTGGGCCTTTAGCACACATAAATTCATAAATACCAGTCTAGATCAGGCAATGAACATAGCCTAATGGAAGCGACCCGCATAACCTTGCAGAATAACTCATGTTTTCGTCATTAGTGGGTGTGAGGCTTGAGGCAACGATTGCCCTTTTTAGCAAATCCAACTTGAAATGCTAACACTACCCTCCATGCAACATGGCAACGCTAGCATTTATCCATATAAGTTGTTTAGGATATAAACAGACCAAAGGTACTACTTCCATAACATCCGTTTTGGAATCTTCGTCGGGATTAGTAGCAAATAGCCCTTGCACTTCAGAAAACTCCATCTTCGATTCCATCATCTTCAAGATTCCCTAATTCAAATAATTATGCCGGTTCGAAGTGGTTTTCAGGCGACTCATGCTTATCTAATCCTAGTCTCTCCGAACCAACAACCGATAGTTTCAAAACTGCCAAGATTTGATAATCGGTTATTTAACTATCAAATAAGCAAACAACCAATCAAAATTTTAAATTTCATATGAAAACCAAGCATGATTTTGCACATAAGCAACCAATAAGCCTCTTAATTAATCCTTTCATTAACTAAAGCCACTTTCCTTTTGGTGTAAGTAAATGAATATGTATAGAAATTAGACCAAATATACTTGCTACCGCTTTTCTCAAACTTGTTGTAACGACCCAGAATTTTAGTCATTCGAATTTGTAGTATTTAACTTATTTTAAATATTGAAAGGTTAATTTTATAAGTTAAATAAATTATATTTCAAATATAGAGATTTGTTTAATAATTAAATTGTTAAATTTAATATTTGAAATTGTTTAATATTTTAAATCTTGAATTTAATGTGGGCAAAAATGATTTCATAAACTGATTTAAATTCTATTTGATTAAGAAGTAAGATAGTAAATTTTTAACTCTGAATTAAAAGTGATTAAACTGATTTTGGAAATAGCTCGTTTTAATTAACGTGTAAAAATAGCCTTCTGGTGCACTGTCTCGGATTTCTACGAAACAAGTTTCGTTGGATCCATAATAGTGAATTATTATATGCTTTCGAATTTCATGGTGATCAGACGTATCGTTTGGTCGTACGAGTTCGAAACACGTAGAAATTAATTAAAGGAATTTAAATTAATATAATTTGATTTAAAATGCTAACTTCTGTACATTATGGAATTGGCTTCCGATATATATTACATTATGTTTGGATTAGAGGTATAACATATAGAACGTCAGGCGACATGCTTTGTTTGGAGTTTGAATTTTTTTTAGGAATGAATAATGCTTAAAATTTTCTATATAAGGGCATTATCTTTCTTCAGTTTCAACCTAACCCTAAACCAAGCACCGGCCACCATTTCTCAAACCCTAACATTCAACGGACCATATTTCTTGATGCAATCAAGGCCAAATTATCCCAATTCTTCAACATGAAAGTTGTTGCCTCATCCTCACGAACCAATGCATATAGTCTGATCATTGAATCAAAGCTCGACACGGCAACAAACTTGCGGCATCCATGGCAGGTCACATTCGGTTTTTGGGGTTATGGTGGCATGCGTGGCAGCCGCAAGAGATGGGAGCGACGGCGCCATAATAGGCGCATGCGAGCAAGCAGGCAACGACGTTCGTTAATCGCGATCGTTTATAAAAAAAGGGAACATAACCTTTTACGACATGTACGAGCATGAGAGGGAAGAATGGAAAAGGTGATTAAGGATTTAAATTAAAATTAATTTAAGTTAATTTTATTTAATTAATTCGTATGATCATTAGTTGACTTTCGTACGAGGTCCAAATTGAGCGCAACAAGTTGAATTGTGATCGTATCAGTGAGTATTATGATATGGAGTTGGATTGGATAGATTTAGAGCTGGTGGAAATTTTGAGTTAAATTGAACGACCATTCAATTTTAATTCAAAGCAGAGTGCTTCAGCGATTACTACAATTTCTATGAGTTAACTCACATCTCTGATCCACTTATATTTGAATACATGTGTGGATAATTTTTTTTGTAATGATTATTGCTTGTTTGAATGATTTACTATCTTATTAGTTGGTTTGGATGTATTCTCACCTATTGGAGTGAAACCCTATTACGTTCTCGTGTATGAGCGGATGGCCCTTTATATATGATCCTGCCTCGAAGCAGTTGATTTATATTGTAACAACCCGCATATTTGTCTATTTTATATTTAAATATTTTATCGTTAGTCGGATTTAGTCCGAAAAGCTACTTTTTGCATACGGTCGAATTAGAACTCGGGACCACTCCCATTGAGTTTAAAATGCGTTTGCGACCTTTTTGAGTATAAGCTTCGATATGTTTGGAGAAAGTTGATTTTTGCTACTTTTCACTTTGGGTTTGGTTTTGGGCTCAGCCCTATGTTAACTTATACTCAAAACAGAGCCACTCTTCCCCCACTCACCCTCATTCTCTTCTCTTTTCAGTTCTAAGGCATTAATGGTGGGTGAGATTGGAAATTAAAACTCCAAAACCCTAGTTCCTTTTGCAACTTCAAATTCCTAGCTCCAAACTCAAGAAGAACCCATTGGTAAGCTTCTCTTCTTCTTCTCCAACTTATTCTCTTACCAATTTCAGAAATTCCTAAACCTAATTTTGGGAATGTTCTTGTTTTGAGCATAGATTCAAGCTCATTTGTGTTGTGTTGAAGAGGGTTTGATTCTCCATTTTCCTTCAAGCTTCTTCTTGTTGGATTTTGTAAAATGGTGAGATTTTTATCTCACATCTTTGTCTATAATTATCTTCGATTGTTAGGTATGAATTCCTAACGTTTATTCGTATGCAATTGATTTTGGTTTGGATCGATTTCATGTATATTCCAATTTTTGGTGTTTTGGTCTAAATTATGAAAATCCTATTATGGATATTTGGACATTGAGATTTGGGGCGTATCGAAGAGTCGTTTAGGCTGGGTTGTCGTTCGACGTAATTCCTTTGTCCTCGCCATTTGCTCAATCGATCGTTTTCTATATTCGTTTGGCCATTTTTGGCCTAGGTTCAGGAAAACCACAAAATTGCAGTTCCAGACGTCTGAATTTGGGATTTCAGACGTCTGAATTGGCTTATTTTCAAACAGAAGGAAAATAGGCTAAAATATGCCTATTTCAGACGTCTGAAACATTTGGTTCAGACGTCTGAATCGTGATCTGGAAATTTTTATATTTCCAGATTCAGACGTCTGAAACTGTTGTGACTTTGCCTTCTTGCCTTTTTGTTTGAGAATTCCAATTTAAATCGATTCGTGATAATCCTATTTGTTGTTATCATTTATTATGACTTTGATGACTCTTTTTAGGGATTTTTTTTTTGAATATCCATTTCGATGGATTCGTTATCGGTTTCTTTGGATTTTATTCACGTCTTCGAATGTGAATTTTAGTGATTGATTGTTCTTACAATCTTCTTTGTGATTTGTCACTTTAAAAATATAAAGGTTTTCTATACTAGTATTAAATATCAAAACTCTTTCTTCAAAGGATTTCAACACTATTTTATTACAAAGATCGTTTTCTCAAACCGATTTCTAATCTATTAGTATATACAAACCTTTACCTCACTCGTATGAGAAATCCAATTAAACGACTTAGTAAAACAAGTGGTATGAAACGCTTGCGTTCACTTTGTTGGTTAATTCTTGGACTTGTCCGATTGAAGCTCTTGTGACAATTTTATAGTGGAAATCTACAGTTTGTTCGTAAATATTTAAGTTAAGCAAGTGGTTATGGGACATGAAGCTAAACTCATATATTTACTAGCTTAGTGTAATTGACACTTCTCGTTGATCATGACGATCATCTTTGTGATTTAGACTAGCAATGTGCGATGTTTCTTTGTCTGCGAGGGAGACTAAACCCCATTTTGTGGAGTTTCGACTCAATTTGGTGGGGTAGCAACCCATGGTCTTCGGGCCGTTTGTAGAGCTTCGGCTCAATTTGTGATGGTTAGCAACCATGGAATTAGCGTTCCGTTTGTGATACACGTGTTGGCGAGCTTTATGCTCCCGTTTGTGATAGGCCTCCCCCCCTTTGTGATTTCTGGATTTCTTGAGACGATTTCTAGAATTTGTGTTTCACCAATCTTCGTGATTTCCATTGATAAGTTTTATCAATATTTGTGCATTGGTGAATTTGTGCGTCATTGACTTTTGTGATTGACATTGATATTATTGTCAATATTTGTGCATTGGTGAATTTGTGTGTCATTGACTTTTGTGATTGACATTGATATTATTGTCAATATTTGTGCATTGGTGAATTTGTGTGTCATTGACTTTTGTGATTGACATTGATATAATCGTCAATATTTGTGGTTTGATGAACGAAATTAGTCATATCTCTTATTCTATATCGTTGCATCTGATATTTATAGTTAGACTGATCCGTTTATTATTTTCTTATTAAATAATACCCGGGTCAGACCGAGATGTTACAGGTGCTTCTGCTTGACTTCTCTCTAGGGATCCATTACTCTGACCTTTTGCTTACTACTTAGATTAGTAGTTTTTGTTGTATACTCTTGAGATGTTGACTCATAGATGTATTCTTTTGTATAGCACGTGTTGTTATTCTTGTGTATTATTGTGGATCTTTTTGACCACTACTCTAATATACACTTCCTTGTGTTAATTATATATTCATATCTTCTTCCGCCTTTGTGATATGAATTATCTGTGACTGATTTGTGTTATGCTTATTTCTATATTTGTTTTCGAAGATTATTATAGCCACTGGGTAGTAGCTTTGTGTTTGTATCGGTATGTCGGATTCCCACTTGAAATAAAATGTATGTTATACTATCTGACATATCGGTGCTCGCGCAAAGCAATTACATGGATGGTCGCTCCTCAATAGCCTTATTCTCCGTGCTAGTTGACAGCATTCACCGTAATGTTCTTGGCTAGCGTGGCTATAGAGGTGGGGCGTCACAGCTTGGTATCAGAGCCAAACTTCGGAACAATATGGAATATTATAACAAGGATCATCGTCCTAAGCCTTTCTTAGGAGTCGTGCTTTAGGATTTTATTCGGATCTACGTACCGTTCTATCCTATTTTCTTTTATGATTCCTTGTTTTGTCTATCAAGATTGCTTGATATTCATTAGTGAATAATCTTCTTCTTGTTCTTCTTTCTTTCTAAGGTAGAGGAATGTCTAGACCAGGCCGTCCCAGAGCTGGACCATCTAGTGTTCCACCCCAAGATGGAGTTTTTATGACTGCTCAACAGCTTCTTGATTTTGTGACGAATGCTCAAGCAGCTGGAGCTAACCCGGAACCTACTCACCCAAAGTCGGGATTTGCACGCTTGTGTAGCGATTACACTAATTTGGGTGGGGAGCCATTCAAAGGTTCCGAAACTGTTATTGAAGTACAGGCTTGGCTAAGGTCATGCGATCGAGTCTTTTCTCGCATGAATCTTATTGACCTTCACCGAGTTCAGGTGGCCTCTAGTATGCTCCGAGAAAGAGCATTGGACTGGTACGAGCTTCTTATTTCTGAGATTAATGAAGCGGATCTCACCTGGGAGAAATTCCGAGAACGCTTCGAGTTGAAATTTGTATCAGAAGCTGAGAAAGTGACATTGGCTCGACGATTTATAGACCTTGTTCAAGGTGAGTCCTCCGTGACTGATTACGTCGCCTGCTTCGAGTCGCTTTCCAAATATGGGGTTGAATACATCAACACCCCTTTAAAGAAGAACCAGAGATTCGTCTATGGCTTAAACAAAAATCTCAAGAAGCCATTACTTCTAAAATTAGAAGTTTCTTTCGACCAACTCGTTGATATCGCTCTTCGTCTTGAAGTGGCGGATAGGGAGAATGATGTTGAAGTGGCGGGTTCCAAACCAGACTTCAACAACAAGAAGAGGCCAAATAAATTCGAAGGACCTTATCCCAATAAGAAAGGGAAGCAAGTAACCTCCGTGGCAAAGACTTCTTCCTTTGGTCGTGGGGAATGCTATAATTGTGGTTCGAAGGACCATTATGCAAACAAGTGCCCAAGGACTCTCTCTTGTCGCTACTGCAAAGTTCCCGGTCATGTTATATCTTCATGCCCCAAACTTCAGAGCAGGAAAGAGGGAAAACTTAATGTTGCTCAAGCTCCTGGCAACACATCTCGTGCCCAAGGTATTTCTCATTCTATTCTGGATGGAATTATTTTATTTCGTGATCATCCTATTCGAGTTCTTTTTGATACGAGTGCGTCCCATTCTTTTATATCAAAAGAACTTGTTGATACTTTTTCTTTGGATGTTTTGTGTTTAATGACTTCTTTGAGAATTGCGAATCCGGTTGGTGGATCCGCAACAATCAGTTTATTGTGTAAAGATGTCGAGATTATTTTGTGTGATTTTTCTTTCCGAGTCGATTTGCATGTCATGCGTTATTTAGGCTTTGGAATGATTTTGCGAATGGAATGGCTTAACCGTTATGAAGCTCATATCCTATGTCCTGAGCGGACTATTCATCTTTGACATCCTCAATCTGTTAAGCAGATTTCTATTAATCTTCAAGATTCAGTTTCCAGCTTGGTCGCATCTTTATATTCTTTAAATCCTCGTGATGACGATGACGATGATGAGGGTGATATTATTTCTCTTATTCACATCGTTCGTGAATTTTTCCGACATATTCGAGCCCGTTTTAGGATTACCACCTAAGCGAGCAATTGAGTTCAGAATTAATCTTATTCTTGGAGCTCAACCTATCACTCGCCCTCCAGTATCGTATGTCCAATAAAGAAAACGAGGAGATGCGTAAACAATTATCCGAATTGGAGACGAAGCAATTTATTCGCTCTAGTTCCTCGCCTTGGGGAGCTTCGGCTATTTTTGTGAAGAAATCCGATGGTACACTTAGGCTTTGCGTTGACTACCGCAAGCTTAATGATCTTACTATCAAAAATAAATATCCTTTACCTCGGATTGATGATCTATTCGATCAACTTTGTGGTGCTAGAGTCTTTTCACAATTAGACTTAGCTACTGGATTTCATCAGCTTCATATTGCAGAGGATAATATTCCATTGACCTCGTTCCGTACTCGTTATGGATCTTATGAATGGCTTGTCATGCCATTTGGTTTGACGAATGCTCCGGCGTATTTCGTTGACCTTATGAATAGAGTTTTCAAAGACTTCCTCGACCGGTTTGTTCTCATCTTTATCGATGATATTCTTGTGTATTCTAAAACCGAGGAGGAGCATGAAAAACACCTTCGGATTGTGTTGGAAACTCTTAGGAGTAATCAATTAAAGGCAAAATTTTCTAAATGCCACTTTTGGCAATCTCGTGTGAAGTTTCTCGGTCATATTATTTCCGAATCCGGAATTTCCGTGGATCCTTCAAAGATTGAAGCGATTCAAGATTGGAAGAGACCGGAGAGTGTGACAGAGATTCGTAGTTTTCTCGGATTGGCGGGCTATTACCGTCGTTTTATCAGAGACTTTTCTAAGATTGCCGTGCCTCTCACTAGCTTGTCGAAGAAAGGCGTCAAATATATTTGGTCGGACAAATGTGAAGCTTCTTTCCAGAAATTAAAAGAACTCCTTTTTGATGCTCCTATTCTTTTTATTCCCGAGGGGAATCAAGATTTCGTTGTTTATACCGATGCTAGTCGCATTGGTTTGGGTGCTGTTCTTATGCAAAAAGAACGTGTTATTGCTTACGCTTCAAGGCAATTAAAGCCTGCCGAGACTAGATATGCCACTCATGATTTAGAACTCGCGGCTATTGTTTTCGCTCTTCGGATTTGGCGTCATTATCTTTTAGGAGAGAAATTTGTTCTTTATACGGATCATAAGTCTTTGAAATATTTATTTTCTCAAAAGGAACTTAATTTGCGTCAACAACGTTGGCTCGAGTTCCTTGCTCCTTATGATCTTGATATTCTTTATACACCCGGTAAGGGTAATCGTGTCGCCGATGCTCTTAGCCGTAAACAACAAGCTGTTGTTTCTATGATGATATCCGAATGGAACGATCTCGAGATCTTATCCACTTGTGAGATTCGAGACCGCATATCCGATTTATGCTCATCATTTGTTTTATGTAGCCTTGAGGCTCATCCTTCTCTTTTGGACCGCATTCTTGAAGCTCAAAGGCTAGATCCCGAATTGGCGCTTCTTGGCCAAAATATTAAGGGTAAAATTGATATTGAAAGTTTGAAAGAATTTGATATCGATTCTCGTGGCGGCATTCGAAAATTTGGTAGACTTATCGTACCAAATATTGTTGATATTCGTAAGGATATTTTAGAAGATTCCCATCGTTCTAAATTTACCATTCATCCCGGTAGTAGTAAAATGTACGCGGATATGAAGCGGCTTTATTATTGGGAAGGAATGAAACTTGACATCGCTAACTTCGTTAAGCGTTGCATGACTTGCCAACTCGTTAAGGCCGAACATCAAAGGCCCGGTGGGTTATTGCAACCTTTAGAAATTCCAATTTGGAAGTGGGACAATATTTCCATGGATTTTATAGATGGCCTTCCCTGTTCTCGTTCGGGTCATGATAGCTTATGGGTGATTGTTGATAGGCTTACTAAATCTGCCCATTTTATTCCTGTTCGTTCTAACCGAACCGTACCTCTTTTGGCCAAACTCTTTATCAAAGAAATTGTTAAATTGCATGGAGTTCCTACTTCTATTGTTAGTGATCGTGATTCATTGTTTACTAGTGGATTTTGGAAGAGTCTTCAAAAAGCTTTGGGAACAAAGCTTAATTTTAGCACCGCTTATCATCCTCAGTCCGATGGACAAACTGAGCGTGTGAATCAAACTCTTGAAGATCTTCTTCGTGCGTGTGTTCTTGATTTTGGTGGAAGTCGAGAAGATCATATTTCACTTGTTGAATTTTCCTATAATAATAGCTTCCAATCAGTATTGGTATGGCACCTTTCGAGGCACTCTACGGAAGGCCATGCCGATCTCCTTCTTGTTGGCTTGAGGACGGTGAGAAGCTGGTTTTAGGTCCAGATTTTATTCGTGATTCCACAGAAAAGATTGATCTTATTCGTCATAGGATGAAAGAAGCCCAGAGTAGACAAAAATCCTATGCCGATAACCGGAGAAGGAAGTTAGAATTTTCTGTGGGAGATCTTGTGTTCATTCGTGTTTCACCTATGAAAGGCGTTGTACGTTTCAGTCGATCGGGAAAATTGGCGCCTCGATATATTGGGCCATTTTCTATCACCAAACGTATTGGTTACATGGCTTATCGCCTTTTATTACCGGCTCAATTTTCTGCTATTCATGACGTGTTTCACGTTTCTCAATTACGGAAGTGTCTTCGGGATTCCGATTCTGTTCTTGAGCCCTATGTTGTGGAAGAGATTGAAGTTTCGCCTAATTTAACTTATGAGCAACATCCTATTCGTATCATTGCTTCGGAGGTCAAACGACTTCGAAATAAAGATGTTCCGCTTGTTAAAGTTCAATGGTCTTCAAATCCTAAGGATTGTTCTTGGGAATCTAGAGAGTACATCGAGCGAACACATCCGGACTTACTTTCTCGTTCTCTTTGAGGTGAACTTCTTATTTCAAATTTCTTTTGTGTTGAATATGCTTTTATGGTTGTTACTACATATCTTCTTCTTAAATATTACGAGGACGCAATTTCTTTAAGGAGGGGAGTCTGTAACAACCCGCATATTTGTCTATTTTATATTTAAATATTTTATTTAATTATTTTATCGTTAGTAGGATTTAGTCCGAAAGGCTACTTTTTGCATACGGTCGAATTAGAACTCGGGACTACTCCCATTGAGTTTAAAATGTTGTTTCCGACCTTTTTGAGTATAAGCTTCGATATGTTTGGAGAAAGTTGATTTTTGCTACTTTTCACTTTGGGTTTGGTTTTGGGCTCAGCCCTATGTTAACTTATACTCAAAACTAAGCCACTCTTCCCCCACTCACCCTCATTCTCTTCTCTTTTCAGTTCTAAGGCATTAATGGTGGGTGAGATTGGAAATTAAAACTCCAAAACCCTAGTTCCTTTTGCAACTTCAAATTCCTAGCTCCAAACTCAAGAAGAACCCATTGGTAAGCTTCTCTTCTTCTTCTCCAACTTATTCTCTTACCAATTTCATAAATTCCTAAACCTAATTTTGGGAATGTTCTTGTTTTGAGCATAGATTCAAGCTCATTTGTGTTGTGTTGAAGAGGGTTTGATTCTCCATTTGCTTTCAAGCTTCTTCTTGTTGGATTTTGTAAAAAGGTGAGATTTTTATCTCACATCTTTGTCTATAATTATCTTCGATTGTTAGGTATGAATTCCTAACGTTTATTCGTATGCAATTGATTTTGGTTTGGATCGATTTCACGTATATTCCAATTTTTGGTGTTTTGGTCTAAATTATGAAAATCCTATTATGGATATTTGGACATTGAGATTTAGGGCGTATCGAAGAGTCGTTTAGGCTGGGTTGTCGTTCGACGTAATTCCTTTGTCCTCGCCATTTGCTCAATCGATCGTTTTCTATATTCGTTTGGCCATTTTTGGCCTAGGTTCAGGAAAACCACAAAATTGCAGTTCCAGACGTCTGAATTTGGGATTTCAGACGTCTGAATTGGCTTATTTTCAAACAGAAGGAAAATAGGCTAAAATATGCCTATTTCAGACGTTTGAAACATTTGGTTCAGACGTCTGAATCGTGTTCTGAAAATTTTTATATTTCCAGATTCAGACGTCTAAACCACTTGTTTCAGACATATGAAACTGATGTGACTTTGCCTTCTTGCCTTTTTGTTTGAGAATTTCAATTTAAATCGATTCGCGATAATCCTATTTGTTGTTATCATTTATTATGACTTTGATGACTCTTTTTAGGGATTTTTTTTTGAATATCCATTTCGATGGATTCTTTATCGGTTTCCTTGGATTTTATTCACGTCTTCGAATGTGAATTTTAGTGATTGATTGTTCTTACAATCTTCTTTGTGATTTGTCACTTTAAAAATATAAAAGTTTTCTATACCAGTAGTAAATATCAAAACTCTTTCTTCAAATGATTTCAACACTATTTTATTACAAAGATCGTTTTCTCAAACCGATTTCTAATCTATTAGTATATACAAACCTTTACCTCACTCGTATGAGAAATCCAATTAAACGACTTAGTAAAACAAGTGGTATGAAACGCTTGCGTTCACTTTGTTGGTTAATTCTTGGACTTGTCCGATTGAAGCTCTTGTGACAATTTTATAGTGGAAATCTACAGTTTGTTCGTAAATATTTAAGTTAAGCAAGTGGTTATGGGACATGAAGCTAAACTCATATATTTACTAGCTTAGTGTAATTGACACTTCTCGTTGATCATGACGATCATCTTTGTGATTTAGACTAGCAATGTGCGATGTCTCTTTGTCTGCGAGGGAGACTAAACCCCGTTTTGTGGAGTTTCGACTCAATTTGGTGGGGTAGCAACCCATGGTCTTCGGGCCGTTTGTGGAGCTTCGGCTCAATTTGTGATGGTTAGCAACCATGGAATTAGCGTTCCGTTTGTGATACACGTGTTGGCGAGCTTTATGCTCCCGTTTGTGATAGGCCTCCCCCCTTTGTGATTTCTGGATTTCTTGAGACGATTTCTAGAATTTTTGTTTCACCAATCTTCATGATTTTCATTGATAAGTTTTATCAATATTTGTGCATTGGTGAATTTGTGCGTCATTGACTTTTGTGATTGACATTGATATTATTGCCAATATTTGTGCATTGGTGAATTTGTGTGTCATTGACTTTTGTGATTGACATTGATATAATCGTCAATATTTGTGGTTTGATGAACGAAATTAGTCATATCTCTTATTCTATATCGTTGCATCTGATATTTATAGTTAGACTGATCCGTTTATTATTTTCTTATTAAATAATACTCGGGTCAGACCGAGATGTTACAGGTGCTTCTGCTTGACTTCTCTCCAGGGATCCATTACTCTGACCTTTTGCTTACTACTTAGATTAGTAGTTTTTGTTGTATACTCTTGAGATGTTGACTGTAACGACCCAGAATTTTTAATAATTAAAATTTGAATATTTAATTAATTTTAAATATTTATAAGTGAATTTTTAAGTCAAATAAATTTTTATTTGAATTTTTGGATTTAATTGGATTATTTAATCGATAATTTAATATGTTAAATTATGGAAATAATTAAAAATTGAGTTTAAAATGATTGAAAATAATTTGGAAAATTTTATTTAATCATACTGGAGTTATAGAAATATTTTAGAACTTTTAAAATCGAATTAAAAGTTAATTTGTGAAAATTGAATATTTTAATATTTTAAAAATCGACTGTAAAATAGTCAATTTTTGAACAGTCTCAGAGTTGAACGAAACCAGTTCCATTGGATCCGTAATAGTTAGTTATTACCGGATTTCAATTTTCGTGTCAATCGGAGTTATCGTTTGTTCGTGGCAGCTCGAAACGCATCGAATTATTTTTAATTTAAATTTGGCGAGTCAAAATAGCCATTTTTCAAAAAGTCTCGGATTTCGACGAAACCAGTTTCATCGGATCCGTAATGTGATATTATTGTAAGGTTTCAAATTTCAAGTCAATTGGATTTACCGTTTGTCCGGTACAAATTAAAACGCCTAGAAATCGATTTAAATCGGTTTAATTCAAATTGAACGTTTTCAGCCATAACTCGCACATACTTCCGAATTAGCTTCCGAAACCTGTTCCATTGTGTCCGAAACGCGGGATAAACCCTAGGTACGCTGGTTACGGCGTCTAAATCGGAGTTCGGAATTTCCGGATGAATAGTGTCGTTCAAAACTCTATAAATATGCACCCTACCCCTCCACAAATAAAAAAAAAAAAGAAAATCAAAACCCTAATTCAGTTGCTAGCCGCCACTTTATAACCTAAGGCCAGAAATCATTCTTCTTCATCCCTTAATCTCTTCCAATCCATCAAGAATTGGCCAAAGTTGTTAACTAAAGAATCGAAGAGCACGAGATGAGCTTTAAATCCATACGGATATGATCGGGAATGGAGCAACGATGGCGGAGCAAATGGTGGCCGTTCATGGGCTGTAGGGGGCCGTGCGCACTCATCTATAGGTGGCCGAGCTTCAGGCCAAGGGAGGTGGAGATAGCTCTCGTCAGGTGCTTCGCGTTGGCGTTGGTGTGATGAAGTATCGTCGTGTGGTTGTGGAGTAAAGTGAAACCCTAGTTGGTCCATGATGGGTTCAAGGTGCGGCCTTGCTTCCTGTAGAAAGAAGACGTGAGGGAGATGAAGAGCAGGGGCCGTTGGATCTAGATCTGATGGCTAGGATTGAGGAGAGGTTTAAATTATTAAAGTTGTTGTAATTTTAGTTATATAAATCGTGTACGAACTTGTAAAATTCATAACTTTTTCATACGAGGTCGAAAAAATGCAAACTCAGTTGCGTTGGAATCGTATGGACGAGCACTACGCGATGGAGTTGGTTTGGAGTCGTTTGGAGTTAGTGAGAATTTCGGGTAAAATTAAACGCGCGTTTAATTTTATTCGAAATAAAAGCTAAAACGGAAATTGAAACCAAGGTGAGAACTTCTCACTCAATCGAATAGATTTCGATTTTATTTTAAATAGTTAGATTTAAAATATTTGAATGCATGTTTGAATGATGATTGATATCTATTGATTGTTAAAATAGACATTATACGCCGTTAGTAAGCGGATGTTATTTAATATAAACATATACCGCGAATATTTCATAAACAGTGAAATTGGTATTATATATAATATCAATATATATATTGGCATATGTATATATTGCAGTTGATTGATTTCCCGCATTTTTTGTTTAGCGGATGAGACCCTATTACGCCGTTAGTAAGCGGATAATATTTAATAAGAACATATACCGCGATAATTTCGTACTGGAGCGAAATTGGTATTGTGCTAATGTTTTTGGATGCAGGAAACAGGTTGGAGGGATCCAACTGGGTTCCTCAACAGTATTTGTTTAATTTCAGATATTTTGATATTTGATGGATTATCATATCGATATATGATATCGTTGTTAGTCGGGATTGACTATTTGGTGTGTAGCATCATTGGACCCAGATTTTGGGATTTTAAAATGATTTTTAAAGTGATTTTTGAAAATATACTATATTTTTGGAATTGCTCCATTATAAATAAATAAACGTTATAATTTTTAAAGTTATAAAAATTATGGTTTTTGTGAAATATAGTAAAAAAAAGCTGATTTTTAGAAATACGATTAAAAGTCGATTTTTGAGAAATATGAACTAATGATTTTATAAAATAATTTAGATTGGATTTTGAATATATGATAAAAGTTTAAATATAGGATTTATAAAATTTGATTTTTTTATAAATCGAAATGATGAAATTATAAAGGAATTTAAAGACGTTTTAGAATAATAATATAAACTGATTTATATTAAGAGATTTATAAATGGATATTTATAAATTGAAAAATTGACATTATAAAACAAGTTTTTTTAAGTGTTTGAATGTAGTGAAAATGAATTTCATAAATGAATGAAATTTATAGAGTTATAAACTGTGAAGTTATAAATGAAATTTATAAATAGTAAGATTTATAAATTTGTGAAGTTATTTGAAGAATAAATTTTGTTAAATAAATGAATCTTATAAGTTATAAGATTTATGATTTGGAAAGTCTTTAAAAGAACGATTTTTGTAAAATAATCGTTTTATAAGTATTTAACTTATAATATAAACATTTAGTTTATAATTTAGTTATAAACTGGAATATGTTAATAAAAGAATTTATAAAAAAAGGAAGTTTTTATAAATAAATAGAAATGGAATTTATAAACGTTGTTTTATAAATTCGCAAACGACTTATTTTGATAAGTTAATTGTTATAACTTATAAATGGAGTTATATTCACGTTTTAGACAGTGAATAATCCTTTAAAATAAAATGAATAGAAAGGATGAAATTTGTTAATGAAGTATATTCACGTTTTTGAATAGTGAATAATACGTTAAAGAAAATGTATTGAATATGAATGTTTTAAATAGAATTAAAACGATTTAACGATGTTTTAATTGTGTTGAGATTCGAAATCATAGATTTCAACATTTATTATTGAAATAGACGTTTTCGAGAAATAAAAGGAAATGGTGGACTATAACACTGTTGTTATAGTAAATGATTTCCGAAAGGAAATGGGTTGTATAGTATTGGGATTTATATATCTATTTAATTTCGAATCCCTATACTAGTGATTTTGGGACGTTGTAACGATGTTTTACGCAACATTCGTTTTGGCCCAAATAAAAATGTTTAAGAGAATGATTTCCCTTAAAGAATGAATAATATACTTAATTCGATTTAAGTATATTGAATATTTTCCAGTGTTGAAAATAAAAGGAACTTGTGAATTACTTATGAATAAATAAGTATGGAAATGTTTTCCTATATGAAGTGAATAATTAAAATTTATCTTTTTCTGAAGATAAATTGAAATGAATTATTGAAATCGCATATGCATGGATATTTTGGAAATATAAATTCATTATGGAATTTATATTGTGAAAAGTGGAATTTGTATAAAAATAAATATTGATTTATTTTTGAAGTGTTGAAACTATATATCTAGTAAAGATATTTTTGGAAAATAAATAATTTGGAAAATTATTTGGAATCTGGTGATGTATGCATATCCATTGATAGTTCAATAATCGACTATCAATATTTCCCTTTGAATGGGTATTTGATGTGAATTGATTGAATTTGGATACACACTTATTTTTGAATAAGCGCTCACTATTCGGGTTAACCGGGAAAGGACCATGAGGTCGTATAACCCACTCCGAATATGTGATACGTCGTTGTGAATTGCATTTGAAGATCGGTGTTGAAGACCGGTATTTGCGAGAGTGATAGGATGAACTATCGATTGACTCTGCACCGAGTAGCTACGGTATTGAGTTCTCCATATGTGATGGTGAATCCGATCAGGATTGTGAATATCCGGATTGCAAGGACTTCTTTGTAAGTGCCTTCGGTTCTGTTCGATCCCGGAACAGACTTGTATGGATTGTATGCCTGACATTACAATTTGAGATATAAAGCCGATTTCATTCAAATATATTTCTGTTGGTGGCGGAGAATTTATTCTTTGCTTAACACCCTTCTTTGAGACGTACGAGCTCAAAGGTTATATAGTTGAAGTTATCAGCAATATATCCCATTTTGGTAATGTGACATGCTGAGTGATGCTGAAATGATCATTGTGTTGATTATTTGTGATAGGATCATTTATTTGATCGTCTATCTTAGTGATCATTGTGTTGATCATTTATTGACCCAAAGCATGGCTTTTGTATAAAGTATGTTTTTGTGGACGTGAATTCGTCGAGCCTCACATCCCGAAAATGGTCAAAACAGGAAAGATGCGGCAAGGTTATTAGGGGTTGCTGTAGCTCCCCTTAGGGTATGTGCATTTCCTTCTGGAAAGGGGTGGTATCATGGTATGGAGCCCAGATACTTACTCATGTTGAAAACACTTTATGATTGTGTGAATTGGATATCGAGCGCTCGGTTGAAAAGGTCCTAAAGGACCGGGGAATGGCGTGCTCGTGTCAGTAGTTACCCAGTTAGGGGTAACCCGGCCTTGTGTTGGCAGAGATCCGGTTTGGTTCTCGGGGATGTCTTTCCAGAGGCATTCTCAGTGGCAATGGGAAGTTCCTTGGCCTGACCATTTGTTGGAAATCCAATTCCCAATACGAAACTTGTACGGTATTAGTTGTAGAACCTGCTATTCACTTATGGTGGTCACCACTGTTTGGATGGTAGCTATAGTAGGCATAGTTCGAAATGTCTATGTTGGCTAAGATTTATATTCTACTTTCGAAATGAATTTTTCTCTACACTATGCACTAGTAATAATATCAAATGTTATTTTAAATGCGTATCAAGCATCTTTGACTATCATAAGGAGAAATCTCCTCCGATTCTGCGTTTGCATTGTGTGTGTGTGCGGGAGGCCTTATGGTAGTCTCATTTTTAAAAGCATTGCGAATTGATTAAAAATATTCCTCTATTTTGATTTTTAAAGATAAATAAACTGTTTTGAGTTCTCACACCAGTCACATGACTGACTTGGAGTTTATTGTTTTCCTTCCTAAACTCTGGGTGCCCACCAATTTCCACACGGGCAGTTAAGAGTTAGGTTTATCAGGATATTCTGGATATTCTGGAGTTGCTGGAGGCAAGCTGGATGGCATGGCGTATTACTAGTTTAAATAGTATTTCTTTTTCCGCTGCACTGTTTGATGTTGTTGATGTTGTATACTCTGATGATATGATGAAATGAAATGTATAAAATGTAATAACTGATATAGTTCTTTGTTTAAAGATTATTCATTTATTATTATATGTTGTTCCGCTGCGAATTGTGAGATTCTGTTGTTGTTCTGTTGTTTCCTTTCTGTCCGTTCTATTTTTAAAATTTTCTATCTTCTGTTTTTCTAATTCTCTGTTTTCTAAAAAAATTGTCTATCTTCTTTCCTCTCTATTTCCTATCTCTTCTCTCTATCTTCTCTCTTTTTCTTTTCTTAAATTCTTTTTAAAACCCATAACATCTCTGTTTTCGGCCTTTGATTTCTCGGCAGTCGATAAAGTGAGTGTCGATGTCGAATTTTCGAAGAACGAAAATCCGAGGCGTTACATTTGGTATCAGAGCTGATGGTTAAGCGAGAACCATGGTTCTGTAGGGTATTACTCATTAGAGATAGAGTCAGTAGTACTCTAGAATGAGTTTGAGTGTAATAATAGATACGAGTGCGTATTTGTTAGTGAATATGAAATTGTTTTATATTGTGATGATTGGTTTGTTGAGTGGTATATAGATTCTGGTTAATACGAGTAATTAACGTTGTTGATAGGGATCTATAAACACTTGTACAGAACAATTCGACACAGTATTGTTTTAAATTAGGTAAATGAAATAATTTTGCCTTGATTATATTTTATATATAAAGGAATAATTTTTCAGAATTATTAAAGTATATATAAGTTGATTGTTTGGTTGTCTGAATAATCTAAATAAAAGAATAATTGTATAAGTAAAAGAATTATAAGAATTGAATTATAATTAAAGTGATTTACAATTGTGAAATAAACTTATATATATATAAGAAGTGAAACTATATGAATATGAGTTATAAATATAGAAATGAATTTAAAGTTAAATGGAATATAACTTAAGAGTTGTTGTATGGAATTGATTTTGGTATCGAAGTAAATAAATCAAGTAGATTAAAAGAAATATGAACTTAAGTTATGTGAATGAAATTCAACTTTAGAATTGAATTGAATTAATGAATCGATTGAACGTTAATCAATTGAATGTGAATCAAGTTGGTATGAAATAATGAATGTTAATTCATTTAAAATCTAATGTTATTAGAAGTTGAATAAAATTGAATGAAAATCAATTTAAAGCAAAGGAATTTGGTTGAAATTAATATACTTTGGTTGTTATATGATTGTAGTTGATTTTATATAAGTTCATTAAGTATTAATGAAGTGGAAAGCTAAAGTAAATTGAATTCAAATTGAAAGTAAATAAATTTGAATAGAATTGAATGTGGATTAAATTTAAATTAGTAAATGATAACTAATTGAATTGAGAAGGAATGTTTACAAAATCCAATGTTAATGAATCAAATGTGATTTGAATTGAAAACCATTTCATTGAATATTAATGAATATAAATGAATATTATTGGTTTTGGATGTTAGTTGGTTGATGGTTGAATATATGTTTGCATTTGTTGTTGGTTGTATTTGCCATGTGACATATATAGTTATTATGTTGCTATATGTTGTATATTGATACTATTTACATATGTGCATGTTCTCATGTTGTTTGTTAAGTTTAGTAGGTGCGGATCGCGTTTGCTTCGCATTTGGAGTTCGCTTTAGCGCTATATTAGCCGTATATGCTTGCTAATAAAATATAAGGTACATATCTCGGATTAAATATCGCACTTTTACACTTTTTTCCCTTCGGGATGCCTCATTACTTGATGAGATGTATATTTGTGATATATATACTGTCATTTTTTTTTCGGATCGAGCCGCGCAAAGGAGATATGGCGAATTTTTCCGGAAATTTTAGGCGTTAGAAAAATTTTGAGAAAATTGGGAAAATTTTGGAAAACTTTAACTTTGTTTTAGAGTTGAAAGTTAAATGATATAGATTGTTTTTGAAAACATAACTAAGTATGATTTGAAAACTTAGTAAAGTATTATAAGAAGTTTAACTATGAATTTTGGAAAGTTAATAGATTCTGTAACTTTTCTTACTTGTAATTTCGAGGACGAAATTCTTTTAAGGGGGAAAGATTGTAACGACCCAGAATTTTTAATAATTAAAATTTGAATATTTAATTAATTTTAAATATTTATAAGTGAATTTTTAAGTCAAATAAATTTTTATTTGAATTTTTGGATTTAATTGGATTATTTAATCGATAATTTAATATGTTAAATTATGGAAATAATTAAAAATTGAGTTAAAAATGATTGAAAATAATTTGGAAAATTTTATTTAATCATACTGGAGTTATAGAAATATTTTAGAACTTTTAAAATCGAATTAAAAGTTAATTTGTGAAAATTGAATATTTTAATATTTTAAAAATCGACTGTAAAATAGTCAATTTTTGAACAGTCTCAGAGTTGAACGAAACCAGTTCCATTGGATCCGTAATAGTTAGTTATTACCGGATTTCAATTTTCGTGTCAATCGGAGTTATCGTTTGTTCGTGGCAGCTCGAAACGCATCGAATTATTTTTAATTTAAATTTGGCGAGTCAAAATAGCCATTTTTCAAAAAGTCTCGGATTTCGACGAAACCAGTTTCATCGGATCCGTAATGTGATATTATTGTAAGGTTTCAAATTTCAAGTCAATTGGATTTACCGTTTGTCCGGTACAAATTAAAACGCCTAGAAATCGATTTAAATCGGTTTAATTCAAATTGAACGTTTTCAGCCATAACTCGCACATACTTCCGAATTAGCTTCCGAAACCTGTTCCATTGTGTCCGAAACGCGGGATAAACCCTAGGTACGCTGGTTACGGCGTCTAAATCGGAGTTCGGAATTTCCGGATGAATAGTGTCGTTCAAAACTCTATAAATATGCACCCTACCCCTCCACAAATAAAAAAAAAAAAGAAAATCAAAACCCTAATTCAGTTGCTAGCCGCCACTTTATAACCTAAGGCCAGAAATCATTCTTCTTCATCCCTTAATCTCTTCCAATCCATCAAGAATTGGCCAAAGTTGTTAACTAAAGAATCGAAGAGCACGAGATGAGCTTTAAATCCATACGGATATGATCGGGAATGGAGCAACGATGGCGGAGCAAATGGTGGCCGTTCATGGGCTGTAGGGGGCCGTGCGCACTCATCTATAGGTGGCCGAGCTTCAGGCCAAGGGAGGTGGAGATAGCTCTCGTCAGGTGCTTCGCGTTGGCGTTGGTGTGATGAAGTATCGTCGTGTGGTTGTGGAGTAAAGTGAAACCCTAGTTGGTCCATGATGGGTTCAAGGTGCGGCCTTGCTTCCTGTAGAAAGAAGACGTGAGGGAGATGAAGAGCAGGGGCCGTTGGATCTAGATCTGATGGCTAGGATTGAGGAGAGGTTTAAATTATTAAAGTTGTTGTAATTTTAGTTATATAAATCGTGTACGAACTTGTAAAATTCATAACTTTTTCATACGAGGTCGAAAAAATGCAAACTCAGTTGCGTTGGAATCGTATGGACGAGCACTACGCGATGGAGTTGGTTTGGAGTCGTTTGGAGTTAGTGAGAATTTCGGGTAAAATTAAACGCGCGTTTAATTTTATTCGAAATAAAAGCTAAAACGGAAATTGAAACCAAGGTGAGAACTTCTCACTCAATCGAATAGATTTCGATTTTATTTTAAATAGTTAGATTTAAAATATTTGAATGCATGTTTGAATGATGATTGATATCTATTGATTGTTAAAATAGACATTATACGCCGTTAGTAAGCGGATGTTATTTAATATAAACATATACCGCGAATATTTCATAAACAGTGAAATTGGTATTATATATAATATCAATATATATATATTGGCATATGTATATATTGCAGTTGATTGATTTCCCACATTTTTTGTTTAGCGGATGAGACCCTATTACGCCGTTAGTAAGCGGATAATATTTAATAAGAACATATACCGCGATAATTTCGTACTGGAGCGAAATTGGTATTGTGCTAATGTTTTTGGATGCAGGAAACAGGTTGGAGGGATCCAACTGGGTTCCTCAACAGTATTTGTTTAATTTCAGATATTTTGATATTTGATGGATTATCATATCGATATATGATATCGTTGTTAGTCGGGATTGACTATTTGGTGTGTAGCATCATTGGACCCAGATTTTGGGATTTTAAAATGATTTTTAAAGTGATTTTTGAAAATATACTATATTTTTGGAATTGCTCCATTATAAATAAATAAACGTTATAATTTTTAAAGTTATAAAAATTATGGTTTTTGTGAAATATAGTAAAAAAAAGCTGATTTTTAGAAATACGATTAAAAGTCGATTTTTGAGAAATATGAACTAATGATTTTATAAAATAATTTAGATTGGATTTTGAATATATGATAAAAGTTTAAATATAGGATTTATAAAATTTGATTTTTTTATAAATCGAAATGATGAAATTATAAAGGAATTTAAAGACGTTTTAGAATAATAATATAAACTGATTTATATTAAGAGATTTATAAATGGATATTTATAAATTGAAAAATTGACATTATAAAACAAGTTTTTTTAAGTGTTTGAATGTAGTGAAAATGAATTTCATAAATGAATGAAATTTATAGAGTTATAAACTGTGAAGTTATAAATGAAATTTATAAATAGTAAGATTTATAAATTTGTGAAGTTATTTGAAGAATAAATTTTGTTAAATAAATGAATCTTATAAGTTATAAGATTTATGATTTGGAAAGTCTTTAAAAGAACGATTTTTGTAAAATAATCGTTTTATAAGTATTTAACTTATAATATAAACATTTAGTTTATAATTTAGTTATAAACTGGAATATGTTAATAAAAGAATTTTTAAAAAAAGGAAGTTTTTATAAATAAATAGAAATGGAATTTATAAACGTTGTTTTATAAATTCGCAAACGACTTATTTTGATAAGTTAATTGTTATAACTTATAAATGGAGTTATATTCACGTTTTAGACAGTGAATAATCCTTTAAAATAAAATGAATAGAAAGGATGAAATTTGTTAATGAAGTATATTCACGTTTTTGAATAGTGAATAATACGTTAAAGAAAATGTATTGAATATGAATGTTTTAAATAGAATTAAAACGATTTAACGATGTTTTAATTGTGTTGAGATTCGAAATCATAGATTTCAACATTTATTGTTGAAATAGACGTTTTCGAGAAATAAAAAGAAATGGTGGACTATAACACTGTTGTTATAGTAAATGATTTCCGAAAGGAAATGGGTTGTATAGTATTGGGATTTATATATCTATTTAATTTCGAATCCCTATACTAGTGATTTTGGGACGTTGTAACGATGTTTTACGCAACATTCGTTTTGGCCCAAATAAAAATGTTTAAGAGAATGATTTCCCTTAAAGAATGAATAATATACTTAATTCGATTTAAGTATATTGAATATTTTCCAGTGTTGAAAATAAAAGGAACTTGTGAATTACTTATGAATAAATAAGTATGGAAATGTTTTCCTATATGAAGTGAATAATTAAAATTTATCTTTTTCTGAAGATAAATTGAAATGAATTATTGAAATCGCATATGCATGGATATTTTGGAAATATAAATTCATTATGGAATTTATATTGTGAAAAGTGGAATTTGTATAAAAATAAATATTGATTTATTTTTGAAGTGTTGAAACTATATATCTAGTAAAGATATTTTTGGAAAATAAATAATTTGGAAAATTATTTGGAATCTGGTGATGTATGCATATCCATTGATAGTTCAATAATCGACTATCAATATTTCCCTCTGAATGGGTATTTGATGTGAATTGATTGAATTTGGATACACACTTATTTTTGAATAAGCGCTCACTATTCGGGTTAACCGGGAAAGGACCATGAGGTCGTATAACCCACTCCGAATATGTGATACGTCGTTGTGAATTGCATTTGAAGATCGGTGTTGAAGACCGGTATTTGCGAGAGTGATAGGATGAACTATCGATTGACTCTGCACCGAGTAGCTACGGTATTGAGTTCTCCATATGTGATGGTGAATCCGATCAGGATTGTGAATATCCGGATTGCAAGGACTTCTTTGTAAGTGCCTTCGGTTCTGTTCGATCCCGGAACAGACTTGTATGGATTGTATGCCTGACATTACAATTTGAGATATAAAGCCGATTTCATTCAAATATATTTCTGTTGGTGGCGGAGAATTTATTCTTTGCTTAACACCCTTCTTTGAGACGTACGAGCTCAAAGGTTATATAGTTGAAGTTATCAGCAATATATCCCATTTTGGTAATGTGACATGCTGAGTGATGCTGAAATGATCATTGTGTTGATTATTTGTGATAGGATCATTTATTTGATCGTCTATCTTAGTGATCATTGTGTTGATCATTTATTGACCCAAAGCATGGCTTTTGTATAAAGTATGTTTTTGTGGACGTGAATTCGTCGAGCCTCACATCCCGAAAATGGTCAAAACAGGAAAGATGCGGCAAGGTTATTAGGGGTTGCTGTAGCTCCCCTTAGGGTATGTGCATTTCCTTCTGGAAAGGGGTGGTATCATGGTATGGAGCCCAGATACTTACTCATGTTGAAAACACTTTATGATTGTGTGAATTGGATATCGAGCGCTCGGTTGAAAAGGTCCTAAAGGACCGGGGAATGGCGTGCTCGTGTCAGTAGTTACCCAGTTAGGGGTAACCCGGCCTTGTGTTGGCAGAGATCCGGTTTGGTTCTCGGGGATGTCTTTCCAGAGGCATTCTCAGTGGCAATGGGAAGTTCCTTGGCCTGACCATTTGTTGGAAATCCAATTCCCAATACGAAACTTGTACGGTATTAGTTGTAGAACCTGCTATTCACTTATGGTGGTCACCACTGTTTGGATGGTAGCTATAGTAGGCATAGTTCGAAATGTCTATGTTGGCTAAGATTTATATTCTACTTTCGAAATGAATTTTTCTCTACACTATGCACTAGTAATAATATCAAATGTTATTTTAAATGCGTATCAAGCATCTTTGACTATCATAAGGAGAAATCTCCTCCGATTCTGCGTTTGCATTGTGTGTGTGTGCGGGAGGCCTTATGGTAGTCTCATTTTTAAAAGCATTGCGAATTGATTAAAAATATTCCTCTATTTTGATTTTTAAAGATAAATAAACTGTTTTGAGTTCTCACACCAGTCACATGACTGACTTGGAGTTTATTGTTTTCCTTCCTAAACTCTGGGTGCCCACCAATTTCCACACGGGAAGTTAAGAGTTAGGTTTATCAGGATATTCTGGATATTCTGGAGTTGCTGGAGGCAAGCTGGATGGCATGGCGTATTACTAGTTTAAATAGTATTTCTTTTTCCGCTGCACTGTTTGATGTTGTTGATGTTGTATACTCTGATGATATGATGAAATGAAATGTATAAAATGTAATAACTGATATAGTTCTTTGTTAAAAGATTATTCATTTATTATTATATGTTGTTCCGCTGCGAATTGTGAGATTCTGTTGTTGTTCTGTTGTTTCCTTTCTGTCCGTTCTATTTTTAAAATTTTCTATCTTCTGTTTTTCTAATTCTCTGTTTTCTAAAAAAATTGTCTATCTTCTTTCCTCTCTATTTCCTATCTCTTCTCTCTATCTTCTCTCTTTTTCTTTTCTTAAATTCTTTTTAAAACCCATAACATCTCTGTTTTCGGCCTTTGATTTCTCGGCAGTCGATAAAGTGAGTGTCGATGTCGAATTTTCGAAGAACGAAAATCCGAGGCGTTACATTGACTCATAGATGTATTCTTTTGTATAGCACGTGTTGCTATTCTTGTGTATTATTGTGGATCTTTTTGACCACTACTCTAATATACACTTCCTTGTGTTAATTATATATTCATATCTTCTTCCGCCTTTGTGATATGAATTATCTGTGACTGATTTGTGTATTGCTTATTTCTATATTTGTTTCCGAAGATTATGATAGCCACTGTGTAGTAGCTTTGTGTTTGTATCGGTATGTCGGATTCCCACTTGAAATAAAATGTATGCTATACTATCTGACATATCGGTGCTCGCGCAAAGCAATTACATGGATGGTCGCTCCTCAACAGCCTTATTCTCCGTGCTAGTTGACAGCATTCACCGTAATGTTCTTGGCTAGGGTGGGTATAGAGGTGGGGCGTCACATATATTATTTGATTATATACTATATGTGATGTAGGGGGATAGGTTGGAGGGATCTAATAGGATTCCTTACGTTGTTGATTTTACTTTTCATATATTTTGATATATGATGAGTTGGATGCCATATTTGACGACATAAATTGTTTTGCTTATGTAGTGCTATAGTAGCAATCACTACAACAAAAATACTCTATTACAACGCCCTTTTTACAATGGACACTGACTGCTCGTTGTAATAGTAGGCTATTACAACGGTCGATCCAGGCCCGTTGTAATAGATGCCCTATACAATGCCTTTTTTATAATGGGCAATGATTGTCTGTTGTAATAGAATGCTATTACAACGGTCCTTTCATGTCCGTTGTAATAATTGTCAATTTTACAACGTTCACAAAATGCCCGTTGTAATAGATACTAATTTTACAACGGTCACAAAATGCCCGTTGTAAGAGGTGCCAATTTTACAACGGGCTAAAAATGCCCGTTGTAATAGGTGTCAATTTTACAACGGGCTAAAAATGCCCGTTGTAATAGTGCCAATTTTACAACGGTCATAAAATGCCCGTTGTAATAAATGTTTGCTGCCAGTTTTTGACAACCGATAATTAATAATTACAATGCTTTCTTAAAATTAATATTTATTATTTATTTTATATTTAATAATTATTCATTAATAATATTATATTAATCATATGTTACTAATTACTAATTACAATATTATATTACTAGTTACTAACCATTAGTAATATTATATTATTTATTAATATTTAATAATTAATCATTAACAATATTATATTAATCATTTATAACTCATAATAATTAATGATTATTATTAAATAATCACTAATTACAAATTGTTGTACATAATCAGTATTCCAACAGGCTTAATTTTACTTTCCAATTATTAATAAGTAATATCGAGTAATTAATATAAAATATATAATAATTTATAATTAATAATAAATATTAATAATTTATGATTAATAGTTACTATTAAAAATTAATAATTAATAATATATACATATTAATTATTAATAGTTAATAATTAACATTAAATTTTAATTAATATATATGAAGTAATATTTAATAATTAATTTTTACTAATTAATAATTACAATTAAATAATTAATTATTTCGATTATTTTCATTAGTCGGAAATTTTTCAGCTCCTTCTATATAAATTGCAACTATTTTATAAATTAAAACTTTGTCCTCCTTGCGCGGACGACGGAGCAAAATTTAAATATAAACAAAAATTGTTTGGATTCTTTCTCTTCAGAAGGATTTGACATAGTCTATATATGTACTGTTGTTATAATGGGAGCTATGGGCCTGTGAAATGAGAAAAAGTCCAGTATTACAGATCCACCCGATTGCTATAACATGTTAAACCCTAGTCAAACCCAATTTCTCGTGCTCTTCTCATTTCATAGCCGATTTGATTCATTCAGCATTTATCTTCAAAATCGAAACGCCTGATTCTAAATCATCTCGTATTCACTTTTTAAGATCCAAAATGAATAAAGACAAGATTTTTAAATTAGCGAAAGGATTCAGGGGGAGGGCTAAGAATTGCATAAGAATCGCGAGAGAAAGAGTGGAGAAAGCGCTGCAGTATTCGTACAGAGATCGAAGAAATAAGAAGAGAGACATGAGATCTCTTTGGATTGAGCGAATCAATGCTGGGACTCGACTTCATGGGGTATGTTTCTTTATTTTTTAAAGTATTGCATCTTGTTTGAAGTTTTGTGAATTACTTGACAACCATAATTCTTTTTTGAGCCAAGGCTAAATGTTTGAATCTATAATTAATCAATTAAATAGTAGAATTTTAGTGTAAAATTATCATTGATATGATCCTATACGTAGTTATCTTATATATCTGCTTTTTACTATTATGCACATTTAAAAACTAATTGCAAGTAAATCTGTGGGGAATCATTAAAATTGATCTCTTCTTTTTTTGTGTCAAGCGTTGGGCTTGGACTATAAGCTCGCCTTCGACCACTTCTGCGTCCACGCCGCAAGTAAGGTAGTGCTTGACGAACTGCAGAAGAATCTGGAGCTGACGGAAAAGAATCTGGAAGCTTCCAGGGCCGTGTTGCACAGGTTTGGAAACACTTCCAGCAGTAGCATTTGGTATGAGCTTGCATACTTGGAAGCGAAAGGGAGAGTTAGGAGGGGGACAAGATATGGCAACTTGCTTTTGGGTCGTGTTTCAAGTGTAACAGTGCGGTTTGGAGGGCGATGAAGCGGATTCGGAGGCCCACTAGGAATCCACGGCTCGACTGCATTAATCAGTACCCGGTCAGAATCTAGATGTTTGTTTAATTAAATTTAAATGATGTGTTGTTTCTGTTTGTGTTGTTGGCTCTGGTTAAGTTTTCAATTTCAAGTGTTTGTGGCTAAAAGTTTTTGTAGTGGAAACATTTTAGAAAATGTTATGAATATTTTACGTGTGATAGTATAAAAGTATTTGAATCAATTATTATTTCAAAAGTTCGTAGAATTGCAAGTTTACATTCTACTGTTTGAGGTCGGTTTAAATTCAAATATATTTAATTCTCTTGCTGTTTATATTTAACATCAAAGAGTCTGTGACTTCACATTTTGCATTTACTTTGAAATTAATTCAAGGGTTGAAGGGCACATGCAAGATGTAAATGTTGTAATTCTGGTCTGTTCATAAATTAATTCAAAGAGGCCATTGGACATTACAACAAAAATACCCTATTACAACGTCCTTTTTACAACGGGCATTTTGTGTAGTTATAATGAATATAAGATGATGATAGGTATTGTGTTTTATAAATTATAATAAAGTAATTTAACATAAATTATTATAAGTATTTTACGTATGTCTGTTTTCATTGTTTTTTCGAAAGAAGAAACTTCACACAATTGTCATTTGTTTGGATTTAGCAATTAATGGTATAATTATGTTTTTATGGCATATAATTAAAGGCGTGATGATGATTTTATGGTAATCTAACTTTTATGGTATATTGATGTTTCTGTTTGTTTGGATATTGATTTACTGTTTTTTCTATAACTAAGTATACACAGGTAGTTGTTGGAACTTTAAAAGAATGTCGGGAATTACTTCATGACCCATCTCCTCAAGGCATGCATGGTGAGTATACTAATAATTATCAACTTTTAATAATAAATAGTTAAAGGTAAATGATTTGTGTTCGAAAGAAACATTAAATTATCATTTGACATTTATAGTTATGTTTTCAATGGATGTTTTTTTTGCTACTGTTTAATTCACACATTAAATTTAGATATGTGCTAGCACCATGAAGTTCTTATTCACATTTTAAAACACCCTTGCCGAACCATTGAATTTTTTTTCAATTCTCTTTTAACTCTTTAATTATTATTATTCTATTTTATCTTAATTATAAGCTACAACTGATGTGTTCTCATTCAAAATAAAATAACTAGTTTGTTCAGATTTATTTGGTGGAATATTCATATAATACTGCGTAGGAAAAAATGTACTTACAAGTCCTCCAGTTAAAACTGCAAATACATCATAAACTCGTCAATACCTTGTGTATCAAGTTAGTTGAACAAGCAGAGATGGCATAGGCTTTGCATTAGACTATTTTGCGCCTTAACTATATTAATATAGACTACATACATATAAATGTTGTAAATTATATTCAACCAAGATCCGTTTGTTATTTTATATTGATTATATCCTATTATAAATATATATTAAATGAGTAGCTTATAGTTATTATGATGGGTCGATTATATGATAATTAATATTGAAAATTTTAAGCAGATTGAAATTTCGAGTGCATTATATAACTATTGTTAATAAAAATATTAGGCTACTATTGTTAAGTAGCAAATTCATAGTTCAACCATGATCCCGGAAGGCCGCCTTTTGCAGAGTTCAACCATGGTAGATTCGATCATGTTCAACATTTCTGATAACATCATTATATCTGTTAATTGTTCGTATATTGAATATAAAAAGCGCCTTATTTTTCCTTAATTCAAAAATCTAGCAGCCGGAGAGGTTTGTTGTCATTGCATTACTTAAATCCTTACTTGAAATATTATTTGACAAAGTGATCATATATTGCACCATGATTTAAATATAATCTTAGTTAGCTTCTTATAGACTAATAAAGGTCAAAGTGCCTCTAATTCCTTTACCAAATTTGTAACGACCCGTAAAATTTTAATAATTAAGTTAGTTATTTTAATTAAAATTGAGTAATTTAATTTTAAAGGAAACAAAATTTGGTAATTTATAATGAAGCAAACGTGAAAAAAAAGGGTAATGTAAATGGTAAATCACGTAAGACTTTGTGATTTAATATTTGGAGAATAAAATTTGGGTAAATTATTTATGAAATAATAAGTGAATTAAAAACGTAACAATGCTAATTAAAATTTATAGTTCATGGATCTAATGAAATTTCCAATTTGTTGTAATACGGGAAAAGGAATACTTATTAATAAATTTAATATAAGAAACGAACTTAAATATTGAATTTATATATATATTGAATAGCAACTGAACGTAAATTTAGGTAATAAGGTTAGAACAAGTTGATAAATATTAAATGTGTAGTGCAATCCCAATTGATTTAAACCATTGTGAAGTTTTAACTGATCATAATGTTTAATAATTGTTAAAATAATAATGGAAGTGTGAATGGAAGTTTAATAAAAAATGTTAATTTTTTGCATAGATGGCAATTGATTTAATTAAAAATTTAAAACCAAGATAAAAAAATGAATTGGGATAATAAATGGGTATAAGCACCTAAATTTTAGCATAATGAAATAAAATATTGAACACAAATAAAAGATGAAATTTGAATTATATATCTGATTGGAACATTTGTTGTAATTAATGAATTTTTAAAGGTAATTAAGAGTTAAGGGTAACAATGGTTACAAGTTACATATTTATTTAGTTCGTAAAAGTTAGTTTGAAATCAATTACAGTTAATTCACTTAATTAGTGCAATTTGATGTAGATTAATTTGGTAATCGGAGAATGTTAATTCAATAGGATGTAACCAATGAAATTTTAATCTAATACTACGTTAAGACTAACTAAGGTAAGCATTAATAAAGCGAATGAAATGCAATACCAATTGAGGGAAACCAATTCGTAAGGGTATAATTGAATGAAATCAGTAAATTGGAAAATAAATTCAAAATTGATATTAATTGAAGAAATAATGCATAATAAATTGTTTATTGATAATTAAAGTATGAAGGTGTGTAAATAGGCGTATATTAATTGCAATGAAATAAATTAGCGTTGAATATGGAATTATAAATCTGATTTGATGACTAACGAACTTAAATGCAAGTAATATAGGTGGCTTGTTATATAAGATGTTAAATAAACTATGTAAATAATTAGCAACTATATCTAAATTTAATGTTTTATTAATGTAATTTAAAGTAATGATTAATGTAATAAAGGATGGAACCAAAGTAAATTAGGTAATTGGTTTTAAAATCCAAATTTATGAGTGAAATTGACAAATTTCAATATAGTAGTTATTAACAATAAGTGGAATTAAAATAGTTAATACGAATAAAGGTGAAGTTGGAAGTATCAATTTAATGTAACGTAAACAAATGTTCAATATGTTTAGAGGATAATGTTTGTTTGAATAATAAGAATGGGAATCAACATTTTTTCCATTTATTTGAATTTAAATTACGATAATATGATTTACTGCAATTAAATGGAAACTTAATATTTGAAATATTGCATAAACGGAATGTAGATGAAACCTAAGAAAATAAATATAAACAATCATGAACTAATGTAAATTGCATCCTTTTGATAACGATGAATTTAATAATAGAATGAATAGTGAATTTAATAGAATTGTTGGATATTTTATTTATAATTTATAATTTTGAAATTAATGAAATTGAAGGTTTATATTGAAATTTATAAATTTATCTTCTCTAAATAGACATTTAAATTTGTTTAAATCACTAAAAATGTTTGAGAAATATAAGATGATAAAATTGTCAATTTTAGAATTGAAATTTAAAAATTTGATTTAATCAACTAATTATGCATTTATTTAATTAATATAAAAATAGTCATTTTGGCCACTGACTATGATTTCGACAAAACTAGTTTCATCGGATCCGTAACGGTAAATTATAATAGTCTTTCAAGTTTCGTAGCGATCGGACTTGTCCTTTGATCGTACGGACTCGAAACGCCTTGAAATTTATGCAATTTAAATCAATTGAAATCAATTTGGAAAATTTGAATTGAGCATAACTTCTTCATACGATAGAATTTGGACGTGAATCTTTTTCCATCGCGTTTAAAATATTTTTAAACATATATTTTGATATATGGGTTGACCCTTTTCCGTTCCGGGATCGAAACGGGCTTTTCGGGTCAATTATCGTTCAAAACCCAAATCCAGCCTAGCCCATTCTTTCTATTCGTTTTGCCTATATATATGTGGCTATAAACCCTTGGTCATTGCTTATTTCTCATTCTGAACGTATGCTCTTCCTCATTCCACTGCAAACCCTAATCTTCCCAATCCAATTTCAATTTCAAAAAAAAAAAATTACGGATCTGCAGCAACTTCTGGTCGCGCTTCGAGTTTCAGAGGCAAAAACGCTATATCTACTTCGGGTTAGGAAGAAAGTTACTCGGGTCGCTCCGGGTCGTTTTAGCAAAAACTCCAAGCAAGCATCGGGGATTGAGGCGGTGGACCGAAGTTGAACCCGAAGTCGACTAAGGACCAGAATTTTTCAATCTTCTAATTTTTCTAACTTTTTCATACGAGCTCGGATTCATGCGCGGTTTGTTTTGCTGGGAGAATTACGGACGTTTGAGCATGTTTTGTGTAACGACCCGTATTTTACGTGTCGATAGATCGTAAAATTTACAGGTTGTTAGTGTTGTTTGTGTTGCCTCTAGCTTGAGTCGTTTAGGAGTTGACCCGAGTGCAAGTGATGAGTCGTGACCGACTCATAGATAAGTCGTTGACGACTTAAGGGAATGGACCGAGTTAAGGGTTAGAACGGCATAGTAGTTGCCGACTTAAGAAGAGAGGTGAGATAGGGGTCAAGTGATGAGTCGTGACCGACTTATAGAAGCAGCGACTTATAGGTTGAGTCGTGCACGAGTTACGACTCATAGGAGGGGCGGCTTATAGGTTTGGCCGAGATAAGGATGGACCGACCTAAGATAGTGACCGACTCATGGGTTAGCGGCTTAAGGAGGTTTAGGCTTAGGTCGTGGGTAGTGAGTCGGCAGGGTCTTGAGTCATAGAGTCTGATGAGTCGTTGAAGGGTTAGGTCGGCATGGTAATGAGTCGTGAACGACTCATGTTGAGTCGGCAAAGGCTGGTTGGGTCGTGTCTAGGATAAGTCGGCTGGTGGATGAGTCGTGAGTCGGCTAAGTTGATGAGTCGTATGCAGTTGAGTCGGCACCATAGTTGAGTCGTGTGTGTATTGTTGAGTCGTCATACGACTTAGGACTTGGAGTGTTAGGTCGGTGACCTGGTGAGTCTTGAGTCGTGAGTCGGTAGGTCTTGAGTCGTGAGTCGGTAGGTGTTGAGTCGACCTGGGTTGAGTCGTAGGTTGCGCACATGCGTTGAGTCGCATATAGGTTGAGTCGTTAGACCGTGTTAAGGTGCTAGGTCTTTGAGTCGGAGGCATTGAGTCGTGAACGACTCATGATGAGTCGTGGACGACTCATAGGGGCGACGACTCATGGTTGATTCAGCCTATAAATAGAGGGGTTCGGCTCACTTTTTGGCACCGGTTTTTGAAGCAACGAAGTGCTGCCATTTTGAAGACTCGACTACAACATTTCTTCATCTTCTTTTCTCCATTCCAATCAAGTGTTAGCATCTATCCAAGATCGAAGATCGAGATCGAAGATTCAAGTGTCTAAGTTGAAGATCTTCATCCGTTCGAGCTAGATTTCATCGATTGAAGCGAGATCTTGCCGGATCAAGCCTTGTTCTTCGCTGTCCAGATCTGAAGTGTGTGGTTTTTGAGGTGTTTGGGTGATTTGGTGAGTGGTAGTTATCTCTCACGCGGACCCAAAGGAGTGTAGTGGATTGGTAGCTAGTTTATGTGTTTGAAATAGCATTTTCTCGCATTGTCCTTAAGTCTGCATGTAGATCCATCATTTTTGAAGATGTTTACCTATGCATATTTGTTTAACAAGTATTAGAGACAAAACCCATGTTTTATATTTGATAGATCTATGCTAAAAACCTATGAATCATGCATGTTGGACTTATGCTCATTTATTTACGATATTGCCATTTTTGTTGATATTGCTTATTAAATCTTGTTTGAATGCTTGATTGTTTGTATTGATGAATGATTTGGATTGTTTCAAGTTAGCTAGTGGTTGATTTGGAACAAGATGGTTCGAGATGATTCAAAAGCTAGGTGGAAAAGCTCTTGAATGTGGAAGCTGCCTGTAGCATATGAAGCGGATGTGGAAGCTCATATGGATGGATTCGAGGATGTGGGATCTTGCCATGATACGAGAAGGCAAAGCATGATTGAGATGGGACTTTGCTATGATGCGATAAAGCAAGGTGTGATGTTGAAATGGGACGGGTCATGATGACGTTCCAAGAAGAGAGACTTTGCTATGATGTGATGAGGCAAGACATATGTTGTGATGGGACGGGTCACGATGACGTTCCAAGCACGGGCTGCGACGACGTGCAAAGTTATGTTGATTACTCGGTGATGCGATCCGAGTTGGTGATAATGGTTAGCTTGAGAGGCGCTTGAGCTAGTATGGAAATAGTCGTCGAGGAGGATGACTAGGAGGCTGAGATCTTATCGTTGTTGAAGGTTCTAGCATGCTCAAAGCAAGGGTACGTTGGAACGGGCTGCGACGACGTTCCAGGCACGGGCTGCGACGACGTGCTAGTACTCTGGGTAGTTGCGAAAATTCCTAGGCACGGGCTGCGACGACGTGCGGAGTTATGGCTAGAACCGGGGTTACCATTAGCCCTTGACAGGTGGTCATTCAACTAACGGTGATATCAAGGCAATGATACAGTGATAGCCAGAGTCATGGATGTTTGGTTGTACTATCATTCGGTCTCAAGTGCGGTGTTTTCTGGGTGCTTATCTGATCTTGGTTTAGGCCTTGGGGGTTTGTATTTGGAAAACATCGTCCTTGACTCGAGTGATTATTGCTTTATTTTAATTACCTGCTATGCTATGATTGCTTCTCCTTAGTGTGTGTCTGGGGGCTATCACTGTGAGAAGAGGTGGAGTGGGATGGTTTAGTTCCTATTCCTTTTATTCCTTATGCTCTTTTGGTATGTTTGATAGTTAATTTACTGCTCACTAAGACTTTGTCTGACTCAAGGTTTTATGTCTCCTCTTATTACCTTGGGCTGTTCATCCATGTTGGGATGGGCAGACTAGGTAGCAGGTGGCAGGTGCTGTGCTTAGAGTTCTCCGCTGATGATGACGAAGACGAGCAGGAGGCTATGCATATTATTTCTTTCTATATGTATTGGGTATCCGCCGCTGTATTTGATTGAGTGTTATGTAGTGAGGTCTTGTTGTATGGATTTGTTGAGATGATTGTATAAAACTACTGTGATGCTTATATGATGATATTTTCTGTTATGAAGCTTCACTATATATATATTTCTCTATTGTATTTTATCCATGCGCTGTGAGTTACGATAGAGATTCTGCGATTTTATTTTACCCTGACTATCGTCCATGGCTGCCTGGCACACCTTTCAGCGCACTATTCTCTTGTTTTGGTGTGGGAGACATGGGCGGTCGTCACATTTGGTATCAGAGCTTTGGTTAATCGATTTTAGCCAACGCTCGCTGACGTAACTACGTATGAGAGACGTAATTGTATTTTGATGGATGATTACTATATATAATATAGTAGCCTAGAAGGATTTGAACTCCTTATGCAGTTGTTTCTTAAGGTGTTCTAATCATTCTTATTACAGATATTAAGGATGAGTCGAAGAGGGAGACCAGCTGCAAGGGAAAGCCGTGCTGATGAAGGAGCTGTTGATTATGGAACTATGTTCGAAGCGATGATGACTTCGATCATGAGAAGGATACCAGCTTCAGGATCATCAGTGGATGTGGGAGTTCAAGTTCAAGCTCCAAGACCCGTGGATTTTGCTAAGCTTTGCAAGGATTATACTTCTCTTGGAGGAAAAGCTTTCTTGGGGACAGAGTCGACTATTGAAGTACAGAGATGGATTGATGCTTGTCGAAGGATCTTTGGTGACTTAGGGATTGAGGATGCAACCAAGAGAAAGCTTGCATCGAGACAGCTTCAGGGAAGAGCTGCTGATTGGTGGAATTCTATCACCATCGATACACCAGAAGAAGAGATTACTTGGGAGCAATTCCGAGTTAGATTTGAAGCTAAGTTCATCTCTACGGCTCAGAAGTCTGTTTTGTTCAAGAGGTTTGTAGAGCTCAAGCAAGGTGGGAGACCAGTTCTTGAGTATATTTCCGAGTTCGAAGCTTTGTCTAAGTATGCCAGATCGTATATTGATTCTCCCTACCAGAAGAACGAGAAGTTTGTGACTGGTCTGGATGCTTATCTTGGGAGGCAGTTAGTGGATCACTTGGACGATCCATTTGAGAAGCTGGTGGAGAAAGCCCTTAGGCATGAGAGTTTGTTCCCTAAGGAAAGTTCTGTTGTTGCTGTAACCAGGGAAGGATCTAAACCACAGCAGAGTGGGAATAGGAAGAGGAAGCAGCAGCAGCAGAAGAGTAAGGATGGCCAGAAGAAGCCAAAGGGCGAAGTGACCTGCTATAATTGTCAGAAGAAGGGCCATCTCTCCAAGGATTGTAGGAATCCAAAGGCGCCGGCGAAGTGCCATAACTGTGATAAGCCAGGGCATTTCAGGAAGGATTGTCCAGAACCGAGGAAGGACAGGCAAGTTGTGCAAGCTTATGCTTTGGAAGCTGTGCCGTCGTCTTCAAGAGCTCCTACTGCTGAGGAGAAGGGGAAGAGTGTGGTGGTTCAAGGTACTCTTTCTATTTGTGGTGTTCCAGTTAGAGTGTTGTTTGATACTGGAGCGTCGCATTCTTTTGTTTGTGATGATTTGGTAGGCCGGTTAGGTCTGAAACCGGATATTGTTGATAGGCCATTGGTTGTGACTAATCCAGTTGGGGGTTCGTCATGTTTGTGTATGATATGTCGTGGTCTGGTTGTGTCGAGTCATGATTGCTCGTTTGTTTGTGATTGCTTTGTTCTAAACTTTGCGGGGTTCGGAATTATTTTGGGTATGGACTGGCTTAGGAAGTATGCGGCAAGGATTGATTGTGAGAGGCTGGAGGTGACAGTCGGGAATGTGGAAGGGCGAAAGGTTGTGATACGATGTAAGCATGAAGAAGGCGTCTTCATGAGCTTCATGTATTCGCTGGTTGTTCCACGGGATGGACTGTCGTCGATGCCAATCGTGAATGGATTTGAGAATGTCTTTGACGAGGTCAAAGGGTTACCGCCGCATAGGGAGATCGAGTTTCGTATCGATCTAGTTGAGGGAGCCAGACCTGTTGTGATGCCTCTTAGGCGGATGGCACCGAGGGAGCAGCAAGAGCTGAAGGTGCAAGTTGATGACCTTTTGCGAAAAGGATTCATTCGGAGAAGTGTGTCCGAATGGGGTGCGCCCGTTGTGTTTGCAACCAAAGCGGATGGATCGTTGAGGTTGTGTGTGGATTATCGTGAGCTGAATAAGGTGACTAAGAAGAACAAGTATCCATTGCCGAGAATAGATGACTTGTTTGATCAGCTTCACGAGGCTAAGGTGTTTTCTCAGATGGATTTGGCAACGGGATTTCACCAGTTGAGAGTGGCGAAGGATAGTGTGCCGAAGACTGCTTTCAGGACACCATCCGGATTTTATGAGTGGCTGGTAATGCCGTTTGGATTGACTAACGCACCAGCATATTTTGTGGATCTTATGAATAGAGTGTTCAGAGATCAGTTGAATAAGTTCGTGCTTGTGTTCGTGGATGATATTCTGATTTATTCCAGAACTGAGGAAGAGCACAAGACACACTTGAGGATTGTTTTGGGGATCTTACGGAAACATCAGCTGAAGGCTAAGTTTTCGAAGTGTCACTTCTGGAAGAGTGAAGTGAGGTTCTTAGGCCATGTTATCTCTGGAAATGGAATAGCGGTTGATCCCGCTAAGGTGGCAGCAATCCAGGATTGGGTTAGACCTAAGAATGCGTCTGATGTGAGAAGTTTTCTTGGATTATCAGGATATTATCGTCGGTTTATCAAAGACTTTTCCAAGATAGCTGCACCGTTAACAGGATTGACGAAAAAGAACCAAGTGTTCAGATGGGATGATAAGTGTGAGCAAGCTTTCGTAATCCTGAAAGAGCGACTGACAAGTGCTCCTGTTTTGACTATTCCAAGTGGGAATGATGAGATGGTGGTTTACACCGATGCATGTGGCACTGGACTTGGAGCAGTGTTAATGGAGAAGGATAAAGTTGTTGCGTATGCTAGTCGACAACTGAAGCCGCATGAAAGGAATTATCCGACTCATGATTTGGAGTTAGCGGCGATTGTGTTTGCTTTGAAGATGTGGAGACATTATCTATTGGGAGTTCGATTCGAGTTGTTTACGGATCATAAGTCGTTGAAGTATCTGTTCTCCCAAAAGGATTTGAATCTTCGACAGCAACGGTGGTTAGAGTTTCTAGCATCTTATGATTTTGGTATAGCCTATACTCCGGGGAAAGGAAACGCAGTGGCTGATGCGTTAAGTCGAAGACATGCAGGATTGGGAGCCATGTTTTCGGAATGGAAGAGTCTTGAGTATTTGGCTGGATTTGATTTCAGGCCTAGATGTGAATTGGAACCTGAGATGTTGGCAAACTTATCGATAAGGCCTACACTTGTGGAAAGAATTGGTGAGAGCCAAAGGCGAGATGATAAGCTTGTCAAGATTATTTGTGAATTGGAATCCGGATTGGAACCAGAGAAGGATAAAGGATTCGAGGTCGATCGAGAGGGTTGGCTTCGAAAGCAAGGACGATTAGTTGTTCCCGATATTGATGGATTGAGAGATGAAGTTCTGAGGGAAAGTCATCACTCGAAGTTGACAATTCATCCAGGTGGAAATAAGATGTATCGGGATATGAAGAGAGCTTACTACTGGGAAGGTATGAAGAAGGATGTTGGAAATTTTATTTCCAAGTGTATGAACTGCCAGTTGGTGAAAGCTGAGCAGAAGAAGCCCAGTGGATTGCTTCAGCCATTAGAGGTTCCTACATGGAAGTGGGAGCAAGTGTCGATGGATTTTATCGATGGTCTACCTAGGACAAGAGCAGGGAATGAAGGGATTTGGGTCATAGTAGATCGTTTGACCAAGAGTGCAAGGTTCATTCCTGTTCGATCGACTAGGACTGCATCGAAGTTGGCTGAGCTGTATGTGAAATGGATTGTTCGATTCCATGGTGTTCCGAAGAGTATAGTGAGCGATCGAGACCCATTGTTCACTAGTGGATTTTGGAAGAGCTTCCAGGAAGTTTTGGGAACCGAGTTGTGTTTGAGTACAGCTTATCACCCTCAAACAGATGGTCAGACTGAGAGAGTCAACCGAGTTTTGGAAGATCTCCTTAGAGCATGTGTTTTGGACTTTGGAGGATCATGGGAAGATCACCTTCATTTGGTAGAGTTTGCTTATAATAACAGTTATCAGTCGAGCATTGGTATGGCACCATATGAGGCATTATATGGAAGACCGTGTAACTCTCCGACATGTTGGTTGGAAGCCGGAGAAAAGCTGTTACTTGGGCCAGAGATGATTCGACAGACTTCGGATTGTATAGAGATCATTCGGCAAAGAATGAAGGCAGCCCAGGATCGCCAGAAAAGTTATGCAGATAATCGTCGAAAGGATTTGGAATTCGACGTGGGTGATATGGTTTTCGTGAAGATTTCTCCATTGAAGAATGTTATTAGATTCGGGAAGAAAGGAAAGTTAACTCCGAGATTCGTTGGACCATTCCCGATTATCGAGCGAATTGGAAAGCTCGCTTATAGATTGGAGTTACCGGAAAAGATGGCGGGTGTGCACAATGTTTTTCATGTATCCTATCTACGAAAGTACGTGCATGATCCAACTACGGTGGTTTCTGCTGATAGCTGTGAAGACTTGGAGGTCGATCCAGTTGTTTCGAGACCTCGTAAGCCGCTTCGTATCGTTGAAACCGATACGAAACAGCTTAGGAGGAAGACGATTACGTTGCTCAAGGTACAATGGAGTGATGATGTTAACGACTGTACGTGGGAGGAGGAAGAGAGGATGAAGGCAGCTCATCCCAGACTCTTCGAGGTATGGCCCTAAAGTGTCGTGACATCTCATGAATTTGTAGCTTGTTCTAAGTCTTAGAATTCTGCATGCTAGGCTAGAATTGGATGCATGGTTTGTTGATTGCTATGGATGGTAGGCATGCAGAATATCTTTGATTGCTGTTGTTTGCTTGGAATTTCGGGGGCGAAATTCCTAAGGGGGAGAGAATGTAACGACCCGTATTTTACGTGTCGATAGATCGTAAAATTTACAGGTTGTTAGTGTTGTTTGTGTTGCCTCTAGCTTGAGTCGTTTAGGAGTTGACCCGAGTGCAAGTGATGAGTCGTGACCGACTCATAGATAAGTCGTTGACGACTTAAGGGAATGGACCGAGTTAAGGGTTAGAACGGCATAGTAGTTGCCGACTTAAGAAGAGAGGTGAGATAGGGGTCAAGTGATGAGTCGTGACCGACTTATAGAAGCAGCGACTTATAGGTTGAGTCGTGCACGAGTTACGACTCATAGGAGGGGCGGCTTATAGGTTTGGCCGAGATAAGGATGGACCGACCTAAGATAGTGACCGACTCATGGGTTAGCGGCTTAAGGAGGTTTAGGCTTAGGTCGTGGGTAGTGAGTCGGCAGGGTCTTGAGTCATAGAGTCTGATGAGTCGTTGAAGGGTTAGGTCGGCATGGTAATGAGTCGTGAACGACTCATGTTGAGTCGGCAAAGGCTGGTTGGGTCGTGTCTAGGATAAGTCGGCTGGTGGATGAGTCGTGAGTCGGCTAAGTTGATGAGTCGTATGCAGTTGAGTCGGCACCATAGTTGAGTCGTGTGTGTATTGTTGAGTCGTCATACGACTTAGGACTTGGAGTGTTAGGTCGGTGACCTGGTGAGTCTTGAGTCGTGAGTCGGTAGGTGTTGAGTCGACCTGGGTTGAGTCGTAGGTTGCGCACATGCGTTGAGTCGCATATAGGTTGAGTCGTTAGACCGTGTTAAGGTGCTAGGTCTTTGAGTCGGAGGCATTGAGTCGTGAACGACTCATGATGAGTCGTGGACGACTCATAGGGGCGACGACTCATGGTTGATTCAGCCTATAAATAGAGGGGTTCGGCTCACTTTTTGGCACCGGTTTTTGAAGCAACGAAGTGCTGCCATTTTGAAGACTCGACTACAACATTTCTTCATCTTCTTTTCTCCATTCCAATCAAGTGTTAGCATCTATCCAAGATCGAAGATCGAGATCGAAGATTCAAGTGTCTAAGTTGAAGATCTTCATCCGTTCGAGCTAGATTTCATCGATTGAAGCGAGATCTTGCCGGATCAAGCCTTGTTCTTCGCTGTCCAGATCTGAAGTGTGTGGTTTTTGAGGTGTTTGGGTGATTTGGTGAGTGGTAGTTATCTCTCACGCGGACCCAAAGGAGTGTAGTGGATTGGTAGCTAGTTTATGTGTTTGAAATAGCATTTTCTCGCATTGTCCTTAAGTCTGCATGTAGATCCATCATTTTTGAAGATGTTTACCTATGCATATTTGTTTAACAAGTATTAGAGACAAAACCCATGTTTTATATTTGATAGATCTATGCTAAAAACCTATGAATCATGCATGTTGGACTTATGCTCATTTATTTACGATATTGCCATTTTTGTTGATATTGCTTATTAAATCTTGTTTGAATGCTTGATTGTTTGTATTGATGAATGATTTGGATTGTTTCAAGTTAGCTAGTGGTTGATTTGGAACAAGATGGTTCGAGATGATTCAAAAGCTAGGTGGAAAAGCTCTTGAATGTGGAAGCTGCCTGTAGCATATGAAGCGGATGTGGAAGCTCATATGGATGGATTCGAGGATGTGGGATCTTGCCATGATACGAGAAGGCAAAGCATGATTGAGATGGGACTTTGCTATGATGCGATAAAGCAAGGTGTGATGTTGAAATGGGACGGGTCATGATGACGTTCCAAGAAGAGAGACTTTGCTATGATGTGATGAGGCAAGACATATGTTGTGATGGGACGGGTCACGATGACGTTCCAAGCACGGGCTGCGACGACGTGCAAAGTTATGTTGATTACTCGGTGATGCGATCCGAGTTGGTGATAATGGTTAGCTTGAGAGGCGCTTGAGCTAGTATGGAAATAGTCGTCGAGGAGGATGACTAGGAGGCTGAGATCTTATCGTTGTTGAAGGTTCTAGCATGCTCAAAGCAAGGGTACGTTGGAACGGGCTGCGACGACGTTCCAGGCACGGGCTGCGACGACGTGCTAGTACTCTGGGTAGTTGCGAAAATTCCTAGGCACGGGCTGCGACGACGTGCGGAGTTATGGCTAGAACCGGGGTTACCATTAGCCCTTGACAGGTGGTCATTCAACTAACGGTGATATCAAGGCAATGATACAGTGATAGCCAGAGTCATGGATGTTTGGTTGTACTATCATTCGGTCTCAAGTGCGGTGTTTTCTGGGTGCTTATCTGATCTTGGTTTAGGCCTTGGGGGTTTGTATTTGGAAAACATCGTCCTTGACTCGAGTGATTATTGCTTTATTTTAATTACCTGCTATGCTATGATTGCTTCTCCTTAGTGTGTGTCTGGGGGCTATCACTGTGAGAAGAGGTGGAGTGGGATGGTTTAGTTCCTATTCCTTTTATTCCTTATGCTCTTTTGGTATGTTTGATAGTTAATTTACTGCTCACTAAGACTTTGTCTGACTCAAGGTTTTATGTCTCCTCTTATTACCTTGGGCTGTTCATCCATGTTGGGATGGGCAGACTAGGTAGCAGGTGGCAGGTGCTGTGCTTAGAGTTCTCCGCTGATGATGACGAAGACGAGCAGGAGGCTATGCATATTATTTCTTTCTATATGTATTGGGTATCCGCCGCTGTATTTGATTGAGTGTTATGTAGTGAGGTCTTGTTGTATGGATTTGTTGAGATGATTGTATAAAACTACTGTGATGCTTATATGATGATATTTTCTGTTATGAAGCTTCACTATATATATATTTCTCTATTGTATTTTATCCATGCGCTGTGAGTTACGATAGAGATTCTGCGATTTTATTTTACCCTGACTATCGTCCATGGCTGCCTGGCACACCTTTCAGCGCACTATTCTCTTGTTTTGGTGTGGGAGACATGGGCGGTCGTCACATTTTGGATGGATTTGGAGACTATTGAAATTTTGGGTTTAAATTGGATATAAATTTAATTTAAATTCAAAAGGTGAGTGTTTTAACCCACTCACAACTTCTAAAATTTCTTATGTTTGTTAAATTGATTTATGCTGTTTGGCATATGTTTCATCATTATCTCAGTTAAATTGCATTCATATAATTTACTTGTTATTTAATTCATTTTTGCATATAAACTACCAGTTAAAATTTTAGTTAAATTTATTACTGCATATAAACTGCTAGTTAAATTTATTTATTATTGCATATAAACTACATTTAAACTGTTATTTAATTAATTATTGAAAAATTAACTGTTAGTAATTAAGTATTATTAATTGATGTGATTGTTTGAATTGGATGATAAATTGATGAATGTTTGATGATTGATATAATGGACGAATGGATGCTGTATTTATACTGTATAAACTGCAAGTTATTATGCATTTTCATTTCATTCGGGATTGCGGTTTGAAATGATATACAACCGCATTTTTATTTTTAAACTGCGGATTGAAATGATAAAAATCCGTATCACTTGACCATAGGATAGAAAATTATATATAGGCACCGCGGTATATATATAAAATTATTTTCGAAGTGATTTTCTATGGTTTGGATATGATACGGTTTAATAAATATTAAATTTTGATACTTTATAAATATTATTTTATATATACATATATAGTTAAATTTTTGAATTTAAGCTATGTATAAATCTGTTAAATAAAAATGAATAAGTTGAATAATGGAGTTGATAATTTATATTGTATGATTTAGTACAGGTTTAAGATATTGTGTATATATATAGGGTTTAAATGATTCAAATCAATTAAGATTGGAAGATAAATCGAAAATTTATTTGGAATTGAGCTTATTTTAAAATTTAACTCCATAAGTTGATGTAAACTTATTAAGATTGAAAATTTAAAGGTTTGATATTTATAACTGGATTTTTATTCAAGATAAATCAAATGAATATTTCTAGTATAAATAAATCGAAGGAAATATTTAGTTGTTAGTAATTTGAGTTTTATTTAAAATGATTATGGATTTATTATGTAAATATTTTAGACTAAAATATAGAATAATGAACGGTTGAATAGAAAATTTTCAACCTTAGTTTTGAAATTGTTAAATACTCAAAGTTTGAAATATATTGGAATCGAAGTGTTTTATTGAAATTGAAAGAGAATCTAGATTTATGGGTTTAGACTTAATTTAAAGTGAATAAATGGTAAAGGTGCGGAAATTATTTACTTTATAAAGTAATTTAAAATCAACTATTTTACATACTGTTGAATATCTAAATCATTCAAGTTTTAGAGGTTATGGTTTCAAAACTATGAATTTCGAGGTATTATGTTTTGAAAGTTATAATTCAAATGTTTGGTCTCTAGATATTATAAATTTTAAAGCAGTATGATTTTGGAAAAGAAATATATTTGAAATAAAAATGATATTATTGATTTGGGTTTTATAAAATAATATCAAAATGAGTTGTTTTGAAAATGTAATGATATCGTATTTATGGGTTTGAAATGGATAATTATATTCTAGTTTTCAAGTATAAACTATTTTTGAAGACCGCGGTGTTATAATAACGTTTGGTTGTTGAAGAGACCGGGATCGGAAGTTGTCATACTATCTGCCAACTCCGAAAACCACTTTAACAACCGTGTACGCGGTGGACATTCCAGAATGAAGTAGGATAGTGGCGGCGTTTCCTACAAGGTAAATACATGGACCCAACTCCCGTGAGTTGGCATAAGGTGGCTAAAACAGGAGCGATCGACGGGTTAATGAGGTAGCAACTCTGATCGGACACTTCCCTTCGATAATATACTCTGACTTTGGATTGATTCGTTGACCACCTTCACTTTTATTTCTTTGATTTGGGGGAGTTTGTCCAAGGTGGCGGTAGCTGCGCGCTACACGTTACCACCGACCCGGAAGCGTATTGGTATATCTACCCTGGCATTGCCTAGTTGTGTCGTGTCACTTACCCTATCGCGCCTTGTAGGAGTTTGGATTTCTCCCGTAGACCGTATGGTATCCTCTGGTGGCTTCCCGATCAGGAGGGACTATGATATTGGATGGACTACTGGGACTATTACGTGTTAAGATGGAAATTGTAAAGCCTTAACGCTATTTAAAAGTATGTTTATTTTACTATAGACACTATTATAATAGCGAAATATACTACATAGTAAATAGTTTAACGGATCCTCAGGAGATGTAAATCCCGAGCATCTCTCGAGTTACTGCACTCATATTTATTTCTGTTGATTTAACTTATATAAGATCTTTTAGTTCTGACTCGAATGTTTTTGTCTTTCAAATTCGCTCGGGTCAGTCCGAGCGTTTCAGAATCGAAGACTTTAGCTCTGGAGGATGAAGACGGAGATTTCTATTATTATTATTTATTATATTCACACTCATATTGTTCCACAGCATGGTTATATGATATGTGTAACTCTGATATGTGTTGTATAAGTATAATCGAATAAATTTAAAACAACTTTATAAACTGTATATTTGATTATTATATTTTATCCTTCCGCTGTGAGATTCTGTTTTATTTTATTTCTTTCTTGTTTTTCTTATTTACCCCATAACAATCCGCCTTTCCGTATGGTTTGAATTGGCACGTGTGTCAATTTAAGTCGTGCGATAAGGCAGGACGTTACAAAATTACTAGCACCATTAAAACCACGACAATGTAAAATGAAACATCTTTTTGATTAGCTTATTCATGTTCATAGCCAGTAGGCAGGAAGTACAATTGCTTTTGAGATTTTGGTAAAAAATTTGAATCTGTCTTCTAACTTACGACACTGATGATTATCTTTATTGTAACACAACCGATTCACTATGTTAGAACAATGATTCCTTTTCTCATCGCTTCCGCCGGCCTAAGTAGAATTATTTTGTTCTTTTGTTTGGATAACCAAAACACACTGTCAATTTGAAAATTTGAAAATTTGCAACTAACCCAAGTGAAGTATGTTTGGCGCTTCATGCCAATAATTTTTCTCTTTCAGTGTGGGAGTTTTGTGATGACGGTGTGGGAGTTTTGTGATGGAAAATAAAACATAATGTTGTGCTGATGGTGGTTGTCTGAGTTTGCTGGAAGGTGATGGTGATGTGAAGGCAGTGAAGCAGGGTTTTCGGTGTGTTATAGTTATGGTCTTGGTTGAAAAATTGTGGTTTAGTTGTGATATTGATGTTGGAGTTTGGTGATATTGACTTCGGAAATCTAGAATTTATTGTTTTTGCTGCAAAGAAGTGGTATAATGATTTTTGTCTTTTATTTTCCTGTATTTTTCCTTCTCCAAATACCTCATTTTGTATTCCTAGCTAGATTGTAGCCAATGTTCATTTAATATTTCAAAACTTTGAATACCAGATCAGTCTTTCACAGTTTGAAGATCATGCTGGTCACAGTCAAAGGCGGAAACTGTGAGTTGATGTTTGAAATGGTTTGCACATTTTCTTAGTGTTCTTTCAATATGACATATGTATGATGTTATTTATTCAGGTATCATCATATATATCTGCTTGATGGATTATCGCTACATGATCTGTCAGTTATTCTATTGAGTAAATTCAACCCAGAAAATAGAAAAGTCAATGATGATGTCAGTAGAACATGCAAAGAAGAGCTTCTGGAGGATGTGGCAAGTACTTCAGTATGATTCTTATGTTTATTGCATTAACTCTCTCTCTCTCTATATGCTTCTTTCCACAGATGTTCTGCATGTAGATATTTTGTGGCCTGTATTGAGTGAGGAATGCAAGTATGTACCCCAAAATTGAGGATTTAGATGACCCATGCTTGTTCAAAATAGTTAGGATGTGTATCTAATTTGAATTACTATAAAGTTGCATATATACCTATATCTATTTAGGCATATATACGGTTTGGATGTGTATCTAGTTTGAATTACTATAAAGTAGCGGACTGTTGTGTGTTAATGCTTTATGTATTTGGCATGTAAACTTAGCTAACTTTTTGAAGTGTTAGAATTCTATGACTCTAGCTTTTAGTCATTTTGTATGTGATTTTAATTATTTTACGACAATATTTAGTATTAGTATGGATGTATTGCATGGATGCTGCTGTAATTTTTTTTAAAATTTGCATTTATTTTGCAACGGGCAATGTGAGTTGTCATATGATCTTCTTACAACGGTCAATGCATGTTGTGAAACAGGCTATGCAACTAGTATGGTTAGTCTATTGCAACGGGTTATGGTCGTTGTATTATTGTTTATTACAACGGTCATAACCCGTTGTAAAAAGGTATACTACAACGTGCTTTGCCCGTTGTAAAAAGGTATACTGCAACGTGCTTTGCCCGTTGTAAAATGTGGTGGATCTATTACAACGAGGCCTATTACAACGGGCACATGCCCGTTGCGAAAACCATATTACAATGGGCATTGCCTGTTGTAAAAAGACTGATTTGTTGTAGTGAATGAGGAATATTTTTAGTATTTTAAATACTATAAAATAGTGATTTTGATTTGAAATGATTTTCAAAGTGATTTTGAAAGTATATGTTTTAATAATTTTTAAATTATTAGAAAGAATGAATTTATTTTCAAATAAATAAAAAGTTTGGCTTTTGATGTTATAAAAGTATCATCTTGTGAAATATTTTTAACTAGAGATTTTTGAAGGATTTATAAAAGTGATATTTTATAAATAACGAAATAGATTTGTAATCAGAATTTATAAATATTTTATAAATGGATTTGGAATTTATTTGGTAAATGGATTTATAAATGGGTTTTATAAATAAGTTAGATTCATAAGAAAATGGATGTATAAATGGATTTTGGTAGCAAAATGAGTTATATAAAAGAGTGATTTTTTTATAAATAAAGAAATTTTATAAAATAGAAGTTATATAAAATAGAAAGGAGATTTATAAACATGGTTTTATAAATATGGAAATGATTTATGTTGAGATTTAAATATGGATTTTTATACAATGGAAATACATTCAAGTTTAAAGGAATGTTTTGAAAGTTATACTTTTAATGAAGTTAATGGGTTTTAAAGTGATAATCTTTAAAAGTAAAGATTTGAAAGTAATAATTCCAAATTGAATTTAATAGTTTGAAAAATGTTTTAAAATGTGATAAGTATTGAAAACATAGATTTCAACATTTGTTGCAATAGATGTTTTTGGAGAAGTATGGAATACATGGACTATAACACTGTTGTTATAGTAAATGATTTCCAAATGGAATGTTTTATACAGTATACGGGATATGTGTGTGTGTATAAAATAAACAGAATCCCTATACTAGTGCTTTTGGGTTGTCGTAACGATATATTACGCAACATTCATTTTGACCCCTCATAAATTGTGTTTTGACATTCCGTTGTGAAATATGCGAATTGGTTCTCATGTTCTACTAAAGGCTTGGTGGTACAGGAAGCATTGCTTCTTATACTTAACAATATTTCTAAGGCGTATGAACTCAGAAGTTCTACGATTATAGAAATCTATTTGGCATGTCTCCAAAATGACATTGTTACTAAATATGCCAATATCGTTAATATAAGTATATAGAAATGTTTTCCAATATCATGGGATTGAAATGGTTTTGAGGATATTTTTTATAGATAATCTGAAGTAAATATTTGAAAATTAATTTAATTAATAAAAGATTAATTAAAGGGCCTGGTGACTGCTTATGTGCTTGATATTGTTTGTTGCATTGATAATTAAATAATCGACTATCAAATTTGGTCATTTTTAGTTCCCTGGCTTGATGTGGGAAATTATTAGTTGTGAACATAAAATGAAGCCGACTAAGTATGCATGATGATCCTTTGGATTAAGAATGTTGATTCGAGTAGTGTAGAGTGTCTATGGTATTTCAATCTACCGGGCTTCCATCTTGACCGAAGGATAGCAATTTGAGAGTTGGAAACGTAGTAAGTCTATAAGACTTAGTTTCTGTATAAGGTTGAGGGTCTCTTTATCGTTGTTGGTCCGAAGAGACTGGGGTCATATTTATCCAAGAATCACTTTGGACCAATGTATGCATTCGAAAGTATAAGTTTATGATGATGATTTTGAGACGGAGATCTTTATGATGCAGGGCTACTTGCCACTAGACCCGCGATGCCTATTATATATATAAATACATACATACATACACATATACATACATACATACATACATACATGTGTGTGTGTGTGTCTATGTATGTATATATATATTGTGGCAATAATGCTTCGTTATGAAAATTTACGATATGCAAGGACTTCTTGCTACTAATCCTAATGATAATTACAGGATGTGGAAGGAAAGTACCTTCAGTTTGTTTTGTTCTCGGACAACTTGTATGGACGAATGTCCGACGTTGCATTTCTAATTACTTTCACTGCAACAAAATTTATTTTTAGCAACACTTATTGGCAGCATTTTGAGAGTTAAATGCAACTAGCTATCTCATTCTTTATTTTTTAAAATTTTTAAACCTAACATAACAAGTTCCCACGTATCCCGCCCTAAACAGAACTTAATGTTAAGCCTTTGTTTTCTTGGTCTGCTTCTTTTTAGTACTAGAAAATTTTTCCCTCTCATTTCCAAAACTCTAATTTTCTTCTTGATCCAGTTCTTCTTCGATCTCTCTAGCATCGTCTCTTCTTCCTCATAAAAACTCTTTTTTTTCTCCTCTTTGGGTCCTCCTCTCCTCCTTGCCAGGCCTCGCCTATAGCGCCGTTGACGCGATGAACAGAAATCAAAAAATTAAAAAGTTTAATTATTTCTTAAATGTCGACCTAGCATTTGTCGCGTAACCCTGCTTTAGTCTACAGTCTCAAGGTCTTCTCTATCGCTGGCTGCTCGAACATTGCATCTCCCTATTGCTCACCTATTGGTAGTAAAGGCTGGAGAGGTCATTCTATTGATGGAATAGTGGCTAAAGGAAGAAGGAGGTCGACAACAAAGCTTAACTGGAAAATCATTTCCTGTTCCTAAACAGATTGACTCATTGGTTTGGGCTGGAATGCCTAATATAGATGGTAACTAACCTTTTCTTTTACTATCACCGATTTGGCTATTATTTTGTTTGGAATATGAATTAGTGTTACTTATAATACCGAGAATTAGTTGTGTTATAACCCAAATTTATACCATTACTTCCTTTGTTCCGTACTGGAATCCAGGGGACAAAGGAATGTAACTATAATAATCCTTATTATGACAGAGCTAAGTCACTCTGTTACAACATATACCTTTTCCTCTAATTTTATTAGCATTTGTCGCATGAACTAATGGTACCGTGTTTCAAGTTTCATTAGTGCGAAAACAATAGTTTCAGCTGAAAACTCAGCAGTGGCTAAAATGGCTAGGCTTGTTGAAGAAGAATCGACTCTTATGTGAAGTACTACGCTCCAGGACAGATCAGTTAATGTTATTTTGCTAATATTTATAATTCTATGCATGTTCATCTTGTCTGTGATTACCAAATGCGATAAGCTCTAATCTCAGAATAACAGTGCAAACATGTAGGCATATCGTAAGTTCATAGATTTTGATATTACAATGTATACACACTGGAAGATCAAACATGGAATTTTGGGTAATTAATTATAAAGGCCAAGCATTAAGTCCCCAGTCCAACTAAAGACTTCCTTTTGCTGTAGGTTATTTTAGTTGCAGGCTAATATTAAGTGTTTTACATCACCCACTCCCATTCAACATGTCCCATGTTATTTGCATTTCTACCAATACTAGTAACATGACAGGTCTTAAGATACCATGATTTTTAGTTTGTTTCACTGATAAATCATTCAGAAATATGCCCTAACCTTGATATCTACCAAAACATCCTAATTTACCTTAAAGAGTTGTAGTGCTACTTTAGGTGGTAAACTAAATCTCCGTAAGCAAATACTGTTATTTATAAGTATGTAATTTGAGTGGTGGATTGTAAGTGAGAATACTAAGGGTCTTCCAAAATTACCCAAAATTATTATTTGTTAGCATAATATTCGTTGCATATAGCCTAAGTAGTGCCATGATTTATATTTTTTGTTTGTCATCGTTTTAATGCAGACCCCATTTTTTTTCTATCTTCAAGAAATGCATTTGCAACATCTGTAAAAAAAAGTCCCCTTAAATAACACATCCACGGCCACCTCTTCCTCCTCAAAAACCATCTAATTCTGAAAGTATATTCAAGAAATTTTCCCTTGGCGGTGTAATTATTGGCAGTGCTTTTGTAGCAGCCTATCAAACTGGCTACATAGCTCTAATACCAAGGATGACAAATTTGATTCTGATAGCAAACCGGATACTAATCCATCTTTCAAACACAATAAAGAAAATAATGTTCATGCACCTTTTCCTAGATTGCAACACCTAATTGGCATAGAACCCAACATGGAAGATGTTGCGAAAACCGAACTTCCCGAAACCAAGGATTTGAATGTGAACCAAGAGACTGCTCTAGATGGCGATAGAATTGTTAAAGATAGTGATTTAGCTAAACCGATTGAAGAGATTGAACTAGTTTTGAACAAGAGATTTGCTGAATAGGAAGGCAAAAATGAAATGAATAGTAATGCAAAAATTAGTCTCGGTGAAAACAAGCAACCTGAAGATGATAGAGTGAAAGTATTCAATTTCCAAAGATGGTGCTATGAAAGACTCTGCACTTCATCACGATACGACCATTGAATTGCCCAAGGTAAAGTACTTTACCAAATATCAGTCGACTAGTATCATTTTTGTACAATATGCCTTGTCATGTTCGCATGTGGCTTATATTTGCTTGGTGAACGGTAGTTAAGCTATATCCAGCTAACTATTTCAGCTTTAGAATACGTCTTTCTACGATGATACGCACTTATGTCTTTGCTACATGTGTTTCATGTATGACTACTAAAAAAGAAAATAAATAAATAAAATAGGTAAACAGGCAAAAGGAAGAAGTTGCAAAAAAAATTTAGTCTAAAGGACAACAAGTTTGCTTTTTAGCCTGAAGAACACTTTTCAGTGTAAACTGAAAATGATAGTTACAACTATCATTCTGTGATTTACACTAAAAAGTGTCCTTCAGCCTAAAAACAAACTTCTTGTCCTTGAAACTAAATTTTTTTCTAACTTTTTCCTTTAGCCTAAAAATCCCTAAATAAAATAACTGGTGATGGAATGCATTATTTTTTTTTAAACTTTCCTTCTATATATATGTGTCTGCATAAAAGATGATACTAGCGATTAGTCCATCAATTATATGATATAAGCAGTTAGCCTATATATTGTATTATAAATAATAATAATAATAATAATAATAATGATGATAATAGTACTACTAGTACTAGCAGCAGTAGTAGCATAGTTTTCATAACCCGACCCTGCCGCGGTTGAACCGTGAATAACCCCGAGCCGTGGAGGTTAAAGATCAGAAACCCATTCAAAGCTCCTTCGTGCAAGAACCTTGGTTTGACATTTGAATTGGCGGTTTAACCCTTCATTTGAACGCGATTGAACCTTCTCATATGCGCAATTTCTTCGTTTCAAAATATGTTTTCAAATCTCCGTTTGTTTTATGTTCGTAATTAGTGCAGCTAGTGTAATAAATTTTGTTTAATTTTTCATATTTGAATTAATGTGTGGATTATGAATTAATATCGTATGTATTTACTGAAGATGTTGATTTATTTTGTACTTAAGATTGATACGTTGCATCTAAATGTATTAATTTTCAAAAAAAAATATGTACGGTTCTTGATGGTTCGATTGGTAGTACCCTCGAAAACTCGAACCTTGAGTCCTCACGGTTTGATTCACAGTTCGGTTATGAAAACATTGAGTAGCAGTACTACTGCTGAGTAGCAGCCGTAGTAGCAACAGTAGTAATAAAGTTTATAGTTCAGCACGTTTTGGCAGTGGAGCTGAACATGGTGGGAGAATGATAAGCATGAAGATGTTGGACCATTATAGTTTTAATGCACCAGGTGGCGCCCAGGTAACCTCGTTATCCTGGTGAAATATTGTTTCCCCCTTTTTGAAGTAGTTCCGCTTCTATGCATTTGACTCGGATTTATGATTTATCACTAGTTGTTTCCTTACTGGGCAATGATTCTTGAACAAATGCTAGTAATAGGCAGCATTAAATAATCATTATGCTGAATTTGGCAAACGTGATAGATATGATTCAAATTTTCTTATAAATTGTTTTAATTATCCACATTAGTGCACATATTAGACCCATGACAAACTGCCCAATAAACATTAGTGCATATATTAGACCCATGACAAACATAATAGATATGATTCAAATGCTAACCTATATAAAAGGGATGAGTAGGAAAATATATGATGTCATGTAAAGAAAATTGAGAAAATAAAATTAGAGAAGTAAGTCATGGTTGTTGCATCAGACTACCAAGAAAGAGAAAATAAAATGAGTAGTGAGTGAGTTGTTCATCTTGAGCAGTTATAGAACTGAAAAACACAGAAGACGTGAATGGTTTTATTTGAATTTTTTTGTGTTTTAGTTAATGGATTTAGTGTTTTTGGGCCTTTTGGTTAATGGATTGGGTTTTTATTTTGGTTGGTATAGATTTTGATGTGTATCAACTCTGTAACTATGTCATAAGTTCCTTAATCTATTTGGTTATTCACGACTTGAGGAAAATGAACATTTGGATCTTAAAAATAAATTGAATGTGGTATAAATATAAATGAAATTTTAAGTTGCAAGTTAAAGTATGAAATTTAGCTTTATATCATATGTAAATATAAGTAGAAACGGTAAAAAATGAGATTTATCTTTATGGTCAAACCATTAAACCACGGTTCTTGAGTTCGATTATGGACTAACCTCAATCATCATTGTAAAGACCTGCCTTTTTGAAAGTTTTAAGCAGACACACGTCGAACTCAAACCATTCAAAGGGGCAGATTGTTATGGGGTAAATAAGAAAAAGAAATAAAACAAATACAGAATCGCGCAACGGAATGACAAAATATAATAATCAAATAACAGTTCATAAAGCTGTTTTATAAATACATCTGACTATTCTTTACAACACAAACATCAGAGTTACATAAACTGGGATAAATAAATAAATGCAGCGGAACAATATGAGACAGTGGAATAAATATAATAATACAAGTAGTACAAATCTTCGCCTTCGTCCTTCAGAAATAAGGTCTTCAACCTTGAAATGCACAGGCTAACCCGAGCGAATTGAAAAGACAAAACACTCGAGTTAGAACTAAAAGATCTTATGTAAGTTAAATCAATGTTAAATATGAGTGTCACGGCATCATAGATGTTTACGGAGTTTGACATCTACTATCCAGCGTCAACATAAGTGCGGTAACTTAAGAGATGTTCGAGATTCACATCTCCTAAGGATCCGTTAAATTATCCACTATGTAGTACGATACACTATTATAATATGTCTACAGTAAAGTAAAAGTATTAAAATAACGTTAAGGCGTTACCCATATCCCCCTTAACACATCTTATATATTCCCATAGTCTATACAGTACCGTACGCTCCTCCGTAAACTGGAGGTTTACATAGAGGGCACTCCGTAGGTATAGTACAAAACAAACTCGTAGAAAGCATGCTAGGGCATGTGAATACGACACTCAAAGCAATGTCAGAGTAAATAAACCAATTACGTATCCGGACCGGTGGTAATGCATAGCAGCTACTACCGCCCACCTCAGAACACACTCGCATAATCAAAATCGAGGGGTGGACATCAAATCATCACAAAAACATAATATGCTATCAAAGAAATGTGTCCGATCGAAGGTGCGACCTCACTTGGTCCGGCGTGGCTCCTGTTTTAGTCACATCTAAGCCGACTCATGGGAGTCAGGGTCACATCATACCTTATACAGAAATCGTTCGCCAAACCATTCTACTTCATTTCTAGAATCTCCATCACGTATAAAGTTGTTAAAGTGGTTTTATGTATTGGTAGAGAGTATGACAATATCCGATCCCGGTCTCTTTAACAACCAAATGCTTATTTCACACCGGATGGTTCTTTTACATTTCAAAAGTCAATTCACGATTTATATCAACATATCATATTCTTAAAACATATCACTTTCAAAATCATATTCACTTTCAAATCATATTCATCTTTGAAATCATATCGTTTCCAAAATCATAATTTCTTTCAAAAATCATATTTCCAATTATGTTAAATCCTCACTTCAAAATCATCATATTCAATTATTTATAACATTTAAATCCCAACTTAGATTATAACACCATTTAATTGTATTTGCTTTTAAACCAATGAATTTGAATACAAACACTTCCCTCTACTTAGTCTGAAAATTTAGAAAATAGTTTAAATTGTTATAAAATGAAGAAAGTGGAAGCCATTAGAGAGAGAACAATTTTATTCATTCAGAGATTAGTAATACATTTTCATTACATTAACACCTTTATATAAATGCCTAGGAGCTTGGGATAGAACTAATCCCACGATGTGGGACTAAATACAAAACAGTATATAGCATATTCACTATTTATATTTACATATATTATAACACTCCCCCTTGAATATGCATCTTCAAAATCTTGAATCCTCTGATAACTTGAAATTGTCCCTTTTGTAACGTGTATGATGATTTCTCCCCCTCATTGTTATCTTGCTTGCATTTATCGATTCAGTCAATATAGATATTGTCTGTTGCCTCATTAAAAACCTCTATAAGGAAAACCCAATGGGAAAAACCTTGAAAGAGGAAAAGAGTGCAACTTGTGAAATCATAATATCATACTAAAAATGATATTCCTTCTAAGGATTTGATACTTCGGGATCAAAATAATGCCTCATTAAAACCTTACTAAGAAAAACTCAATGGGAAAAATCTTAGTGAAGGAAAAAGAGTACAGTGACATATTTTATTTTTTTATTTCTTTAAATGAAGCTCGATACTTCTGGATCAAACTATTGCATCGTTAAAACCTTACTAAGCAAAACCCTATGGGAAAAATCTTAGTGAAGGAAAAAAAAAGTACAATATAGTATGAGATATTTCAATAATTTACAGAATCAAATAGAGTTTGATACTTCTGGATCAACATAATACTTCATTAATAACCTTACAAAGGAAACCCGGTAGAAAAAGCCTTAGTCAAGGATAAAAATACAGTTTAACTTAAATAACATATTTGAGATGTTATTTCTTGAAAGACGTTTGATTCTTTTAGATCAAGACAATGCCTCGTTAAAACCTAAGTAAGAAAAACCCAGTGGGAAAAATCTTAAATAAGGGAAAAGAGTACATTGTAACTTATTTTCAAATGTTACTGGTGAGTTGATACTTCTGGATCAAGATAATGCGTCATTAAAACCTTACTAATAAAAATCCAGTGGGAAAAATATTAGTTAAGGAAAAAGAGTGCATTATAAAATACTTATGGATGCTCCCCCTGATTTAAAGTTTCCTCTGAATTCATATTCGTCTTTCGATAACTTAATTTGGTTATAGATACTTCTGGATCCATAAATATGTATCTCATTAATAATACAATTTATTAATAGTTTTCTTCGATACAATCAAATTTTCTTAGATTGTTCCTTCAAATATGGTTTGCATTTTATGCATTTGTATGCTACTTTTACGAAAAACACTTCTTGTGCTTTCATTTTTGTGCTTCAATTTAGTTTTGCGCATTGCAACTATACATCTTTCATGAATATTAAAAATTTCATTACAACATTACTAGAAAGCAGGAAGTAATCTACTCATTTTGATGTATCAAGATTTTCATTACAACAATACTTAAAAGAAATTTGTAATCTACACTTCATGTCTTTTTCATTCTTTATAACTACAAAAGTTGTATATATTCTTCAGAAATTTGTATACTTTAATAAGTATTTGCATATCGCAACTATCACTTCAATGGATATTAAAAGTTTCATTACAACGATACTTAAAAATAAGAAGTAATCTACTCATCATGAATTATATCAAGATTTTCATTACAACAATACTTAAAAGTAGGTTGAAATCACTCTCCTTGTTCTTTGCATTCTTTATAATAATAAAAGTTATTTATATTCTTCAGGAATTTGTATACTTTCATTATTTAATATATGATTTTAAACACATTTATGCCTTCAGGGTATATTAAGCATTTCAAGTACTTTCGGTACTTTGCGGACTACATTTCCATATTTCTCTACTATTAAAGGATTCATGATGGCCAGTCATGTTTTCCCCTAATTCAAGATTCTTAATCTATTTATAAATATAAGAGCTTTATTATTTACAAATTTATCATCGATGATTATTTCTTGTCAGTTCTAGACATGATTTATTGAGATCTCTTTAATTATGTTTTAGGTACCTAAACCACTTCTGGGTAATTTGACAATCATGCCATTGGTCTCTTCAAGAGCACCCTTAAGTGTTTCTTCAAGAACACTCACCTCCATTATTTGGCATCTTTATTACTTACTCCAAAAATATTTTGAACTGACTTTTGAACCATATTTCAGATGTGGTTTACAAATTTTGATCCTTCAGGGATTCAAATTTATATTGGAGAAAGTCTACTAGGGATAACGTTGATAATATTTTGCATCATTGTATATTTAAATAAATATTTAACACTGATGGTCAAAATGAACTTGTATCCCTTTATCCTCCCCCTTAACGATAACAATTGTCACATTAAATAATAATCCTCTTTGGATTCTCATCTTAATCAACTATCACATTGCTGCTAGCAAATACATTATATGTATATCAGTTATAGGAGGATAATCATTTTATTAGTTGGTAATATGCATTCAATTGATATTGCTTAGTAGAGTTTGTTCTCATTCATTAATCTAATCAATTGGAGGAATTTACTTATTGTATAGATCATTCGACCACATACACAACTTCAGGTCATTCAACATTTATGTTGATTGAATTTTAAATCACTAAATAATATCTATACATGATCTATAAGATGAGCTCATAACAAACTTCAGATTGTTAGCTGAATATTTACATATATGGATGTATATGTGCGTCCACGTATTACATATATATTATAAATTATCATATATATTTTCTCATTTGAATTAGTGATTTTTTATTTTTTTTATTTTAGAACAAACTATTACAAGGATTTAAGACATTTGGTTTGGAACCATATCGAACTTCTGGTTCGAACAACTTCAAGTTGTTAAGTTTTGTTCCTCAATTATATCTCAGGTATAAGTTTTGAACATTAATTATATACTTATCAAAGAGTAATTTATAATTGCATATAGAAATTTCTACACATCTCTTTTGAGAGTTCGAAAAAAAATTACAACAAAAATAATAATAAGAGTATCTTCTGGATAATTGGAATATTATAGGTACAGATCTCCTTAAGACCGTATGTATAGCTTGCATGAAAATTATGATATGAAATATAGACCATCTCTTCAGGAGAATATTTAAAAATATATCTTCAAGAATTTATTATATGTGCAATATTTCTTATGAAATAATAACTAGAACATGACCTTTATGATATAATTAGACATATGAACATAGATCAATATATTCTAGAGATAATCTTAAACCTTTTGGATCTAATCTAACTAAATTAGGATCCTTCATAATCATATTTATGTACACTTATTTGGTTTAATAAAATTACCAAATATATAAATAAATCTCTTCTAGATATATGTTATCATTTTCAAATTTATAAATATCTTCTAGAGATATATTAGTATCACCACTTCTGGAGTGAACTTTCTCTTCTAGACACACACACACACACACACACACACACACACACACACATATGCACTGTTTGAATACCATATCAATATACAATATTTATTTTTATAAATTACATAATTACTACTTTTACAGTAGCATAAAATATCCATGCTGGAGATTTTTGTTGTAATTGCTTTTAAAATGGTGTATCAAACTTTAAATACAGTGACAAAATTAGATGCACCAACTGAAAGTAAGATGCAAGAGATAAAACCACTATTTCTGGAGTGTAACATTGGTATACAATATCATTTTTTTTGGGACAAATTATTGTTATCACTCAAAATTTTTTTTATATCATTATTCCTTCGAGGAATATAGTATTTCCTTTTAAGGAATTGCAATGTAACAAAAATAAAATTCCTATAACATCTCTTCTGGGATGTTAGATTTTGCAATATAAATATAAACAAATCTCTAAAACATCTTTTTAAGAGATTAATACACACACACACACATCCAATGATGTCTGAAATATCATATAACATAATATCTTCAGGATATTTGGTTAATATAGTGTAAATGTTAAGATATAAGGTAAGGTATAACTCATTTGGAGATTTTTGTATTCTCTTGAATGCAGCATCATTTTCTCATATGATTATTTATTAATTTTCTTTAACTTCTTCAGGAAGTAAAATATTATCATTTTACATAATTTCAATAGATCTTCAGGCTTCTAATTCATGAACTTCAAGTTCATTAATTTGTTATGAACTTCAGGTTCTCAAATTTTATGTAAACTTCTCCCCTTTTTTTGTACCATAATGTTACAAAATAGAAGTCTATTCTTATTTCAAGACTTGTAATTTTGACAAAAAAATACGTATAAGAATTCGAGCTTGTAAAGTTTATCAGAAAATATTTTCATAATTCAAGACTTTAGATCTTGGACTTTGAGTTTTACAACTTCTGGTTGGAAAAAAAAAAAATCTTTGCACAACTTCAGGTTGTTGTTCAAACTTATTTCTTTCATTATATCGAGCATTGTTTGCCAAAATGAATACATCATATAATAAACCATATGTCTATTCTTATTCCAAACATAAAAATACAACATCATTTAATTTACTGTAGCCAGTGCATTTATGATGATATGGTAATTTAATTTATTACCATGACGACAACATTTAATGCATTTATGATTAAAAAAATGAATGCAATTTACCATTATCGTGGCATAAAATATAAAATATTATCACAACGAATTGATTTCTTTACAAACAAACAAATCAATCTAACTAACTTTAGTTAGCAAAATTTAATCTAAAAGCTAAGTTTAATATACTCAATAATAAAATTAAATGAATACCATAAGAGAAACTTTATTTCTTAATAGTCAAAATTTCTAAAATAACTCTTATATATATATGTATATTCATACATACATACATACATACATATATATATCCTTTTTTTTATAATTCAAGTTTCTGCTCTTTTATTGAAACTTCTGGTTCTTTATTATAAGAAAACTTGAAATTTAATAATTTATGGAAACTCAAGCTTTTAGCATTATAGGAACTGCAGGTTCTCAACTTTTATTTCAAATGCTAGAAATTAAGTTTACCGTATATGTTTTCATTAACGTTTCCATTCACTTTAGATGTACTAAATCAATATTAATATTGGATCTAAACTAATATAATCTTCTAAATATGCATTATTCTTGTATATGTTTCTCTAAGAAATAATAAAATATTTCTTCTGGAAATATAAACAATATATATCAAAATAATTTCCAAAATCAAAATCCAAATCCAAATCAAAGAGTTTTCAAAATGAAAACTTCATTTATCAAACATGTATATATTACTTAGATCTATAACACAAACCAAAACGTAATCAAAATTAATAAATTTATTTGAATCAACAACAGAAATTGTCAAATTCAAAACTTGCTTTCCAAAATAATGAATTAAAAAAAACATGCAATAATAAGCAAGTTTGAAATCAATTCAAATCCAAATTCAAAAAATCACAACATTTTATTTTTAAACAATGTACAAATCTAAAAGGTATATTATTTGGGTGTGATTTTGAGATCTACAATATAATGAGATCAGAAAAATAATAACAAAAAAAATTGGATCTATTGTAGGATGAGATTTGAAATATAATGACAAAAATACATGTACAGTGGAATAAGATCTATAAATTTAGATCTATGACAAAATAAGATCTTGAAAATATAAGATATATTAAAACTTAAATCCAAATCTAAAAAAATAGAAAATAGATATAGAATTGTGAAACAAGAATACTTAAATCTAGATCTAAATTAATCGCAATATAAATTTAGAAAAGCATATCTAGAAAATTTCAAATTTGATTTCAATGGTTGAATAAGAGGAAGAGCTAGATCTGATTTCAGTAACTGAATAAGAGAAAGAGATGTACCTACATGAAAAAATAAACGGGTCTAATCTTTTGGATTAGAATATCCAATACATTCGAGAAAAAGATCGTGCTGATAACGTGTTATAAAATGAAGAAAGTGGAAGTCATTAGAGAGAGAACAATTTTATTCATTCAGATATTAATAATACATTTCCATTACATTAGCACCTTTATATAAATGCCCAGGAGCTTGGGATGGAACTAATCCCACGATGTGGGACTAAATACAAAATAGTATATAGCATATTCACTATTTATATTTACATATATTATAACATAAATAGTTTTAAATAGTTAAAATAGTTATAATTAGTTAAAATACTTTAAAGTAGTTTATTTATAGATTAAAGATACTGTTAAATTGATTTAATACAGTTAAAAAGATTTAAAATAGATTAAATATAATTAAAATAGGTTAAATAGCCTTAAAATATATTAATTAGATTTAAAATGAGTTAAAATGGGTTAATTACTTTAAAATAAATTAAACGGTTTAGAATAGGTTAAAATGATTTAATATATTTAATATAGGTTAAAATAGTTTGAAAATCTTAATAATTAATTTCTTTAAAATAATATCAATTTACTATTTATGTCATTTCAACACAATAGAACCATTTCAATTTTTTAATCAACAAAAATCCAATTTCAAGTCTCCATTCACATTCTAAAAAAAAATATTAAATTTTATATCGATTTCAATTCATGTTCGAAATATTCATTAAAGCTACTATGATTCTAATATATATATATATATATATATATATATATATATATATATGTCAAAGTTATATTTTACAATTTTAATGACTCAATTCCTATAAATTCCATTTATACTTCAAAATCCAACTTAAAATTTCAATTTAATTTTCTTTAACCAATTCCTTTAAATCAATTCCAATTCCAACATAAAACACGAATTTCGATAATACTTCAATTTATTTGACTCAAATTTTATTTCAAAACATCATTTAACTAAATTCAAAATTAAGGATTTTAAAATCATTAAATTTAACCAATCCGGTGTCCATATACAATTCTCTACCCTATGGTCAAGTGATACGGATATTTATCACTTCAAGCCGCAATTTAAAATTTCACGGTTATATATCATTTTAGACTGCAATCCCGAATTTTAAAAAAATCTATAAAATCGCTCGATTCTATCATTTCAACCCATAATGATTTTTCCCTAATCTATAGATTGTTCGGGTATAAATCATTTCAACCCATAGTGATTTCCTAATAATAATTAAGGGAACTTGCAAAGTGATAACAATATATAAATTAAACATAAAATCCAATAATCCAATATCAAAAATCAAAAATCAAACATCCATCATAATCATCATTCAATTCAACCAATAAATATCAATAAATAACTAATTATCAATAGCAAGTATTTAACTAGCAATTTAAATTTAATAATGAATTAACAATGGTTAAATGCAAGAAAAGTCAAAATCAACTAGAATGACAATTTAAATATACTAAACATCGATCAATAAATTTTTAATCACCTCATCAATTTAATTTAACTAACAATAGTTAATCAAGTAGTCGTGAGTGGGTCAAAACACTCACCTTCGATTTTAAATCGATTTGAAATCCAAATTAGGGCCCATATTTAAACATTCTCAGAATCTAACCAAACCAATGTTAAAATGTCCGGAAATTTTATACGATCCCAGCAGAAAAAACTGTGCGTGAATCTGAACTCGTATGTAAAAGTTATGTAATTTAGAACGTTTGAATTTCAAAATTAAAATAAAATAAAAAAATCGTACAAGTTCAAACCTGGACACGTCATCACGAGATGCTTCCTCCTCTTTAGGTTACTTTTCAAACAAAAACCCTAGCTCTGCGTTTGAATTTGAGCCCCCACCCTCGCTTAACAAGCCGTCGCCACGATCGCGACCACCAACGGGCATCGCCGTCGACCTCCCAGTGACCTCCGACCCAAGCGACAGTGTCGCGTTACCTCTGATCGACCAAAAAAACACAGTCGCCACCCAAAGCTTTAAACCCTAGTGAACTTTTGGCGATGATCCGACCATTGATTCGACGAACTACAAGCATCGATGAGCTGCATGCGACGATGTCCACAGCCCAGTACCCTTCAATAGATGATCGGTCGAAATTGATCGCGACGCTATAAACGCTCGAGACTTATTCCTTGAATTCTGGCCATACAGAAAACTAAATCGAATAACAAACTGCAAATTTGACTTGTGCTCATCGAGAGCTTCAAATTCATATAAAATTCGACATGTTTTGAGGAGTTTTAATTTTTCGAATTGAATTTGAAATTGAATTTGCAATTTGGGAATTAGAGTTTTGTAATTGGATTTGGTTTTGCCTTTAAGAAGGACGATAAGACAGATGAAATATACGTACTGAAAAATGGAATAATAACATAGCTAGGGTTCATAACGGGCTATTTATAGGCAAAGCTGAAAACACAAAAATGGACCAGATCGATTTGTATTGCACGATAAACGACCCAAAAAGCGCGGTCTGTCTCTGGAACGAAAATGTGTCATCCCATATATCAAAATAGATGTTTTCAATTTTTTAAATTCAATGGAACGGGTTTCAAGTCCAAATTCTATTGTATGAAGAAGTTAACTTAAATCAGCTTATTTCAAATTGATTTCAATTGAGTTTAATTAAATTGATTTTTAAGCTTTTCGAGTCCGTACGATCAAACGACAAGTCCGATAGCTATGAAACTTGAAACCTTACAATAATTCACTGTTACGGATTTGATAAAACTGGTTTCGTCAAAATCCAAGATAATGGCCAAAACGGCTATTTTCACATTAATTAAATAAATTAATATTAAATTAATTAAATCACCTTTTAATTCCAAATTTTATATACTAACAAATTTCATCATTTTTGATTACTTAGACAATTATAATAATTTAAAACAAATTTACCTATCAGATTCAATGTTTAATATTTCACTAATTTCAGTGTTTAACTTCAATTGTAATTAAATCCAATTAATTAAAATTTTATTCCAATAAATTGATTATACTTTGATTTCAATCATTATATTCAACCAGTTATTACTCCAATAACATAGTTAATATTTGTTGATATATTATTTCACTAGTATGCTACAATTTTCATCTTTTGTTTGCATTAACCACTGTATTTCAATTATATTGAATTTTTGTCAATTTTATGCATTAATTAAAATTTAAGATCCCAATTGATTTATTTATCTTAATTCACTCTTTTATTAAATCAATTTTTTCCTTATGAATATAATATACATTTCTATATATTTTATTACATTCATAATTTGCCGTTATTTTCTTAAATCACATCAATGTAACATTTGATTCCATTCAGTTATAACTGATTTCTAATATAACTTAGCAGACTAAATAAATAGGTAACATATAATAGTTTGCCACCATTTACTTTGACACATTAATAAGTTATTACTTACAACCAAATATTACAATCACTTACCTAATACTGATTTTATTCAATTACCATTAATTATATGTTATTTTATTAACTAATTCAATATTTATAGTTTTTTTTCTATATTCACTTTATAACCAAATATAACATTTAAATTATTTCAATTAATTGGAATTTCATTCAAATTGTATATAATTGACTTAAATTAACATATTACATTTCATTTTAGTTATTATTTTATTAATGTATCACAAATTTTTATTTTCCTAAATCTTAAATCACAAAATCTTATTAAATTAACTATTTTTAATCATTGAAAATTACGGGTCGTTACAATCATTGTTCGACATCCACATGCATATAATTGTTGTTACTGTTTGCGTTTGGTTATTAGTTTGCTGAGATGCCTCCAACAATATGCCGATATTTTCTTCCTACTTATTATTGTACTTGATTTTTAGTTCATAGTACCGTACATGTTAGTGGACAGTTGGTTGTACTATCTCATTAACTATCAGTCATTGTGTCATCCCTGTTCGATTTATTTTTTTACGTTTCACTACCGCATCATCAACATCTAACTTTTCCAATTCTCTGGTTTTCGACTATAACTCTATACATATACTGCATATTACAGTCAACATGGCTTAAGTATATTGCAGTAGTAAACTTGTTGTATAAACCCTTATGGCTGCAGCAGAGCTGTTTAAACTCATCGGGAGTGGACCAACTTCATACACAACCAAACCTGAAGTAGTACAGGAGAAGATATAAGCACATAATAAAATAAATCGAGATGCACTGTTCTAAAATGAACTGCTTTTAAAAAAATAACCGCACCAGAGTGGCTTGAACTGTAGTGCTTTAAATTGTTCTAAAATGTGGCACACTTTAGACGGATAAGTTTCTTCCCATATTACTTATTGGAACAACTGATAGAAGTAGAGTCATCATTATATCCTCATATTTCTTATTCAAAAATTATGCCAAACATTTTGGTACCACATTTATAGTAGCCAGTGAATACATATATCGAGGTACATTAATTTTGCTTATTGCATGTGTTGATGTATTCTCAGTTCTCTTTAGAGTTCTTATTTTACAATCTTTGCTTTTGTTTCACTCCTTATAAATCAATGCAACAACTATTAACTTTCATTGGTTTGCACCATCATTTGCATTTTGTTATATTTATATAAGAAGTCCATGTATTTTTTTGAGTGTATCTATGGAAAACGAGATGCTTCTGATCGTATTTTGTGGTAGGTGATTTGAATTTTTATGGCTTAATTAATATTTTTATGGTTCAGCTTGGCATTGGTTTTCGATAATGAGTTTGTCTTCACTAAGATTTTCATGGAGATTTCTGATATTCTGATATTTATGTTAGAAATCAGAGATTAACCATGCATGAATCAAAATGAGTCTAATGAAAGATCATTACCTAAATGGTAATCTTTGGTCATACTGCATTTAATCGTCCCCTCCGACCATTGATAACTCAGGTATGATTAATGTTTTTACTTTACATTTTTGTTTATATTAGAAATGTATTCTTTGGTGAGTCTAATTTTGCAAAATCTATTGCTATATCTATATATACCTAAAAAAAAATCTACTTTTACATTTGTATATTAAAGAACAATGAAAAGGAAACTAATGCATGTAAAAAATCTACTTTTACATTTGTATATTAAAGAACAATAAAAAGGAAACTAATGCATATATTTATAGTTCAAAAAAAATCCTTTCAATATATATATGTATATATGTATGTATGTATGTATGTATAGTAATTAATATATTGTATTTTAAATTATGTGCCGTTAGTTTGACAGATCTGGTAGGTGAATTGAACAATTATGTGAGAGAATGTGTTCAATAACCATATAAATACATTTAAAACTGAAATTTATACTTATATATGTTAAAAATTTAATCAAATCGGTAAATAACTAATGGGAGTCTGAGTACAGGAGCTTGCAAATATGAGGTTGAGTGCGTAACAAAATTATGTAGTAGACCGAGAGCTTATTCTTTGTCATGCATATATATCCTATCAGGGCATTTGAGTTATTAATCTATGTTACAGTTACCAATAGGCATTTGGTAAAATTTTATATAAGCAATTAACTCGAAATAACCAAAGTATTATTACTTGGTATAAAAAATGCTTGACTGGCTTAAACATTGAACATGCTTATGCTAGTTTCCAAACAGTGTCACCACAGTATTAAGTACTAGTGGTAACAATAATTATCATAGCATTATCAGATCATCGCCAATTGGAATGTCGATACTACTGGTATGGTAAAGATAAGTTTACGGTGGTTTGTGAAAACTATAAAATAGTTCTTATCAATATTTCTCCTCTATTGTGGCTGCTTAGTAAATGTTCCGATCATGCTCTAATGAAAGTGCTAATGCCACATAGAAACTTGGACCTGGCTGCAGGATCGATGTTGCAATGCCAACGTATTTTCTTTTTCCCTCTTTGGGAACAAAAATAAAATAGTATAGAGCGATGTCAACTTGGTAGATAGCAAACTCATATTAATCTTACATGTATTAATGATATTTTAATGCTATTCCAACTGCTGATCTATATTGGAACGTCAAGCGTGCCAATGAGCCAACTTCTTTTCATTCCGGCTTTTAGTTTTACCTTCAACCTTTTTCACTTGCTTTTGAAAAAACATCCAAGCTGCAACTGCGCCATAAGGTTAAATTTCTTTTAGTTTGCAGACAATTATGAAGCAAAATTGATTAGAAGCTCGATGTAGTTAGAAAAGTGGAGGTAAAAACCATTCTGGAACATTTTATGATTTTGCAACAGTTTCGCGCCCAATCTATTGGAACAAGATAAAAACATAATGTGGATACTGGCTATTGGTCTCTGTTAGCACAAGAATTGGTCACTAACACCCAAAGAAAGATTTGTGTAGAGAGATTAATGAAGATAGAAAATTAAAATAGAGGAATATATGCAGAATTAATTGCAAAAACTAGAACACCATATTTATAGTGGTTCGGCGTAACTGCCTACGTCCACTTTGAGTTTAATCTTTATTGCTTTTCTAAACAATTGATTATAGATACAATTTGTACACCAACTACTTGAATGCAAATGCTAACTAAAAAAGAATGAGTTTTGAAAGCGGCAGAGTCTCCCTAGTGTTCTCGAAAAAAGGTCCCTTTCACGATGTCCATGCCCTTCTATTTATAGACGAAGATAAGCCGGACTTCCCTCACGGGCCCAGGAACAAAGTACCTCGGCCCATAGTGGGTGACTTATGCGCACCGGACCAGGCATGTCGAACGGCAGTCGCCGAACGACCTTGTTGTGTAGTCTTTGATAAACGACGTTGTCAAAGAAGGTTGCCGAACGGTAGATGCCGAACTAGAGAATGTCAAGCGATTGAGTAATGAATCAAGAATGCCGGGCGACGAAGCAATGCCGAACGGTACCTAGGCTGAACGAAATAACCCTGCTGAATAACATTAGAATGCCAAGCGAGGTGTTAGTGTCAAATTAGACTTTATGCCGACCGAGGTATCTATGCCGAGCGGGGCTTTGTGCCGACCAAGGTTTTGTGCCGAGCGAGGATCTGTGCCGAGCGAGGCTTCTGTGCCGAGCGAGGCTTCTATGCCGAGAGAGGCTCTGTGTCGAACAAGGCTTTGTGCCGAGCGGGGTATCTATGCCGAGCGAGGCTTTGTGCCGAACGAGGCTGCCATACCAAACAAGATGTTAGTGCCGAGCGAGGCACTTGTGCCAAGCGGGGCTCTGTGCCGAGCCTCTTGTTACCGGGTTAAACAACTGGGTAACATTTGCCCCCCAGTGTATCATGTGAGCCAACATGATGCACTTTGAACCATGAGCAATCTACGTTTTCATTTAAATCCTTGCTATGACTTCTCATCAGTTGATTCACACGGTCTCCTGAATGCCGAACCACTCGTTCGGCAAGTTCATTGTCGTTTGGTATGACTGCTCACCAAGCCACAAAATACTTTGATCGAGTTCACCATTCGATGCCTGTTCACCTTCCCTTCTTCACGTATAAAAAAACAACAGTTCTCTCCTTTTCCTCTTTACTTTAACTCTACAGGATTTTCTAACTTACCTTCCCCCGAACTCTTGCTACCTCCCCGATTTTCCTCTTCTTTCTTGAATCCAGTACTTTTGCCCCCCAACTGCCCTCGATAACGATCCTGAGCGGATTTCAATTCCAAATCGATCACTTCCCTAAGCTTCGGCCCATTCTTCTAGGTATGAACTTCTCACTTGAACGACTTTCCCAAATCAAGGGTTTTGTACGAGATTCGAATTCATGACTTTCCTTTAGCTTACGGATGATGGAAGTCGTGTCGATGAGGAAGATGGATCAGAGGTCTAAACGTGCCTTAGTGTTAGATGGAGAGAAGGAAGGAAAAAGATATCGGAAGTAGCTGATACATAGGCTTCTGTTGGGTCACTGAGTGAGGGAGGAGGAAGTTGTAATGACTCGGTAAGCGTTGGTGAGTTCAATAAATGTTGTCTGATTGAGGTCGTTCGGTAAACAAGGAGCGAGGGAGAAGTGATTATGGATGGGTCGACATTTACTTTTTGGGTGAAAGCCGACAAACTATGAAGTAGGTGGCTCGGTAGTCTCCATGTGAGAGTAATGTTAAGGAGGTAAAGGGATAGGGTGCCATTCAGTCTAAGGAGAGAGAGAGAGAGTGTGTGTGTCTAGCTATTTTCAATATAAATTGGAAAAGAAATCATGATTGATTCAAATAGAATTGGAGTTAAATCAATTTCAATGGAAATTGAAGATTATTTAAATTGGAATTGGGTTAATTTAAATGGGAGTGAAAATTTAAATTGAATTGTTGGGGAAGTGAACAGTTTTGACTCTGGGCTATTTTCAATATAAATTGTCTTAATATAAACTTATTTTTTTTTCTAAGCTATCAAATATATACAACCTTTCTTTCTTAAAGCCAAATTATTTTATACTTGTTTTACAATTATTTTGGAACTATTTAACCATTTTTCAACTGTTTTCTAAATTTATTACTATATTTCAACTATGTTACAAATTAATTACTAATTTACAACTATTTTGCAATTATTAAGATTTCTATAACTATTTAACTATTTTCCAACTATTTTATAATTAGTTAACTATTTTACAATTATTTTGCAAACTAATAATTATTTTTCAACTACTTACCTATTTTTAAAAATTTCAAGCTATTTTTCTAAACTGGACGGAGTTCAAACTGTTATTGATTAAAGTACCCAACTGAGATAAGGATAGAAGTAATAATCCAAATGGGGATTAATGTAAAGGTGAATAAGGAATGTGAAATGGTTCTTTTGAACCGAAAGAATATTTTGAGAAATATGAAATGAATAAAGATGGAAATTGGATATTTCTATGGTTTTTGAGAGTGTTTGGAGTATAAAAGGTGTTTTATACAAGAAAGTAAGGATCCAAAGTTTTAAAAATTTATATATATATCTGAATATATATAAAGGATCGTTTGAGGATTTTTGGGAAAGGCATTTGATTTTGGGAAAAATCAATATTGAGTTTTGAAAAGCCTATTTTGAGAATTATCGATTTTGGGATAATTGATTTTGTGTAAAGGAGCTTTGTATGATATCATACTAGGTGTATGATTTGAAGATACTATATGTATAGTATAAAGTGTTTTGATGATTTCTCTGGGGAAAAAGGCGCTCCCTTGAAATGAACTTCTCAGGAGTGCCACCGGGTGGTGCTGCCTTGAGCCCAGGGGGGTTCTAAAGTTGATCCTGTGAGGAGTCCGGACAAAACTAGTTCCTGAGGATTATTGGGTAGCGTAAGTCGATGGCGTTGATGCCTACAGAGGCATTTGGGTTATGCTGTGACGACGGTGTAACTCGATGTCGCTGCGATCTACTGTGGTGTAACAACCCGCATATTTATCGATTTTATATTTAAATATTTTATTTAAATATTTCATTTAAATATTTCATCGTTAGTCGGATTTTAGTCCGAAAAGCTACTTTTTGCATACGATCGAATTAGGACTCGGGACCACTCCCATTGAGTTTAAAATGCCGTTTGCGACCTTTTTGTGTATAAGCTTTGATATGTTTGGAGAAAGTTGATTTTTGCTACTTTTTACTTAGGACTTTGGTTTGGGCTGAGCCCATTAATCCCACTTAACTCAGTTCCAACCCTCTCCTCTTCATTCACTTCTTTTCTATTTTCCTAATACACAAGCTTTTATGTTAATGGAGAGTGGAAGAGGAAATTAAAACTCCAAGCCCTAGTTTTCTCTTGCAAATCAACTCTAGCTCCAAACTAATAGAAGAACCCATTGGTAAGCTTCTCTTCTTCTTCTCCAACTCATTCTCTTATCATTTCAGAAATTCCTAAACCTAGTTTTGGGAATGTTCTTCTTTTAAAGCTTAGAATCAAGCTTATTGAGTTGGATTTGAAGAGTGGTTGATTCTCCTTTGCTTTCAAGCTTCTTTTTCCAATTTCTTGGGTTCAAAGGTGAGATTTTTATCTCACATCTATGTTTATATTTATCTTCGATTGTTAGGTATGAATTTCTAACACTTATTCGTGTGCATTTTCTTTTGGTTTGGATTGATTTGGTGAATATTCCAATTTTTAGTGTTTTGGGTTCAATTGCTTAAAAATTATAGCTTTGATCTTTGATCATGTTTTTTGGAGATGCATCGAAGAGCTTATAGGGCCGGGTAGTCGATTGGCATAATCCCTTAGCGCCGTTGCTCGAGAGAATGCAATTTGGTCAAGATTGAACCTCATTTGTAATAGGCAGGGAAGAGGCTGGAAACAGGTCCGGTCGACCGAGCTCTATAGCCGGCCGACCGACCTGCTTCCAAATGTGCTATGCACTTCTCTGTTTGGGTCCGGTCGACCGACTACAGAGCTCAGTCGACCGACCTGCTTCCCGAACTATTTTCTGAACAGGGTCCGGTCGACCGAGCCCTGAGGCCGGCCGACCGACCTGATGTTATTTTGCCTATTTCGCCTATTTTGTGTGGTTTCCAACTTTAATCGATTCGTGTTGTTTCCAATGTCTTGTTATCATTTGTTATGACTTTGATGACTCCTTTTTAGGGATTTTTGAGTATCCATTTTGATGGATTCTTTATCGGTTTCGTTTGGATTTTTATTCACATCTTCGTATGTGAATTTTAGCGATTGATTGTTCCTACAATCTTCTTTGTGTTTTGTCACTTTAAAAATATAAAGGTTTTCTATACTAGTAGTAAATATCAAAACTCTTTCCTCAAACGATTTCAATACTATTTTAATACCAAATTCGTTTATAAAACCGTTTTCCAATCTACTAGTATATATAAACCTTTACCTCACTCGTATGAGAAATCTAATTAAACGACTTAGTAAAACAAGTGGTATGAAACGCTTGCGTTCACTTTGTCGGTTAATTCTTGGACTTGTTCGATTGAATCTCTTGTGACAATTTTATAGTAGAGATCTACAGTTTGTTCGTAAATATTTAAGTTAAGCAAGTGGTTATGGGACATGAAGCTAAACTCATATATTTACTAGCTTAGTGTAATTGACACTTCTCGTTGATCATGATGATCATCTTTGTGATTTAGACTAGCAATGTGCGATGTCTCTTTGTCTGCGAGGGAGACTAAACCCCGTTTTGTGGAGTTTCGACTCAATTTGGTGGGGTAGCAACCCATGGTCTTCGGGCCGTTTGTGGAGCTTCGGCTCAATTTGTGATGGTTAGCAACCATGGAATTAGCATTCCGTTTGTGATACACGTGTTGGCGAGCTTTATTCTCCCGTTTGTGATAGGCCTCCCCCCTTTTGTGATTTCTGGATTTCTTGAGATGATTTCTAGAATTTGTGTTTCATCAATTTTTTTGATTTCCATTGATAAGTTTTATCAATATTTGTGCATTGGTGAATTTGTGCGTCATTGACTTTTGTGATTTCTGGATTTCGCATATTGAATTCTGGAATTTGTGTGTCATTGACTTTTGTGATTGACATTGATATTATTGTCAATATTTGTGCATTGGTGAATTTGTGTGTCATTGACTTGTGTGATTAACATTGATATTATTGTCAATATTTGTGCATTGGTGAATTTGTGTGTCATTGACTTTTGTGATTGACATTAATATAATCGTCAATATTTGTGGTTTGATGAACGAAATAAGGAGTATGGCATTTCTTTGATTCTTGTGTAGATTTGGTGATATTGATTAATCTCTCGTTGATTTTCAATTACTTATATATATCATAGCTTGGAATTGTGATTATTATGTGTTTAGTCATATTTCTTATTCTATATCGTTTCATATGATATCTATAGTTAGACTGATCCGTTTATTATTTTCTTATTAAATAATACTCGGGTCAGACCGAGATGTTACAGGTGCTTCTGCTTGACTTCTCTCTTGGGATTGATTTCTCTGACTTTTGGCTTACTACTTAGATTAGTAGTTTATTTTGGTGTATACATTCGAGATATAGACTCAATAATGTATACTTATTCTTTTGTGTAGTTCATGTAACTATTCTTTTGTGATATTGTGGATCTTTTTGGACCACTACTTTGATGTACACTTCCTAGTGTAATATTCATATATATTTCCGCCTTTGTGATATGAATTGTCTGTGACTGATTTATGTTATGTTTATTTCTATATTTGTTTCCGAAGATATTATGGCCACCGTGTGATATCTTTGAGTTTGTGTCGGCATGACGGATTTCCACTTAAAAAGAATTGCATGTTATACTATCTGACATATCGATGCTCGCACAAAGCAATTACACGGATGGTCGCTCCTCAACAGCCTTATTCTCCGGGCTAGTTGACAGCATTACTTCGTAGTGTTCTTGGCTAGCGTGGGTATAGAGGTGGGGCGTCACAGCTTGGTATCAGAGCCAAACTTCGGAACAATATGGAATATTATAACAAGGATCATCGTCCTAAGTCTTTCTTAGGAGTCGTGCTTTAGGATTTTATTCGGATCTACGTACCGTTCTATCCTATTTTCTTTTATGATTCCTTGTTTTGTCTATCAAGATTGCTTGATATTCATTAGTGAATAATCTTCTTCTTGTTTTTCTTTCTTTCTAAAGGAAGAGAAATGTCTAGACCAGGCCGTCCCTGAGTTGGACCATCTAGTGTTCCACCCCAAGATGGAGTTTTTATGACTGCTCAACAGCTTCTTGATTTAGTGACGAATGCTCAAGCAGCTGGAGCTAACCCGGAACCTACTCACCCAAAGTCGGGATTTGCACGCTTGTGTAGCGATTACACTAATTTGGGTGGGGAGCCATTCAAAGGTTCCGAAACTGTTATTGAAGTACAGGCTTGGCTAAGGTCATGCGATCGAATCTTTTCTCGCATGAATTTTATTGACCTTCACCGAGTTCAGGTGGCCTCTAGTATGCTCCGAGAAAAAGCATTGGACTGGTACGAGCTTCTTATTTCTGAGATTAATGAAGCGGATCTCACCTGGGAGAAATTCCGGGAACGCTTCGAGTTGAAATTCGTACCAGAAGCTGAGAAAGTGACATTGGCTCGACGATTTATAGACCTTGTTCATGGTGAGTCCTCCGTGACTGATTACGTCGCCTCCTTCGAGTCGCTTTCCAAATATGGGGTTGAATACATCAACACCCCTTTGAAGAAGAACCAAAGATTCGTCTATGGCTTAAACAAAAATCTCAAGAAGCCATTACTTCTAAAATTAGAAGTTTCTTTCGACCAACTCGTTGATATTGCTCTTCGTCTTGAAGAGGCGGATAGGGAGAACGATGTTGAAGTGGTGGGTTCCAAACCAAACTTCAACAACAAGAAGAGGCCAAACAAATTCAAAGGCCCCTATCCTAATAAGAAAGGGAAGCAAGCAACCTCCGTGGCAAAGACTTCTTCCTTTGGCCGTGGGGAATGCTATAATTGTGGTTCGAAGGACCATTATGCGAACAAGTGCCCAAAGTCTCTCTCTTGTCGCTACTGCAAAGTTCCTGGTCATGTTATATCTTCATGCCCCCAACTTCAAGGCAAGAAGGAGGGAAAGTTAAATGTTGCTCAAGCCCCTGGCAACACATCTCGTGGCCAAGGTATTTCTCATTCTATTCTGGATGGAATTATTTTATTTCGTGATCATCCTATTCGAGTTCTTTTTGATACGGGTGCGTCCCATTCTTTTATATCAAAAGAACTTGTTGATACTTTTTCTTTGGATGTTTTGTGTTTAATGACTTCTTTGAGAATTGCGAATCCGGTTGGTGGATCCGCAACAATCAGTTTATTATGTAAAGATGTCGAGATTATTTTGTGTGATTTTCCTTTCCTAGCCGATTTGCATGTCATGCGTTATTTAGGCTTTGGAATGATTTTGGGAATGGATTGGCTTAACCGTTATGAAGCTCATATCCTATGTCCTGAGCGGACTATTCATCTTCGACATCCTCAATCTGTTAAGCAGATTTCTATTAATCTTCCAGATTCAGTTTCCAGCTTGGTCGCATCTTTATATTCTTTGAATCCTCGTGATGACGATGATGATGATGAGGGTGATATTATTTCTCTTATTCACGTCGTTCGTGAATTTTCCGACATATTCGAACCCGTTTTAGGATTACCACCTAAGCGGGCAATTGAGTTCATAATTAATCTTATTCCTAGAGCTCAACCTATCACTCGTCCTCCGTATCGTATGTCCAATAAAGAAAACGAGGAAATGCGTAAACAATTATCCGAATTGGAGACGAAGCAATTTATTCGCTCTAGTTCCTCGCCTTGGGGAGCTTCGGCTATTTTTGTGAAGAAATCTGATGGTACACTTAGGCTTTGCGTTGACTATCGCAAGCTTAATGATCTTACTATCAAAAATAAATATCCTTTACCTCGGATTGATGATCTATTTGATCATCTTAGTGGTGCTAAGGTATTTTCACAATTAGACTTAGCTACTGGATTTCATCAGCTTCGTATTGCAGAGGATAGTATTCCATTGACCTCGTTCCGTACTCGTTATGGATCTTATGAATGGCTTGTCATGCCATTTGGTTTGACGAATGCTCCGGCGTATTTCGTTGACCTTATGAATAGAGTTTTCAAAGACTTCCTCGACCAGTTTGTTCTTATCTTTATCGATGATATTCTTGTGTATTCTAAAACCGAGGAGGAACATGAAAAACATCTTCGGATTGTGTTGGAAACTCTTAGGAGTAATCAATTAAGGGCAAAATTTTCTAAATGCCACTTTTGGCAATCTCATGTGAAGTTTCTCGGTCATATTATTTCTGAATCCGAAAATTCCATGGATCCTTCAAAGATTGAAGCGATTCAAGATTGGAAGTGACCGGAGAGTGTGACAGAGATTCGTAGTTTTCTCGGATTGGTGGGCTATTACCCTCGTTTTATCAAAGACTTTTCTAAGATTGCCGTGCCTCTCACTAGCTTGACTAAGAAAGGATTTAAATACATTTGGTCGGACAAATATGAAGCTTCTTTTCAGAAATTAAAAGAACTCCTTTCTGATGCTCCTATTCTTGTTATTCCCGAGGGGAATCAGGATTTCATTGTTTATATCGATGCCAGTCACGTTGGTTTGGGTGCCGTTCTTATGCAAAAAGAACGTGTTATTGCTTATGCTTCAAGGCAATTAAAGCCTGCCGAGACTAGATATGCCACTCATAATTTAGAACTCGCGGCTATTGTTTTCGCTCTTCGGATTTGGCGTCATTATCTTTTAGGAGAGAAATTTGTTCTTTATACTGATCATAAGTCTTTGAAGTATTTATTCTCTCAAAAGGAACTTAATTTGCGTCAACAGCGTTGGCTCGAATTTCTTGCACCGTATGATCTTGATATTCTTTATACTCCCGGTAAGGGTAATCGTGTCGCCGATGCTCTTAGCCGTAAACAACAAGCTGTTGTTTCTATGATGATATCCGAATGGAACGATCTCGAGATCTTATCCACTTGTGAGATTCGTGACCGCGTATCCGATTTATGCTCATCATTTGTTTTATGTAGCCTTGAGGGTCATCCTTCTCTTTTAGACCGCATTCTTGAAGCTCAAAGGCTAGATCCCGAATTGGCTCTTCTTGGCCAAAATATTAAGGATAAGATTGATATTGAAGGTTTGAAGGACTTTGATATCGATTCTCGTGGTGGCATTCAGAAATTTGGTAGACTTATCGTGCCAAATATTAGTGATCTTCGTAAGGATATTTTAGAAGATTCCCATCGTTCTAAATTTACCACTCTTCCCGGTAGTAGTAAAATGTACGCGGATATGAAGCGGCTTTATTATTGGGAGCGAATGAAACTTGACATCGCTAACTTCGTTAAGCGTTGCATGACTTGCCAACTCGTTAAAGCCGAACATCAAAGGCCCGGTGGGTTATTGCAACCTTTAGAAATTCCAATTTGGAAGTGGGACAATATTTCCATGGATTTTATAGATGGCCTTCCCCGTTCTCGTTCGGGTCATGATAGCTTATGGGTGATTGTTGATAGGCTTACTAAATCTGCCCATTTTATTCCCGTTCGGTCTAACCGAACCGTACCTCTTTTGGCCAAGCTCTTTATCAAAGAGATTGTTAAATTGCATGGGGTTCCTACTTCTATTGTTAGCGATCGTGATCCATTGTTTACTAGTGGATTTTGGAAGAGTCTTCAAAAAGCTTTAGGAACGAAGCTTAATTTTAGCACCGCTTATCATCCTCAGTCCGATGGACAAACTGAGCGTGTGAATCAAACTCTTGAAGATCTTCTTCGTTCTTGTGTGCTTGATTTTGGTGGAAGTTGGGAAGATCATATTTCACTTGTTGAATTTTCCTATAATAAGAGCTTCCAATCTAGTATTGGTATAGCACCTTTCGAGGCACTCTATGTAAGGCCATGCCGATCTCCTTCTTGTTGGCTTGAGACCGGTGAGAAGCTGGTTTTAGGTCCAGATTTTTTTCATGATTCCACAGAAAAGATTGACCTTATTCGTCATAGGATGAAAGAAGCCCAGAGTAGACAAAAATCCTATGCCGATAACCGGAGAAGGAAATTAGAATTTTCTGTGGGAGATCACGTGTTTGTTCGTGTTTCGCCTATGAAGGGTGTTGTACGATTCAGTTGATCGGGAAAACTAGCGCCTCGATATATTGGGCCATTTCCTATCACCGAACGTATTGGTTCTATGGCTTATCGCCTTTTATTACCGGCTCAATTTTCTGCTATTCATGACGTGTTTCACGTTTCTCAATTACGGAAGTGCCTTCGAGATTCTGGTTCTGTTCTTGAACCCGGTGTTGTGGAAGAGATTGAAGTTTTGCCTAATTTAACTTATGAGCAACATCCTATTTGTATCATTGCTTCGGAGGTCAAAAGACTTCGAAATAAAGATGTTCCGCTTGTTAAAGTTCAATGGTCTTCAAATCCTAAGGATTGTTCTTGGGAATCTAGAGAGTACATCGAGCGAACACATCCGGACTTACTTTCTCGTGCTCTTTGAGGTGAACTTCTTATTTCAAGCTTCTTTTGTGTTGAATATGCTTTTATGGTTGTTACTATATATCTTCTTCTTAAAATATTGCGAGGACACAATTTCTTTAAGGAGGGGAGTCTGTAACAACCCGCATATTTATCGATTTTATATTTAAATATTTTATTTAAATATTTCATCGTTAGTCGGATTTTAGTCCGAAAAGCTACTTTTTGCATACGGTCGAATTAGGACTCGGGACCACTCCCATTGAGTTTAAAATACCGTTTGCGACCTTTTTGAGTATAAGCTTCGATATGTTTGGAGAAAGTTGATTTTTGCTACTTTTTACTTAGGACTTTGGTTTGGGCTGAGCCCATTAACCTCACTTAACTCAGTTCCAACCCTCTCCTCTTCATTCACTTCTTTTCTATTTTACTAATACACAAGCTTTTATGTTAATGGAGAGTGGAAGAGGAAATTAAAACTCCAAGCCCTAGTTTTCTCTTGCAAATCAACTCTAGCTCCAAACTAATAGAAGAACCCATTGGTAAGCTTCTCTTCTTCTTCTCCAACTCATTCTCTTATCATTTCAGAAATTCCTAAACCTAATTTTGGGAATGTTCTTCTTTTAAAGCTTAGAATCAAGCTTATTGAGTTGGATTTGAAGAGTGGTTGATTCTCCTTTTCTTTCAAGCTTCTTTTTCCAATTTCTTGGGTTCAAAGGTGAGATTTTTATCTCACATCTATGTTTATATTTATCTTCGATTGTTAGGTATGAATTCCTAACACTTATTCGTGTGCATTTGCTTTTGGTTTGGATTGATTTGGTGAATATTCCAATTTTTAGTGTTTTGGGTTCAATTGCTTAAAAATTATAGCTTTGATCTTTGATCATGTTTTTTGGAGATGCATCGAAGAGCTTATAGAGCCGGGTAGTCGATTGGCATAATCCCTTAGCGCCGTTGCTCGAGAGAATGCAATTTGGTCAAGATTGAACCTCATTTGTAATAGGCAGGGAAGAGGCTGGAAACAGGTCCGGTCGACCGAGCTCTATAGCCGGCCGACCGACCTGCTTCCAAATGTGCTATGCACATCTCTGTTTGGGTCCGGTTTACCGACTACAGAGCTCAGTCGACCGACCTGCTTCCCGAACTATTTTCTGAACAGGGTCCGGTCGACCGAGCCCTGAGGCCGGCCGACCGACCTGATGTTATTTTGCCTATTTCGCCTATTTTGTGTGGTTTCCAACTTTAATCGATTCGTGTTGTTTCCAATGTCTTGTTATCATTTGTTATGACTTTGATGACTCCTTTTTAGGGATTTTTGAGTATCCATTTTGATGGATTCTTTATCGGTTTCGTTGGATTTTTATTCACATCTTCGTATGTGAATTTTAGTGATTGATTGTTTCTACAATCTTCTTTGTGTTTTGTCACTTTAAAAATATAAAGGTTTTCTATACTAGTAGTAAATATCAAAACTCTTTCCTCAAACGATTTCAATACTATTTTAATACCAAATTCGTTTATAAAACCGTTTTCCAATCTACTAGTATATATAAACTTTTACCTCACTCGTATGAGAAATCTAATTAAACGACTTAGTAAAACAAGTGGTATGAAATGCTTGCGTTCACTTTGTCGGTTAATTCTTGGACTTGTTCGATTGAGTCTCTTGTGACAATTTTATAGTGGAGATCTACAGTTTGTTCGTAAATATTTAAGTTAAGCAAGTGGTTATGGGACATGAAGCTAAACTCATATATTTACTAGCTTAGTGTAATTGACACTTCTCGTTGATCATGATGATCATCTTTGTGATTTAGACTAGCAATGTGCGATGTCTCTTTGTCTGCGAGGGAGACTAAACCCCGTTTTGTGGAGTTTCGACTCAATTTGGTGGGGTAGCAACCCATGGTCTTCGGGCCGTTTGTGGAGCTTCGGCTCAATTTGTGATGGTTAGCAACCATGGAATTAGCGTTCCGTTTGTGATACACGTGTTGGCGAGCTTTATGCTCCCGTTTGTGATAGGCCTCCCCCCTTTGTGATTTCTGGATTTCTTGAGATGATTTCTAGAATTTGTGTTTCACCAAGTTTCGCGATTTCCATTGATAAGTTTTATCAATATTTGTGCATTGGTGAATTTGTGCGTCATTGACTTTTGTGATTTCTGGATTTCGCATATTGAATTCTGGAATTTGTGTGTCATTGACTTTTGTGATTGACATTGATATTATTGTCAATATTTGTGCATTGGTGAATTTGTGTGTCATTGACTTGTGTGATTGACATTGATATTATTGTCAATATTTGTGCATTGGTGAATTTGTGTGTCATTGACTTTTGTGATTGACATTAATATAATCGTCAATATTTGTGGTTTGATGAACGAAATAAGGAGTATGGCATTTCTTTGATTCTTGTGTAGATTTGGTGATATTGATTAATCTCTCGTTGATTTTCAATTACTTATATATATCACAGCTTGGAATTGTGATTATTATGTGTTTAGTCATATTTCTTATTCTATGTCGTTTCATCTGATATCTATAGTTAGACTGATCCGTTTATTATTTTCTTATTAAATAATACTCGGGTCAGACTGAGATGTTACAGGTGCTTCTGCTTGACTTCTCTCTTGGGATTGATTTCTCTAACTTTTGGCTTACTACTTAGATTAGTAGTTTATTTTGGTGTATACATTCGAGATATAGACTCCATAATGTATACTTATTCTTTTGTGTAGTTCATATAACTATTCTTTTGTGATATTGTGGATCTTTTTAGACCACTACTCTGATGTACACTTCCTAGTGTAATATTCATATCTATTTCCGTCTTTGTGATATGAATTGTCTGTGACTGATTTATGTTATGTTTATTTCTATAGTTGTTTCCGAAGATATTATAGCCACCGTGTGATATCTTTGAGTTTGTGTCGGCATGACGGATTTCCACTTAAAAAGAATTGCATGTTATACTATCTGACATATCGATGCTCGTACAAAGCAATTACACGGATGGTCGCTCCTCAACAGCCTTATTCTCCGGGCTAGTTGACAGCATTACTTCGTAGTGTTCTTGGCTAGCGTGGGTATAGAGGTGGGGCGTCACATGTGGGGACCATAGCGAAATCGTGTGGAGGATGAGTGTCAACGGTCTACACTTGATTTTGCTGGGAAGGCAACGCAACATCGGTAGACTGCGATCTATGGCCAAATGGAGTGAAGAAGTTTCATTTTTGGCAGCGAAATTCGATGGCGCTGATGCCTACAGTTATATGGGTTTTTGCTGTGATAGTTACGTAACCCCAGTTGTAGCTGCGATCTGTCGTGGGTTCCATGGTGTAATCGTGGGGCGCGGAGGCCTACAGTTATGTGTGGATTTTGTCGGGACGACAACGTAATCATCGGGTTAACTGCGACCATGGATGGGGGTGATGATTTCTAGAGCATTCTCACCAAAGATATTTCCTCTATTTTCAAAAACCCGATTCCTATATTTTCAATAAAATTATTTTTCAAATGTTTTACTGGATGTTGAAAATGGGTTTACCAAGTACTTATAGATTTTCAGTCCAACGCCTGATCAACGTATGACTGAATTTCTGTGAGAACAAGGATAGACTGGTTGGGACATCGAGTTATAAAAGTATTTTTATAAAGAGCTATTTTATTAAGTATGTTGTGAATTTAAAAGCATTTCTAAAATTTTAAATAAAGGTGTTGGAATTTTGGGAAAATAAAAAGGAAATCCAAACTAGAATTTCAATGAAGTGATTTGTAATTAAAATCGAATATTTATTTAGAAATTGGAAATAAGCGAATTGGTTAAATAATTGTGAGATTGAGTATGTTAATAAAATTAACTTTGGTAAATAAATGGATTGTAAATTAATAATGGAGTTTGGAAATGAATTCAAATTGTAAATAGAACTTGACTTGGATTTAATACTGAAATAAATTAGAAGAGATGTTGTAAAATAAAAATAAAATAGAGTTAGGTTGAAAAAGTGATGGTTTGAATTGCAAATAAAATCCAAGTGTGATTTGAATAATGTTTAATGAAATTTGCAGGTAAATTGGATATAAGAGAAGTGTTGTCATATGATATGGAATTGAATAATAATAGAAATGGTTTGGTTGCAAATAAAACCCAAATGAACAGAAGTAAATTGAGAATGGCCTTATATTAATAAAATAAATCCGATAACGAATAAAGTAAGTAAATTAAAAATTTTAAATGGGTTTATTGAGTTAAATAATAAATGGATGAAGTCTGATAGAATAAAAACTAAATCAAAATTGTGATTGGAATAAGATTATCAGACTGAACTTAAATTTGGTGGTATATTAATTTAAAGTATAAATGAGATAAGTATGTGGTTGGACATTATTTTGGAAATTGTGAAGGTGAATTTAAAATCAAAATTTACAATGGATACGTTAACTAAATTTAATGGAAGTTGCTTAAATGAGAATCAAATAGAAGCAAACTTAAGTTTAATGTTGGAATAAACTAAAGTAAATTCACTTAAGTTTAAAGGTTATGGAAATTTGGCTTCGAATAAGAGTGAAAGCCCATAAAATAAATCTTGGATTGAATTAATTTGGGAATGGCTAGTAGTATACAAGAATGGAATGTGTCGAGCTAAATAAAATGATTGTGAATAAATTAAAAAGGAATTGAAGTAAATAAAATTGAGTTGGAATCAATTTTAATAGGTTATAAAACTTAGGTAATTATTTATTCACATGGATGTTATCAAATTGCATAGAAATAATTGTTTAACGTAATGGAGATTTAATTAAATTCTATGAATTAGTGGAAGCAAATATAATTGATTTTTGAATCAATTGATATGAATATGAGTTGTTTTGCTTAAAAATGAAATGAATGTAAGCAATTGCGTTGTAAACCATTAAAATTGAATGAAATGGCATATGAATTTGGTTGGAAGCAATTGGATTTGCTTTAAATTATATAAATCGCTTATAGTAAGCGTTCGGTGCTTGTTGCTTTGGAATTGCTTGTGTTTAGCCATTAGAAGTAAGTGCAATGCTAATAGAATTTCTGTATGTGACACTTACATGTTAAACTGAGTAAGTACAGGTACAGGGAAGCCGTTTGGCTGGATTTGGGGTATGCTAATTGCTAAAATAAATAAGCTGCTTGCTTAAAAGCTAAATAAGGTACGCCTACGCAATTAAAATAGGAAATATGAACTGTTTTTGCTTTTTCCGACCGTGTGGGTCGATGTATACATATTTATATCTTTTGTCAAATTGCAAAAGCTCCTCCGTACAAAGGGGACTCTGACAAAATTTTCTGAAAATTTTGGGAGTTAGAAAATTTTTGGAAAATTGGTTAACGACAAAACAATTTCAAATTGGAAATTAAAGTAAACTAGTAAATGAAAATAACATGAATTAGTTTTAATGAAAGATAAAATTCAATATTAGAAATCGAAATAAAATTCAATTCATATGAAAACGGGAACAACAAAATTGAATAGCAGTATATGTGAAAACCTATAAATGAGAATGTATAAAATGATTTGTAAGGTTGCGATTGGATATTGTTGCTAAGTGAGATATGCAGGTATTAAAGATAAAAGGAAATTGGATTTGATTCGAAAAGATAAATTTGTATTGCCCGACAAAAATAGGTACGTATTTAAATTTCTGGATGATATTGGATTGGGTTTTTGATGTAGCCACTTGGCTTTTGTTTTCTTTTGGAATTTGGGAGCCCGTAGAGGCCTTTTGTAGTAGTACCGAGCTAGCCGCGCAAAGGAGACGCTGGCAAATTTTTTCGGAAATTTAGGGAGTTAGAAAAATTTTGAGAAATTTTGATGATTCAAAATTTGATTTTAAACTTAAACTTGAATAAGTGAAGCAAATTAATGTCGTTTGAAATTTTGGAAGGTTAGTTAAGGTGATAGTGAGGCATTAATAAAAGATAGTTGGTAGGGTGTTGAATTGTGAGTTTTAGAGAAAAGGAAAACGGGTATTGGTCCATTCTTCCTAACTAGTAATTTCGGGAACGAAATTCTTTTAAGGGAGGAGGAATGTGATGACCCAGAATTTCTAGCAGTTTAAATTTGAATAGTTAATTGGTTTTAAAGATTTAAAAGTTAATTTTAATTTGAATTTAAGATATCAATATTTACTTGATAATGAAATCATTGAATTGTGTAGCTTAAATATTGAATTACATAATTGAAATTTGGGTAAATGGTTGAATCTGAAATTTCTAAGCCTGTTTAAATAATTTGAAGGCTTATAAAATTTATAATGATAATACTGAAGATAATAGAATAGTTGAAATTTAATTTAAAGGTAATTTGTCCCAATTTTAATAATAAATCGTTTAAAATCGATATTTAAAAAATAAAATATAGTAACAAAATAAACATAAAATCAACAAAAATGGCCGCAGCCTTCAGGTCCCCAAACTGAGTTCCAAATTCACGAAAGGGGGAGGCGACGTTGATCGAATAATCGATCAAGGCAATGGCGTGGGTTCGTGTTTTGCTAGGACTTTTGAGGGACGCGATGATGAACGTTTTGTTCGAGAGGATAGAGGGGGAGGCCGGAAAGCTGTCGGCGTACACCCGGAGGGCGACGCTGTCATCGAGGGAGGTGCAGTCGGTGGTGAGGCTGGATAGTGAATCGTGTCGAATTTGGGAAGGTGCGCTCATGGATTTGGCAGTGCGATGTCGCACTGTAGCCGCAGGAGGCGACCTGGTCGCGACAGAGGGGGGGTTGCATCAAGCATGTTGTGTTTGAGTTGGATAGGAAGAGAACGTGAAGAAAAGGTCGTTGGCTGTGGCGAGTTGGGTTAGGGAAGGCATTGGATTGGAAAGGGGGAGTGCTCGATGTTTGCTGTGGTGAAATAGCAATAGCAGGTGAGTTTTCTCGTTTCATATATGATTATCCTCCTAGTTTAAATGCAGAAATATCAAGTAAACTAACTGTTTAAAACCCGTAGATTTTTTTTATGTTGTTGCTTAATATTTATTAATCTAAGTTGTATGTTCCATTTAAACTAGCAGGTAGATGCTTAAGTTAAATTCGAAATTTAGCTAATAGTGTGCTTAAGAAGAAATTAAGGAGCTAAAGTATTTATCTTCAATTAGACTTAATGATATTTGATTAATGATAATCAAATTCCGGATTTTAGAGCAAGAATTTAAAGTGATATAATTAAGAAATTAATTAATTTATTTGACTTAATTTTTAATTAAATAGGGTTTGTGAAATTAAGATTATTTTATTAATCCGTTCTGTAATTAAAGAGAAAACTAATTTTATTTATGGTTAACAAATAATTAGTTATTAATTAAGGATTATAAGTTAATTAATTTCGATTGATTAATTTATAGGTAGATATAAATTAATATAAGTAACTAGAGAATTCGTTACTTAAATGATAATCATTTAACGGAAGCGAATTAAAGGTGAATAAAACTCACTCTGTTGAATCTTTTATTTATTTATTTAAATTCAAATGGTTGAATTTAAATAATTGGATGAATGGTTGAATTGTTTAGATGTGTATAGATGATCTAGCGATTATAGATTTAGTTGTTTCTCGAGTTAATTGTAGTTTGACTCGAGATATTTGGATTTTAAATGGTTTTAAACTTAAATCGTTGATAAGAAAATGGTTCAGTTTAAAATCAATAAAGGTTTGAAAGTGGGTGATTCATTAAATAGGTAGGATAATTTAAATGAGTAATTAATTTATTAAATTCATTAATAATTTGGATTAATTAATTAAGTTTAAGTTAATTAGAATGATCATTGGCTAATTTGATAAATAATGGTTTAATGGAATTAATAAAAATATAATTACTTGCGGAATAAATCAAGAGATTGATTAGTTAAGGAAATAAATCGATACAAGTAACTTATGGAAAATAAATTAATATAAGTAACTAAGGGCTAGTAAAATTGATTATGGTTAATTAATTTGTGATGTAATTAAACATTACTTATTAAGTTGGTAAGAATAATTAATATGGTGAAATTAAATAAAGAGAATTATTTGAATGAAACTGGAAGATAATTAATTCAAAGTTGTGATTAAGAGGAATGGATATGGAGGAGTTGATTGATTTGGGGTTAATTAATGAAAGAATCTAAGCGATTGGGAATTGAAACTCAATTTGAATTAACTGAATTTATTTGTATGTGATTAAGATTTTCTTATGGATTATTGAATGGTATTGAATGCTTTGATATCCCTAATATAACATGTAGTGTATTTCATTGTATAACTTGGATTAGAATAACATGAGTTTCGAAGAGACCAGGGTCGGGTATTGGAAGACACCCGAAACCACTTCAAAATTTTTATAAATTGATTTATGGAATCAAAGGCAGGAATGAAATGATTTATGTGAACTGAATTATCTAAGTTTGGTACTTGGAAATTTACATGTGAAGTAAGTATAGTCTATAGTAATTTGTGAATTGGTTTAATTGATATAAGTTACCCGGGTTTTATTTAAGTTGTTTGCTGTGGTATTCCATGTTAGTTGAGTTTACTCACGCTGGTTTCCAGCCTGACCCGGGTATTACTTTGATGTAATGCTCGGGTCAGACCGAGTATTACAAATTTTCAGGTTAGAACGTTCAGGAGTTCAGGAGGCGAGCTGGTGGCAATATCGTATAGAGTATATCCGCTGTATTTATATTATTGTTTATCTAAGTCATGATAATTGTAAATATTCAGTGACTGTATATTATGTGAAACTCTGATGTATATTAAATGTAATCGACAGTTATAATATTCTTTGTAAACTGTTATTATTTATTATTATATTTTATCCGCTGCGAATGTGAGATGTTTGGTGTTTCTGTTCTTCTTCTTCTATCTCTTTCTTCTTTTTCATAACTATCTGAAATTTTCGGATTCGAAAATTTCGGGTCGTTACATCTAGAAAATCCAGTTCTGCCACAGTCTCGTATAAACCCGAGCCAATTTCTCAACAGGAAATGGTTGGAACCTCAAATCCATCGACAGCTTCTGTACAAGATATTCCGAGTCCCACGATCGCATCCGTCGACTTGGCTCCCGATGTCTTAGATGCAGCGGTCTTTCTAGACAATCCGGTCGATTCTCAAGCTTCGAGAATTAACGAAAGCGCTCTTCGTCGCATATGCTCAATACATGGAATTATTTTTGACAATGTACTGGTTCCATCGGGACAAGATCGTCCCCACTTTCCCCCAGTCGGATATACGGCCTGCAACAAATTTATGTGCTGGGTTGGTAGCGTGCCACCATTCAACTCCTTCCTCCGTGACCTGTTACAGTATATTGAGATCGCTCCATCCCAGTTACATCCCAACAGTCACGCATTCGTATATGGCACGTGCATTCTCTTCATGAGCATTCTATTTAGGCTTCCCACTCCCGTCAACATCCGTTATATTTATCGTTTCAAGAGGCGATCCGACAGCCCATCTTTCATATTTCTTGAGCGTCATAACAAGTGCCAAATCCTGACTGGAGCGTGGAGCAAATTTTCTCAGTATAAGCATGAATGGTTCTACGTGCACTGTCCCCTGGCTTTGCAAGGAGATAGCTTGAAGGGAGTAAGTTTCTTTTTTGGATCAATACTTGTATTCGACGGAAAGTGCACCCTTTCTAACCCTTTCTCTACTTTTACAGGTATCATCCCACGCTCCAAAGGCTCCGGGTACTCTGAGGCCGTTCAAGCTATCCGACTTGTTCCCGCAGAAGACCGGGATATCAGATCTATCATATCTAATGATTTGCTCTCCAAATTCGGGCTGCTGGTGGAAGGTCGCCGAATAAGTCTTCCACACGGCGTCGCTATAATCGGGACTGCCTTGGACAAAGTCAAAAGGCAAGTTGGGCCTTCAACATGTGATGTCCCTGACACACCAGAGGAAGGCGAGATTAGAGAGGCTAAGGTGTCAGACACACCTAGTGAGAACGTAAGTCCCGCTCAAGAATCGGCGGTTGAGGCACACAGCACCGATGTAGCGCCTCCCCATTCAAAGGGAAGAAAGAAAATGACATACAAACTGAGGAAGAAGACTGTTGGTGGAACCTCAAAGGTAATAATCACTCAAGTGGAAAAAGAGTCGTCTCCCCAACACTTGAAGGGTTCATTGAAAGGCTTATCCGACCTCACCATTCCTGACGATTTACTCAATTATGGCTTCAACGATCTGGAAGCCGTTAAGCTTCATTCGCCCGCGAGAGGCTATGTAGGTGCTTAAGCCCATAACCAAGGAGCAAAAAACTTCTATAAGTAAAGATAAAGAAACTGGTCTGTCGGGGGGAAACACTAGGATACACATGGACACGTACACTTCACTTTGAACTTAAATTTTAGCCATCAATCTATTTTTAACATGTCATTATTCGATTTCTGCGCAGGTGATATGCGGCGTACACACGGACTCGACCATCTTCGTGGGTCATCTATTTTCCATCATTCTGGCTAGGATTCGGGCTCCAACAAACGCCGGGACAGGGATGACAACGATGATCGAGACTATCGCCCCCGAGATTCATCTTGTCGAAGAATAACTTACAGGCAGTCTTCCGACTCTCCCGATCCTCCTTTTCAAACAGAGCTAGGCAAGGAGAAATCTACGCTTAATGGGTCCCAGCCTGAGGCTCACCGAGACCTACATTCTGGTTCATCTAGTACCAGGCAATCCCGAGAACCTCACAAAACATCTTTAATCTCTAGGCAAACTTCTCCCACTCCTACACATGATTCGTCGATAGCGGAAAGACTTACTGAGCTCAAAGCCACATTCTCGAAAATATGCTTCGATGGTCTGAAATTTCTTCCAGCAATTCATCACATTCCAGGGCATGTCAAACAATGCGCCATCGCTTGTAACAATGATGTCTACGTTCGGCATGATGCCTTTGTTCATTTGGTAGAGAAAGTGTCAGACGTCTCCATCGAACGTCAACATAAAATTGATCGTCTAAAGCTCGAAGCCATCCACAACAAATACATCATTAGAGCCCAAGATGAAGAACTTTTCCTGTACAAGTCTGAGCTCGAAACTGCTTAGAAAAACGCCAAAGGCATAACTGAGGCAGTTAGTCGTCTAGAGGCCGCACATAAAAAAGAAATTGACGAAGATGTTCAACGCTGTGGTGCCTTAGCATTAGAGAAAGAATCCGTTCAGAAGGAGAGGGATGTGTTTGCTTTGGGAGTTAAGGAGCTAGAAGAGCTACTTCTCAAGGAAACGGAAGAAAAAACTGCTGCTTAGGAAGAGTCGCAATGATACTGTGATGAGATTGTCTCTATATGAACCGTGAAGACAAAGCTCGATGATGAGCTCTCCAAAGTTGAGACATTGAAGGATGAAGCCCGTAAGAAGGGCAAAAGAATAGCATCGACAGAGATTGACTCTCGCCATGAGGCTGCTATGGAGGCTGGTAGAGAGGAGATTAAATGCATGTTTGATCCGCTTATTGCTGAGTACAACGCTCGAGTTCTCATGCATCGCGACCTAACATTTCTTGGAGAGGGTTACCTCGAATCTCTGGCCGAAGCATGGGAAACTTTGATAAAGATCAGAAAGGTTGAGTCGGGCGTCGAAGAGGTTGACGAGGAGGCTTTAGTAAAGGAATTTCTCAAGGAGAATAAGGCTTCAGACTTGTCTACAGCGAAGGCTCTCTATAGCAAAGATTTCTCCTCGTAAAAAGGAAAGAATGACATTACTGGTCCGTCTGGAACCGAGTCTCCAGTTCCTCCCCTACTCAATCGACTGTTCGGCTAGTACTTGATCCCTTCGAGCAGCACGTTGGTTACGTCCCAGAAGACCTTGACCTTGACATTCATGTTCTATCTCCCATTCCATAGGGTGAGACTCCCGGACGTTGAAAGTCAACTAGAAACTGGTACATAATTTTTCTTCTTAAAGTTCAAAGAGCCATCGTTTTCGACGAGAGGTTATTGTATTCTGACATTGTCTCTTATGATTTTTCGTAGGCTGTTCTAATTCTGAGCCAACTCCAAGGAGCGATGATGCTAAGGAGGAGAAGAAGAAGACGAGTGAGGCTATTCAAGAGGGAGAGACTCTTGGTCCTGATGCTCAAGTGATTAAGGTGTCTGACGAGGACAAGTCTGAAACTTCGTCACCCGTCGAAGTAAGTTATGAAGTTGAGATTACAGGCGCCTTCGGACACACTACGAAAGTGAGCATGAAGGAGCAACTTGCGGAAGAGAAAAAGAAGAAAGTTGAGATCAAGGTCGAGCCCCAAGTAGTTGAGCTAGATGACCCTTTGAACAGGCCATTGAAGGCCATTCACCTTGGTGGGTCCAGGCCACTAGAACTCCTTCTTCCTTCCACGGATGTTACTTCCCCATCAGCAAAGCATCTAAGCGAAAACGCATGGGGGAGGAGTCATATGAGAAAATGACAAAGGAAAAGAAACTAAAGAAGTAGTCATTACACTCGTTCGATGAGAGTTAGCCTAGTTTTATGTAATTATTTTTATTTATTTTCATGGCCAATGTAAATAGACTTTTGACTCCGAGTTTTTGAGGGATTGTTGTGGAACCTCATTTTGGACCGATAAATAGAACTTAGTTTCTTTGTCTTTCAAATGACTTTAATTGTTCAGCTTACTGCCTAACTTGTTACCATAACCTGACATTCGGTGAGTTAACCGAGCTCCAACTTACCTCCATATGACATGGAAATTTTTTGAGAATCGCAGATCCTTTGTTTCATGCTTTGGGTACTTAGAATATTTTTAGTCCATACTTTGGGGACTCAGAGTACTCCAGTCCGTACTCCGGTGACTTGAAGATTTCAAGTCGTTTATAATCTAGTCCGCACTGTGGGGATTTAGAGTACTCTAATCCTCACTCCGGGGACTTGGAGATTTCAAATCGTTTATACTCTAGTCCGCACTCTGGGGACTTAGAGTACTCCAGTCCACACTCCGGGGACTTGGAGATTTCAAGTCGTTTATCCTCTAGTCCGCACTCTGGGGACTTAGAGTACTCCAGTCCGCACTCCGAGGACTTGGAGATGTTAAGTTGTTTATACTCTAGTCCGCACTGTGGCGACTTAGAGTACTTCAGTCCGCACTCCGGGGACTTGCAGATTTTAAGTCGTTTATACTCTATTTTGCACTTTGGGGACTTAGAGTACTCTAGTCCGCACTCCGAGGACTTGGAGATTTTAAGTCATTTATACTCTGGTCCGCACTCTGGGACTTAGAGTACTCCAGTCCGCACACTTGGGGCTTGGATATTTTAAGTCGTTTATAATCTAGTCCGCACTCTAGGGACTTAGAGTACTCCAGTCCACACTCTGGGGACTTGGATATTTTAAGTCCTTTATACTCTAGTCCGCACTCTGGAGACTTAGAGTACTCATTTCCACACTCTGGAGACTTGGAGATTTTAATTATTTGTACTCTAGTCCGCACTCTGGGGACTTAGAGTACTCCAGTCTGCACTCCGAGGACTTGGAGATTTTAAGTCGTTTATACTCTAGTCTGCACTCTGCGGACTTAGATTACTCCAGTCCGCACTCCGGGGACTTGGAGATTTTAAGTCGTTTATACTCTGGTCCGCACTCTAGGGACTTTGAGTACTCCAGTCCGCACTCTACGGACTTGGAGATTTTAAGTTTTTTATACTCCAGTCCGCACTCTGGTTACTAAGAGTACTCCAGTCCGCACTATGAGGACTTGAAGAGTTTAATTGTTTGTGCGCATTCGTACGTCAGACAGAATAATGTAATTCTAGTTTTTTGCCATAGAATTATCATACACGGAAACATCAATAATTCATGCAAAAATGACTTCATGGCTTTATTAATGAAAACAAACTAAATTGTCTTATTACATGCCGAAAACTAAGAATCAACGAAATAAAAATATACTGGAAATAATTGCAACAAAGATATGTAAGAAATGGACAAGTATAATAATGCCGCAGATGCTCGCTATTCCATGCTTGGTGGAGGGTCGCGCCATCAACGGTCGCTAGCTTGAAAGTTCCCTCTCCAAGCCTTCATTCAATGATGTATGTACCTTCCTATGTGGGATTCATATGCGATGGGACCGGTAAAACCCGTTTCAAAACGAGATTGCCCGCATCAAAGGTTCTCGGTCGGACTTTTTCATTATAATATCGAGTGACTCGATGTCTATATGCAGCCTCCCTTAAATCAACTTCTTCACGTTTTTCATCAACGAAGTCCAGTGATTCTAGTAAAAGATCCCGATTCGTCTTAGGGTCATAATGAGTTACACGATGTGAAAGAACTTCAAGTTCCATAAGTATTACAGCTTCCGTGCCATATGCCAATGCGAATGGAGTGTGGCCAGTTGCGGAGTTGTGGGTGGTTCTGTAAATCCAAAGTGTTGTTGGAAGTTCATCCACCCGCTTGCCTCTAGCCTTTTCCAAACTCTTTTTCAATATGGACTTGATTATTTTGTTCAGGGCTTCTACTTGTACATTGGCTTTTGGACGAGCAACTCCTGCAAACCCTTTTTCAATGCCATACTTTTAACAAAATTCTTTGAACTCCCTACTTTCGAATTGAGTTCCATTGTCTGTAATGATAGTTCGCAGGACTCCAAAACAGCATATAATGTTTCGTACAACGAAATTAATGACTTTCTTGGTAGTGATTATGGCCAAGGGTTCTCCTTCTGCTCACTTGGTAAAGTAATCGACCGCAACTATTGCGTATTTTTCACCACCTTTGGATATGGGTAAAGAACCGATTATATTGATCCCCCACATTGCAAACGGCCAGGGACTAACCATTTGTGCGAGTTCCGTCGGCGAAGCTCTCGGGATTTTAGCATACTTCTGGGATTTGTCACATCTCCTTACGTAGTCTACAACATTCCGATTTATAGTTGCCCAATAATATCCATAGCGGAGGATCTTCTTTGCTAATGCCCCCCAGTATGGTCACCACCTTTTCCTTCATGGACTTCCTTCAAGACTCGTTTTATCTCATTATGGGCAATGCACCAGAGTATGGGGGCCGAGAATCCCTTTCGATACATTATTTCGTCCTGCATTACATATCGCGAAGCTTTACGAATGACTTGTCGTCTTCCGCTCTTTCTTTCGGGCAAGACCTCGTGTAGCAAGTATTGCTTGGATGGGGTCATCCATGATTACTTCTCGATTTCTGTTTCTAACACGAAATCTATCTCCATCACATTTATACTTGGAGCATGTAAGGTTTTGACGGGAACCAATCCCATTGCTATGCATCGCTAGTACTTGCAAATTTGGCCAATGAATCGGCTTCTCTGTTTTGTTCATGCGGGACATGCGACATATGATAATACTCAAGATCTGTTAACAATTCTTGAACCCATGCAAGGTATGGGGCAAGTCTCTGTCTCTTTGCTTGACAGTCCCCCTACACCTGATACACCACCAATTGCGAGTCACAAAAGATTTCAACCGATTTTACTCCCAGTTCCCTGATGAGTTTCAAGCCAGCAATCAATGCTTCATACTCAGCTTCAAATAACTAGGAAATTGAGCTTCAAAGCGTAACAAATTGATCGGTTTTTGAGAGTTACAAGAAATATACCAGCCGCAGAGCAACGATCATTAGGTTCCCCATCGGTGTACAATTTCCATCGAATGGGGGGAATAACATCGTGGCTATTTGGTTCGTCTGACACGGTGAATTCAGCGATTAAGTCTACTAGCACTTTCCCTTGTATGGCCCTTCTTGGCAGTAGGTAATATCGAATTGATTCAACTCGATATTCCATTTTAACATCCTTCCAGAGGTTTCTGGTCGTTAGAGTACCTGACGCAAGGGTTGATCGGTATAAACACTGATCGAGTGTGCCTGAAAGTACGGACGAAGCTTGCGTGATGCAATAACCAAGCAGTAGGCCAGTTTCTCAATCTTAGGATAATTTCTTTCTGCCCCCGTTAAACGTTTACTTACATAGTAAACTAGCTTTTGAACTCGGTCCTCCTCGTGAACCAAAGCCGTACTGATAGCATGCTGGGATATAACCAAGTACACATACAATACTTCATGGTCTATAGGCTTCGACAGCACCAGGGGACTTTCCAAATGTCTCACCAAAGCTCGGAATGCGTCCTCACAGTCGGGCGTCCGTCCAAAATTTATCTTTCCTTTCTTTATTACATTAAAGAAGGGAATACACTTATTTGTGGCTCTGGAAATGAATCGACTTAGCGCGACTACTTTTCCGTTCAGGCTTTGTACTTGCTTTATTATTTTAGGCGCTTGTATGTCTCGAATAGCTTGAATCTTTTTCGGGTTAGCTTCAATTCCCCATGCATTAACAATGAAACCTAAAAACTTCCCTGACGCAATGCCAAAAGAAAACTTCATAGGATTGATTTTCATTCCATAATATCTGAATATATCAAACATCTCCGCTAAGTCTCTAATGTGGTCGTTTGACTGCCGTGACTTCACGAGCATGTCATCCACATAGACTTTCATTGTTCTACGTATCTGGTCTTTAAACATTCGATTTACCAGACGCTAATAAGTTGCTTCTGCATTTTTCAATCCGAAAGGCATCACTACATAACAATACAACCCGACGTTTGTGACAAAATTGGTGTGTTCTTGGTCTGGAATGTGCATCAAGATTTGATTATATCCCGAATATGCATCCACAAATGACAGTACTCATTCCCTGTTGTTGAGTCGACCAGCTGGTCAATCCTGGGTAAAGGAAAACTATCCTTAGGGCATGCTTTGTTCAGATCATAGTAATCTATGCAGGTTCTCCATTTCCCATTCGCTTTTCTTACTAGCATAGATTTAGACACCTATTCGGGGTAGAGGGCATCGTGGACAAACCCATTGCTTTGAGTTTGTCCAACTCCTCTCTGAGAGCAACGGACCTCTCCAGGTCCATGCCTCTCCTTTTCTGCTTTACCCGTACGTACCTCGGGTCTATGTTCAATATATGACTCGCAATAATAAGAGAAATCTCGCACACATCGGAATGTGTCCAAACGAAAACATCCAGATTTTCTCGGAGGAAATCAATGAGATTCTTGGCCATCGAGGGGTCGAGTTGTGATCCAATCTTAAGTACTCGTGATGGGTCATCTAGGCTGACTGGAATGTCAATCATCAGTTCAGCCGGTGCTGGTTTTTCTTTCCTAGGTTCCTCATCATCATCTCTAGGATCTATGTCTCTATAGATCCGATCGTGTTGCCCGAGCCAGGGCTCGGGTTCACTACTTGTCAATTTTCAGTGACTCGGGTGTGGGTAGAGCTGTCCGCAACCTTTCCTTTCGCTCTCCGCTGGGCCTCTCTCAGCTTAGCCATATAACATTACGACCAGTCGCCTTATCGCTATGCGTCACACCAACTCCTTTGTTTGTCGGAAATTTCAAAGTTAAACACCAAGGGCCAAAGCTGCCCTAAACTCCACTAGAGCCGGTCGAACCAAAAAAACATTGTATGGAGAATCAACATCCAAAACACTGAAAGGCAAGATTCGCACCCACCTACGTTCATCCTGTCCCTGTTCAAAGGAAATTCGACATAACCCACTGCATCGGTTGCTGCACCATTAAAGCCATGGATGCGGGCTTTAGAAGGTTTTAAATCTTTGGTCTCCATCTTCATTTGGTCATATGCTTTTTTGAAGATGATGTTAAAAGAACTTCCATAATCAATTAAAATTCTTTTCACAAACTCTAGCCCGATTGTCGCGGAGATGACCATCGGGTCAACGGTAGGAGCTTCCACCTGATCAGCATCTCTGCACCTGAAAATTATATCGTCCACTGCTGCTTAGTTGGGGACCCGTCCTCCATATTTGAACAACACAAAAAATCTGCATGCCTTAGAGAGTTAGCATACCGCTCCATTTCTCGCCAACTCTTATCCGTAGGGTGAGGTCCACCGATTATCGTGTTTATGACTAGTCTACCCACGGTTCGAGCAGGTTCCTCTGAATGGCGTGGAGCTTATTCGTGTCCGGGGTCTGATGTTCCTTGTCTACCCTCCTACAGGTTCTTGACGAACTCCGGCAACTTTTTCTGTCTAATCAGCTTTTCTATAGCATCATGGAGGTGTCTACATTCCTTTGTATTGTGCCCGTAAGTCTCATGGAAGCAGCAATACTTCTTGATTTGCTTTTGTTCCTTCGTGGACTCCTTGGGCATGGCTTTCGGTATTGAAAAGTATTACAAATTAGTATGTAAATATTTTCCAAAGATGCATTCAGAGGAGTGTACTTGTTGTAAGTTGGAATCCTTGATTTCCATTTCTCTGCTTCCCTTTTCTTTTCGAGATTTCCTCCTCTGGACCCTTTTGATTGCCCAGGCTTGTTCTGGACATTGACCTGAAACTTTCCCGAGTTATCACCGGATTGTTTTACAGCGATGTTGCTTTTTACAGCCTCATTGCCAGGCCCTGGTGCATTATCTTGTCTCATCCACCTGGCTTCCTCTCTCCTTATGAATTGATGAGCCTTTGAATAAAATCACTTTAGTGTGGTCGGAGGCTTTTCTGCCAATCAATCTCCAAACTCCGAATCCGGATCCACTCCTCGCATCACAGCAATCAGAATTGCATGGTCATTTGGGTTGCTAACTTCAGTAGCCGCAACATGAAATCTCTATTAGTACTCCTTTAATGATTCCCTCAGAGCCTGAATCACACTGGACAAGGATCGCATCCTTGGGACGAGTGGCATGAATCTTAAATTGGTCCACAAATTTTTTCGCTAATTCATCAAAGCGAGATATTGAACGTGGAGGAAGTTGAGTGAACCACATTGTTGCAATTCTGGATGAAGTTATCAGGAAGCATCTACACTTAGTTGCATCATTTTCTCTAGCTGAATCCATCATCCATTCATATCTCATCACATACTGTCGGGGATCAGTTTTCCCTTCATAGGCCGGGATGGTTGGCATGCTAAACTTTCTGGGGTACTCGACCTGTAGAGTAATATCTGTGAATGGAGTATGACTCCTAGATATCCCCCAATCTTCGTTGGTCAAGCCATGATTCTCCCTATCAGATTTCTGACCATAGCCGATAGGTCAGGGATTTGTATGGAAGATGGGAGGTTGGAATTTGTCCAGCGTGATCATTCCAATTAGTGTCTTCTCTGTTGGTGGTCTTCCAAACATATATCCTAGGGACAAGCTTCGTTAGGACCTTGATGGGCCGACCGTCCATCTTCCACTCACACTTCAGATCCTAAGTTTCTTGCTCCAGCTTGGGTGTGGTTTCCAAGGTGTAAGCGATCTATAGTTGATCTATTAGCAACACCTACTTGTATTGTTTCAGTTTTGCAGCGTCTACGCTTGGGAGGTTCATCGGATGAAGTCGAGCTAGATGAAGAGTAAGGAGCGGGGCTACCTCCAACATTCTGATGTTGTTGTTGAGTAAGCTGAGTTATAAGGTTAGCGTTAGCTTGGATCTGTTCGCTAATTTGCCTCCTGCTTTCCATGAGTTCCCTCATCAGGTCGTTGAACTCCGCTCTGGTGACAACTTCCATCTTGTTTTGGGCAACGACAGTCCCTGTGCTCGGATTGACTTGTTGATTACTGGGTCCTACTTGTTGGACGCTAGCAGTCTCGCCGACGTCTGCATTGTGCGAGGATAATCTGGTATGAGGTCTTCCCATTGTAGAGTTATTGATAGAAACTCTGAGTAGAATCAACGGTCTTCCTGTGAATAACTTGGATCTCCTTAGGGGGATTTCTTCACTCCAGTAGCTACAAAGTAGATCCTAATAACCTGAGAATGCGTTTCTCAGTGAAAGCACCAAATGTTAGCACCAGAATTGGTCACTAACACCCAAAGAAAGATTTGTGTAGAGAGATTAATGAAGATAGAAAATTAAAATAGAGGAATATATGCAGAATTCATTGCAAAAACTAGAACACCAGATTTATATTGGCTCGGCGTAACTGCCTATGTTCACTTTGAGTTTAATCTTTATTGCTTTTCTAAACAATTGATTATAGATACAATCCGCACACCAACTATTTGTATCCAAATGCTAACAAAAAAAGAACGAGTCTTGAAAGCTGCGGAGTCTCCCTGGTGTTCTCGAAAAAAGGTCCCTTTCATGATGCCTCTGCCCTTCTATTTATAGACGAAGATAGGCCAGAGTTAGCTCACGGGCTCAGGAAAAAAGTATCTCGGCCCACAATAGGTGACTTCTGTGCACCGGACCAGGCATACTGAACGGTAGTTGCCAAACGACCTTGTTGTGTAGTCTTTGATAAATGACATTGTCAAAGAAGGTTGCCGCATGGTAGGTGCCGAACCAAAGAATGTCGAGTGATTGAGTAACGACTCAAGAATGCCGGACGATGAAGCAATGCCGAACTGTACCTAGGCTGAACGAAATAACCCAGCTGAATAACATTCGAATGCCAAGCGAGGTGTTAGTGCCGAACGAGACTTTATGCCGACCGAGTATCTATGCCGAGCGAGGCTTTGTGCCAATCGAGATATCTATGCTAAGCGAGGCGCTGTGCCGAGCGAGGCTTCTTTGCCGAGCCAGGCTCTGTGCCGAACGAGGCTCTGTGCCGACCGAGGTATCTATGCCGAGCAAAATCGAACGAGGCTTCCATAACGAACGAGGTGTTGGTGCGGAGCAAGGCACTTTTGTCGAGCAGGGCTCCGTGTCGAGCCTCTTGTTACCGGGTCAAACAACCGGGTAACAGTCTCGGGCTTTCATAGCAGACAGTTTATTGCCATGCATGTATTCTTTCATACATAAACTTTTTTGAAGAAGTGATTGGTTACAGCAACAAATTGGTACTTGTTTTTAATCATCATTTATATTACAACTTTTTGTTAGCACTATTTGTGTAAGCTTCTTTATGTACGGTTATGGATTTTGCACTAACTTGGTCGTATTGAAATTAGCTAAGTTTGATAAGCATTAACAAAGTTTAAAAAAATTTGCTATGTTTAAGGTGATAATATAAATAATAATAAATAGTAGTTCGAATAAATTAACCAAGTTTTGAAAAAATCAGCAAGTGTATATATATAATAGTAGTAGTTGTAATAATAAAATAAGTTCGATAAAAAACTAACCGAGTTTATAATAATAATAACATCAATAATAAACTATATTGACAAAAATGAACTATGTTTGTAATAATAATAATACTAATAATAATAAATTAACCAAGTCAATAAAGTTTTATAATTAATAACTGTAATAACTGTAATAACCAAAACTAAGTTTATAAAAATTAACTAAGTTAACTAAGTTTTATAAAAATTAAATAAGTTTATAAAAATTAAATAAGTTTATAATGATAATAATAATAAATTAACTATGTTTATGGAAAATTTATATGTTTAATTTAATTAAAATACAATTTGTGACATTTTAAGTTTAGCAATTGAGATGATGATGATAATAATAGACAATAGTTTGAATAAATTAACTAAGTTTTATCGCAGCGTTTATCGAAACGCTACTAAAAGTTTTGGCAGCGTTTCTCATCGCTGGATCTTTTTTGGTGTAGTGATTAATTGATCTCTATTAACGTGTAACGGCCCGTAAATTTTCGATGATTAAATTTGTTAATATAACGAGGTTTTGGTAATATAATATTGAAAGAAATAAAGTTCTGTAATTTAATAATGAAATGAACACTAAAATAAAGTGTAACAATGTTAATGTAAGTTGATTATTAACAATGTGTATGAAATTCTAATTTATTGTAATTTAAATGCTATGCTTGGTTATAAATTTAATATAGGAAAATAAAAGTAAATATTGAATTAACCAAGGAAATAATACATTAATCAATAGTAATTGAACAAGATTTGTGTTATGAAACTAATGGTAACATTTATTATAAGAAATAAACTTATAAATGAAATTAAAAGTGAACAGTGACAGTTATTATAGTTACCTATTATTTAGTTAGTTGAATTAAATTTGAAAACCAATTGTAAATAAATAAAATTAAATATTACGTTATTTGAAATTAAGATAAAATTTGAGAATATTAACATGCTAAGATATAAATCAATGTTAATGGTACCTATGAGATGACAATTTAATGAATAACAAGATTTAAAATAAAATAAATAGATTTATTGGAATTCCAATTGATAATTAATGAATTTACTGAAATTGAAATTAAATACTGTAATTGGTGAATAAATTAACTTTAAATTGATATAGAAATTTGTTATAAAGGATTATAAATTACTAAAGTAATCCAAGATGATTTTTTTTGTAAATTATAGGATTTGAATGAAAAAGTGATTTAATTAATTAATGTTAATTTATTTAATTAACCTAAAAAATTGCCATTTTGTCCACATACTCGGATTTTGATGAAACCAGTTTCATCAGATCCGTGATGGTGAATTATTGTAGGATTTCAAGTTTCGTAACGATCGGGTTCGTCGTTTGATCATACGGGCTCGAAACGCCTAGAAATCAATTTAATTGAAATCAATTGAAATCAATTTGAAATAAACTAATTTTGATATAACTTCTTCATACGATAGAATCAGGACTTGAAAGCTGTTCAGTTGATTTTAAAATTATCAAAAACATCTATTTTGATATATGGGTTGACCCATTTGCATGATGGAGTTGACACGGGCTTTTTGGGTTGTTTATCGTTCAATCAATCTCGTCCATTCATCCTATTTCTAACCTATCTATAAACACCTCGCTATAAACCATAGCCACTCCTTGTTCTCATTTGTCTGTACGTACATCTTCTTCTCAACCTCCTTATTCCAATGGCAGAAAAAACCTAATTCCCAATTTTCAAATTCAATTTCAAATTCAACTTAAAAATTTAAACTCCTCAATATATATCGAATTATATATTGATTTGAAGCTCTCGAAGAGCGCAAGTTAATTATGTGATTCATTCTTCGATTTGGGTCTCTGTGTGGCCTAAGACTGATGGGTGATCTTCCGTCGTTCATCACTTTGTGATCAACGACGATAGATCATTGAATCATTAACATAGACTGGTGGAGATCGATGAGCGGAGTTTATCGGCGCGACTCATTCTTTGTTTCAACGGCTAGATGGTCGGAGAAATTTAGTTTGGGTTTTCGTTATATGTGACGGCTGGTGGATTTGACGATGATCGACGGCTTAGGGACGATCGCTGGTAAGCGAGGGACGTTGAGCGGAGGACGGTGCATCGTTTGGTGGTGGGGCGAGTGGCCGCAGCTTGTCGTAGAGGCGGCGGAAGTTCACACGATAAGGGCAGTAGCTACAGGCTAGGGATTCGAACGATCTAACTGGGGAAGACGTGATGACGTGGTGCTCGGTGTAAATTATTTGGTATTATATATGCATTTATTTATTTAAATTATATTTTGATCGTTCTAATTTACATAACTTTCGCATACGAGGTCCAATTCATGTGCGGTTTTCTCTACTAGGATCGTATTGAAATTCCGGACATTTTGACATAGGTTTGGACGAATTCAAAGACCATTTGAATTTTTTTTCTTAAATTGAATTGAAATTCGATTTAAATTCAAAGGTTAGTATTTTAACTCACTCACAACTTCTAAAATTCCTTATGTTTGTTAAATTTTATTTATGACGTGATTAGGAATTTATTTATGGCAGTTTGGTATATTTTAATCATCATCTCAGTTAATTTCAATTTATTTGGATTAAATCGTTATTAAATTTATTATTGAATATAAACTGCTAGTTAGATATCTGTTATTGATTATCAGTTCTATAATGATATTTATTGATTGTGTTGGATGATGGTTGTGATAGATGTTGATTGTTGATGTTGGTTAAATGGATGTTTTATTTTATATCGTTATAAACTGCAATTTTATTATGGATTTTATTTAATTCGGGATTGCGGTTTGAAATGATATATAACCGTAAAATTTTAAATTGCGGATTGAAATGATAAATACCATATCACTTGACCCTAAGGTAGAAAATTATATCACCGCATTGGTTAAATTAAAATTTTAAAATCTTTAAATTTTGGATTTAATCAATTGATGTTTTGAAATAAAATTTGATTTATATAAATTGAAAAATCAAGTTTTGTGTTGAAATGAGAATTGGTTTAAAAAGGAATTTCTTTAAAAATTAAACCAGAAGTTTAAAGTTAAACTTTTATGTATAAATGAAATTCTATCGAAATTGAGTTATTGAATTTGTTTGAAAATAACTTTAAAATATTTTGAAATTGGAGTAATCTGAATTGATATTTGAACAAAATGAAATTCGATGGTTTATTGAAATTTGATTTATTGATTTGGAAATTTGTAATGGTCCAAATATGTTGAAATGAAGTAAATAATTTAATTTGGTATTAATTTCAAACTCGTATTTTTAAGTAAACTGTTTAAAATATATTATTTTAAAATTTCTTAATTTTTAAGATTTTCAAATTTATTGGAACTATTTAAGCAGTATTAACAATATATATTATTTTGATCTATGTTAAACCCAATCTAATTTATTTTAAAAACTAATTGAAACCTTTTAATTTATTTTAAATCTAATTAATTGATTTTAAGCTACTTAATCTATTTTAATTATATTTAATCTAATTTAAATCTATTTAATTATCATAAATCAATTTAAAAGCATTTACCTATAATTAAACTGTTTAGTGCATTTTAACTATTTAAACTAATTTCTAAATTTTCAAACTAAGTACATTGAAGAGTTTATATTCATTTCAATCCGTTTAAAAAGAGAATAAGGTTAAATGACGTTATAACCTAAGTTGGATTTTTTTTTGGCAAAGCCAGCGACGTTAACTGGTCCCCTACCAGTTTATTGCAACACAATAAAATTGATTCAAAACACGCTTTGAATCAAAAAAGAAAAAAGAAAAACAGGGACAACATAGCAGACAACATAGAAAAACATAAGAACAAACAAACATCAACTCCAACTTCTGATCATAATGCCAGGGATATGACACTCCCTCCTTCTCAGTTGCATGTAAGTTCTATTCTTAACTTCAGACCATAGATTGCTAAAGCTATTTCTTTTATTTTCAAAGACTATCGAATTTCTCTCTTTCCATATCACATCCATATAAATTTTTATGCATATCATCAACACTCTGTAACTGCTAGTCTTCCACCTCGTTGCCTTTAAAATTATGTTCCAGTTAATAACAGAAAAAGGAACAACAATTATGCTTTGCATTCTTCTCACGATCTTTTCAACCATTGCATACAATCTTAGGCAATCGAAGAAAAGATGCTCAACAGTTTCCACAAACTGCTCACAAAATACACATTCAAGGCTGCAACTAATCCCATAATTACTTAACACATGTCTGGTAAGGAGAGCACTGCTTACAACCTTCCAAAACATAAAGTTCTATCTCGGTGATGAATCATTGGTCCAAAGAATAGTGAACCACTTAGCAGCAGGTAAGACAGTTTCACCAATCATGTTTTTATAAACCATCTTAATACAATGAGGCTTATTATTCCAAGTCACATATAAAGATTGATCAGAACTGTAGCTTGTACTCTGAATAGTATTCCAAAGTTGCCTAACAACATGACTACTATTGTAAGGAAGCTGGATTCTACCATTGTTAAAATACTCACTGACTTTTGCTTAACGATTAACACCAGACTGAACAATAATTGCATGATCAAAAAAAGTAGATAGTATCATACCAGAACTAACCCAAGGTTCGTCCCAAAAACTAGTGTCGGAGTTATGATGTACATGGTACTAGATCATAGGAAGGTACACAAGCCTGAGCTTAAGAATGTTCCTCCATGTCCAACTACTGTCTTGTGCTATGTCCATCAACCAAAACCTCCCATGCTTGATATTATAAGTCCAAGTCCAGTTGACCCAAAGGCTATTTTTCTTGAAAATGACATCATGGCAATGTTTACTAAAGGCTGCAGTGTTCCATTTTTTAACATTTATAATACCCAGGCCTCCCTACTGTAATGTAGTTTCAAATTTAGCAAATGAACATGGCAAAAGTTTCTTGTTGAACATACTGCCAGCCCAGAAAAATATGTTCATGGCAGAGCGAACTAGTAGCAGAAGCATGGGAGGGAGAATAACAGAGCGTGCCCAATAAATCAAGGAAGGGAAAACAACTGATTTAATGAGAACAAGCCTACCACATTGGGACATACTTCTATTTTCCCAAGCATTCATAAGAAAATTTATCTTATTAAATAGGGCAAGACAGTCAGCTATTGAAATTCTTTTAGTGATAATGGGAAGACCAAAATACCTCATGTCAGCATGCATACTAGAGGACCCACTATGTTGATACAAGCAAGCAACTTGAACAACAGAGACTCCTGCTATAAGCAAGGATGATTTGGACTTGTTGATGGAAAGACCTGTCATTAGGTAAAAGGTATGCAGAGCACTTAATATTTCACTTAAAGAGGAAGCTACAGGTTTTGTAAAAATCATCACATCATCAGCAAACATGATGGAAGTGATATAATGCAGAGAGCACTTCGGATGGTATTTAATGAGCCTTTGAGAATATTTGTTCTGGAGCAGTACATTGAGCACTGCCATAACTAAAAGAAAAATGTATGAAGAAATAGGGTCCCCCCGCCTAATTCCTTTTTGGCAACCAAAGTATCCAACAGGCTTTCCATTAACAATGATAGAGAAAGTCGGGGTAGAAATACAAGTATATACCCAAGAAACAAAGGTTTTAGGAAAGCCCATCATAGCCATGATCCTCACAATAGAAACCCAATGTATGGAATCATAATAAATCGAAATGATGATTTTGAAGCAAGAAATCAACCTGTATTGGAAATATGATTTTTGGAAGAAATATGATTTGAAAGTGATATAGTTTTGAGAACAACATACTTTGATATAAATTGTGAATTTGACTTTGAAAGGAAATATATAATTATCAAACTATGATTTCAAAGGCGAATATGATTTCGAAAGTAAGTAATGATGTCAGAAGTGATATGATTTGAATCGAATATGATATTTTGATATCAATTATGCACTGATTTGGGAAATGTGAAAGAACCATCCGGTGTGTAATAAGTGATTGGATGTAAAAGGGACCGAGATTGGATGTTGTCATACTCTCTGCCAATACCGAAAAACACTTTGACAACTGTGTACATGGTGGAGGTTCGACAATGAAGTTGGATGGTGGCGATGATCCTAACGGTATATTCACGTGGACCTAACTCCCGTGAGTTAGCATAAGGTGGACAAAACAGGAGCGATTCTAGGCCAAGTGAGGTAGCACCTCCGATCGGACACATTCCATCGATATATCTTCTATTTTTTACTTTGGAGTGTATTTTGAGTTGGGCGGTAGTTGCGGCTATGCGTTACCAATAGTCCGGATGCGTAATTGGTATACCTACCTTGGCATTGCCTAGTTGTGCCATGTCACCTACGCTAGCACGCCTTCTACGAGTTTGTTTTATGTCGTACCTATGTGGTATCCTTTGGCGGCTTCATTTTACGAAGCGTTACCGTACTGTATAGGCTATTGGCATCCAAAAATGTGTTAATGTGGAAAATGTAATGCCTTAACACTGTTTTTAAATAGCATACTTTACTTTAAAAATTATTATAATAGCGTATTACTGCATAGTAGATAGTTTAATAGATTCTTAGGAGATGTGAATCCCGAACATCCCTTGAGTTACTACACTGACGCTAGACACTAGATAGGAGATGTCAAATCTCGTAAACATCTCCGACGCCGTTCCACTCATATTTATTTTGTTGATTTAACTTACATAAGATCTTTCTGACTTGAGTGCTTTGTCCTTTCAATTTGCTCGGGTCAGCCTGAGCATTTCAGGATTTGAAGACCTTATTTCTAGAGGACGAAGACGAAGATTTGTGCTACTATTATTTACTATATCTATTATTTACTATATTTGTTCCATTGCATCACCTTATTCCGCTGCATTATTATGTAAATAGCTTCATGAAATGTTATCTGATTATTATATTTTTTCATTCCGCTGATAGATTCTGTTTTATGTTTTTTTTTCTTTCTCTGCTTTTCTTATTCACCCCAATAACAATCCGCTCTTTTGTTTGGTTTGAGTCTGACGTGTGCGGTTTATCATCGATTTTAAACTGTCCAAAAAGGCGGGATGTTACAGTTGGTATCAGAGATTTGGTTTAGCGATAAACCTTAGCTTTGTGGTGTCTGACTCTTTATTAATAGGTAGTAATACCCTATGATAAGTCCCTGAGCGTGTATATATGAGAGAGCGTATTTGTTGGTGTTATAAAATGTTTCGTTACCGTTTTGTATTTATAAATTTTGGTTGGTCGATGGGATGCTATGACATTGGTAGTGATTTCTAAATACTTCATAGGACAGACCAACACTATATATGTTTTGAAATATAGGTAAATGAAATAATTTTGCCTATTGCATATTTTTATATATAAATTAATAATTTTTCAATAATATATTTGGCTGTAATATATTTGTTTGATAGGTAGTGCAATTTATAAATAATGGTTGGAAAATAAGATTTGAAAATAAAATAAATGAAAATTGGAAATTTAGAACTTAAGTTCTGGGGTTTTGAAAATTTCTTTCGAAAGATTTTGGAATATAATAATAATATTATTTATAAGTATTTTCTGATATAAATATTTCAATATAATTTGAAAGAATTGTTTTAAAGAAATTTTGGAAAGAAATAAGTTCTGTAATCCCTTCTCTGTCGCTGGAAAATAATTTCGATGATGAGTGCACGCATCATCGACATTCATTTTCGAGTTTCAAAGTGGGAAGATCGTTGTAGTTGTTTACTATGCATTTATTTGATAAATAAATATAAATTTTATTTCCAAATGTGATTTGATACATACAAAAGATATGATATGTATATATATATATATGTGTGTGTGTGTGTTATTTTAAATTATTTGAAATGGAACCTGGCATTCAGTTCTTAAATTTCTATGAATTAGAGATTTCAGTTATTGTAATGGAATAAGTGTTTAACTATTTAATAATTGAAACTTCTAAATGAAAGTAAGAAATTATATGCTAAATATAGCTGAATATATAAGAAATTTGAAATTTGTAACCTGTAAATTGAAAAGGATATGAAAAGAAGAAATGAAAACTATTGAACATTTATTTACTAAAATGAAAAAAGATAAACTTGTGTAACTTTCAATTGCATCCTTAAAAGACATATAGGCAACTTACCAAATTGTTAAAAGTTGTAGTGTTTAATAAGAAAATGTAATGGAATATTATGCAAGTAAAACTTAAAGTAATGAAAGTTTTCAATGAATTATCTTTTATAAATAAGAATTTGAAGTTGTAATTTTTATAAACTTAAGTTATAATTGAAAGGTTACTATGATAAAAGGTGGTGGAAAGTAGGCATTATAAGTAAGTAATTATAGACTTAAGTAAATGGATTGATATGCTAAGAAATTGAATTAAACATGAATTCTATAAGTAAATGATAAATTTAAGTAAATGTTGAAATATTTATTATAAAAATAAGTAGGAAGATGAATACTGTAAGTGAAAGACTATAAACATAAGTTAATGTTAGAAGCTATGTACAACTAAAGGTGAATAACTGAAATGAATTTGGTAAGTAATGGATATAAGCAAATGAAAATAAGTATTAAATGAATGAATGTAAATGAAATATTCGTTGTACGAATGAAATGGAAGAAAGAATAAAATATATGAAAAGAAATTAATATGAACAAATACAAATAATGTTGGAATCTGTTGTTTGTGTTGGCTTGTGGGTTGTTTAGGAAAGGACTTTTTCTAATTGTTTGGATGTATAAATAATCTATTGAGTTTTATCTAAGGCTATTGAGTAAATGATATACTTAATAGTTATTTGTCATTCTATACAATTTAAAAGTGCCTAAACCAAAACAGACCATTTGTTTGCTTGCTATGTATAATGATTGATTTCTTTGATTCCTTATGATGATTGTATGCTTGATTATAAGTGGTCGTTGTTATGTTATAGTAATTTGTTTTGTTATCAGTTGAAACAACTTTAAATATTTCCTTTTATATAATTATTAACTCCTTTTGGATTATATAAGTGAAATACAGGTTTATGGAAGAAATTACTACTGCTTTTGGTTTCATAAAAATAAGCGTTATTTGCCCGATAAATAGGTACGTTCTCGGATTATGATTTTATAGCGATATTGTATTATTTTTCCCATGTTGGGATATATTATTTTGGAAAATATATATTACATATTGTTTATTTGATATTATAATTTCTCCCGAGCCACTCCGTACAAAGGAGACGCTGCCGAATTTTTTCGAAAATTTTAGACTTAGAAAATTTTATGAAATATTTTCCGAACTTTTATTAACTTGAGTATGTAAAGGATTTAATTGTCATAAATGGATATGTTTTATTTAGATTTAATTTTGTAAATTAATTGTTTATAAAATATAATGTTTTGAATAATATATATTGATTTATAAATTCCTTCTTTTCCCTTCTTTTCCTTTTCGGGGACGAAACGTTTTGAGCGGGGGAGAGTGTAACGACCCGTAAATTTTCGATGATTAAATTTGTTAATATAATGAGTTTTTGGTAATATAATATTGAAAGAAATAAAGATCTGCAATTTAATAATGAAATGAACACTAAAATAAAGTGTAATAGTGTTAATGTAAGTTGATTATTAACAATGTGTATGAATTTCTAATTCATTGTAATTTAAATGCTATGCTTGGTTATAAATTTAATGTAAGAAAATAAAAGTAAATATTGAATTAACCAAGGAAATAATACGTTGGTCAATCTTAGTTGAACGAGATTTGTGTTATGAATTTAGTGGTAACATTTGTTGTAAGTAATAAACTTATAAATGAAATTAAAAGTGAACAACGACAATTATTATAAGTCACCTATTACTTAGTTAGTTGAATTAAATTTGAAAACCAATCGTAATTAAATAAAATTAAATATTATGTTATTTGAAATTAAGATAAAATTTTGAGAATATTAACGTGCTAAAATATAAACCAATTTTAGTGGTACCTATGAGACAACAATTTATTGAATAACAAGATTTAAAATCAAATAAATAGATTTACTGGAATTTCAATCGATAATTAATGAATTTACTAAAATTGAAATTAAACATTATAGTTGGTGAATTAATTAACTTTAAATTGATAAGGAAATTTGTTATAAAGGATTATAAATTACTAAAGTAATCCGAGATAAATTTTTTGTTATAAATTATAGGATTTGAATGGAAAAGTGATTTAATTAATTAATGTTAATTTATTTAATTAACCTGAAAAATAGTCATTTTGGTCGTAGACTCGGATTTCGACGAAACCAATTTCATCGGATCCGTGACGGTGAATTATTGTAGGATTTCAAGTTTCATAATGATCAGGCTTGTTCTTTGATCGTACAGGCTCGAAACGCCTAGCAATCAATTTAATTGAAATCAACTTGAAATAAGCAGATTTTGGCATAATTTTTTCGTACGATGGAATTAGGACTTGAAACCCATTCCATTGATTTTAAAATTATCAAAAACATCTATTTTGATATATGGGTCGACCCATTTGCGTTCCGGTGTTGAAATGGGCCTTCCGGGTCGTTTATCGTTCAATCAATCTTGTCCATTTATCCTATTTCTGACCTATCTATAAATACCCCATTATAAACCCTAGCCACTCCTTATTCTCATTTGTTTGTAAGTACATCTCCTTCTTAACCTCCCCCTTCCAATGGCAGACAAAACCTAATTCCTAAATTTAAAATTCAATTTCAAATTCAACTTTAAAATTTAAATTCCTTAATAAATATCGAATTATATACTGATTTGAAGATCTCGACGAGTGCAAGTCAATTATGTGATTCTTTTTTCGAGTTGGGTCTTTGTGTGGCCAGAAATTGATGGGTGATCTTCAGTCGTTCATCACGTGTAACATCCCGATATTCTCAACCATTCGCATCCGCACATGTCCGACTTGAATTGCTCAAAATAACAGATTGTTTATTTATGTTTGGCAAAACTTAGCATATAGAGTAAATAAAATAATCACAAAATCATAGGCACAGAGTAATATAACAATAAGCAGCGGAAACAAAATGAATAGTACTTCATGAAGCTACTATATATATATATATATATATATAAAACAGAGTAAACAAGATATAACAGAAGTCTCGAATACAATTGTCAGATAACAAAATAAGAATATATCACAGGAATCAACTGAATAATTGCAAGATGAACAGATAGATGGATCTCTAAGCGAAGCTCCAACTCCAAAGGTGAGTCTCAAAGGCTGTGTCATTCAACATAAAACACTTAAGTCAGGATTAACATTCTTATATTGATAAATCCAACTCAAGTGAAATAACAACTGAAATACGAGTAACTCAAAGGAGGTTTGAGATAACCATCCTCTAAGGACCCATTAAACTACCTACTATGTAGTAATATACACTATTATAACAATGTCTATAGTAAAGTAAACTATTAAAATAGCATTAAAGCTTTACATTTTCCACCTTAACATATTTTATATATTCCCATAGTCTTTACAGTACCGTAATCTCCCCCATATTGGGCGTCGTCAGAGGGCACTTCATAGGTATGGTACAAAACAAACTCGTAGTGGACTCGATATGGTAGGTGACACGGCACAACTAAGTAATGCCAGGGTAGATATACCAATTACTCTTCTAGGCGTGTGGTAACGCATAACAGCCACTACTGCCCATCTGGGAACACACTCCCAAATCAAAATCAAATGTAGCTACCAAATCAATCACAAAGTCAGAATATAGTATCGAAGGAATGTGTCCGATCGGAGAAGCTACCTCACTTGGCCCGTCAATTGCTCTTGTTTTAGCCACCTTAAGCCAACTCATGGGAGTCGGGTCCACGTATATACCTCATATAGGATCGTCGCCACCATCCTACTTCATTCTAGAATCTCCACCACGTACACAGTTGTTAAAGTGGTTATCGATATTGGTAGAGAGTATGACAATATCCAATCCCGATCTCTTTAACAACAAATCGTTATTATAACACAGCAGTCATCTCAAAATAGTTTATACTTCAAAAACCAAAATATCATTTCCATTTTAAAACCCATATCAATACGATATCATTCTTCACTTCAAATACATCCATTTCCAAAATCATAGCCTTTCCAAAGTTATAACACTTCCGAAACCAAAACACTTGAAATTATAATACTTTGGAAATCATAACACTTTGAAATCATAATTCTTTTGAAAACCATAACTTTAAATCATAACTTCCACTACTTAAACAATTTGGATATTAATAATAGTATATATATATATAATAAAATAGTTTATAAAATAAAATAGTTCATATTAAAATAATTTAAAATAAATATCTTATATTAAAACAGTTTATATTAAAAATAGTTTATAAAGTAAAATACATAAATAGTTTTAAATGAAATAAAAAATACTTTATATAATAAAATAGCTTCCTCAAATTTCACAAATTGATTCAAATCAACACAAATTCCAAAATTCTATTAAATTCAATCTCAATTTATCAATTTCAACTCAATTCAGTTTCTCACTAAACCATTTCAAATTATATTGATTTCAAATACAGATTTGGACTACAAAATAAACCATTTAAATTTCAATATATTTCAAAGCATTAAATATTGCACACTTTCAAAACTAAATTTTGATACCTTCATATATAGCTTAATTTAACTTCATTATTATTTAGTTTTGAAATATTCACTTAATAAATCTAATATCATTTAAATAAAACCCAAATTACAAATAAACTAAATATTTCCTTCAATTTATTTAAACTTGAAATATTCATTTAATTACCTTAAACCAAAAATCAAGTTGTAAAATCATATCCTTTAAAATCTCAATTCAATAAGTTTCAAATCATTTTAATTAAATAATATTCTTAATTAAATACAATTTCAAATAAATTCAAATTTATCTTCCCAACCTAATTTACAAAAAAAATCATTATAAAATCTATTTTAAAATATAATTTCGAAACTAACTTATAACCTTTAAAATTTTCAAACATATAAATTTAAAAATCTAAATTTTAAAACTTTATAAAAATTCATTTACATATAATATCTTAAAATCAATAATTATTAAACCATATATTTCTTTAAATTTTCAAAATATTTATATATATATAGACCAATGGTGTATGTAAATAATTTTCTATCCTATGGTCAAGTGATACAGATATTTATCATTTCAATCCGCAATTTAAATATATATATGGGTATATATAATTTCAACCCGCAATCCCAAATTCAATTCAATGAAAATCGCTTGGGTTTATCATTTTAATCCATAACGATTTTCTCATATTCTACAGATTGTTTGGGTATGTACCATTTCAACCCATAGAGAATTCTATACTAACAGGGAACTTGCAGAGTGATAAAAGATATGATAAAAATATAATAGGCATATATCATCAATATAAATAACAGATAATGGTGTTAGATGTTACATGTGGACATATATAGATAATATCATATATATAGCAATGTAAATAACTAACAGCAGCATATTTCAATTGTCGTTTCTATTGAAATCAAATTTAATAAATATAAGAACACAAATAGTGAGTGATTGCTCACCTTTGGAGGTTAGAGAGGATAGACAATGAAATTGAGTTATGAATTGTAAGCATGACTTCCAAAGCAAACAAGATTTGCATGGCTTTGATGGACAAAGCTGATAACAAGGAATTGATGAGACAAGTCGAATTAGCTTGATATAGCTGGAAAATATACATGTTCTTATTATCATTATTTTATAAAATCAACATCTAAATTTAGACAAATATAATATATATATATATATATATATATATATATATATATATATACCATAAAACTATTGTTTACATTTAAAACACATATAACCAAGTATTAACATATAAGGTATAGAAAAAAACTTACAAAACTCCTATATAGACTTACATACATAATAAACTTTAAACTCAATGGATATCTTAAAAGTTAATATTTATACAACCTGAAATATATATACACCACACGCAAATCAATAAATCAATTTTTAAAACTAATATATATATATATATATATCCCTTAACAGATCCAGTAAAAACTTATATAAATATATATACATTAAATTTGAAATAAATACATATATATCTACTTATATCAGATAAAATAATTCACATAAACTTATGTGTACACTTTATATATATAAAACAAACAGATCATTTATATATAACAGTAGATAGGATATAGGTATAAACTAATATATATGCTAATAAATTCAAGCTCAACAGATATGCTTTGGGTAATAACTTATATACATAATCTACTGTAACCATTCGTATGCTAAATACGGTTGTCATTTTAAACTTATGCATTAAAAAAGTTTTATAACTTAATATATATATATATATATGTATATATATAAACAGTATATAACAGATATCATATAATTACATTTCAGATTATTAACTTTATAAATCATATAATACAAAACATATACATATATTTGCATGAAATACATTCGCATGCCTTAAATCTTTTACTTTATGTATATAATGTTTAAAATCACAAACTCCCTATATATAAATTATTATGCTTTTTATAACTTCAAAGCTAATATACTAACTAATCTTATAATAAATCACTGTTAAAAACTTACATACATATTTATAAACAATACTTACGGTAACTAAAAATATTTAGTAATTACAACTTATATAACTAACTATATATATAAACTACAATATATAAAACTGACATATATATAGATCTACACATACATTAGTTGTTGCAAAAATCAAATTTTAAAATATAAATATAAAATGGTAAGCAAATATTTAACATACGCCTATGTACAAAATAGCAAATCAACCTTCAATCAAATCTGCAACCCACACCGTATATATATACTATTGTATAAACTACCGTACACTAATATATATTACATATTGCTTTTACAATCCATCTTAAAACCCAACCGAATATATATATATATATATATATAAATACTAATATATATATATATAGTATAACACTGTTACATATGTATTAGCAAAACAATACATGTTTATATTAACTATTATAACAGTAAACGAAATATAAAAAGTTGAATAATACTTTATCTTCCATATTATAATATTATAATATACTATAAGCTTATATATATATATAATATATATATATATGTATAATTATACAAAAGAGGGAGTACATGGTCAAGGTGGTTGCGGAGGAGTACAAAGGGGAGGAAGGTCAGGCGATATATGTTAGCAAGGGAGGGGAAAGCTGCAGCAAGGGACGGCTCGGCTAGGAAGAGCAGGGAGGAGCTTTTAGTCAGGGTGGTTGCGTATTGACTACGCTTAGGTGTTGGTCGGCTTGCCTGAAGTGATGGGAAGTGGGAGAGGCTAGGTAGAAAAGTAGGAACTTGGGTTGGATGTCGGTGGTCGGTGGAGGGAGAAAATGAGGAGATTGTGTAAGGTGGATGTTAGCCGGCACCTTGGGCAGGCTACAAAATGATAGTTAAAGATATTATTATTAGCACTAGACAAGATTCTGACCAAGAAGAGTCTGGAGGTATAAGGGTTTGATGCAATCGACATGTTTCGACATCCCTGGCATGGTGTAGATGGGAGGTGTTAGCAAGTTGTCAGTCCCACAACAAAGCAAGAGCGTTCGGCCTGCCTGGCCCAGTGCGCAGAAGTCACCTACTATGGGTTGAGGTACCTTGTTCCTAATCCCATGAGGGAAGTCCAACCCATCTTTGTCTATAAATAGAAGGGCAGGGGCACAATGAAAGGGACCCTTTTGGAAGAGCACTAGGGAGACTCTGCCTTTTTTTGTACTCTCCTCTTTTTGATTCAAACTTGTATTCAAGCGATTTATTTACGGATTGTATCTGTATTCAAGCGATTGAGAAGGCGATAAAGATAAACTCAAAGCGGACGTAGGCAGTTACGCTGAACCACTATAAATCGGGTGTTCTTGTTTCTTACAGTTATTATTGCATTCTACTGTGTAATTCCTCAGTTTTAACTTACTCTCTTCATTAATCTCTCTACATAACTCTATTCAAAGGTGTTAGTGACCAATTCTGAAGCTAACATTTTGGTGCTTTCACTGAGAACTGAATCCTCAGCTTGATTGGATCTCATCGTCTACTAGTGGATTTCCATATTCACGAGATAGATCCAGTTGTTTTCTAGAAAACTTCCTGTTCTGCTCAGATTTGAAAGGAATCTAAAGGAAGATGATAGCCACAGATTGGATTCACTGATGTATGCAAGATCCAGTGATTGGATGTTGAAGTCTGCACTCAAATCGAATGAAGGCCAACCCTCCTCTGAAGGCAATTCAGCCGATCGCCCCAGAAGAAGTGTACGCCGATCGCCCCTGAAAAGGCATATGCCAAGCGAGAGTATGCCGAGCGATGTCACAACGAGCAACCCAGATTGCATGTCGAGCGACAGTGTATGCCGAGCGAGACTGTATGCCGAACGACATCTAGGCTAAGCCACATTCCTATGTTGAGCGGCATCCATGCCGAGCCGCATTCCTATGTCGAACGACATCCAGGCCGAGCCGCATTCCTAAGCCGAGCGACATCCAGGCCAAGCCGCAAGCCTATGCCAAACGACACCCATGCCGAGCCACATTCCTATGCCGAACGACATCCAGGCCGAGCCGCATTCCTATGTCGAGCGGCATTCAGGCTGAGCTGCAAGCCTATCCGAACAACGTCCAGGCCGAGCCGCATTCCTATACCAAGCGGCATCTAGGCCGAGCCGTAAGGCTATGCTGAACGGCATCTATGTCGGGCCACGTTCTATGCTAATCGACATCTGAATGTCGAGCCATACGTCTATGCCGAGCGGCATCTAGGCCAGCTATACATTTATGCCGAGCGGCATCTAGGCCGAGCCACACTTCTAGGACGAGCGACACTTCCAGGCCGAACGACATCTAGGCCAAGCCGCACGTCTTATAAGAAACCTATTTTCAAAAAAAAAACTATTTTTGGGTACGACCCAAATTCAAAACTCAACTTAATAAAGTAACATTCTATCCACTTCCTTTGCATCCCATGATCGACCAAGGCATAGAGGATCTAGCGGCAGCTTTTGAATGGCAATAAGGGAACGAACAAGCAACCGCTACTCAAATGATACTCTCAAAAGGATATCATACTGATCACGTTAGAGGAGAATCGACCTCCATATATAAGAGAATCGACCTCCATATATATTTCGGTAGCTAGTTAGTTGGAGAGCCTCCTACGACTATGGATCGTTTCTATGACAAAAATGAATCTAAACCAAAGTGTGGAGGAGCAAAACGGACTAGGAAAAATAACAATAAAGGCCCGTTGGCTAAGGATGCTGATCCCAGTAGACAAAATAAGACCTCAAAATTCAACTCATATGCTCTTTGAAAGATTCAATTGACAACCTCTACTTGAAGACTCGCGACTTAGAGTGATACTAGAAACCAACCTCGAGAGAGTACACCAAAGTCTAAAGAAAATCAAGGGAATGTTGTATATTCCCAGATGCTCACTGATCCTAACACGGGGGATTACAAACACCTCCAAGGTGTGATCGAAAAGCCAATCTGGAAAGGAAAGCCTCAATAGTCTGTATAAGTCCTGTAGAATGGTGGGCAGTGAACTTCCGATGCTTATTAATAAAGGGCTATGATTATCAATTAGACCACTGATGGCTGACATCGCTTTGAAAGGAGCCAGGGGCAAAGTCGAATAGTGAGCACACGATGCTGCTTCACTTATCAATGAGATTTATCCCAATCTTCTTTGAATTATTTCCATTTATATTTCTATTCCAATTGTTCTATGAACTACGACTAACTTGAACTAAACTACTTTCAAAACGATGCAGGTGACCAGGTACTCAGATTTGGTCGCCAACCAATCCACGCAGATCATGATCAAGCGTGTGGAGTTTCATCTAGACGAGCATAATTAAATCTCTCATCATCAATCATGTGCCTTTAATTTGGGGCCAACAACTTGAGATTGAAAAGCTCAGCACGATCAGAGCCCAATACAAAGTCAACATGACCGACCATCCATTCATTGACCTCCACATTTGACTTGGAGACCTGAGCAAGGCTTGGAATGAATATGGCCCGATCATCCACTCAAATCAAGTAATAGAAAAATGTTCGAAAAAATACAGATGCCTTTCCTGAAGCTCAGTGACGTCGAGATCTATCTACAATAGACGTGGTTTGGTCATCTACACATCAAATCCTACCCTAAACACAAAAGATTGTTCGAAAGCCCGACTTGGAGTTGTCGTGATGAACTACCTACTCGTCAACCATCGCTCTCAATAATTCATTATCCTTATTTTCTAGAAAGAGATACGAAGCAAATTATGTGAGATTTGACAATCTAACCCAGCATGGATGTGATCCAACCATCTGTCATATACCTCCTTCCTTGACTTGATTGGAAGAGCTATAATCACCAAGAGGATAAGAATCGACCATCCATTTTTCAAGTTTCATCCCTCATGCTAGGGGCAGAATCCCATTCCATGAGAAAACGTGGTTCGATCGTTCATTCGACAACATTAGCCTTGATACGGTAGATAAAATACAAATTAAAGAGTGGAAATATGACTGCTCTTAACAAAAATCTCTAAGTCCCCAGTGTGCGGACTAGAATACTCTAAGTCCCCCGAGTATGGACTAGAGTATAAACAACTTAAAAACCTCTACATCCCCAAAGTGCGGACTAAAGTACTCTAAGCCCCCTGAGTGCGGACTAGAGTATAAACGACTTGAAAACCTCTAAGTCCCTAAAGCGGACTAGAGTACTCTCAGTCCCCTGAGTGCGGACTAGAGTATAAACGACTTAAAATTACGTCCCCAGTGTGCAGACTAGAGTACTCTAAGTCCCCTGAGTGCGAACTAGAGTATAAACGACTTAAAAACCTCCAAGTCCCTGAAGCGGACTAGAGTACTCTCAGTCTCCTGAGTGCGGACTAGAGTATAAACGACTTAAAAACCTCTAACTCCCTAAAGCGCACGAGAGTACTCTAAGTCCCCTGAGTGCGAACTAGAGTATAAACGACTTAAAAATTTGTAAGTCCCTAAAGCGGACTAGAGTACTCTCAGTCCCCTGAGTGCGGACTAGATATAAACGACTTGAAAACCTCTAAGTCCCTGAAGCGGACTAGCGTACTCTCGGTCCACTGAGTGTGGACTAGAGTATAAATGACTTAAAAACCTCTATGTCCCCAGTGTGCGGTGCGGACTAGAGTATAAACGACTTAAAAATTTCTAAGTCCCTGAAGCGGACTAGAGAACTTTAAGTCCCCTGAGCGCGAACTAGAGTATAAACGACCTAAAACCCTCTAAGTCGTTGAAGTGGATTAGAGTACTCTCAGTCTCCTGACTACGGACTAGTATAAATGACTTAAAAACCTATACGTCCCCATAGTGCGGACTAGAGTACTCTAAGTCCCTTGAGTGTGGACTATAGTATAAACGACTTAAAAACCTCTAAGTCCTTGAGGCGGACTAGAATACTCTAAGTCCCCTGAGTGCGGACTAGAGTATAAACGAATTAAAAACCTCTAAGTCCCTGAGGCGGACCAGAGTACTCTAAGTCCCCTGAGTGCCGACTAGAGTATAAACGACTTAAAAACCTCTAATCCCCTGAAGCGGACTAGAGTACTCTAAGTCCCCTGAGTGCGGACTAGAGTATAAACGAATTAAAAACCTCTAAGTCCCTGAAGCAGACTAGAGTACTCTCAGTCCCCTGAGTGCGGACTAGAGTATAAACGACTTGAAAACCTCTAAGTCCCTGAAATGGAGTAGAGTACTCTTAGTCCCCAGAGTGCGGACTAGAGTATAAACGACTTCAAACCTCTACGTCCCCAGAGTGCGGATTAGAGTACTCTAAGTCCCCTAAGTACGAACTAGAGCATAAACGACTTAAAAAACTCTAAGTCTCTAAAGCGTACTAGAGTACTCTAAGTCCCCTGAGTGCGGACTAGAGTATAAACGACTTAAAAACCTCTAAGTCCCTAAAGAGGACTAGAGTACTCTAAGTCCCCTGAGTGCGGAATAGAGTATAAACGACTTAAAAACCTCTAAGTCCCTGAAGCGGACTAAAGTACTCTCAGTCCTCTAAGTGCGGACTAGAGTATAAACGACTTGAAAACCTCTACGTCCCTAGAGTGCAGACTGGAGTACTCTAAGTCCCCTGAGTGCGGATTAGAGTATAAATGACTTAAAAACCTCTACGTCCCAGAGTGCGGACTAGAGTACTCTTAGTCCCCAGAGTGCGGACTAGAGTACTCTCAGTCCCCTGAGTGCGGACTAGAGTATAAACGACTTGAAAACCTCTACGTCCCCAAAGTGCGGACTAGAGTACTCTAAGTCCCCTGAGTGCAGATTAGAGTATAAATGATTTAAAAACCTCTACATCCCCAGAGTGCGAACTAGAGTACTATATGTCCCTGAGTGCGGACTAGATTATAAATGACTTAAAAACCTCTAAGTCCCTGAAGCGGACTAGAGTACTCTAAATCCCTTCAGTGTGGAGTAGAGTATAAACGACTTAAAAACTTCTAAGTCCCTGAAGCAGGCTAGAGTACTCTAAGTCCCCTGAGTGCAGACTAGAGTATAAACAACTTAAAAACCACTAAGTCCCTGAAGTGGACTAGAGTACTCTAAGTCCCCTAAGTGCGGACTAGAGTATAAATGACTTAAAAACCTCTAAGTCCCTGAAGCGGACTAGAGTACTCTCAGTTCCCTGAGTGCAGACTAGAGTATAAACCACTTGAAAACCTCTAAATCCCTGAAGCGGACTAGAGTACTCTTAGTCCCCTAAGTGCGGACTAGAGTATAAATGACTTAAAAACCTCTACGTCCCCAAAGTGCGGACTAGAGTACTCTAAGTCCCCTGAGTGCGGACTAGAGTATAAACAACTTAAAAACCTCTAAGTCCCTGAAGCGGACTAGAGTACTCTAAGTCCCATGAGTGCGGACTAGAGTATAAACGACTTCAAAACCTCTAAGTCCCTGAAGTGGACTAGAGTACTCTAAGTCCCCTGAGTGCGGACTAGAGTATAAACGACTTAAAAACCTCTAAGTCCCTGAAGAGGACTAGTGTACTCTCAGTCCCCTGAGTGCGGGATAGAGTATAAACGACTTGAAAACCTCTACGTCCCCAAAGTGCGGACTAGAGTACTCTAAGTCCCCTGAGTGCGGAAGAAAGTATAAACGAATTAAAAACCTCTAAGTCCCCCAAGTGCGGACTAGAATACTCTGAGTCCCCAGAGCACGGACTATATTATAAACGACTTGAGAAAAAATCTCTAAGTCCCAGAAGCAGACTAGAGTAATCTAAGTCCCCAGAGTGCGGACTGAAGTATAAATGAATTGACGAAAATCTCTGCGTCTCGAACTGTGGACTAAAGCATAAACCGTTTGGCAAATCTCTAAGTCCCCAGAGCATGGACCGAAGCATGAATAGAGAATAACACTAAGTCAACAGAATGTAGAGTGGTGTATAAACATCGATAAATAGGCGATTGGATTCCGACCATTCTCTATTCCGCAAATTTCGGCCTAAAATCGACAAGAGGTTTATTAACTCGCTAAGGATGGAGTTCGACCATCCAACTAGTGGCCTGGCCAAATCAATGCTGGGAACAGGAGTACAATCACTAAAAGCTGAATACGACAGCTTACTATAGCTCTAGTTTGTCATTCTTTATTACTTAGGGCAACGACCACAGGGAGGCCTCAATATAGAACTAATCGAAACGACATCCAAAGCTACGAGCAACCAACTATATCATACCTCGGATCGGGGTTCAATGCCGATCCGCACCAAGCACATACAAATGTGACTCGGATGTTCCTAAAAAACTAAGACCTCTAGAGTGTGGAAAGGAGAGTAAACCACAAAGACTTTGTCAAAAATTCTCCAGCACCCTCCTTCGATCCATCAGGAGGAGTATGAAACTAGATGAGCATGACCCGACTGCATTTGTAGTCAACTTTACCCTGAGATCTTATTACAGAACATGAATCAAAGTGGACGTAGATGACCGTCCATCGTCCATATTACGCCCTAAAACAGACAATGCATCGAAGCATTCCTCTTGGAATGAAAAACCACGATAAAATCCAAGATAGGTGAGACCCAGTCTCCCATCGACTTACCTGATCCCATGATTCAACGGGAAAGAGAGTAAAGCTAAAGTGGGCATGGCTAGCCTTCCTACTTATCGGTATATGCCCTAGAGCTGGGGGCATGAGCGAGAAGCAAGATGAATGCGAACCGACTATTCACTGATCAACTCTATGTCTTTGGAGTTTAGGTGGGAATATAAACTTAGCTAGGGCGAGACTCAACCATCCATGCAGTATATTTTTCAACCCAAGACTGGGAGCAGATGCATGGTCATCCAGAGACTGGCTACGATAGCTCAATATTGAAACTTATATATAGTGCTTACAGCTACACAAGGCTACAATTGAAAGAACTCCTAGATATAGAATCATTAAATCGATACCTAAGCTCGTGGGAAACTGACTGTCACTCCAACCCAAAGCATGGGTGAAGGATCATGAATGCATTGAGTAGAAAGTGCGTTACTCGAATATACAAGCAGATTCAAACTCATAGCAAGATCCAGCTATGCAGCTGCAAGCAACTTGAGGCTGATCCCTACTCGACATTTCCTTTAATGTGCTTTAAGGCCTGACCTTTGGCCATTTGTAGATAATCGATTAGAGCATTCAGAGCCCATCGCTATTAGACTTAATAACTCATGATAAGACTCTAGTATTCGACTAGAGTAATCATCAACATTGACCGTCCCAACCATATTTCACATTGAATGTTATGCAAAATAGTTACATCTGAGCTCAAAGAATCCGGGATTGCACCTACTAAGCTGACAATCGACATTACAGCTAGCCATGGTAACACTTTTCGGGTGCTGAATTTCGGATCACAGCTCAGTGCACTGATCACAAAAGAATTAGTTGGATTTTTCGGAATAAATAATGATATGTTCCCTTGGACCCATTCTGACATGCATATGTGATTTCATTAACTATCACGGGCCATGCATTGGATATTAACCCGAAGCTACAAAAGCTAGCACAATGTCTATTGATTTCATCATGAAAGCTCCACTCTTACTTTTAGGCTCACCCCATCAACGTCTATGCCTACCAGCCATTGCGACAGGGCGTACAACGACCTGAGACATCTAAAAGACTACTTAAATAGAATACCAAACTAAGCCAATTCAATATCACCTATTTCCCTCGAAGGGCTATCCAAGGACGGAAATTAGTAGACCTCACACCTGAATTCACTGCATCAGATGACTACTCGAAGGGTATTAGAGAACCAACTGACAGATGGTAAATGTACACGGATGGAGCATCTAGTGACCACTGCTATGGCGTAAGAGTCATGTTAATGACTCTTAAGGAATGATTGATCTGCTATGTCTTGAAACTGGATTTCCCTGTAACAAAAAACGATGCTTATTATGAAGCCTCGACCACAAGCCTCAAACTTGCTAGAGGATTTGGAGTGGAAACTTTGCATATCTTTTGTGAATCCTGATTGATAGTACACAAAGTTAAGGTGGTAGATCTTGCTAAGGGGTGTTGTCTTGCTCCTTATCTTGGCCAGGTCCAAGAGCTACTAACCGACTTCACGTATTACATGCCAAATCATCCAAGAAGAAGTCGTGTGTAGAAAGGAGTTTATCCATCCCCATGCTTCGGTTTATCGTCCATGATGATACCTTGAGCAAAGTATATGAAGAAGAATGCGGCGATAACATTAGAGGGAAAACCATGATAAAGAAAATACTCTGCTACAGGTATTACTGGCCAGCTATCAATCCAGTTGCGGTTGATCATGCTAGACAATGCGAAGAGTGCAAGATGTTTGCAAAAAATCTGGGAGCCCCATCGATGGAAATTACTCAAATGGCTAGTCCATGGCAGTTTTCCACTTAGGGGCATTAACGTCACCTTCGTAGCGATCCTAAAGGTGGTGTGAAATACGCCATCATAGAAGTTGATTGCTTCACTAAATGGGCAGATGAAGAACTTTTAACCACGATCAAGATGAAGAAAATAGTCAACTTCATTGTCCGTAACGTCATCTGTCCTTATGACCTTCCATGATCCATTATAACTGCAAATGGATAGGTTAAAGCTGTGAACAAAATCATAAAGCCTGTTCTGAAGAGAAGTTTGGAAAGGGCTAGAGGCAAATGGGTGTATGAGCTCCCAACAGCATAATGGGCTTATAGAACTACCCATGAGTCCATGACTGGCCGTACTCCATTTGCCCTTGCTTACTGCTCTGAGATCGTCGTCCATGTAAAACTTGAAGTCCGCTCTCATCAATAGCTGATTACAACCCTTATTTCACAAAAAATACAAATAAGGAATCATAATTGAATCGCAATTAAACTAGATGGAATTGGCGACGACTTATGTGCATATAAAATGCATCCGAGAGCCAATGGCAAGAACATGTACCCAAACATGCATGTGTACATCCAAAAAAAGTTTGACTTCTCGAAATCAACAGGGAATTGAATTCTCACTTAAGGTTATTAAGAAAAGACGATCAAATAGCTGAAGCTTACTAGCCTTGTAAAACCGAACACAGATGGCCATTGATGAACTACAACCCTGGATTTATGATATTAGGAATCGACCAAGCGTCATGACACCCAAAGAAGGATATGACACCTTGGGAGGATAAAATTGAAGGATAATGACTATTCAGGAAACATGATGGATTTCTTTCTGTAAAAAAAGAATACTCGCTGATTCAAAGCGTGTCATGTTGCTCCACATGATACACTTTGCGGCGAAAATGTTAGCCATCACCTTGAGCCGGCTACAAAATGATAGTTAAAGATATTATTATTAGCACTAGACAAGATTTTGACCAAGAAGAGCCTAGAGGTATAAGGTTTTAATGCAATCGACATGTTTCGACATCCCTGGCACAGTGCAGACTAGAGGTGTTAGCAAGTTGTCAGGCCCACAACAAAGCAAGAGCATTCGGCCTGCCTGCCCCAGTGCGCAGAAGTCACCTACTATGGGCCGAGGCATCTTTTTCCTAATCCCATGAGGGAAGTCCAACCCATCTTTGTCTATAAATAGAAGGGGAGGGGTACAGTGAAAGGGACCTTTTTGAGAGAGCACTGGAGACACTCTGCCATTTTTTATACCCTCCTCTTTTTGATTCAAACTTGTATTCAAGCGATTTATTTACGGATTGTATCTGTATTCAAGCGATTAATAAAGCATTAAAGATTAAACTCAAAGTGGACGTAGACAGTTACGCCGAACCACTATAAATCGGGTGTTCTTGTTTCTTACAGTTATTATTGCATTCTACTGTGTACTTCCTCAGTTTTAACTTACTCTCTTCATCAATCTCTCTACATAACTATATTCAAGGGTGTTAGCGACCAATTATGGTGCTAACAGTGGAGAAGGAAAAAAAGATGGTTGTTATTGAGGTTGAAGGTAGGAAGAATTAGAGAAAATAAGGTGGAAAAGAGAGAAGAACCTACTGTGTAAATTTTTTTGCAAAAGAAAGTATGTGGGGAGGAAGAAAGAAAGGATAATTCAGGAGATTAAAATATGAACGAGGTTTACAAACAAATAATTATACTTGAGTGGAATAATAAAGGTAATGCACGAGAATTCTAAAAGTTTTAAATGGGAATGGCTATTTGATTTCAACGTATAGACAACTGAATAGACAGAGAAAACTAAAAGACAAAATACGGGTACCAATACGGCAAACCGTATCGCGGTTTTCGCCACGTACCAGATACCAAAACGCACAAATGAATATACCGTAGAGATCAGCATGACGAGATGGTCAAAACGGTATAAAAATATCAATGGTACAACTGAACTATCAAAAGTCAATATTCGGTATCGAAAATGCTACTAAAACGCCGGAAATAAGATAAACTAAGCAATCGTAGTTCGAATTTGGAGAAACGAAATATGACGTCTCACTCAGAAGATGATTCATAAACTTATCATGTAAAAATATTCAAGTTTGGAAAACATTTTATTATCATCAAATTTAACTGATTTGAATTTAAATGAAATTACACAATAAGATAAACTTCTATATTTTCAAGTGAAAATTTATCATTTGCTATGTTTAATTGGACGTATTTCAAATATCAAATTTTTATTTCAAAATATTATTATTTAAAATTTCACAAAATTTCAATAAATTAAATTAATAAAAACATTAAAATTTACGGGTTGTTACACTTTCCCCAACTCAAAACTTTTCGTCCCCGAAAAGGAACGAGGTAGGAGAATATAAACAACTAGAAATAAAATAGGTTGAAAAACAAAATAAACAATTAATTTAAACCATACAACCTTTAAATTTTAAATTTATTAATATTCGACAATTTGATTTAAATTCAAAGTATTTCATTAAGTTGATTTAATTTCAGTTTATTAATGTTTGTTACAAAATGATTTCATTCAAAATGAATTTTATTTATCTCATTTATTCCTTATCTTATTATTTAATTTTATCTCAATTAACATTTCTATAAATTATAATTTAAGTGTTTAAACATTTATTATAATCTTTCAAATTTATTTATAAATTTCTTTAACATCAATTCACATTGTAAATCATTCAGTTACATACTCAACTTCTGAATGATTTAGGTAAGTTATATTGGAATGTATTTGAGTATTATACAAGTACTTTTTTTTCAATTTAATTATTTCAAGTTTGAATATTTATTCAAAATTTTTGTCTTTTATTTTATAATTGAAATCATCCTTAACATAAATTTAAGAATTAAATTTCAAATTATCTTCAAATAATTTAGAGATAAATATATATATATATATATATATATATACACACACACACTATATATCCGAATCAAATCTAAAATCATATAGCTATATAATATCATACGTCAAGTCATTCTTAAGAAATTCAAATCAAAATCTTTTTTTTCAAAACAAAGTGTAGCTAAGCTACTAATGGGTATGTATCATTTCAACCTATAGGGAATTCTATACTAACAGGGAACTTGCAGAGTGATAACAGATATGATAAAAATATCACATGCATATATCATCGGTATAAATAACAGATAATGGTGTCAGATATCACAGGTGAACAGATATAAATAATATCATATATATATAGCAATGTAAATAACTTACGGCAGCATATTACAATTCCCATTTCAATTGAAATCAAATTTAATAAATATAAGAACGTTAATCGTGAGTGATTGCTCACCTTTTGAGGCTAGAGAGGTTAGACAATGAAATTGAGTTATAAATTATAAGCACGACTTCCAAAGCAAACAAGATTGGTACGACTTTAACGGAAAAAGCTGATGAAAAGGAATTGATGAGACAATCCAATTAACTTGATATAACCAAAAAATATATATGTTATTATTATCATTATTTTATAAAATAAACATTTGAATTAAGACAAATATAAAATATGTGTGTTTGTATATATTATAAAACTGTTGTTTATATTTAAAACACATACAACCAAGTATTAACATACAAGGTATAAAGGAAAAAACAACAACTTTTCTACAACTTGTATTACTTAAAATCTGTATATAAAATATATTACAAAACTCCTATATAGACTTGCATACATAATAATCTTTAAAATCAATGTGTATCTTAAAAGTTAATATTTATACAACCTGAAATATATATACACCACACGCAAATCAATAAATCAATTTATAAAACTAATATATATATATATATATATATATATATATCCCTTAACAGATCCAGTAAAAACTTATACAAATATATATAAATTATATTTGAAATAAATACATATATATCTACTTATAGCTGATAAAATAATTCACATAAACTTATTTGTACACTTAATATATATAAAAACAGATCATTTATATATAATAGTATATAGGATATAGGTATAAACCAATATATATACTTATAAATTCAAGCTCAATAAATATGCTCTGGGTATTAACTTATATACATAATCTACTGTTACCATTCGTATGCTAAATACGGCTGTCATTTTAAACTTATGCATACAACAAATTCTATAACTTAATATATATATAGACAGTATATAACGGATATCATATATTTACATTTCAGATTATTATAAATCATATAATACAAAACATATACATATATTTGCATGAAATACATTCGCATGCCTTAGTTCTTTTACTTTACGTATATAAAGTTTAAAATCTCAAACTCCCTATATATAAATTACTGTACATTTTATAACTTCAAAGCTAATATACTAACTAATCTTATAATAAATTACTGTTATAAACTTACATACATATTTATAAATAATCCTTACAGTAACTAAAATATTTAGCAATTTACAGCCTATATAACTAACTATATATATAAACTATAACATATAAAACTGACATATATATAGATCTATATTTATATTAGTTGTTGCAAAAATCAAATTTTAAAATATAAATATAAAATGGTAAGCAAATATTTAACATAGGCCTTTGTACAAAATAGCAAATCAACCTTCAATCAAATCTGCAACCCACACCGTATATATATATACTATTGTATAAACTACCGTACACTAATATATATCTTACATATTGCTTTTCGAATTCATATCAAAACCCAACCGAACATACATACATACATACATACATATATATATATATATATATATATTTAAAGATATATAGTATAACAATGTAACATATGTATTAGCAAAACAATATATGTATATATTAACCTATTATAACAGTAAACGAAATATAAAAAGTTGAATAATACTTCTTCTTCCATATTATAATATACTATAAGCTTATATATATAATATATATACTTACGCAAAAGAGGGAGTACACGGTCTAGGTGGCTGCGAAGGAGTACGTAGGGAGGATGTTCAGGCGATATGTGTTAACATGTGGGGGGGGGGGTGCTGCAGCAAGGGACGGCTCCGCTAGGAAGAGCGGGGAGGAGCTTTCGGTCAGGGTTGTTGCGTGTTGGCTGCACTCAGGTGCTGGTTGGCTTGCCTGGAGTGATGGGAAGTGGGAGAGGCTGGGTAGAAAAGGAGGAACTCGGGTTGGATGCTGGTGGTCGGTAGAGGGGGAAAATAAGGAGAATGTGTAAGGTGGAGAGGAAAAAAATGGCTATTATTGAGGCCGAAGGTAGGAAGAATTAGAGAAAATAAGGTGGAAAAGAGAGAAGAACCTACTGTGTAATTTTTTTACAGAAGAAAGAATGTGGAAGGAAGAAAGAAAGGATAATTCAGGAGATTAAAATATGAACGAGATGTAAAAACAAATAATTATACTCAAATGGAATGACAAAGGTCATGCACGAGAATTCTAAAAGTTGTAAATGGGAATGGCTATTTGATTTCAACGTATGGACAACTGAATAGACAGAGAAAACCAAAAGACAAAATACGGGTACCGATACGGCAAATTGTATCACGGTTTTCGCTGCGTACCAAACGCCGAAACACACAAATGAATATATTATAGAGATCTGCATGACGAGAGGACAAAACGGTATACGAATATCGGTGGTACGACTGAACTATCAAAAGTCGATATTTGATACCGAAAATATTGCTAAAACTCCAGAAATAAGACAAACAAAGCAATCGTAGTTCAAATTTAGAGAAACGAAATATGACATCTCACTCAGATGATGGTTTACAAATTTATCGTATAAAAATATTCAGGTTTGGAAAACATTTTATTATCATCAAATTTAACTGATTTGAATTTAAATAAAATTAAATAATAAGATAAATTTCTATATTTTCAAGTGAAAATTTACCATTTTCTCTGTTTAATTGGACATATTTCAAATATCAAATTTTTATTTCAAAATATTATTATTTAAAATTTCACTGAATTTCAATAAATTAAATAAATAAAACCATTAAAATTTACGGGTCATTACATCACGTCATGATCAACGGCGATGGATCATTGAATCGTCGACACAGACTGGTAGAGATCGATGAGCGGAGTTCATTGGCACGACTCATTCTTTGTTTCAACGGCTAAATGGTCGGAGAAAATTCAATTAGGGTTTTCGTTATATGTGTCGGCCGATGGACTTGACGATGATCGACGACTTAGGGACGATCGCTGGTGGTCGAGGGACTTTGAGCGGAGGACGGTGCATCGTCTGGTGGTGCAGCGAGTGGCCGCAGCTTGTCATAGAGGCGGCGATAGTTCACGTGATAAGGGCAGCAACTACAGGCTAGGGATTCGAACGATCTAACTGGGGAAGGCGTGATAACGTGTGTAACGACCCGCAAATCCGTACCCCTTGAGTCAACTCTATTCTACCTAAGTCAACTCAAGTTGTACAGAAATACGAACCATTTGGGTTAAAGAAGAAGAGGCAGAAGAAGAAAATAAAAAACAACATCAGAATCTAACCATCGCAGCGGAATAAGATATAATAGATAATAAATGATCTTTACTCAAAATCAAATATTTCTGTTTATATATCACATCATCAGAGTACATCAATTCATAACTCAACATCAATAACATATAAATGGATACACAGCAACTCAACACAGCGGAATATATATATAAACAAGTACGAATGTACATGTGGTCATCCATCTCGTCTCCTGAGCTCCATAGCATCATATCCTGTATCCTATAATACTCGGTCTGACCCGAGCATTACAGTTAAATAACACCCGAGTCAGTCTGGAATACCAGCGTGAGAAAATCACACCCAATTGATTATTAAAGTTTCAAAAATCCTTTGAAAACAAAAGCATCTCGTAAGACCACGCCACAAATAAACATGTCAGGTTTTTACCTTACGGTAGCTAAAACACTTTAATAGAAATCCTCTGATATTATAATAGGGTTTATATACAAATACTTATAAAATATCCGAAATTGTTACATGATTAAATTCTAGCTACTAGCCACAGAGTGGGTAATACAAACAAAACTCGTAAAAGGCTCGTAGGGAGAATGGATTTCCAACTAATGACCATGCACTGGGGTACCACCTGTCACAGTACGGGGCCTAGATCACCATACCGAGGAGTACGCCCTCTCCCCTGCAACACAAGACCGGGACTACCCCTTACTGGATAATCCCGAATGAGATCACCCCGCGGTTGGGATCAACAACCGCCCACTAAGCCGAAATAAAAGGGACATCTAGACAGGGATGACCTCACCCTGCTTAGGTGCTACCCACCTAGCCTTGCTGCATAACCCCTGATTTTCAGTCATTCCCATTTGATGAGGCTTGAGGCTAAGCGTTACCGTTTTAGAACATATCTCTTTGAATGCCCATCGTCCACCTGACGACGTTTCGCAAGCATTCATCCATACAAGTCCGTCCCGGGTTCGAACGGAACCGAAGGCACTATTCCTACTACGTCCATTTTGGAAATATCCTCAGGATTAGTAGCGACTATCCCTTGCACTTCACTGCTCCATCTTCGACTCCGAACTCGTTTCCACATTGTCCAATATTGATAGTCCAATATTGATAGTCGGTTATTTAACTATCAATTAATATTCACAAAAAACCATCAACCAAAAAATAATTTCCCAAATTATTTATTTATTCAAAATATCTTTACAAGATATATTCTCACTTTCAAACCCTTTTTGAAAACAGTTTTCAAACTATCTTCCTTTTCTCAGAATAAATTCCGAGTATTTCCATTTCCAATGGAATCACCAAGCACAAAATTTTAGATTTGTAAATAATTTAAAAACACTTTATTGTAAAATATATTTAACATTTAATTTAGAAAATTTTTCTTTAATACTTAATGTATAATAATACTTTAAACAAAATACCAAATCATTCTTTAAATAATTATTACGATAATAGATTAAACAAAATACTGTAATTTTTTTTACACTTATGTTAAAAACTACTTTAACAATTTACTAAAAATACATACTATATAAACATTTGAAAATAAAGTTACTTAATAAAATATAAAAATAGATTTCTACTTTTAAAACAAATACTAAGTTACTTCTTAATAATTACTACTAAAATAGATTGAAGAAAAATACTTACTTTAGACTTTAAATATTAGAAAAAATAAATTTTTACAAAACTTGCTTCCTTTAAAAACAACTTTAAAACATTTAATTTACATTTACAATTTTACTTTTAAAAACATGTACTTGGCCATCCAGAGAAAATTCCAACTTCAAGCACTTAAATCAATTTCCCCAAATTGATTCCCAATTTATTTATTTTTTTGAAATAAATTCTTTTACTTATCAGTTCATTTCCAAATTCAGTAGTTATGGACTTTATTATTATTTCTTTTTTTTTCAATTTCTTCTTTTCTCTTTCAATAATTCAAATCTTAAATTCTAAATAAATGTTTGTTCTTTTAATAAAAAATACTGCATTTTAAAATTCATTAACTTTCTGTTTATGCAAATTTTCCATTCCATTCTCAGGATTCATTTATTAGAATTTTAAAGCCACTTTATTTTTTTTCCAAGTTATTCTTAAATTTATTCTATAATTATTTTACTTGCAAATTTTACTTCTTTTATTTTCATTTCCAAAATCAAATTTATATTTTTGATAATTCATTATACCCAATTATATCAACCAAGCCATAGCATTCAATACTTTCACATAATTCATTATAGAATATCAAACAATCAGAACAGAGAATATAAAATAATTTAAATAAAAGTTGAGGGGTCCAGTTGGATCCCTCCAACCTGTTTTTCCTGCATCCGCAGACGTTAGCACAACATATATAATATCTTCACTATAAAATGAGAGAAATTAATCATTTCAAGGTGTAGTATATGCTACTACATATCACAACAATCAATTCAACCATTCAAACAATTATTTAGATTTAATCATTTAAATTTTAAACTTAACTGAGTGAGATTAACTCACCTTAAATTTTATTTCGCCATCCATCCTGCCCGACTTGATTTTTTTTCATGACTTCAGACCATGGATAACAATTACACAGTTTATTAATATTTGAATTAATCGACCAGCCAATTTTATTTAAATTTAATCAACTAATATTTTAGTTTTAAACAAATTTTCCTTCCATAACTATTTTTAATAATTTAGTAACTAAAATATGTATATGTACATTTGTTTTAGGTTTAGTTTTGAAATCAAATGTATATTTATAAAATAACTTAAATAGATTTCATAGAAACTAATTTATATAAACTTTCACACATTTTCTTTTTCTTTTTTTTAAAAAGAACTATTTAACAGATGATTATTAATATTATTATTATTTTCCTGTAAACTCTTTTCATTACTGCAAATATCTTTAGAATATACTGTTTTTAAATTAAAATAGAACTATCTTACTTTCCTGCTTTTGAACACACACACACACACACACACACACACACACACACACACACACATATATATATGACAAAATTCTAAATTAACATGAAATCAAATTTTTATGCGAATCCCATATTATTATTATTCAGTCTTAAACCTTATGTAAAAATAACAAATTAAAAACCTGACCTCACTTCTCGATACTCCAGATCGAAGACGTGTCGTCGCCTTCATGCTCGACTCAAAACCCTAGCTCGTGCTCGTGATGCCGCTTTCTCTTCACGAGTGGCTACGAATACACTCCAAGGACGAGACCACTGAATCACAACAATCACTTGTTCGGCCTTACTATCTCGAAGGGATTTGCAGCCATCACTATTTCTGAAGCTCGTTCGAGAAGCCTCGATCGACATAAGATTCGGCGAAATCGAAATCGCGCTCGAAATGAATGAAGTTGGAGAAGAGGAGATGGATCTGGATTCGATTTGTACAGGGGACAACGTGATTTAAAGAAATCGACCATTTTTTTTGTGTCCGATTTGAAGAAGCACGACTTCGGCCATTTTTTTTTGAGCTCTCGATTTAGAATTCAGGAGAGAGGAAAGGATTACGTGCTTTATAGGAAAAAGTTCGGCTTGGCTTTCAAAAGAAGACGTGAGTAATATATATATATATATTATTTATTTTTATTTTTTTTGTTTGCGTTCGATTTGAATTTTTCGATATAAAGTTTCAACGCGTTTATATGTCGTACACTCACACACTAGCTCCTATCAATACGAAATTCGAAATCCGATAATAATTCAATATTACAGATCCAATGGTACTGGTTTCGTCGAATTCCGAGACTGTGACTCGGAAGGCTATTTTTCAATTCAATTTAAACGATAAAAATTTCAAAACTTAACAAACCATTTTTAAGTTTGATTTCATCACTTCTATTCTCTTCAGTATTATAAATATAAATTTTTATAAGTCTTCTAATTAGTTTATCCGGCTTAAAAATTCTAGATTCAATAATTTTCCCAACTTCAAATCATTTAATTCAATAATTAAATTATCGAATAAATTGTGATATTCGTAATTCAAGTTAAAAATTGCTCTATTGAATACTTAAAATCAATTAAATATTCCGATTTTTAATTTCTTGAAAATTCCAGGTTGTCACAACGTGGCGCTCGGTTTAAATTATTTGGTATTGTATATGCATTTATTAATTTAAATTATATTTTGATCGTTCTAATTTACATAACTTTCGCATACGAGGTCCAATTCACGCACGGTTTTCTTTCTTAGGATCGTATTGAAATTCAAGACATTTTGACGACCGTTTGAATTTTAGGCTTAAATTGAATTTGAGTTCGATTTGAATTCAAAGGTGAGTGTTTTAACCCACTCACAACTTCTAAAAATTCTTATGTTTGTTAAATTTAATTTATGATGTGATTTGGAATTTATTTATGGCTGTTTGATATATTTTAATCATAATCTCAGTTAATTTGAATTTATTTGAATTAAATTATTATTTAATTTATTATTGAATATAAACTGCTAGCTGGATACCTATTATTGATTATCAGTTCTATATTGATATTTATTGATTGTGTTGGATGATGATTGTGATGGATGTTGATTGTTGATGTTGTTTCAATGGATGTTTTATTTTATATCGTTATAAAATGCAAGTTCGTTATGGATTTTATTTAATTCGGGATTGCGGTTTGAAATGATATATAACCGTAAAATTTTAAATTGCGGATTGAAATGATAAATATCTGTATCACTTGATCCTAAGGCAGAAAATTATATACGGACACCAGATTGGTTAAATTAAATGATTTTAAAATCCTTAAATTTTGGATTTAAGTAATTGATGTTTTGAAATAAAATTTGATTTATATAAATTGAAGTATTATAAAGAAATCAAGTTTTATGTTGAAATGCGAATTGGTTTAAAAAGGAATTTCTTTAAAAAATTAAATCGAAAGTTTAAAGTTAAACTTTTATGTATAAATGAAATTCTATCGAAATTGACTTATTGAATTTTTTTGAAAATAACTTTGAAATACCTTGAAATTGGTGTAATCCAAATTGATATTTGAACATGGATTTAAACGATATGAAATTCGATAGTTTATTGAAATTTGGTTTGTCGAATTGGAAATTTGTATTGGTCCAAATATGTTGAAATGAAGTGAATAATTTAATTTGGTATTAATTTCAAACTCATATTTTTAAGTAAATTGTTTAAAATATATTATTTTAAAATTTCCTAATTATTAAGATTTTCAAATTTATTCAAATTATTTAACCAGTATTAACTATATATATTATTTTGATCTATGCTAAAACCAATTTAATTTATTTTAAAAACTAGTTAAACCCTTTTAATTCATTTTAAATCTAATTGATCTATTTTAAGCTATTTAATCTATTTTAATTATATTTAATCTAATTTAAATCTATTTAATTATCATAAATCAATTTAAAAGCATTTACCTATAATTAAACTGTTTAGAGCATTTTAACTATTTGGAACTATTTAAACTAATTTCTAAATTTCCAAACTAAGTACGTGGAAGAGTTTATATGCATTTCAATTTGTTTAAAAAGAGAATAAGGTTAAATGGCATTATAACCTAAGTTGGTATTTTGAATGTTATAATAAATCGAAATGATGATTTTGAAGCAAGAACTTAACCTGTTTTGAAAATATGATTTTTGGAAGAAATATGATTGAAAATGATATAGTTTTGAGAACACGATACTTTGATATAAATTGTGAATTTGACTTTGAAAGGAAATATATAATTATGAACTATGACTTCAAAGGCGAATATGATTTCGAAAGTAAGTAATTTTCGAAAGTGAAATGATTTGAATCGAATATGATATTTTGATATCAATTATGCAATGATTTTGGAAATGTAAAATAAGCATTCGGTGTGTAATAAGCAATTGGGTGTCAAAGAGACCGAGATCGGATGTTGTCATACTCTCTGCCAATACCAAAAACCACTTTGACAACTGTGTACGCGGTGGAGGTTCCAAAATGAAGTAGGATGGTGGCGAAGATCCTAAAGGTATATTTACGTGGACCTAACTTCCATAAGTTAGCATAAGGTGGCTAAAACATGAGCGATTCCGGGCCAAGTGATGGAGCACTTCCGATCGGGCACATTCCATCGATATTATATTTTGACTTTTGATTTATTTTGTGGCTACCCTCTAATTTTTCACTCAGGAGTGTGTTTCGAGTTGGGTGGTAGTTGCGGCTTGCATTATCAACAGTCCAGATGCGTAACTGGTATATCTACCCTGGCATTGCCTAGTTGTGCCATATCACCTATCCTAGCGCGCCTTCTACGAGTTTGTTTTATGTCGTACCTATGTGGTATCCTCTGGCGGCTCCAGTTTATGTGGGGTTACTGTATTGTATAGACTATTGGCATCCAAAAATGTGTTAAGGTGGAAAATGTAAAGCCTTAACGTTATTTTTAAATAGTATACTTTACTTTAGACATTATTATAATAGCATATTACTACATAGTAGATAGTTTAACGGATCCTTAGGAGATGTGAATCCCGAACATCTCTTGAGTTACTGCACTCACATTAGACACTAGATTGGGGATGTCAAATCCCGTAAACATCTCTGACGCCATTCCACTCATATTTATTTCCATTGATTTAACTTACATAAGATCTTTTAGTTCTGACTTGAGTGTATTGTCCTTTCAATTCGTTTGGGTCATCTTGAGCATTTTAGGATTTGAAGACCTTATTTCTAAAGGACGAAGATGAAGATTTGTGCTACCATTATTTATTATATCTATTATTTACTTTATTTGTTCCACTGCATCACCTTGTTCTGCTGCATTATTATCTATGACTCTCTGGTATGTGTAACTCTGATTTTGTGTTGTTAAGTATAATCAAATATTTTTTAAACAGCTTTATGAATTGTTATTTGATTATTATATTTTGTCATTCCGCTGCGGGATTCAGTTTTGTGTTTTTTTCTTTCTCTACTTTTCTTATTCGCCCCAATAACAATCCACTCTTTTCTATGGTTTGAGTTCGACGTGTGCGGTTTACCGTCGATTTTGAAACTGTCCAAAAAGGAGGGATGTTACATAACGTATTATCAGTTTAGTAACAGAGAAAGCAACTTCTCTTAGCTTAACACCCTTTCCTGAGATGAACAAGCTCCGGAGTTATACATTTATAGAAACCAGTTATGTGATTATGGGAATGGCAATGTGTATTCAAAGTGGAATGTGCCATGTGAATGGTAAACGTCACCTTAAGCCTAATCATCCGATAATGGCTTAACAGGGTATGCCGTAAGGCTATGTGGTTCGCAACCATAAAGGTACGATCATCACCTTTCTAGATAATCCTTTATGACAAGTATGTGGTGTATACTATGAGATGTCTCAGATAGGTCAGTAACGGTCGGGGTGATGACATATTTGGTTTCTTTCCTGGCCATGTATAAGTGCCAAATAGGGATAGACCGGTCTTGCCAAATGCATTGGATTGGTTGTGTATCCTTAGTACATTCCTTTAGAGATGTACTATACAGAAGGTGGTCACTTATCCTCCATTGTATGGAAATCCATTCTCTAATACGTGCCTTCCATTTTATTTGTAAACCTATTATGCCGTCAAATTTAACAAATGTAACAATTTTGGCTATTTTAATATTATTTATATACTAAACAGTAGTATAATATAACGGGATTTGATATGAAATGTTTTGGTTATCGTAAGGTAAAAACACATCCGTGTTTATATGTAGTGTTGTTTTACGAGATACCTTTGTTTTGATAAAGAAATGTTTTAATTATTTTAAAATTCAATTGAGATGTGTTTTCTCACGCTGGTTTACTAAACCGATCTGGGTGTTCTTCCCTTTCAATGCTCGGGTCAGATGGAGCATATTTACAGATTCAGATTTAGATGCCTTGGAGCTTCAGTAGGCGAGCTGAAGGTCTTAAGGTCATATTCACGTATATGTTTATTTTTTTCTGCATTATTGTTTAAATTATTATCATTTGTGAGGACATGTTATTATAACTGTCTAGGCTGATGATTAATGATTTTTTGTTGCACATTAATGGATGTATTTAAATTATATAACAATTTCTCTTTTGTAAAGCTCATTGTATTATATTATATGTTGTTCCGCTATGATTACGAGATTCTATGTTTTTTTAGTTTCTCTTCTTCCATTCTTTTTTTCTTTCTTTCCCATAACTATTCGCATCTCCATTTTATTTGAGTTAGACATATGTGGTTTATTGTCAACTTGAATTTTGTTTGCTTGCGGGTCGTTTTAGCTGGTGTTAGAGCTTAGGATGTGCGAATAACTAGGCTTTGTTTGGGTACTGATTATAGATGTGGTTTGTAATACCCTAGAATGAGTTTAAGTGAATTATATATATGGGCGCATATTTGTTAGTGATTATAAAAAATTTCTATATTGTGTTAGTTTATCTATTGAGTGGCTTATGAATTCTGGTTGGTAAGTGGAATGCCACGTTATCGATAAAGATTTCTAAACGCTTGAATAGGGAAAGCCAACACGATATTGTTCTAAAATTGGTAAATAAAATATTTTTACCTAAATTATATTTATATGTAAAATAATAATTTTTAGAAATTATTATAGTTATACATGGTGTGCTTGGTTGTTAGTGAATGACAATATATGGTTATTATCATTTGTTGTTTTTGTTCTTGTAAAAGATATTATTATAATATAAACAAAGAAAATTAAGAAATGGTTTTATATAACCAAAGTGAAATTATATATAAGGAAAAAAATATAAATATGACTTGTAAATAAAAAGTTTTCAAAGAAATAAAAAGCACTGAACTCACTTCGGTCGTTGGAAAATAATTTTGGTGATGACTATCATTAGAGTTTTCTTTTGGTAAAACTAGTTTTTATTTTAAAATTCAAAAGTATGATTTAATATAAAAATAATTATGTATAGTATCATTTTAAAATGATTTGAAAAATATATGAAAAACTGGGTGTTTAAATTCTGAAAGTTGTTATTTAATTGTTTTGTTGAAACATAAGAAACTAAATTTTATAACTTATAAATTTTAAGAACTAGTGAGTTAAAACAAAATTTTAATTTTTTTTGAATATGTCTGTTAAGAAAAGTGAATTTGAAATTGAATTATGAAATGAAATTTAACTTAAGTTAAATATAATGAATTTTGAAATGGAATATGGCTTAAGCAAAGTTAAGCGAAATTGAATTTGATGTATAATGTATTAATGAAATAAACTAATGAAATAAATTAGTGAATTGAAATATTTTGGAATGTTTTTTGCTACAAATATATATATGAACTTAAGTTGTAAAGTGAAAATAAACATCTGTGGTTGCACAAAATGTTTTTAATACAGTTATGTAATGGTTTTATTAGATGGTTTATAAATGATATTAGTATTGAAAGAAATATATTACATAATAAATGAATGTGAGCAAAGAAATGTGAATAATGAAAATGAAATGAATGTACATAAAAAGAATGGGATATAATAAGAAAACAACTGAAATAAATACGTAAGTTGTATGTATATTATTTTACTCTCATAACTGTTTGATCCAGATTTGAATATACGATTTCGAGATGATTTACATCAGTCCGAGTTAGGATTTTTCACTCCATTCTTGATGGCGAACACTCGATATGGATTTTTGATCGATACTTAGGTACGTTGTGAATTATATTTGTATAAGAGTAAATATATCTGTGTATCTATATATACAGGTAGATGATCGTTGTGTACATATCTGTTAATGGTTATATCCATCTCTCTGTTAAATTACATGCTTAAAGCCACTAAAATAAAATTTAACTACTCCTTATATAATCAATATTAGAGTAAGATCATTGAAGATGAAATGATGGTATAAATGTGAAATTATTTTTAAAAATAATTCCAAGCAAAAGTATTTAGAAAATATTTCGAAAATAGAATATTACAGTGGAAACTCTGGAACATGATAAATTCAAACATCATGATTCTTTGATTTACCTATGTAATCTAAATCCTCTTTGAAAATCATGAATTTTAATAGTTGAATCAAGATTTTTAGCTTTGAGTCGAGATAGAATTCTCGAGTTGAACGGAAATCACATTTTCGTCAATATCCGATGAACGATGAAAATTAGTGGGTCGTGCCTTATGTCGAAGATAGCTTGGAGGATGCTGATCGATGGAAAAATGGAGGAGAATTTTTCAGATGATCGGAGCGGCTTGGATTTGTCGATTTAGGGTTTAAAGAATAGTTTCGGTCGAGGAGGTTGTGGGGGGGGGGGTGGATTTCAATGTCGTCAGTGCATCGAGGGGGACCAGACCAAGGGGAAAAGGTGCATGGATGATCAATGAAGCACTGGTCGGAGTTTCGTGGTCGCTGGTAGCTCATGGCGGCGTATCAAGGTGAATTTCAATGATCATTTTTGTTCCAGTTTAATGCTTGGTAGCTCGAATTTGATTTCTGCCGAGCTTTGATGATCTTGGGAGTTGAGGTGTTAGGGTAGGTCGTCGATGACTTATTGACGTCGATACGGTGGGCCGGAGCAATGGAGAACTCGCATGCACATGGTGTCAGGATTGTATCAGTGGATTGAATTTGGGAAAGAAGGTTGTTGTCTCGGGTATAATCTCGGGAGATGATAAATTGGCTCGAGGGTTATGTCGTGTAGATACATGAATGTTTTTATGTAAAGGGTTTTAAAATTTAAATCAAACAAAGAAAAAAAGATTGCTCGACTAAATCTGCACTTGGCTTGGATATTTTGGGGTTTTGGCTTAGGTGATTTAGAGCATGGGCTCGGGTTATGTCGAATAACCAAGTTTCAAAAGAAAACATGATCGAGTTTCAAATAATATTAAAATAAATAAATTTAAGTGAATGTTAGCCAAAGTTCCCAAAGTAAATTTATTAAACAAGTCTTTTTACAAGTTTTTCAAAGACTAACTTTTAAAGTTAAATGTTTCTAAAAATTGATTTGGTTTAGAAAATAATTTGTATATTAGGATAATCATTTGATTTAAATCCCTATGTGTTTTTCAAAGCATAATAAGGTAATTAAGTAATTAATGAAGCAAGAGGATTATCTTTTAAAGTAATTAAAGATTTAATTTACTAAAGGCTAATTATTTAGCATGATTAATTAAAAGTCAATTATTATTAGTAATTAAGGGTTTCTAATGAAGGAACCGAATCTAAGTCCACACTAGTGTAGTCGTGTGAATAATACTAGTTAGGAAGTGAAATTGTGTGATCGAGCAAGTGATTAAGTATGGTTTTGCATACGGATGATAAATGTACATCATACGAGCTTTAATAAATTGAATGTTGGCACTGGAAAATGAAAATTGATATGTTTATGAATTAGTTGGATGGATGTTATTTGTTCAATGGTTTCTCTTATAATATTTTCTATATTTACATGTAGTTATTGTATTGTTTATGTTATACATTGATATTACTTTCCCTATACTTGTTCTCATTGGTTGTTGAGTGAATAGTATGTGCGAATGGTGTATGCTTTGCACTTGGAGCTCGCTTTTGCATTATATTGATTTATATGCTTGCGTATACAAATAAAAGGCACACATCTTGGATTACATATCATGATTTATACTTTTTTCCCTATAGGATGTCTCATCCTTGAAGATGAGATGTATATTTGTGATTATATGTATCATAAATTTTTTAGATCGAGCCACGCAAAGGAGGCATTGGTGAAATTTTCCATAAATTTAAGGCATTAGAAATTATTTGAGAATTTTGAAAATAATAATTATAGCCAAAATTTGGATTTTGGTTATGACTTGGAATCTTATTGGTTAGTAACAGCGAATTGATTTGAAAAACCTAGAAATTTTATAATCCATTTTAACTAATTTTTTTTTGAAAAGTTAACGGGTATGTGGCATTTTTCTTAACTTGGAAATTTAAGGGATGAAATTCTTTTAAGGATGAGAGAATGTAACTACCTAGAATTACGATTATTCGAATTTAAAATATTAATTGATATTAAATATTGAAAGGTTAATTTTATAAGTTAAGTAACTTATATTTCAAATATAGAATTTTATTTAATAATTAAATTGTTAAATTTAATATTTGGAATTGTTTAATATTTTAAATCTTGAATTTAATATGGGAAAAAACGATTTCGAAAAATGATTTAAATTCTATTTGAATAAGAAGGAAGATAGTAAACTTAAATTTGAATTAAATGTGCTCAAACTGATTTTGAAAATGACTCATTTTAATTAATGTGTAGAAATAGCCTTCTGGGACACTGCCTCGGATTTTGACGAAACCAGTTTCATTGGATCCATAATAGTAAATTATCATACGATGTCGAATTTCGTGGCAATCAGACATATCGCTTGGTCATGTGATTTCGAAATGCAAAGAAGTTAACTAAAGGAATTTAAATTAATATAATTTCATTTGAAAAGATAACTTCTGTATACAATGGAATTGCTTCCAATATATATTACATTGTTTAAAAATAGGGTATAACATATAGAATGCCAGGCGGCACGCTTTGTTTGGAGTTAATTTTTTTTTTGGGAATGAATAATGCTTTAAAATTTTCTATATAAGGGCATTAACTTTCTTCATCTGCAACCTAACCCTAAAACCTACCTCCCACCGCCATTTACCAAACCCTAACATCCAACTGCCTACGTTTCTTGATGTAATCAAGGCCAAATTAGCCAAAACCTTCAACACAAAAGTTGCTTTCATCATCACAAACAAATGCTTATAGTCCGATCGTTGATGCTCGACGTGGTGGCAAACTTGTTGCATCCATGTAGGTCGCATTTAGTTTTCGAGATCATAGTGGCATGCATGGTGGCGATAGGCGAGAGGGAGCGGTGGCGGGAAGTAGGCATGCGTGAGCGAGTAAGCGGCGGCATTCGTGGATCGCGATCATTTATAAAAATGGAACGCGGCCTGGGACGAATATGTACGAGCACGAGGGAAAAGGTGGAAAGGTGATTAAGGATTTAAAATTTTAACTAATTTTATTTAATTAATTTATACAATTGTTAATTCATAACTTTTTGTACGAGGTCCAAATCGAGCGTGAAAAGTTGTGTTGCAGTCAAATCAACGAGTACTACAATATGGAGTTTGACTCGACGGATTCGGAGCTAGTGGAAATTTTGAGTTAAATTGAACGGTCATTCAATTTTAGTTCAAATTAGAACGCTTCACCGATTACTGGAATTTCTATGAGTTAACTCACCTCTCTGACGCACTTATATTTTTATATAAGTGTGGATAATTTTATTTATGATGTTTGTTGCTTGTTTGGATGATTTATTATTTTATCATTTGGTTTGGATATATTCCCCCACATTAGAGCGGATGAGATCCTATTATGTTCACGCGTATGAGCGGATGACCCAATGTATACGATCCTGCATCAAAATGGTTGATTTATATTATTTGATTATATACTGTATGTGATAAAGAGGGGCATGTTGGAGGAATCCAACAGGATTCCTCACACTGTTGATTTCACTTTTCTTATATTTTGATATATGATGAGTTGGATGCCATATTTGATGACATGGACTGTTTTGCTTATTTAGTGCTATATTAGTACCGATCCATGTTTTAGTATTTTGAAATACTAAATAGTGATTTTGAATTGAAATGATTTTCAAAGCGATTTTGGAAGTATATATGTTTTAATAGATTTTAAATTATTGAAAAGAATGAATTTATTTTTGAATAAATAAAACTCATGAGTTTTAATGTTATAAAAGTATAATTTTGTGAAATATTTTTAAATAGAGATTTTTAAAGGATTTATAAAAGTGATATTTTATAAATAAAGAAATAGATTTATAATCGGAATTTATAATTGTAAATGCATTTGGAATTTATTTGGTAAATAGATTTATAAATGGATTTTATAAATAAATTAGATTCATAAAGAAATGGATTAATAAATGGATTTTGATAGCAAAATGAGTTTTATATAAGAGTGATTTATAAACAGAATTTTATAAATAAAGATATTTTATATAATTGAAGTTTTATAAAAGAGAAAGGAGATCTATAAACATAGTTTTATTAATATGGAAATGATTTATGTTGGATTTAAATATGGATTTTTATATAAAGGAAATGCATTCAGATTTTTAAGAGTTAAATAATCTTTTAAAGGAATGTTTTGAAAGCAATACTTTTGATGAAGTTAATGGTTTTTAAAGTGATTTAAAAGTGAAGATTTGAAAGTAAAAATTCCAAATGGAATTTAATATTTTGAAAATAATTTAAAATGTGACATGTATCGAAAACATAGATTTCAACATTTTTATTGCAATAGATGTTTTCAGGGAAGTATGGAAGGCATGGAGTATAACAACGTTGTTATAGTAAATGATTTCCCAAAGGAAATGTTTTTTTACAGTATGCAAGACTTATATATATATATATATATATATATATATATATATATATATAATCGAATTCGTATACTAGTGCTTTTGGTTTGTCGTAATGATATTTTAAATGCGACATTCGTTTTGACCCACATAAATTGCGTTTTGACCTTCCATTGTGAAATACACGAATTGGTTCTTATGATCTACAAAAGGCATGGTGGTATAGAATGCATTGCTACTTATACTTGACACCCGTTCTGAGGTGTATGAACTAGGAAGTCATACAGTTATAGAAATCTATTTAGTGTGTCTTCAAAATGGTAGTGTTATTAAATATATATTATACCATTGATATAAGTATATGGAAATGGCTTAAACAGGGTATGCCATAAGGCTATGTGGTTCACAACCATAAGGGTATGATCATCACCTTTCTAGATAGCCCTTTATATGTCGGGTATGTAGTGTATGCTATAAGATGTCTCGGATAGGTCGGTATTGACCAGGGTGATGATATATTCGGTTTCTATCAAGGCCGGGTATGAGTTTCAAATAGGGATAGACCGGTCTTGCCAGATGTGAAGGATTGTTTATGTATCCTTGGTACATTCCTCTATAGTTGTACTGTATGAAAGGTAGTCCCTTACCTGCTATTGTATCGAAATCCATTTTCCAACATGAGCCCGCCATTTTGTTTGTTAACCTATTACGCCGTCAAATTTAACAAATGTAACAATTTAAGCTATTCTAGTATTATTTGTATACTAGACACAATATAGTATAAATGGATTTGATATGAAATGCTTTGGTAATCGTAAGGTAAAAACCAATCCATGTTTATGTGTGGCGTGGTCTTAGGAGATACCTTTGTTTTAATAAAGAAAAGTTTCTATAACTTTAAAATTCAGTTGAGATGTGTTTTATCACGCTGGTTTACCAGACTGATCCATCATTCTTTCCTTTCAGTGCTCGGGTCAGACGGAGCATATTTATAGATTTAGATTTGGATGCTTTGAAGCTTCAATGGTCGTGCTAGAGGTCTTCAGGTCGGATTCATGTATAAGTTTATTTTCCGCTGCATTGTTGTTTAAATTATCACATTTGGGAGGACGGATTATTATAACTGTCCAGGCTGATGATTTGTGATATGTTGTTGTACTTTGAAGGATATATGTAAACTGTATTACGGTTTCTCTTTTGTAAAGTTCATTGTTGTTATATTATATGTTATTCCGCTGTGATTGTGAGATTCTGTGTTGTTTTTAGTTTCTCTTCTTCTTCTTTTCTCTTCTTCTTTTCTTCTTTCTTTTCCATAACTATTCGCATCTTCGTTCGATTTAGGTTGGACATGTATGGTTTATTATCAGCTTGAATTATGTGGATTTGCCAGTTGTTTCACTTTTACTACCCCTTGATTAATAATTTAGTCGGACAAGTTAGCATATCATACTTACCTTGCTGTACATTCTTAAAATCTCATAGATAGAGACAAGTTTCCGTACCTTGGAATTTGATGTTAAGTATGAAAATAATATTTTCCATCCCACCGTAAATTATAAATATCATTTATGGAAATCAAGTCTTTTACACTTGTCACGTTTTCGATATTTCAACAAACTTTATCCCTCAGCCGGAAACAAAGCTAGGTAAGTTAGGGCACTGGTTACTCCTGGCCTTACCTTGGTTAAAACACTCTGATTCTAGATCTCATAGTTAAAGGATCAATCTATTCATCATCTTTTAGTACCAAGTATATGACTACTTAATATCCATAAGTAACCAAATTCGTGTGCAGAAACAATACTTCATATACTTAACATCAATCTCCGAATTCAAATTTAAACCATCCTTTGGTTAACAACGAACCCGTTCAAGTTGGGGTATTATTACCACACAAACCTTGACTTGATAACATTCTTATATTTTATGATGGTAGAAGTTTTCCTACCTCGAAGCTTAATGACAAGTATAAGACTTTATAAATTTCATACAATTATTTAAACAACAAAAGTGTTATAAACCACTTCTTTCCACTTTTCCCGAAATCATTTACTATAACAAGAATTCTATAGTCCGTGATCTCCTTCCTTTTCTAAAAAATATTTATTATAACGATAGTGTTATAATCCATTCTTTCTTCCTCTTTTAAAAATACTTTTAAGAACCCTTTTAAAAAATAGTTTGAAAATTGTACTTAAACCATTGATTTAAAGATGGTCATTTTAAATAAAAATTGACTTATGAAAAAATAATGAGTTTTCTATTTAAAATTTAAGCCTCTTTCTTAAATAACTCAGATAAATTCTTAACAATATATTTAAATTTCCAAACTCCATTTAAAATACTTTTATGACTTTTATAAACACATTTGAAAAACTTTTGTAACGACCGGGAAATTTTAACAATTTTAAATAACATAATTAACAATAATTTTCGTAAAAATAAACAGTTAAATTTTGCAATGGAAATTTGATATTTGTTATGTGTCTATTTAAACATAGCAAGCATCAGATTTTCATTAAAATAAATGGAAGTTTGTTTGGTTATGTAATTTCCAATTTCAATTTAAAATTAGTTGAAATTAGATGAAAATTAGATATTTTTGAAAACTGAATATTTTTAGATAAGAAAAATGCTTATCATTTTCTAAGTGAGAGTCATATTTTATTTCGCCAAATTTAGACTGCACTAGCTCCATTTATTTTATTTTTGGTATTTTAGTAGTAGTTTTGGAAGCGATTATTGACTTTTGATAGGATGATCGTATCATTGATATCTGTGTACCATTCTATTTGTCTCGTCGTGCCGATCTCCACATTATATTTGTTTTTGTGTTTCTGTGACGACCTGTAATTTTCGATCCAGAAAATTTCAGATAGTTACGAAAAGAAGAAGAGAGAAGAACAGAAACATCACAATCTCACATTCGCAGCAGATAAAATATAATAATAAATAATAACAGTTAACAAAAAGAATACTATATCTGTCGATTACATTTAATATACATCAGAGTTTCACATAATATACAGTCATTGAATATTTACAATTATCAAAACTCAGATTAACAATAATATAAGTACAGCGGATATACTCTATACGATGTTGCCACCAGCTCGCCTCCTGAGCTCCAGAACGTCCTAACCTGAAAATCTGTAATACTCGGTCTGACCCGAGCATTACACCAAAGTAACACCCGGGTCAGGCTGGAAACCAGCGTGAGTAAACCCAACTACATGGAATACCAGAACAAACAACTCATATAAACCAGGAGTAACTTATATTAATTCACAAGTTGCTATGGACAACACTTATTTCAAATATAAATTTCTAAGTACCGAACTTAGATAAAATAATCCAATTCACTTAAAACATTTCATTCCTGTCTATTTATTTCACAAAGCAATTTATAAAAATTCGAAGTGGTTTCGGGTATTTCCCAATACCCGACCCCGGTCTCGAGTCTCATGCCATCCTATTCCAAGATATCCAAGTGAAGAACACAACATTTCATATCAGAGATATCAACTCATTTAAAACACCCAATACCATTCAGTCATCCATAAGCAATGCTTAATCACATACAATTTAATTCAATTGATTCTAATTGAATTTCTAACCACATTCATTTAGATTCCTTCATTCAATATTAATTAATTCCAAATCAATTAATTAGTCAACCCTTCACTATTCATCTTGATTAATCACCCTGGATTATTTAATTTCAATTACATTCAAATAATTATCTTAAGTTAACTTCATAATATAAATCAGTCTCAACCAATATCATTAAGAAATCTTAATTACTTCATGAATAAATTAATTATTTAATTACATTAATCCTCCATTACTTAAGTAACTTCCCATAAGTCACTTATTACTGATTAATTAATCTTAATTAATCAATCTTCAATTACATAGTTAATTATATTAATTAATTATTTCCCCTTATATTTTACTAATTTCGTTAAGTATTTGTTTACCAAAGCATCCAACGATTATTATGAATTACTTACACTTGACTAATTAACTTAAACTTAATTAATCAATTAAGTCCAACCATTAATTACTAGATTCATTAACCCAAATTAATACTTAATTGAATTAATTAATTATTTGTTTAATTACTTTACCATTTTAATGAATCAAAATTCATTAAGCTGTTATTAACTTAAAAATAAAATAGTTTCTTAATCATGAGTTAAGTTTAAACAACTTAAACCCCAATATTCGAGTCAAACCACAACTAACTCGAGAATCATCCAAATCAAAATATCATCAGGGTACATCCAATTTACTTAATCATTCAACCAATTATTGAACTTTACCTATTTAAATTTAAATAAAGGAAAACCTAACAGAGTGAGATTTACTCACCCTTTGTTTTTCTTTTTAATTTTCAATCCATCCAAACCAGCTTGTTTCCATCAGAAATCAGACCTTGTATAGTATTAAATGATTTTGTTAATATTGAATATATCGAGCAATTAAATCCCCATTTGATATATGTAGTTAACTAACTACCTTAGTTCCAACTAGTCTTCCTTATCGATTTATAAAAATTAAATAAGTTGATTAATTAATTTAAACGCTCTCATTGAATTATAAATTATTATATCAAGCCTGGTAATTAAATCTTATTATATATATATATATATATAAAATAACTAGCAGATTCAAAATTTAAACTTGCTGTCTTCATAAGTTTGAAACTAAATTTCCCAGATTCTAGTTAAATTTGATATAAACCTGAGAGTACTCACGAATATGCTGACGCCATCCACAAGTTTGCTCGACCAAAAACAGAACGACGATCCCTCAAGTTCAAATGCCTCCATCTGCGATACCCCACACGTCACTGCAGTAGCATCGCAGGCTACCGCCATCAAGACCAAACCGACCATCGCCTCTACCGCGCGTGCGAAATCCCATCATGACCCACCTGGAACAGCCGCAACCTCGCCCCTCTTTCCTCCGGCCTCGCGACCCTCCATTTGTCGAGCGCGACTGCGCCCCATCCTCCCCAGCTCGAGTTCGAGCTTGAATGTGCCCGCGTCGCCATGTTTGGGGTTTTTTTTTTAAATTCGAATGCTTCGGCCATTCTTTTTTTTTGGGATGCGATCTGGTTTGAGAATGGAGAGGGGAAAACGGGAATAAGATAGATATTTTGAGAAGCTTCTTGAGTACGCCTTTATTAAATAATTTAATATTTAAATATAGCTCGTTGCATAACGCGAAATCCCGAAATCCGAATCGAACATACCAACAGACATTCATAAGGTTTTACCCGCGTTCCGATCACAATGGAACGTATTTCGAAGGCTAATATGAACGTATGTGCGAACTATGGAATTAAATGATCGGTATTAAATTAAATCGATTAAAATAAATCTAGGCGTTTCGGGCTGCCAGGGTCAAGCTACAACTCCGATTGCTATGAAAATTGAAATCCGATAATAACTAACTATTACAGATCCAATGGAACTAGTTTCGTCGAATTCCGAGACTGTGCTCCTGAAGACTATTTTTAAATTCTAATTTAAACGATATGTTATTAAAACCGAACAAATTATCTTTAAATTAGATTCAAACCATTCTATTATCTCCGGTATTATCATTATAAATTTTATAACCTTTCAAATTATTTTAAACAGGCTTAGAAATTCCAGATTCAACAAATTACCCAATTTTCAATTATTAAATTCAACATTTAAACTATATAATTCGATGATTTAATTATCCAGAAAATACTGATACTTGAATTCAAGTTAAAATTAACTTTTAAATATTCTAAAAATCAATTAACTATTTCAATTTAATTCGTTAAAATTTCCGGGTCGTCACATTCCTCCCTCCTTAAAAGAATTTCATCCCCGAAATTACTAGTTAGGGAGAATGGACCAATACCCGTTTACCTCTTTCCAAAACTCACTATTCAACATCCTACCAACTATCTCTTATTAAAACCTATTATCACATCAATCAGCTCCTCAAAACCTTTCATAGTTTAAAATAATATCCCTTTGCTAAGTTATCTAAATTTCAATTTTAAATCAAATTTGAATTATCAAAAATTTCTCAAAAATTTCTAACTCTCTAAATTTTCGAATTTTTTTGCCAGCGTCTCCTTTGCGTGGCCAGCTCGGTACAACTACAAAAGGCCTCTACAGGCTCACAAATTTCCAAAAGAAAACAAAAGCCAAGTGGCTACGTCAAAACCCAATCCAATTTCATACAAAAATTTAAATACATACCTTTTTGTCGGGCAATTCAAATTTATCCTTTGGAACCAAATCCAATTCCTTTTTCCATTAATACCTGCATATCTTGTTTAGCAAACAATATTCAATCGAAACTTTACAAATTTTTTTGTACATTCTCTTATATAGATCTACATATTTACTTCTATTCAAATTCGTTTTTCCCATTTTAATATGAATTCAACTTATTTCAATTTTGAATATTAATATTTTTATTTTCCATTTATAACAGTCTTATTAGTTCCATCTACTAATCTATTTCAGTTTCATATTTAAAATCGTTTAATTGCTTAACAAAAAAATTTCTCAAACATTTTCTAACTCCCAAAATTTCCGAATTTTTTTTCCAGAGTCTCCTTTGTACGGAGGAGCTTTTGCAATTTGACAAGAGATATAAATATATATACATCGACCCACACGGTAGGAAAAAGCAAAAACAGTTCATATTTCCTATTTTTATTGCGTAGGCGTACCTTATTTAGCATTTAAGCATGCGGCTTATTTATTTTAGCAACTAGTACAATCCAAATCCAGCCAAACGGCCTTCAGATACCTGTACTTACACAATTTAAATATGTAAGTGCCACATATAGAGAATTTATTAACATTCTACTTACTTTCAATAGCTAAACATATACATTACTAAACATCAAGCACCAAACACTTCCTATAAACAATTTATATACTTTAAAGCTAATTCAAGTTCTTTTCAACCAATTCATATGTTGTTTCATTTAAGTTTTAACGGTTCACAACTCGATTTCTGACGTTCCATTGATTTATAATCCAAATAAGCTCATTTTCACTTCAATTGATTCAGAATCAAATTTACTTAATCTCTATCAACTCATAGAATTTAATTACTTTGGTTTACGCCAAACAACAATTATCGTTATGCAATCTCGAAGATATTTGCTTAATAAGGTATTCTATTTTAGTTTATAGCTACTTTAAATAAATTTTCAATTCATTTGTATTTAATTCCATTTCATTTCTAATTTATCTACCCACTATTCATTAGCTCGACACATTTCATTCATGTATACTACTAGCCATTTCCAAATTAATCTAATCCAAGCTTTATTTAATGGGTTTTCACTCTTATTCGAAGCCAAGCTTCCATAAAATTTAAACTTAAGTTAATTTACTTTAGTTTATTCCGACATCAAACTTAAGTTTTCTTCTATTTGATTCTCAGTTAAGCAACTTAATTCAGTTAGCCCATCAATTTTAAATTTTAATTTCAAACTCACCTTCTCAATTTATCAAAATAATATCCAAGCACAACTTAACTTATTTATAATTCAAATTAATATACCACCAAATTTAAGTTCATTCTGATAATCCAATTCCAATCACAACTTGATTTAGTTTTTTTTAATATCAGACTTCATCTATTTATTACTTAACCCAATCAACCTATTTTTAAAAATTTAATTTACTTGCTTAATTCGTTATCGAATTTACTTATTAATATAAGACCATTCTTAATTTATTTCTTTTCACCTGGGTTTTGTCTTGCAACTCAACCCATTTCTATTATAATCACTTCTCTTATATCCAATTTGCTTGCAAATTTCATTAAATATTATTCAAATTATCTTTGGATTTTATTTGTAATTCAAACCATAACATTTTTCTATCCAACTCTATTTATTTATTTATTTTATTTTTATAGCATCTCCACTATTTAATTCATTATCAAATCCAAGTCAAATTCTATTTATAATTCGAATTCATTTCCAACTTCTAAATCAATATTCGATTTTAATTACAAAATCACTTCTTTTAAATTCCCGAGTTTCAATTTTATTTTATAATTTCAGTTTGGGTTTCCCTTGATTTTCCAACTTCCAACCTTCTATTTTAAAATTTTAGAAAAGCTTTTAAATTCACATAATACTATTGAGATAGCTTTTTATAAAAATACTTTTGATAACTCGATGTCTCAACCAGTCCATCCTTGTTCTCACAGAAATTCAGTCATAGTTGATCATGCGTAGGACTGAAAATCAATAAGTACTTGGTAAACCCGTTTCAACATCCAATGAAAATACTTGGAAAATAATTTTATTGAAAATATAGAAAACATTTTTTGAAAATAGATGAAATATCTTTGGTGAGAATGCTCTAGAAATCATCACCCCCATCCATGGTCACAGTTACATCCAGGGTTACGTTGCCATCGCAGCAAAAGTCCATGTAACTGCAGGCTCTCCGCGGCCTCTGATTTTCGCTGTCGAAATGAAACCTCTCCACTCCTACATAGGTCGCAGTCTGCCGATATAAAATCAAACACAGACTTTTGGCTCTCAGTGGCACACACGACTTTCGCTATGTTATACCATAGGTTGCAGTTACATCCTGGGTTACGTTGCCATCGCAGCAAAAGTCCATGTATCTATTGGCTCTCAGCGGCACACACGACTTACGCTACGGTATACTCAACTCATAATCCTCAGGAACTAGTTTTGTCTGGACTTCTCACAGGATCAACTTTAGAACCCCCCTTGGGCTCAAGGCAGCACCACCCAGTGGCACTCCTGAGAAGTTCATTTCAAGGGAGCGCCTTTTTCCCTAGAGCCATCATCAAAACATTTTATACTATACATATATAGTATCTTTCAAATCATACACCTAGTATGATATCATACAAATCTCCTTTACACAAAATCGATTATCCCAAATCGATAATTCTCAAAATAGGCTTTCCAAATTCCATACATTGATTTTACCCAAAAATCAAAAGCCTTTCCAAATCCAAAGGTTCCCAAAACCCTTTCCAAAATCCTCATAAGATCCTTTATATAAATACAGATATATATAATTTTTAAAACTTTGGATCACTTTGAACTTGTATAAAATTCCTTTTATACTTCAAACACTTTCAAAAATCCTTTTCCTTCCAGCAATAGATTTAACAAGGAAAGATTTATCTTATATAACAAAGATATATAACTTTGTTTATTCAAAATCAAATATTCAAATTTGATTACTCTTTCCAATATCAATTCCATTCAAATCCGTACGATGTACACATAACATCCGTACGCTATACAAATCTGATCGCTCGCTCGATCACACAATTTCATTTCCGAACTAGTGTCGTCCACCTGACTTCCTAGTGCGGACTCAGATCTGGTTTCTTGATTAGAAACCGTCATTCTCCTTGCATAGCCATAACCATGATAGAGAACATCCAGAACCAATCAACAATCCATATCCAGGTTCGCCGTCGAAAATCGAGGGAAAAATCCCGACTCGGATCGATATAACTATCTCAAAATTTTGTGCTCGAATCTGGATCAAATCACCATGTGCATAGAATAATATACGTACATCCTACATATTTATCTTCATTGATTATTAACTAAATCAATTTATCTTTCTATTCACATTTCCTTTAATTTCTATCCACATAATCACAATTGCTTCGATTTCATTGGTTTATCACTTCAATTCTCATCTCAGTTGGGTATTTAATCAATAACAGTTTGAACTCCGACCATTTTTTTATTTAGGAAATAGCTTGAAAATTTTAAAAATAGATAAGTATTTGAAAAAATAATCAACAGTTTGCAAAATAGCTGTAAAATAGTTGGCTACTTGTAAAATGGTTGGAAAATAATTAAATAGTTATAGAAATCTTAGATAATTGCAAAATAGTTGTAAATTAGTAATTAATTTGTAACATAGTTAAAATATAGTAATGAGTTTAGAAAATAGTTGAAAAATGATTAAATAGCTCCAAAATAATTGTAAAACAAGTATAAAATAATTTGGCTTTAAGAAAGAAAGGTTATATATATTTAATAATGTAACGATCCCGGATTTTAATTTAATTTAAATTGATAATTTATTTAGTTTTTGAATAAAATGGTGAAATTTATTGATAAATTGATTTGAAAATTCAAAATGAAGTCTTTAAAATAAAATATATAAATAAATATTAAGTTAGAAATTGAAATAGAAATATATGTGAGATAAACTATAAACTATAAAGTCAACAAAATAAAGTAAACATATTTAAAATAAATACGTATAGTTAAAATTGAAAACAACACATTAACTAAAATATAGAGTAAACACACAACTAAATTTAAAACGACATATTTAAAATGGAAATTTATTTATATTAAAAAGTCATAAGATAAGAAACAAACTACATTCAAATGTGTATAGTGTAAACAAAACAAATATCTACAAACTAAGTACAAAGCAAATTGACTTGCTGTAAACAAAATGAGAAACACATATACAATAGGCAAGCAAGAAAATAATAAGTAACCCAAGTGTTAACATAAGCATGAAGTATAAAGTAAGTAACTATAGCAAAACAAAAAAGTACAAGCAAAGAAAAGATAAGTATGTAGGCTGTAGCTTATAAAACAAATACAAGCCATCACTATCATCTCAAATTTGTACAGCTGAAATGGAGTATGGAGAGGAAAGTATATATGTACAAGGCAATAAATTCAATACATCTCAACATTTAATGCAACATACTTCAGCCATGCTTATTAAATAGATAAAGATATCACATGTACCAGTTTTGTATACCCTGTATACTTCTATCTCAATATACTTCTTTCTTTATATCTTCTTCATCACCACTTCATTTCATTTAAAAATAAAGCTAAGAAAGAAAACCTGAGAATAATAAAGTAGCATTTCCATTTTTTATAAAAACTGAAGCTTTATACCTCAACAAGGCAAGAAGATTTAGGATCAAAAGCAATGCCATTTCCAGTTTTAAAAAGTGCAGGCTGTTTTCAAATTAAAGTATGCTCTGTTCTTCTTCTCAGACAGGTGAGTAACTTCACTTTCTTTTTTTTCTTAAGTATTAAGATTGTTGCTTATTATATCTGGAATGAATATGAGCATGATTTCCTGTGGATATATGTTGGCATTTGAATAAATACACACCTGTACCCTTTGATACCCTGTTCCTATTTCTCTTTAGTCCTAGGTTTGCAAATAACTTTTGATTCTTTTTTTTTATCTGATAACTATTATAGCCTGCAATATAAATAGAAGTTGTTTGTTTGAATATAAGTTAAAATTTTAAAAATTTATTTAGGTTAAAAACAACTTTTAATCTTCTCTGAAAATCAAGAAACCGGATTTAACTTTAAATAAGCCAAATTTCGAACTTCATGATTTATGAATTCAAGTATATAAACGAAATTATCATACTTTAATATGATTTTTAATGCAAAAATCTTGATTTTTAGTTAGGTTTTGGGATTGCATTTTTGAGATGATCAGAAATGGAAAAATCGTCAATCAACGGCGACGTGATGATTAATCGGCCATGGGATTTTCATCGGAGTTGCGCTGTCGCCTGGGGATATCAGGAAAAATACGTGTAAAAATTCTTGAGTATTGTTGTGATCGAGCATAGTTGAACTAGGGTTTAATTCATTTGTTTGTTCGATATGGTAATGGAGGAAGTCGCGAGCACTGTGGTGTATGAGGATGGATCGCGAGTGGGGGAAAACATGTGGAGGTCGATGATGTAACCCTGGTCAAGGTTGTTGGAGCTCCGATGGTCTGAATCGACGGTGGTGGAAAGTTTTGGCATCGGTGATGGGTTCCAGATTTTATCAAAACACTCAAATTTCGATTCGAAAGGGGATTGTTGGATATGGGTGGCCTGGAGGTTCGGGGTGATCAACGGCAACTGGGTGGTGGTCGAAGACTTGGCCGGAGATGGCCGTGTTGATCGTGCACGTGGACGAGCACGTTATTGTTGGTGTCATGTTAATGGTGTGAAGCGACGCGAGTGATACTCGAGAAGGGTGGGTGATTACTTCGGGTTAGTGCTCGAGTGGGTGGGTTGATTTCCAGATGTTCTCGTTTTAAAACTTAAGTTAACTCCAACCTGGAAAAAAAAATATAATGAAAGAAAAAAAAAAGGGGAGAAGAGGAAATGTTACAGGAAGGGCTCGGGTGATTTTGGTGGGTAACTCGAAGCATTTGTCGAGCAAATCATGATGGGGCTCGGGTATAAGGTGGTACAGGTTTCAAAACCTGTTTCTGTTTAAACTTTAAAAATGTTCAATTATATTCTATAAAATGTTTTGGAAATAAATGATTGAGTTTAAACTCTTTTGAATTTCTTTCAGATGATTAATATTACTTTAACATGAAATCTTAAAAGTAAATTTAAAATGAATGTTTTCAAACTTAAGAAAGTAATAAATAAAATCATTAATAAGAATAAATTATCTTTATAGTTAATGAAACATATTGATTTGTAATTCATAAATGATTAAGTTAATTTGAATGATTAATTATGAAATTGGTTTAAAGGTTAATTTAATTAATATGATTAATTAAGAAAAAAAATTATTAATTAATTAAAATGTTTGATAAATAAATTTATATCAAATGATTTGTAATTAATAAAATAAGATTAGAAAATTAATTCATAAGTAATTAATTTACTTGATAATAAATTGAATTGATTAGGATTAAACAATTTAATTAATCCTACTTTCAAATGATTATTGAATGTTTGACTTTACTTATGAATGATTGTATTGTATGAAATGCCTTGAATTGATTATCCTATCTGATTTGTGATATTTTGTTATGTAGATTGAGCAGTGTATATTTATTTGCATGTGTATATTATCTGTGAATCTGTGAATGGACGATGAGCGTTATAGTTTATATCGCTTATCAACTATATTTCTGTGTTTTAATCTGTGATGATTGATGATGTGGAACTTTTATTGTGTTAAACCCCTGGACCACACCATACACACACAAATATGAATTTCACGAGGAAATCGATTAAGTCACAGATTTTTTGAAAATAGTTTTGAATTTGAATTTTTAAATTCAAATGGTTTGAAAATGGGATTTGTTTAAATGTGAAAAGCTTTTGAAAATGAAATTTCAAAGATGAAATTTATTTTGAATAACTTGATAAAGTTTGAAATTTAAATAATTTGATTTAAATTTAAATTCAAAATTTGAAATTGAATTCTATGATTTAATAATAGGGATTTAAAAATGTTATACCAGTTATATATGGGTTAAACTATTTTAAAAGTATCGATTTGGGGATGTGAATAGAATTCAAGGGCTTTAACTCGTGTAAATATAATTGGATTTTTCTGAAACGAAAACTGTTTGTTTTCAAATAATAAAAGCTTTCACATAAGAAATGAACGTCCAATTTGTGTAAAAAAGAATTTCAAGTTTGAAAATGAAGATAATTTCCAAGTTATGAAAATGATTTTTGAAAGCTATAAGTTGAATCTTTGATTTAAAGATTCAACAAGTTAATCGAATTTTGAAAGCTATAAGTTGGATCTTTGATTTAAAGATTCAATAAGTTAATCGAATTTTGAAAGCTATGAGTTAAATCTTTGATTTAAAGATTTAATTAGTTAATCCAATTGGAATGGAAATTGTTTTAAAGTCTATAAATTGATCTTTGTGAAATAAATCTTTGATTCAAAGACCGAATGAGTTAATCCAACTTGAATTGAAATTGTTTTTGAAAGGCTATGAATGAATATTTAGAAATGATTTTTAAAGCTATAAGTTAAATCTTTGATTTAAAGATTCAACAAGTTAATCGAATTTTGAAAACTATAAGTTAAATCTTTGATTTAAAGATTTGACGAGTTAATCCAATTGAAATGGAAATTGTTTTGAAATCCATAAATGGATCTTTGTGAAACTGGGTGAACTTTGTGAAGTAAATCTTTTTGTTTAAAAGATTTGAAATGGTAATTTGTTTAAACCATATGAAAGAATAGTTTTGGATTATTAAGTTGTGACTTAATTGAAATTCCTTATCCATATGTTTTAAATGTTGCGCTTACTATTCGGGTTAGCCGGGAAAGGATCTTTGGGTCGTATAACCCATTCCGAATATGTGGTACGTCGTTATGGATAGCATTTGAAGACCGGTGGTGAAGACCGGGTATTTGCAAGAACGATAGTATGACCTATCGATTGTCTCTGCACTGAGTTGCAACGGTATAGAGACTCCCTAAGTGATGGGAAATCCGATCGGGATTGCGAATATCCGGATTGCAAGGACTTCTTTGTAAGTGCCTTCGGTTCTGTTCGAGCCCGGAACAGACTTGTATGGATTGTATGTCTGACATTACAAATTGAGATGTAAAGCCGATTTCTTTCAAATATATTTCTGTTGGTGGCGGAGAATTTATTCTCTTAGCTTAACACCCTTCTCTAAGACGTACGAGCTCAGAGGTTATGTAGTTGAATGTTATCAGCGATATATTCCCAATTTGGTAATGTGACATGCTGAGTGTTGCTGTGAAATGATCATTGTGTTGATTATTTGTGATAGGGTCATTTGTTTGATCGTCTATCCTGGTGATCATTTCTATGATCATTTGTTGACCCAAAGCATGGCTTTTGAATAAAGTATGTTTTTGTGGACGAGAATTCGTCGAGCCTCACACCTCGGGAATGGTCAAAACAGGAAAGATGCGGCAAGGTTATGAGGGGTAGCGCCCTTTAGGGTATGTGCATTTCCTTCTGGAAAAGGGTGGTATCATGGTATGGAGCCCAGATGCTTACTCATGTTGAAAACACTTTATGATTGTGTGAATTGATTACGAGCGCTCGGTTAAAGGTCCCAAAGGACCGGGGGATGGCATATTCGGTCAGTTGTTACTCAGTTAGGGGTAACCCGACCTTGTGTTGGTAGAGATCCGGTTTGGTTCTCGGGGATGTCCTTCCAGAGGCATTCTCATGTGGCAATGGGAAGTTCCTTGGCCTGATCATTCGTTGGAAATCCAATTCCCAATACGAAACCTTGTACGGTATTAGTTGTAGAACCTGCCATTTACTTATGGTGGTCACCACTGTTTAGATGGTAGCTATAGTAGGCATACGATAATGGTCGTATGTTGGCTAAGATTTATATCTTTATTTTCAAAATGAATTTTTCCTACACTATGCACTAGTAATAATATCAAATGTTCTTTTTAATGCGTATCAAGCATCTTTGACTATCATAAGGAGAAATCTTCTCCGATTCTGCGTTTGCATTGTGTGTGTGTGCGGGAGGCCTTATTGTAGTCTCATTTTTAAAAAGCATTGCGAATTGACTTTGAAAATCTTTTGTTGAATGTTTTAAAAGATAATCTGTTTTTGTTGCTCACACCAGTCCCACGACTGATCCGGAGTTTATTGTTTCTTTCCTAAACTCTGGATGCTCAAAATTTCCTACACGAGCAGTCTAGAGTTGGATTTGTTTTTCAGATAGTCAGGTTTAGTAGATTATCTAGAGTTAGTTCAGAATTTGGACCACACCAGTCTTGCTTAGCTTGGTGCATGGTTATTGGGTGTTCGAGCTATTGCTGGATTGGTTCTTGGAAATGGAGTTGCAGTTGTCAGAGTTCTCTTTTGAAGACTATCTTAGAGTTATATTGTTCCGCTGCTAGATGTCATCTTTTTCTTTTCCGCTGCTATTTTATTGTATCATATCTCTGATGTATATTGATATATATTGGATCATCTATTGTATCAGATATTGTATCTAAGCTGTATATCAATGTATTATTCTTTTATTCCGCTGTGTTATTTACTTAATGTTGTTATAAGCTCCGGCGAATCGGATTTGAACGGTCGAATTTATGGCATTTGAATACGACTTGAAGTATGGATGTCGATTTTTGAGCGGGCAAAATTCGAAACGTTATATTTGGTATCAGTGCTAGGGTTAAAACTTTAGCTCAGGAGTGTAACACATTAAGTAACTCATTAGAGATAGGGTGAAGTATCCCTAGAATGAGTAATCCCTAAGATATCTGTTCGAACGCCTTAGTAAATTCTCTTGCTATCCAGTGATAGCAAGTATGAGTGCAAGAAGAGAACGAGATAGGGGTCAGGAAAGTACGACTATAAATAATCAATACCCTGCAACAGTGGAAACAATCTTTCTCTGTCAATCTCCTTTGATTCGTTTCCAAATTTCTTTTGATTTGCTTCGTGGCAGCTCCAGAAAGAAGTTTCGATATGACTGTGGCCTACAAGTCGTTGTAGGAAATTTTACTTCGTACTTCATCGATTTCTTATTGGCTTTTCGATTTAAACTCTAATAAATGAATTAGAAATTATAAATTTTGAATAAATTAGAAATTTTGAATAAATTAGAAATTTTAAATTGAGTTAAAATTGATTAATAAAAGATGAAGCTAAATCGAATTGTATCGATAAAATGATTTCGTTTAAAAAACCGAATTTGGAGTTCTATTGTAATTTCTTGTATCTATTGTTGATATTCTGATTTGGTGAGTCAAATGCATAACTGATATCCAGTTTGATCTGAAAAGATATTTCTCTATCTTTGAGTCTATCTCTGTGTTGTTTTCGTGCCTGCGAATTTCGAGGACGAAATTCTTTTTAAGGGGGGAAGTCTGTAACGATCCCGGATTTTAATTTAATTTAAATTGATAATTTATTTAGTTTTTGAATAAAATGGTGAAATTTATTGATAAATTGATTTGAAAATTCAAAATGAAGTCTTTAAAATAAAATATACAAATAAATATTAAGTTAGAAATTGAAATAGAAATATATGTGAGATAAAGTATAAACTATAAAGTCAACAAAATAAAGTAAACATATTTAAAATAAATACGTATAGTTAAAATTGAAAACAACACATTAACTAAAATATAGAGTAAACACACAACTAAATTTAAAATGACATATTTAAAATGGAAATTTATTTATATTAAAAAGTCATAAGATAAGAAACAAACTACATTCAAATGTGTATAGTGTAAACAAAACAAATATCTACAAACTAAGTACAAAGCAAATTGACTTGCTATAAACAAAATGAGAAACACATATACAATAGGAAAGCAAGAAAATAATAAGTAACCCAAGTGTTAACATAAGCATGAAGTATAAAGTAAGTAACTATAGCAAAACAAAGAAGTACAAGCAAAGAAAAGATAAGTATGTAGGCTGTAGCTTATAAAACAAATACAAGCCATCACTATCATCTCAAATTTGTACAGCTGAAATGGAGTATGGAGAGGAAAGTATATATGTACAAGGCAATAAATGCAATACATCTCAACATTTAATGCAACATACTTCAGCCATGCTTATTAAATAGATAAAGATATCACATGTACCAGTTTTGTATACCCTGTATACTTCTATCATAATATACTTCTTTCTTTATATCTTCTTCATCACCACTTCGTTTCATTTAAAAATAAAGCTAAGAAAGAAAACCTGAGAATAATAAAGTAGCATTTCCATTTTTTTATAAAAACTGAAGCTTTATACCTCAACAAGGCAAGAAGATTTAGGATCAAAAGCAATGCCATTTCCAGTTTTAAAAAGTGCAGGCTGTTTTCAAATTAAAGTATGCTCTGTTCTTCTTCTCAGACAGGTGAGTAACTTCACTTTCTTTTTTTTCTTAAGTATTAAGATTGTTGCTTATTATATCTGGAATGAATATGAGCATGATTTCCTGTGGATATATGTTGGCATTTGAATAAATACACACCTGTACCCTTTGATACCCTGTTCCTGTTTCTCTTTAGTCCTAGGTTTGCAAATAACTTTTGATTCTTTTTTTTTTTAATCTGATAACTATTATAGCCTACAATATAAATAGAAGTTGTTTGTTTGAATATAAGTTAAAATTTTAAAAATTTATATAGGTTAAAAACAAATTTTAATCTTCTCTGAAAATCAAGAAACCAGATTTAACTTTAAATAAGCCAAATTTCGAACTTCATGATTTATGAATTCAAGTATATAAATGAAATTATCATACTTTAATATGATTTTTAATGCAAAAATCTTGATTTTTAGTTAAATTTTGGGATCGCATTTTTGAGATGATCAGAATGGAAAAATTGTCAATCAACGGCGACGTGATGATTAATCGGCTATGGGATTTTCATCGGAGTTGCGCTGTCGCCTGGGGATATCAGGAAAAATACGTGTAAAAATTCTTGAGTATTGTTGTGATCGAGCATAGTTGAACTAGGGTTTAATTCATTTGTTTGTTCGATATGGTAATGGAGGAAGTCGCGAGCACTGTGGTGTATGAGGATGGATCGCGAGTGGGGGAAAACATGTGGAGGTCGATGATGTAACCCTGGTCAAGGTTGTTGGAGCTCCGATGGTCTGAATCGACGGTGGTGGAAAGTTTTGGCATCGGTGATGGGTTCCAGATTTTATCAAAACACTCAAATTTCGATTCGAAAGGGGATTGTTGGATATGGGTGGCCTGGAGGTTCGGGGTGATCAACGGCAACTGGGTGGTGGTCGAACACTTGGCCGGAGACGGCCGTGTTGATCGTGCACGTGCACGAGCACGTTATTGTTGGTGTCAAGTGAATGGTGTGAAGCGACGCGAGTGATACTCGAGAAGGGTGGGTGATTACTTCGGGTTAGTGCTCGAGTGGGTGGGTTGATTTCCTGATGTTCTCGTTTTAAAACTTAAGTTAACTCCAACGTGGAAAAAAAATATAATGAAAGAAAAAAAAAGGGAGAAGAGGAAGTGTTACAGGAAGGGCTCGGGTGATTTTGGTGGGTAACTCGAAGCATTTGTCGAGCAAATCATGATGGGGCTCGGGTATAAGGTGGTACAGGTTTCAAAACCTGTTTCTGTTTAAACTTTAAAAATGTTCAATTATATTCTATAAAATGTTTTGGAAATAAATGATTGAGTTTAAACTCTTTTGAATTTCTTTCAGATGATTAATATTACTTTAACATGAAATCTTAAAAGTAAATTTAAAATGAATGTTTTCAAACTTAAGAAAGTAATAAATAAAATCATTAATAAGAATAAATTATCTTTATAGTTAATGAAACATATTGATTTGTAATTCATAAATGATTAAGTTAATTTGAATGATTAATTATGAAATTGGTTTAAAGGTTAATTTAATTAATATGATTAATTAAGAAAAAAAATTATTAATTAATTAAAATGTTTGATAAATAAATTTATATCAAATGATTTGTAATTAATAAAATAAGATTAGAAAATTAATTCATAAGTAATAAATTTACTTGGAAATAAATTGAATTGATTAGGATTAAACAATTTAATTAATCCTACTTTCAAATGATTATTGAATGTTTGACTTTACTTATGAATGATTGTATTGTATGAAATGCCTTGAATTGATTATCCTATCTGATTTGTGATATTTTGTTCTATAGATTGAGCAGTGTATATTTATTTGCATTTGTATATTATCTGTGAATCTGTGAATGGACGATGAGCGTTATAGTTTATATCGCTTATCAACTATATTTCTGTGTTTTAATCTGTGATGATTGATGATGTGGCACTTTTATTGTGTTAAACCCCTGGACCACACCATACACACACAAATATGAATTTCACGAGGAAATCGATTAAGTCACAGATTTTTTGAAAATAGTTTTGAATTTGAATTTTTAAATTCGAATGGTTTGAAAATGGGATTTGGTTTAAATGTGAAAAGCTTTTGAAAATGAAATTTCAAAGATGAAATTTATTTTGAATAACTTGATAAAGTTTGAAATTTAAATAATTTGATTTAAATTTAATTTCAAAATTTGAAATTGAATTCTATGATTTAAAAATAGGGATTTAAAAATGTTATACCAGTTATATATGGGTTAAACTATTTTAAAAGTATCGATTTGGGGATGTGAATAGAATTCAAGGGCTTTAACTCGTGTAAATATAATTGGATTTTTCTGAAACGAAAACTGTTTGTTTTCAAATAATAAAAGCTTTCACATAAGAAATGAACGTCCAATTTGTGTAAAAAAGAATTTCAAGTTTGAAAATGAAGATAATTTCCAAGTTATGAAAATGATTTTTGAAAGCTATAAGTTGAATCTTTGATTTAAAGATTCAACAAGTTAATCGAATTTTGAAAGCTATAAGTTGGATCTTTGATTTAAAGATTCAACAAGTTAATCGAATTTTGAAAGCTATGAGTTAAATCTTTGATTTAAAGATTTAATGAGTTAATCCAATTGGAATGGAAATTGTTTTAAAGTCTATAAATTGATCATTGTGAAATAAATCTTTGATTCAAAGACCGAATGGGTTAATCCAACTTGAATTGAAATTGTTTTTGAAAGGCTATGAATGAATATTTAGAAATGATTTTGAAAGCTATAAGTTAAATCTTTGATTTAAAGATTCAACAAGTTAATCGAATTTTGAAAACTATAAGTTAAATCTTGTATTTAAAGATTTAACGAGTTAATCCAATTGAAATGGAAATTGTTTTGAAATCCATAAATGGATCTTTGTGAAACTGGGTGAACTTTGTGAAATCTTTTTGTTTAAAAGATTTGAAATGGTAATTTGTTTAAACCATATGAAAGAAAAGTTTTGGATTATTAAGTTGTGACTTAATTGAAATTCCTTATCCATATGTTTTAAATGTTGCGCTTACTATTCGGGTTAGCCGGGAAAGGATCTTTGGGTCGTATAACCCATTCCGAATATGTGATACGTCGTTATGGATAGCATTTGAAGACCGGTGGTGAAGACCGGGTATTTGCAAGAACGATAGTATGACCTATCGATTGTCTCTGCACTGAGTTGCAACGGTATAGAGACTCCCTAAGTGATGGGAAATCCGATCGGGATTGTGAATATCCAGATTGCAAGTACTTCTTTGTAAGTGCCTTCGGTTCTGTTCGAGCCCGGAACAGACTTGTATGGATTGTATGTCTGACATTACAAATTGAGATGTAAAGCCGATTTCTTTCAAATATATTTCTGTTGGTGGCGGAGAATTTATTCTCTTAGCTTAACACCCTTCTCTGAGACGTACGAGCTCAGAGGTTATGTAGTTGAATGTTATCAGCGATATATTCCCAATTTGGTAATGTGACATGCTGAGTGTTGCTGTGAAATGATCATTGTGTTGATTATTTGTGATAGGATCATTTGTTTGATCGTCTATCCTGGTGATCATTTCTATGATCATTTGTTGACCCAAAGCATGGCTTTTGAATAAAGTATGTTTTTGTGGACGAGACTTCGTCGAGCCTCACACCTCGGGAATGGTCAAAACAGGAAAGATGCGGCAAGGTTATGAGGGGTAGCGCTCTTTAGGGTATGTGCATTTCCTTCTGGAAAAGGGTGGTATCATGGTATGGAGCCCAGATACTTACTCATGTTGAAAACACTTTATGATTGTGTGAATTGATTACGAGTGCTCGGTTAAAGGTCCCAAAGGACCAGGGGATGGCATATTCGGTCAGTTGTTACTCAGTTAGGGGTAACCCGGCCTTGTGTTGGTAGAGATCCGGTTTGGTTCTCGGGGATGTCCTTCCAGAGGCATTCTCATGTGGCAATGGGAAGTTCCTTGGCCTGATCATTCGTTGAAAATCTAATTCCCAATACGAAACCTTGTACGGTATTAGTTGTAGAACCTGCCATTTACTTATGGTGGTCACCACTATTTAGATGGTAGCTATAGTAGGCATACGATAATGGTCGTATGTTGGCTAAGATTTATATCTTTATTTTCGAAATGAATTTTTCCTACACTATGCACTAGTAATAATATCAAATGTTCTTTTAATGCGTATCAAGCATCTTTGACTATCATAAGGAGAAATCTCCTCCGATTCTGCGTTTGCATTGTGTGTGTGTGCGGGAGGCCTTATGGTAGTCTCATTTTTAAAAAGCATTGCGAATTGACTTTGAAAATCTTTTGTTGAATGTTTTAAAAGATAAACTGTTTTTGTTGCTCACACCAGTCCCACGACTGATACGGAGTTTATTGTTTCTTTCCTAAACTCTGGATGCTCAAAATTTCCTACACGAGCAGTCTAGAGTTGGGTTTTTTTCTTCAGATAGTCAGGTTTAGTAGATTTTCTAGAGTTAGTTCAGAATTTGGACCACACCAGTCTTGCTTAGCTTGGTGAATGGTTATTGGGAGTTCGAGCTATTGCTGGATTGGTTCTTGGAAATGGAGTTGCAGTTCTCGGAGTTCTCTTTTGAAGACTATCTTAGAGTTATATTGTTCCGCTGCTAGATGTCATCTATTTTCTTTTCCGCTGCTATTTTATTGTATCATATCTCTGATGTATATTGATATCTATTGGATCATCTGTTGTATCAGATATTGTATCTAAGCTGTATATCAATGTATTATTCTTTTATTCCGCTGTGTTATTTACTTAATGTTGTTATAAGCTCCGGCGAATCGGATTTGAACGGTCGAATTTATGGCATTCGAATACGATTTGAAGTATGGATGTCGATTTTTGAGCGGGCAAAATTCGAAACGTTACAAATAACTTAAAAAAAATAAGTTTATATTAAGACAAATTATATTGAAAATAGTCTAGAGTCAAAACTGTTCACTTCCCTAACATTTCAATTTAAATTTCCACTCCCATTTAAATTGACCCAATTCCAAATTGAATAATCTACAATTTCCATTGAAATTGATTTAACCCCAATTCAAGTTGAATTGATTCTCAATTTCCTTCCAACTCCAAATCAAATTCCGTTTGATCTTTAAACTTGTACAACTTTAATTACAATCTCAATTTTCAATTTCAATTAATAGTCAATTACATTCACATTTTGCTTTTAACTCGGAATTACACATTTTATTTAGCCAATATATTTTTATTATTCCATAAACATTTTAATCAAGATTCCAGAGTTTAAACAAATTTCAATATCACCTTAGAATTCAACTATATCCAAAATTCTTTGGCAAATTCACCCTTTGAATTTCAAAACCAAACTCAGTTCACAAACAATTCCAATGTAAAACAATTTGGTAGCAATTTCTCTTCTAGAAACTCGAAAATAGACATCGATAATGCTGCAGTCATCATCGACGTTATTTTTCAGTGGCCGAAAGAGTTCAATGCTTTTATCTCTTTAAAAACATTTCCAAATATTTTTAATTTCAAATCTCCAAGATTTCAAATTCAACACAAAAAAAATATTTTTGAAATAATACTATTATTTTTTTCGAAAACCTTTGGAAATCACTTCCAAATCCAAAGGAAATTTAAATTTTCCCAAAAATTCCAAATTTCCAATCCATCCAATTCATATTTAAACATTACTCTGGAATTTTATTTCAAATTATAATCTCATTTATTTATGAAGTTTATTTCAATTTATAAATTACATTTACAATCTACATTTCAAATTCCATTTTGTTATATAAGTTTATTCTTTAACTTTGGTTATAAGTTTCAATTTGGTCGTATTTTATATTACTTATTAACTTAATTCCAATAATTTAAATGGAAATGTTGCTATATATATCAAAATACATTTTAATATATAATCATTAAAAATCTTTATAAACAAATAACAAGTACGCTCCCATATATATATATATATATACATATACATGTATATATATATATATATACACGCAACTCATTCTAGAGTACTACGGACTGTATTCAATGAGTAATCCCCCCCAGAGCTAAGGTTCTCGCTTAACCTTTCAGATCTGATACCAAACTGTAACGATCCGTAATTTTCGATCCCTAAAATTTCAGATAGTTATGAAAAGAAGAAGAGAGAAGAAGAACATAAACATCACAATCTCACATTCGCAGCGGATAAAATATAATAATAAATAATAACAGTTTACAAAAAGAATACTATATCTGTCGATTACATTTAATATACATCAGAGTTTCACATAATATACAGTCACTGAATATTTACAATTATCAAGGCTCAGATTAACAATAATATAAATACAACAGATATACTTTATACGATATTGCCACCAGCTCGCCTCCTGAGCTCCAGAACGTCCTAACCTGAAAATCTGTAATACTCGGTCTGACCCGAGCATTACACCAAAGTAACACCCGGGTCAGGTTGGAAACCAGCGTGAGTAAACCCAACTAACATGGAATACCAGAACAAACAACTCATATAAACCCGGGGTAACTTATATTAATTCACAAGTTGCTATGGACAACACTTATTTCACATATAAATTTCTAAGTACCGAACTTAGATAAAATAGTCCAATTCACTTAAAACATTTCATTCCTGTCTATTTATTTCACAAAGCAATTTATAAAAATTCGAAGTGGTTTCGGGTATTTCCCAATACCCGACCCCGGTCTCTTCGAGTCTCATGCCATCCTATTCCAAGATATCCAAGTGAAGAACACATCATTTCATATCAGAGATATCAACTCATTTAAAACACCCAATACCATTCAGTCATCCATAAGCAATGCTTAATCACATACAATTTAATTCAGTTGATTCTAATTGAATTTCTAACCACATTCATTTAGATTCCTTCATTCAATATTAATTAATTCCAAATCAATTAATTAGTCAACCCTTTACTATTCATCTTGATTAATCACCCTGGATTATTTAATTTCAATTACATTCAAATAATTATCTTAAGTTAACTTCATAATATAAATCAGTCTCAACCAATATCATTAAGAAATCTTAATTACTTCATGAATAAATTAATTATTTAATTACATTAATCCTCCATTACTTATACTAATTAACTTCCCATAAGTCACTTATTACTGAGTAATTCATCTTAATTAATCAATCTTCAATTACATCGTTAATTATATTAATTAATTATTTCCCCTTATATTTTACTAATTTCGTTAAGTATTTGTTTACCAAACCATCCAATGATTATTCTGAATTACTTACACTTGACTGATTAACTTAAACTTAATTAATCAATTAAGTCCAACCATTAATTACTAGATTCATTAACCCAAATTAATACTTAATTGAATTAATTAATTATTTTTTTAATTACTTTACGATTTTAATGAATCACAATTCATTATGCTATTATTAACTTAAAAATAAAACAGTTTCTTAATCATGAGTTAAGTTTAAACAACATGAACCCCAATATTCGAGTCAAACCACAACTAACTCGAGAATCATCCAAATCAAAATATCATCAGGGTACATCCAATTTACTTAATCATTCAACCAATTATTTAACTTTACCTATTTGAATTTAAATAAAGGAAAACCCAACAGAGTGAGATTTACTCACCCTTTGTTTTTCTTTTTAATTTTCAATCCACCCAAACCAGCTTGTTTCCATCAGAAATCAGACCTTGTATAGTATTAAATGATTTTGTTAATATTTAATACATCGAACGATTAAATCCCCATTTGATAGATGTAATTAACTAACTACCTTAGTTCCAACTAGTCTTCCTTATCGATTTATAAAAATTAAATAAGTTGATTAATTAATTTAAAGGCTCTCACTGAATTATAAATTATTATATCAAGCTTGGTAATTAAATATTATTATTTTATATATATATATATATATATTTTTAAATAACTAGCAGATTTAAAATTTAAACTTGCTGTCTTCATAAGTTTGAAACTAAATTTCCCAGATTCTAGTTAAATTTGATATAAATCCTGAGAGTACTCACAAATATGCTAACGACATCCACAAGTTTGCTCGACCAAAAGCAGAACGACGATCCCTCAAGTTCAAATGCCTCCATCTGCGACACCTCACACGTCACTGCAGTAGCATCGCACGCCACCACCATCAAGACCAAACTGACCATCACCTCTGCCGCGCGCGCGAAATCCCATCGCGACCCACCTGGAACAGCCGCAACCTCGCCCCTCTTTCCTCCGGCCTCGCGACCCTCCCTTTGTCGTGCGCGACTGCGCCCCATCCTCCCCAGCTCGAGTTCGAGCTTGAATGTGCCCGCGTCGCCACGTTTGGGGTTTTTTTTCTTTTGTTTTTTTTAAATTCGAATGCTTCGGCCATTCTATTTTTTTTTTGAGATGCGATCTGGTTTGAGAATGGAGAGAGGAGAACGGGAATAAGATAGATATTTTGAGAAGCTTCTTCAGTACGCCTTTATTAAATAATTTAATATTTAAAAATAGCTCGTTGCATAACGCGAAATCCCGAAATCCGAATCGCACATACCAACAGACGTTCATAAGGTTTTACCCGCGTTCCGATCACAATGGAACGTATTTCGGAGGCTAATATGAACGTATGTGCGAATTACAGAATTAAACGATCGGTATTAAATTAAATTGATTAAAATAAATTTAGGCGTTTCGGGCTACCAGGGTCAAACTACAACTCCGATTGCTACGAAAATTGAAATCCGATAATAACTAACTATTACGGATCCAATGGAACTGGTTTCGTCGAATTCGGAGACTGTGCTCCGGAAGACTATTTTTAATTTTCAATTTAAACGATATATTATTAAAACTGAACAAATTATCTTTAAATTAGATTCAAACCATTCTATTATCTCTAGTATTATCATTATAAATTTTGTAACCCTTCAAATTATTTTAAACAGGCTTAGAAATTACAGATTCAACAATTTACCCAATTTTCAATTATTAAATTCAACATTTAAACTATATAATTCGATGATTTAATTATCCAGAAAATATTGATACTTGAATTCAAGTTAAAATTAACTTTTAAATATTTTAAAACTCAATTAACTATTTCAATTTAATTCGTTAAAATTTCTGGGTCATCACAGTTTCGGCGTCTGGTATGCAGCGAAATCTATGAAACGATTAGCAATATCGCTTCCACATTTGGTCCTTTATGGTTCTGTGTCATTTCGTTTTTTTTTCGAGACAACTAATTGCCATTGCAATTAATATTCATTGAATTCAAATTATGCCTGAGTTTTGTCATTCCCTATTTTCAATATATATTGCGGGTTCCTTTTTCATTCTTGTTTCTCTTCCCCATTTCTTATTCATTTGTTCTTTGTGCTTTTAATATATATATATATATATATATATATATATATATATATTCTTATATTATTTAGATGACAGCCATAACTTCATTGCCGAAACATCCTCTTGCCATTCACCCGCCACCATCCTCTCCTCTCGACCAAGCCACCAACAGCCTCCACCGCCCTCTCCCTGAGTGCCAAAACCCAACTTCCTTGCCTTCCTAACGCCAGCAGCCGTGTGGAAAAAACAAGCACGTAGCCGAGACAGACCACATTTCCACCATCAATTCACTTCTCCGGTCACCCTCCCTTCCACCGTGCTACCACAGTCAACCACCTGAACCAAAGTCTCCTTCCAGCCAAGCGACCGCTCCACTTCAAAAGCCTTGCCCACTCTACCTCCTGACAGCAGCTAACCTGCCTTGACCTCTTCCCAAACCTCTCCACCCCTTTGCACTTCCAGCCATCAGCCTCCCCTAAGCACATCATGCCAGACTTCCTTCCCCATGACCAAAACAAACCCCGTGCCCCTCCCATTTCCAAGCACGTCAACCACCTTGACAACACCTTCCCCTCCTCCATACCCGCATCGGCACTCGATTCCCTCAACCACACCAAGATCCGTCACCTAACATCAACCCAAAAACCATCATAGCCTCCCTCTATTCTTCCCAGCGTTCCTCCCTGACAAGCTCGCCATAAGCAGCTGCTGCCTCTCCGCTGAACACTATGCCGAACCACAGCCGATCACCCACACCGTGCCTTTATGCACCTAATCTCCGTTAGTCCACCTGCCAAACCGACAGCAATCTTCCCAGCCTTTGCCAAAACAAAGCCCACCTTCCCATCAGAGCCGCACCAATAATAGCCCATCCCCTTCCATGTGCCCTCCAGCCTCCACGTCGTGAACCACTCTCGGCAGCCTCACTCTTCCGCTCTCCTTTCTAATCTTACTTTTGTTGTTCATCAAGGGAAGGTGGTACTTTGCCTTTATATTCTCTACTTAGCAGTCGTGTTGAGAAATAGTATATATATAAAGTTATACATATTTTTCCTAAAGCTTATATATAGTTTGATCTGAATCCTTAGCCTCCCCTAGTATATTCTAGTATGGGATTTGCATGTCTTATCGCTAAGTTTCACTTGACAAAAAGGAGCGAAAAGAGGTATATATATGTTATATATATATATAAATATATATATATATATATATATATATATATATATATATATATATATATATTCTAAAATTCTTTCCGTCTTGATTTGCTTTTCCTAAATGGTGATTTTTTCGCAGCCTTCTTTGTTGGCTCTTTTGTTGTCCCGTTGTGTAGGCATGTGTCCGTGTGCACCAGTCCGTGTCAGTTTCATCGTTCACAGCTGCGTTGTTTTTCTCTAGCCTCGAAAGGTGGGCAATCACTCACGATTAACATTTGTATATTTAGTAAATTTAATTCACATGAAATGACGATTGAAATATGTTGTTAAAGTTTGAATTGGTTAGAAATTTAATTGTTAAGTATGATATGTTATTATCTGTAATTGTTTGCCTATGTTAATTTCCATGTGACACCAATAACATGATGTATATATATTATATTTAAATTATCAATTATGATATATGCATGTTGTTGATATGTATGTTATTTTATTGTTCTCGCACCGCAAGTTCCCTGGCAGTGTAGAAATTCCTTATAGGTTGAAATGATACATACTTGAAAGATATTATGGATTCGGGAAAATCGTTATGGGTTGAAATGATAAACCCAAGCGGTTTTATTGAATTTGAAATTTTGGCATTGCGGGTTGAAAGATATATACCCGTAAATTTAAATTATTATGGATTGAAATGATAAATATCTGTATCACCTGACGTATAACTAAAGTATATTTGGACTAGTTGGTGAGTTCGCTTTTACATGCTACGTAACAAGCAATCTGCTTAAAATGCTAATTAAAAGGTACGTTTACCATTTTAAAATATATAAATGCCAGAAATATTGATAAATAATGTGTTTTCGACTATGTGGTCGATGCACATTGTATAAAAAATATTTGTGAAATTGCAAACGGCTCTCCATAGAAAGTAGGTTCTATCGAATTTTTTTACAATTTCGAGAGTTAGAAAATTTTCTTAGGATTTTATCGTATGTGAAAAATAGAAAATGTTAAATGGATCTATTTAAATTCCTAGTGTACGATGAGATGAGTTGAGTGCAAAGAGCCATATATAGGATTGAACGGTTATGTTTGACAATAGTGTGTTAAATGTGAAGAATGTTTTGAGTTTGAGTTGTCTTTAAGATTTCCTCATAAGAAATTGCAAGGACGCAATTTTCTTAAGGGGGAAGTCTGTAACAATCCTACTTTCTACATCGTATTTGTAAATAAATTTAGTAAAAATAAATCTGTTTTATTTTGATATTTGATAATTTATGTTTTGAAAATAAATTTATTTATTAAATTCAATTTAATATAAAATTTTGATTTAATAAACAGAAATAAATTTATAAATCCATTTTGGATAAATATTGAAATTGAATAAAATATTTTAATTAATTATAAATATTTTAAGTGTAAATAGATTTAAATTAGTTTAAAATAATTTTACAAATCAGTAGAAAATAATTGAAAAAAAAGAAAGGATAATAATAAATAAATGGGTAAATAATCAAAGCCCAAACCCATCAAGGCACTTCTTTCAAAATCTAGAAAACCCTATATTCTTTTACCTGTTTCAAAATCAGATTGAGAGAGAGAGAGAAAATCATATGCGACGTCGATTAGAAGTTAGAGCCGTGACCAGGTAGTCGACGTTGATAGGGATGAGAATCGTGACTTTGAATCTCGTGACCGAAAGTGAACGCGAGCTGGATGTCGATGGCTGGGGTGCTCGACTCGTTGTGCGAGGATACGAGATTAAGAAGGTTTCAAGGCAAGAATCGCAACTTGGCTGTGTGAATCAAAGAAATAGGGATCTTAAGGCTAAATTAACACTGGAAGGAAGGTGAATAGCGTTTAATGGTTTATATGAATAATTTTCAAGTTCTTTAAGAATCTACTTGAAATGATGTAATTAACAATCACAGAATCAAAATACAGATAAAAGTAGATATTATAAAAGTAAAAAGGAAAGAACACACCATGAATTTATACTGGTTGGAGTTACCCTACATCCAGTCTCGCATAATTCCTTGTACATATTTATTTTCAACTACTAAATGCAAATACGATATCAATTTCAAGGCTATGAGACACACCCTCCAAAATCCCGACCTTTGGGAAGAGTCACTTGATTTTCGGGCTACAAACACCCACTAGATTTATGGGATACTAAGCACAATCAATTGATTTTACGGGCTACAATCACATCCACTTAGATTTCAGAGATACCAAGTACACCACAAAGTATAAGAGTATGATTTGATAAAGTTTACAGACCCAGATCTTTGATCTTGATTACAATTGATCCTCTAACTCTTGATCAGCAATTTGATCTTGGTTTGAGTGAGAAAGGTGAGAGAAATCAAAAGGTAAATAAAGGAGAATCAAACTAGTAATGAATGGATTTGTTCTTGGTTGAATTTTGGCAGAATTTGGGTAAAAGTTGATTTAGAAATCTGGAGAGTGAAAAGAGGAGAGAACAATAAGAAATAGTTATTAAAAATTCATTTTGAAGTCTGGTATATATAAGAAAATAACAATCATGTCCATTTGCAAAGAGATACGAAGAAAATGCCCTTTCATTCAAATTTGAATTTTGAAAATTACGGCTACTATGTCGATATATGCCTATAGAGTATGTGGACACACTCTTCACAAATTCAGGAAACACTTTAAAAATATTATTTTGAAAATCCGTTGCTTTGTAAAATAATTTGATACTTTATAGAATCATTTAAATATAGCTTGTAATTATTTTAATTAAAATATTATTTAATAAAACTTTATAAAATAATTTTCATAAATTTAATAAGAGTGTTCCATAATATATATAAAAGTGAATATAATAATTATTTATTAAAGTATAAACAAAAATTCAATATATATAAACTTAAAAACGGTAAAATAATATCTTTATAAGTATAAGAGATTGAAAATCATTTTGGAAAATATTTTGAAAAGATTGTTTTAAAATCAGAATATTTGAAAAAAAATTGAAATAAAATTAGAGAAGGCAAGAGAGATTGGGAAAGTGCAGTCAAGGTTTTAACATAAATCTATGACTATATAACTTATCTGGAATATCTTGAAAGTTGAACTCTTCAATACTCATGAGTCTTCATTAAAATCATCTTGAATCTACTTTTGCTACTATATAGTTTTCTTAATCAATGCCTTCCTAATATCCTACACTATATATGTATATATATATATATATATATATATTAATAAAACATTAGTATCTACATTTTATATATAATTTCCTATAGCTGTTATCATCAAAATCACAACCTAAGATACTAACAATCTCCCTCTTTTTGATGATGACAACTCTGTGTATAAAATAATATTACTCCCCTTGAATTACAAAATTACTCCTTAATCTATGCCTAAATTTTATATTCCTTTCCCTTTATCATCAACAAAAACAAACTAAATATAACTCCACTAACAAAGGGACTATAGTAATAATGTTAAGAATGATATATAGGAAATGATGAGTGATAGCACAAATCACTAATAGTAACCATACCAAACTATATATTCATTCAATATCACCATACAAAGTAATCACAATAAATCCTAAACTATACATACAAGTTCAAATTAAACTTGTCAAATCAAAGAAAATATGCATACCACATATTTAAAGAAATCAAAGAAAATCCGATATTATCTTACGTGAATTTCTATTTATTAGGGATTTATGAATGTGACAATGAGGATAATGACGAAAAAAGTTCCCTTTTTGATTGATGAGATTTCCATCTTGATCGAAACATACTTCTCCGATGCATCGGACTTCGTCATCTTCCTCCACATGTTCTTCTTCTTCTTCTTCTTCTTTCTCTTCTTCCTCTTCTTCCGCGTCATCGCTGGCTTGTTTAAAATAGACAAATTTGCAGAATCGTCTTCAATAATTATTGCATTCATAGGATTATCCAATAGATATTTTTGAAATTGCAAAGAATTCTGATTTCCTTCTCTTGTTATTTGTTCATACGAAGTTGCACCACTTGAATTTCAGTGAGCATTTGCAGAATATTCTTCATTTCACCCTCCATTATAATGATCTTGGCCATAGTAGTGTTTTGAAGGGGGACTTGGGTAGGAGAAGGGAAGGAAAACGATGAACGCTCTTCTCTAGAACATTTGGGAGTAGAGAAGATCATGGTTTATTTGTTTTAGAAGTTTAAAATAGGGAGAATACATAAAATTTAACAAGAAAGACAAAATTTGGTTATTATGTAACCACCAATTTGAAATTTGGAGGCAAATTTAAAAATCAGAGATTACCATTATATGTCGACATATGGGGTTATGGTATGTCGACATACATAGTATTATTTGGTTTTTCTTTATATTTTGTAATTTTTACTTCATTATTTTTGTATTTATGATAGAGAACAAAATCCAAACTCTCTCCTTAACTTAGTAAAAGATGTTTGATTCAATGGTTTCATTAATATATCAGCTGTTTGATTTTCAATATTTATAAACTCAAGTGATATTATTTATTTGTTTACAGTATCTCTTAGAAAATGATGTTTTATATCAATATGTTTAGTTCTAGCATGATTAGTTGGAATTTAATATAGATTGATTGCACTTGTATTATCATAGTATATTGGTAATGTAGTGAAATTTGAACCAAAATCTTTTATTGTTGGTTGCATATAGATAACAAATGAGTAGGCTAATACCATTGAAATATATTGCTACTGTAGTAGACAAAGATACATAGTTTTGCTCCTTACTAAACCAAGAAAACGGAGAAAGTCCTAAAAAAGTGACAAGTTCCATTGTACTTTCTCGTTCTGATTTACAACCAGCATAGTCAACATCACTATATGAAATTAACTCAAAGGAGTCTTCTTTTGGGTAAAAGAGTCCATGGTCTAAGGTGTTGTTTACATATCTCAAAATTCATTTTATAGATTTTAAATGAGTTTCTTTTGGTTGAAATTGATATCTTGCATACAGACAAAATCTATGCATTATATTAGGTCTACTAATAGTTATATAGAACAGTGATCCACTCAATCCTCTACACAATTTTTAATCTACATCTTTTGAATTTTCTTCTTTATTCAATTTTCATTAGTTGCCATGGGAGTTGATTTACCCCTAGTATTTAACATACCAAATTTGTTAAATGAATCTTTATCATATTTTTCTTAACTATTAAAAATTCTATTACTTAATATTTCATTTGTAATCCAAAAAAATAATTTAGTTCTCCCATATGACTCATTTCAAATTCCACAACCATTATTTATGAGAATTCCTCATTTAGTTTATCGTTGGTAGATCTAAAAATGAATTTATCTATATATTTATGTATTAACTGAATATCATTTTTATTTATTTTAATAAAAAGTGCACTATCTACTTTGCCTTTTTCAAAATTTGGTTGTAATAGATAGGATTTAAGTCTGTCACACCAAGCTTTTGGAGTCTGTTTCAGACCATATAAAGCCTTCTTAATTTGTAAGTATATTTAGGTAGTTGTGCATCTTCAAAAAGAGGAAGTTGTTCTACATATACATCTTCGTTACTAAAACCATTTAAAAGTGCACTTTTAACATCCATTTGATATAACTTAAGATTATTATGATTTGCGAAAGCAAGTAAAATTCATATATTCTTGCTACGGTGCAAAGGTTTTATCAAATTCTATTCCTTTTTGTTGAAAATAACATTGTACAACTAATCGAGCTTTATTTCTCACAACCTCTCCTTGTTCATTCGTTTTGTTTCTATGTACCCATTTATTTCCTATTATGGATTTATCCTCAAGTCTTGGGACTAGTTCCCATGCATTATTTCTTGTAAATTGATTTAATTCCGCTTGCAAAGCAAGAATCCATGAATTATCGTTTGATGCTTTCATTGGATATTTAGGTTCAATAGTTGAAATAAAAGTAATGGCAGTCATCTTATTTAGTTGGTTTCTAGTTTTAACAACAAATCCAACATTTCCAAGTATATTTCTATAGGAAGATTTTTCAAGTATCTTGTTCTTTTATTTTAATGTGAGTTTTCAAAATTATTATCATTTTTATTTTTGGTAATCTCATTATTACTATTTCGCTTGGATTATCAATATTTCTTCTTTAGCCATATTCAGATTATAAACTTTAAAATTCTAATCTAAAGAGATATGCAATATCCCTTCAATAGTATTAGTGCTAGTTTTGAAAACTCTATAAGCTTTACTTCTATTTGAATATCCAATAAAGGTTTCTTTATCAAATTTAGCATCAGATTTATCCAAATTATCTTTAGTATTTAAAATAAAATATTTACTACCAAAAATTCTAAAGTATAATACTTTAGGCTTTTTATTATAGAATAATTCATATAGTGTTTTCTTAATTAATGGTCTTATTAAAATTCTATTTAATATATAACATGCAGTACCAACTGCTTCAGCCCAAACTAATTTTAGGTAAATTACTACCATTTAGCATAGTTCTAGCGCACTCTAGAATCATCCTATTTTTATGTTCTACCACTCCATTTTGTTGTGCTATTCTTGAAAATGAAAAATTATTACGTTTACCTTTCTTATTGCAGAAATTATTAAAATTTTCATTTTTGAATTCTCCACCATTATCGTTGCGAATAATTTTAATTTTACTAGTTATTTGATTTTGAATTGGTTTAACAAAGATTTTAAACATTTCAAAATCATCACTTTAAGTTTCAAGAAAATCGTGCAGGTAAACCTAGAATATTCATCTACGATTAGAAATAAATATCTACCATGATTTATAAATTGTATCTATGAGGGACCGAAAAGATCAAGGGTAGAGTAGTAGAAATCATATCCTTTGATATAACAGAACGTTTCCTAAGTTTCCTGATTGACATAAATTATTAACTTTAAAATTCAGTTTGGAAAGACCTCTAGCTAGATCATTTTTTGTAATTTTTGATATTAGTTTAAAACTAAAATGACCAAATCTTTCATGCCAAATCCAAGGATCACTTGATTCATCTAAAAGACATAAAACTATCATTTGAGATTTTCATACTTAATATACAGATGTTTCGTTTTTTAATACCTCAAAGAAAATCTTTGACTCATTATCTTCAATATGACATTTATCTTTTACAAATTTAATTTTGAAATCATTATCACATAATTAACTAACACTCTGTAACGATTTGCCTTTTTGGACGTGTTAAGCAGACACACTTGCCAAACTCAAACCATTCGAAAGGGCAGATTATTATGGGGTAAATAAGAAAAGAAAAGGATATAAAAAAATACAGAATCTCGCAGTGGAATGACAAAATATAATAATCAAATAACAGTTCATGAAGCTGTTTTAGAAAACATTTGATTATACTTATACAATACAGAATCAGTGTTACATACAACATGTCAGGACCCGATTCTTCGACTCCCGAATATCTACATCAATACGTCCACTGCATCGAATGCCGATCAGTCGGATGCCGGAAAACCGAACACTGAGGGTTTTAAGAAAGAAGAAAGAGGAAAAGAAGAGAGAAAATAAGAAGATAGAACAGAACGAAATAACAGAACACAACAATATCAGAATCTCACAATCGCAGCGGAACAACATATAATAGATAAATGAATAATCTTTAAACAAAGAACTATATCAGTTATTACATTACATTACATTACATTACATCAGAGTGTACAATGACAACCAATAACAAACAGCGGAAAAGAAATACTATATACTAGTGATTACGCTATGCCATCCATCTTGCCTCCAGCAACTCCTGAATTCCAGAATATTCTGATAAACCTTAACTCTTGACTGCCCGTGTGGAAATTGGTGGGCACCCAGAGTTTAGGAAGGAAAACAATAAACTCCGATCAGTCATGTGACTGGTGTGGGAACTCAAAACAGTTTATTTTTCTTTAAAATCAAATAGAGGAATATTTTTAAATTCAATTCGCAATGCTTTTAAAAATGAGACTACCATAAGACCTCCCGCCACACACACAATGCAAACGCAGACTTGGAGGAGATTTCTTCTTATGTTAGTCAAAGATGCATGATACGCATTAAAAAGAAACATTTGATATTATTACTAGTGCATAGTGTAGGAAACATTTCGAAAGTAGAATATAAATCTTAGCCAGCATAGGTACCATTATAGTATGCTTACTATAGCTACCATATTAGATGGCAGGTTCTACAACTAAAACCGTACAAGTCTCGTATTGTTTCTTTGGATTTCCAACGAATGGTCAGGCCAAGGAACTTCCCATTGCCACATGAGAACGCCTTTGGAAGGACGTCCCTGAGAACCTAACCGGATCTCTGCCAACACAAGGCCGGGTTACCTTTCAAACTAGGTAACAACTGACACGAGTATGCCATCCCCCGGTCCTTTGGGACCTTTATCCGAGAGCTCTCTAATCAACATCACACCATAATAATAAGTGTTTCAACATGAGTAAGCATCTGAGCTCCATACCATGATACCACCCTTTTCCAGAAGGAAATGCACATACCCTAAAGGGAGCTACCCCTCATAACCTTGCCGCATCTTTCCTGTTTTGACCATTCCGGGGTGTGAGGCTCGACGAAGTCACGTCCACAAAGCCACGCTTTATACAAAGTCATGCTTTGGGTCAACAAATGATCATAGAAATGATCACCAAGATAGACGATCAAACAAATGATCCTATCACAAATAATCAACACAATGATCATTTCACAGCAACACTCAGCATGTCACATTACCAAATTGGGAATATATTGCTGATAACCTTCAACTATATAACCTCTGAGCTCGTACGTCTCAGAGAAGGGTGTTAAGCTAAGAGAATAAATTCTCCGCCACCAACAGAAATATATTTGAAAGAAATCGGCTTTATATCTCAATTTGTAATGTCAAACATACTATCCATACAAGTCTGTTCCGGGATCGAACAGAACCGAAGGCACTTACAAAGAAGTCATTGCAATCCGGATAATCTCTAATCACGCCCGAATTTCACATCACATATGGAGATCTCTATACCGGGGATCAGCCAGTGCAGAGACAATCAACAAGAAACCCTTTCATTTTTGAAAATATCCGGTCTTCAACACCGATCTTCAAATGCAATTCATAACGACGTATCACATATTCGGAATGGGTTATATGACCCCAAGGTCCTTTCCTGGTTAACCCGAATAGTGAGCGCTTATTTTTAAAAAAATAAGTGTGGCATTCAATTTCAAGCAAATCACAACAAATACCTATTCAAAGGTAAATTTTGATAGTCGGTTATTGAACTATCAATAGATATGCACAACATCACCAGATTCCAAATAATTTTCCAAATAATTTATTTCCCAAAAATATCTTTACAAGATATATATTTTCAATACTTCAAAAATAAATCAATATTTATTTTTAAACCCAATTTCCCAATTTCATTTATAAATTCCATATTGAATTTACATTCCAAAATATTTATGAATATACGATTTCCATTCGTTTTCAAATATTCATTTTCAATTTATCTTCAAAAAGATAAATTCAAAATATTCACTTAATATTGGAAAAGCGTTTCCGTACTTATTTATTTATAAGTAATTCACAAGTCCTTTTATTTTCTACACCTGGAAAATATTCAATATACTTAAATCGAAATTAAGTATATATTTCATTCTTTAAGGAAATCATTCTCTTAAACATATTTATTTGGGCCAAAACGAATGTTGTGTAAAACATTGTTACGACAACCCAAAATCACTAGTATAGGGATTCGAAATTAAAATAGACATATAAATCCCAATACTATACGAAACATTTCCTTTCGGAAATCATTTATTATAACAACAGTGTTATAATCTACCATTTCCTTCTATTTCTCGAAAACGTCTATTTCAACAATAAATGTTGGAATCTATGGTTTCGATAGTTAATGCATTTTAAAACATCTTTAGATCGTTTTAATTCTATTTAAAACATCACATTCAAAACATTTTCTTTAACATATTATTCACTGTCTAAAACGAGAATATAACTCCATTAACAAGTTACAACAATTTACTTATCAAAATAAGTAGTTTTCGGATTTATAAAACAATGTTTATAAATTCCATTTCTATTTATTTTATAACACTTCCTCTTATAAATTTCCTTTATTAACTTATTCGATTTATAACTCAATTATATATCCAAAGTCCATATTATAAGTTAAATGCTTATAATTTATTTGTTTGCAAAAATCGTTCCTTTAAACTTCATAATTATAAATCTTATAACTTATAAGATTCATTTATTTATCCAAATCTATTCCCTAAATAACTTTATAAATTTTATTTATAAAATTCCATTTATAACTTCACCGTTATAATCCTATAGATTTCATTTATTTACGAAATTCATTCACAATTAATTCTTATAAAAGCTTGTTTTACAATTCTAATATTTTTAATTTATAAATATCGATTTATAAATCTTTTATATGGATCAATTTTATATTATTCTTTTAAAATGTCTTTAACTCCTTTATAATTTATCATTTTGATTTATAAAATAATCAAACTTCATAAATCCTATTTTTAAACTTTTTATGATAAATTCAGAAATCCCAGTTTAAACTATTTTATAAAATCATTAATCCCATATTTTCAAGAATCAACCTTTAACTGTATTCCTCAAAAATCATAATTTTATAATATTAAAATTATAGCGTTTATTTATTTAAGATGAATTAATTCCAAAAATATTTTATAAATGTATATTTCCAAAAATCACTTTTGAAATCTCTTAAAATCAAAATCGTTATTTTTAAACTTCAAAATTTGTTCCGATGATGCAATACATCAAATAGTCAATCACGACTTTCCAATATCATATATCGATATGATAAACAATCAAATATCACAATATCTAAAATCAATAAATATTTGTGAGGAATCTAGTTGGATCCCTCCAATCTGTTTCCCTGCATCCACAGACATTAGCACAATACCCATTCCACTTCGAGGTGGAATATCGCGGTATATGGGATTTATAAAATATAATCCGCTTAATAGGCGGCGCAATAGGGTCTCATCTGCTATACAATGCGGGAAATCAATCAATTGCAATATATACATATGCCAATATATATATATATATTGCTATATATATAGATATATCCTACTATATCTAATATCACAACCAATATAGCAAACAATAAATAACTGCAAATCCAACTTATAAATTTTTGAGTGAGAAGTTCTCACCTTTTCTTTTATTTTGCAATCCATTTCCCATCTTGACTCGATTTTCTTGATTTACACCTTGTATAAATATTTACACAATTTATTAATATTCGAACAAATCGAATAATAATTATTTTTTTATTTGATAATTTTGATTCATCGGTGATTTCATTTTAATAGTTAAATTAACTGATAGTTTTATTTAAACCAGTTTCTTCTTTAATAAATTTATTTTAACTAAAAATTTAATTTAATTAACCAAACTCTCGTTTAATAACTTAATCGATTATAAATTCGATTTTTAACTAAAAATTTCTCTTTAGTAACTATAATAGATACATAAATTAATTATCGTAAACTATTGTTTATAACAACTTAACTAATCATTTCACTTTAAATTAATATCTTTAAATCAATTTCTTTTAAATAATTAAATTTATCTAACTAATGATTAAATTTTATACTAATGATTTTATTTAAACGAATCATAAATTTTTAACTAATTATTTTACTTTAAATTAATATCTTCAAATCAATTTCTTTTAATAAATTTGTTCAACTAAAAATTTAAAATTTGAAACTAAATTCCCTTAAACAAATTAATTTAACTAGAATTTCAAATTGAACTAAATTTCTTTTAAATAATTATAAAAAAAATTAGTTTTAATCTAAATTCCCTTTAAAAATTTATTTAACTAATTTTCCTTTTACAAATTAATTTAAATTAACCCATGATCTTCTTTTAAACTAATTTTCTTCTTTTATCATTATTTTCCTTTTTACTGTACATATAATCACAGTAACTCATTTTACTGTCAATAAACCAACATTCAAATTAATTTTTTTCAAATTTAAATTGAATAACAAATTGTAAATACCTCACAATGTCTCGCTCAAGCACTTGCTGTCGCGACGACCGCATCACCAAAACCCAACACGCGCCGCGACCTCTGCCTCGAGCCTCCCTCGCCTGACAAGCTCGAGTTCGAGCATCGCCGATTTCCAAACCTCATGAGTCGCCACCGTGAACCCTAGCCGCCAGTCGCCTTGAATCGCACGCGCAAGCTTCGATGCTCACCACTGCCCTAGACGCTGTCGCCGCTCCTTCGAATCGCGCGTCACCTCGTACAATCGCGACTTCATCCCTCACGCGAACGCCGACCCCCCACTGACTCGCGCGCCGCCGCACTTGCCACTGCCTCCCCTCGTCGCCTCGCGATTTCGATTTAGGGCTTCGGTCATTTTTTTTTTTACCGAGGAACGAAATCATTTTCGTTTGAACTGAGGAATGAGGGAGAGGGGAAGAGGGAAGAGAGAGAAGGGGGAGGAAATGAAAGCTTTTTGATTTTTGAACGAGAGGGGGGGAAGGGCTTCGGCCATTAAAATTTTCCTCTGTGAATTTGATTTTGAAGGTGAGGGAGAGGGATATTTTTAAACGAGCTCGGCCATGCTTGCACGATTTTTCTTCGTGATTGTAGGCGTGATTTTCTGCGTGTTTTAAGGGAGAACGTGGTGAAGTTTGACTCAAATTTAAATTGAATCTCGATAAAAATTCAATGCGTTTACTCACCGTGTGCTCACATACCAACTCTGAAAAATACAAAATTTGAAATCCGACAATAATTAAGTATTACGGACCCAATGGAACTAGTTTCGTCGAATTCCGAGACTGTGCCTCGGACGGCTATTTTTAAATATCGATCCAAACGATTTAATTTCAAACCTGAACAATTCACTTTCAAATTAAATTTTGAAGCTTCTAAAATCTTCAGTATTATCAATATGAATTTTACTAGCCTTTGAAATATTTTTAATCGGCTTAAAATTGAAGATTCAAATTTTTATTCAACTCTCAATAGATTAAATTCTATAATTTAATCACCAAATTCATAGTTATATTGAAAATTCAATCCAAACCATTATTCAAATATTTAAAATTAATTAAATATTTTCAAATTAAATTGTTCAAAATTCTGGGTCGTTACAATCTTCCCCCCTTAAAAGAATTTCGTCCTGAAATTACAAGTTAAGAAGAATGCCCTTATCCCGTCTATCATTTTTTCACAATCCAATAGTTTTGTCAACTTACTAACCTAAATCTTTTTACTAGAGATTCACTATCATTTCAACTAGCTTTCCAACTTCAATTATAAGTTGCAGACAACATTGTTCTCCTAACAATTCAAATTTAAATTCAAATACAAATTTTAAACTTTCAAAATTTCTCAAAATTTTTCTAACACCCTAAATTTTCGAAAAATTTCGCCAGCATCTCCTTTGCGCGGCTAGCTCGGTACGACTACAAAATGGCACCACGGCCCCTCAGAATCAAAAAGAAAAGAGAAAGCCAAGTGGCTGGAGAAGAAAATCATCAAATTTCATACTGAAATTGAAATACGTACCTTTTTGTCGAGCAATTCAATTTTACCTTTGAAATCAAAATCCCAATTCCTTTATACAACTGTATATCCTGCTATCCATAATATCCAATTCAAACCATTTTGCCAATTCCATTACAAAATTTCCAATATATGCTTCTTATACATTTTTACTTCACTATTGAAGTTACACATTTATTTTCATCCAATTTTACATTTCAATCTCATTTGAATTCAATTCACAATTTCAATTCTATTTGAATTCAATTCATAATTTAAATTTCATTCGAATTCAATTCTCAATTTTAAATATTGAATTCTAACGATTAACTTTCATTTATTAATTCATATTACTACTTTAAATTAGTTTTATTCACTAATTCATTTCAATTAGCAAATTTCTAAATTGATTTGTCGTTAACTAAAAATTTCCAAAAATTTTCAAAAATATTTCTAACTCCCAAAATTCACGGAAAATTTTGGCAGAGTCTCCTTTGTACGGAGGAGCTTTTGCAATTTTACGATATGTATAAATATGTATACATCGACCCACACGGTCGGAAAACAGAAAAACAGTTCATATATCCTATTTTTATTGCGTAGGCGTACCTTATTAGCATTTTTAAGCAAAGCGGCTTATTATTAGCATATTGCGCAACCCAAAATACAGCCAAACGGCTTCCAAAACCTGCACTTACTTAGTTTAACCATGCCAGTGACAAATATGAGAAATCTATTAACATTACATTCATTTTCAATAACAAATATATAGATTTCATTAGCAATACATTCAAGATAAATTTCATTAGCAATACATATGGTTTTAATTCATCTTTAGTCGCTTACGACCAATTCACATGACATTTCCATTAAATCAAGTCGTTTACAACTCATTTTCTTCATTCTATTCATTTATAAGCAAAACGAATTCATACCATTTTAATTGATTCAAAAATCAATTTTATTTGCTTTCATTAACTCATATAATTTTATACAATCTTGTTTGTGTCAAACGACAATTATTTCTATGCAAATTTAATGATATTCATTTAATAGAATATCCATTCTAGTTTATAACTAATTTAAGTTGATGCCAACTCAATTTATTTTAATTCCACTCCAGTTCAATTTGCATTTCATATTTTCATTCGGTTTATTTTATTAACCAAACAAATTTCATTCAAACCTTTTCAAATCTATTCCATTCACTAATTTAATTCAATTAGTACATTCACTTATTCATTTTAAATTTCAATTTCCATATTCAATTCATCTTGAATTTACTTAATTACTAACAAAGGGAATTTCAATTTATTTCTTTTACTTACTTGAATTTATATACAAATTCAAATTTATCTTCAAATTTAGCTCATGACTAAACTTTAATTTTAACCAATTCATTAGTCCATGAATTAATAATTTATCAAGTTAGTTTACTTGAATTCAATCCATTTTATTTCTTATTTAATTCCATATGCTAATGATAATAATTTAATATTATTAACAACCATGCAACCATATACTATAATAATTCATAGAAAATCATTTCTTTTCTATACAAAAATAGTTTTTGGCAAAATTATCTTATTCACCCGATTCAAAAACTATTTTATATTCACTAACAAATACGCGCTCATATCTATTATTACACTCAAACTCATTCTAGAGTACTGCTGACTCTATCTCTAATGAGTAACACCCAACAGAGCCATGGTTGTTGCTTAACCATATGCTCTGATACCACATTGTCAGGACCCGATTCTTCGACTCCCGAATATCGACATCAATACGTCCACTGTATCGAATGCCGATCAGTCGGATGCCGGAAAACCGAACACTGAGGGTTTTAAGAAAGAAGAAATAGGAAAAGAAGAGAGAAAGTAAGAAGATAGAACAGAACGAAATAACAGAACACAACAATATCAGAATCTCACAATCGCAGCGGAACAACATATAATAGATAAATGAATAATCTTTAAACAAAGAACTATATCAGTTATTACATTACATTACATTACATCAGAGTGTACAACAACAACCAATAACAAACATCGGAAAAGAAATACTATATACTAGTGATTACGCTATGCCATCCATCTTGCCTCCAGCAACTCCTGAATTCCAGAATATTCTGATAAACCTTAACTCTTGAGTGCCCGTGTGGAAATTGGTGGGCACCCAGAGTTTAGGAAGGAAAACAATAAACTCTGATCAGTCATGTGACTGGTGTGGGAACTTAAAACAGTTTATTTTTCTTTAAAATCAAATAGGGGAATATTTTTAAATTCAATTCGCAATGCTTTTAAAAATGAGACTACCATAAGACCTCCCGCCACACACAGAATGCAAACGCAGACTTGGAGGAGATTTCTTCTTATGTTAGTCAAAGATGCTTGATACGCATTAAAAAGAAACATTTGATATTATTACTAGTGCATAGTGTAGGAAACATTTCGAAAGTATAATATAAATCTTAGCCAGCAAAGGTACCATTATAGTATGCTTACTATAGCTACCATATTAGATGGCAGGTTCTACAACTAAAACCGTACAAGTCTCGTATTGTTTCTTTGGATTTTCAACGAATGGTCAGGCCAAGGAACTTCCCATTGCCACATGAGAACGCCTCTGGAAGGACGTCCCCGAGAACCTAACCGGATCTCTGCCAACACAAGGCCGGGTTACCTTTCAAACTAGGTAACAACTGACACGAGTATGCCATCCCCCGGTCCTTTGGGACCTTTATCCTAGAGCTCTCTAATCAACATCACACCATAATAATAAGTGTTTCAACATGAGTAAGCATCTGGGCTCCATACCATGATACCACCCTTTTCCAGAAGGAAATGCACATACCCTAAAGGGAGCTACCCCTCATAACCTTGCCGCATCTTTCCTGTTTTGACCATTCCGGGGTGTGAGGCTCGACGAAGTCACGTCCACAAAGCCACGCTTAATACAAAGTCATGCTTTGGGTCAACAAATGATCATAGAAATGATCACCAAGATAGACGATCAAACAAATGATCCTATCACAAATAATCAACACAATGATCATTTCACAGCAACACTCAGCATGTCACATTACCAAATTGGGAATATATTGCTGATAACCTTCAACTATATAACCTCTGAGCTCGTACGTCTCAGAGAAGGGTGTTAAGCTAAGAGAATAAATTCTCCGCCACCAACAGAAATATATTTGAAAGAAATCGGCTTTATATCTCAATTTGTAATGTCAGACATACTATCCATACAAGTCTGTTCCGGGATCGAACAGAACCGAAGGCACTTACAAAGAAGTCATTGCAATACGGATAATCTCTAATCACGCCCGAATTTCACATCACATATGGAGATCTCTATACCGGGGATCAGCCAGTGCAGAGACAATCAACAAGAAACCCTTTCGTTTTTGTAAATATCCGGTCTTCAACACCGATCTTCAAACGCAATTCATAACGACGTATCACATATTCGGAATGGGTTATACGACCCCAAGGTCCTTTTCCGATTAACCCGAATAGCGAGCGCTTATTTTTAAAAAAATAGGCGTGGCATTCAATTTCAAGCAAATCACAACAAATACCTATTCAAAGTCAAATATTGATAGTCGGTTATTGAACTATCAATAAATATGCATAACATCACCAGATTCCAAATAATTTTCCAAATTATTTATTTCCCAAAAACATCTTTACAAGATATATATTTTCAATACTTCAAAAATAAATCAATATTTTTTTTTAAACCCAATTTCCCAATTTCATTTATAAATTCCATATTCAATTTACATTCCAAAATATTTATGAATATACGATTTCCATTCGTTTTCAAATATTCATTTTCAATTTATCTTCAAAAAGATAAATTCAAAATATTCACTTAATATTGGAAAAGCGTTTCCGTACTTATTTATTTATAAGTAATTCACAAGTCTTTTTATTTTCTACACCTGGAAAATATTCAATATACTTAAATCGAAATTAAGTATATATTTCATTCTTTAAGGAAATCATTCTCTTAAACATATTTATTTAGGCCAAAACGAATGTTGTCTAAAACATTGTTACGACAACCCAAAATCACTAGTATAGGGATTCGAAATTAAAATAGATATATAAATCCCAATACTATACGAAACATTTCCTTTCGGAAATCATTTATTATAACAACAGTGTTATAATCTACCATTTCCTTCTATTTCTCGAAAACGTCTATTTCAACAATAAATGTTAGAATCTATGGTTTCGATAGTTAATGCATTTTAAAACATCTTTAGATCGTTTTAATTCTATTTAAAACATCACATTCAAAACATTTTCTTTAACATATTATCACTGTCTAAAACATGAATATAACTCCATTAATAAGTTACAACAATTTACTTATCAAAATAAGTAGTTTTCGGATTTATAAAACAATGTTTATAAATTCCATTTCTATTTATTTTATAACACTTCCTCTTATAAATTTCCTTTATTAACTTATTCGATTTATAACTCAATTATATACCGAAAGTCCATATTATAAGTTAAATGCTTATAATTTATTTGTTTGCAAAAATCGTTCCTTTAAACTTCATAATTATAAATCTTATAACTTATAAGATTCATTTATTTATCCAAATCTATTCCCTAAATAACTTTATAAATTTTATTTATAAAATTCCATTTATAACTTCACCATTATAATCCTATAGATTTCATTTATTTACGAAATTCATTCACAATTAATTCTTATAAAAGCTTGTTTTACAATTCTAATATTTTTAATTTATAAATATCAATTTATAAATCTTTTATATGGATCAATTTTATATTATTCTTTTAAAATGTCTTTAACTCCTTTATAATTCATCTTTTTGATTTATAAAATAATCAAACTTCATAAATCCTATTTTTAAACTTTTTATAATAAATTCAGAAATCCCAGTTTAAACTATTTTATAAAATCATTAATCCCATATTTTCAAGAATCAACCTTTAACTGTATTCCTCAAAAATCATAATTTTATAATATTAAAATTATAACATTTATTTATTTAAGATGAGTTAATTCCAAAAATATTTTATAAACGTATAATTCCAAAAATCACTTTAGAAATCTCTTAAAATCAAAATCGTTATTTTTAAACTTCAAAATTGGATCCGATGATGCAATACATCAAATAGTCAATCACGACTTTCCAATATCATGTATCGATATGATAAACAATCAAATATCACAATATCTAAAATCAATAAATATTTGTGAGGAATCCAGTTGGATCCCTCCAACCTGTTTCCCTGCATTCACAGACATTAGCACAATACCCATTCCACTTCGAGGTGGAATATCGCGATATATGAGATTTATAAAATATAATCCGCTTAATAGGCGGCGCAATAGGGTCTCATCCGCTATACAATGCGGGAAATCAATCAACTGCAATATATACATATGCCAATATATATATATTGCTATATATATAGATATATCCTACTATATCTAATATCACAACCAATATAGTAAACAATAAATAACTGCAAATCCAACTTATAAATTTTTGAGTGAGAAGTTCTCACCTTTGCTTTTATTTTGCAATCCATTTCCCACCTTGACTCGATTTTCTTGATTTATACCTTGTATAAATATTTACACAATTTATTAATATTCGAACAAATCGAATAATATTTTTTTTTATTTGATAATTTTGATTCATCGGTGATTTCATTTTAATAGTTAAATTAACTGATAGTTTTATTTAAACCAGTTTCTTCTTTAATAAATTTATTTTAACTAAAAATTAAATTTAATTAATCAAACTCTCTTTTAATAACTTAATCTATTATAAATTCGATTTTTAACTAAAAATTTCTCTTTAGTAACTATAATAGATACACAAATTAATTATCGTAAACTATTGTTTATAACAACTTAACTAATCATTTCACTTTAAATTAATATCTTTAAATCAATTTCTTTTAAATAATTAAATTTATCTAACTAATGATTAAATTTTATACTAATGATTTTATTTAAACGAATCATAAATTTTTAACTAATTATTTTACTTTAAATTAATATCTTCAAATCAATTTCTTTTAATAAATTTGTTCAACTAAAAATTTAAATTTTGAAACTAAATTCCCTTAAATAAATTAATTTAACTAGAATTTCAAATTGAACTAAATTTGTTTTAAATAATTATAAAAAAAATTAGTTTTAATCTAAATTCCCTTTAAAAATTTATTTAACTAATTTTCCTTTTACAAATTAATTTAAATTAACCCATGATCTTCTTTTAAACTAATTTTCTTCTTTTATCATTATTTTCCGTTTTACTGTACATATAATCACAGTAACTCATTTTACTGTCAATAAACCAACATTCAAATTAATTTTTTTCAAATTTAAATCGAATAACAAATTGTAAATACCTCACAATGTCTCGCTCAAGCACTTGCTGTCGCGACGACCGCATCACCAAAACCCAACACGCGCCACGACCTCTGCCTCGAGCCTCCCTCGCCTGACAAGCTCGAGTTCGAGCATCGCCGATTTCCAAACCTCGTGAGTCGCCACCGTGAACCCTAGCCGCCAGTCGCCTTGAATCGCACGCGCAAGCTTCGATGCTCACCACTGCCCTAGACGCTGCCGTCGTTCCTTCGAATCGTGCGTCACCTCGTACAATCGCGACTTCATCCCTCACGCGAACGCCGAACCCCCACTGACTCGCGCGCCGCCGCACTTGCCACTGCCTCCCCTCGCCGCGTCGCGATTTCTATTTAGGGCTTTGGCCATTTTTCTTTTTGTTTTTTTTTTACTGAGGAACGAAATCATTTTCGTTTGAACTGAGGAATGAGGGAGAGGGGAAGAGGGAACGAGAGAGAAGGGGGAGGAAATGAAAGCTTTTTGATTTTTGGACGAGAGGGGGGGAAGGGCTTCGGCCATTAAAATTTTCCTCTGTGAATTTGATTTTGAAGGTGAGGGAGAGGGATATTTTTAAACGAGCTCGGCCATGCTTGCACGATTTTTCTTCGTGATTGTCGGCGTGATTTTCTGCGTGTTTTAAGGGAGAACGTGGTGAAGTTTGACTCAATTTTAAATTTAAATTTAAATTGAATCTCGATAAAAATTCAATGCGTTTACTCACCGTGTGCTCACATACCAACTCCGAAAAATACGAAATTTAAAATCCGACAATAATTAAATATTACGGACCCAATGGAACTGGTTTCGTCGAATTCCGAGACTGTGCCTCGGACGGCTATTTTTAAATATCGATCCAAACGATTTAATTTCAAAACTGAACAATTCACTTTCAAATTAAATTTTGAAGCTTCTAAAATCTTCAGTATTATCAATATAAATTTTACTAGCCTTTGAAATATTTTTAATCCACTTAAAATTGAAGATTCAAATTTTTATTCAACTCTCAATAGATTAAATTCTATAATTTAATCGCCAAATTCAAAGTTATATTGAAAATTCAATCCAAACCATTATTCAAATATTTAAAATTAATTAAATATATTCAAACTAAATTGTTCAAAATTCTGGGTCGTTACACAACAAAGATAAATAACAGTGCAGCAGAATAGTATGATGCAGTGGGAATAATATAATAATAGTAGTACAAATGCTTCGTCTTCGTCCGCCAAAAATAATGTATTCAAATCCTAAAATGCTCAGGCTGACCCGAGCTAATTGACAAGACCAAACACTCAAATCAGAACTCAAAGGTCTTATGTAAGTTAAATCAATGGTAGTTATGCGTGTGACGGCGTCAGAGATGTTTACGGGGTATGACATCTCCTATCCAGTGTCTAACATGAGTGCAGTAACTTAAGAGATGTACGAGATTCACATCTCCTAAGAATCCGTTAAACTATCTACTATGTAGTACAATACGCTATTATAATATTCTATAGTAAAGTAAATGTATTAAAAAAGCATTAAGGCATTACCCATAACCCCACTAACACATTTTATATATTGTCATAGTCTATATAGTACCGCAAGCTCCTCCGAGAGGTTTACACAGAGGGCACGGCATAGGTATGGTACAAAAAAAACTCGTAGAAGGCGCACTAGGGCATGTGAACATGACATTCGACCCAATGCCAGGGTAGATATACCAATTGTGGATCCGGACTGGTGTTAACGCATAGCAGTTACTACCGCCCACCTTGGACACACTCCCAAATCAAAATCAAAGGGTGGCCACCAAATAAATTAAAAAATAATAGAATGATATCGAAGAAATATGCCTGATAGGAGGAATGACCTCACTTGGCGCGATATGGCTCCTGTTTTAGTCACATCTATGCTGACTCACGATGTTAGGGTCACGTCATACCTCATAAAGAAATCATCCACCAAACCATCTTACTTCGTTTCTGGAATCTCCACTACATACATAGTTGTTAAAGTGGTTTTCGATATTGGCAGAGAGTATGACAATATCTGATCTCGGACTCTTTAACAACCAATCGCTTATTACACACTGGATTACTCTTTTAAATTTCCAAAATAAATTCATAGTTGATATCAAAATATTGTATTCAATTCAAACCATATCACTTTCGAAATCATATATACTTTCGAAATCATATTTACAAAATAGCTTAAACCCTTATTTCAAAATCATCATATTTATTCTAAATATGTCATATAAATCGCAACATAGGTTACTTCATCATTTCATCATATTTTCTTTTAAACAAATGAATTTGAAAATAACACTTCCCTTTTACCGAGTCTAAAAATTTAGAAAATAGTTTAAAAATTTTCAAGTTTTGGTAGAGTCTCCTTTGTACGGAGAGGCTCGGGAGAATGATAATATCAATAATCACAATATATTTCATAATTTTTCAAAGTAATATGTCCAAACAGTGGGAAAACAATATAATATCGCTGTAGAACTATAATCTGAGAACATACATATTGTCGAGCATGCAACACTTATTTTATGAAACCAAAAGCAGTAGCAATTGCTTCCATAACCTATTTTCACTTATATAATCCAAAGGAGTTAATAATCATATAAAATGAAATGTTTAATTTGTTTCAATAAATTACAAAGCAAATCAATGCAACAATCAATATAACATAACAGTAATCACTTGCAACTAAAAGCATACAATTATCACATGAAATTAATGAAATCAACCATCCATTCATAGTAAACAAAACAAATGGTTTTGTTCGGGTTTAGACACTTTTAAATTGCATAGAATGGCAAATAAACTATTAAGCATACCACACACTCAACAGTCTTAGATAAAACTCAACAAATTATTCATACATCCAAACAATTAGAAGTATCTTTTTCCAAACAGCCATAACTCAAAACAAGCAAAAAATTCCAACATTATTTAGGTTTATGTTTACATATTTCTTTTCATATCATTTATTGTTTTGTTTTTTTCACATTCATAAAATGATTTACTTCTTAAATTTACATTTATTTCTTAAATTTACATTCATTTCTTAAATTTACATTTATTTCTTACAAAAATTCACTTCCCATTCATCCAATACTTAATTCCATCCTATATGCATTCATTTATTTTCATACATTATTTACATTTCTTACATATGTTACTCATATATAATTTATTTTAAACATATGTAAGAATATTCTTAGAGTACTATATAAGTTTCTTTGAAAATAATTTCACATTCATTCATTTAGTACTTATTTTCATTTACTTTCATCCATTACTTACAAAATTCATTTTTCATTTATTCATATAATAAAATTTCTTTTGATTACCTTTACATTCATTTCTTACATAAGATATTACCTGTAACATCCCGCCTTTTCACACGATTTAAATCGACACACATGCCAATTCAAACCATACGGAATGGCGGATTGTTATAGGGTAAATAAGAAAAACAGAGAAGGGAAAAAACTAAACAGAATCTCACAACGGAAGGATAAAATATAATAATAAATATACAGTTCACAAAAACTGTTTACAAGGCATTTGATTCTTCTTTACACAATAAATATCAGAGTTCACATACCAATAAATATCAATGCAGCGGAACACAGTGTGTAGTGGAACCATATAATATAATAATAATAATGAAATCTTTGTCTTCGTCCTCCAGAAATAAAGTCTTCAAATCCTGAAACGCTCGGACTGACCCGAGCGAATTTGAAAAGACAAAAACACTCGAGTCGGAACTAAAAGATCTTATGTAAGTTAAATTAGCAGAAATAAATATGAGTGCAGTAACTCAAGAGATGCTCGGGATTTACATCTCCTAAGGATCCGTTAAACTATTTACTATGTAGTATATTGCGCTATTATAATAGTGTCTAATTGTAAAATAAACTTACTTTTAAATAGCATTAAGGCTTTTACATTTTCCACCTTAACACGTAATAGTCCCAGTAGTCCATCCAATATCATAGTCCCTCCTGATCGGGAAGCCACCAGAGGATACCACACGGGCTACGGGAGAAATCCAAACTCGTACAAGGCTCGATAGGGTAGGTGACATGACACAACTAGGCAATGCCAGGGTAGATATACCAATTGCTATCCGGGCTGGTGGAAACGCGCAGCGCGCAGCTGCCGCCCACCTCGAACAAACTCCCCCAAAATCAAAAATAAAGGTGGCCACCGAATCAATCCAAAGTCAAAGTATAGTATCGAAGAGGAGTGTCCGATCAGAGGAATGACCTCATTGGCCCGAGAATCGCTCCTGTTTTAGCCACCTTATGCCAACTCACGGGAGTTGGGTCCACGTATTTACCTCAAAGGAAACGCCGCCACCAACCTACTTCATTCTGGAATCTCCACCGCGTACACGGTTGTTAAAGTGGTTTTCGGAGTTGGCAGAGAGTATGACAACTTCCGATCCTGGTCTCTTCAACAACCAAACGTCATTATAACACCGCGGTCATTTAAAATAATTTATGCTTTTAAAACCCGAATAAAATATCCATTTCAAAACCATATAAATATGATATCATTTCCTTTTAAAACCCAAAACAATATGATATCATCTTTATTTTCCAATATATTCTTTTCCAAAATCGTAGGGTTTTCAAAGAAAAAATATTTAGAAATCAAAACTCTTGAATATAATATTTTCAAATTATACTACCTTGAAAATCATAACTTTGAAACAAGTTTCCATTTCTTAAATGGTTAAATATTAAATTACTTTTATAAAACAAAATAGCTTCTTTAGATTTCACAAATCAATTTCAAATATCGATTTAAACTACCAAATACCATTTCAATTTTTATGTTTCAAAGCTTTAAATATTTTCACCATTTCAAAAACAACTCATTTGACAAATCCATATATATTAAATTGAATTACTTATTTTTTTTAAACTTGAAATCTTTACTTAACGAATTCAATATAATTTAAGAAACCTTTAACTTCACATGACTGGAAAATCTTTTAATTTATTATATATTCATTTAAATCAACCTGATATTCATTTAAATCACTCTTATAACAACCCGCATATTTATCGATTTTATATTTAAATATTTTATTTAAATATTTTATCGTTAGTCGGATTTTAGTCCGAAAAGCTACTTTTTGCAAACATCCGAATTAGGACTCGAGACCACCCCCATTGAGTTCAAAATGCCGTTTGCGACCTTTTTGAGTATAAGCTTCGATATGTTTGGAGAAAGTTGAATTTTGCTACTTTTTCCTTTAGGCTTTGGTTTGGGCTGAACCCACTTACTAACTCAGACCCAATCCCCCTCTCCTCTTCATTACTTTGTTCTAACCTCAAACTCAAGCTCCAACTGAAAATGGTGGAGAGGAAAGGGAATTAGAAGCTCCAAAACCCTAGTTCCTCTTGCTAGCTCAAGTTCTTGCTCCAAACTAATAGAAGAACCCATTGGTAAGCTTCTCTTCTTCTTCTCCAACTCTTTCTCTCTTCAATTTCAGAAAATATCCTAAACCTAATTTAGGAAAATATGTGTTTTATTCTTAGATTGAAGCTTGTTGAGTAAGAGTGAAGAGTGGTTAGCCTTTTCTTTGCATTTGAGCTTCTTCTTCTTGTTCTTGAGTTAAAAAGGTGAGATTTTTATCTCACATCTATGCTTATATTTATCTTCGATTGTTAGGTATGAATTCCTAACACTTATTCGTGAGCATTTACTTTTGGTTTGGATTGAATTGGTGTATATTCCAATTTTTTTGTGTTTTGAGTTCAATTCGTTAAAAATCCTAACTTTTATGTTTGAACATGTTTTTTTGAGATGCATCGAAGAGCTTATAGGGCCGGGTAGTCGATTGGCATAATCCCTTAGCGCCGTTGCTCGAGAGAATGCAATTTGGACAAGATTGAACCTCATTTGCAATAGGCTGGGAACAGGTTCGGTTGACCGACCCCTCTGGTCCGGTCGACCGACCTGCTTCCAAGTGCCTAAGCACTTTCTGTTTTAAGGTTCGGTCGACCGACTCAGGGAGTCCGGTCGACCGACCTGATGATTTTTGCCAGATTAGCCTATTTTGCTAATCCGTTTGAATATCCAACTTTAATCGATTCATGTTGTCTCCCTTTTGTTGTTGTCATTTATTATCGACTTTGATGACTTATTTTCTTTGGGAATTTTAGATATATCTACTTTGATGGATTTTATATCGATTTCATTGGATTTTATTCACGTGTTCGAACGTGAATCTTTGTGATTGATTGTTCCTACAATCTTCTTTGTGATTTGTCACTTTAAAAATATAAAGGTTTTCTATACTAGTAGTAAATATCAAAACTCTTTCTTCAAATGATTTCAACACTATTTTATTACAAAGCTCGTTTTCTCAAACCGATTTTCAATCTATTAGTATATACAAACCTTTACCTCACTCGTATGAGAAATCCAATTAAACGACTTAGTAAAACGGGTGGTATGAAACGCTTGCGTTTACTTCGTCGGTTAATTCTTGGACTTGTTCAATTGAATCTCTTGTGACAATTTTCTAGTGGAGATCTACAATTTGTTCGTAAATATTTAAGTTAAGCTAGTGGTTATGGGACATGAAGCTAAGCTCATATATTTACTAGCTTATTGTAATTGACACTTCCCTTTGATCATGACGATCATCTTATGTTTTAGACTAGCATTGAGCAATGTCTTAGAGTTTTTGGTTCATCGGATGTCCCGCTGTACGACATCGTTGTTCCCTTTGATTGTGATTTGGTTCATCGGATGTCCCGCTGTACGACGTCGTTGTTCCTTTTTCTTGTGATTTCTGGATTTCGTGTGTTGATTTCTGGAATTTGTGTTTCACCAACTTTTACGATTGGCATGGATATATATATGTCATTTATTGTGGCTTGGTGAATGAAATCAGGAGTATGACATTCCTTTTTATCTTGAGTAGATTATTGTGATATTGATTAATCTCTTGTTGATTTTCAATTACTTATTTATCACAGCTTGGCATTGTGATTATTATATGTTTACGTCATATCTCTTATTATATATCACTTCATCTGATATTTATAGCTAGACTGATCTGTTTATTATTTTCTTCTTAAATAATACTCGGGTCAGACTGAGATATTACAGGTGCTTCCTCATGGCTTCCTATCCGGAACCATCTTCCGACTTTTGGCTAACTACTCTAGTTTTGTAGTTTTTGTTGTATACATTTGAGATACAGACTCTATGGTGTATACTTATTCTTTTGTCTAGCACTGGTATATATTCCGTTGTATTATTGTGGATCCTTTTGACCACTACTCTGATGTACACTTTCATGTGTAATATTCATATCTATTTCCGCCTTTGTGATATGAATTGTCTGTGACTGATTTATGTTATGTTTATTTCTATATTTGTTTCCGAAGACCTTTATAGCCACTCTGTAGTAGCTTTGAGTTTGTGTCGGTGTGTCGGATTTCCTCTTGATAAAGAAAATGCATGTTATACTATCTGACATATCGATGCTCGCGCAAAGCAATTACACAGATGGTCGCTCCTCAACAGCCTTATTCTCCGTGCTAGTCGACAGCATTACGCCGTAGTGTTCTTGGCTAGCGTGGGTATAGAGGTGGGGCGTCACAACTCTACACAAAAATCAAGTTATAAAAATCATATTCTTTTAAAATTCTAACTTTTCATCAAATTTCAATTTAACTTAATATTCATCTTTCAATCTTGTTCTCTTTTAAGTCATTAAAACTCCAGAAATTAAATTTTAAATAAATTCTTAATCGTACTTGATCCCGAAAATCAAACTTTATTTTATACTTCAAATCAAATTTATACAAAGCTTAAAACCTGAAAATTACTATATATATATAAATAACCAAATCAATATCCATAAACCATATATATATAGCTTTACAAAACCAAAAATATTTCAAAATATATTTTATATATACCGCGGTGCCTGTATAAAATTTTCTACCCTATGGTCAAGTGATACGGATGTTTATCATTTCAATCCGCAATTCAAAATAAAAATGCGGTTGTATATCATTTCAAACCGCAATCCCGAATGAAATGAAATGCATAGCAACTTGCAATTAATAAAATTAATCATCCATTCATCCATTTATCACAGTCGTCATCCAATTTCAAACAATCATCAATATATAACAGGTGATAAATAATGGTATCAATTACCAGTTTATACTCAAAATAAATTTAATAACTGTTAATTGGCAGTTTATATGCAAAAATAAACGTAAATTTAACTGGCAGTTAATATGAAATAAAAATTTAACATAACTATGACTGGCAGTTAATATGCAAATAAATAAATTCTAACTGTCAAATTTATATGCAATAAATTAATTAACAGTTATATTAAATAAATGCGATTTAACAGAGATAATGAATAAAACATGCCAAACAATCATAAATAAATCTCTACTCATATTTAAAGTCAAATTAACAAACATAAGAAATTTTAGAAGTTGTGAGTGGGTTAAAACACTCACCTTTTGAATTTAAATCAAATTTAAATCGAATTTAAACCCAAAAATTCGACGGTCTCCTAATCTGTCCAAACTAGTGTCAAAAGATCTGGAATTTTATTACGATCCTAATAAAAAAAATCTCGCGTGAAACGGAGTTCGTAGGAGAAAGTTATACGCATTAATGGTGATTGAAATTTCAAAAAAAAAGAATAGGAAAAAAAGAACACCTTCAAGCGCCACGTCATCCCCCTTTCTTTCCCTCTCCCCCTCATGCGTTTTGCTTCCAGATTTTTCTGAGAATTTTGAATTTTAGCCTTTGATTTGGTTTAGAATTTTTATTTGGATCTAAGATTTGTTTGTCTGCCACTGAGGAGGAGAAGAAGGAGCTGATGAAATTTTACACGCAGACAAATGAGAATAGGCGGAGGCTAGGGTTTAGCGGGGTATTTATAGATGAAGTTGGAATAGACAGATGGATCCGAATTTAAATGAATTCACAATTTGTCAAATTTAAATTCCAATAATCCATTTATTTGATTTTTAGATCTTATTATGAATAAATGGTCAACTTACCATTCCTATCATTTCTGATTGCAATTAGCTTCAAATTTATTAACCAAACCTCCATATCAAACAAAGGTTTATTGCAAAAAATTTAGTGTTTACCTTTAATTAAAGTAAATTCAGTAAATTATAAAATCTTATTTCAAATGAAATTTTATACCATTCGTATTCAATTCTCTTTATTAAATCAATCATCATCTTATGTATATATTTAACATTAGTATATATCAATTTACCCCAATTAAATAAAATTTTATTCCCAAATTGATTTACAGCCTTATATAACATTTGAATTTTATTCCCAATTCATAAATTACTACCTTAACTAAATTTTACGTTTCCCTTTTAATTACATTTTCACCTTACGTTACTACATTGATTATCCTTAAAGTAACGTCTATTATTAATAACAATATTATAATTACTTACCATTTTGTTTCATAAATTAATCTATTTCATCTAAATTCTTATCTATGTAATATTTCAACATTTAATTTAATCAAATGTAATTGTTTTCCAATACGTTAATAACTTTATTTCCAAGCCTTATATTACAACAAACTATCCAATACGAAAGTCTTAACATTGTTACAAATACTACTTTAATTAACATTAACGCAATACTCAATTAAAAATTATTGTAACTGATTTCAAAATTGTAAATTAACAAGCTACCAAAATAGGCAACATACAATAATCGTACTATAACCTTTAGTCACATTAATACGCTTTTATTTCTCAAAATCAAAGTTCCCATTTAACTAAATCTCCATAAATGAATTTGACGTTATCTTCAATAAGTACTTTATATTAACATTAATGTAAAAATTTATTTACATCTATTGCAATCGATTTAGTAATATTTTCTCAATATTTAAAATGATTTAACAAATTTTATATGTCAATTAATTAAAGATTAAATCAATATAAATCTTCAATTTCGTAAAATTCAAAATTGTAGATAAATTTCCAAAATTTCCTTTTTATTGAATTAACCTATATTTATTCCATTCATAAATTTCCAATACAAGGGTTTACCATCGGATTTAAAAATATCACATAATTTTCCAGTTTTCAACTTAATTTTTATATTCAATAGAGGTTAAATACTTGATTTCATTCCTTTGCACTACATCCAATTATTATAAATTAAATCAATTAACTTACTATTTAAAAAAATTCAAATTCTAAAATTCATTACATATCATACCATCAATTTATGTAACCTTTAATCCATTCCAAATTCTACCAATTTCAATAAATTAGAACTTCACACCTTGCTTACCTTAATTTGGATTGTACTACACTTATTATATTTGCCAAATAGATACATTGATTTCAGTTAACTATCCTCTATAACTTCTTTCTTGGTTTCATTCTTCTTATTTCCCAAATTACAATCTTGCATTAAGTGTACGTTTCTAACTTAAACTTATATTCAATTATATAACTGTCGTTTTAATAAATTGTATTGGATTGAATTTGGTTAATTAACCGGTTGCTTTAAATTGCTTATTGTAAATTTTTATTGCTCAAGAGCAAAAAATAAACACTTTCCATTATTATACCAATTTGAAGCCCATTCTAGTTATTCTTTATTAATAATTCACACAATATTAACTTCGTACAAGACATCCAATTTCTTATTATTCAATATAACTTAACAGTCTATATAGATTCATTTAATTGCAATAAATCATACTATCGTAGTTGAATCCAATTAAATAAATAAATGTTGATTCCTATTCGTTTATTCAACATTTGTTTACGTTTTATTCCTTTAATACTTCTACATACATCCTGGATTTGTATAAATGGTTATAACGTGAAATTTTGTCTACTTCACATTTTAAATTAAGGTTTCTAAAAATCCAATTAATATTATTTCCTTGGTCCAACACCTTTTTACCCAAATTTATATTAATATAACCTAAATTAGGTTAATCCCTATTGATTTCCCCTTCTAATTTATTAGACCCTCTTAATGTAATAGTTAAACATTAATTTCACTTATTTGCAATAAATCCCCAAATTGGATTTCAATTTCAAATAAATAAATAAATCTTGGTTTTTCACTTCTTAAATCACCCAAACGTCATATTAAAATAAAGTTAACATTGATTGCATCTTATAGAATTAAGAAACTACAATGACAAATCAAAACTACACTAACTACCCAAATTTAGCCAAAAGTTTTCAATCCATTTCACATTAAAGTTTATCAACCACCCAAATAGGTATCTTACAATGGTAACTATTCAACTTTTAATTACCCTTAAGTTTTATTTCAGTTGTTCTCATTTATTCCTTACCAATGTTCGTTATCATTTATAATGTTATGTCAGTTTCCTATTTTGTTGCAATATTTTTATTTATTCACTCATTACTGCATAACTTCATTTATTCCATTTACACTTCCGTTACTTTATAAATAATCGTTAAAATAACATTTATATCAATTTATTTAGATAATGCATACGAATTTGTTATCATACCCATAAATTTACACTTAACAAATTTAATGCCTACCCTATAATTTCTATCTTCACATTATATTCAGGTACAATTCTTACACCATTTTATTTATTGAAAACTTTATTTATATTACAAACAAAGACTTAAATTACCATTCATATATGTTATTTTAGCCTTCATTTCAATATTAATTTATAATTTTTTTTCTACAAAATTTAATTACAGAACTTATTAATTTAACCCAATTAAACTCACGAAATCTACGGGTCGTTACACTCTCCCCCGCTCAAAACTTTTCGTCCCCGAAAAGGAAAAGAAGGGAAAAGAAGAATTTAATAACAATACATCTTATCCAAAATATTTAACTTATAAACAATAAGTTACTAAATTTATTACTTTAAACAAAATATACCCGTTTTATAAACATTATATCTTTTTATACTTAAATAAATAAAGTTTGGATAAACATTTCAAAAATTTCTAAGTCCAAAATTTACGGAAAATTTTGGCAGAGTCTCCTTTGTACGGAGAGGCTTGGGAGAAAATATAATATTAAATATAACAATATACAACATATATTTTTCAAATTAAATATCCCTACACGGGAAAATATATAAAATAGCGCTATAAACCGTAATCCGAAACGTACCTATTTGTCGGGCAATTTACGCTTAATTTATGGAACCAAAAGCAGCAACAATTGCTTCCATAACCTGTATTTCACTTATAAAATCCAAAGGGTTAACAATTTATATAAAGTGAAATATTTAAGTGGTTTCAATCACTATCAACAAATTAATACGACAACCAACAATTTCAACAAACAGCATACACAACAAATACAAAACAACCATTCAAATCAAACAAACAAATAGTTGTTCGGGTTCACAACTTTTAAGTTATACGGAATGAAGAATAAACCATCAAGTGCGTCATTTACTCAACAGTCTTAGATTAAACACAACGGATTATTCATCCATCCCAACAAGATTAAAGTTCCCTTACCTAACAACTCCAAACCACGACAAACAACAATTTCAATCTACAAATCAAATTAACTTATTATAAATTTTATTTCATACATTAGTTGTTTGATTCTTTTCATTTATTTCATTCAATTTTATTTCCATTTTATTTCTTTCAATTATATTCAGAAATAACTCTACCTTATTTCTTAAATTTACAATTTCTCTTTATTATATTACATTCATTTATTTTCACTTTAATTACTTAAGTTTATAATCGTTTATTTACCATACTTACCTTTAATTATATTTACTTGGTAAAATTTCAATTATAACTTCAGCTTATAACATTAAATTCTCATTAACAGCAATTTCATTGAATACTTCATTACCTACCTTTACTTGTACAATTTTCATTACATTTCCAATTAAACATTTCAACTTTTAATATTTGGTAAGTTATATAAGTTATTTAAGAGTATAATTTTAAGTTATACAAGTTTGTTCTATTTCCTTAAATTAAATTAAAGTTCAATAATAGTAATCTTTATTTCATAGGTTACAAATTTCCAATTTCATTTAATACCATTTTTACTTTACTTAAAGTTTCAAATTTTCTACACTTAATTGTCCTATTAATTAACTGGAACCTAAGAACCAAATACCGGGTTTCATTTTAAATCATTTAAAATAATAGATAGATATCTACACTTAACATATATATCCAATTATAATTAAAACGATAAAATTACTTAACAATTCTGCAGTAAATTACTAGAGTGGCCTTCCCACTTCGAAACTCTAAAAGAATGTCGATGATGCGTGCACTCATCACCGAAATTATTTTCCAGCGACAGAGAGGAAAGTACAAAACTTATTTTCTCCAAAAATCTTCTTTAAAACAATTTCTTTTAAATTATATTAAATATTTATATCATAAAATACTTATAACAATATTATTATATTCCAAATCATCTGAAAGAAGTTTTCAAAAACCTCGGAACTTAAGTTCTAAATTCCCAAATTACATTTATTTATTTTTAATCTTATTTACCTATTATTTATAAATTTTATTCCTAACAACCAATATATTGCAACCAAATATAGATATCATTTGAAAATTTTATTTTATATATAGAAAATATAATAGGCAAAATTATTTCATTCACCTATATTAAAAACAAATATTATGTCGGTCTGTCCTATTAAGTGTTTAAAAATTCCTATTGATGTCACAGCGTCCCATGCACCAACCAGGATTTATAAATACCAAACGGAACAAATTAACACAATATTAAAACCTTTTATAACACTAACTAATACGTTCTCTCATATATATACACTCAGCGACTCCCATAGGGTATTACTACCCTATTAGTAAAGAGTCAAACCCCACAAAGCTAAGGTTTATCGCTAAACCAAAGCTTTGATACCAACTGTAACATCCCGCCTTTTCACACGATTTAAATCGACACACATGCCAATTCAAACCATACGGAATAGCGGATTGTTATGGGGTAAATAAGAAAAACAGAGAAGGGAAAAAACTAAACAGAATCTCACAACGGAAGGATAAAATATAATAATAAATATACAGTTCACAAAAACTGTTTACAAGACATTTGATTCTTCTTTACACAATAAATATCAGAGTTCACATACCAATAAATATCAATGCAGCGGAACACAGTGTGTAGTGGAACCATATAATATAATAATAATAATGAAATCTTTGTCTTCGTCCTCCAGAAATAAAGTCTTCAAATCCTGAAACGCTCGGACTGACCCGAGCGAATTTGAAAAGACAAAAACACTCGAGTCAGAACTAAAAGATCTTATGTAAGTTAAATTAGCAGAAATAAATATGAGTGCAGTAACTCAAGAGATGCTCGGGATTTACATCTTCTAAGGATCCGTTAAACTATTTACTATGTAGTATATTGCGCTATTATAATAGTGTCTAATTGTAAAATAAACTTACTTTTAAAATAGCATTAAGGCTTTACATTTTCCACCTTAACACGTAATAGTCCTAGTAGTCCATCCAATATCATAGTCCCTCCTGATCGGGAAGCCACCAGAGGATACCACACGGGCTACGGGAGAAATCCAAACTCGTACAAGGCTCGATAGGGTAGGTGACACGGCACAACTAGGCAATGCCAGGGTAGATATACCAATTGCTATCCGGGCTGGTGGAAACGCACAGCGCGCAGCTGCCGCCCACCTCGAACAAACTCCCCCAAAATCAAAAATAAAGGTGGCCACCGAATCAATCCAAAGTCAAAGTATAGTATCGAAGAGGAGTGTCCGATCAGAGGAATGACCTCATTGGCCCGAGAATCGCTCCTGTTTTAGCCACCTTATGCCAACTCACGGGAGTTGGGTCCACGTATTTACCTCAAAGGAAACGCCGCCACCAACCTACTTCATTCTGGAATCTCCACCGCGTACACGGTTGTTAAAGTGGTTTTCGGAGTTGGCAGAGAGTATGACAACTTCCGATCCCGGTCTCTTCAACAACCAAACGTCATTATAACACCGCGGTCATTTAAAATAATTAATGCTTTTAAAACCCGAATAAAATATCCATTTCAAAACTATATAAATATGATATCATTTCCTTTTAAAACCCAAAACAATATGATATCATCTTTATTTTCAAATATATTCTTTTCCAAAATCATAGGGTTTTCAAAGAAAAAATATTTAGAAATCAAAACTCTTGAATATAATATTTTCAAATTATACTACCTTGAAAATCATAACTTTGAAACAAGTTTCCATTTCTTAAATGGTTAAATATTAAATTACTTTTATTAAACAAAATAGCTTCTTTAGATTTCACAAATCAATTTCAAATATCGATTTAAACTACCAAATACCATTTCAATTTTTATGTTTCAAAGCTTTAAATATTTTCACCATTTCAAAAACAACTCATTTGACAAATCCATATATGTTAAATTCAATTACTTATTTTTTTTTTAAACTTGAAATCTTTACTTAACGAATTCAATATAATTTAAGAAACCTATAACTTCAATGACTGGAAAATCTTTTAATTTATTATATATTCATTTAAATCAACCTGATATTCATTTAAATCACTCTACACAAAAATCAAGTTATAAAAATCATATTCTTTTAAAATTCTAACTTTTCATCAAATTTCAATTTAACTTAATATTCATCTTCCAATCTTGTTCTCTTTTAAGTCATTAAAACTCCAGAAATTAAATTTTAAATAAATTCTTAATCGTATTTGATCCTGAAAATCAAACTTTATTTTATACTTCAAATCAAATTTATACAAAGCTTAAAACCTGAAAATTACTATATATATATAAATAACCAAATCAATATCCATAAACCATATATATATAGCTTTACAAAACCAAAAACATTTCAAAATATATTTTATATATATACCGCGGTGCCTGTATAAAATTTTATACCCTATGGTCAAGTGATACAGATGTTTATCATTTCAATCCGCAATTTAAAATAAAAACGCGGTTGTATATCATTTCAAACCGCAATCCCGAATGAAATGAAATGCATAGCAACTTGCAATTAATAAAATTAATCATCCATTCATCCATTTATCACAGTCATCATCCAATTTCAAACAATCATCAATATATAACAGGTGATAAATAATGGTATCAATTACCTGTTTATACTCAAAATAAATTTAATAACTGTTAATTGGCAGTTTATATGCAAAAATAAACGTAAATTTAACTGGCAGTTAATATGAAATAAAAATTTAACATAACTATGAGTGGCAGTTAATATGCAAATAAATAAAGTCTAACTGTCAAATTTATATGCAATAAATTAATTAACAGTTATATTAAATAAATGCGATTTAATAGAGATAATGAATAAAACATGCCAAACAGTCATAAATAAATCTCTACTCATATCTAAAGTCAAATTAACAAACATAAGAAATTTTAGAAGTTGTGAGTGGGTTAAAACACTTACCTTTTGAATTTAAATCAAATTTAAATCGAATTTAAATCCGATTTAAACCCAAAAATTCGACGGTCTCCAAATTTGTCCAAATTAGTGTCAAAAGATCTGGAATTTTATTACGATCCTAACAAAAAAAATCTCGCGTGAAACGGAGTTCGTAGGAGAAAGTTATACGCATTAATGGTGATTGAAATTTCAAAAAAAAAAGAATAGGAAAAAAAGAACACCTTCAAGCGCCACGTCATCCCCCTTTCTTTCCCTCTCTCCCTCATGCGTTTTGCTTCCAGATTTTTCTGAGAAGTTTGAATTTTAGCCTTTGATTTGGTTTGGAATTTTTATTTGGATCTAAGATTTGTTTGTCTGCCATTGAGGAGGAGAAGAAGGAGCTGATGAAATTTTACGCGCAGACAAATGAGAATAGGCGGAGGCTAGGGTTTAGCGGGGTATTTATAGATGAAGTTGGAATAGACAGATGGATCCGAATTTAAATGAATTCACAATTTGTCAAATTTAAATTCCAATAATCCATTTATTTGATTTTTAGATCTTATTATCAATAAATGGTCAACTTACCATTCCTATCATTTCTGGTTGCAATTAGCTTCAAATTTATTAACCAAACCTCCATATCAAATGAAGATTTATTGCAAAAATTTTAGTGTTTACCTTTAATTAAAGTAAGTTCAGTAAATTATAAAATCTTATTTCAAATGAAATTTTATACCATTCGTATTCAATTCTCTTTATTAAATCAATCATCATCTTATGTATATATTTAACATTAGTATATATCAATTTACCCCAATTAAATAAAAAATTTTCCCAAATTGATTTACAGCCTAATATAACATTTGAATTTTATTCCCAATTCATAAATTACTACCTTAACTAAATTTTACGTTTCCCTTTTAATTTACATTTTCACCTTACGTTACTACATTAATTATCCTTAAAGTAACGTCTATTATTAATAACAATATTATAATTACTTACCATTTCGTTTCATAAATTAATCCATTTCATCTAAATTCTTATCTATGTAATATTTCAACATTTAATTTCTTCAAATGTAATTGTTTTCCAATACGTTAATAACTTTATTTCCAATTCTTATATTACAACAAACTATCCAATACGAAAGTCTTAACATTGTTACAAATGCTACTTTAATTAACATTAACGCAATACTCAGTTAAAAATTATTGTAACTGATTTCAGAATTGTAAATTAACAAGCTACCAAAATAGGCAACATACAATAATCGTACTCTAACCTTTAGTCACATTAATACGCTTTTATTTCTCAAAATCAAAGTTCCCATTTAACTAAATCTCCATAAATGAATTTGACGTTATCTTCAATAAGTACTTTATATTAACATTAACGTAAAAATTTATTTACATCTATTGCAATCGATTTAGTAATATTTTCTCAATATTTAAAATGATTTAACAAATTTTATATGTCAATTAATTAAAGATTAAATCAATATAAATCTCCGATTTCGTAAAATTCAAAATTGTAGATAAATTTCCAAAATTTCCTTTTTATTGAATTAACCTATATTTATTCCATTCATAAATTTCCAATACAAGGGTTTACCATCGGATTTAAAAATTATCACATAATTTTCCAGTTTTCAACTTAATTTTTATATTTAATAAAGGTTAAATACTTGATTTCATTCCTTTGCACTACATCCAATTATTATAAATTAAATCAATTAACTTACTATTTAAAAAAATTCAAATTCTAAAATTCATTACATATCATACCATCAATTTATGTAACCTTTAATCCATTCCAAATTCTACCCATTTCAATAAATTAGAACTTCACACCTTGCTTACCTTAATTTGGATTGTACTACACTTATTATATTTGCCAAATAGATACATGGATTAAACGGTTGCTTTAAATTGCTTATTGTAAATTTTTATTGCTCAAGAGCAACAAATAAACACTTTCCATTATTATACCAACTTGAAGCCCATTCTAGTTATTCTTTATTAATAATTCACACAATATTAACTTCATACAAGACATCCAATTTCTTATTATTCAATATAACTTAACAGTCTATATAGATTCATTTAATTGCAATAAATCATACTATCGTAGTTAAATCCAATTAAATAAATAAATGTTGATTCCTATTCGTTTATTCAACATTTGTTTACGTTTTATTCCTTTAATACTTCTACATACATCCTGGATTTGTATAAATGGTTATAACGTGAAATCTTGTCTACTTCACATTTTAAATTAAGGTTTCTAAAAATCCAATTAATATTATTTCCTTGGTCCAACACCTTTTTACCCAAATTTATATTAATATAACCTAAATTAGATTAATCCCTATTGATTTCCCCTTCTAATTTATTAGACCCTCTTAACGTAATAGTTTAACATCAATTTCACTTATTTGCAATAAATCCCCAAATTGGATTTCAATTTCAAATAAATAAATAAATCTTGGTTTTTCACTTCTTAAATCACCCAAACGTCATATTAAAATAAAGATAACATTGATTGCATCTTATAGAATTAAGAAACTACAATGACAAATCAAAACTACACTAACTACCCAAATTTGGCCAAAAGTTTTCAATCCATTTCACATTAAAGTTTATCAACTACCCAAATAGGTATCTTACAATGGTAACTATTCAACTTTTAATTACCCTTAAGTTTTATTTCAGTTGTTCTCATTTATTCCTTACCAAAGTTCGTTAACATTTATAAATGTTATGTCAGTTTCCTATTTTGTTGCAATATTTTTATTTATTCACTCATTACTGCATAACTTCATTTATTCCATTTACACATCCGTTACTTTATAAATAATCGTTAAAGTAACGTTTATATCAATACACATCAAATTATTTAACAATTAAAAAGGTTTTGATTTCTAACAAATTATTTGACCAATTTATTTAGATAATGCATACGAATTTTTTATCATACTCATAAATTTACACTTAACAAATTTAATGCCTACGTTATAATTTCTATCTTCACATTATATTCAGGTACAATTCTTACACCATTTTATTTATTTAAAAATTTATTTATATTACAAACAAAGACTTAAATTACCATTTATATATGCTATTTTACCCTTCATTTCAATATTAATTTATAATTTTTTTTCTACTAAATTTAATTACAAAACTTATTAATTTAACCCAATTAAACTCATGAAATGTACGGGTCGTTACACTACCATTTAATTATTTGCAATGATCAATGAATTTATTATTCATGTATTACAAACATTTGATTGCAGTTTAATTCACACTTATAAATTTACATACTTGATTTCCATTAGATATTAGTATTCATTAGTGCATAAATTCATTCTCAAGTTCCTTACTTTTTAATTTACATTCACCCATTCTTATATAATTTCATTGAATATTAAATCCATTTTCTAAATCATCTCAATAATTTTTGAAGTTATAATCTTTAATTTTGTATAGTATTCATTCTACTATTTACTTTAATTATAAATAGCTCCAAACATTAACTTAAGTTTATAATCTTTTACTTAAATTATTCACCTTTTCATTACATGTTATTTAGTAACATTTCAATTATAACTTAAGTTTATAACCATTATAATATCAAAATTCTTACTTATAAAAGAAATTCCGTTGAGCACTTTCATTACTTAAATTTTACTTGTATAATATTCCATTACATATCCTTATTAAATATTTCAACTATTAATATTTGGTAAGTTATATATATTATCTTAACAATGCAATTGAATGTTACACAAGTTTATCTTATTAATTTTAATTAACTTAATGTTCAATAGTTATCATTTCAAATTTTCATTTCATTTTTATTTATAATTTAAAATTTTCAAATTTCTTGCATATTTCATTTATACTTAGCACTTAATTTCTTATTTTCATTTTAGAAGTTATAATTATTAAATGGTTAAATTTTCATTTCATTTCAATAATTAAAATCTCCAATTTATAGAAATTTAAGGACTAAATGCCGCATTCCATTTCAAATCATTTAAAATAATATATATAACCATATCTTTTATATATATATATATATCAAATCATATTTGAAAATTAAAATCAAGATTTATTTATCAAATAAATGTGTAGTTACTACTACAAAAGCCTTCCCACTTTGAAACTCGAAAATGAACGTCGATGATGCGTGCACTCATCATCGAAATTATTTTTCAGCAACCGAGATGGGAGTACAAACTTATTTCATTCCAAAATCATATTAAAATATCTATATCAGAAAACACTTCCAAATAATATAAATATTATAGTCCAAAATCATTCGAAAGAAATTTCAAAAATCCTGGAATTTAAGTTCTAAATTTTCCAATTTATATTTATTTTATTTACAAATCTCATTTCAACCAATATTTATAAATTTCACTAAACAAAATATATCCACCAAATATATTATTTATAAAATCATTATTTTATATATAAAAATATATAATAGGAAAAATTATTTCATTTACCTATGTTGAAAACAAACATTCTGTCGGTCTGCCCTATTAAATGTTTAGAAATCCCTATCGATGTCATAGCGTCCTATGCAGTAACAAGAATTTATAAATATAAAACGGAACAAATTAACACAATATAAAAGCCTTTTATAACACTAACAAATACGCTTTCTCATATATACACTCAACGACTCATTATAGGGTATTACTACCCGATTTAATATGAGTCAGACCCCACAAAGCTAAAGTTATCGCTAAACTAAAGCTATGATATCAACTGTGACGACCTGCCTTTTTGGATACCTTGAGCAGACACACATGTCAGACTCAAACCATTCAAAAAGGCAGATTGTTATGGGATAAATAAGAAAAGAGAAAGAAATAAACAAATACAGAATCTCGCAGCGGAATGAAAAAATATAATAATCGAATAATAGTTCATGAAGTTGTTTTATAAAACATTTGATTATACTTATAAAACAAAGAATCAGAGTAACATACAACAGAGATAAATAACAGTGCAGCGGAGCTGTGACGCCCCACCTCTATACCCACACTAGCCAAGGACACTAGGTGTAATGCCATCAACTAGCATGGAGAATAAGGCTGTTGAGGAGCGACACTTCGTGTAATTGCTTTGTGCGAGCACCGATATGTCAGATAGTACAAGAAGTCCGACACATCGAAAAAAATTCAACACTACTACACAGTGGCTATATAAAGTCTTCTGAAACAAACATAGAAATAAGCATAACACAAATCAGTCACATATATCCATATCACAAAGGCGGAAAAAGATATGAATAAAACACTTGAAAGTGTACATCACAGTAGTGGTCTAACAAGATCCACGATATCACAAAAGAATAACTACAAGTGCTACACAAAAGAATAAGTATACATCAATGAGTCTATATCTCAAATGTACACAACAAAAACTACTAATCTAAATAGTTAGCCAAAAGTCAGGGTGACAATCCCAGATGTGAAGTCAACCAAAAGCACCTGTAACATCTCAGTCTGACCCGAGTATTATTTAATAAGAAAATAATAAATGGATCAGTCTAGCTATAAATATTAGATAAAATGATATAGAATAAGAGGTATGACATAAATATATAATAACCATAAAGCCATACTGTGATAGGTATGCAATTGAAAAATCAACTAGGGATTAATCAATATTACGAGAATCTTCTCAAAGATCAAAAGGAATGTCATACTCCTTATTTACCAAATCACCAAACTATAAATATTGACAATAATATCACTGTCAATCACAAAAGTTAATGACACACAAATTCACCAATGCACGAATATTGATAAAACAATGTAAATCATGAAAATTGGTGAAACACAAAATTCTAGAAATCATCAGTGGAAATCCAGAAATCACAAAAGGGGGAAGCCTATCACAAAACGGGAGCATAAAAGCTCACCAACACGTGTATCACAGAATGGAACGCTATTCCATGGTAGCTAACCATTAATTCTGAGCCGAAGCTCCACAAAACGGCCCGAAGACCATGGGTCGCTACCCCACCAAATTGAGCCGAAGCTCCACAGAAACGAGGTTTAGTCTCCCTCATAGACAAAGAGACATCGCACATTTCCTAGTCTAAATCACAAAAATGATCATCATCGATCATCAAGAAGTGTCAATTACAATAAGCTAGTAAATATATGAGCTTAGCTTCATGTCTCATAACCACTAGCTTAACTTAAATATTAACGAACTAATTGTAGATCTACTCGAAAATTGTCACAAGAGGTTCAATCGAGTCCAAGAATTAACCGCTGAAGTAAACACAAGCGTTTCATACCACTTGTCTTACTAAGTGGTTTAATTAGATTTCTCATACGAGTGAGGTAAAGGTTTGTATATACTAGTTGGTTGGAAAACTGTCTTGTAAACAAGCTTGATATTGAAAAAAGAGTTGAAATCGTTTTGATAAAAGAGTTTTGATATTTACTATTAGTATAGAAACCTTTATGTTTTTAAAGTGACAAACCATACAAATGATTGTAGAAACAATAGGTCACAAAAATTCACGTTTGAAGACGTGAATAAAATCCAAAGAATTCGATTCCAAATTCATCAAAGTGAAAATACCCCTACGGCTCAACGCGCGACCTAACTGCTGAGCGAACAATGGAGATGTGCGACCAAACATGGCCGAGCGACCAAAGGAAACGTGCGACCTAATAACAAGGTGGGACAAAAAGCATGGCGCGACCAAAGGAGCGCGACCTAAAGTGGCACGACCTAAACAACAAGGCGCGACCTAGCAGGAGTGAGCTAACACGGAGCGACCAAGGGAGGTCAGCGACCTATAGGCATGCGCGACCTAAAGAGACGTGCGACCTAACATTCCCACGACCTAACGCATGTCGCAAGCTAGCGGAGCGACCTATGTAGTGGCGAGCGACCTAACACGGCGCAACTTAACGCATGAAGCCGACATAAAACGTAAAGAAGGCCGAGCGACCTAGGGAGTTAAGACCCAAGGGGGAAAAGCCGAGCGAATGTAGGCCGAGCGACTTAGTAATACAAACAGGCCAAGCGACCTATGGGTTACGACCTAAGGCCAAGCGACCTAGCGACCTAAGGAATGAACGACCTAAAACCGAACGAGCTAACTGCAGGCGGATAATCTTCCATATGCAGGCCGAGCGACCTAAGGGTCTGAAATGCAAAAATTCACCCAATTTGCAATCGGACGAGCACGAACGCTAGGGGATTACGCCTATCGGCTACCCGGTCCTATTGGCTTCTCGTTGCATCACCAAAAACATGTTCAAACATCAAAGATTGGATTTTTAAAGATTTTAACCCAAAACACTAAAAATTGGAATTTTCAACAGTTCAATTCAAACCAAGAGCAAATGCATATGAAAAAGTGTTAGGAATTCATACCCAACAATCAAAGATAGTTATAGACAAAGATGTGAGATAAAAATCTCACCTTTACACAAAATCAATGAAGAAGAAGCTTGAAATCAATGGAAGAATCAGTGGCTTATCTTTGAATTTGGAGTTAGATGTTGGATTTGCAAATGAACTTGAGTTTGGAGTTTTTAATTTCCCTTTCCTTCCTCCATTTTTGATGAAGCTTGAGTGTTGGGAAATGAAAGTAAAGTTATGAAGAGAAGGGGGTTGAGTTAGAATTAATAGTTTAGGTAAATGGGCTGAACCAAACCCAAAACACTAAGTGAAAAGTAGCAAAATTCCACTAACTCCAACCATATCAAAGTTTATACTCAAAAAGATCGCAAACGGTGTTTTAGACCCAATGGAAGTGGTTCCGAGTCCTAATTCGATCGTATGCAAAAAGTAGCTTTTCGGACTAAAACCCGACTAACGATAAAATATTAAAATAAAATATTTAAATATTTAGTCGTAAAATATGTGGGTGGTTACAGACTCCCCTCCTTAAAGAAATTGCGTCCTCGCAATATTTAAGAAGAAAATATAAGGTAACAACCATGAAAGCATATCAACACAAAGAAATTTGAAATACGAAATTCACCTCATGGAGCACTAGATAGTAAGTTCGGATGTGTTCGCTCGATGAACTCTCTAGATTCCCAAGAGCAATCCTTAGGATTTGAGGACCATTGGACTTTAACAAGCGGAACATCTTTATTTCGAAGGCGCTTGACCTCCGAAGCAATAATACGAATAGGATGTTGCTCATAAGTTAAATTAGGCGAAACTTCAATTTCTTCCACAACACCGGGCTCAAGAATAGAATCGGAATCTCGAAGGCACTTCCGTGGTTGAGAAACGTGAAACATGTCATGAATAGCAGAAAAATGAGCCGGCAATAAAAGGCGATAAGCCACAAAACCAATACGTTCGGTAATAGGAAATGGCCCAATATATCGAGGCGCCAACTTTCCCGATCGACTGAAACGTACATCACCCTTCATAGGTGAAACACGAATAAACACAAGATCTCCCATAGAAAATTCTACTTTCCTTCTCCGGTTATCGGCATAAGATCTTTGCCTACTTTGGGCTTCTTTCATCCTATGACGAATAAGGTCAATCTTTTCTGTGGAATCACGAATAAAATCTGGACCTAAAACCAGCTTCTCACCGGCCTCAAGCCAACAAGGAGATCGGCATGGCCTTCCATAGAGTGCATCGAAAGGTGCCATACCAATACTAGATTGGAAGCTATTATTATAGGAAAACTCAACAAGAGAAATATGATCTTCTCAACTTCCACCAAAATCAAGAACACATGCACGAAGAAGATCTTCTAGAGTTTGATTCATACGCTCAGTTTGTCCATTGGACTGGGGATGATAAGCGGTGCTAAAATTAAACTTCGTTCCCAAATCTTTTTAAAGACTCTTCCAAAATCGACTAGTAAACAATGGATCACGATCACTGACGATAGAACAAGGAACTCCATGCAATTTTACAATTTCTTTAATAAAGAGTTTGACCAAAACAGGAACGGTTCGATTAGACCGAACGGGAATAAAATGGGCGGATTTAGTAAGTCTATCGACTATCACCCATAAGCTATCATGACCCCAACGAGAACGGGGAAGGCCGTCTACAAAATCCATGGAAATTTGATCCCACTTCCAAACTGGAATTTCCAAAGGTTGCAATAACTCACCGGCCCTTTGACGTTCGGTCTTAATGAGTTGGCAAGTCATGCAACACTTAACAAAGTTAGCAATATCAGATTTCATTCCCTCCCAATAATAAAGTCGCTTCATATCCGCGTACATTTTACTACTATCGGGATGAATGGTAAATTTAGAACGATGAGAATCTTCTAAAATGTCTTTACGAAGATTACTAATATTTGGCACGATAAGTCTACTAAATTTTCGAATACCGCCACGAGAATCAATATCAAAGTCTTTCAAACCTTCCATATCAATTTTATCCCTAAGCTTTTGGCCAAGAAGAGCCAATTCAGGATCTAGCTTTTGAGCTTCAAGAATGCGGTCTAAAAGAGAAGGATGAGCCTCAAGGCAACATAAAACAAGAGATGAACATAAATCGGAAACACGATCTCGAATCTCACAAGTGGATAGAATTTCGAGATCATTCCATTCAGATATCATCATAGAAACAGCTGCTTGTCGCTTGCGACTAAGTGCATCCGCAACACGATTTCCCTTCCCGGGAGTATAAAGAATATCAAGATCAAAAGCTGCAAGAAATTCGAGCCAACGTTGCTGACGCAAATTAAGTTCCTTTTGAGAAAATAGATACTTCAAGGATTTATGATCGGTGTAAAGAATAAATTTTTCTCCCAAAAGATAATGGCGCCAAATACGAAGGGCGAAAACAATAGCCGCGAGTTCTAAATCATGAGTGGCATATCTAGTCTCGGCAGGCTTCAATTGTCTAGAAGCATAAGTAATAACACGTTCTCTTTGCATAAGAACGACACCCAAACCAACGCGACTAGCATCGGCATAAACATAAAAATCTTGATTTCCCTCGGGAATAACAAGAATAGGAGCATTGGAAAGGAGTTCTTTTAATTTCTGAAAAGAAGCTTCACATTTAACCGACCAAATGTATTTTACTCCCTTCTTTGTCAAGCTAGTAATAGACATAGAAATTTTGGAAAAGTCCTTTATGAAACGGTGGTAATAACCGGCCAATCCAAGGAAACTACGAATTTCCGTCACACTCTCCGGTCTCTTCCAATTTTGAATCGCTTCAATCTTCGAAGGATCCACGGAAATTCCGGATTCGGAAATAATGTGACCGAGAAACTTCACATGAGATTGCCAAAAGTGGCATTTAGAAAATTTTGCTTTTAATTGATTGCTCCTAAGAGTTTCCAACACAATCCGAAGATGCATTTTATGCTCCTCCTCAGTTTTAGAATACACAAGAATATCATCAATAAAGATGAGAACAAACTGATCGAGGAAGTCTTTGAAAACTCTATTCATAAGGTCAACGAAATAAGTCGGAGCATTCGTTAAACCAAATGGCATAACAAGTCATTCATAAGATCCGTAACGAGTACGAAACGATGTCAAAGGAATGCTATCCTCTGCAATACGAAGCTGGTGAAAACCGATAGCTAAGTCTAATTGCGAAAAGACTCTAGCACCACTAAGTTGATCGAATAGATCATCAATCCGAGGTAAAGGATATTTATTATTGATAGTAAGATCATTAAGCTTGCGGTAGTCAATGCAAAGCCTAAGTGTACCATCAGATTTCTTCACAAAAATTGCCGAAGCTCCCCAAGGAGAGGAACTTGAGCGAATAAATTGCTTCGACTCCAATTCGGATAATTGTTTGCGCGTCTCCTCATTCTCCTTATTGGACATGCGATAAGGAGGATGAGTAATAGGATGAGCTCCACGGATGAGATTAATTCTGAACTCAATTGCTCGCTTAGGTGGTAATCCTAAAACGGGGTCAAATATGTCGGAAAATTCACGAACAAGGTGAACAAGAGAAATAATATCTTCCTCATCATCATTATCATCACCATGAGGATTTAAAGAATATAAAGATGTAACCAAGCTAGAATCCGAATCTTTAAGGTTAATAAAAATCTGCTTAAAAGACTGAGGATGTCGAAGATGAATAGTCCACTCAAGACATAGGATTAGGGCTTCATAGCGGTTAAGCCAATCCATTCCCAAAATCATTCCAAAGCCTAAGTAGCGCATAACACGCAAATCAGCTCGGAAAGAAAGATCACACAAAATAATCTCGACATCTTTACACAATAAACTGATTGTTGCGGATCCACCAACCGGATTCGCAATTCTCAAAGAAGTCATTAAACACAAAACATCCAAAGAAAAAGTATCAACAAGTTCTTTTGATATAAAAGAATGGGATGCACCCGTATCAAAAAGAACTCGGATAGGATGATCACGAAATAAAATAATGCCATCAGGGATAGAATGAGAAATACCTTTACCACGAGATGTGTTGCCAGGGGCTTGAGCAACATTAAGCTTTCCCTCCTTCCTATTTTGAAGTTTGGGACAAGAAGATTAATAATAATCCGGGCATTTGCAATAGCGACAAGTACGAGGCTTTGAACACTTTTTCGCATAATGGTCCTTAGAACCATAGTTGTAGCATTGCCCACTACTTGAGGTAAAAGTCTTAGTTGCCGGAGAGGCTTGCTTCCCTTTATTATTGTTGGGATAAGGACCCTTAAACTTATTAGGCCTTTTATTGTTGTTGAAGTTTGGTTTGGCACTCACAACTTCTACATCACTCTCCTTATCGGCCTCTTCAAGTCGAAGAGCGATATCAATGAGTCGGTCAAAAGAAACTTCTAGCTTTAGAAGTAATGGCTTCTTGAGATTCTTATTCAAGCCATAGACAAATCGTTGGTTTTTCTTCAATGGGGTGTTTATATATTCGACCCCATATTTAGAAAGCGACTTGAAGGATGCGACATAATCTGTCACAGAAGATTCACCTTGAACAAGGTCTATAAAACGGCGAGCCAAAGTCACCTTCTCAGCTTCTGGCAAATTTTAATTCGAAGCGTTTCTAGAATTTCTCCCAAGTAAGATCCGCTTCTACTATTTCAGAAATAAGAAGCTCATACCAATCTAATGCTTTTTCTTGGAGCATACTAGAAGCCACCTGAACACGGTGATGATCAATAAGATTCATGCGAGAAAAGATTCGATCGCACGTTCTCAGCCAAGCCTGGACTTCAATAATAGTTTCAGAACCTTTGAATGGCTTCCCACCCAAATTGGTATAATCACTGCACACACGTGCAAATCTAGACCTAGGATGAGTAGACTCCGGATTAGATCCGGATGCTTGAGCTTTCCTTACTAGATCAAGAAGCTGCTGAGCAGACATAAATAATCCATCTTAGGGAGTAGCACGAGATTGACTGTCGTGGGGACGGCCGTGTCTAACCATTTCTCTTCCTTAGAAAGAAAGAAAGAAGAAGGATAAGATTATCCACCAAATGAATATCAAGCAATCCTGATAGATAAACAAGGAAGCATAAAGAAAAATAGGATGAATCGGTACGAAGATTCGAATTAAATCCTAAAGCACGATTCCTAAGATGGACTTAGGACGATGATCCTTGTTAGATTATTCTACATCGTTCCGAAGATTGGCTCTGATACCAAGCTATGACGCCCCACCTCTATACCCACACTAGCCAAGGCACTATGGTGTAATGTCGTCAACTAGCACGGAGAATAAGGCTGTTGAGGAGCGACCCTCCGTGTAATTGCTCTGTGCGAGCACCGATATGTCAAATAGTACAAGAATCCGACACATCGACAAAAACTCAAAGCTACTACCAGTGGCTATATAAAGTCTTCGGAAACAAACATAGAAATAAGCATAACACAAATCAGTCACAGATATCCATATCACAAGGGCGGAAAAAGATATGAATATAACACTTGAAAGTGTACATCAGAGTAGTGGTCTAACAAGATCCACAATATCACAAAAGAATAGGTACAAGTGCTACACAAAAGAATAAGTATACATCAATGAGTCTATATCTCAAATGTATACAACAATAACTACTAATCTAAGTAGATAGCCAAAAGTCAGGGTGATAATCCCAGATGTGAAGTCAAGCAGAAGCACCTGTAACATCTCGGTCTGACCCGAGTATTATTTAATAAGAAAATAATAAACGGATCGGTCTAGCTATAAATATCAGATAAAATAATATAGAATAAGAGGTACGACATAAATATATAATAATCATAAAGCCATACTGTGATAGGTATGCAATTGAAAAATCAACTAGGGATTAAACAATATCACTAGAATCTTCTCAAAGATCAAAAGGAATGTCATACTCCTTATTTACCAAATCACCAAACTACAAATATTGACAATAATATCACTGTCAATCACAAAAGTTAATGACACACAAATTCACCAATGCACAAATATTGATAAAACTTATCAATGTAAATCATGAAAATTGGTGAAACACAAAATTCCAGAAATCATCAATGGAAATCTAGAAATCACAAAAGGGGTAGGCCTATCACAAAACGGGAGCATAAAAGCTCACAAACACGTGTATCACAGAATGGAACGCTATTCCATGGTAGCTATCCATTAATTTTGAGCCGAAGCTCCACAAAACGGCCCGAAGACCATGTGTCGCTACCCCACCAAATTGAGCCGAAGCTCCACAGAAACGGGGTTTAGTCTCCCTCGTAGGCAAAGAGACATCGCACATTTGCTAGTCTGAATCACAAAAATGATCATCATCGATCATTAAGAAGTGTCAATTACAATAAGCTAGTAAATATACGAGCTTAGCTTCATGTCTCATAACCACTAGCTTAACTTAAATATTTACGAACAAATTGTAGATCTCCACTCGAAAATTGTCACAAGAGGTTCAATCGAACAAGTCCAAGAATTAACCGTCGAAGTAAATGCAAGCGTTTCATACCATTTGTTTTACTAAGTGGTTTAATTATATTTCTCATACGAGTGAGGTAAAGGTTTGTATATACTAGTAGGTTGGAAAAATGTCTTGTAAACAAGCTTGATATTGAAAATAGAGTTGAAATCGTTTTGATAAAAGAGTTTTGATATTTACTATTAGTATAGAAACCTTTATGTTTTTAAAGTGATAAAACACAAAAATGATTGTAGAAACAATGGGTCACAAAAATTCACGTTCGAAGACGTGAATAAAATCCAAAGAATTCGATTCCAAATTCATCAAAGTGAAAATAACCCTACGGCTCAACATTGCGCGACCTAACTGCCGAGTGACCTAAGTAGATGTGCGACCAAACATGGCCGAGCGATCTAAGGGAACGTGCGACCTAACAACAAGGTGGGACAAAAAGCATGGCGTGACCAAAGGAGCGCGACCTAAAGTGGCACGACCTAAACAACAAGGCGCGACCTAGCAGCAGTGAGCTAACACGATGCGACCAAGGGAGGTCAGCGACCTATAGGCATGCGCGACCTAAAGAGACGTGCGACCTAACAAGCCCGCGACCTAACGCATGTCGCGAGCTAGCGGAGCGACCTAAGTAGTGGCGAGCGACCTAACATGGCGCAACTTAACGCATGAAGCCGACCTAAGACGTAAAGAGGGCCGAACGACCTAGGGAGTTAAGACCCAAGGGGGAAAAGCCGAGCGAATGTAGGACGAGCAACTTAGCAATGCAAACATGCCAAGCGACCTATGGGTTACGACCTAAGGCCAAGCGACCTAGCGACCTATGGAACGAACGACCTAAAACCGAACGAGCTAACTACAAGCCGAAAATCTTCCATATGCAGGCCGAGCGACCTAAGGGTCTGAAATGCAAAAACTCACCCAATTTGCAACCGGACGAGCACGAACGCTAGGGGATTACGCATATCGGCTACTTGGTCCTATTGGCTCCACATTGCATCACCAAAAACATGTTCAAACATCAAAGATTGGATTTTTTAAAATTTGAACCCAAAACACTAAAAATTGAAATTTTCACCAATTCAATTCAAACCAAGAGCAAATGCATATGAAAAAGTGTTTGGAATTCATACCCAACAATCAAAGATAGTTATAGACAAAGATATGAGATAAAAATCTCACCTTTACACAAAATCAATGAAGAAGAAGCTTGAAATCAATGGAAGAATCAGTGGCTTCTCTTTGAATTTGGAGTTAGATGTTGGATTTGCAAATGAACTTGAGCTTGGAGTTTTTAATTCCCCTTTCCTTCCTCCATTTTTGATGAAGCTTGAGTGTTGGGAAATGAAAGTAAAGTTATGAAGAGAAGGGGGTTGAGTTAGAATTAATAGTTTAGGCAAATGGGCTAAACCAAACCCAAAACACTAAGTGAAAAAGTAGCAAAATTCCACTAACTCCAACCATATCAAAGTTTATACTCAAAAAGATCGCAAACGGTGTTTTGGACCCAATGGAAGTGGTTCCGAGTCCTAATTCGACCGTATGCAAAAAGTAACTTTTCTGACTAAAACACGACTAACGATAAAATATTTAAATAAAATATTTAAATATTTAATCGTAAAATATGCTGGTTGTTACAGGAACTGTATGATGCAGTGGAAATAATATAATAATAGTAGTACAAATTCTTCATTTTCGTCCCCTAAAACTAAGATCTTCAAATCCTGAAATGCTCAGGCTGACCCGAGCGAATTAAAAAGACAAAACACTCGAGTAAGAACTAAAAGATTCTATGTAAGTTAAATCAACGGTAAATATGCGTGTGACGGCGTCAAAGATAATTATGAGGTTTGACATCTCCTATCCATTATCTAACGTGAGTGCAGTAACTTTATAGGTGTTCGGGATTCACAGCTCCTAAGGATCCGTTAAACTATCTACTATGTAGTACAATACGCTATTATAATATGTCTACATTAAAGTAAAGTATTAAAATAGTGTTAAGGCGTTACCCTTGTCCCCCTTAACACATTTTACATATCCTATAGTCTATACAGTACTGTACGCTCCTCCAAGAGGTTAACACAGAGGGCACTCCATAGGTATGGTATAGAGCAAACTTGTAGAATGTACGCTAGGGCATTTGAATACGGCAATCAAGGCAATGCCAGGTAGATATACCAATTCCGGATCTGGGCTGGTGGTAACACATAGCAGCTACTACCACCCATCTTGGACACACTCCCAAATCAAAATCAAAAGGTAGCCACCAAATCAATCACAAAATAATAGAATGGTATCGAAGAAATGTGCCCGATAGGAGGAATGACCTCACTTGGCACGGCATGGCTCCTGTTTTAGTCACATCTATGCTGACTCACGGGAGTCAGGGTCACGTTATACCTTATATAGAAATCATCCACCAAACCATCCTACTTCATTTCTGGAATCCCCACCACGTACATAGTTGTTAAAGTGGTTTTCGGTATTGGCAGATAGTATGACAATATCCAATCCTGATCTCTTTAACTACCAATCGCTTATTACACACTGGATGGCTCTTTTAAATTTCCAAAATAAATTCATAGTTGATATCAAAATATTGTATTCAATTCAAACCATATTACTTTCGAAATCATATGTACAAACTAGGTTAAACCCTTATTTCAAAATCATCATATTTATTAAAAATATGTTATATAAATCCCAACTTAGGTTACTTCATGATTTCATCATATTTGCTTTTAAACCAATGAATTTGAAAATAACACTTCCCCTTTTACTGTGTTTGAAAATTTAGAAAATAGTTAAAATAGTAACAAAATAAATTTTAGAATAGATAAAATACTCTAAAATATTAAAATAAATTAAAGATAGATTTTAAATTGACTTAAGATAGTTAAATATATTTAAAACAGATTAAATACAATTTAAAATAAATTAAATAGCTTGAAATAGATTAATTAGATTTAAATAAATTAAATGGTTTAATTAGTTTAAAATAAATTACATTGGTTAAAACCAGGTCAAAATAATTTATATAGTTAATATTGGTTAAATAGTTTAATAAATTTGAAAATCTTAATAATTAGAAATTTTGAAATAATATATTTTTAAAACAGTTTATATAAAAATATGAATTTGGAATAAATACCAGATTAAACTATTCGTCTCATTTCAACACATTTGGACCATTTTAAATTTCCAAATCAACAAACCAAATTTCACACCTTCCAATTTTAAGTTTCAATAAACTATTGAATTCCAAATTGTTTTCAATCTATGTTTAAATATCAATTCGAATTACTCCAATTTCAAAATATTTCAAAGTTATATTTTAACCAAATTTAATAGCCCAATTCTGATAGAATTTCATTTATACTTGAAAATATAACTTTAAACTTTCAATTAAATTTCTTAAAGCAATTTCTTTAAACCAATTCACATTTCAACATAAAACCTGATTTTCCAATAATAATTCAATTTGTATAAATCAAATTTTATTTCGGAATATCATTTAATTAAATCCAAAAATTACGGATTTTAAAATCATTTAATTTAACCAATCCAGTGTCCATATACAATTCTCTACCTAGGGTTAAGTGATATGGATATTTATCATTTCAATCTGCAATTTAAAATTTTACGGTTATATATCATTTCGAACCGCAATCACGGATTAATTAAAATCCATAAAATTGCTCGACTTTACCATTTCAACCCATAATGATTTTTCCTAATCTATAGATCGTTCGGGTATGTATCATTTCAAACCATAATGATTTTCCAAACAATAACTAAGGGAACTTGCAGAGTGATAGCTTTTCATAAATCAATTATAGCATCAAATCATCCAGTAATAAACTCAAACATCAATCACAAATCATCCAATACGACTAATAAATATCAACCATTAACAGAATATTATATACAAGAAATTACCTGGCAATTTAAATTCAATAATAAATTAAATAACGATTTAATCTAAATAAAATTAAAATTAACTGGAATAGCACCTTTAATATACCAGACAGCCATAAATAAATTCCTAATTTAATTTAACAAACATAAGAGATTTTAGAAGTTGTGAGTGAGTCCAAACACTCACCTTTGAATTTAAATTGAATTTAAATCCAATTTAGGGCCCAATTTCAAACTGTTTCAGAATTCGTCCAAACCCGCGTCAAAATGTCCGAAATTTCGATACGATCCTAGCGGAACAAACCGCGTGAATTCGAATTCATATGTAAAAGTTACACACATTAGAACATGTACATTTTAAATTAAATTAAATTAAATAATATCATATAATTTACCACGTCATCACAGTGCTAACAGCCGAACCCTATCCTAACCTTGCAATTGAGCCCGTACAGAACCCTGCCACTCCTCTCTCGATTTTCCCGCCACCTACGCCCCGATCCAACTCGATCCGATCCCTACGCCACGTTTGTCATGCCAAGTCGACCTTCTAAGTGCCATGCGAGGCCGCGCGACCCCACCAAACCCCTTCGCCGTCGACGAACTTCTAAGCAAAATCGCAGCAAATCTCGACGATACAGTGACCAGCGAACAACAGTATGAGGCCTGCTCAATGCCACCCTTCCAACGGCGCTTGCCGATCGTCGATCAGACAAAGATCCGCCGTTGGATCGTCAAAACTCCATATAGACGGTCGAAATTAATTCGGAAGTTTCTGGACAAATGGTGATTCGATTCGAGCACCAATGAATTACGCTCGTCGAGAGCTTTGTGTTGATATATAATTTGATATGTATTGAGGAGTTTAAATTTTTGATTCGGTTTTGAAATTGAATTTGAGGGTTTGGGAATTTGAGTTTGTTTCTGCCACTGGAAAGGAGGAGCCACAGAGAATTGTACGTACTGAAATGAGCGATGATAAACAATTAGGGTTTATAACGTGCTATTTATAGGCAAAGCTATAAAAAAGAATGAATGGACAAGACTGAATTGGAAGTTGAACGATAAACGACCCGAAAAGCCCATTTTATTCCCGAAATGGAATTAGGCCACCCCATATATTAAAATAGATGTTTTCAATATTTTTAAACTCGATGGAACATGTTCCAAGTCCAAATTCCATTGTATGAAGAAGTTACGTTAAAATCAGCTTACTTCAAATCGTTTTCAATTGATTTCAATTAAATTGATTTCTACGCGTTTCGAGTCCATACGATCAAACGACAAGTCCAATCGTTATGAAACTTGAAATCCGATAACAATTCACCGTTATAGATCTGATGAAACTAGTTTTGTCGAAATCAAAGTCAGTGGCCAAAATGGCTACTTCCACATTAATTAAATAAATTAATATTAATTAATAAATCAATTTTCGATTTCAATTCTATAATTAACAAATTTTATCATTTTTGATTTCTTAGATGTTTATAATGATTCAAAACAAGTTTACACTGTTTAAATTTTTACTAATTAAAGTATTTAATTTCGACTGTATTTAAACCCAATCGTTTATAATTTAATTTCAATAAATTGTTTAAGTTTAATTTCAGACTTTATATTAAATCAATTAATACTCTAATAACATAGGTAATATTTGATGATACCTTATTTCACTAATAGGCTACACTTTTATCTTTTATTTGTATTAACTACTATAATTCACTTATATTGAAATTTTGTCAATTTTACACATTAATTATAATTTAAAATCTTAACAAATTATTTTATCTTGGTTTCATTCTTTTTATTACATCAATTATTGTCATGTAAATAAATTTTACATTTCCATACTCTTTATTACGTTCACACTACAGATATTGTCTTATTCCACATTAATGTAACATTTATTTACGTTTATTTGCAATTGATTAATTAAATTAATAATAGATAACCATTTGTCAACTTTTACCTTTTATTACATTTAAGTTTACTACTTTCAGACAAATATTATAATTTCTTATAGAACATTGATTTTATTCAGTTACCATTTATTATATACTAATCCATTAGTTAATTTAATGTTTACGTTTGTTTTCTTATATTCAATTTATAGTCAAGTATAACATTTACATTATTTCAGTAAATTGAACTTCATTCAAATTGTTAACGATTAACTTTAATTAACATTGTTGTATTTCATTTTGGTGATTTTTTATTTAGTAAATCATAAATTTTTATTTCTTTAAATATTAAATTACCAAAATCTTATTAAATTAACTAATTTAAATTATCGAAAATTATGTGTCATTACACACTCAATAGATTATGCTTTAAATTCCTAACAAACAAAATGTGACGCCCCACCTCTATACTCACACTAGCCAAGTACACCACGGGGTAATGCCGTCGACTAGCATGAAAAATAAGGCTATTGAGGAGCGACCATCTTTGTAATTGCTTTGTGCGAGTACTGATATGTCAGATAGTATTATATGCATTTCGTTTCAAGAGCAAATCTGACATATCAATTACAAACTCAAACTACTACACAGTGGCTGTGTGATCCTCGAAAAAATATAAAATAAGCATCACACAAAATCAATCTCAGATATTCATATCACAAAGGCGGAAACATGTATGAATATATCACTTAGAAATGTACATCAAAGTAGTGGTCATACAAAATCCACTACATCACAAAAGAATATATAAAAGTGCTAGATAAAAGAATATGTATACATGAGCAAGTCTCTATCTTGAATGTATATGAGAAAAAACTACTAAGCTAAAGTAGTTAGCCAAAGTCAGAAACTAGTCCCAGCTAAGAAGTCAAGTGGAAGCACCTGTAATACCTCGGTCTGACCCGAGTATTATTTAAGAAGAAAATAATAAACAGATTAGTCTAGCTATAAAAATCATATAAAATGAGAAAGGATAAGAGATATGACAAAAGCTTATGATAATAATAATTCCATACTGTGACAAGTATACATTATATAACAACAAAAATCATGCAATATCTCAAATATTCTCATACACCAAAAGAATGTCATATTCTTGAATTTTGTAACGACCCGTGAAATTTTGTTAATTTTTAATGGTTTTATTTAGAGTATTTAATTTGATTTTTGATAAATTTTAAATAATAATATTTTGAAATAAAATCTTACATTTGGATTACGTATAGTTATATGTGGCAAATGATAAATTTTCATCAAAAATTAAGAGAGTATATTTTAGGGTGTGATTCTGTTCAATTTAAGTTAGTAATAATTGATGTTCCTAAAATAATTTATTTTGGAAAATTCAAGGCAAGGCTATTTTATTTTCCATCATTTCTTTTATTTATTTTCAAACGGTTCATTTTGCCTTTATAATGTGTCGTTCCATATTTGTTCTTGCTGTCCAATCAAGCTATTAATTGCTTTGATTATTTCTAAAATAGTGTGTAGCTGTTACTTTCTCTACCGATTTCAATTGTTTAATAATTTTTCCAATTCACAGATAGACTTTGCCATTCCTAGCCATTAATAAACTTTGAAATCATCGTTCTTGCCTTTCGTTATTCCCCGTTTTATAATAATAATTGAAATTTATAGCCGTTTCAGTATATAACTTTTACACGTTTTATACTCATTTAATTTCAGCAGTCCATTGCCTTTAATTTTTAAACTATTCCATTTTCTTCCCGGGCAACAGCTCACATTCCATTTCGCTCATGAATTAGTTTCCACTTTTACTCATCTGCTCATCTTTTCATCCATCTATCCGTTTAATAGTTATATATAAGTTATAATACGTTTCCCTGGTTCATCTCCTTTCCTTTTTTCATTGACATATTAATTCTGGGAAGTGATTAATTTAAAAAACCCATCTACCCTTCATTTCTTTAAACTTTCAGCTAAATTTTAGCTTGTGACCGTTGCTATACATTTCATTAAAGAGGTACATTACCTTATTAATCTCCGGAATTTAAGGTTGAAAATTTTATTTTTCTAACCTTTCCTTTCCTACGCTCCCTGTTTCCACTTCTTTCATTATGACCGTTCATTATATATATACACTACAGCTGGAAAGTTACAAATGTATAAACTTAGATACGTTTTGTATTTATTAAAAATTTAAAGCTTACCTTTAATTGTGACCTTTTGGTTTCCTTGCTTTCAAAAAAAATTGAACTATAGCCACGGTAATAAATTATATAAAATTTCCAACTTAATCTAAGATGACCGTTGCTAGTAGAATCGTTACTTTTCTAATATATTCATTCCTACTTTCACTGACCTTTTATTTCTTCCTTTTTCCACCATCTAAAAAATAAATAAATGGTTATTCTTTTTATTTTATTCAGTAATCAGCGTGACTCTTGCCATTTACACCGCACCATATTTGACTGTTGACTTTCGTTCAGCATTCTTATTTTAAAAATATAACGCAGAGTAACGTTGCCTTCACAATTTAAAAATTGCTTTAATAGCTCTTGAATCAATGTGTAGCTGTTACTTTGATATTTTTTCGAAATTGTGACTTTTCTCTTTCCTTCCATTCAAATTTGAAACGTGCTACCATTTATTTTCTTTGATTATTTTCTCGAATCAACGTGAATATTTTGCCTTATATCCTCAACTGAATCATAATACGTGATTGTGCTATTTCTTTGGTTACTTTTATTTAGTCGTTTCCATTTACTTTTGTTTGTATTTTCTTCCCTTTTTTATTGCTTCCTCCCAGATTTCTCTTTTTTCCCTCTCTATTGCTTCTTCCTCTTCTATATAAACATGCCTGGCACTACAAATTTCGTCCTCTCCTTCACCTTTCCCAAACTCCGCTCCTCCACCGAACCCACTCTTCCCCTTACGCAATATCCATCAAAGACGCAACGACACTCTCTTGTTTCCTCTACTGTTCGCATAACCAGGCATAGGTAAGTTAAGTTTATATTTGCAAGTGTTATATATATATATATATATATATATATAGTTTTATATTTAACTATGATATGGATGATTTTATCAATACACATCCCCTGTACGTGTTGTTGATGCATATTCTAGCATTCAAAGTTGGTACGCATATTTGTTTATATGGAGTATAGTTATGATATATTGATAGTGGTATAAAAATATAAGATGCATACATATAGTGGTTTATATAAAGTTGTTGGATTTGAATACATATATATACCAAACGTGGTTTCCATTTTTTTTGAAAAGTTTGTGTTTGTTTCTAGAAGTGTATGCATATTTAATATGTGTGAGTTGTGTTGGATCTGCAAATGGAGTCTGCATATTTGGCAAGTAGATTTATATTCATTTTTGTTTTAGCTTTGAGTCCATATATGTATATTTTACAAACCACATTGTATGATTTATTTTATAATTTTTGTAAATCCATTATTATATATATGTAGTTTTATAATAAACAGATTTATAACTTTTATTGAAGGTCAATTTACATCTTATTATTATGGAAGTTGTATAAGATTTTTGAAGTTGTTTATTTTCCTAAGTTCGTATATGACATATATTTATATAAAGTTATAATAATTATAGATATATCTTTATGGCCTTATATATATATATATATATATATATATATATATATATATATATATATATATCTATATACTTTGCATACACTTATGTATGGAGTTAGTTTTCTAATATACAAGTTCTCATTTCAGTTGGCATGCATTTTTGCATAAAAGTTAAGGGTGTATACGTGTTTTAGTGCAGACCAGTTGCTTTCGCAAAAAAAAAGTTATATTTGTTGCTATTTATATATATTGTATAAAGTTTACATTCTAACATATACTTTCGGTCTGCACAGGTTACAGTATTATACATATTTATAAAATAAGTAATAATATAAGTTATATAAGTAATTCGTACATCTGTTGTCTTAAGTTTTATATAAGTCTGTGTATAGGCTTTATTGTTTATGTATGGGTAGTTATATATTAGTTTATATATATAGGTAAAGTGTTTAAAATTTATAATTGTATTGTGAAGTGGATTTTGTACCATATGTATATATATAGTTTATAAATGAGATTTGAACAGTGTAATTTGTTGAAGTTTTGTAAATTAATGTTATTTTAAAATATAAATCTCAATGATATTACATACATAGGTCGTATGGGGTGGTTTGGGTCTTAGATTTGAAAATTAGAAATTTTGATCTATGTGTAAAAATTAAAATGGTTTGGAAAAATTATAAGGATTTTTATTTAACATATATGTTTTATTTCAAATGTTAAAACTATTGGATTATGTATGAAAAAAGGGTAAATTATATATATGTGTGTGTGTGTGTGTGCGCGCGTGTGTGTGTGTGTGTGATTCGACTTTAAATTTTTCTTAGGGATGCAATTTTGATTTTTATCAAAATAGCAATAATTTCTGTATATATCAGACTGATTCTGATTCAATTCATAAATTCTTGATTATCAGTCTCGTTCATCGAATTCGTTCCAATCCTACTTTGATTTGAAATTCGTGCTCGGATTTATAATTCAAATTTCAATGTCCGTATCAGTGGGCGTATCCATGTCATCTTCTGTATTCTCTAGCCTCGAAAGGTGAGCAATCACTCACAATTAACATTCTTTTATTTGTTAAATTTGATTAAATTGAAACGACAATTGAAATATGATGTTGTAGTTATTTAAATTGTTATATATGCTATTATCTGTAACTGTTCACTTATGGGAGATGACACCATATCCTATTGTTTATATTTATTTTTGATGATATATGCCTGTTGTTATTATTATTTTCATATCTGTTATCACTCTGTAAGTTCCATGTTAGTATAGAAATCACTATGGGTTGAAATGATACATACCCGAACGGATTTTAGAATAGGAGAATTTAGTTATGGGTTGAAATGATAAACCCAAGTGATTTTCATTTGAATTGAATTTGGGATTACGGGTTGAAATGATATCCACCCGTATATATTTAACTTACGGATTGAAATGATAAATATCCGTATCCCTCGTACATAGAATAGAAAAATTTTCATCGACGCCATGGTCTATATGAATGTTTTGAAAATAATTTCTATGGTCTTGAAAAGAAATATATGGTTTTAATGAATATTGATTTAAAGAATTATATATAATGGTTATTATATATAGATTTAATATTAAGATAATTTATTTAAGATTGATTTTATTAATATAAAATATGTTTAAGGATTTATTAAATTTGTGTTTCTGAAATAAATTTGTGGAATAAATTTTATAAGCTAAGGTTTGAAGATATATTTGGGACTTATTTGAATTTGTCATTAATTAAGGATTTTATTTAGTTAAATCAATTTGAAACAATTAAATTCGAAACTTTAACATATGATCCTATGACTTGAATTTTTATTTAAGAAATTTAATGGATGATTCATGTCTAAAGAAATCGAAGGTAATATATAGAAAATGTAAATTTAAGGTCATATAAATAATATTGAATTTATTAAGTGAATATTTCAGAACTAAGTAATTGTGAAGTCAAGTTGGAAGATAAACGCAACTATCGAAGCTTTAGTCATTGAAATGTTGAATATTTAAAGCTCCGAAATATATTAACTTCGAATTATATTGAAATTTAAATGGTTTATTTTGTGGTTCAAATCCGTATTTAAAATAGATAAAATTTGAATTAGTTTAGTCAGAAACTAAATTGAATGGAAATTGATAAATTTTAATTTAATTTAATTTGAACGGGAAGGTCGAGTTGATTTTTGAAGCGATTTGTGAAGTTTGAGGAAATACAAATACTTTACTTCATAAATTATTGGATATATATATATATATATACTAATTTGGAAAATAGAGATATTTGAAGTGAAAATGATATTTTAGTTTTGAAATATAAATAAAATTGAAATGACCACGGTGTTATAGTGTATATTTCTACCCTGTAGATAGTTCCTTGGATCCTTAGAGGATGGGTATCCTGAACATCCTCTAAGTTAATTATATTTTAGTTGATATTTCACTTGAGTTAGATTTATAAATATAAGAATGTTAATCCTCACTCGAGTGTTTTGTGTTTTGCTTTACGCTCGGGTCAGACTGAGTGATACAGCATTTGAGACTCACCTTCGAAGTTGGAGCTTTGCTTGAAGATCCAGCTATCTATCCTTTCAGTCATCCAGTCGATTGGTTCAAAGAAGTCATCTGCCCGTACTGGAGACTTCATTGCATCTGGGATTTTCTGATGTATTTTATTTCTAACTTTGTTTATATAGTAGCTTCATGAACTACTATTCATTTATTCCGCTGCGTATCATTGTACTACCCTGTATCTGTGATTCTGTGATTGATTTATTTACTGTAGATGTTAAGTTTTGCCAAATTTCAATTAACAATCTGATATTTTGAGCAATTCAAGTCCGATATGTGCGGATGCGAATGGTTGAAAATATCAGGTCGTTACAGTTGGTATCAAGAGCTATGGCTCTAGGCAAAACTTAGCATATATGGTAAATTTATTTACAGAATCTCTTTCGTTCGAGTTGAATCTCTTCCTTTTTGACTCGATTTCCTTTGAATTTTGGAATGTTCCTTGGTTTCGAAATTCATCCTTGTCTCTTTCTATTTATATTCGTTTAATTCTGGAGTAACCCTGACACAGCGGATAATATGAAAATTAGATGGAACGGTGAAAGTAGCAATCGGAGGATTGAAGATACTGAAATACCCAAATTCGTTGATCACAAAGATACCGAATTCTAGCTATCTTCGACACGTTGATCGCGCACGATACCATGAAAGAAGATCTACAATTCTTCAAACGTTGATCAAGCGCACTTGATACCGTGAATTGGCTTCAACGATCGTTGATTCGAGCGCACTCGAATAACCGAAAGTGGAGATAGGAGATCACACTCAACTACCAATTTAGATGAAAGCACACAACAATCAAACAAGGTTTTTTTTATTCAACAATCAACCCCTTTCAAGTTACAACGCACGCCCTATTTATAGCCTTTTTACAACCCAGACCCTTAAGTCGTACACGACTTACGACTCATCCTTGGGTCGGCAGCGACTCATCAGCATTGACTCAATATAGACGACATACGACTCACGACTCAACTTAGATCGCTGGCGACCTATCCATATACGACTCAACTGATTACACGACTTAACAAACACTCAACGACTCAATACAAGACGACCTACGAGTTACGACTCATCGACACTACAACAACGACTTAACTGTTACAAACGACTCAACATACGACGACTTAAAATGATACGACTTAACGACTTACGACTTAGCTTAGGTCGTGAACTCCCTTCTTCGGCATACTCGTTAGGTCGTAGATGACCTAAAACACTTTCCTCAGGTCGTAGCCGACTTAAGCCTTGCACATTCTCAACTCGTGCTGCTACTTTGTTATCTCGTGGTGCTCTTCCTGTATCCTTAGATCGTTCACAATCTAAAGAACCCGAATGACTTAAGCCCTTGTTAGGTCGTGAACGGTCTAAAACGCGCTCCTTAGGTCATGGCCGACCTAATTCCTCTTCCTTAGGTCGTGACCGACCTAAATATGCTGAGCGACTTAAGGCTTGGTTAAGTCGTTGCTCCTTCCCAGGTGACCTGTTAGGTCGTTCCTCCTCCTCACGTGACCCGTTAGGTCGGGGCCGACCTTCATTAACTCGTGAACGACCTAAGTCTTGTGCTTCTGTAGGTCGTGCTGCATCATCCTCCCCTGGTTGACAGAAATTCGACCTCGAATTTTCACCATCTTCTTTCTCAACAAGTTCAGCTCCATGGTACGGAATTAAATATTTGACGTTGAAAACATCAGAAGCATGAACATCTTCTGGTAACTTCAATTAATATGCATTCTCATTGATTTTCTTTATAATTTCAACTGGACCAATTTTCCGCGCCTTCAATTTATTGTACGTCCCCACTGGAAAACGTTCTTTTGTCAACACTGCGTAAACCAAATCACCTTCATTAAATTCAACACTTCGTCGCTTCAAATCTGCAGTTTGCTTATACTTCTCATTTGCCTTCACCAAACGTTCCTGAACGATTTTATGACATTCGGTTAATTCATCAACAAAATCAACAGCCCGTTTAACCGTCCCCTTCGATTGTGGTACTACCGCCAAATCCAACGGTCCCCTTGGCAAACTTGAATATACAATCTGAAATGGACTGTAACCTGTGCTTCTATTAACCGCATGATTATGTGAAAACTCTGCTTGGCATAACTTCATGTCCCAACTTCTCAGATTATCTTTCACCAAACATCATAACAAATTTCCCAATGATCTATTAACCACCTCCATTTGCCCATCGGTTTGCGGATGGTAAGCGCTACTAAATTTCAGCTTCGTTCCAACCATCTTCCACAAACTTAGCCAAAAGTGACTCAGAAAATGAGTATCTCTATCCGACACAATAGATTCTGGCAATCCATGAAGTTGATAGATCTCCTTGAAAAATAACTGAGCAACATGAACAGCATCCGCCGTCTTCTTACAAGCAATAAAATGTACCATCTTCGAGAAACGATCCACTACAACATATATAGAGTCATTCCCCTTTTGAGTTCTCGGCAAACCCAACACGAAATCCATGCTAATGTCTACCCATGGTTTTGTAGGAACAGGTAATGGCATATACAATCCCGCATTTGTAGCTGTCCCTTTCGAAACCTGACAAACATGACATCTACGCACAAACCTTTCAACTTCCCTTCTCATTGACGGCCAATAATAAGACTGAGAAATCAACTGCAATGTTCGATCTCTACCCACATGGCCTTCTTCATGTAGCTCTTTTATAATCTTCTTTCTCAGGCTGCAATCTAGTACGCATAATTGATTTCCTTTGAATAAGAATCCATCTATCAACACAAATTCATCAGTACTCCCATCCTTGACTTTCTTGACGAACTTCGTAAAGTAAGGATCTTCTTTAATCAACTTTGGCAATATCTCAAATCCTATCACTTCAACCTTCATCGTTGTCAACAAATGATTCCTTCTGCTCAATGCATCTGCTACACGATTCATAATTCCCGATTTATGTTTCACAACAAACGTAAATTGCTGCAGATAAGAAATCCACGATGCATGCCTTGTTGAAATCTTATCCTGCCCTTGTAAGTGCTTCAACGCTTCATGATCAGTGTAAAGAACAAACTCCTTCTGAAACAGATAATGTCTCCAGTGCTTCACAGCTTGAACAATTACGTAAAACTCAACATCATAAGTGCTATATCTCAACTTAGCTCCAGACAACTTCTCATTGAAATAAGCAACTGGTCTTCCTTTCTGACTCAAAACTCCACCAACCCGGACCTTCGATGCATCAGTATGTAATTCAAACAACAACTGAAAATCCGGTAAAACTAGAATTGGTGCTGTCATCATTAGTGTTTTGATCTTCTCAAAAGCAACCCCTGCTTCCTTTGACCACTCAAACTTCTTTCCCTTCATGCAATCGGTTACTGGTGCCATTACACTGCTAAAATGTGTAATGAACCTTCGATAGAAAGATGCCAACCCATGAAAACTTCTCACTTCAGTAATTGTCTTAGGTTGTGGCCAACTCCTGACAGCTTCTACTTTACTTTCATCCACTTGAATTCCTTCTTTCGATAGAACGTATCCCAGAAACAAAACGCCGTCCGTCATAAACACGCACTTCTTTGTTGCAAAATAAAATTTCTCTTGTCGTAGAATCAACAATACTTTACGCAAATGCTGGACATGTTTTTCCATACTCCCACTATAAATCAGAATATCATCAAAGTAAACTACTACAAACTTCCCAATGTATGGTCTGAAAATCTGGTTCATCACTCTCATAAAAGTACTCGGTGCATTCGATAAACCAAACGGCATGACCAACCATTCGTATAAACCTTCCCTGGTTTTGAAAGCAGTCTTCCATTCATCACCTGGTCTAATACGAATCTGATGGTATCCACTCTTCAAGTCAATCTTCGAGAATACAACAGCTCCACTCAATTGGTCGATCAAACATCAAACCTTGGCATAGGAAATCTATATCTCACAATGATCTTGTTTAGAGCCCGACTATCCGTACACATCCTCCATGAACCATCCTTCTTGGGCACCAATAAAGCAGGCACTACACAAGGATTCAAGCTCTCCTGAACACACCCCTGTTCTAACAACTCCTCCACCTACCTCCTCAGTTCCTCATGCTCCTTAGGACTCATTCTATAATGTGGCCTGTGTGGTAATACTGCCCCTGGAACAAGATCTATCTGATGTTGAATATCCCTCAACGGTGGCAATTCCGTTGGCAACTCTTCAGGAAACACATCTCTGAATTCTTCCAATACTGGCTTTACTTCCTCTGGGATTTCAACATATTCAGTAGCTTCATGTCCAATCAACAAAAACACCTCCGGACTCTCCTCTACTTCTTCAATAAATTCCTTCAAAGTCAATAAAGTCTTCAGCTCCTCAATCTCTTCAGACTTGCTTTCTCCTTGCTGTCTCTTCTTCGGAACTAAAATAATCTTAACACCTTCAAACATAAAACTGTAGCTATTGGTCCGACCGTCATGCTGCACTGCTCGATCATACTGCCATGGTCTTCCCAAAAGTAAGTGACAAACATCCATCTCCACAACATCACACCAAATCTCTTCTTTATACTTCTTCCCAATAGAAAATGGAACTCGAACACGCCTATCCACCTTCACCTCTTCTCCTTTTCTTAACCATGCTAACTTGTAAGGATTTGGATGCTTCTCCATCTTCAGCTTCAACTTTCCCACATCTTCGGTAGAAATAATATTGTCACAACTTCCAATGTCAATCACAAATTTACAAACCTTTCCCAGTATAGTGCACGTTGACTGAAAGATATTACTCCTCAACCAACTAGACTCTTCTTCCTGCTTCGGTGTCAAACAAGATCTCCTCATCATAAGGTTACATCCTTCATCTCCTGACGCAACATCCTGTTCATCCTCCTCAACTGGACTAGAATAACCTTCACCAACATACTTACCTTCAACTTCAGTAATCATAGTTCGTTTCTTCGGCTTCGGACATTCATTACTCTTGTGACCCACTTCCTGGCAATTATAACATTTGAAACTGTTGTTGACCTTCGCCTTCGCAACTTCATTCACAACTGGTTTACTGATAGCTTTCGAAACATTGGAACTCCCACAAACACCTTTGCTTTGAATATTGGAACTTGTAAACACACCACCTCCACCTCTGCCCTGCTTCTCCCAAGCCAACGCTTTCTGATGTGCTTCTACTACAGATCTTGGATCAAACATATTCATCATATCCTGGATCTGTATCCTCAATCCTCCAACAAATCTAGCAGTCAGCTGTTCCTCTGTCTCCATAATGTCGTTTCGAGCAACCAGTTGATAAAATTCATCAGCATAATCATTAACAGACTTCGTCCCTTGCTTCAGATTCTGCAACCTCTGATACATGAGTGATTGATAATTGTAAGGCAAGAATGTAGCCTTCATTAACTTCTTCATCTTCTCCCATGACTCAATCTTCGACTTCCCCATTCTCTCCCGCGTAAGTTTAGTCTGCTGCCACCATGCCATAGCTCTACCTCTCAAACGAGTAGCAACCAACTTCACTCTTCGATTCTCGGGAACCTCCTTGAAATCAAAGATCTCTTCAACATTAGACAACCAATCCAAAAATTCTTCTGCAACATTCCACCCTTGAATTCTGGAATTTCCATCTTCATACCCGACTCCCATCGTCGGTCATCCTCAACAACCCGATACGAGTTTCGAACCTGGTCTCGATCTCGATAATGAATGCTAGCTCTATCACCCTCTTCATTAAAATCAAATGTATGTCTATATCGATCTCGACCATCAACATCCCTTCGATCACGCATGTCTCTTCTACTATGTCTCACTTCATCTCGATATGGCTCATCTTCAAACTCACGTGGAGTTCTTCTCTCTTCATGTCCATGGTCATGGTGATCTCTTCTCGATGAAATTGATGTTTCTCTTCTCTCTCTAAAAGATTGCGGTGATACCCTTCTCGCTTCCGTAACCGATGGCGAAACTCGGTTTCCTCCATGGTTCGAGATTGGCGATCTCCTCCTTTGACTTTGATTTAAATCATTCATCAATTTCTCTAACTTCCCAATACCTTCATCAAATTTCTCATTAATGCGTTGTTCCATTTGCTCGGCCTCTTCTCTTCTATACATAGCTTTAACATTTTGATGGCGGTTAGCTCTCCTTGGCGGCATGATTGAATCAATACAAACACTTCAAAACTTCACAAATCTTCTACAGATCAAACTTCAACTAGCTCACACAAGTTCAACAAGTTCGGTTCTAACTTCAACCAATGATACCAAACTGATGCACGGCCCAAACTCAACACAAAGTTATGTTCGGCCTTCACTTCAAATTCTTCGCCAAAAATTCAAACACTTTCCGGACTTTGATTCAAAAATGAGATGGATCGAAAGTTTCTAACTTGTTACAACTTCAAGATGAACACGATGAACACCAACTTCAAACTCCTTGGCTCCAAGACTCGTCTTAGCTATGATTGGCTAAGTCAAGCTCTGATACCAACCTGACGCAGCGGATAATACGAAAATTAGATGGGACGGTGAAAGTAGCAATCGGTGGATTGAAGATACTGAAATGCCCAAATTCGTTGATCACAAAGATACCGAATTCTAGCTATCTTCGACATGTCGATCGCGCACGATACCGTGAAATAAGATCTACAATTCTTCAAACGTTGATCAACCGCACTTGATACCGTGAATTGGCTTCAACGATCGTTGATTCGAGCGCACTCGAATAACCGAAAGTGGAGATAGGAGATCACACTTAACTACCAATTTAGATGAAAGCACACAGCAATCAAACAAGGTTTTTTTATTCAACAATCAACCCCTTTCAAGTTACAACGCACGCCCTATTTATAGCCTTTTTACAACCCAGACCCTTAAGTCGTACACGACTTACGACTCATCCTTGGGTCGGCAGTGACTTATCAGCAGTGACTCAATATAGACGACATACGACTCACGACTCAACTTAGATCGCTAGCGACCTATCCATATATGACTCAACTGATTACACGACTTAACAAACACTCAGCGACTCAATACAAGACGACCTACGAGTTACAACTCATCAACACTACAACAACGACTTAACTGTTACAAACAACTCAACATACGACGACTTAAAATGATACGACTTAACGACTTACAACTTAGCTTAGGTCGTGAACTCCCTTCTTCGGCATACTCGTTAGGTCGTAGAAGACGTAAAACACTTTCCTCAGGTCGTAGCTGACTTAAGCCTTGCGCATTCTCAACTCCTGCTGCTACTTTGTTATCTCGTGGTGCTCCTCCTGTATCCTTAGATCGTTCACGATCTAAAGAACCCGAACGACTTAATCCCTTGTTAAGTCGTGAACGGTCTAAAATGCGCTCCTTAGGTCGTGGCTGACCTAATTCCTCTTACTTAGGTCGTGACGGACCTAAATATGCCGAGCGACTTAAGGCTTGGTTAACTCGTTGCTCCTTCCCAGGTGACCTGTTAGGTCGTTCCTCCTCCTCACGTGACCCGTTAGGTCGGGGCCGACCTTCATTAACTCGTGAACGACCTAAGCCTTGTGCTTCCGTAGGTCGTGCTGCATCAATCGCATAACTCCACTGATTGTTTTGTAAAGGGGGTGAAAACTCCTTTACAATTGGCATTGATTCACCGAAGATTTCTGTATCCTCGGTTTACGTTGCTGTTATATCTTGATGTGGCGAATTCTATCTCTGGCGATCGAATCTCGATTTGTTTTGGACTTCCGCATCGATTATATTCCTGAAGTCACGGCTGACCCGATTAAGGTCGTCACGATTTATAGAAGTATATCCATCTTCTATTTTGTAATTTAATTGTCTCATCTTCGATCGAGTCTATCTTCGAATCAGGATTCTATTGATTGGACTTCCTCTAATTTAAATCTCCATCTTTGCTTTGAAATCCATTCTTGAATCATCCTTTGAAAATTGGTTTACGTTTGAAATTATTTTATATATCGAAATTATTATTTGGATAACTATGATTTTATTCTATATATAAAAGTGAAATGTTATTCTATATATAAAAGTTTTGAAAGGATTTGAAATTTTGGAAATTTATATGAAATTGATTTATATAAAAATGATTTATAACTGAAGGGTAAAATTTGAAATTCGAGAATTGAATTAGGTATTTTGAAATTGGTTTTAAGATTTTGGAAAATATATAAAAATAATACGATTTAAAAGTATTTTCCGAATAAGAAATGTTTCAAATGAGTTCAAATGAATTCCAATAATTTTGAAGAAATTTCAAAGAAGTTTTCAAGAAAATAGAAGTCCAGAACTCACTTATGTCGCTGGAAAATAATTTCGATGATGAGTGCACGCATCATCAACATTGATTTTTGAGTTCCAAAGTGGGGGAGAGGCCACTTTAATAGCTTCGCTATGCGAGTGATTTTGTAAAACCGTTTTTTATTTCAAATTCCGAAGTAATTTGATATTTTCGAAAGAATATGTATATATTTGAAACAATTTAAGGTGAGACCGGTATTCAGTCCTCGAGTTTTGGATTTGATTTGGTATAATCCTATCCATTGAAATTGATTTATTGTTGATTTTCAACTCTTGAATTGGAAATTTGATTTCCCTAACTATTTTGAATGTTCGAACACTTCCAAATCGAGGTTAAATTTTCAAAGCTAAGAAATTTCGAAGAGGATAAAATATTTGATAAAGCATATAAGTTTAGTTTTGTACGTTTAAGTTTGAAACATTTTGTTAAGTAAATGAATATGACTATTTTGAATTATTCTAAAATGGAATTTAGGTTTGAAATGTTTTGGGAAAAAAATTTAAGTTTTAAATAATGGTTATCAGAAAGGTAAATTGGATATTTCAAATAGAAATAAATAGTTTAAAGGTTTTAAAGGGATAATTATAAATTTGGAAACCATTTTGAGTATAATTGATTTTGAGAAAAATATTTGGTTTTGAAATTAGATTGGAATTAAAACCAGTACTTATATGGTGATTTAGGAAATGAATTTGTTAACTTGAATTATGTTAATTTGGAAACTGGGTTTATTTTTCTAACCCGATTATTTTAGGAACTTTGAAATTGAGATATTTAATATGGAAGAAAATTTGGTGAAATCATATATGATTTTGAAACTGAATTGATATTGAAAAAAATTGAAATTGAGAACCTTATATTATTAAGTACTTGATTTAGGAGCGGTCGAACTTATATAAAATGGATTTGTATAAGTATAAAGTTGGTTTGAAATCTGTTGATTTGAAAGGTACTCAATTTGGAAAGAGAATTTTATACAATCGAAGTCTATATAAGTGTGATTTGATATACTATTGATTTGGAAAGTATTCGATTTGAGAATGAAATCCTATATATAATGAACTTTATATAAGTATGATATTTGAAAGTGATTTGAAAAGGTACTATACGATATATATTTTCGAAGTAAAGATATGGAAAGTGCCTTCTGCTTGATGTCTGTTTTGTGGCCATATTGTGGATTCATTCTATCGATATTATTCTCTTTGATTCTTGGTTTTCGGGATGTGATACTCGAGTGTTCCCATCGTGGCATAACTCATGGTTTTTTTTACTCTCGCGACTGCATAGCGCAACTGCCTGGCTGAGTCTGGCCTAGGGGTACGGATTTTTTCCTGGGGGATCCAGACGTAACCATTATGCATCCTACAATCTATGTAGGTCGCGTTAGTAGCGAAACTGCCTGGCTGAGACGGCCTAGGGGTACGGATTGTTTCCTAGAGGACCCAGGCGTAACCATTGTGTATCCTGCACCCTACTAGTCATCATGGCGTAACTCGGAGGGCTGAGAAAGCTTACAAATACGGATTGTTTCCTAGGGGATCCAGGCGTAACCATTGTGTATCTGCGAACCATGGTTGGACAAAGGTTTTGTTTTGATTGTTTTGTTTGGATTGTACTTTCCATATCTGTTTTTTTAAGGTTTTTCAAGTATTTTCACTGGGTATTGAAACAGGTCTACTAAGTACTTAAAGAGTTCTAGCTTTGCGCCTGATCAACGCATGGCTAGAGTCTGCAAGAACGAGGATAAACTTGTTGAAACATCGAGTTATAAAAGTATTTTTGAAAGGAAAAATTCGTTTCGATATAAAAGTATTTTATTATAAAGGTATTTCCAACAAAGAAATTTTGTATTAATATTTAAGATTAAAATTTTATGGTTTGATTTAATTATTTGAGCCTGATACTATCCCTTTGAACCTACCTTATCTGCTCAGCTTTATTTATTCACCTATATTCCGTTTTTCCGAATCTACCCTCCTTTCCTTTTTGAATATAATCTTTAAAATATTGTTTATATATATACTACATGGTTTATAGTAAATCATTAGTGTCATTAATATTTCAGAAGTTATTATTTTAATATAACGTATTTAAGAAATGAGTATTAATTTATCTATAATGTTGAAAGTGCCTTAAGATAAATTAGTAAATTTACAAACTATGGATTTAATGTTGTCAAATAACTTCCTTGAAAATATAACCAAGGATGTGAATAAAAGTTTCCAAATAGTTTTCATACATATTTATAAAGGTGTTATTTAAAACTTATAAATGGTATTTATAAAGGAAGCAAGAAATTTTACAAATGGGTTTGAATTTTTTTTTTTAAGTATTAAAGAAGATTTAATTTCAAATGAAGTTTTCAAATGAATATTTCAAGTAAAATTTATATGGTCTTAAATTAATTGTTTATCCTTGTCTTTCAATCTGTTTATCTTTCTAGTTGTTTCCATTCTCCTACTTTCTTCCTTTTCGGGGATGAAAAATTTTGAGTGAGGGAGAGTGTAACGACCCGTAAAATTTTATTAATTTTTAATGGTTTTATTTAGCGTATTTAATTTGATTTTTGAGAAATTTTAAATAATAATATTCTGAAATAAAATCTTACATTTGGATTACGTATAGTTAAATGTGGCAAATGATAAATTTTCATCAAAAATTAAGAAAGTATATTTTAGGGTGTGATTTTGTTCAATTTAAGTCAGTACTAATTGATGTTCATAAAATAATTTATTTTGGAAAATTCAAGGCACAACTGTTTCATTTGCCATCATTTCTTTTATTTATTTACAAACGGTTCATTTTGCCTTTATAACGTGTCCTTCCATATTTACTCCTGCTGTCCAATCAAGCTATTAATTGCTTTGATTGTTTCTAAAACAGTGTGTAGCTGTTACTTTTTCTACCGATTTCAATTGCCTAATAATTTTTCCAATTCACAGATAGACTTCCCTATTCCTAGCCATTAATAAACTTTGAAATCATCGTCCTTGCCTTTTGTTATTCCCCGTTTTATAATAATAATTGAAATTTGTAGCCGTTTCAGTATATAACTTTTACACGTTTTATACTCATTTAATTTCAGCAATCCATTGCCTTTAATTTTTAAACTGTTCCATTTTCTTCCCAGGCAACAGCTAACATTCCATTTCGTTCATAAATCAGTTTCCACTTTTACTCACCTGCTCACCTTTTCTTCCATCTATCCGTTTAATAGTTATATATAAGTTATAATACGTTTCCCTGATTCATCTCCTTTCCTTTTTTCATTGACATATTAATTCTGGAAAGTGATTAATTTAAAAAACCCATCTTCCCCTCATTTCTTTAAACTTTCAGCTAAATTTTAGCTTGTGACCGTTGCTGTACATTTCATTAAGGAGGTACGTTACCTTATTAATCTTCGGAATTTAAGGGTGAAAATTTTATTTTTCGAACCTTTCCTTTCCTACGCTCCCTGTTTCCACTTATTTCATTATGACCGTTCATTATATATATACACTACAGCTGGAAAGTTATAAACGTATAAACTTAGATATGTTTCGTATTTATAAAAAATTTAAAGCTTACCTTTAATTGTGACCTTTTGGTTTCCTTGCTTTCAAAAAAAAATTTGAACCATAGCCACGGTAATAAATTATTATAAAATTTTCAACTTAATCTAAGATGACCGTTGCTACTAGAATCGTTACTTTCTAATATATTCATTCCTACTTTCACTGACCTTTTATTTTTTCATTTTTCCACCGTCTAAAAAATAAATAAATGGTTATTCGTTTTATTTTATTCAGTAATCAACGTGACTCTTGTCGTTTACACCGCACCATATTTGACTGTTGATTTTCATTCAGCATTCTTATTTTAAAAATATAACGTAGAGTAACGTTGCCTTCACAATTTAAAATTTTCTTTAATAGCTCTTGAATCAATGTGTAGCTGTTACTTTGATATTTTTCTAGAATTGTGACTTTTCTCTTTCCTTCTGTTCAAATCTGATACGTGCTACCGTTTATTTGCTTTGATTATTTTCCTGAATCAACGTGAATATTTTGCCTTAAATCCTCAACTGAATCATAGCACGTGATTGTGCTATTTTTTGGTTACTTTTATTTAGTCGTTTCCATTTACTTCTGTTCGTATTTTCTTCCCTTTTTTATTGCTTCTTCCTAGATTTCTCTTCTTTCCCTCTCTATTGTTTCTTCCTCTTCTATATAAACTTGTCTGGCACTACAAATTTAGGCCTCTCCTTCACCTTTTCCAAACTCCGCTCCTCCACCGAACCCACTCTTCCCCTTGAACAATATCCATCGAAGACGCAACGACCCTCCCCTATTTCTTTACTGTTCGCATAACCAGGCACAAGTAAGTTAAGTTTATATTTGCGAGTGTTATTATATATATATATATATATATATTATATAGTTTTATATTTAGCTATGATATGGATGATTTTATCAATACACGTCCCATGTACGTGCTGCTGATGCATATTCTAGCATTCAAAGTTGGTACGCATATTTGTTTATATAGAGTATAGTTATGATATATTGATAGTGGTATAAAAATATAAGATGCATACATATAGTGGTTTATATAAAGTTGTTGGATTTGAATACATATATATACCAAACGTGGTTTCCTTTTTTTTGAAAAGTTTGTTTTGTTTCTAGAAGTGCATGCATATTTAATATGTGTCAGTTGTGTTGGATCTGCAAATGAAGTCGGCATATTTGACAAGTAGATTTATATTCATTTTTGTTTTAACTTTGAATCCATATATGTAAATTTAACAAACCATATTGTATGATTTATTTTGTAAGTTTTGTAAATCCGTTATTATATATATATATATGGTTTTATAATAAACAGGTTTATAACTTTTATTGAAGGTCAATTTACATCTAATATTATGGAATTTGTATAGGATTTTTTTTATTTTCCTAAGTTTGTATATGACATATATTTATATAAAGTTATAATAATTATAGATATATCTTTATGGCCTTATATATATATATATATAAATATATATATATATATATCTATATACTTTGCATACACTTGTGTATGGAGTTAGTTTTCTAATATATAAGTTTTCATTTCAGTTGGCATGCATGTTTGCTTAAAAGTTAAGGGTGTATATGTGTTTTAGTGTAGACCAGTTGCTTTCGCAAAAAAAAGTTATATTAGTTGCTATTTATATATATTGTATAAAGTTTACATTCTAACTTATACATTCGGTCTGCACAGGTTACAGTATTATATATATTTATAAAATAAGTTATAATATAAGTTATATACGTAAATCGTACATCGTTGTCTTAAATTTTATATAAGTCTGTGTATAGGCTTTACAGTTTACGTATGGGTAGTTATATATTAGTTTATATATATATATAGGTAAAGTGTTTAAAATTTATAATTGTATTGTGAAATAGATTTTGTACCATATGTATATAGTAGTTTATAAATGAGATTTAAACAGTGTAATTTGTTGAAGTTTTATATATTAATCTTATTTTAAAATATAAATCTTAATGAAATTATATACATAGGTCGTATGGGGTGGTTTGGGTCTTAGATTTGTAAATAGAAATTCTGATCTATGTGTAAAAATTAAAATGTTTGGAAAAATTATAAGGATTTTTATTTAACATTTCAAATGTTAAAATTATTGGTTTATGTATGAAAAAAGGGTAAATTATATATATATATATATATATATATATATATATATATATATAATTCCACTTTAAATTTTTCTTAGGGATGCAATTTTGATTTTTATCAAAATAGCAATAATTTCTGTATATATCAGACTGATTCTGATTCAATTCATAAATTCTTGATTATCAGCCTCGTTCGTCCAATTCGTGCCAATCCTACTTTGATTTGAAATTCGTGCTCGGATTTATAATTCAAATTTCAATGTCCGTATTAGTGTGCGTATCCATGTCATCTTCTGTATTCTCTAGCCTCGAAAGGTGAGCAATCACCCACGATTAACATTCTTTTATTTGTTAAATTTGATTAAATTGAAACGACAATTGAAATATGATGTTGTAGTTATTTAAATTGTTATATATGCTACTATCTGTAATTGTTCACTTATGGGATATGACACCATATCCTATTGTTTATATTTATTTTTGTTGATATATGTCTGTTGTTATTATTATTTTCATATCTGTTATCACTCTACAAGTTCCCTGTTAGTATAGAAATCACCATGGGTTGAAATGACACATACCCGAACGGATTTTAGAATAGGAGAATTTCATTATGGGTTGAAATGATAAACCCAAGCGATTTTCATTTGAATTGAATTTGGGATTATAGGTTGAAATGATATCTACCCGTATATATTTAACTTACGGATTGAAATGATAAATATCTGTATCCCTTTTACATAGAATATAAAAAATTTCGTCGATGTCGTGGTCTATATGAATGTTTTGAAAATAATTTCTATGGTCTTGAAAAGAATTATATGGTTTTAATGAATATTGATTTAAAGAATTATATATAAAGATTATTTTATATATAGATTTAATATTAAGACAATTTAATTAAGATTGATTTTATTAATATGTAATATGTTTAAGGATTTATTAAATTTGTATTTCTGAAATAGATTTGTGGAATAATTTTTATAAGATAAGGTTTGAAGATATATTTGGGACTTATTTGAATTTGTCATTAATTAAGGATTTTATTTAGTTAAATCAATTTGAAACTATTGAATTCGAAACTTTAACATATGATCCTATAACTTGAATTTTTATTTAAGAAATTTAATGGATGATTCATGTCTAAAGAAATCGAAGGTAATATATAGAAAATCTAAATTTAAGGTCATATGAATGATATTGAATTTATTAAGTGAATATTTCAAAACTAAGTAAAAGTGAAATCAAGTTGGGAGATAAACGCAACTATCAAAGTTTAGTCTTTGAAATGTTGAATATTTAAAGCTCTGAAATATATTAACTTCGAATTATATTGAAATTTAAATGGTTTATTTTGTGGTTCAAATCCGTATTTAAAATAGATAAAATTTGAATTAGTTTAGTCAGAAACTAAATTGAATGGAAATTGATAAATTTTGATTTAATTAAATTTGAACGGGAAGGTCGAGTTGATTTTTGAAGCGATTTGTGAAGTTTGAGGAAATAAAAATACTTTACTTCATAAATGATTGGATATATATATATACTAATTTGGAAAATAGAGATATTTGAAATGAAAATGATATTTTAGTTTTGAAATATAAATAAAATTGAAATGACCACAGTGTTATAGTATATATTTCTACCCTGTAGATATTTCCTTGGATCCTTAGAGGATGGGTATCCCAAACATCCTCTATGTTAATTATATTTCAGTTGATATTTCACTTGAGTTGGATTTGTAGATATAAGTATGTTAATCCTGACTCGAGTGTTTTGTGTTTTGCTTTACGCTCGGGTCAAACCGAGTGATACAACATTTGAGATTCACCTTCGAAGTTGGAGCTTCGCTTGAAGATCCAGCTACACTACTACAAAACAGGCCATTTGCATCACCTCATTTGAATCGGTTGAAGTAAAAACTGATGCAAATAGAACTATTTGCATCAGTCCTGTCTTAATAACCGATGCAATTGGTACGTGGAAAGCAATAGGTAATAAAAAATCAAATTTGCATCAGTTGTCAACAACAACCGATGCAAATACGTCGATGCAAATAGTTTTAGCCGCATCGGTTTTAAAGTCAACCGTTGCAACTACGTTAATTTGCATCCCTTAACATATGTTTTAATAGTAGGCAAATACAAAAACCAAAACGGGTATGCGAAAACAACCCGCAACCCATGCTCAAACCCTATGCTACATAATGAATGTAACTGAGAATGATATCAGTTTAATAAAACCCAAATATCTAAACACACTACTTTCATAATCCATGGCGGCACTCAAAAATAGATTAACTCACAATTTCTCAACCCAATTTTCTCAGAAAACAAAATTCAATTGCAACCCAAATCGAATTTTGGGAGTTCTCGCCGTGTTCGATTCGAGAAGATTGTTGAGGAAGGATTGGTTGGAGGAGTTCGTCAGTTTGAGTTCGAGTTCGATGGCGACTTCGCTGTTTCGATTGGGTTTGTGTTCGAAGTCATGGTGGAGATTGGGGTCGCGAATTGGAGTTGTTCGCGGAGGCAGTTTGGGTTGAGGATGAAAAGCAAATGGCAGTTGTAACGGTTCGATTGGAAGAGCAAGTGTATGCAATTGTAAATGGGGCAATTTTTGTATAGGGGATGGATTGATTAATGTTGAGGAAGTGGCACTTTGCTGGATTGAAACGTTGATGGTTTTGCGAGCAGTTTGGTAGCAGCAGTATGTAGTGGAGTTACTCTTGTTGAATTTTTGTACTCGAGTGATGGGGTTGATAAGGATGACAATATGGTCTGTGGTAATGGAATGTGAAGTGGTGATAGAAGTTCCAGGCAGAAGCAATGCAGGTGGTGATTGATGATGAGAGATAGGACAGAGGCAAGTGGTATGGAGGTTTGTAGGAGGTGATTGCAATTGTTTTGTTAGGGCAGTGGAAGATGGTTGAAAGTTAATATTGTGGCAGTATGTGTTGTTTTGATGGTATAGTGAAGAAGAGTTGTATGGGGTTTTGTGCAGGGTTTTGTGTGCACTGGAAATTGGTTTGTGGCAAGAAGTGTGAAGGTTGGAGTCTGAAGAGGTGAGAAGTGTGAAGGGGTTTAACAGGTGGGTGGAGATGGCCGATTGATGGGTGGAATGAATGCAGGAGGTTGCGAGGCAGAGGCAGAGTGGTATTTGCTTTGGTATGTGGTCGGGAGTCAGGTTGCAGAAGTATGAAGCTCGTTGAGTTGAGCTGTGAAGTTTGTGGTCGTTGTAGAAGTAATGGGCAGTGGATGGTAGGTAAGTAAATGATGTTTCTGGGAGGTGAGATGGTTATGTGAATTGTGGTGAGATGGTTATGTTTTAATTCACTGCAGTAAAAATTCGGCGAACTTCTACTCCGCCCCTTCTTCTCCGCTCACTACAATTCTCATTTCAGTAACTCCATTCCATGTCACATATATAGCCACTGATGGTATTCGCCGTCGAACTTAAGGCGACTGTCAAATTTAGGAAAATCCAAGTTGGTAGTTTAGTAATCTTTTCCTTCATTTCAGTATTCTATGGATTCATTAGTTAGTTCGTACTTTGTTTTTGATACTGTGATCTGTTGTACTGTCCCTTTCTTTTGCTTTATGTTGTACAAGTGAGAAAACCTTAATGTCGGGTAGCTTTGTTGTTTACTAAAATTTATATCTGTCGTTGAAATTGCACTTGAAAGTGATTTAATTTCTTCACTATTTTCTTCAATAACAGATCAAACATGAAAAATTTCTGAGGTTTTGTCATGAAATTTTAGAAGAGGAGATGCTGCTTTCTCTTTAGGATTCAGAGGTGAATCCTTTATCGGGTCCGGAGTCTAACTCCAACTCGATTTGTTCGGATCATGACTACTTGCTTAAGGCTTCGGATGACGACCTCGGCATCCCTACTACGGATGGAGATGTTTCGTCAGGTAATCTTGTTGTCACTGCCATCGGCATCCCTCCTGCGGATGGAGATGCACTTGTTCTCATTAATCACTACAAGGAGTCCCATTTTTCATTCTTTTGCACTATATTTCATAGTTTGTTGTTTGCTCTTTATACCCTAGTTGTGAATTAAAGTGAAAATCATGCATTTTGATATGAACATCAGGTGAAATGAATACCAAATTGTAGTTTTTTGTGGAATACTAAATAAGATCTTTGATTTTTTGCTCACTTAAGAAGTCAGGCGTGAATTACTGCCGAAATGTGCTTTCAATGAGCAACAAGATAATATTTGTTCTCTTTACTTCCGATGTTTAACGTAATTAGTTAATAGTGGTTATATCACGCAGCACTGTCCATAAGAATGATGATAGAATGCCTGTTAATGAGTTGCAAGCATAGTAGTTGTTGCTTTCTCTTATCTAATCACAAATTTGTTTGATACTAGCTTTGTTTTATTCCATTATTTGAGGTTGCATTGACTTCCTTAAGCTTAGAGAGAAAACTAAACATAGGATCATCATCAGTTTTAGTATTAATGCGTCTGATAGAGTAGGCCATACATTATTTATACATAATGGATCTATAATTGACCTTGAGTGAATCTAAAAGTGAATTACTCGACATGAGGGGATGATCACTAGTAGAATGATTTAATAAATTTATCCATGCCCGATCGAATTTTGAAAGAAGTTTAAAACTGTGTATACTGAAATTAATACCACCTTGTCGTGTGAAATTAGTCCCTGTTTCATTCAAATCTTTTAGTCCACTATCACGAATATATATTTGAAAGCTACAGTCGGCTACTAAGTGATTACACTATGATATCCTGTCTTCGTTATATAATATACAACTGAAATCCCCACACTCTCTAATATGTTGTCTTCGTTATTAATACCACCAAAGTGATTGCCAAACATTGAGTATCGGTTGATTTAATACTTGTTCAGAATAGGATTTGAATATTTACTTATTAACGGAAAGATTTCCTTCCTCACCTTGTGATGCAGCAAAACCTAAGACTCTTGTTAATATTTGAGTTCAATGTACTCCCTACCAAATGACAGCTGTGATCGATTTTGAGAAGATTTAGTTACCGACTCTTAAATCTCATGTGAAATCTTTGTCTACTTGAGTTCATCATGTTATGTGTGAGCTATTCGCTTGCCTGCTATGGTCGGATACCATAAAGAAAACAATGCATATGCTTATTTATATCCAAATAATTAAACACATTCAGAAGTTAGTTGCTGGGGCAAGCTCTATAATATACAAAGTTTGTAATGTATTTTTACGTTTAAATTCTCCAGAGCATCCAGACAGATTTCAAATTGCTTATCATTATAGGAGAAGAAACAATGGCTGCGGCTGCTGCTGATGCAATTGTGCACACTGATAAAAGCTGCACTAGACGTAGCGAAGCATGCAGCACAAATCTTTGTTGTTATCAGCTCTTTTTTGAGCTTAGTAGCCAAGAGTCTGATTATTCGTTGCTCTATGTGTTTCACCTTTTGTGAGTGTTGTGTGGCTTTAAAAAAAACTTTAGTGTTAAATACTCTGTTCATAATATAGGTCGTAAGTGGTGATCAAGGCTTTAATATGTATCCCAAGTGTTCATTTTCATATCGTTATTTCTATCAAGAGAAGAAAGCTACTGCATCCTCACAAAGTAATTAAACATGTTTATAAAAGAAAGTGAAGATTGCTATTTACCTTTATGTTAACCAGTAGTCATTCTAATGTGTAAACATCGTATATGCAGAAAACTAGCTCATCAAAGAATTTTCAAGCTTCCACAGATGATGGTAAGTGCTATCTTGCTTTGCTATTTAAGTTATCTGTTTTGCACTGTTGGTATATAAAAGCGGATAAATCGGATTTGATAATGCAGTGGCTGACAAGAGAAGGAATAAAACAGTAGAAGGCAATATTGCTTGCAACGTATCTCACGTGAACAAGTATTCAGGCATAGCAGAGAAGTCAATGGACAGATTTGTAGCGCTGATAGAATCTTTCAGGTACAGTGGTTCTCGTGCAAGCGGCCTTCGCCCCCCTCTTAAAGATGTACTCAAAACACACCCTCTCAGGTATCTTACAGTTAATGTCCTTTTTAAAAAAAAATATTTTCAAATACTTTTTGCATAATGATATTTCTTACTGCTTTATCATTGAAGGTCGACTACTGTCAAACCAAGCAATGTCAGCAGATACACAAATAGGTCCAAGAACAAGTAATTCGAACAATGTTAGTTGAGTTTTGGTTTTAGAATTCAATTTTTGTATGTAGAGTAAGCATGCAATTCATTTACCATTGCATTACATGTGTCACATGTTGTATTGTTTCTATTGCAGCTTTGTGAGGATGCAGTAGCTTTGTGTTTGATTGTGCGTCTCCTTACCATTATTATATTTTATTTCTATCTACTTAACAATGGTATGTTGTAAAAATTCAATCTTTGCATGATAGGCTTATGACATTACCCAGTTCATTAGCTTGTATTATTTCAAGCTATATGCTTCTCTAACAAAGATCAAGCAAATCGAGTGGAACAACTGGTACTTAATTTTGATCATATTTTTTACTGATAATACGAAAACTTTTCCTTTGATTTCTTGAGTTTAATTCTGAATTTTGCAGAGGCATTTCTACTGCTCATGCGATTTTCATCACAATAGTGTCACTCTACTTCATCTCCTTCTCCAATCTGTACTCCGAAAGCCATGACAGCAATATCACATTAAGAAGTTCAAATTTATCGAATTTTTCATTGGGGGTATGATAAAACTCTTTAGTTGTAGTAATGTCTAAGCTCTCATATATTTAACAATGTATTGTATACTCATAGGTTTCTATCGGATATTTCATCACCGACCTTGCAATGATTTTCTGGTTCTATCCTCTGCTTGGTGAAAGGGAGGATGTAAGTAAATTTCTCTCACCTTCTATGTTTTTTCACTAGTCATATTCATACATATACATACGCGCGCGTGTGTACATATATCGTTTCTTTGTCTTTATCCTCACAAATGTATATTAATAGGTTTGCCATCATTTACTCTCTCTTTGTGCTATTACTTACGCCGTGATGACCAATGAAGGGCAGATATATACATACATGGTGTTAATATCAGAGGCAACTACTCCTTTGGTTAACTTGCGATGGTTAGAAAATTCACTTCCAATCATCATTTAATCACTCTCTCACTTATATTTGCTTACACTTTTTATTTCTTTTCTTTGTTTGAAGGTTTCTAGATACATGAGGCATGAAGAGAAGCAACAGCAATCTTATGAACGGTGTTCTCATGCTAATTCTTTGGCTTGTATGTACTATAACCACTTGAAAATGAACACTTGGGATACATATTTCATGTTCAAATTCAGAATCTTGAATAGTCCTTTGAATATTAGCCTTAACATTTAGTAATATTTTCACAGTTGGAGTATATATTTGCAAGGAATGCTTAATATTTGGCTGAATTAGCTTTTGGAGATGCTCTAATAAGTTATGTGCATAGCATTGGCCATTATGCTCTTGTATGTGATTGCTCTATACTATCTAACCTGTTATCCAATTTGATGAATACGGCCAGATTGAGTGGGTGATATAGCATATGTGATTATGGGTGAGATAATCAGGTTTTGTTACGGGGTTTCAAATGAGGATGTTACACCTACAAGAAATTAGTTATGCTCCATGTGAAGTTTCGGCTGCACATGGCTTTCACTACAACCATGCTGGCATGAAGCATTACTGAATTTGATACAGAGATATGGTAAGCTCTGTACTTTCCTTTCCTTTTTACTTCATGTTTTGCTATGATTTCTTCTCTTTTTCATCTTTCCTATGTGCTTTTATCTAACCTGAAATAAGTCTGAATCAAGTTTTTGCTGCATAGTTTGGTTGTCAAAACAAGATATGATCTAATTTACCTGTTAGTCTGTGGTTTAGTTTATGAGTAAGTAGGTATCAATTTTCATTAAGTTTAAAATTAATTCACTCATAAGATTTTTACGTGATGCCTAGTTATAATATACACATATTGTACTGATATATAATCAAATGGATTAAGTTTGTAACTTTTCCTACATTAACATGGAATCATCAACGGCCAACTGAATTACCGTAGTAATTAATTATGAGTGTGTGTGACAGGTGTTGATATGGTCAAGGAAAAGTTATTGATAGCTACAGATCGACCTTCACGGCAATCCTCTCATTACGAGCTTCTGATAAAATAATCCAAAGCTAGCCAACGAGGAGATCATTCATTAAAATATCAGAAGGAAAGGTACCTTTCTCTTTATTAGTTTAACGTCCAGATGGACCTTCTGTTTGTTAATTACTTAAGACATTAATTGAGGCTAGTTGTCCTTTTATACAAACTCACATAGCATCTTATGTTATGGAACAACTTGCCCTATGAAACTTTAACTACAGTATCTTTAATTTTACTTCAGGGCAGGGAAGTATGGTATAGTATGAAATTGTACTAGTGGGTAAGTTGTATATAGCAAGTAAGTGGCTGTCGAAGTGGTGATTGGCAAGGTTGAAGATGAACAGTTTGTGTGCAATGTCCAGGGTGCAGGTAAGTGATAATGAAGATGGTGAATGGTTGGAACAGTGGAAATATTGAGTTTGAAGTAGTAAGGGGTTAGAGTTGTTTGGTTTGCAGTGATGAGTGTTTGATGTCAGGGTCAGGGCAGAGAAGAGTTGCTGATGAGTGAAGGAAGAAATTTGCAGGTCGAAGGCAGATGACAGGGATGTTTTAGGGGATAGAAGATGTTAGTAAGGATGAGAAGTCAGGGGAAGTTGTAGAAATGTTGAGGAGTGGTAAAACAGCTGCAGTGATGGTTTGTGATGATGAAATGGGGTGTTGAATTATAATGTTACAGCAACTTGTGGAGGATGAGAGGGTTGATGTAGTGAATGGTTGAGGCAAGTAGTTCTGGTTGATTGAGTGTGGGCTTGGCAGCAGTTGTATTGTATGGTGGTGGTGGCTATGGCAGTGTATGTACTACTGCTAGGTGATGGAATGAAATGTATGGAGTTTTGTGTGATGATGTTTCAGCTGTTGTGTTTCTCTGATGGCCGGTTAGTGGTTCTAGCAGAGGTCGGTGGTTTTAGCAGGTCAATGTGGTTGGAGTAGTTGATGGAGAAGACCGTGGGTAGGAGAATGTGATTTTGTGGTGAACTTGCACTGTGATGTGAAGAAGTAGTACAATGAAGTGTAGGGTTTGTTTGGGAAGTATTGGGAATGAGGTATAGGATGGGTGTTGTAATTTGATGTGCAGTGGGATGGATGTATGGATGTGCAGTGGTTGATTATGGCCAGTGCAAAAAAGGAGAGAGCAATATGCAACAACGAAATGAAGACAATAAAAAAACAGAGAGCAATATGCAACAATGAAATGAAAATGAATGTATGAGCCATTATTTTGTATAGATTATTAACACTTTAATTGATATATGTTTATTTTGGTATTTTGTTATTCATTTTGTATTTGCCGTCAAATTTAATTTTGAATGATTGTAATATTGCATGCAATGATTGTTTGTTATAATCAATAATATATATATATGTGTACATTGTAATAATGGTTTCTGAGAATGGTTTTTTTGCATCAGGTATAAGTAGCTGATGCAATAGAGGGATTAGTTCGCATCGGTTGTTATAAAAAACCGATGCAATAGAGGGATTAGTTTGCATCGGTTGTTATAAAAAACCGATGCAACAAGTTACTTTGTTGCATCGGTTTTCATTACAACCGATGCAACATGGGGCCTATCTTCAAGCAACCAACCATGATATTTTGCATCAGTTGTTAGTAACAACCGTTGCAAAAAGGACATTTTTGCATCGGTTTTAGAATGGATGCAAAAGTGTTAATCTTGTTGCATCGGTTGCATATGCATCGGTTGTTGAACTGATGCAAAAGGGGGGTAAACAACCGATGCAAATGGCCGGTTTTGTAGTAGTGCTATCTATCCTTTCAGCCATCCAGTCGATTGGTTAAGAGAAGTCATCTGCCCGTACCGGAGACTTCACTGCATCTGGGATTTTCTGATGTATTTTATTTTTAACTTTGTTTACATAGTAGCTTCATGAACTACTATTCATTTATTCCGCTGTGTATCATTGTACTACTCTGTATCTGTGATTCTGTGATTGATTTATTTACTGTAGATGTTAAGTTTTGCCAAATTTCAATTAACAATATGATATTTTGAGCAATTCAAGTCCGACATGTGCGGATGTGAATGGTTGAAAATATTAGGTCGTTACAAATTTATTCACCAAAACACAAATAAGTGAAACGTAAATTCCAGAAATCAATAATTAGTAATCCAGAAAACATAAAAGCGGGAGGCATATCACAAACGGGAGCATGAAAACTAAACAACACATGCATCACAAACGGAACGCTATTCCATGGTCGCTAACCATCAAATTTGAGCCGAAGCTCCACAAACAGCCCGAAGGCCATGGGTCGCTGCCCCACCAATTTTGAGCCGAAACTCCACAAACGGTGTTTACTCCCCACACAAACAAAGAGACATCGCACATCGCTAGTATAAATCACAAAATGATCATCATTGATCGGTAAGTGTAAATTACACTAAGCTAGTAAATAAATGAGTTTAGCATCATGTCCCATAACCACTGGCTTAACTTACGAACAAATTGTAGATTTCCACTCGAAAATTATCATGAGATTTCAATCGAACAAGTCCAAGAATTAACCGACGAAGTAAACGCAAGCGTTTAATACCACTTGTTTTGCTAAGTCGTTTAATTAGATTTATCATACGAATGAGGTAAAGGTTTGTATATACTAATAGATTAGAAAACGGTTTAAAAATAAGCTTTGTATTAAAAATTATGTTGAAATCATTTTTGTGAAAGAGTTTTTAGTATTTACTACTAGTATAAAACCCTTTTTATTTTAAAGTCATAAATCAAAAAAATGATTGTAAAAATAATTTATCACCAAAAATCCGTTTTCGACAACGTGAATTAAAACCATAAAAAATTGATATCAAATCCATCAAATGGATATTCCTAAAAATCCATAAAAGAAGTCATCAAAGCCGATAATAAATGACAACAACTATCCGAAACAACAAAAATCGATAACAATTGGAAATCCACTTAAAAACAGCCAAAATAGGCAAAATTGAACTGGCCCTAGGTTCTGGAAATATATATGTTTTTTTCTCCTTTCTTTTTTAAATTCCAGAACCCTTCTAGATGTCTGGATTTTTCAACCAGACGTTTGGATTTTGGCTCCGCTATTTTTTTCTACATGTGTTATTTTTTTTTCTTTTCCAGAGACCCCTATCAAACGTCTGGATTTTTCAACCAGACGTTTGGATTTTCCTGCTAGGCAAAAATCAGCCTAACCCAAAATGGACGAAAATGCAAACCGAAATTGATCGAATGAGCAATGGATGCTAGGGATTTATGTCAATCGACAACCCAGCCCTACAGGCTCTTCGATACACCCCGAACAACATGTTCAAACATCCACATAAGGATTTTCATAGATTTTGACTTCAAATTACCCAAAATTGGAAAATTTATCAAACTAATTCGATTCAAAAGCAAATGGACATGAAATAGATGTTAGGAATTCATACCCGACAACTATCATAGGTATAGACATAGATGTGAGTTGAAGAACTCACCTTTAAACCCAAAACAACAAGTGAGAAGCTTTAAAATAAAGGAAAGATCAACCACTCTTCAACTTCAACTCAAGAAGCTCCAATCTAAGTTCATAAGCAAATATTTCCTATGTTAGGGTTTAGGAATTTCTAAAAACTTAAGAGATATTGAGATGGAGAAGTTGAAGAGGATACTTACTTAAGCTTCTCTTTGATTTTGGAGCTTGAATTTGAATTTCCTAGTTAGGGCTTAGGAATATTAATTTCCTATCTCTTTCCTCATTTTTTTAGCTTGAGACTATTAGAAAATGAAAATGAATGAAGATGAGTGGAGTTAGGGTAATTGATAGAGGAGTTGGGTTCCTTGTTTGGTTAGTAGGCTGAAACCCAAACCCAAAGCCCCAAATGAAAGTATCAAAATTCTAATCAACTCCAATCATATCGATGTTTATACTAAAAAGGTCGCAAATGCCGTTTTGGACTCAATGGAAGTGGTCTCGAGTCCTAATTCGATTGTTTACAAAAAGTAGCATTTCGGACTCTAATCCGTCTAACGATGCTATATTAAATAAAATATTTAAATATACAATCGTAAAATATGCGGGTTGTTATACAAATCATGAGAAATAGTAAGAGTTTTAGAGTTACCAATATCAATCACATATCCTTTAGAGTTGTCTCCAAAATTTGCTGATCTACCAATCTTGTAAACTATATCTTTCAATTTCTCCGAATTTCCAGCCATGTGTCATGAGAATTTACTATCCAATATCCTTTTATCCTTATTTATCTATAGAGTTTGATCATGAGATGTTCGTTCATCAAAAGCCATGTAACACATCTGTTCCTGCAATTCATACTTTTTTAAAAGATCACATGATTTTTTATAATGAATAGTTGCAAATTTATGAAACAACATTATGAATATTTTGCAAATTATATTTTCGAAAATAGTGTTATAAATATTATCAAACATTGTCATTGAAGCTTCTTCAAAATTAGATTATGAATACTTTGAAAACCAATGCTCTATACCAAATGTGAGGCGGTAGAATAGGGATCATACGGCTAAATTAACATTAGAAATGGGTGAATAGTGTTTAGTGGATTATATGAATATTTTTCAAATTTTTTAAGATTATTGGAATGATATATCTAACAATCATAGAATCAAAGTACAGATAAAACTAAATGTAATAAAAGCAAAAAGGAAAAAATACATTAGGATTTTATACTTGATCGGATTAACCCACATCCAGTGCCACACAATTCCTTGTATGGATTCCTTTTCAACTAGTAAATGCAAATACAATCTCGATTTAAAGGCTACTAGTCACACCCACAAGAATCCCAACCTCTGGGTAGAGTTACTTGGTTTCTAGGCTACATGCACCCTCTAGATTTACGACTTACTAGGCACATCCAGTTGATTTTACGGGCTACAATCCCGCCAACTTGGATTTCAGTAATTTCGAGCACACCACAAAGCATAAGTGTATGATTTAATAGAGATTATGAACTCAGATCTTCGATCTTGATTAGAATTGATCTATAACTCTTGAATAGCACTTTGATCTTGGTTTGAGTGAGAGAGATGAGAGAAATCAGAGAGTAGATTAAGGAAAATCAAACAAGTAATGAATTAATTTGATTTTGATTGAATTTCGGCAGAGTATGAGTAAAAATTGGTTAAAAATCAAGAGAGTGAAAAGAGGAGAGAAAAATAAGAAAGTAGTCATTGAAAATTTGTTTGGAATTCTCGTATATATTGGGAAACAATAGTATGTCCATTCGCGAAGAGATACGACGAAAAGACACTTCCACTCAAATTTGAATTTTGAAAATTACAGCCACTACGTCGACATATGCGTATAGAGTATGTCGACATACTCTTCACAAATTTGAAAAATACTTTAAAAATATTATTTTTAAAATCCATTGCTTTGTAAAATCATTTGATAGTTTTTAGAATCATTTAAATATAGTTTATACGTATTTAATCAAAATATAATTTTATAAAATTTTATAAAATAATTTTGATAGATTTATTAAGAGTATTCAGTTATATATATATAAATCGATACAATTATAACTTGTTAAAGTATAAATAAAAATTTGATATACATACATACATACATACATACACACACACACACACACACATATATATATATATATATATATATATATATATCTATAAACTTGAAAACACTAAAATAATATCTTTATAAGGATAAGAGATTGATTATCATTTTGGAAAATATTTGGAAAAGATTATTTTAATACTAAGATATTTGAAAAGTAATTTAAAACAAAATCAGAGAAGGCGAGAGTGATCACTAAAGTGCTATTAAGGTTTTAACATAAATTCCATGACTCTATAACTTATTTGGAATACCTTGAAATCTTGAACTCTTCAATGCTTATGAGTCTTCAATTGACATCATCTTTAATCTAGTCTTGATACTGTATAGTTGTAATGACCCGAAATTTTCGAACCCGAAAATTCTAGATAGTTATGAAAAAGAAGAAAGAGATAGAAGATAAAGAAGAACAGAAACACCAACATCTCACATTCGCAGCGGATAAAATATAATAATAAATAATAACTGTTTACAAAAGAATATTATATCTATCGATTACATTTTAATTCATCAGAGTTACTCATACATATACTGACACTGAATATACACAATTATCATGTCACAAATATACAACAACAACCTAATACAGCAGAAACCCTCCATACGTTCTTGCCATCCAGCTCGACTCCTGAGCTCCAGAACGTTTTTACCTAAAAATCTGTAACACTCAGTCTGACCCGAGCATTACATCAAAGTAACACCCGGGTCAGGCTGGAAACCAGCGTGAGTAAACCCAACTAACATAGAATGCCAAGCAACAACTCATATAAAACCCGGGTAACTCAAACTAATTTTACAAGTCACAATTTGTTATAGACATAACTTATTTTCAAAATAAGTTTTCTAAGTGTCCAAAATTTAGATTTAATAATCTAATTCATTTAAATCCAATCATTCCAACCTATCAATTTCTCATATCAATTTATAAGAAATTCGAAGTGGTTTCGGGTATCTCCCAATACCCGATCCCGACCTCTTCGAGTCTCATGTCATCCTATCCCAAGTTATCCATAGGAAATACAAATTCATTTCATATCAGAGATAACAACTCATTAAAAGCATCCAATACCACTCAATCGTCCATAAGCAAAGCTTATTTATTACCGATATTTATTAAATTAATTCTGATTGAATTTCTAACCTCAACCATTTAGAATTCTTCACTTGTCATTAATTAATTTTCAAATCAATTAACCCATCAACCCTTTATTATTCATCTTAATTAATCACCTTGGATTAATTATTTTTCAGTTACATTCATGTAATTATCTTTGTTTAATTACACGATATTAATTATTCTTAACCAAAATCAATAAGTAAATCTTAACTACTTCATAAATTAATTAACTATATTAATTACATTAATCCTTAATTATTTATGTTACTTAACTTTTCTTAAGTCGCCTATTTCTGATTAATTCTTCTTAATTAATCAATTTTTAATTACATCGGTGATTATATAAATTTATGATTTCCAATTATATTTCCATTTATCCTAATCTAAATTAATTACAATAAATAATTAATCATTAATTAAACCGTAGATATTAATCATTTTTGATTTATCTCAACCTGAAATTATCTATCTTTTTATTTACTTCATTAAATAAATTAATTACTATTTTATAATAGAAGCTTAAAGGAATTTAAAACCAAATTTATTTTTAAATTTAATTCGGTTTACAATTGCACTTTAACATTCAAGTTATTCAAAACACTTAATATTTTAAAACTTATTTGTTAGATTTAACTTTGATTTAGGACTTGTTTTAAATCTCTACTTTACAATTTAACTCCAGTTTTTAAATATCACTTTTATTTCATTCTAATTCATTTTTTTTATTTCTATAATTATTTAGCTTTCAAAATTTTCACCCTTATACTTCTTCCAAAAATCCAACTTTATATATTTCGATAACTCAGGGTACCGAAATATCCAAGCAACCCACAACATTCAATCTTCCAATTACTAAAAATATTCATCACAGAGTATCAACTATTCCAGTATATACTATATACCACTATATAATATAGCACATCAATCCAATTCAACCATTCAACCAATCATTTAAATTTAACCACTTAAATTTTAAAAAAATTCCAGTAGCGTGAATTAATCACCTTAGATTTTGCAATCCAAACCTAATCTCGACTTGTTTCCTTCAAATTTTAACCTTGGATAAACTTTATGGATTTTATTAATACTTGAAATAAATAAAATTTGATTTACCAATTATTTCATTCTATACAATTTTCCAATAATAAATAATTATTCTTTTTCTTTTGAAACCCATATACTAAAAATTAATATATATTGTTTTTTTCCAAAATCTACTTTTATATAAATGTTCAACATTTTAAAATTCCTTTTTCCCCAAGCTCTTATCTATATAAAACTTCCATCATTTTCCCTCATTTTGAAACTACTCATACATTTACCTATATAATTTCTGCAACTCATATATTTATTTATTAAATTAACAAAACTTAAATACTAAGCAGTTAACTTCTTGATAAGTTTAAATCCAAAATAAAATCAGAATTAAAATATTCAGAAAAAACTACCTCAACGCAGATCTAATTGATCGAACATGGTCACTGCCTCCACGTTGGAGCACCTGACACAGGCATTGCGTCGCCATACCAAGCATCGCGAATTCCTGGCACCCTGAGCATCATCCACTGTTCTTCGCGTCGCCGCAATCCAAATCGAACGCGCTCGGACGTACAAGTCGCGTCCCCTTCCAGCAATCACGGCAGCACCCAATCGCGACAAGACACATGCCGAAACCTCTCGTTTGAAACCCCCCTTCTCCTCGCGTTCGATCGCGACCGTAAATACAGCCGATTTTAATAAGGGAGAGGGATCGAACCACGCTCGAATTTCGCGAGATCGAACCACGCTCGGTCGCCATATTTTTTTTTATTTGATATAGTTTGATTTCTATTCGTATAATGGAGAGGGAGACGGGACATGTAACGTACGCGATTTTTCGTTGCCGAAAAACCGAATAGTTAGCGTTTTAAGGAAAAGAGAAAGGTAGAAGAAGAGAGAAAAAGATAGAAAAATAGAGAGAAAAGAAAATAGAACGGAACAGAACACAACACAACAATATCAGAATCTCACAATTCGCAGCGGAATAACATATAATACATAAATGAATAATCTTTAAACAAAGAACTATATCAGTTATTACATTTTATACATTACATTACATCATCATCAGAGTGTACAACATCAAACAATAACAAACGACGGAAAAAGAAATACTATATACTAGTAATACGCCAAGCCATCCAGCTTGCCTCCAGCAACTCCTGAATATCCTGATAAACCTTAACTCTTGACTGCCCGTGTGGAAATTGGTGGGCACCCAGAGTTTAGGAAGGAAAACAATAAACTCCGAGTCAGTCATGTGACTGGTGTGAGAACTCAAAACAGTTTATTTATCTTTAAAATCAAAATAGAGGAATATTTTTAAAGTCAATTCGCAATGCTTTTAAAAATGAGACTACCATAAGGCCTCCCGCACACACACACACAATGCAAACGCAGAATCGGAGGAGATTTCTCCTTATGATAGTCAAAGATGCTTGATACGCATTAAAAAGAACATTTGATATTATTACTAGTGCATAGTGTAGAGAAAAATTCATTTCGAAAATAAAGATATAAATCTTAGCCAGCATAGACATTTCGAACTATGCCTACTATAGCTAACTATGTTCAATAGGAGGTTACCGCCACATTCCATAGCAGGTTATACAACTAAAACCGTACAAGTCTCGTATTGTTTCTTTGGATTTCCAACGAATGATCAGGCCAAGGAACTTGCCATTGCCACATGAGAATGCCTCTGGAAGGACATCCCCGAGAACCAAACCGGATCTCTGCCAACACAAGGCCGGGTTACCCCTAACTGGGTAACAACTGACACGAGTATGTCATCCCCCGGTCCCATTGGACCTTTATCCGAGCGCTCGTCACCATCATCACACAATCATAAATAAAGTGTTTCAACATAAGTAAGTATCTGGGCTCCATACCATGATACCACCCTTTCCAGAAGGAAATGCACATACCCTAAAGGGAGCTACCCCTCATAACCTTGCCGCATCTTTCCTGTTTTGACCATTCCGAGGTGTGAGGCTCGACGAAGTCACGTCCACAAAAAGATACTTTATACAAAAGCCATGCTTTGGGTCAACAAATGATCATAGAAATGATCACCAAGATAGACGATCAAATAAATGATCCTATCATAAATGATCAACACAATGATCATTTCACAGCAACACTCAGCATGTCACATTACCAAATTGGGAATATATCGCTGATAACATTCAACTACATTACGTCTCAGAGAAGGGTGTTAAGCTAAGAGAATAAATTCTCCGCCACCAACAGAAATATTTTTGAAAGAAATCAGCTTTATATCTCAATTGTTATGTCAGACATACTATCCATACAAGTCTGTTCCGGGCTTGAACAGAACCGAAGGCACTTACAAAGAAGTCCTTGCAATCCGGATATCCACAATCCTGATCGGATTCCCCATCACATATGGAGAACTCTATACCGTAGCTACTCGGTGCAGAGTCAATCGACAGGTCATCCTATCGCTTTCGCAAATACCCGGTCTTAAACACCGGTCATCAATGCTATCCATTACGTCGTATCACTATTCAGAATGGGTAATCCGAATAACGAGCGCAATAATTTAAAACTAAGTGTGCATTCAAATTCAAGCAAATCACAACAAATACCTTTCGAAGGTAAATATTGATAGTCGGTTATTGAACTATCAATGGATATGCACAACATCATCAGATTCCAAATAATTTTTCAAATTATTTATTTCCCAAAATATCTTTACAAGATATATATTTTCCATTCTTCAAAAACAAATCAATATTTATTTTTAAACAAACTCCACTTTCTTTTATAAATTCCATAGTGAATTTATATTCCAAAATATCTATGAATATACGATTTCAATTATTCATTTTCAATTTATCTTCAAAAAGATAAATTCTCAAAACGTTTCATTTCACATTGGAAAAACATTTCCATACTTACTTATTAAGTAATTCTCAATCCATTGATTTTCCACACTTGGAAAATATTCAATATACTTAAATCGAAATTAAGTACATATTTCATTCTTTAAGGAAATCATTCTCTTAACCATATTTATTTGGGCCAAAATGAATGTTGCGTAAAACATCGTCACGACAACCCAAAATCACTAGTATAGGGATTCGAAATTAAAATAGATATATAAATCCCAATACTATACAAAACATTTCCTTTCAGAAATCATTTACTATAACAACAGTGTTATAGTCCACCATTTCCTTCTATTTCTCGAAAACGTCTATTTCAACAATGAATGTTGAAATCTATGGTTTCGAATCTGAACACATTTAAAACATCGTTAGATCGTTTTAATTCTATTTAAAATATCACATTCTAAACATTTTCTTTAACATATTATTCACTATTCAAAACGTGAATATACTTCGTTAACCAATTTCATCTTTTCTATTCATTCTATTTCAAAGGATTATTCACTGTCTAAAACGTGAATATAACTCCATAAATAAGTTATAAAAATTAACTTATCAAAATAAGTCGTTTGCGGATTTATAAAACAACGTTTATAAATTCCATTTCTATTTATTTTATAACAAATTTCCTTTATAAATCTCCTTTATTAACCTATTCGATTTATAACTCAATTATAAACCAGAAGTTCACATTATAAGTTAAACACTTATAATTTATTTGTTTATAAGATCGTTCCTTTAACTTCCCAAATTATAAATCTTATAACTTATAAGATTCATTTATTTACCCAAAACTTATTCTTTTAATAACTTTTACAAATTTTAAAAACCTACTGCTTATCAAATTCCATTTATAACTTCACCGTTTATAATTCTATAAATTTCATTCATTTATGAAATTCATTCACAATTCATTCTAACACTTATAAAAACTCGTTTTATAATTCAAATATTTTAATTTACAAATTATCAATTTATAAATCTTTTATATAAATCAATTTATACTATTATTCTTTTAAAACATCTTTAATCCCCTCTATAATTTCATCATTCTGATTTATAAAATAAATAAATTTTATAAATCCTATTTTTAAACTTTTCACAATACATTCTAAAATCCTAATTTAACTATTTTATAAAATCATTAACCCCATATTTTCAAAAATCTACTTTTAACTATATTTCTCAAAAGTCATAATTTTTATAACATTAAAAATTATAACGTTTATTTATTTAAAATGAATCAATTCCAAAAATATTTTATAAACGTATACTTTCAAAAATCACTTTGGAATCCTTTTAAAATTCCAAAATTTGGTCCAATGATGCTACATACCAAATAGCCAATCACGAGAACAACGATATCATATATCGATATGATAATCCATCAAATATCAAAATATCTTAAATCAAATAAATACTGTTGAGGAATCCAGTTGGATCCCTCCAACCTGTTTTCCTACATGCACAACATTAGCACAATACCAATTTCGTTCCAGTACGAAATTATCGCGGTATATGGGATTTAAAATATTATCCGCTTAATAGACAGCGCAATAGGGTCTCATCTGCTATACAATGCGGGAAATCAATCAACTGCAATATATACATATGCCAATATATATATATATATTGCTATTATATATAATACCAATTTCACTGTTTATGAAATATTCGCGGTATATGTTTTTAATAAATAACCTCCGCTTACTAACGGCGCATAATGTCTATTTTAACAATCGATAGATAACAATCATCATTCAAACATGCATTCAAGTATTTTAAATATAACTATTTAAAATAAAATCGAAACCGATTCGATTGAGTGAGAAGTTCTCACCTTGATTTCAATTTCGTTTTAGCGATTTATTTCGAATAAAATTAAACGGACGTTTAATTTTACCCGAAATTCTCACTAACTCCAAACAACTCCAATCCTATTCCATAGCGTAGTGCTCGTCCATACGATTCCAACGCAACTGGTTTCGCGCGTTTTCAACCTCGTATGAAAAAGTTATGCATTTAACAAGTTTACACGATTTTTATAATTATAATTTACAACATAATTTAATTTCAACCTAGATTTTGAATCAAGGCCGTGCATTCACAAGTGATGAAATCTAGGCCGCTATATTGAGCTTCTTCCCCTTTCTCACGCACGCGTGCAGTAACAAAACACGGCCGAACCCATAACCTAGAACTAGGGCTCGACTTTGCAACCACCACACCACGCTACAACTCGATCAACAACCATCACCTTGTAGCCCTCACCCAACTCCACCTTCGCCATGAATAGCTCAGAGATCAGCTGTAACAACCCGCATATTTATCGATTTTATATTTAAATATTTTATTTAAATATTTTATCGTTCGTCGGATTTTAGTCCGAAAATCTACTTTTTGCATACGGTCGAATTAGGACTCGAGACCACCTCCATTGAGTTCAAAATGACGTTTGCGACCTTTTTGGGTATAAGCTTCGATATGTTTGGAGAAAGTTGATTTTTGCTACTTTTTCCCGCTTACGGCTTTGGTTGGGCTGAGCCAATTAGCCACTTAACTCAGTTCCAACACTCTCCTCTTCATTCACTTCTCTTCTATTTTCCTAACACTCAAGCTCAAGCAAAAATGGAGGAGGAGAATGGGAAATAGAAATTCCTAAGCCCTAGCTTGCTTTGCAAATCCCTCTCCTTGCTCCAAAGTTCATGAGAACCCATTGGTAAGCATCTCCTTCTTCTTCTCCAACTCTTTCTCCATTCAATTTCAGAAATTTCCAAAACCTAATTTTGGGAATGTTTCTCTTTTAAGCTTAGATTCAAGCTTCTAGTGTTGAGATTGAAGAGTGCTTGTTCTTGCCATTGCTTTCAAGCTTCTTCTTGTTTGATTTTGAGAAAAGGTGAGATTTTTATCTAACATCTATGACTATAATTATCTTTGGTTGTTGGGTATGAATTCCTAACACTTCTTCATGTGCATTTGCTCTTGATTTGGATTGGTTTTGTGAATACTCCAATTTTTGGGTTTTTAAGTCAAATTTGTGTGAAATCCTTTTATGTATGTTTGATCATGCTTTTGGTGATGCATCGAGGAGCATATAGGGCCGGGTTGCCGATTGGCATAAACCCTTAGAGCCAATGTTCGTCCGGTTGCATTTTGGAAGAGTTTGCTCTTCATTTGAATAAGGCTGAAAAACAGCCCAGGCATGATTTAGTCGACTGAAAACTCTGTTCAGTCGACTGAACCTGAAACCCGAGAGTTTCCAGGCATGATTCAGTCGACTGAACCTGCTGTTTGAGTCCAATTTGCCTTTTTGGATTGAATTTCCAATTTAAATCGATTCGTGATAATCCTATTTGTTGTTATCATCTATTATGACTTTGATGACTCTTTTTTAGGGATTTTTGAATATCCATTTCGATGCATCCTTTATCGATTTCGTTGGATTTTATTCACGTCTTCGTATGTGAATTTTTGTGATTGACTGTTCTTACAATCTTCTTCGTGATTTGTCACTTTAAAAATATAAAGGTTTTCTATACTAGTAGTAAATATCAAAACTCTTTCCTCAAACGATTTCAATACTATTTTGATACCAAATTCGTTTATAAAACCGTTTTCCAATCTATTAGTATATACAAACCTTTACCTCACTCGTATGAGAAATCTAATTAAACGGCTTAGTAAAACAAGTGGTATGAAACGCTTGCGTTTACTTTGTCGGTTAATTCTTGGACTTGTTCGATTGAACCTCTTGTGACAATTTTCTAGTGGAGATTTACAGTTTGTTCGTAAATATTTAAGTTAAGCAAGTGGTTATGGGACATGAAGCTAAACTCATATATTTACTAGCTTAGTGTAATCGACACTTCTCGCTGATCATGACGATCATCTTTGTGATTTAGACTAGCAATGTGCGATGTCTCTTTGTCTGCGAGGGAGACTAAACCGCGTTTTGTGGAGTTTCGACTCAATTTGTGATGGGGTAGCAACCCATGGTCTTCGGGCCGTTTGTGGAGCTTCGGCTCAATTTGTGATGGTTAGCGACCATGGAATTAGCATTCCATTTGTGATACACGTGTTGTTGAGCTTTATGCTCCCGTTTGTGATAGGTCTCCCCCCCTTTTTTTTGTGATTTCTGGATTTCTTGTGTAGATTTCTAGAATTTGTGTTTCACCAATTTTTCGTGATTTCCATTGATAAGTTTTATCAATATTTGTGCATTGGTGAATTTGTGTGTCATTGACTTTAGTGGTTTCTGGATTTCTTGTGTAGTCTTCTGGAATTTGTCTGTTATTGACTTTTGTGATTGACATTGATATTATCGTCAATAGTTATGGTATGGTGAACGAAATTAGGAGTATGACGTTTCTTTGATTCTTGTGTAAATTTGGTGACCGTGATTAATCTCTTGATGATTATCAGCTAAGTATATATATATATATCACAGCTTGGCATTGTGATTATTATGTGTTTAGTCATATCTCTTATTCTATATCATTTCATCTGATATTTATAGTTAGACTGATCCGTTTATTATTTTCTTATTAAATAATACTCGGGTCAGATCGAGATGTTACAGGTGCTTCTGCTTGACTTCTCATCCGGGATTAACTCCTTGACTTTTGGGTTAACTACTTAGATTAGTAGTTATTTTGATGTATACATTTGAGATATAGACTCCTTAATGTATACTTATTCTTTTGTGTAGTTCGTGTAACTATTCTTTTGTGTTATTGTGGATCTTTTTTGACCACTACTCTGATGTACACTTCCTAGTGTAATATTCATATCTATTTCCGCCTTTGTGATATGAATTGTCTGTGACTGATTTATGTTATGTTTATTTCTATATTTGTTTCCGAAGATATTATAGCCACTGTGTAGTAGCTTTGAGTTTGTGTCGGTATGTCGGATTTCCTCTTGAGATGAAAAGTTTTATTTTTATCTGGCATATCGGTACTCGCACAAAGCAATTATACAGATGGTCGCTCCTCAACAGCCTTATTCTCCGCGCTAGTCGACAGCATTCACAGTAGTGTTCTTGGCTAGCGTGGGTATAGAGGTGGGGCGTCACAGCTTGGTATCAGAGCCAAACTTCGGAACAATGTAGAATAATTTAACAAGGATCATCGTCCTAAGTCCATCTTAGGAGTCGTGCTTTAGGATTTTATTCGGGTCTTCGTACCGTCCTATCCTATTTTCTTTTATGATTCCTTGTTTTATCTATCAAGAATTGCTTGATATTTATTTTGAGAATAACATTTTCCTCTTCTTTCTTTCTTTCTTAAAGAAGAGAAATGGTTAGACCAGGCCGTTCCAGCGCCGGTCAATCTAGCGCTACTCTTCAGGATGGAGTATTCATGTCTGCTCAGCAGCTTCTAGATCTTGTTAAGAACGCTCAAGTAGCCGGACCCAATCCAGAGCCTACTCATCCTAGATCCGGTTTTGCACGCTTGTGCAGAGACTACACCGATTTGGGTGGAGGGCCATTCAGGGGATCCGAGAGTGTTATTGAAATTCAAGCTTGGCTCAAATCATGCGATCGCATCTTTTCTCGCATGAATCTTATTGACCTTCATCGAGTCCAAGTAGCTTCTAGCATGCTCCAAGAAAGAGCGTTGGATTGGTATGAGCTTTTAATTTCTGAAATCGTTGAGGCGGATCTTACTTGGGAGCAATTCCAGGGAAGATTCGAATTGAAATTTGTGCCGGAGGCTGAAAAAGTAACCTTAGCCCGGCGTTTCATAGACCTTGTTCAAGGTGAATCTTCTGTGACTGACTATGTCGCATCCTTCGAATCTCTGTCCAAATACGAGGTTGAGTACATTAATACCCCATTGAAGAAAAATCAGAGATTTGTCTATGGCTTGAATAAGAATCTTAAGAAGCCATTACTCCTGAAACTTGAGGTTTCATTTGATCAGCTTATTGATATCGCTCTTCGTCTTGAAGAGGCCGATAATGAAGGTGATGTTGAAGTTGTGCGTGCCCAACTGAACTTCGACAATAACTTGAAGAGGCCTATCAAATTCAAAGGCCCCGATTCTAATAAGAAAGGAAAGCATCAAACTCAGGTAGCAAATGTTCCTACCTCTAGTCGTGGACGATGCTACAATTGTGGTTCCACAGACCACCATGTAAGGGAGTGCCCGAAACCCCTCTTTTGCCGTTATTGCAAAGGTTCGGGTCATCTTTTATCTTCGTGTCCTAAGCTTCCAAGCAAGTGAGAAGGAAAGCTGCAACTTTTGGTCAAGGTATTTTCATTAAATCCTCGATGGCATTGTTTTAATTCATGAACTTTCTATTTGAGTTCTTTTTGATATGGGTTTCATCTCATTATTTTTATATCAAAAGAACTTGTTGATTCTTTTCTTTGAATATTTTGGGCTTATTGACTTCATTGAGAATTGCGAATCCGGATGGTAGATCCGCGACACTCAATTTGCTTTTGTTTAGATGTCGAGATTGTTTTATGTGACTTTTCTTTCCGAGCTGATATTTTTGCTTTGGCTTCGGAATTGACCTTTCTGTAAGGATTGACTTAATCATTGTGAAGCCCATATCCTATTTTTCGAGTGGACTATTCATCTTCGACATTTTCAATCTGTTAAGCAGATTTCTATTTTTCCTTTATGATTTTGATTCCAACTTGATGGCATCATTTTATTCCTTAAGCCCACTTATAAGGAAAGTGTTATTTCTCTCATTCATGTAGTTTGAGAAATTTTCCGGTATTTTTGAGTTTGTCTTAGGATTATCACCTAAGAAATCTTTTGTGTGGTGTTAAGGTCTTTTCAGTTTGACTTTACCACTGGTTTTCGTTTGCTACGAGTTGCGGAAATTAGCATTCCACTTACCGCATTCCGCACTCGTTATGATTCTTATGAATGACTTATTTTGTCATTCAATTTGTCCGACTTATTTCATCCATTTTATAAATCGAATATTCTATGAATATTTCGATGAGACCATTCTTGTATTTATTGATTTTGGATGAAAATAGTAATTTAAAATTTTGCAAATCTTTTTCATAAGATTTAATTATAAGTGCAATTTGATTTTTTGCTCTTAAAACGAGCAAAGAATATTCTTAAAACTTTTTAAGAGACTTATTTATCCTATAAAAGATGATTTTGTGATTGTATTGCCCGTTGAGTGCTTTAAGAATTTTGGTCGATGCGCTTGATCAACGTTATCGATAGGAATTTCCTAAACGCTTTGATGTGACAATCAGACACGATATATTGACTTGTAAAAATTTAAATTTTTGTAGAAAGATTATTACATAAAAGTAAAAATGTAATTTTGAAAGTTTTAACTTTTCGGGGAAGAGAATTATTTAAAAGAACCCTTCCTTTCAATACTCCTATTCTTGTTATTCCTGAAGGGGAACCAAGACTTTGCTATTTGTACCGATACTAGTCGTATTGGTTTGGAATGCCATTCTCTTGCAAAGGAGAACGTGCTATCTCTTGTGCTTCTAAATCATTATAGCTTCTCGAGACTAGATAGCCACTTATGATCTAGTGCTCCCGGCTAATGTTTTTGCTTTTGGAATTTGGCATCATCATATTTGGATGAGAAATTTGTTCTCTATCTCGATCATAAATCTTTGGAATATTTACGTTCTCTTAAGGAACTGCTTGTTGACTCGAGTTCCTAGCTTCCTATGATCTTGATATTCTTTTTATTCCCGAAGGGGAAATCGTGTTGCCAATGCGTTAATCGTAAGCAACAAGGGGTTGTTTCTTTGTTGATGACCGAATGAAATTATCTTTTTATCAAGTTCATCGGGCATTTTGATGTACTTCATTTTATTGAGTTTCATATCATTTCTTTTATGAACTTGCGTCCGATGTTCTTTTATTGTGTTCGGTTCATTGGACGTACCGTTTTTGTACTACGTCGGTGTTCCGAAATCATTCGGGCTTCGATTCATCGGATGTACCGTTTGTACTACATCGATGTCTTTGCTTTCGATTCATCGGATGTACCGTTTGTACTACATCGATGTCTTTGCTTTCGATTCATCGGATGTACCGTTTGTACTACATCGATGTCTTTGCTTTTGATTCATCGGATGTACCGTTTGTACTACATCGATGTCTTTGCGTTTGATTCATCGGATGTACCGTTTGTAGTACATCGATGTCTTTGCTTTTGATTCATCGGATGTACCGTTTGTACTACATCGATGTCTTTGCTTTTGATTCATCGGATGTACCGTTTGTACTACATCGATGTCTTTGCTTTCGATTCATCGGATGTACCGTTTGTACTACATTGATGTCTTTGCTTTCGATTCATTGGATGTACCGTTTGTACTACATCGATGTCTTTGCTTTCGATTCATCGGATGTACCGTTTGTACTACATCGATGTCTTTGCTTTCGATTCATCGGATGTACCGTTTGTACTACATCGATGTCTTTGCTTTTGATTCATCGGATGTACCGTTTGTACTACATCTATGTCTTTGCTTTTGATTCATCGGATGTACCGTTTGTACTACATCGATGTCTTTGCTTTTTGATTCATCGGATGTACCGTTGTACTACATCGATGTCTTTGCATTTGATTCATCGGATGTACCGTTTGTAGTACATCGATGTCTTTGCTTTTGATTCATCGGATGTACCGTTTGTACTACATCGATGTCTTTGCTTTCAATTCATCGGATGTACCGTTTGTACTACATCGATGTCTTTGCTTTTGATTCATCGGATGTACCGTTGTACTACATCGATGTCTTTGCGTTTGATTCATCGGATGTACCGTTTGTAGTACATCGATGTCTTTGCTTTTGATTCATCGGATGTACCGTTTTTACTACATCGATGTCTTTGCTTTCGATTCATCTGATGTACCGTTTGTACTACATCGATGTCTTTGCTTTCGATTCATCGGATATACCGTTTGTACTACATCGATGTCTTTGCTTTTGATTCATCGGATGTACCGTTTGTACTACATCGATGTCTTTGCTTTTGATTCATCGGATGTACCGTTGTACCACATCCATGTCTTTGCTTTGGTTCATTGGGCGTACCGTTTTTGTACTACGCCGTTGCACCGGCTCAATTTTCTGCTATTCTTGACGTTCCCCACGTCTTTTATCTACGGGAATGCCTTAGGGATTCCGGTTTTCATTCTTGAGCCCGGTGTTATTGTGGAAATTGAAGTTTCACCAAATTTCTTGCTAACTCTTTCGTGCACTTTATGGTGAACTTCCTATTTCAAATTTTCTTTTGTGTTGATATGCTTCTATGGTTGTTACTTCTTATATTTCCTTCTTACTTATTGCGAGGACGCAATTTCTTTAAGGAGGGGAATCTGTAACAACCCGCATATTTATCGATTTTATATTTAAATATCGGATTTTAGTCCGAAAATCTACTTTTTGCATACGGTCGAATTAGGACTCAAGACCACCTCCATTGAGTTCAAAATGACGTTTGCGACCTTTTTGAGTATAAGCTTCGATATGTTTGGAGAAAGTTGATTTTTGCTACTTTTTCCCGCTTAGGGCTTTGGTTGGGCTGAGCCAATTAGCCACTTAACTCAGTTCCAACACTCTCCTCTTCATTCACTTCTCTTCTATTTTCCTAACACTCAAGCTCAAGCAAAAATGGTGGAGGAGAATGGGAAATAGAAATTCCTAAGCCCTAGCTTGCTTTGCAAATCCCTATCCTTGCTCCAAAGTTCATGAGAACCCATTGGTAAGCATCTCCTTCTTCTTCTCCAACTCTTTCTCCATTCAATTTCAGAAATTTCCAAAACCTAATTTTGGGAATGTTTCTCTTTTAAGCTTAGATTCAAGCTTCTAGTGTTGAGATTGAAGAGTGCTTGTTCTTGCCATTGCTTTCAAGCTTCTTCTTGTTTGATTTTGAGAAAAGGTGAGATTTTTATCTCACATCTATGACTATAATTATCTTTGGTTGTTGGGTATGAATTCCTAACACTTCTTCATGTGCATTTGCTCTTGATTTGGATTGGTTTTGTGAATACTCCAATTTTTGGGTTTTTAAGTCAAATTTGTGTGAAATCCTTTTATGGATGTTTGATCATGTTTTTGGTGATGCATCGAGGAGCATATAGGGCCGGGTTGCCGATTAGCATAAACCCTTAGAGCCAATGTTCGTCCGGTTGCATTTTGGAAGAGTTTGCTCTTCATTTGAATAAGGCTGAAAAACAGCCCAGGCAGGATTCAGTCGACTGAAAACTCTGTTCAGTCGACTGAACCTGAAACCCAAGAGTTTCCAGGCATGATTCAGTCGACTGAAAAACTCTGCACAGTCGACTGAAACTGGAAATAGAAAATTTCCTGAACCTGGAAAATTTCCAGGTACAGGGTCAGTCGACTGAAAACTCTGTTCAGTCGACTGAACCTGCTGTTTGAGTCCAATTTGCCTTTTTGGATTGAAATTCCAATTTAAATCGATTCATGATAATCCTATTTGTTGTTATCATCTATTATGACTTTGATGACTCTTTTTTAGGGATTTTTGAATATCCATTTCGATGGATCCTTTATCGATTTCGTTGGATTTTATTCACGTCTTCGTATGTGAATTTTTGTGATTGACTGTTCTTACAATCTTCTTCGTGATTTGTCACTTTAAAAATATAAAGGTTTTCTATACTAGTAGTAAATATCAAAAGTCTTTCCTCAAACGATTTCAATACTATTTTGATACCAAATTCGTTTATAAAACCGTTTTCCAATCTATTAGTATATACAAACCTTTACCTCACTCGTATGAGAAATCTAATTAAACGGCTTAGTAAAACAAGTGGTATGAAACGCTTGTGTTTACTTTGTCGGTTAATTCTTGGACTTGTTCGATTGAACCTCTTGTGACAATTTTCTAGTGGAGATTTAAAGTTTGTTCGTAAATATTTAAGTTAAGCAAGTGGTTATGGGACATGAAGCTAAACTCATATATTTACTAGCTTAGTGTAATCGACACTTCTCGCTGATCATGACGATCATCTTTGTGATTTAGACTAGCAATGTGCGATGTCTCTTTGTCTGCGAGGGAGACTAAACCCCATTTTGTGGAGTTTCGACTCAATTTGTGATGGGGTAGCAACCCATGGTCTTCGGGCCGTTTGTGGAGCTTCGGCTCAATTTATGATGGTTAGCGACCATGGAATTAGCATTCCGTTTGTGATACACGTGTTGGTGAGCTTTATGCTCCCGTTTGTAATAGGTCTCCCCCCCCCCCTTTTTTGTGATTTCTGGATTTCTTGTGTAGATTTCTAGAATTTGTGTTTCACCAATTTTTCGTGATTTCCATTGATAAGTTTTATCAATATTTGTGCATTGGTGAATTTGTGTGTCATTGACTTTAGTGGTTTCTGGATTTCTTGTGTAGTCTTCTGGAATTTGTCTGTCATTGACTTTTGTGATTGACATTGATATTATCGTCAATAGTTATGGTATGGTAAACGAAATTAGGAGTATGACGTTTCTTTGATTCTTGTGTAAATTTGGTGACCGTGATTAATCTCTTGATGATTATCAGCTAAGTATATATATATAAATATATCACAGCTTGGCATTGTGATTATTATGTGTTTAGTCATATCTCTTATTCTATATCGTTTCATCTGATATTTATAGTTAGACTGATCCGTTTATTATTTTCTTATTAAATAATACTCGGGTCAGACCGAGATGTTACAGGTGCTTCTGCTTGACTTCTCATCCGGGATTAACTCCTTGACTTTTGGGTTAACTACTTAGATTAGTAGTTATTTTGTTGTATACATTTGAGATATAGACTCCTTAATGTATACTTATTCTTTTGTGTAGTTCGTGTAACTATTCTTTTGTTTTATTGTGGATCTTTTTTGACCACTACTCTGATGTACACTTCCTAGTGTAATATTCATATCTATTTCCGCCTTTGTGATATGAATTGTTTGTGACTGATTTATGTTATGTTTATTTCTATATTTGTTTCCGAAGATATTATAGCCACTGTGTAGTAGCTTTGAGTTTGTGTCGGTATGTCGGATTTCCTCTTGAGATGAAAAGTTATATTTTTATCTGGCATATCGGTACTCGCACAAAGCAATTATACAGATGGTCGCTCCTCAACAGCCTTATTCTCCGTGCTAGTCGACAACATTCATAGTAGTGTTCTTGGCTAGCGTGGGTATAGAGGTGGGGCGTCACATCAGTCCTTTATTGTGCTCGAAAACTGTGCGCGTTCGGCCCCCCTTCCATCTCGATTTGCCGCCAATCCATTTACCCATTCGCGATCATAGCCGTATAGATCTTTAGCTCGTTGCGTGCTCTTCAACTTTGATGTTGAACGTTCTTTGAGTTGATGAATGGATTAGAAGAATTTAAGGGAGGAAGGTCGTTGTTTTCTGGCCACTGATGTTAGGGTGGTGGCGGCTAGGGTTTAGGGTTTAATTTTTTTTTTTTGTGAGAGAGAGGGGCTATTTATAGGGAATTGAACGACACTATTCATCCCGGAATTTCCAAACTCCGATTCACGCGCCGTAACCAGCGTTTCTAGGGTTTACCCCGCGTTCCGGACACAATGGAACAGGTTTCGGAAGCTAATTCGGTCATCTGTGCGAGTTATGGCTATAAACGTTCAATTTGAATTAAACCGATTTAAACGATTTTCTAGGCGTTTTAGCTTGCACCGGACAAAAGGTAAATCCGATTGATACGAAATTTGAAACATTACAATAATATCACATTACGGATCCGATGAAACTGGTTTTGTCGAAATCCGAGACAGTTTGAAAAATGACTATTTTAACTCGCCAATTAATATTGAAAACAATTTCGATGCGTTTCGAGCTGCCACGATCAAACGATAACTCCGATTGCTACGAAAATTGAAATCCGATAATAACAAACTATTACGGATCCAATGAAACTAGTTTCGTCCAATTCTGAGACTGTTCAAAAATTGGCTAATTTCACTAGTCGATTAAATATTAAAATATTCAATTTTCACAAATAAACTCTTTATTCAATTTTAAAAGTTCTAAAACATCGTTCTAACTCCAATATGATATAATAAAATTTTACAAATCTTTTTTAATCATGTTTTACCCAATTTTCAATTATTTCTGTATTTTTCACATATTAAATTATCGATTTAATTATCCAATTAAATCCAATTATTCGAAAAATAAATTATTCGACTTAAAAATTTCACTTATTAATATTTGAAATTAATTAAATATTCAAATTTAAATTACATAAACTCTGGGTCATTACAAACTTCCCCCCTTAAAAGAATTTCGTCCTCGAAATTAACAAGTAAGAAAAATTACAGAATCTATTAACTTTCCCAAAATCCATAGTTAAATTTCTTACAAAACTTTACTAAGTTTCCAAATCATACTTAGTTATCTTTTCAAAAACAACTACTATTGTTTAACTTTCAATTCCAAATCACAGTTAAAGTTTTCAAAATTTTCAAAATTTTCTCAAATTTTTTCTAACGCCTTAAATTTTCGGAAAAATTCGCCATAGTCTCCTTTGCGCGGCTCGATCCGAAAAAAAAATGACAGTATATATATCACAAATATACATCTCATCAAGTAATGAGGCATCCCGCAGGGAAAAAATTGTAAAAGTACGATATTTAATCCGAGATATGTACCTTATATTTTATTAGCAAGCGTATACGGCTAATATAGCACGAAAGCGAGCTCCAAATGTGAAGCAAACGCGATCCGCACCTACTAAGCACTCAACAAATAGATGAGAAACATGCATATATGAAAATAGTATCAATATACAACATATAGCAACATAACAACTGCATAATATAGCAAATGCAACTAAACAACAAATGCAAACATCAACCAACTAACATCCATAACCAAATCAATATTCATTTATATTCTCATTAATATTCAATGAAATAGGTTTTCAATTTAATCACATTTGATTCATTTACATTGGATTTTACTAACATTCATTTTCAATTAGTTTATATTCACTAATTCATATTCAAGTTGGTTCACTTCCAAATCAAATTCAATCCTATTTAAGATTCACTTAACTTCCAATTGATTTTTCAATTACTTTAGCTTTCAATTTCATTAATATTTAATGAATTATATACAATCAACTAACAATCAAATAACAACCAATGTATATTAATTACAACCAAATTCCTTTGCTTATATTCATTCATTTTGGTTTAACACCTTTACTTTCAATTGGTTTAATTAAATTGATTTCCATTCACTTATCCAACTTTCAATAACATTAGGTTTTAATGAATTAACACTTATATCCATTATTCCATATCAATTATTCACATTCAATTGATTTACATTCAATTCAATTACAAAAGTTGAATTTCATTTACATAACTTAAGTTCATATCTATCACTTAGCTTTATTAATTTACTTTGATACCAATATCAACTTCATTCAACAACTCTTAAGTTATATTTCATTTTTAAACATTATTTGTTTTTTTACTTAACTTAAATTCCAACTTATAAATAAATTCAGATTCCAAATTCTAAAGTAAATTTTTATTTAACTTTAACCAAGGTCAAATTTCATTACTTATTCAAACTCATTTTTTTATATATAAGTTTATTTCACAATTGTAAATCACATTAATTATAATTCATTTCTTATAATTCTTTTGCTTAGATTATTCAAACAACTAAACAATCAACCTATATATACTTTAATAATTCTGAAAAACTATTCTTTTATATATAAAATATACTCAAGGTAAAATTATTTCATTTACCTAATTTAAAACAATATCGTGTCGAATTGTTCTGTACAAGCGTTTAGAGATCCCTATCAACAACGTTAATTACTCATACTAACCAGAATCTATATACCACTCAACAAACCAATCATCACAATATAAAACAATTTTATATTTTCACTAACAAATACGCTCTCATTCTAGAGTACTACCGACTCTATCTCTAATGTGTAATACCCAACAGAACCATGGTTGTCGCTTAACCATAAGCTCTGATACCAAATGTAACGTACGCGATTTTTCGTTGCCGAAAAACCGAATAGTTAGGGTTTTAAGGAAAAGAGAAAGGTAGAAGAAGAGAGAAAAAGATAGAAAAATAGAGAGAAAAGAAAATAGAACGGAACAGAACACAACACAACAATATCAGAATCTCACAATTCGCAGCGGAACAACATATAATACATAAATGAATAATCTTTAAACAAAGAACTATATCAGTTATTACATTTTATACATTACATTACATCATCATCAGAGTGTACAACATCAAACAACAACAAACGGCGGAAAAAGAAATACTATATACTAGTAATACGCCAAGCCATCTAGCTTGCCTCCAACAACTCCTGAATATCCTGATAAACCTTAACTCTTGACTGCCCGTGTGGAAATTGGTGGGCACCCAGAGTTTAGGAAGGAAAACAATAAACTCCGAGTCAGTCATGTGACTGGTGTGAGAACTCAAAACAGTTTATTTATCTTTAAAATCAAAATAGAGGAATATTTTTAAAGTCAATTCGCAATGCTTTTAAAAATGAGACTACCATAAGGCCTCCCGCACACACACACAATGCAAACGCAGAATCGGAGGAGATTTCTCCTTATGATAGTCAAAGATGCTTGATACGCATTGAAAAGAACATTTGATATTATTACTAGTGCATAGTGTAGAGAAAAATTCATTTCGAAAATAAAGATATAAATCTTAGCCAGCATAGACATTTCGAACTATGCCTACTATAGCTAACTATGTTCAATAGGAGGTTACCGCCACATTCCATAGCAGGTTATACAACTAAAACTGTACAAGTCTCGTATTGTTTCTTTGGATTTCCAACGAATGATCAGGCCAAGGAACTTGCCATTGCCACATGAGAATGCCTCTGGAAGGACATCCCCGAGAACCAAACCGGATCTCTGCCAACACAAGGCCGGGTTACCCCTAACTGGGTAACAACTGACACGAGTATGTCATCCCCCGGTCCCATTGGACCTTTATCCGAGCGCTCGTCACCATCATCACACAATCATAAATAAAGTGTTTCAACATGAGTAAGTATATGGGCTCCATACCATGATACCACCCTTTCCAGAAGGAAATGCACATACCCTAAAGGGAGCTACCCCTCATAACCTTGCCGCATCTTTCCTGTTTTGACCATTCCGGGGTGTGAGGCTCGACGAAGTCACGTCCACAAAAAGATACTTTATACAAAAGCCATGCTTTGGGTCAACAAATGATCATAGAAATGATCACCAAGATAGACGATCAAATAAATGATCCTATCATAAATGATCAACACAATGATCATTTCACAGCAACACTCAGCATGTCACATTACCAAATTGGGAATATATCGCTGATAACATTCAACTACATAACCTCTGAGCTCGTACATCTCAGAGAAGGGTGTTAAGCTAAGAGGATAAATTCTCCGCCACCAACAGAAATATATTTGAAAGAAATCAGATTTATATCTCAATTGTAATGTCAGACATATTATCCATACAAGTCTGTTCCGGGCTTGAACAGAACCGAAGGCACTTACAAAGAAGTCCTTGCAATCCGGATATCCACAATCCTGATCGGATTCCCCATCACATGGAGAACTCTATACCGTAGCTACTCGGTGCAGAGTCAATCGACAGGTCATCCTATCGCTTTCGCAAATACCCGGTCTTAAACACCGGTCATCAATGCTATCCATTACGTCGTATCACTATTCAGAATGGGTAATCCGAATAACGAGCGCAGTAATTTAAAACTAAGTGTGCATTCAAATTCAAGCAAATCACAACAAATACCTTTCGAAGGTAAATATTGATAGTCGGTTATTGAACTATCAATGGATATGCACAACATCATCAGATTCCAAATAATTTTTCAAATTATTTATTTCCCAAAATATCTTTACAAGATATATATTTTCCATTCTTCAAAAATAAATCAATATTTATTTTTAAACAAACTCCACTTTCTTTTATAAATTCCATAGTGAATTTATATTCCAAAATATCTATGAATATACGATTTCAATTATTCATTTTCAATTTATCTTCAAAAAGATAAATTCTCAAAACGTTTCATTTCACATTGGAAAAACATTTCCATACTTACTTATTAAGTAATTCTCAATCCATTGATTTTCCACACTTGGAAAATATTCAATATACTTAAATCGAAATTAAGTACATATTTCATTCTTTAAGGAAATCATTCTCTTAACCATATTTATTTGGGCCAAAACGAATGTTGCGTAAAACATCGTCACGACAACCCAAAATCACTAGTATAGGGATTCGAAATTAAAATAGATATATAAATCTCAATACTATACAAAACATTTCCTTTCAGAAATCATTTACTATAACAACAGTGTTATAGTCCACCATTTCCTTCTATTTCTCGAAAACGTCTATTTCAACAATGAATGTTGAAATCTATGGTTTCGAATCTGAACACATTTAAAACATCGTTAGATCGTTTTAATTCTATTTAAAATATCACATTCTAAACATTTTCTTTAACATATTATTCACTATTCAAAACGTGAATATACTTCGTTAACCAATTTCATCTTTTCTATTCATTCTATTTCAAAGGATTATTCACTGTTTAAAACGTGAAGATAACTCCATAAATAAGTTATAAAAATTAACTTATCAAAATAAGTCGTTTGCGGATTTATAAAACAACGTTTATAAATTCCATTTCTATTTATTTTATAACAAATTTCCTTTATAAATCTCCTTTATTAACCTATTCGATTTATAACTCAATTATAAACCAGAAGTTCACATTATAAGTTAAACACTTATAATTTATTTGTTTACAAGATTGTTCCTTTAACTTCCCAAATTATAAATCTTATAACTTATAAGATTCATTTATTTACCCAAAACTTATTCTTTCAATAACTTTTACAAATTTTATAAACCTACTGCTTATCAAATTCTATTTATAACTTCACCGTTTATAATTCTATAAATTTCATTCATTTATGAAATTCATTCACAATTCATTCTAACACTTATAAATACTCGTTTTATAATTCAAATATTTTAATTTACAAATTATCAATTTATAAATCTTTTATATAAATCAATTTATACTGTTATTCTTTTAAAACATCTTTAATCCCCTTTATAATTTCATCATTCTGATTTATAAAATAAATAAATTTTATAAATCCTATTTTTAAACTTTTCACAATAAATTCTAAAATCCCAATTTAACTATTTTATAAAATCATTAACCCCATATTTTCAAAAATCAACTTTTAACTATATTTATCAAAAATCATAATTTTTATAACATTAAAAATTATAACGTTTATTTATTTAAAATGAATCAATTCCAAAAATATTTTATAAACGTATACTTTCAAAAATCACTTTGAAATCCTTTTAAAATTCAAAAATTTGGTCCAATGATGCTACATACCAAATAGCCAATCACGACAACAACGATATCATATATCGATATGATAATCCATCAAATATCAAAATATCTTAAATTAAATAAATACTGTTGAGGAATCCAGTTGGATCCCTCCAACCTGTTTTCCTGCATCCACAACATTAGCACAATACCAATTTCGTTCCAGTACGAAATTATCGCGGTATATGGGATTTAAAATATTATCCGCTTAATAGACGACGCAATAGGGTCTCATCCGCTATACAATGCGGGAAATCAATCAATTGCAATATATACATATGCCAATATATATATATTGCTATTATATATAATACCAATTTCACTGTTTATGAAATATTCGCGGTATATGTTTTTAATAAATAACCTCCGCTTACTAACGGCGCATAATGTCTATTTTAACAATCGATAGATAACAATCATCGTTCAAACATGCATTCAAGTATTTTAAATATAACTATTTAAAATAAAATCGAAACCGATTCGATTGAGTGAGAAGTTCTCACCTTGATTTCAATTTCGTTTTAGCGATTTATTTCGAATAAAATTAAACGGACGTTTAATTTTACCCAAAATTCTCACTAACTCCAAACGACTCCAAACCAGTTCCATAGCATACTGCTCGTCCATACCAACGCAACTGGTTTCACGCGTTTTCAACCTCGTATGAAAAAGTTATGCATTTAACAAGTTTACACGATTTTTATAATTATAATTTTCAACATAATTTAATTTCAACCTAGATTTTGAATCAAGGCCGTGCATTCACAAGTGATGAAATCCAGGCCGCTACATTGAGCTTCTTCCCCTTTCTCACGCACGCGTGCAGTAACAAAACACGGCCGAACCCATAACCTAGAACTAGGGCTCGACTTTGCAACCACCACACCACGCTACAACTCGATCAACAACCATCACCTTGTAGCCCTCACCCAACTCCACCTTCGCCGTGAATAGCTCAGAGCTCGGCCCTTTATTATGCTCGAAAACTGTGCGCGTTCGGCCCCCCTTCCATCTCGATTTGCCGCCAATCCATTTACCCATTCGCGATCATAGCCGTACAGATCTTTAGCTCGTTGCGTGCTCTTCAACTTTGATGTTGAACGTTCTTTGAATTGATGAATGGATTAGAAGAATTTAAGGGAGGAAGGTCGTTGTTTTCTGGCCACTGATGTTAGGGGGTGGCGGCTAGGGTTTAGGGTTTAATTTTTTTTTTATTTGTGAGAGAGAGGGGCTATTTATAGGGAATTGAACGACACTATTCATCCCGGAATTTCCAAACTCCGATTCACGCGCCGTAACTAGCGTTTCTAGGGTTTACCCCGCGTTCCGGACACAATGGAACATGTTTCGGAAGCTAATTCGGTCATCTGTGCGAGTTATGGCTATAAACGTTCAATTTGAATTAAACCGATTTAAACCATTTTCTAGGCGTTTTAGCTTGCACCGGACAAACGGTAAATCCGATTGACACGAAATTTGAAACCTTACAATAATATCACATTACGGATCCGATGAAACTGGTTTCGCCGAAATTCGAGATAGTTTGAAAAATGACTATTTTAACTCGCCAATTAATATTAAAAACAATTTCGATGCGTTTCGAGCTGCCACGATCAAACGATAACTCCGATTCCTACAAAAATTGAAATACGATAATAACAAGCTATTACGGATCCAATGAAACTAGTTTCGTCCAATTCTGAGACTATTCAAAAATTGGCTAATTTCACTAGTCGGTTAAATATTAAAATATTCAATTTTCACAAATAAACTCTTTATTCAATTTAAAAGTTCTAAAATATCGTTCTAACTCCAATATGATATAATAAAATTTTACAAATCATTTTTAATCATATTTTACCCAATTTTCAATTATTTCTGTATTTTTCACATATTGAATTATCGATTTAATTATCCAATTAAATCCAATTATTCGAAAAATAAATTATTCGACTTAAAAATTTCACTTATTAATATTTGAAATTAATTAAATATTCAAATTTAAATTATCATAAACTTTGGGTCGTTACAGGACATGTAATAGAATTAGTAATGGCTTCCTGAGTACGCTGATTAAAAAATAATTAAATATTACAAATATCTCGTGTTGCATAACGCGAAATCCCAAACCCTGAATCAGATATGCCGACTGACGTTCATAAGGTTTTACCCGCATTCCGAACACAATGGAACGTGTTTCGGAAGCTAATTCAATCGTATGCGTGAGTTACAGAAGAAAACGATCAATTTTAAATCAAATCGATTAAAATAGTTCGAAGTGTTTTGAGCTACCAGGGTCAAACGACAACTCCGATTGCTACGAAAATAACTAACTATTACGGATCCAATGGAACTGGTTTTGTCAAATTCCGAGACTGTGCCTGGGAAGGCTATTTTGAAATATCAATTTAAACGATATATTTTCAAAACTGAACATATCGCCTTTAAGTTCAATTTTAACACTTCTACTATCTTCAGTACTATCGATATGAATTTTACAAGCCTTTAAGTTATTTTAAACAGGCCTAGAATTTCAGATTCAACAATTTATCCAATTCCAATTATTAAATTCAATATTTAAACTATTCAATAAACAGCGATATTTGAAATTCAAGTTAGAAACTAACTTTTAAATATTTAAAATCAATTAATTATTCAAATTTAAACCGTTAAAAATTCCGGTTCGTCGCATTCCTCCCCCCTTAAAAGAATTTCGTCCCCGAAATTACTGGTTAGGAAGAATGGTTCAATACTCGTTTACCATTTTTTCTAAATATCCACAATTCAACATCCAATCAACAATCTTTTATTAAAGATCCACTATCACCTCAACCAATTTTCCAAACCTCCTATAGTTTCAAACAATACCCTTTTGATCAATCATCTAAATTTCAATTTAAAACCAATCTTGAATTATCAAAACTTTCTCAAAAAATTTTCGACCTCTAAATTGTCGAAATTTTTTGCCAGCGTCTTCTTTGCGTGGCTAGCTTGGTACAACTACAAAAGGCCTCTACGGGATCCAAAATTCCAAAAGAAAACAAAAGCCAAGTGGCTAGATCAAAAACCCAATCCAATTTCATACAGAAATTTAAATACATACCTTTTTGTCGGGCAATTCACATTATCTCCTGAAATCAAGTCCAAATTTTCTTTTCTCTTTATAATACCTACATATCTTTCCTTGCAATAATATCTAATCATGACTTTCAAATCATTTTATACATTTACTTACAGAAGTTTTCACATCTACCTCTATTCAATTTAGTCTTCCCATTTCCATATGAATTCAATCTATTTTAAATTTTGAGTAATATTAGTTTCATTTACTAATTTACTTTAATTTCCAATTTGAAATCGTTTTTTCGTTAAAAAAAATTCCCATAAATTTTCTAACTCCCAAAATTTCCGAAATTTTTTGGCAGAGCCTCCTTTGTACGGAGGAGCTTTTGCAATTTGACAAGAGATATAAATATGTATACATCAACCCACACGGTCGGAAAAAGCAAAAACAGTTCATATTTCCAATTTTTATTGCGTAGGCATACCTTATTAAGCATTTTAAGCATGCAGCTTATTTATTTTAGCAATTAGTGCACTCAAATCCAGCCAAACGGTCTTCAGGTACCCGTACTTACTCAATCTACACATATAAGCACTATATATATGAAGACTATAACATTTCTCTTATTTAAAAAATTATAACACTTCAATTCTAAAAGAAATGCAAATAACTTCCTCGAGCAATTTATACCTCTTCAAATTAATTCAATTGCTTTCAACTAATTCATAATCCATTTTATTCAATTTTAATGGTTTGCATCTCAATTTCTTACATTCAATAGATTTTTAATCCAACAAGCACATATTCACCTCAATTAATTCTAAAACCAATTTATTTAGTCTTTATCAACTCACAGAAATTTTAATTACTTTTGTTTACGCCAAACGACAACTCATCTTATGCAATTTCGACGATATTTGCTTGATAGAGTATCCATTTTAGTTTATAATTACGTTAAATTAATTTTCTACTCATTCTGTATTTAATTCCATTACATTTCTAGTTTATTCACCAACCATTCATTTAGCTTGACACATTCCATTCTTGTATACTTCTAGCCATTCCCAAATTAATTCAATCCAAGCTTTTATTTAATGGGCTTTCACTCTTTTTCGAAGCTAAGCTTCCATAAATTTTAAACTTAAGTTAATTTACTTTAATTTATTCCAACATCAAACTTAAGTTTACTTCTATTTAATTCTCATTTAATCAATTTTCATTAAATTCAGTTAACCCATCCATTTAGATTTTAATTTTGATTCACCTTCTCAATTTATCAAAATAATATCCAAGCACATACTTAACTCATTTATACTTCAAATTAATATGCCACTGAACTTAAGTTCAGTCTGATAATCCAATTCCAATTACAACTTTGATTTAGTTTTTATTCAATCAGACTTTATCCATTTATTATTTAATTCAATTATCAAATCCAAGTCGAATTCTATTTACAATTCGAATTCATTTCCTAATTTCATTATTAATTTACAATCCATTTTATTTAACCGAGTTAAATTTTATTAACATACTTTATCAAATAATTATTTAGCCAATTAGCTTACCTCCAACTTTTATATCAATATTCGATTTTATTACAAAAAAATCACCTTATTAAAAAAATTCCTGAATTCAATTTTTTTTTCATAATTCCAGTTTGAATCTTCTTTTCATTTTCCAAAATTCCAACACTTTTATCTTAAATTTTTAGAAATGCCTTTAAATCCACATAATAATGTTAAAATAGCTCTTTGTAAAAAATATTTCTTATAACTCGATGTCTCAACCAGTCCATCCTTGTTCTCACAGAAATTCAGTCTTACGTTGATCAGGCGTAGGACTGAAAATCTATAAGTACTTGGTAAACCCGTTTTCAACACCTAGTGAAAATACTTGAAAAATAATTTTATTGAAAATATAGAAAACATTTTTTGAAAATAGAGGAAATATCTTTGGCGAGAATGCTATGGGAATCATCACCCCATCCATGGTCGCAGTTAACCTGATGGTTACGTTGTCATCCCGACAAAATCCATAGATAACTGTAGGCCTCCGCTCCCCTCGATTACACCATGGTACCCACTACAGACCGCAGTTACAACTGGGGTTACGTAGCTATCACAGCAAAAACCCATATAACTGTAGGCATCAACACCCTCGAATTTCGCTGCCAAAGAATGAAACTTCTACACTCCACTCGACCGTAGATCGCAGTCTACCGATGTTGCGTTGCCTTCCCGGCAAAATCAAGTGTAGACTGTTGGCACTCATCCTCCACACGATTTTCGCTATGGTCCCCACAGTAGATCGTAGTGACATCGAGTTACACTGTCGTCACAACATAACCCAAATGCCCCTGTAGGCATCAACGCCCTCGACTTTCGCTACCCAATAATCCTCAGGAACTAGTTTTGTTCGGACTCCTCACAGGATCAACTTTAGAACCCCCCCTTAGGGCTCAAGACAGCACCACCCGGTGTCACTCCTGAGAAGTTCATTTCAAGAGAGCGCCTTTTTCCCCAGAGCCATCATCAAAACACTTTATACTATACATATAGTATCTTTCAAATCATACACCTAGTATGATCAAATACAACGCTCCTTTACATAAAATCGATTATCCCAAAATCGATAATTCTCAACCTAGGCTTTTCAAATTCAATATTGATTTTACCCAAAAATCAAAGCCTTTCAAAATCTAAAGGTTCCCAAAACCCTTTTCCAAAATCCTCATAAGATCCTTTATATATATATACAGATATATATAAATTTTTTAAAAATAAAACTATGGATCCTTTCAAACTTGTATAAAGCACCTTTTATACTTCAAAACACCTTCAAAATCCTTTTCTTCCGGCAATAGATTCAACAAGGAAAGATTTATCTTATATAACAAAGATATATAACTTTGTTTATTCAAAAATCAAATATTCCAATTTGATTACTCTTTTCAATAACAATTTCATTCAAATCCGTACGATGTACACACATCATCCGTACGCTATACCAATCTGATCGCTCCCTCGATCACACAATTTCACTTCCGAACTAGTATCGTCCCCCCGAATTTCTAGTACGGACGCAGATCTGGTTTCTTGATTAGAAACCGTCATTCTCCTTGCATAGCCATAACTATGATAGAGAATATCCAGAACCAATAAACAATCCATATCCAGGTTCGCCGTCGAAAATCGAGTGAAAAATCCCAACTTGGATCGATAAACTATCTCGAAATTCTATGCTCGAATCTGGATAAAATCACTATGCGAATAGAATCATATACGCACATCCTACATATTTAATTATATTGATTTTTAGCCAAATCAATTTCCCTTCCTATTCACATTTCCTTTAATTCCCATTCACTTGTTTACAATTGCCTTAATTCTCATTGAATTATCACTTCAATTCTTATCTCAGTTGGGTATTTAAATCAATAAAAGTTTGAACTCCAACCAGTTTATATTTAGAAAATAGCTTGAAAATTTTAAAAATAGATAAGTAGTTGAAAAATAATTATTAGTTTGCAAATTAGCTATAAAATAGTTAACTAATTGTAAAATAGTCGGAAAATAGTTGAATAGTTTCAGGAATTTTAAGTAATTGCAAAATAGTTGTAAAATAGAAATTAGTTTGTGAAATAGTTGAAAAATAGTAATTAGTTTAGAAAACAGTTGACAAATGGTTAAATAGCTCCAAAAATAATTGTAAAACAAGTATAAAATAATTTGGCTTTAAGAAAGAAAGGTTGTATATATTAAATAGCTTAGAAAATTAAGTTTATATTAAAACAATTTATATTGAAAACAATCAAGAGTCAAACTGTTCACTTCCCCGACAATTCAATTTAAATTTCCACTTCCATTCAAATCTAATTAATTCAAATCAGATTCAGTTTGAACTAATTCAATTTCAACCTCAATTCTAATCCATTTCGAATTATATAAATTCGAGTTAAATTCTCAAAGAATGGTTTAACTTTTTAAACCAAATTAACTTTTATTCTAAGTTTTAATCAATTTAATTTCTGAGTCCAGTTCTCAAAATTCCAATTTAAGTTATCTTTACTTATGTATTTCAAGGTTCAAATAAAAGTTCAATACAATTTTATTTTAAAATTTTAATTTATTATTAAATTTTATCTTCCAGTTTGAAGCCGGTTCTTAAACAAGTTTAATTTACAATTCAATGATTCAAATTTGTTTTATTTATACAATACCATTCTCAATTTAAAGATTTTCATTAACAACAGGATGATATCATCCAATTTATTTTAAAACGTCCATCCATTTTCAATTTTTAAATCTCAAACTCGTTTTGAGATCACACAAATTCCCAATTCAAATCAACCATTTAACTTTCCAAGTTTAATTCCAATTTCATCTTGAAATTTCCAATTTAGCTTGCTTTTTCTACACTTATTTAACTTTCCCAAAGTTAAATTCCAATTTACTTAATCCAATCAACCTTACTCAATTTGAATTCCCGCTTCAAACTTCAAAATTCTTTCCCTCTTATAAGTTTAAAACTTATATCACTTTGGGTTTTTACATCACACTTCAGGGAAAATCAAAACTCAAACTCTTAATGTTTATTTCAAATTATCTTTGATATCATGTATATCCATACATACATATCTATTTCTTGGCCCTCCCAGCCATGTTTTAAAATTTTAAACCACCTTTGGTTTTAAATTCAAATCAAATTTCAAACAACCCATTGTTTGCAACAAGTCCCAGTTATCCAAATAATACATTTTTGTTATTTTTTATTATTTTGAAACAAAATTTTCAAATTTTGGGACCAGATTTAGAATTTCATTTTCAATCAATTAAATTTTAATTTGGTTGTATTTGTATTTCTACTCAATTTAATTCCAGTTCAAGATTTTAATTTGGTTGTATTATATTACTTCTTAATTTAATTTCAACAATTTAACAACCAATCACCTTAATATTTATTAGAAGGAAATATTACTTCATATATCAACATATATTTTTATATAAAATTATTTAAAACCTTAATATATGAAATAACAAGTATGCTCTCATATATATATAAACTCAACTCATTCTAGATTGCTACGGAGTCTATTTAATGAGTAATCCCCACTAGAGCCAAGGTTCTCGCTTAACCTTTCAGCTCTGATACCAACTATAACGTCCCTAAATTTTTGAACCCAAAAATTCCAGACAGTTATGAAAAAGAAGAAAGAGATAGAAGAAGAAGAAGAATAGAAACACCAACATCTCACATTCGCAGCGGATAAAATACAATAATAAATAATAACAGTTTGGAAAAGAATATTATATCTGTCGATTACATTTTAATTCATCATAGTTACTCATACATATACAGACACTGAATATACACAATTATCATGTCACAAATATACAACAATCTAATACAGCGGAAACCCTCCATACGTTCTTGCCATCCAGCTCGACTCCTGTGCTCCAGAACGTTCTTACCTGAAAATCTGTAATACTCAGTCTGACCCGAGCATTACACCAAAGTAACACCCGGGTCAGGCTGGAAACCAGCGTGAGTAAACCCAACTAATATAGAATACCAAGCAACAACTCATATAAAAACCCGGGTAGCTCAAACTAATTTTACAAGTCACAATTTGTTATGGACATAACTTATTTTCAAAATAAGTTTTCTAAGTGTCCAAAATTTAGATTTAATTATCCAATTCATTTAAATCCAATCATTCCAACCTATCAATTTATCATATCAATTTATAAGAAATTCGAAGTGGTTTCGGGTATCTCCCAATACCCGATCCCGGCCTCTCCGATTCTCATGTAATCCTATCGCAAGTTATCCATACGAAATACACATTCATTTCATATCAGAGATAAAAACTCATCCAAAGCATCCAATGCCATTCAATCGTCCATAAGCAAAGCTTGTTTACTACCGATATTAATTAAATTAATTCTGATTGAATTTCTAACCTCAACCATTTAGAATTCTTCACTTGTCATTAATTAATTTTCAAATCAATTAACCCATCAACCCTTCATTATTCATCTTAATTAATCACCTTGGATTAATTATTTTTCAGTTACATTCATGTAATTATCTATGTTTAATTACACGATATTAATTATTCTTAACCAAAATCAATAAGTAAATCTTAACTACTTCATAAGTTAATTAACTATATTAATTACATTAATCCTTAGTTACTTATATTACTTAACTTTTCTTAAGTCACTTATTTCTGATTAATTCTTCTTAATTAATCAATCTTTAATTACATCGTTGATTATATAAATTTATGATTTCCAATTATATTTTCATTTATCCTAATCTAAATTAATTACATTAAATAATTAATCATTAATTAAACAGAAGATATTAATCGTTTTTGATTTATCTCAACCTGAAATTATTTATCTTTTTATTTACTTCATTAAATAAATTAATTACTCATTTTATAATAGAAGCTTAAAGGAATTTAAAACCAAATTTATTTTTAAATTTAATTCGGTTTACAATTGCACTTTAACATTCAGGTTATTCAAAACACTTAATATTTTAAAACTTATTTGTTAGATTTAACTTTGATTTAGGACTTGTTTTAAATCTCTATTTTACAATTTAACTCCAATTTTTAAATATCACTTTTATTTCTTTCTAATTCATTTTTTTTATTTCTATAATTATTTCACTTTCAAAATTTTCACCCTTATACTTCTTCCAAAAATCCAACTTTATATATTTCGATAACTCAGGGTACCAAAAGATCCAAGCAACCCACAGCATTCAATCTTCCAATTACTAAAAATATTCATCACAGAGTATTAATTATTCCAGTATATACTATATACCACTATATAATATAGCACATCAATTCAATTCAACCAATCATTTAAATTTAACCACTTAAATTTAAAAAAAAAATCCAGTAGCGTGAGATTACTTACCTTAGATTTTGCAATCCAAACCCAATCTCGACTTGTTTCCTTCAGATTTTAACCTTGGATAAAGATTATGCATTTTATTAATACTTGAAATAAATAAAATTCGATTTACCAATTATTTCGTTCTATCCAATTTTCCAATAATAAATAATTATTCTTTTTCTTCTGAAACCCATATACTAAAAATTAATATATATTGTTTTTTCCAAAATCTACTTTTATATAAATGTTCAACATTTTAAAATTCCTTTTTCACCAAGCTCTTATCTATATAAAACTTCCATCATTTTCCCTCATTTGAAGCTACTCATACATTTACCTATATAATTTTTGCAACTCATATATTTATTTATTAAATTAACAGAACTATAAATACTAAGCAGTTAACTCCCAGATAAGTTTAAATCCAAAATAAAATCTGAATTAAAATATTCAGAACAAACTACATCAATGCAGATCGAATCGATCGAACATGGTCACTGCCTCCACATTCGAGCACCTGACACAGGCACTGCGTCGCCGTACGAAGCATCGCGAATCCTTGGCACCCTAAAACCTGAGCATCATCCACTGTTCTTCGCGTCGCCGCACTCCAAATCGAACGGCTAGGCCGTACAAGTCACGACCCCCTCCAGCAATCACGGCAGCACCCAATCGCGACAAGACACATGCCGAAACCCCTCGTTTGAAACCCGCCTTCTCCTCGCGTTCGATCGCGACCGTGGATACAACCGATTTTAATAAGGGAGAGGGATCGAACCACGCTCGGTCGCCATATATTTTTTATTTGATACGGTTTGATTTCTGTTCGTGTAATGGAGAGGGAGACGGGACATGTAATAGAATTAGTAATGGCTTCCTGAGTACGCTGATTATAATATAATTAAGTATTAAAAATATCTCGTGTTGCATAACGCGAAATCCCGAACCCTGAATCAGACATGCCGACAGACGTTCATAAGGTTTTACCCGCATTCCAAACACAATGGAACATGTTTTGGAAGCTAATTCAATCGTATGCACGTTACAGAAGAAAACGATCAATTTTAAATCAAATCGATTAAAATAGTTCGAAGCTTTTTGAGCTGCCATGGTCAAAGGACAACTCCGATTGCTACGAAAATTGAAATCCAAAAATAACTAACTATTACGGATCCAATGGAAATACTTTCGTGAAATGCCGAGACTGTGCCTCGGAAGGCTATTTTGAAATATCGATTTAAACGATATATTTTCAAAACTGAGCATATCGCCTTTAAATTCAATTTTAACACTTCTACTATCTTCAGTACTATTGATATGAATTTTACAAGCCTTTAAGTTATTTTAAACAGGCTTAGAATTTCAGATTCAACAATGAACCCAATTCCAATTATTAAATTCAATATTTAAACTATTCAATAAACAGCGATATTTGAAATTCAAGTTAGAAACTAACTTTTAAATATTTAAAATCAATTAATTATTCCAATTTAAACTGTTAAAAATTTCGGGTCGTCACAATAGTCTTCTTAATTAACACCTTTATAATATCCTGCACTATATACTATATACATCTTGATAAAAAATTATTTTCTATATTCTATATACAATATCATATAGTTGTTATCATCAAAATCATAGCTTAAGGTACTAACAGGTTATATGCAACTGTGACTTGGGAAGCACACATATGAAGATCTGTTGCACGAGGGTGGGATGACGTGATAGATAGAATACGACTTTAGGTTCAAAGATAGAAGCACGGACTCGGTGATGATTAGGCAATTCAAGTAGTGATTCGGTGAGTTCTTTACTCACATTTCTATGTCCTTATCATCAAATATGTATACATACTTAACAGTAGCATTTGATTGATATTTAGGTGGTTAGAAATTATAATTTTGAATTGTTGTTGATTAGAGTAATTTAGCTAGAGAGGCTGAACCTGCTATGAACCGTCGACACCGGTAGGTTAATCGGTAGACTGGTTGTCAATCGGTTCCCCAATATATATGTGTGCATGTGTGTGTGTGTGTACATACGTATATATATATATATATACGTACATATATATATATATATATATAATTTATAAAAATAAATAAAATTATATGACAAATTAAATAAAATATAATAAATTAATAAGGGTAAATACATAACATATATTTGTAAAGTTATGTAAGAGTTTATAAAGGTAATATTTATTAATTTAAAAGAAATTAAATAATTAAAGAATAAATTATATATTCGAATTCAATGATCATATAAAAGATAAACATATATAACGTTATATAATAAATGTTCTAATGAACATTTAAGCATTTCAATGTAAATTCTATGGCTAATAAATTTAAAGAGAATTATAGTGTGTGTGTGTGTGATTGTGTGTGTGTGTGTGTGTTCATTTAATAATCTGAAACTTAATTGAATATTCGATTTAAAGTCTAAAATTGTTATTATCGGTTTTGATGGTTTTCTCTGTGCTATTAAGAGTTTGATGTAGTATATGAGTTGTTTTAGATAGTTTAAATGTTTATATGTGCGATTTATAAACTGATATTCTATTCTATTTTTAGATATATAATCTATTATATTTAAAGCTGTTAACTAATCTAAATGGATATGTTTTGTTTTTTTATGTATATTTAGTAGTTATATGTACATATACACATGATAATATTTAGAAATAAGTAATTATGAATAAATTATATTAATATGATGTTTTATAATAACTGAAAGTTGTGTTTAGTTGTGGATAATTGTGGAATAAATGTTACGTGAAATATTTGGTTTATAGACTATTTTTGATTTATCAAAAGAAAGAAATGAATTCTAATGTTATTAATAAATATTAAATTGTTATTTGATTTTTAAAAGTTTGGAAAAGTTAATTTAATTTTGAAAATATGATATGGCCCATAATTGCTATTTGGTAGTTTTCAATATACATACATACATACATACATACATACATACATACATACATACATACATACATACATACATACATACATACATACGTGTGTGTGTGTGTGTGTATATATATAAATGATATTTTAAAATCTATAAGTCAAGTTTGTGTTACTATATTTGGCTTTGAATAACTATCCATTTCTATGTATTAATTTTATTATATAAGATTATGCGTTGTAATCGATTTATTAGTGAATATTGGTTTATTTCTTTTATTCTTGTATGTGGTTTTTTATAAATCTATTTTTATCTTGTTTCTCTGATTTTGCTTCATTTTATATATTGAAATGGATCATATAAATGATTCACCATTGATTTAGTTTTGGTTAATGATTTAAGATGATACTGTAATGACAATCTTGATTTGGTTTTAGTGTTATACTTCTATGTAATGAGAAATTTGAATAAACGAAGTTATATACCATTTGGGATGAGGCACTAGGTTATATTTCTTCGATTATTCTTTGGACTTGTTATATTGAATAATTAGTGATTGAGTGAAGTTTATAAGCAGTGAATAAACATTTGAGTGCCATATAGCGGTATGGGACTTTGTTGTGATATTTATTCGATTATTCATTGTAAGTAGATGAACTCACATAACGGGAATAGATAGGATAGTGTGAGGTGATACATAGTTGCATATATGGCTCTGTGCCTATAGTTAGTGAGACTTCTGTAATGACCCGCCTTTTTGGATGGTTCAAATCGATAATAAAACACACGTGTTGGACTCAAACCATTCAAAAGGGAGGATTGTTATAGGGTGAATAAGAAAACGCAGAGAAAGATATAAAACAAACACAGAATCTTACAGCGGAATGACAAAATATAATAATCAAATAAACAGTTCATGAAGCTGTTTTACAAATAACATTTGATTGCACTTTTTCAATACAGAATCAGAGTACATGCAATTTGAATAAATAAGTAATGCAGTGGAATAACATGATGTAGTGAAATAAACAAAATAAAATAAAAATAGTACTTAATCTTCATCTTCGTCCTCCAAAGGCTGTCTTCGATACACTAAAGAACTCAGACTGACCCGAGCAAATTGAAAAGACAAAATACTCGAGTTAGAACTAAAGATCTTACATAAGTTAAATCAACAGTAAATAAATATGAGTGTAATGGCCTCGGAGATGTTTACATGGTTTGATATCTCCTTTCCAGTGTCTAACGTGAATGCAATAGCTTAAGAGATGTTCGAGATTTCCATCTCTTAAGGATCCGTTAAACTACCAACATACATAGTACAATACGATATTATAATAATGTCTATAGTAAAGTATTAAAATAGCATTAATGTGTTACCCATATCCCCCTTAACACATTTTACATAATATCGTAGTCTATACAGTACTGTAAACTCCACCGAAAACTGGTGGGCTATTAGGGAGCACTCCATAAGTACGACACAAACCAAACTCGTAGAAGGCACGATAATGCATGTCACAAGGCATGCAAGGCAATACCTAGGGTAGGATACTGCAGTTTTGCGGATCCGGACTTGTGGTACCGCATAGCAGCTACTACCGCCCACCTCGAAACACACACCCAAAATCGAATTGAGGGGTGGCCACCAAATCATCACAAATTCATAATATGGTAATCGTAGAAATGTGCCCGTTAGGAGGAGCCACCTCACTTGGCCCTCCTGTTTTAGCCACATCAAGCTGACTCATGGGAGTTAGGGCTACGTAAATACCTTATAGAGAACCGTTCACCAAACCATTCTACTTCATTATGGAATCTCCACCACGTACACAGTTGTTAAAGTGGTTTTCGGTATTGGCAGAGAGTATATCCCGGTCTCTTTAACAACCAAATGCTTATTTCACACCAGATGGTTCCTTTACATTTCAAAAAAAATCAATTCATAATTGATATCAAAAAATCATATTTTCAAAACCATATCACTTTCGAAATCATATTCACTTTTGAAATCATATCACGTTTGAATCATGTTGACAAGTAGGTTAAATCCCCATTCCAAAATCATCATATTTACTCAAATATGTCACTTCACAAAAAGGGTATCAGTTTCAAATCCCAACATAGATTATATCATCATTTGACAATATTCGCTTTTAAATCAAGGATTTAAATATAAATACTTCAACTTTACACAGCCTAAAATTTTGAAAATAGTTTAGATAGTCATGATGTGCACATAAATGTGCATATTTTTACCAACATATTTAATCTATTTGAATTAAATAAATGATCATATCGGGTATTTTAACTTGTTTAAACCAAAAATTCAAATTATTCCAAATTGTCACATATTCATCTTCATATATGGGCAAAACGGTCATTTGTGTGCATATATTTGTTTGAGAAAAATTAATTGAAAATTTGTATATATTTTTGTAGGAAATTGATCTCAAATAGAAGTGGTTTCATGAAGATATGCATGCACAAAATTAATACAAAGGAATGAAGATGGAAATAATTCAAAGGGAAGAACATGGAGGACCCCACCTACCCACCTACCTTAATGTACAAATTAAAGGCTAATGCATATGCTTTTGGACTTAATGGCTTCATGTACTCTTAATGGGGGATTAAGACATGTTAATGATTACTTGGCCTCCACACTTCCTAAGGGGCATTTTGGGCATTCCCCAAAAAGTGAATTAGGGTTTTAAAACTTGTATATATACCCCTTATGTTTCATGTAGATCTTCCTCTTAGTTAGTTAGTTTTAGTTTAGAAAATAAATCAAATCTCTCTTTCTTTACATGGCTACTTAGTCATGTCTTCTCTTATGTAATTCCTTCTTTTTATGCAATATTAATTATTGTTTCTTTTTAATTACATGTTCATTTCCTTTTATGCAAGTAGTGTAGATTTTCCTTTATGCAATTAGAATAGTTTTCCATTTCACTTTGCTCTCTTTTCCTTTTCTTTTTCTCTCATGTTGCAAGCTACATTTGTTCATATGATAACAAATATGAGAGGCTAAATCCCTTCAATTTAGGGGTAATAAAGCTCTCTAATCATGTAACTTCAACTTAATTTGATGTTTATGCTCTCTTTTTATGCTTAATGAGTATGAATGAAGTGGTTTAATGATATTGTTTAGCTTTGAATTTGATAGTCTATGTTGTTTATAACAAATAGGCTATGCTTAAACAAACAAAACACAAATTTCCTCTTCATCTACATATGATTATGGCAAAGAAGTGAATGTTGAAATTGAAATTTGATAGCCTATATTTCTAAACAATAGTTAATAGGCTATGCTTAAAATAGATTTTTATTTCAACTTTGTTGTCATATTCCATGAGATTTAAAAGTGTATTAGTGGTTGTGTAATAGTTTGATGGTTTATATTGAGCTAATTAATAGCACAAATATACCATACTTATGATAAGCACATCAACTAATTCACTAATGACAAGAAAAGAGAGATCATAACTTCATTTTGTTGATTTATGTGATCTAGAGAGTGGAAATTGCCTCTAAATTGTCTTAATACTCTCATATTTTTATCTATTTTCTTTTGTCATTTTTTTTTTTTATAGTTAATCACTCTTCCAACTTTGGTTAATTTGATTGAGTAGATTTTTAAAATCTTCAATTCCCTGCGGATCGACCCGTATTCGCCACGTGCTACATTCGTACACCGTGCGCTTGCGGTTATTTTTATCTCTAAATTCGTTTGACGGTTTTCTAAACCGATAGAATATACGTCGACGAACAAGTTTTTGGCGCCGTTGCCGGGGAGTTGTTTTGATTTTAATTTTCTATTCTTCGAATTATTTGTAGTTCGATTTTTGTGTGTTTGTTTTGTGTGTTATCTTGCATAAAAAAAAAAAAATTGTTGTGTGTGTTTGATTTGGGCTTGCATTTGTTTGTGTGTTTGTTGCTTTTCTATTTTGCATTTCTTATATATATATGTACTAAAAAAAAAAAAACTTGTTCCATTTCATTGTGCATTTACAATTTTCTTTCCTTTTTACATTTCTTTTTCTATTTTACAAGTTTACATTCTCTGTTCCTCTCCACAAACCCTCTAACCCGTGCACTTCCTTGTGCACTGTGCACACAACAGAACACTGCATTGCCCCATACATCAGCATTCTACCACCAACTAACCATCAACCTGCCTTTCATACTTCAACTTCACAAAACCACAACATCTCAGTTCAACTACATCTCCCTTCTGACCCATCCATTAAAACATCAACATCCACCTCTGCCACTTCAATTTCATCACTCCAATCCATACACATCTCCACCAAACACCAATCCATATACATCTCCACCAAACAGCACTGACAGTAAGCCTCCTCTTCACCACAAAATATCAATTCAGTCCCAAATATCCACATCAACATACATATCTTCCTCCACTTCAACATTATTTTTTCCATCAAACTTTCACCTGACCATTCCTACAACACTTCACTTATCTGCCTTGCTACCACCAACAACTCAGCATCACTACAGCACTTCAACACTGCATACAATCATCAAACCACATATCCTATACAAACCCGGCTATCCACTTTACATAACTTCCTATCCACCACGCCATTACCCTGCTGTCACTCCACACTTTCAACAAACATTGAAGCATCTTCCCCACAGTTCACCACAACCACTGCCTAAAATACCCACCATTCACTATCACCTAACCACATATCACAGTCATCACCAAATACTTCAACAACTTCAAGTTGCCAAACAAACCAAAACCAAAACCAACCATTTTCCCCCTAACATTCAACATCTTACCGTTCACTAACAACCATTGGCAAAAATCATAGCATCTCTACATTTTTCCTAACCATCCTTCTTCGAACCGTACAAACTGCACTACAAGCAAACGACTTCCACGGCAAACAGCAGCCACCTGAAAATCAACCTCTCTGCAATCACCAGCGGCGGCACCATCTCTCACCAAATTTCCACAAAACTGCAGCTCCACATAATACTTCTGACACCACTGCAATTCGCATATACCACCATCAACTACAAGCTTCAAACAGCTTCCATTCCCATCCACTTCTCATCACCAGTACTACATATCCAGCAGCACTATACACAACCCACCTTCAGTTCAACTTCAAGCCAAACCCCACAACAACTTGCTGCTACACCATTCACTTGCATTCAACTGTCCCTGACCACAAAACTCAATAGCCACCAAACAAATCCCCTCTATTTACTTATTGCACGTCAGCCCAACACAGTCACACCTCTGGTGACATCAACTACTGCTGTAACTTCTGTTCTACATCAAACTGCATACTGCCTTCCACCACTACGTCCCAATCATTCCCCCCAATCACTTGCGGCCTCCACGAGCACCCTCACTGCCTCCAATCACCGCTTCATTCACTGAGACTTCCTTCAACACGAAAAACTCAGCAGTCACTCCCTACTACGACCAAATCGAATACAAGCGAGCATCCCAAACCCGCAACCGAACTTCAATTCGAATCGCATATAATCGAACTTCAATTTGAACACACAAATTCCTCAAACCAGGGCAGTCGAGAATCGCCTCACAAAATTCTGGGCATGGTTGTTGATTTTTGGGCATGGTTATCAATAATTGATTTCCCAATTCGATAGCTGATTTTTCGATTTTGCTGATTGCGAAATTGCGAAGAATTTTTTTTTTAAAAAAAAAAACTGTGTTAGTGCTGGAAAGAAAAAAGTTGCGTACGAAGTTTTTGATTTTAAAGTTGTAATCGCGTCAAAGCGTAGGAGTTGGACCGAATCTGGTTAGCGGGCCGGGTTATGTTGTATTGGGTTGAGTTTTGTTTTGGGGTGGATTCAATTTATTGTTATTATAAATTTTTTTTTCCTTTTTCTTAGTCTGAAGTGGCTGATTTTGGATTTTTATTTTACCCAAAAAAAAAAGGGTTTGCTTTGGTTTTAGTTAGTTCTGCTTTATCCTTAAAAAAAAAAAACCAAAAAATTTAGTTTTAAATTTGTTTTGTCTCGTTTCAAGTTGTTCTTAAGTTTCATACTTATTTTACTTTTTTTTTTTTAAGTAAAACCCTACTTTTAAGTTTCCTTTCAAAAAAAAAAAAAAATTTGTATACATCTTAATTTTTAATTTTCAGGTTGCCAAAGCAGGAAATAAAGGAAGAATGGCTTGCTGAAAATTGCTTCCTTAGCTAGCCAAAATAAATTGCTCTGCTTGTTAAAAAATTCTGCTTTCATTTCTAGTTTTATTTGAATTGAATTGTTGGTTTCTTGCATTTGCATTTTAAAAAAAAACAAAATTCATTCGTAGTTGCATTGTTAATACACGTTTAGTTTCTGTTCTGCAATTCCTCCTAGATTTTGATTAATAAAAACGGTTAGACATCGACAACACTTAATTGTATATCGACAATTTGTCTTCTTTGAACAATTTAATTTCTTGGTGTCTAGGCTACGGCAGAGTAATAACCATTTATAAATATTACGGTGATTCGTAAATATTATAGTGGTTGTTCCTCTGAAGGTACTTAAACCTTCGGCTGCATTGCTACGGTGATTCGTGGTGCACCGATAAATCCTGCCCGTTACCTGGCTGAGAACTATCTTGTTTATTTAAGACAGTTTGTGATTATACAATTTTGGGTTAACTTAGGATAAATCATTTGTAATTAGACCCCTGCATTCATTTAGTTGCATTAGTTCATGCATATTTAAAAAAAAAATCAAAATTCAAAACTAAAAAAGTTGTAAATATTCCTTTTCTTTTGTATTTTTTTTCCTTTGAAATTTCAATAAAAATCCAAAAAAAAAATTAGAAAAACCAGAATTTGAAAAAAAATTTGAAAAAAAAAACAAAAATCGATTTCCCTTTTCAAAAATAAATTTCCTTTGTAAATATTTTTCGTTTATAAAAAAAAACATTCTTGAAAATGTCTGAATATCCGTATCCACTTGAATTTTACAATAGTTGCGAAAATCAATATAATCCATATGATTTCAGTCCAAATTCGTCTGGATATTTTAACAACAACTATTTTGTAAATAATTCAAATTTCGAACAACAAAATTTTCATAATGATGACCAACGTTCGACTCTTGAAAATAGCATTGAAATGATTCCATCTTTACTCGAACTTTCTGCACGACAAAATCAAGAGATAAATGATTTATGTAATTCTGATTGGTGTAATAACTCGAGTCGAGGATTTCAAAACTTGAATTCAATTCAAAATTCAAACGATTACGATTATAATCCATGCCAATTTAATTTCGAGCTCCAAAATGAATTCCAAACTCAACATGAAAATGGGAACAACTTTTCAAACGAATTTGGCAATGGGAATAATCTTCACCATGTTACGAGTGAAATTTTTTGTTCTCAACAAATCCAAATCGAAAATTCTCAATTTAATAACTATAAATTGGATTTTGTTGAACAAATGAATGAAATTTACGATGATCACACGGATTTGTTGTTTGAAACTTATATGAAACAACGTGAACAACAAAATCAAATCTCAACGTGTGATGAGTCAAGTGATAATCCATCTTTTACCCAAATCGACGATTTTCAAATAACAACTTTTGAATTTGATAATGACAATCTTAATCAAGTTGTTGAAAATACGGTAATTGAGTTGGATTTCAATTCTTTTGAGGGTGCGAAACTCGATTTAAATTTCGATCTTCCTTTTTCTGAAAATTTGAATACAACAACTTTGAATTTTGAACTTGATTTATGTAATAAAGTTGTTGATAATCCAACAAAGGAAGACTAATTTAATGAACACGATTTTTTTGGACTTTTGGATGACGAGTTGTTAAATTCCAAAGGGGAAGATGAAAATCACCATTTTGATTTTGAAATCAATAATTGTGAAAATGTTTTCAATGATAAGCTTGAATTCCAAATTGGTGAAAATAAACTTGAACTTCAATCAATTGTTTTGTCGACCCTGAAAATCATCGAAAATGAAACAACTCGTACGATTTTTAATAAAACGACATTCGTTTTTCCAAATCGACAATCAACTTCAAATTCTTTTATGATTTGGTTTTTCGTGCTTAAGCCGTGTCTCACGCATTTGATGAGACAAATGAATTGGTCTTTGGAAGACCGTTTCATTTACTTTTTGACTATATACTTTCTCATCTCTTGTAAATAATAATCTTTCATGTAAATATTAGATTTTTTTTTTCCTTCCACTTGGGTTGACTGTGGGGACACAGTCAAAATCAAGTGTGGGGGGAGACTCATTTTCTTTTTTTTCTTTTTTCATGATTAAATTTTCATTTTTTTCTTTTTTCTTCCAAAACTCAAAAAAAATATCAAAATTTTAAAATACAAATTTCTTTTTTTTAGCATTTTTGATTTATTTTTAAAGAAACACTATAGGATAAATATATAGTTTTGGTTTATTAAATTGAAATTTTTGAAAATTTATTCGTCTTTAACAAAAATAAAAATGAAGTTTGATTATAAATAACAATGGTTTAACTGATATATAGGAAGGTTCATACGTGTTAATTATGAAATACATCCTAATTGAAAATCTTTGTTTTAAAAGTGGTGAATTTAAAGCAAAGGATATAACATTTTTTTTGTCTTCTAAGTTAAATGGTGCTAAGATAATTTTGCAAAACTCCCTCTCAAAATAATAATAATAGTAATAATAATAACATCCAAGTATTCACTCTCATTTAAAAGTCCTCACGGTTATGCAGGGGTGATTACTTGGAATTTTTGATTATGTGCTTTCGTACTCATTTAAAAGTCCTCACGGTTATGATGTATGGAACACATGTATGTAAAAAAAAAAGACTTAATAAAAACCACCTACGGTCGATAGTGTATGCATGAAAGTGTGTGCACTCGCCATGCTCTGTACTCCCCTCACATAAGCCCGAAAGGCAGTGCATGGGTGGTATATCTGGCCTCAGTTTACCTGAGCTAGGTGTGAAATTTGTCTTGCAAATAATGAGAGAGCAAGCAATTGAAATCCTAGCACTATTTTTACTTATTTGATTTGATTTGTTATTGAAAAGAAATGAAAATACCACTTTGATAAACTTTGATAATCAACTAAGGATCCATTTTATAATTACACTTTGTTATCAACCGAAACAACAAGTTAAACTATTGTCTATTTGTTATGATAACTTGATTTTTGTTGGAAATTTTGACCAGTAAATGACATAAATTTTCAAGACAATAGCCAAAACCTATATTTAACTTATTCATGTCAATTTAAAAATAAATCCTTCATTTGTAAATATTTTCAAAAATTTGCATTCATCTCTTTGTAAATAAATCTTGCATTTTGTAAATATTTTCATCCCGCACTTGGATTTTGTGGGTAGTATCCGCTAAAAACCCTCACGAGACAACACTCGTCCTACTGGGGACACCCAGAGGTTTAACGGCTTGTTGTATACGCTCAATGCAATCGTGCTTCCTACGAAAACGGATTTATCTTAGTTTTTCTTTATTCGAGGACGAATAAAAAGATAAGTGTGGGGGTATTTGATGTGCACATAAATGTGCATATTTTTACCAACATATTTAATCTATTTGAATTAAATAAATGATCATATCGGGTATTTTAACTTGTTTAAACCAAAAATTCAAATTATTCCAAATTGTCACATATTCATCTTCATATATGGGCAAAACGGTCATTTGTGTGCATATATTTGTTTGAGAAAAATTAATTGAAAATTTGTATATATTTTTGTAGGAAATTGATCTCAAATAGAAGTGGTTTCATGAAGATATGCATGCACAAAATTAATCCAAAGGAATGAAGATGGAAATAATTCAAAGGGAAGAACATGGAGGACCCCACCTACCCACCTACCTTAATGTACAAATTAAAGGCTAATGCATATGCTTTTGGACTTAATGGCTTCATGTACTCTTAATGGGGGATTAAGACATGTTAATGATTACTTGGCCTCCACACTTCCTAAGGGGCATTTTGGGCATTCCCCAAAAAGTGAATTAGGGTTTTAAAACTTGTATATATACCCCTTATGTTTCATGTAGATCTTCCTCTTAGTTAGTTAGTTTTAGTTTAGAAAATAAATCAAATCTCTCTTTCTTTACATGGCTACTTAGTCATGTCTTCTCTTATGTAATTCCTTCTTTTTATGCAATATTAATTATTGTTTCTTTTTAATTACATGTTCATTTCCTTTTATGCAAGTAGTGTAGATTTTCCTTTATGCAATTAGAATAGTTTTCCATTTCACTTTGCTCTCTTTTCCTTTTCTTTTTCTCTCATGTTGCAAGCTACATTTGTTCATATGATAACAAATATGAGAGGCTAAATCCCTTCAATTTAGGGGTAATGAAGCTCTCTAATCATGTAACTTCAACTTACTTTGATGTTTATGCTCTCTTTTTATGCTTAATGAGAATGAATGAAGTGGTTTAATGATATTGTTTAGCTTTGAATTTGATAGTCTATGTTGTTTATAACAAATAGGCTATGCTTAAACAAACAAAACACAAATTTCCTCTTCATCTACATATGATTATGGCAAAGAAGTGAATGTTGAAATTGAAATTTGATAGCCTATATTTCTAAACAATAGTTAATAGGCTATGCTTAAAATAGATTTTTATTTCAACTTTGTTGTCATATTTCATGAGATTTAAAAGTGTATTAGTGGTTGTGTTATAGTTTGATGGTTTATATTGAGCTAATTAATAGCACAAATATACCATACTTATGATAAGCACATCAACTAATTCACTAATGACAAGAAAAGAGAGATCATAACTTCATTTTGTTGATTTATGTGATCTAGAGAGTGGAAATTGCCTCTAAATTGTCTTAATACTCTCATATTTTTATCTATTTTCTTTTGTCATTTTTCTTCTTTTTTTATAGTTAATCACTCTTCCAACTTTGGTTAATTTGATTGAGTAGATTTTTAAAATCTTCAATTCCCTGCGGATCGACCCGTATTCGCCACGTGCTACATTCGTACACCGTGCGCTTGCGGTTATTTTTATCTCTAAATTCGTTCGACGGTTTTCTAAATCGATAGAATATACGTCGACGAACAAGTCATAATTAGCTTAAAAATAGTTTAAATAGTTAAAAATATTTCAAATACTTTAAAATAGTTTTAATGGTTAAAAAATAGTTTTCAAATTGATTAAAATAGTTTAAATAGTTAAAATAGTTTAAAATACATCAAATTAGTTTAAAATAGATTAAAATTGATTAAAATAGACTAAATGAATTAAAAGCGTTAAAATAGATTAAAATAGTTAAAATGCATTAAAATAGCTTAAATGGTTTAAAGTAGTTAAAATAGATTAAATATAGTTCATTAGTTTAGAATAAAAATGGTTTGATTGTAAAATAGTTTCATAGTAAGTATTTTGAAAATCTAAACAAATCAGGATTTTAAAATAATATATTTTAAAACATTTTATATTAAAATAGTTAGTTTGAAATTAATATCAAATTTAAACTGTTTATTTCATTTCAACAAATCTGGACCATATCCAGATTTCAACAAAACTGAATTTCTTTCAATTCAAATTCCCATAAAACCATTCCAATTTATATCGACTTAGACTCATGTTGAACTACAATTTTAAAGCACTTTAATTTTATAGATTTTAAAGTTTAATTATTCAAACATTTCAATAACTCAATTTCAATAAATTTCATTTACATTTCAAATTTCAACTCTAAAATTTCCATATTATTCTTTAAACAATTCATTAAACCAACTCCAATTTCAACATTTAAAACTTGGGATTTCGAAAATAATTCAGTTTATATAATCAAATTTTATTTCAAAATATCGTTTAATTGAATTCAAATTTAAGGATTTAAAATCATTTAATTTAATCAATCCAGTGTTCATATATAATTTTCTACCCTATTGTCAAGTGATACGGATATTTATCGTTTCAATCCACGAATTATTTTATATTTACTGATATATCATTTCAACGCGCAATCCCGAATATAATTCAAAATCCATAAATTCGCTCGGGTTTATCATTTCAACCCATAACGATTTTTTCCCTACTCTATGTTATTATCCCGCTTTTTGGCAAAGCCGTGATACCAAAAGATTGTTCGAAAACAAGAAACAGTTCATCTCAGAGATTGGTTGTACTTCGCTTCGCTATGGATATCGATGAATTTTGTCCGAGTCCGGATTGTGCCAGAATTGACAAAACATGATAAGAAAATCCACGAAAGCCTGTGTTTCAAATTTCAAGTCAATCCAGGTTCGTATGCTCAAGTTATGATGGATTCAATTTGAGAGAGATGAACCTTGCCCGGTTCGAACCCATCACCCCTTCATTGGTTCGAACCCATCTAGTTCGAATCCATCGGCCAGTACCTGCCTCGCAACCATCAACTTCGACTCCATTAGCTTCGAAACCATCACCTTCGAATCCATCGAGTTGGACCCATCCTCGTATGCCTTAGTTCGAGTCCATCCTCGCAAGTATGTTCGAATCCATTCAAGCCCACCAGCTTCGAATCCAAGTCGCTTCGAACCGATCTTGTTCGAATCGATCGAGTTCGAACCCACGAGTATACCTTGGTTCGAATCGGTCGTGTTCGAACCCAGGAACATTCACTTGTTCGTATCCATCAAGTCAACTAGCTTGGATGACGTGTCGCTCCACGATACGAAGTCGGCAAGATTCACGGAGACGAAGCGCTCAACAAGGAGGGAAGGCCGTATCGACTCGAAGAATGCGCGCGACGTCAAACCACTATCGCATGTTTGCATGGATTCGAATCAATCGATTCGAATTGATCGGTTCGAACTACACAGCCATCCAAGCTACTTCAATTCGAATCGATCGTATCTCCTAAACCACTGATCCAAGTGCAACGAAATTTTCACAGTAGCTTCCATACATGATAAAGATTGTTCCTGCCAAGTTTCAGCTCGATTGGACCATTTCTTGATGGGTTCGAAATCACTTTGAATCAATGTCAGATCGAGCCGAAACTTGGTGGGGTCGGTCGCGTGGGCCCACTCACGTGCCAGAAGAAGTCTTCTAAAGTTTGAGTGAGATCTGGGCCTCCTACGCCTATAAATAGCACCCTAAAGCCTTCAAAAAAGGGGGATCTTTCGAAGCTTTCGCCATTAAACGTCTAGACTCTGCCGGATTGAATTCCATACTTCATTATCACTGTTGTATTCAGATTTCAAAGCTATCATCAACTGTAACCCACTGTAATCGATTAATATCATCAAGTGAATTAATAAAAGAGAGAACCTTCAAAGTGGACGCAGGCAAGATCGCCCAACCACTATAAATCCTGTGTTTGTGATTGTTATCTGTGAATTATCGTGATTGTTGTTGCTTAGATTTGAATTCTATATTGATTGTTGCTGATCTGTGTTGATAAACGGGTGCTTTTATGACTATTGGGTGTTTGTGGTCAATTTTGACGCAAACATTTTGGTGCTTTCACTGAGAAGCTGATTCAGGAGAAGTTGAATTTGGAGACTTAGGAATTTAGATCTAAGAACCATGACGAGGCAAACAAGTAAGAAACAAAGGCCAGAGAGAAGTGAACACCAAGGAAGTCAAGAGGATTCCTCAGGAGCGAATCAAGCGTCGATCTTCATCACTAGGGACGAGATGGAGACAATGATGAAGAAACAAGAGGAGTTGATCCAGAGTTTATTTCAACAAATAGGACAACTTGGGGCACAGAATAGAGAAGCCAATGGAGTCCAGAACGAAGTAGGACCATCCGGCATAGCACTTGGATTAGGAGGCGCACCCATGGAGAACGTTGGTCCAATTTCGGAGAAAGAAAGAGGAGCATCTGCGCAACCTGGGAGTAGTAGAGGAGTGAACGCTCAATCAAGGGGCAGATCCCAGAGTTCCCTCGTGAACTCGGGGGGCAAGTTGAGAGCAATGAACGAGGATTGCATCTTGGAGACGAAGATAAATTGGCACAAATGGTTAGGCGAGCCATGAGAGGCGGGTTAACAAACAAAGATCTTGAAGACGTAAACAGGAGTCCATTTTCTCCTGCGATTAGGATGGCTAGGAACCCACCAGAGTTTAAGTTGCCATCAATAGAGATGTATGATGGGAGGACGGATCCCGCGGTCCATTTGACGAAGTACATGAGGCATGTGGAGGTGCTGGGGGCATCACAAGAGGTTATGGCCCGATGCTTTCCATTATATCTGACAGATATCGCAGCATTATGGTTTAGGCAACTAGAGAGCGGCTCCATAGGAACATGGGCAGACTTGACTGAAAGATTCTTGAGACAATTTAGGGTTCATATTGCAAGACCCAAGAACGTAATGAGTTTAGCAATTTTGAAGCAGAAGACTGGAAAGACTTTGAGCAGTTTTCTGACGCGATTCAATGCGGCAGCAGCATCGGTGGATCGGCTAGATCCATCCATGGTTATGATGGCAGCCGTTTTCGGAATAGCTGATGGCACGGATTTCAAAAATTCATTGACGAAAGATCCACCTATGGATCTAGGAGAATTCTATCATGAGGCGGAAAAGTTCTTGCGATTGGAAGATGCGAGTGCAGAAAGAGAAGAAGGAGATGAGCTTAATGTTTACACGGTCAAAGATGGAAATCCTCTTGAGAAAGGTACAGAAACTAGCAAGGGGAAGCGAAAGGCTGAGAGTGGCTATAACAGGTCGATGCGACTACGAAAGGAACCAAGATTTACCACATACTCAGAGCTGAACGAGAATTTAGAGTGAATCTATCAGGATAACAAAGAACGGGTCCCGTATCGCAGACCAATGTGAAGGGACCCAACTTCCGATGAAAGGAAATCAGATAAGTATTGCATATTTCATGAACTGAACGGTCATAACACTAATGATTGCAGGCATCTGAAGGACGAGGTGGAAGGTCATATCAGGAACGGTATGCTCCTTCAGTATGTGAGGAAACGGACTCCAGCAGTGGAGCCAGAGCGCCCGCCGTCTACCTCAGCTAGAGGTGACCCTGAGTCGGGACAACGTCTGATTATCCATTGATTAATTAAAATCACGATGAACAAGTTGTAAACCTCTCACTAATGCGGTTAAATCATTTACACATGTGAGCGATCGCGCACGATCCATAGGCATGCTCTGAATGACTACCAACCGCACCATAGTGAGAGTTTACACTTTGACATCCCTGCTTTGCTTTCTGCTTTGATTTTGATTTGAACATTTAGATTATTTTTGTATGGACGTTTCTATTGTGAGATTCGTATGATCATTGCTTTGATATTTGCAATTCCATGAAAGAATTTATCTTCATGCCCATTGGATCGCGAACGGTCCACGAGCACCTTCTGTATGGCGACGAACCGCCAGAGTCTTTGATTCGGAAACTCCCCCGAACATGAACTCCGGCATCGATAATACTAAGTCCCCCCCGAGCACACATAATTCACCTCGAACGGCAAATGATCGCGAACGATCACAATCAGCCTCGAACGGCACACGATCGCGAACGATCACAAATCGCCTCGAACGACATCCGACCGCTAACGGTCACGATTCACTTATATGACAGTTGATCGCGAACGATCACTTTCTGCCTCAAACGGCACCGACCGCGAACGGTCATGATTCACTTATTATGAAATCCAACCTCGAACGGTCACCATTCGCCTTGAACGGCACTTGATCGCGAACGATCACCATTTGCCGCGAACGGCATCAACCGCGAACGGTCCCATTCAATCTTTTGCCATGAATAGCGTCGAACGTGAATGGTCCTATTCCATCCTTTGCCGCGAACGGCGCTGACCGCGAACGGTCCCGATTCATCCTAAATTGCTCGATCCCGAACGATCGTCATTTGAGGATATATGAAACTATCAAGTTCTTTACAGGTTGATGATAGGATATGAACATCCAACTCAAGGCATTGCAAAACACACCTTCCTACCGCAAGACATGTTTTGGGGGGCAAACGTTATCCAGCTTTTTGGCAAAGCCGTGATACCAAAAGATTGTTCCAAAACAAGAAACAGTTCATCTCAGAGATTGGTTGTACTTCGCTTCGCGATGGATATCGATGAATTTTGTCCGAGTTCGGATTGTGCCAGAATCGACAAAACATGATAAGCAAATCCACGAAAGCCCGCGTTTCAAATTTCAAGTCAATCCGGGTTCGTATGCTCAAGTTATGATGGATTCAATTTGAGAGAGATGAACCTTGCCCGGTTCGAACCCATCACCCCTTCATTGGTTCGAACCCATCTAGTTCGAATCCATCGGCCAGTACCTGCCTCGCAACCATCAACTTCGACTCCATTAGCTTCGAAACCATCACCTTCGAATCCATCGAGTCGGACCCATCCTCGTATGCCTTAGTTCGAGTCCATCCTCGCAAGTATGTTCGAATCCATTCAAGCCCACCAGATTCGAATCCAAGTCGCTTCGAACCGATCTTGTTCTAATCGATCGAGTTCGAACCCACGAGTATACCTTGGTTCGAATCGGTCGTGTTCGAACCCAGGAACATTCACTTGTTCGTATCCATCAAGTCAACTAGCTTGGATGACGTGTCGCTCCACGATACGAAGTCGGCAAGATTCACGGAGACGAAGCGCTCAACAAGGAGGGAAGGCCGTATCGACTCGAAGAATGCGCGCGACGTCAAACCACTATCGCATGTTTGCATGGATTCGAATCAATCGATTCGAATTGATCGGTTCGAACTACACAGCCATCCAAGCTACTTCAATTCGAATCGATCGTATCTCCTAAACCACTGATCCAAGTGCAACGAAATTTTCACAGTAGCTTCCATACATGATAAAGATTGTTCCTGCCAAGTTTTAGCTCGATTGGACCATTTCTTGATGGGTTCGAAATCACTTCGAATCAATGTCAGATCGAGCTGAAACTTGGTGGGGTCGGTCGCGTGGGCCCACTCACGTGCCAGAAGAAGTCTCCTAAAGTTTGAGTGAGATCTGGGCCTCCTACGCCTATAAATAGCACCCTAAAGCCTTCAGAAAAGGGGGATCTTTCGAAGCTTTCGCCATTAAACGTCCAGACTCTGCCGGATTGAATTCCATACTTCATTATCACTGTTGTATTCAGATTTCAAAGCTATCATCAACTGTAATCCACTGTAATCGATTAATATCATCAAGTGAATTAATAAAAGAGAGAACTTTCAAAGTGGACGTAGGCAAGATCGCCGAACCACTATAAATCCTGTGTTTGTGATTGTTATCTGCGAATTATCGCGATTGTTGTTGCTTAGATTTGGATTCTATATTGATTGTTGCTGATCTGTGTTGATAAACGGGTGCTTTCACGACTATTGGGTGTTTATGGTCAATTTTGACGCAAACATATGTATCATTCGGGTATGTATCATTTCAACCTATAGTGATTTCCTAGCAATAACTAAAGGAACTTGCAGTGTTATAACAATATAAATATAACATCCATTCATCCAATATTAACAATCAATCGTCCATCACAATCACCATTCAAATTAACAAATAAGTAACAACAATTGACTGATTATCAATAACAGGTATCAATAAGCAATTTAAAACTCAATATTAAATTAAATGGCGATTAAATGCAATAAAAGTCATATTTAACTGGAATGGCAATTAAATATACCAAACATCAACCAACCAATTTCTAATCACATCATAAATTAAATTTAACAAACATAAGATAATTTAGAGCTGTGAATGGGTTTAAAACACTCACTTTTTATTTCAAATTGATTTGAAATCCAAATTAAGGCCTAAAATTGAATAGTCTTAGAATTTATCCAAACTAGTACCTTTATGTCCAAAATTTCGATACGATCGCAGCGGAGCAAACCGCATGTAAATCCGACCTCGTACGTAAAAGTTATATAAGTTAGAACGTTTTGAAAATTAATTTAAAACTAAAATAAAATAAATAAAAAGAGATACATGTACCATCCACATTAGCCAATTTATACTAACACTTGAACAATATGGCATCTCTTTACTCGACAAACCCTATTGTAGCTGGCACTCGTCCCCACATTTCTCCGCCGCCTGTGACGACGTGACCAGGATCCGCTGACTCCACCAGTGCAACGCTCGTCAGCTCCGCCTCCTCCTACCCTTGGTGCCGCGACCTAAGGTTGCAATTTCATGTGAATCTATTGACTATTGATAAGACATAGCCGTATGGATCGAAAGCCCTCAGCCTTCTCTACGCGCCCCTACCTCCCGATCGACTCCTCGTCACAAATCCACCGTTAAACGAAGTTATGGCCTACGGACGGTCGAGAATAAATCACTGATTTTTGGCCAAACGACGATTCGATTAGAGAAACGAATTGTTGCAATGAGTTACTCTTGTCGAGTGCTTTGAAATGGTATATATTATGTCATGGTTTGGAGGAGTTTGAATTTTGAAATTGATTTGATTTGAAATAGAATTGGGATATAGGTTTCACATTCTTTTGTTTGAGAAGGAGTGTTGGTAGAAGCAATAGTATGTACAGAAATAAGAAAAAAGAATCGACTAGGGTTTATAATAGCCTATATATAGGCAGAGCTAAAGTAGAAATGATGGACCGGATCGACTTGGATTGAAACGATAACAACCCGGAAAGCCCGTTTCGTTTCCGAAACAAAAATGAGTCATCCAATATATCAAAATAGATGTTTTTGATATTTTTAAACTCAATGGAACAGGTTACAAGTACTAATTCCATTGTATGAAGAAGTTAGCTTTTTAAAATCAGCTTATTTCAAATTGATTTCATTAAATTGACTTCTATGCGTTTCAAGCCCGTACGATCAAACGACAAGTCTGATTGCTACGAAACTTGAAATCCTACAATAATTCACCATTACGGATTCGATGAAACCTGTTTCGTCAAAATCCGAGATAGTGGCCAAAATGGAAATTTTCACGTTAATTAAAAAATTATTATTAAATTGATTAAATCACCTTTTGATTTAAAATTTAATAACTAACAATTTTTATCATTTTGGATTACTAAGTGATTTATAATCTTTTTGAACCATTTTACATATCAATTCAATGTTATATATTACACTAATTACAGCGTTCGGTTTCAACTGTAATAAATTTATTAATTATAATTTAAAATCCAAATAAATTCATTTATTTTGATTTTCAATATTATTATTCAATCAGTCATTAATTTATGGTGATAGTTAACATTGGTTTACCATTTATTACATTAATACTTTACAATTATCATTTAAATTCACATTAACTACAATATTTAAATAGATTAATTGCAATTGATTTCCAATTAAATTTCAATATATTAAATAGTGAATTTATAATTAACCATTGTTACAACTTACAATTTCAACCACATTTCTATGTTTATTGTTATAAACAAAAGCTAATAAATTCACATAATGATTGATTATTCTATATTAACCGATTTCAATTAATTACATACAGTTTCACCATTTAATGCAACATTTGGTTTATATACTAATTTACAATTGATAACTCATTTTTTATATTTGCAATCCTTTCAATTTATTGAAATTGCATTAAAGTAGTTATCCATTACCTTACATTAACATTATTACATTTCACTCTAGTTATTATTCTTATTAATAAATCTTAAATTTCAAATTCTTCCCAACACCAAATTTCTAAAAATTATTTAATTAATAAATTTAATTATCGAAAATTGATGGTCATTACACCCTCCCCCAATCCAAACATTTCGTCATCGAAAGGGAAAAGAAGGAATTAATATATCTTATTCAAAGTATTAAATTTGTAACAATTAATTTACATAATTAAATAAATTAAATAAAATATATCAATTTGTAAATAAATCCTTTCATATTCAAGTTTAATAAAAGTTTGAAAAACGTTTCCATTTTCCTATAAAATTTCTATGTCCAAAATTCACGGCAAATTTCGGCAGAGTCTCCTTTGTACAGAGAGGTCCGGAAGAAATAATAATATCAATAATAACCATATATATATATATATCATATTTCAAAATAAAATATCCCAAACCAAGGAAAAACAATATAATATCGCTAGAAAACCGTAATCCGAAAATGTACCTATTTGTCGGGCAAACAACGTTTATTTATGAAACCAAAAGCAGTAGCTATTGCTTCCATAAACCTGTATCTCACTTATATAATCCAAAGAAGTTAATAATTATATAAAGGAGAAATTTAAGTTGCTTCAGTTAATAACAAACAACATAACATAACAGTAGCCACTTACAAACAAACCATACAATCATCACATGCAATCAAAGTAATCATCCATTTATCCAAAGCAACCAACAAATGGTCTATTCAGGTTTAGAAACTTTTAATCTATAAAATGATAAATAAGCTACTAATTATACCATACACTCAACAGCCTTAGATAAAACTTAATAGATTATTTATACACCTTTATACAGTCATAAGTATCCTTCCCCAATCATTCCATAAGCCAAAACAACCAAGAATTCCAAATATTATCTAGGTTTATTCTTGTAAATCTTGTTTCACGCCATTTATTGTTCATTTTTTTCATCATTCACACAATGATTATTTTCTTAAATTTACATTCATTGCTTACATAAGTTACTTCAATTATTAGATCATCCATTATTATGTATGCCTCTTTACGATTTAATTCACCATTAATAGATTATTTCTTTTTCACATTCATTTCTTCCATATATGGTATTATTGAATACTAAATCCATTCCAAAACCATTTCAACATTTTCTGATGTTGTAATCATTTAATTAATATAATATTCATTTCTACCATTCACTTCAACTATAAACATTAACTTAAGTTTATAATCATTTACTTATAGTATTCCTGCTAAATTCAATTACTAGCATTTCAAATTATTAACTTAAGTTTATAATACTTTTTTACATCAGAATTCTTATTTATAGAAATAATTCTATTGAACACTTTCATTACTTAAGTTTTACTTGTATAATATTCTATTACATATTCTTATTAACATTTCAACTTTTAATATTTCGGTAAGTTATATATATGTTTTAAGAATGTAATTGAATGTTACACAAGTTTATCTTATTCACTTAGTTAACAAATTTTCAACACTTTACATCTTCTTAAAATTTCATTATCTTTGATTTACAAGTTACAAATTTCTAATTTCATATATATTTCATTTATCACTTAGCATCTAATTTCTTATATATTTCATTTTTAATAGTTTTCGATTATTAATATAGTCAAGATTTTATTTCATTAAAATAATTGAAGGCTACTAATTATCAGAAAGTTTAAGAACTAAACTATGGGTTATATTTCAAATCATTTAAAGTAATATACACACACACACACACTCATAACTTATATATATCCAATCATAATTATAGGTCAAAATTAAGTTTTTTTATCAAAACAAATGTGTAGTAAAACTACTACAGTGGTCTTCCCACTTTGAAACTCAAAAATGAACGTCGATGATGCATGCACTCATCACCGAAATTATTTTCCAGCGACAGAGAGGGGAGTACAGAACTTATTTCCTTTAAAAATTCCTTTAAACATTTCTTTAAAATCATATTGAAATATTTATATCGAAGAATACTTCCAAATAATACTAATAATATATTCCAAAATCTTTTGAAAGAAATTTTCAAAGTCCTGGCAATTAAGTTCTAAAATTTTCAGTTCTTATTTACTTTACTTGTAAATCCTCTTTTACAATCAAGATTTATAAAATTTCACTACCTAACAAACAACATATTACATCCAACTGTATCATTTATAAAATTTATTCATTTATATACAAAATATATACTAGGCAAAATTATTTCATTTACCTATTTCTCAAAACAGTATTGTGTCTGTCTGCCCTAATAAGTGTTTAGAAATCCCTGTCGATGCCATAGCGTCCCATGTTCCGACCAGAATTTATAAATACTAAATAGAACAAATTACACAATATGAAAACATTTTATAACACTAACAAATACACTCTCTCTCATATATATATACATACATATACACACACTCAGCGACTCAATCCGGTGTATTACAACCCTACCCTATTTCCAATGAGTCTGTAACGACTCGCGGTTTCGAACCATTCACATCCGCACATGTCAGATTTGAATTTCTCCAAACAACAGATTGTTAATTTTATATTTGGAAAAACTCAGCATATACAATAAACAAATCAATCACAGAATCACAAACATAGAGTATTACAACAATAAGCAGCGGAATAGATAAATAGTAATTCATGAAGCTACTATAAAACATCAGAGTCTGAAAAATATACAACAGAATCTCAAATACAAATGAATCTCTACTAGATACGCAACAGACTGGTTTGAAAATGACTGAAATAAACTGAAATAACTGGAAGCTGGATAAACAGATCTTCAAACAAGGCTCCAATCTCCAAATGTGAGTCTCAAATGCTGTGACACTTAGTCTGACCCGAGCATAAAGCAAGATACAAAACACTTGTGTCAAGATTAACATTCTTATGTCAATAAATTTAACTCAAGTGAAATGTCAACTGAAATACAAGTAACTTAAAGGATGTTTGTGATTTCCATCCTCTAAGGATCCGTGGAACTATCTACTATGTAGTAATATACGCCATTATAATATGTCTATAGTAAAGTAAAACTACTAAAATAGCGTTAAGGCGTTACCCATATCTCCCTTAACACATTTTATATATTCTCATAGTCTATACAGTACCATAAATCGCCCCGTAAACCGGAGGGCTATCAGAGGGCACTCTATAGGTATGATACAAACCAAACTCGTAGAAGGCACGATAAAGCATGTAACAAGGCACTCGAGGCAATGTGAGGGTACATATACCATTTTCACTCCCAGACTGGTAGTAACGCATAACAGCTACTACCTCCCACCTTGTAACACACTCCCAAATCAAAGGGTGCACCCAATCAAATCACAAAAGCAATAGAATGGTATCGAAGAAATATGCCCGATCGGGGAATGACCCTACGTGGCTCGATATAGCTCCTGTTTTAGCCACATCAAGCTGACTCACGGGAGTCAGGGCTACGTAAATACCATATAAAATCGTCTCCAAACCATCCTACTTCGTTCTGGAATCTCCACCATGTATAGAGTTGTTATAGTGGTTTTCGGTATTGGCAGAGAGTATGACAATATCCGATCCCGGTCTTTTTAACAACTAAATGCTTATTTCACACCGTTGTCTTTACTTTTCAAATAGTTCATACTTCATATACAAATATCTTATTCAATTCAAATCCATATCGATTCGATATCATTATTCACTTTAAATCATATTCATTTCGAAAATCATAACACTTTCGAAATCATAACACATTTGAAATCATAACACTTTTAGAATCAGTTTAGATATTAAAAATAGTGTGTGTGTGTATATATATATATATATATATTAAAAAATTTATAAATTAAAATAGTTTATATATATTGAAATACTTTATATGATAAAATAAGTTTCCTCTAATTTTGCAAGTTGATTCAAATCATCTTAAATTTCAAAAACTCAATTTAAATCAATTCCACTTTAACCATTTCAACTTAAAGGTCAAAGATTTAATTCAAATTCTCCATAAACTATTTAATTTATATCGATTTCTAATTCAAGTTTGATCTATCACTTCAATTCAAATAAGATTCAAGTTTAAATATTCAAACATAAACAATATAGCTTCATTTATATTTCAATATTTAACCTTAATTTTATTCAAATTTGAAAGTTATCACTTAATCATTTTAATAATAATTTATTAAAATCCTGCTTTATAAATTTAAATCAATATTAAATATTCGATCTCAAATTTTATTTTAAAATTGAAAATATTCGTTTGATCACTTTTCATCAAATCAAGTAATAAATCATACCTTTCAAATCTCGAACTTAATAAGTTCAAACAAATTAATATATAAATTCGATTATTAAACAATTTAAATTTCAAGTCAATTTTACTTTATTTTTCCAACCTCTATTTATTTAAATTTATTACAAAAATCTACTTTAAATATTAATGTAAAATTTTAAATAAATATTTAAACATATTATATATATATAATAGTTAAATTGAATTTTATTTAAATAATTTATATTAAATTAAATCTTATAAATAAACCTTTCTTAAATCTTATTTTATATATTTTAAAAATAATAATATTATAAGTAAAAAAATTAATTTTATATTTTCAAAACAACTTGTAAATTTAAAACTTCCAAACATATGATTTAAAAATCTAATTTTACGAAATAAAATATCTTTATAATATATTTAAGAATGAATGTTTAATAAAATCCATATAGTTCCTTCCAAAACTATAAAAATCATTTTTCAAAATAGACCAACGGTGTCCGTATATAATTTTTTATCCTATGGTCAAGTGATACGGATATTTATCATTTCAACCCGCAATTTAAATTTAATATTTTACGGGTATATATCATTTCAACCCGCAATCCCAAAATTTCAAAATCAATGGAAATCGCTTGGGTTTATCATTTTAACCCATAACGAATTTCCCTAATCCATAATATCGTTCAGGTATGTATCATTCAACCCATAGGGAATTCTAAACTAATAGGGAACTTGCAAAGTGAGAACAAATATGATAATAATATAACATATCAACAACATGCATATATCATCAGAAACAAATAAAATAAAATATATACAACAGGCTATGGTGTCATATATCACAGCTGAACAATTGCAGATAATGGCATATCATATTTAACAATTAAATTGCTAACCATTCATATTAACAGCACATTTCCATTGTCATTTCAAGTGAAATCAAATTTACTAAATATAAGAGTGTTAATCATAGGTGATTGCTCACCTTTCGAGGCAAGAGAAATTAGATAACTAACTGAGCTGTGAATCCGAGCAATGAATTCCAACGTAAAGTATGATGAACACGGATTTGACGATCAAAGCAAAGCTGGGAGTTTTGAATTGACGGAAAACAAATCAGACTGGCTTGATATAAACAGAGCAAAACGTATGATGTATATATATATATATATATATTTCAAGATCATTATTAAATATAACACATAGATTTAAAATATATACATTTTAAAAGTTGAAAATCAATATTTATTATAAAAATCAGTGTAAACTTATTTTATCATAAACTCAAAAAGATCATATATAAGCTTATAAACAAAGAAATAGGTTATATGTGACTTATATAACTTATTTACATAACGACAGATTATATACATACTACATAAATTTATATATACAGCAACTTATATAACTTTCATATAAAACCATATCTTAAGGCTTATATACTTTTATATATATAACAAACATGACTTAAACATTACACACAATATATCACCTATATAAGCTAATATATACAACAATAGATGATTTATAACTTATATAACTTATACATTTTAAACAACTTTATATATCTACCTTTTATTCTTCAAATCTAGCTTTATTATAAAATCAAGTTCCTTACTTTATTAAAATATATCTATACTTAAACAGATCGTACATATACAAACTATTATAAACTGACAGATCATAACGTATATAAACTGACATATATATAATTTATATAATCTAAGATATATAACTATTATATATATATAGAAAGAAACCACAAATATACATGTATGTACGAGTAATTATGTGAGAGCATAAACATATAGCATATACCTATATATAGAGGAGTGAAGGAGGGGTTGCGCTATGGGAAGAAGTCGGCAATAAGGGAAGGCTGCTCGGTTGTTAGGTGGAAGGTCTCGGCCATTTGGAGGTGGTTGATGGCAAGTAGGCGCCTTGATAGACGGGGTCGCCGAGGCTGGGTTTGGTCGGGCAAGATGATGGCGGTCACGTTGCATGGCGTGGCAGGTGGAAGTGGGAAGGCCGAGTGGAAAAGGGAGCTCGGTGGATCTTGTGGCGATGGGATGGGCTTGGGCATTTGGAAGGGTATGTGGGCCGAAGTTTGATAGGCAGGGGAAGGTGGCCATGTGGATAAGAGGGATGGGGTGCGGTTACCATGAAAGGCTTAGGTCAGCGGAAGGTGATGGCGACCGAGACTAGCATGATGGGTGGTGATGGTTCGGGGTTAGAGGTGAAGATGAGATGGTGAGGTGGAGGGTGTAAAGTTGCGAGAGTGGGCAATGGAAGAATTTTGCAGGTAGGGGAAATTTTTCACTTTATATATTATTATTTTTGTTTATAAATGTGAATGAAGAGAATGAACAGCGAGAAAGGGAAAGCAAAAAGGACGAACATGAGGAGGGTAGGAGAAAATGAACAGTGAAGGAAAAGGAATAGATATTGTAACTAGAGATATAAATTTTTGGAACCAGACAAATCCAGTTTGAATAGATAGGAATAGCAATAGTCAAAACTGAATTTATGGAGAGAATAAAAGCAAATGGTTGTTGAGTTATACATGTTGGAAATTGAATAGACATGAAATTCAAAAGGCACGAAACGGGTACCGATATGGTTACTCACTTTGCAGATTTCACCGCATACCGTACATCGAAACACATAAATGAATATACTATAGAGATCAGCACAACGAGACGATCAGATCGGTATAGAGATATCAGTGATAAGATCATCCTATCAAAATTCGATATTCGCTACAAAAATGCTGTAGATTCGTTGAAAATAAGATAAACGGGGCTGGAGAAGTCCAAATTTGAAGAAACGAAAGATGATGTCCCACTCAAAAAATGATTTATAATTTATTATATAAAAATATTCAGATTTCAATAATATTTTATTTACATCAATTTAAATTGATTTAAATTGAAATTGAAATGACACAATAGAACTAACATTCATATTTACCAGTAAAAATTTACCAATTGCCATGTTAAAATAGATGCATTTCAAATATCAAATTTTAATTGCTAAACATTAAATTAAATTTCAAGAAATTTTTTAGTTAATTACGTTATTAAAACCTTTAAAATTCCCGAATCATTACAGAGTCAGACCCCACAAAGCTAAGGTTATCGCTAAGCCAAAGCTTCGATACCAAATGTAACAACCCACCTTTTTGGAAGGTTCAAATCGACAATAAACCACAACTGTCAGACTCAAACCATTCAAAATGGAGGATTTTTATGGGGTTAATAAGAAAAGGCAGAGAATAACTTATAATGGCATTTGTAATGTTATGACTTAAAGTCTTCGTTTTGACGATACACATGTGACATGTGTCAGGATGACTGTGGGGGTAACTAGAGACTATAGAAACTTAGTGTCTTTGGAGCTTTCTTAGTGCTTCATTCTCCCTTCTGGTGCTAGCAAAGTGGAAGATTTTCATATATGATTGATACACCTTAATGTAGTATAGATATGGATCAAGTGCCACATATGTTATTATATATGACTTTGCATGGGACTTTATGTCCGTCGTCCAATCATTTTCCATCATGATACTTTCAAATAGTATAGATATGAGAAGATGAGATTATGCAGGTGATATATGATCTGAGTACAGTGGATTCTTAGTGTATTGATAGGTAGCCTATCCTATTTAATATTAATGGTATTTGGCGAGATTTAAAGTTATATTTTGGGCAATGTTTTGTTCTAGTCTAACTATACTTGGTTATATCTCATCTATTGATATTTCTTGATTTGACGTTGAGCTTGAGATACGAATGACTAATCCATTTGTATTGATTCTATGATTTTTGATTTGATATATTTCTATATGGGTGATGACAACTTTTGATGTGAAAATTGATTATTTTAGCTGAATTTGATATATTTGGGTTTTGAGATATCTTGATGATATTTATTGCATTATATACATTCTTCGATATGTTGTCTTATGATTTGATTATCGATATTAGTCTTATTATATTAATATTATTCTATGTTTATACTTTGTAACAATTAGTTTATATCCTTGATTAGACATAGTATGACCCAGGTCAGTCTAAGACATTTCGGGTACAAGGACAACACGACCAGCATTTATTTTAGTGGGCTTAGTACATTAGGATGTTGTATGATATTATTATTTCATTGATTCGTGTATATATTAGATTTTGAGTTGTATATTGATTGTCTTCGCATTGTATTGAAATAGATGACATTTGAAAACTTGGTGTTTAAACAGTATCATATATATTATGTATTATTGCTGCGATTGGCTCTATGTTCTTTGTTATCCACTATATATTGTGCATTGTTCTATCCTAGAGATACACATGTTTATTGTTTTGTACTGAGGTTGTTTATGTATAATTGAGTTAGATATTTGATGTTTTAGTGCATACCAATATTAGTCTAAGAAAATATTCATGATTATACCCTATTTAGCTTCATTCTCTATATTATCTAACAATATTACTTTTGGATAATATGGATATAGAGGTGGGGTGTTACAATTTACCTCTTTTTAAGTGCTTAGCAGCTAAAGGCGAGGAAGTAACCTTGTGGCATAGAAATCTAGGATATGCTAGCATGAGATTATTGGAAAGCTTGAGAGAAAGGATTTAGTCAGAGGATTGCCATATTGAAAATTCAAGAACAATAAAGTTCGCAAAGCTTGTACAAAGTGTACATTTAATAGATCATCTTTTCATGCTAAAAACATGGGTGTTCGTTGCTTTATTCTTAACATAAGTGATCATCTAGGGAAGTTTGAGTCCAAGATAGATGAAGGGAATTATATGGAATACTCATCAAGGAGCAAAGCTAATAGAATTTTAACAAGCGCTTGGAAAAAATTATGAAGTCAATCAATGTAAAGTTTGATGAGTCAGATGCCGATGTGACCATAGAGAAGGACAAAAATGATCATCTTGATGATGGAGTAAATAGAGATGTCGTGAAGATCAAATAGAAGTGATTCATGCACTACTAAACCATCAAAATCAAGTTTGGAAATTGAAAATTTGAAGTTTAAAACAAGATATCCACTAGAATTGATATTATGTCCAATGATAGGTATACAAACATGCATTTCATTCAATAGAAACCTTTGGACTCTGTGTATTCGTAGTTTTTTTATTTGTGAAATTGAACTAAAAAATATTGGCATTGCACTTAGTGATGAATGTTGGAATTGTTATGGAAGATTAACTTAACCAATTCGTAAGAAACAATGTTTGGAAATTAGTTCCTAGACCAAATGAACATCTAGTTATCGGGACTAATTAGGTTTTTAAAAACAAACTTGGTGAATTCAAGAATGTAATTACAAACAAAGCTAGTTGGTTGCAAAGGGATATAATCATATAAGTTTATAAGAGAACTACTCAACACCCCCAAAATAGAGCTTAGAGAATAAGTGATTCTTTGAAGCTTCTTTTCGATTTGTTGAAGATAGTTGATACCTTTTGATTAGTTAAAGATAGTTATTATTCCCTTTTTATACCTTTCAACTTCGTCGAAACACCTGAACTTCTCTTTAGAAACACCTGTTGATCTAGTTCAGTTGGTTTTGTTATCCTTTCGAAACCACACTTTCGAAGTAGTTATGGTGACTCAAGGTTGGTCCTAATGATTTAAGGGTTTGAGTTGAATTAAAAAGGGTTCTGACTTCTTCGGAAACTAACCCTTAAATAACGTGAGGTAAGGACTTATTGATTTAGAGGCATTAATTGGTCTGAAATGGTTTCAACTTCCACGAAAGGACCTTTCGATCATGTTGACATAAACTGGTTGTAAACGGAATCTCTTAGAAACATAAAATCAGATAACATACTCAAAATACCATAAACTTGCTTTGATTAAGCTAAAGTAGTACAAATTGATCCAATACCCAATCTAATTTGAGAATTAAGGTTTACAAATTTAAGAAAGTACAAGAATGAAGTGAGCGAATTTGGATCCCTTATACCAAACTCCTATGATCTTATTTATAGGTGCAGGTTGGCACCTTTTAAATCAGTCCTTTCAACTTGGTCAAAAGGCAGCCTTGGAGACATTTCGTTGCCGTTCACATTTGGGCATCCTTCTGCATTACTTTTGAATAGACTTCAGTGCTTTCAACTTCATCAAAAGGAGGTAGGTGCACTTTTCTATTTTGTATTGCTCTGTTGTTGCAAGTAAGAAAAAGTACAAGCTTTCGAATCTATTGATAGGTGGATCTTTGGAGCTTCAAAGGAGTCGAGGCATTGAAGATTTTAAAGTGAAGGTAGCTTTTGATGGCACACTTGCTGATTGATGCGGAACTCCATCCACTAGTGTAGGAGATTGCAATATTGAACTTTAGCTAGACCTTCTTTCCTAATTGTGAATGGTCTTGACCGGTTCGAAAGGCTTATTTATGCTTTCATAGAGGTTGCTCTAGCAAAACATCCTTCTAGGAATGTGAATGAGGCCAAAACCTTTAGTTTCGAAAGGTTTGGCATGCATGTGCATGGCTGTAATTTGTTACATTAGAAAAGTGTTCCTCAACTTATTCGAAGCGTCTTCATACATGCAGAAACATCTGTTTTGAAAGGGAGAAATTGAAGTGAAAGGGTGCTTTCGTCCCCTTTTGACCCCTTCGAAAGCTTATTGGACATCTAATTTTTGGATGTAGCATCCCTTCAACTCCTTCGAAAGGATTTGTTGATGCCATCAACTCTTATAAATCCTTCTCTTCCACTCTTCTTGGTTTCGAAAAGGTTGAAGTGATAATTAATGGTAACACTTGCCTCCCCTTGCAAAGAGATGCTTTTGACTTTCCAAGTCAACCATTTTGAAACCCACAAAATTTCTCGCCTTTCGATAATCTCAGATAGATCTTGACCGTTCCTTTAAATTTGATTGGACGACTTTCTTGGCATATGTCTCTTTTATAAATTGCCCTTTTTTCTTTTCTCTTTCGTTTACCTACCATTGAAAGCTCACAGCCAAAATCAAAAATTACAACTTCTTTTTAAATTCTTATTTTCATTCAACACAAATTTTAATTCAAGGTATGAGCTTGTTAATTTATCCTTAAAACTAATTCACCGTGCTTAATTTTGATGTCAAATTCTTTAGGTTTGAATACGTCTTTCTATTCTATGTCTAGTATGACAATTCGAATTTTCATTCGTATGAAATTATTCTTAGATTCATTTATATGTTTATTTTATTCAATTTAGGATGTTAATTTTGAGTTAGATTTCAAATTCGTCAGGTTTAGGGTCTATTTGTCATTACTAGGTATGAACTCAAGCTTTTTTTGTGGTTCGGATTTATAGTTTAGGGATGTTGTTGATTGTAAATTCGTTCTCGAATCAATTTATTTATTATCTTTTTAAATATTGGGTTAAAATTGAATTGAGGAGAAGACACTTTTCCAGTGGCTTTACGGAGAAGGCTAAAATTTAATTTGTCCTTTCAACCCTTTTTTTAACCTTTTCGAAAGGGGTTGAGGCGGTCAATTTTACTTTACTGTTTTAACCTCTTTTGAAGGGTCGAAAGGAGGTCATGTGTTTACCTTTAGGTGAACCTCTTCGAAGGAGTTAATCTTATCGATAAGAAATGTACTTCTTCAAAAGCAGGAGTATGTTTCGACACTATTCATTCCTTTCGAAGAAGTTACCTTAATATGTCACATAATACATAGTTTAGAAAGCCCAACTTTTATTTTAAGGGATTCGAAACCTAATGTATATAAAAGTGGATTTACCCTGCTATTGGATTCAGGCCTAATTTTAATTTACTTTAGGAGATGTTGAGAGTCATAAATTCACTGTTCTTTTCTTAAATTGGATTAAGGAAAACATATTTTTATTAAGTTGAAAACTGAATCAAACCTTTCTACTTGATCGAACCTACTATATTGAATCAAGTTTGGTTGTTTGAGGAAAACATATTTTTATTAAGTTGAAAACTGAATCAAACCTTTCTACTTGATCGAACCTACTATATTGAATCAAGTTTGGTTGTTTGTATGCATTCGAAACCTTGCATCTCTTTCGACTTACTTGAAACCCACTGTAGTTCACTCGAATTGACTATCATTCTATACAAACAATGTCGAAATGTTCCAAAGCTTTTTCATTTGTATTGATATTACTTGAACCCCAGTCTTTCCACTTATGGATATATAGGGTTTCGATAACATTCATATTCTTTGAATAAAACAAAATTCATGGGTTCCGACATTGTCAAAAGGTATATTTGTCCTGCTTGTGGAATGTTGTTAGCATATATATATATATATATATATATATATATATATATATATATATATATATATATATTTATATATATATATTCAAACTAGTTGCGTAGGTTTGACTAATCCTTTTAATAGCTAAATTTTCCTTGGGCTTTCAACATTGCCGAAAGGTGTTTGTAAATGTTTCCATTCCATTTACCCTTTCGACACTATTGGAAGCTCAACGAATTTCATTTCCCAATGACTTTAACACTTTTTCAAGGATTTTAATTTTCATATTTTGGTTGATATTTATATTATTGCATTAGGTTTTTGACATACTTAAAAGGTGTTAGTAATAGAACGAATTATAACTTGTTACTGAAACAATTTCACCTAACCAAATCATGGGTGTGAAAAATGTCTCCAAGAAACCCGAAAAAGACATAGCTCCAGAGATAGAATCTTCTCCAAAGAAGGTTGAAGCCATTTCCAGGCATTCTTTAATATTTTTTAGGATGAGGTTGATGCCATTCTGAACGACTTTGGCATCACTGAGGTAGAACCCATTCCCCCTAGCGATAAAGATATTGTAGGATCAATTTCACCCCCTAAGGGAGGTGAATAGGGTGATACTATCAATTATAAAAATTTAACGCGGAAGTATAAACTAATTTCAACATAGATATAGAAAAATAATAGCTGCACAGATAATAGGAGAATAATAAATGTAGAAATAGAACAACACAAATTTACCCAGCTTCGGCAAAACCCTGCCTAAATGCTGCCCCTAAGATTTCTACTAGAAATTAAGTAGTCATACATTTACCTACATAAATTCATGACACCCGCTATCGACTAACCAAAATCCACGCTAAAAACTCTACCATAACTTAACCATTAAGTTGCAAATTCCCAAACTACACCACCGTAGTTCGTTCATTAGTCACACGACTAGACTTTACAATTGTTTAAAAAAGAAATACAAAATCTAAAAAACAATTTTAAGAAAACAAAACCATAATTTTTAAATATTAAGCTCAAAACTAATTAAGACCGGTCCAATTAACAAATTAAAAATTAACCCCCTTTTTCTTTTTCTCTGTTTGGCTTGTATCCTTTTTCTTTGAAAAATGGCTACCTATTTTGCTCGTCCGTTACTCTCTGCTTTGAAATTACGGCCTTGCCGATGAAGCCGCCGCTTGAATTGACAGCTGATGATTTGAATGCTTTCTTTTATTGATTAATTCGTTCACGGCTCCTTCAATTGAGTCGAGGTCGATTATTAAAATGGTATGCTATTTTTCCTTTTTCGATATTTGATTAATACTCAACTTTGGTTCGAGTTATTGGCTTGTTCCTTTCTGTTGTTACTTGAACTCGAATGATTTTTTAGGCCAATGATGATTTGGGTTAAATAGGATTCTAATTCCGATAATTTCGTTTGATTGAATTTTCATATTCATTTGATAATTTTGTGTTCGACCATTCGATTATGCTTGAATGCTCGTGATTTCTTTAGACTAGTTCAATTCGTATTTTTCGTCATAATTCTCATGGCTTCGATTTTGAACTGTTCGATTTCTTTACCACCACAGCTTTGAATTATTTCGGAATTTGATTCTGTTGACTTGTTCGACTTGTACCCTGCTGTTCAATGACTTGATAAATTCATATTGAATTCGGACTTGACTTTGATAATTTGATTATGCTGTTACATTTGACTTTGGCCACTTTGATTTTGTTAATTTGTGTTCCTCATATTATCTACTGTGAGAAAAATTGACTTCGAAATTTATGCTAAACTTTACTTGTTCGATTTTTTGAAATCCCCTGTTTGATTTTGTCTCAGCCTTAAGTATATGAACACTTCATCAGTGTATCCTACATACATGTATATGTATGTTTAGACTTTCATTATCTTCAACATTGCCTTTTCATGTGTGGTCTACATGGAGTCTTTATGTGACTACACTTCTATTGTAGTTTCACTGGCTTTGACCTTTGTTGCACCTAATTAGTTCATAATTGTGGTCTCTGTTGCATGTCACCATGTGTACACATGCATATGCATGTGTGTGTATATGTTCTTGAGACTGTTGACATGTGTATTTTGTTGTTGCACATTTTAGTTTTGTGCTTTTCTCTGGTTCACTTGAGTATGATCTTGTATATGAACTGGTTCATGATGTTGCTCCTTGATTTTCTAGCCTTCACTTGAGCTTGCACTTGACTGTGCAGTCTGACTTTGGTTGATGTTATTGCCTTTGATCATATCATACATGTTGTCGGGTCTTCTCTTCAGTTGAAAGTGAAGTACTTTTTTGTTGCATGCTCATGTTCATCACTTTTGCACTATGTCACTATTATCTTGATTCTAGACTTGTATGTGGTCAGTGGTGGTCTGTTGGCACTTGAATTTGGAAGATGTTTCATGACTCCACTGTGTACATTTGCTTGAGTCTGGTTCCATTGGTTACAGTACTAGTTCTGGTTACATGTGTATTGCCTATATATGTGTACATGTGTGTTTGCATTGACTTCATGTAATCTTCACTTTGATTCTATGTTGCCAGGCTTGTGTATATATGCACATGTTCTATTGTACTTTGATGTTGAGCCAGATCTTCTGTGTTGATGTTTATGCAATTGAGTTTGGTCATATATGTGAGTGCGCTTTTTTTACTGGCTTTTATTCTTGTATCCGGTCTGGTTGCATACACACACACACACACACACACATATACATACATACACACACACAGATATATATATATATATATATATATATATATATATATATATATGTTACTTAGTTGCACTTTCCACTCCTGGCATCATCATGTAATCTAATTTGGAGCTTGTTGATAGTTTGGTTGGACTGTCTAGTTTTGGTGCACATGATATCTACACTTGTGCATGTCACTATATACATATGTGAACTGCACTACTATTATCTTCATTTTGGCCTTGTAAAGTGTTGCATTCACCATGCTTGATCATGTAAATTTGAGCTGGGCATGTGTGCTTGTTACTGTAGCCACCTCACTTGTATTCAGTGCACTCACTGAAATTAGTGGTCGAGACAGTCTGACCCATTCATTTGGACTCATATATGTGTATACATATATGTGTGCATATATGTATATATATATATATATATATATATTTATGTGGTCTTTGCCTTTGTGTAATACATGTGTTGTATCCCATTTATACTCGATTTGTTCATGTGTATATTTTGCACCTGTGTTGAATCCAGCTTATAGCTCGGGTTTGACCTTGTGCTCGTGTCGTGACTTTATTTGTATTTCACTTGAGTTAAACCCGGTTTTTGATTGGATTTGACCTTGTACTCGCCTATCCCTGTAATTTTATCAAGTGTATATTGATGTGCACGACCTTGTGGCATGTAAAGTGATACATTATGCATGTCACAAGTTGTTCGTGTATGATGAATTCAAATTTAAATGATGACGAGCAACCCAAATAACTGAGGCAAATAACATTATCAAAATACACATTTTATTTTACATTGCAAAAATATTTCTTTTTCAATTTTACTTCTTCAGCGTTTATTTTACAGATTAACTCAGATGCTGGATTCAATCTGGACTGGAGTTGAAGATAAAATACGAGTGAGGTGCAAATGTATTTATAGTGAAAAATGTGATGTGATTGAAGTTTTAATGTAATTGAAATTTCTAAATATATGGTGAGAACTTAAATTTGTACTATTCAAAAATTGTAATAAATATTTGTTTGAATAAAATATCTGTTTGAATTCAAATTCCATGTTATTTATTTTATTCAACAAATATTTATTTAATTATATCAAAATAAAATAGTACATTAACAAATACATTTAACTGAATATATATAATATGTTTATTATCATCAAACAATAATCATATACTAGCATATCCAACAGATGCAATTCAAAATCCTCCTAAAGGATACTTCGCTTATATTGCGATTCATATTTGGCATGGTGGCTTCCTTCCCTTCACAGATTTCTTGTCTAAGTTCTTGACCCATATGGGCATTGTGCCTATCCATTTACCTCACTATGTCAATACAGACCTTCTCTCTTTGGAACTTATGGCTTTGGAAACGGGCCTTCCTTCAATAAATGCTGAAGATATCAACTATTTGGTTCACCTGGTCAAACTCAGCAATCTAAAAAACCATATTGTCAGAGCTAATCTCCCCAAAAAACTAATCTTAGCGGGGGGTAAATAAATTTAGAGACCGGGAGACACAATTCTTCTCCGTCAAATGCTTTCGAAACATCAATGGATAATTTTCTAGTCCTCATAAGTTGATCATAGTCTTTATCTTTATTTAACTGCTTTTTTTTTCTAATATAAGCTTCTTTACCACATCCTTCTATTAAAGATCTCAATGACGAGGATAAGGGAACTTTAAAGTTGTTGATTGCTACTTCAAGCAGTATCAAAATTAGTTTTACTCTGTTGACTCCATTAAATCTTCAAAAACATTCTCTTCTCCCCAATAGTCAAAGAGTCCTCGGTCAACCCTCCCTTATCCAACATACTTCTCGGAGCAAACACTTCTTATCCTTGGGAGACCCCAAGAACATCTCTCCTATGCCTCTTATTTTACCAGATCACCCTGGTAAGCTTAAGCGTAGCACTTGCAGATTATTGTTGTGTTACTTCTTGACTTATTTTACCGACTTATAATTTTTTGAATTTTCAGCAATTGCTCCTCGGGTCGAATCAATCGCAAGCGGTTCATTTTTCCCTACTCTATGTCTAGTGCATCATCCCTGGCCCAAGCCATCACTAGATCAAAGATGATCGCTAAAAGAAAATTAGGTGAGATGGCTACAGCGGGCTCATCTCTAAAGAAAGCTAAGATTGTTAAAGTTCCATCTTCTCTGCCACCAAAAGAGGGTGAGACTGTCCACGTTGACAAACCTTTCGAGAGTCCTATTAATAAAGCTCCAATTGGTCATTCCAAAACAGCTCCCTCAAAGGATGATCTCATGTCTCGAATCGTCATTTCTGATTCTACTCATGTCATTGAGAAAATTCAAAGAGATTTGGGAACTTCAACTCCTTCTCAGGAATTGAACCCGTTCTAGACCCATATCACCAGTGCCTCTAAGTGATGTTGGAAAAATGGTTCAATCTATCTTGAACTCTTCATCCATTACTTCTATTCACCCATCTTCTTCCATTGCTAACCTGTAACTACCCTAGATTTTAATTTAATTTAAATTGATAATTAAATGAATTTTTGAATAAAATTGTAAGATAAATTAATTTAAATGGAAGCGAGTTTCCCCGATTCGATTAGAAAATATATAAAGTCATATGGATTTGACAATTTGTATATATGTGAATATATATTTATATTGGATTTGAAATAAAATCTTAAATAAATGGTTTTAGAAATAAATATAGAGATATATATGTATATACATTAGATATGAATTGTAAAATTAATGGTTTGAGTTTATAAAATAATATAAGACAATAAATATTAAAGTAAGATAACAATAAATATTTAAACTAGAAATAGAAAAATAATATGAGATAAATTTTAATTAAAAAAAAAATAGGAAGTAGAACATTTGCTAAATTCTAACAACATAATAAAATAGAAATTTATTTGTATTACAAAACAAGAAGATTTAAAGAACATAGAATACATTTAAATATGAAAAGAATGTAGACGAAAATAAAACAAACAAATAAAATACAAAGGACTAAAACAAAAAAATATGTTTTTATGAACACTTAAACAAACATAGATGCAAAAGCTTGTGAAAGAAAATAAAGAAAAGAAAAGAAACAACATTTAAATATGAAAACAAGCAAGTACATAAAAATATCCTAGCACACATTTTTCATCTCAGCCGAAGTAAGGTTGAAGTAAACAAATACATTAACATGTATATTCAAGTACAAAACAAAAGATAAAAAAAAAACAAAAGAAAAAAAGTAACAAATCAAATACAAGAGCTTGTAAATTAAATCAAGCAAGTTATGTTATGTACATATAGGAGTAAAAACAAACCTGGTAAAGCAAGAATAAAATGTAGGCTGTAACTAAGGAAAACAAGTACAAATATAAGCATGGAATGAAACAAATAAACAAATACATAAATATGCATAAACAAGTACAAGCAAAGAGTAACTTCTCTGTGAAACAGCATAATGAAAGCATTCTCAGCCATGTCTTGTTGTACAAAATATAATATCACTTGTAAGTTTCTTTATATACATCAATCCTCATTTTAGTTCATTTCAAAGCAAGTAAAAGAAAGTTTGAAAAAAACAAATCAATTTCTTCTTTTTAGTTTCATTCTGCAAAACTGAGAAGAAAGGCAAAACCAGAAGAAAAAAAATGGGTAAGCTTTCTTTCTACAAATCTAAAAACAACAAAAGCCAAAGCAATTTTCAAGCATGCATAATCAAGTCTACAATCTGATATCTGAAGCATTTCAAATGCAAAGAAAAATTTCCAGGCCTCTGTTTCAAACCATCAAAGTGAGTAACTTCATATATAATATTTTAAGCTTCAATTTAGATGTATGGTAAAATCTGGGGTACTTATAGCTGTGAAATGTGTGTGTATATACACGTAATTCTCTGAATAAGTTTAAATAATGGGTGCGACCTGATGTTCATTTTGTCCTCTGTCTTAGTTTTTGAAAGTATCAGATTTTTGTTTCAAAACTCAATTGCATTTGATTTACTCAATGGTTGGGCTTAGCATTAAAACAAACATTGTTAGTATAACATATACTTAAGGTACAAATTTAATTAAGTTGAAGAAATTTTGAAGTGCTTCTGGAAACCAAGAAGAAACTGGGCAAACTCAAAATTTGTCAAAATATAAATCTCTGGTTCCATGAATTCAGGTTTGTAAGTCGAATTCACACACATTAATATGAATTTTAAAGCAGTAATTCAGATTTTTAGTGATTGGGATTAAGGGCAATTTGTGTTTATCTGTTTTGGGCATTTCGAGTCGCCGTGGTCGGTCACGATGATGGGAGAGGTCAGGATTTGGGCTGGAGACGCGGGAGCTTACGGAGGTGCTGGGAAAAATGGGTGGTGGCGTCAGTGATGACGGTGGTGGCGATGGCCGTGGTTCAAAGTTTCTAAACCTAATTTGGACGTGGGGACTTGATTTGATTCGTTCGACCTTTGTGGTCGACCGAGTGCAACCGGACGTGGGTGGTTGATAGAGGGGAGATAGTCGAGTTCGTGGCCGGAGTTTAGTGGAGAATGGTGGTCGGTGGTCGGAGAACTTAGCGTTGCCAGGTATGGGTGTGGAGGAAGACGCATTTTCTAGGTTTGAGGAGTATTGTTCTTTTCGTTCCAGGTTGAGCTCGATAGCTCTTTTCCAGTTCACAGTGGAAGTGGCGATACTGGGTGGTCCTCTAGGTTGGGGTGGTCGAAGATGACTTACTGGTGGTGGCGAAATCGATCGGAGGAAGGCAAGTCATTGGTGCACGTGCACCTGTGCACTTGTATGCCTGGAAGGGCTGAGTTGTATTTGTGAAACTGGGTTTTGTTTTCTCTAGTCTAAGTGATTCGAGTAGCATGGTGAAAGCGTGGAACTGAGTGACTCGAAGCATTTGGGATCTTGACTCGAAGTAGAAAAGGTGGTGACTCGAAGCATATTTGTATTGCCTCGGTTTAGTTGTCTGGATTCAGGTTTTTGAAACCCTGACTGGAATGTGAGAAAAATTTAAAACAAGCTTAAAGTCAAAGTTCAAAACAAAGTTAATCAATGGATTCAAGTTCCTTATATTTCAAATTTGTGACTTAAATCAGTTTTTTTTATCTGAATGTTTTAAACAAGTTCAAATCAAATCAGCCTTTTAAAAGTAAATTGTTTTCAAATAAATATTTGAATTGATTTTTATAAAGTTCTATGATAAAAAGGATTTTGAATAAAGAATTAAAAACTTGAATTTTTGCAAGATAAAATAAAATGTAATTCAAAAGCTTAACTTCAGAATAAAGATGAAGTAATTGAGTTTAAAGGTTTTTTTTCCCTTATATAAGCTTCCTATAAAAATAAATAAATAAATAAATAAATGTTCTTTACATTTATTCTAAGGTTTATAGAATGATATTGAATTTGATTAATGTTTTAGATAGTTAATCAAATTTGAATCTTAAATTCAAATGGAATTTTAATTTTAATTTAAAAGTGTAAGGTTAAAAGTACACTTAAATATTTATGAAATCATTAATAAAGAAATTAATTGTCTTAGGGATAATTAAGGCAATCAAATAATTTAATTTATAAAATAATTAAAGAATGATTAATCAAGGAGTTTAAGTATAATTACTTGATGTAATTAAATTATGATTTATTAAAATAAGTGATTAGGGATAAGCACTTATTGTAGCCAGTAAAGGATAATTAATTGAATGATATTAAATTAAAGATTTATTAATGAATGAGTTATAATTAGTTGAAGATTAATTAATTGTAAGTGGTTAATTATTAAAGTTAATTAACCAAGTGATTAAGATAAAATTACATTTAATGTAATTAGAATGTTGATTTATTTATAAAGATAATTAATTATTTAAAAATAATTATTTAATGAAATAAATTTAGGTTAAATAATTTTGTAATTAACCTAAGGTTAATCTAATTAATTTATTAATTAAGGATAATTAATTAAAGTGTTGATAAATTATTTATATCAAATTATTTGTGATTAATTTATAAATCAGAATTAGATAATAAATTCATATGTAATTAATTTACTAGGAAATAAATTGAATTGATTAGGATTGAACGAATAATTAATCCTGTTTATAAATGTTTATCAAATGCTTGACCTTACTTATGAATGATTGTATTGTATGAGATGCCTTGAATTGATTATCCTATCTGATTTGTGATATTTTGTTCTGTAGATTGAGCAGTGTATATTTATTTGCATTTGTATATTACCTGTAAATCTGTGAATGGACGATGAGCGTTATAAGTTTTATATCGCTTATCAACTATATTTCTGTATTCTGATCTGTGATGATTGAATGATGTTGCACTATTGTGTTAAACCCCTGGACCACACTTATACACACACCAATATGGATTTCACGAGGAAATCGATTAAGTCACAGATTTTTGAAATAGTTTTAAATTTGAATATTTAAATTCAAATGTTTTGGAAATGGATTGGGTTTAAAGTGAAAAGCTTTTGAAATGGAATTTCATAGATGAAATTTATTTTGAATTACTCGATAAAATATGAAGTTGAATAATTTGATTTGAACTTAAATTCAAAATGTGAAACTAAATTCTATGATTTGAAACTAGGGATTAAAGATGTTATACCAGTTATATATGGGTTAAACTATTTTAAAAGTATTGATTTGGGATGTGAATAGAATTCAAGGGCTTTAACTTGTGTAAATATAATTGGATTTTTCTGAAACGAAAACTGTTTGTTTTCAAATAATAAAAGCTTTCACATGAGAAATGAACGTTCAATTTGTGTTAAAAAAGAATTTCAAGTTTGAGAATGAAGATAATTTCCAAGTTATGAAAACAATTTGAAAGCTATAAGTTGAATCTTGATTTAAAGATTCAACAAGTTAATCGAATTTTGAAAGCTATGAGTTAAAGCTTTGATTTAAAAGATTTAACGAGTTAATCCAAATGAAATAGAAATTGTTTTGAAATCTGTAAATGGAACTTTGTGAAATAAATCTTTTTGTAATATAAAGATTTGAAATGGTAATTGGTTTAAACCATTAGAAAGAAAGTTTTGGGTTTAAGTTGTGACTTGATTGAAATCCCAATATCCATATATTTCTTGTAAATATTGCGCTCACTGTTCGGTTTAGCCGGGAGAGGACCTTTGTGTCATATATCCCATTCCGAATATGTGATATGTCGTTATGGATAGCATTGAAGACCGGTGGTGAAGACCGGATATTTTCGAAAACGTAAGGACAACTCGTCGAATGTCTTTGCATCGAATGGTCCCCGGTATAGAGACTCCATATGTGATGGGAAGTCCGAACGTGATTAGTGAATATCCGGATTGCAAGGACTTCTTTGGAAGTGCCTTCGGTTCTGTTCGATCCCGGAACAGACTTGTATGGATAGTATGTCCGACATTACAAATTGAGATATAAAGCTGATTTCTTTCAAATATATTTCTGTTGGTGGCGGAGAATTTATTCTCTTAGCTTAACACCCTTCTCTGAGACGTACGAGCTCAGAGGTTATGTAGTTGAAGGTTATCAGCGATATATTCCCAATTTGGTAATGTGACATGCTGAGTGTTGCTGTGAAATGATCATTGTGTTGATTATTTGTGATAGGATCATTTATTTGATCGTCTATCCTGGTGATCATTTCTATGATCATTTGTTGACCCAAAGCATGGCTTTTGTATAAAGTATGTTTTTGTGGACGAGGCTTTGTCGAGCCTCACACCCCGGGAATGGTCAAAACAGGAAAGATGCAGCAAGGTTTTGAGGGGTAGCGCCCTTTAGGATATGTGCATTTCCTTCTGGAAAAGGGTGGTATCATGGTATGGAGCCCAGATACTTACTCATGTTGAAAACACTTTATGATTGTGTGAATTGATTGCGAGCGCTCGGTTGAAAGGTCCCAAAGGACCGGGGATGGCATATTCGGTCAGTTGTTACTCAGTTAGGGGTAACCCGGCTTTGTGTTGGTAGAGATCCGGTTTGGTTCTCGGGGATGTCCATCCTGAGGCATTCTCATGTGGCAATGGGAAGTTCCTTGGCCTGATCATTCGTTGGAAATCCAAAGAAACAATACGAGACTTGTACGGTTTTAGTTGTATAACCTGCTATGGAATGTGGCGGTAACCTGCTATTGAACATAGTTAGCTATAGTAGGCATAGTTCGAAATGTCTATGCTGGCTAAGATTTATATTCTACTTTCGAAATAAATTTTTCCTACACTATGCACTAGTAATAATATAAAATGTTCTTTTAAATGCGTATCAAGCATCTTTGACTATCATAAGGAGAAATCTCCTCCGATTCTGCGTTTGCATTGTGTGTGTGTGCGGGAGGCCTTATGGTAGTCTCATTTTTAAAAAGCATTGCGAATTGACTTTGAAAATCTTTTGAATGTTTTTAAAGATAAACTGTTTCTGTTGCTCACACCAGTCCCACGACTGATCCGGAGTTTATTGTTTCTTTCCTAAACTCTGGGTGCTCATTTTTTTCTACACGAGCAGTCTAGAGTTGGGTTTTTCAGATAGTCAGGTTTAGTAGATTATCTGGAGTTAGTTCAGTCTTTGGACCATACCAGTCTTGCTTAGCTTGGTGCATCGTTATTGGGAGTTCGAACTATTGCTGGATTGATTCTTAGAGATGGAATTGCAGTTCTCGGAGTTCTCTTTTGAAGACTATCTAAGAGTTATATTGTTCCGCTGCTAGATGTCATCTATTTTCTTTTCCGCTGCTATTTATTGTATCATATCTCTGATGTATATTGATATCTATTGGATCATCTGTTGTACCAGATATTGTATCAAAGCTGTATATCAATGTATTATTCTTTTATTCCGCTGTGTTATTTACTTAATGTTGTTATAAGCTCCGGCGAATCGGATTTGAACGGTCGAATCTATGACATTCGAATACGATATGAAGTATGGATGTCGATTTTCGAGCGGGCAAAATCCGTCTCGTTACATAACCCAATAGGTCATTGTCGCTCTATAATAGAGAAACAACTTCTCATACGTCTTATATCATTTAACCTTCTTATTATTATTGCTCTCTTAATGTTGACTTATTTCATACTTTTCCCTTCAGATTTCTAAATGCTAGCTCTCTCGTTAAGAGGAAATCTTAACCTCAAACAGCCGGATTATCTCCCAGACCGCAGATGAAAACAATACTGTGAAGGAATAGGAAAGATCGGGAGCCTCTCTTTCTCAAGTAGAGTCTATTATTTCTGAAGAGTGGGAAGCAATAAACTTTTAGCCGATAAAAATTTGGCTTTGAAAATGGCTTTGAAAGAATCTGAAGATGAGAAGGTTCAAATGATGGTCAAACAATCCTCTCTGAGGAAGAAGCTGGCGAAAAAGAAAAATTCCTTAACGTTGGCTGTCAATACTATTTCTACAGACAAACAAAGGTTGTCACAATTTCTAAGTACTTCCCATAACGACATTATTGTAAACTCTTATAAGGACGCTCTTATGCTTGCTTACATCGACAACATTTGAAAGTGCCCCGACTTGAGCTTCCCTTCACTCGATCATGCTCTAGTCAATATATTCATGAATAAGGTCAAAGAAATGGAGCAGAGAGCTGAAGTTCCTGAGATAGAAGTGATTGACGCCTCCAAAATCTTATCTTTTGAAGTCCTTTATATCGAAGTAGACCTTGATTCTAATGAAGAAGTTTATGAAGATGAAGCTTCCGTTGAAGAAGGCGGCAATGATGGCGATAATAATGATCATAATGATGATGATAATGAAGATAAAAGCCAGAGTTCAAGTAGCAACGGAGGTGGTCATGCCGATGTTCATGAAAAATATGGCGGTGATATCAGCAGGGCTTCAGAAAAAGTCAACCCCGATCCGGGTGTCCGTGAAGCAAGCCCATCTGAACTTCTCGAGCCTTCTAACCTTCAAAAAGGGACTGTTAACATCAATGTTGAAGAACAAAGAGAGAAAAATCCGGCCCCTCAAACTTCATTTCATGTTTCTCAGGTATGGGATTCCTTATCTAAATGACTTTCACTTCTAAGATAATAATAGTTGACATCTTTAATTTTAGATAAGGAGGAAACTCATTCAACTTTATAAAACAAAGCTTGAAAGAAAACAAGCAGAAATAAATAGCTTGTATAGAGAGTTAGAAAAGCTGTTAAATGAACACAATACACTCTCCGACAAGTATAAAAGTGCAGCAGTCTAGCATCATTCAAAGATCAAGAAACTCCCCCTCGACTGAAGAGGCATGCCTTCGATATGATAATCTTTTGGAAGAGAATCGGGAATTGATTATTTTCTGAATGTTGGCTGAAGAGAGGGACACCTTGTAGACTACCTATACAAAGCCTATTGCAAACATCCGACTATAGATTTTTCATATTTAGTTGATTTTAGTGGGGGTCTACTTAGGCGTTTACATAGGATATACTTGGATGAATTTGGATCTAATCCACATCCGGTGCCTACTAAAATTTACAGTGGGTCAAATCAATTCCTCATGAATTGCCTCTTGAAAAACATAAATATTATGAGGACAAATTTATTTCTGAGTTAAGTCAATTTTTTATGAACCGGATGAATATTTAATAACGTTGATTTGTAAATTTTTTGTTTTATCATTCTTTTATACTTAGTTGTATTTTATTACATTATCATTAAATAACTATCTCCCAAGCAGCCTTATTTCTAGAGATTATTTAAGAAAATATGTTAAATTAAGAAGAGATTATCCAGAAAAGAGGCTTTTGAAATCTTAAAAATTAGCCAGATACTATTTTCTTAGAGACTTGTAGAGAATTTACATGGAACACCCTTGCCTTCATTTCGACTTTCTTAGTGATGAAAAAGAAAAACTTCTCAAGGAAATTTGAACATATCATACCAGATTAATATGTGGTCATGATAGTCCTCCTGCCGGGGAGCGGGACTATAGCAAATATCCTCTAGTTATTACCTCAGAAGGATTTATTGCCCCTTTTGACCCAATAGTTACTCTTTCAGCTATTTCCTTGAACAAAGTTAAAAATGTTGTTTCTCAATTTTAAGTGCAATAAAAGAAGTGTTTAATTAAAACAGTGAAATTGCACCTTTTGTTTTATCTCTTCTTGAATTGTAATCTTTATAGTTGTAATAAAAGAGATTGATTATCTTAGTTTTGACTTAGCTTTTTGTTTAAATAGGGCTTACAGTTAGCTATCGTATCACTCTCAGCGGATTCCCTATCCCATTTTACCAGCACCACAGATAGGCTAATTGTAGATGTTGAAAACAGAGACCTCCTTAAGGACCCTTTGTCCACTTATTTGTACGGCAACATCGAAATGCTAAAATGGCATAGAAATATTTTTCTTCAAAAGACAATCGTTAGGGATCTTAATGATTGGATTACTAGTCTCGAAGTGAACGTCAAGAACAGAGATGAAATAATTTCTTAATTAAAGTGGCAAGTTAAATTGAACCCTTCGATTGACTTCGATCAAGATATGTTAAAGGTTCTTCAATAGATAAGTAATTTAGAGATAAAACTAAAAGACAATCAAGCCTAGTGCAAATTTATAGAATTTATCAGGGGGATAACATTCAAAATATCAATTTACCATCTTCTCTGATCGCTTCGGCAGTTGTGAGATCGACAAATTCCTCATCTTTACCTGTTCTAAAATTTCCAGCCACGACTAACCCTCCGCCACGTTTGGATGAGAGAGTTGTGGGAGAATGGTGTTGAAAGGTCAAATTCAAAACGATGAAATATTTTGGTGACCAATAGAAAGTGAGGTATTCTCAATGCATAAACGTGTACATAGCCATGATTCAAAATTTAAACATGATAAATATCCTCTTCGAAAGCACGTTGAAAATTTAGAAAGGCAAAAAAACCCTCAAAGGTGCTAGTAAAGCTTTCAACCAAGCTTTAAAGGCTCATATTGAATCCATTGATGATGCTGATGAAATTAGGAAAAAGGAAAAGAAGCTTAAAGATATTCTTTATATAGCAATTCACCATATTGCTGATCCTTTGATTGCTGAAAAACTAAATAAGATTATTCAAGATTTGTAAACCATACACTTATGTTTCATACTTGTAAATAATTTTGTAAATTATGTAAGTACCACCTGGTTTGTAGTCCTTTCTGGTAATGCTATTTTTCAATCTACTTTCTGATAACTTAGACTACGGTTTTTGTATTTGTTGGCCCATTCAGTCTTCCTTACTTATCTTATTTCCCTAAAAAGTATGAATTAAACAATATTCTTCATCGTTAACTAGAAATCTTAATAGAAGTTTATCCACATTATTATCGAAGGCTAATAGACTATTATGTAAACATATGATAATTAATGAGAAGTAATTTCCTAATTGGATACGATTGAATTTCTTGAAACACATCATTTAATGAGAGCCAGGAATTCAACTTCATATATATTGATAAAATACCAAAATTCTGATGATAGAGAACCATTAATCCAATTCCATATTCAATTATAGAAGTTTAGGAATTCATCTTTTAGAGATAGCTAATAGAAAGTCAACAATGGTCATGAAATATAAGTCCAAAAATCATTGTCTAGAAGTTTGTAGTAGAAGTCCAGTGCCTTTGATCCGAGCATTAGTAAAATAGATCTCAAGTTTAATTGAAGATAAGGAATCCATAGAAATCTCAATATAATTTGCTTTGGAACCCATATTTAGGCATTAATAAATGAAATTTAAAAGATAAAATATCCAAAACCCGGATTTGGGTATTAATGATTTAAATTTAAAAGCTAAAAGATCCAAATTCAAATTTGGGTATTTGTGGATGATAACCAGAAATCCATAATAATAATCCCAGTAATAGAAATCTAGGGCCCAGGTTAGGACATTAATGAGTGAAGTCCAGGAATTAATAGTAATAACCCCGAAACCTGGATTCGGGGATGATGAAGATCATAGATTATTATTAAAGAACTGAAACCCTGATCGGGTATTAATAAGTGACGTTCAGAAATTCTTCTTTGATAATCAGTCGAAGGCACTGGATTCTTGTTTAAGCCTTCTATTCTATACCGCTTTCTTGAGTTTTGGCTCCTTTGACATGTGCCACCCTTTAGGCCCTGTATAATGTCTCTGTTTGATTTCCCGCTTCTCGGGCTCGGATGTCTTAGTCCATTGTTTGATATGTCGCTTCTTGAGCTCAGACGCCTTAGTCCACTATTATCTGGTGCGGTTGGTTAGCTTATTCACAAGCAAGATCTAAGGACTTAGCCCAACTCCCCCAAGAGGTGCTCCAGCCAGGCTTTACAGGCGAGACTGAAGGCTTGTTCGGTGCCTTGGCCAGGCCATAACGTGGCAGGACCAAGGGCTTACTCCGTCCTCCCTCTAGGAGGCATCTTGACTTGGCCATAGCATGGCACGATCAGAGGCTTGTTCATTGCCTTGGCCAAGCCATAGCATGGTAGGACTAAGGGCTTACTCCATCATCCCTCTAGGAGGTGCCTTGACCTGAACATGGCGTGGCGCGGTCATGGCCTTGTCGATGATTTAACCTGGCCATAATATGGCGCGAATAAAGGCTTATTCAAACCTACCTCATAGAGGCGCTTTAACTCGTCCAACTCACGTGGACAAAGGCTTTAACCGTTCAAGGTAATGTCCAAGTGCAAGGAGAATTCTACTTTCGACCATGTAGATTTTTCTTAGTAAAGTGGTTCTTTATTGAATTCAACTATGGTCTCTTTACAAATTCATCAATTTTTCCTTGTCTGAAGAAGCTATCATCATTCTTTCAACTGCTCTACATTTATTTGTTTCATGCCCATTCATCATATGATAATGGCAGTAGGATCCTCCTCGATTCCTTTCATACTTAGGTTTTTCTTCTATGATGGCCAATAGTCGAGCTCTTCCTTGGTTAACAAACAAACATTCTCAATTGATGTAGTCATGTTACATTGCTTGGGAAGTCTCGACTTGAATTTAGTCCTTCAAGGATTGTTTCTAGACTTTTTATTACTTGATCCTGAAGTTTCATCTTCAATGACTAACTTCCTTTTCAAAACCCTCTGAAGCTCACATGTATGCAATATACCACGTGCTGCTTGATGGCATTTTTGCACAAAGGTGTTGCAATCAGACATCATTCCCACTTTGAAGATAGTGCCTTTGGTATAGAGTTGAATCGTCCTTTTCATTTGGTTGAACAAGTTATCATTATCTTCCTTTATTCCCCTTAAGGAAAAGATAGGCGTGGAACCAATGTGGAAAGGGTTTAAACTCCATTTTCTTAGGTTATAGGATTCAGTTCTTTTCTTCTTCATGATCCTTAAAGCTTCCAATCTTAACATTTGCTCTTCATGTAGTTTAGAATCATTAGTTGTTCTTAGAGAGAATCCAATTAAATATGGCTCTGAGAAACCTTGTTTGGACCTTTTTATTTTCCTAAACATGGTGATGTAAAATCTACAGTAGGTAAGCTTGGAACAGAATCCGATTAGAGAAAAGTGGAGTTGGAAGTTCAACAAGGGCGGAGGTTCAAGCCTTCTTTCTAGCGCAAAAAATGTTAACAAGAAAACTTGTCACCACCCTAAAGTAGAGTTTAGAGATAAGGGATTCCTTCAAAGCCTTTTTTTGATTATTGGATACCTTTCAATCAGGTAAAGATAGTTATTGTTCCTTTTTTATACCTTTCGACTCAATCGAAACACCTGAACTCCTCTTCAGAAACACCTTTCGATCTAGTTCAGTTGGTTTTGTTATCCTTTTAAAACCACCCTTTTGAAGTAGTTATGGTGACTCAAAGGTTGGTCCTAATGATTTGAAGGTATGAGTTGAATTAAAAAGGGTTTCGAATTCTTCGAAAGATAACTCTTCAATAATGCGAGGCAAGGACTTATGAATTTAGAGGCATTAATTGGTCTGAAATGGTTTTGATTTCCATGAAAGGTAACCTTTCGATCAGGTTGACATGCACTAGTTGTAAATAGAATCGCAAAATTGAAAAAAATTAGATAACATACTCAAAATACCATAAACTTGCTTTGATTAAGGTAAAGTAATACAAATTGATATAATTCCCAATGATACAATTCCCGATCTAATTTGAGAATTATGGTTTACAAATTTAAGAAAGCACAAGAATGAAGTTAGTGAATTCAGATCCCTTAAACCAAACCCCTAGGATCTTATTTATAGGTTCGGGTTGGCACCTTTCGAATCAATCCTTTTGACTTGGTCTAAAGGCGGCCTTGGAGACCTTTTGTTGTCGTTCACATTTGGGCATCCTTCTACATTGCTTTTGAATGGAATTGAGCATTTTTGACTTCATCGAAAGAGGTTAAGTGCACTCCTCTACTTTGTATTATTGTATTGTTGCAAGTAAGAAAAGGTATGAGATTTTGACTCTATCAATAGATGGATTTTTGAGATTCAAAAGAGTCAAGATGTTGAAGGTTTTAAAGCGGAAGGTAGCTTTCGATGGCACACTTGCTGATTGACGTGGAAGCTCATCCTCTAGTGTTAGAGATTGCAATATTAAACCTTAGCAGGCTCTTCTTTCTTAATTGTGAATGCTCTCGATCGGTTCAAAAGGCATATTTATAATTTCGAAGGGGTTGCCTTAGCAAAACATCCTTCTATGGATTGTGAATGAAGGCGAAACCTTTAGTTTCGAAAGGTTTGGCTTGCATGTGAGTGGCTATAATTTGTTACCTTCGAAAGTTCCTTAACTTATTCAAAGCGTGTTCATACATGCAGAAGCATTTGTTACAAAAGGAAGCAATTAAAGTGAAAGGGCGCTTTCGTCCCCTTTTGATCCCTTCGAAAGCTTATAGCACATCCAATTTTTGGCTGTAGCATCCCTTCAACTCCTTCGAAAGGCTTTGTTGACGCTATCATCTCTTGTAAATCCTTATCTTCCACTCTTATTGGTTTTGATAAGATTGAAGTGAGAATTGATGGTAAAGAAATAGAAGGCACTGATTTTGAGGAAACATTTCCCTCGATTGCTAGGTAGAGGCCATTAGAATTTTGCTTGATTTTGCATGTTTTAAAGGTTTTAGACTTAAGTAAATGGATGTAAAAAGTGCTTTTCTAAATGGTTATTTGGAAGAAAATGTTTATGTAGAACAACCTCTAGTTTTGAAAGTCATGAATTTCCAAATCATGCGAACAAAATTGAAAAAGCATTATATGGTCTCAAACAAGCTCCTAGGGCTTAGTATGAGTATCTTAGCGCATGTCTTTTGAAAAATGGAGCTAAGAAGGGAATTGCTAACACTATGTTTCTATTGCATGAACATGTTGAATTATAGATTATATAAATTCATGTTGATGACATTATTTATGGGGCTACTAATGAAAACTATGTAAGAATTATGAAAAGTCATGCAAAATAAGTTCGAAATGAGCCTGGTAGGAGAGTTGAAGTATTTTCTAGGATTTCAAGTCAAGCAAAGAAATAAAGGAATTTTCATCTCCCAAACCAAATATGTGAAGGAGTCGTTTACAAGATTTGTTGTTGAGAATGCAAAGCCGCATAGAACTCTGATGAGCCCTTTAACCAAGCTTGACATGGATGAAGAAGGAATCACAGTTGATTAGAAGAAATATCATGGTATAATTGTCTCTCTTTCTCTATCTTACTACTTATAGACCTAATATTATTTTTATGTTTTTCTTTGTGCATGTTTTCAAGCAAATTCAAAATAATTTCATTTAGAAACCACAAAACGAATTTTGAGAAATATTATGCACAGTCAAAAATTTAGATTGTGGTAGCCCTCCTATGATAATTTTTGTTTAGTTAGTTATTTTGATGTTGATTATATCGGTTGTCTCATGGATAGAAAAAGCACCAGGGGAACATGTTTCTTGTTAGATCACTCGTTAGTTTCATAGCCAAATTGAAAACGAAATTGTATTCCACTATTTACTACTAATAAGACTATATTGTCTTAGGAAGTTATTGTGCTCAAATTCTATGGATGAGATAAAATTTATTAGACTTGTCTTAATGCTTCAACGTTTTCCCTTAAAATATAATAGTAAAAGTGCAATTGACCTGTCAAACAATCATGTTCACCACTCACATACTAAACATATACAAGTAAAATATCACTTCATTTGAGATTATATTTTAAAATAAGACATCTATATTGAATTCATCTCTACTGATTAAAAACTTGCCAACATCTTTACAAAACCTCTTCAGAAGGTAGATTTTCACGATTACATCTAGATTCGGGGATCATGGATATGGATTATTATGATTTCTTTGGATTGTTTGTTTATCTGTTTTTGCTTTTTTCAGTTGTACTTTCAGTTATTTGTTGAGGATTTTTTTTTCATTCTATAAAAAACCCCTTTTCTAATCTTTTACTTTTTCCCTCTTTTTTAAACATCAAAGATGTAAGAGAATACTCTTTGATTGCCTTAAATTTTTATGCTTCTGGAAAATGTTGCTATGATGAATTGAACTTTCTTCTTCTTATCAAATCTTTGAGTAAAGATTACATAGTTGTCAGGAGATTAACTATTATGCTCTTAAGATGAATGCTAGTATGTTGTACCATAGTCTAATTTAAGCATGGGTTACTAGCATTCTATTTTTTAATATTACATATCCCACAACGTTTAAATGTACATTGCATTCTATCAATCAATGTTTTTTTAATTCTATGTATGTGTGGGTAAGATTAACATAAACTAGAATTTAGTAAAATTTGGTTAGAAAAATAGTGCATATCAAGGGAAAGTCATGTGCATGCTCCACATAAAAAGTAAAACACATATCAAATATTTATAAAATATCTAAAATTTAATGGTTAAAGGCCTACACATGAAAAATGGATGCAGTGTAGATGTAGTATTAAATTACCTAAGGGTATCTAACTCTGCAAAAAATAATTTAGCGTTGGTGGGTTTTAACCCATGAAGCAATGTTTAACACCCTCATCTAGGATACCTCACAACAATGTATGTGTATAAGTATCTTGATCTCAATTATAACGTGTTAGGGATAAAATTATCCTCACATAAATACTTCACTTGAAAAAAAATTCATATACTGTGTTTATTGTTGATTGAACCACATGTCATATAATTAAAAAAAATTAAAATTGCCATCCATTTTCTATTTGTGTTATGTTTTTGATCAATAACGAGTGTATAATTCATGTCTGATGTCGAACTAGAAATATATAATTTTGATATTTTTACTCTTGAGTTATAACTACATCTTTGACTTTGTTACATGTTTCACTTATACTTTATGAAAAAAATGGAGAGAGTTAAGTATTAGCGATAACAACTGGTTTGACAAAATATAAGATGTGCTTCATTTTGCTTTCTCTATTGTAATTTTTAATCATTTCTTATTCGTTTTCTCTTCTTTTTTCTTAGACTTAACCCCTGATCATCTCACGTGTCTAAAGCATGCTAAAAAAACGGTAATATTTATGTTATGGGGTATGTGTAGGGTGAGCTTCTGTATAAGGGGATCTTAACTAGACCTCATCATTTTCACACATGATAAATACATCTATATTTTATCAGTAAATCTTAACATATGTTTATTATCATCAAAAAGGGGAGATTGTGGAGTGGTGCAATCGACGATTTCTGTTTGACATTAATGAACGTTTGTCTTATGTAATATGTTTATCTAGTGTTGTATATTCATAAGACTCTTTAAAAAACACTGGTTATGGTAAAGTTTCATTTTACTACAATAAAAGACTACATATACATAGAAAAGAAAATGAATAAAGACCTGAAACAAATGGAAATATATCAATATGCAATTAGAGGTTGATTTACATCGAAAAAACATATACGGATCAAAAGAAAGGAAACACATACACAATTAATAATATACCTTGGAGGATATATCGAAATTTGTCTCCCGTTATAAGGATTTTTATTTTCCATAAAGGAAAAAAAAATATTTTTCCATCCATATCTTTCTCAGTATCTTTCTCTATTATATTCTCTCCCATGTCTTTTTCCATACTTATATATCTCCTCTATGAACCTATATAAACTTAGATTACATCAAAATAAAAAACAATGGAATCATAAACAATATCATTTCCTTCTTCATACATATCCGATCATCTTTTCATTGGACAACAAATCGAACAGCTATTCTCTCTATACTTCAATATTTTGATGTCTTCATCATAAAACAATCTCAACGTATCACATTTCAGCAAACTTCAAAATCCACCATCAATCTCCTCATTTCATAAAACAAATTCATCAATACACCCTTACAACAAATCAAACTCAACATCCAAACTAGAGTTTATCAAAGTATCACAATCTCCAAATAGAAAAATCATCACCATATCCATGACACAAGCAGCTCTGCTTTCGGGCGATTCTCTAAGTAGCTTCAAATCCTTAAGTTGTGACAAAAACTTTAGGCAGCGACACAACTACTCAACAACATCAGTGGTACAACTCATTGACAGTAGCAGCAAAGTGAAATCTAAATCTCAACGTATTACAATGGTGATAACAACTAGGTTTGGCCAACTGCTGCACTACTTCTCCAGGTTATGGCATTAAACTTTAGATGATATTCTAAGTGGCGTCTAATTCCAAGCGGCAAAGAAAATCAGGCAAACGTGGAACGTTGATAGCAGCATCGACCTTTGCTTGCATGAGAAGTGATTTTCAGGAAGCGATGAGTTAATCGAAGTAGTGGAGGCAATCAGTTTGGGTTGTGGCCTCGATTGTTTGGATAGTTAAAGTCTAATTTTTTGTTAAAGCTTATAAAGAGTCATGTTATGTACATCTAATGGGACTACAATCTACTACAGAAGAAAAAAAAAAGAAAAAAAATATGAAATCTGCACTTCATATTACACAGAGTAATTCGGTAATTATTTGCCCATCGGCAATCATCTATCAATTGACTCCATGTATGAATTTTTTTTAAACGGCCCAGTTACACTAAAAAATAGTTATATGCCATAACTTATATTCATTAATATATCGTGACCCACCGATCAGCTTAGGTGACATAAAATAAAATATGGGTAATATGTAGCACCTAATTAAACTAGAATGAGTAAAATGAAGAGTGGATGAATTTAGTCCTCGTTGGGGTGTATATAATACGACGTCTTATAAAGGGAAGATTGAATTTTTATTTGATGAAGAGAAAAGGAAAGATGGATGGTCAAAGTGTTCAAAAAAAGGAGGGAAGGTCCCGTGACTCAAATAGGGGAGTTAAATTTTATTTTCATTTTTTTGTTTTATATTTCTTTCTTTTTGATATCTAGACTTGTTTTATAAGCTGCATGTTGTAGTTCAGGGATTCTAATCTCGGGGCATTGAATTCCAATAGAGTTATTAGGCATAGAGTTAGAATATCTTTTAGTAATATCTATGAGTTTACGAGTTGTAAGGATCTGGATATTTAACTCTAGTAATAACTTTGCGGGCAACAGTAGACATTAGGGCGAAACTGGAAATAAATCTGTCTTTTATTTTCAACATTTAGATTTATGTATTCTATTTAATATTTTATTAGTAATTGTCCATGATATTTTTAAATACTATATTTACCCCACGGTAGGGTATATTCGATCCTACAATTATAAGTGAGATCTTATCTGATTTAAAAAATAAAACACATTTATTCAGTTCATATCCACACATATTAATGCCTAATTTTTAAACAATTTTAAAATTTTCTTTTACCAAAATAACAATATTCAGGAAATTATCGTCAAAGACAATATTTCTCAACGTTTTAGCCTCAACGACAGGCTTTTACTATTTTATCCTAAGGGACAACTTTCTTTAGGTATCTGTTTTTAGTTATTGATAGTAGTTTTTAGGTATTAGTTTGCAATTATCGATAGCAGTTTTTAGTTAGGTAGCAGTTTTGGAAGCATTTTTGTCCTTATCAATAATTTTGGAAGAATGTTTGTCCTTGTGAATAATTTTTAGGAGAATGTTTGTCCTTGTGGTTAAAATATTAAAGTTATGTCTTTAAGCCTAAAAATATACAAATTTTTGTCCTTTAAATTAATTTCTTCTATTTTTTATTGTATATAAACTACCATAATGGACAAATAAATTATAAAATAAATATATATCACCTATTTATATTTTATTAATTAATTTTAGGCCTATATTACTATAAAATAATAATTACTATCATTATACAAGTTTCTCTTCAGTAACATTTATTACTATCATAAATTATTTCATTAAATTACTTTTGGTCAATTGCTGAGAGTTACGGTTTTGTGATCATAGGTACGAATTCAGGCCTCAGTAATACTTAGCAAATTTAAACAGTAAAGCATGTACGAACTTTGTTAAAGCACATAAGTGGCACCCTTAAGTTATGGTATATCATGCATTTTTTCTCTTTGTGTTTGCTATATTTTTTTCAAATATCTGCAACTCAATCAATGTTCATAACTCTTAATAGTACTCCTTTTTAATTATGAAATTCAACATTAATGACCATGATTCAATCTGGTAACAATTATCGATTAACGGATTTACTTTTGCCAAAGTCTTTAATTTTAAGTTGAATACAAACTACGGTTACACTAGCCTTCAATTTGAGATGAATTTATTTTGAATGATATCTCACTTTAGGTTGTTCAACTTATGCCCAACTATGTCCTAAACACGATCATCGGTTTATGATTGACCATAACCAAAGTACAGTTTAAGTATTTAAAATTCACTATACTATTAAGTCAAAATATTACTGAACATCATTGTGAGATATCTTCTGTTTGACTTTTAACCTATAAAGTCTCTTGGTAGGTCATTTGGTAACTGTTCCAAGTAACCCATTTTATTCCATCAGCCGTGAAGTGCAATCCACTATCTATAATATTGAAAGCATTACATACATTATTAACCCACCTTTTGGCAAGGCATGGACATGCGGATTCAACAAAATCGACTACTCATTTGACGAGACTGAAATACGATGGGTTTGAGTCAGCTGGATGGAGAGACGATCAGTCTGGAGGGTTTAGCGTCGATCATTCGGTCTAGGAGGCATGGTTCGATCAGGATGAGGCCGTTCGGCCTGGGAGGCATAGTTCGGTCAGAATGAGGCCGTTCAATCTGGAGGGCTTGGTTCGGTCAGGATGAGGCTATTCGATCTGGAAGGCTTGGTTCGGTCAGGATGAGGCCGTTCGGTCTGGGCGGCATATGTCGATCGTTTTGTGTGGCTCGGTATAGTTTGGGTTGGCAGGAAGGCTAGCGATCACCGTGAAGGGGATCGACATTGAAGTGGCTTGGTCAAGGTGGGTTGGCATACATCGATCGGTTGAAGTGGATTGGCATGGAGTGGTTCGGCGTTGAAGTGGCTTTGTCAAGTTGGGTTGGCATACATCGGTCAGCTAAGTGGGTCGGCGTGGATTGGTTCGGCTTTAAAGTGGTTCGGTCAAGTTGGATCGGCATTTTAATGGGTCGGCGTAGTGCAAATTTGAAAACGGTGCAATGTCGCTTCGAGTCACTCCTGAGGAAACGTTGAGTCGGCATGCTCGGAGCTTGGGGTCGGTCATAATGATGAAGTTAGGTTCGGCTATGGCCTTGATGGTTCCGGACTACTCTGAAAGCCCAACAACTTAGGATTTGCCTGTAAATTCAGCAGGTGGGGCTTTAGAAAAGGGATCTTCATTCTGCTTCCCTTCTTCTTCTACACTAAGGCTGCTCTGTCATGGCTGTTCTAAAAACTCTGGTTTGTAACGGTAATTGATTCTAACATCAATAAAAAGGAAATTTTCTGAAGTGGACGTAGGCCGGAGTCAGCCGACCCACTATAAATCCTCTTTTACCGCTTTCTTCTTAATTTTTACTGTTCTTCATATTCATGCCCTCTACACACATTCAATCTATGATCTGTGACTGTGATTTTGATGCTTTCATCTAGGTTGGGTGTTAGTGACCAATTTTAGCACTAACATACACAATCTCAATGGATATATCGATATGTCATTCTTGATACATCTTGATAAAAGAACATTTTAGGACAAGTTTTATTTTACCCAATTCAATGTTGTTTGCTCCAAAAGTGGGACAAACACACAATCGGGAAACAAATGAGAATTATGATAAGTAAAGAGATCAAAAGTGAAAAGAATGCACGAGAATTAGTGTTTCGGCCAAAACAAGTAGCCTACATGCATTGTTAACTTTGTTAATTGTTATCCCGCTTTTTGGGCAAAAGCCGTGATACCAAAGGATTGGTCAAAAACAGAAAACAGTTCACCTCAGAGATTGGACGTATTTCACTTCACTATGGATATCGATGAATTCTGTCCGAGCCTGGATCGGGCCGCAATTGATAAGGCATGACAAGAAAGACCATAGAAGCCAGCATTTCAAATTTCAAGTCAATCCGAGGTCATACGCTCAAGTTATGATGGATTCAAGTTAAGAAGGTGCACATTGCTCGGTTCGAACCCATCATGTTCGAACCCATCATATTCGAACCCATCGTGTTCGAAACCATCGTGTTCGAAACCATCTATTTCGAACCCATCATATTCGAACCCATAGGAAGAGGCGACATTCGAATCCATCTAAGGAACTCCCTACTTTGAATCCATCACAAATTCGAGTCCTTCCTATGCTTCGAATCCACCACAGCTTCGAATCCATTAATATCTTCGAACCCATCACAGCCTCGACTCCATCGCTCACCTTCGAATCCATCCATCATCTTCGACTCCATCACTCACCTTCGACTCCATCGACTTCGACAACTTCGAATCCACTCCATCGGTTCGAAGACGACCTTCGAATCCAACAAAGCGGCTAAGCTAGCACGAACATGGATCGGCTCGAAGACAGGCGCGCCCCAATCGATTCGAAGTATTCGCTTCGGCCATGCATCGATTCGAACGAATCGATTCCATCGATTAGAACCAAACAGCATGCCGAACACCCAATTTCGAACCGATCATAACTCCCAATCTACTGATCCAAATCCCATGAAATTTTTACAGAAGTTTGTCTACATGATGAAGAACGTCCACGCCAAGTTTCATCGCAATTGGACAATTTTTTGATCGATTCGAAGTTCACTTCGAATCGATCCCAAACTGGGCACGCACTTCAAGAACGCGGGCCTGTGGGCCCCCCGTCACATGCCAAGCAGCCTCTCCATGATTTAGGCGGGATTTTGGCCTTCCACACCTATAAATAGAGCCCCTGGTCATTCAGAGAAGGGGTCGGAGAATTTGGAGAAGAAGAACAAGCCTAAACGCTGCCAGAATCACTCCATACTATCTCAATTGCTGTTAATTTCGAATTTAAGTCCATTTGCTGTTGTAATTTGCTGAAAAGCACTTGTAATCTTCAAGTATTAAGAAATAAAGTGATAAAACTTCATAGTGGACGTAGGCGCATGGCCGAACCACTCTAAATCCTTGTCTTCTGCGCAATTTACTTTTCTGTGACTTGGAGTTTTTGTTAGATAGTCCCTATTTCCAATTCAAGTTCTTCATTTACTATCTCTTCAAAAACTTCCGAAGGGTGTTTGCCCAATTTTGGTGCAAACATTTTGGTGCTTTCACTGAGAAAGAAAAAGAACCAGTTCTTTCTCCCGCTCCGTGGATCTATCTTCGATACCGGATTGCACAAATCTAAGAGGGAGATCCAGACTTCAAATTCAGATTCCATCCATTCTTTTCAGGTTTGCTCAAAATCTAGGACAGGAATCCAACCTTCAGGATGGTTAGTACGAGAACCACTTCCAACATTGGTAACCAAGAAGGTCAGGATAGGCAGAATCCCGCATAGCTACAGTCAGCCAATCAGGATGCCGTTGGGCAAGCGGATCAGTCGGGTCCGGTTACAAGACAGGGGTTCCAAACATTACTGCAGGAATTAACTAAAAGCCGACAACAGCTAACTGAGCAGCTACGTGTCAATGCTGAATTGGCTAACCAACTAAACCACCAAGGGCGAAGGAGATCAAAGAGGGACCACGCTCCGCATTCTTCCACGGAAAGCTCTGCCTCATCCGACTATGACGGCAGATCTACGCGCCCCAGGGTAGACGGAAGTCATGCGCATGCTTCTGCTCTCCGACAAACGTTGACTGTTGGGCAAATAAGAGTTGGCCCCTCTGCCAGTTTTCATACGGGACGCTCCTCTCGAGGAGGCACTGTCCCACAGCACACTGCAGATAACCAAGCCACCGCAGTTGACACAGGAGTTGACACCCGAAATCACTCCAGTCCAAACTACCACCCACAGGAACGTGTCCCAGGACCGAACATCCCAAAAGATGTCGAGCCAAGGAGGCGAGATTCGGATCGTCGACAGCGCCCGATCCCACCTCGCACTGTGGAACCAGACCGCACTTTGGCTCGACACCCTTCGAATACAGCAACACCTGATCTCTCAGCTATGGTCCGCCAAATGGTTCGCGAAAGTCAAGGTTTGACAAATGACGATTGGGGGATCTCTCGAAGTCACACCCCGTTCACTGATGACATATTGTATGCTGAGCCTCCCCGGCGATTCAGAATGCCGGCTTTGCCCATGTATGAAGGAAACTCCGACCCTAGCCAGCATATTCTAAAATACGAATGGTCAATGACTGCTGCAAGAGCTAATGGTGCAGTAAAGTGCCATAGTTTTCCTATTTCCTTGGGGGGGATTGCGACAATGTGGTTTACACGATTACCACCACGGTCTATCTCCTCGTTTGACCAATTGGCAACTAAATTTATCGAACAATTCCGTATGCACATCGCCAGGCCTAAAGATGTAAACACTTTATCTAGTGTCACTCAAGCCCCTGGGGAGACACTCAGGCGATACCTGGAAAGATTCAACGCCGCCTGCGCAGAAATTACTAACCCCAATGATAATTCAATCTTGATGGCTCTGACTAAGGGGATTGACCCCGACTCTGATTTTGGAAACTGGCTAGCTGGAAAACCTCCCGCATCGTTGGATCGTTTCTATTCCAAAGCCGCCCAATTCCTGAGGCGTGAGGATGCGAAACAATCTAGGAAGCAGGACGATGCGAGGCCCAGCAATGAAGGGGTTCAAAGCAATGTGGCGGTTAAACAGTCAGGAGAGGGCTCAGGAAGAGCGCAGTTGAATATTCAGAACAAGCAACCCCAGCCAAGGCACGGCGATAATAGGAGTAAGAAGCAGGATCAGAATCGTGGCCCGCGACGTAGGGCGCAAATGTTTGAAAGCTATACACCACCGAATACGACATTGGAAAACGTATATCTACAAACCTGTAATGCGATGCAATATAAGAAGCCGACTCCGAAGCCATCATCAGAGAAACAGATCCAAACGGGGAAGTTTTGTAGATTTCACAAAAGCTATGGGCACAACACCAATGACTGCAGGCATCTGCAAGACCTTATTGAAAAACTGATCAGAGAGAGGAAGTTGGATCAATTTGTGCGGGCACCGCAAGCCGGTGGTGTGGGCCCGTCAAACCAAAATCGTGCGCAGAACCAGGAAAGACAGGAGGAGCCAGCTCGTACAAGCGGAAGGTTGGTCATAAATACATTCAGTGGTGGCCCTCATCCAGCGGATCGAAGTTGGAGGGAAATGGAATCATACGCCAATTCGATCAGGCATGTAAGTTTTGAAAGCTGCAGTACACTTGATGAAGGGGCTCCGGCTAAGCAACAGAAGACGATGGCGGATGATATCGTATTTAGAAACCGGGATGCTGACAAAGTCGAAGCCCCGACCATAGACCCACTAGTCATATCCGCCCAGGTTGGTCCTGCTTGGATGAAGAGGATCCTGGTAGACAGTGGAAGCTCAGTAAACATCTTGTTTACAAGGGCATATGATCAGATGAAGATGGAAGCTAAGGATCTAAAGCCTTGTCAATGTAGGATTCACGGCTTCGATGGAAGTGCTAATATACCCACCGGGATGGTGGAATTGCCAGTAGAATTGGGAAACGGAGAACGCCGTAGAGTCCGAATGTTACAGTTTGTTGTCCTGGATATCCATTCACCCTATAATGCCTTTTTGGGCCGACCAGCCCTTGCAGAATTTAGGGCAGCAATTGCCCCGTGGTGTTTGACTCTAAAATTCCCTACTGACCACGGGATTGGGGTCATTCAAGGGGACCAGGCTGCCGGGAGAGCCTGTTATGTTGCTGAACTACGAGAAGCACAAAGGAGGGAGAAAGGAAAGGGCGTGGGGGAATCTCTCCGCGTCCGCTTTACCGATGATTGACAATTAGCGCCTGGGCCTCGGCCCGGGCACCACGGCCAATTCCAGAAGGATCTTGACCCTCGAGACACTGAAGATAATGATGGATCCAAAGAAAGTCAAGCTTCCCCAGCCGAGCTGACGATCGATGTTCCAATTGATGACAATAACGATTCGAAAATATTGAAAATTGGGTCTCAGCTAAACCTGCAAGCACAACAGGAATTGGTCGAATTTCTCCAAGCGAATCTAGACGTATTTGCCTGGACGCACTCCGATATGTGTGGAATCTCGTCGGACATCGCGAGCCACACCTTAAATATTGACCCGCGGTACATCCCGGTCAAGCAAAAGAGACGCGGTATGGATCCAGAGAGATCTGCCGCCCTCAAAGAAGAAGTCGACAAGTTGAAAACGAATGGGTTTATCCGAGATGCTTTGTACCCGGAGTGGGTATCCAATCCTGTACTTGTCCGCAAACCGAATGGAAAATGGAGAACGTGCATCGACTACTCTGACTTAAATAAGGCTTGTCCAAAAGACAGTTTTCCACTTCCTCGAATCGATCAACTTGTGGATTCGACGGCCGGACATGAATTATTGTCTTTCATGGATGCTTACTCTAGGTACAATCAGATACCCATGCATGTGCCCGATCAAGAACATACAAGCTTCGTAACTGACCTAGGACTATACTGCTACATGGTCATGCCTTTTGGCTTAAAGAATGCCGGAGCAACTTACCAACGCTTAGTCAACCGAATGTTTGCCGACCAGATCGGGAAAACCATGGAGGTCTACGTGGACGACATGTTGGTAAAATCACGATACTCCACTGATCATGTCAAGGACTTGGAGTCAATGTTCAATGTCCTCCGGAGATATGGGATGAAGCTAAATCCGTTAAAATGTCATTTTGGGGTTGCTTCCGGAAAATTCCTTGGGTTCATCGTCAACGCCCGGGGAATAGAGGCCAACCCCGAGAAGATCTGGGCAATCAGGAATCTTCAAACCCCGAGGACCATAAAACAGGTTCAAAGTCTCAATGGAAAGGTTGCAGCGCTGAGCAGGTTCATCTCGAAATCAACGGATAAATGCATACCCTTTTTCGATCTGATCCGAAAGGGGAAACGAAACTTCGAATGGACTACGGAATGTGAGGGCGCGTTTCAATCGCTAATCCAGCATCTTTCCACACCACCGATTCTTTCAAAACCTGTTGATCACGAACAATTATACCTTTATCTGGCTGTATCTGAAAACGCCATTAGTGCTGCACTGGTTCGAGAGGAAGACCGAACACAAAAACCAGTCTATTATGTCAGTAAACGATTGACCGGGGCCGAGAGAAATTACCCAAGGCTAGAAAAGTTGGCATACTGCCTAGTCATCGCCTCGAGGAAGCTCCGTCCATATTTTCAGGCTCACCCTATCATTGTGTACACCGACCAACCGTTACGACAGGTCCTCACACGACCTGAGACGTCTGGCAGGTTACTAAAGTGGAACATTGAGCTGAGTCAATTCGACTTCACATATGTTCCAAGGAGAGCCATACACGGTCAAGTCTTAGCAGATTTCATTGCTGAATTCACTGTTCCTGAAGACTTACCTGAAACTAGTAACTCCCCCGAATATATATGGAAGCTATACACTGATGGCGCATCCAACGATCGGTGCTCGGGCGCAGGGATTGTGCTTGAGACTCCCGAGGGCCGATCCATCTGCTACGCCTTAAAGTTTGATTTTCGGGCAACCAACAACGAAGCTGAATACGAAGCCTTGCTCACCGGGTTGAAGTTAGCCCGAGACCTGAGAATTATCGCTGTGGAGATCTACTGCGATTCCCAGTTGGTGGTATGCCAAGTTCGGGGTGAATATCAGGCCAAGGATCGAAAGCTAGCCGCTTATCTAGCCCAGGTCCGAGAAATACTGGATCAGTTTGATTATTATACCATTTTTTATATACCCCGAGAGCACAATCAGAAAGCCGATTCATTGGCAAAGTTGGCAAGTACAGGCGAAGCTCAACACTTGGGGCTCGTCCCCGTCGAGACATTATCCTCTCCGAGCGTTGATCGAACGAAGAATGATTTCACGTTAGAAGCTACCTCCGAGAAGGAATCGTGGATGACTCCATACCAAGATTACATTGAGCATGGCACCCTGCCTGAACGACGAAGTGAAAGAAGACAGGTTCTTCGAAAGGTGTCACGATTTGTCATTCAAAACGGAGTTATGTATCGGAGAGGATACTCTGTTCCTCTTCTCCGATGTATCGCGCATGACGAAATCAAGCGAGTGTTGCGTGAGGTGCACGAAGGAGAATGTGGCGATCACACTGGGGGGCAAGCGCTTGCCAAGAAAATACTTCGATACGGATACTATTGGCCTACCGTTAACCGCGATGCTATGGATTATGCCAAAAGATGTGATAAATGCCAGAGACACGCTCGGGTCCCTAGAGCCCCGCCTTCTGAAATAACCCAAATGGTCAGCCCGTGGCCATTTGCGATGTGGGGGATGGATATAATCGGTGCATTGCCTTTAGCTAAAGGGGGTGCAAGGTACGCCATAGTGGCGGTTGATTACTTCACCAAGTGGGCTGAGGCCGAGCCTCTTGCAACGATAACAACAAAAAAGGTAATCAACTTCGTGGTACGCAACATCATCTTCCGGTACGGTCTCCCGCATACTATAATCACCGACAATGGAACCCAATTCGACAGTGCCGAGTTCAGGGACTTCTGTCGGCGATTTCACATCCATAAGAGATTCTCAGCAGTAGCGCACCCGCAAGCGAATGGTCAGGTCGAGGCCGTCAACAAGGTTATCAAGTCTATATTGAAGAAAAGACTGGAGAAAGCCGGGGGCAAGTGGGTTGATGAGCTACCAATGGCCCTGTGGGCGTACAGAACGACTCACAAAACTGCAACCGGGCACACCCCTTTTTCTCTATCCTATGGCTCCGAAGCAGTTATCCCGGTCGAAATGGAAGTTCACTCTCACCGTGTGACATACTACGACCCGAAAACGAATGCTATATTACTTGCTGAATCCCTAGATCTGCTTGAGGAGAAACGTGAAGAAGCCGACGTGAGGGCAGCTGCATATCGAAGTCGAGTCGCTCGAATATACAACGCCAAGGTCCGCCCACGAACTTTTGAACCCGGCGACCTGGTACTCAAAAGAATTTACCCGTTTCCTTCGCACATGAACCCAAATTGGGAAGGGCCGTATATGATTTCACAAAAACTCAGAGATGGCACATTCAAGTTATCGACCGTTGATGGTCTCACTTTACCAAGAGCCTGGAATAGCGGAAGCCTCCGTCACTACTACACCTGACAGGCTTTATTTATCTTTCTATCAATTTCTTCCTTATCATTTTGTTTTTTGCATTTTGAAATTTGAACTTGTAATAAGGCAACTGATGTTGCCATGCTTCTTTTGTTTCAGCAATAAAACGCCATCTCTTCGAGCCAAAAGTTGTGATTCACTGAAAATAACACATAATATCACATCGCACGAAGAGCTAAATTCCATCACACGGTGGGATTTATCCAAATAGGGAGTAACTGTGATACGACCAGTCACTCACTAAATGAGACCCGAGCTCGGGGGCAAAACACAATACCAGCATTCACAGGGATTGATACACGACAATCCTTTTACTAACTCCAACTTCCCAGAGTGCGAATTGGAGTATAAACATCCAATAAATCGTTCCCAGAGTGCGAACGGACTCCAACTTCTCAGAGCGTGAATTGGAGTATAAAACATCCAATAAATCGTTCCCAGAGTGCGAACAGACTCCAACTTCTTAGAGTGTGAATTGGAGTATAAAATAAGTCGTTCCCAGAGTGCGAACGGACTCCAACTTCTCAGAGTGTGAATTGGAGTATAAAATAAGTCGTTCCCAGAGCGCGAACGGACTCCAACTTCCCAGATTGTGAATTGGAGTATAAACATCCAATAAATCGTTCCCAGAGTGCGAACGGACTCCAACTTCCCAGAGCGTGAATTGGAGTATAAAACATCCAATAAGTCGTTTCCAGAGTGCGAACGGACTCCAACTCCCCAGAGTGTGAATTGGAGTATAAACATCCAATAAGTCGTTCCCAGAGCGCGAACGGACTCCAACTTCCCAGAGTGCAAATTGGAGTATAAACATCTAATCCAGATTCCCGAAGCGCGAATAAAAGTACAAGTAACAATTCGAAGTTCCCGAAATACGGGCCGAGATATCAACATCAACTCCCAATTCCCATAGCGTGGAATGGAGTGTAAACATCGATAACCCTCGGATTCCTGGAATGCAGGACAGATTATCAATCTCAAATTGTCATGAATCCCCAGAAGGGGGGGCATGTGCTCAGGGCTTGCAATAAACGCAATCAGCCGCCAGAATATGAGTATTATTCCCCGCAACTAAGGGGCAAAAAGCTGGGTGCTAATCGCTGGCTTAAGTGATAATATACTCAGAATCCGACTCATTCATTAAATCACGACACGAAGCTATATAAATACTGAGCGGATACAAAACAAATACTGCAAGGCATTCAGGTAAGAAGAAAATTGTAATTTCCCATTTCATCAACCAACAAAAACAAGTTTGATTACATGGCAAGTAAAGATGTTTCAATTAAGTGGAGGCCGCATCCATACATACACATGGCCCAAGAAAGAACAAAAGAAGAGGCAAAAGAATTGTTATCCGTAAATCTCACGACAAAGCGAGGGGCTCACTCTTTCTTCCTCCGGTGTTTCTTCCTCGGAATCGAGCCGCTAGACCCACTGCCTGGCTTCCTACGAGACTTTTTGCCTTTCTTTGGAACATCCTCCGGTTCCGGCATGATATCAACATCTTCCTCAGAACTGGAAGGGATGGAGATCCTTTTATGAGGACGAACCGAGGGCATGGGAGCAGTAACAGATACTTGTTCAGCAACACTCGAGACGGTTACTGTGCCACCAGGAGAAATCATCATTAGAGAAGATAAGCTTGAAGGAACGGCGTCACCACCGGGACCAACTGTCACTGTCTTGGCCATCTCGGCACTTATCTCTGCTAAAATCTCCTCCTCTCAAGACAGTTGAGCTGCGCTAGGTACGCCAGTGGTCGTCACGATCGAACTAGAAACTGGAGCAGCTCCGCTCGTCACAAAAGAGAGGTCGGGCATGGGATCAAGAGGATGACCAAATAGCTCTTCAAACATTTGAACATCGAATGACATTGAGCCTCCCTCTCCCATATCACCAACCATGGCGGCAGTTGAAATCGCCTCGGTGACAATAACTCCACGTGTAGGATATAAAGCCGAAGGAACAGGGAGCACGGGTGCGACACTCTCGGTCACTAAACAACCAAAATTAGAGCTATCAGACCAAGAAATTCCCTCGAAAATCAATGTTTTAAGACGTAAAGGGAGTAATCAAAATACCTACTTTACCTTGCCTTGGAGCTTGAACAAGCTCGGGGACGAGCGTCTTGCCCGAAGACAGTTCCGGTTGGTCCGGATTGTAGGCTGGAATAGCTTGTGGATCAACCACGGCAGCAGCTTCGGATGAAGTCGAAACGGGGACTTCAGTATTCTCGCTATGGTGCACGATACCCGAACCTTCGCCAACCTCCGTTTGATGGACGACAAGTCTTTCTTTTTCAACAGAAATGATTGCTTCATGAAGGGTCCTCCTCTCATCCTCGCTGAGCAGACGTGACTCAAGCTCAAACTCATCTAATACCGAATCCGGACAAGACATCCTCTTGTTTTCCACTAATTTCTTCCAAGCATTGTAGAGAGGCATCGAGTAATCCCCTAGCCAGGAGAGATTTCTATGCTCCAATACATTGGCATTATATGTGTCCAAAAGATCGTCGAATTCGGCCTCCATCTTGAACCTCTCTGCTTGGACTCTCTCCTCCAACTCCAATTCAACCTCCTTAACCCTTGCAATTGCCACATCACGCTCAGCCCGAAAAGATACAGCCTGCTCACACGCCTCTTGCGCAGCCACGTTCGCGTCGTCTTTTTCTTTATTCATGTCAGCGAACCTAGCCTTTAGCTCCTCTAGTTCCTTCACTGCCGCACCCCGCACAGATTCAACATTCTTGTATTGATGGCCTAAGTCTTCAACTAAAGTACAATGTGCCTGTTGCATTTTCGCCATTTCAGCTAATGTCTCATCAACCTTCTGTAACGACTCGACCTCGGCCTTGCGGGAAGATTCCGCCTCAGATTGGAGTATGTCGACAATACGACTCTTTTGAGCCAAGTCGGCCTCTAGCTTCTCGATGATTTGGGCCCGGTCGAAGGCAGCTTTGGAAGCCTTAACAGCCACTTTGTACCATTCTTTGTACTGAGCAAAAAAGTCACGGGTGTAGCTGAGCGCCGTAGTCGCGGCATCATCGGGAATTCTTTTAAGATTGGGAGGAAAAATACAAGCATCAAAGCAAATCTCTGGAAAATCTTTCCTCAGTTGAGCAAGCCTGATGGCCCCTTCGCCAGAAGACTCAATAAGGGTCTCTTCCCCAGACATAGACGTTGCGACCCCGGTTCGAGAACGATGTGGCTCAAGCCTCGAAACCTGCGAAGATGACTGATGTCGCAGAGGCTCGGATACCTGGATATGACTTCGGGATTGCGGAGGAGATCGAGATGGGGAGCGATGCCTACGATCTCTGTCTGATCATTCCTGGCTGGAGTTACCACGGTGATGATCCTTTGCATAATACTCCTGGCCATATTGCCTCCGGTCACGATCACGATCGGGGCCTCCACGACGAGATTCATAATAGGCTGAGGGGTGATGCACTCTCCGGAGTTTGTCCAATGTAGTCTAACGACCAGCCATATTACCTGGAAAAGAGATACAGTTCAGTTAAGTACCGGGCAAAATCAATAGGGCGAGTGAAGCAGTCATGTAGTGTCATGAAAGTGTATGCAAATGTGCAAAGCCCCCGACCAACCAGAAGTATCGACTGCACTAATGGGTAAAAGCCCGCTTATGTCTAACGCTTCCCGGAGCTCAACCAACCCGGACTCGTGATAAAGAGAAACGCATTCCGGGATGGGAACGTCATCCAGTCCTGCGAAAATGTTTCCTGATTGACAAAGAGCGGAGTCAGAAGAAATAATTCCAGGAATCAAGCGAGACACGATTACAGACTTCCGTCTCGCAAATTTAGGAACAACAGCCTTGCCTTTCCGCTTTTTTCCTGCTTGGGGAAAATCAGCCGCTAGCCCGGTGTCAGTAGGCGTCCTCTCATCATCGCCCATTCCTCTTATCGCTACATCGGTCTTCTTCTTTGCCTTCGGAGCCGATTTCACAAACCCTTCAACGACAATACTCTGGTTCGTCTCAATTAAACCCAGCATCCTTAAGTTATCATCGGTTAAGACCAAGTCAATGTGCCGCAGATCACTCGGAACCTCTTGTAGACTTCGGATGATGTTTCTGTATCGACCACCGTCTGGCCTTGATATGATAGCTGCAAGAAAAAACACCTGATGTCAGTTCGAGTGTTGACAATGACCATTAAAGAAGGCTAACACGATTTACGACACTTACGTCTGGACAGCCATCGCCTAGCGAATCCTGGGGGGCATCGGACAAAGAACCATTCATTCTTAACGTAACTGAGTCTGGTCCAGGCTCCCGTCACAATCTGGCAGTTTCTAACTGCCTCCAGAAAGGTGAACGATGGACTATCACCCCATCTCTTGAAGTTGAATATATGTCTAATCTCAGCTGGCCTAGGCGGACGAAAAAGGCGGTCCATGAATAAGATGAAAACACTGTTCAGTAACGCGTGCCCGTTGGGGTGAAGTTGTGCGGGAGAGATTCCAATGAACGATAGCATCTCCCTGATATATTGGTTAAACGGAGGGAGAGTTCCAGCCGCACAAGCGTGGCGATAAAAAGCAGTATAGCCCTCGGGTGGATTGTGAGGCCTATCATCAACTCCCGGTAGCAAAACATCATCCGGGGATAAGTTATGTTTCGAACATATCCGACCCAATAATGCTCCAGAAATAATAGATCGGACGGAGTCTATGGGATCCTCGATAAGTAAGGCCTCCGGCAATTCGTCCGGAGCAGGATCTATTACTTCAGGAAGGATCTCTGGAATTTCTAGCATTGGAGGAGGCAAGCTTTGTAACTCTTGTTGTTCAGAACCCGAAGACTCCATAATTAACTAACTCACGAGAAAGCAGCGTTAAAAACGAAGAAAGCCCGTATATTCCCCGGTGTGAAGCATATGGATATGCCGTGCAGTGCAAATACATAACTAAAACAAATTTTACAAGAGTAGAACACAGTGTCTGAACGACTAGGCTTTTGAATCAGAGAACGAAAACGACCGTCATCGCTGACCGTCACTTTCGCGTCCCTCGGATACTACTGACCAATTCAAGTATGAATTCGTTATATGTGTTTAAGTCATGGTGCCATCGACGAGCTCCAAATGACAGGTCAGGTCAACTTTGATCATGCGAAGGACGAAGCTCGTCGGAATCAAATATGCTAAAAATTTTAGTGAGTTCATTAGAGTTCGATTTAAAGGTGGTCGTAGTTCAGATATTGGAACGAATCGATGAGGTGGAAGTTCCAGAAGTAAGAACGTTCGAATCGATCGACTCGATTCGACACGAGTCAGATCGATGAACCTCAAATCGGCGCAGTTCGAACCCATGGAGCCCCACCTGACTTCGAATCCATCGAAGTCAGACTCCTTCGAATCCATCAAGAGCGGTTCGAATCCACGGAGCCCCACCTGACTTCGAATCCATCGAAGTCGAGGTCCTTCGAATCCATCAAGAGCAGTTTGAATCCACGGAGTCCCACCTAGCTTCGGATCCATCGGAGTTGAACTCCTTCGAACCGATGAACGTATCATTGCTTCGAACCGATCAGTAGTGAGCTCCTTGGACTCGATCAGAATGCCACTGTTTCGAATCCATCACCGCACGCCTTTTTTGTTGTGTTCTCCTGCAATCATCGATTCGAAGCTGCACATTCGAAACCAACTCAAAGCGCGCACCCCTGATCGATACGGCTCAAAAGTTTGCATTCCTCAGTTCCATGGAGTCGGCCTACTTCGTTCAAACCTCATCACTCTCCAAAAATTTCCAGAAGAAGGGGTTGAACCAATGCCAAAAAAGATTACGGTTTCTATCATTCTCAAATCGAATCGACCCCTTGGTTACCTGATTTAGTTTGATTACAAATGGAAGCTTGAAGGAATTTGGTCGATTCGTGAAAAAGCACGTTTGATTTGGCTCTGGGAAATCGATTCGGAGAGGCAGCTAAAGCAATGGTAAAAGGTAAAAAAGTGAAAATGAAGTCTGCCTCATGTATTTATACGGATTCCAAAAGGGATAAGTGTCACTTCGACTCCCATCGATTCGAAGGACCACTTCCGAATCCCTTCTAAGTTTCGAATCCATCCAAGTTTCGAATCCATCAGGAGTTTCGAATCCATCCAAGTTTCGAATCCATTGGAAGCTTCGAATCCATCCAAGTTCTGAATCCCTTCTAAGCTTCGAATCCATCAGGAGTTTCGAATCCATCCAAGTTTCGAATCCATCAGGAGTTTCGAATCCATCCAAGTTTCGAATCCATCACAGCTCCGGATCCCTTCTAAGCTTCGAATCCAGCAAAACGGCATCGATACGAGGCAACATTGATTCGAAGAAGCACATGGGCAAAGGATGGATCGAAGGTCCGATCGATTCGAAGCGCGAGGCCCATCGGGCCATCGATTCGAAAGCCATCAACTCATACAAGCATAACTTCGAACCCATCAAAAACCACTGATTAACAACACTTTGGCTTGAATCTAAAATCGATTCAGGAGAAAATCGAGACGGAGTTCGGCAGCAAACAAAGACCGACATTACTCATGGACACACGACGTTAATAAGGGCGGAGCTAATGTATGTGCACACATAACGAACTAACGTTCGATTTTGAACATTCACAGGGATCAAATATTCACCCTGTTATAGCAACGACAGCCAATGATTAAGCACAGTCGCACAGTAATCAATCATATCAAGGCAAGGTTACGGCAATACGGTATATGAGTCTCAACGAAAAGGGAGCAATAATCTTCAGAATAAAATGGCGACTATTCAAAGCACGTCATGTTCCCACAAGACGTACTTTGGGGGGCAAAATGTTATCCCGCTTTTTGGGCAAAAGCCGTGATACCAAAGGATTGGTCAAAAACAGAAAACAGTTCACCTCAGAGATTGGTCGTATTTCACTTCACTATGGATATCGATGAATTCTGTCTGAGCCCGGATCGGGCCGCAATTGATAAGGCATGACAAGAAAGACCATAGAAGCCAGCATTTCAAATTTTAAGTCAATCCGAGGTCATACACTCAAGTTATGATGGATTCAAGTTAAGAAGGTGCACATTGCTCGGTTCGAACCCATCATGTTCGAACCCATCATATTCGAACCCATCGTGTTCGAAACCATCGTGTTCGAAACCATCTATTTCGAACCCATCATATTCGAACCCATAGGAAGAGGCGACATTCGAATCCATCTAAGGAACTCCCTACTTCGAATCCATCACAAATTCGAGTCCTTCCTATGCTTCGAATCCACCACAGCTTCGAATCCATTAATAGCTTCGAACCCATCACAGCCTCGACTCCATCGCTCACCTTCGAATCCATCCATCATCTTCGACTCCATCACTCACCTTCGACTCCATCGACTTCGACAACTTCGAATCCACTCCATCGGTTCGAAGACGACCTTCGAATCCAACAAAGCGGCTAAGCTAGCACGAACATGGATCGGCTCGAAGACAGGCGCGCCCCAATCGATTCGAAGTATTCGCTTCGGCCATGCATCGATTCGAACGAATCGATTCCATCGATTCGAACCAAACAGCATGCCGAACACCCAATTTCGAACCGATCATAACTCCCAATCTACTGATCCAAATCCCATGAAATTTTTACAGAAGTTTGTCTACATGATGAAGAACGTCCACGCCAAGTTTCATCGCAATTGGACAATTTTTTGATCGATTCGAAGTTCACTTCGAATCGATCCCAAACTGGGCACGCACTTCAAGAACGCGGGCCTGTGGGCCCCCCGTCACGTGCCAAGCAGCCTCTCCATGATTTAGGCGGGATTTTGGCCTTCCACACCTATAAATAGAGCCCCTGGTCATTCAGAGAAGGGGTCGGAGAATTTGGAGAAGAAGAACAAGCCTAAACGCTGCCAGAATCACTCCATACTATCTCAATTGCTGTTAATTTCGAATTTAAGTCCATTTGCTGTTGTAATTTGCTGAAAAGCACTTGTAATCTTCAAGTATTAAGAAATAAAGTGATAAAACTTCATAGTGGACGTAGGCGCATGGCCGAACCACTCTAAATCCTTGTCTTCTGCGCAATTTACTTTTCTGTGACTTGGAGTTTTTGTTAGATAGTCCCTATTTCCAATTCAAGTTCTTCATTTACTATCTCTTCAAAAACTTCCGAAGGGTGTTTGCCCAATTTAGGTGCAAACATTAATGATAGTACTTTACTCTACAAGGAGGATCTTACAACTTTGTACCAAATAACTCGAGTACGAATTTGACAGATTCTAGGTATAGAATCAAATAACAAAGATTCAGTCAGATCATACCCCATATCCCTTTCCATTACACCTCCTCCTCTATTTGTAGATGAAATCCATCACCAAAATAGTCGAAAATTGCCCAATAACGTTCTCCACTTCGAGCCCGAGGTTCTAGCAAGAGATCGTGGAAAATAATATAAACAAAATGGATTAGTGCCGATCATTGAGGATCGGTACGAAGTTATGAATTATTTTTACGGTTCACACTGGCTTTGTCTTTCATCTTCTTAATTAGTCAAGTTAACTAATCATATATCACAACTGGATCAGTATCGAGTTATGCTCATGATGGATAGGTACCGAGTTGTGCCTGGAACTTGAATCTTCGTATTTTTTGTTTCTCATCATTTGGGTTCTCCAAAAAGTGGCTAAGAACTTTATTGTAGTTAACAAGGATCTGTATCGACCCTGCTGATTTCATCTAGAATTTGGTATTCCATTTGCATTCTTGACTTATGATCCATCTCACGACTACTCAAGCGTTCTGATTCATAAAGATATCACTTGGTTCAAAAATAGGATGACACTTGCTCCTAAAGTGTGCATTGTATCAACAAAGCATGGTTTAGATCAAGACAAGCTATTGACTTTGGACTCTGATTGTAATGACCCGCCCTTCACACCACAGATTGACGCATCATTATTAAGAAAGAAAGAGATAGAAAAGAGAAAAGATAGAGAAGAAAGAAAGAAACAGCATCAGAATCTCAACAGCGGAACGAATAAATTATATTAATCACATAAGATATTACATAGTATCATATCAGAGTTATACAGCTTATACAACACATATTAGACAGTTATAAACACCTGTCTAGTTATTACAACTCAAAAACAACACATAGATACCAACACAGCAGAACATTATAAATTTCTACAACGTTGAAGCCTCCTGCTCCATTGCTCCTCCACAATTCGTCAAAGCTAACCTGAATCCCTTGGCTACTCGTAAAAACTTGAGTACCCAAGAGTTTAATAAAACAGAAAATAAACTCTGGCTCAGACATTGGTCTGGTGTGAGTAACAGGTTAAAGTTGCTTAACTTTAAAATCCTTTGAGAACAAAAGGTATCACGTAAGACTCGCTACACATAAACATGGGTAAGTTTTTACCTTACGCTAACCAAAACATTTGATAGAAAATCCGGTGATATTATAATAGGGTCTAAGGTTTTCAAATAAATAAGAAATAGCCGAAACTGTTTCCAGCATACAAAAGTTTACAATCAAATCCAAAGGCACTTATTGGAGTTTGGGTTTCCGTACAATGGCAGGGCTACTGGGGTACCGCCCATCACAGTACGGGGCCTAGATCACCGTACCAAGGATTACTCCCAATCCCCTGCAACGCAAGGCCGGAACCATCCCTTACCGGACAGTCCTGAACAAGAAAACCCTGCAGTTGTGGCCAACAACTGCCCACACAGCCAAAATAAAAAGGGACCTCTAGACATGGGTAAATGACTCCTACTTGGGTGCTAACCACTTAGCCTTGCTGCACCTCCCCTGTTTTAGCCGTTCCCGGTTGATGAGGCTTGAGGCTACGATTACCTTTATCAGAACACATCACTTAGAATGCTCATCGTCCACCTAACGATGTTCTTAAAGCATTCAATCCATACAAGTTCGTTCCAAGTTAGAAGAAACTGAAGGTATTATCTAGTTACACTTATTTTGGAATCACATTCAGAGTTAACGACGATATCCCTTGCACTCTGAATCTTCATCTTCACGTGTAATTCACGGCCTATCGTTAATTTGGATCGACGTGGTTTTCGGATATCCAAATCTGGAAACCCGATCCTGGTATCATCAAAATCCAAAACGTATCTTAAAGGCCAAGTTGTTTTAAAGTTAAAACAATACAATTTAATTCTATTATCTATATACACACAGATAGATAATTCACAATCTTACAATAGATAATTCACATTATCATCACAAACAGATAATCCACATTATCATCACAAATAGATAATTCACACTATAATCATACTTTAACCAAAGCACTCAAATCACACAACATCACTTATCTCATATCTGAGATTTTTACCATTCAAGGCAATCAATATCATCCATCCATACATAAGCAATGATCTATACCATCTCTAATTAATTTAAAGTGAATTAAACTAATTACTTTCATCATTAAAATCTTGCTTACATAACTATTAATTAATTAACAATCTATTAATTAATCACCATCTAATTATTCATTTAAATTAATCATCCTTGATTAATTATCCTTTAATTGCATTCAAGTAATTATCCTTTAATTAATTCACAAATTAATTATTCTTAACCAAGTACAGTAATTAATCCTTAAATTACTTCATTAATTAATTAACTATAATTACTTACATTAATCCTTAACCAATTACATTAATTAATCACTCTTTAATCACTTATTATTGATTAATTAATCTTAATTAATCAACCCTTAATTACAACATTAATTATATTAATTAATGATCCCTAATTACATTTTTAATTTATTATTCCTTTTCAAATTAATTACATTAAGTAATTAATCTTTAATTAAGCCACATTTATTAATCATTCTTGATTAATCACATCCAGTAATTAACTACCTTAATTACTTCATTAAATAAATTAATTATTCCTTAATTAATTATCTTTAATTAATCCCTTGATTAATTACAAAAAGTAAATACTCAAATTACTTTCATTATTAAATCATCTTCAATTAATTACATCCTGTAATTACCCATTAATTACTTCACTAAGTAATTATACTTATTTTTTTGGCAAGGCCAGCCGGTTTTATAGTGGACCTCCACTTTTATTACGAATGTTATAAAAATTAAAGTACAAAATTAAGGTAAAAGCAGCTTAACTACTAAGAAAAGGAGAAAAACAGCACAGGAGTGTGGTAGACATACCACAACTACTATAAGAATAACAAAAACAAACTACTCCTCCTCGAAGGAAGAATCACCGTCATCTACAAAAACCTGGAAAGTCACCAATGGGATATTCCCCAAAAATCCAGCAAAGGGGAGGAATAGGGTAGTAAGACAATGATCATAAGCCACAGAATCAGGAGAGTGACTAAAAGAAGGATCCCAGGATAAATCGGCAAGCATGATAGAATTCGAACTCGCGAAATTCCCGTCCAAATCAAGAACTAAGGAATCACCAGAAGGTCTGTAATGAAGGCACCTAAGGTCAAGATGATCATCAGAAACGAATCTAAAGTAAGTATCATTCAAGGGGTTGAATCTCATATCTGAAATGTGATCAATCCAACACCTCTCAGCATCATCCCAAACAACAGTAGGACAAGGCGGACCAGGATCAGAGGCGGCAAAAGGAATTGCAGAATCATTACCAGCGTCCAACAGAATAGAAGGGGAGGCAGGGCTAGCAGTAGAAGCTGGAGGAGGAGCTGAGACAGAAAAAGGAACTGCCAGAGGAGGGTCAATAGATGAGACAGATACCTTGGGAACCCATTTCCTAAGCGGGGGCGAGGCAGAGGGATCTTAGGAGCAGCAGCAGAGGCAATAGAATGCGAGCAGGCGATAGGCAGGTGGCCAAAAGAGTGACAGGAGGTACAAATATCTAGAACCCAACCGTAGCGAACACGGACCTCCACAACATGCCCAAAAGCTAGCTGAACAGGAATAGATGAAGGGAGAGGCTTATCAGGGGAAATCTCAATCAGAGACTTAGCATACACTAATTTTTTACGCGCAACTATATTTGAATCAAAACATTTCAGTTTTCCTACGTTGCAAGCTAGCCAGTTCAAACCAAGCAAGGGTTGAAGAGCAGAGGGGATTTGTGAAAAGTACACCCAAACGGGGATAGAAAGAACTTGCTCACGTGCACTAACCACAATTGGGTCCAAGGTGTAATAATAAAGGGTCGCCCTTCAAAAAAAGAAGGCTCGGCCACAAGCACTAGTCGGCGTTCTTCAGGAGATGAAAATTTAAAGAAATAAATAAAATCAACCAGCTTAACACGCAAACCACCACGAAGCTTCCAGGCCCTACGACAAGCAGTAGTCGCATCAGGCAGGATAGTAATTACACTTATTAATTACATTAAGTAATTACTTATCAAATCATCCAGTGATTATCTTGAATTGATTAAACTTAATTAATCAACTTAAACTAATCACATTAAACTTAATTAATTACATTGAGTAATTAATTCCTTTAACTACTTCCATTAAGTAATTATACTTAAACAATTTGACAAATGATTATCTTTAATTAATTAATCTAAATAATTATGAAAATTAATCACATTAATTAATTATTGAATAATCTTAAGTTAATGATCTTCATTAACTATTAATAATTCTTTAATTACTTCTCTTAGGTAAATAAACTTAAATTAATCATTATTAATTACAAAATAATAACTCTTTAATAACCCATTAATTAACCTCTAATTATTTAATTAATTAAGTGCTTAACTTAAAGAAAACTTTATTCTTGTTAATGATTAATTATCATTAACAAAACATTTAAAAATAATTTACTTTTAAATTTACTTTCAAATTTCATTTTAAATTAAGATTTAAAATGAAAAAAAAATTAACTTTAACAAAGTTTAAAACAAATTCAAAAACCTTTTAAAATCGTATGTCAAAGAAATACTTGTCTTATAAAATAAATTTTAAAAGAATTTAAACCAAATCCATTTTTAAATTCAAACCATTAAAATATGCTTTAAACATTCAAAGTTGTTTCAAACATTTTAAATTTCCTTAAAACTTTAATTATTTTAAAACTAGGATGCAAAAGTTAATTTGAATCCATATTTCAATTTGGATTTTAAAACTTATTTAATTTTTTTTCAAATTTTCAAATTCAGTTTAAAAATTAAAAAATGGACAGGTTTTCTTTAAAACCTGAAATACTCAAATGACCCAAACCACCCCTGAATTCCTTCGAGTCCAACCTAAATCAACTTCGAGCAAAACCTCACATCACTTCGAGTTAAACACTCGAATTACTCGAGAACAAACCCTCTGCTCAAACCAAACTTCATCAGAAAATAGGAAGTGCACCGTGCACATGCACGGTGGCACCAATCAACTTTGGCCAACTCCAATGATCTTCCCACATCGAAAATCACCCTTACACTCTATCACGATCATCAGATCGTCATCCCAAACTCGAAATCGAATTCGAACTTCAAATCCAAACCTGGAACAACCAATGAAAAACCTGGAAACACCACGTCAACGCATCTCCGATCACTAGAGCTTCTGAAATTCCGGCTACACCATCGCCAACATCTCCTCTACCATCTCCCTGAATCCTGTTGAACTCGATCATCCAGAGAAGTCGTGATGATCAAAACACCTGACCTAGCCAAACTAGGTTTACAAACATCCCCGACCTTCCATTGCCGCTACAGTGCCTTAAACACTGTCCTAACATTTTCCTCTAATCTCCGATCATTCCTCCATCAATACAGAAGATTACAACTTCTCAGATCACAGAGATCTCCATAAACTACCCAATTACCAATTTCTATTCAACCCAGAACTGTACTCTTATCCTATTACTAAAAATTACGATTTTAGTTTTAAAAATCAAGTTTTTGAATGATGTTTCAGATCCTAAGCCTGAAACATTGAATTATGATGTTTGAATTTTCTGTTATTCAAAATTTGCTCTGTTGTTTATGATTTTCAGAGACAATACAAAATTATTTAAATAAATATTTAAAATTTAATTCATGATACAACAAACATATTTTGTTTGAAACTTATATCCTAACTTAGATTAGATAATGAGATAATGATTTTTGATAAAAAAATCTAAGCCTGGAAACTAGAATCAGAAGAAAAAAATCCAGATACACAATATGCACACATCAATATATTCACATATATGTACACAGATATTCACTTATAAATATACACACAAACATACTTATTTCCAGAGATGAACATGCAACAAATTCATATACTTAAACTTTTAAAAGTGATGTTACTCACCAGTGAAATATGATGAACAGAGCTTCTATTTATATTTTGAAAAGACTTTTGAACTTGAGTTGCTGGAAAAGTGTTTCTTTGATTTAAGAACTTGCATGCTTGCTTTTGAAATTTGAAAACTGAGTTGCTATAGTTTGCTTTAGTTTTGAAAGATGCTAGCATTGAAAATCTCAGGTTTACAGAAATGCACAAGCTTTGATTTCATTTTGAAAATGGTTTGCAGAGGATATTGATTACAAATTGGTTTTTGAAAATAAGTTTACAGGTTGAAGAAGAAGCATTGCAAACTTGAATTGAAAATGAACTACAGGTTGGTGATTATGATTTGCAAACTTGGTTACAGGGTTTACATGTTTGGATTGATTTTAGGTTTTGAGGAAGTGTTTGCAGATTTGAAATTGAATATGGTTTGCACGCTTTTGATTTTCAGACTTGTTTTTGAGTTTCACTAAGCTTTTATACTTAGAAAGATAGAAAAAGAGAATGAAGGAAAGAGAACAAATAGTTATATATAGGCTGAAATGATTTATAAATAAAAATAAAAGAAAAACTAAATTTAAAAATACCATTTGCTTAGATATTCAACATTTGTGATTTGAGTAGATTATATATTTACACTTGTTAATGAGGCCTTAGGATAATAACACCTGTCTCTATAGTTATTTAATGTAACTACACTTGTAATAACATAATTTTTATTTAAATGTAAAGTAAAAAGTCCTTTCTTAATTCACTAATTATGAATACTTATTTAAATGCATATGAATTCTTAAAGAAAATATAAATAAAACCAATTATATTCATAAATAAAAGTTTATACATATATTTTAAAATCCAAAACAATTTAAATATCTATCTTTTGAATTTCAAAACTTTAAATTCAAATTCAAATCATATTCTAAAATCCAATTTTAAAAAAATCAAGCTATATATATACATATATAACTACACAAATTTAATTTGAAATAACATTTCTATTTTATTAAAATCTATTTGTAAAAACAATACATTGTTAATATTGTTTGAAAATAAAAAATTCTATATTCCTTAAAATCTATTTATCTGTACATTTATTATTATCATTTAAAAACAACAATTTACCAATTTGAAATGATTTACAAAAGAAATTATCTCTTTATTATAAATTACTTATCTTACTAAATGAATTAATATATCATATGTTAATTTGTATTTTAAACTTATATATATTTCAAATCATATTTATCAAGCTATATTTTAAAATAAAATAAAAAAACATTTTTTTGTTAATTAATTTAAATTTACACTTAAGCTAAAATAAATTTAAAATAATTAAACATTTACCTTAAGTATTTTTAAAACCATATAGTTATTTATTAAATAGCTTTGAAAAGTTATATATTAAATAAATCATAATTTCAAAATTACCAAAAATTTTAGAATTTAAAAACATGCTTTATTTGTTAAATTAAAACAAAGCTTATCTATTTACAATATATACAAATATATATACATTATAAATAGAAAACAATTTATTAGCTTTGCAAAGATAAAATTCACCAATTAAATATTTATTGCAGGAAGATTATTAAATCAATTCAAATTTTATTAAAAAGATTATCAAATCAAATTTAATTTTTAATACAGATTATTAAATTGATATTGTCCAAAATTTCGGGTCATCACACTGATTTAAAGAGATATCCTTATTCCCTAAACCGTCTTTGAAGCAATGCATCCTCTCTAGAATAATATGTCACTTTAAACAGTTGTGGATTCATATCTCCTGCGTAGTATAAGAGCTAAAATATCGCACTTAGATCCATTAATTAGTGTTGAAATTTATAAAAGCTACTTCTTTAGGATTTCATCTCCCATCCTCGTTCATTTTTCATTGTCATCATCATTCCTTTTCTGCTTCAACTTTTTTCTTTTTACTTTTTTTATAAAAAATATTGATTGATACCGATTATTTATTCAATTTTGCTTTTAGTTGACACTTAGTCGAATTATCCTTTTCGCTTTTACTTTCTAGTCAATTTATACACTAGACTTCTCTAAGGTCTTGCAATTTTAACTTCCTCCATGCGTTATTGACATCGCTACCAACTCTCAATATCAACACTGACCATTCGGCGCCAATTTCCAGCATCAATTTGAGCATCATCAATACATAAGCACTCACAGTCAATTCACATGATTTTTAAATCGATTTTCCAATTCAATACCATTTTTTGCACCATCTTTGATCTGAGGTGGGTGGTCGCCATCACTTTATGGTTGCCAATGCCTTTTAGTGACCCCTGATGCACATTTGACCATATCCCTATACTTATTCTTCTCCCTACACATAGCAATGACCCATGGGAAGGTTTAACTCGAGAATCCTAGATTTTCTATGGTCGATCCCAAGCTGCTACAGGTTGGACTCCAAGCTCCTTTCATTTTCAAGTGCTTGGTGCCAACCTCTGGTTTTCCAAGGCTTGACATCGAGTTTCCTATATAGCCATAGAGTTTGCCAATTTATTAAATGTTTTTAAGTAAGTTTTAATTTTCATTGATTCTTAATCAAGTATGGATTTGTGGTATGGTTTGGATAGGACGGTTTCAAGGAGTAGTCACATCGAACATGTTTCAACGCCTAAAGGAATCAAGCATCAATGCATTGAGTCAAGTATTTCACTCTTGTGTCCCTACAAAGAAAATTCTATGTCGCTCCTCTAACTCCACACTATTTTTAACGTAAAAAAATTAATTAAAATGCCAAAAAATGTGCTACAACTAATTTCCAAGATTAAAAAGAGTGGATTATTGATATTATAATTTAAACCTTTCAAAACTATAGAAAAAAAAGAAAACCTCATATTGAAATACATCAACATAAATGTTCGTTAACTAAGTAATGCAGTTATCTTACAGCATCATCATAATATTTACATCTCAATGCATCGATTATCATTAACTCATTAATGATAAAATAATGGTATAAAAGGATGTACCGATCAGCTATCCATAATATAGCATGCATCCACCTTTCCATTCCCTCTTCTGCTCCTACCTACAACTTTAAAACCGTATAAATATATAAAAAATAAAGGGAAAAAGGTTTGAACTATTTTTGGACAAGAACTAACTCTATAAACTATGACCATAGGCTCGATAGCTATTGCATGCGAAAAGACTGTCTACGTATCTCTTTTTGGGGATTTACGTACATAGTTCTGTTTCCTGCTCTTCTCCTGCATCCAAATAGTCATTAGCACATAATACCCATAACATCCATGCAACCAATGCAACCAGTATAACTATTTCAACCAATGCAATCATGGTAATCATTGCAACAAATGCAATCCATGTGATCGTTACAACCAATGCGATTAATGCAAGCAGGATACGTACTCCTACTAAACCATTCCAATCAATCATTGTAAATATAGAATAAAAATGACTATAGCACAATTAGACATTAAATTTTACAATTATTTGACAATGCACAATGTCAACCACAAATATTAAACAAGCAATCAGGACATACCTATCTCAACTACTAATTATCAACTATTAATAATACACCATCATTGCAAGTATAAACCAATCAAATGTGTACTAAACCATAATTAATTACACAAGCATGGTAATAATGTAAAAATATCACAAACACATCCAAATACGATCTCATTATCATAAAACAACATATACGATAAATAAAATCAACCACTAACACATATTACATCCATTGGAAATATCATATATACAATCGTTTCTTTGTCTTATGTATAAAATTAGTTTATTTTAAAAGCACTTTTTATTTATCACAAGACAATAATAATTCTCCCAAAAATGATAATTTACTTCAAAATACTTTATTGTAATCTCATTACTTCAATCTCCTAGGCAGCCCATCTATAAAGTCCATCGATATACGCTCCTACTTCCAAGTCGGCACCTCTAATGGAAATAACAATCCTTCGGCCTTCACTTCTTAATTTTTCCCATAACCTTCTCGTCCGTCCAAAATCCTCCATTCATTTCTTTACCTTGATTTTGTGTCAATCCCACCATCTCCTTTTCCACAATGCCAGGAGTTTGTAGCAGGGCCATTTCAACTATCACCTCATAAGTGGCACCTACGGGTACTTGGATCAAAGTTAGCTCCCTTGACCCTTCAACAAACTTCATTGCCTTCTTAATGGAGGTATCAATCAAACTCAACCCGAACATAGCTAGCTCCAAGTACTTATTGGTATATTCCTTCAACATGGAGCCTCCCTGCCTAAGTTGTATTAACTTCTCATTTGCAAACTTACTTTACCTCTGGACATGAATTGCGACTCAAAGCGGGTTCTAAATTCTGCCCAAGTAATTCTTTCCTTGGCATTCTAATCAGCTACTGTAGTCCAGCAATTCTAAGGCCTCTTTTTTTAAAATTCCATATAGCCATCCTCCTCAGATCTGGTCTTTCCATCTAAACTCCCAAAATGCACGTTCACAGTCATTTATCCAAGCCATCATCTCTACGAAACCTTCATCTAGTGGGCGAGATGCTGCTTCAGCATGCAGGGCAGTGGGTATCACTGGTGATGCTTGTTCAGGAATGAAAAAATGCCTTACATGCCTTAGATATTGCTTGAACCATTCGGGCATCGCCTTGATTGTAGGTATCTCTTGGGTGGAGTGGTTCCTAGCCTTATAGAAATGATTTAAGCCATAATCAACTATCTATAAGTTTAAATTTTCAGTTACAACTTCCTAAGATGGTATTATACGTTGAAAATAAAAAATTTCCTAGTGTGCTTGCATATGTTCAAATAAGTATGTGTGTGTATATGTATATGTATATCTGTGTGTGTATTAGGGATTTTGAAAAATACTTTCAAAAATAAAAGGAAGCACTCTGACTACCTATTCTTGTTGTTTGAGTAACCTAAGCTCTGATACCAAATGTAACAATTCACCACAAAATGAGCCTTTTTTGACCCAATAAAAGTCCATCGTACCATAGATCCATTCCAAAGATGGCTGTCGGTTGGTAAATTTGATACAATGAACAATACTCAAAGCTATCTCTCTTATGGTTTTAAATCTCTTGTATCTGATTAGAGATCTCCTTCGCACACTTAGACAAAACGAGACATCAAATTTCCTTCATATCTCCCTAACACTCATCTCGTCCGATATATTCAAATCTCACCCAAAATATGGATCAAAATCTCAATCTGAGGTCTCACCCAAAATCATATCCTTTCCTTCTTTGAATAATTTTTTTTTCATTTTCATATAGATTCAATTGAAAATACACAATTTAATTACTATTTACTAACCCTTTAAAAATATTTTTCCTTTCCTTTTTATACTAATAAGTGATAACAAAGACTTCATTTCATTTTTATGTTCAACTAAAAGTTACTATTCAAACATTAACAAATAAATTAAGTTAATGAAGCTACTGTTCTTCTTCAAAACATTAATTTCAATTCTTTTTTCTATGCAAATAAAGTGCATTACAATTGTTATTTTTATTTTGAAAATTATAGTTGTTTAATAAATCACTAAAACGGCAATTTTAGACATATAAATTACTTCAACATATTCCCAGCGCGTACTTTTGTTTGCGCAAAAAATGGGCAAACACCTCAAAGTCGTATGATTCCGGTGATTTTAAGTCGTTTTTATTGATTTGGGTGATTTATGCAAATATATAAAAAGAAGGGACTAAACTGTAAAAGACACACAGATTTATAGTGGTTCGGCCAGAACGTGCCTACGTCCACTTTATATGTTATTCTCCTTTTTTATATGTTATTCTCCTTTTTCCTTTCAGATTACAAGTACAAAGCTTTGATTACAAGTAACTGAAAGTTGTTTGAAAGTTCTATCCGTGCTTGAGCTCTCAAACTTGTCCTCCATTGTTGTACCCCTGCCCCTCTATTTATAGAGTGAGGCTGGGGGCAGGGGTCCTGGATGTATATAGCTGCTGGTGGGCCTGGGCTGAAGCAATCTAGCCTAGCACATCTGGTTCGGCGGAGCTTGGTTCGGTCGTAGCTGGGATGGTTGGACCGGTGGTAGGTTGGTCCGGTGGTAGGTTGAGTGGAGTGTTGGTCCGGTGGTAGGTTGAGTGGAGTGTTGGTCCGGTGGTAGGTTGAGTGGAGTCTGGTTCGGTGTGGGTTGGTTCGGTGTGGGTTTGGATCGGTGGAGCTTGGTCCGGTGGAGGTGATTCGGTGGAGCTCGTTCGGTAGTACATGGAAGTGTGGTTGGTTCGGCTAGGAAGGGAAGTGGAGTTGGTTCGGTGATGAGTTGGGAATGCCGAATGCTTCTATATTTGGGAGTGCCGAATGAGCTCTTGTATTGGGAACGCCGGATGAACCAAGGCATCTTGAATGCCGAATGAGACTTCGCTCTACATTGCCGAATGAAACTTTAAACCTTTGATACCGAATGGACTTTTATACTTGAGTCATGAGTGAAACCCCAGACTTATATACACTTTCTGGCTGCTTCTTCTTGGTTCGGTCGTGGTGGAAATGCACACAACATTGATATTCCAGTTTTGACCAAAAATGGGATAACACTTTGCCCCCCAAAACATGCCTTGCGATAGGAAGGCGTGTTTTGTAATGCCATGAGCTGGATGTTCACATCCTGTTGATGTCCTTGCGGTAGGAATGCGTGTTTTGTAATGCCATGAGCTGGATGTTCATATCCTGTTGACAACCTGTAAAGAGCTTTATATTTTATATGGCCCCAAATGACGACCGTTCGGGATCAAGTTATTTGGGATGAAGCGCGGCCGTTCATGGTCAAGCGCCTAACTTCAAATGGCGACCGTTCGCGATCGAGTCATTTGAGGTGAAGTGCGACCGTTTGCGGTCAAGCGTCTAAATCCATGCGACGATCGTTCGAGATCGAGTCATTTGCGGTGGAATGTGATCGTTCACGGTCAAGCGCTATACTTCAAATGACGACCGTTTGGGACCGAGCCATTCGAGGTAAAGTGCGACCGAGCCCGGTCAGAGGGCGGACCTCAAATGGCGACCGTTCGCGATCAAGCCACTTGGGGTGAAATGTGACCGTTAATGGCCGGTGCCGTTCGCGGCAAAAGATGAAATGGGACCGTTCGCGGTCAAGCGCCTTACTTCGGATGACGATCGTTCGAGATCGAGCCATTCGTGGTAAGGTGCGACTGTTGGCGGTCAGGGGGTGGACCTCAAATGGCGACCTTTCGCGATCGAGCCATTTGTGGCGAGATGAGTTGTGCTGTTCGAGGCGAGTTTGTGACTGTTCGAAGTCGGGTGCCGTTCGAGGCGAATTGTGACCGTTCGAGGTCGGGTGCCTTTCGAGGCGAGTTGTGATCGTTCGCGATCGGGTGCCGTTCGAGGCGAATTGCGACTGTTCGAAGTCGGGTGCCGTTCGAGGCGAACTGTGACTGTTCGAAGTCGGGTGCTGTTCGAGGCGAATTGTGACTGCTCGAAGTCGGGTGCCGTTCGAGGCGAGAAAGTGTGCCCAGGAGGGCTTGGGGTGCCGTTCGAGGCGAGAAAGTGTGCCCAGGAGGGCTTGGTATTACTGATGCCAGGCTCACGTTCGAGTGGGTCCTTGGATCGTTTGTGTGCCTATTGGAGGCGAGTAAGTGTGCCGGGGGGGCTTGGTATTGTTGATACCAGGTTCACGTTCGAGTGGGTCCCTGGATCGTTTGCCAGATTTCATGTTCGGGGGAGTTTCTGAATCAAATACTTTGGCGGTTCATCGCCATACAAGAGGTGCTTGTGGACCGTTCGCGATCCAACGGGCATACGAGTAAATTTGCAAATATCAAAGCAATAACCATACGAATTCCACAACAGGAATGTCCAAGTCAAGATCAAAGCAAGAGCAAGACGAGGATGTCAAAGCGTAAATTCTTACTATGGTGCGGTCAGTAGTCATTCAGAGCATGCCTATGGATCGTGCGCGATCGCTTACATGTGTAAATGATCTAACCGTGTTAGTGAGAGGTTTGCGACTTGTTCATCTCTTTCGACCTACCCCCCCGAGTTCAGGAGGGAATTTTACCTGCCCCCTGGATGAGCGTTCATTCCTTACCAGGTTGCTCAGAGGCCACTATCTCTCTCTCTGGGATTGGATCAACATGCTCCAAGTGTGGTGCCCCCATGCAGGATCGATGCCTGATTAGCTTCTAAAGAAGCCTCTTGATTTTCCTTCATGTTCACATCTCTCTGGCCTTCGCCTTCTGCTTGATTGTCTCGCCATGACTCTTCCAATCTGAATCTCTAAACTCTCATATTCAAATTCCAAAAGGTAGAATCCTTGAGTTCAATTCTCAGCGAAAGCACCAAAAATGTTTGCGCAAAAAATGGGCAAACACCTCAAAGTCGTATGATTCCGGTGACTTTAAGTCGTTTTTAGTGATTTGAGTGATTTATGCAAATATATAAAAAGCAGGGACTAAACTATAAAAGACACACAGATTTATAGTGGTTCGACCAGAACGTGCCTACGTCCACTTTATATGTTATTCTCCTTTTTTATATGTTATTCTCCTTTTTCCTTTCAGATTACAAGTACAAAGCTTTGATTACAAGTAACTGAAAGTTGTTTGAAAGTTCTATCCGTGCTTGAGCTCTCAAACTTGTCCTCCATTGTTGTACCCCTGCCCCTCTATTTATAGAGTGAGGCTGGGGGCAGGGGTCCTGGATGTATATAGCTGTTGGTGGGCCTGGGCTGAAGCAATCTAGCCTGGCACATCTGGTTCGGCGGAGCTTGGTTCGGTCGTAGCTGGGATGGTTGGACCGGTGGTAGGTTGGTCCGGTGGTAGGTTGAGTGGAGTGTTGGTCCGGTGGTAGGTTGAGTGGAGTGTTGGTCCGGTGGTAGGTTGAGTGGAGTCTGGTTCGGTGTGGGTTGGTTCAGTGTGGGTTTGGACCGGTGGAGCTTGGTCCGGTGGAGGTGATTCGGTGGAGCTCGTTCGGTAGTACATGGAAGTGTGGTTGGTTCGGCTAGGAAGGGAAGCGGAGTTGGTTCGGTGATGAGTTGGGAATGCCGAATGCTTCTATATTTGGGAGTGCCGAATGAGCTCTTGTATTGGGAAAGCCGGATGAACCAAGGCATCTTGAATGCCGAATGAGACTTCGCTCTACATTGCCGAATGAAACTTTAAACCTTTGATGCCGAATGGACTTTTATACTTGAGTCATGAGTGAAACCCCAGACTTATATACACTTGCTGGCTGCTCCTTCTTGGTTCGGTCGTGGTGGAAATGCACACAACATTGATATTCCAGTTTTGAACAAAAATGGGATAACAACTTTAAAATCCAAGATGTCATTACGAGATGTAACCTGAGATACACTCATCTCGTCCGATACGAGATAGCTTGCATGAAAATACCGAGATGAAACATAACCGAAATTCAAAATTTAAAACCTTAGTCTATTTATGCTATCGGAATCTCAAAGTGGAAAGGATAAAATATAATATCAGAAATATGTACTCATTCCACAAAAAATCAAATACAATATATCATCTCAAATATCCAAAATACAACATCCCAAGATAACAACATGTCTGAAACTGGATATATCAAAATATATCCAAAACATAAGTAGGTAGATAACTACCACAAGTCCTTGCCTCCGCCTTCATCCTCTCAATCGGCATCTCTCCCATAACTTATTTGTTATAATAGGGAGGGGGTTAGAACAACAATGTAGAGTAAATGAAAATCTCAAGTATTATCATAATAGTATTTAGGTAGTATAATTTAGATAAGTAATATGTCTTATGGATCCTAGCAATATCCTACATGAACAACTGTAATCCAGAAGGCTCTTCCAGTCCGACTTTATAACTTACACTCTTCCAATCCAACTTTATAACCGACCTTCAACGGTAAGCTAAAGACCCTTCTCAGTCCCACCCAACTACCGTCAGGTATAACTTAATAATGTGAGAGAAAGTATCTGAGCCACTTAATACATCTTTAGTGGGAATTTGGTAAACTATGACCATTTATTACCTATAATCTGGGCAGGTCGTCGTTATTTATTACTTAACCCAAGACAGCCCTTCTCAGGTACTTCCTAACTGACATAGATTGAAATCTCATAGGTCACTTAACACTCTTTATGGAAAGAGACAGACCTTACCATAGCCACTTAATAGCTCAATCCTGAAGCGGACCCCTCTAGAGATTTCTTTACTACCGCATCGAAACGATAACCCCCCCTCCCCCATTTAATACTTCTTAAGTACTAAGAAGGCAAAACTTACAACAACCACTTAACAGCCCCAACCAAGAAACAAATTCTATGCATTATGATTCGTAACCCAAACTATGACATCTTACATTAGTCCAACTATTCGGGGCACTAATAGCTGGATAAACTGGGCAGACTTACGCTCCAGAATTGGGACTAACCTAACGTCCTCTATGGATAATTATTGTAGACGATGTCTCGCATCAGTCCTAAAGTCACATTGCTGATAGCTAGATTAACTGGGTAGATTTTTATGTGCTTTTAACCGACCTCGTATCCCTATAACTCATTCATAATTCCACTCTCCTGACATACTACCATATATACCTCACTGCCTTTTGCATTAAAGCCGTATAAGGAAAACCCTGTATTCCTCCTTTAATTATGGATTAATTCTTGTAATTATCCTTAATTTCCTTCCTGTGGGTTTAATGGTAATTACTAACCTATTCATACTACGCAATTAGTATATTATTAACTATATGTTAATTTATATTTATATGCTAATATAAATATATATATGTATGTATATGTATATGTAAAAGCACATACTTATGCAATTTAGCCTAACTAAATATTCCTAAGTGTGCGTAGATTTTTGTTTCCTATGGTATTATTTTAAATGTTAAAATTTCTAATTTATACAAGTCTAACTCTATATAATAATTTATAAATTAGCTAATATCCTTAGCCAAATAATAGACTTGCATAAAAAATTAGAATCAAATACCAAACTTATTTTATATTAATATAGTAGAATCATCATCTCCATTTTAAGAATTACAGTTCAAACCTTTTATATTCTATTCAACTTTTACATACACTCAATTGAATTAAAAATGGAATTCATATCTAAACTACAAAAATAGGCAGTGCAAACTTTGAATAAGAGAATTCATAACTTACACACTATTTCCTAACTTATTTTCCTTTTAGAATCTTTTAGCATATCAATAGAGCAAATTTGAAAGTGGAATAGAATATAAAATATCCAACTTGTAATGAAAAAAAATTCTACTATTTTAATATAAAACAACTAATATTCTAGTTAACTTAAGAATTTTACTAAATGTGGAAAACAAAGGTTTCCACTCACTGAGAATTTACCTGCCTTCCTTTGGATTTGCTTCACGCTTAGTACTAATCTCTCATTCAGACTTCTTTTTGAAATATATAACAATTGGATTATTTATAAATTAGATTCAGAATTCGAGGATTAGATAAGGATAAAAATAGAAGAATGAATCTAACGACCCTGACTCAACCTTCGAAAGTCAGCACCGAATACGACACCCGTATCCAAATGCCACAGATCCAAACGTCGAATCTGGTTCGCCGGAGCTTATAACACATTAAGTACAACACAGCGCAAGAAAAAGAATATATCAATATACAACATCTGATAACTGATACAACTGAATGATACAATGAACATACATCATAGATATGATATAAGACAATAGCAGCGGAAATAAAAGATAACACCAGCAGCGGAACAATATCTCCAATATGGTCTTCAAGTGAGAACTCCAGTACTGGTAATCTCCATCTCCAAGGCACCAATCAAGAAATAGCTCGAACTCCCAATACGAAGCATAAAGATAAGCAAGTGCAATCCTAATCCAAAGACTGAACTAGCTCCAGATAATCTACTAATCCTGACTATCTAAAAAATCCAACCCTAGACTGCCCGTGTGCGAAAATTGTAGGCACCCAGAGTTTAGGAAAGGAACAATAAACTCCAGGTCAGTCGTGGGACTGGTATGAGCAAACAAAAACATTTGGTTTTTAAAAACAAACAAAAGAATTTTAAATTTGAAATTCGCAATCTTTTTAGAAAATGAAACCACCAAAAGGCCTCCTGGGCCTGTGCAGTCAATTCCCTGCTTTTGCCCCGCTATATCTGCGATATATCCCGTAGCGGTCTTTTGGGGCTACGATTTTTCAACATAGCGTTTCAATATAGCGGATCCGATAATATCGGATATATTGAGGCAATAATCCGCTATTTTATCAATTTTGTTGCCCCGCTATTTTTTTTACTTTTGACAACGCAATTTTTTTTTACTTTTCCAAAGCAGAGCCGAAATTATCTTTCGCTATTTTACATTCACGTCAGTAGCCGAGCCCTAAATCAAAATTTTCAAATTCCGAAATAATGGCTTTCTCAAATTTTCATCGTTCTGTTATCGCTGCCACTCTCTTGTCGTCGTGCTAATTCCGTCTCCAAGCATCTACTTTCGCCTCTTTCTTCTAAGTTCTATCACCTACTTTGTTCGATTGTTAGTTGCAAGCCTATAGCCCATCTTCGCCTCTAATCCACTGTGAGGTAATAGAAACTTAGGGTTAGTTCTTCAACTTTTAGTTTTTAGTTTTTAATTATACAGTAGCTATGATTTGATTATGAGGTTGTTGTTACTTGCTGTTCTACTCCTACTGCTGTGATTTCTATACGTTTATTTTTTTAAATTTCAGTCAATCATCCTTTTATTTCAATCATCCTTTGATTATGAACCGATTCTTCTTTGATTATGAACCGATTATGAACCGATTCTTCTTGCTGGTTTATTTTTTTAAATTTCATCCAGCAATCATCCTTTTTTTCAATCATCCTAAAGCTGGTTTATTTTTTTAAATTTCAGTCAATCACTCTTTGATTATGAACCGATTCTTCTTGCTTGCTGTTTTTAAAAAAAAATTGGGCAAGTTAAATGAAATATTATATAGACCAATTATATTATAAGCGATTTATTGCAATACTAATAGTTTATGTTATGTTGTTAATTGAAATATATATATATATATATATATATATATATATTTTCCATTCAGGTATGTATTTAGTCAATTCGAATAATCCACCCGGTGCAGCATCCAACATTTTAATGATAAACTCTTCTGATCCAGCGTGGGAATGGGGTGAGTGTCGAGATCCAAACAAAAGACAAAATGTTTGGTGCAAGTTATGTAACAAAGTGGTGTCAGGAGGAATTTCACGTTTGAAAGCACATCTTCTTGGCATCAAAGGAAATTATACTCCATGTCCATCGGCAACTATAGAAATTAAAAAGAAAATACAAGTCTCGATAGATGAAAATAGAAAGAAAAAAGCTACAAAGGCTAGAATTCGTAGTATTCTTGAAGAGCAAGATGATAATGAAGATATTGTTGAAGAACAAGAAACTTTTCATGCAAATAATGAAAATGTTGGTACAAATAAGAGAAATAAACATACAAATGTTAGTGGTCCTCTTGATCTTGTCATGGAGCAAACAAAACAATCATCTCTTGATAAAACCAATCCTCATAAGCAAGCATTAAAGAAAATTGCATGGAAATTTTTTTCTAAATGGGGATACGAGGTGGGTTTACCATTCAATGATGTGCGTACATCAAGCTTTGATGATATGATTCATGCTATTGGTGATTATGGAAGAGGTATTATTATTATTAATATAGTAATTATATTCAACTTATATAACTTTTCTTAGCAAATGTTCACTATCAATGGTTGTAATATTATTTAGGAATGTCCCCACCAAGTTATCATCATTATTGCGTGACCTTATTGAAGGAAGTATTGGATGAAACAAAGGAGTTTGTCCAATCTTTTAGAAAACATTGGGAAATTTATGGATGTTCTATAATGCCTGATTTTGGACGGATACCAAAAACCGATGTTTGATTAATTTTTTGGTTAATTGTCCGAAAGACACAATTTTCTTAAAATCGATAGATGCAACCAATCATGTTAAAGATGCTAATCTGATAGTAGAAATGATAAATGATGTGATTTCATTTGTCGGGGAAGAGAATATAGTTTCATCAAGTTTCTTTATCTTTTTCACTTTATTTTAATGTAGTGAATAACATAACTCTTTCATATTCGTTAACAGTTTCAAACCGACAATGGATCTAACTATAAGCTAGCTGGAGAAATATTAGAACAACAACATCCAAATTTATTTTGGTTGCCATGTGCGGCACATTGCATTAATCTAATGCTTAAAGATATTGGAGAACAAATGGAGAAGATAAAATCCACACTAGCTAAAGCAAAAATTATGGTTGGATTTATTTATAATCGAGCAAGAGTGCTAGGATGGTTTAGAAAGTTGAGCAATGGGAGAGATTTGCGTAAGTCTTGTCTAACTAGATTTGCTTCTTCATTTTATACAGTAAAAAGCATGATGGAGAATAGAATACATGTGCAAGTGTTATTTGTCTCTGAAAGATGGAGAAAAGGTTCTTTCTCGTCAATTGAAGATGGTAAAAAGGTCGAAAGAATTGTAGGGAGAAAATTATTTTGGGACAATGCTTTGTATACTTGTCAAATAATGAGTACCAATGTTGATGTATTAAGGTTAGTCGATAGAGAAGAGAAGCCATGTATGGGATATATATACGAGGCCATGAGTAGAGCTAAAGATATTATAGAGAAAAATTTGGGCAATGATCATAGAACATGCACACGAGTTTGGAATATCATTGATAATAGATGGAGCGATCAGTTGCATCGACCACTTCATGCAGGTATGTGAATGACATTATTTCTTTTATTTCAAGCAAAAATTTATATTACTTAATTACTAATATATCTTATATTATGAAGCTAGATATTATCTAAATCCTGGCGTTTATTACAAGAAAGCTCAAACTCAAATTGAAACCAATAGCGTTATCAAAGCAGGCCTATTTAAATCAATGGAGAGGCTTATTTCGGAATCTGAGGTTGATATAGCTATGCATCAGTTGCGAAACTATAGAGATGCTACAGGTACATTTGGAATGAAAAGCGCCATAAGTCGTAGAGATAAAATGCAACCATGTAAGTTATGAAATTTTTATTTAAAGTCAAGTGATTTAGAACATTTGCACACTATTTTATATTTACTTAAAATTGTAGACGAATGGTGGATGCAATATGGAAGCGACACACCAAGCCTAACGAATTTTGCAATCAGAGTTTTGTCACAAACATGTAGTGCTTCGCCATGTGAACGTAACTGGAGTGTGTTTGATAATGTAAGTGCTTGCTTATGACTGTTTTATTCATTACATATGCTTTTTTTTCATTACATATGCATTTTTCTCATTGGATATGTTGTTTCTATACCCATTGCATAAGCTTTTATTTTTCATTGCATATGCTATTTTTTTCCATTGCATATGCTGTTTTTTTTCACTGAAGATGCTTTTTTTTGCATTGTAGATGCTTTTTTCATTGCATAGGTTGCTTTTGTTTCAGTGCAAATGCTTTTTTTCCATTGTATACGCTATTTTTTCCATTGTATATGCTATTTTTTCATTGCAGATGTTTTTTTTGCATTGCAGATGCTCAAATTTTTGTTACATGTTTAATTAGTTATCAGTATTCGCATATGCCAAGCATGTGCAATGCAATGCCAAGAGTTTGCAAATGCCTTGCCTGGCATTGCAATCGCCTAGCATTGCAATCGCCTGGCATTGCAAATGCCTGGCATGGCATTTGCATTGCCTGGCATTGCAAATGCAAATGCCTGGCATGGCATTGCAATGCCTGGCATTTGCCAGGCATGGCATTGCAATGCCTGGAAAATGCCAGGCATGGCATTGCAATGCCTGCAATGCCTGCAAAATTCCAGGCATGGCATTGCAATGCCTGGCATTTTCCAGGCATGGCATTGCTGATGCTTTGCAATGCCTGGCAAATGTCAGGCATGGCATTGCTGATGCTTTGCAATGCCTGGTGAATGCCAGGCATGGCATTGCAATGCCCTATGCAACCTGGCATTGCAAATGCAAATGCCAGGCATGGCATTGCAAATGCAAATGCCTGGCATGGCATTGCAATGCCTGGAAAATGCCAGGCATGGAATTGCCAATGCTTGCAATGCCTAGCAAATGCAAGGCGTGGCATTGCAATGCGAGGCACTTGCAATGCAGGCATTTGCACTAGCATATGTAAATGCAACTATGCAAGGCATATTCAATGCCTGCATATGCGAAATGTGCAAATGGATATTTCTTTTCTTGTCTTTTTTTAAATTAATGTGAAACTAACATCTATGTCTTTATGTTCTCTTTTTTCAAAATTACAGTTGCATTCCAAGAAGAGGAATTGTCTACATCAAGAAAAACTGAACCATCTTGTTTACATTCAGTACAACCAAAAGTTGGAGAGAAGATTCAAAGAAAGACTTGCCGATGGTAGTAGTGATCCAATTCTTCTAAAAGATTTTGATGAATGTGATGAATAGATTATTCCAAGTGAGGAAGAACTTCTAGATTCCATAATGGAAGGCGATGATCTCACATTGAAGCAAGCTCATGTGATAAGGAGTGGAGATGAAAATGAAGGTCCGAACACTAGAAGTCATGTAAGGAGAACATTGTTTGCCAATGATCATAGCGAAGAAGATCGAGATGTCGAGTTGGAACTTGGAGAATTAGATGGACAAGATCTAGGGGAAGACGATGAAAATGAATTAATTGACATTGACATATAAGTTTGCAGTACACCTTAGATTATTGTGTTTTGGAGGATCTACATCTTTAGATGAAAACTAATCTATGTGGATTTTGGCATCTATTGTTTTTGCATTTTGCTTGATGCCTTACTTTTAAGTTTTATTGTAAGTTGTAACTTCAAAATTGGTGTAACAATGAGATATACTATTGGTTACTATAACTAGTTCTAACTTTTAAGCGTCAATTTTGTTTACTTGTTCTTTTCTCATTTCGATTACTTAAAGGAATGTATCTATTTATGTTTTTTTTCTAATCTTCACTAGAATCATTTGATAGGCTGATGTATGTAGAAAACTTAATAATAACGCGCACTGACAAAAAATTTGTAGTATAATTGCTAGTTTTATGAACGCTTTATCATCTTTTATAATATATTAGTAGAAATTTTTGCGTTATTAAAAGTCGTCTGCTATATCCCGCTATATCCTCGATATATCTCCGCTACAACTTTTCACACTTCAACCGCTATGGAGCCGCAGAGCGCTTTAACTGCACTGCTCCGGGCACACACACAATGCAATCGCACACTTGGGGGAGATTTCCCCTTATGAAAGTCAAATATGCTTAATACGAGAAAAATTCTTTAATATTATTACTAATGCATAGTGTAAAACCTTTCGAAAGTATAATATTAATCTTAGCCAGCATAGGTACCATGATATTATGCCTACTATAGCTGCCATTTTAAATGGCAGGTTCTACAATTAAAACCATACAAGGCGCGTATTGTTTCGTTTGGATTTCCAACAAATGGTCAGGCTAAGGAACTTCCTACTGTCCATGGGTGCGCCTCTGGTGGGACGTCCCGAGAGCTTAATCAGCTCTCTACCAACACAAGGCCGGGTCACCTCTGTAACTAGGTAACTACTACACGAGCGTGCCATCCCTCAGTCCTTTGGGACCTTTATCCGAGCACTCGGCACCAACAACCACAAAGCAATCACAAAGTAATAGATCTGCAGTTTCCACATGAGTGAAGTATCTGGGCTCCATGCCATGATACCACCCTTTTCCAAAAGGGAATGACAAACCCTAAAGGGCGCGACCCTCATAACGTTGCTGCATCTTTCCTGTTTCGACCATTTTCGGGGTGCGAGGTCCTGATGCAGTCTCGTCCACAAAGTTGTGCTTTATACAAAATCCATGCTTTGATCAATAAATGATACACAGCAGCACTCAGCATGCCACACTACCAAATTTGGGAGTATATCACTAATAACTATCAACTACATAACCTCTGAGCTCGTACGTCTCAGAGAAGGGTATTAAGCTAAGAGAATAAATTCTCCGCCACCAAGAAGAAATGTATTTCATAGAGATCAGTTTAATATCTCAAAGTGTAATGTCGGACATACAACCATACAAGTCTGTTCCGGGTTCGAACAGAACCGAAGGCACTTCCGAAGAATCCCTCACAATCCAGGTATCCACAATCCCGATCGGACTTCCCATTACTTAGGGAATCTCTATATCATAGCTACTTGGTGCAGAGAAAATCGATAGGTTATCCTATCATTCTCGTAAATACCCGGTCTTCAACACCGGTCTTCAAATGCTATCCATATCATCGTATCACTATTCAGAATGGGTTATATGACACAAGGTCCTCTCCCTGCTAAACCGAATAATGAGCGCAATTTTTAAAAATATATGGATTGGGATTTCAGTTAAGTCACAACTTATAAAATCCAAAGCTTTTATTCAAATGGTTAAACAAATTACCATTTCAAATCTTTTAACAAAAAGATTCGTTTCACAAAGATCTATTAATATATTTCAAAACAATTTCCATTTCAATTTGGATTACCTCGATTAAATCTTTAAATAAAGATTTAACTTATAGCTTTCAAACCTGTTTCCAAAGATTTATTCATATTTGGAAAATCATTTTCATTTTCAACTTGAAATCGTTTTAACACAAATTGGAAGTTCTTATCTTATGTGAAAGCTTTTCTTATTATAAAACAAATAGTTTTCGTTTTTAGAAAAATTCAATTATATTTATACAAGTTAAAAACTTGGGTTAAATTTAAATTCCTAGAACAACGCTTTTAAAATGGTTTAAAAACCCATATAAACACATTTATAAGTTGAATAACCTTTTTAAACCATAGTTTCAAAATCATAAATTCGATTTCAAATATTGAATTCAAATTTAAATTAAATTATTTAAATTTCAAAACTCAATCAAGTTGTTCAAATAACTTTTTTTTTGAAATTCATTTTCAAAAGATTTCAATTCCAAAACTATTTTGGATTCAAAAATTCAATCTTCAAAACCATTTCAAAATCTGTGACTTAACCCATTTCCACATGCAATCCATGTTTGTGCGTATAAGTGTGGTCTAGGGGTTTTACACAATAGAAGTGCAACATCATCAATCAGCACAGATTCAAATACAGCAATATATTTGATAAGCAGTATAAACTATAACGCTTATATCTGATAAGCGGTAAAAACCATAACACTTATATTTGATAAGCGGTATAAACTATAACGCTTACCTTTTATTCACAAATCACATGTATATATCACAGATAATAAATTACATCAAACACAGCTCAAATCAAAACAGAACATATCGGGGTGTCAAACAATTCAATCACCCAATAGAATCCAAACATTCATAAGTAAGAGTAATCAATTATATGATTAACTCAAATCAGATTAATTACTTATGAATTACTAATCCTGCTTAATTAACATTAATGAATTACAAATCATTTTGATTAATTATTCTTTAATCATTTCTTAGTTAACCATTAATAATTAATTAACCTTTAATTATAATTCATTAACTTTTAATTATCAAATAATTAACCTTTTCATTAATTATCTTTAATTTATTAATTAACCCATGATTAATTAATTGCCATTAAATTAACTATCCTTAGTAAATTACGATGAGTGATTATTCCTAATCTTAACCAATGTTAATCACTTGATAAATCCCCTTTTAATCTCTAATTAATTACTTTTAGTTAAGTAATTATCTTTAAGAAATTTATTACCTTTAATTGCTTTCATTAGTAATTTTTAATCAACGATTTATTATCATTAATTTCAATTGATTAAGTCTTAATCACCTTCATTAATTTATGATTTCTTAATAAATTATCTAATCCTCAATTGTTAATTAATCAACTCTTAATTAGTTTTATAAATTAGTTACTTCTTAATTTAAATTACCTTAATTACATTGATTAATTATCCTTAATTAATTAACCTTTAGCTAATTACCTTGATTAATTAATCCTTAATTATGAAACAATTATCTTAAATTAATACATTAATTAGTCTTTTTTTTTGGCAAAGCCAGCGGGGTTGACTGGACCCCACCAGTTTTATTGCAACACAATAAAAGAGAACGATACATAGAGAATAGAAAAGAAAAGAAAAAAGAAAGAAAAATGAAGCAATTGAGGAAACAACAAAAAACATCAAACCCAAACATGTAACAAAATGTCAGGGAATTTGGTGTTGCAGTTCATCAATTGCCAGTGTGTGCTTCTCCTAACTTCTTGCCATAATAATTCAGTTTTCTTCCTGTGATTATCAAAAATAATTGCGTTCCTTTCCTTCCATATTACAGTAAGATATTTTTTTAAACATTCTGCCAAAATTCTGGACTCATACTTTCTCCATCTAGTAGCTTTGTATATTATACTCCAAATCATGCTAGTACCCACAGTAGTAAGGTTAACTTCAGAAATGGTACTGATTCTGGCCATTATTATTTGGAGAGCAGGGCAGTCAAACAAAATGTGATCTATTGTTTCCTCATGCAACTCACAAAAGAGACAAAAAGAGGAGCAAGCCATACCAAAATTGTTCAACTTACTTCTAGTGAGTAGGGCCTGATTAATGACTTTCCACAACATCAAGTTATCAGAAGAAAGTGAATCATCAGACCAGATCACAGAGTACCATTTGGCCGCAGGGAGTGAATCATACACTGAAATAGAATTGTAAACACCCCTGATAGTGTGAGGCTTCATGTCCCAAGCAACAGCCTCAAGTTGATGGGTAGAGCAGCAATTGGATTGGATGTCAGTCCACAATTGCCTGATCAATTGGTTACTACTATTAGGCAATAACAAATTCCCATCATGCAAATAATCATTGGCTTTAGCATCATAGTGTAAACCAGACTGTTGAACTTGAAGGTAGTCACAAAATTTTGATAGGATAAGCCCTTTGCCTGGCCAAGGGTCATGCCAGAAGCTCACTTCAGACTTTGCAGATACATGATATTGTATCAATGGGAGATATACATCTCTTAACTTCAGAATGTTCCTCCAGATCCAACTGCTGTTTTGAGGGATTCCAATGCACCAAAAGTAATTTGTCTTTATGTAATATTGCCAGACCCATTTTGCCCAAATGCTGCTTCTCTTATTAATGAGATCATCAAAATGGGTACTTATGGCAGCAAAGTTCCACATCCTAGCATTAATAACACCAAGCCCACCAAGTTTCATGGGAGTTTCAAATTTAGTAAATGAGCAAGGGATCAACTTCCTATTGTGAATACTTCCAGACCAGAAATATCTATTCATTGCAGACCTGACAAGTTGCAACTGCTTGGTTGGGAGGATAATGGACCGTGCCCAGTAAACTAAGAAGGAAAAAACTACAGATTTTATAAGGACAAGCCTTCCACTTTGTGACAGTTGCCTATTAGACCAAACACCCATAACAGATGTAATTTTATTATATAAAGGTACATAATCAGCATTTGTAATTCTTTTAGTGAGTAAAGGAAGTCCAAGATACCTCATATCATTGTCCATGCTAGAGTAGCCAGTGTGCAGATATAGGGCAGCAGCTTGAACATCACTAACTCCAGCTAATAACATGGAAGATTTTGCTTGGTTAATAGATAGACCAGTCATACAATAAAATCATTGGAGAGCTTCCATAATTCCAGTCAAGGAGGGAATATCAGGCTTAGTAAACAACAAAACATCATCAGCAAACATTAAATATTGTATTTGGAGAGTAGAGCACTTAGGGTGGTACTTAATTATCTTCTAAGAGTATCTGGAATTAAGCATAATTGTGAAAACTTCCATGACCAACAAGAATAAGTAGGAAGATATGGGATCACCCTGACGTATTCCTTTACTACTTTTGAAGTACCCAACTGGTCTACCATTCAAAACAACAGAGAAGGTTGGAGTGGAAATGCACACATATATCCATGACACAAATATTTTGGGAAACCCCATGACTGCCATGATCCTCACAATTGAAGCCCAGTGGATAGAATCATAAGCTTTAGAAATGTCGATTTTTAGAGCAGCAGCAGGTGACACATTACGTCTAGTATAACCTTTTAGCAATTCTTGGGCAAGTAAGACATTATCAAGAATGTTTCTTGAAGGTAAGAAGGCTGCTTGGTTCAAGGAGACAACAGTTGGCATTACACTAATCATTCGGGTGGCAAGAATTTTTGTGATACATTTATATAAAACATTACAATGGGATATAGGCCTGAACAAGGAGACACAAGTTGGTGGAGAAACTTTAGGTATCAGAGCAATATTAGTGCAATTCACTTCCCTAAGCAATTTGCATTTTGTAAAGAAGTTGTGGATTGCTTGACAGAATTCATGTCCAAGCACATCCCACGTAGCTGTGAAGAATGTCATGTTTAGGCCATCAGGACCTCCAGCAGATTGTTTATTCATTGAAAATAGAGTAGCTTTTATTTCATCATCAATTACAGGCCTTATAAGAGCTAGAGCATCCTGGGGTGTTATACATGGCAAGGTAAGTGTTGAGATAAGATCAAGGTCAGGGGAGAACCCAGAATCATTGCCAAGCAATGAGGAGAAGTAGTCAACAAAGGCCTAATTGACAGTATCAACGGTAGAAAAAAGGTTACCCTAGTCATCAAGAATACTAAAAATATTATCCCTGGCATGTTTGACCTATATTGCATCATGGAAGAACTTGGTGTTCCTGTCTCCCTCAACGGTCCATTTGACATGCAGTTGTTGCTTTTTCATGTTTGCTTCCAAGCATAGGGCATTGTTAACATCACTGAATAGTTTGCTTTCAACAGCGGCTGGTTGGTCATCAAGGGGATGCTCCATCATGTAATCTTGTTGCTTCTTCAACTGTTCCTTGAGTGTTGTAGAAAGTAGGCTGCCAGCTCCAAAGGTTGTAATAGCCCACAATTTAATTTCCTGCTTGATTCTTTAAAATTTCCTGCAAAACTTATACATGGGGTTACCGTAGAAAATAAATTCAGAGCTAACTTGAGAAACTAAATCAAGAAAGTGGTCATGCTTGAGCCAAGCATCAAAAAATTTGAAATTTCTCTTTTCCTTTCGCAAATGGGGACCCAGAGTTAAAATTAAGGGAGAATGGTCAGACAATATGGGTTGAGGAAGGAAGACAGACAAGGTGGGCCATTGGTTGAGTGCTTGGATGTTGCAGAAGGCATGATCAATAGTCGTGAACGTACGAACTCCACTACGACTTCTATTATTCCATGAATATTTGGCTCCTGACTTATTAACCATGATTAAGTCAGACTGTTCAATAACTAAGTTGAATGTAGCAATGTCTGCAGAGTTGAATGTGGCTAATTATTCCAGAAATTATAAATCATCTATCTTGATTCATCACTAAATCTTTATCCAAATATTTAATTAACTAACCTTATAATTAATCAACATTAACGTAAGAGATTAAGGTTAATTAAGAATTACAAGTCAATATTTCATCTTAATTTACTTTTTATTACATTATTTATTTGAAATGATAAATTTAAAAATGCCACAATTTAAATAATTTAAAGTTAAAAACCATTTAAAACATCTTACTAAAAACTTTCCTTAATCCAATACCTAAATTAAAACCATAATTTAAAACCTGAATTTAACATGTTTAAAAATTGAAATTTTTGTTTAAGGTCAAAAATACTGTTTTTTATATGCACCCGAGATTCGCTCGAGACTTTCCAGAGTAAATAACCCCTCCGCTTCGGGTTCTTCCAAAATTTCCCCTGCATCCCCTTCAACTTCAAAAATTTCGTTTAAGTGTTTAAAAATACCCGGTGCGACATAAACGCACTCGAGTCTATACTCGAGCCAAACATCATCTTCCTCGACGAGTCCTTCAAGCAACCACCTTCTTCCTCAGTGACGCAAAACAAAATGCACAGGTGCACGTATTCACGTGCACCGATGATCGCCAAAGCTTCGGCCAGCCTCGCCATCGTCAATGGATTACCCATCACCTCTTGAGTCGCCACGATCACCTAAATCACCGAGAACGACCACGATTTGAAAATGAGCAATTCGACCCAAATACTAGAACCAACCATCAACCTATAGTCCCTTGCACTGACGAACTTCATCAATTAGAACCCACGCCGACCAACCTACAGCCGCCTCACATCTCCACCTTTCGATCCCCCCATATGCGATGAAGTCCGATGCAATACTGATGATGCAGAAATCAAATTTCCTAACGCTGACTAAAATTTGACTTAAACCCTAGATTGCCATCTTCCAATCATCCCGATGAAATATAAAATCATCTTGTATTTTCTCGTATTCTACAATCATTTCAGCATCTCTGAAACAAATCCCAAACCGTAATTCATTCACGAAGGCCGATGATTTACAAATTACCCAAATCTATTCAACTGTGGGTATCCCGATGAATACTTCATTTAAAATCATGATTGCTTTGTCAAAATTCATCATTTACAGATATAAATCTGGCCATACAGTTAAAACTAAAAATTAAAATATTTTATTTTCTGACTTTATTTTGCCATTAACTGTAATTCTAATTTTTGATAAAGTTCCTAAATATAAACACTTGAGTTTATTTTTGAAAATAGTATTATAGTCTTGCCTTCTTTTTCCATTTGTAAATCAAAGCCTAAAATTAATTGCATGAAGAGCAGTTCAATTTTTTCTTAGTGAAACCTAAGTTTAAGTTTCAACAAAACAGTCACATGTATGTGTATACATACATTCAGTCATGCAAACAAATAACAACAAACAATTTCCACAGCATCACCAAGCAATCATCACAACATCAACTTATAGATCTAAGCTTCTGACTTAAAGAGTTGCTCACCTGGTGTTGTTTGACAGAAAGGAACAGAGAAAGGTAGAGACAAAGAACAGAAAGCAGGGTCTTGTAAAGCAGAAATTGATTTCTTTATCTTTGAATTTGATTCCCTCCTGCAACTAGTTAATAAAGTTGTTTAAATTCTTTGCCTTATTTCTTTTTTTTTTTTTTTTTTTTGCAAGGCAAGCGGGGTTAGCTGGCCCCTACCAGTTTATTGATAAAAAAGGGAAAAGAAAGGGAAAAAAACAAAGGCCACAAGACCAAACTCATGACACAATACACACACAAACAACACAGTACAACAGCACAACATAAAAAAGAAACAAGAAGCAAACAACACAAAATAAAAAAGGAAGAGCTACGTCCAGACAGCAGGGCAGTAATCACTGAAATCAAACTTACTATCACGCATACCATTCCTGAGACTAGCCTTCAATGCATTCCAAAGCTGCAGATTGTTTCTTGAATTATTCTCAAAACATCTCCGATTTCTCTCTTCCCAAACTAATCTCATGTATTTTTTGATCATAAAAAAGTGCACAAATCTATCCTTTTTCTTCCATTTAGTTGCTTTCCCAATAAGATCCCATTGAAGACTGGAATGCCCCAGATTGTGGTTATTATTCATAGAACTATGAAGCCTAGTCCATAATCCCCTAAGTTCACTACAATCAAGAAACAGATGATCCACAGATTCAGGTTGCATCTTGCAAATGACACAGATAGGATCAACTGCCATCCCATAGGACAGTAACTTGTCCTTAGTTAGTAGAGCTTTGTTTATGACTTTCCACAACATGAAGTTGTCTCTGGCACTTGAATTGACAGTCCAAATCACTTTATGCCATTTTATTGCAGGAGGAACAGGAGCTTTATCAAGCAATTTGTATACAGAGGATTTAGTGTGTTGCTTGCCATACCATAAAATTTCATCAGAGGCACTTGAAAGGTAAATGTTATCCTGAAAACTGTTCCAAACAGCTCTAATAACCTGGTTACTTGAATAAGGCATCTGAAGTTTACCATCATGTATGTAATCAGAAGCTTTAGCATTAGCACTAATACCAGATTGAACAATTTGCTGAGAGGTAAATATGTTCCCAAGTATAAGACCATTGGCCATCCAAGGAACAGACCAAAAATTTGCAGTGCTAGAAGGAGATAACTTGACTCTGATATAAGGGGAAAGATATGGTCTTAAATTCAGCAAAGTCCTCCATGTCCAACTGCAGTTAAGTGGAACTTTCATGGTCCAGAAATGCATATTGCGTAAATTATGAATTTTAGTCCATCTGACCCATAAAGTATCTTTGTCAGCTATCAAATCATTGAGATTTGAGCTAATGGCAGCTCTATTCCAAGTGTGCATATTGAGAATTCCAAGACCACCATTGTGTTTCTGCTGCTCCATGATGGTAAAGGAGCAGGGAATGATTTTCTTAGAGAGGATAGAACCCGTCCAGAAGAATCTTAGCATAGCTTGTCTCACCATATTCACAAGTTTATTTGGAAGAATGAAAACTCTGCACCAATACACCAACATGGATGTTATAACAGACTTGATAAGGACAAGTCTACCAGCTTGTGAGAGAAATCTATTGGCCCAACAATTCATCTTGCTGCAGATTTTAACATACAAAGGCAGGCAATTGGCATTAGTGATTCTTGAGGAGCAAAGAGGGATACCTAAATAGTTCATATTATTATTCATAGTTTGGATGCCAGAGGATGCAGAGAGAGTAGTTACATGTTCAGCAGCTAAACCAGAGATAAGAATATGAGATTTGTTAAAATTGAGTTGAAGGCCAGTCATTCGGTAGAAACTCTGAAGGGTAGCCTTGATATTGTCCAAAGAACGTATGTCAGGTTTTGTGAATATCATAATATCATCAGCAAAAAGCAGTGAAGATATCCTGAGAGACTTACACTTGGAATGGAACAAAATTTCCTTGTTATCATACTTGCTATTCAACATGGCAGTCAGGACCTCCATTACAAGAATAAACAAATATGAGGAGATGGGGTCCCCTTGCCTGATCCCCTGCTTACTTTTGAAAAAACCAGAATTTGAGCCATTGTATTTGATGGAGTAGGATGGGGAGGAAATGCAGATATAAATCCAAGCTACAAAAACTTTAGGAAATCCCATCAAAGCCATAATCCTCACTATAGAACTCCAGTGAATACTATCAAAAGCTTTCTTTAAGTCAAGCTGCAACAAAGCATTCTTGGAAGCACTAGTACTTCCATAACCTTTCAGCAGTTCATGCGTAAGTAGAATATTATCAGTTATGTTCCTCTTAGGTAGGAAAGCAGTTTGATTGTTGGAGATGATTCTGGAAAGAACAGGAACAATTCTAGACGCCAGAATCTTGGATATGCATTTGTACATCACATTACAACATGATATGGGTCTAAAGGAGTCAACAGCGGTGGGAGATTGCACTTTCGGAATGAGAACTAAGTTTGTTGCATTGACTTCCAAAAGCATTTTCGATTTATTGAAAAAGTTGTGAACTGCTCTAAGAAAGTCTACCTTGATGATATCCCAGCTATGTATGTAAAATTGAACATTGAAACCGTCAGGTCCCCCACATGAATGCTTGTTCATGGAAAAGAGGGTGTCTTTAATTTCATTATCCGTAACTTTGTTCGTTAGAGCATTAGCTTCATCTGGTTTCAGTTTGGGGAGTTGCACAAGGTCAAGCTCCTCAAAAAAAGGAGTGAAATTATCTTTGTTGCCCAGCATTGATTTGAAATATTGCAGAAAGGCATGGTCGACAGCAGAGGGATCAGAATGAAGGACACCATACTCATCATGAATGTGATTGATCTGCTCCCTGGCATGTTTGATTTTAGTTGCAGCATGAAAATAAGCAGTATTGTAATCCCCTTCCTGAGCCCATTTTTGTCTTAATTGTTGCCTCTTCATTTTGCCTTCAGTTGATAAAGCTTCATTAAGTTGATCAAAGATGATTCTTTCATTCTCTGCAGCAGCAGCATCATCAGGATTACTTAGCATACAGTCTTGTGCTTGAGAGAGTTTCTGTCTTAGCTGGGAAGAAACAAGTGAACCATCACCAAACTTATTTTTAGCCCAAGATCTAAGTGCTTCTTTGGTAGCATTGGTTTTTCTGCAAAAAATGTACATAGGATTACCATAAAATTTTGTATTCCAAGATTTATTAATAATATTAGCATACTCCGGTTCATTGACCCAAGTATTATAAAATTTGAAGCTTTTTTTTCCTTTTAAAATCCACTGACCCGTGGAGAAGATCAAAGGGGAATGGTCAGAAAGGACAGGGTTGGGTAACAGAGTTGACATGGTAGGCCAAGCAGATAAGGCACTGAGATTGGCAAATGAGTGGTCAATGTTTGAGAAGATCCTAGCACCAGACCTACTCCTATTGTTCCAAGAGAATTGAGCTCCAAAGGAGGAAATAGGGAGAAGGTTTGAGTCATCAATGGCTTTATTAAGAGGGAAAATGTCTTTGGGAAGGAGAGGAGATCCCCCATGTTTGTCTTCTAAATTGTAACAACAGTTGAAATCCCCAAAGACAAGCCAAGGGTGGGAAGATTGCCTGAAAGCAGGAAGAAGGTTAAGAAAATTTTGTCTTGAGTTCTGAGAATTTTGCGCATACACAAAGGATAGGTAGAAAGAAAATTGGGAATTATTCATTTTAGCTTGGAAGTGCATAACTTGGTCAGTGTTGAGAATAGAGGTAAGGGTTATGACAGTGGGATTGTGTAACACCATAATGCGGCCATAGGAAGCTTGAGCAAGGTTGTGGTGAAGAGTCCATGTTGGTTCAATGTGCTTAGCAGCTTTTAAAGTAAGGGTTTCATTCAGCTTGGTTTCTAGCATGGCAAATAAACAGATTTTGTACTGGGAAATAAGGTATTTAACTTGGTCCAATTTATTAGTGGAATGGGCCCCTCTTATGTTCCAAGTGGCAAAGCTGTGCATCATTTGGAAAACTTTAAGGATTGGTGGATGATGTTTTTCATGCTCCTGGTTGCAGGAGAGTCTCTGGGATCAAAACTTCTTTTTGCCTTATTATGTTGTTTGAATTTTGCTGATTTGTCTCTGTTCAATAAGGTTAGATTTGGAGAAGGTGGTTTGGTAGGAGAAGATGGGGATGATTTCCATCCTGGTAAGTCACCAGTGTAAGTGTATTGATTGGTGTTGTTATCAAGTGGTCTTTTCATGCACAAAGATAGAATTTCTTTTTCCAGTGCATGTCTGAAGAATGATTCATCAGGCAAGGATAAAACAGTCTTGTCTTGGTTTTTTTCTTGCATGGTTATACCTTGCATGGATTTACTGATTGTTTTAGGCATGGTAGTATTTGTTTCCAGGCAATGGAACATAAGGGATGAACCAATACTGGAAATGTTGCATTGAATTTTTTGACTATCTGCCTGCATATTGCAATTAACTGGATCAAGTTCATTTTCTGCAATAGCACAGTGTATGTCATCTTGAATTTGTCCCTCTTCCAACTGATTCTTTTTTTTACAGAGTTCATTCTCTATGGAATCTTTGCAAACTACATAGCAATCTTCAGATAAGTCTTGATCCATCAACACATTGAAACTATTAGAGACTGGGACCTCATCCAACATTGAAACTATGGTATTTTCTCTGGTCATACTATTGGTAGCTGAAACATGCAATAAAATATTGCCAACACTTTCATTTACATTCATTGTCTTTTTTTGCTTATCTTCTGATATATTGTTTTTTTTTTCTGGCTCTATTATTAACTTATCTCCTTTATTACCAACTTTTTTCCATTCTTTCTTTTGTTTTACATTCTTCAATTCTTTGCCTTGCATAATTTCCTTTCCCTTGCTTTCATTTCTTTCTTTTTGTCTTGTTACTGCCTTTCCATTCTCCTTTGTCCCCATCATCAGGCAATCATCATTATTGTGACCAAAAACTTTACAACTAGTACATATATCAGGTCTCCATAGATATTCAACAGTGACAACTTGCTCCGATCCATCCATTAACCTTACAGGAAATTCATTCAGAAGTTCATCAAGCGGTGTAACTTCAACCATACATTTCGCGTATCCTATCCTCTCCAACTTTTCAGTTTGTGCATCCATACACATGAATGAACCAAGACGAGAAGCAAGCCAGTTGATTCCAAGATGGGACCAAGCATAAAGTGGTATATTGTGGAGTTTAACCCAAACTGGAACAGTTCTAATAGTGCTACAACTATTCCCAACTGTTTGATCCCACTGTTTAACAATGAAAATTTTGTTCCTCATGATTATTGGGTCTGATTCAATAATTTTCCTTCTATCTTCATCACAAGATAGATTGAAAAGGAACAAGAATCCATCGGATTTCACTTTGATCGAACCTTTAAGTTTCCAAATTTTTTTGAGATGAGTGATTACAGTCATATAAGATAAAGGCTTGTCAAGAAAGAAGCCCACTAAGTAATCACCCCACACTTCATTACCAGCCTTAATAACATCATCGGGTGGTACCAGGACATGTCCATCATAAATGAGGGGAACACGAACTGGGGAATGTAGACCAGCATTACGTGGTTTAACTTTGAACAGCGAATTCCATAGAGGTGAAACAAAGTTGTGAGGGGAGGAAGAAAAGAGGTCAGCAGATGGGGGGTTGGGTGGGAGAAGACGCTGGTGGGGAGCGGTGGACTGCTGAGCTGGTTCAGGCGGGGGTGGATCAGGAGGCACTGGAGGGGAAAACTGGACAGGTGGAGGTATGGTAGGAAGGACGACGGGTAAGTTTGATGGTAAGTGTCGGAAGGGAAGAGATGGGTCAGAGGACATTAAAAAAGAAAAAGTTTAAAAATTTTGAAAACTTTTCTCTTTTTGTTTTTGTAAACTTTGGGGACAGGGAGACTATGTCGCCCTGACCTTTGGTTAAGCCGGTTTTATAAGTGGCCGTGCACTATGCCTCATACTTGTGGCCGCTGGGATTCGATCCGGTGCCACTACAACTACATGCAGCAACTCCACTATGTCTTAACCACTGGACCACTAGTACTTGGCAAAACTTTGGGGACAGGGAGACTATGTCGCCCTGACCTTTGGTTAAGCCGGTTTTAAAGTGGCCGTGCACTTATGTCTCATACTTGTGGCCGCTGGGAATCGAACCTGTGCCACCACAACAAGATGCAGCAACTCACCTCATGTCGTAAACCACTGGACCACTAGTACTTCAAATTCAATTTTTAAAAAGAAGTTTACTTGCCTTTATTTACTTTCCAGGCAAAACTGAAGCTCCTCCCTTTTTTTAAAACAAATGTGTAGTTTAAATTGGTTTATTAAAACTTGATGATTTTTTTTAAAGTTACAAATTCATTAACTATAAAGTTAAAACTTACCTGCGATTGAACTTGCGCTTGTTCTTTAACTTGTTTTTAAATCTGAAATGATCAGATCTTGGTTTTGTTTTCTGATCTGGAAATTGTATCACTTGCTCTGGAATCTTAACTGTAATTCAAATCTGATGTTTGCTTTATCTTTGAATTTCTCAGGTTTGTTTGATTCTTGTTGCTTCAGATTGTAGTTTGATTGCAGAACTAAAGCTTTGCTTTCCATGTTTTTCTTAGATTAGATGCAGCTTCCTTCTTTTCTTTTGATATTTTTTCTTTGGTGTTGTAGTCTTGAAATGCCAAATATTTTTACTATTTTCTTTACAGATTTGGCTGAGATATTATATGGTTGCATATGGGGAGATGGAAAGTTTCTTTATAATTTTTAATTCCATTATTTTATCCAATCAATTACATTGGATGCCATATGTAAAAAACGATTATGAAATTTCAACGCGTGTTGATTCCTATGCTCCATCCCCTTGTATATGCTTATCATTTGTAATCTTCAAAGACAAAAGAAATTTTTATAAATTTCATATCATATTTACTTTATAAATGAATATACCTTTTATTCATCTGCATATACATATATACAATGTAAAAAAAAAAGAATTGCTTTAACTAATATTTTACACTATATAAATTACACCTTAATAATTTTAAATGCCACTTATTTTTAAAACGTTTATTTTAAATTTAATTTCATATTTCATTTCAAACTTGAAGTATAACCATTTTTGTCCATTTATACATATACACACATCTTTTGAATAAATTTAAATTCAATCTCAATATATATACAATTTTATTCATATATGCAATATACATATATGTATAAATTTTTAAATTTAACTTTTTAAAACACCCATTATTTCTAAATTTTAAACTCAAAATAAATTAGAATTTATTTATATATTATTATCACTTATTTTATTTGTTTGAGATTTGTCAATTTATTTTCAACTTAAATTTCAAAAGTTTAAAATATATTATTAATTTATATTAACAAATTTTAGGATGTTACTATTTATTTATAAGATTTTAAATATAGAATTTCAAATCCATAGTTAAATTTCAAAATCAATGTCCAAATAAACAAATATCCTATTTAAATTTTGAAAATTTGAATTAATTTACAATTTTATTCAAAAATTTATCTTAATTATCAATTTAAATAAAAAAATTGGGATCGATATAGATTCCCCCCTTAAAATATATTTCGTCCTACGAAATTTGTAAGGGAGACGAGAAAGAATAGATGATAGATAAAGAAATGATTGATCGAATTAGATCGAAATATTTATTTTGTATTCGGTTTACCCAAATCAGAATATCGATAATATGAGAATAAACTCATACAGTTATTGCACAAGATACTCGGGTCCACCGGTCTACGAATATGCATGGGCATTGATTAGTTCGAAAGGATAACTAATCGTTCGTAGAATATATCGGATCCCAGAGAATAGATAGATGGATTTAATCTTCCATAATTCTCAAACACTAGATATGGATTCCAACTTAGGTCGGAACACTCCAAAGTATATACCAACTTGTACCTCTTCGGACTTCAGACTACACAAGAAATTTCAATAGACTTTCCAATTTGGTTTTAAACGAAATCGTTTTATCGATTCAATTCATATTTAGCTTTATATTCATTAACCATTTTATTTCAATTTGAAATTTCCAATTTATTTAAAATTTCAATTTCAAATTTCAAATTCTTTAAAGTTTAGATGGAAAAACTAATAAGAAACCGATGAAGATACGAAGTAAGAATTTTCTACAACGATTCATAAGACCACCATCACACCGAAACTTCTTTCTGGAGCTATCACGAAGATATCAAAAGAATTTTTTGAAATCAAATCAAAGAAGATTGATAGAGAAAGTTATTTCCGCTGTTATAGGGTATTGACCATTTGTAGTGGTACTCCCCTGTCCCCTATCTCGTCCTCTTCTTCCACTCATACTCTCTATCAGTGGATAGCAAGAGAATTTACTGAGGCGTTCAAATGGATTTCTTAGGGATATACTCATTCTAGGGTATACTTCACCCTATCTCTAATGAGTTACCTAATGTGTTATACTCCTGAGCTAAAGTTTGAACCTTAAGCTCTGATACCAATTCTAACGACCCTGACTCGACCTTCGAAAATCGACACCGAATACGACACTCGTATCCAAATGCGCAGATCCAAACGTCGAATCTGGTTCGCCGGAGCTTGTAACACATTAAGTACAACACAGCGGAAGAAAAAGAATATATCAATATACAACATCTAATAACTGATACAAGTGAATGATACAATGAATATACATCAAAGATATGATACAAGACAATAGCAGCGAAAAGAATAGATAACACCAGCAGCGGAACAATATCTCCAATATGGTCTTCAAGAGAAAACTCCAGTATCGGTACTCTCCATCTCCAAGGCACCAATCCAGAAATAGCTTGAACTCCCAATACGATGCACAAAGATAAGCAAGTGCAGTCCTGATCCAAAGATTGAACTAGCTTTAGATAATCTACTAAACCTAACTATCTAAAAAACCCAACTCTAGACTGCCCATGTGGGAAAATTGTGAGCACCCAGAGTTTAGGAAAGGAACAATAAACTCCAGGTCAGTCGTGGGGCTGGTATGAGCAAACAAAAACATTTGGTTTTAAAAAACAAACAAAAGAATTTTAAATTTGAAATCCGCAATGCTTTTTAGAAAATGAAACTACCATAAGGCCTCCCGACACACACAATACAATCGCACACTTGGGGGAGATTTCCCCTTATGACAGTCAAATATGCTTAATATGAGAAAAATTCTTTGATATTATTACTAATGCATAGTGGAAAACCTTTCGAAAGTATAATATTAATCCTAGCTAGCATAGGTACCATGATATTATTCCTACTATAGCTGCCATTTTAAATGGTAGGTTCTACAATTCAAACCGTACAAGGCACGTATTGTTTTGTTTGGATTTCCAACAGATGGTCAGGCTAAGGAACTTCCTACTGTCCATGGGTGCGCCTCTGGTGGGACGTCCCGAGAGCTTAACCAGCTCTCTGCCAACACAAGGCCGGGTCACCTCTGTAACTAGCTAACTACTACACGAGCGTGCCATCCCTCGGTCCTTTGGGACCTTTATCCGAGCGCTCGACACCAACAACCACAAAGCAATCACAAAGTAATAGATCTGCAGTATCCACATGAGTGAAGTATCTGGGCTCCATACTATGATACCACCCTTTTCCAGAAGGGAATGACAAACCTTAAAGGGCGCGACCCTCATAACGTTGCCGCATCTTTCCTGTTTCGACCATTTTCGAGGTGTGAGGTCCTGATGCAGTCTCGTCCACAAAGCTGAGCTTTATACAAAAGCCATGCTTTGATCAATAAATGATAAACAACAGCATTCAGCATGCCACACTACCAAATTTGGGAGTATATCACTGATAACTATCAACTACATAACCTCTGAGCTCGTACGTCTCAGAGAGGGGTGTTAAGCTAAGAGAATAAATTCTCCTCCACCAAGCAAAAATGTATTTGATGGAGATCAGTTTAATATCTCAAAGTGTAATGTCGGACATACAACCATACAAGTCTGTTTCGGGTTCGAACAGAGCAGAAGGCACTTCCAAAGAAGCCCTCGCAATCCAGGTATCCACAATCCCGATCGGACTTCCGATCACTGAGGGAATCTCTATACCGTAGCTACTCGGTGCAAAGAAAATCAATAGGTTATCCTATCGTTCTCGCAAATACCCGGTCTTCAACACCGGTCTTCGAATGTTATCCATATCGTCATATCAATATTCGGAATGGGTTATATGACACAAGGTCCTCTCCTGGCTAAACCGAATAATGAGCGCAATTTTTAAAAATATATGGATATGGGATTTCAATTAAGTCACAACTTATAAAATCCAAAGCTTTTATTCAAATGGTTAAACAAATTACCATTTCAAATCTTTTAACAAAAAGATTCATTTCACAAAGATCTATTCATAGATTCCAAAATAATTTCCATTTCAATTTGGATTAACTCAATTAAATCTTTAAATTAAAGATTTAATTTATAGCTTTCAAACCCGTTTCCAAAGATTTATTCATACTTGGAAAATCATTTTCATTTTAGACTTGAATTCCTTTTAACACAAATCAGAAGTTCTTTTCTTATGTGAAAGCTTTTATTATTTGAAAACAAACAGTTTTCGTTTTCAGAAAAATCCAATTATATTTATACAAATGAAGAACTTGGGTTAAATTTAAATCCCCAGAACAACGCTTTTAAAATGGTTTAAAACCCATATAAACACATTTATAAGTTGAATAACCTTTTTAAACCGTAGTTTCCAAATCATAGAATTCGATTTCAAATATTGAATTCAAATTTCAATTAAATTATTTAAATTTCAAAACTCAATCAAGTTATTCAAATAACTTTTTTTAAATTCATTTTCGAAAGCTTTCAATTCCAAAACTATTTTGGATTCAAAAATTCAATCTTTGAAACCATTTCAAAATCTGTGACTTAACCCATTTCCACATGCAATCCATATTTGTGTGTGTATAAGTATGGTCCAGGGTTTTACACAATAGAAGTGCAACATCATCAATCAGCACAGATTCAAATACAGCAATATATTTGATAAGCGGTATAAACATAACGCTTATATCTGATAAGTGGTATAAACCATAACGCTTATATTTGATAAGCGGTATAAACTATAACACTTATCTTTTATTCACAAATCACAGGTATATATCACAGATAAATTTTACATCAAACACAGCTCAAATCAAAACAGAACATATCGGGGTGTCAAACAATTCAATCATCCAATAGAATCCAAACATTCATAAGTAAGAGCAGTCAATTACATGATTAACTCAAATTAGATTAATTACTTATGAATTACTAATCCTGGTTAGTTAACATTAATGAATTACAAATCATTTTGATTAATTATTCTTTAATCATTTCTTAATTAACCATTAATAATTAATTAACCTTTAATTATAATTCATCTACTTTTAAGTATCAAATAATTAACCTTTTCATTAATTATCTTTAATTTATTAATTAAACCATGATTAATTAATTACCATTAAATTAACTATCCTTAGTTAATTACGATGAGTTATTATTCCCAATCTTAACCAATGTTAATCACTTGATAAATCCCCCTTTAATCTCTAATTAATTACTTTTTGTTAAGTAGTTATCTTTAAGCAATTTATTACCTTTAATTGCTTTCATTAGTAATTTTTAATCAATGATTTATTATCATTAAGTTCAATTGATTAAGTCTTGATCACCTTCATTAATTTATGATTTCGTAATAAATTATCTAAATTAATTTATCCTAAATTGTTAATTAATCAACTCTTAATTACTTTTATAAATTAATTACTTCTTAATTTAAGTTACCTTAATTACATTGATTAATTATCCTTAATTAATTAACCTTTAGCTAATTACCTTGATTAATTAATCCTTAATTATGAATCAATTACCTTAAATTAATACATTAATTTGTCTTTAAATCAACTATTGGTTAATTATTCTAGTAATTATAAGTCATCTATCTTGATTTATCACTAAATCTTTATCAAAATCTTTAGTTAATTAACCTTATAATTAATCAACATTAACGTAAGAGATTAAGGTTAATTAAGAATTACAAGTCAATATTTCATCTTAATTTACCTTTAGTTACAATATTTATTTGAAATGATAAATTTAAAAAGGCCACAATTTAAATAATTTAAACTTAAAAACCTTTTAAAACATCTTACTAAAAACTTTCCTTAATCCAATACCTAAATTAAAACCATTATTTAAAACCAGAATTTAACATGTTTAAAAATTTAAATTTTTGTTTAAGGTCAAAAATACTGTTTTTTATATGCACCCGAGATTCACTCGAGACTTTCTAGGGTACATAACCCCTCCGCTTCGGGTTCTTCCAAAATTTCCCTCGCATCCCCTTCAACTTCAAAAATTACGTTTAAGTGTTTAAAAATACCCGGTACGACACAAACGCACTCGAGTCTATACTCGATCCAAACATCATCTTCCTCGACACGTCCTTCGAGCAACCACCATCTTCCTCAATGACGCAAAACAAAATGCACAGGTGCACACTTTCACTTGCACCGATGATCGCCGAAGCTTTGGCCAGCCTCACCATCGTCAGTGGATTACCCATCACCACTTAAGTCGCCACGATCACCTAAATCACCGAGAATGACCACGTTTCGAAAACGATCAATTCGACCCAAATACTGGAACCAACCCATCAACCTACAATCCCTCGCATCGACGAACTTAGTCAATTGGAACCCACGCCGACCAACCTACATCTGCCTCACATCTCCACCTTTCTATCCCCACACATGCGATGAAGTCCGATGCAATACTGGTGATGTAGAAATCAAATTTCCTGACACTAACTAAAATTTGACTTAAACCCTAGATTTCCATCTTCCAATCACCACGATGAAATATAAAATCATCTTGTATTTTTCTCATATTCTACAATCATTCTAGCATCTCTGAAACAAATCCCAAACCTTAATTCATTCGCGAACACCGATGATTTACAAATTACCCAATTCTGTTCAACTGTGGGTATCTCGATGAATAGTTCATTTAAAATCGTGATTTCTTTGTCAAAATTCATTATTTCCAGTTATAAATCTGGCCATACAGTTAAAACTAAAAATTAAAATATTTTATTTTCTGACTTTAATTTGCCCTTAACTGTGATTCTTATTTTTTATAAAGTTCCTTAATATAAACACTTGAGTTTATTTTGTAAAGTAGTATTACAGTCTTGCCTTCATTTTCCATTTGTAAATCAAAGTCTAAAATTGATTGCATGAAGAGCTGTTCAATATTTTCTTTGTGAAACCTAAGTTTGAGCTTCAACAGGACAGTCACATGTATGTGTATACATACATTCAGTCATGCAAACAAATAACAGTAAACAATTTACACAGCATCACCAAGCAATCATCACAACATCAACTTATAGATCTAAGGTTCTGATTTAAAGAGCTGCTCACCTGGTGTTGTTTGACAGAAAGGAACAGAGAAAGGCAGAGACAAAGAACAGAAAGCAGGGTCTAGCAAAGTAGAAATTGATTTCGTTATCTTTGAATTTGATTCCCTCCTACAATTGGTTAATAAAGTTGTTTAAATTCTTTGCCTTATTTCTGATTACAACTTCAAATTCAAATTTTTTTAAAGAAGTTTACTTGCCTTTATTTACTTTCCAGAGAACCTTGCCTTGGCAAAACTGAAGCACCTCTTTTTTTTTAAAAACAAATCTACAGTTTAAATTGGTTTATTAAAACTTGATGATTTTTTTAAAGTTACAAATTCATTAACTATAAAGTTAAAACTTACCTGGGATTGATCTTGCGCTTGTTCTTTAACTTGTTTTCAAATCTGAAATGATCAGATCTTGGTTTTATTTTCTGATCTGGAAATTGTATCACTTGCTCTGGAATCTTGACTATAACTCAAATCTGATCTTTGCTTTATCTTTGAATTTTTCAGGTTTGTTTGATTCTTGTTGCTTCAGATTGTAGTTTGATTGCAGAACTAAAGCTTTGCTTCCCATGTTTTTCATAGATTAGATGCAGTTTCCTTCTTTTCTTCTGATTTTTTTCTTTGGTGTTGTAGTTTTGAAATGCTAAATCTTTTTATTGTTTTCTTTACAGATTTGGCTGAGATATTATATGATTGCATATGGGGAGATGGAAAGTTTCTTTGTAATTTTTAATTCCATTATTTTATCCAATCAATTACATTGGATGCCATATGTAAAAAAATGATTATGAAATTTCAATGCATGTTGATTCCTATACTCCATCCCCTTGTATATGCTTATCATTTGTAATCTTCAAAGACAAAAGAAATTTTTATAAATTTCATATCATATTTACTTTATAAATGAATATACCTTTTATTCATCAGCATATACATATATACAATGTAAAATAAAGAATTGCTTTAACCAATATTTTACACTATATAAATTACACCTTAATAATTTTAAATGCCACTTACTTTTAAAACGTTTATTTTAAATTTAATTTCATATTCCATTTCAAACTTAAAGTATAACCATTTTTGTCTATTTATATATACACATACATCTTTTGAATAAATTTAATTTCAATCTCAATATATATACAATTTTACTCATATATGCAATATACATATATGTATAAAATTTTAAATTTAATTGACTTTTTAAAACACCCATTATTTCTAAATTTTAAACTCAAAATAAATTGGAATTTATTTATATATATTATCACTTATTTTATTTGTTTGAGATTTTTCAATTTATTTTCAACTTAAATTTCAAAAGTTTAAAATATATTATTAATTTATATTGACAAATTTTAGGATGTTACTTTTTATTTATAAGATTTTAAAAATAGAATTTCAAATCCACAGTTAAATTTCAAAATCAATGTCCAAATAAACGAATATCCTACTTAAATTTGGAATATTCGAATTAATTTACAATTTTATTCAAATGTTTATCTTAATTATCAATTTAAATTTAAATAAAAAAATCGGGATCATTACAATGAATAAACCTATTATGTTTTTCCCTTCAATTTGAGTTCTTGAATCTAGTCGAGGTAGAAGACTGACAGAATTTCGCAAGCAATCCAAATAATTTTATGAATAAAATTGAGGGGGTTAGCCACTAATTTATAGTGGTTTGAAGGCGTTAGAACCATCGATTTTATGTCGGTTTAATATAATGAAATTCAGGCAATTCACGCCTAACAAAACCTTAGCCGCCACTACACCACTGGTTGACCGTTTGTGGTCGATCGGCCTTAGTTGAGGGGTCGATCGGTCTACTAATTTGGAATGTGTATTTATTTCTCGTTAAATTTTTTATTTCATGCTTATTTTACTCTCTACTATTAACCTTTTCATTAACGTTAATTTACCATAATGTTAAATTATTTATCACCATTTAAATTTCAAATATTAACGTTATTTAATTTTAATTTTTGAATTTGTTTGATTTATCTTAAATTTGATAACTTCAAACGTCAATAACTTTTTCGTTTGAGCTCTGTTTATAAAACTTTGTGTATAAAAGTTGATTACAAAATCGCCATGAACACAACAGTATAACTTCCATTGCCAAATTCCGAGATTCACAAAATTTCCATTCTTGGCCTTATTATTAATTAATTAATTTCTTATTATTAATTTTTGCAAGATGTTACACCCCCTTTCATCTCTTTCCTTTTTTGATCTTGATGTGATTGCATTTAGATCTAATTTCTTGTTCATTCCTATTATTTAACACCCAAAATTCACACTAGCTTTATGTTTCACACATATATATCAAGAAATTTAAAATGTGAATATATTTGATACACTAAAACCTTTTCAAATTTCACTCTCAATTAATATGGAAGTAATCAATATTCTTAAGACAACATTAATAAAATATGATTTTATTGAAAATAACTAGATTGGATCTAGTGAAACTCATTAGTCTTTATAGGCCCATTATGATCCAAATAGACAATTTTTTTTTGAAAACCTCCCAATTCTCTAGCCGTGGCCTAACCCGGTTCCTTTAGGCCCCCTAGTAGGATGCCACTAAAGAGATGGAAGTGTTAAATAAGCACCCGATAAAGTTGGAACGTAAGAGTTTTATAAGATAAGCAACTCTAGGGAGCTTTAGCTACGTTTTATAAAGAAGTCTGATGGTTCATTGGGACTATGTGTCGATTATCGAAAGTTAAACAAGGACTGTGAAGAACAGATATCACTTACTGAGGATCAACTATTTGTTTTGTCAATGTATGGAAATAAGGTATTCTCATAGCTAGATTTAGATTTAGAATTCCATCAACATAGAGTTACAGAGTAAAATAATCCTACGACTATTTTTAGAACGAGGTATGATTTGTATGAGTAATCAGTAATCACTTTTTAGCTAACCAATGCACTTATATGCCTTGTAAATTTGATGAGTTGAATTTTTCAAGACAAATTGGACCAATATGTGTTGGTGTTTGTAGATGATATTTTGGTACAATCATAAGATGAGAGGACTGTGAGATTCACTTAAGGCTTGTGTTGGATACGATGAGACAACGTAAGATAAAAGAGAAAATTTCTAAGTATCATTTTTGGAGAAGTGAAGCTAAATTTCTGGGCTATGTGGTTTTAGTTAATGGATTGGATGTAGATCCTTCGGAAGTTGAGGTTGGAATAGTTGAAAGAGACAAGAGTTTGTAATGAAGGTTTGAAGTTTCTTAGGAATGGCATGTTAACATCAGAGATTCATCAAGGACTTTTCTCGTATAGCAGTGCCAATGACAAGCCTTACTCGGAAGAACGAGAAGTATATTTGGACAAAGGGATATGAGATGTCATTCGAAGATTTGAAGCTTCGATTGATGAATACTTCTATTTTGGTTATACCTAAGGGTAATAAGGATATGATTGTTTACACCGACGCTTCAGGTTTAGTCTTAAGTGGAATGTTGTTGTAAAGAAAAAGTAATGACTTATACATATAGATTGCTACGGCCCTATGAGGTTCGATATTCGACACATGATTTGGAACTAGCAACTGTTATCTTTTCATTGAAGATTTGAAGACACGACCTTTTAGCAGAAAGATTAGAATTGTTTACTGACCATAGATCCTTAGGATATGTGTTCTCTCAAATGGAGTCGAACATGAGATAGTAAAGACGATTAGAACTTTTGATAGCATATGACTGCATGATAGACTATACCCTAGGTAAAGAAAATATGGTTCTCGATGCCTTGAGCTGAAGGCAACAGAACTGGGTTTTGGCTATGACAGAAGAGTGGAATGTTTTGAAGGCGTTACCTTCAACTGGTTCGAGTAGAACATTAGGGACACCGTTGTGCTTGAAAGTTCACCTAGCTCTTATGGAAAGAATTGTCAAGAAGCAACAAGAATAGTCACTTTATATTGAAAGGAGTAAGTACCTAAGGTCTATTATTGAGATTGAAGAGTTGAGGGGTTTTCGAGTCAACGAAAGTGGTTAGCTTTAGAGGAAAGGAAATTTGTATATTTCGAATATAAGAGACCTTCAAAATGAAGTTTTAAACGAATGCCATCGATCGAAGTTTTATGATCACTTAGGAAGTACTAAGATGTACCAAGAAATGAAGTGAAGCATCTAGTAAGAAGGAATGAAGGAAGTTATCAAAGAATATATGAAAAGATGTTTCATATGCCAGCTAGTTAAGGTAGAACGTCAAAAGCCAAGTGGATTTTTGTCGCCTTTGGAGATTCCAACAGGGAAGTATGACTCGATTTCTATAGATTTCATAGATGGCTTACCAAGATCAAGGGCTGAAAACGAAGTTATATGGTTCAACGTAGATAGATTGATTAAAAGTTCCAATTTTATCCCAGTGAAATCTACCAGGACGGCCGCAAAGTTGGTTGAGATTTATGTGAAAACTATAATGAGACTACATGGAGTTCCAAGTACTATAATTAGTGACCGAGACATATGGTTTACCAGTGAGTTTGGCAGAACCAAAAAATGCTTTAGATTCAAAGCTATGTATGAGTAACCATACCATCTTTAGATAGATAAATAGACCGGGAGAATCAATAGAGTACTTGAGGAATTATCATGAGCCCCGATATTAGACTATGTTAGATCTTGGGATGGTCATGTAATGAGCTGCCTTTTCGTCCTTCAAAAGTAAGCACCAAATACATCCACTGTACTCCAATGCTAAACATCCAACCACCGGAAAGGCAGATTATTAGGGTAAAATAAAATGAACAAACATGGGAAACAAAATCTCACAGCGGAAATGAAACATATAATATAATAAAGACAGTAAAAGATGTCACTCTAAAATACATGGTATATTACAGTTAAAATCAAACCTCATCGTTTTGGATAGTTATAACTTCCTGACCATATAATCACTTATTGGTATATATATTAACACAATGGAAATAAAAATATTACGGTAGGTGAACATCCAGCTCTACTCCATAAGCTCCATGTTCCACCAGCGACAACCTGAAAAAATACTTGGTTTGACCCGAGCATTATAATAAAATAACACTCGAATTAGTTTAAAAAACCATCATCAAAAAACTCAAAATATATGGTAAATATAAAATAATCATGTGAGACCACATCGCTAATCACAGAATGGGTTTTCAGCTTCATGAATAACATCCATAGATGAAAGAATGGAAACAATTTGGAACAAAATCAAACTTATAAGAATTAAAACAAATAAATAAACGATGAGAAGAGCTTTGAGCATTTCTCAATGCGATTAAGAAATGATTTAAAGATTTGAATCAAATAAGGAAAAGGAATTTTCCAACAATGACTAGGAGGTTGTACCTCCCATATCGAAAGTATACCTCTAGAAAATATACCTGAGAGAGAGATTTACTCTATGACTCTCTCAGAAATTTACAACCCGGACCCTGCCAACCTTACCGAGAATCGGAGTATTCCAAATCTCCACATGCATACCACCGACTACAATCTAGAGTAGATGTGAAAATAACCTAATAGGAGCAACACTACTTGGCTTGACATCCACTCACCTTTTGGTTTTATTCAATTTCAAAAAAGGATATCAACCCTCAAATGAGGAACAAATCGTCTTACGTTGATGAAACTCAAATAAGATGGCGGTATCGATAATCGATAAATCAACTATTGTGAATAACAAATGGTCGGATATGAAAATTAAATCTCTTAAAATATTTGACTCATACTTATGCTTTATTTTCATATGACAAATATTTGTAAGACACTTTAAAAACAAAACTCTTTAAAATATTCTTTTTAAAGAGAAAATTATATTTCTGAGTGTATTAAAAAGAAGGGTCAAAAACAAATGTCATTAAAACATCATTTACTATAAACCCAAAACAATTTGCACCTAGTTTTATTTTTAAACATTCCGTTTTTTAAAGATTTTCTTATTTATAAACTATCAAACCAAATTTCAAACAACATTTATTATCACGAAAGATAATATATCAATTAAACTGCTTATTGTAAATTTAAAACAATGTTACTCATCCTAAAAGATAATTGATATAATTTTTTATGAATTTAAAACCATATTAATTATCCCAAGAGAAAATTAATCAAATTTGTAAATCCTTTAATATATCAAGTAATTAACTATTAACACCTCTATTAAATTAGTTAATTATCTTTAATCACTTTTATTAAATCAGTTATCCCTTCACGATGATTTCAGCTTGGTTTTGAAATTTTAATGGCTTCCGTTACATCTTCTTTTTCCTCTTCCTCTTTCTCTCTTGATTCTGCCTCTTTTCCTCCTCTCTCTACCTTCTCTTCTTCTTCCTCAGCCTCTGTTCCTTCATCTTCTTCCCTTCCTAATTCTGTTGCATTTAAGTCTTACTCTTTGGCATCTTCCAATAACATTGATTCTCATTCTTTGAATTCAAACTGGTCTTCGCTCTTCAAATCTCTACCTCGTAATGCTGGATCATACAAACCGATTCATTTTGATATCTCGCGTGACAAACCCTCTTTTGATTTAACGGATTTAGTAAGGGAGGAAGGATTAAAATATTGGAATAATCACTTAGTTGGGTTCTTTTTGGATGGTACGCTTTCTTTTTTGACTGTTGTTAATTTCTTGAAAAGATTTTGGAAACTTAAAGGTGAAGTTGAGTTTAAATCGGATGGATATAATTTCTTCTTCAATTTTTCCAATCAAGAAGATAAGGACCATGTTCTTGACTCGGATCCTATCTTTATTAGGGGTAGAATGTTCATAATCACAAAATGGGATCCATCTATTGGTATATCTCAAGCTCAGATTAAAAAAGTGCCAGTATGGATCCATTTTCATAAGATTCCAATCATACTCTGGACGTTAGTTGGTATTAATTGGCTGGCATGTCATGTTGGTAGATTAATCTGTTTTGATAGTAGCACTGAGAAGTTGCAAAGATATAAGTATGCAAAAGCACTGGTGGAGATTTCACCTAATTTTGATTTACCTGATTGTATTCACATTCCACAGTTGGGTAGTAACTGTCCTGATGTTCAACTGTCTTATGATTGGAAGCCTAAAATTTGTACTCACTGTAAAATCTTTGGTCATGACACTGTATCTTGTGAATTTGTAAACAAGGTCATTGACACTGATGGTAGTAAAAAGCATGATTTGGGGGAGAATGTGAATAAGATTCAAGGTGATAATGATGTTAATACAATTGATCATACTTGGAGAATTGCTAATAAAAGAAATAAAGGGGTATGGAAGAAGAAAGTATCAGTGGTTAAGGAAAATAATAAATCAAATGTTGATTCTATCAGTGGTATGGAAGTTGGCAAGGCAATTGAAACTAAAGTTCATCATGAAAATAGTTTCTGCCTTACAGACAATTCTAATTCATTTGCAGTTTTATTAAGCTCCTCTCTTGATACAACTAAGGATAGTATATCTGTTAGTGATACTATTCCCTCTGTTACATCTTTATCAACTCAAAATCTTTCCAAACTTTCATCTGAATCTGTTTCTAAAGTTGTCTCATCTGTTAGTCATCTTATTCCTTCTGCTACATCTTTATCAGCTTAAGCTCTATCAAATTTTTCATCTGCATCTGTTATTAAAGTTGTCTCACATGTACTCTCTAATGCAACTACATCTGTTTCTACTTCATGTAGTTCTCAATTTAGTTCTAAATCTCAAGTTCCTAATCTTTCCTCACCTTATCTGCATTTGTCACCTCCAAATCATATTTTACTTCCTCCTCCTTCAGTACCTAGTGAGTGTTCTGTTGTCATGTCAAATTCTGGCACTACTAGTTATGTAAACACTGTTGATCTCGATAATGGTAAGGATTATAAGCCTCATGAGGTCTTACCTTTGTCCTCATCAAAAAATAATTCTCATACAAGGCATACTAGGAAGAATCCTTCACCTTTGCTTCCTCCACTTCCTATTAAATGAATAATATTGCCTTTTGGAATATAAGAGGGGCTAATTTATCCTCTAAGCAACTTGAGATTAAGAATCTTATACAGGACAAAAATAATCAATTAATGTGTGTTTCTGAAACTAAGCTTGACATTCAGTCTACCATTAAGGCTATGCATTTGATTGCTCCATCTTGGTTATATGATAACAACTTTCTTGAATCTAATTTTGGCAGATTGCTCACTTTATGGAATCCTCATTTTTTTAAACTTTCCAGAATAAGTGCCTCTGATCAATATATTCATTGCATTTGTATTCACTTGCCTTCCAACTTAACTTTCCATCTTACCTCTGTTTATGCTCAAAATTCTTTATCTTTAAGACAGGTTTTTCTGGATTTTCTTCCATCTTTAAACTCATCTTCTACTCCTTGGCTAATTGGTGGTGATTTTAATTGTATGTTTGCAAGTAATCAAAAACTTGGTGGCTGTCCTTTATCTCTTAAGGATATTTCTCCTTTAAATAGTGCTTTAATTCAATCAAATCTTATCTCTGCTAAATATCTTGGTTCAGATTTTACTTGGTCGAACAGTAATAGGAGTGGAAATCCTACTTTATGTAAGCTTGATCATATTTTCATAAATCTTCCTTTTTTTCATATTTGGCCAAAATCATTTTATCACATCTTACAGCCTTCTTTATCTAATCATTGTCCATTAATTTTTCATTGTGGAGTTGATGATTTTCGTGGTGGGAAGCAATCTTTTAAATTTTTTAATTTCTGGACTAAACAAGTTGATTATCATGTTATTTTAAAGCAGGTTTGGAATATGCAATATGGCAAGGATCCTCTAACAAATATTATTCTCAAGATGAAAGCTCTTTAATTTCAACTAAAGAATTGGTCTGCTGCTTATTTTCGTAAGGATTCTAAACTATCTACTCAGATTAGGAATGAGCTTATTAGAATACAAGAAATCCTGAGTGCTAGACCTTTTGATTCTACTTTACTTCATATTGAATTGCAATTAAAAAATGCTCTAGATCAAGTTATACAAAAGGAAGTTTCTTCAATCAAGCAGAAAATTCATTTGAGAATGGAAAGAGAGGCAGATAGGAATACTAAGTACTTCCATAACTTCCTAAAAGTTAAAAGGAACAGTGAATATATTTTTCAGATAAAGGATATGTTTGGAAACATGGTGAATACTTTTGATGGAATTAATGAAGCTTTTGTTCAATATTTCACATCTATCTTAGCACCAACCAACTTATTCATTCCTGATATCAAACATCTTTATGACATTACTCTTCCAACCATTACTACCTCTCAGTCTAATACTCTGATTAGTGCAATATCAGATAATGAAATTGAATCTGCAGTGTTTAGTTTGGACAGTGATAGTTGTGGAGGTCCAGATGGTTATAATGCACATTTTATTCAGCGAAGTTGGAAAATAATTGGGTCAGATATTGTAAAGGCTATTCAACATTTTTTTCTTCATAATTAACTCCTTGTTGGACTTGCTGCAACTGCTATTGCCTTAATTCCCAAGATTGTTAATCCATCTTCAGTTGCTGATTTTAGGCCAATTTCATGTTGTAATATTATTTACAAAATCATCTCAAAGGTTTTAGCTAATAGATTACAAATAGTCTTGCCATCCATTATCACAAACAATCAAGCTGCATATATTACTGGTAGATCAATAAGTGATAATATTCTCTTGACTCAAGAATTGTTGTATGGCTATGAGAGGAAAAAATTTTCACCAAGGTGCATGTTAAAACTAGACATTAAGAAGGCTTTTGATTCTATTGCTTGGCCTTCTATTTTAGCTATTATTTCTAGGATGAACTTCCCAAAACCTTTTCTAGCTTGGATTTTCACATGCATATCATCACCTATATACTCTATTTCAAGAGAGGGTGGACTGCATGGTTATTTTAAAGGGGTACAAGGTGTTAGGCAAGGTGATCCAATCTCTGCATATTTGTTCATAATAGTTATGGAACTTCTTAATTCTATTCTAATGGATCTAGTCGTTAAAAATGACCTTCAGCTTCATCCCAAATGTAAAAAACCAATCATTACTCACCTTCTTTTTGCAGATGATCTTATCATTTTTACAAAGCCTGCTTATCACAATATTCAATGTATTATTTCCTCTCTAAAATTTTTCTATTCAATCACTGGCCTACAAATTAATCTCCATAAATCAAATATCTTGGTTGCTGGTTTAAATACTATTCAGAGGAATGATATTATAAAATACTCAGGTCTTCAAGAATTATCTAAAAATTCTTACTATTTGGGATTACCTATCTTAAGTTCTAGAATTACTAAACAAAATTGCTTGCCACTCTTTGAGAAGATTATTGAAAGACTTCAGTTATGGCCTATTGATAAACTGTCACAAGCTGGTAGGCTTACAATCATCCAATCCATTGCTGTGGCTATGACTACTTATTGGACTAGACATTATATACTCCCTGTAAAGCTTATAAATATGATTTCTAGTGCCCTTAATAAATTCCTCTGGCATGGTGATCCTTTTTCTAGAAAGCTCGTCCCTATTTCATTTTATAAGCTGTTTGAATCTAAGAAGAATGGTGGACTTGGTATTACTAATATTTTTCTATGGAATAAGGCAGCTATGTCAGTATACTTCAATAAGATCTTTGAAACTGATAGAAATTTATGGTCTCAATGGGTCAATCACAATCTTATTGGTAAGAGGAATTTTTGGACTATGCAAATTCCACAAAACTGTAGTTGGAGTTGGAGATGTATTCTCAAGCTTAGGGAGACCTTTATTCCTCTCTTACAATGTAATTATGTTTTAATTAAAGGTTTATCTTTCTAGCATTCTCCATGGGCTAAACAAGGATTGATTTTAAGTTCTGTTGTTGATTATAATTTGAGAAGGAATTCTGGTATTTCTAAATTGGCAACAATTGATGAATTTATACAAGATGATTGTATAGTATTACCATATTCTAGTTCTTTTCAGCTTAGGAATTTATGGAATGTTATCACCAGTAATCCTATTAAGAATAATGAAAATGTTTTGATCTGGTCAGACAAGGGTAAGTTTCATTCTGTTAGGCATGTTTACAAATCTCTCTGCAGAGTTGGTTCGCATTTTCCCTGGCATTCAAGAATTTAGAAAATTGGTGGAAGTGCTAAAGAAAACTTATTGTTGTGGAAAGTGATGGAAAATGCATTAAACACTAAGGATAAGCTCTGTAAAATGGGTATTATTTCAGAGAATATTTGTGTTCTCTGCAGATCAGAAACTGAAATAAATACTCATTTGTTTTTTGAGTGCACTTTTGTATATCAGATATGGTATAGGCTTTTGTCAAATGGTGGATTTTATAAACCTTTACCAGTTAGTTCAATTGAATGGTTTAATGTGTTTAAAGCAACAAGATGGAAGATCAGTGTAACCAGATTGCTCCTAAAGCTTCTTAAGAGGCTGATATATGCAGTATGGACATAAAGAAATAACAGAGTTTTTGGTATTGGTAATCGAAATTCATTACAACTCTATAATACGGTTCATGGTAGTATACTTAGAGATTTGAAAACAAACTATATCTGAAGTTTGCCTGCATTTCATGGAAGCTTTGCAGATGGCCTTCTTCTGGAATGTTTGATATGACATGACTAGATTCTCAGGTTGTATACAGTATACTGTAATGCTTGGATTGATTGATTGTTAGTTTGTATTTGTTTGTTTTATTATATCAGTAGTTGTCAAGTTGGTTGTAATAGGATTATTTTTGTGGAACTGTATCTGTTAATTGTTTGTAATTTTACTTAAGTCAATAAAGTGAGTTCTTGCTCTTGCCTTTCAAAAAAAAACCACTTTTATTAAATTAGTTAATTAATTTTAAACATCATTAATAATTTTATTAATTAACTTTATTATAGTTGAGTAATAATTAATTATATATTTAAACCTCCAATTCTTTCAAAATACTTATATAATCCTTACAGACTAATTTGAAAAGGATTTACAAAATATTTAAGGTAAATAACAATTGTAAATTTAAACAAAATTAATTATTCTGAAAAATAATTAAATCCAATTTACTATATCTTATAAATTTAAAATGACATTAATTATTTCGAAATATAATTAATCAAATTTATAATCTTTGTAAATTTACAACAGCGTTAATTCTCCCGAAAGATAATTAATTAAATTTATAACTCCTTTTACAAATTTTAATCAATGCTTATCCTTTATTTTCAAAATTCACAAAATACTTAAAAACATAGTTTAATCAACTTTCAAAGTTCAAAAATGCAACAAATCAATTGTTTTGTAAAAATACAAGCTCAAGTTCAACATAGAATAAGGGTTTAAGGAGATGATGTTTCATAAGAGATGGTATAGCTATAATCGCTATAACGATGCTTTAACAGATTAAATAGTATGTCACAATTATTTCAGACAAACGTCAATATAAGTAACATAAGAATATATGTAAGATGCATATTACTATAAATTAAAAATGGCGAGAAACCCCTTAGGGTCTCCTTATAAGAGTCTACTGTAAAAAATTATTATTTGTGCAATCCGCCATTCAAGCAAGAATTCAAATTCAAACGACCATCAAACAATAATAACAAACATGTTACTATCAACACTTAACATTCAAGAACTAACACATCATTTTTTAATCAACCCACATATTAATTAACTTTAGAAATAATCTTTTTACTTTGCAAGCATATATGGTTTATTTTGCTCGATAGATGTCCAAAATAATATATTCAATTTAATTGTAGCATAATGGTGTTTTATTCTGCTAAATTGATATCAGAAAGAAGTATAACTAATTTACATATTTAAATATGTTAAACGTAACTAAATTAAACCATTATAATTTTATAATTAAATTATACTTCATTAAAACTATTAACTATCGTCCAAGCATTCAAGATTACCTATAGCAAATAGTTAACCCACCTTTTACCAAGGTAGTAGACAAGCGGATTTAACCCAACAGACTTCACAATTTTGAACACCAGTAGCCTAGAGCGATGACTGTGAGGTCTAGAAATCTAGTGTAGGTAATAATATGAAGTGAAGATCAACTGAGACCAGGAGATAAAGTCTCTAGAATATTCAGAGTATGGATTAGTACCTCCCTTAGGTAGAAGGTCAGTGCCTATCACTTCCTTTAAGGGATTGGTACGTATCCTTAATTTTTTGAACTTTCATCCCGTCCGATCATGTCGAAAGGTTTATCCTAGCCATATGTGAGAAGGTATGCTTGGCCTTTTAAAAGGGGATAGTTGCTTTCGACCTTGTTGATTTTGTATCTTCAATGGAGGAATGCATTTGAAAGGGTATTTGATACAGTTGAGTGTAGGATCCTTTCGAATAGACTCCTCCTCATATGAATGCTTGCCAATTGTAGACCACACTTCCTTTTGGACACCTCTTTCGACCAGGTGAAAAGGAATTATATCCTTTAAAAACGGATCCAGTTTGCAATTGCCTAAGCTTTACTCAGAATACTTGATATAAGATCGTCTTGGATATCCGAAAGGTCTATGGATTTATCAGTGTCGAAACATCATCATCATCCTTGTTTGTCATTTTATAATATATGTCAGGATGATAATATGTTTCAACATGTATGTTTTCCAAGTCAATATTATTGGTTTGCATAGACAAAAAGAAGTTAAGAGAATAAGATATCATCGTGTGAAATTAATCATTAGACTGGATAATGATCATAATGATCTTTCTCATAATTGAAATCCTTAATGAATCTGTGAATCTCTCCATTATCACCAATCCAAATGAGTGACAATTTTGAGAGCTTTTCCCCAAATTGATTTAGAGTTTACAAAGATTTTATGGTAGCAAAGAAGTAGAAATGAAATAAATGAGTTTAGGATTCCAAAATCCGGTCCCCAAAATCGGACCCTTTGAGTCTTATTTATAGATGCAGATTGGCCCCCTTCCGCCCCTATGTTTTCGACCTAGTTGAAAGGCCCTTTTATATTCCACTAATTCCTTTCAACATGGTGGAAAGGCATTGCCAAACTTTGATGCAGTCCAAAGGCTTCTCTTTTGAGTCCTCTTACTCACCCTTGCACTTCCCTTCCTCTTATTCCAGAACTTTTACCCTTGTTGAAAGTGTCTTTTATCTACCTTTCACTTTTGTTAAGTCTTTAGTGTTCCTTTTCCCTGCTTTCTCCTTAATCGCTTTCCACATTGTCGAAAGGGCTGTTAATGTGCTTTTCTCTTCATGTTGCTTTGTTGTCATTAGAAGTAGAAATAGGAGCTTTCAATTCTGTCGATAGGTTGTCCATAAGGGATTTGAAGGTGTTGAAATATGAATGGATTCGATGCAATTGGCCGCTTTTGAATGCATGCCTATGGATTAATGCAAAACCATCTCCTGATGTCATTTGCTTCGACTGGTTTGAAAGTCTTGGCCATGCTTTCGAAAGGGTTGTTTTGAGTAGCCCGAATGAAATAGACACCTTTGGTTTCGAAATGTTTGGTGCGTGAAAGTAGCTAAGGATCGAGTAATATGGAATATTAACTAAACTAATTACTAGTGCGGAATAGTGATAATAGTAAATAGCAGTAAAGAGAATAACACTAGATATTTTTATACTGGTTCGGAGCGCCGTCCTACGTCCAGTCCCAAAGTCCTTCTGGACTTAATCGAAACCCTCTTTTAACCCGGAGGAACAGGTATTACACCGCCTGGACAACCGAACAGGACTTTTCACCTGACGATACTACAACATGATTTTCCCGCCTGAGGATACTACAACAGGACTTCAAATAGTTGAGAGTAGTTCTGACTGAATGTAAACTTTTAATTGTACTAATAATTTGTTTAAAGTACACCGTTCCTATAATCTTCTCCTCAAGTGTATGTATTGTGTGTATGTGAAGATATAGAAGAAATCGACTGCTCAGTAGTTTGAATATGAATTCAAGCGCAAAGATAGTTTTTGATTCAAGAGAGATAGAAATTGTAAAATCGGTTAGTTAAATGATCTTGAATCTGTTGTTTATATATATGTTGATGAGTTGCAACTCTTGGTGAAGATTAATGGTTCAAAGAATCGTTTGCAACTCCTTAGGGAAGAGATACTCCTCTTCGACGAAGGGAAGTGTCTCTTCACCATTAAAAAAATGTGATAATTGCAGTATTCAGTCGACTGACCAAGAAGTTTAGTCGACTGAATATCATAAGTGATATTCGTGTATGTACATGGACTCAGTCGACTGAGGTGCATAGTTCAGTCGACTGAATTGTAGGTTTCCTTGGACTGTCATCTTTTTGTAAAACATGAAACGTTTTGTCGATGTATTCGTGTTTGTGTTACTTGAGTATAGATTGCACATTGTATATATCTTGATTAACACAAAAATAACTAGAGATTATCCTTCGAAGATTTCCTTTATAGTCGCTATACGAAGATTCATGAATATCATTGTTGATTGCAAAGCTCCTTTGTCATTGATCAAAATCAAGGTTCTAACAATCTCTCCCTTTTTGATGATGACAACTCCTTTTCAGATATGAGTGAATATTCGAAAAGATTCTTCTCTGATTGTTCTGTTGCTCCCCTTGAGTATATGCTATCAGATAATTTTATTTTCAAATTCCTGCCAAAAATAGTTAAAGCACAATATATTCTCCCCCTTTGTCATGACAAAAAGAGTGAATAGAATATAATAGTCACAGGATGAAATAGGAGCAAATATAGATATCTATCGTAACATGAGTATGAACAATACAATGGTATGAATGATAATAACTAATACGTAGTCATAGCATCAAAAAAAGTAATATCCATAAGCATAGTAGTCTAGAAAGTAGAGAAAAGGAAACCATTTACTAAGCATTACTACCATCATTGTCATAATTGCCCGTATCTTCAGAATCATTATTGTTTTCACTATCATTTCGTTGTTCTTCATGGTCAGATGAAGACCAAGTGAAGTGGGGTTGTGGTCTTTTTTCAGGATCCGTTGGGACATGAGTTGAAGTGCTAGTGGAAGATGGACCGCATGATACTACATTCCATATGTCATTAAGAAATCCTTTAATCCGATCAAGCTTGTTGTCTAGACGTTTTTTATTACGAATAATAGTGGAAAGAGCTTGTTGAGTTTGTAAATTAGGCTCAATTTCTTCAATCCTAGATGATGATGGCCTAGAAGATTGTGTTGTTGTAGGAGGACATGTTTGTCTTGATGGAGTTTGAGTGGATGGTTGAGGATGACCAATTTCCTTATTTTTAAGCCAATGATCAAAAGTAATAATGGCGTGGCTTGGAAATATTTGTGGCAAACCCATGAGACTTAGGGTTTTTGAGTTAAGTGAGACAACTTTGGTGTAGTCGAAATCCGAGAATGCAACTTGGAAATAAGAAATAATCCTCATGATATATGCTCCGTAGAGATTTCATTCTTCCATTGTTGAAGCATTGGAGTTCATCATGAATTAGTTTAGCCCAATTAACAGTTGTTCACCCCCATATAGCATATAAAGATTGAAAATCCATTTTGTACACTTTTTTGTAGCTACCGGTACGGGAGTTTATTGAATGTGTTAATGCCCGGTGCATGATTCTAGCCTTTGGTCGGAGTGCCATAACTTTCACTTCTGTCATATCATCAGTAAGAAACAAAAGTCTCGTTTCATCATGTTCATACATATCAACATTTATGTCGTTAAGATCCTGTCCTTCGGATGGACAGCCTAGAATATGTCCAATTCTAGATACATCTTTACCCCACAAACTAGAGATCAAAGACAATCATCAGGATTACGAATTTCATGATGATCCAAGTTTAGATTTGCAAGAAACAATTTAACGAGAAGGCGGTTGATTTTTAAATTATTTGAAGGCTTTCTAAACCGCTTCTCCTACATAAATCTTGGATTGCATAAGAGGCAAAGTCAGGAAATTTAATGTACGAACTTTCCACAATCCTAGAATTCTTCATCTTGTTGAATTGTTGGATTGCTTTGTCATTGTAAAGCCAATTTTTAATTTGGGCTTCACTGGGACTAGCAGAAGAGGAAGGTGCTCTTTGTCTTTTAGGCGCCATTGTATTTGAGTGATTTGGGGAATTTTAATTTTGTGGTTCTAGGGTTTTGGAGAATTTTTATTTTAAAAAAATGAAGTGGTGATAAAAGAAAGAAGAGCAACCGTTTGATATACGGGCTCGTTATTCACAGACTCAGTTGACTGAATTATTGATTCAGTCGACTGCTTAATTACAGCGAGAAAGTAGTTCATTTTGGACCCTATTCATTCGACTGAATGCTCCAGGCAGTCGACTGAAGTTTATGTTAATTGCGGACTAAATTTTTTTGAAAAGAAATTATAATGTTGACATAATCAAAGGTGATAAAAGATGTTACAACATAATAAACCAGAAAATTCTAAAAATTTGGATTGGAGCCATCGTTTTTCCTTGGGCCGATTTTAGTGTCTTCGATACATGGTTTTAATGGTGACCAGTAGTTTTGTTGAGGTGTTGATCTACTTGGTTGTCCGTGTTCCCATGAGTTTGGAGACACATGAGGGCGTTTTGGTGAATGCACCTATGTTTGATTTTTAACTAGAGACGATCCACAAAATTTCAGCGCTATTTTCTCCAATAAATTAAGTTTTCTAGATTGTTTTTCTTGTTCGTAATACATTTCCCTCCGTAGTGTTAAAGTTTCGTGCTGGAAATGACGAATATCGTCTATTTTGTCCTTCATAGATGGAGCTCCATAGACAAGATTTCGTCGTGCTTGTTTTGGAGATGGAGTGAATCCAGTGCGATGATTGCAACGAAACATTGAAGCTTTTTCATTTTAAGGTGTTGGAGTTGGGAGATATGACGATCTGGAGCTCGAAGTGGAAAATTCTATGAATGGAAAGTCGGAGCTATGATAGCTTTCATTTGATGACATGATTGAAAGTATAGTTTTGTTTTAAAATATACTTAGAGTTTGAATATATATATATATATATATATATTCAGAAGTTTGAAGTGTGTGTGTGTGTATTTCTAAGTTTAGTAAAAAACCAAACCAAAATGAATGGTCAAAGAATTTCCATGCCTTATAACCAGACATTTCAATTACTGGTTATATATATAAAAAAAACTTATTTTAGTTAAAAATATTTCTATTTTATATCAAAGTGCATTTTAAAGAAAATATTGTTTTATTTGTATTTTAAAAAAAATACATACGGTAGCCAGTATTTTAGGTAGTATAGTGCTTGAACAAGAAACAAATGTAGCCAGTTGTTTAATGCACTATACTCTCATATTAGAGATCAGAGTTTAAGTCATAGTAGGAGCATAAAAAAAATTATTTTTACAAATCTTTTTGTGATATAATTCCTAACTCACTTCTTAATTTTATAAAACTATTTTCATTTAATGGTTTTGTAAATATATCGGCTAATTGTTTTTCAGATGCGACGAATTCCAATTTTACTAAATCTGCAATATTATCACGAAGAAAATGGTGACAATTGTCAATATGTTTTGTTCGTGAATGATTGATTGGATTTTTTGATAAATTTATAGCACTAGTGTTATCACAAAAAATAGTGGATTTGGATAAATTTATTCTAAAATCTTGTAGGGTTTGTTGCAAATATATAACCTGAGCACAAGCTAGTGCAGCAGAAATATATTCTGCTTCGCAAGTTAATAGTTATACACAGTTTTGTTTCTTACTAAACCAAGAAACTAAAGAATGACCAATGATCCACTTGTACTTTTTCTAACCGTCCGACATCCTCCAAAGTCAGCATCACAATATGATACTAATTCGAAAGGACATTCTTTCGGATAAAATAGTTCGAAATCTTTGGTTTTATTTAGATATCGTAATATATGTTTTACTACTCGTAGATGTAATTCCTTCAGATTCGCTTGAAAATGTGAACATAAGAAAATGCTCATCATAATGTCGGGTCTACTAGCTTTTAAAATTAAATAATGATCCAATCATGCTTCGATATACTTTTTGATCAACACTTTTGCCGTCCTTATCTCGATCGAGATGTATCGTTGTACTCATAGGACTTGGTTTGGCAGAAGTGTTTTCCATATCGAAACGTTTAATTAGATTACCACAATATTTTTCTTGATTAATGAAAATTCCATTATCTAATTGTTTAATTTGTAATCCCAAAAAGTAAGATAATTCACCCATATGTGACACTTCAAATTCTTTAGTCATTATATTTGAAAATTCCTGACATAATTTATTATTAGTAGATCCGAAAATGATATCATCAACGTATATTTGAATTACTAGAATATCCTTTTTAGCTTTCTTTATAAGTAAAGTTTGATCAGCCTTCCCAATTTTGAAACCAGATTCAATAAGATAGCTTTTGAGTCTTTCATACCAAGCACATGGTTCTTGTTTCAATCCATATAAGCTTTCCTATGTTTATAAACATGGTCAGGAAATTTTTCATGTACGAATAGAGGAGGTTGTTCAACAAAAACATTTTATTTTATAAAACCGTTTAGAAATGTGCTTTTAACATCCATTTGATATAGTTTAATATTATGAAAACAAGCAAAGGCTAGTAAAATTCGTATTGCTTCAAGTCGGGCTGCTGGAGCAAACGTTTCTTCATAGTCAATACCTTCTTCTTCATTATATCATTGGGTGCCTAATCTAGCTTTATTCCTAGTAATATTTCCTTGTTCGTCTGCTTTGTTTTTAAAAACTCATTTAGTACCAATGACTGTTTGATCACATGGTTTAGGAACTAAGTCCCAAACTTTGTTTCGTTCGAATTGGTTTTGTTCTTCTTGCATAGTTATAATCCAATAGTCATCAGTAGAAGCTTCTTTAACATTTTTAGGTTCGATATTAGAAATGAATGTTACGTGGCCTATTTGGTTAAGCTGACTTCTAGTCCTAACATTTGAATTTATTTCTCCAGTAACATTTTCTATAGGATGGTATTTAATAGTTCTAGGAGGAGATCTTAATTCGTTATTATGATTAACAGTATTTTCAGCATTATTTATAGTTTGATTTGAATTGTTTTCAAAAACAGTATTTGTGATTGACTTGGGAATAATTTCATCATCATCTATTATGTTACTAATTTTGAAATTTTCATCGAAAGAGGCATGAAGTGTTTCTTAGATTATTTTTGTTCGTTTATTAAAAATTCTTTAAGCTTTGCTTTGATATGAATATCCTATGAATATTCTTCATCGGATTTTGGATCGAATTTTCCTAGCTGATCTATTATGTTTAAAATAAAACATTTTGAACCGAATACTTTAAAATATGATACGTTTGGTTTTCTTATTGGAAGTTTGTATGGAGTGTGTTTAGTTAGTGGTCGAAGGGAAACACGATTCACAACATAACAAGCAGCTGCTACAGCTTCAGCCCAGAAATGTTTTGGTAAGGTACTTCCATTTAATAATGTTCTGGCACATTCTTGTAGAGTGCTATTTTTCCTTTCAACAACTCCATTTTGTTGTGGTGTTCTAGGAAAGGAGAAATTATGAGATATCCCCTTTTTATTGCAAAATAATTCGAAGTTTTCATTTTCAAATTCACCTCCATGATCGCTTCTAATATTTCTAACTTTTAAATTTTTAAGATGTTGAATTCTTTTAACAAATATTTTAAAATTTTCAAAGGTATCACTTTTATTTTGAAAAATAAAGTCCACGTAAATCTTGAAAAATCATCGACAATTACAAATAAAAATTTATTATGATTTATCGATTGTACTTGCATTGGTCCAAAAGATCCAAATGCAGTAATTTGAGTGGTTGTATTGTAGATATATTTTTCTTAGATTTGAAAGATGATTTTGATAACTTTCCTAGTTGACATGCATCACAAATGTTGTTTACTTTAAAATTCATTTTAGGTAAACCTTTTACTAAATCATTTTGCGATAACTTACTTATTTCTTTAAAATTAATGTGACAAAACCATTTTGTGCCATAGCCGAGGATCATTTTCTTTGGCCATTAAACACATATTAGTATCGTGAACTATTTTCACATTTAAAATATAGATATTTCTATCTCTTTTTCCTTCGAAAATAATATTTTTATTGTTATCAAAAATACTACATTTATTTTTAGAAAATGAGATATTAAAGCCTTTGTCACAAAGTTGACTGATAATTAGTGGGTTATGTTTTAAATTTTTAACTAATAGAACATTTGTTATAAGAGGTAAATTAGATATACCATTGTTTCTCACATCGCCTTTGCAGATGTACCCTTTGGAGTTATCTCCAAAAGTGACAGAACCTTCAACCGAGTATATAATGTTAGTCAACATAACTTTGTTTCATGTCATGTGTTTTGAGCAGCCACTGTCTAAAATCCATTTTCCTCTTTTCTGAGATGGTACCTACAAAAATATGTAAATAACATTGGTACCCATCTTTTATTAGGGTCCTAAGAGTTAGATCTTAGGAAAACAAACCCAAGAAGGTTCAGCATACCCTTTATAAATGTAATTCTTATTTTTATGAATATTTTCTATAAACGAATTTATATACTTCTTCCGAATCAAAGAGTTATTGGTTTTAGGAACCCAAATTTTAATGTTTTTAAAAACATTTGATTTATTCTTTGTAATCATTGGGTTACTTTTCTTAAAACAGTATTATTTGAATTTGTTTTCTTTGGTAAATTTTTGAAAAATCTTTATATCCTATTCCCTGTCTACTTGACACAGCTTAAGATTTTTCAAGAATTTTAGAAAGTTTTTCTCTTCTTTCATTAAAATTCAAAACATTTTTGGTAATTCCTTCTAATTGTGTTTTTAAACTAGAGATATCTAGTTTTAATGTGTTAATATTAGTCTTTAAATCATGATTTTCAATTAGTAAAATATCATTCTTCTCTTTTTGAGTTTCTAATTCTTGAGTTATCATAGTAATTTGAGAAGTAGCATTTGAATAGGATTCTTGAGTTGCTTCGAGTTCATCTTCTAAAATTTTCTTTTCATCTTTTAACATTTCTACTTCAAGTTTTGTTCTTTCTAGTTTTTCATAAACTTCTTTATATTTTCTTTCAATGTTTTTTTTTTGTTCTAATAAAACTGTATTCACTTTTATTAAATCATCAAAAGAGAAATCACTTACTTCATTGTTTGTAGCCATAAAGCAAACATTTGCTTGTTCATTGTCACTATCGTTGTCGTTATCTGATGTGGAAGATGATTCTGAGTCATCCCATGTTATTGAAAAAGCTTGCTTCTTTTTGTATCTGTCCTTCTTGTTCTTGTGTTTTTCTTTCTTTTGATAGGGACAATCTTTCTTCATATGGCCTTTCTTATGACATTCATAGCATTCTATATTTGATGATGATGGTTTGGTGCTATTGTTATTTCCGTTTTTGTTGTGTCCAAATCGATTGTTCTTGTTATATTTCAAAAACTTTTTGAAATTCTTTGCGATATGTGTATCTTGTGCCTGTATTCTTTTAGCCTGTAGTTAACTTCATAAAACATTAGATTACCGATCAACTCCTCTGGTTTTATGGTAGAAATATCGTTAGCTTCTTCTACAGCTAGAACTTATCTCTCCCAGTCATCCGTGGGTGAATTGAGAAGTTTTGACACAATATCAAAATCTGTATACTTTTTTCCTAGTGCCAATAGTGAGTGATATATGTCTTGGAATCTAGAGTACATATCATTTATTGACTCATCTTGTTTCATTCTAAAGTTTTGAAACTGATTTTTAAGCATTGAAATCTTATTTTGCTTAACTTTGTTTGTACCTTCATGAGTTAATTTTAGTGTTTGCCAAATTTCATAAGCAGTGGTGCATATGCTAACTCTGTTAAACTTATTTTTATCTAAAGCACAAAATAACATGTTCATAGCTTTTACATTTGCGGTGGCATCTAGTTTTTGTGTGTTGGACCATTCTGCAAATGGAGTAGTAGGTATGTGATGTTCTGATTGAGTGATATTCCAGATTTCATAACTATTTGATTGCATAAATATTCTCATTCTAGTAGACCAATAACTATGGTTCAAACCGTTGAATAGTGGTGGCCGTGCAGTGGATTGACCTTCGGTAAAACTAGTGTTGTTGTGATTTTCCATATTATTCAACATCGAATAATGGTGCTATGGTTATAGGATGTGCTTGATCTGATACCAAATGAAAGTAACTAAGGATCGAGTAATATGGAATATTAACTAAACTAATTACTTGTGCGGAATAGTGATAAGAGTAAATAGCAGTAAAGAAAATAACACCAGATATTTTTATACTGGTTCGGAGCACCGTCCTACGTCCAGTCCCAGACTCCTTCCGGATTTAATCGAAACCCTCTCATAACCCGAAGGAACAGGTATTACACCGCCTGGACAACCGAACAGGACTTTTCCTGTGAGGATAATACAATAAGATTTTCCCGCCTGAGGATACTACAACAAGACTTCAAATAGTTGAGAGTAGTTCTGGCTGAATGTACACTTTGAATTGTACTGATAAGTCGTTTAAAGTACACCCTTCCTATAATCTTCTCCTCAAGTGTATGTATTGTGTGTATGTAAAGATATGGAAGAAATCGATTGCTATTCTAAACAAGTGGTTTGAATATGAATTCAAGAGCAAAGATAGTTTTTGATTCAAGAGAGATAGAAATTGTAAATCGGTTAGTTAAATGATCTTGAATCTGTTGTTTATATATATGTTGATGAGTTGCAACTCTTGGTGAAGAGTAACGATTCAAAGAATCGTTTGCAACTCCTCAGGGAAGAGATACTCCTCTTCGATGAAGGGAAGTGTCTCTTCACAATTAAAAAAAATATGACAGTTGCAGTATTCAGCCGACTGACCAAGAAGTTCAATCGACTGAATATCATAAGTGATATTCGTGTATGCTCACAGACTCAGTCGACTGAGGTGCGTAGTTCAGTCGACTGAACTATAGGTTTTCTTGGACTGTCATCTTTTTGTAAAACATGAAACTTTTTGTCGATGTGTTCGTGTTTGTGTTACTTGAGGATAGATTGTACATTGTATATATCTAGATTAACACAAAACTAACTAGAGATTATCCTTCGGAGATTTCCTTTATAGTCGCTATATGAAGATTCATGAATATTGTTGTTGACTGCAAAGCTCCTTGTCATTAATCAAAATCAAGGTTCTAACAGTGCGCATATGAAAAGGTATTATTCATTGCCTTCGAAAGGGGCATTTCAAGTCCATTCTTGCTTCTTCTATGTTCATGAATCGATCTATTTTGAAAGGCTTGAATAAGGAAGAAGGGAGTCCATGCTTTTCTATTTCATCCTTTTCGAAAGCTTTTGCATGGTTTTATCGCTTGTGAGAGAGCTTGGTGCTTGCGACTCCTTCGAAATCCTTCTCAATGCCTTTGAAATGTTCTTTCGTGATCATTGTCGAAACCGTGCCTGTTATTCTAGTATAGCCTGGCATTTTATCAATTTTCTTTCATGCCTTTGTTCTTAAGTGGATTTTATGGTTAACATTTACCCCCCCCTTCCATGTATGAAACAAGCTTTCATTATTTAGGACAAAAATTCTAGAATTTTCGTGCTCTTAATAGCTTTGTTTTCCTGCAGTACTCAAAGTAAGTAATATTTTCTATTGCTAATTCACTATCTATATGTACATGCTTCATGATAAGTCAGCATAGCAGTGATTCCAAATTTAAATGGTTAGTTGACAATATTCCTGATTTAATAGGATATGTGGTCTGGAAATAATAGTCATCCATGCATATAATAATTGTAGTCTACGTACTTCCTATGGGAAATAGCCAATGGTTGTAAATAGGGGTCATAAGCTATTAACTAGAAATAAGTCTTTGTATCCTGCAAATCTTAATATGTATTTCGAAATTCTACTTAAAGATGAGAATGATCCTGGTGTCTAAATTCAGATGTTGGTGTGTATCACTGAGTGTTGTTAACTAATAACCTCGATTTGGGTATTAAGAAGACTAGCTCGAAGTCTCTGATTAATGACTTAAATGTCTTTGTAGTTACAGTATTACTACTTTAAAACCCAGATTCAGGAATTGACACTTAGAATCCCAAATTTGATGATAAAGGCCGAAAATTTAGGCATTAAAAGGTTGTGAAATTCTAGCCCAGATTAGATCATTAGCTAGTGACGTATAGAAGCTAATAGAAAGATTTCCAGAACCCATATTCGGGTCTTAAAAAGTAGGATTTAGAAACAGTCTTTAGAATAGAATTCTCAAGCCCACTTTTATGTATTAATTGCAGATAACCGAAAATTCTTCATAATCATCTTTATGAAAAAAATCTCGAGCCCAGATCAGGGCATATATTGGCTAATCAAAAATCCATAATAGAAACTTCAAACCCATATTAGGGCATATGTTGGATAATAGCCTCGAAACCCAGATTCGGGTATGAGAAAGATCATGAGTGATTAGAGAAGACTCAAAACCCATATTCGGGTATTATAAGTCCAAAAGTGAGAGTCCCGAAACCCAAAGTCGTGTATTAATGAGCGGAGTTCTGTTCAGTTTCTTAGTCTCTGCCTTATACGACATGTGTAAATATTTTAGGCCTCATATGCAGTTGTAGTCTAATTGGATGCTTCTTGAGTTTGGAAATCTTAGTCCATCATTTGATATGCTACTTCTGGGGCTTGGATATCTTAGTCCATTTTTTGGAGAGCCACTTCTTGGGCTTGGACATCTTAGTCCATTGTTTGATGAGCCTTTTCTTAGGCTTGGACGTCTTAGTCGATTGTTGTCTGGTGCTTTTGGTTAGCTCATTCTTAGAGACTAGAACCAAGGACTTACCCAACCTCCATCTAGAAGGTGCCTTTACCTGACCAGAGGTGCGACCAAGGGCTTGTCTGGTGCTTTAACCTGCCCATAGCGTGGCGTGGATAAATGCTTACTCCAACCTTCCTCCAAGAGGTACCCTGCTCTAGCCATAGTGTGGCGTGGACAGGGGATTGTTCGGTGCTTTAACCTAGCCATAACATGGCATGGATAAAGGCTTACTCCATCTTCCCTCTAGGAGGTGCCTTGACCTGACCAGAGGCGCGGCCAAGGGTTTGTCCTGGTACTCTGTCGTTCTGCTTCATCTCTCAGCTCATGTATTAAATCCAGGAATTCTCTTTTTAGTTCTTGGTTAAATCGAATGCATATGTGATTCTTTGATGTAAGGGTACTTCAATCTCAATTGGTAACATCGCCTTACACCCATATGTCAATGAGTAGGGAGCATGTCCCGTTGCTATTTTGGTTGATGTCCGATAAGCCCATAATACAAGTGGCAAGTCTTCTACCCAGTTTCCTTTAGCTTCATTTAGCCTCTTTTTCAAGATCAGCTTAATGGTTTTGTTTGTAGCCTCAACCGCCCCATTTGGTTTTGGATGTGCAACGGACGAAAAGCTATTAATGATTCCATTCTTGTGATAAAACCGAGAGAATTATTCACTCTCAAGTTGTGTTCCGTTGTCGAAAATGATCTTATGGGGAATTTCGAATCTGGTTATAATATTTTTTAATGACAAATCTGAGTACTTTTCTAGAAGTGATCTTAGGAAGTGGTTATGCTTCAACCCATTTAGTGAAGTAATCTATAGCGACTACAGCGTATTTCGCTTCCTCATTTGAAATTGGCAATGGGCCAATTAAATCATATCCCTATATGTCAAAAGGCCACGGATTTGAAATTGAAGTTAACTGATTTGGGGGTAATCAGGGAATTTTCGAGTACTTTTGGCACTTCTCGCATCTCCTTACATATTCAATAACTAGGCTTACCACACGAGGCCAATAAAAACCTTGTCTCTTTATCTTTTTTTTCCAATTTCGTCCCGTTTGAGTGGTCCCCGCAGAATCCCTCATGTGCTTCTGCCAACAATTTTATTCCATCTTCTAGGCTTACGCATCTTAAGTAAGGAAGTGCATATCCCCTCTTGTAAAGTATTCAATCCACTATTATGAATGTTGGAGCTTGTCGCCTGATTTTTGCTTCACCCTTGTCAGATGGCGGTATTCCTTTAACAAGATATTCAACGATGGATGATATCCAAGTGTTATCATACGGGTTATTTGTTCTTGATTGATCAACCCTCTCATTTGATATTTCTCTTCCAATTTTTATTCCCTCTTTTTCTTGTAACATAGATTAGGACCTTGTCATAAATAATAGTACATTTTCTTGTTCGGATATTCTCTCTTAATATTTGGAGTCTCTTGATACCACACTTGAACGATCGGTGCTTCTGGGGCTCCTGTTGAGCTTGCTAATTTCGCTAATGAATCTACCTGTGAGTTTTCTGCCCTTGGAAATGATGTATGGAAAAATCCTCAAACAAAGCAAGCATTTTCAGTATCTTCTTCACATATAAAGATAGCTTGGAGTCCTTTGTTTGATATATCTACTTCACTAAAGATTTGAATCCATGGGATTTTTAGCTCTAATGCTGAGCTAGCCCCGGTACCATTGATTCATATTCAGCCACATTGTTTGTTGTAGGGAATCCTAATTTCATCGCATAATGTAAACGGTGTCTGTCCGGTGTTATTATCACATATCTTGCACCGGCCCCTTGTTCATTTTATGCACCATCGATGAACAACTTCCATATAGGCTTCTGATACTTTTCTTTTTCTGATTGCTCTTTAATGAAGTTAGTGCATTCATTAATGAAATCTGACAATGCTTGCCCTTTGATAAAGGGTCGCGGTTAAAAATTCTATATCATATTGGCTGAGCTCGATTCCCCATTTTACCAACCTTCCTGAAGTTTCTGTCTTACTGAAAATTTGCTTTAGCGGGAAATTGTTCAATACCCTAATCGAATATGCTTGAAAATATGCTCTAAGTTTTCGTCCTGTGAGGATTAAGCAATAAGTTAGCTTTTCTATCACTAGGTATCAAATTTCCGCATCCTTTAATCGTTTGCTTATAGAATACACAGGAAGTTGAGCTCCTCTTCCTTCTCTAATCAATACGAAGCTGACCACAAGCTTTGAAACTGCCATGTATAAGTACAAGGTCTCCTCATTCTCGAGACTAGAAAGTATCAACGGCTTTTCCAAAAACCTTTTTAACTCCTGAAAAGCTTTTCTGTAATCCTCTCCCCACACAAAGTTCTTCTTTTTCTTGATTACGCCAAAGAAGAGGATACACTTATCAGTAGCTTTGGAAATGAACCTGCTTAGGGTGGCTGCCCTTCCATTTAAACTTATTACCTATTTACTGGTTTTGGGTTCAGCCATGTCCTTAATAGCTTGAATTTGATTACTTCAATCCCTTGGGCACTTCCAAGATAACCCAAAAACTTCCCCGAATGGACTCCGAAAGTGCATTTCTATGGGTTCAATTTATTTTGATATTTCCATAGTATTTTGAACATCTCTTCAAGATCCTCAAGATGATTCCTAGCCTTGCTAGATTCAACTAGCATGTCATCCACATAAGCCTCCTTATTTCGGCCAATTTTCTCTTTAAACCTGTTGACCAACCTTTGATAGTTTGCCCCTATATTCCTTTTCCCGAAAGGCATCATTTTGTAGAAGTATATTCCCCATTCAGTAATGAAACTAGTGTGCTCTTAATCCGGCTTGACCATGGGTATTTGATGGTATCCTGAACATGCACACATGAGAGACAATAATTTGCCAAAACTGAGTTCACTAATCACTTTGGGTAGCAAATTTTTACCCATTTTCGAGGAGTCTCTCAACTTCTTGCTTCAATGCATCGGACCGTACTCTATCTAATTATCTCTTTTTCTATCTGATGTTGATTACTTCTGGATTGATGTTAAGAAAATGATACATGACCACTGAATCAATCCCTACCATATCAGAATGTGACCAGGCAAATATGTCCTTGTTGACCTCAAGAAATTGGATTAAATCTTTCTTCAAGTCGCACACCGATTCTTTTCCCACTTTAACCACCTTAGTACTGTCATTTGAATATATGCATGCCTCCTCAAGGTTCCCTATAGGTTTTATCCATTCTATTTCCCTTCGGCAATCGAATTCATTGATGATTAGGCTTTCTTATGCGCAACTAGCATCGACTCTCTTCCTTTTGCCTCCAGGAGGAATGTACCTTTCATATATGCACTTGTTAGACTTATTAATTTTGATTTTTTTCCTTGAATGTTGGATGTAAAACTCCATCATCTGAAGGCTGAAAAACAGTGGAAGAATCAAAGTAAGAAGAATACTCCCTTTTATAGTAATCGATTGTGGCAAAATACATCTTTCGGGTGCTGAACTGCTTTCCTCGGACTATGCCCCAGCCCCTCTTTGTCAAGAATTTCACCATAAGGTACTTCAGGGAGACAAATGCATCTTTTCATACAATGCAGGACTGCCAAAGAAGGAGTTGTAATATGAGGGTTGGTCAATGATTACAAAGAGAGTCCTGAAAGTTCTGCAAAGAGCTAGCACCCCTATTTGCACCAGCAGTTTCACTTGTCCCACCGGAGTTGACCTTTTGTTATTGAATCTGAAAATTGGTTCCATGCTTGGTTCCAGCTTATCTTCAGGGAAGTTCATTTGGTCGAAAGCACGTTTAAAGATAACATTGACTATGCTACCTATATCTATAAGAATTTTGGCTACGATGGATAATCCAATTTGAGCCGTGATTATCAACGGATCGTTGTGTGGATGGTGAATTCCTTTCCTCAAATCTTGGGGGTGACGAAAAGATTTGGCATTTGAATACCGAGTCGTGGATTCTTCAACGAGAGCTCTTCTTGGATAGAGAAGACGCCTTTTTAGCCTCCTTGATATATTTGTTTCATGCCACTTTGTTGTTTCCTAACGGATGTATCCCACATGAATTATGTTAATCTAGTTTATTTGTGGGCTTAAGCTTAGAGGGTCTTCATCCTCCAGTACATTAACAACATTTCTAGGGAGCTTTTACAAACCATCCTCTACTCGTTGAACCTTCTACTTATCCTGAATAAACTCTTTTAAGTGACCCTCGCGGATTAATTTCTAGATGGTCCATCTGCACTCATTAGTCTTGTGACTGTTTGCTTTGTGATATGCATAGTAGTCGCCTCCTTTTCTTTGTTCTTAGCCTTGAAGGAGATCAGGAAGTTGACTCTTTCCTTTTCCACAACATAAACGTAAGACAGTGTCTTGATTAAAGAGACTGCGTTAGCAATTGGCTCCTCCTCCCATTTCATTCTCTTATCTCCTCGATCCAGATCGACTTTTCCTCCTTCCTTCTTGGCAGCTGCTTTCCTCTTAGTGTAGTAACGCACATCCATTCGAATGAACTTGTCAGCTTGAAAGTGGGAGTCTTGCATATCTTTACACCCGTTAACAAAGAGATGCTTCCAGAATGGGGTGTCCTCTATTAAGCTAAAATGTACCGCAATGAGCTTGTCACGATCATTCTTATCCTTTTCTTTCAGTGCTTTATTGTTAAATCTTTTGAGATAGTCTCCTAAAGATTCTCCTTGCCTTTGTTTTATGTTGGCCAGGACTATATAATCAATGGTGGGATCTTTACATATGCAAAACTGAGCGGATAATTTGTAAAAGAATTTCTTTTATGAATAAATGGTCTTCTCTCAATTTGTCTGTACCATTTGGTCGTGACTCCTTGGAGAGTGACAGGGAATAATCTGCATCTGACAGCTCCTGATGCATTATATAAATCTATTTGGTTATCGAAAGCATTAAACGATCATCTAGATCTGGGATTGCATGGTACTTCATTGTCAGAACCTTCACATAAGATGGGAAGACTGTTGTCATAATCTCATTTGTAAAGAGTGGAACTCACTCGTTATCATTGGCATTTTCATCCATGGTCCTCTTCCCCGTTGTATTATTGCATCCTTAATTGCTTTCTCCGTAGCATCCTTCAGATAGCCTTCAACATCACGATAAATTTTCCAGTCTGGAAAGTATTCTTTTGATGCAGAGCTACCAGATTGTTCAAGTGATTTATCGAGCACCCTCCCTTGATGATTAGCTTTAGATTGAGGGTGGTCCTTCTTCTTTCAAGATGGTAGATCTATCTTGCTCTTGTTTTCATTAGAATGAGCTTTCAAGTTCCTCCTAAGTAAACCACCTCATCCCCCTGTGTTGGCTTCATTGTTTTTGAAGACTTCTAAGATAATGCCATTTTGAGGATTTTTTTTTCATTTCTTGCAGCTGCTGCTCTAAGTGTTTGACCTTGGTGGTGTTTCCATCCTGCTGAACTAATGATGAAGGCTGCCCATGAACAACCCAATCTAAATTAAAGGTTAGTGCCATGTTCTTTTTGAGGGTTGTGTGGATGAACTCCCTCATCAATCCCGCTGAGTCATTTTGATTTCATTTTCCTACGTTAAGTCAAATGATCCATAATTAGTCTATAAGATAGTAACGGGATCGAAGGTACGAGCCCTCCTTCTAGCATCAAAAATGTTAACAAGAATACTTGTCAACATTCCCAAAGCTATGTGAGAAGTAAATAAGTTCATATAAAATAACATTGTCCAATAGATTGCTCCTTTCGAAACCCACTTTTTGACCAGATTGACTTAGTCAAAAAAGTTTCAAAAGTTAACTTAGAAATGCAAACAAGGAAAAGAGCATCTTATTCGAAACCCCTCTTTTATATAAGTTGAAGTCAGCTATTTATCTTGAACTTTCATACCTTTCGATCACGTCGAAAGGTTTATTTAGCCCTTTTGACTATGTCGGAAGGTTAGCTTGTCCACGTAGAATAGGATGGCTATTTTCGACCTTGTTGGTTTCGTATGTTCTATGGAGGAATGCATTCGAAAGGGTAGTTGATACGGTTGAGTGTAGGATCCTCATATGAATGCTTGCTAATTGCAAATCAGACTTCCTTCAGGAACTCCTTTCGACCAGGTCAAAAGGAATTATATCCTTTCGAAATGGATCCAGTTTGCAGTTGCCTAAGCTTTACTTTGAATACTTAATATAAGACCGTCTTAGATATCTGCAAGTTCTATGAACTTACCAGTGTTGAAACATCATCATCATCCTTGTCTGTCATTGTATATTACATGTCGTGACGATGATACGTTTCGACATGTATGTTTTCCAAGTCGATCTTATTGATTTGCATAACACAAAAAAAGTTAAGAGAATAAGATAGAATCATATGCAATTGATCATTATACTAGCTGATGATCGTAATGATCTTCCTCATAATCGAAATCCTTAATGAATCCACGAATCTCTCCATCATCACTAATACAAAATGAGTTACAATTTTGAGAATTTTTCCCTAAATTGATGTAGGGTTTACAAAGAATTTTGGTAGCAAAGAAGTAGAAATGAAAGAAATGAGTTTAGGATTCCAAAATCCGATCTCCAAAATCGGATCCTTTGGGTCTTATTTATATATGCAGGTCAACCCCCTTCCATGCATATGCTTTCGACCTAATCGAAAGGCCCTTTTATATTCCGCCTAATTTCTTTCAACATGGTGGAAAGGCCTTGCCTGCCTTCGATGCAGTCGAAAGGCTTCTCTTTCGAGTCCTCTAACTCACCCTTGGGCTTCCCTTCCTCTTATTCCAGCAATTTCATCCTTGTCGAAAGGGTCTTTTATCTACCTTTCACTTTTGCTAAGTCTTTAATGTTCCTTTTCCCTGCTTTTTCCTTAATCGCTTTCGACGTCATTGAAAGGGCAATTAATGTGCATTTCTCTTCTGTCATCATAATTAGAAATAGGAGCTTTCGATTTTGTCGATAGGTTTTCCACTAGGGATTCGAAGGTGTTGAAGTATTAATGGATTTGATGCGATTGGAGGCTTCAAAATGCATGCCTGTGGATTGATGTAGAACCTTCTCTAGATGTCATTATCTTTGACTGGTTTGAAAGGCTTGGCTATCCTTTCGAGATGGCTATTTTGAGTAGCTTGAATGAAGGAGAAAACTTTGGTTTTGAAAGGTTTGGCACGCATATGAAAAGGTATTACTCATTGCCTTCGAAAGGGGGTTTCGAGTCCATTATTGCCCCTTCTATATTCATGAATCGATCTGTATCAAAAGGCTTTATGAGCCAGAAGGGTGTCCATGCTTTTCTTTTTCATCCTTTTCAAAAGCTTTTTCATTGTTTTATCACTTTTGAGGGTGCTTGGTGCTCTTGACACGTTCGAAAGCCTTCTCGATGCCGTCAAAGCATTCTTTTGTGGTCATTGTCAAAACCCGTGCCTTTTATTCCAATACTCAGCATTTTATCGCTTTTCTTTCATAAATTTCTTCTTAATTGAATTTTATGGTTAATTATAGTCTACCCTAGGGATTGAATGTCAAATTGATAAATTTGGAGAGATCAGCCCTCTTACCTCCATAGGATCGCCTATAATCAGCCTTCACAACATATTGCAAAAAAGATTAATCAATAACTTGAGTTCTACTAATCCAATTGCCATGAAACTTGGAGCCTCAGCATAATATAACATGAAGAAGCTTCCTTATGGATCGCATGGCATTTAGAAGACTTTGGAGGGATCGACTTCTATCCCTCGACAGGGATCGCCTTCATTCCTCTTAGGGATCAGCTGAACCACCCTTTATTGCAAAGATCGATCAATATCTCAACATCTACAAATCCAATTGACATGAAATTCGGAATATAGGCATACTACAACATGTAGAACACCCCTTTGGGATCTCATTACAATTGGATAAAGTTGGAGAAATTGCCATAACTCCCATTGGAGAGATCAGTAGAAATTAAAATTCAAGCAACGCTACTTCATGGAAAATGTGATATCTCACAAACCGTACATCGGAATTGCACCAAAATTTAGGGAGCAAGTAGCTAACCATCATGAGGCATCCATCATGGGGATCACAACCCATTTTGACACAGTAGTAAGGATCAGTACCGATCTTGATTGTGGGCCCGATGAGCCTTGAAACTTTTGGGTGCTCTGGTCTTGGTCTCTTGAAAATTCTACCAAAATTTTAGTCCAACCCGTGCACGTCTTGCCCTACAAATATAGCAGGCATGGCATTAGAAATGGAATCTTCTAGAGCTTCTTTTTGGTTCCCTTTATTTTTAACCTAGGCTGCACTCTATCAATTTAATTCTTGGATTCCGAGTTGTAACTATAAACAAACTACATTGTAATAAAAAAATTTATTCCGGAGTGAGCATAGGCCGTAGTTAGCCGAGCCACTATAAATCTTATCTTCTTTACTTTCTTTCGCTTTTAATTCGTTTACTCTTCATATTATGTTCTCTATGTTAGCTACTACCCGAGATCTATGATTGGATATTGGTGCTTTCATATAGTTGGGTATTGGTGGCCAAATTTTGAAGCCAACATTTTGGTTCTTTCACCAAGAATGCTAGCCCCTACGGGTTTGGAATTCAGATTTATAGTTTGATAAGATCTAGAGCTTAGATTTAAAGTAATAGTGAAGCAATCTACAAGAAGATATGAAGCAGATAGGAGCCATCATAAAGGAAGTCAATAGTCTTCCTCAGGACCTGGAGCTAATCAAACCTCTGCCTACGTCACAAGGGAGGAGATGGAAATAATGGTAAACGCAATGTTGGAGCGGATGCTGAAAAGGCAAGAGGAGATGATGTAGAATCTATTCCAATAAATCAGAGAGGTAGGATCCATAGGAGCTGCTAGAATGAAAGAACAAGGAGTTAGAATGGTAGGAACTACTGGAGCTGTGGATCAAGAAGTTGAGGTGGCAGGAATCGCTAGAAATAAGAACAGGGAACATGGAAATGGAGTCAATAGACAAAGAAATGGAATAGAGCAGCCAAGGGTAGTCCCCGGCCATCTTAGAGGGAACGACAACGATTCCTAAAGGCTAGGGGCAAGCCCTTAGGTTTGGTTGATCACAATGTTGGATGACCTGCAATCGATCCCGTAGAGCTTGGTGCGAATCGGATTTGGATGCTCGTCCGAAGGGATATGCTCTAGAATTCCCTTATGAACTCGGGGGTGGCTTGGACATGATAATAGGAGACTACCACTGGAAGACAACGACAGGTTTGTAGAGATGATCGAGCGAGCTAAGCATGGAGGATTGGTGAACATGGATCTGGAGGATGTAAATAGAAATCCATTCACTTCTAATATCAGGAATGCTAGGAATCCACCAGAATTCAAAATACCAACACTGGAAGTTTATGTCGAAAAGTCGGATCTGATTATGCATATGATGAGGTATATATATCACATGGAATTACTAGGGGCATCGAAAGAACTCTTGGCATGATGCTTCCCCTGTACTAAATGGATGTAACTACAATATGGTTCAAATAATTGGAAAGCGGTTATACTAGCACATGGATGGATTTGGTCGAAAAATTTATAACCAATTTCAAGTTTAGATTGCTAGACCCAAGAATGTGATGACATTGGCATTAGTAAAGCAGTGGGTAGGAGAATCACTTAAGAATTTCTTAACCAGGTTTAATGTGATAGTTGTTTCATTAGATCGACTAGGTCCATCGATGGTTTTGATAGTGGTAGTGTCAGGAGTTGCGGATAATTCATATTTTAAGATATCACCGATAGGGGATCCGCTGATGGATCTCAAGGAATTCTACTATGAAGCAGAAAGGTTTATACGACAAGAAGATGCAAGAGCTGATAGAGAGGCAACAGAAGTTAATACGATACAGGGTGGAGAACTGCCCGGTGAATGCTCTGGAAAAGACAAGGTCAAACGGAACATGCTTCAAATGGATCAAAGTGGTAAAGAGGAGAACATAAATTCTCTTCTTACTCGAAAATGAATAAAACACTACGATGGATATATCTGGATACTCGAGGACGCTTTCTGTATCAAAGACCTACAGGGACAAACCCTCCGAATGTGAACGGACATCAGAAAAGCGTTACCTATTCTATGAGCTAGATGGGCACAATACAAATGATTGTAGGCATTTGAAGGATATCATTGAGGAACATGTGAGGAATGGTCTGTTACAGCAATATGTTAGGACTCTAGCTACGGTGGTGGAACAAGAGTAGCCACCGTCCACCTCAAATGAAAATGGCATCGGATCAAGCATCATCATCAACTTGTCATTAATTGATCGGGATAGCATGGAATAGGTAATAAACTCCACAGTAGGACGGCTAAGTCACTTACACATGTACGAGATAGAGGATGGTCCTTACTGAGATGATGACAGGCCGTAGTGCTTAGGTTTGTGAAATTTATTTTTCTTCTTGTTTGCTTTGAACTCTTATTTTTATAGTTTTATTTGAACTCTGGTTTATGGGTTGTATGGAATCTTATTTTATATTTTGACAAATGGACTTAGGAATGCTTAAAATTGGATCAATGTAATAGATAACACAGGTCACGGTTGTAGTCCTGTCTGGAGAGACGGAATGACACTCGCAAAGTATGGGTCTTTTCATCGGGTGAACATCGTGAAACAGACTCGTGCATCATGGATTAAGTCCTCAAATGGGTATCAAGGCCGAAGAATAAAACCCAACAGGTCATGAGGTAAGGAATACACCTAGCAAAGGGTAGGTCGTATTTCTTGAACGTGATGGATCGACCTACTCAAGTCGTCGAGTATAGATTGTGCTCGGCAAGAGTCCAAAGAGATCAAAGTCGTCGGGTATGGACTATACTGGCATGGAGTAAGTCGCTTCACTCGAACGCGATGGATCGGCCTACTTAGGTCATCAAGTATGGATGGTGCTCGGCAATGATCAAATGAGATTGAGGATTTGGTATAGGATAACAACTAGGAGAGGTCATGAATTTGGATATCAGCTTCGAACAATAAAGGATATGGCTTTGGATAGATGCAGATTCTAGTAAAATGATCCGAAAAGATCGTGGATTTGAATTGGATTCTAGAGTCAAAAATATGGCTATCATTGGATTATTGATTTTGGATTATGAACTTACGGAAATTCAAAATACACATTCCTATTGCAAGGCATGTTTTGGGGGGCAGAGTATTAACCTACCTTTTACCACGGTAGGAGACTGGCGGATTTAACCCAACAAACTTCATGATCATCAAGAGCAATAGCCCAGAGCGATGATTGTGAGATCCAGAAATCAAGTGTAGGCAGTGATAAGAAGTGACGATCAACCGAGACCAAGAGATAGAGTCTCCATAATATTCTAAGTATAGATTAGTACCTTCCCTAGGTGGGGGATCGGTGCTTATCCCTTCCCTTAGGGGATCAGTACATATCCTCAATTTTTGTCCCAAACTAGGTGAGACTAGAATAAGTGACAAAGAAGACCTCATGAGGCTTCGTTTCAAATCTCAATTCGTTTGGAGTTTGTGTGCGCAAGTTATGGGCAAATTACTTCACCTAAGAAAGGGAACGGTATAAAAGGGATCGACATATTTTAGCCAAACAAGTGCAACTCAAAGGAAAACAACCAATATCTCAAAATTCATAAATCGAACGCATAAAAAAATTGTGAGCAAGATGTGGGAACCCTAGGAATCTATCTTAGGGATCGCACATCAAATAAAGTAAGTTGGAGGGGTCGGCCATTTTCCCTCCATTGGGATCGACTATAATCAGCCTTCACAACATACTGCAACAAAGATTGATCAATAACTCGAGTTCAACTGATCCAATTGGCATGAAACTTGGAGGAAAAGTGTAATAAAACATGAAGAAGCTCTCTCAGCGATTGCATGGCATTTGGAGGAGTTTAGAGGGATCAGCATCTATCCCTCAATAAGGATTGGCCCTCTTCTCTCTTAGGGATCGGCTGAACCCAACTTTATAGCAAAGATTGATTAATATCTCAACATCTGCACATCCAATTGACATGAAACTTGGAGTACAACTTATTACTACATGTGGAACACCATCTAAGTATCTCATTCCAATTGGAGGAAGTTAGAGGGATTGGCATAGATCTCTTTGGAGGGGTTGACAGAAATCAGAATTCTAGCAACACTACTTTACGGTAAATGCAATATCTCATAAATCGTACGTCAGAATTGTACAAAATTAGGGAAGTAAGTAGCCAACATCATGGGACACCCCTTATAGGGATCGCAACCCATTTCAACACACTAATAGAGATCGATACCGATCCCTATTGGAGGTATCGATGGGCCTGGAAATTTTAGGTGCCTCGTCTTGGTCTCTCGAACCTTCTGCCAAAATTTCGATTTGACCCATGCACTCTTTCCCTATAAATATAGCAAGAATAGCGTCAGAAAAGAGGTCTTCTAGAGCTTCTTTCTCGTTCTCTTTATCGTGAACCTAGGTTACACCCTGTCAATTTTATTCTTGGATTCTGAATTGTATGTGTAAACAAACTATAGTATAATAAAATAGTTTAGTGTAGAGTGAATGTAGGCCGAAGTTAGCCGAACCACTATAAACCTTGTCTCTTTTTACTTGATTTCATTTTACTTTGTTTGTTCCTCATATTATATTCTCTACATTAGATAATATCTGAGATCTGTGCTTGGATATTAGTGCTTTCATATAATTGGGTATTGGTGGCCAAATTTTGATGCCAACAAACACAGATATCATCTAGCATATTTAAAGGTGAGTAAACTTACTGAAATTCCATTTGACACTTCCGCAGTCCGATTCAATCAACGTTCGATTTTAGCTTTAAATTCTAATAGTTCCAAACTTGGAAAATCCAATTTTAATACGTAGATGACATTGATAAGAGTATAATGCAACTGATCAATTCAAATCTGACCTCATATGAGAAAGATACGGGATTAATAAGATATCGAATTAAATAATATAATTAAGTCACTAATTACATCTTAATTACCCTATTAGTCCTTAATCCGTCTCATCAACAAACCCAAGCCGCGTTTCTTTTTCCCATCTACGTTTATCCACTACTATAGGCCACTACACTAACTCAACCGACTCCCCAGACCACGAGAACCCAATGACACCAGCATCGCCCTCCAACTCGTCGTTGCTAGCTCTAAGTGGAACACAAAAACATCTTTGTTCAACTCAACATTGTTTCCACCGCCTTTAATGACAGACCCCTAAACTCCACCAAAACATAGCCCTAGCCTTCCCTCATGTTGTTTCTTTAGGGTCGCTGCAGGAGATCAACGTCGATGCCAAAAAAACAACCCTAACTGTTTTGTTCGAACACAGATCAATGCCGATGTACTCTGCTCCATGACGATCCAACCAGTCAACACACTCTTCTCACCCCCTCACAAGTTCTTCATGTAGGACACTTGGCATAAATCGGCCCCTAGCGGCACCGATCAACGATGGCCATTGGATTTGCTATCCTAGGTTCTTAGTTGAGAAAGTGAAGAAAGAGTATGGTTCCTTTTATATATTTTCTAACACTATTCATCCCCTAAAATCATGAACTCCAATCGAGGCATGCTCACTGGCGTTCCTAGCCAAATACCCTTATTACGAACTCATTTTTTCGAGGCCTTATTCAATTATATAAAAATTTAGCCTTTATACTCAAATTATGTTATTATTATTTTAAATTCTCTAAAATTAACCATTATGTGTTTCGATCTCGCACAATCACATGGTATGTCCGATCGCCATGAAACCAATCGGCGTACATCATTTTATTATTCCATATCCAATGGCATTAGTTTAATCAAAATCCAAGGCAGTGTCCCAGAATGATAATTTCATGCGTTTTGATATCATTTTTACATTTTTTTGATGACACTATCGTTATTTATCCGAACTATTTATTATTGCAAAAAAATTTACAAAATGAGTCCACCATTATTATTTATTAACTAAAAGGAGTTAAATAAGGTTATTAAATCCATTTAATAAGTTTGAATTCATAATTCAAATATTTAAATACTCCCAATATTTGAATTCACGTTATTATACTTTTTGAAAATAATAATTATTTAAATGTTTAAAATTAAATTAAATATCTAAAATCAAAATGATAAAATTCCAGGATGTTACTTCTCCCCTTTAAAAAGAATTACATCCCCGAAATTCATGTAGGAAGAAAATTGTCTCCAAAACCTTAGGCTTTAAATACATTTAATTAAAATGAGTTATTATGTTATTAATTAAATTTCATATATTAGAAAATTTCAACAGCCTCTTTGCGCAGCTGATCCGGGAAAACTACAACTCTCTACAACATTCCCAGATCAATAAAGAAAATAAAAGCCAAGTGGCCACTCATGCCCGGGGCATAAAATCATTAATCAATAACCAATATCTAAATCTACTACGTACCTCTTTTACGTTTGATTTTTATTTAGCAAACAACCTATTCTCTCGATGAAAATGTAGGCGCATAAGAATCCAAAGATTTATCTCTTAATTCCCTATACCTATCTTGTACTTACATATCAAAAGAGAATTATGCTGACAAAAGAGTAATACACAAGCTATTTCTTTCATAGGAAATAGCAATATAAAAATATAACAACCATATCCAATAAGAAATGTGATGCAATTTATAATAGTGATGCAACTCTAATGTGGTATAATGTTGCATACAATCCAAAAGGAAATTATAAATCTATGCAGCAAAAATAGAAAAAATTCTCTGCAATAAAACATTAAGCATTCAATTTTTTTTTTCAAAAGATGATTTTAGAACCAAATGTCCAAGATTTATATTGAGAATACATTTTCAAATTACACCAAAGAGATATAAATCAAGACCAAAATCAATTACAATGAGGGGGCTCCTCCTAATGAAGCATGGTATTACTCTAGAATCAAAACAACATGAAGCATCCAATGGTACTCTGATTCCTCCTAAAACAATAACTAGAGTAAACAAATATACCTAGCAAGTCTTCCAAGTCGGATAACTCCCAACCATTAACTTTAGTTAGAATAAAAAATATTTCAAAAATCGTTTCACAAAAACTCTTTTCAAATATCCTGAAATAGTAATACCTCATCAAAGGTTTCAAAATAATATTATTTTTATTTCTCTCTTTCGAAATTACTTTTTCAAAAGCACCTAGGTATAAGTCTTAGTAAACACTGACTTTATAAACAATAGTCTATAAAATCTCCCTATTAATCAAATCAAATTCCATAAAGGAACAAGCTAAAACTTAACATTATATAAAACGTTAAATGACCAACAAATAAGATTTAGAATTTTTTCTTAGGTTTACAACTTTCTCGATTGTTCAAGGATATAGATAATTTCCTAAGCATAATATTACACTCATAAGCCCTTTGATTATTGCTTAGAAGGTTATTCATGCGCCCTCAAACAAAATTGAAAGTCAATCTTAAACTTCCTTAAGCTCCATAACAAATCATACAAATATACTTAAGCCCGTATGATTTACATAAATCATCCATATGCAATATCTGATTCGACCACTTACTCAAATACATAAAATTCACTTCTGAACTAGTATCGCTCACTCGACCTCCCTAGTGTGGACTCCGATCAGTTTCCTTGATTAGAAACCTCTGTTTTCCTTACATAGCCATATACTATGATAGAAAACCTCGGTATCATGTCAAGAATTTGAATCAAGTATTCGCTAACACGAATCAAGTTAGAAATCCTTTTTCAGACTAGTGTGAATCACCCTGAAGTTATATATTCGAACCCTAGATCAAGAACCGTGCAAAAAAAATGATCTACATATAACTTATGTACTTAATCTTATTGGTTCTTAACTACACAAATTTATTTCTAAAATATTTTTTATTTTTCATTTACAGTATATTATTCAATGCTAAAATTATTTATGAATTACTTTATAAGTTTTCACTTAATTTCATAAACATCTTATAAAGAGACATCGTTATAAAATTTTAAGTTAAAAACTTACGCCACTCTTATTTACTTATATAATACACTTCTATATCCTAAGAGTAATATATAAAATATCAATTTTATTTTATTTGTTTATTATTTATTCTTATTTTTATTTTTCTTTTCAAAATTCAAATGGACACACAAAAAATATACGTTTTAAAACTGAGTAAACCTTGCAGCCTCTTTACCTCAGAGTGTTCTAAGGAAAGATGCTTATAGGTTGGCCTAATAATATCAGATAGTTTATAAAACTTAGATGTTTAAACAAAAACTATAGTTTTAATAAACAATGCTTATTAAAACGTTCCTACTCAATTTAACCCATCTAAAAAACTTGAGCTAAATTATCACTTTTCTATCCAAGAGTTAAAGCATTCTTCTATTAAAATTCATTTTATTTTAAATCAATTTCGTCTAAGTAAACTCAAGAACTATATACGGTTTTTATTTCAAAACCCTTTTGGAAACCATATTACATATTTTTTTACATCTAAAATAACTTCAACAATTTATTCACTAACGTTGCTTTAGATTCTTTTGGATTCAAACTCATTTTCATCGCACAATAATAAAGAGAAAATTTTATTAAGTGCTCTACAAAACTTTCCTAAGCAAACCTTCGATCGTCACTTAGAAGATTATTCAGATTACCATAAAACTAATCGAGATATTTTCCTCGACCTATCCAAAGAAAATGTATCTTTATTGCAATTTCTCTTTGAAACATTTAGTATTAATTGTCAAAACCTTTTTGAAATCATTTTAAGTAATACCAGATTTTAATTCTCAAGACCCCTTTTGCTTGTAAAGCACCTTTTATAATCATACAGATCATTTTCTATACCATACTCATATAAAATATACCTTTTTCAATCATCTTATATTATAATAACTTTCGTTTATTGTAATAAACTTTTCATAAGTATTTATCATCTAAATGTCTTATCTTCTCATTTAGATTATATGAAATAACTATATTAGAAGATAGCTTTTAACTTAACAATTTTTCCAGACACGTTATAGTTAAACTTTGAAACTTAATTAATAAGGGTTTATTAAATGCACTCGTAATTATCAATAAATGCTCATAAACTAATCAAACACAAATTAACAACCAACAAAAAATAGTCAATGCTCCTAAATTACTTGAGCACGACAAATCAAACAAAAATGAGAATAAAGTAATATTAACATTAACAAAAAATCATACCATAATTAATTATATATATTTTGAAAATTATTCCTCTCTATATATAAAATATAAAATCCTAGGTAAAATGTTTCATTTACCTAATTTTAAAAATTCAATATCGTGTCTAATTTCCTTTTTCGAGAGTTTAGGAATCTCTATCGACATCGTGGTGTCCCAAGTTTTGACCAGAATTCATAAACCACTCAATAGACCAATTAACACAATACTTTTTATAGCAATAACAAATGTGCTCTCGTATATATAATACTTTCAACCAATTCTAGGGTATAACTTACACTATCTCTAAGGAGCCATATCCTACCAAAACCAAGGTTCACGCTTAACCTTCAGCTTAGATACCAAATGTAACGACATGCCTTTTCGACCATCGAATGTCGACAGCAAAAACATCCATGGTACTCAAATGCCGAGCATCCAATCATCGGAAAGGCAGATTGTTAGGGAAAAATAAAAAACAAACAGGGAAATAGAATCTCAAAAAGAAAACGATGACATATAATATAATAAAAATAGTAGAAGCTGTCACTTTAAAATATTTGGTATATCAGAGTTAAAAACAAACCTCTTCAGCCTGGATAGTTATAGCTTCTAAATCTTACAACTAATGATGGGCATCTATTATAATACAATAGAAATAAAAATACTACAATAAGCGAACATCCGGTTCTACTCCATGAGCTCCATGTTTCACCAAAGACAATTTGAAAAAAATACTCGGTCTGGCCTGAATATTATAATAAAATAACACCCGGATCAATCTGGAAAACCAGAGTGAGAAAACTCTAGAAATATGGTAAACATATAATAATTTTGTGAGACTGTGCCGCTAATCACGGAATAGATTTTACCTCACAAGAACAACATCCATAGATGAAAGAATAGAAACAAGTCGGAACAAAATCAGACTCAAAAGAATGGAACAAATAATTGAACATCGAGAAGAGCTTTAGTCACTTCTCAATGCAAATAAGAAAATGATTCAAAGGTTTGAGTCAACTAAGGAAATGAATTTTCCAACAATGACTAGGAGAGTTTGTCCCCTTACTGAAAGTATACCTCTAAACAATATACTTGAGAAGGTCATTTAATCTATGACTCTCCCAAAAATGTACAAGCCGAACCCCACCAACCTTACCAAGAATCCGAGTATTTCACATCTCCGCGTGATACTACCAACTCCAATCTAGAGTAGATGTGAAAATACTCTAATATGAGCAATCCCATATAGCTTGACATCACTCACTTTCTGTTTTTATTCATTTCTAGAAAATGATATCAATGCTTGAATGAGCAACAAGTTGTCCTATATTAACAGAACCCAAAGCAGATAGTAGAATTGGCCATCGATATATCAATTACGGGGAATAATAAAATGGTCCTATACGAAGATTAAATCTCTCAAAACATTTGACTCACACTTGTGCTTGATTTTCGCATCGTAAATATTTGTAAAATTTTTTATAAACAACACTCTTTAAAATATTCTTTTTAAAGAGCAAATTATATTTCTAGGTGTATTAAAAAGAAGGTTCGTAAACAAAGTAATTAAAACAACATTTACTATAAACTCAAAACAGTTCACGCTTAGCATTTTATTAAACATTCCTTTTTTTCAAAGATTTTCTTATTTATAAACTATCATTTATAAATTTCAAATGATATTTATTATCTTAAAAGATTATAAATCAATTAAAATGCTTTTTAAAATTTAACACAGTGTTACTCGTCCTAAAAGATAATTGATACAATTTTTTATAATTTTAAAACCACATTAATTATCTTAAGAGGTAATTAATCAAATTTGTAACTCCTTTAATAAATCGATTAATTAATTTTAAACACCTTTATTAAATCAGTTAATTAACTTTAATCACTTTACTAAATCGGTTAATTAACTTCAGACACTTGTATTAAATTAATTGATTAACTTTAAACATCATTAACAAATTTATTAATTAACTTTATTATAGTTATATAATAATTAAGAATATATTTAAACTTTTAATTCTTTTTAAATGCTTATATAATACTTACAAACCCGTTTGAAAAGGATTTACAAAATATTTAAAGTAAATAACCTCCATAAATTTAAACAACACAAATTTTCCCAAAAGATAGTTGAATCTAGTTTATAATCTTTTATAAATTTAAAATGACACTAATTACCTTGGAAGATAATTAATCAAATTTATAATCTCTTTATAAATTTATAGTAGCATTAGTTATCCCGAAAGATAATTAATTAACTTTATAGCTCCTTTTATAAATTTTAATCGGAGTTTATCCTTTATTTTCAAATTCACAAAGTACTTGAAAACATCATTTAAACAACTTTCAAGTTCAAAAACGTGACCAATTATTTGTTTTGTAAAAATACAAACTCAAATTCAACACAATGAAGGTTTAATGAGATGAAATTTCATAAGTGATGGTATAACAATAATTGCTTTCATTATCTTGCACAGATTAAACATTGTGTCACATATATTTCAACCAAACATCAATATAAGCAACATAATAATATAGGTAAGATGCATGTAACAGTAAATTAATAATGTCGAGAAACCCCTTAAGGTCTTTCTACAAGAGCCCTCTACAAAACAATGATTATTTGTGTAATCCTCAACGTTCAAGTGGGAATTCAAAACCAAACAAACCATCAATCAAAAATAAAAACATATTTTTATTAACAATTAACAATCAATAACTAACATATCATTTGTTAATCAAACCCATATATTAACTAACTTCAAAAATAATCTTTTTACTTTGCAAGTCTAGAACGATGATTTATTCTGCTCGATAGATGTCCAAAATAATAAAAAGGTGTTTTATTCTGCTAAATTGATATCATAACAAAGTATAACTGATTTAACTACATTAAATATAATTAATTTAAATCACTATAATTTTATCATTAATTTATACTTCATTAAAACTATCAACTAAGATCCAAGCATTCAACAATTATTTATAGTAACACAGATATCATGTAATTTATTTAGAGATGGGTCCACCTAAATTCTAGTTGTGCTTTCACATCCCTATTCAATCTACCTCGAAATTTTACTAGCTCCAAACTTGATAAATCCAATTCTAATAAGCAAATGAAACTGATACGAGTCTAACACAACTTACCACGTCTAAATTTTGCCTTGTATGAGTAAGATATGAGTTTAATGAGATATCAAACTAAAAAATATAATTAATTCGCTAATTACATCTCAATTTCCATATTAAACACTAATCCATCACGTTAACAAACCAAAGCCATATTTCGTTTTACTTTTTATCTTCGTTTAGCCACTACCGTATGCCGCTGCACCACCTCCATCGACTCTCCAGGCCACGATGATCCCAACCGCACCAGCCTCACCCTCCAACTCATTGTCATTAGCTCTAAGTCGAACCCAAAAAAATCTATGTTCAACTCAACATTACCACCATCCCCATTTACGACAGACCCCTAAACTCCACCAAAATGTAGTCCTAGCCTTCCCCCATATTTTTGCTTCAGGGCCGCTGCCAGGAGATCAGCGTCAATGTAAAAAACCCGACTCTAGTTGCACCATTCAAACCCATATCCACGCCACCGTGCTTCGCTCCATGATGATCCAACTGGTCAACACAGTCATCTCACCCTCACGCACATTTTTCATGTAGGATATATCGCATAAATCGGCCTCTAACGGCGCCGATCAACGATGGCCACTGGAGTTGGCTATCCTGGGTTTTGAGTTTAAAAAGTGAGGACGGAGTAGGGCCCTTGTAATGCAACTTCGAGCTCACGCAATCACATAGTATGTTCGATCGCCACAAAACTTATCGGCATACATTGCCTTATTATTCACGACACAATAACATTAGTTTAGTCAAAATCCAGTAAAGTGCCTCGGATGATAATTTCACACGTTTTAGTGTCACTTTATATTTTTCGATCACATTACTAATATTTATCGAACTTTTTATTATTGCAAACAAATTTACAAAATGAGTCCAGTATTATTATTTATTAATTAAAAGGAGTTGAGTAAGGTTATTAAATTGCTTTAATTAAGTTTTGATTCACAATTCAAATATTTAAATAATCCCCGTATTTGAATTAAAGTTATTAAATTTTTAAGAAAACATAGTATTTAAATATTTAAAATTAATTAAATATTCAAAATCTAAATGATAAAATTCCAGGATTTTATAGAACACTTACACGTAGTGGAATTTTCATATAACAATAGCTGCCATTTTAGTAATGGAATGGCACTTTTCGAGGTATCGCATGAAGGACCATGTAAGTCATCGATTTATTAGTTCGAGATTAGAGATAGGCTCATATTGGGATTGGATTTCATATGAGAAGCTTTAGAAAAGGTTGAGTTAATTCGAAAAATGATGAAGGAACCTCAATCAAGGTAGAAGTGTTATACTGATAGGAGGCCGAAAGAATTACTGTTTGAGATTAGAGATTTAGTGTTTGTTAAAGTTTCTTCGATACGAGGTATGATGAGATTTTGAAAAGCCAGAAAGTTAGCATCAAGATATGTTGGCCCATTTCCGACACTTGAGGTGGTAGATAAATTAGCCAATAGGATAAATTAGCCAATATGTTGGCCCATTTCCGACACTTGAGGTGTTTCTAGGACACTGATATTGTAGTGAGTACGAGAGGTATGGATGACTTGGTTGTCGAACGAAACATGACTTATGAGAAACCAGTTTGGATAGTAGACCGAGACGTGGAGAAGCTTCGAAATAAGGCTGTAAGCTTATGTGAGTTCGGTGGAGTGATGACTGGGACGATTGTACTTGAGAACAGAAGATAAAGTTGGGACCCATCCCTAATTACTTTTTAGACTTTGAATGTGCGTTTTACTATTTTTTTTATGTACTAGTAGATGCATTAGTACATTTTGTTTGTTGCATATCTGTGGGGAACATATGCGTTTATGCTAGAGTGGGCATGGAAAATCTAAAATCATTGTAGTACCTTATAGGAATTTTGAGAATGAAATTCCTATAAAGGAGTAGCCTATAACTTGTCATATTTGAATAATTAATTGGGAATTAATTATGAGAGTGCATATTTAATAACTTAGTCATTAAATTAAATGAGAAAACACATGTAGTAAATAAAGTAGATATTTGGAGGATATTTATTTAATTATTTCCATTTAAATTAAAATAACTAATAACCTATCATGATAAGTATTTGCATTATATTTACTTATTATGTTGTGACTTAATTTAAATTTAATAGAATGAATTAAATGTGAAGAAGGTTAAAATGGCCAATAGCCCAACTCATTATAGGATAATGAAATAAAATCTCTCTAATTCTTTTTATTCATTATTCACAAAACAAATATAATTTTTTTTAGAATATTATGGCAGCCTAGAGGAAAAAAAGATTAAAAAATGGAGATTCAAAGCTATTAAAGACCAAATTAATTAAAGATCTAGATGAGTAATATCACTCTATTTTTTTCATTTTTAATGTATGTTGAATACGACTATAATTCATAAAAAAAGTATTTGTGTGTGCTAAGTATGTATAAACGATAGAAAAATGTCTTAATAAATAATTTGGGTTGAAGTAGCATCACTAGATGATGTTTAGTTATGATTCCTACTCTAATGATTTCAGAATGAGCTAAAAATTTGGAATAATGCTCTAAATATATTTTTAGGAACAGGTTTTAATTTTGAGAAAATTCCCATGTTAAAGTAATTAGTTATGCATTACCAGAGTTAATATAAGATAACTGAAGCTAAAAACAAGATGTCGAAGGGCATTTTATCAATATAAAATATTTAATAAAGTGTCCAAGTGAAAAGGTAAAAAATAAGGGCTTGAAGTTAGGTAATAATACTCCAACCAACTAAAAAAGGTGCAGGCAAAAAAATTGCAAAGGCAACAAGAGTTAAGATGGCAACATGCACAAGGGTATTTGCCATATGTTTAATTTGTGGCCGTGGTGCTGAAAGTTATAACACCTAACACATATAACGAATTAAGAAAAGACTAAATCAAGTCCTATATAAACGAAACAAGACAATATGAAGTTAAAGATGACGATCGAAGGTTCGAACAAAGGTTTTAGATGAAGGTAACACTCGAGGGTAATTGTCGAAAGCGTCTATATTGAGAATAGGTTAAACGAGGCTTACCTAATCTTTAACCCAAAGATAATGATTTTATTATTGACTTTTGAGACGTGTCAATGCAAAGACCTATTAACTTTCAATGGAGAGTCAGCACGAAGACTTATTAACTAAGTTTTGAGGCTAAATATGGCTCATGGTATCCTGGGAACCTAAACTTAATAAATAGCCAAAGCCGAGAGCAACGAAAAGAATAATGTGGTGAAGTATTGAAAGTTAGAGTTAATGTGAGAACTTATTATATGATATGGGTTCTGAAAGGCTATTGACGCTAAGTGGGCATGCTCACTTGAACGCGTGTACTTCAAAGGGTAGAGTTTGACGTTCAACTTTCGAAGGGACGTGGGCATCCGGGCGGGATGGATGATTCCGCGAGAGTAGTTGCAACTTTCTTATGGGATTCAAAATTAAGGAATTAGGATTTTAAAAACTACTTGGAATGGACCTTATAGTATGAAACTAATAAGATACTGAAACTGCTCGAGAATGGATATTGCAGTATAAAATAAACAATATTTTGAAATTGCTTAGGGATGGACCTTGTAGTATAAAATTAATAAGGTACCGAAATTTCTTAAGTAGGGACCTTGTAGTATATAATTAATAAGATACTTAAATTGTTTGAGATGGAACTTGAAATATAAAATTTATATTACATTACAAAATTTATAAGATGTCGAAACTGCTTACGGATGGACCTTGCTGTATAAAATTAATAAATTATTGAAACTACATGGGAATAGATCTCACATTATAAAGTAACAATAATATTCAAACTTGTTGAGATGGACCTTATAGTATAAAATTAATAATAATCTAGAAACTATTTGGGGTTGTACCTTACAGCATAAGAGATATGGAAAACGAAGCAAGAACTAGCCTCGTAAGTAGAAAATTGAAACCTGGATATGAACATAGGTTAAGTATTGTATTTTCGAGACCTTGCATCGAAGATAGTACTGTGTGCAAATTTACCGAGACATGTTTTGTATATTTAAGATAATGTATATTTTATTGAGACAGGTACCATTTCTAGGATATTATAAAGCTTATCTTCATCTCCCAACTCATAAGGAGCTAGTTTCCTTGCTTTCCTCAAATCGGTGACCTTTCTTGCCACATCTCCTCGAATAGTAAAGGGTTTTAAGCCTTGCGAACAACTCCCCCCGCCCTATCACTTGGCGATCACGTTAAGATAACTTCGCCTTCCAAATATCCTAACCGCTTATTGGTCCTACATGTGCGTTTCCATGATCGTCGCATGACTTTTGTTGGCCAACCACACTTTTTGCTTTGTTTCTATCATGATTGGCAGTCTCCTTACCAGAGCCCCTGGTATCCCCTGCAAAAAGAGTTGGCCGCCCTATATTATTCTTTTGACAAAAGCAGTGTAAAAGATATTGTTCATTTGAACTAACCGTTGCTTCACAACCGCTCTACGTACTTCAGTACCAAATTGGAAAAAATGACGTTGTATGTTAACAACTTCTTACTCCATGTTCTCCTTCTCACACAAGCATGGTATAGTACGTCGACCAGCTGGCACACTGTTATCCCGCTTTTTGGCAAAGCCGCGATACCAAAAAATCGGTCAGAAACGGAGAACAGTTCGTCTCAGAGGCTGGTCATACTTCGTTTCGCAATGGATATCACTAAATTTTATCCGAGTCCAGATTAAGCTACAATTGATAGGACACGGCAAGAAAGACTATAGGAGTCAGCATTTCAAATTTCAAGTCAATCCGAGTTCATATGCTCGAGTTATGATCGATTCAATTTGAAGGGCAAGGCTTAGGTTTCGAATCCGTTGTTGACCAACATTTCGAAACCATCGCGTTCGAATCCATAAGATTCGAATCCACCGAACCACCTCAGGTTCGTCTCCACCACCTTCGAACCCATCAGGTTCGAACCCATCAGGGTGCATCAGTTTCAAAACCATCAAAGCGCCTCACCTTCAGCTCCACCCACTTCGAATCCATCTCCTTGTTCGAACCCATCACGGAATCCTTGTTCGAACCCATCACGGAGTCCTTGTTCGAACCCATCATGGAGTCCTTGTTCGAACCCGTCACGGAGTGCTTGTTCGAACCCATCACGGAGTCCTTGTTCGAACCCAACTGCGCAGCTTCATTCGAAACCACTGGGTCAACCAACCATGATGACGTGTCTTCCATCGGTTCGAATACGCCGAGATATATGGAGTCGAAGCGGTCAACTCGGAGTGAAGACCGGATCGATTTGAAGTTTGCGCTCCACGCCACCACGAAGCCACGTGCCTCCATGGATTCGAAAGGATCGATTCGAAACCTTGGTTTCGAACCAAACAGCCGAGCAACAAACCCAATTTCGAACCCATCATATCTCCTAACCTACTGATCCAAATGCCATGAAATTTTCACTGAAGCTTGCGTACATGTTGAAGAATGTCTACGCCAAATTTCACCTCGATTGGATGAATTCTTGATTGGTTCGAATGGAGTTCGAACCGATGCCAAAGTGGGCCCAAACTTCCCGAGACCGTGCGTGTGGGCCCCCTCACGTGCCAGACGTGGTCTCCCGAGTTTTCAGCGAGATACCAGCAGCCTACGCCTATAAATAAAGTCTCAGGGCAAGGGATCTTCGAACTCTGAGGCGCCTAAACTCTGCCGGATCAAAATCGCCATCATCCTACTTCATAACTTGATTGTTGATTTCGAATTTCCAGTTGTAACTTGCTGTTGATCGCTGTAACAACTTGTAAACATTGAAAGAGAATCAATAAAATATCAAAAAACTTCACAGTGGACGTAGGCAACACGCCGAACCACTATAAATCGATTGTCTACGCATTTTCTTTACTGTTGATTGGAGTTTTTGTTAGATAATATATGTTTTGAACTTGCGTTCTTGACTATTATCTCTTCAACGACTCCCGAAGTGTGTTGTGCCCAATTTTGATGCAAACACTTTGGTGCTTTCACTGAGAATTGAACTCAGGTTTTCTCCTGCTCGTTGGATCTGTCATCGATACCGGATTGAATAAATCTAAGAGAGAGATCCAGATCGTTAAATCCAACTTCCTTCCCTTCTATTCAGATTTGCATAAAGTCTAGGAAAGGAGCTCAACTCTAAAGATGGTTAGCACAAGAACCACCTTAAATGCCGTCAATCAAGAAGAACGGGATAGACAGAATCCTGCCCCTCTACCTCCATCTAATCAGAATGCCGCTGGGCACTCAGAGCCGTCGGGTCCGGTTACCCGACAAGAATTGCAGCTGTTAATCCAAGAGCTGACCGAGAGTCGACGACAACTAGAAGAACAGCTATGCGCTAACGCTGAGCTAATCAACAAGCTGGATCGCCAGAAACGAAAGAGATCCATGAGAGATCGTGCTTCTCGCTCTTCCAGTGAAAGTTCTTCATCTTCTGATTATCATAACCGACCTCCACGCCCCCGGTTAGATGGGAGTCGTATGCCACCCGCTGGAAACCAACCAACATTGACCGTTGGACAAATAAGAGTTGGTCCGTCAGCCAGTTTCCAAACCGGACCCTCCTCTCGAGGGGGTGCTGTTCCTCACCATGCCGATGAATACCGCACCACTAGCGTTGCGGCTGAACCAGGGGTCGACGCTCAAGACCAGTCGGACCTAGACCGTCGTCGTAGCGGCCGTACTCCTGAACCGTACGTCCCAGAGGACTATGAGCCGAGAAGGCAAGATGTGAACCGTCGACGATATCCGGTTCAAACCCAAAGTATAGAACGTGACCCCACTCCGGAGCAAATGCCAGATCTTTCAACTATGATACGTCAGATGATCCGTGAGAGTCAGGGGTTCACAAACGACGATTGGGGAGTTTCCCGAAGTCATACTCCCTTTACGGACGATATTCTTAATGCTGAACCCCCACTGCGATTCCGAATGCCCACTCTACCCATGTATGAGGGAAACTCCGACCCCAACCAACATATTCTAAAATATGAATGGTCGATGACTGCTGCCAGAGCCGACGACGTTGTGAAGTGTCGTAGTTTCCCCATATCCTTGGGGGGCATCACCACCATGTGGTTCACCCGATTGCCTCCTCGATCCATCTCCTCATTCGACCAGCTGGCCACAAAATTCGTTGAGCAATTCCGCATGCACGTCGCAAGGCCGAAAGATGTCAACACTCTATCTAGTGTCACACAAGCTCCCGGAGAGACACTCAGACACTACTTAGAAAGATTCCATACTGCATGTGCAGAGATTAGTAATCCAAACGATAACTCCATCCTTATGGCGTTAACTAAGGGGATCGATCCCGATTCTGAATTTGGCAATTGGCTAGCTGGGAAACCACCTGCGTCATTGGACCGTTTCCATGCCAAAGCAGCTCAATTCCTGAGACGGGAAGACGCGAAACAGTCTAGGAAGCAAACCGACGCAGGACCAAATGCGGGAGGAACCCAAAGCAATGTTGCAATAAAACAGTCCGGCGAGAGCTCCGGAAAAGTTCAGTTGAACATTAAAAATAAACAAGCTCGGCGAAGAGAGAGCGTGAATCAACTTAAAAAACAAGATCAAAATCGCGGCCCGCAATGCAAAAATCCGAAGTTCGACAGTTATACTCCTTTGAACATTTCATTGGAGGACTTGTATTTGCGGACCCGTAATGCGATTCAATATGAAAAACCTGCTCCAAGACCGACGTCAGAGAGACAAATCCAGACGGGAAAATTTTGCAGGTTCCATGAAGGCTACGGGCACGATACGAACGAGTGTCGTCACTTACAGGATCTTGTTGAAAAACTGGTCAGGGAAGGGAAACTGGAACAGTTTGTGCGGACACCGCAGCCCAGAGATGCGGGCCCATCCAATCCAATCAATGAACCCAATCGACCGAGGCAGGAGGACTCGACTTGTTCCCGTGGGAGATTGGTGATAAACGCCATCAGTGGCGGGCCTACTCATTCGGAAGCCTGGAACGACGAAGAACCTCGTCACTGTCACACATGACAGGCTCCTTCAATCCATGAATACTTTACAATTTCTTTTACGTTCTGAAATTTGAGTTTGTAATAAGGCACTGATTTTGCCACGTCTTCTTATTTCAGCAAATAAAATGCTATCTCTTCATGCTAAAGCTGTGATTCACCGAATACAACGTTCAACAATCACGACACACGAAGAGCTAAGTTCCATCGAACAATGGAATTTATTCAAATAGCGAGTGACTGCGTTACAACCGGCCACTCACTAAGTGAAACCCCAGCTCGGGGGCAAGCCAACACATCGAAGGCTGAACCGGACCAACACACGACAGTCCATTCCATAATTCGTTCCCAGAGTACGAACGGACTCCAACTTCCCACAGCGCGAATTGGAGTATAAACATTTAACAATTCGTTCCCAGAGCGCAAACGGACTCCAAGTTCCCAGAGTGTGAATTGGAGTATAAACATTCAATAATTCGTTCCCAGAGCACGAACGGAATCCAAGTTCCCAGAGTGCGAATTGGAGTATAACCATTCGATAATTCGTTCCCGGAGTGCGAACGGACTCCAACTTCCCATAGCGTGAATTGGAGTATAAAAATTTAACAATTCGTTCCCAGAGTGCGAACGGACTCCAAGTTCCCAGAGTGCGAATTGGAGTATAAACATTCAATAATTCGTTCGCAGAGCGCGAACGGACTCCAAGTTCCCAGAGTGCGAATTGGAGTATAAACATTCGATAATTTGTTCCCGGAGTGCGAACGGACTCCAACTTCCCGCAGCGTGAATTGGAGTATAAACATTTAACAATTCGTTCCCAGAGTGCGAACGGACTCCAAATTCCCGGAGCGCGAATTGGAGTATAAACATTCAATAATCCGTTCCCACTGCGCGAACCAACCCATCAATGCGGACTCCAAATTCCCAGAGTGTGAATTGGAGTATAGACATCAATTCAAAGTTCCCGGAGTGCGAACCGAAGCATCCGTGCATACTCCAGATCCCCGAAGTGCGAGTTGGAGTACAAACGTCAATTTCGGGTTCTTGAAGTACGAACCCAAACATACATGTTTTATTCAAGTTCCCGGCATGTGAATTGGAGCACAAACACCAAGTCAAAGTTCCCGTAGTGCGAACTAAAGTGTTAACACTAACTCCGAGTTAGTAGAGTGCAAGTTGGAATGTGAACATCATTCCCAAGTTCCCGGAGCGCGAACCATGTTACAAGCATCAATAACTCTCGAATTCCTGAAATGCAAACCAGGTTATCGATCTCAAATTATTCTAAGTCCTCGGAATGCGGATGTGTGCTCAAGACTTGCAACAAGTGCGATCAACCACCAAAAATAAAAGTGTTGTTCCCCGAAACTGGGGGGCACGAAAGCTAAATATTAATCACTAACCGAAGTGATACAACGTCCGAAGTTCAACTCATTCATTAATCACAACGTGTGACCAAGATCTTCAGACTTGGCAAATGAAATGAACTCTACTTAAACGGTAAAAACACCACAAGTACACCGGACCGAAAACAAGACACTGCAAGTACTTAAGCAAAAATAGAACAAGAGTTGAAACAAAGGAACTAAATTTTATTTCAACTAACTTGAAACAAGAACTTACACGAAAATAAGTTCTCCCAAAAAAAGAATGCCTACTAGCAGGGGCCGAACCTGCATCTATACACGACCTACTGACAAAAAACGAAAACAAGCACCTATCTACCAAAACATCTACTTGAAAAGCTGATTTATTTCTTATTCTTCGTCCTTCTCACTAGTGGTACATCTTCAGTGTCACTAGGGACAGAAATTCTTCGTTTTGAGTGTCTCCTCTCCGGCGGTGGCTCTTCGGCTGGAGGCATGATGTCAATATCCTCCTCGGAGCTTGAATCTACATGGAGGCTTCTCGCCGGAGGAGTAGGGGGGACTGGATCCGTAACGGAAGTTGAGATAGTGCCACCTGATGGTGCTACCATAGCAGGTGCTGGACTCTACGCCGCCGTGCTGCCACTGACGGTACCGCTCTGCCCCGCAGCCTCTATTTCGGCGTTGATCTCAGCCAAAATTTCCTCATCACGAGTCGCATGGGCTTGGCTGGGGGGCATCTACGGCCTGCATCGAAGAACTTGAGGACGACGGGAGGCTACTAACGATGATAAATGGCAAGTCGGAGAAAGAACCACCCTGCTCGCCGAGCAGTTCGCTCACCATTTGTTCATCAGCAGATAAGGATCCCCCCTGCGCCGTCTCAGCAGATACCGCAGTTACAACAGTAGTCTCGGTGGCAATGGCCTTATCTCCTCTGCTTGGTTCTTGAGCCACGACAGTCGACGCAATTCCAGTCACTAGGCAGAAAATAAGAAGTTATTAGTAACTGCTACAAAACAAACACTCTACTCAGAAAACGCTTGAGATAACTTCGGAATACCTTCCCCAGTTTGGCTCGCAGACGGCTGAACGGCCTCGGAAGTACGCTCATGAATAGAAGATAAGCGCGGCTGTTCCGGGTCGTAAACAGGAACAGGTTGCAAACCGACCGTAGATACAGACACTGACGAAGATGATGTGGTGACTTCAGTGACAGCAGAATGGTGCTCAACACCTGATCCCTCTCCGACTTCTAGGGAACGACCGCCGATCATCTCCTTCTCATGAGCGATGATAGCGTCATGAAGAACCTTCTTCTCATCGTCTGTGAGCAGCCGATTCTCAAGTTCGAATCGATCGACCGACTCACCTGGATGCGCTTCCTCTTCCTCCTCAACCAATCGGTCCCAAGCGCTACGAAGGTGAACTGGATAATCTTGAAGCCAGGCCAAGTTTCTGTGCTTTAACACATTGGCGTTGTAAGTTATGAGCAAATCTTCGATATCGGCCTCTAGCCTGGCCTCTGCATGTTGAACCTTCTCCTCCACCTCTGCTTCGACCGCCTGAACTTTGGCCGCGGCCGCATCTCTTTCAGTGCGAAGCACTACGGCTTGATCGCAGGCTTCTTGCGCCGTGTTAAGCGCGTCATCTCTATCTTAATAATTTCGGCAAATTTGGCCTTGAGCTCATTAAGTTCTTTTAACGCCGCATCCCGCTCAGCAGTGACGACAGTGTTCCGGTGGCCTATGTCTTCCACCGTAACATAGTGCTCCTTTTTCATTCTATCCATGGCTGCTTGAGCTTCATCGGCCTTTGTAAGAGCCTCCATCTCTGATTTTCGAGACGATTCAGCCTCGGTATTCAGCACTTGTATGATGCGGTCTTTTTGAGCCAGCTCGGTTTGAAGCTTTTCAATGGTAGCCGCTCGTTCGAAGGCCAACGCCGATGCCTTATCGGCCGCCCTATACCACGCCTTGTATTGGGTGTAAAAGTCATGCACATAGTCGAGCGCTAACCGCTCGGCCTCCGGCGGGATTCTTTTCAGGTTTGGGGGAAAGACGTAGTTATCGAAGCAAATATTCGGGAACTCCCTCTTTAGTTGCGCAAGTCTAATTGCCCCTTCCCCCGAGATTTCAGTAGGAGGCTGCTCTGCGACTATCGGGGTCATCGCCTCAGATCGGGAAGGTTGAGAAACCGACGTATATCGAGAAGACTCGGAAGGATGAGGGACATGAGCAGGAGGTTGTACGGGATCTCTGGAAGGAGGAGGGGTACGCGATCGCTCGACACTTATAGCCCCTGTCCGTGTCATATCTCTCGTGACTAGAATACCCAGAGCGTCCCTGGTCATAATGCCCAGAGCGCCCCTGATCATAACCTCTATCCCCTTCTCGTCTGCGCGAGTCGTAATATGAAGGCTTGCGGGCATGACGAAGACTCCCAAGCATTGAACCACGCTTAGACATGATATCTGCGAAGCAAAATAAAATAGAATTAATCACCTTTCAAAGCAGATAGTTTTCAGTCAAAGGTTATGCAGTGTCGTGAAATGTGTATGAATATGCATTCCCCCCGACCAACCGGAAGTGTCGACCTCGCTAGTAATAAGAGGCTCGTTCAATTCTAGAGTGCGATGGAATTCCTCCAACCCGGCATCATGTTGAAAAGACACATCGTCCGGGATTGGAAGATCGGCGAGCCCTTCAAAAAGATTTTCAGTTCTCGAAGGAGACGTCTCCGAGATTCTAACTCCGGGAGCAGAACGGGCCGTGACAACCGATTTCCATCTCCCCTTCTTACTTGACTTAACCATGGCAGCCTTGCCTTTTCTCTGCTCCGCGACATCCGGAACTGCGTCAGTAGGCCCGGTCAGCGGCTCATCATCGGTGTAGGTTCTTTCAGAGTCAGCTTCCTCAGCTGTAGTAACTCCGGGTTTCTTGTGCTTGACTCGTTTTTTCGAGACGACCCTTAGTGCCACCTCGAAACTTATGCTCTGCCCTTGCTCGATCAAACCGCAGGCCCGGAGATTCCTATCCTCAATAACACGTCGATATCCCTATCTCCACTCGGGACTTCTCGAAGCACTCGCACCATCTCCCTATAGTGCTCGCCCTCCGGTCGCTGAATCACCGCTGTAAAAAAGAATAAAATATAAGTTCCACTTCGGCTGCAATTGCCGTAGTAATTATTTACGAGCTCAGCTATACTCACGTCTGAATAGCCATCGTCGGGCAAATCCAGGAGGACATCTGACATAAAACCATTCTGTCCTATAATAGCTCAACCTGGTCCAAGACCCGGTAACCACTTGGCAATTTCTCACCGCTTCCAGGAATGTGAAGGAGGGGTAATCACCCCGAGTTTTGAAATTGAACAAGTATCTGATCTCAATTGGGAGAGGTGGTCGATGGAGATATTCCATAAATGCAATGAACAAGCTATTGATCGACGCATATCCGTTCGGGTGCAGCTGAGATGGGGCGATCCTCAAAAACGACAATACTCCCCTTATATACTCATTGAACGGAGGAAGTGTCCCAGCCGCGCACGCGTGGCGGTTAAATGCCGTATATCCCTCCGGCGGATTATGCGGTCTATCATTCGGCCCCGGCAGTAGCACATCATCCAGCGACAGGCCGTGTCTCAAACATATTCTCCCCAACATGTCTTCAGAGATATTGGACGGAACGGAATATGATGGATTGGCAATGAACGACGCATCGGGAAGTTCATCCGGGGCTGGACCAATAATCTCAGGATCAATATCCGGAATCTCTAGCCTCGGAGAGACTGTAACTTGAGTCTCCTGCTGCTGTGAACTTGACGGTTCCATAACTAGCTAACTCACGAGAAACCATCGTTAGACGACAAAAACCCGTGCGCTCCCTAATGTAGCGTGTATGAGCGTATGTTGTGAAGTGACATGCATTATTTGAATAAACGTTGCATGCAAACGACAAGGCTACGGAGTCTAGCTATAATGACCGTCATCGCTGACCGTCACCACCAATCTGTTTCCATGATGGAAGTTGATCCGGGTAAAAATTGTTATGGTTCCATCGACGAGCTTCGAAGGGCGGTCATGTATGCAGTTTAATATTCAAGTCCAAATGTGCAAGAGTGAAGCTCGTCGGAGTTGTGCCTAGAAAATATCAAACTTTGGTATCCATCATAGAGGGCTCGAAACCATCACAAGGACTTCGTTCGAACCCAACCGAACACCCCTTCGTTCGAACCCATTCTGACGTCGCTTCGAACCCATGCGGTTAGACGTGCTTCGAACCGATGACCAGATGCAAGATTCGAACCGATCGATAAAGGACAACTTCGAATCGATCATTGCTTGACAAGTTCGAAACGACAAGGGGAATCCCCAACTTAACATCATCCACGTTCGCATCGATACTCTTCGTATCGATGCGAAGTTGCAGACTTCAAAACCACAGATGATGGGTTCGAATCCATCGATTCGAGTGAACCCATCGAACCCATCAACAGGTACAAACTGCGTCACCCCCATGGGGTCGTCCAAGAAATTGATTCGAGCACGAGTCCCCATATGGCTTCGAAGCCCTCTGCCAGGCCAGATCTGACTTTATCAATTGATAGAAAGGCGCGGGTTCGAAGTAACTATGCTGTTCGCCGTTTGATTTCGAGGCTAATTACCTAGTTTGAACGATGAATTCAAGAGATTGAAGACTTGAATCTTGGTCGATTCGATGATGCGGCGCAGTGTTTTCCTTCTTGGAGCTCCGAAACGATGAAGAACACAGTAAAAGCAAGCAAGAGTAAAAGTAAAAAAATGAAAAAAGGGAAAACCACTGCTATTTATATGGAGCCTAGGAAGCAACCGAGACGATTGCTCTCCCAACCGGCCACAGCCGGTCAAGTACCAGATCAGTTCGAAGTTAGCTTTCGAAAGCATCTGCCTAAAGCCCTATCGATTCGAAGTTCACCTCGTGCTTCAACGGTACGAAATGCACTACAGAGTGACAGGCTGCATCGATGCGAAACGAACTATAGGCATATCGGTTCGAAGACCTTGTTCACGTCCACCACTTCGAATCCATCCATGGCCTATCGATACGACAGATGACTTCGTACCCATCTTCTTCCAATTCGAATCGACTCGAATAGTAATTTCTTGTCCATTCCCTCAAACCGGTTCGAATGTTGACTTCGAACCCATCATAGCACAAGCATGCCGCGTCCATACAAACGTGAATTTTGAACCCATCAATGCTCGAATGCATCGATTCGAAACATTACACTCACGCAATACAGACTTCAATTCCTTCAACCTTCAATATCAATTCAGGAGAGGATCGATACGAAGGGATTTTTCTAAACAACCGTCAAGCGTTGTCTCAACTCAAGTTTCCAAATCGGTTCAGGAGAGAATCGATATGGAATTCAATAGCCAACCAAGCTGGCAACGACTCGTGAACGCACAACGTTTGCGAGGGTCAAACTAACATATATGCATAAAAGTCGAACTAACAATCGATTTTAAACATTTACAGGGGTCAAACACTCATCCTGTTACAAATGCAACAGCCAACGGCTAAGCACTATTATACAGCAATCAATCATGTCAACACAAGGTTACAACAACACAGCATACGAGTTTCAGCAAAAAAGAGAGCAATGATTGTTCAGAGAGAGATTGCAGCTATTCAAAGCACGTCATGTTCCTACAAGACGTACTTTGGGGGGCAGAATGTTATCCCGCTTTTTGGCAAAGCCGCGATACCAAAAGATCGGTCAGAAACGGAGAACAGTTCGTCTCAGAGGCTGGTCATACTTCGTTTCGCCATGGATATCACTGAATTTTATCCGAGTCCAGATTGAGCTACAATTGATAGGACACGGCAAGAAAGACTATAGGAGTCAGCATTTCAAATTTCAAGTCAATCCGAGTTCATATGATCGAGTTATGATCGATTCAATTTGAAGGGCAAGGCTTAGGTTTCGAATCCGTTGTTGACCAACATTTCGAAACCATCGCGTTCGAATCCATAAGATTCGAATCCACCGAACCACCTCAGGTTCGTCTCCACCACCTTCGAACCCATCAGGTTCGAACCCATCAGGGTGCATCAGTTTCGAAACCATCAAAGCGCCTCACCTTCAGCTCCACCCACTTCGAATCCATCTCCTTGTTCGAACCCATCACGGAATCCTTGTTCGAACCCATCACGGAGTCCTTTTTCGAACCCATCACGGAGTGCTTGTTCGAACCCATCACGGAGTCCTTGTTCGAACCCATCACGGAGTGCTTGTTCGAACCCATCACGGAGTCCTTGTTCGAACCCAACTGCGCAGCTTCATTCGAAACCACTGGGTCAACCAACCATGATGACGTGTCTTCCATCGGTTCGAATACGCCGAGATATATGGAGTCGAAGCGGTCAACTCGGAGTGAAGACCGGATCGATTCGAAGTTTGCGCTCCACGCCACCACGAAGCCACGTGCCTCCATGGATTCGAAAGGATCGATTCGAAACCTTGGTTTCGAACCAAACAGCCGAGCAACAAACCCAATTTCGAACCCATTATATCTCCTAACCTACTGATCCAAATGCCATGAAATTTTCACTGAAGCTTGCGTACATGTTGAAGAATGTCTACGCCAAATTTCACCTCGATTGGATGAATTCTTGATCGGTTCGAATGGAGTTCGAACCGATGCCAAAGTGGGCCCAAACTTCCTGAGACCGTGCGTGTGGGCCCCCTCACGTGCCAGACGTGGTCTCCCGAGTTTTCAGCGAGATACCAGCAGCCTACGCCTATAAATAGAGCCCCAGGGCCAACAGAAAAGGGATCTTCGAACTCTGAGGCGCCTAAACTCTGCCGGATCAAGATCGCCATCATCCTACTTCATAACTTGATTGTTGATTTCGAATTTCCAGTTGTAACTTGCTGTTGATCGCTGTAACAACTTGTAAACATTGATAGAGAATCAATAAAATATCAAAATCCTTCACAGTGGACGTAGGAAACACGCCGAACCACTATAAATCGATTGTCTACGCATTTTCTTTACTGTTGATTGGAGTTTTTGTTAGATAATATCTGTTTTGAACTTGCGTTCTTGACTATTATCTCTTCAACGACTCCCGAAGAGTGTTGTGACCAATTTTGACGCAAACACACACATCCAAACCATTCTTTTCACTTAACATCAAAGTTGGTCACTATCTAAACCATTGATTGCGATCAATGGTTATGAGGAAACTTAGAACACAGGTTATCAATCTATGCCTTTAAGACATGATCTATTCAGCTAAAAGTAAGGGGTCTCATGCACTTCTACAAGGATTGTGTGACGACTCGCCCTTTCGACCCGCGAAAATCAATATAAATATGCTCATTGTATACCATACTGAACGATTGAGTGCTAAAAAGACGGATTGTTGAGGGAAAAGAAAGCAGGTAGAAAAAGAAGAAGAAACTAACAAAACAGAATCTCACAGCGGACTGAATAACATATAATATAAACAGTTCTTTATATAAACCCAAAACTATACTATACACATCTCACATCATAGTACACAAATCAATAATTACCAGCCTGGACAGTTATAATAACATTCCCTCACAATTTACTGGCAATTTCAAGCAAAACACTGTAGCGGAATAAAACAAGTACGTGAATACGTCTCGGTCTCCAGCTTGTCCCTTAAGCTTCATAACATCCTAATCTGAACCTGTAATACTCGGTCTAACCCGAGCATTATAACAAATAACACCCGAGTCAGTCTAGAACACCAGCGTGAGAAAGCACAGTCAATTTGAATTATTAAAGTTATCAAAATACTTTGAAAATCAAAGGTATCTCGTAAGATCACGCCATACATAAACACGGCGGGTTTTTACCTTAAGATAACCAAAACATTTCATATCAAAAATCCTCTGATATTATAATAATGTCTAAGTCCAAATACTTATTCAAATAGCTGAAATGCTTACATCTCATGTTTCAACATAGTTGGGCACAATCTAAACCGAACGGTGCTTATTGGAGAATGGATTCCATCCGAATGACTAGGTACTGAGATACCACCTATCACGGTACACATCTAACTCAGCGTACCGAGGACCACGTTGGGATCCCCTACTACACAAGACCGGACTATCCCTGACCTGGATAGACCAAGTATGTTATCACCCCAGGTGTTCCCACCTTTTTTCAAGCTCCTTCCATAAACGTGGTAATAATATCTGAGGGTATCTAGAAAGGTGATAAACATACCCTAATTGGGTGCTACCCACTTAGCCTTGCTGCATCCCTCCTGCTTTTCAGTCATTCCTAGTTGATGAGGCTTGGGGCTACGATTAACTTTTCAAGGAAATTTCACTTAGAATGCTCATTGTCCTCCAATAACAATGTACTAATAGCATTCATCCATACAAGTTTGTTCTGGGTTCAAACGAAACCGATAATCCTACTACATCCATTTTGGAATCACCCTCAGGATTAGTAGCGATTAACCCTTGCACTTCACTGCTCCATCTTTGACTCCATGTGTGACGACCTGGATTTTCACGTTCAAAAATCGACATCCATACTTCACTCGTATTTGAATGCCGCAGATTCAAACGTTGAATCCGATTCGTCGGAGCTTATAACACCTTAAGTACAACAACATAGCAGAAGAAAATGAATAAGTCATTGATACAACAATGATACAATAGCAGATACAATATGATTCCAACAATATCAGAGATAATTATATAACAGCAGAATAGGATAACAACAACAAGGTTGATCTAGACTTTGCGACCATCGATAGCGGAAAGATGACCATCAATAGAGTCTTTCAAGTGAGAAAGCGGGAATCCAACAAACTGAGTCTTCAATGCCAAAGCTCCAATTCTCCAACCACCATCATGTTGAACTTGAGTAAAATGTGATCCACAACGCGATTGCCAAACCAAAGACTTCGAAGGCTATTGAATCTACATCTACTAGCTGGATATCTGAAAATCTAACTCTAGACTGCTCGTGTGGAAAATTGTGTGCACCCAGAGTTTAGAAAGGCAACAATAAACTCCAGGTCAGTCATGCGATTGGTATGAGCAAACAAAAACAGTTTATCTTTAAAAGCAAAACAAAAGAGTTTAAAGGAAATCCGCAATGCTTTTTTGAAAATGAAACTACCATAAGGCCACCCTGCACGCACGCAATGCAATCGCACACTTGGGAGAGATTTCTCCTTATGATAGTCAAACACGCTTACTACGTAAAATTATTTTGATATTATTATTAGTGCATAGTGGAAAACATTTCGAAAGTATAATATTAATCTTAGCCATGATAGGTACCATTATATTTTGCCTGCTATAGCTACCACCTGAGATAGCAGGTTATATAACTACAATCGTAAAGGGCTCGTATTGAATGATTAGATTTCCAATAATGGTCAGGCTAAGGAACTTCCTTACCGAATGGAACGCCTTTGGAGGGATGCCCCCAAGAACCAAAATGGTTCACTACCAACACAAGGCCGGGTTACCTCTGCCCGAAAGTAACACCTACAAGTAAGCCATCCCTGGTCGTTACAGACCTTTATCCTGAGATTCACCAACAAATAGCAACAACCACATAGTTAAATATCTGGGCTCCATACCATGATATCACTTTTATCCAGAAGGAAATGGATATACTCTAGAGGCGCGACCCCTAAAAACCTTGCCGCAACTTTCCTGTTTCGACCATTTCCGGGTTGTGAGGCTTGACGAAGTCTTGTCCACAAAGCTACGCTTTTCACCAAAAGCCATGCTTCGATCAACAAATGATCAACAGTACTTCATATGCCACATTACCAAATTGGGAATGTATCACTAGTAACCATCAACTACATAACCTCTGAGCTCATACGTCTCAGAGAAGGGTGTTAAGCTACGAGAATAAATTCTTCGCCACCAAACAGAAATGTATTTGATAGAAACCAGTTTTACATCTCAAAGTGTAATGTCAGACACACATCCATACAAGTCTGTCCCGGGTTCGAACAGAACCAAAGGCACTTTACAAAGAAGCCCTTGCAAATCCGGATAATCCCTAATCACGTCTAGAATCTCCATCACAAAGGGTGATCAAATCTATGTACCAAGGACCAGTCGGTGCAGAGACATTTGACGGGTTATCCTTTTGCTTTCAAAAATATCCGGTCTTCACCGCCGATCTTCAAATGCTATACATATCATCATGTCACTATTCGGAATGGGTTATATGATACAAAGTCCTCTCCCGGCTAAACCGAATAATGAGCGCTTAAATTAAAAAGCATATGGATATTGGGATCTTAGTTAAGTCACAACTTATTACCCAATAACCTTTCTTTAAATGGTTTAAACAAATTACCATTTTCATATCTTTAAACAAAAAGATTCACTTCACAAAGTTCACCAATTTTTCACAAAGATTCATTCATAGCCTTTCAAAACACTTTCCCTTTCAAATTGGATTAAATCATCCAATTTTTAAATCAAAGATCAATTCATAGCTTTCAAAACCATTTCCATTTCAAATCTTTTATACAAAAGATACACCTTTTAGATCCTCTTTTCAATTTTAAAACAAAGTTCAACAATCTTTCACAAAGATTAATTCATACCTGTCAAAACAATTCTATTTCAAATTTTCAAATCTTTTTAACACAAATTGGAAATCTTTTTTTTCATATGAAAGCAATTATTATTTGAAAAACGATCCTTTTCGTTTCGAAAAAATCCGATTACATTTGCACAGGTTAAAGCCCTTTAAGTATAAAACTTGGGTTAAATTCAAATTCCTAAAACAATACTTTTAAAATGGTTTAAAACCCATACAAACACATTTATAACTTGCATAACCTTTTTGAACAATAATTTCCAAATATAGAATTCAATTTCAAATCTTGAATTCAAATTTAAATCAAATTATTTAAATTTCAAAACTTTATTAAGTTATTCAAAATAACTTTTATCTTCAAAATTCCTTTTCAAAAGCTTTTCATATTTAACCCAATTCATTTCCAAAACCATTTGTATTCAAAATTCGAGTTTAAAACCATTCCAAAAATCTATGACTTAACTAATTTCCTCGTGCAATCCATATTTGTGTGTGCATAGTGTAGACCAGGGGTTTCACACAATAGTGCAACATCATCAATCATCACAGATTCAAGCACATCAATATCGATAAGCGGTATATTCCTATAATGCTTATCTTCATTCACAGATTCACAGATAAATAATATAAATTTATCACCGATAAATAAATTACATTCATCACAGCTCAGATCAAAATGATTCATATCACAAAGTATCACACATCAGGGATACCAAACAATTCAATGCAATCAAAACATTCATAAGTAAGGTCAATTAATTATCTCATTAATTTAAATCAGATAAATCACTAGTCCTGGTTAATTAACATTAATTAATTACAAACCATCTTAATTTAATTAACCTTTAATCAATCATTAATTAACCTTTCAAAAAAGAATTAATTAACCTTTAATTATTAATTAATCATCCTTAATTAATAAATCAATTAACCATTAATCATTAAATAATTTACCTTTAATTATTTAATCATTCTTTAATAAATTACCCTTAATTAATAAATTAATTAACCCTTAATTAATTACCGTTTAATTAATCATCCTTAGTTATAATAAGTGATTATCCCTAATTAATTTCATTAATTAACCTTTAATTAATTAATTACTCAAATTAATTATCCTTAATTAATTAATTACTCAAATTAATTATCCTTTGATTACTTGATTAATCAACTTTAATCATTTAATTAATTACTTTTAATTAAGTAATTATGTTTAAGCAATAAATTAACTTAATTAATAACTCCTTTAATTAATCACATTAATTATTTAATTCAATCAAAATAACCAATTAGCCTTAACTTAATTACACAAATTAATTAACCTTCAATTATTAAGTAATTGACCTTTTTATTACTTAATTAACCTTTAATAAAATCACATTAATTTAATTTTATTTAAAAAAACCACTTAGAGATTAAATTAAATAATAAAAATTTGTTTTCAAAACCAAATCAGACTATTTCAAATCACATTAATTTTAAAATTTTAAGTTTGAAAACCTGTTTGAGAAAACTTGGTTTGTTTTACTTTAAAACATGTTTTATTTAAAATATACAAACTTGGTTAATCTTTTCAATCTGACCCAAACCCACTTCGGAAACCAACCCGAGATCCAACCCCCATTTCCCAACGCAAGCCAATCTATATATTTTTTTCTTTTACAACTTTGTTTTAAAAAATTGAAAACCTAATTTTGAAACCCATACAAATTTACACGAGCTTTTACTCCGGCCATCACCTTATTTTCCCGAGGGAAGACTCAAGCTTCCCATCTTCACCTCCTTCTTCTTCTATTCCTACCATACTAACACCATCGTACACCTGTGCATCATGCACACCATTCTAGACTTCTCCAATAATGGCTCCAACCATCATCATGTCGACTTTGACCCCATCTACCTGTACTACCACCCAGGTCATCAAAATATCCTCGAAATCGAAATCGAGTTGCGTGATTTTTACTGGAACCCAATCTCCAGTCAATAAATTTACCACACGTCGACGAACCAAACAATCTGATGCATCGCCATTTCATCCAAAGCCACGTCATCGACCTATGCCTCCAATCCCCCTGGTCCGATCGGTCACGATCCCTTGTCGACGTTGAACTTTTGCCCAAAACCATATTAACCCACAACTGATAGTCGAACCCTAGATCGACATTCCCTGACCCCCATATTGACCTGGAAACACTTTAAGTATTTTTCCCATCACCACCGTCCTTCCTTCTACCCCCAGCAATGGTCATGTTGATCAATACTTCGCCGATCAACAGAATTCACCCAAAATATGTTTTTCGTTCAACCCCGAAATTCTCATTCGATACAGCTCTAAAAATCTGGATTTTGTTTTTAGAAATCATCATTTTTAAAGTCGATCCATATTACATAATCAAATCGAAACACTTAATAATCGAATTTTGGGATGTTTGAGTTTTTCTCTGTATTTGTATTGTTTTTGCAATAATTACTGAGTATAAACATCTGAGATTATTTTAAAAATAATGCTATAGTCTCATAATCATTTTCTATTTATAAATCAAAATCTAAAATTGATTATATAAGTAGCAATTGATTTTTTTTGTAATGGCTTTAAGCTTGTAAATTTAACAGAGAGTATACATATGTGAATATATATATATATATATATACACACACATATACATACACACAGACATGCATTCACACAGAACGGTATAGTTCGAAGCATTTTTCACAACAACTGAAAGTATTCACCGCAACATCAAATATGTAAACAGATTCAATTTGAAACAGGTCAGTTGTTCACCTGGATATGGATAAAGCAGAGGACTGGAAGCTTGAAACTGGAATATTTTGAATTTGAAAACTTTGATCTGTACTTGATTGATTTTGAGCTGGATCTTTGCTTCTTGAATTTGCTTAACCTTAGCTTGAAACAGATTTTTTGATTCTGTTCTTGAAAGCTTGATATTTGATTTGATCTTCGTCTCCAGGATTTTAAATCTTTTCAGGTTTGAAGACTTTAAACTGCTTTTGATTTATCATTTTCAGGTTGAACTCAAGTTGTAGTTGAATCTGATCTTTGTTTTTTTCTTTTGATTTCTCTGGTTTTGTTTTAAATTCCATTTAATCTCAAGCTTTCTAATTTTATTTGTTTTCAGCTTTTGATTTTTCTCTGGTTTTAATTTTCTTTCCAGGTTTTTGAATTTTTGTTTTCAGACTTGAGAAATTAAATCTAAGAATAGCCTGATTTATTTTTGATATTTACATTAAAATTTTGAAAGGAAAACATACCTTGCAACTTGTACTTTTGGTTAACACTTGTTAATCTATATTGTTACTTACCTTAAATTTGTCATTTGTGATTAAATTGTGTTTAAACCCTTGTTTCGATTAATTTAAAAAATTGTTTTAAACCCTTACGTTTTATATATTAACACATGTCTTTTTACATTATAAAATGTTTGCATGTATTAATAAGAATTTTATACAATTTGTATATTAGTCTATTTTTAGCAATACATATATTTATAATCTCTAAAGAAATATGATTTAAAATCAAATTATACTTTAACACATATATTTTATATGTACTTATTCCATTTTGAATCCTAATTAATACATTTCCTTATGTATACATATCTAAAGCTTTTATTCATTTTTATTTTAAATTTTAAATTCAAGTTATTATACTTTTAAATAAATAAACACACATATGTATATTATAGAATTTATCTTTAAACAATTGTTTTGAAATCATTTGTATTATTTCAAAATATAACTTTCAAATTATATGTATATTAAAATTAGAAAAGAAATCCGTATTGATTTTAAAATATAGTTTTAAATCCAATTTATATTTCAACACATTTATATTTGAATTTCAAATCCAAATTCTATTTAAAAATCATTTACATACATATATAATAAACAAATATCTTATTTTATTTGGAAAAAATCAAATAAATTAGTAATTTAACCCAAAAATTATATTATTACTAATTTAACTCAAATTTATTCCCAAAAATTTAAATAAATTACTAATTCAAATTTAACTCAAAACCGAGGTCATTACACCATGCTCTTGTCTTCATTTCGAAAACGTACTCGTTGGTTCGAAGTGGTTTTTGGATAACAAATCTGATCCCGGTCTCTTCAAAACAACGGTCGTTATTTTCTGTGAACTCAACCCCGGTTCTTTATGAAATAAACAAACAAAAATAAGATCGGAGATCACCTCGTGACCGTTGGTGGACGATTTCCTTATCATCGTTCTAGAAGAACGAAACGAGTTTACACGTACAGTATAGCAACTCGAATGGTAACTGTTCCATATATTTCCTATGCTTCTTCTAGATATTCCCAAAGTTATATTTAGGTCCAGATTTGATAGTCGATTATCTAACTATCAATTAAACAATCAACTCAACCAAATACTTCATTTTCACTGAAAAACACCAAGTCTTATTTAATTTAAATTTTAATAAATTAAATCTCTTTATCCAAAAGTATATACTTATCTTATCGAATTTAGTATATTCACAAATCATCCTTTTCAAAAATATTTGAAAAGAAAACCTTTTAAGATAATGTGAAAAGTACCACTGCGGTATCAAACCATGGATCACAGCTCAATGATTACGTCTCTATCCTAGAGAAATCCAAGACTAAACTACAGGCACTCACTGCCTCCAATTTACGCCACGTGAGTATACCATTACTTTACGAAACTTTATTTAAAAACTATCTCAGAATAATGCTAATAAATTGTAAAATAAATTTTCAAGTTTAATCTAGGCAAATATACTTAAATAAAAGTTATTATACAAAGCCATATTTATATTTAATAATTGGCTTTTTTAGGCTCAAGGAAAAAGTTAGAAAAAAATTTAGTTTCAGAGACAAGAAGTTCGTTTTTCAGGCCGAAGGACACTTTTTAGTGTAATTCACAGAATGATAGTTGTACCTATCATTTTCAGTTTACACTAAATAGTGTCCTTCAGATTAAAAAACAAACTTGTCGTCCCTGAGACTAAATTTTTTTGCAACTTCTTCCTTGTGCCTATTTACCTGTTAATAATTTATGCTCTTAAAACAAAAATGCTGACTTTTATTAATTAATAATAAATGCTTAACAATCATTATAAAGTAACTAATTAATAATTTAATATGCTTTAACAAATTATGTGACGGTCCAGGAATTTTAACATTTTAAGATTTAAATATTTGAATGAATTTTAATATTTAGAGATTGATTTAAACTGGATTACAAATATCAAAATGAATTTGGCAATTTAATTTTTGAATTTAATAATGTTCAGTTGGGTAAAATGTTGAATCTTGATATTTTAAGCTGATTAAAAATAATTTGATGGCTTAGAAAATTTATATTGATAATGCTAAAGATAATGGAAGCTTCAGAATTGAATTTGAAAGCAATTGTTCAGTTTTGAAATTTTATCCATTGAATCGATATTTAAAAATAGCCTTTCGAGTCACAGTCTCAGAATCCGATGAAACCAGTTCCATTGGATTCGTAATATTGTATGATTATCGGATTTCATTTTTCGTAGCATTCGGAGTGGTCGTGTGATCGTACGACATAAAACCGTGCTAAAATTTTTATCGAAATTTAATTTGATAGCTGAGTTCAAAAAAGCTATCTTCTCCATACGATCGAGTTTTGACTCGAAACCTTTTCCATTGCGTTCGGAATAGGGGTTTAACATTATAAACGCCTAGCGGCACGCCTTGATTGGAGGTCGAGATTTTGAGTTGCGTAATTCGAAAATGATTTTAAAAAAAAAATTAATCTAGTTTGTAATGTATTTGTTATCGTCCTTCAATTTTTTTTATAGACTTCATCCCAACACGTGTCTATTCAGAGACCATGTGTTTCTTTATTTCTGTTTAATATAACATGCGTTTGTTTTATACAAATAAAAAAAATCGAACAAAGAAAAGTATCTTCTTTGTTCAAAATCTAACGGCCGAGCTTCATTTGATTTCAAACTAAAGAAAAGTAGGAGAGAACGATTTTGTTCAAAATGAAAATGGCCGCAATCTAAAAAAAATTTAGCGACGGAACGCGAATCAAATCGCGTTCGATGCTTCCACCAATTCATATCGTGATTCAATTGCGGCCACATGAAATCGAAGGCGGAGGCGATTTCGAATCTGGGGTAGGCAAGGCGAAGTGAGAAGGTGTCGTGTCTCTCGCATGGGATGTGCGTAAGCAAGGCAAGGTCGCACACACAAGTGAGTGGGCTGGGAGTTCCCGTTGGCAGGACTCGAGGCGACGATGCGAATTTGTGGGGATAAATGAAAGTTCATTCAAATCGATGATATCGCGGGGGCTCTGGAACGTGCAACGCTCGCGTGGCTATGGTTCGATCAAGGATTGGGTTGCAAGTAAAGGGTCGGCAAGGATTGGATAATGGCATGTGAAGTCGAATCGTTTCAGGGTGATGGTGGAGGCGTCGGCATCGTTGTGGTGGGGTTTGGGTTCTCATTTCTTGCTGTAAGGTATTAGCTGAGTATTTTCTTTATTTAATTTATATATATACATATATATATTATATATTTATTTAGGCAGAAATCGGAAAGGAAAATGTATTTCCAACAAGATATATAAAAGCAGTTCTGTGTTTAAATTAATATATGCATTTTAAATTACGAGTTTATTTTAGAATAATGGTTTGCTGATTATTATTTTTATTAAACAATTTATTTATTTTAACTACTAAAGAATAATTTATTAAAGGAAGTTTAGTTTTTAATTTAAAATTTTAGTTAAATAAATTTATTAAACAGGTAAATAGGCACAAGGAAGAAGTTACAAAAAAATTTAGTCTCAGGGACAACAAGTTTATTTTTTAGTCAGAAGGACACTTTTTAGTGTAAACTGAAAATGATAGATACAACTATCATTCTGTGATTTACACTAAAAAGTGTCCTTCAGCCTAAAAAGTTCTTGTCCCTGAAACTAAATTTTTCCCAAACTTTTTCCTTGAGCCTAAAAACCTCTTTGTTAAAAAGGAGTTTGTTGAAAATTTAAAAGTATTAGTTTAAAATAAAAATTGTTAGCTAATTAAATTTAAAAATGGAAATTAATTTGTTTTATTTACCAATTTAAATTATTTTTTTATCATTAAAAGATTTTTTAATAAAATATTAGCTCAAATTTAAATTATTAGATTAAGAATATATTATTTGTTTAAACCCGAATTATTAGCTAATTTAAATAAATAAATAAATAAATAGAGATTAACTATTCGATTTATTCGAATATTAATAAAATTATATAATTGTTTTATAAGGTCTTAAACTGTGAAGAAATGGCCAAAATGGAAATGGATTGAGAACACGAAAGCAAAGGTGAGATCTTCTCTTACTCGCTGATTTAATTTTAAATAGTTAAATTTAAAATTGTTGATTGTGTGCTAGGATAATAATTTATTATCAATCGTATTAGATTGCGCCGCATAATAACGGATGATATTATATTAAATCCCATATACCGCGATATTCCACCTCGAAGTGGAATTGGTATTTAATTGTTGTGCTAACGTCTGTGGATGCAGGGAAATAGGTTGGAGGGATCCAACTGGATTCCTCAAAACATTTTGATTTGCTTTCAAAATTGTATGTTGATTATTTATAATCTGTGTGATTATTTGTGATTGAAACCATTGAAGGCTAAAATTTAGCCGAATATATTTTTGGTATCGTAGGATACCAGAACTAAATAAAATTGGATCTTTAAATTTAGGTAGAAAATCTATAGTGAAATCTTATTGAATAAAATTCCAAAATATGGGAAAAAGTTTAATAAATGGATTTCAAGTAATAATATTCAAAAGGTGAAGAATTTCTTTTAAAATATCGTTTTTTAAATAATTTGGAAAAGATAAAGGAATTTATTTTAGAAATAAATTCGAAAATTGATTTGGTGTCAAAAGAATAAATCTTTGGGAAATCATTATGAAAATTGATTTAGTGTTTGAATGAAAATCGATTTGGTGTTGAAATAAATTTAGGAACTAAATTTGAAAATTATTTTGGTGTTTAAAAAAATAAAATCCTTGGGAAATCAATATGAAAATTGATTTGTTGATTGAAACAAATTTAGAAATCAATTTGGAATTTGATTTGGTGATTGAAATAAATTTGGAAATCAATTTAAATATTTATTTGGGTGTTGAAAGTGAATATTTGGAAAACGTTTTGAAAATTGTATATCTATGGATATTTGAAGATTAAAATCCACAATGGGAATTTTATAAAAGAAAGGGAAATTTGTTTTAAAAAAATAAATATCGTTTTATTTTTAAAAGTTGGAAAGGAATTTACGGATTTGGGACGTAAATTTAAAATAAATCTAGAAAGATTTATTTATTGATTTGAATGAACCATTTTAGAATGGAATGTGTACTTTCCCTGAAAGCCGAGAATGATTCCAATATAGTTTATAAATATAGATTGAAGTTGAAAAGATGGTTTTAAGGAAAGAATGTTTCGAAAAAATTATTTACTTAAGTTATTTTGAAAATCTTTAAGTTAAAATATATTTTAAAACTATTACGGAAGTGATTATTTAAAGTTTTAAATTGATATTTGTTTTAGAAATTGAATATTTAAATATTTATAATCTATCTACTAATTTTATTTTAAAATTAGTTTTGGACTTGAATTTTTATATGAGATATTAGTATAATATTTTTCATAACTAATATTTAAGCAAATATTCTAAAATAGTTTATTTTAAATGTTTCCAAGTATATTTGAATAAATATTTTATATTATTTTAAAATATTTGAAATCGACAGATTTTCAGTGGAAATGAATAAATATTGAAATGTTTTCCGCGTAAGGAAAAATTGATTTTAAATTTATTTTCGAAGGATTGAAGTGTGAAAAATTAATTTGAATTTGTTTTCGAATTGTTGAAAAGTGAAATTTTATCTTGGGAAGATATTTTGAACATAATAATAATTGGGGAAAAATTATTTGAAATCCAGTGACTATTGTAAACGATGATTGATGGTTAAATAACCGACTATTAATATTGGCCTTTTTAAATGGCGTTTGAATTTCGATGCGACCGGGAGTCGAATTCCAAATGGATATTCGAAAACCACATCGAACCTTTGTCATTGTGATGAATCTTTTGTTTAAAAGATCAAAGTGAAATTACTGTGATTTGTTTAAAATTTGATTGTAACACTTATTTTTAAAATAAGCGCTCGTTATTCGGATTAGCCGGGAGAGGACCTTGTGTCATAAAACCCATTCCGAATAACGATACGACGAAATGAGATTGCATTTGAAGATGGTGCTGAAGACCAGTTATTTTCGAAAGCGAAAGGATTACATGTTGAATGTCTCTGCACCGGGTTGCTCCGATATAAAGATTTTATCACCCTTTTGTGATGGGGATTCCAGACGTGATTAGTGAATATACAGATTGGCAAAGGCTTCTTTGAAGTGCCTTCGGTTCCATTCGATCCCAGAACGGACTTGTATGGATGTGTGTCTGACGTTACACTTTGAGATGTAAAGCTGGTTTCTATCAAATACATTTCTGTTGGTGGCGGAAAATTTATTATCGTAGCTTAACACCATTCTCTGAGACGTACGAGCTTAGAGGTTATGTAGTTGATGGTTACTAGTGATACATTCCCAATTTGGTAATGTGGCATACGAAGTGCTGTTGATCATTTGTTGATCGAAGCATGGCTTTTGTGAAAAGCGTAGCTTTCTAGACGAGACTTCGTCGAGCCTCACACCCCGGAATGGTCGAAATAGGAAGGATGCAACAAGGTTATAAGGGGTAGCGCCCCTTAGAGTATGTTACTTTCCTTCTGGATAGAGGTGGTATCATGGTATGGAGCCTCGATACTTAACCTATGTGGTTGCTGCAAATTTATTACTTTGTGGTTGTTGGTGTTGAGGATCCTCGGATAAAGATTGTTTACAACCAGGGGATAGCATACTCATGTTAGTATTTACCTACTTTTGTAGAGGTAACCCGGCCTTGTGTTGACAGAGATCTGGTTAGGTTCTCGGGGTGTTCCTCCAGAGGCGTACCCATGTGGTCCAGAAAGTTCCTTAGCCTAACCATTTGTTTGAAATCCAATCACCAATACGCGCCTTGTACTGTTTTAGTTGTAGAACTTGCCATCTAATATGGTAGCTATAGTAGGCATACTATAATGGTACAAATGTTTTCTGCACTATGCACTAATGATAATATTAAAAATATTTTTCGTATTACGCATGTTTGACTATCATAAGGTGAAATCTCCCCCAAGTGTGCGATTGCATTGTGTGTGTGCCGGGAGGCCTTATGGTAGTTTTATTTTCCTAAAAGCACTGCGGATTTCTTTTAAATTATTCTGTTAAAGTATAACTATTTTTAAGATCTCACACCAGTCCCACGACTGACCTTTCTTATCTTTGTGAAATGTGATAGGGGGTTCTCACTTCGCGTTTGGTGGCGAACGGGAGACTCTTACCCCTACATGTCCTCTTTAAGAGGTTGGTTAGCCATAAGGCGTGACAGTCGAAAGGCTGGCCGTAAAAGCAAGGGCAGAGTACCATTGTGTGCCATGGCGGGGTGGGGATGGTTGAAAAGCCTACCAGTCGAGAGTGGTCGCTGTCGATGGTTGAAAGGCCTAGACCATGACATTTTGGTATCAGAGCATTTGGTTAAGCGACAACCTTGGCTCTGTTGGGTGTCACTCATTAGAGATAGAATCAGTAGTACTCTAGAATGAGTTTAAGTGTATTAATAGATATGAGCGCGTATTTGTTGGTGAATACAAAATTGTTTTATATTGTGATGATTGGTTTGTTGAGTGATATATGGATTCTGGTCGGTATAGTCTGTACAACTCTATCGATAGGAATCTCTAAACACTTGTACAGAACAATTCACCACGATATTGTTTTAAAATAGGGTACGTGAAATAAAATTTATGTACAAATGGGAATTGTAAATGTAAATGTGATTTATAATAAAATTCTAGAGGAATGTTTAAAAGAATTTGAAAAGATTTAAATTTTGAGATTTGGGCAAGATTAAATTCCTTTGAAGTTTGGAAATGATTTTCAAAGGTTTGGAAAATGTTTTGAAGGGATAAAAGCTCTAAACTCTTTTCGGTCGCTGGAAAATAACTTCGGTGATGACTGCAGCATCATCGATGTTCTTTTTCTGGTTTCCAAAAGAGGAACTGCTGCCAAATGATTTTAAATGAAAGTTGTTTGCAAACTGGATTTGTTTTGGAAATTCAAAAGATGATTTGAATTGACTTCAAAAAAATGATTTTTGAAAGGTTGAAAAGACTCTGGAATGTTATATAAAATATTTATGGAATATCATTATGTTTGATAACTTGTAAGTTTAAAGTTGTTAAAATAAAAATCTAACTTAAAGAGAAGTTAGAAAAAAAGTAAATGTGGAAACAAAATAAGTTGGAAGGAAAACTTAATTCAAGTGGAATTAAAAATGAAAATAGAATAAAAGAATTAAGATTGAAAATTTAAGTCAACTAAAATGATGATATGGATTCAAAATGAAATTGAAATTGAAGATTTGAGTTAATTTGTATGAAGGTGAATTTGACAAGTCTTATAGACTAAATGATTGGAATAAAATCTATAAAGGTGGAAAATAAATTGTGAATGAATAAATAAATTTGCAATTGCAAGTAAATGAAAGTGAAATTGAATGTGGAAATTCATTTCGAATTTGTAAGCAAATAGAATTGGAATTGAAATTGATTTGTTATTAGCAAAGCGAAGTATTGAAATAAAAAAATTAGTTCGAAGTGAACTAAAGGAAATAAAGGTGGAAATAAAAATTTTGTTTGAAATAAAATGTATTGGAATTTGTAATGGATTAATAAATGAAACTAAATTTAAAATAGAGAGATGAATCAGTTGTGAATGAAAGATAGTTGATAAAATTCAATATTCAGAAGGTAAATTGAATCCAAATAGAATTGAAATTGTAAATTGAATTCAGATGAAATTAAAAATGCAAGATAGAATGAAAATGGATATATAACTTCAATAGTAAAGTGAAGATGGTATAAGAAGTATATGTCGAGAATTTTGTAAAGGAATGTGCAGAATAAATTTGAATGTTGTAATTGGATATTATGGCTAGCAAGATATACAGATGTGTTAAAGGTAATGGAATTGGGATTTGATTTTCGAAGATAAAATTGAATTGCTCGACAAAAAGGTATGTATTTGAATTTCAGTATGAAATTTGATGATTTTCTTGCCCAGCCGCTTGGCTTTTCATTTTCTTTTGAAATCTGGGGGTCGTGGTGCAATTTTTGTAGTCGTACCGAGCTAGCCGTGCAAAGGAGACGCTGGCGAAATTTTTCGAAAATTTAGGGAGTTAGAAAAATTTTGAGAAAATTTTGAAAATTCAAAATTTGAATTTAAATTTGAATCGTTCAGAAAACAATGTTGTTTGGAATCTATAATTAATTTTGGAACGTTAGTTGAAGCGATAATGGGTCGTTAATAAAAAGACTTTGTTTGGTAAGTTGATAAAACTATTTAGTTTTGGAAAAGATAGCAAATGGGTTAAGGATCATTCTTCTTAACTTGTAATTTCGGGACGAAATTCTTTTAAGGGGGGAAGGATGTGACGATCCAGAAATTTTGACATTTTAAGATTTAAATATTTGAATAAATTTTAATATTTAGAGATTGATTTAAACTAGATTTCAAATATCAAAATGAATTTGGCAATTTAATTTTTGTATTTAATTATGTGTAGTTGGGTAAAATGTTGAATCTTGGTTTTTAAGCTGTTTAAAAATAATTTGATGGCTTAGAAAACTTATATTGATAATACTGAAGATAATGGAAGCTTCAAAATTGAATTTGAAAGCTAATTGTTCAGTTTTGAAATTTTATCCATTGAATCGATACTTAAAAATAGCCTTCCGAGTCACAGTTTCTGAATCTGATGAAACCAGTTCCATTGGATTCGTAATATTGTATTATTATCGGATTTCAATTTTCGTAGCATTCGGAATGGTCGTGTGATTGTACGACATAAAAACGCGTTGAAAATTTTATCGAAATTTAATTTAATAGCTGAGTTCAAAAAGCTATCTTCTCCATACGATCGAATTTGAACTCGAAACCTTTTCCATTGCATTCGGAATAGGGGTTTAACATTATAAACGCCTAGCGCCACGCCTTGATTGGAGGTCGAGATTTGGAGTTGCGTAATTCAAAAAAAATTTAAAAAAAATTCAAATTTAATCTAATTTGTAATGTATTTGTTATCTTCCTTTACTTTTTTTTATAGACTTCATCCCAACACTTATCTATTCAGAGACCACATGTTTCTTTATTTCTGTTTAATATAACACGCGTTCATTTTATACAAATAAAAAAAAATCAAACAAAGAAAATTATCTTCTTTGTTCAAAATCTAATAGCCGAGCTTCATTTGATTTCAAACTAAAAAAAAGCAGAAGAGAACAATTTCGTTCAAAATGAAAATGGCCGCAATCTAAAAAAAATTTTGGTGACAGAATGCGAATCAAATCGCATTCGATGCTTCCACCAATTCATATCGTGATTCAATCGCGGCCACATGAAATTGAAGGCGAAGGCGATTTTGAATCTGGGGTAGGCAAGGCGAAGTGAGAAGGTGTCGTGTCTCTCGCGTGGGATGAGCGTGAGCAAGGCAAGGTCGCGCATACAAGTGAATGGGCTGGGAGTTGCCATAGGCAGGACTCGAGGCGGTGATGTGACATTGGGGAAAAAATGACAGTTCATTCAAATCGATGACATCGATGGGGCTCTGGATCGTGCAACGCTCGCGTGGCTATGGTTCGATCAAGGATTGGGTTGTGCGTAAAGGGTCGGCAGACGATTGGAAAATGGCATGCGAAGTCGAATCATTTGAGGGTGATAGTGGACGCGTCGGCATCGTCGTGGTAGGGTCTGGTTTCTCGTTTCTTGCTGTAAGGTATTAGCTAAGTATTTTCTATTATTTAATTTATATATATACATACATACATACATATATATATATATATATATATATGTATTATATGTATTTAGGCAGAAGTCGGAAAGGAAAATGTATTTACATCAAGATATATAAAAGCGATTCTGCGTTTAAATTAATATATGCATTTTAAATTACTAGTTTATTTTAGAACAATGGTTTGTTGATTAATTTATTTTATTAAAAAATTATTTATTTTAACTACTAAAGTATAATTTATTAAAGGAAGTTTAGTTTTTAATTTAAAATTTTACTTAAATAACTTTATTAAAAAGGAGTTTGCTTAAAATTTAAAAGTATTAGTTTAAAATAAAAATTGTTAGCTAATTAAATTTAAAAATGGCAATTACTTTGTTTTATTTACCAATTTAAATTGTTTTTTTCACCATTAAAAGATTTTTTTAATAAAATATTAGTCCAAATTTAAATTATTAGATTAAGAATAAATTATTAGTTTAAACCCGAATTATTAGCTAAATTAAATAAATAAATAGAGATTAACTATTCGATTTATTCGAATGTTAATAAAATTATATAATTGTTTTACAAGGTCTGAAACTGTGAAGAAATGGTCGAAATGGAAATGGATCGCAAAAACAAAAGCAAAGGTGAGATCTTCTCTCACTTGTCGATTTAATTTTAAATAGTTAAATTTAAAATTGTTGATTGTGTTCTTGGATAATAATTTATTATCAATTGTATTGGATTAGACCCTATGCGCCGCATAATAGCGGATGATATTATATTAAATCGCATATACCGCGATATTCCACCTCGAAGTGGAATTGGTATTTAATTGTTGTGCTAACGTCTGTGGATGCAGAAAAACGGGTTGGAGGGACCCAACTGGATTCCTCAAAACATTTTGATTTGTTTTCAAAATTGTGTGTTGATTATTTATAATCTGTTTGATTATTTGTGATTGAAACTATTGAAGGCTAAAATTTAGCCGAATAAATTTTTGGTACCGTAGGATACCAGAAATAAATAAAATTGGAGCTTTAAATTTAGATAGAAAATCTATAGTGAAATCTTATTGAATAAAATTCCAAAATATGGGAAAGAGTTTAATAAATGAATTTCAAGTAATAATATTCAAAAGGTGAAGAATTTATTTTAAAATATGGTTTTTTAAATAATTTGGAAAAGATAAAGGAATTTATTTCAAAAATAAATTCAAAATTTGATTTGGTGTTAAAAGAATAAATCTTCGGGAAATCATTATGAAAATTGATTTTGTGTTTGAATGAAAATCGATTTGGTGTTGAAATTAATTTAGGAAATTAATTTGAAAATAAATTTGGTGTTTTAAAAAATAAAATCCTTGTGAAATCAATATGAAAAATTGATTTGTTGATTGAAACAAATTTAGTAATCAATTTGGAATTTGATTTGGTGATTGAAATAAATTTGGAAATCAATTTAAAAATTGATTTGGGTGTTGAAAGTGAATATCTGGAAAACGATTTGAAAATTGTATATCTAAGGATATTTGAAGACTAAAATCCACAATGGGAATTTTATAAAAGAAAGGAAAATTTGTTTTAAATAAATAAATATCGTTTCACTTTTAAAAGTTGGGAAGGAATTTACGGATTTGCAACGTAAATTTAAAATAAATCCAGAAAGATTTATTAATTGATCTGAATGAACCATTTTAGAATGGAATGTGTACATTCCCTGAAAGCCGAGAATGATTTCAATATAGTTTATAAATATAGATTGAAGTTGTAAAGATGGTTTTAAGGAAAGAATGTTTTGGAAAAATTATTTACTTAAGTTATTCTGAAAATTTTGACATTAAAATATATTTTAAAACTATTATGGAAGTGATTATTTAAAGTTTTAACTTGATATTTGTTTTGGAAATTGAATATTTAAATATTTATACTCTATCTACTAATTTTATTTTAAAATTAGTTTTGGACTTGAATTTTTATATGAGTTATTGGTATAATATTTTTCATAACTAATATTTAAGAAAATATTCTAAAATAGTTTATTTTAAGTATTTCCAAGTATATTTGAATAAATATTTATATTATTTTAAAATATTTGAAATCGGCGGAATTTTGGTGGAAATGAATAAATATTGGAAATGTTTTCCGCCTATAGAAAAATTGATTTGAAATTATTTTCAAAGGATTGAAGTGTGAAAAATTTATTTGAATTTGTTTTCAAAGTGTTGAAAAGTGAAATTTTATCTTGGGAAGATATATTGAAAATAATAATAATTGGGAAAAAATTATTTGAAATCCAGTGACTGTTGTAAATGATGATTGGTAGTTAAATAACCGATTATCAATATTGGCCTTTTTAAATGGCATTTGAATTTCGATACGACCGGGAGTCGAATTCCAAATGGATATTCGAAAACCACATCGAACCTTTGTGATTGTGATGGATCTTTTGTTTAAAAGATCAAATGAAATTATTGTGATTTGTTTAAAATTTGAATGTAACACTTATTTTTAAAATAAGCGCTCGTTATTCGGATTAGCCGGGAGAGGACCTTGTGTCATAAAACCCATTCCGAGTAACGATACGACGAAATGAGATTGCATTTGAAGATGGTTTTGAAGACCGGGTATTTTCGAAAGCGAAACGATTACTTGTCGAATGTCTCTACACCGGGTTGCTCCGGCATAGAGATTTTATCACCCTTTTGTGATGAGGATTCCAGACGTGATTAGTGAACATCAGATTGGCAAGGGATTCTATGAAGTGCCTTCGGTTCCGTTCGATCCCGGAACGGACTTGTATGGATGTGTGTCTGACGTTACACTTTGAGATGTAAAGCTGGTTTCTATCAAATACATTTCTATTGGTGGCGGAGAATTTATTATCTTAGCTTAACATTCTTCTCTGAGACGTACGAGCTCAGAGGTTATGTAGTTGATGGTTACTAGTGATACATTCCTAATTTGGTAATGTGGCATACGAAGTGCTGCTGATCATTTGTTGGTCGAAGCATGGATTTTGTGAAAAGCGTAGCTTTGTGGACGAGACTTCGTCGAGCCTCACACCCAGGAATGGTCGAAACAGGAAGGATGCAACAAGATTATAAGGGGTAGCGCCCCTTAGGGTATGTTCATTTCCTTCTCGATAGAGGTGGTATCACGGTGTGAAGCCCAGATACTTAACCTATGTAGTTGCTGCAAATTTATTACTTTGTGGTTGTTGGTATTAAGGATCCTCGGATAAGCGATGGCATACTCGTGTTAGTAGTTACCTATTTTTGCAGAGGTAACCCGGCCTTGTGTTGGCAGAGATCTAGTTAGGTTCTTAGGGCGTCCCTCCAGAAGCGTACCCATATAGCCCAGGAAGTTCCTTAGCCTGACCATTTGTTGGAAATTCAATCATTAATACGCGCCTTGTACGGTTTTAGTTGTAGAACCTGCCATCTAATATGGTAGCTATAGTAGGCATACCATAATGGTACGTATGCTGGCTAAGATTAATATTATACTTGCAAATGTTTTCTGCACTATGCACCAATGATAAAATTAAAAAGATTTTGTGTATTAAGCATGTTTGAGTATCATAAGGAGAAATCTCCCTCAAGTGTGCAATTGCATTATGTGTGTGCCGGAAGGCCTTATGGTAGTTTCATTTTCCGAAAAGCATTGCGAATTTCCTTTAAATTATTATGTTAAAGTATAACTGTTTTTAAGATCTCACACCAATCACACGACTGATCTAAAGTTTATTGTTCCCTTTCTAAACTCTGGGTGCCCATAATTTTCCACACGGGCAGCCTACAGTCAGGCTGTCAATTAATCCGTAGCGAAGTAAGAAGTTGCTGTAGAGATTAGGAGTTGAAGCTGGATGGCGAGGCGTATCACTTATATATGTAATATTTCTTTTCCGCTGTTTATTGTTGTAAACTCTGATAATGTGATGTATAAACTGAAATAGTGGTTTTGTTTTAAAGATTATTCTTTATCTATTATATATTGTTCCGCTGCGAAATGAGTGATTTTGTTATTGTTTCTGTTCTTCTTCTATCTTCTTCTTCTTAAACCCTAAAGGTTCGATTTTTCGACATTCGATTGTGCGGCATTTGATACAGTGGACGTATTAATGTCGACTTTCGGATGTCGAAAATAGGACCGTAACAATTTAAAATAACTAAATAATTAATTTCGAATATTTTTAACACTTTTAAAATTTCCATGTTAATAAATAAAAATCCCCATTTTAAAACAAGCTGTGACGCCCCACCTATATACCCACGCTAGCCAAGAACACTATGGTGTAGTGCTGTCAACTAGCACGGAGAATAAGGCTGTTGAGGAGCGACCATCCATGTGATTGCTTATCACACGGTGGCTATAAATAATCTTCGGAAACAAACATAGAAATAAGCATAACACAAATTAGTCACAAACATCCATATCACAAAAGTGGAAGAAGATATGGATATATAACTAACACATGAAAGTGTACATCAGAGTGGTGGTCAAAAAGATCCACAATAATACAAAAGAATAGCAACACGTGCTATACAAAAGAATACAACTATGAATCTATATCTCAAGTGTATACAACAAAAACTGCTAATCTAAATAGTTATCCAAAAAACAGAGTAGCAAATCCCAGGAAGAAGTCAAGCAGAAGCACCTGTAACATCTCGGTCTGACCCGAGTATTATTTAAGAAAATAATAAATGGATCAGTCTAGCTATAAATATCAGATGACATGGTATAAAATAAAAGATATGGCATAAACATAAAATATCCATACTGACATACTACTATAAGTATGCAAATGATGATCAACAGAAGATCAACCAATAAGAGATAAATCGATATCACAAGAATCTTCTCAAAGATCCAAAGAGGGCATCATACCCTAAACTTGTACTCATAACAAGTCAATGGCATAAATTCCAGAAATCAACACAAGAAATCCAAAAATCGCAGAAAAAGGGAAAGAGGCCTATCACATGACGGTCCGAAGACCATAGGGAGCTACCCCATATGGGTGAGTCTGAATCACCCAGATGAGGTCCAGGCTAACCAAAAAGCAAAAGGGTATGTGTGAGTGGAATCACACAAATGGTGTCTAGACTAACCTTGCGGACAAAGAGATATGTGTGAGTCGGAATCACACCTACGAGGTCTAGTCTAACCTTGCAAACAAAGAGACATCGCACAATTTCTAGTCTAAATCATAAAATGATCGTCATGATCAACGAGAAGTGTCAATTACAATAAGCTGGTAAATATATGAGCTTAGCTTCATGTCCCATAACCACTAGCTTAACTTAAATATTTACGAACAAATTGTAGGTCTCCACTAGAAAATTGTCACAAGAGATTCGATCAACCAACAAAGTAAACGCAAGCGTTTCATACCACTTGTTTTACTAAGCCGTTTAATTCAAATTCTCATACGAGTGAGGTAAAGGTTTGTATATGCTTGTAGATTGGAAAACAGTTTAAGAAAAGAGCTTTGTTATTGAAAATAGGGTTGAAATCATTTTGTTGAAAGAGTTTTGATATTTACTACTAGTATTGAAACCTTTGTATATTTTAAAGTGACAAATCACAAAGATGATTGTAGAACAATCGATCATCAAAATTCACATACGAAGATGTGAATAAATTCCAAAGAAATCGATAAAGAATCCATCGAAATAGATATTAAAAAATCCATACAATCGACCGAGAAGCCCAAGATAGCTTGTCTCGAAGAATGGTCAACTCAGCATCTCAACAAACAAGTTCTGTTGAACATTTTTCATATAAGATCCACCACGGAGGGGGGTCCAGGGGGGTGGCAACCCCGCAAGGTGGGGGTGCGGGGGCAACGCCCCTGCTACGGGGTTCGACCTGCCCGGTCAGGTCGTGGGGGTCCAGGGGGCAGCGCCCCGACCAAAACGGTACGACCTAGTAAAGACCTAAGGGAGGATAGGATCGAGCGACTTAAGGGGGTACGCGACCTAATGGAACAAAGGCCGAGCGACTTAACGGGGTACGCGACCTAATGGAACAAAGGCCGAGCGACCTATGTGGGTTGAGGTCATGCGACTTATGGTGCCACGCGACCTAAAGTGCCACGCGACCTAAAATAGGAACGACCCAACGTGATAAAGGCCGAATGAGATGACACAAGGGGCGACCTAGCAAGACTCGCGACCTAAAAATGACAAGGCCGAACGAGTTAAGGGGATTGCGCGACCTACTGCCTTGCGACCTTCGACCTAACGACTTAAATGCTTAAACCATGCGAACGACTCAAGGTCATACGACCTAAAGGGGAACGACCTAAGGTCACGCGACCTAACGTACCGATGCGACCTACGACCTAACAAGTTAACGGTTTATAAGGTCGAGCGACTTAAGAGGTTTAACACGCGAGCAACCTATCGTCCAACGACCTAACCACTATAACAAGGCCGAGCGACCTACGACTTAAAACCCAACGGCCTAATTCAGAGGCGAACGACCTAACACATGCGAACGGTTTTAAGGCCAGAAACGAGCTATTCTCTGAGTGACTTTTCAACGCGAACGACCTAACATAGGCAGAACGACCTAAGTGCAGTTTTTCACCAAAAACACTAAAAATTGGAGTTCTTTCGCCAATCCAATCCAAACCAAATGCAAATGTACATGCTGAAGTGATGGGAATCATTTCCAACAGTCCAATATAGTTATAGACTAGAATTGTGAGGTAAAAATCTCATCTTTTCACCAAATTTATGAAGAAAAGCTTGAAAGCAATGGAGAAGTAATCACAAGCTTGAATCCAATGTCTTCTTCTTGAATTTGGAATTGAACGTTGGATTTGCAAGAGAATTTGAGCTTGGAATTTTAATTTCTCATTCCACTCACCATTAATGCTAAAGCTTGGTTGTTAGGAAATTTATGAAGAGTGAGGAGAAAGAGAAAAGTGGGTTTGGGTTGTAATGGCTAATCTAACCCAAAGTCCAAAGCGGGAAAAGTAAGTGAAATTCCACTAACTCCAAGCCTATCGATGTTTATACTTAAAAAAGTTGTAAACGGCATTTCGAACTCAATGGAAGTGGCCTCGAGGCCTAATTTGACCGTTAGCAAAAAGTAGCTTTTCGGACCAATATCCGATTAATGACAAAATATTTAAATAAAATATTTAAATATAAAATCGATAAATATGCGGGTTGTTACACAAGCCCAAATTCACAATTCTAATTTCACTTCGTAGATTTTGAAATCATACTTGAGTCCAGTAAAATAAAATTTATACTAACTTCCAAATTCACTTCTATTCTTCCAATCTATTAAAAATCTCGATTATTAACCCTTTATATTTAAACAAGTTCCACTTAAACATTTACTATAAAAATTCTTTTATAAACTTTATTCCAAAATTCATACTCACAATAACCCGAAATAGTTACGTTACAATTTCAAAACCATTTATTTCATCCAATAGATACCCAAAAACTCTATATAAACATTTTACTTCAAAATCCATATTTACGATTCTTTACCAATTTAACCCATATTTTTATCAGTATTTAAAACTCCAAAAGTCCAGGTTGACTGCCATAACATCCAATCAATTCAAATCACACAATAATCTATCACAAATTATCCAAACAAAACATATATCACCGTATATGAAATTAAATTCAACATTTTTGAGAAACCCATTAGATCCCTCCAACCTATTCCCTTGCATCCACAGATGTTAGCACAACATAAAAATACCAATTCCACAACAAGGCAGAATGTCGTAGTATATAGGGTCATCCGCTATTATGCGGGGCGCATAGGGTCTCATTTGCTATATATATGCAGGAAGATCAATCACTCCAATATCTATACTACTATATATAATATCACATCCAGTTGATAATAATTTATCAATTTAGGCAATCAATCATTAATTAATTTTAACTATTTAAAATTTATACCAACGGTCCAAAATTGAGTGAGATTAACTCACCTTGAGTTTTAATTCGTCGACGTTTAAATTTAAAACTAAATCGAACAAATTCGATTTAAACTAAATTTCTAACTTGCTCCAACTATCTCCAAATCTGTTCCAGTGCATAGTATTCGTCGCTACAATTTCGACGCCGCTTATTTCGTCCGATTCTGACCTCATATGACAAAGATACGTATTTTTAAAGTAAATGATTTATTTTAACGTAAATAATATATGGTCGTTGAATTCAAAGAAGATGAAATTGAGGCCGCCTGTTGTTCCCTCTTCCTTCTCATGTACCTAATATGTTATACACGAATGAAAGCCATCAATTCACGACTGCCTGTAACGACCCAGAATTTTTATTAATTAAAATTTGAATATTTAATTAATTTTAAATATTAATAAGTGAATTTATAAGTCGAATAAATTTTATTTCGATTTATTGGATTTAATTGGATAATTAAATCGATAATTTAATATGTTAAAATTATGGAAATAATTAAAAATCGAGTTAAATATGATTGAAAATAATTTGTAAAATTTTATTTTATCATATAGGAGTTAGAATGATATTTTAGAACTTTTAAAATCGATTTAAAAGTTAATTTGTGAAAATTGAATATTTTAATATTTAATAATCGACTGTAAAATAGTCAATTTTTGAACAGTCTCAGAATTGAACGAAACCAGTTTCATTGGATCCGTAATAGTTAGTTATTACCGGATTTCAATTTTCGTGTCAATCGGAGTTATCGTTTGATCGTGGCAGCTCGAAACGCATCGATTTATTTTTAATTTAAATTTGACGAGTAAAAAATAGCCATTTTTCAAAAAGTCTCGGATTTCGACGAAACCAGTTTCATCGGATCCGTAATGTGATATTATTGCAAGGTTTCAAATTTCAAGTCAATTGGATTTACCGTTTGTCCGGTACGAATTAAAACGCCTGGAAATCGATTTAAATCCGTTTAATTTAAATTGAGCGTTTGTTGCCATAACTCGCACAGATGTCCGAATTAGCTTCCGAAACCTGCTCCATTGTGTCCGGAACGTGGGGTAAACCCTAGAAACGCTGGTTACGGCGCGTAAAACGGAGTTCGGAATTTCCGGGATGAATAGTGTTTCGTCGGTTCCTTATAAATAGCCCTTCACTCAAAGAAAATAAAAAAAAATACTAAAACCCTAATTATAAACGTGTAGCCGCCACTGAAATATGAACGGCCGAGAATTTGAAATCTTCTTCCCTCTAAATCTCCAAATCCACTCAACGATTCAACAAACTCCCAACTAGAGAATCGAAGAGCACGAAGAGCTCTATAATATCAACGGTGATGATCGGAATCGGGGTGGTGGATTGACTGCAGCACGCGTTCAAAGGCCGTGCGTTCGAGCACGTTTTGCTCGTACTTGGGTTGACCGAGTTCAACAGAGGCTTGGGCGTGGGTGGTGTTCGGGGAGGCGCACGACATGAAGGTGGTTGATCGAAGTATCGTCGAGTATAAATGGCGAAAAATTTAACCCTAATTGCACGAATTGGGTTCGGCCGAATACTGTAGGCATCGCGTGGGAGAAGAAATAGCATATGCGGCCAGGATTTCATGGTTTTGAGATCAACGGCTTTGATTGGTTTAAATTATAAAATTTTAAAATTAAAGTTGTAAATTATGAATATAAATTTGTGTATCAAGCATCTTTGACTATCATAAGGAGAAATCTCCTCCGATTCTGCGTTTGCATTGTGTGTGTGTGTGCGGGAGGCCTTATGGTAGTCTCATTTTTAAAAGCATTGCGAATTGAAATAAAAATATTCCTCTATTTAGATTTTAAAGATAAATAAACTGTTTTGAGTTCTCACACCAGTCACATGACTGACTCGGAGTTTATTGTTTTCCTTCTTAAACTCTGGGTGCCCACCAATTTCCACACGGGCAGTTAGGAGTTAGGTTTATCAGGATATTCTGGATATTCTGGAATTGCTGGAGGCAAGCTGGATGGCATGGCGTATTACTAGTTATATAGTATTTCTTTTTCCGCTGCACTGTTTGATGTTGTATATTGTTGTACACTCTGATGATATGTTGTAATGTAATGTATAAAATGTAATAACTGATATAGTTCTTTGTTTAAAGATTATTCATTTATTATTATATGTTGTTCCGCTGCGAATTGCGAGATTCTGATGTTGTTCTGTTGTTTTCTATTCCGTCCTATTTTCTCTATTTTTCTTTTCCGTTCTATTCTCTTTTTCTTCTATTTTAAAAGTTTTCTATTATCTTTCCTCTCTCTCTTCTAAATTTTCTGTTCTCTTTTCTAATTTCTTTTCTCTCTATTTTCTATCTTCTCTCTTCTTCTCTTTTCTTTTCTTAAATTCTTTTTAAAACCCATAACTATTCGGTTTTTCGGCAACGAAAATCCGCGTACGTTACATTTGGTATCAGAGCATATGGTTAAGCGACAACCATGGTTCTGTTGGGTATAATTCATTAGAGATAGAGTCAGTAGTACTCTAGAATGAATTTGAGTGTAATAATAGCTATGAGAGCGTATTTGTTAGTAAATATAAAATTGTTTTGTATTGTGTTGACTTATCGGTTGATTGTTTATAGATTCCCGTCGATCTAGTCTAGCTAACTATCGTAGATAGGGGTTTCTAAACTCTTAAACAAGATAAATCGACATAATATTGGTTTTGAATTGGGTAAACGAAATAATTTTACCTTGATTATATTTTGTATATAAAGGAATAATTTTTCAGAATTATTAAAGTGTATATAAGTTGATTGTTTAGTTGTTTGAATAATCTAAATAAAAGAATTATTGTATAAACAAATGAATTATAAGAATTGAATTATAATTAATGTGAATTACAATTGTGAATAAACTTGTATATATAAGAAGTGAAACTATATGAATATATTTATGAATGTGAATTATAAATAAAAAGTGATGTTTATAAAATGGAATAATGAATATAAGTGTTGATTCATTAAAATCTAATGTTATTGGAAGTTGAATAAATTGAATGAGAATGAATATAAGTAAAGGAATTTGATTGTAATTAATATACATTGGTTGATATATGGTTGTTAGTTGATTGTATATAATTCATTAAGTGTTAATGAAATTGAATTAATGGAATTGAAAACTAAATCAATTAAAATCCAATTGGAAGTTAAGTGAATCTTAAATGAATTGAATTTGATTTGGAAGTGAACCAACTTGAATATGAATTAGTGAATATAAACTAATTGAAAATGAATGTTAGAAAGATCATCCACTGTATATGAATCAAAGGTGATTAAATTGAAAACCCAATTCATTGAATATTAATAAGAATATAAATGAATATATATTGATTATGAATTTGTTGAATGCTAGTTGGTTGATGTTTGAATATGTTGCATTTGCTATGTGACGTATATAGTTGTTATGGAGATATATGTTGTATATTGAGATTATTTTCATATATGCATGTTCTCATGATGTTTGTTGAGTGATTAGTAGGTGCGGATCGCGTTTGCTTCGCATTTGGAGCTCGCTTTCGCGCTATATTAGCCGTATATGCTTGCTAATAAAATATAAGGTACGTATCTCGGATTACATATCGTACTTTTACACTTTTTTCCCTTCGGGATGCCTCATTACTTGATGAGATGTATATTTGTGATATATATACTGTCATTTTTTTTCGGATCGAGCCGCGCAAAGGAGACTATGGTGAATTTTTCCGAAAATTTAAGGCGTTAGAAAAATTTGAGAAAATTGGGAAAATTTTTGAAAACTTTAACTTTGTTTTAGAGTTGAAAGTTAAATAATAGTAGTTGTTTTTGAAAAGATAACTAAGTATGATTTGAAAACTTAGTAAAGGATTTGTAAGAAGTTTAATTATAAATTTTGGGAAAATTAATAGATTCTGTAATTTTTCTTACTAGTAAATTCGAGGACGAAATTCTTTTAAGCGGGGAAGATTGTAACGACCCAGAATTTTTATTAATTAAAATTTGAATATTTAATTAATTTTAAATATTAATAAGTGAATTTATAAGTCGAATAAATTTTATTTCGATTTATTGGATTTAATTGAATAATTAAATCGATAATTTAATATGTTAAAATTATGGAAATAATTAAAAATCGAGTTAAATATGATTGAAAATGATTTGTAAAATTTTATTTTATCATATAGGAGTTAGAATGATATTTTAGAACTTTTAAAATCGATTTAAAAGTTAATTTGTGAAAATTGAATATTTTAATATTTAATAATCGACTGTAAAATAGTCAATTTTTGAACAGTCTCAGAATTGAACGAAACCAGTTTCATTGGATCCGTAATAGTTAGTTATTACCGGATTTCAATTTTCGTGTCAATCGGAGTTATCGTTTGATCGTGGCAGCTCGAAACGCATCGATTTATTTTTAATTTAAATTTGACGAGTAAAAAATAGCCATTTTTCAAAAAGTCTCGGATTTCGACGAAATCAGTTTCATCGGATCTGTAATGTGATATTATTTTAAGGTTTCAAATTTCAAGTCAATTGGATTTACCGTTTGTCCGGTACGAATTAAAACGCCTGGAAATCGATTTAAATCGGTTTAATTTAAATTGAGCGTTTGTTGCCATAACTCGCACAGATGTCCGAATTAGCTTCCGAAACCTGTTCCATTGTGTCCGGAACGCGGGGTAAACCCTAGAAACGCTGGTTACGGCGCGTAAAACGGAGTTCGGAATTTCCGGGATGAATAGTGTTTCGTCGGTTCCTTATAAATAGCCAATCACTCAAAGAAAATAAAAAAAATACTAAAACTCTAATTATAAACGTGTAGCCGCCACTGAAATATGAACGGCCGAGAATTTGCAATCTTCTTCCCTCTAAATCTCCAAATCCACTCAACGATTCAACAAACTCCCAACTAGAGAATCGAAGAGCACGAAGAGCTCTATAATATCAACGGTGATGATCGGAATCGGGGTGGTGGATTGACTGCAGCACGCGTTCAAAGGCCGTGCGTTCGAGCACGTTTTTCTCGTGCTTGGGTTGACCGAGTTCAACAGAGGCTTGGGCGTGGGTGGTGTTCGGGGAGGCGCACGACATGAAGGTGGTTGATCGAAGTATCGTCGAGTATAAATGGCGAAAAATTTAACCCTAATTGCACGAATTGGGTTCGGCCGAATACTGTAGGCATCGCGTGGGAGAAGAAATAGCATATGCGGCCAGGATTTCATGGTGTTGAGATCAACGGCTTTGAATGGTTTAAATTATAAAATTTTATAATTAAAGTTGTAAATTATGAATATAAATTTGTGTAATGTTCAAATATTCATAACTTTTTCATACGAGGTCGAAAACACGCGAAACCAGTTGCGTTGGAATCGTATGGACGAGCACTACGCGATGGAATTGGTTTGGAGTCGTTTGGAGTTAGTGAGAATTTTGGGTAAAATTAAACGTCCGTTTAATTTTATTCGAAATAAATCGCTAAAACGGAATTTAAAATCGAGGTGAGAACTTCTCACTCAATCGTATAGGTTTCGATTTTATTTTAAATAGTTAGATTTAAAATATTTGAATGCATGTTTGAATGATGATTGATATTTATTGTTTGTTAAAATAGACATTATGCGCCGTTAGTAAGCGGATGTTATTTATTAAAAACATATACCGCGAATATTTCATAAACAGTGAAATTGGTATTATATATACTATCAATATATATATATTGGCATATGTATATATTGCAGTTGTTGATTTCCCGTATTTTTTAGCGGATGAGACCCTATTGCGTCGTTATTAAGCGGATAATATTTTAAATCCCATATACCGCGATAATTTCGTACTGGAGCGAAATTGGTATTGTGCTAATGTTTTTGGATGCAGGAAAACAGGTTGGAGGGATCCAACTGGATTCCTCAACAGTATTTATTTGATTTCAGATATTTTGATATTTGATGGATTATCATATCGATATATGATGGATCGTGTAGTCGTGATTGACTATTTGGTGTGTAGCATCATTGGACCAAATTTTTGGTATTTTAAAATGATTTTTAAAGTGATTTTTGAAAATATACTATATTTTTGGAATTGATCCATTATAAATAAATAAACGTTATAATTTTTAAAGTTATAAAAATTATGATTTTGTGAAATATAGTTAAAAGCTGATTTTTGAGAAATAGGGGATTTATGATTTTATAAAATAATTTAAATGGGGATTTTTGAATATATTATAAAAGTTTAAAAATAGGATTTATAAAATTTGATTATTTTATAAATCAAAATGGTGAAATTATAAAGGAAATTAAAGACGTTTTAGAATAATAATATAATTTGATTTATATTAAGAGATTTATAAATGGATATTTATAAATTGAAATATAGACATTATAAAACGAGTTTTTATAAGTGTTTGAATGAAGTGAAAATGAATTTCATAAATAAATGAAATTTATAGAATTATAAACTGTGAAGTTATAAATGAAATTTATAAATAGTAAGATTCATAAATTTGGTGAAATTATTTGAAGAATAGATTGGTTAAATAAATGGATCTTATAAGTTATAAGATTCATAAATTGGAAAGTCTTTAAAAGAACGATTTTGTAAAATAATCGTTTTATAAGTATTTAACTTATAATATGAACTTTTAGTTTATAATTGAGTTATAAACTGGAATAGGTTAATAAAAGAATTTATAAAAAGGAAGTTTTTATAAATAAATAGAAATGGAATTTATAAACGTTGTTTTATAAATTCGCAAACGACTTATTTTGATAAGAAAATGGTTGAAACCTATTAATGGAGTTATATTCACATTCTTGAATCGTGAATAATCCTTTGAATTAAAATGAATAAAAGAATGAAATTTGTTAACGAAGTTTATTCACATTTTTGAATAGGGAATAACACGTTAAGAAATTGTTTTGGATTTGGTGTTTTAAACAGAATTAAAACGATCTAAGGATGTTTTAAATGTGTTATGATTCGAAACCATAGATTTCAACATTTATTGTTGAAATAGACGTTTTCGAGAAATAAAAGGAAATGGTGGACTATAACACTGTTGTTATAGTAAATGATTTCCGAAAGGAAATGTTTTGAATAGTATTGGGATTTATATATCTATTTTAATTTCGAATCCCTATATTAGTGATTTTGGGTTGTCGTAACGATGTTTTACGTAACATTCGTTTTGGCCCAAATAAATATGTTAAGAGAATGATTTCCTTAAAGAATGAAATATATACTTAATTCGATTTAAGTATATTAAATATTTTCCAAGGTTAAAAATAAAAAGATTTGTGAATTACTTATGAATAAATAAGTATGGAAATGTTTTCCAATATGAAGTGAATATTTAGAATCTATCTTTTTGAAGATAAATTGAAAATGGATAATTGAAATCGTATATGCATGAATATTTTGGAATATAAATTCACTATGGAATTTATAAATGAAAAGTAGAATTTGTTTGAAAATAAATATTGATTTATTTTTGAAGTGTGAAAATTATATATCTTGTAAAGATATTTTGGAAAATAAATAATTTGGAAAATTATTTGGAATCTGGTGATGTATGCATATCAATTGATAGTTCAATAGCCGACTATCAATATTTCCCTTTGAATGGGTATTTAATGTGATTTGATTGAATTTGAATGCCACACTTGTTTTTGAATAAGCGCTCACTATTCGGGTTAACCGGGAAAGGACCATGGGGTCGTATAACCCATTCCGAATATGTGATACGTCGTTATGAATTGCATTGAAGATTGGTGTTGAAGACCGGATATTTGTGAAAGCGATAGGATGACCTGTCGATTGACTCTGCACCGAGTAGCTACGGTATTGAGTTCTCCATATGTGATGGTGAATCCGATCAGGATTGTGAATATCCGGATTGCAAGGACTTCTTTGTAAGTGCCTTCGGTTCTGTTCGAGCCCGGAACAGACTTGTATGGATTGTATGTCTAACATTACAAGTTGAGATATAAAGCCGATTTCTTTCAAATATATTTCTGTTGGTGGCGGAGAATTTATTCTTTTAGCTTAACACCCTTCTCTGAGACGTACGAGCTCAGAGGTTATATAGTTGAATGTTATCAGCGATATATTCCCAATTTGGTAATGTGACATGCTGAGTGATGCTGAAATGATCATTGTGTTGATTATTTGTGATAGGATCGTTTATTTGATCGTCTATCCTTGTGATCATTGTGTTGATCATTTGTTGACCCAAAGCATGGCTTTTGTATAAAGTATGTTTTTTTGGACGAAACTTCGTCGAGCCTCACACCCCGGAATGGTCAAAACAGGAAAAATGCGGCAAGGTTATGAGGGGTAGCTCCCTTTAGGGTATGTGCATTTCCTTCTGGAAAGGGTGGTATCATGGTATGGAGCCCAGATACTTACTCATGTTGATACACTATATTTATTACTGTGTGGTGTTGTTGGTGACGAGCGCTCGGTTAAAAGGTCCAATGGGACCGGGGGATGTCATACTCGTGTAGTAGTTACCTAGTGATAAAGGTAACCCGGCCTTGTGTTGGCAGAGAGCTGGTTAAGTTCTCGGGGACGTCCAGCCAGAGGCGTTTCCATGTGGCAATGGGAAGTTCCTTGGCCTGACCATTTGTTGGAAATCCAAAGAAACAATACGAAACTTGTACGGTTTTAGTTGTATAACCTGCTATGGAATGTGGCGGTAACCTGCTATTGAACATAGTAGCTATAGTAGGCATAAGTGCGGAATGTCTATGCTGGCTAAGATTTATATCTTTATTTTTGAAATGATTTTCCTATACTATGCACTAGTAATAATATCAAATGTTCTTTTAATGCGTATCAAGCATCTTTGACTATCATAAGGAGAAATCTCCTCCGATTCTGTGTTTGCATTGTGTGTGTGTGCGGGAGGCCTTATGGTAGTCTCATTTTTAAAAGCATTGCGAATTGAAATAAAAATATTCCTCTATTTAGATTTTAAAGATAAATAAACTGTTTTGAGTTCTCACACCAGTCACATGACTGACTCGGAGTTTATTGTTTTCCTTCCTAAACTCTGGGTGCCCACCAATTTCCACACGGGCAGTTAGGAGTTAGGTTTATCAGGATATTCTGGATATTCTGGAATTGCTGGAGGCAAGCTGGATGGCATGGCGTATTACTAGTTATATAGTATTTCTTTTTCCGCTGCACTGTTTGATGTTGTATATTGTTGTACACTCTGATGATATGTTGTAATGTAATGTATAAAATGTAATAACTGATATAGTTCTTTGTTTAAAGATTATTCATTTATTATTATATGTTGTTCCGCTGCGAATTGTGAGATTCTGATGTTGTTCTGTTGTTTTCTATTCCGTCCTATTTTCTCTATTTTTCTTTTCCGTTCTATTCTCTTTTTCTTCTATTTTAAAAGTTTTCTATTATCTTTCCTCTCTCTCTTCTAAATTTTCTGTTCTCTTTTCTAATTTCTTTTCTCTCTATTTTCTATCTTCTCTCTTCTTCTCTTTTCTTTTCTTAAATTCTTTTTAAAACCCATAACTATTCGGTTTTTCGGCAACGAAAATCCGCGTACGTTACATTTGGTATCAGAGCATATGGTTAAGCGACAACCATGGTTCTGTTGGGTATAATTCATTAGAGATAGAGTCAGTAGTACTCTAGAATGAATTTGAGTGTAATAATAGCTATGAGAGCGTATTTGTTAGTAAATATAAAATTGTTTTGTATTGTGTTGACTTATCGGTTGATTATTTATAGATTCCTGTCGATCTAGTCTAGCTAACTATCGTAGATAGGGGTTTCTAAACTCTTAAACAAGATAAATCGACATAATATTGGTTTTGAATTGGGTAAACGAAATAATTTTACCTTGATTATATTTTGTATATAAAGGAATAATTTTTCAGAATTATTAAAGTGTATATAAGTTGATTGTTTAGTTGTTTGAATAATCTAAATAAAAGAATTATTGTATAAACAAATGAATTATAAGAATTGAATTATAATTAATGTGAATTACAATTGTGAATAAACTTGTATATATAAGAAGTGAAACTATATGAATATATTTATGAATGTGAATTATAAATAAAAAGTGATGTTTATAAAATGGAATAATGAATATAAGTGTTGATTCATTAAAATCTAATGTTATTGGAAGTTGAATAAATTGAATGAGAATGAATATAAGTAAAGGAATTTGATTGTAATTAATATACATTGGTTGATATATGGTTGTTAGTTGATTGTATATAATTCATTAAGTGTTAATGAAATTGAATTAATGGAATTGAAAACTAAATCAATTAAAATCCAATTGGAAGTTAAGTGAATCTTAAATGAATTGAATTTGATTTGGAAGTGAACCAACTTGAATATGAATTAGTGAATATAAACTAATTGAAAATGAATGTTAGAAAGATCATCCACTGTATATGAATCAAAGGTGATTAAATTGAAAACCCAATTCATTGAATATTAATAAGAATATAAATGAATATATATTGATTATGAATTTGTCGAATGCTAGTTGGTTGATGTTTGAATATGTTGCATTTGCTATGTGACGTATATAGTTGTTATGGAGATATATGTTGTATATTGAGATTATTTTCATATATGCATGTTCTCATGATGTTTGTTGAGTGATTAGTAGGTGCGGATCGCGTTTGCTTCGCATTTGGAGCTCGCTTTCCGCTATATTAGCCGTATATGCTTGCTAATAAAATATAAGGTACGTATCTCGGATTACATATCGTACTTTTACACTTTTTTCCCTTCGGGATGCCTCATTACTTGATGAGATGTATATTTGTGATATATATACTGTCATTTTTTTTTCGGATCGAGCCGCGCAAAGGAGACTATGGCGAATTTTTCCGAAAATTTAAGGCGTTAGAAAAATTTGAGAAAATTGGGAAAATTTTTGAAAACTTTAACTTTGTTTTAGAGTTGAAAGTTAAATAATAGTAGTTGTTTTTGAAAAGATAACTAAGTATGATTTGAAAACTTAGTAAAGGATTTGTAAGAAGTTTAATTATAAATTTTGGGAAAATTAATAGATTCTGTAATTTTTCTTACTAGTAATTTCGAGGACGAAATTCTTTTAAGCGGGGAAGATTGTAACGACCCAGAATTTTTATTAATTAAAATTTGAATATTTAATTAATTTTAAATATTAATAAGTGAATTTATAAGTCGAATAAATTTTATTTCGATTTATTGGATTTAATTGGATAATTAAATCGATAATTTAATATGTTAAAATTATGGAAATAATTAAAAGTCGAGTTAAATATGATTGAAAATGATTTGTAAAATTTTATTTCATCATATAGGAGTTAGAATGATATTTTAGAACTTTTAAAATCGATTTAAAAGTTAATTTGTGAAAATTGAATATTTTAATATTTAATAATCGACTGTAAAATAGTCAATTTTTGAACAGTCTCAGAATTGAACAAAACCAGTTTCATTGGATCCGTAATAGTTAGTTATTACCGGATTTCAATTTTCGTGTCAATCGGAGTTATCGTTTGATCGTGGCAGCTAGAAACGCATCGATTTATTTTTAATTTAAATTTGACGAGTAAAAAATAGCCATTTTTCAAAAAGTCTCGGATTTCGACGAAATCAGTTTCATCGGATCCGTAATGTGATGTTATTGCAAGGTTTCAAATTTCAAGTCAATTGGATTTACCGTTTGTCCGGTACGAATTAAAACGCCTGGAAATCGATTTAAATCCGTTTAATTTAAATTGAGCGTTTGTTGCCATAACTCGCACAGATGTCCGAATTAGCTTCCGAAACCTGTTCCATTGTGTCCGGAACGCGGGGTAAACCCTAGAAACGCTGGTTACGGCGCGTAAAACGGAGTTCGGAATTTCCGGGATGAATAGTGTTTCGTCGGTTCCTTATAAATAGCCCTTCACTCAAAGAAAATAAAAAAAAAATACTAAAACCCTAATTATAAACGTGTAGCCGCCACTGAAATATGAACGGCCGAGAATTTGCAATCTTCTTCCCTCTAAATCTCCAAATCCACTCAACGATCCAACAAACTCCCAACTAGAGAATCGAAGAGCACGAAGAGCTCTATAATATCAACGGTGATGATCGGAATCGGGGTGGTGGATTGACTGCAGCACGCGTTCAAAGGCCGTGCGTTCGAGCACGTTTTGCTCGTGCTTGGGTTGACCGAGTTCAACAGAGGCTTGGGCGTGGGTGGTGTTCAGGGAGGCGCACGACATGAAGGTGGTTGATCGAAGTATCGTCGAGTATAAATGGCGAAAAATTTAACCCTAATTGCATGAATTGGGTTCGGCCGAATACTGTAGGCATCGCGTGGGAGAAGAAATAGCATATGCGGCCAGGATTTCATGGTGTTGAGATCAGCGGCTTTGAATGGTTTAAATTATAAAATTTTATAATTAAAGTTGTAAATTATGAATATAAATTTGTGTAATGTTCAAATATTCATAATTTTGTCATACGAGGTCGAAAACGCGCGAAACCAGTTGCGTTGGAATCGTATGGACGAGCACTACGCGATGGAGTTTGTTTGGAGTCGTTTGGAGTTAGTGAGAATTTTGGGTAAAATTAAACGTCCGTTTAATTTTATTCGAAATAAATCGCTAAAACGGAATTTAAAATCAAGGTGAGAACTTCTCACTCAATCGTATAGGTTTTGATTTTATTTTAAATAGTTAGATTTAAAATATTTGAATGCATGTTTGAATGATGATTGATATTTATTGTTTATTAAAATAGACATTATGCGCCGTTAGTAAGCGGATGTTATTTATTAAAAACATATACCGCGAATATTTCATAAACAGTGAAATTGGTATTATATATACTATCAATATATATATATTGGCATATGTATATATTGCAGTTGTTGATTTCCCGTATTTTTTAGCGGATGAGACCCTATTGCGCCGTTATTAAGCGGATAATATTTTAAATCCCATATACCGCGATAATTTCGTACTGGAGCGAAATTGGTATTGTGCTAATGTTTTTGGATGCAGGAAAACAGGTTGGAGGGATCCAACTGGATTCCTCAACAGTATTTATTTGATTTCAGATATTTTGATATTTGATGGATTATCATATCGATATATGATGGATCGTGTAGTCGTGATTGACTATTTGGTGTGTAGCATCATTGGACCAAATTTTTGGTATTTTAAAATAATTTTTAAAGTGATTTTTGAAAATATACTATATTTTTGGAATTGATCCATTATAAATAAATAAACGTTATAATTTTTAAAGTTATAAAAATTATGATTTTGTGAAATATAGTTAAAAGCTGATTTTTGAGAAATAGGGGATTTATGATTTTATAAAATAATTTAAATGGGGATTTTTGAATATATTATAAAAGTTTAAAAATAGGATTTATAAAATTTGATTATTTTATAAATCAAAATGGTGAAATTATAAAGGAAATTAAAGACGTTTTAGAATAATAATATAATTTGATTTATAATAAGAGATTTATAAATGGATATTTATAAATTGAAATATAGACATTATAAAACGAGTTTTTATAAGTGTTTGAATGAAGTGAAAATGAATTTCATAAATAAATGAAATTTATAGAATTATAAATTATGAAGTTATAAATGAAATTTATAAATAGTAAGATTCATAAATTTGGTGAAATTATTTGAAGAATAGATTGGTTAAATAAATGGATCTTATAAGTTATAAGATTCATAAATTGGAAAGTCTTTAAAAGAACGATTTTGTAAAATAATCGTTTTATAAGTATTTAACTTATAATATGAACTTTTAGTTTATAATTGAGTTATAAACTGGAATAGGTTAATAAAAGAATTTATAAAAAGGAAGTTTTTATAAATAAATAGAAATGGAATTTATAAACGTTGTTTTATAAATTCGCAAACGACTTATTTTGATAAGAAAATGGTTGAAACCTATTAATGGAGTTATATTCACATTCTTGAATAGTGAATAATCCTTTGAATTAAAATGAATAAAAGAATGAAATTTTTTAACGAAGTTTATTCACATTTTTGAATAGGGAATAACACGTTAAGAAATTGTTTTGGATTTGGTGTTTTAAACAGAATTAAAACGATCTAAGGATGTTTTAAATGTGTTATGATTCGAAACCATAGATTTCAACATTTATTGTTGAAATAGACGTTTTCGAGAAATAAAAGGAAATGGTGGACTATAACACTGTTGTTATAGTAAATGATTTCCGAAAGGAAATGTTTTGAATAGTATTGGGATTTATATATCTATTTTAATTTCGAATCCCTATATTAGTGATTTTGGGTTGTCGTAACGATGTTTTACGTAACATTCGTTTTGGCCCAAATAAATATGTTAAGAGAATGATTTCCTTAAAGAATGAAATATATACTTAATTCGATTTAAGTATATTAAATATTTTCCAAGGTTAAAAATAAAAAGATTTGTGAATTACTTATGAATAAATAAGTATGGAAATGTTTTCCAATATGAAGTGAATATTTAGAATCTATCTTTTTGAAGATAAATTGAAAATGGATAATTGAAATCGTATATGCATGAATATTTTGGAATATAAATTCATTATGGAATTTATAAATGAAAAGTAGAATTTGTTTGAAAATAAATATTGATTTATTTTTGAAGTGTGAAAATTATATATCTTGTAAAGATATTTTGGAAAATAAATAATTTGGAAATTTTTTTGGAATCTGGTGATGTATGCATATCAATTGATAGTTCAATAGCCGACTATCAATATTTCCCTTTGAATGGGTATTTAATGTGATTTGATTGAATTTGAATGCCACACTTATTTTTGAATAAGCGCTCACTATTCGGGTTAACCGGGAAAGGACCATGGGGTCGTATAACCCATTCCGAATATGTGATACGTCGTTATGAATTGCATTGAAGATCGGTGTTGAAGACCGGATATTTGTGAAAGCGATAGGATGACCTGTCGATTGACTCTGCACCGAGTAGCTACGGTATTGAGTTCTCCATATGTGATGGTGAATCCGATCAGGATTGTGAATATCCGGATTGTAAGGACTTCTTTGTAAGTGCCTTCGGTTCTGTTCGAGCCCGGAACAGACTTGTATGGATTGTATGTCTGACATTACAAGTTGAGATATAAAGCCGATTTCTTTCAAATATATTTCTGTTGGTAGCGGAGAATTTATTCTTTTAGCTTAACACCCTTCTCTGAGACGTACGAGCTCAGAGGTTATATAGTTGAATGTTATCAGCGATATATTCCCAATTTGGTAATGTGACATGCTGAGTGATGCTGAAATGATCATTGTGTTGATTATTTGTGATAGGATCGTTTATTTGATCGTCTATCCTTGTGATCATTGTGTTGATCATTTGTTGACCCAAAGCATGGCTTTTGTATAAAGTATGTTTTTGTGGACGAAACTTCGTCGAGCCTCACACCCCGGAATGGTCAAAACAGGAAAAATGCGGCAAGGTTATGAGGGGTAGCTCCCTTTAGGGTATGTGCATTTCCTTCTGGAAAGGGTGGTATCATGGTATGGAGCCCAGATACTTACTCATGTTGATACACTATATTTATTACTGTGTGGTGTTGTTGGTGACGAGCGCTCGGTTAAAAGGTCCAATGGGACCGGGGGATGTCATACTCGTGTAGTAGTTACCTAGTGATAAAGGTAACCTGGCCTTGTGTTGGCAGAGAGCTGGTTAAGTTCTCGGGGACGTCCAGCCAGAGGCGTTTCCATGTGGCAATGGGAAGTTCCTTGGCCTGACCATTTGTTGGAAATCCAAAGAAACAATACGAAACTTGTACGGTTTTAGTTGTATAACCTGCTATGGAATGTGGCGGTAACCTGCTATTGAACATAGTAGCTATAGTAGGCATAAGTGCGGAATGTCTATGCTGGCTAAGATTTATATCTTTATTTTTGAAATGATTTTCCTATACTATGCACTAGTAATAATATCAAATGTTCTTTTAATGCGTATCAAGCATCTTTGACTATCATAAGGAGAAATCTCCTCTGATTCTGCGTTTGCATTGTGTGTGTGTGCGGGAGGCCTTATGGTAGTCTCATTTTTAAAAGCATTGCGAATTGAAATAAAAATATTCCTCTATTTAGATTTTAAAGATAAATAAACTGTTTTGAGTTCTCACACCAGTCACATGACTGACTCGGAGTTTATTGTTTTCCTTCCTAAACTCTGGGTGCCCACCAATTTCCACACGGGCAGTTAGGAGTTAGGTTTATCAGGATATTCTGGATATTCTGGAATTGCTGGAGGCAAGCTGGGTGGCATGGCGTATTACTAGTTATATAGTATTTCTTTTTCCGCTGCACTGTTTGATGTTGTATATTGTTGTACACTCTGATGATATGTTGTAATGTAATGTATAAAATGTAATAACTGATATAGTTCTTTGTTTAAAGATTATTCATTTATTATTATATGTTGTTCCGCTGCGAATTGTGAGATTCTGATGTTGTTCTGTTGTTTTCTATTCCGTCCTATTTTCTCTATTTTTCTTTTCCGTTCTATTCTCTTTTTCTTCTATTTTAAAAGTTTTCTATTATCTTTCCTCTCTCTCTTCTAAATTTTCTGTTCTCTTTTCTGATTTCTTTTCTCTCTATTTTCTATCTTCTCTCTTCTTCTCTTTTCTTTTCTTAAATTCTTTTTAAAACCCATAACTATTCGGCTTTTCGGCAACGAAAATCCGCGTACGTTACACTGCCGCTCCTCCCTATACGCCGCCGTACCTCGATCCACCACCACCGAGAGCCGTGCCCCACCCTACTCCCCTTACGGCCTAAGACCAGTGAAAATCGACGCTACCCACATCTCAAATTTTGCATTCGAACCGAGCATGAATGGGAGCGATATTCCCTCAATCCACCTTGCCAAATCCCATCTCGACCAATGGATACACAGATCTCTCTGTGCTCTTCGGTCTTCCAGTTGGTGATTTTTTTCTAATAATTGAGGGATAAGGAGAATTTTGAAGAAGAAAACAAGAGCATTTCGGCCATTGATTGTATATATGCCGGCTACATTCTTAAATGGCTAGGGTTTACTATTTTCGGCCCGTATGTATGTGTGTGTGTGTCTATATATATGCATTTATTATTTTATTATTATTTTCACAATTTACATGCTTTTTCGAACGAACTCCAAACTAGAAGTGTCGCCTAGCATTTATAATGTTTTACCCTTATTCCAAACACAATGGAACATGTTTCGAGACCTAATTCGATCGTATGTGGAAGATAGCTTTTTTAGTCGAATTAAAATATTAAATTTTTGATATTAAATTGAACGCGTTTTTATCCCGTACGACCAAACAGTAACTCCAAACGCTACGAAATTTGAAATCCGATAATGATACACTATTACGGATCAAATGAAACTAGTTTCGTCGAATTCCGAGACTATGCCCCGGAAGGCAATTTTAACGCGTCGATTATAACGAGCAATTTTCAAAATCGTCAAAATCGTTTAAAATTTCAATTTTCAAAACTTACTCACTCCATTATAATTCAAATAAAATTTTTACCCATATTTGAAATCATTTCGATTTATATTAAATCAAAATTCAATTGTTTACACTATTACTATATATATTAATTTCCACTATTAAATAAATATATAATTTCTAAACTTTATTTATCGACTTTTATTTCCATTCCAAAGTCCAATATTATAATTCAAATACAAATAGAATTTAAACCAATTTTAGAAATCGTCCCCTCCACAATCAACACCAAATTCACATATTATCCCAATTTTCAACCATTAAATTACTATCCATCAAATCCAATTAATCACTATATTTGAAATTTAAACCATTTCAGAAATTCTTCCATATTCAAAATTAATTAATAATTAAAATCCAACATTTAAAATAAATTAAATGTTCAAAATCAAACGACCAAAATTCCGAATCGTTAAATTCCTCCTCCCTTATAAAAATTTCGTCCCTAAAATTGCTAAGGTAGAAAAAATGCTTCCAAACCCATTACTTTTCTAAAACCCACTTTGTTACACTTCTACATTCACTTTTCAACACCTTTAGTTTTATCCAAAACAATTAGCTTTCAATTCTAACTCAAAACCCTTAGTTTCTAATACAATTCAAAAATCTACTTTTCTAGTTAACAGAAATTTCCCAAAACCTTTCAAAAAAATTCTAACTCCCTAATTTCCAAAAAAAATTGACAGCGTCTCCTTTGTATGGAGAGCCTTTTACAATATGATAAGAGAGATAAATATATATACATCGATCCACACAGTCTGAAAACAAAATATATATCAATATATTATCTTTTCTTTATTTATTGTGTAGGCGTACCTCATGTTTGCGTTTTTAAGCGAGCGGCTTGTTTTATATGCAATTGCGCAACCCAAACTCTATCCAACAGCTTCCTATACTTACTCAAAATAGGCACAAAGGTTTACAAACATGAAATTTTATAACACTTCATTTATTTAACGAGCCAAACACATAAACTTCATAACCCGAACATTACGATCATATATTACAAGCTATTATAAGGTTCCAACACTAATTTTATTCTTCTTCATGGATCCATATATAATTTCATTCAATTCGAAATGATTTACAACCAAATTTATTGCATTCAATTCATATTTACAACAAACAAACTCATATTCATTCCAAATTGATTTATATGTGTTTTACTTGCATAAATTCACCTTTATTAAATTTCAAATTGATCCACGACTAATTTGTTTGCATTTCATTTGTAATCACTTCCATTATATGTAAATCCATGTTTTAGAATGCATATGCAATTTACAGATTTCAAACACTCAATTATACACTTCCAAACTAATTTCCAAACCATTTATTCAATTTTAACTTGATTCACAATCCATTCAATTTCATTCCATTCACATTCACACTTATTATATTCATATCCATCTTATTTGGTTTCAATTGATCCATTTATATTGATTTTAAACCAATTCATCTATTTTCTATTGGTCCCTGTTCAAGTCATCTACCAACTTTGTTCGCTTCGTTTTTAGATCAAACATATTCCAATCTATGTTAGTTTTATTTATTAATTCATTTCATATCAATCATTTAAGTTGCGTTTTCCATTGCAACCAAATTCCAATTCATTTTAAATTGATTCTCATTCAATTTATTTGCTTCCATTTACTTAGTATATCAAATTTGTACTATATCATTGGGAAATCATTTCATGTAAACCAGGTTACTGCACTTGCACTTCTATTAACTTTACTTCTAAATAATTTTACATCTTTTCCTTTCACTTCATTTAATTCACATAGTTCTATTCACTTCATTTTATAGTGAACGACATTTCATTTCAAGCTAATTTTTTTATAAACCATTTCACAAAATTATCTCTAAGGTTTATTATAAACATTCCATATCGATGCTTAAGTTCATACTCAGCTTACAAATTAAGTTAATACCCCATCTTATTCAACCCATATTTCAAAACCATATTCAACTCATTTACTCTTACGTTGAATTCATTTCTTGTTAGCAATTACTTAACCTGTTAACTTTGTTATACTTCTCCACTTTTCAGTTTAATAAGTTACACAAACTTATTTTATATACAATTCCTTAAATTTCCTACTTAGGTTTAACCACATTCATTATTTATAACATGTAGTTATATAAACACTTCACCATTCATATTTACTTTCGATTTACTCCATTCTAATTCACTCTCTATTTAAAAATTCAAATTTTGAATTTCCAATCTTTCTCCATAATACCCAACCATTTTTATTTAGGTTTTACCATTGCATTTTCAATTCATAAGTTCAACACTTATTTACTTAAAATCTCATTTTGCTTACTTGAGTCTATTTACATCTTATAATCATAACTTTAGATTATCTATATCACTTAACAGCTTAAGTATATCCTTTTCATTCAATAATTATAACTTATAATTGTACAATTATTCTACATTTCAACTTAATATTCAATTCAAATTCTATTTCAATTTTATTTAACTTATCTTAAGTTAAATTCTATACATTTTATCCACTTAATCTTACTCAAGTTAAATTTTTAGTTCCAGGATTGAAATTTACATTTTCCTTTCTTACCTATATCAACTTCAAATTATAGGTTCAGTAAATGATTTCTCTAACTTTACAAGTCATTTAGATGAAAACCCTAGAATTTAATCACACGGTTTTTACTTCAAATCATTTTGAAATCATAAATATACATTCATTTATTTTTGTATATATCATACCATACCTTTAGTCTTAAAACAACTTGTTTTTCCCCAAAACAATTTCTCTTCGGAATTTCCCAAACAAATCTTGTTTATCAACAAGTCCAAACAAATAATCACATCTAATCGCTATGGTAGTAATCTGCCACTCAGAAACTCGATAATGAATATTAATGATGTGGCCATCATCACTACGATTATTTTCCAGCGACTGAAGTGAGTTCAGTGCTTCCTTACTTCCAAAAATCCATTTTTAAACAATTCATTTAAAAACAATTTTCTATCTCAAAAACATTTTCAAATAATACTCCATTATTCCCTTTAACCACTTTGGGAAAACATTTCCAAGATATAAAAATTCCCAAACATTTAGTTCGACCCAATCTAAAACATTTCCAAAATTTCTAGGATTTAAATTCTAGTTTAAATCCAATTTTAGTTATAGCTCCTTTGTATATATCATATTTATATATAATCTCTATTTGATTATATAAACCATTCCAAATTTTATAATATATTCTGGTTATAATATTAACAACCACACATTCAAATATATACAATAATTTCAGAAAATTATTTCTTTTATGCCAAAATATCATTTGGGTAAAATTATTTCATTTACCCACTTTAAAAAAATACTATGTCGGTTTATCTTGTTTAAGAGTTTAGAAACCCCTATCGATATGGTTGTACTTCCCGTACCGACCAGAATTCAACACAATATAAAAACATATTATATTCACTAACAATTACGTGCTCATATCTATTAATATCAAACTCATTCTAGAGTACTACCAACTCCATCTCTAATGAGTAACCCCACCAAAGCCTAGATATATCGCCAACCTAAGCATTAGTACCACACGTGACGACCCACCCTTCCGACCCACGAAAATCGACAAAAATACGCTCATTGTATAGCATGCCGAATGATCGAGTGACAGAAAGACAGATTGTTGGGGGAAAAAGAAAGTAGGTAGAAAAAAGAAGAAATTAATAAAACAAAATCTCATAGCGGACTGAATAACATATAATATAAACAGTTCTTTATACAAATCCAAAATTGTACTATACATTTCTCCCATCAGAGTACGATCAATAATTACCAGCCTGGACAGTTACAACAACCTAACCTCGCAATTTGCTGGTAATTCAAACAAAACACTACAGTAGAATAAAACAAGTATGTGAATACGTCTCGGTCTCCGGCTCGTCCCCTGAGCTCCATAGCATCCTAACCAGAACTGTAATACTCGGTCTGACCCGAGCATTATAATAAAATAACACCCGAGCAGTCTGGAAAACCAACGTAAGAAAACAGCACTCAATTTACATTTTTAAAGTTATCAAAATCCTTTGAAAATCAAAGGTATTTCGTAAGACCACGCCACACATAAAAATGATGGGTTTTGGCCTTACGATAACCAATACATTTCATATAGAAAATCCTCTGATATTATTATAGTATCTAAGTACAAATACTTATTCAAATAGCTAAAATGCTTGCATCTTAAGTTATAGCATAGTTGGGCACAATCAAAACCTTACGGCGCTTCTTGGAGAATGGATTCCATCCGAATGACTAGGTACCAGGATACCACCTATCACGGTATGCGTCTAGAATAGCATACCAAGGACCACATCGGGATCCCCTGCTACACAAGACCGAACTATCCCTGACCTGGATAGATGGAGTATGCTATCACCTAGGGTGTTCCCATCCTTTTCCAAGCTCCTTCCATAACCGTGGTAATAACATCCTAGGATATCTAGAAAGGTGATAAACATACCCTAATTAAGTGCTACCCGCTTAGCCTTGCCGCATCCCCCCTCCTTTTCAGTCATTCCCGATTGATGAAGCTAGTGGCTATGATTACCTTGTCAAGGAAATTTCACTTAAAATGCTCTTTGTCCTCCAATGACAATGTACTGATGGCATTCATCCATACAAGTCTGTTTTGGGTTCGAACGGAACCAAAGGCACTACTCCTACTACATCCATTTTGGAATCTCCCTCAGGATTAGTAGCGATTAACCCTTGCACTTCACAGCTCCATCTTTGACTCTATGCTCTTTTCTTCATTTCAAGAACGTACTCATTGGATCGAAGTGGTTTTCGGATAACAAATCAGATCCCGATCTCTTTAAAACAACGTTCGCTATTTCTGGTAAATTCAACCCTGGTTCTTTAGGAAATAAACAGACAAAAATAAGATCGGAGATCACCTCCTAGCCGTTAGTGGACGAATTTCCTTATCATCGTCCTAGAAGAATGAAAGGAGTTTACATGTACTGTATAGCATTTCGAAGGGTAACTGTACCATATAATTCCCGTGCTTCTTCTAGATATTCCCAAAGTTATATTTATGTCCAGATTTAATAGTCGGTTATCTACCTATCAAATAAACAATCAATTCAACCAAATACTTCATTTTCACTGAAAAACACCAAGTCTTGTTTAATTTAAATTTTAATAAATTAAACCTCTTTATCCAAAAGTATATGCTTATCTTATCGAATTTAGTATATTCACAAATCATACTTTTCAAAAATATTTGAAAAAAACCCTTTCAAAATAATGTGGAAGATAACACTGATGTATCAAACCATGGATCACAACGTCTCTATCCCCGAGAAATCCAAGACTTAACTGCAGGCACTCACTGCCTCCAATTTACGCCACGCGAGTATACCATTATTTTTCGAAACTTTATTTAAAAACTATCTCAAAATAATGCTTATAAATTCTAAAAAAAATTCAAGTTTAATCTGGGAAAATATACTTATATAAAAGTTATTATACAAAGCCATATTAATATTTAATAATTTATCCTCTTAAAACTAAAATGTTGACATTTTATTAATTAATTATGAATACTTTACAATCGTTATAAAGTAACTAATTAATAAATTAACACGCTTTAACAATTTAAAATAACTAAATAACAAATTTCCAAATTATTTTTAAACACTTTTAAAACATCCATATTGATAATTAAAAATCCCCTTTTTAAAACAAGCCTAAATTCTTAATTCTAATTTCACTTCATAGATTCAGAAATCTTACTTGAGTCCGGTAAAATCAATTTTATACTTATTTCCAAATTCACTTCTATTCTTCCGGTCTATTAAAAGTCTCGATTTTTAAACCTTTGTATTTAAACAAGTACCACTTAAGCGTTTACTATAAAAATTCTTTTATAAATTTTATTCGAAAATTCCTGCTCACAATAATCTGAAATAGTTACATTACAATTTCAAAACCATTTACTTCATTCAATAGATTTACCCAAAAACCCTATATAAACATTTTACTTCGAAATCCCTATTTACAATTCTTCACCAATTTAACCCATATCTTTATTGGTATTTAAAACTCCAAAAGTCCAGGTTGACTGGCATAACATCCAATCAATTCAAATCACACAGTAATATATCATAGATTATCCAAATTAAACATATATCACCATATATGAAATTAAATTCAACATTTTTGAGGAATCCCTTGGATCCCTCCAACTTGTTTCCCTGCATCCATAGACGTTAGGATAACATAAAAATATCAATTCCGCTTCGAGGCAGAATATCATGGTATATATGGTCATCCGCTATTATGCGGGGCGCATAGGGTTTCATCCAATATATATATGCGGGAATACCAAACACTCCAATATATATACTACTAATATAATATCACATCCAGTTGATAATAATTTATCAATTTAACCAATCAGTCACTAATTAAATTTAACTATTTAAAATTTATACCAGCAGTCCAATATTGAGTGAGATTAACTTACCTTGAGTTTTAATACGTCAACGTTAAAATTTTAAATTAAATCGAACATGTTCGATTTAACCTAAATTATTGACTTGCTCCAACTATCTCCAGATCTGCTCTAGCACGTAGTATTCATCGCTGCGATTCCGGCACCGCTTGTTTAGTCTAATTCATACCTCGTATGACAAAGATAAAAAATTTCAAAGTTTGTATATAAATTAAGATAAATAATTTTTTTAACCTAACTAATATTTGGTCGTTGATTCCAAAGAAGATCAAATCGAGGCCGCCTATTGTTCCCTCTTCCTTCTCACATACCTATTGCTTTATACACGAACAAAACCCATCAATTCACGAGCGCCGCTCCTCCCCACACACCAACGTACCTCGATCCACCACCACCGAGAGCCGCGCCCCACCCTGCTCCCCTTACGGCTGAAGCCCAAAGAAACTCGACGCTACCCATATCTCGAATTTTGTGTTCGAAACAAGCATGAAGGGGATCAGTTTTCCCTCCATCCACCTTGTTAAATCTCATCTATACCGTTAGATATACAGATCTCTCTATGCACTTTGATCTTCCAGTTGGTGATTTTTGCTAATAATTGATGGATAAGGAGAATTTTAAACAAGAAAACAAGAGCATTTCAGCCATTGATTTGTATATGCAGTGGCTACATCCTAAATGGCTAGGGTTTACTATTTTCGACCTCTCTATGTGTGTGTGTGTGTGTGTATGCATTTATTATTTTATTATTATTTTCACAATTTACATGTTTTTCGAACGAACTCCAAACGAGACGTGCCGCCTGGCGTTTATAAAGTTTTAATCCTATTCCGAACATAATGAAACATGTTTTGGGGCCTAATTCGATCGTATGTGGAAGATAGCTTTTTGAATCGAATTAAAATATTAAAATTTTGATATTATATTCAACGCGTTTCTATCCCGTACGACCAAACGGTAACTCCAAATGCTACGAAATTTGAAACCCGATAATAATACAATATTACGAATCAAATGGAACTGGTTTCTTTGAATTCCGATATAGTGCCCCAGAAAGCTATTTGAACGCGTTGATTATGTTGAGCAATTTTCAAAATCGTCGAAATCGTTTAAAATTTCAATTTTTAAAACTTACTAACTCCGTTATAATTCAAATAGAATTATTATCCATATTAGAAATCATTCCGATTTATATTAAATCAAAATTTAATTATTTACACTATTACTATATGTTAATTTCGACTATTAAATAAATATATAATTTCTAAACTTTAATTTATTGGCTTTTATTTCCATTCAGAAAGTCCAATATTGTAATTCAAATCCAAATAGAATTTAAGCCAATTATAGAAATCATCTCCCTCCACAATCAACACCAGATTCACATATTATCCTAATTTTCAACTATTAAATTACTATTCATAAAATCCAATTAATCCTTATATTTGAAATTTTAAACTATTTCAGAAATTCTTCCATATTCAAAATCAATTAATAATTCAAATCCAACATTTAAAATAAATTAAATATTCAAAATCAAAAGACCAAAATTCTGGGTCATTTATACGCTCACAAAATATATTCGCTGGCTAAAATCTCTTATAAATGCAACTAAAATTATCTCTTGTAACCAAAAGACATGGAGTAATAAAGTTATCAACGACAATGGACGTTGATCTTTGCTATGATCGAGTCACTCTATAACTAATCATAATTTTTAATTTTACTCTTTTAACCATTCCTGCACTAGTTGTATCTCTCTTAATCATCCTCTTTTTACACTTTTAACCATGATTTCAATTAGTAACCGTTGTTAAATGTCAACTTCTAATCATTCCTAGACCAGTTATAATGCTCCTTCCAAGAGGTGCTTCAAGCAATATGGAAAGGTGTATTAATAACATCTTGTTGAGAGAAAATTGTGGGTAGCATCAATAGTAACTCGACATTTGGTGAGAGATAATGATGGCCATAATGGTAATATGGTCTAATAGTAACTACAGCTAGTGGGATGGTGAAGTTTTTTTTCGTATAAGCCCCTTTGATATTTCAATTTATGAAATGAACTCGAAAAAGTCTAACGCTCATATCTTTTACATATTATGTTGGATTCATATGCGGTTTTGGGTCTTGGAATTGTGGAGAGATTGAAAATTCTTGGTATATAGTCTATATCTAGGATTATATGTGAAAGTGGATTTTTGGAGCTTACGCACTGTAAGTATATTTTATTTATTTATAGTTTAATCCCTAGTTTCTATTATATCTCTATATAAAATCATATTCCTTGATTGTGTTTTATTGCGATGTTAGAGACTGTAATATTGATTTAATTGTTGTGTTGGTTGAATAGTATTGCTATGTTTATGGGATGTGATTAGTTCCCTGTACACACTATAGATTATTAAGTACTTAACACTAATTTGCTTCTGTACAGTTTTAGGTGATAATAGTTATTTGTGTTATAAAGATGTAATTACAGATATTAAAGAGAAACTATAAGTAAAATTGTTATTTGTGATTTTATGAAGAAAATCATAAATAATTATAATAATAAAATGTTAGGTTAAATATATGAGAAATTGAGATTCTTTTTACAAGAGGGGTTATCTAATAGTAAGAGTGGTACTTTATTAAAGTAGAGCATGCATTTTGTCATCTTGGGGGTTTTTAATATACAATGGTATTATTATCTAAAAATAATTAGGGTTAAATTATTATTTTAATTGTAAAATAAACGTTACATCACCTTTCGAAAAAATGTTGTTATAATTTATTATTTAACGGTAGCAATATTACTTTATGATGTCATTTCTAAAAGGTAATCAAAATAGAATATTTTGAAAGATAAACAATATTATTGAAAGAATTTTTATGGTTTTGAAGCAGATACATATATTTTTTTGTAAAAGGAAGAGTAAATAAATTATTATTTTTTATAGAGATGGATAATAATGATGCAGTTTTAAGATATTTCAAAGTAAACTATTATTTTGAAATGAATAATAGTAATATGCTTTTAACGAAGTTTACTATTTTGAAGTATATTATTATTCTTATGATCAATGATGGAAAATTAGGCTTCCAATCTTTAAAAAAAGACCATAATTATTTTCAAAATATAATAATAATAACAGTAAAAATATTTTTATGTAAATTTAAAATATATTATTATTATTATTTAGAAAGTGAAGTTGAATTTAAGGAAATAACAATAGTATGGTTTAAGAAATATACATAATATATTTTTAAAATGAATAATGCCTAAAAGGTTCATAGTATGTAATTACTCATTTTGAAGTAAACAAATATAATAGTTATGTTGTTAATTTCGGTAAATTTAAATGGAATTTTGGTGACTTTCGTATTTCATATTTTTAGCATTATTTTTTCACACTTTCCTTAAAAACATAGGTAGAAAAATATTGTTCAAAATCTACATTTGCATTCGAAATCATACTTCTTCTTCAAGAATAAATAGCAAAACACACGGTCCTTATTCAATATAAGCAGTAATAGAACATACAGATTTATACATATCAAATCATTGGTTTTTATAATAAATGATGAATAACCAGTATAAGATAAAGGTTTAATTAGGAAAAAACTATGTGAATCGTACTTTTATTTTTCATTCATGGTTTGGATTTTCCAGTTTAATATGCAAATTTTCTTCCTAAATAGGTAATTAAATTTGACCTTGTAACAACCCAGAATTCAGACACTTCGTATTTAAATATCTTAATTATTTAAATTTTTGAATCTTGAATTAAATGTTATTAAAATGATTTAATGAGACTTTGAACCCATTTTAAGTCACAAGTAATGATGGTAAACTTGTTTTGGAAAAATGTTTACAAAAATAAGTACTTTAAAAAAAATATCGATAATGTGATCGAAAACCGTTTTATCGATAAGCGGCTTTTTAATCATCAGAAGTTGTTTGTATTTTTTTATATACACTTATTTATTCAGAAAATTAATAAAAAGTTGGTTTTGTGATAATTTACGGTTCTCTAACATGGTATCGGAGTGGGTTTAATTGTGTCACAATTCACCCTCAATGAATGTCCACGTGTTTAGCTGATGATACGCCACATGTGTGGGGGCGTATTGAGATTGGTCCCACATCGGATAATTTACAATATAAATCATGCGTAAATAATAAGAGACCTCCCTTCACATAACCAATTGGTTTTGTGATAATATGTGGTTCTCTAACATTTTTTCCATTTATGAAAATAAACTTAATAAATGTTGTCGTGGGTGATGTCATCAAAGATATTATGAAATGAGCATAAATAGAAATGCTTAATTGTTACGAAAATGACAAAGGAGAAGTGATGTTTATAAGTAATGTTCTTTGTGAAGGGTTTTCGGTAATTCAACATCTCATTCCTATGTCTATATAAGGAGTGGTATACCCTTATGATAAATTACTAAATCACTAAGCTTGGGATGAAGTATGAGAATTAAAAATAGTGGAAGTGCTTAAGCACTAATCTACTAATTTTTCTCTAACTTTCCAAGTCTTAACCAAATCATCTCCCAACTCTTTTAAAGTTTGGCTTTAGACATAAAACTTTATGCGAACCACGTAGCAAGTAAAAGTTGGAGAAGGTAAGAGGAAGAGGGGTATCCAAAGAGGGGTCATAAGTAATAGAAAGAAGAGGACGGTGTTGCCTTGGTTTGAAAGTAATAAAGGTTGGATCTTTAGGCTTTTGGTGATGGTGGAAAGTGGTTCTTTGTTATTATGGCTTTATGCTTGTGTTTGGAATGGATTTAAGTGAGTTATCTCACTATCTTGTTTGTATAAATTGTGTATACGTATATGTTGTATGTAAAGTAAAAGTTAAAGTTATATTAACGAAGTAAAGTTATAAACTTTGGACCCCTCTTACTTTTGAAAGAAAATGATAACTTTATATTGTATAACATCATTTTTTGTCCTTTTTTTAAACATGTGGCGTGGCCTTAACTTGATGTTTAAATGGTTGTTTAAGTTGTGTGTTAAATTGAAGTAAGTTTGATAGTGTTTGAAGTGAGAATAATTATTATAAGTGCACTTCCGAATCCCTTATATTCGAGAGTTTTTATAGACAAATATAAAGATATTCTTAGGGGTTTCTTCCATGGATTTTAAGTATCTTAATGTTAGTACTTACTGTAAAAATTTCTTGTATTAAATCATTTGTTTAAGTGGTTAAAAATAGCCAAAAATATCATGCTTTTCAATGTTTTTAAACAAGGACTTTTAACAGCATTTATAAATGCTGCAGTAAGTCACTTATGGTTTTAAGTGTTTAAAAATGATATTTAAATTTGTTATTTTTCTCTAATAGTTTTAAGATGTTTGCAAAAATGTTTGAAGTGTTCGAAAATTGGTTTGAAGTTTAAATATATTCTTAATAATTATATATAAATTTTGAAAAAGCAAAGAAGATAAGTCCTAAATTCCCAATTTTCATTTATTTTGTTTTCAATCTCATTTCCACCATTATTTATAAATTTCATTACCTAACAACCAATATATTGCAACCAATATACATATCATATGTAAAAAAAATTATTTAAATATATAGAAAATATAATAGGCAAACTTATTTCATTCACCTATATTCAAAACAAGTATTGTGTCGGTCTGTCCTATTAAGTGTGTAGAAATCCCTATTGATGTCATAGCATCCTATGCACCAAGCAGAATTTATAAATACAAAACGGAACAAATTGACACAATATTAAAACCTTTCATAACACTAACAAATACGCTTTCTCATATATACACTCAACGACTCATCATAGCGTATTACTACCCTATTAATAAAGAGTCAGGCCCCACGAAGCTAAGATTTATCGCTAAACGAAAGCTCTGATACTAGCTGTAAAGTCCAGCCTTTTTGTACGCTTTAAATCGACGATAAACCACACATGTCAGACTTAAACCATATAGAAGGGCGGATTGTTATGGGGTAAATAATAAAAAGCAAAGAAAGAAAAGAGAACAAAATAGGATCTTGCAGCGGAACGATAAAATATAATAATCAAATATACAGTTCATGAAGCTGTTTTACAAAATATTCAATTATACTTATACAATATATACCAGAGTTACACATACTAGAGAACAATAAAAAATGCAGTGGAAAGGTGTGATGCAGTGGAACAATATAATATATAATAATAATAATAATATAATCTTCGTCTTCGTCCTCCAGAAATAAGATCTTCAAACCCTGAAATGCTTAGACTGACTCAAGCGAATTGAAAAGACAAAACACTTGAGTCAGAACTAAAAGATCTTATGTAAGTTAAATCAGTAAAAATAAATATGAGTGGAACGGCATCAGAGATGTTTACGGGATTTGACATCTCCTATCCAGTGTCTAACGTGACTGCAGTAACTTAAAAGATGCTCGGGATTCACATCTCCTAAGGATCCATTAAACTATTTACTATGTAGTAATATTTCGCTATTATAATAATGTCTACAGTAAAATAAACTTACCTTTAAATAGCGTTAAGGAGTGACCCAATATTCCTCTTAACACAATAATAGTCCCAGTAGTCCATCCAGTATTAGCGCATCTCTAGATCAGAAGACTGCCCTAAATACTCCATGGGCTACGGGAGAAAACCAAACTCGTACAGGCACGCTAGGGTAGGTAACACGGCACAACTAGGCAATGCCAAGGTAGATATACCAATTACGCTTCCGGGTCAGTCGTAATGCATAACACGTAGCTACCTCCCACCTCGAGCCACACCCCTAATCAAAAATCAAAAGTGGCCACTGAATCAATCCAAATGTCAGAGTATAATATCGAAGGGATGTGTCCGATGAAAGGTGCTACCTTCTTAGCCCGTCAATCGCTCCTGTTTTAGCCACCTTATGCCAACTCACGGGAGTCGGGTTCACGTATTTACCTCAAAGGAAACGCCGCCACCATCCTATTTCATTCTGGAATCTCCACCGCGTACACGGTTGTTAAAGTGGTTTTCAGAGTTGACAGAGAGTATGACAACTTCCGATCCCGGTCTCTTTTACAACCAATCGTTATTATAACACCGCGGTCATTTCAAAATAATTATACTTCAAAACCAGGATATAATATTCATTTCAAAACCATATAAATATGATATAATTTTCGTTTTAAAAACCAAATCAATATGATATCATTTTAAAATCATAGTATTTCAAAGTTATAAAATTTCGAAACCAAAGACATAAAACTATAACACTTCCAAAATGTAATACTTTGAAATTTATAACTTTGAAACATAACTTCCACTCCTTACATGGTTTAAATAATAAAATATTTTATAAAATAAACTAGCTTCTTAAATTTCACAAATCAATCCAAAAAAACAACCAGAGTTTCTAAATTTTAAATTTAACCAAATTCCCAAATTATAAATTTCAATTTAATTCGGTTTTCAAATAGACCATTCCAAATTTTATCGATTTCAAAACAGATTTGACCCACAAAATAAACCATTTTAAATTGTTTTTATTTCAAAGCTTAAATATTCAATATTTCAAAACTAAATTTCATAATTCATATATATATACACCAAATTTACTTTACTATTATTTAGTTTTGAAATATTTTCTTAATAAATCCAATATCCTTTGAATAAACTTTAAATTTCAATAACTGAATATTCCTCAATTTATTTAGACTTGATATATTCACTTAAATCACCTTAAAGCCGAATTAAGTTATAAAACCATATTCTTTTAAAATCTCAATTTCAATAAGTTCCAAATGGATTCTTATTAAATATAACCCTTAATTAAATAAAATCTCAAATCAATTTCAAAACTATCTTCTCAACCTTGATTTATAAAAATCAACATAAACTCTATATTAAATATAATTTAAGTAAATACTTAACCATATTATATTTTAATAAAATCAAACTATATTACTAAACTTATTTTATACTTTGAACAATTTTATTCATAGCTTAAAACCAAGAATTTAACTATATACAAAATAACATTTATAAAATATTCAAATCAATAACTCATAAATTCATATATTTCTTTATAAAGCCAAAGAAATCATTTCAAAATATTTTTATATATAGACCGCGGTGTTTGTATAAAATTTTCTATCCTATAGTCAAGTGATACGAATGTTTATCATTTTAATTCGCAATTTAAAATAAAAATAAGGTTATATATCATTTCAAACCACAATCCCAAATGAAATAAAAATGCATAACAACTTGCAGTCTATAATAATATAAAATATAGCATCCATTCATCCAATATCAATCATCAACCATTTATCACAATCATCATCCAATTCAATCAATAACATCAATATAGAACATATAATAAATAACAAGTAATTACTGGTAGTTTATATTCAATAATAAATTAATTTAGCTGGCAGTTTATATTCAATGATAAATTGAATAACAATTTAATTCAATAAAATCAATTTAACTGGAATGATGATAAAAATATACCAAACAGTAATAAATAAATTTCTAGTCACGTCAGAAATTAATTTAACACACATAGAAAATTTTAGAAGTTGTGAGTGAGTTAAAACACTCACTTTTTGAATTTAAATTGAATTTAAATCCAATTTAAATCCAAAAATTGAACAGTCTTAGAATTCGTCCAAACCTGTGCTAAAATGTCAGGAATTTTACTAGGATCACAACGGAGAAAACCGCGCATAGAACGGACCTCGTACGTAAAAGTATGCAGTTTATAACATTTCAAAAATCAAAAATAAAAATAAATAAAATAGCAATTACATTACACGTCACCTTCTCTACCGAGAAACCCTAGCCCCCTTCGATCGTTCAAACACGATGTAGTCGTCGGTCTTCATCAACATTTGACCACGATTCGTCGCCACCGCATGCGTTTTCAGGTAGATCAGAGTTTGCCGCCGCCACCGCCTCTCAAAGCCGAGCGTCTCTACCCTATATCGTTGCGTGCGCCGTCGCCAAACACCCCAGGCCGAGACCCCTATCCGGCCACATAATCGCCATTTTTCGGCGAATCCAGCAACCAATGACACGACTTGGCCGTATGGATCGGCCCCCCTCATCGTCCTCTACCACGCTGCACCCTCCGATCGTCATCAAGATGAAGATCCACCGTCCACTCATAAACTCTAACAACGGACGGTCGAGCTTCCTCATCCTCTTCTGATCAAACGATACTTCAAATTGAAAAAGGAATCACAAAATTGAGATGCTCTCTTCGAGAGCTTTCCGACGATATAGAATATGATATATTTTGTGGAGTTTGAAATTTTGATTTGATTTTGACATTGAAATTGGAATTGGGAATTTTTGTTTTATGTGCCATTGAAATAAGAAGGTGAGGAGGAATTATACGTACAGACAAGTGACAATGAGGAACAATTAGGGTTTATAATAGGGTATTTATAGACAAAGCTGAAATAGAATAGATGGACATGATTGATATATGCGTTGAACGATAAAATGGCCCAAAAACCCATTTCGACTCCGGAACAAAATTGGGTCAACCCATATATCAAAATAGATGTTTTAAAATATTTAAAACGCAATGGAACGGGTTTCAAATCCAAATTCCATCGTATGAAGAAGTTATGCTAAAATCAAGTTATTTCAAATTGATTTCAGTTGATTTCAATTTCATTGATTTCAAGGCGTTTCGAGTTACGATCAAACGACAAGTCCGATCGCTACGAAACTTGAAATCCTACAATAATTTACCGTTACGGATCCGATGAAACTAGTTTCATTGAAATTCGAGTCAGTGGCCAAAATGGCTATTTTTACATAAATTAAATAAATTAAAAATGAATTATATTAAATCACCTTTCCATTCAATTATTATTATTTCCAATTTCTATCACTTTGAATTATTTAGAATTTTAAAAATCCTTTAAACAAATTCCCTTATCAACTTATTATTGGACATTTCACAATTTACGACATTTAATTTCAATTTTAACTACTACAGTAATTATAAATCAAATTCCAAAATTCAATGCAATTGACTCTCCATTTATTATTCACTAAATTTCACCAATGTATAGCTATTATGGTTCATATCTATTACACTGATGTTTTCACAATTTCATCTTAATTCTAATCAACGCAGTATTGAATTTTCAATTACCTATAATAGTCCTTTTGTTACCTATCAACCCAGGTTATTATTCCATATATAACACTAATTTTATTCCATTACTATTTACGATACCCTTGCATTACGTGCTTCACTATTTCCATTTTCATCTTTATTTCAATTGCATAATATTTAATTTCAATTGCTACAATAATTACACTTATTATAAATTAGATTTCAATAGAATGATTTGTTTGTCTTTCATTACACTACTATATTCAAATATCCACCTTTCCTTTGTATTAACTACTATTCCCATTTTATTATATTTGCCAAATATGTACATTAATTACGATTTATATTCTCAATTAATTTATATACTTGGTTTCATGCTTTTATTACATCAATTACTACTTTATAAATAAATTTACGTTTCTATTTAATTTACATTCACATTAATTTAACAAATTTAGATGTTAATTTAAAGTTAATTAATTTATCAATTTCAGTGTTAACCTCAATTTATTGAATTCAGAATTTATAAATAAAATTCCCAATAATTCCATTTAATTAAATCAATAAATAATCATTCCATTCATTATTGTCAAATAGATGGATTTAACATTGTATTCAAAACTATTACATTAATATTCTCCAATTTCAACTAAATTTCAAATAACGTAATATTTAAATATTTTAATTTCATTTAATTGAAATTAATCCAATTATTAAATTTAAATTCCAATAAATTAATAAATCTTGAATTTCTATTCCTTTTATTCAACCAACTGTCATATCAAGAATAAAGTAAATGTTATTTCTTATTATTAACTAAATTCACATTAACAAAATATTTAATTTAGATTTATTGCAATTTTTCCACATTTAAATTAATAGGCTAAATAAATAGGTAACATACAATATTTGTTACCATTTACTTTCAATCAAGCTTATAAGTTATTATTCCCTTTATTAAATCAATCATCATCTTATGGATAAATTTAACATTACTATATCCAATTTCCCTAATGGTTTATAGTCATCAACTAACTTCATATTAACTTAGTATTTAATTATATTTAATTGCAATGGATTTAGACCTAATTCAATAGATTAAATAAATGGGTAGTCGGTTAATAATTACCACTATTTGCCAAATTTAATTCTATTCACACTTTATTATCAACCACAATTATTAAATTACTTATATAGCATTGATTCTATCAAATTACAATTCATTACGTATTATATCATCAATTAATATAACTTGGAATTTATTTTTCAATTTACTAATTCCAATCAATTATAACCTTACAATTGTTTATAATTAATTGGGACTGCGCTAAATTAATTATTTATTGACCTGCATTAACTTTATTACCTTTATTTACATTCAGTTACTATTAATAATATATTATTGCGTTGGTTAATTAAATGCTTACTTTTAATTGCTTATTTCAAATTTTGTTACCCAAGTGCAATAATTAACACTATTTCTTTATTGGGATTTCACTCCAATTATCAATAATTAATTTTAATTACCATTGATACACTTCATTTTTTACATTTGCTTTATTATAAATTATAAAAAAATTATTTCTTTCTAAATTAAATTACAAAGATCTAATTAAATTAACTAATTTATTTATCAAAATTTACAGGTCGTTACACTCATGTGAAAGTTGTCCGACATAATCTCAACATTAGAAATTGAAAACATAGTAGGGGATAGCATGGGGTTGGCTTATCCGTGATAGGTTATTATCACTCTATATTTAGAGTATGCTTATCGATGTTGCATGCGGGAGGTGAAGTATATAGGATCACTTATTTAGATGTGGACGGGCTATGTTTTCCTTAATGTATATTCTATTTAGAGATATACAGCGCTCGGATGTAGTTTCTGACCCTTATGCAAGAGATTAGATTGGATGTCGACCAAAGAGATCTCGATCGATGCGAACATTTCATATCAATTTTGATTGTACCCTCTAGTATGTGTTGATAATGAATATAACCATTCCAGCTATGTTATATATTTATATTCTTCACTCTAGACATAATTTATTGTATCACCTTATGTACTTATTAGATGGTGGTTGTTTTGGGAGTATAACAATTATGGCATTCCATGCAGTCTCAAAAGTACTGTTATATGTTGGTCGTATATTTCTTGAGTTTCTTATACTACTTATGTCTGACGTTTGGTTTTTGTTTTTCCTAAATTCCTCGCCTGCTCTTTTGACTAGTTTGAGAAATGCAGGTTTTCTCAAACTGTAGTATTCTTATTTTCGCTGCATTAAAATGTTGATGTATCAACATTTTGAGGACAAACAGTTATAACTATCTAGGATGATGATAGTACTTAGTTTTGTAACTTCGAAATTTCTATATCAGAGTAACCTTTTTTATTGTTCTTTTGATATAATATATTACGGTTCCGCTAGTGATTTTGATATTGTGGTCTTTTCTTTCTTGTTATATTTCTTTTTCCGTTTTTTTACCATAACAATTCATCTTTCCATCACTTGAGTGTTCGACTCGTGAATACCCTGGGTGTATTTATGTCGACATTGGGGTATCGAGGGGGCAGGTTGTTACAGAACCTATATAATGCTTTACATGTTTCTATCACAAGTTTTACTTTCAGCAACACATTCATTGTTTAACTGTTTTTATCCTATATTATTTCGATGCTTTGAATATCACATATTATAACTTAACCATTATATTGTCGAGATTGATGATATAACATGTGCAATATTTCACCAAGATATATAACCCGGTATTTTTTATGTTATCTCTAAATATCATATATCGGTACATGGTCAGTATGTATGTGATACCGATATTAACAACACTGGATGATAGTAAAATAGTCTGGATAAGAAAAGTCGATTACAATTACTATAGAAATAGATAATAAATGGATATTTTAGAAATTTTTTGGATTAAATTATTATTATTTTCAAGACAAATAATAATGTAGTTTGCGTATTTCAAAAAGTGGAATATTATGTATTAGAAATAATTGATTAGGATTATTACTATTATTTTGATTTAAAAGATAATAAAGTGATTTCTAACGATTTTATAGTAAATTATTACTTTGAGAAAAATAATAATATAATGTCTTTGAAAAACATTAAATGCGAATTACTATTATTTTGGAAAAATAAAAATTATTATATGGTTTTGAAATATTTATGGTATATTATTATTTCTTTTGGGAATAAACAATAACAACATGGTATTGGACAAGTGAAGATGAAATACTATGATTTCGGAGATAAATGATAAAACTATATTTTTGAAGTAGATTATTACTATTTTTGGCATAATAATATAACATATTTTCAGTTATTTAGAGGAAATATTAATATTTAGGGTAGCTGTAATATTGTGTTATGAAATAGACCATTATTAATGATAGATTATATAACAATAAAGGGTCAAAATTGATTTTGAATATAAGTTGTTACTATCATTTTAGGATAAATAATGATGAAGTGATATTTGAATATTATTACTTTTAGGGTAAATAATTGTAAGAAAATTTCAAGGTGCAATTGGCAACTTGATTGCTTTATATATCATACTGTTATTATTGCTCTGCAGTTTAGTGGTTTTGTTGCTTTAATTGGTTGATTATTTTGGTTACTCCCAACATTTAATTACTTTGGTTGGTTAGCACGATTGATTATTTTATTAATTGATTTGGTTACGTTAAATGATTGTTCACTTATTGATCATGCTAGCTATTCTGTTCCACGATGGTTGTATTATTGTTAAATGGCTTCTGGCCATATTGTTTGGTCGTGAAATAATTAGCATATGGAATATGACGAATAAATTAAAATTAATTCCATTTAAAGTGATCAAAAATATGAAAATTTGATCTTGAATGCTTTACACATAATATATGTGTATGTTTACTTATTACGATGTAAGTAATCTATGATGATGTATGAAGCTTATTGTATGTCTTATGCTCGGTTGTGATGATCATATAAATGAATATAACTTATGAATGTTATGAAAATTGGGTATAATTGAGGTTGATTGTCATGTGAGTAAACATGCATCTGAAAAATCAAATCACTACGCCATAGATGACCTTCTGCAACATTTTTGCAAGGTGTTGCTAACTAAAATGTTGCGACAGCTATAAAATTTTGGTCCTACTGCAACGTTGTATTTTTGGTGTTACCTTAGCCATAAAAATGTGTTGCTCTAGCTAAACAAGTGTAACACGATGCAACATTTTTATATAGTGTTGCCATAGATATATTCTAATTAAAAAAAAATTAAATTTTTTTACACCTCAGCGATCCACACCACCATTTAAAACAAAATCTCAACCGTCGATTCACACCATCGATCCACACCTTACCAATTTCCATTTCCCGCTTTACTTTTCTTTCTCATTCCTCTCTCTGTGAAAATTAGGGCACGCGGTTTTTCTTTCTCGTTCCTCTCTGTGAAAACTAGGGCATGCGATTCCAGTTGCTTTGATGCTCTGATTGATCGAATCTAGTGTAAGAAACGTTCCTGGTAGCTTGCTCCTTCATTCTCCTTGATTGATTGCTCGAATTGCTTTGACTTCGTCGTCGGGTGCGATGTGATATTATTTGGTATGTTTTCTGCCTTCTGGTTTACTTGATTATTCTCAATTTTGGTTACACTCGCACGCTTTTGCCGATGATGAATTGGGATTTATTTATAGGCTTTATTTCCTATAATCTCGAGTTTAATCTTTCTATTGGACTTTGAGAAATCTGGTATGTTGGATTGCGATGATGTATTGGTATGTTGGATTTTGGTCCACTGGCTTGTTTTTGATTTCTGATCTGAGCTTGTTAGCTCCTTCTGCTGCATTTGTTAAACCAGAACTTGAACCTTTGTTAAACTTGTTCACATACCTTTGTACCTTGCTGCATTTGTTAAACCAGAACTTGAAGTATTTGTATTCTGTTGTCCTCTTGAAAACTGCTTCACTTGAAAACTTCTGCATTTTTGAAAATCAGAACTTTGAAAGTGATCTTTGGTTTTATTAAACTGTTGACTAATCTGAACATTGAGTTTTGGTTTCCACGATATATACAAACATATGTGTGTTGAGCTTTGTTGGTTTTGCTTGGTCTGAACTGAACTAGTACCATGCTAACCTTGTTCTTTAACATGAACTAATGCTCCAAGTCCTCTGTATATCATATTACTGCCTATGTTTCTCTTGTACATGCCTGATGCATTCACTGTTTTTGCTTGATGGGCTGCCTATGTGTACTGCTGTGTTTCTTGCACTAGCTTGTCTACATTTTGCTGAACCTGGCTCTTGTTTATTTTGTTGGTTGCTTGGCCCTGAGTTGAATCCAGTCGATGACTCGGGTTTGACCTTGTGCCGTATCCATTTTTTTTGGCTTGTCTACATATCTGGCTGCACTTGAGTATGAACTTGCACTTGAGTAGTTGCACTTGAGTAGTTTCTTGTACCAAGCCTTATGATGCATGTATGTTCATCCATGTACATGCATTTCTTGGTCATGTTATGTTGCTTGCTGTGTTAAGTACTACTTTGTGCACTTGGCTTCTCCTTTGTGCATTTTTACCTGAACTGTTGCTTGCTGTCTTCCATACTGTCTTGTATCCATGTGTTGCATTCATGTTTGGCTTATGCACTTGTGAACAGCTGACTTGTGCATTCACAGGTTGTCCGTGCAAATATTTGGTCCCTGTCAGAAAAAAATATGAAAAGAAACAACCCAAATACTTGAGGCAAATAATATAACAAAAATATTTTCATTTTCTGTTCGAGTTAAATATTATTTTCCAGATTACTGCTTTTGAATTATATGTGACAGGTATTGAAGACTGGACAGCTGGATACAAGCTTGAAGACAGAGTCAAATCAAATGTGCTTGAGCTTGAAGACTGGACCCGCTACTCGGCTCGCCTTCGGCTCGTCATATATTTGTCAGTGTCGGTGTCTATATAAATTGAAACTGCATATGTAATGAGTGAATTGAGTGATGTAGTGAGGAATATCTGTATATGTGAATATCAGTGTTATATATCATTGAATTGTAAAATAGTGGAGTTAGGAATTTGTACTATTTCAAATGTTGAAATAAAATATTTATTTAAATAAATTACTTTTTGAATATCAAATTCTGTGCAATAGCATTTTATTAAATAAATGTTTATTTCTATTAAAAAATCAAATATGCTCTACATTGTGGGCCCCACAAATTCAGAAAGTTAATATCTATAGCAACATTTTGGAATGTTGCTACAGACACATATGGATGTTGCTATAGAGCCAAATAGGGTTCTATTGCAACAATATTACTTATGTTGCCTTAGATAGTCAAAATGTTGCCTTTGAGGTCTAAGGCAACGGCAAAAATTGCATCACCCGAAAAGTGTTGCCATAGACTTATGGCAACATCTTTTGGGCCTGACCCAATATTTTTTTTGTGTTGCAGAAGGCCATTTATGGCGTAGTGAATGGATCTAAAAGTGGGATGTGACAATAACCAATTGTAACGAAAGAAGTGTAACAAAACCGATGGCAAATAGTATAGTTTTATAGGCTTATGGAAATGCTGCTTGTCGAGCGGTGTAACCAAAGATTGCGAGTGCACAACTCCTAAGTGATTTATTGTGACCTAGAATGACGGAATCCCTTGAAGTGTGTTACATGAAAAACTAAAGAGAGATAGCTCGTAACCTAGAGGTGAGGTTTTTTTCAAATGAATCTATAAATTCAATATTACACATTATTATGATGTAAATATGATAATAGAGAAATGAATACATTTTGACCTATGACTAAATATGGGATGAACGTCAGTGTAGAACCCTTATAGTAACTTATGCAAGTTAAATTGCTATGATCCCTTTTTACATGTTTATGGTATATTGTATGATATGATGGCGATGATGCTCGTGTTGATGTATGGATTGCTATTGACATATTATTTTATATGCTAACAAGCTTGAATGTAGATGGATGGTAAGTTTAAGACTGAGCTATTCGCACTCAAACATGAAGAGCAAGATTAAGTATAATTGTGGTGGTAAGAAATATATATTTAAAACTACGTTAACTAAATCCCAAAAGGTGCATAAGCAATCTATCTATGTGTGAGATAACAGATCTACGAACCCGGGTGAGTAGATGTGAGCAAGTGGTCCATATATATATATATATATATATATATATATATATATATATATATGTAATATACATACATACATACATACATACATATATATATATATATATATATATATATATATATATATATATCCACACACACACTATTCTTGGAATCGTAGGTAAAGGAAAGAACAAGTTTATCTACGGTCCATATCTACAGGTTGTCCATTTGATATACTCTAGCTATGTGACTTGCCATTATAGTTTGGTGTATGAGATATTGGTTAACAAATTGAACATGTATGTAAACTTTGAAAAGGTTCGTTTATTGTATAGATTAATTGAAATGTATGTATTGTTATAAAATTCGTAGTAAATATACCCATTTAAAAATGTTAATTCTTTTAATTACTCGTCCAACAAACCACCATTTCTAACATTTAAATTAGATGCATAAGCATTAATGAACATTTTAAATTAGCTTAAAATTGTATTTGAGTATGCGACTAAGAATTGAAATGCAAAGCCCTCTTCCACTTTACTTTGTTAAATAAGTTCCAACTACATTAGTCTCATCCGTCTAATCTTACCATATAACGAAATTATGAGATGAGCACCTTGCCGCCTGGCCTTCCATTTCCAGTACTCTCAAACAGTGTTTTTGTTATCCAAACCTATCTCGGTTCGACCTCGAATAACCTTAAAACATGGATCGTCACAGTCTCTAACTCAATCAGACCTCAGCCATCTATGAACCCTTATCGAACCTTCAAACCAGCAGTCCAACTGTCAATTTTTCCTGCTTAAACGGCGGTTCTTTAATTTTTTTATCTACTTTCTCATCATGTAATCCTCTCTCGTTTTCATTTTTGTATTACCTTGAAGAAAACAAGCAAATTTATATTCCAAATATCATAACCGTTACAAAATCTGAACCACAAACTCCACCACCTTGTTCTTTTCTGTTGCAAACTCCTCTTATACCACTGCAAGATTCGTCAAGTTTTCCATCATTAAATCTCTATCAATGTGCACTATTATATTGTATACACAGATGTAGTTGTGTTAGTGCGGTTGTGCACTGCAACAACACAAATATTCGGTTGCAGATCTTGAAGAACATTTACAGCTCATGTACATATCATAATTATTTTCATATTTTTGAATACAGCTTGTAATTAAATGTGCAGATTTTCAAAAAATGAAATCACTATTTTGACAGTGTAATCAATTAAACCATCAAAACCTTAAACCTTGAGTCGTCCCGGTTTGAGTCACAGTCCAATTATGAAAATTATGCCCTTAAAAGACAACAATTTAAGGTAAACTAAAAGCAATTTAAGGAAGATCAACACAATTCTAAGCTGGTGTAGTTTTTTTCATGAAAAATTAATTATTAACAACCAACTCCATGTTATTAAAAAATGTTGAACGAACACATGTTTGTAGCGCGAAAATGGATAATGAGTTAATATTTCTATTTCGCATTAATTTAAATTTCTATGAAGTGTTTGTTATCAACAATGTCTTTGATTGAGTAGCGTACGTCGTTTTTTAATACGTTTCGGCGTACTAATCTACGTGCAAAACACACCGAGTGCTGCCGTCTCTATAATAAAACAGTCTCCTTATAAATATAGCGATTTGTTTCTACACTAAGGGAATCGATTCGTCTACAAACCCGAGTTATATTGCTCTTGTTTTCAAAAATTAAGAAAAATAGTGGTTAAGTTTAGAAGGATGAAAAGAGATCCAAAAAAAAATAGGGGAGAAAAGTCGGGTCTCGAAAAAACCAAAGTTATTTTCGCACAAAAATATAAGTGTTACACTATGTCAACCCCTAAATAACAGTCAAAAAAAGCCAAAGCTATTTTCATACAAAAATACAAGTGTTACACCGCGTCCAATCCAGTTCAATTTGTTCGGACGTGTGATGATGGAGCATGGTCTCCATCCTCAAAAAAGTGTAAGTATTAGATGCCCGAAGAAGCCGACCTTCTTTTGAGAATCAAGTATATAAATATATTCTTTCTTTTTCTTCTATGCGATTATGTGAGACTATTCAAAATAAGAGCCAAATACACTTATTTAATATTTTAATATTTTAAAACTATAAAATTTCCAGCAGTGTGTGAGGATGAGTTTCAATGAAGAAGTGCCAAATTTTCATGATTAATAAAATTTAATTTTCCTGCTTAAAATGATCAAAAGGGCCTCAAGTTGAAAAGCACACTGAAAACCTTTAAATCCATCCCTATATTTCATGTATCATCTGCCATATGCCAATAATAGGATAGTGTTATGTATATATTAGGTTGTACAAAGAAAAAAGAATTAAAAATCAATGTGCATTGTAATCTAATAAAGGTTTATTAGGATACCAGTGAAGATCACCAAAGCATTAGATGCGTCTATTTATCTGAACTTCTCAATCAATATTTCTGGGAATCCATACCTAGTACATTGGATCATCTACTACATGGTAAAGAAAAATCATGTACGTTGTATAAAATCCCCTTTAGCATCACTTTTTCAAAAGAATAGGAAGAAGAATGACCAAAACAACAACCACCATCAAAACAACAGCCAAAAAGCTCCACTTCCTGGTACTCCACCCCTTTTTCTTGGCCTTCAAAAGCTGCTCGTTGCCCCTATTTATGTAGGACCTCGCCTTCTGGAGCTGACTTTCAATGTCGTCCAGCTGCTCCCCTTGCACATGTACAAGTACAGACATGTCCATGAACACCTTCTGAAGCTCAAGCAGGCTTTTCTCGAGTTCGGTTGTCGCTAAGTGCCTCTCTTGTACTTCCGCTATTGTGTCTACAATGCTCCCTCGGCCTTTTTGCTCTATCGCTAGTTTGAAGAACTTGTCCCCTTCTCCAGTTGAAATTAAGGTTTCGATCATCTCTGTGGTTGGGTTCTCGCCTGTTACCATGTAGTACCTTTTTTGAAATTTCATTTTATTTTAGTTTAATTTACAAATATAACTAGCATATGTACAAGCAAAGAAAATGCTAATTCTATTTGAAACCAGAAAAAATCTTAGTTGCTTCTAAACTCGGTTGAAATACGACAAAAGTTGTTTCCTTTATCATTAGGTGAAATGTGCATGTTGTATTTTATGTTTAGTTGAAGCATAATATTGATTGAAAAGGAACAAGCATAGCTCTTTGGATTGAAATGGTTGATAACTAGTTTGTTCATATGTAAGTTTATGGATAATAACTAGTTTATTGATTTCTGTACTTAGGTTTCAGATAGAATAAACATAATATAGTTTCAGATAGAATGAACAGGAAAATCTTCTTACTACTAATCAATTCCAAGGATTTATTATCTTTTCTCTTCCATTTTTAACTATTACTACTAGTAGCTGACGGAGATCAACTGTTCAACAAGTTTGCATACTGCAGAATCTTTTTCACTACTCTTTGACTTACAATCTTTTATTTACTATTAATAACCATAATTACTGATTTCAATCTCACATGCCATTCATATTCATAGTTTTCTTCTGTTTGAAAGAAAATTCATTGAAATGTACATGTTAAAATACTTAGGAAAGTATTTCGTATGGGTCACGGTGGGAATGCTACTACAAGAAGAGCTTTACGGATTTAGATATTTGAAGCTAAATTCAAGAATTATAAAAAAAAATGCACCTTCTTTGAATAGTTTGTTTGTAATCGTCAGCAATCTCCTTCCTCAAGTCCTGAAAAGCCTCCATCTGATGCTTCAGCTTCACCCTCAATCCATTCACCACCGAAACCCTAGTTCTGTCCGTACTGCTGCCAGACTCACATCCCTCTACCATCCGATTCGCCGCGTTGGCCCGATCCAGCGCCTCCAGCTTCACCTTCACCACCTTCGCCTTCTTCAGACAGCTCGCCACGTCGTCGTCCATTTTCATCCTGAGCGCCCCGATCTGCTTCGAGTCGTGAAGCGTCTTCGAGCTCTCGAAAGCTGTGTATAGGGAAGCGTGGAGGCGCTCGATCAGCTCCAGCTCCTCTTTGATCGAGTCCACATCGGCGAAGAATTTGTCGAGGTTGGCGCCGCCGGCGGTGACGGCGGCGGTGCCGAAGCTGGCGGAGGAGGTGAGTTTGGTTGATGGGAACACGTTTTCACGCCATGATTTCGTTAAGAAGTTGTTCATTGGCGATTCTGTCTATGGAATTTTGAAAATTTTGGAGATGACGAGGAAGAATGTACGTGTATTAATTTCGAATGGGAGGACCCCACACAAGTAATTAGTTTTGCTCGACTGTTTACTTTCGTTCATGACCCTTTGCTGTTTATATGAGTTAAACAATAAATGGTTTACAGAGTGGATTCTAATGAAAAAAGCTAAAAGTCCAAATTGCACTTAATTTATTTAATTATTATCATTATTATTTTTAGACTAGAAGTGTTGCTTTATCTGAGCACGATGTGGATCTGGGTAAAAGCAGCATTACCGGAAGATAAGGCTGAAGTGTAGTTTGAATGAAGGCTGTAGCGTCAAATTGTGACAAGTCTGAAGCAACAAAATGTGGCCATGGCAGAAGCAGATTGGGGCCTAAATCTAACCATGGCAGAAGCATTTCACCAGGGTGAAATGAAACTGAAGTAAGAACTAATGTTGCTCATTTTTTTCTTCTTTATACTGAGCTCATTAGATCCAAAGCCCAATAGCGAAGGCCTGCGTAGCACATCAATGTGTCAGTCCGCCCAGTAGCATGTCCACCTTTCATATCTCAACCGGTAAAAGTTTGATCGTCCCGCCGTATTTGTTAGAAGACTTATTCGCTACTCTCTCAAGATTAAGGAAGAGCTATAAACCTCGTGGTTAGCATCTCCCAACCACCTTTCATACAACTCTTCATCCCGTCGATTAGCGACCAAACCACACAAGACGATAAAGTCCTTTGATCGTCCTTGGATCATGTCCACCCCTCTTCCTGTTTGTCAAGGTTACTGACGACCAGCTTCTTTTTCTGGTTCTCTTTGTTGTGGCTAACCAGGCATTTGGCAAAAACTTCTAGTCGTCCCTGCAAAAAGAGATGGCGGCCTATATTATTCATTTGACTAAAGGAACATAACGGCATCATTCATTTGACGGGAACATTATTGTGCCACAACCGCCTTTTGTATTTCACATTACACCTCACAAAGACACCACTATGTACATAGTAACAACTCCTCGAGCAATGTTGCTCACCTAACACGAGCATGGAAAAATGCGACTTGCCAAGTAGCACGCATCTAAATCATTCTCTTAATGCAGAATCGTAGCATGCTGCATTTCGACCATAGTCGCGATCAACTGCTCCGAGGAAATTTAGTGCCTAAAACATTGATCTCAGTCCATCAAAGAATGTTTTCTATAGCTTTAAATAGAGGTTCTTAAGGACTTGTACAATGACTTTTTTGTAGGATCGATTCACCCTAGAGGGGGTGAATAGGATGATACTATTAATTATAAAAATTAAATGCGGAAGTGTATATAGTAATTGCAACACAGATATAACAGAATTATAGCAGCACGGATAATCACACAACTAGAAATTACACACTTTTAAAAGTTAAAATACAAAATAAAAAAAATTTAAAACAAAAACCCTAATTTTAAAAATAGGGGCCCAATGACAATTTAAAGCCGGCCCAAAAACAAATGATAAAACAATTTACCCTTTTTCTTTTATTCCTTTGTTCCGACTTCTATGTGAATAATGTCTGCTTCCTTTTTTCGTTCATTCCTATTTGAAAAGCTTTAGGATTTCTGTGATAACTGAGGCGCCGCATGAAATTGATGTTCGAATTCAATTTCCTTCTGGTTCCTTCGTCTAATGAATTGTTAGCTATGATTTGCTCAGTTCTTTTCCGCTTGCGGCTGCTCCTAGTATTGAGTTCGAATCAATGAATGTGGTATGTAAATTATGTCGTTCAAATGCACTGTTGTTTTTCCTTGATTCGAACATGATTCGAGCTGTTGATTTATTGTTTTCTATTTTGCTCGAACTCGAATGAATCTCTGCCAATGATGTTAAAGGTTTTAAAAAGGGATCGAACCCCTTAGTTTACATTCGTTCGAATTCGTCACTTGATATGCTTTGGCCATTCGATTTTGTATGGATGTTTGTGATTTTTTTCTGACTTGTTCATATTCGTATATTTCCTGTTACTTGATTCTCACGGCTTTGCTTTTTCCTTGCTCGCCACGGTTTCAACTTTGCTGGCATTTTGACTTCTACACTGTCTTGCTCAATTTAAAATTTGTGATGCATTGACTTGATTTGAAACTGCTACAACTCATTCACTTAACACTTAAACTTGATATGTTTATTCGAATTCCCTGCATCATTATCTGGTTTGAAATTACTAACTTGAGACCGAACTATTTCTGTTTCTCTTGACGATGAGCTTGATTTAGTTGAGCTTTGCCTTGGTTTCCACGGCTTTGTGAATTTTCTAATAATGTTTGACTTCGGTCAATTGATATTGATTCTGCGTTTTTACTCTGTTGACATCGGCCACTTGATATTGCTATGTGAATTTCTGGCTTGTCTCTGACTTGTTCATTGTCACTTGCTTATGCTTTGTTCACTTGTTCGAATTTGTTGCTGTCCATGTCGTGTACTTCAATATACATAGTGAACTGCACCCTGTATTGCTCTGGTGCCTCTGAGCTTGTTTTCACTGCCTATATATGTATATATATGTATATACATATGTTTTTGTGTGTGTATATATATATGTATACATATGTATGTATGTATATATGTATACATATGTATGTATATATATGGTAGTTACATTGTAGTTTCACTGTTTTATATGTTATTATTTCATGCTTGCTTCGAGTCATGTAAACTTGTTTCTCTGAAGTCGTGGTATTCATACTTTACTGTTTGAACTATGGCTTTGTAATTACAGTCATATATATGAACTAGTTGCTATGTTGCTTGATCACTGGCCTTCACTACACATGTATATGTTCAGATTTGCATTTGCAGTATTGTTTCAGTTTGTTGATGATGCTCTGACTGTTGGGGCAGTGTCGTTGATATTCAAGTCTTCATTTGATAGTTTTTGTGCACTTGATTTGTACTTATGGTTTGTGTTGCATATCTTTTGAGCTCATGTGCACTGATGTATTGTACGACGTGTATGTGTGTCACTGCATATATACATGCTTCTTGGTTGCACTACCCACATGAGTTCATATTCATTTAGTCTAATTTGAACAGGTGTGTTCATTACTTCATGTTATGGCTTTGTTTATTTGAAAGCATTTGACTTTGATTGAGCCTGGGCATGTGACTGTCTAGCCTCAGTTTTCATGTATACATATTGAATTTTAGTCGAGGCTTGACTTATGTGTCTTGACCATTTCATTTGGATTTGCACCTTTGTTGAATCCAGCTAATAGCTCGGGTTTGACCTTGTGCTAATATCCTGACTTTATTTGTATTTCACTTGAGTTGAACCCGGCTTTTGATTTGGGTTTGACCTTTTGCTCATCCGTCCCTATAATTTTATCAAGTGTATATCTGTATGTACAACCTTGCGGCATGTATAGTGATACACTGTTGTATGTCACAAGTTGTTCTTGTTTGATGAATTCAAAATTAAATGAGGACGAACAACCCAAATAACCGAGGCAAAAATATTTTAAAAATATATTTTATTTTACACTGCAAAATATTTTCTTCTCGATTTTACTACGTTAGTATTTGTTTTTTCAGATAGCTCAGATGCTGAATTCAATCTGAAATAGAGTTGAAGATAAATACGAGCGAACGAGTGATACGTAGTGTGGTGCAAATGTAAATTGTGATGTAATCGAATTTGTATTGTAATTGAATTTGTGTATATATAGCGAGAGATTAAATTTGTACTATTCAAAATTGTAGTAAATATTTATTTGAATGAAATATCCATTTGAATTTAAATTTTATGTTATTTATTTTATTCAGTAAATATTTATTTAATTATGTGACAAATAAAATAGTACATTAACAAATACATTTAAAATGAATATATATACATATGTTTATTATCATCAAACAAAATCATATACTTGCATATTCAACAATCTTCCCCTTTTGATGATAGCAAACATATATTTAAGATTTTGAGTTTGTTAAATGTATTTGATCTTTCAATTTTCTCCCCTATTTGAATGCTCCCTCTCTACACAAAGCCCCCCTTCATATATGCATGTAAATAAATAAAAATAAATAAATGAACCTTAATGCATATAGAAAATAAAAAAAAAATCTGACCTTTATTTGCCAAAATCTTAACCTTTCTCTCCCCCTTTTGTTATCAGCAAAAGAGTAACAAATGTTAGAAAAATAGAGATAAAGTGATAGATATTAATACAACATTAATTTCCAATCAAGTATAAATATTAAATTTCAATAAAAAATCAAACAAAAATCATAAATACTATGTTAGGTGAATATCCCACTTTTAGAATGATAGGGATGATGTCATAAAACCATAAAGTTGTGTCTGTTTGTGGTATATTTATATCAGGAATTTGAATATCTACTAACCATGCATAACCATCAGGACTTCTAAATTAGATTAGTAGTATTCCAAAAAAATAAAAATAAAAGAATTCAAGTATCTTCTAACCATGCATAACTGTGAGAACTTTTAAATAGGATTAGAATCAACTTTTCTATTTAACCAATCAATTTTGATACGTGTTTCATACATGCATACCGTGAGGACTTTTAAATGAGCATGAAAGCACATAATCGAAAATTCTAAAGAATAACCGTGAGGACTTTTAAATGAGAGTGGATACTTTGGATGTTTTTTTATTGCTAAAAATATAAAAAATGAAAGCTCATAATTTTCCATTTAAAGTACCATATATTGGCATACTATATTGGATTTTAATGAGTAATGGCCGATAGAAATATGATAGAAATAGAAATGGTTATGGAATTTTTACCAACAAAAAGTTTTATAACTCTTGTTTAAATCTCTAAAGAAATTTACTAAATATACCGCCTCAAGTTATAATATATGATTAATATCAACACTCAGGACTTTTTCAATCACTATTTATCTTTTCAATAATTAGTAGGGAGTCATATTAGTTAATGTAGTCATTTAAAATCAAATCCAAAGATAATTATAAAACCAATTTTTCCAAAAATGACTAATCTGAAATAAGGTCAACGAAAATGATTTTCTGGAAGGGGTTTTATAAAAGAAAAATGTCTACTAATTGAAAATTATATGAGATGAAAAATATGCAGATATTTTCTTTGAAAAACGATGTGATTACTAAATGTCTCAACATGAATCAAGTTCCACTAGTAATTTTTCTATCAACCAGGTTACCAGTGTAATCTGCAGCTAAATTTTCTTTTGACTCAAGATTATCATTAGTTGGATTGTAACGGATGCGACTTTTCGTCAGCGAAAACCGACATCAATACGTACACTGTATCAACTGCCAAGCAATCGAAGGCCGGAAAACCGTACCGTTAGAGTTAAAGAAGGGGTAGAAGATAGAAGAAGAGAGAAAGAAAAAGAAAACAACAGAAACAATATCAGAATCTCACAATCGTAACGGAACAACATATAATAGATGAATGAATAATCTTTAAACAAAGAACTTATCAGTTATTACATCACATCACATCACATTACATTATCAGAGTGTACAACAACAACAACAAAACAACAACAACAACGGAAAAGAAATACTATATACTAGTGAATACGCCATGCCATTCAGCTTGCCTCCAGCAACTTCTGAATTTCCAGAATATCCTGATAACCTGACTCTAGACTGCCCGTGTGGAAATTGGTGGGCACCCAGAGTTTAGGAGGGAAAACAATAAACTCCGAGTCAGTCATAAGGCTGGTGTGAGAACTTAAAACAGTTTATCTTTAAAACAAAGAACGGGATAATTTTTAAAATAGATTCGCAATGCTTTTTAGAAAATGAGACTACCATAAGGCCTCCCGCACACACACACAATGCAAACGCAGAATCGGAGGAGATTTCTCCTTATGATAGTCAAAGATGCTTGATACGCATTAGAAAGAAACATTTAATATTATTACTAGTGCATAGTGTAGGCAAAATACATTTCGAAAGTAAAGATATAAATCTTAGCCATCATAGGCATTCCGCACTTATGCCTACTATAGCTACCATCCAAACAGTGGGGCGCCACCAAAAGTGAATGATAGGTTCTACAACTAAAACCGTACAAGATTGTATTGTTTCTTTGGATTTCCAACAAATGGTCAGGTCAAGGAACTTCCCATTGCAACATGGGTACGCCTCTGAAAAGACGACCCGAGAACCTAACCAGATCTCTGCCAACACAAGGCCGGGTTACCCCTAACGGGGAAAATACTGACACGAATATGTCATCCCCCGATCGTAACCGATCTATATCCAAGGATCCTCGATTTCCAACAACCACAAAGCAATAAATTTGCAGCAACAACATAGGTTAAATATCTGGGCTCCATACCATGATACCACCTCTATCCAGAAGGAATGACATACACTAAAGGGGCGCTACCCCCTAATAACTTTGCCGCATCCTTTCTGTTTTGACCATTTTCGGGGTGTGAGGTCCGACGAAGTCTCGTCCACAAAGCCACGCTTTATAAAAAGCTGTGCTTAAATTCACAAATGCTCAACAGCACTTCGTTTGCCACATTACCAATTTGGGAATGTATCACTAGTAACCATCAACTACATAACCTCTAAGGGTGTTAACTAAGAGAATAAATTCTCCACCACCAACGGAAATATATTTGATAGAAACCAGCTTTACATCTCAAATTGTAACGTCAGACACACATCTAGACAAGTCTGTTCCGGGATCGAACGGAACCGAAGGCACTTACAAAGAAGTCCTTGCGATCCGGATATTCACTAATCACGACTGGACCTCCCATCACAAAGGGTAATAAATTTCTATATCGGAGATCGGCCGATGAAGAAACATTCGACGGTAATCCTTCCGTTTTCACAAATATCCGGTCTTCAACACCGGTCATCAAATGCAATTCATAACGACGTATCACATATTCGGAATGGGTTATACGACCCCAAGGTCCTTTTCCGGCTAACCCGAATAGTGAGCGCTTATTCAAAAAAAAGTGTGGCATTCAAATTCAAGCAATCACAACAAATACCTATTCAAAGGTAAATATTGATGGCCGGTTATTTAACTATCAATAGGCATGCTTAACATCACCAGATTCCAAATAATTTTCCAAATAATTTTTTTTCCAAAATATCTTTACTAGATATATAATTTCCACACTTCAACCATTTGAAAACAATTTTCAAATCACTTTTCACCTTTACCTCTTTTGAAAACAAATTTCAAACATTTTCCTTACGCGGAAATACTTTCATTTCAACATGGTTCATTTAAACCAATTAAATAAATCCTTAACGATTTACTTTATATTTACGATTCAAATCCGTAAATTTATTCCCACACTTCAAAAATAAATCAACGTTTATTTTTAATAAATTTCCTTTTCTTCTATAAATTCCATAGTGAATGTACAATTCCAAAATATCTATGAATATACGATTTTCAAATCGATTTCTAATATTCATTTTTAATTTATCTTTAAAAGATAAAGTCTCAAAATATTCAGTTCATATTGGAAAACATTTCCATACTTATTTAATAATAAGTAATTTACAAATCCATTTATTTTCAACACTTGGAAAATATTCAATATACTTAAATCAAAATTAAGTATATATTTCATTCTTTAAGAAATCATTCTCTCAAACATATTTATTTGGGCCAAAACGAATGTTACGTAAAACATCATTACGACGACCCAAAATCACTAGTATAGGGATTCGAAATTTAGACAGATATATATAAATCCCAATACTATATAAAACATTTTCATTCGGAAATCATTTACTATAACAACAGTGTTATAGTCCACCATTTCCTTCTATTTCTCGAAAACGTCTATTTCAACAATGAATGTTGAAATCTATGGTTTCGACACTTAATGCATTTTAAAACAATTTCAAGTCGTTTTAATTCCATTTAAAAGAACACTCCCTAAAACATTCCTTTAATATATTATTCACTGTCCAAAATCGTGAATATACTTTACTAACCAAATTCATTGTTTTCTACACATTTTATTTCAAGGATAATTCGCTGTCCGAAATCGCGAATATATCTCCTTTAATAACTTTTATGTTTGATTTATCAAATTCAACTGATTTCGAATTTACAAACAATGTTTATAAATTACATTTCTATTTATAAAAACTTCAATTTTAAAATCCCTTTATAAATCAATTCAACTTATAACGAAACTTTATACCAAAAATCCGATTTATAAGTTAATTACTTATAAATCTTTTATTTTACAAAATCTATCATTTCATAACTTCACAATTTATAAATCTATAAATTTTATTCACTTGTAAAATCCATTTATACTTCATTTTAACACTTAATAAAACTCGTTTTATAATTCCTATATTTTTAATTTATAAATATTAATCTTAGAAATCTTTTATATAAACCGTTTATAATAATTCAAAAATCTCAATTTAAATAAACCAATCCTTTTAATAATTTACAAAACGTTATTTAAAACTTATATAACTCCAAAATCATACTTAAGTACTATTTCCAGAAAATATAACTTTTATAACAATAAAATTATAATGTTTATTTATTTTAACAATTCAAAATTTAATAAAACGTATACTTTCAAAAATCACTTTAAAATTCTTTTTAAAGTCAAAATCACTATTTTAAAACTTCAAAAATGGATCTGATGATGCAACAACACCAAATAGTCAATCACGACAACAAAGACATCATATATCAGTATATGATAATCAACAAATATCACCATATCTGTAAATAAATCAATACAGTTGAGGAATCCAGTTGGATCCCTCCAACCTGTTTCCCTGCATCCACAAACATTAGCACAATACCAATTCCGTTCAAAGCGGAATATCGCGGTATATGTGATTTATAAAATATTATCCGCTTAATAGACGGCGCAATAGGGTCTCATCTGCTATATAATGCGGGAAATCAACTCTAAGTACATAATAATACCAATTTCACTTTTCAGTGAAATTATCGCGGTATATGTTTCTAATAAATAACATCCGCTTACTAACGGCGCATAATGTCTATTTTAACAATCAATAGATAACAAACAACATTCAAGCATACAATCAAGAAATTTTAAATATAACTATTTAAAATTTAAATCGAAACAATTCGATTGAGTGAGAAGTTCCCACCTTGCTTTCAATTTTGTTTCCGCGTTTTATTTCGAATAAAATTAAACGCGCGTTTAATTTTAACCAAAATCCAAACTAGCTCCAAATGACTCCAATGCAGTTCCATTGCGTAGTGCTCGACGAAATGAATCCAACGCAATTCGTTTCGTGCGTTTTCGACCTCGTATGCAAAAGTTAGAGCATTTTAAAGTTTACACGAATTAATATATATATATATATATATATATATATATATATATTACAATTTCTATTTTAATTTTAAAACCTAATGAATCTCAGCCGTTGGATCTTGAACCCTAGAATCTTGGCCCTTGCTTCCATCTTCTTCCTTCACGCATGCTTCCAGGTGAAAACACGTCCATTTGAACCCATAGCCGCCAATCTTCCCTCAATTTTTGCAACCACCACGCCTGCCTACACCACGATCAAACGACACCATACGAACGACCATCATAAAGGCTACCCATGGCCAAAAGGAATTGAAGCTCGGCCCTCCTATTGCTTAGAAATGCATGCGCGACCTGGAGACGAACGCGGCTTCATTGAGGATGATCCGTAGCTCCAAATGCGATCTCCACCGTTGGATATACTCGTCTCTCCACCCTCTACGTTTTTGTAGTTGAAGACATTTCATAATTCCTTACGGATTTGAAGAAAATAAAGGAAGAATGAAATAATTTTCTGGCCATTGAAATTCTTAATGGCTGCTGAAACAAGAATTAGGGTTAGGGTTTCAATATTGTTGCAAATTGTGAATAACATGGGCTTTTATAGAAAATTTCTCGAATTACCATTCATCGAAATTTTCCAAACTCCAAACGAAGCGTACCGGTTGGCGTTTCTAAGGTTTACACCGCGTTCCGAACACAATGGAACATATTTTGGAGGCTAATTCGATCACCTGTGCGAGTTACGGCAGTAAACGATCGATTTGAAATTAAACCGATTAAACGAATTTTCTATGCGTTTTGGCTTGCCCCGGACAAACGATAAATCCGATTGACACGAAATTAGAAACCATAAAATAATATCACATTACGGATCCGATGAAATTGGTTTCGTCGGAATCCGAGACTGTTTGAAAAATGGCTATTTTAACTCGCCAAATTAATATTAAAACAATTTCGATGCGTTTCGAGCTGCCACGGTCAAACGAAAATTCCGATTGCTACAAAAATTGAAATCCGATAATAACAAACTATTACGGATCCAATGAACTAGTTTCGTCCAATTCTGAGACTGTTCGAAAATTGGCTATTTTTCAATCGATAATTAAATATTAAAATATTCAATTTTCACAAATAAACTTTTAATTCAATTTTAAAAGTTGTATAACATCTCTATAACTTCAATATGATATAATAAAAATTTTCAAATCATTTTTAATCATATTTAACCCAATTTTCAATTATTTCGGTATTTTCAACTATTAAATTATCGATTTAATTATCCAATTAAATCCAATATTCGAAAATAAATTTATTCGACTTACAAATTTCGCTTATTAATATTTAAAATCAATTAAATATACGAATTTTAATTACCAGAAATTCTGGGTCGTTACAAACTTCCCCGCTTAAAAGAATTTCGTCCTCGAAATTACCAAGTAAGAAAAAGTTACAGAATCCATTAACTTTCCAAAAACCATTCGTTCAAATTAAATTTCAAATTCATTTAAGTGTTTAACTTTCTCAAAATCCATAGTTAAACTTCTTACAACATCTTTACTAAGTTTCCAAATCCAACTTAGTTTGCAAAAAAATTCAATTTTCTCAAAAAATTCTAACGCCTTAAATTTTCGGTAAATTCGCCAAAGTCTACTTTGCGCGGCTCGATCCGAGAAAAAAAATGACAGTATATATATCACAAATATACATCTCATTAAGTGATGAGGCATCCCGTAGGAAAATAAGTGTAAAAGTACGGTATGTAATCCGAGATATGTACCTTATTTATTATTAGCGAGCGTATAACGGCTAATATAGCACGAAAGCGAGCTCCAAATGCGAAGCAAGCGCAATCCGCACCTACTAAACACTCAACAAACTATGAGAATCATGCATATATGAAAATAGTATCAATATACATCATATAGCAACATAACAACTACATATGCCAATATAGCAAATGCAACAAAACAACAAATGCAACCATTAAAACAACTATCATCCAATAACATCCAACAAATCCATAACCAAATCAACATTCTTGCACTTCTCATTAATATTCAATGAATTGGCTTTTCATTTTAATCACATTTGATTTGTTAACATTGGACTTTACAAATATTCATTTATCCATTTTCAATTAGTATACATTCACTAATTTATATTCATTTTAGTTCACTTCCAAATCAAATTCAATTCTATTCAAATTCATTTTCTTCCAATTTGAATTCAATTACATTAGCTTCCAATTTTGCTAATTCAATTTCATTAACACTTAATGAATTCATATACAATCAACTAACATCCATATAACAACCAATGTATATTCAACATAACCAAATTATTTAATTTACATTCTATTCGGTCCACACTTTTTAACTCCAATTGGTTGATATTAAATTGATTCTCATTCAATTATTCATTTTCAATAACATTAGCTTTTAATGAATTTTCACTTACATTCATTATTCCATATCAATTTATTTGCATTCAATTGATTTACATTCAATTTATCCATTATTTCAATTGCTAATTCATTTAACAAATATGGTTGAAATTCATTACATAACTCAAGTTCATATTCATCACTTCTCTTGATTAATTTACTTCGATACCAAAATCAACTTTATTCAACATTATTTAAGTTATATTCCATTTCAAACACCATTTGTTTAATTTAACTTAAATTTCCACTTATAAATCCAATTCAAATTCCAATCCTATTTAACTTTTACCAAAGTCAAATTTTATCACTTATTCAAATCCATATTTCATTTTGCTTAACAAAATTGTTTAACTATTTTAACTATTGGTTTCACTTACATTTTATAAGTCATACAACTTATATTCAACAATTACCACTTGGATTTTATTGATTCACTTATACCTCCTTTAATTTAACTCCATCCTTTAAGTTAAATTTATTCTATCAAAATTCAATTGTATAAGTTATCAACTCATTTATCATTCCCATAAATATTTTAAACAGGATTCTAGAGTCTTTTCAACCTTTCAAAACCATTTTTGAAACCAATTCAAATTATCTTTTTGAATTTCCAAAACCAAATCCAAATTTTCCAAACAACTTCCATTTAAAACTACTTGGCAACAATCCCTCTTTTGGAAACCCGAAAATCAACACCAATGATGTCGCGATCATCATCGGAATTATTCCCCAGCGACCGAAAAGAGTTTAGAGCTTTAATTTCTCCAAAACAATTTTCCAAAATATCAAATCCTTTCAAAACACTTCTCTGGAATTTTATTTTTAGATTATAAATCACATTTATAAACCTTTTACTTATATAATTTCACTTCTTGTATATAAGATTATTTCACAATTGTAATCACATTAATTATAGTTCCATACTTATAATTCATTTGCTTATACAATTATTCTTTTACAACTGTGGTTTTATTTAACTTATTCAACAACCAAACAATCAATTCATATACACTTTAATAATTCTGAAAAATTATTTCCTTTATATATAAAATATAATCAAGGTAAAATTATTTCATTTACCCTATTTTAAAACAATATCGTGTCAAATTGTTCTGTACAAGTGTTTAGAGATCCCTATCAACAACGATAATTACTCGTATTGACCAGAATCCATATACCACTCAACAAACCAATCATCACAATATAAAACAATTTCATATTCACTAACAAATACGCGCTCGTATCTATTATTACACTCAAACTCATTCTAGAGTACCACTGACTCCATCTCTAATGAGTAATTCCCAACAGAGCCATGGTTGTCGCTTAACCATATGTTCTGATACCAAAGGTGACGATCGCGACTTTTCGTCAAGGAAAACCGACATCAATACGTACATTGTATCAACTGCCAAGCAATCGAAGGCCGGAAAACCGTACCTTAGGGTTAAAGAAGGGGTAGAAAATAGAAGAAGAGAGAAAGAAAAAGAAAACAACAGAAACAATATCAGAATCTCAAAATCGTAGCGGAACAACATATAATAGATAAATGAATAATCTTTAAACAAAGAACTTATCAGTTATTACATCACATCACATTACATTATCAGAGTGTACAACAACAACAACAAAACAACAACAACAATGGAAAAGAAATACTATATACTAGTGAATACGCCATGCCATCCAGCTTGCCTCCAACAACTTCTGAATTTCCAGAATATCCTGATAACCTGACTCTTGACTGCCCGTGTGGAAATTGGTGGGCACCCAGAGTTTAGGAGGGAAAACAATAAACTCCGAGTCAGTCATAAGGCTGGTGTGAGAAATTAAAACAGTTTATCTTTAAAACAAAGAACGGGATAATTTTTAAAATAGATTCACAATGCTTTTTAGAAAATGAGACTACCATAAGGCCTCCCTCACACACACACAATGCAAACGCAGAATCGGAGGAGATTTCTCCTTATGATAGTCAAAGATGCTTGATACGCATTAAAAAGAAACATTTAATATTATTACTAGTGCATAGTGTAGGCAAAATACATTTCGAAAGTAAAGATATAAATCTTAGCCAGCATAGGCATTCCGCACTTATGCCTACTAGCTACCATCCAAACAGTGGGGCGCCACCATAAGTGAATGATAGGTTCTACAACTAAAATCGTACAAGATCGTATCGTTTCTTTGGATTTCCAACAAATGGTCAGGCCAAGGAACTTCCCATTGACACATGGGTACGCCTCTGGAAAGACGACCCGAGAACCTAACCAGATCTCTGCCAACACAAGGTCGGGTTACCCCTAACTGGGTAACTACTGACACGAATATGTCATCCCCCGACCGTAACTGATCTATATCCGAGGATCCTCGATTTCCAACAACCACAAAGCAATAAATTTGCAGCAAAAACATAGGTTAAATATCTGGGCTTCATACCATGATACCACCTCTATCCAGAAGGAATGACATACACTAAAGGGGCGCTACCTCCTAATAACCTTGCCGCATCCTTCCTGTTTTGACCATTTCCGGGGTGTGAGGTCCGACGAAGTCTCGTCCACAAAGCCACGCTTTGTAAAAAGCTGTGCTTAAATTCACAAATGCTCAACAGCACTTCGTATGCCACATTACCAATTTGGGAATGTATCACTAGTAACCATCAACTACATAACCTCTAAGGGTGTTAAGCTAAGAGAATAAATTCTCCGCCACCAAAAGAAATATATTTGATAGAAACCAGCTTTACATCTCAAATTGTAACGTCACACACACATCCACACAAGTCCGTTCCAGGATCGAACGGAACCGAAGGCACTTACAAAGAAGTCCTTGCAATCCGGATATTCACTAATCACGACCGGACCTCCCATCACAAAGGGTAATAAATTTCTATATCGGAGATTGGCCGATGTAGAAACATTCGACGGTAATCCTTCCTTTTCACAAATATCCGGTCTTCAACACCGGTCATCAAATGCAATTCATAACGACGTATCACATATTCGGAATGGGTTATACGACCCCAAGGTCCTTTCCCGGCTAACCCGAATAGTGAGTGCTTATTCAAAAATAAGTGTGGCATTCAAATTCAAGCAATCACAACAAATACCTATTCAAAGGTAAATATTGATAGTCGGTTATTTAACTATCAATAGGCATGCTTAACATCACCAGATTCCAAATAATTTTCCAAATTATTTATTTTCCAAAATATCTTTACTAGATATATAATTTCCACATTTCAACCATTTGAAAACAATTTTCAAATCACTTTCACCTTTACCTCTTTTGAAAACAAATTTCAAACATTTTCCTTACGCAGAAATACTTTCATTTCAATATGGTTCATTTAAACCAATTAAATAAATCCTTAACGATTTACTTTATATTTACGATTCAAATCCGTAAATTTATTCCCACACTTCAAAAATAAATCAACGTTTATTTTTAATAAATTTCCTTTTCTTCTACAAATTCCATAGTGAATTTACAATTCCAAAATATCTATGAATATACGATTTTCAAATCGATTTCAATTTATCTTTAAAAGATAAAGTCTCAAAATATTTAGTTCGTATTGGAAAACATTTCCATACTTATTTAATAATAAGTAATTTACAAATCCATTTATTTTCAACACTTGGAAAATATTCAATATACTTAAATCAAAATTACGTATATATTTCATTCTTTAAGAAATCATTCTCTCAAACATATTTATTTGGGCCAAAATGAATGTTACGTTAAACATCGTTACGACGACCCAAAATCACTAGTATAGGGATTCGAAATTTAGATAGATATATATAAATCCCAATACTATATAAAACATTTCCTTTCGGAAATCATTTACTATAACAACAGTGTTATAGTCCACCATTTCCTTCTATTTCTCGAAAACGTCTATTTCAACGATGAATGTTGAAATCTATGGTTTCGACACTTAATGCATTTTAAAACAATTTCAAGTCATTTTAATTCCATTTAAAAGATCACTCCTTAAAACATTCCTTTAATATATTATTCACTGTCCAAAATCGTGAATATACTTTACTAACCAAATTCAATGTTTTCTATACAGTTTATTTCAAGGATAATTCGCTATTTGAAATCGCGAATATATCTCCTTTAATAACTTTTATGTTTGATTTATCAAATTCGATTGATTTCGAATTTACAAACAATGTTTATAAATTACATTTCTATTTATAAAAACTTCAATTTTAAAATCCCTTTTATAAATCAATTCAACTTATAACGCAACTTTATACCAAAAATCCGATTTATAAGTTAATTACTTATAAATCTTTTATTTTACAAAATCTATTCATTTCATAACTTCACAATTTATAAATCTATAAATTTTATTCACTTGTAAAATCCATTTATACTTCATTTTAACACTTAATAAAACTCGTTTTATAATTCCTATATTTTTAATTTATAAATATTAATCTTAGAAATCTTTTATATAAACCGTTTATAATAATTCAAAAATCTCAATTTAAATAAACCAATCCTTTTAATAATTTACAAAACGTTATTTAAAACATATAACTCTAAAATCATACTTAAGTACTATTTCCCAAAAATATAACTTTTATAACAATAAAATTATAATGTTTATTTATTTTAACAATTCAAAATTTAATAAAACGCATACTTTCAAAAATCACTTTAAAATTCTTTTTAAAGTCAAAATCATTATTTTAAAACTTCAAAAATGGATCTGACGATGCAACAGCGCCAAATAGTCAATCACGACAACAAAGACATCATATATCAGTATATGATAATCGACAAATATCACCATATCTGTAAATAAATCAATACAGTTGAGGAATACAGTTGGATCCCTCCAACCTGTTTCCCTGCATCCACAAACATTAGCACAATACCAATTCCGTTCAAAGCGGAATATCGTGGTATATGGGATTTATAAAATATTATCCGCTTAATAGACGGCGCAATAGGGTCTCATCCACTATATAATGCGGGAAATCAACTCCAAGTACATAATAATACCAATTTCACTTTTCAGTGAAATTATCGCGGTATATGTTTTTAATAAATAACATCCGCTTACTAATGGCGCATAATGTCTATTTTAACAATCAATAGATAATAATAAACATTCAAACATACAATCAAGAAATTTTAAATATAACTATTTAAAATTTAAATCGAAACAATTCGATTGAGTGAGAAGTTCTCACCTTGCTTTCAATTTTGTTTCCGCGTTTTATTTCGAATAAAATTAAACGCGCGTTTAATTTTATCCGAAATCCAAACTAGCTCCAAATCACTCCAATCTAATTCCATTGCGTAGTGCTCGACGAAACGAATCCAACGCAATTTGTTTCATGCGTTTTCGACCTCGTATGCGAAAGTTAGAGCATTTTAAAGTTTACACGAGTTAATATATATATAAATTACAATTTCTATTTTAATTTTAAAACCTAATGAATCTCAGTCGTTGGATCTTGAACCCTAGAATCTTGGCCCTTGCTTCCATCTTCTTCCCTCACGCATGCTTCTAGGTGAAAACACGTCCATTTGAACCCATAGCCGCCAATCTTCCCTCAATTTTTGCAACCACCATGCCTGCCTACACCACGATCAAACGACACCATACGAACAACCATCACAAAGGCTACCCACGGCCAGAAGGAATTGAAGCTCGACGCTCCTATTGCTTAGAAATGCATGCGCGACCTGGAGACGAACGCAGCTTCATTGAGGATGATCCGTAGCTCCAAATGTGATCTCCACCGTTGGATATACTCGTCTCTCCACCCTCTGCGTTTTTGTAGTTGAAGACATTTCATAATTCCTTACGGATTTGAAGAAAATAAAGGAAGAATGAAATAATTTTCTGGCCATTGAAATTCTTAATGGCGGCTAAAATAAGAATTAGGGTTAGGGTTTCAATGTTGTTGCAAATTGTGAATAACATGGGCTTTTGTAGAAATTTTTTCGAATTACTATTCATCAAAATTTTCCGAACTCCAAACGAAGCGTGTCGGTTGGCATTTCTAAGGTTTACCCCGCGTTTCGAACACAATGGAATGAGTTTCGGAGGCTAATTCGATCACCTGTGTGAGTTACAGCAATAAACGATCGATTTGAAATTAAACCGATTAAACGAATTTTCTATGCGTTTTGGCTTGCCTCGGACAAACGATAAATCCGATTGACACGAAATTTGAAACCATTCAAAAATATCACATTACGGATCCGATGAAACTGGTTTCGTCAAAATCCGAGACTGTTTGAAAAATGGCTATTTTAACTCGCCAAATTAATATTAAAACAATTTCGATGCGTTTCGAGCTGCCACGGTCGAACGAAAACTCCGATTGCTACGAAAATTGAAATCCAATGATAGAAAACTATTACGGATCCAATGGAACTAGTTTCGTCTAATTCGGAGACTATTCGAAAATTGGCTATTTTTCAGTCGATAATTAAATATTAAAATAATTAATTTTCACAAATAAACTTTTAATTCAATTTTAAAAGTTCTATAACATCTCTATAACTTCAATATGATATAATAAAAAAATTCAAATCATTTTTAATCATATTTAACCCAATTTTCAATTATTTCTGTATTTTCAACTATTAAATTATCGATTTAATTATCCAATTAAATCCAATATTCGAAAATAAATTTATTCGACTTATAAATTTCACTTATTAATATTTAAAATCAATTAAATATATGAATTTTAATTAACAGAAATTCTGGGTCGTTACATGGATGTTATAGGCCAGACCATGAAGTTGCAACAAATTTCCTTAAAATCATCTTAACAGCTTTTAAATGTGACAATTTCTATATCGATTCCGAAGGAGCGAAGAAAAAGGGGATGCGGAGAAAAATAGTTTGTTTTATTGAGTTGTGTCTAGTTGTAGCTTGATCGCAGGATTCTAATCAGGGAGGTTAAGAAACTCTTCCATAACAGATCGTCCACCAGCTTCGCCTTTGGGATTTGAATTGAAGCCGTGCAAAATTGTCAGAACAAATATATCCACTTGTATCATGAGTAATCAGTAATCAATAAAACACTACCATTAGTCCAAACAAATCTATATGAAGTAGTTCAAAGATTCTAGAAGTACATGTAGTGTTCTCAACATAAAAAGATAATCGACCAATAATTTTTATAAGTCAGAATCATAATCAATATTCATTATCACATAACTGGCTGATCAAATTATGGTGCTGACTATCACATTAAATATATCGTTCAGAATTAATATATCATTACCTCTTTTACCTTTTCGATAATTTTTCGTTTTCCATTGTGATTATGTCACCTTTGTACTAGGCTAAGGAACTTTGATTTGTCGCCCGTTGTGTGTTTGGAACACCCAGAATCCAGATAACACTGTTGATGTTCCTTAGCCTGCCACCACACTTATAGGAGAAAAGATTTTTGTGACCTATTTGTTTTTATAGGTCCATGGTTGTTAGTGGCAAAAGATTTTGAAAATAAGTTTGTGGAGACCTAAAATATTTATATATGTTCCTTTTGGCATCAAGATTTGTTTGACTTCAAGGGATTTTAAGTGCCTTTTGGAACCCAAATTGGAATTGTTTTCACGTGTTTGGATCTATATCAGCAATTATTGTGATTGCGTCCAATTCTTCTATAGATTGTGCACTCTGATTTGACATGATTAATCTCGTTTCTAACACGTTCAGATTGATTATATCCAAGTTCTTATCTAATAGTATTAACAGTTTGTTTCCATAATAGCTTATTCAACGATCTTTCACTTTTGGAGAATTGTCCTAAAGTTGTAGACAATTTTTGGACTTGTATTTTGAGAGATTCATTTTCATCCAATAAGTATGTGCACTTTTTAATAGAGTTTTTTCTTCTAGTATTTTCACTCTCTTTCAAAAACAAAATTTCATTTTCAAGTGATTTAATTTTAATTTCTAAGTTTTTAATCTCTTCTTCGAGTGATGAACACTTATCACACTTAGGGCACTTAGTTTGATAGTTTTTAACCAATTGATCAAGCTGTAATTCTATCTAACTATCTCTTTGCGATTCAATTTTGGCATATTTCTTCCTAGGTCGTTCAAAACAGCCATTTGCTTCGTGGAAATATATAAGTAATTCAGAGTGGGTAAGTTTTGATATCTAGCTTGGCTCGTCATCGTCGCTATCAGTTATATCACCTTGAAAACACAGATCTGCTCTTTCACTCTCACTGCTAGTGCTTTTCTACGTGGCTGTAAAATTTCTTCTTTTCGAATTCTTTTCTTGGTCGGGTCGATTTCGGGGACAATTGGGCTTGATGTGGTCAGGTTTGTTGCACTTGTGACAGATGATCTCCCGCTCTTCTGGGTTGCGATGATCTCCTGCTCTTCTGGGTTGCCTAGTGCTTTGATTATTCTGCTTTTCAATTGTTGATTTGGAGGTGGATTTCCGTATTTGTGATTCCACCTTTTGAATTTCTTTATTAATAATGCCAACTCAGCTGCTCCATCTTCATCATCCCCATCACTACTGCCTTTTACCAATCCTGTTGAGCACATTTCTTTAACTGAGTCAATTGTGGAGGATTTCTCATTACTATTGACTTTTGCATTATATATTGCATCAAAAGTGTTCTAGATTTCCTGTGCATATTCACAATGAGAGATAAAGTTAATATTATCTTGATTAATATGAGAATAGTAATTGCATTAATCGAAGTAATTTTCTCGTCTGTTATATCACACCCATTTTCAATAATATCCCAACATTTAAAATTAATAGATTTTAAATAAAAATCCATTTTTAATTCCAATTTAAAAAGTCAGTTCCATCAAAACCAGGAGAAATAATATTTGACTGACCCTCAGTAAAAGCATTATTAAAAGAAGCCATTTTAAAATTTTAAATTTTTAAAACAAAATTGGTTTTTGAAAAATGAATTTTAAAACAAAATTGGCTTTTGTTCCTAGATCTGTTACCACTTGTAGGATCGATTTCACCCTAGAGGGGGGTGAATAGGGTGATACTATTAATTATAAAAATTAAATGCAGAAGTGTACAAAATAATTACAACACAGATATAACAGAATTATAGCAGCATAGATAATAGCAGAATATTAAAAGAAGAAAATAGAACACAAAGATTTACCTAGCTTCAGATAAACCCTGCCTATATGTTGCTTCTAAGGTTTCTACTAGAAATTAAGTAGTCAGACGCTTACACACATAAACTCATGACACCCGCTATCGACAAACCTAACTCTACGCTCAAAACCCTGTCACAACTCAGCCACTGAGTTGCGAATTCTTGAACTACACCACCATAGTTCGTCCCCTAGTCACACGAATAGAAATTGCACACTTTTAAAAGTTAAAATACAAAATAAAAACAATTAAAAAAAAACGTAATTTTAAAAATAGAAGCCCAATGACAATTTAAAGCCGCCCCAAAAACAAATGATAAAACAATTTACCCTTTTTCTTTTATTCCTTTATCCCGATTCTATGTGAATAATGTCTGTTTCCTTTTTTCGTTCGTTCCTCTTTAAAAAACTTTAGGGTTTCTGTGTAACTTAGGCGCCGCTTGAAAGTGATGTTCGAATTCAGTTTCCTTATGGTTCCTTCGTCTAATGAATTGATGGCTATGATTTGCTCGGTTCTTTTGCACTTGCGGCTACTCCCGGTATTGAGTTCAAATCAATGAATCTGGTATGTAAATTATGTCGGCACTGTTATTTTACCCTGATTCGAACTAGATTCGAGTTGTTGTTTTATTGTTTTCTGTTTTGATCGAACTTGAATGAATATCTGCCAATGATGTTAAAGGGTTTTAAATAGGGTTTGAACCCTTTGATTTACGTTCATTTGAATTCGTCACTTGTTATGCTTTGGCCATTCGATTTTGTATGGAAGTTTGTGATTTTTTTCTAACTTGTTCATATTCGTATATTTGCTGTTACTTGATTCTCATGGCTTTGCTTTTTCCTTGTTCACCACGGTTTTGATTTTTCTGGCATTTTGACTTCGACACTGTCTTGCTCAATTTGATATTCCTGATGCATTGACTTGATTTGAAACTACTACAGCTTATTCACTTGACAATTAAACTTGATATGTTTATTCAAATTCCTTGCATCGTTATCAGGTTTGAAATTGTTGGCTTAAGACCGAACTGTTTCTGTTTCTCTTGACTATATGAGCTTGATTTAATTGAGCTTTGCCTTGGTTTCCACGACTTTGTGAATTTGCTGATAATGTTTGACTTTGGTAAATTTATATTGATTCTGTTTTTTTACTCTGTTGACATCAGCCACTTGATATTGCTATGTGAATTTTTGGCTTGTATTTGACTTGTTCATTGTCACTTGCTTATGCTCTGTTCACCTGTTCGAATTTGTTGTTGTCCATGTCGTGTACTTCAACATACATATTTAACTAAACCCTGTATTGCTCTGGTGCCTCTGAGCCTGTTTGCACTGCCTATATATATGTGTGTGTTTGTGTGTATGTATGTATGTATACATATGTACGTGTGTGTATATATATATATATATATATGGTAGTTACATTGTAGTTTCACTGTTTTATATGTTATTGTTTCATGCTTGCTTCGAGTCATGTAAACTTGTTTCTCTGAAGTCGTGGCATTCATACTTTACTGTTTGAACTATGGCTTTGTAATTGTAGTTATATATATGAACTAGTTGCTTTTTTTTCTTGATCACTGGCCTTCACTACAAATGTGTGCGTTTAGATTTGCATTTGTAGTATTGTTTCAGTTTGTTGATGACTTTTGAGGCAGTGCCATTGATATTCGAGTCTTCATTTGATAGTTTCTGTGCACTTGGTTTGTACTTATGGTTTGTGTTGTATATGTTTTGAGCTCATGTGCACCGATGCATTGTACGACGTGTCTGTGTGTCACTGCATATATACATGCTTCTTGGTTCCACTGCCCACATGAGTTCATATTCATTTAGTCTACTTCGAACTGCTGTGTTTATTACTTCATGTTCTAGCTTTGTTCATTTGAAAGCATTTGAATTTAATTGAGCCTGGGCATCTAACTGTCTAGCCTCAGTTTTCATGTGTACATATTGAATTTTGGTCGACGCTTGATTTATGTGTCTTTACCATTTCATTTGGATTTGCATCTGTGTTGAATCCAGCTAATAGCTTAGGTTTTACCTTGTGCTAATATCCTGACTTTATTGTATTTCACTTGAGTTGAACCCGGCTTTTGATTGGGTTTGACCTTGTGCTCACCTGTCCCTATAATTTTATCATGTGCATATCGGTGTGCACGGCCTTGTGGCATGTACAGTGATACACTGTGCATGTTAAAAGTTGTTCGTGTTTGATGAATTCAAAATTAAATGATGATGAACAACCCAAATAACTGAGGCAAAAATATTGTCAAAATATATTTTATTTTACACTACAAAATATTTTTCTTCTCAATTTTACTACGTTAGTGTTTATTTTTGCAGATAGCTCAGATGTTGGATTTAATCTAGAATAGAGTTGAAGATAAATACGAGCAAATGAGAGATATGTAGTGAGGTGCAAATGTAAATTGTAAACTAAGTTGTAATCGAATTTGTGTTGTAATTGAATTTGTGTATGTATAGCAAGAGTTCAAATTTTTACTATTCAAAATTGTAGTAAATATTTGTTTGAATAAAATATCCATTTGAATTTAAATTCTGTGTTATTTATTTTATTAAGCAAATATTTATTTAATTATGTGAAAAATAAAATAGTACATTAACAAATACATTTATACGAATATATATATATATATATATATATATATATATATATTTATTATCATCAAACAAAAATCATATACTTGCATATTCCACATTTTTTCTACTCTCAAGAGATATATCTAATAGCTTTAAGACCTTGTAATAGTCATGAAATTACCCCTTGTAACAAAAATAACTCCATGTAATAAGGACATCAACAAAAGTTGGCGTAGACCTTTAGCAAGAAAGAGCCAGTCTACATTTCGTGTCATTTCTTTAGTTGCACCATGTATTATTCTCTTAGTTACTCCTTATTTTGCATTAAAAAATGATATTAATGAATAACCTTTACTAAAATTCATAGTACTTCCTACATCTTGCACGATGCCTGGGAGAGAGTCATACTTGAGACCCCTGTTAGGGTTGCCATGATTGCAGAAAAGATGAATGCATCGTGCCTGCTCCTGGCTTTCCTCGCGATTCCCCCATGCGTGAGCCAATCTCATCGCTCGAGACTCATACTGCTCGCCACTTCCATTCCTCTGAAAGACAATTTGCCTTTAAAAAACTTAAGGCGGCGGACGGGTGGCACGGTTTGCATTTTAACCATTTAACTAGTTAAGGATGAGCAAAAAATGACAAACCAAGGAAATTCTCTGTTCACTTTCGATTTTAAAGGGAAGGTCCAAGACCTCACTCCTGCAGGAGGCATGGCTGGTAGGCCGAATCTCCTTTTGTGAAAAGAAATAGGAGGTTGCCTATATCTGTTCGACGTCACTGGTCATCGTCGCCCTATCGACATCAGATATCCCCTTACCTCACAAGGCATAAACTGACCCCTTCCTGGCTAAGGACACACATTTCCCATATGGGGAGAACGCGGATCTTATAGAAGATATGAAACTTTTTAGGTAGCAGATGCTCATAATACAAACCAAGAACCAAGGTGGGGTTTGCTTCTTCAACAATGAGAACAGTGAACCGCTTAGAGGAGATACGAGGAACATGCATTCATCGAAGGTATACTTTGCCTCCCATTGAAAAATATGATGGGAGTACTAACTTGATCCATCATATCATGGTTTTCAACTCTATCACATATGCCAGCCAACTCTGCAACAACACCGAATGCATTTTATTTCCCTCCATCGTGATTGGACAAGCCTCGCGCTGGTTCTTGCATCTAGAAGATAAGAATATCAACTCCTGGGTCCACCTATGCATAGATATCAAAACTCGTTTCTTTACCTCCAAAGCATGAACAATGATGACTAGCGAGCTTTGGAACATACAATAAGGGCCAACTAAGTCACTCCTTCACTACATCAACTGTTTCAACAAGGAGTGAACTCTAGCCAAGGGGTGAAAACAAAAATCTTTGTAGTCGCCCTTTGCTCAGGGGTGAGGTACCGTTCCATGATTTGGAAGGAGCTACAAAAACAACCCGCTTTGTCTTTAACATATTTCTTTTAGAGGACCAATATCATAATGAAGGTAGAGGAGGCAGGCTTGTCCAGCATCGACAACGATGATGGGCAAGGAGACAAACAAAGCTCATGCTAGGAGGGCAATGGTAGAAGAAAAGGTCATCAGGAGCACAATACAAATTGTTCCGGATTGCCCCCATTCAGACCTAGGTATGCAAATTATGCCTCAATAATTACGATATGAAAATAGGCTACCTCATCACTATAGATTGTGCCTTGTAACATACACCTCCTCTCACCCACTCGGAGGGAAAGGAGGAGCCCTCTAGTACTGAGAATATCGTGAATTCCACTAATTTAATGGTCACAACATCAATGAGTATTGTCCTTAAAAGATGATAGGTAGTTGATCCAAAAAGGTATACTTGTGTAATATGTTAGGCAAAAGATGGATCGAAGAGACGAGTGGCAAGCCCTCCCACCCACCACAATATAAGGATGAAAATAGAACTGCAGCCATCGACATTGAAATCTTGTCAATATGTGGCGGCATGCACATCCCAAAAGTAGCAGGGAGTACCAAGCCTAATATAGAAGGAAGCTCAAGCCTCAACCCAACTAACCAAGTATATTTAATGGAGCTTTAAGCTCTGAAAACACCGAGAGTGGAGGAGGATGAAGTCAACATCACCTTCATGATCGAAAGAAAATGGTGCGTTGGCTACCTACTATTGGAATATGCAGTGGGATGAATGAATAAATTTCAATTTTTATTACCATTTTGGATCTTGCTTGCCCTATGAAGTCTCAATTGATTTAGAACTTATACAAATCAATTTTAAATAAAAAAATTATTTTATTTATTGGTAAAAGGATTTTATTTGATATTATATGTGATATATAATGTGTACATGCGTATCATATACACATGTCAGTGTACATGCTTGTGCAACATATATAATGTGCGTAGTTTAACATGCTAGAATCTTAGTGTTGAGATTTACGCCACAACGGACATGTCGGCCCCTCCATATACATTTTACTGTCTGTAATAAAGTATTAATATAATATAAAACATTCTTATATATACGCAAATAATTATTAAAAATAATATACACATATTCATATGCAAAACAACATTTATAATTAAATATAACATAAATTGAAATTTGAAATTAGATCTAGATTTAAATTATCTTTAAAATTCGAATTCAATTTCAATTTCATAAACTAATTATATATATATGTATGTATGCATTTAAAAAAATTATTGGAAATATATAAATATATTTTAAATTTCATAATTTAAACCACTTGTATATACTTAAATAACATTACATGATAATATGTATAATTTATATAAATATAATATACGTAATATTTAAGTTTTGCCATAATTTAGGTTCGAAAAAAATGATTTTAAAACTTAAATCATAAGGATTTATTCAAAAATGTTTTTTAATTTAAATGTAAATTTTCATACGGAATAATTATTTATTATTTATTTTCATATAAAATATGCTTCATAAATATGTTAATTTAGTTATATTTATATAAATACATACATACATACATACATACATATATATATATATATAAATTAACTACAATTTAATATATTTAGACTAATAAATATTAAATTATAATTCGAACTAAACACACACACATTTGTGTGTGTGCTATTTTTTTTAATATTCGAAAGTGTCATTCATAAATTTATCCTAATAATTTAGAAATGCATACATGCATATAAATAGTTTTAGAATTATATTTTATTCAAAATTGTAAGTTTAAATTAAAATTAAATTTGAAGTTTTTAAGGCGAAAATTAAAATATGTACATAGACAAAAAGAAATTAATTTGTAAGAATTATATACGTGTCTGTGTATTCTAGATCGACAATATATATATATATATAAGTATTAATAATATAAATCTAGAAAACCAGATATAATAACATAATAAATGACATGTATATAAATCAACGTATGGTAAAGTAATACCTCAATTGTAGCCTTGTGATGACACGTGAAATATTAAATAAGTGGAACTCTTATAATTGAAATCAATCGCTTTCAAAAAGCGTTACAATGGAAGAGACCACATACCTTACTTTTATTTGATTCGAATTTATTTCATTGAAAATAATGAAGGAGCTGATGGTTTGGATTTTCTACCAGAGGTGAGGGAGATGAGAGCTAAAAGTAAAATAAAAAATGTAAGAGCTAATGGTTTAAATAAGAAAAGAAGCAAAGAGGAAAAGCCAACCTAAGTCCTTTCTTTTCTCCACTAATTCAAACCCAAGAATATTAAGCATATTACCTCTCCATTTCCTTTTGTTTGACCAGCCACTAGATGGGCCTCGTGGGCTTGCATGTCACTTTAAACTATATTAGTTTATTTACATTTAAATAAACTGAAATGTACATTATCGATAAGTATGTATATAACTTTTGTATACATACTATTTTCAATGCTAATCGACACAAATCAAACAAAATTTTATAATTAATATTAAAAAAATATTAATTAATTTGTAATAATATAATTTAACTAAATTAGGTGATATTCAACATTATGGTTGTGTGGCTCTTATGTGTATATTCCGCCAGCGATCAATATCGAAAAATTCGATATTAATGTTCATATGTCACTTAGCCAGTGGTACGATAATTTGGTCGAATTTATTGCTTACATAGATATGATAAAATTTGATTTTATTAGTTTAAGCAGTCCTGATAGTGATAATTATTTACATCACTTCTCTTATTCAAACCTATATAACATTAGGACTTATTGAATTGATATTGATCAAAATTCCAATTGTCTACATTTGAATTGTATAATTCAAATTAAATAATAACAATTATTATTGACTAAACTACTATGGCCAAAGATTTGATTTAAGTTGATTTCAAATGACCATGATACTACCTCATATAACCGAATAGACGAATCCTCTATTAGATAGTGTTTTACTTCCAATGCTTCAACTCAGACCCAACTATAGATGTTCGATAAACATCACACCATGATTTAACTATAATCAAAGTGGAATGGCCAGACTGAAGTTCAACAATATTCTCTAGTTGAGAGAACTATATAATATTATCAATTTGATATTTTCCACTTGGTCTTAGTTATATTATACAACAAAAAATATCAAGCGAGACATTCCATAGTTATCTAATAACATAAACCCTTGGTGGCTCCTGCAGCCATGAGTAAACATTTCCAACATTTAGAGAGCATTACTACTCTAATCTCAATGGATATATAGGTATCTAGTCTCGATACATCTTGATATGAATATTTAATTTATTATATATTGTGCTAAATTACTCACGCTACCACATTCTATCATAAAATATAATCTATTAAATATACTTAATTAATACAACATATTATAACTAGTATATAATAGAAAGAAATACACATTTTATTTCAATCAAGATTATATTATAGAGTTAATAATTTACAATAAATTATAAAATCACCCCTAGGGAATAACCCTAACTCTATTAATCTCTCACTTGCACTTAGGGCCAGTTACAAAATCTCAATCCCATCCCCTTGACGAGCTTGACGAGTACTAACTGAGATAGTCCGTTCATGAATAGATTTGCCATGTTGTCCTTTATATATGCTCTTTGTATTATGACCTCTTCCTTTTCAATGAATGCTCTAATCAGGTGAAACAAAGAATGTGTCCCTAATTCATAATTGCTCTAGGTTACTTTGCAATCTACATCACCTCATTATCTTTGCAAAATAGTCATCGGGTTCTTAACATCGAGAATGACACCTACCTCACTCAAAAAACTATGCATCCAGATAGCTTGTTTAACTACTTCATTGAGGGTGATGTACTTGGCTTCCATTATATAATCAACTACCATTTCCAACTTGGAAATTTTCCAACTAATAACCCCATCGTTTATAGTAAAGACGTAACATGACATTGACTTACTATCATTGATATCACTTTGAAAGCTTAAATCTATATACCCTTCATAAGGAGGTCTCTATTCTCATATATTAGGAATAAGTCCATGGTATACCTTGAATACTTTAATACATTTTACATCCCTTCAATGTTTTCCTCCATGATTAGCCTAGTATTTGCTTGTAGGTCGTAATTTGTATGCCACATTTAGTCTAGTACATAGCATTGCATTTGTTATGGATTTCTGACTACCAAAACATACGATATCCTCTTCGTATGCTCCTCCTCCTTATCAGTCTGAGGAGCATCCCTCTTAGAAAGGACAATACATATTGCGTCAGAACATTCTGCACTTGGAATTTTCCATAATAAACCTTTATAGTATAATCTCTTTGTATAGGGATTGAGACAATCCCAAAAGCCTCTTAGATTTATCTCTATAGATCTATACCTAATGTATAGGCTGCCTCTCCCAAATCCTTCATGAAGAAACTCTTAGAAAACCAAGCTTTCACTAACTGCAACAATGAAACATCATTGCCAATCAATAATAAATCATCAATGTATAAAATTAAGAATACAACATCATTTCCTTATTCCTTTCAGTATATGCTTGCTTCCTCTATGTTCTAATAAAAACCCAACTGTTTGATACTTTTTCAAGATATATATTCCAACTCCTTGAAGCTTATTTAACTCCATATATGAATCTTAACAACTTGTAAGCATTACCTTCACTCCTACTACCCTTGGGCTATGACCTATGGACGATCTCTTCTAAATAACCATTTAGAAATGATGTCTTTACATCTATTTAACATATTCTGTAGTCTTAGAATCCGATAATAGCCAGCATTATCCAAATGGACTTAAGCATCGAGTATAAGGAAAGAGTTTCATCATAATCAACGCCTAAAATTCGATGAAATCCTTTCGCAAGTAGCCTTGCTTTGTAAGCCTCCACTTGTCCATTTGCATTTAGATTTCTCTTAAAATTCCATTTGAAGCCGATAGGTTTTATCACTTCGGGTATGTCAGCCAAAGTTCATACTATTCATTCATTAATGGAATCCGTTTCGGATTTCATAGCTCCAAGCCAAAGTGTAGAGTCTTAAGTCTGTAGTGCTTGTTTGAATGAGAGAAGAATGCCATCATCTAAGGCACAGTCCTTCTGCTCGCCATTCATGAGAAAACCATAATAAATCTTTGGTGCATAGGATTCCCTACTAGACCTTCCAACAGGTTGTTGTTTTCATATACAGATAGATTTGGCACTCTTCAGCCTTTGTGTTAGTTTCTTGGATCTCATTCAATTCTATAACTTCATTGTTAGTTTCTTTTGAAAATAATCATTTTCTAAAAAGATAGCATGTGTGAAGAACATCTTGTTCCTCTGTGTCGTACAAAATATGTCCCCAGGAGTTCTTGGGATATCCTATAAACTTAGATAAGGATGATCTTGAGTCAAGTTTGATGAAGTCGACGTTCTTAACATATACTGGACAATCCCGCACCTTTAAATAATTGAGGCATAGTTTCTTCCCATGCCACATCTCATATGATGTCTTAGTCACATATTTTATTGGTGTCAAATTCAAGATATGCACTTGATTTCTAGCACATATCCCAATAGAACAGTGGTAACCCAACTTACTCATCATGGAATGAACCATATCTAATAGGGTTTGGTTCCTTCGCTCCGAAACACCTGTGTTGCAGAGTATACTGTGGAGTAGTGTAACAGTCCGCCATCTACAATGCTCCAATTAGAGCATAAAATGATGCGAACATTGCAGATAGTGGATCAATTTGATGTAAATATAATACATATCACATAGCTACCTATAATACTTTAGACTTTCTAAACACACAACGAAAGGAATTAGATATAATAGTAATCAATAATACAATCTTAAACAAACAAAACAATATAGTGTTAAATAAATCCAACTGCAACTCTCTGCCAGTAAAGGACATAGTACAATGTTTAGGAATATGTGAAATACAACAATAGATAGCTAATAAATAAATCTGTGTCTCTATCGTACCATCGCCTCCAGGTCATCACCAATCCTCTCATTCACCTAATAGAGTATAACTAAAAGAAAGAAAATAATAAAAGGGATCAGACATATGTCTAGTGAGTGAAACGCATCATATAAGTGTATAATACTAATCAGATAGTAAAAACAATACTTATGCTCGAACTATACCTTAACCTATGTGACCTACAACCAAGAAGCTAGCTAAATGCCATAGTGACACCATTGCTAAGGCCTTACTAAAATGTATCCTATGCCCAATCATATATACATGATTGGAGCGAAAGTTCCAACTTGCATGCCAAACTATTACGACTCGCTACTAAGGAACTATATGTCTTAGTCCGATGTTGCCAAATCGTACACCGAAAAATAAACTCCTCTAAATGTACCATATTATCAAACCATCCGCGACTCGCTACTAAAGAACTACATGTCTCAACACACTTGTTAGATGTCATTTATCATACCGAAGAACTCATTCCTTTGAAATTACTGTCATTAAACATCATTGGTCAGACCTAAGAACTCATTTTCCCAAAAAAGCATACCATGCCCATCGACATCAATCATGTATCGAGAAATCAACTCCTTTGAAAAATGCATAAAAATGTTGTCGTTAGATGCTACTGGCTACACTAAAGAACTCATTTCCTTTGAAAAATATAATGTAATGCCTATCCTATTAACCGTCATCGTTAGATGTTACCAATTACACCAAAGAACTCATTTTCTTTGAAAAATATAGTGTAATGTCTATCCTGATAAGCATTATCGTTAGGCATCATCGATTATAATGAACTCATTACCTTTGAAAAATGTACTGCAATTCCTATCCTTGTAATCATCGAGCGAACAACGTATAACAAACATACCCAAACTGAGGTGCCTTTCTAAAGTATTTGAAAATGTAGCAAATAACATATCAAAGCACTTATCATCTTACCACAATCGTAATGCAATGAACTGCGCACGAAACAAGGTTGTATGCGAGAGTTATAAGCATTTAATGTCTAGGGACATTTTTGTATTTATTAAATAATTTAGTTTAAGTAATATTGCTTTGTATCTTCAAACGAACACCAACAATGAATTTGTGTCATCAAGAAATACAATTTTAACATGTAGTATGTCTAATTTGGAATACTTTTGTGTTTTACTCTTTTTAATTAGGGGAAATCAAACTTTATCTATTTACAATAAAAATCACTTTTTTAATTAGCTAACCATGACATACTACATCCTAATTACGTATATTAAAATCACCACTTTAATAATCAATTTCATCATTTATAATTTGGTTTAAGATCAAATGGAGTGAGTTACTATGTCTTATCAGTATTACGCAAATAGGACAAATCCCACTCACCAAAATGCTCGAATGAAGAAGAACTCAGCACCAACTTCGCTATCCTATACTTTTTGCACCTAGAAACCATAGAAATTCACCAATATTTATTTGCTAAATCATAATACCCACTTTATTTGTCATTCTAATGGGTACATCATCATAATTTGTTAAGAAATGAGAGAAATACACTATTTTGAAGTTTGATAAAGAACGATAAAAATAATGGAGATTTCATCATCGTTCTTCGCTGTCTAGGGTCTGCGTACCTATGATGTTATAAATTCTTTCTCCAAAATATTATAAGACATTATAAATTCAAAGTAAGAAGAGAAAATAAGAACAAGAAATGAAACAGATAAAAAAAAGATTTTTGTTTTGAATTTGCTTAGAATTTAATGGATATTAGTGGTAATATGTTTAGATGGATTAGAAAATTGAGTTTGCACTTCTATTTATAGGTTGGAAATAACACATATTAAGCCAAAAGTTTCATAAACATTATAATACATAAGGTCCTTAGGTTTGACTTCTTATCATTTCTATACCGTTTAATCAAATTCGGTAAGCTATACATGTTTTATCACTATGAACGACATTTTAGACGCAATGAGACAGGTCTCAAAGCCTAATTCCAACTTTTAAAAAATTATTATTTTGCCACCTACGTAAATTATGATTTCCCCTTTTTAATTTAAGTATTCAACTACGTGTATTTCTAGAGTTTTATATTTTTCCCTTTAAAAGAATTTTATCCTCGAAATTCCAAAAAACGAATAATCCAGCTCCCTTTAACATCCAAAGTAGATGTGGTTACATCCATCTAGCATCCATTATACAATGTAAGCGAAAACACGACCAAGAGTATATAATATGTATGATATATAAAATAGGATGGTATGATAAGAGATGAGTGCAAATGCAACTAGATCAGGCTTCGATATGAATGTACATGTAGTGCAACTAATATGTATGCATACATCGTAGTATATGTACGAACGTATGCATATATGTATGCATATCCATACATCTATATGAAGCATTCATATCAAAGTAAGAATAAACATCCACGTCTGTAAGAACCCTACTTTCAATGCCACTAAAATAAAATAAATTTAACCATAATCAAATATTCGAATACTATTTTGGATAATATTTTATTGTAGATGGAATTAAAATTATTTTGATAACAAATAGAATTAATAAATTATTTTCAAAAAAAATTTTGATCTTAAATAAAATATTTATAGTGAAAATATATTACTTTTTTATTATAGATATTTTTTATATGATGGAAATAGTCGGAAATTATTTTATTTTACATGGACATAGTAAATAATTAATCATAGATGGATAAATATTGAACTAAAAGGGATTGTGCAATTAGCGAAGTATATTGTTGTAACAACCCAGGATTTCGCATTAATAAATTTTCGTCATTAAATGATTAATGGCAATAGCTTATTGCTGTTTGGAATTTTTATCGGTCGATATTCTTTTCAAAAATTTGTTTAAGTGTTACGCGGGCTGTAAACGAGATTTTGGCCCATGTCTTATTTTTGTGCCATGATAATTATCAAGTGTAGATAACCCGGTTCCTATCTTTACTCAATTTTCAGTGGCAAAACCTAACTAAACAAAGGCAAACAGCTCCCCCCTTTTCATTTTCCCATTCGTTCGAAAACCCTAGCATACGAAATAAAAGAAAATAATGGCGGCCCCTCTTCTTCGTTCCTCCGTGAAAACTAGGGCTTCGTGATTATTTTTGAAGCCGCGTCTTGGTCGATCGAGTTCAAGCTCTGGCTTCGCTCGATTGCTGGTGTACTCAGCTTCTTCTAAATTCGTCAACAAGGTAAGTGACCCTCACATCTAATTCGTGCTCAGTTTGTTGCTTTAACAGTTTAATTTTTGATTTGAATGTCGATGATTTTGATGGTTTTAATTCACTCGAGTTTGAGCGTTTGATTGATTTATAATTTTAGTTGTGAAGATTGATGATTTCACTGACTGATTAAATTCGTTCTTTTCATGCTACTTGATTTCCATGGCTTTGTTTTTTGCTAGTGACTTTTGTTTGTATGTTCACCCCAGTAGCATACTTCACCTGTTTGATTCCTACTTGCTGCTCCATGACTTCCATCAGTCAAAGCCATTTTGATTTCGGCCCTGTCTTGATTAAGTGATAATGTTAGATCACTTGTTGTGGCTGTAGAGTTGCAGTCTTTAACTCGTAGCATTTGCTGTTGCATAATCTGAAGTCAGTAGTTTTCCATTTATATGCTGTTGTCTCGGGTTTATATTGTAACTGTTATCTTTGAGACAGTTTGCATTTGTGTCAGCTGTGGTTATTGGACTTGCACTTGATTCGTTGCTTAAAGTCACTTATGCATGCTCTCTAGTACCTCTGAACCTTTACTCAAGTTCGATTTGTACACTAACATGAGTTCTAGCCATTTTAATCTGAGGCTTTGTCACTGATGTTGGCTCGCATTGTTCATTCCTCAGTTGCGTTCATTAGTTGTTAAATACTTATACAACTGCTATTATAATTGTTGGCACTGCTAACATTTTCACAGGCGCTCTTATATGTGACTTCATTAGATTTTGTAAATTTTTCCTCACTTCGAGACAGTTTCAGTTGCATGTGCTTGTTTCTTTGGACTAAATAGTGCACAATGCACTTTTGTATCCAGTTTACACTGCATACATGTTTTACCTTTGTTCATATCACTCCGTTGGCTTGTGATTTCATTGCGGCCTTGCTGTTTGAGTACATGTTGGGTTTGTTGCATTTGTGCTACTTCATGATAATTTCATGTTGTTGCTAAACTTGTTATGTGCAGTTCACTATTGATGCATTGTTGAGGCTGCATCTTTTGGCCTGCACATCCATGTGCCTTCTCTGTTTCATTTTGTTGCTTTGCTTCACTGCTCGTTCCTGTATCACTGTATGGTTTGTAGTTACACATGTTTATATGGGCACTGCCTATGTATGTTTCACTGGGTTCAATTGTCTGCGCTTGCATTGCTCACTTTGATGCTTTGACTTTACCATTACCTGATTTGTGCCTTGCCATCATGTTCATGTACATAAGTTACTGCTGCATATTATCCTGTTTCATGTAGTGGCACTAGTTCTTTGCTTAGTGCATTAGTTTGCACTATGAATTATTATGTATTGGCCTTTGTGCTTGTTGCTATTTCTGTATATGCTGTTGTGGCGAGGCAGTGTACTCGTGCGTGCACTGCAGCCACACAGCTTCGACATTTTGAATTGATATTTGAACCTTCATTGATTTTGGTTCGTTGATATTTTGTATACATCATCACTGTAGTGGCAAGGCAGTGCACGCAAGCGTGAACTGCACCACACGGTATTGATTTTATTGATATTTCAATTACTTTTGATCCATTGATCTTTTGCGTATTCCATATGCCGTATTGGCGAGGTAATACACGTTAGCGTGTACTGCAGCCAATTAGAATTGATGTTTTTAAGTGATATTTCAATTGTTTAAATTGATTTAGTTTCATTTGATCATTTTGTTGTTATCTAAATATCTATTTGATAACTAGATTATGAGTTTCTAGTTATTTATTAATAATTAGATTTTGATCTTAATTGCCGATTAGGCAATTCTGATGTTTTTCTAAATTATCTTCATTAATAATCCTTTCATCTATCTTTGTTGGTAATTTGAGTTTGCTAAATTGTTGTTTAACACTGTACGTGTTATATTCATCGTTATCCGATTTTTTTGTTAAAGGATCGGATAGGTGAATTTATTGGGACTGTCGTCTATTTGATTATTTAATTATTATTGCTTCTACGCATTAATAACTGAGTTTGAATTAGACTGACCCATGTATTATTTTCTTTTGAAATTAATACTCGGGTCAGACCGAGTATTTACAAGTTGTAGATTTTTAGCTTTGGGTTGCTGCTAGAGCTATGAAGTCTTTTCATATCTTTTGGAGTAGTCATCGCCATGTTTAGTAGTCAATGTATTTGTATAGGATGTTGTATATTCATGTATATTATTCACGATAATGTACTTGTATATGTAACTTCCAGAGTCGACAGTTGTAGTTGTATCATATGTATTGTATCACATGTATATCAACTGACATCAGTTATATATATATGAGACTTTCTGTTATATCTGTGTTCCGCATTTACATTATCTGTGTTATTATTATATATATTGTCCTGAACTATTATGAACCATCGTAGTTCGTTTTATACTAGAATTGGGTATGTCGATGGGAGTAAATAAATATGAGATGAAAAATAAAAATATATACCACTCCTATCGAGGTAACTAATACTAGTATAAGGCCTAACTGTGGATGGCCACTCCTATCCAGCCTTATTCTTCGTGATAACAGACAGTATTTCTTTAATACTCTTTGTTATTGCGAGCATAGAGGTGGGGCGTCACAATTGTTTGAATGGAGTATTGTTCAATATATATATATATATATATATATATATATAAAGAATTACTTTAAAGAAATAGAAAATAAACAAGAACAAAAAAAGAAATGGAAATATACATATAAAGTAAAAATTTAAAAGCCAAAGCCCATAACCAAACCAGCCCATTTCAATACCCACTCTCTTTTCTTTTCCCTATTACCTTACCCGTTTTTATTTGTCACCCTAAGGCCAAAATTTAAATCGACGAAAAGGAAAAGAAAAAAAATTAAAACAGTAAATTGAAGGTGTAGTCTAGCATCAGAAACTACACAAAAGAGGTCAAAGCGAGCAAGGAGGAGGTGGCACGTGCATGCAATTTAGGCTTGGCCGTTGACGAGGTGGTGAGCTAGTGGCATTGGTAGGCTTTGTGTGATGATGCATGCAAAGGCGACACTGACTGATAAGAAGAAGCATGAACGTGGAGATGGGTGAAGTAAATGAGGAAGGAGACCATGGCATGGTTGTAAGGCACGATGTTGACAAGGCAATAGTCGGCTGAGGGCTGGAGTTCATTGTGTGGGACAATGTGCATGTGGTTCTGATAACAACGAGAGGCGGTAATGGCTTGGGATGCAAGGTGTTGCAAGTGGATTTTTGGGCAAGCTAATGGTTAAGGTGAGTTATTTTTAAATCACATTTCTATTCCTATATTTATGAATTTCTTTTACATGCCTTCTTTGATTTATTGTGTGATAAATCTTGATGTGAATGTGATGATTTTTAGGTGATGACTTTTAGATGGTAATGATATAGTTGTCCACTGTTATACGATTTGGTTATATTTGATGAATTGTTGATTCGAATGACGATTTTGTGATAAATTAGTTATTGTATATGATTGACACTGTGGCAAACTTATGTTGATTTACTTTGTAATACATTGTGCAATTTGCATGCCAAAGTTTAATTGCAAATGACTGAAATTAACATGTGAAATTAATCCAAAAGAGGAAGAAAGTGGGTGAAACAAATATTTTATATATTTTGCCTAATTTTTGGGTAGTATGCATATAAATCTTAGTAATAAGAGGGAAAAATAGTGTAAAGTAATTTTTAAATGTAAATATTTCATCACTTTGGGAATTTAATTATTTCGGAAGTTGGAATTGATTTGTAGATGGAAATGAAATTTTCATTCTAAAGCAAGGTTTTATATAAAATATGCTTGAAAATAATTCATGGTTTGAGTTAAAACTATATAAAGGATTTTTTTATATAAAATATTGGTTTTAAAGTTGAAATTATAGAATTTTATTTTAAATGGATCTTTGAATATATATTTCAATTATCTATGCTTAGAAAAATATTCGATTGATTTTTATCAAAAGGAACTTTAAAAATTTATATGTCAAAAGCATTGAGTTCATTTTTATAGAAATCGGAAAGAAGTCTAGTTTTATAATATGGTATTTTTGAAATTTAAAAGGTTAAATATGATTTATTTATTACATGAAGAATATTATTACTCAGAATTTGTTATTATATTATATGAAATAAGATCTTTGGAAATAATTTAATTCGTATTTGATTATTTATTTATTTATTTATTAAGGTAATCGATTTATATATCCTTTAAAATACTATAAAAGTGATCTAATTATATATTTTGGAAAGAGAAGTTTTGAAAATTGCTTATAAAGATGAACTATGTAACTTGATATTTTGATACAACAAGTTTGGAAGATTTTACAAAAGGTAATTTTGGTTTAATAAATTATTTCACCGAGGTGTTTTAAGAGGATTTGAAAACAAATAAGGATTTAAAATATTTATTTTTCAAATTAAATATTTGATTTTGGAAATATTTTTGTAACAACCCACATTTTCGACCCTCAAATGTTGAACTGATACATCTATGGTATTCATATGTCGAGCATCCAAGTGCCAAAAAGACAGATCGACAGGGAAAAGAGAAAGAAGGAGGAAGGCAGAATCTCACAAAAACTTGGTGAATAAAATATAATACTAAAGAAGTCGGTAGAAAAAAGAGACTTTAATATATACATTCGTAAATCAGAGTTCAACACTAACCTATCATCAGCCTTGGATAATTATAACAATATGTCCTTACAATTGCTGATAATTACAACAAGAACAAACGGCAGAATATAATAGAAAATACAGAGTTACGTCTTGAAGGCATCCGGCTTATCTCATGAAAGCTCCAAAGTGTCCAAAGCTAATCTGAAAATATGCTATGCCTGAACCGAGCAGTATAAGAAAACAACGCCTAGATCAGTCTGGTTAAACCAGAACGAGATACTCAAATCACAAGGGACTTACTTATAACTTATAAAACTCTTTTAATCAAAGGGCATCTCATAAGTCCATGTGGCACGTAAACACGAATGGGTTTTTAGCTTATGATAGCCAAAACATTTATTGATATTACAATAACGTCTAGGGTGTTCAAATAAATTATGAATATTGATAAAAATTTCTACATCAATTAAATTCCAGCATAATAGGTATATAACTAAATCTTGAAGGCACATATTAGAGAATCGGTTCAATCGATCACAAGGCTACTGGGGTACCTCCTGTCACATATACCTCCAGAGAAATGTATGAGGTCAAAAGAACATTTTACACCCTTGCTACACAGAACCGGCCTACCCCTTCCTAAATAGTACCGAATATTTCAGCACCCCAGATGCCTTACAACCTTTATCGAGAGCTCTCATGCAAAACCAAATCCATAAATTAATATATATCTAGAAAGGTGATGGCATACCCTAATGGGTGCGAGTTAGCCCTACTGCCTATCACCCTATTTTAGTCATTCCCAGTTGATGAGGCTAGAGGCTACTTTTACCTTTTTGAATGGAAATCCCAATTGGAATGCTACCACCGCCATCCTAGCAGTAATGCAGTGCTAGCATTCATCCATACGAGTTGTTTAGGATATGAACAAACCGAAGGAACTATTTTCACTGCACCCATTTTGGAATCACCCTTAGGATTAGTAGTAAGTAGCCCTTGTACATCAAAGGACTTCGCTTTCAATTTCATCATCTTCAAGGTACTTCTAATTCAAACGCTTGAGTTAGTTCAAAGTGTTTTTCGGATAACTCATATTTATCCGATCCATGTCTCTTCGAACCAATATTCGATGATTTTTTGTAAACTTATCTCCAGTTATCTTGGAAATAAACAGACAAATGAATAAGTGCAGAGATCACCCCTCACCGTTTAAGTGGATGAATCTTCTTATCATTTGTCCTAGGAAAACAAAACGAGATTTATATGCACAGCGTAGCATAATCGAAGAAAACTGTTCCATATAACTCACATGTTCCTAGATATTTCTAGAGTTAATAACCAGTCAAGATTTTGACAGTCGGTTATTTAGCTATCGAATAACAACAATCAATCATAGATTTAATCCCATACGCGAACCATTAAGCCTCATTGAATAAATCTTCTATAAGTCAAATCGCTTTCAAATTTTCAACTGAAAATACCTTTACAAAAGATATTTTCAAAAACCTCTTATATAAATCTCTAAAATGATTTATTATCCCCTTGCTATTCATAAAGCTCCTTTATAAACCTTTTTTTATAATTTCTTTATAAAAATCCTTCATAAAATATCATCTACAAAATACCATTTTATGAACACTTATCCTCAAATAAATAAATCACTTTAAAATATCATAAATAGATACTTAATTAGCTTTAAATCATCATTAGATAAATAATCAATTAACTAAACCATAATTAAGTAATTAACTTTAAAACACAAAATAATATCATTAAGTACTTGAAAAAAATTTAATAATAAAATTAAATATCTTCAACATTTTAATAATGTAATTTAATAACTTACTTCGAAACACAATCTATAAACACTAAACCCCAAATTGTTAAAAAATTTAAGTTAATTAAATCGATAATTTACAAATCGAGAAAAGGCATAACGACCACAATGGTACTAAATCAAGTTACCATTACGTTCAATTTGACTTTTCAAGTCACATAACTTGCATTTACATAAACAATGTATCTGTAAATAAAATTAAAACCCAAATCAGGGAATAACATGCCCACGTAAACTAACTAGTAGTTACATGTCTAAAAAACATAATAGTAGGATGGTGATTTATCCTGCTAAATATATGTCCAAACAATCTATTAAATTTAATTATAGTAGAACATCGATTTATTCTGCTAACAGCTGTCCACATAATCAAGCATAGCAGAACGAAAATTTATTCTGCTAAACAGACGACAAGTTTAGTTTAACCTAATCACATTTGTGTATTTATTTAATGGTATTGACAAGAACCCTTTTGCACAAACTATTATTTGGAATGAAAGTTGCATTTAAACAAATTGATCTTTGGAAAACAAAGTAATTAAATACTTAAACCCCTTTTAAAATCACTAATTACAAGTTAAACCTATAAATAAATCTTGAATAACTAAACACTTGCTTAATAATTAATTAATAATCAACCGTATACTAAATTAATAATTGATTAAAAATAAATCATAATACTTAATTATAATTAATTAAATTAATCTTACTTAATCCATAATTAATTAAACGTAATTTCACTTTTAAAAGATAATTAATTAGTAACCAATCTCCACTTAATTCTAATTAATAAACCTTGTTTAATACTTAGTTAATTATTATTTACCAAACTTAATTAAGTAATAAGTCCTTATTTAACATCTTAAATATTATTAACTAATTTCTAAAAAACATTTCCAAAGTGTTTCAAGTATAAAAACTTAATCTACAAAAATTGGGCTTTTAGCGAATTTGCATTCACAACGACTATCGCTATGAATGCCATAAATTAAAATAAATTCTTTGCTTTCTTTAAAAACTTATTACTTTCATAAGTTCATTAACTTTTCATAATCATAAAGTAAGTGTTTTTTTTTTTAAAATATAACAAGTTTGGAGCATTGAAAAAGTTTTGATTTTTAAAAACTAAAATCATAGTTTTCACACAAGGATCCTTTATCGCTAAACCATATAAAATTGATAACTTTTCTTAGCATCCTCTTACATTATCTTGTCTATAGCATACATAAACATATCACAACCAACCCTAAACATAAATCACAACTTTTAAACTCTGTTTTTTTGATTTAAAATAACATATCATGTTCAAACACATATAACACACATATACTCATACAAACAATATCCAGACCATACAATTAACCAATAATCAACCATGTACATACAAATACCAACATAAAGTAACAATACAATTTTTACCAAAAAGGTGTGAGTTTTACTCACCAAACTTATTTAATTCTCTTAAAAACTTGAAAAGAACCTAGATCTTGCATTTTAGAAACCAAAATTTGATTTTTGGACCAAAGCAACCCAAGATGGGCTCGACCATAGGGTTTAACATCGGCCTATGGTGGCAACAAGGCTCGACCTTGCTTGCATACGGGTGTAGTGGCTTGATTTTGGAAGGAGAAATGGTTTAGAGCAGAAAGAAGTGTTTTAAACTAGTTTTTAAAAGGTTGATTTTTTGAACTTGAAAATTTTTGGGAAGCCATTAAAGATCTTTTCAAAGCTTAAGAAGGAAGAAATAAAAATTTAAAAAGTAGAAAATGGGAATGAGGAGAGAGAATTTGGAATTAATTTTTATAGAAAAGAATGAAACAGAATTACCAGAGTAACCCTAAAGTACACTACACTCCATCCATAACATGCCACATCATCATCACCACCCCCTAACTTCCTCTAACATTAGCACAAGGCTAAAACCCATTATCCATCATGTAATACCTTGCGTTGTACTATGGTGTAAGTGATGTGAGTGATAAGAGACTTTTCATAATATATTCTAACTTTTAACTTGAAAATTTTCACATCTTTTACTTACTTAAGTACACACATATCTTTACATTTTTAAAAAACTTTATCAAATACTCATTATTTATTAAATGTGTGTTTAAATATATTAAGGTGTTTTACGATCTTTTTAATAACTTTTAGATGATCAAAAATCAAGATTTTTGAAAAGACTTTCTGGTCACATTGTCTAATTTCCTTTCAATTAATTATTTTTGTAAATCGAATTCAAAACTGAATTTTCTATCATTAGATATAGATTAAAAGAGGACTATTTCAATAATTAAAATGATTAATTTAAATATTTAAAATTAACTAAATATTCACAAATTAAAGCTATAAAATTTCGGCTCGTTACAATTTCCCTGATTGAAATAATTTGCTTTGAATATGATTTGAAAAGTTGTTTGGAATTTTTTAACACCACTTTATGGCATTTTCACGGTAATAGAGTGCAAATTTTGATAGTAGTAATTATCTGTTTTAGGGGGAGTTTTAGTTAATAATTAAACAAGAGGTTTTAAAATAAAGATTTTATGAAGAACAGAAAAAAAGAATTTGATAAAATAAACCTATTTGAAATCCATACTGATTTTTTAATAAAAACAAAGGTTTAAAAAATGAGTAGTATTTAATAATTATTCCCTTGGAATCAATTTTGAGTTTGTTGAATGTTGAATCATGCGAATAACCCCTAGGGACATTGGGTTTAATGATGGTTAGGTCGGTCACCAATGTAAATATGAACATGTAGAATGAATAAATAACAAAATTTGCAATATGAGACACCAAATAAGCTAGATATCTATCCTTGCTGGACTGGCTATAGGTATTACCTTGATTCGTGATAATTTAGCCCTATTATCACAAGTCTAATGCTCTGCTGCATGGGCACAACAAGTAACGATAGGCATATATGATGTGATTGATGGATAATGAGGATTGCCAATGAGAACCGAAAAGGTACATAATGTAGCCAATAAATCGTGCGGGGCACCCATAATTTATGAGTCGAGGGGATGTCGCACCCTAGTGGCATCACTTTGCCAACTCAACTTTTAGTGGAGAGAAAATGACTAGGGTGTACTAGTTATCTATATATAGATAATTATCAATCACATTTAAAATGATGTGTGCTTAATAATAAATGTGACAGTAAGTAATTATGAATAAGAGTGAATCGCAGTTGAATAGATTTGCAATTGTGAGTCAAATTATTATAGACATAAATGGGATTATGCTATTGTGTGCTTGAGATATGAGATGGGTAGTTATCAAGTGAGTATTTACTCGTATTTACCTACATATGTTATCATAATGCTATTTTATTACACTTGGTTTCACTAAAAGCTAGTTCTGACCAGACCCAAGGTATGTTATTTGTTTAACAACCTCGGGTCAGACTGAGGTTTTTTTGACAGGATATGTTATCGTGATTTTATATTTTTCTTATGACTTGAGTTGGTGATGAACCAAAGGATGATAATGTACCTAGTTATATTGATATATGGTAATATCATGTATATCATGTGATGTGTTCATATAGATGATGTATATCATTATGGAAGGATGCAATTTGTATTATTTTTTGTTATAAATGTTATTATATTTTATGTTATGTTTCACTACGTTCTAATGCTCTGTGTTCTCTCTCTCTCTCTCTCTCTGTGTGTGTGTATGTTATGAAAACCTATGTGTTTATTTTTTTGTACCAATATCGAGTACGTATATTTGATGTATTATACGAGGTAAGAATACTTATTGGTGCTAGCTTAAGGTAATATTCACATATGGTTGCCCCAACGAACCTTATTCTTCATATTACCAGGCAATATTACTATACAATATTAATTGGTGGTATGGTCTAGAGGTGAGCCATTATAACATCCACAACACAATTAGTAAATGCATATGTAAAGAAACAATAAATAACATATATAAAATTATCTAGAATAAAGTAGAACATTTGACTATAGTTATCTATCCCAGGATGGAATATATACATACAAGCCAACACGGTATCAACTAAATTGATATAACTTAAAAAAAGCAACCATAGCAATCAAACCACATCATAAGGATGCACATACAACCAATCTTAGCATCCATACATCCATCCCTGTGTCAACTAGCTAGATAAAGCGGCCACGTAAACAAAAAATACCATAACGAGCAAAATAACCAACAAACTAACTAAAAAAGGAACTTATTGGAAGATAACTTATGATGGGAGGCTCAGATTCTTTGCTTGGGCTCCATCACACTTCGATCCAAACCTTTTCCTTTCCATACTTGGACTAACTTCATTTCTTATTTATTTTTCCGTGTTACATCAAGTCCTAACATGTGAATACACCAACTAGGTATTCTAGACTCCTCTCTATATTCACCTCTTAAGCTGACTAGTCTCTACCATTACAACTAAATCGTCGATATACGTTCGTAGATGGAATAAATAGAAAATATGCGAATGCCTACCAACTTTTCAAGAAGCACACTCAAACGTGCTAACTTCCCTACTCCCTATACAGTCGGAAATGATCCAACAACTTATGACGCTATCTTTTCCACATAACATATCTCAATAGCAAATCCTTTACCTGCCAAGCTACCTATCATGAACTTTATATACATGTCTATCCTGTGTGGTTTCCATTCCTTCAATTATCACCAAGGTGTCTTATTATTTAATATTCTAGTATAGCTTTAATCTATATAGACTTTGTTGGTGACATATCTCCGTCGTTAAATACCTTGCAACATATTTCACCCCTTATTTTTTCATCCTCAGCCAATAGGAAATTTTCTTCATATCCTTTGAGATACCCCACCAAACTCTTTCTTCAAGTCCAAAGGCTTGATAACACGATCACGAATGACATATTCCCTTTAAGAGAACTAACATTTTGGATACTTTGGTGAACCCCATGCTCCATCACCATTTAATTTATACATATCATAAAATGGATGATGCCTTATTTTCAATGAACACGATACTACTATGATGAACTCATAAACTAGGTTGTGCATTCTTCGCTTATTATTCACATGCATTGAACATTGAAAATAAGCTGTGCACAAAAGGTCACTATTTTGGAAAATTAACTTAATAAGATAGTCCTTTCAATCCAAGTGTAACAACCCACACCTCCAAGCGCATCGACTCAAAGCTATGGCAACTTTTAGATTCGCATCACTCCAAGAAATGTGAGATGTTTGTTTTATTATTATAAAGACTATGATAAAAATGTAAAACATTCTACACTTTCAGATTTCACAGCGGAAGGAATTAAAATATAAGTACCCATAATAGAGATTTTATAAAAATAGCCCAAAATATCAAAGTACAATATAAAGTCTGATAGACATTTAATAGAATTATAACAATATGAGAAATAATGAAGAATAATGGAATTTCAGCGCTTAACTCCTTTCTTCACATATTATGCTTAGGCCAAATCAATTGCTGCCCTCTGTTCCCATGGTGGAAGAAAATGAAAGGAGTGAGTCAGAAAAAGTTTGGTGAATAAGTTGTATTACTAATACATGGTGATCATATACAATTGATTTTACTTATAATCTACATGACCTAAAGTATCCTACTTGTGTTTGTGAATTACTTAATAAGTTTGGCACATTAACCTAAGGAATATGGTTCCAAATACACTTACACTCAATGTCTTTGTGGTGGTTTATACTTAGGGGTAAAACAACTAATCAACAACAGATCAGACAATTGATCAATAATGGATCAAACAAATAACCATTGGGACTGCTCCTAATATACGATCGGATAAAATATCACATTGGGAGTACATTATCAAAACTATGATTACAACATATTATACTTACACATTGAGAGGATCCTGCAATGTCGAATCGCATCAAAGATGACTTAGGGTCTATTGCATTCATATCCAAAACTCATTAGTAATGATATTATTGCACCACATTAGGCATCCATCAACAGTGCCTGGGCCAAACTTCCCATGTACATCTGAGGAACTCCCATTAATGCTGGATTATGCAACATGTTAGGCATCAACTAATAATGTCATGTGTGCTCCAAGGTACATCATGTTAGTGTCGTGTGCTTAGCATAACCTCACAATTAAACTACCTTAAATCAAATATCAAATTCAGTGAGTAAATAGTATCCTGGCATAATCACCTATGTACGCATCTACCTAACCCCACAGTATCCAAAAGTTAAGAATTAAGGAGCTAACTTCCCTTACATATATTGTAGTATATATACTAATATACATATTCTAAACCTGGGCCATAGGTCGAGGTTCAAGTTTGAAAAACATTGACTGGTCTACCATTGGTTACTGTAGCAGTTGACCGCTTGCTTCTATATTATTATTATTATTATATATTTTTATTTTGTTTAACATTAAACATATTTTTAATAGTATATATTTTAATAGTGAACCCTATATAGTTTAACAGTGATTACCTCCCACTTTTGACAAGATTTCACCTATTGTTTTAAATCTACAATTCTGCATATAATTTCAATAATTTTCATGTATAACTTATAATCACATTTACACGATTTCAATTATCAATTTCATAATCATATGTATATTTACATCTCTAAATTCTTTGAAATAAACAGGGTACATACATATTAAATTTCACATTCAAGTCAAGGTGAATAAAAGGGTGCATTCATATTAAAATCCAATTGAATCAATTCCAATCATATCTCCAAATTTACTTCAAGTTTGAATCAACTTATTTAATTTAATCAAAACTAAATTAAATAAAAGTTATATTCGTATGATTTATAATTTTAATCAAATTTTTTTCTAACTGTAGATAATAAATAAATAAAATCTCAAATTTTAATATCTTCAAATAATTTTCAAATTAAATTTTCATCTTGGATTTAAATCATTTAATTTCTAGATCAAATAGGTATATTAGTAGATCCAATTACTTATAAATTGTCGTAATTACTAATAAACTCACTCATCATTTAGCTTTCTTTTTTCTTCTCTTGAAATTTCTCTTTTAACTTGATTTGAATTCACATTCGTCTTCGCTTTCCTGGCATGGTGTTATTTTGATTTCTCTTTTCTTTATTTTCAATTTGAATTCTCTTTCTTTTTTTTCTTCCTTTATTTTGCTTTGTTTTGTTTTAATTTTAATTTAGAAATTAAAAGTAAAGAATATATATTTAGATCTAGTAGAAGAAGAATTAGAGATATGTGGACGCTGGGGCTTTTAGTGATGAGAGGAGGCTTATGGTTATAATTTTTAGTTGAAAACTAGATCTTGAAAATTTATTACTTTACGTATATGAAAAATTCATTTCCTTTTATTTTATTTTATTTTATTTAAAGAAGGTAACAACTTTATCCTCCCCATTAATGTCATTAATTAGCATTTACTATAATCTAATTTGATTATAATTTGAACCATTATCATTAATTAAAATTCCAATCAATATCATTAACTTATATCATGCATATATGTATATGTTATTAACCATATAGGGAGTTTTAAGCATAAACATATACACACACATATACTGACATTATTTAGGAACTTAAAACTTTTTTCAATACTTAACCAGTATTTATCTTTTTATTTATAGGAAATCCAATTTCCTCTTATTCTTTATGAAGAAAGAGATAACATTCCTATTCAGGAAGAGAACAACTTTCATTACCATGGCAATCAATGCTTTCCCAATGAAGCGGTTTTAAGTTGGTGCATGTATATATGTGTATGTATGATTATTTACATTAATTAGAAACATTATTCTCTACTAATTAATTTCATAATCAATTTTTAATTGATTGATACTTAGTTTTCTAAGTTCCAATCAGATTCACACTTTTATTCTTTACTATAACAAGGAGATAGATTATTTAAGTTTCCCATTAAAGTAACGCTTTGCTTCTATATTTTGTTACCTTCACTTCTATAATATTACATGTATACTTTTCAAAAATAAGCAACATATATTTTCATTAATTATAGTAATAAATTCCACCATTAACAGGGTAATTAATGTCTTTACCATTATGCATAAATGTCTTACTCCATTACTAGTAATGTATATTTGCAAAATTATACTCTCCTTTTAAAGCTACTCAAATATATTTGCTTAATTACTTAATAAGTATGTTTGATTTATTCTTGTAATTAATCCTTGAACTTAATTTCAAAAATAGACGTAAAACGCGAAATGCGTATTAAGGTAAATAATCCATATTATCTTCATACGGTATCTGTTTCTAACAATTTACATATGAATTTGGGTGAAAAGTCAGATTCCCTAAATTCCTTCATTTGTAAAAAAATCACTATTTTGTCTGTTTATGTAGAATTATATTTTTATCCATATTAACGATTTAATTTGATATTAAACTTTTTCAAGTCTTACATTCTCCCCCCAAAAGGATTTCTTCTTGGAAATCTCTAAGGAAGGAAAAATATAACTTATATATATGGAAACCAATATCTACAGCCATCTATTTAACTATCAACCATTTGTAGTCATTGTCCTTAGTTTAAAATTTCTAATGCAATATGTACATGTAAGTATGGAATGCGTATGAATATATAGAAAATGCAAAATTAGGCGGTCTCCTGCATCAATCGACCTCCTGAAATGCGATTGTCATGCATCCAAGATATATGCAATTTCTTATACTTGCTTTCTATATGGATGAGAAACCATTCAATACATATGCAAAAACTGCAACAACCATTATGCATATAACTAGTAAAATAAAATAGATAAGTTGATGTGTGTCGTAGGCTAGTTTGAACAAATTAGCTTATATGTGCAATACTAATTAATAAAATACATCCATTAGTAACCATCATCCCAAACATGTCTTAGTGACATGTTAACAACCAGCCTATCATCCAACCATTCCTACCTATGAACTATACTAAGCTATATACTAAGTGCATAAACAATTATACTAACTAAAGTAGAAACATATCAGAAAGGAGTTCAAGATGGGTAGCTTGGATTTTCTTCTTAGGTGCCGAAATACTCTCAGTTTGATCGTTCCCCCACCTTAAATTATTGATTTTACTAATAACATGTAAACTTGATCCAAACCACTACAAATATATGCGTATAGGCAAATCACTGTAATCATTACTACCAACTCACATAAAATGATGTGACATACACTATTACTAATAATTTGAGCGCAACTACGCCCTTAATGGAACTAGCCTTAAGCAAACCTCAATGCATATGCACATTATCCTAAATATGACTGTACTACATCGAATACTGCATCTTATTAATACTAAGGTAAGACAACTCGAGAGTGGACGATGTCTCGCCTAACATCAAATGACTTTAATTTCTTGCTATTCCTCACTTTTATCCAAGGATATCTAAACCAGGAAATTTCCTAAACTATTAAAAATAGCATAATTCCTTTTCCAATTCGATTCAACCCAAGCCAAACTCATTTCACTTATGATTTGTGTAACATCTTAGAAATATGAACGCTTTATATTTAAATATTGGGATTATTGAAATAATTAAATTATGAATTTAATATTAATTAATAGTTGCACTATTAGACTCCTTTTAATTAATTAATAATAATTGTAAACTCATTTTCTATATTTGTTTACATAAAAAATAGTTCGGTGAAAAATTGAAAATGTGACCGAAAATCTTTTTTTGGATTTTCGACTTTACCAAACGAAAGTTGTTGCAATGTTGTTGCACATATATAAATTTTTGTGTATATATATATATATTAATATAGCAAATAGGAATTTAATTAGCACTGAATAAAAATCAATTAATTTAAATGTCACTAGGAAACTTCTAGAAAGTAATTAAAAGAAGAAGATTTTTCCTAATTTTTACTACTTTTTATGCGATTTGATGATAAGAACATAAGGCCAGATGGATTATACGTGGAACATTATGAGGTAGGTGAAATGACTAGTTTTAGGAGGGTAATTTTGGCTAAAGGATATGTGGAGTAATTCCTTAAAGAAAAATGGCTTCTTTCTTTACTTCTTTTCCCACCTTTTCTCCTCATACTTCTTGCATAAGTTGAAGTAAAATTAAAAACGTTATCAATTTCTTAAAATTGCAAAGTATTGGAGCTTTCCCATCCTTTTCTAGCTTGGCCATGCGTTTTAGGGGCATTCCTTGCCTTGGATTCAAGCAAATAGGGGTGTGGAGAGGTGTTTTCAGGGCAAATGCAAAAGGATTCGTTGTAGTTGGTTGGTAGTGGATGCTTGGCTAGTTTTGGTAGGAAGTTGCTAGTCTGGAGTTTGATTTAAGTGAATTTATCTCACTTTAAAGTGGTTTTAAAATTGAGAAAATATTGTAAAATATAAATTGTTATTTATATTGTTTATTCCTGTGCATATTGCTTGTTTGGATTTGATTCTCACTTGAAAATGGATGGCATAAGTAACCATTGTTTTACTGAGGATAAAAGTAAGAGGAAGTCAAAGTATTCGCAGCGAGTAGATCGATAAAACATTTCGAAGAATATACATTTATGTGATTTACATGAGACTTTATAGAGAGATCCTTAGGGGTTTCTCACCATTATTGTAATGACCCATATTTTTTCGATAATTAAAATATTAAATTTAATAAGATTTTAGGATTTAATATTGTATGAAATTAAAATTCATGATTTGTTCATAAGAAAATAACTAGAATGAAATTTAATAATGTTAATTTAAGGAAATTGATAACTACTTCAATGCAATTTCAATTAATTGAAATGATTGTAAAGTTATAATTGGTTATAAAGTGTAAATAAGAAAATAAACCGAATGTTGTATTAAACGGTGAAATTGTATGTAATTAATTGAAATTGGTTAACATAGAATGATTAATCAGTATGTGAATTTATTATTTTTGTTTTTTAACAACAACATAGAAATGTGTTTGAAATTGTAAGTTGTAACAATTGTTAATTATCACTTCACTATTTAATCCGTTGAAATTTAATTGGAAATCCATTGCAATTAATCTATTTAAACATTGCAGTTAATATGAAGTAAAAAGATAACTGTAGAATAATGGTGTAATAAATAGTAAACCAATGTTAATTATATCCATAAAGTAATAATGGATTGAATAATTAAATGAAAAATCAAATAAATGGATTTAGAATTTAAAATAATAATCAATGAATTTATTCAATTGAATTTGAATGCTGTAATTAGTGCAATATTTAACTTTGGATTTGACATGGAATTTATTTTAAAAGATTATAGACCACTAGGTAATCAAAAATGATAAATTTTGTTAGCTATAAAATTTGAATTTGAAAAGTGATTAAACCAATTTAATAATAATTTATTTAATTAACATGAAATTTTTTCATTTTGGCCACTGTCTCGGATTTCGACAAAACTAGTTTCATCGGATCGTAACAATGAATTATTGAAAAATTTCAAGTATCGTAGCGATCGGACTTGTCGTTTGGTCGTGCGGGCTCGAAACGCATAGAAATCAATTAAAATGATTTAAATGAATATATTTTAATTTTAAAAGCTAATCTCTATGTATACTGGAAAAAGGGTTTGAAACTAGTTCTCTTGAGTTTAAAAATATCGAAAACCTATATTTCGATATATTGGATGACCCATTTTCGTTTCGGAAGCGGAACGGGCTTTTAGGGTCGTTATTGTCGTTTCAAACCAATTCGATATGTTCATTCTGGTTTTGTTCTTGTAAATAGATTCTTCTAAACCCTAGCAGTCTTTCTATTTCTTATTACAGTATGTACCATTCCGTCTGTCTGTTCCTCCTTCACAAATGGCAGAAACTCTAATTCTAAGACTCCGTGTAGACAATCGAGACCTGTATAAGTAAACGATTAAAAACAAGTATCCTTTACCCCGTATAGTTTACTTGTTTGATCAACTTCATGGTGCTCGGATATTTTCAAAAAATGGATCTGGCCTCAAGATTCCATCAACTTAGAGTAGCAAAAGACTGCATTCATTTAACTACATTTAGAGGTCTAGATTTCTTCTACGAGTGGCTAGTTATTCATTTTAGGTTGACTAATGTCCCTGCTTATTTTTTAGATCTCATGAATAGAGTGTTCAGAGATGTTCTTAATAAATTTGCGTTAGTCTTTATTGATGATATTCTTATATATTCGAAGACTGAAAAGGAACACGAGAGGCAACTAGAGATTGAGCTAGAAATATTAAGAAGGAATGCGCTTAACGCCAAGTTTTCGAAGTGCCATTCTTGGGAAAAAGAAATAGATTCCTATGGCATGTAGTATCAGGAGAAGGAGTTTTAGTTGATCCAGGGAAAATCATAGTAGTCCAAGATTGGAAGACACCACAAACTCCAAAAGATGTTTGTAGCTTTTTAGGATTGGTCGGATATTACCGGAGGTTCATCCAGGACTTCTCAAAAATTTCCTCCCATCTTACAAGGTTAACAAAGAAGAATGTTAAATTTAAATAGACATTAAATGTGAAGAAACATTTAATGAGTTAAAGAAAAGGTTGACTAGCGCTCCAGTCTTAGCAATAGCGGATAAAAGTGGCGGTTTAGCCGTTTATACTAGTGCATGTGAAGTAGGATTAGGCGCGGTGCTAATGCAACACAGAAAGGTTATTGCTTGCAAGTAGGCAGCTAAAAACTCATGAGAAGAATTATGCAATGCACAACTTGGAGTTATTAGTCGTTGTGTTCGCATTAAATGTATGGAGGCGTTATTTGCTGGGTAAGAATTTTTCATAGTTTATTTTAATAAACTTTGTTTGACCTTAGTTAATAATATTCCCTCTTTAAATAGGTGAAAAGTTTGAGCTCTTCACAGATCATAAAATTTGAAGTATCTTTTTACCCAGAAGGACTTAAATATGAAGCAACAACGTTGGCTAGAATTTCTCGCATCTTATGTTCTTGATATCTTATACAAACTCGGGAAAGCCAATGTAGTAGCGGATGCATTGAGCAACAAGCATCTCGCTATAGCCTATTTAGTAGTACATCCAACCTTGATTGATCGTATATAAGATAACCATCTCAGAGATCCATAAAGCATTGGAAGAGACGATACTAGGAAAATGGATGGTATTAAAGGTGGATAATCAACAAATATTAAGGATGAATGAAAGGATATGTGTTCCAAATGTTGACGGGATAAGGAAAGAAGTTTTAACAGAATGTCACAATTCTCGACTTACAGTACATCCTGGAGTTACCAAAATGTGTAGAGATATGAAGAAAACTTTTTGGTGGGGTGGCACAAAGAGGGATATCTCTATCTATGTTAGCAGATGCGTAGATTGTCAACAAGTCAATAGCGACCAATAGAAGAATGCAGGGTTAATTCAACCTCTTGAAATTCCAACATAGAAAGGAAACCAAATATCGGTAGATCTCATCAATGGATTACATTGATCAAGAAAGGGAAATGAATGAATTTGGGTTATCATAGATCAATTGACTCAAAGTGCACATTTTATCCCTATAAAGCCAACACGAACTACTGCAAGCCTTGTTGAGATATATATGAATGAAATTATCTGATTGCATGGAGTTCCAAGCCGTATAGTAAGCGATTGGGATCCAAGCTTCACTAGTCAGTTTTGAGAAGCATTAAAAACAGCTTTGAGAATGAAGCTAAATATTAGCACCGCACATCATCCCCAAACTAACGGATAATCTAATAGGGTAAATCGAGTACTAAAAGATCTCCTGAGAGCATGCATCTTAGATTTTTGACGTTCTTGGAAAAATTATCTTCAACTTATGGAGTTCTCTTATAATAACAACTAGTATTGGCATGGCACCATATGAAGTTTTTATAATCGTCCATGTAGATCCCAGCATGTTGGATCGAGACAGGTGATCAGTTAGTACTTGGCCCTAATATGATTCGAGAAGCATTAGAGAAATTTGACATGATCAGAAAGAAGATGAAAAGGCTCAGAGTAGGCAAAATAATTACGTAGATAGGATGCGTAGAGATTTGGAATTCTCAGTTGGAGATTTTGTATTTTGAAAGTCTATGCAATGAGAGGAGTGATAAGATTTGGATGGCTGGAAATTAGCACCTCGATACATTGGACCTTTTTCCATTCTCGAGCGGATCGGCCCACTGGCCTATCGAGCACAATTGCTAGAGAGATTGTTAGGTATGTAAAGCGTTTTTCATGTATCGGATTATAGAGGCATGTGTATAATCCATAACAAATCATAGAAACAGGTGCCTAAGAAGATCTAGAAGTTGAACCCAATTTGGCAGTTATTAGACGACCTGTTTGAAACATTGATCATGATGAAAAGCGATTGAGAAGGAGGATTGTAAGGTTGGTGCAATGGAGTGGAGATGTAAAGGATTGCACTTGGGAAATAGAAGATGGAATGAGGAAGGCATATTATGAGTTTAGGATTGATGTATAAACTGTATCTATCGAAATAATGTACTCACCGCTTGTGATGTAGTCACTTATTCATACTCTTGTATATATTCCATTTTATCAAATATATTTCCTTTTTGAGCAAGCTTCTTCCTTAATTTCGGGGAAAAATTCTTTTAAGTATGGAAGAATGTAATGATCCAGAATTTGACCACTTTAACTATAACATTTAAAGTGATTTTAAATGTAAAATATATAGCATTTCATGGTCCAAAAAATATTAGATAGGATTTGGAAATAGAAATATACAAAAAAATAGGAACAATTACTTATATTGGTAAAAGTGACAAAATTCTGATTTTAGAAAAATAAGTTTCAATGGTTAAATAAATTAATTTAATTAATTTATGAATGTTTATATTTGTAATTGCGAGGTTTGCATAAATAAATAGTTTAACTAAAATGCCAAATGTGACAATAAAATATTTTGTCGAAAATCAACGTTTTGTCGATTTAAAGTTGTCGCAACGTTGTTGCACCTTTATTTTCCTATATATATGAACATATATTCAAACAATATAAGTATTATATAAGTCACTAATCAAGTTTACTTTTACTAAACATAATTATAAAATTCTGGAATATAATTAAGAAAAAGTAAGCATAAAAAGAGAAAAAGAGTTATAAAATCAAAAAGTAAACATCAAATCAAGCAAACGTAATTATTACTTTCTTTACTTAATACTTAAGTGAAAATGACATAAGTAATGATTCGAAATTTGATGTTTAGTGTTCAAAAAATTAGCTTGCTTAAAGTATAAGAAAAGGGTGTTTTGGTCTTTTTACAAAATATTATTTTAATCCAAAAGTTTTTCTATAAATAAACATCCACCTTCTTCCATTTTCTACATAACTTCTTCTTCCTTTTTCAAGCTTTCTTCAGTTCTTTAATGGTCTCCATCCTTAATAAAATAATGCCAAAATATTTTAAAATTATTTACCAAAGAAACATTCACCAAAACTCTACCCGAATCAGTTCAAATACCTGTTCTTCCTCCCCTCTACCCATGGGCCACCTCTCCACCACCCATAGCCAAGCACTTTTTCACCATCCACCTTGGCCGTGAGCACCATCCACCTCCCTCAAGCCAAGTCAATCCATCCGAGTCCAAGTGCATAAAGATTCTTGAGCGAAAAACAACGAGTAGCGAAGCTATAACCTATTTTCTATTCCCCAAAACCAAACAAAGTAAGAACTCCTATTTGTATGTATATATTTGGTTGTGATATTATGACATGTTTGTATAGATGTTTGAATATGATATTGATTTCCCTATGTTGTTTACTGCATGTGAATACCGAAACAAGGCACGATATACACAACATCGATTCTCATGGAAAACAATTCTCAAAATAAATTGAAAAGTGATGCGGAATCATTTGATGGCTATTAAAATGATTAAAAATGTATTAAAAATGTTTTGTAAACATATAAAGTTGTTTTAACAAAGTTTGGATGAAAAACATGAAATTTGTCAAAACTAGACGCGTCGCGCAGCGGTAATTTACAATTTCGTGCCCAAAAATTGAAATAAATATACAAAATGGAAGTTAGCTCGGAATTATTCGAGATAAGAATTTTCTAAACTGTTATATCCATATCTTTCAAATAAAGAAAAATAATTTAAATTTCATTAAGTAGATTTTAAAATATGACCAAATTAATTTTCTAAAAAAATCGCGTTTTTGCAATAAATTGACCAAAGTTTAAAATTGATATTTTAAATATTTTAAAAATATGAAATAAATTCTAAAAATCTTTAAAATGTTTTGAAAGTGATTTAAGTTAAAAAGTTGGATTTCTAAATGAGATAAAAGTCGTTTTGAAGAATATAGCTTTTAAAACATTATTTGCAATACTTTTTCGCAACCCTTTTCTATAACTTTTGAAATAAAGGTTGAAACTTAACAATTTTTTCCTAGATCTTATGTAAACATTTTTAAGTAATTACTAAAGTATTTTAAAAGAGATTTGAAAATTTTAAAATTATTTCAAAGGTGGTTAAACAAATAATTAACCGATTTAAAAAGGAAATTGAGTATGCAGAAACGACAAGTAAATTTGTCCCACCTTTGAGAGCTAAACGGTAAAATAAGGTGTGTTAGGAATGGAGCAACCAACGCTCTGAACTTATCTGGACTTCACTTTATCTTTTAGGCGAGGGGTGGAACTGATTGAAGGAAAGGCCCGGATGCTTGGCTTGGATTTTATAGAAATAATCTTCTTATACTCATTATTAATATCCGAAGAGGGAACTCATCATATTCGTGGAATTTAAAAGGCGATCTTACTGTTATTCCACCTATAGAACTTGTTGAATACGGAAGTTGATCGTGAATAAAAGTAGAGTTTATATTCCTATTTTCTCAAAGATACTCTTTAAAATGATTTGAGAAACATTCAAAGGAGAGGTTTAAATAATTTCGTATTTAAAGAAGAAGATTTTAAAAATATATATCTCTCAAAGGTATCTTGATAAAGAGGAATGAATCAATTAACCAATAGTCATCTACTTATAAAAAATTATTTTTATCGATGATTGGATTCGAAGGAACTAGAGTTGGATTTGGGTGACTCCTATCCAAAAAGCACTAAGAATCAATCCACATTCGAAGTAAAATGTGTTTGAAGATAAATGATTTTGAAGATGGAGATCTTCGTAATGTAGGGCTGTTTGCCACTAGTCCCTCGGGGTGAAAATTACCATATCATATGGTGGCAGCGTGTGTTATAGTGTAAATCTCTGATGCAAGGACTTCTCGCTACTAATGGAGTAGGAGAGCACCTTCGGTTTGTCCTGTTCCTAGACAACTTGTATGGACGAATGCCTGACATTGCATTCTAAATTGCATTGAGTGATCTCTATAAAACGTATATCTACAAGATGGCGGAGAAAGCAACTTCTCTTACCTTAACATCTTTCTCTGAGATATACGAGCATAGAGATTAAATGTTTATAGAAATCTGTTATGTGATTATAGAATAGCAATATGGCATTCAAAGAAGAAAGAAGATGTATTATATGGAAGATAATCGTTTACCTCAGGCCTCATCACCCAGAAATGATGAAACAAGGTAGAAGTATTATGGCTAAGTGGGTCTCTCCCATCAGGAGATGTCATCACCCTTCTAAATTACTCTACACATGTCTAGGTATGTGGTGAATGTATGACTCAGGATCCCGTTAAAGGTCGGTAACGGCTGGGGTGATGAGAGTTCGTACTATCCAAGAATGGTAGGCCCATTCTATGTTGGTTAGGAACCGAGTATCTCGACCCTAGGTGCATCCCTTTAGAGGTGTACCATCGGAAGGAGTCCTTTACCTTGTTATTTATATGGAATCTATCCACCAATAAGTGCCTTCAGACTTGATTGTAGAAATTGTATGCTATAATTTACTAATGTAACAATTTTGGCTAAGATTAATAAGTTTATTTGGAATTTTTTTTCAAAGAACGTCATTAAACATGATATCCTTAAATTTGACGTAACAAAGATTTTGGTTATCATGAGGGAAAAACCCATTCTGTGTTTATGTGCGGAGTGGTATTATAAGATACCCTTTTGTTTTCAAACATATGTTTGAGTTCTCACACCAGTCTCATGACTGACCTGGAGTTTATTTTCTTTTACCTTTAAACTCTAGGTGCCCTATTTTTCCAGGCACCTAAGTAGTTAGGAAAGCTTGGAGCATTTTGGAATGGAGCATGGAGCTAGAGCATTTTTGGTTCTTTTGTAGAAGCCACCTATTTATTCCGCTGTGTTATATATTATGTTGTTACCAGCATATTTATGGATAAGCAATTATAACTATCCCAGCTGGATTTGTATTAACTACGATGGAGCAATTTAAAGTTATGACATGTATGATTATGTGTTGATACGATTTGAGATTCTATTATTGTCTTGTATTCTATCTTATTTTTTCCTTTACCGCATGATAATTTGCTTCTCCAGTACTTGGATTTACGGCAGGTGAACATCGAGGATGTATTAGTGTTGATTTCTAGGTATCAAGGAGTTGGGTCGTCTCATATAGGGTACAGTAATAGGTTTTATGCCAGAGATAAGATGTAGGAGGGAGATGACCATGCATCCTAGAGATATATTAATACATTTTCATTCCTTATATATATATATATCTTATTCTACTTGTCAATTAGACATATATTTCTATTTGGTGACTTTATTTAGATGTACCTTGTTTAAGTCACTGTTGCTTTAAGATAGTAATGATTTGATTTATTTTCAGTATTTATATTTTGTAAATTCTATTGTGAGATATGAAAGTGTAAAATGTTTAAAGTTATATTTATCTCAGTACTTTGCAAATAATCAAAAATCTAATATTCTGTATTTTTGGCATAACGCAAGTTCAAACGCCGCTTTTGGGCTTTGGATCAGTGTATTCGGTGGTGCAGATTGTTATATTTGGTATTAGAGCTTAGTTAGACTCGGGATTCTTAGGAATTAGATGCGTATTGAGAGAGCATACTTGTATTTTAAAAATTATTTATATATATTAGTATAACAAGAATACACCTATATGCTTACTACTATAGGAGGAAGCTGTAGTGAAAATGAGAAATCCAATTGGAAATAGTTCTAGTAAGCCAGTTGAAGTTTTGGGCATGCACATTGTATTATAGTTTCGCCGGTATCTCTAAGCGAGAGGCCAGACAGAAATTAACCCTAATGATTGGAACCAAAGCACAAGCACAGGGTGCAGTCCTAACTACCCTGCTTACTTTGGATTTTTCCAAAATTTTCTATGAATTTCAAAAGCTTGGGTAGAAAGAATTACTCGAGGACTGGATTATTTATTGAGACTTTAACATAGTTGAAGAATTGTAATCAGATATTTACTATAATGGGTATAGAGGATGCGATGAAGAGGCAATTGGCTTCATCGCACTTACAAGGGGAAGCCTAAAACAGGCGGGATATTGTCATTGTTGAGACAACTTCCATCATATTTTTATAATTTTGTAGTTGATGTGATGTATCTTTTTTTATAACATCATTCAACATAACTGGAATTTTTTCCACTATTCCTACATCTTTCTTTCCACTTCATTCAACTAGATGTAGTCTGCTCCAATGATCGTCAATCAACTCAAGTGGTATGGATGTTAATGGACTAGGACAAGCTAACTCATGTGCACATGAAAGTCCATGAGTCTTTCGAATAACACACATATAGAAATTCATCTCAAACAAATTTCATTTGAACTAACTCCAAATTAAGTAAGTCTATATTACGGTGCATTTAACACCTCTCTAAAAATATTAGATTAGATGACTATCAACCTTTAGTATTGTTACATGACATATACATGTGTATATGTCTCTATTTGTGAGTGTGTATCGATTGATGATTCCGCAATGATTTTGAACCATGCAATAATTTTTTGAAATTTTGACGACACCAAAATATGCTTGCTCCACTATTGTGCTAACTATTATACCATTTACTGGATTCATTTTCAAAAGAGTGCATAAAGACAAGATTTTATTAGTCTATTAAAAGCCTATTTGATGCCCATAACAAGAATATTTTGGAATTTAAGGTTTAAAGAGTTTCATAAGTATCGATAGCTATTCATACATTAGAAAAAGAAAAAAAGAATAAGAAAGACCGACGAGGTAAACGAAGTACAACTTCGAAGTTATTCTTCTTGCGTTGCTATTTACTTTTTCATAGCTCTATTGTTATATACGTTGGGTTTGGTTAATTTCATCTCATTATGTATATATGAAATAAGTTAAACCTGAGTATTTATTCAGTAGGTCCTCAAAAATTAAAAAGTCTACAAATCCAATAAATAATGTAGTAACCCTCAACAATTTTCAGAATTACCCCTTTCCTATCACGCAAAACATGCTTGTGCCTCAAACCATCGCATATTTCTTCATCACTAGAAAACGGTACAATTTGCAGAAAACTAGTATCAAATGCTGAAAAGTTCAAAAAAAATAAATGAACTACCATGCAAGGTGAATCCGTGGTTCATGTCAATACCACATAGGCATTTTGCATGGATGAGTAAGAATTCACATAATTATTTGCGCGATTAAGTCAGAAACATAGCGACCCCCCATGTGAATTATCACCAAATATTGGGCAAACCCTGCATGCCGTACCATCCAACACCGAACCAGGCTTCGCCTCGCGCCGAATCATCCCTAAGACCAACCCTACATGCCGAACCACCCAACACCGGTCCAATCCCATCTCCCCTGCATGCCGAACCACCTCCACTCCAACAACTACCGGACCAACCAACCCACCGAGCCAACCCCACACCGAACCAACATGGCTCCCAACTACTGTCGGTCCAAGCCTCTTCGATCTCACCACCGGACCAGCACTCTCCTGACCATCTCCATCTTCCACTACCGAACCAACCTGAAGAAGGCATTCCGGATCAACTTTACCGGACCAGGTTGCAGCAGTCCAGGCCCGTCAGCGGCTATATACATCCAAGACTCCTGCCCCCAACCTCACTCCATAAATAGAGGGGTAGGGGTACAACAATGGCAGACAAGTTTGAGAGCTCAAGCACGGAAGGAACTTTCAAACAACTTTCATATACTTGTATACAAAGCTTTGTACTTGTAATCTGAAAGAAAAGAGAGAAAATAACATATAAAGTGGACGTAGGCACGTTCTGGCCGAACCACTATAAATCTGCGTGTCTTTTTACAATTTAGCACCTGTTTTTTTTACTTATTTGCATAACTCACCCAAATTACTAAGAACAACATAAAATCAACTAAATCATACGACTTTGAGGTGTTTGTCCATTTTTTGCGCAAACATTTTTGGTGCTTTCACTGAGAGCTTGGAACTCGAAGCTTCAGCTTCCCTCATTCAACCTTCTTTCCCAATAGCACCCTTCATTGCCTAGGAAACATGACTTCCAGGCTGAGAAAAGACGCCAACAAGGGAAAGAACGTTGCAACCAGCAGCGCTTCAGATCCAGTGGATCCAGATCAAGAGAACCAACCCACTACGACAGCAGTGCCAAATGTAGATCAGGCAATTCCGACAGCCCCTGCCGCGGAACAACCAGCAGTAATCACTATGGCAGATCTAGACAGAGTTGTGGTTGAAGTGACTAATCGCTTCGCATCCCAACAAGAAGCTTTGGTGAACCAACTCATGTCACGCTTGAGGGATGCCGGAGAATCCAACCGCAACACTGAATCATGGGGTGAGTCTCAATCTGGAGGATCTCGGAGATAACAAAGGTCTTCCCTCTTTGAAGAAGCTATCAACAGGAACAACAATGATAGGGGCCACGCCCGGACTCAGCCCGAACTCCGACTCGAGGAAGCGCTTGGAACCGAACCCAATGGGGGAGGCACCCGGCGAGGGTCGGATGTAGCTGAGCCAGTCATGTCACCTAATCATAGAAACCCTGCTGAACGGAGCCGAGCTAGAACCCAGCCCGAAGTTGACCCCATGGAAATGCTCGAAACAGAACCCCACAGGGGAAGATCAAGGCAGGGGCCAACTGTAGCTGGTCCTAGCATGCATCCGAGCAGCCAAAGGCAGCCACTAGATAACGTCAGAAGTGATAGACTATACCATCCCTATAGGTCATCCGGACGAGATCGATCCCGCAGGGAAGAACCAAGCTCATTTTTATTCGCTCCAAATTCTGATGAAAGAATGGCACGATTATTCAGGGAATGCGTCCGACGGGAGCAAAGGGATCGAGGGATAGGCGCTAGGGTAACCAGCCCTTTCACCCGCGACATCGAAATCACCATCACCCCTCGAGAATGGAAAATGCCGACGATGGAACCGTACAAGGGAACTTCCGACCCCGTTGTACACTTGCAGAGATACACACAGCACATGCTCATGAGCGGAGCAACGGAAGGAGTGTTATGTAAATGCTTTCCACTATTCCTAGCAGACCTAGCTACCTCTTGGTTCTGCCATCTACCCCAAGGGTCCATCAGCTCATGGGAGATGTTGAAAGAAAAGTTCATTAGCCAGTTCCGCATTCATGTGGAACAACCCAAGGATGCTTATTCTCTATCTACTGTCAAACAAAAATCCGAAGAGACACTACAGCAATACCTAACCCGGTTCAATGCCGCAGCGGCAGCAGTTCAAGATGCCGATGAGAAACTCACCCTAATGGCCCTCTGTAGTGGTGTGCACCCAGACACCAAGTTTGCTAGAAGACTAACTAAAGAAAAACCAGCTACCTTGCCCGATTTCTTCCATGAAGCTGGGAAGTACATGAGACTCGAAGAGGCTGCCGTTGAAAGGCAGACAGGACCACAGACTAAGACGGCTCATGGAAACGCCCCCGTCGCAGCAAAGGACGTTCGGAGAAACGACTCCAGAGACAATGCAGGGGGCAAGAAGGGAGAAAAGCGCTTGTACCGACCAGGACCGAGATTTGACGCTTACACTCCCTTGAATGAAATAGTCGAGAACATCTTCTTGGCCACCCAGGACGAACTTACATACCAGCGCCCCCCGTACAAGAAAGAGTCAGATCGCGCAATCCAGTCCGGAAAATTCTGCCGTTTCCACGAGTCTCATGGGCACGATACCAATGAGTGCCGCCATGTCCGAGACCTAATTGAAGAACACATCAGGAGAAAGAGGCTGGAACGCTATGTAAAGGGCCAGGACAGGACTCCAGCTCCCGCCAAGGAAAACCCAGGGCAGCTCCACCCAGAAACAGGCGGAGGAAACCGCAACACCAGCGGTTCCAACCGAGAGAAGATAGTAGTTCATACAATATCTGGGGGGCCACACATCGCCGACAAGAGCTGGGCAGAAATGCAAAGATATGGAAATTCACTTAGAAGCGAGGGGGACTGCGTCAATTCTGTTATGGAAGAACGCCACCCTAAGCGAAAGGAAAATAATGACATCACGTTCAGTGGGCACAACCTAGAAGGAAGGCAATACCCTCATATGGATCCTATGGTCATCTCTGCCTGGTTCGGCCCAGCTGAAGTTTTTCGAATCCTAGTAGACACTGGAAGCTCAGTGAATATCCTGTTCAAGCATGCTTTCGACAAAATGAAGCTGTTAATGAAGGACGTGTCTCCCTGTAACAAACCGCTACACGGTTTCACTGGAGAAGCAAAGATGCCCCTCGGACAATTGGATCTCTTTGTTGAATTGGGAAGTCATCCCCGCTCCGCCGTTCGGAAACAAACATTCGTGCTAATAGACAACCACTCGGCCTACAATGCCTTTCTAGGAAGATCAGCCTTGTCCGACTTCCAAATTGTCCTTGCCCCATGGTGCCTGAAGATGAAGTTTCCAACGGAGTGGGAGAGGTAGAAGGGGATCAAGACGCCGCTCGGGACTGCTATGTAACCGAACTTTGCAATAATCGCAGGAGAGATAAAGGAAAAAATGCAGAGACTATTCTCTGTATGAAAAGCTTGGAAGCATAGCAACTAAAGAAAGCCCCTCCTCTTCGGTATACCAGTGATCCTTTCAATGAATTAGACCCCAGGGACAAAGAGGAGGAGGCCACCGCCGAGCCTGCAGAGGCTATGGAATTCGTATATGTAGACAAACACGACCCAAGTAAAATGCTGAGAGTCGGATCTCAGTTAAAAAGAGAATTAAAGAATCAACTCATTGATTTTCTTCGCCACAACATGGATGTATTTGCATGGACGCACGCTGATATGACTGGAATCTCCCCGGACATAGCATGCCACGCACTAAACATCGATCCTACCAAGGTATCGGTAAAGCAAAAGAAGAGAAGTATGGGGGCAGAACGATCAGCCGCCCTCGAGGAAGAAGTAAAGAACTTACTTGCCAATGACTTCATACGCGAAGCCATCTACCCGGAATGGATCGCCAACCCGGTACTGGTAAAGAAAGCTAATGGGAAGTGGCGAACATGCATCGATTTCTCCAACTTAAATGACGCTTGCCTGAAAGACTGCTTCCCACTCTCCCGAATCGACCAACTCGTGGACAGCACTGCCGGACACGAACTTTTATCCTTTATGGACGCATACTCAGGATATAACCAGATCCCTATGCACGCCCCCGATCAAGACCACACTAGCTTCATCACTGACCGAGGATTGTACTGCTACAAGGTAATGCCGTTTGGACTTAAAAACGCCGGAGCTACTTATCAGCGCCTCGTCAACAAGATGTTTGCAGAACTGATAGGACGAACTATGGAAGTTTATGTGGATGACATGCTGGTAAAATCGAGGAAAGCCAACGACCATATAAACCACTTGGACGAGATGTTTCAAGTACTTCGCCAATATGGAATGAAGCTGAACCCTCTAAAGTGCTCCTTCGGAGTGTCATCAGGAAAGTTCTTGGGATTCATCGTCCATGCCAGACGGATCGAAGCAAACCCCGAGCAAGTCCGAGCCTTGCAAGATATCAAGATACCATCCACTCGAAAAGAGATGCAAAGCCTAAACGGGAAGGTGGCCGCCCTAAGCCGGTTCATCTCTAAAGGAACTGACAAATGCATTCCTTTCTTCGAAGCCCTAAAGAAAGACAAAGGAAAATTTGAATGGACCGATGAGTGTTCAGCAGCTTTCCTTAACCTAATCGAACACCTCCAGCGGCCACCAGTACTCTCAACTCCTAATGAACGCGAAGAACTATACCTATACCTTGCTGTGTCACCACATGCCCTAAGCGCCGCGTTGGTGAGAGAAGACAACCGCACGCAACGACCCGTATACTTCGTGAGTAAGAGGTTTACGGGGGCAGAAGCCAGATATCCTAAACTTGAGAAGCTAGCATACTGCTTAATAATCACGTCACGGAAACTGCGAAACTACTTCCAGTCTCATTCCATCCGAGTTCTAACCGATCAACCACTAAGGCAAGTACTTCATCGTCCCGATACTTCTGGGCGGTTACTTAAATGGTGCATTGAATTGAGTCAATATGATATCACCTACCATCCCCGCACCGCCATCAAGGGACAAGCTATGGCCGATTTCATTGCCGAATTCACCACCGGTGAAGGTAGGGAGCAATCCGAGGTGTCAGAAGACGTCAAATGGAATCTCTTTGTGGATGGAGCATCGAACGAACAAGGCTCAGGGGCAGGCGTTGTGATCATCACTCCCAGGGGAAGAAAGCTGCGTTATGCACTAAGGCTGGAATTCGCTGCCACCAACAATGCTGCCGAATATGAAGCAGTAATAGCCGGATTAGAGCTCGCCCTGAAGATCGGAGTCAGTTCCTTATGTCTTCACAGTGATTCGCAACTCATCGTAAATCAAATATTAGGGGAGTTCCAGACTCGAGGAGAGCGGCTCACGGCATATCTGAAAAAGACCAAGCGGCTGCTCAATCAATTGGATCACTACTCGATCAAACACATTCCTCGAGAAGAAAATCAAGAGGCCGACGAGCTAGCAAAGCAAGCTAGCATGGGAGATGATACCACTTCTGGAACGATAACTGTCTCAAGGCTACTAACCCCGAGTTTCTAGCAAGTAAATCTGATAGCTGCAACCGAAGAAGAAACATGGATGACCCCTATCCGAGAATACTTACAAAACGGCACCCTACCCGACGGGCGAGATGAAATTACGAAAATTCTAAGGAAAGCCTCCCGCTACACAATGCAAGAAGGCATCCTCTATCGGCGCGACTTCTCTAACCCCTTATTGAGGTGCGTTGCTGGAAGAGAAGCCAGGGAAATTCTATCCAATATCCATCAGGGAAGTTGTGAAGACCACACCGGAGGGCAGACCCTAGCAAAAAAGATACTCCGATATGGGTATTTCTGGCCCACTTTAAACAAAGATGCCTTGGACTTCGTCAAGAGATGCGACAGATGTCAGAAATTTGCCAAGATTCCTCGACTACCCACAAATGAGATTACTCAAATGACCAGCCCTTGGCCCTTCGCAGTATGGGGAATTGACTTGATTGGCGAACTGCCAACGGGCCGAGGCGGAGCCAAATATGCTATAGTGGCAGTTGACTATTTCACCAAATGGGTGGAGGCGGAACCTCTAAATAAAATATCTTCGGCAAAAGTTATCAACTTCTTGATCAAAAATATTCTGTGCAGGTACGGAGTCCCACTCAAGATCATATCAGACAACGGACTTCAATTTGACAGCGAAGAATTCGCCAACTGGTGCCAAGAGCACGGAATTCACAAAAGCTTCTCATCCGTGGCTTATCCCCTGGCAAACGGCCAAGTCGAAGTTGTCAACAAGATCCTCAAAACCTTAATCAAGAAGAAACTTGAAAAGTCGAAAGGTGCTTGGGTGGACGAACTTCCTACGGCACTTTGGGCCTATCGCACATCTTACAGAACTTCAACAGGGCATACTCCCTTCTCTTTGGCATACGGATCGAAGGCTATGCTCCCAGTTGAAACTATAGTGCCCTCTCACCGTAGGATCCACCACAACCCGGAAGAGAACGAAGAGCTCCTCCTCATGTCTTTGGATCTGATTGAGGAGAGAAGAAATGACGCAGCACTCAAAGCAGCAGCTCACAAACAAAAAGTGGCAGCACTATACAACTCCAAAGTCAAACATCGCAGCTTACAAGAAGGAGATCTTGTCCTCAAGCGAATCTTTTCGCGCCCCGGGGCACTGGACCCCATCTGGGACGGACCATATGTAATTCATAAAGATCTCCACAACGAAGCTTATATTTTGTCAACAGTGGACGGAGAGGTGTTCCAGAGGGCATGGAACATCCGACACCTCCGTCGATAATTTTCTTAACTTGTACTGCCCATATGAAGTGAATTAACAAAGAGAATCAGTGGACGTAGGCATTTTCGTGCCGAACCACTTTAAAGAACTTGGCTCTTGTTAATTTATTCCTTTATATCTTGGCTACTTGTTAAGCTTTATTCTTTGCTGTTGAACAAAATCCTTTGCAGATGACATTTCAATTCAGAGCTTCACAACACAACTCCACCTGGACAAAATCTAACAGGTACGCTACGATCCTACGCCCTCGCCAGTGAGACACTTTGCTCCGGTATCCCTCTACCGCGAGTTAACTCATTGTTTGCCTCGGCCCTTAAAGCCGACTGTAATAAGCCGAGTATAAGCCATCGAGAAGGCCGATTATGCCATGGCAGCTCATTACAGCGATTCGGATCGCCGGCAACTGTGAACCGATCATAAGCCCCAACATAAGGTGTGGCCAGCTAGGGGCAGTTCATAGTTGACGATCGGCCCCCACGCTAGCCGGCCACAGTAAATCGAATAATACCCGCGATTACGGGCCATAATGGCCCGGGTAGTTACTGTGCGCGATCGGCTCCGATGTGTCTTAAGTGCAGCTGTGGTAAAAAAGAAAACTCCCCGCAGAGGCGTAAGATGGGTGACAAATGTCTCCAAGACCCACAGCTAGGGAAAGTGACTACAAAACCCGTTTGCCACGAACTTAAGCACATCGACGGCCTTCCGTGACTGGAAGTTTTACTTTTCCTATATTTCTATTTCATTTAAAACTTTTCTCCTATTCTCCATAACGGTGCTTGAAAGTACAGGACATGAAATAGGGAATGCTCGCTAATGGGAACAGAAACTTACAATCGGATGACGAGACACTCAACAGCAGTCCGTGCTTAGTCTTACAGGGCGCACAAAGTTGCCGTCCACAGCCGAAACATGAAGGGCGGTACCTTCTACTTTTATACATTAATGCATAGCTGCAGTTCATATTCACACATCACATTTACGTTGCAAAGTGAGAAAATTATACTTTAAGCAAAAAACTTGGCATCAAGCACAGTCAAGTCACTAGCAACATGCATAGTTACATCACTTACACAACATAACAAAATAACGATAATATCCAACATAAAGGAATCATCTTATGTTATGAAATTACATAAAGTCATTCATCATAAACAATATTATTACAGTCACATCAATTCCTTGGACTAACATAAACAGTGATAAAAGGAAATCAAAAGGTGACCGAATCTGGACAAGGAACCAGCTGCGTCCGCACCTCACCCTCATCCTACCAACTCTCCAAGCCTACTTAGCCGCAGGGTCGGAGCTCCCAGCATGCTTATCAGAGGTCCCACCTGTCCAATTCAGAAGAGGAATCCGTTAAACTAACAACGAACGATCAAGATGAAAAACTAAAATAGGGAGAACTCACCAGCACCCGCTTCTTGGTCCTCATCCCCCAACTGCACACCGGCTTCCTCCGCAGCAAATAGCTGCATCCCCTCCTTCACCGCTACCTTCTCCTCCTTCGAGAACTGGGCGGTTACCATGTCCATCCTGAATGCCGCTCCACCTTCCTTATCCGCATCGGCCTTGGCCTCCTCCAAAGCCCGGAGATATATCATAGCCATGACCTGGGGATAGTCATCCATCCAGGATAGATTACCCTGCTTCCAGGTACGGAAGTACATATCCTGCAACATCTCATCCATCATCCCCTCATTCTCCTCAAACTCCCTCACCCGGGCCTCGGAGGACAACAACTTGGCGACGCAACATCCCTCTCCGATCGATATCTCAAGCGGTCAGCCTGGAGAGACCTCTTCATTTCCTCCATCTCTTCTTTTAGCCTGGCCTGAGCAAGCTCTGCGGCCTCAAGCCTCCCGGATATCTCCTCTACTTGCTCGAGATCCGCCCTCCGAACCTCGTCCACCATAGCAATGGCTATGTCAATCCGCTCCTTGCAGGCGGCCTCCACCTTTCGCAACTCAGCCTTGCTAGCCTCCTCCATGATTTTCTTTAGCCGTCGGGTGGCCGCCTAATGCTGGGATATCTGGATAGCCTGATCGGCAAGCTGCTTGGCCTGATCAGAAACCTGTAGCCGCAATCAGATGTTAGCACTTCCGATTTCCTCCCCAGCCCTGGCCAGTCGGGCATGATGCTCCATTAACCTCTTGGTTTCCTCGGCCACCCGATCAATACTTGCCTTGGCCTCGTTCCCCATGGTCACAATCCGAGTAGTAAGCAAATCAAGGTCTAATGACTTAGCCTCATCAAGCACCCGTACCATGGGATTGCGGGGAAGAAGATGCTCACCCGTGACCTCGTCAAAAGAGATATCCTGAAAACTCGGGTCCAGATCCGGGTGGCCGGCAAAGGGGTTGCGATCCAAACCAGGACGGTCTATCGGAGTAACGGTTGGATTTTCGGACAGATTGGGGGAAGGCATAAACTCAGTATCCTCTTCAGTAATGTCATGGATGGGCTGGACAGGGGGCTGGGGGCCAAGAGAAGGTTCAAACGAAGATCGGCCCCTCTTCCTCTTTTGCATATCTTCCTCAATGACTCCAAGAAGAGGGCGATATCTAACTGCATCCCCAGAACGGCTAGTTGGCGGCTTTGGTTTGGCAGAAGCTTTGAGTAGCTTATACTGTTCGAGGCGGTGCCGGATATCTAATGACTTGGCCGCCTTAGCTGCTCCTGGAATAAAAACCAAGTGTTACGAACATGCAATGATCCATAATTCAAGAAATATGTTAAGATAAAAAAAAGTGAGAAGGCACATCTATTATACAAACCCTGCGGAGGAGTAGGATACTGCAATAAGTCCTGAATCTCATTCCAGGATGGAAGTGAACCATAAAATATTCCTAAGTCCCTATCGTAAATGGAGTCTGCAGAAGTCAAAAGATCACCTTGAATCACTGGAGTCGCCCTAGCTGAAGAACTCTTAGAGAATGGATCAGCGCCAGCCCCAGCCTTGTCAGCCTCCTTTGCCTTCTCAACCAAAATCGATCCTTCCTCCGACTCCCCAAAAGCTTGACGGAAAGCATCGTCCGTCCACTCATGAATCTCTCCCGCTTGCCCGGAGGTTAAGGCACCAACGCCACTACCGCTCTGTCCATCTCCTCCTTCACCCTCACCTCTATCTTCCTGCACATCTTCCTCTCCCGGAGAAATTGGGCAAGTGCTAGGAGAGGGACCATCGGACTTCTTAAGCTTCTTACCTCCGACGACGGGAGGCTTTGTAAAAGGTTCCCTCTTGCCACTTTTCACCATGGCCCCTTCCTTGGCTTTGGCAGCCTTCTCCTCAGCCGTATCTCTCTGCTTAACCACGGACTGGTGTAGCAGGATCAAGTTGTGCTCCAGGAGAGTGGCATTCCTGATCAGGAAAGAAGCCGACCTGTCCCGTCCCGAAATGGCCTTTATTTTCATAGCCATCTGGACCAGAGAATCACTCTCTACGACTGCAAAGCCACCTGTCGCTAGCAAGAAATAGAAGCATATCATAAGAAGCACTGCAGTCAGAATAAGGAAGTTGTAAATAAAGTTCAACTTACAGCCAGAAGTGAAGAGGCGGAAGGAGACAGAATCGTCCTTGATAAAAAACCATTCTTTCTTAAACATAGTGAACTTTGAGTATAAGTCCAAGACCGGTTTGAAGGGCACGGCCGCTTCCAAACTAACATACGGAGACCCCTTCTTGTAACCCCTCAAGTTATATAGATACCGATTCTCCCGGTTGGAAGGGGGGCGCCCGTACCTTCTCTGGAAAATAATGTATAAGCACACCAAGATGGCATAGGAATTGGGTTGAAGCCGGAAGGGAGCCACCTTCAGATAAGTGATGAAGCTGACTATCCAGGTATTAATGGGAGGAATGGCCCCACACATGCAGTGGTACCTACTATACGCAAAATATCCTTCAGGGGGATTGTACGGCATCACTCCGTCTCCCGGCAACAGCATACGAGCCCTGTCAATCCCGAAGGAGCGAGAGATGACATCAAGCTGCTCCTCCCTGAGGGAGCTGGGAAAGCAGTCGGACGGAGAGTTCGGAAGCTCCTGGGGGCCATACCCATCTACTAGCGACCTCGGGGCAGGTCCATGTCGTTCCGATCCTGGCTGGGCTGGGGGCATGGAGGAGGACTCTCCTTCGCCCCCGGACTTCCGTTTATCTGATCGAGTTTCTGCTTTGCGAGACATTATCTGCAAATACCAAAAAAACGAGTTAGAACAAGAAGTACAGAGATATAAGCAAACAAGTGTATAAAGCGAGCCAGCATATATAAATCTAGAGTTTCACTAATAGTTCAAGTATAAAAGTCCATTCGGCAAGGGACTCATTCAACACTCAGAATTCCCAATCTCATTTGGTAATACATCCCAGAGCTCATTCGGCAGTACACATTCGGCATTAAACGTCTCTTAACACATCCGGTATTAAGTTCATTCGGTAATCAGCATCACCAAGGTCATTCGGCAATAACATTCGGTAGTTTAAAAACACCGGAATCATCCGGCAATTACCTGGTCCAGTTGTCAAAAGGTTTCAGCAATATAAGTTGATTCGGCAGAAATCTGTCTCGGTTCTCCCAATTCAGTAAGGAGTAATGAAGGGGTGTAGCCCCTATTTATAGGCAGATATAGGATACCGAACCAAATGGTTTGGCACTCAGGGACCGAATGGAAACAGCTAAAACAAAGTGCGACACATACAGGCATGTGCCCCACTTTGGGGGACAAATGTTAGGCAAACCCTGCATGCCGAACCATCCAACACCAAACCAGGCTTCGCCTCGCGCCGAATCATCCCTAAGACCAACCCTACATGCCGAACCACCCAACACCGGTCCAATCCCATCTCCCCTGCATGCCGAACCACTGCCACTCCAACAACTACCGGACCAACCAACTACCGGACCAACCAACCCACCGAGCCAACCCCACACCGAACCAACATGGCTCCCAACTACTGCCGGTCCAAGCCTCTTCTATCTCACCACCGGACCAGCACTCTCCTGACCATCTCCATCTTCCACTACCGAACCAACCTGAAGAAGGCATTCCGGATCAACTTTACCGGACCAGGTTGCAGCAGTCCAGGCCCGTCAGCGGCTATATACATCCAAGACCCCTGCCCCCAACCTCACTCTATAAATAGAGGGGTAGGGGTACAATAATGGCAGACAAGTTTGAGAGCTCAAGCACGGCAGGAACTTTCAAACAACTTTCATATACTTGTATACAAAGCTTTGTACTTGTAATCTGAAAGAAAAGAGAGAAAATAACATATAAAGTGGACGTAGGCACGTTCTGGCCGAACCACTATAAATCTGCGGGTCTTTTTACAATTTAGCTCCTGTTTTTTTTACTTATTTGCATAACTCACCCAAATTACTAAGAACAACATAAAATCAACTAAATCATACGACTTTGAGGTGTTTGTCCATTTTTTGCGCAAACACCAACCCATGTAATCGATAGTCTGTGATTGTATTTGTAAAAATTACAAACTTTTCAATTTTTTTAATATTTAAATTACCTTCTGTGATTACGTTAACAATTCATTCTCCTCTTCAAAATCCATCAACTAGTAGTGAAAAATTTGTAAACAATAACACTTCATAAGTGAACATAAGAATGAAGAAAAAGAAAATAATTTCCAACTTAAAAGGATGTTCATCATGTTTTTAGAAAGCGCATGCATACCACAGCACATGGGTGTTCTTGCAATACAACATGGCTAGCGCGTGACATACAATCTATGTCTATCTTAAACATAATGACGTATTTTTTGTATATATTATATATGCTAATATAATTTGCGTCAAGTATACTATTGTAGTGTTCGACCATCGTACGTAATTTTTAAAACCAGTAATTGGCAGTCAATGAGTCACTTGAACAATATAACTCTACCATGGATTCGCATGAACATGAATTTTTAGTTTATTTAATTTTAAAGGAGGAGAAAATGAAAAGGTTGGCCAAACTATAGATAGGTTAAGAATTTAAGGCTTCATTTTAGAATTATTTTCAATTTTCAATTTTTAACATTTTCTAAAAATGTGTTCGGTTTAGTCTGTTTTCTAAAAAAAATAGAAAACAATAAACGTGGTTTTGTTTATTTCAAAATCATTCCCAAACGAAAAATAGAAAATTTTCTACATAGAAAGTATCTTATGAGTTTCTGACTCATTGTTATTAGCATGTATTTTCTAAAACGACTATTCTAACTTATGGGTATATGCATAGAGTTTTTTTTATAGTAAAACTATTTTCTAATGTATATTATGAAAGAAGAGGAGATTTTTAATTGCAGCAAATTATTGTCAAGGATAAAATTTCTCAGCATTTTAACCTTAAGGATAGACCTTCAGTATTTTACCCTGAATGACAACTTTCTTTAGGTATAAGGTTTTAGTTATTGATAGCAGTTTTTAGGTATCAGTTTGTAGTTATCGGTAGCAGTTTTTAGGTATCAACTTTTAGTCCGGTAGCAGTTTTGAATGAATGTTTGTCCTTATGAATAATTTTGGAAGAATGTTTGTCCTTATGAATAATTTTAAGAGAATATTTGTCCTTGTGGTAAAAATATTGAGATCGCATCCTTGAGCTAAAAAATATACAAATTTTTGTCCTTTAAATTAATTCCCCCTTCAAATTGTTAAAATAGGAAATTTTTCACAAGGACAATTTTTGGGGCTTTTTTTTGGCTGTAGGACAGTCTGTTAATAATTTTCTCACGAGGACACACGCACGTATTTTCCTTCCAGCCCACTTTCGCGCGCTTCTTCTTCTTCTTCCTTTCATCAAATTTTTATGTCGCGATTCAATATCTCTCACAATCAAAATACCGATCAACCTTGTTCGGTCATTTCAATTTCGTTCTTCTGAAAATTGTAGTTCATCTATCATATTTTTCTCATGCGCGTTTGTCGATCTCGTTCTTTTCATATTTCTACTTTGATCTCGTTTTTCTTCAAAGTTTTGATATAAATTATTTTGGCTTGTATATAAAATTGTGATAGAGTGGAAAAGTATCATATTTTAGGTTCTGTTTATGCGTATCATTTTTATTTTTTCTTAGTATCATTTTTTTTATTATCAGTAACTAGATATCAGTTTTGTACACGGTAGGTATCAGTTTTGTGAAATGGAAAAATTAATGTTCGAAATTGAATTTATTTTTACTAATGTTTTTTTTTTGGCAGTGGTGATAACAGTCTTCTTTATCTATTTGTGTTGAATAATAATGCTTTTAGCACTCGATCGTCTATCGATTTCTCTTTGTATGATTTGAAGAATGAGATATGTCGATATTGGTCTCAATTAACTCCTTCTATTCATATTTCTTATGTACTTGAGGACAAATCTATTATGGTTGACACTAATTCTGATATTCAGAGTATAATTTCTTTTCAGTTATACAAGAATTGTTCTTTTTATGGTTTTACTGTTAAGGTTAAGGGTTCTGAATTGGGATATGTTGATGGTGCTTCTATTTCAAGTTCATCTAATGTTCGTGCTTCTTCATCTTCTACTTGATTTGTCTGTTCAAATGTTGCTGTTAGTGGTAAAAGTTATTTAAACGATATGTTGAGGAGAGGATCATCATCCTATTATTTCAAAATAAAGACAACAAGTTATTTGCGAAACAAATTATGTTGAAACATAACAATAGGTTGGGTATTAGATGTAGTTAAATATCTTCAGTCAAATATGTAACGATATCAAGTTTGCAGTAAATAGGTATCAGTTTGCAGTAAATAGGTATCAGTTTGCAGTAAATAGGTATCAGTTTTTACTAAGTAGGTATCATTTTATTTTCACGTAGGTATCAGTTTTTTGTAAGTGAGTATCATTTTTTTGTAACTAGATATCTGTTTTTTGGAAGTATCAGATTTCAAATAAATGATACTGACTATTATTTGTTGTAAGTAGGTATTAGTTTGTTTTAATTATCAGCTTTTTCTTCTGCCAAATGATTTATATGTATTAGTTTTGTAACATTTATTGTGTAATAAAGTTATAATGTTTCTAATTTTACCGAATTGAGTTATTTTTCTTTTGATTCTTCATTTGCAACTTTTTTCTCTTCTTCTTTTTGATATTTTTTCTGTTTAACCTTTTTGATAATATTAACATATAACTAATAGTATGAAATTGTTACTATTAGTTTTATATTTTTGCAATTTCAGTTACATCGGTTTCTGTTTGAATTTTATTTTGAATCATTTTTTTATTTCTTCCTTTTGTTCTTGTTCTCTTTTTTGCATATTTTCTTCATTCTCTACAACTATTTGTTGCTGCATGTTCTTTTCTTTTTTCTGTGCAAAAATATTCAATGTTACTATAATAAAACTATGCTAACTTGTTATACTTGATTTTATAGTATCAGTTACCTTCTCTGGTATACTTTCTCTTATTTATGGTATGCTTTCAATTGTTGTATCTTTTTCATGTATTCTTTTTGTTCTTTTTTCTCTATTCTGCTTTTCATCTTCTACTTATGTAGGATTTCTAAGTTTTAACTTGCTGTTTTTTGCCTTTATTGTCTTTGCTATCATTTTCACTCGAGGTAGGTTTTCCTCTTCTATTATTACGTTTTCTTTTTGAATATCTAATGTTGGAAATGATCCAACATTTCAATTTTCACATTGTTGCTTCACTTTCGACGTAGCTAGGGTTTCTTTGATTGTCGGTTGTTGTGCTCGTTGTTTGTCTACTGTCGATTGTTGTAGTTTTATTGAAGATGTAGATTTGCTTCTAGTTTGTGGTGCCATTATTTTTCGAGAAAAATTTCGTCAGACTCTGAGTGAAAGCAAGGAGGAGGAAGACGAACGTAATTCCTTATTTTGTTTCAAATTTTATCTGGGCTTTGGGCTTTAGGCTTTGTCCTTACGGTAAAAACTTTGTGCGTGTGTCCTTGTGGGTAATTATTTATTTTAATTTGTCCTTTAAAAAAAATTGCCCTTGTTAAAATTTGCAACAAAAATATTTCAAATTCACTAAAAAAGACAACTAATAGTAAATGAAATGATAAAAATTCCAATATTCGGTGGAATGACTTAAATAACAAACACAAACAAAAACAATGCTTTTTCTCGTACATAAAAAGCAATATAAATAATATATCTAAAAAGACAATGAATTTTTTTCTTATACGAAGAGCAATATTAAAAAAGATATAACTAAAAAGAAAGATGTAATTAAACAACGAATGTTCATAGCAGCTTTTGCCATGCAAAATGGATATGATCCAAACAAAGAGTAGATGTTTATGAAGGAATAAAAATGAAATCCACACTAGATATAACAACGGGACGTCCTATGAGTTCAAACAACACCATAAATCATCAAACAAAATAACTCATGTGAACAGACTAAATATAATCTTTACTAATGGATTTTTTTTGGGTTTTGGGCTTGCTTTCCAAGCTTACTAAGCATGTAGGCCCTTTCCAAACTAATTACAAAAATAGCACACTTTTGATCAACTTAGCGCCGTACAGGATGCCATTTGAAAGCACCCTTTATTTCCTACATCTTTTAAAATAGCAACCCTACCTCCCCTCCCTCCCTGTTCACAATGCTTCCTTTCTTAATTTTGATGACATGGCTATATATTTATATAAATATTGCACATTTATATTCTTTGCACAGTATTACAAAGCCAAAGATGACTAGCTGTTATGATTAAGGCATTGAAGGTTAAGTATCAACAATCGTCGTCCTAGTAAATCTAGAAAATGATGTACAATATCATTTGATGATTTACAAACACTTATGAAAATACTTCTGTAGATCAAAACAAAAATATCAAACTCATAATTATCTTTGAAAATCCACAGATGTCGGATGTCTGAAATTATCACAAACGTTTGAATAATACTAATAGCAGTTACACATTTTCAGAGTCCGACGTCTGAGCTAATTTTTTCAGATGTCTAAATATAATAAAATTAGCCTAGAAACTTTAGAAATGAGATCCTATAAAAATTCAGATGTCTGAGCGATTTTTCTACACGTCTGAGCTAACTAAAATTTTTATTTACTAAAACCATTCAGCCATCTGATTGGTCTGGCCAGATGTCAAATGAGCGTATCGGACGTCTAACGGATCAATTAGATGTTTGAATCAAATCCTAATAATTTTTGTAAAACAAAGCCCAAATAATTAAACTAAATTAAAATTGAATGTTTTCTTCTATGGTTCGTGTTCATACGATCGACCCACAATATTCAGGCGTTTGTAACGACTTGAGAATTTTAACGTTTTAAATAACGTAATTAACTAAATTTTTCATGAAAATAAACAATTAAATTTTAGCAATAAAAATTTGATATTTGGTACATATCTATGGAAGCATACCAAGTGTCAGATTTTCATTAGAAAATGGTAAGTTGTTCAGTTGTGAAATTTCATTTTTAAATTTAAATTCAATTGAATTTGTTGAAAATAAAATATTTTTGAAACCTGAATATTTTTATATAATAAAATTATAAATCATTTTTTGAGTGAGCCGTCATAATTCGTTTCGCCAAACTTGGACTGCTCTAGCTTCATTTATATTATTTTCGATGTTTTAACAGCATTTTTGACAGCGAATATCAAGTTTTGATAGGTTGATCGTATTGCTCATATCTTTATACCATTTTGTTCGTCTATCTCTCAAATTTGTATTTCTAAATCTTCAAACTTGTTTGTACCACCCTCTCTATCAGCCGCCTACTTTTTCACCATGACCGAAAGCCACAACCCCATAGCAGCAGGGCCGCAACTCCCACCGTCACCAGCCCACTTGCCGTAAGCAACTTCTCTTCTCCGCCTTTCACCTCCCGTCACTGAAGCACTAATAGCTACCACCCTCCAGAACACGCACACCACTATCTCTCGCTTTCGCTTCCTTGACTGACAACAGCTACCGCCCAGTTAAATTATTTCTCCTCGTCCGTGCGTCGCAGCCGATCTCCCCGACCACATAGTAGGCCACACACACCATCCAGCCCGCCTTTACTCCACTGGACAGTGCCACACGCCAACAGCCTATGCAAAACCCAACCCCTACCATAGCCCGCTTCAACCAATGGCCGCACAATGCCTAACGGCCTGAACCCGACCACCCCACAACTAATGGCCGCATAACTCCTTCGCGCAAGCTTCGCCGCCTATGCTTCGACAACCATCACTGTTGCAGCTTCCTTTATCTGCTGCCAAGCCTCGTAGCTAATCATCCCCTCACTTCTTGAACCCGAACCCATCCATTATCATTGCAGCACCAAGTTGCCACGGCACTTCCCCAACAGCGAAGCTACTACATCTGCCCCTTTTGTTTTCCCAACCGAACCCTAAGCACATCCCCTTCTTCTCGTAGCATTAACCCGCCTCTCCTCTTCAAAAAACAATATATATAAAGTTTATATATATTTGTGAAGTTATTCATAACCTTTATGTTTGCTCGCTAGTAAGCAATTTTAACTAAGGTTTTGATTCTTAGTTGTAATTAGCCATAGGTCCAGGGTATTAATCGATGCAATTATTTTTTACAGGTCCTAAGTAAAGGTGTGTGTGTGTATATATATTGCTTGTGTGTGTATTATATATATTTGTTTCCATCAATCCCAAACTAGCTTTGATTGTTTTCATCGAATTACGTATTCAAGTTTCTAGCTTTGCCGCTATCCAGATCTACATCCGAGTTGTCGTATCTGCATCCGTGTGCATGTCCATGTCCGCTTGCATATTCTCATTATTTCTCTAACCTTGAAAGGTGGGCAATCACTCACGATTAATAATTTTAGGTTTAAGTAAATAAAACTCACTTGAATTGACCCTTGAAATGTTTGTTATAGCTAGGATTTTGTTTAGTTAATATACATATGATTTTATATGTTACTATGCTCACTTTGACATATATATCATGGTATGATGTGATGTTCATTTTGATGCATATGCTGATATGTTGCTTGGTATAATATTTATATTGACATCTATGATATGTTAATTTGTGATTTACAATTGCGAGTTCCTTATATGTTATGTTATTAATTATCCGTTTTCAATCGCTCTGCAAGTTACCTGTTAGATAGGAAATCACTATGGGTTGAATTGATACATACCCGAATGATCTTATTGATTAGGAAAAATCATTATGGATTGAATGATATATCCAAGCGATTTTATTAAATTTAAATTTTGATATTGCAGGTTAAAATGATATTCCCGTGAATATTGAATTATTGCGGATTGAAATGATAAATATCAATATCACTTAACCATAGGATAGAAAAATATATACGGACACCGTTAGTCTATTTAAAAAATGATTTCCAAAGTTATGAAAGGAAATAGATGGGTTTTAGTAAATATTGATTTTTAAAACATCATACATAGATATTTTAATTTTAATATGTGTTTAAATTTAGATTTTTTAAATTATATGTTTTGGAAATTTTAAAATTATATGTTAAATTTTGAAAAATAAATTATAAAATTTTACTTATAACTTTATTATTTTTATAGTAAATAATTAATATTTAAAATAGATTTAATAGAATTTTAATATAATAAAAATTAAATTTAACTAATATATATATATATATATATATATATGTTTTAAAACATTTATTTAGATTTATGTTATTATTTTAAAATAGATTTTTGTAATAACTTTAATAAATAAAGGTTGGAAAGATAAGCTAAAGTGAACTTGCAACTAAATTTGCTTGAGAATTGAATTTAAATAAAAATTGCTTTGAAAATTATTAATTTTGAGATTTTAAAGATATGATTTTTATAACTTGATAACTGGATTTTTGATTAAAGGCGATTAAATGAATATTTCAAATTTAAATAAAATTAAAATTGAATATTTAATATTGATTTAAATCTGTAATTTGAGATTTTATTTAAATGTTATTAAAAAGGATTAAGTGAATATTTTGGAATTTAAATAAAATTAAAGTTAAATTTTGAAATATAAATGAAATTTATCAAATTGAGCTAGTGTAAATGTTTGAATATTTAAACTTTGAAACCTATTAAATTGGAAATGGTTTAATTTTTCAATTCAAACCTGGAGTTGAAATCGATATGAATTATAATGGTTTAATGAGAATTTGAATCAAACATTTGATCTTTTTAATTGGAATCAATAAACTGAGATTGATTTAAATTTAAAGTTTTGGAACTGAAGTTGATTTGAATTGATTCGTAGAATTGGAAGAAACAATTTTAGTTTGAAACTATTTTCGATATAAACTATTTTAACATAAAACTATTATAATATATATAATTTTAAATTTATAAAGAAATTTAATGTACATATTTTAATACATAAACTATTTCTAATATCTAAATTATTTTAATCTACAACCTATTTTTAAATATAAACTATTTTAAATGTATAACTATTCCAATATGTAAACTACTTTTAATATTCAAGCGGTTTAAGTTGAAACTATTATGATTTAAAGTGAATAATGATTTTGAAAGTGAATATGATTTCGAGGTGATATGATTTTGAAATGAATATGATATTTTGATATAAAGTATGAACTGCTTGAAATGGAAATGATCATGGTGTGAAATAAGCGTTTGGTTGTTAAAAAGACTAAGATAAAATCTTATCATACTCTCTGCCAATACCGAAAACCACTTTAACAATAGTGTATGTGGTGGAGATTCCAGAACGAAGTAGGATCGTTTAACGGACATCTGTATGAGGTATGAACGCGGCCCTGACTCCCTGAGTCAGCTTGATATGGCTAAAGCAGAAGCTATACTGGGCCAAGTGGGGTCTCTCCTCCTATCAGACGCATTTCTTTGAAACCATTTTATTACTTCGTGATTTGATTGGGTCCACCTTTGATTTGGAAGTGTGTCTCGATGTGGGTGATAGTAGCTGCTATGCGTTACCACCGGTCCGGGAGTGCAAAACGGTAGTATCCTACTTTGGACATTGCCTCATGTGCCTTGTCGTATGCCTTATCGTGCCCATTACGAGTTTGGTTTGTGTTGTACACTATGGAGGCCCTCTGATAGCCCTCTAGTTTATAGAGGAATTACGGTACTTATAGACTATGGCATTTATATAAAATATGTTAAAAGGGATATGGGTAACGTCTTAACACTATTTTAATATTTTACTTTACTATAGGCATTATCTATGTGGCATATTGTACTATGTATGTGGATGGTTTAACAGATCCTTAAAGATAGGAATCCCAAACATCCTTTAAGTTATATTCCATTTCACTTGAGTTGATTTATTTGCATAAGAATGTTAATCCTGACTCGAGTGTTTTGTGTTTTGCTTTGCTCAGGACAGACTGAGTGTCATTGCATTTGAGAATCACCTTTAAATTTGGAGCTTTGCATGAAGATATGTCTCTTATCTATTTAGTTTTTCCGTTATTTCAATTGTTTCTAGTTGATATGTTCAGACTTGTCATTTGCTTATGTATTGAGATTTCTATGTATTGATTTCTGTTGTAGTTTGTTTTAAACTCTTATGTTTTGTAGTAGCTTCATGAACTATTATTTATCTATTTCGCAGCTTATTGTTATATTACTCTATGCCTGTGATTCTGTAATTAATTTATTTACTGTATATGCTAAGTTTTACCAAATATAAATTAATAATCTTTTGTTTTGAGCAATTCAAGTCTGACATGTGTGGATGATTGTCGATTTGAATGATTCATAATGACGGGTTGTTAGAGTTGGTTTCAGAGCTCTGATTTAGGAAAAACTTAGCATATGGAGTAAAAACTCATTAGAGATAAGGTAGTAATACCCTATAATGAGTAAAATTAATTACAAAATCATCTTTATTTGAGCTTGAAATTCTTAGTTAGGATTATTTTTTATTAGAATTTCTTTTGAATTTTGGATCTTTTTCTTTGTTTAGAAATCCATTCTTGTCTTTTCCTGTTTATGTTCATCTTGACTAGAGCATCCCATAGCTTTATTTCTGTTGATCTCTGCAATAAATTGGATCATATCTTACAACCTCAATTTACACTTTCATCCTTATGTGTGACTAATCTCATCGACGGTCCCTCCAACCTTAGTATGATTTGTAAAAGGGTGAAACTCATTTACAACATGTGTCGATTCACTGGAGATTTTTATGTCCTTAGTTTTGATGCATTTGATATTTTACTTGGGGGTGATTAATCAAATGGATATGATGTAGTCATCAATTACAAAGTCCAAACCACTTTTTTAGTAGATGACCAAGGTAATTCTCTTGTGATCGAATGTCGATTGCCTTAGGATTATGTAGGTAGTTTTATCTTTTCGCTTGATTCTCAGCCTAGTGATCTTGACTCCACCTCGATAGTCAGGGATATCCTGATGTTTTGGTGAAGTCACTTATCTACTTCCCAAGTGTGAAATTGAATTCCGCATCGATCTTATTCCTGGACCTCGTATCAATGATATGTCCGATCAGCTCGGAGCTAAAGTATTCTCTAAGTTTGATCTTACTACCGGTTTTCACCAGCTTCGTGTAGCCGAGGAGAGCATTCCTATGATAGCTTCCCGGATGGAGAATGGTTTGTATGAATGTTTAGTCATACTCTTTGGATTAACCAATGCTCCTGCCTTCATTGTCGATCCCATGAATCGCGTTTTCCACGATGTTCTCAACAAGTTTATCCTAGTTTTCATTAATGATATTCTCGTCTTTTCTAAGTTAGAGAAGGAACATGAATTTCGTTTGAGCTATGTTCTCCGGACCCTTAGGAGTCATCAGTTGAAAGCCAAATTTTCTATATGCCAATTCTTAAGGGATGAAATTCGATTCCTTGGGCACATTGTTTCTGAAAATGGATTTTCGTTGACCCAGTTAAGGTTGTCGCGACTAATATAAGTCTATCCATCTTTCATCTTTTGTAGTTTAATTATCTTATCTTCCTTTCGAGCCTATCTTTCCAGTTAGTATTCTCTTTGATTAAGGTTCCTCTAAATGTGAATCTCTATCCTTATTCTAATATCCATTCTTGAATCATCTTATAAAAGAGCGTATTTGTAATTGATATAAAAAAGTTTTATATTGTGTTGTTTGAGTTGTTAAGTTTGAATTTTGTGTTTCGATTGATTCGTCTGGCCAATGCCTTTGATAGGAATTCCAAAACACTTTAACAAAGCAAACTGACACATTATTGTTTTCGAAATTGGTAAATGAAATAATTTTATGTATGATTATATTTATATATAAAAGTATAATTTTCTCAAATTAGATTGTTAAATGAATTGGTTGTTAAAATGATAGTACTAGATTATCATTTTTTTTGTCAACATTCTTAAACCATTAACTATTATTGCGTGATATAAGGAGATGAAATTTTTTTAACATGATTTATAAGTTTGATTTGCAAATGGTATAAATTTAAACTAAGGATTTGAGAATTTAATTTTTGGTGCTTTTCAAAATATGGTTTACAAAGTTTTGAATATATATTATTTGAAAGTATTTTCGAATGAAAATCGTTTCCAAATAATTTTAAAAGAAGTAAGTCAGTACTCTCCTCTTATGTCATCGGAAAATAATTTCGATGATAATTGCAGCATCATCGACATTCATTTTCAGTCTCGGAGTGGGATGACTACATAGTAGCTTTGTAACACTTTTGTTTTGGAAAATGGATTTGATTTGAATTTCTTGAGTATGGTTTGATATACAATATATATATGTATATATTTATATATATATATGTATATATTTATTTCAGAATGGTTCGACGTGAAACTGGAAATTTAACTCTTAATTTTTATGTTAAGTGATGGTTTTCAATTATTGAAATGAAGCAAATTTTTTGAATAACTAGAGTGTCTAAAATGAGAAATGAAATTGAAACAACTTGAAACAATTGAAGTAGGATAAAATTTATTTCTATAATACTCAATCGCATTCTAAAACATAAATAACTTACCTGAAATATTCAAAAAGTTAAAATGTTAATGTGAATAGCAATTAAAGGTTATACAAATGAAACTTAGGTAAAAAAAAAATTTCAAATTAAATCTTTATTTAATAGAAATGTTGTAAATAAAAAGTAAATTTGTATAGTGCTCAATTACATATGGAAATATTGATAAAAATTACCTAGAAAAGTTTGAACTTCAATGGGAACATACAATAATAAATGTAAGTAATAAGTTGTCCAAAAAATAAATAAAAAATTTAGGGGATTTATAAATAAAAACTGAGTGGTTATAATAAATGTTTATGTTAAGTGAAATAAACTGAATTAGAAAAGTGAATGCTATCTAAGTGAATAAGGCGAAAGATTTTTTTTGGGATATGAATATAAATTAATTGAAAGTGATTTAATTAGAATGATAAAAATAATGAATGTTAATTTATATGGTTTTGAATTAATTGTTGTAGCTGGAACTATGTATTTCGAATCTATCTTTCTATTTTGTTGCTTCTGTTCTCCTATCTCGTTCCTTTACGGGGATGAAATTTTTTGAGTATGGAGAGTGTAATGACCCTAGAATTTTCATGATTTAAATAACACAGTTAACTAAATTTTTCATGAAAATAAAAAAATTAAATTTTAGCAATGAAAATTGGATATTTGGTGCGCGTCCATTGAAGCGTAGCAAGTGTCAAATTTTCGTCCGAAAACATGTAAGTTGTTTAGTTGTGAAATTTCAGTTTTAAATTAAAATTCAACTAAATTTGTTGAAAATAAAATTCGAAACCTGAATATTTTTACATAATAAAATTGTGAATCATTTTTCGAGTGAGACATCATAACTCATTTCGCCAAATTTGGACTGCTCTAGGCCCGTTTATATTATTTTCGACGTTTTAGCAGTATTTTTGACAGCGAATATTGAGTTTTGATAGGTTGATCGTATCGCTCATATCTATGTACCATTCTATTCGTCTCGTCACGTTGATCTCCACAGTATATTCATTTGTACATTTTGGTGTCCAATACGTGGTGAAATCTGTGAAGTGATTCGCCATATCGGTACCCAAATTGGGACTTTTGGGTTTTGTGTCCTTTCGTTTGTTCCCCGAGACTTCCAATAGCCATTAGGCTATTATAACACCTAGAAATTTTATATTTGGCTACCACTATTCCTTATTTTCAATTTATTACATTCTGGTTCGCTCTATTTTCTTTCTCTCCCTTTCTCTTTGTTCATTTCTGTGCTTGCAAGGAGAAAAAAATAATATAAGTTCATTCATATATTGTTTTTTATATTGAGATAAACTTGCTCGTCACTCTCTTCGATTTGTATTTCTAAATCCTCAAACCTGTTTACTCGTACCACCCTCTCTCTCGACCGCCTACTTTTCCACCCATGACCAAAACCCACAACCCCATAGCAGTAGGGCCACAACTCCCACCGCCACCGGCCCACTGGCTGCAAGCAACTTTACCCTCCACCTTTCACCTCCCTTCACCGAAGCACTAACACCAACCACCCTCCAAAGCACGCACACCTCCATTTCCCACCTTCGCTTCCTTTACTGACAACAACCACCCAGTTCAATCATCTCTCCTCTTCCATGCACCGCAGCCAATCTCCCCGACCATGCAGTAGCCCATGCTCGCCACCCAGCCCGCCTTTACTCGACCTGACGGTGCCATACGCCAACATCCCATGCAAAACCCAACCCCCACCATATCCTGCTTCAACCAATGGCCACACAAAGCCTGACAGCCTGAACTCGACCACCCCATAACCAATGGCCACATAGCTCCTTCACGAAAGCTTCCCCGCATGTGCTACGACAATCATCAACGCCGCAACTTCCTTTATCTGCTGCCAAGCCTCGTAGTCAATCATCCCCTTACTTCCTTGAAGCCGAACGATTCCACCACCACTGCATCACCTAGTTGCCACATCAATTCCCTACCAGCGAAGCCACCGCCTTTACCCATATGCTTTCCAAGTCGAACCCTAGGCACATCACCTTCTTCTTGTAGGATCAGCCCTCCTCTCCTCTTTTAAAATATATATATATATATAATGTTGATATATATTTGTGAAGATGTTCATAACCTTTCTATTTGCTCATAGGTAAGCAATTTTAACTAAAGGTTTGATTCTTAGTTGTAATTAGCCATGGGCCGATGTATTGATCGAAGCTGTTATTATATACAGGTCCTAAGAAAAGGGGGGGTGTATATGTTGCATGTGTGTGTGTATATACATTTGTTTCCATCGATCTCAAGCTATCTTTGGTTGTGTTCATCGAATTAGCGTATTTAAGTTTCTAGCTCTGCCGCTATCCAAATCCACATCCGAATTGTCATGTCCATATCCGTGTGTGTGTCCATGTCTGCTTGCATATTCTAGTTGTTTCTTTATCCTCAAAAGGTAGGAAGTCACTCACGATTAACAATTTTATGTTTAAGTAAATAAAAATCACTTGAATTGACCCTTAAAATGTTTGTTATAGGTAGAATTTTTGTTTAGTTAATATACATATGATTTTATATGTTGCTATGCTCACGTTGACATATATACGATGATATGATGTGATGTTCATTTTGATGTATATGATGATATGTTGCTTTGTATAACATTTATATTGACATGTAAGATATGTTAATTTATGATTTACAATTGCGAGTTCCTTATATGCTATGTTGTTAATTATTTATTTTTAATCATTTTGCATGTTCCCTGTTAGAAAGAAAATCACTATGGGTTGAAATAATATATAATAGAACGATCTTATAGATTAGGGAAAATCGTTTTGGATTAAAATTATAAACCAAGCTATTTTGTTGAATTTTAATTTTGTGATTTCAGGTTGAAATAATATACTCTCATAAATATTAAATTATTGTGGAGTGAAATGATAAATATCCATATCACTTGACTATATGATAGAAAACTATATACGAACACTGTAGCACCCCACTTTTTTAGATAATTAAATAATCAAACAACGATAAACAGTGAAAATAAGAATTTGTGGCGTTGTCAGAATATAGCCTCGAAACTTATGCCATTGTGTTCATGGCGATTTTCTGATCAATTTTCATATATGACATGTCGAAATTCGAAGTAATATGAAAAAGATACGAGAAGAATAAGAAATCAGAAAAATGAAAAAAAAGAAAGGAACCCATACGTCGATCCACAAAGTGCATAGGTTGACCCTTAAAGTGCATGGGTCGACCCTTAATGTGCTTAGGACGACCCACATTTTTTTCTGGATGAGAATTCGTCCACGGACATGCCAAAGTTTTAAATTTTGGTTTTCGAGCGAAGTGAGGCCTTGTTTTCTGGATCCAACGATTTGCAGTGAGCCTATGACGTGGTTACACCAGATTCAATCCAAAAATCCGACGGTCTGAGATTCCCGAACTCTACTATAAATAGAATCCTAGGCTTAGCTATTTTCTCACAATCAGATTTTCTCCCATTTAGGTTCATTGCTTGAGGTTGAACCCCAAATAGAAAATATTTCTAGGGAGAATATCTTTTTAATAAAAATATTAGACGCCTTATAAGGGGATCAAGGAAGGTCATGGAGTAAAGCTAAGGACGACAAGTGAGTGGATTTGAATTATATAACTTTTATGTTTATGATATATAATATCATTAATTCTCGCTTGTGAAGGCACGCAAATCCGTACCCCTTTTGAGTTGGCAAAGTTCCACAACAATTCAGCCCAAAATGGAACAAATGTACAGTCTTCGGGTATAAAGAAGAAAGAGGTAGAAGAAGAAGAAAAGAAAACAACAATATAATCTCACATTTCGCAGCGGAACAAATATAATAGATAAATGAATATCTTTTAAACAAAGAACTATATCAGTTGTTACATTACATCAGATTACATTATCAGAGTGTTACAACAACGAACAGCGGAAAAGAATATAACATATACTAGTGATACGCTTCGCCATCCAACTTTCTCCTGATCTCCAAAGCATCTCTTAATCGACTTCGCTCCAGAATAATGATAACCTGACTCTAGGCTGCCCGTGTGGAAAATTATGGGGACCCAGAGTTTAGAAAGGGAACGATAAACTCCAGGTCAGCCGTGGGACTGGTGTGAGATCTTAAAAACAGTTATTTTCACAAAGAAAATAAAAGAAATCCGCTATGCTTTTTGAAAAATGAAACTACCATAAGGCCTCCCGCCACATACACAATGCAAATGCAGAATTGGAGGAGATTTCTCCTTATGTAATCAAACATGCTCAATACACAAAACCTTTTTAATATTATCATTAGTGCATAGTGCAGAAAACATTTCGAAAGTATAATATTAATCTTAGCCAGCATAGACATTTCGAACTATGCCTACAATAGCTACCATCTAAACAGTGGTGACCACCAAAAGTAAATGGCAGGTTATACAACTAAAACCATACGAAGCGCGTATTGGAGTTTGGATTTCCAACAAATGGTCAGGCTAAGGAACTTCCTACTGCCGTATGGGTACGCCTATGGAGGGACGTCTCGAGAACCTACCCGGATCTCTACCAACACAAGGCCGGGTTACCTCTGTAACTAGGTAACTAGTACACGAGTAAGCCATCCCTCGGTCGTTTGCGACCTTTATCCGAGGTTCCTCAACTACAAAGCAACAACCACAAAGAGTAATAGATTTGCAGCAACCACATAGGTTAAATATCTGGACTCCATACCATGATACCACCCTTTTCGAGGAGGAACTGACATACCCTAAAGGGCGCGACCCTCATAACCTTGTCGCATCTTTCCTGCTTCGACCATTTCCAGGGTGTGAGGTCCGACGAAGTCTCGTCTACAAAGCTACACTTTTCACAAAGTCATGGTTTGATCAACAAATGATCAGCAACACTTCGTATGCCACATTACCAGTTTGGGAATATATCACTAGCAACCATCAACTACATGACCTCTGAGCTCGTACGTCTCAGAGAAGGGTGTTAAGCTAAGAGAATAAATTCTCCGCCACCAACAGAAATGTATTTGATAGAAACCAGCTTTACATCTCAAAGTGTAACGTCAGACACACATCCATACAATTCTGCTCCGGGATAGAACGGAACCGAAGGCACTTCAAAGAAGCCCTTGCAAATCTGGATATTCACTAATCACGTCCGAAATCCCCATCACAAATGGTGGTAAAATCCCTATACCGAAGTAACCCGGTGCAAAGACAATCGATAGGTACTTCTTTCGTTTTCGAAAATATCCGGTCTTCAGCACCGTCTTCAAATGCAGTCCCATTTCGTCGTATCGTTATTCGGAATGGGTTTTATGACACAAGGTCCTCTCCCGGCTAATCCGAATAATGAGCGCTTATTTTTAAAAATATATGTACAATCAGATTTCAACAAATCATAACAATTTCCACTTTGATCTTTTAAACAAGAGATCCATCATAATCACAAAGGTTCGATGTGGTTTTCGAATATCCATTTGGAATCCGACCCCTGGTCGCATCGAAATTCGAATGTCGTTTAAAGGCAAATATTGATAGTCAATTATTTAACTATCAATCAACATTTACCAACAATTACCAGATTTAAATAATTTTTCTCCAATTATTTATTTTCAAAATATCTTCGCAAGATATATTTCACACTCCAACCATTTGAAAACAAATTGCATATTACTTTTCACTTTTCAATACTTTGAAAACAAATTTCAAATCACTTTTCCTTACGCGGAATACCTTTCCAAATATTTATTTGCACTGAAAATCTGCCGAGTTCAAAAACTTTAAAAAAAAATTAAAATGCTTATCCAAAATATACTTGGAAATATTTATAATAAAACCTTTTTGAAACACTTGCTTAAATATTAGTTATGAAAATATTATACTACTATCTCATATAAAATTAAGTCCAAAATAATTTTAAAATAAAATTTAGATAGAGTATAACTATTTAAATAACCATTTTCTAAATCAAATATCAATTTAATCTTTAAATAACCACTTCTATATTAAAATAAATCTTTACTTTAAAGATTTTCAAAATAACCCAAGTAAATAATTTCTCCAAAATAATCTTTCCTTAAACCATCTTCATAACTTCAATTTCATATTTATAGACTATATTGAAAACATACTTGGCTTTCCAGGGAAAGTACACCCTCCATTCTAAAATGGTTCACTCAAATCAATTTGTAAATCCTTTTGGATTTACTTTAAATTTACGTTCCAAATTCGTAAATTCCTTTCCACGCTTTTAAAAATAAAACAATATTTATTTTTATTTTTAAAATTTACCTTTCCTTTATAAATTCCCATTGTGGATTTAAACTTCTAAATATCCATTGATATACGATTTTCAAATCAATTTCCAAATATTCATTTTCAGCACCGAATTAAATTCTAAATTGATTTCCAAATTTATTTTCAAATTCCAAATCAATTTCCAAAATTGATTTCTAAATTATTTCAACACAAAATTTATTATCTTTTGAAACAAATTTCTTCTTTTAAATTTATTCAATTTTCTAAAATTAATTTATTATAAATTTTTCTACTAAATTTCAAAAATCCAATTTTATTTATTTCTGGTATCCTACAATACCAAAAATATATTCGGCTAAATTATAGCCTTCAACAGTTTCAACCACAAAAAGTCATACACAGATTATAAAAAAATCAACACACAATATTGAAACTAATTCATATATTTAAGGAATCCAGTTAGATCCCTCCAACTTGTTTTCCCTGCATCCACAGACGTTAGCAAAACAATTAAATACTAATTCCACGTCGAGATGGAATATCGCGGTATATGAGATTTATAAAATATCGTCCGCTATTATGCAGCGCATAGGGTCTCATCCGCTATATAATGCGGGAAATCAACAACTCCAAACACATATATAATACCAATTCCACTTCGAGGTGGAATATCGCGGTATATGGGTTTAAATATAATATCATTCGCTATTATGCAGCGCATATGGTCTAAACTAATATAACTAGTAATAAAACAATCATCCAAGCATACAATCAATCAATTTTAAATTTAACTATTTAAAATTAAACTAGAAATTTCAAATTTGAGTGAGAAGATCTCACCTTTGCCTGTGCATGCCAATCCATTTCCATTCCGATTTGTTTCTTCACTGTATTAGACCTTGTATAAATAATTATACAATTTATTAATATTCAAACTAATCGAATAATTAAATTTCTATCTAATAAAGTTTATTTTATCTAATAATTAAATTTCAAACTAATAATAATTAATTTTTTATTCTTTTAAAATAACATATATAGATTTTAAAATCCAACTTTTATAAATTCTTCGGACAATTTTAAAACCCCTATATTTTCTTTTAAAATTCGTCCTAAGCATATTTACTGTTTCCAGCTTTTATATATTCAAATAGACACTTTTTTTTATTTTCGAAACAAAACATTATCTAACTGTTAAAACTTTAAAGTAGATTTTCCTAATTATATATATTCAAAAATCTGGTTAAAATTTCATTTTCTCCGCTTGTATATAAAACTTCCAACTTGTATATTTATAATTAAAACCAAAATCCCAAAACAGAAATATACCTCGCTACTTGTCGAACTCGAGCTAGCGAACCCTATCGGCCTCACCACTCTCGCACGAAACCGCCACTGATCCTCGTGCTCACTGACAACGCTCGACACCCACGACAATTGCCTCGCATCGAAACCCTAAATCGAACCGCCGAACCCTAGCCAACACCCCATCCTTTTCGTGCCGATCCAAGGTGCCGCCTACGCCATCGCTATCAACCCCCGAAACCGCCTAGCTCCCCTTTATTCAAGGTCACGCACGAGCACACGCGCGACATTGACAAAGCTTCCTCGCGCTCCAGCCCCAGTCGCTAATGAATCGCTGCCATCGTTTGTATATAACGAATTGAAATTGATGTTTTGTTTCTCGACCATGGATTTAGAAATGAAGGAAAACGCGATTTAATTTTTTTATTTGCAGCCATCGATTTGAAATTTGAGATTAAAGAGGAGAAAGGAGAAAGAGAAACATCGACCACCATTTTATTTATCTTTTAGGCTAAGGGTTGAATTGAAAAGAATGAGATGGACGAGTGTTTTTAAAAAGAAGAACGGGAGAAACACGATGGAATGGTTGCGTGTACGAGTGGGGAATAGCGATTTGCAGAGGGAAGTTTTGATGTGAAAAAAATATCTCAGCTGATGTTGGCCAGTGTTTTAATTATATATATATATATATATATATATATCATTTTATTAAGTTTTAACTTTAACTCGTCTCGAATCTTGCAACCCAAAATCTCGACCTCCTATCGAGGCATGCCGCTAGGAATTTATAATGTTATACCCCTATTCCGAACGCATTGGAAAAGGTTTCAAGTTCTAATTCGATCGCATGGAGAAGATAGCTTTTTGGATCTCATTTATTATATTGAATTTTCGATATAGATTTCAGCGCGTTTATCTATCGTACAATCACAAGACAACTCCAAACACTACGAAATTTAAAACCCGATAATAATACAATATTACGGATCCAATGGAACTAGTTTCATCGAAATCCGAGACTATGCCTCGGAACGATATTTTTAGATATCGATTTAAACGATATAAATTTCAATACTGAGCAAAACAGTCTCAAATTCAATTCTGAAGCTTCTATTATCTTCAGTGCTATCAATATAAATTTTCTAAGCCATCAAATTATTTTTAACAAACTTAAAATTTCAAATTCAAATTTTTACCCAAGTTTTAATAATTAAATTAAATAATTTAATTTCCAAATTCATAGCTATAACTGAAATTCCAGTTAAACCATCATTCAAATATCTAAAATCAACTAAATTTTCAAATTTCAATTGTCAAAAATTCAGGGTCGTCGCATCCTCCCGCCTTAAAAGAATTTCGTCCCCAAATTACTAGTTAGGAAGAATAATCCTTAACCCGTTTACTATTTACCCAAACCCAAATAGTTTTTATCAACTTACCAAAACAAATCTTTTTATTAGAGCCTCATTATCATTTCAACTAATTTTCCAAATTCAATCATAAGTTTCCAAATAACCTTGTTTACTTAACCAATTCAAATTTAAATTTAAATTCAAGTTTCAAATTTTTAAAATTTTCTCAAAATTTTTCTAACTCCCTAAATTTTCGAAAAAATTCGCCAGAGCCTCCTTTGCGCGGCTAGTCGGTACGACTACAAAAATGGCACTATGGCGCCCAGATTTCAAAACAAAACAAAATGCCAAGCGACTAGACAAGAAAATCACCAAATTTCATATAGAAATTTAAATACATACCTTTTTGTTGAGCAATTCAATTTTATCTTCAAAATCCCAATCCCAATTTTTCTTTTTCCTGTAACATACCTGTATATTCTACTAGCCATAATATTCAGTTACAACATTCATATATCATTTTGCACATTTCATTACAAAAGTTTTAATACTTCTTATACCATCTTTACTTCATTATTGAAGTTATATATTCATTTTCATTCAATTTTGCATTTTCAATTTCCTTTGAATTCGATTTACACTTTTAATTTATTTGGATTCAACTTACCGTCTGAATGTCGAATTTACCAATTATCTTTCATTCACATTGATTCATATCACTATTTTAAATTAGTTTCATTTACTAATTCATTACAAATTCCAATTCATTTTATCTCAAACCATTTTTTTCCATTTCTATATGAATTCAATTTAGTTTCATCTGTAAATATTAGATTCAATTCATTTTAAACCTTATCCATTTGATCATTCATCAACTAGTTTCACTTACTAATTTTAGTTTAATACTTCACTTTGTTTATCACAAATCAATTTCAATTCCAACTCCAGTTCTATTTACTTACAAATTCGAAATGAATTTCAACATTCAATTTCACTTTCATTTAATTGCAATTGTAAATTTATTCATTCGTTCACAATTTTAGTTTCCACCTTTTTTGATTTTATTGCAATCATTTAGTCTATAAGACTTCTCAAATTCACCTTTATTCAAATTAACTCAAGTTAATTTCAGTTTAAATCTGAATTTTCTAAGTATTCAAACTTATTTATTATTCCATAATTTTTTTTAATAAGATTCCAAAGTCTTTCCAATATTTAAAAATCATTTTTGAAATCAATTCAAATTTTCCCTTTAAATTTCTAAAACCAAACCCAATTTGCAAACAACTTTCATTTAAAATAATTTGGCAGCAATTCCTCTCTTGGAAACTCAAAAATGAACATCGATGACGCTGTAGTCATCACTGAAGTTATTTTCCAGCGACCTAAAAGAGTTTAGAGCTCTTATCCCTCTAAAACATTTTCCAAATACTTCTCTGGAATTCCGTTTTAAATTACAAGTCACATTTACAATTTATATTCTCAAATTCCATTTGTATGCGAATTTATTTCTTAACTTTAGAGTTACGATTTCAATTTCCTATTTAAATGATAATAATATCATCACTTCCTAACAATCAAGCAACTATATAGTATAATAATTCACAAAGATTATTTCCTTTATCTACGAAAATAGTTTGGGGAAAATTATTTCATTTACCCTTTTTTAAAACAATATCGTGTCGAATAGTTCTATACGAGTGTTTAGAGATCCCTATCGATAGAGCTGTACAGACTATGTCGACCAGAATTCATATACAACTCAATAAACCAATTATCACAATATAAAACAATTTTTTATATTCACTAACAAGTACACGCTCATATCTATTATTACACTCACACTATTTCTGGAGTGCCACTGACTCTATCTCTAATGAGTTACACCCAACAGAGCCAAGGTTGTCGCTTAACCAACTGCTCTGATACCACTTGTGAAGTCCCGCAAATCCATACCCCTTTTGAGCTGGCAAAATTCCACAACAATTCAGCCCAAAGTGGAACAAATGTACGAGTCTTCGGGTTTAAAGAAGAAAGAGGTAGAAGCAGAAGAAAAGAAAAGAACAATAGAATTTCACATTTCACAGCGGAACAAATATAATAGATAAATGAATATCTTTTAAACAAAGAACTATATTAGTTGTTACATTACATCACATTACATTATCAAAGTGTTACAATAACAAACAGCGGAAAAGAATATAACATATACTAGTGATACGCTTCGCCATCCAGCTTGCTCCTGATCTCCACAGCATCTGGTAATCGACTTCGCTCCAGAATAATGATAACCTGACTCTAGGCTTCCCATGTGGAAAATTATGGGCATCCAGAGTTTAGAAAGGGAACAATAAACTCTAGGTCAGTCATGGGACTGGTGTGAGATCTTAAAAACAGTTATTTTCACAAAGAAAATAATAGAAATCCGCCATGCCTTTTGAAAAATGAAACCACCATAAGGCCTCCCGCCACGCACACAATGCAAACGCGGAATTGGAGGAGATTTCTCCTTATGATAATCAAACATGCTTAATACGCAAATCCTTTTTAATATTATCGTTAGTGCATAGTGCAAAAAACATTTCGAAAGTATAATATTAATCTTAGCCAGCATAGACATTCTGAACTATGCCTACTATAGCTACCATCTAAACAGTGGTGACCACCATAAGTAAATGGAAGGTTATACAACTAAAACCGTACAAAGCGCATATTAGAGTTTGGATTTCCAACAAATGGTCAGGCTAAGGAAATTCCTATTGTCGTATGGGTACGCCTCTGGAGGGACGTCCCAAGAACCTACCCAGATCTCTGCCAACACAAGGTCGGGTTACCTCTGTAACTAGGTAACTACTACTCGAGTATGCCATCCCTCGGTCGTTTGCGACCTTTATCCGAGGATTCTTAACCACAAAGCAACGACCACAAAGAGTAATAGATTTGCAGCAACCACAAAGGTTAAATATCTGGGCTCCATACCATGATACCACCCTTTTCCAGAAGGAAATGACATACCCTAAAGGGCGCGACTCTCATAACCTTGCCGCATCTTTCCTGTTTCGACCATTTCCGGGGTGTGAGGACCGACAAAGTCTCGTCCACAAAGCTACACTTTTCATAAAGTCATGCTTTAATCAACAAATGATCAACAGCACTTCATATGCCACATTACCAGTTTAGGAATATATCATTAGTAACCATCAACTAAATAACCTCTAAGCTCGTACGTCTCAGAGAAGGGTGTTAAGCTAAGAGAATAAATTCTCCGCCACCAACAGAAATGTGTTTGATAGAAACCAGCTTTACATCTATAAGTGTAATGTCAAACACACATCCATACAAGTCCATTTCGGGATCGAACAGAACCGAAGGCACTTCAAAGAAGCTCTTGCAAATCCGGATATTCACTAATCACGTCTGGATCCCCATCACAAAGGGTGATAAAATCTCTACACCGGAGCAACTCGGTGCAGAGACATTCGACAGGTAATCCTTTCGTTTTCGAAAATACCCGGTCTTCAACACCGTCTTCAAATGCAATCCCATCTCATCGTATTCGGAATGAGTTTTATGACACAAGGTCCTCTCCCAGCTAATCCCAATAATGAGCGCTTATTTTTAAAAATAAGTGTTCAATCAGATTTCAACAAATCACAACAATTTCCATTTTGATCTTTTAAACAAGAGATCCATCATAATCACAAAGGTTCGATGTGGTTTTCGGATATCCATTTGGAATCCGACCCCCGATCGCATCGAAATTCAAATGTCGTTTAAAGGCAAATAATGATAGTCGGTTATTTAACTATCAATCAACATTCACAACATAGATTCAAATAATTTTTCCCACTTTATTTATTTCAAAAATATCTTCGCAAGATATATTTCACACTTCAACCATTTGAAAACAAATTTGAAATTACTTTTCACATTTCAATTCTTTGAAAACAAATTTCAAATCACTTTTCCTTACGCGGAATACCTTTCCCAATATTTATTTCCACTCAAAATCTGTCGAGTTCAAATACTTTTAAAAAAATTAAAATGCTTATCCAAAATATACTTGGAAATATTTATAATAAAACTATTTTGAAACACTTACTTAAACATTTGTTAAGAAAATATTGTACTACTATCTCAAATAAACTTAAGTCCAAAATAATTTTAAAATAAAATTATTAGGTAGAGTATAACTATTTACATAACCATTTCCTAAATCAAATATCAATTTAATCTTTAAATAACCACTTCTATATTAAAATAAATCTTTACTTCAAAGACTTTCAAAACAACCTAAGTAAATAATTTCTCCAAAATAATCTTTCCTTAAACCATCTTCACAACATCAATTTCATATTTATAAACTATATTGAAAACATACTCGGCTTTCCAGGGAAAGTACACCCTCCATTCTAAAATGGTTCACTCAAATCAATTTATAAATCCTTCTGGATTTACTTTAAATTTATGTTCCAAATCCGTAAATTCCTTTCCACGCTTTTAAAAATAAAACAATATTTATTTTTAAAACAAATTTCCCTTTCCTTTATAAATTCCCATTGTGGATTTAAACTTCTAAATATCCATTGATATACGATTTTCAAATCAATTTCCAAATATTCATTTTCAGCACCAAATTAAATTCTAAATTGATTTCCAAATTTATTTTCAAATACCAAATCAATTTCCAAAATTGATTTCCAAATTTATTTCAACACCAAATTTATTATCTTTCGAAACAAATTTCTTCTTTTAAATTTATTCAATTTTCTAAAATTAATTTATTATAAATTTTTCTACTAAATTTCAAAAATCCAATTTGATTTATTTATGGTATCCAACGATACCAAAAATATATTCGGCTAAATTATAGCCTTCAGTAGTTTCAACCGCAAATAGTCACACATAGATTATAAAAAAATCAACACACAATATTGAAACTAATTCAAATATTTGAGGAATCAAGTTGGATCCCTTAACCTATTTTCCCTGCATCCACAGATGTTAGCACAACAATTAATTACCAATTTCACTTCGAGGTGGAATATCGCGGTATATGGGATTTATAAAATATCATCCGCTATTATGCGGGGCATAGGGTCTCATCCGCTATATCATGTGGGAAATCAACAACTCCAAATACATATATAATACCAATTCCACTTTGAGGTGGAATATCGCGGTATATGGGTTTAAATATAATATCATCCGCTATTATGCGGCGCATAGGGTCTAAACTAATATAACTAATAATAAAACAATCATCCAAGCACACAATCAATCAATGTTAAATTTAACCATTTAAAATTAAACTAGAAATTTCAAATTTGAGTGAGAAGATCTCACCTTTGCCTATGCATGAAAATCCATTTCCATTCCGATTTGTTTCTTCACTGTATTAGACCTTGTATAAATAATTATACAATTTATTAATATTCGAACTAATCGAGTAATTAAATTTCTATCTAATTAAGTTTATTTTATCTAATAATTAAATTTCAAACTAATAATAATTAATTTTTTTATTCTTTTAAAATAACATATATAGATTTTAAAATCCAACTTTTATAAATTCTTAGGACAATTTTCAAAACCCCTATATTTTCTTTTAAAATCTGTCCTAAGTATATTTATTGTTTCCAGCTTTTATATATTCAAATAGACACTTTTTTTTAATTTTTGAAACAAAACTTTATCTAACTGTTAAAACTTTAACGTAGATTTTTCCTAATTATATACATATAGAAATCTGGTTTAAAAATCATTTTCTCTACCTGTATATAAAAATTCCAACTTGTATATATATAATTTAAACCAAAAATCCCAAAATAGAAATATACCTCACCGCTTGTCGAACTTGAGCTAGCGAATCCTATCGGCCTCACCACTCTCGTGCGAAACCGCCACTGATCCTCGTGCTCACTGACGATGCTCGACACCCCCACGGCAATTGCCTTGCATCGAAACCCTAAATCGAACTGCGGAACCCTAGCCAACATCCAATCCTTCTTGCGCCGATCCAAGGTGCCGCCCACGCCATCGCCATCAACCCCCAAACCCGCCTTGCTTCCCCTCTGTTCAAGCTCTCACATGAGCACACGCGTGACATTGACAAAGCTTCCTCGCGCTCTAGCCCCAGTCGCTAATGAATCGCTGCCATCTTTCGTATCTAACAAATTGAATTTGATCTTTTGTTTCTCGGCCATTGATTTAGAAATGAAGGAAAACGCGATTTAATTTTTTTTATTTGCAACCATCGATTTGAAATTTGAAACCGAAGAGGAGAAAGGAGAAAGAGAAACATCACCCACCATTTTATTTATCTTTTAGGCCGAGGATTGAATTGAAAAGAATGAGATGGACGAGTGTTTTTAAAAAGAAGAATGGGGAAAAGATGATGGAATGGTTGCGTGTACGAGCGGGGAACATCGATTTGCAGAGGAGACCAAAAAGTTTTGATGTGAAAAAAAATATCTCAGCTGATGTTGGCCTGTGTTTTAATATATATATATATATATATATATATATATATATATATATATTATTTTATTAAGTTTTAAATTTAAATCGTCTCGAATCTTGCAACTCAAAATCTCGACCTCCTATCGAGGCATGCCACTAGGCGTTTATAATGTTATACCCCTATTCCGAATGCATTGGAAAAGGTTTCAAGTTCTAATTCGATCGTATGGAGAATATAGCTTTTTGGATCTCATTTATTATATTGAATTTTCGATATAGATTTCAGTGCGTTTAACTATCGTACGATCACACAACAACTCCAAACACTACGAAATTTAAAACCCGATAATAATACAATATTATGGATCCAATGGAACTGGTTTCATCGAAATCCGAGACTATGCCTTGGAATGATATATTTAGATATCGATTCAAACGATATAAATTTCAATACTGAACAAAACAGTCTCAAATTCAATTCTGAAGCTTCTATTATCTTCAGTGCTATCAATATAAATTTTCTAAGCCATAAAATTATTTTTAACAAGCTAAAATTTCAGATTCAAATTTTTACCCAAGCTTTAATAATTAAATTAAATAATTTAATTGCCAAATTCGTAGGTATAATTGAAATTCAAGTTAAATCATTATTCAAATATCTAAAATCAATTAAATTTTCAAATTCCAATTGTCCAAAATTCAGGGTCGTCACACGTTAATTATTTAATTCAACAATTATTTTCGTATGTAGTTCTGCTAGTTAATTATGCTGAAACTATAAATTTTATAAGAGAAGTGTACTTATATTTAAATGTTATTTATATGGAATAAGAAATGAATACAATTAAATGTATGTATTATTAAGCTTAGAAGTTGTAGAGAATGGTTGTGATGACCCGGAATTTTGAGCAATATCAGTTTAATAATCTTTGATAATAATTAAATTGATTTGATCATTTTACATTATAAATTGACAAGTTAAAATTTTAAAAAGAGCTAATAATAATATGTTAATATCTATCAACATTTTTCTTAACAATATAAAATGGGTAAGTTTAATTCTTTTGAAAATTTATAATATTTTAATTTGGAAATATTTATTTTAGGCAATTTAAAATTGTTTAGATTTATTTACAAAGGCTAATCAAAATATTTTCTATTTATAATATATATGTATTAATATATCCTGTAAATAGGAAGTTTTTAAGTAATAAAAGCTATCTACTCAAATTATAATATATATGAATATATATATATATATATATATATATTGTGATTTGAATCTGTTTTAAGATTTAATATGGTAATTATCAAAATTTATGATAAAATATTTTTCTATTTGAAATGTGTATATATATTTGTATATATATATACATTTGAAATAGAAATTTTATTAATTTGAATTTAATAAATATTTGCAAACTTTAATAAATATGTAGTTTTGTAATTTGTAATGTTAATTTGACTTAATGTCTTTGGAAATAATATTTGAGATTTAAATTTTAATAAAAAAGTTAATTTCTTATTTACTATAAACATATACTCTAAGCTTTGGTTTTAAATAAGATTTAAATTAAAAGGTTCATTTGTTTAAATATTTCTTTCAGTTTAATTTTATTATAAGATAAAATTGTTTAAATTCTTTTATATAAAGAGTCAAACTTAATTTCTTAAATTTTTAAACACATATTATATAAAATTGAATCAAAAATATATATTATTGTCAATAAATGTTCACATGGATTTGCTTTTGTATTTATTCAAATCTAAAACTTGTTTAAAAAGAAAAAAAAGAAAAGATAAATACTTAATATTACATAATTACTTATATACACATATAACTTAAATAAATTATAAATAGGAAAGTAACATTTTTAAAACATTGATAAAACATTAGGAAAATACTTTTGTAAATATTAATTTAACATTAAACACTTGTAAACATTTTAGTATGTGTTGAAGACAAGTGTAAATTAAATTGCATAGGTGTAAGAAAATTAAAGCATCCAAGTGACAAATGTCAAATTCTTTTAATTGCAAAGGGAAAGAGGAGTTTTATTTTCAGCAAATTCTTTTTTCTTTCGCAACAAAATTATAATACAAAAACAAATGCAAATCAAAACAAAGATCAGAGGGAAAAAAAATAAGAAGAAGGTACTGTAAAATCTGGAAAATGCAAAGCAAGTGCAAAATCATCAAGTTCAATCAAGAAATTCAGGAATCAAACAAGCAATGCATACAGGAGGATTGATTCTTTAACTTGCAAGACTGGAATAAATCAAGTAATTCAAGAACATGCAGATAAATTCAAGCTTGGAACCAGTTTTTACCTTCTGCAAATAACAAGGTGAGTAAATTGAATCTTTTAAAACAGTATAATCTTGATTGCAACTTAGTAGTATAATGATATCATGAAGTTATGAGGAATATTTGATTTAAATTCGATGCATGCTTGAATCTGTAGATTGAATGTCTGTATAGTATAAAGAGGAAAATATATGTTACAGTGGATACAAAAACAGTTCAGATTTTATAATAAAATTTAATAATTTGATTTTGAATTCAAATTAGGCTTTGAATTGTAAATAGATGTTGATTGTAATCAAGAAAGCTATCATTTAAAAATAATTACAAGTTTTTAAACTTGAATAATTTATTATAAATATTTGAATTTACAGTAAATTCTAAATTGGGTCAGAAATTTATGATTTAAATCTTAAATTTTGATATCATAATTGGATTATAGATAAGGAATCATGATTTTAGAAGTAGGAATCACGAATTTTAGATCTGTAATTTGTGATAATTTGGGTTTTGTTCTATATAGGGGTTTTCGGCCATTGCCGTTAATCGGCGTGGTGTTTGGGGTTGAGATTGTGGGTGAAGCTTGCTTGGGTGTTGGAGATGAGGGGAAAAATACCATTGAATTTTTCTAATGGTGGTATCATGGGGAATTGGATCAATTAGTGTTTTGTGTGGGTTTTTGATTGGCATTGCTGTCTTGGCTTTTGCGACGCGAAGAAGAGGCAGGTGGTGATCGCGACAAGTGGATAAGGAGGATCGTGACGTTGCGGTTCTGTGGTGGGAAAGGGGAGGTTCATCGGCGTCGGGTTTGATGGCCGTGGGAAATTTTTGGTAGACGTTGATCAGCAGGTTTCGAGTTGTAGCCTGAAATTTTGATTCGCGAAAATATTGTCGAATCTGGGTTGAAGATCGAGTTATTGAGGTCGCGGGTGATGGTTGTTGGGAGTCGCAATGATCGTCGCTAGCCAGTGGCGTCGGTGCATGTGCACCGTGCACGGCCGTGTTATGTTGAGTTGCTGATTTGAGGAGATGGGGTTTTACCCGGGAGGTGCTCGTGTTTTCCTCTGGTTCTACTCGAAGAAGGAAGGTGCAGGTTTTACTCGGTGGAAGGCTCGTGATGTTCCGTGTTTTTCTCGGGTTCTTAGAATAGTGTTTTTTGGGTTGGTACTGTAAGTTTTATAAAAATTTAAGCTGCAATGTAACTTGTTTTTAGATAACGAGATCAAGCATTCAAGTATAAATAAGTTATTAAAGGAAAACAAATTTATTAAGGTTTAACTTGTTCCATGGAATAAAATGTAAATTAAATTTATAGTTCAAATTTAAAAATGTTTTTAAGATGATTTCTTTTAAAGGTGATTAATTTTATTAAATTTTGAAGTTCAATTTAAAAGAGTGTTTGTATTTAAGTATTTAATCAAAGTTTTTAAAATAAATTGTAAAAATATAAATATATGAAATTTAATAATAGGTTGATATTAAATATTATTTAATAATTTGGAATATTCAAAAGTTTTATTTGAATAATTAAAATTATAATAAAGATTTAACTTATGTAAATTAGAATTTTGATTTATTTAAAGATAAATAATTGTGAAAATAATTGAGATAATTCAATTATTATTAATAATTAAGTGTTATTGGTTAATATGAATGATTTAATTAAAATGATATTTTCTTAACTAAGAATTTTTTATACAAAAAGTTAAGAATAATTTAATTAAATTTAAATGATTAATTACTAATTAATTAAGTAATTAATTTGTGATTAATTAAAAGATAATCACTTTGAAGTTAATTAAGTGAAGTTACTTGGTGAAGTAATTTAAGTGATTTATTATTGGAGACAATTAAGTAAAGAGTGATTATTGAATAAAGTAATTAGAGGTTAATTACTTTATAAAAGTAATTTAGCAGATGTGATTAAGGATTAATCACTTGAGTTATTAATTTAAGAATTAATTAACAAAATTAATTGAAGGTTTAAATTATTTGATTAATGGTTAATTAATAAAGGATTAAGAGTAATTAATTAACTGATTAATTTCTTGATAAAGTAATTAATTAAAGAGAAATTTAATTAAGGAATTAGTCATTAATTAATGGAAATAATTAATTAATTATTAATTAATAATTTAAGGATAATTAATTTTTAATTCCTAAATGTAATTAAGGTAATTAATCAAGTATGATTAATTAAAAGCGTTTAATCAGGTGTGATTAATTAATGGATAATTAAGGAATAATTATCAGAATAATTTAAAGGATAATTAATCAGGTATGATTAATTTTAAAGGGTAATTAAGAAGATAATTACTTGGATAATTAAGAAGTAATTAATTAAGATGATTAATTAACCTTGCAATTAAGGAATAATTACTTAAAGTAATTAAGTGATAATTAATCAGTGATGATTAATTTAAATTGGATAGTTAAGTGGTGTTAATTAATTAATTAATTAGTAATTCATTAATTAATTAATTAGTAATTAATTAATAAGTAAGTTGGATTGATGATAATCCAAGTGTTTAAGTAAGAATTAATTTAATTAAGGATTAATTTAATTAATTAAGTTGAATCAAACCTTGTTATGTATGATGAATGACTGGTTGATAAATATCTTTGGATGAAGTAATGATATTGGATGATATTGAATGTCATTGATTGATATGTGATGATATGAATGGGATATATCTGAGATGTGATATATATGATGATTTGTGATATATATGGATGACTGTGATAATAGTGACTTATCTATCTGTGTAATGTGAATCATCCATTTATGTTAAGTGATATTTCTGAATATCTACTATTTAAATCCCTTAAGTACAACTTAGACATTAAAATGACGTTTGGATTCGGCGAGACCGGGATCAGGTTTCCATATTTGGATATCCGAAAACCACACCGATCCAAAATAAACGTTAGGTTGTGAATCCAAGTGGAGTGCAAGCGAAGACTCGAGGTGTAAGAACTATACATCAGTATAACTTTGTGGGTAATTCCGTAATGAGTTTGACGGAATAGTGCTTATAGGTTGGAGATGGTGATTCAGAGTGCAAGGGCTATGATCGTTGACTCTGAGGGTGATTCCAAAATCAGTGCAACGAGATAGTGCCTTCGGTTTCGTTCGAACCCGGAACGGACTTGTATGGATTGAATGCTTTCAGAACATCATCAGGTGGACGATGAGCATTCTAAGATAAATATGTCCTACAAAGGTAATCACAGCCTCAAGCCTCATCAAACCGGGAATGGCTAAAATAGGGGAGGTGCAGCAAGGGTTCGTGGGTAGCTCCCACTGGAGAGCGAGATTTACCCCTGTCTAGAAGTCCCTTTATATTCAGCTATGTGGGGCGGTTGATTGCAACAACTGTCGGGGTTGTCTTGTTCGGAGCTGTTCAGTAAGGAACGGTTCCGGCCTTGTGTTGCAGGGGAGTTAGGGTGGCTCCTCGATACGGTGATCTAGGCCACGTACTGTGACGGGCGGTACCCCAGTAGCCCTGCCATTGATGGAAACCCATTTTCCCTACGAGACCCTATGGTTTTGTTTGTATTACCCACTTTTGTGGCTAGTAGATGGAATTTAATGAATGTAACAATTTCGGCTATTTCATATTTACTTGAAAACCGTAAACACTATTATAATATCACTGTATTTCCTATCAAATGTTTTAGTTAGCGTAAGGTAAAAACTTTTCCATGTTTATGTGTGGGAAGTCTTACGTGATACCTTTTCTTTTAAAAGGATTTTCTAAAGTTAAGCAATCTTAAACCGTTTACTCACACCAGACCCCTGTCTGACCCAAATGTTTATTTTCTGTTTTATTAAACTCTTGGGTACTCATATTCTGTATGAGTAGTCAAGTGATTCAGGTTATCCTTGACGAATTCTGGAGGAGCATTGGAGCAGGAGGCTTCAGCGTGTAGATATAGATAGAGTTTCCGTTGTGTGTTATTCTATATAGTTGTTCTTGGATTGTATATTAGACAGAAATGTTATAACTGTCTAAATTGAGATGTAAGTTGTGTACTCTGATGTATATGATACTATGTATATGTTTTATATTATATTTTAAATCGTTCCGCTGTGAGATTCTGATGTGTTGTTGTTCTTTCTTCTCTTTCGTTTCTTCTTCTATCCATTTCTTTCTTAATTAGTGATGCGACTTTCTGGTGATTGAAAGTCGGGTCGCTACAATGGTATAAGCCTAAAAGTGAGAAATTTGTAGTACACTATGCTAAAACGAGAGAAATTAATTAAAAAACGAGAAAATCTAATAATTTGATTTGGAAGTTAGTGATAGATTAGTTGGTTGGTTTAGAAAAAGGGAATACATTTCCATAGTTTAATATGTAAGAACAACGATAAATGTAATTTCAGGAATAAAATCAAGAGAATGGAATTGTGCCAATTAGTGACATTACTGTATTTTGCATTACCTAATAATTAATGAAACACTAAAAAGGAATATCTTGCAGTTACGAGTTATTGTTTATAGCATTATTTAGTACTAAAATATGGAAATGGATTTTAGCATAATTTTATAACCACCAAATAGATCCTAAAATAAAAGAGAATAATGTGAAGCGTTAAATAAATAAAAGAAGAGGAAACAATCAAGTTAATAATTTAACAAGACTAAAAACAATCAACATAAAATGTGACTAGATCTTCATTTATTGTGCATATAGTAGAGTAAAAAGTAAAGCATTTATTATGATAAGTAACTTATGACAGTTCGATGTAGTCCCAAGTTAAGATTGTTATATAATATAAGATAACTTATGAGAACTTAGTATCATAACAAAAGAAGATAGACTAGAATAGAAAAGAGACACTTGCAATTACATTTATAACATATAGGTTATAAAGGAAAGAAAAGAATATGAAAGTGATAATTGCGAGTATAATTGTAACACGTAGGTTATAATTAAAAAGAAAGAAATAGAAGAGGAATATTTTATCAAACTTAGATCTAGGATTAAATTAATAATTAAAACAATAGAAGTGGGCCGTACCGGCAGCATTTCCTTTTAGGTCTAGGACTGATGGTCCCACACATGGGTGGGGTTGAAATGCTGATTAGGGTAAATAAGTAACCAATAGAATAAGAAAATTAAACTAAATTCATAGTAAAAGATTAGACAGGGTCTAATAAAATGGTAAGGTGCGGTTGGAGTAGCCCAAAGAGAATCTGGATAAAGAGCCTAATGAAGAAGTTTATAGCAGATTTTTAGTACAGAAAAAGCACATCCAACTTTGTCTGTTTGGGCTAGAAGGAAGTAAGAGACTTCAATGAGACATGAGAGTACTCTTGGATGGCCCTCTGGGGTAGGCTTAACGAAGCTGCACCCTCGAAGGCAGGTCTATAGGTGTTCCATCAAGAGAGTATGCCTTGACTTCTTTTGCATTGCAGTCCTAACGAGGCTGATCTTTGTAGGCAGTCAAAAGGTGATGGTGGAGTAGGATATACGTATGTCACCATACTCTAGTTTGTCCTTCAGCGTAATTTTTTTTCCAAAGTTTGTCCTTCCACTTAAAAATCAAACTTATTGTACTTTAGCCTAATTTTTTTTTCAAGGTTTGTTGTCGTGCTTATTTTAAGATTTAAAAATGATTTAATAAAATTTAATATAATAAAATTTAATAAAAATTTAATTTAACTAATATATATAAATATATATAATATTAATTTATGTTTTAATATATTTATTTAGATTTATGTTATTATTTTAAAATAGATTTTTGTAATAACATTAATAAATAAAGGTTAGAAAGATAAGTTAATGTGGACTTGTAACTTAATCTGTTTAAGAATTGAATTTAAATAAAAAAATGATTTGAAACTTATTAATTTTGAGATTTTAAATATGAATTTTATAACTTGATAACTAGATTTTTGGTTAAAGGTAGTTAAATGAATATTTCAAATATAAATAAAATTGAAATTGAATATCTAATATTGATTTAAATTTGTAATTTGAGATTCTATTTAAATGTTATTAAAAATGATTAAATGAATATTTTGGAATTTAAATAAAATTAAAGTTGAATTTTGGGATATAAATGAAATTTATCAAATTGAGCTAGTGTAAATATTTGAATATTTAAACTTTGAAACCTGTTGAATTGGAAGTTGTTTAAATTTGTAGTTCAAATCTGGATTTGAAATCGATACAAAGTAAAATAGTTTTAATGAGAATTTGAATTGAACCTTTAACCTTTTTAATTGGAATCGTTAAACTAAGATTGATTTAAATTCAATTTTTCAACTTAAACTGATTTGAATCGATTTGTAAAATTGGAAGAAACAATTTTAATTTGAAACTATTTTCGATATAAACTCTTTTGACATACAAACTATTTTAATATATATATATATATATATATATATATATATATTTAAATTTATAAAAAAATTAATATACATATTTTGATATGTAAATTATTTCTAATATATGAACTATTTTAATATATAACCTATTTTTAAATATAAACTATTTTCAATGTGTAACTATTCAAACATATGAACCACTTTCAATATTCAAACAGTTTAAGTTGGAACTGTTATGATTTAAAGTGAGTAATGATTTGGAAAGTGAATATGATTTCGAAAGTGTTATTATTTTGAAATGAAATGATATTTTGATATAAAGTATGAACTGTTTGAAATGGAAATGACCACGGTATGACATAAGCATTTGGTTGTTAAAGAGACTGAGATCAGATATTGTCATACTCTCTACAAATATCGAAAATTACTTTAAAAACTGTATACGTGATGGAGATTCTAGAATGAAGTACGATGGTATATATGAGGTATGAATGCATCTTTGACTCCCTCGAGTCAGCTTGCTATGGCTAAAACAGGAGCTATACCGGGCCAAATGGGGTCGCTCCCCCTACCGGACACATTTCTTCGAAATCATTCTATTACTTTGTGATTTGATTGGGTGCACCTTTGATTTGGGAGTGTGTCTCGAGGTGGGAAGTAGTAGCTGCTATGTGTTACCACCAATCTGGGAGTACAAAAGGGTAGTATCCTACCCTGGGCATTACCTCGCATGTCTTATCATATGCCTTATTGTGTCTATTATGAGTTTGGTTTATGTCGTACACTATGGAGTGCCCACTGATAGCCCTCTAGTTTACGGAGGAATTACGTTACTATATAGACTACGACATTTATGTAAAATGTGTTGAGAGGGATATGGGTAATGCCTTAACGCTATTTTAATATTTTACTTTACTATAGACATTATCTATGTCGCGTATTGTACTATGTATGTAGATAGTTTAATGGATAAAGGATGGGAATCCCAAACATCCTTTAAGTTATATTTCATTTCACTTGACATTTCACTTAAGTTGATTTATTTGCATAAGAATGTTAATCCTGACTCGAGTGCTTTTTGTTTTGCTTTATGCTCAAGTCAGACTCAGTGTCACAACATCTGAGACTCACCTTTGAAGTTTGGACTTGGCTTGAAGATCTATCTCTTATCTATTCGGCTTTTTCGTAATTTCAGTTGTTTCCATTTGATATGTTCAGACTTGTCATTTGCTTATGTTTTGAGACTTCTATATATTGGATTTCTGTTGTAGTTTGTTTTAAACTCTAATGTTCTATAGTAGCTTCATGAACTGCTATTTATCTATTCCACTGATTATTGTTATATTACTCTATGTCTGTGATTCTGTGATTGATTTATTTACTATATATGTTAAGTTTTTCCAAATATAAATTAACAATCTGTTGTTTTGAGCAATTCAAGTCTGACATGTGTGGATGATTGTCAATTTGAATGGTTCAAAATGATGAGTCATTATAGTGTCAGACCTTGTTTTCGAAATATTTTTAAAATGCTAGAGTCAGACGGTTGATAGCACAACTCAGACGTTTGAGATGGTATAATGACTATATTTTGAACGGATATCTACTTCTAAAAAGTTATCTTTGTTGATCAAAGGATATGATTTCATGAACAATCATAGTCCTTTAATACAACTTGTCATTGCTATAAATGTAAACTAGATCCACTCGTTGATTTCAACAATCTTGCTCTATAATCTTAATCTATCTTTGTTCTCTAGAAATCAAAAGCAATTTAGAATCACACTCTGCTCCCTTATTTCTACACATACAATTCACAAATCATAAAAGGATCTTATAGGAAAGGTGTACTCAAATGTGACTTATCTGAGTTGTTAAGAACAAATTGAAGTCGAAAAGCAGCATTTTCTATAGAATTGGTTGAAGTCTTGTAAGAGTGTTCAGACTGTTGTAACCAATTCATCTGGCTGAAGTGAGAATTGTTGTTGGTGAAATTCCTAAGTGAAGATAGTGACCGGATGTAGGACAGGAGATTCAAACCAGTATAAAAATCCATGTGTGGTCATATTTTATTTTACTTTAGTTATCTGCTTATTTATCTATAGTTAGATATTACCTATATTATACTAGATTCTAGAGAATTACATTTAGTATCAGAGTGGGTCTTTCACTACGCCATTACAAATTTCGTGATATTTGAAGTAACATGGATAACACAATTGTTACATTTGTTGAAGATCAATCAATTGCATGACCACCACTTTCAACTGGTTCAAATTACATATATTGGTCAACTAGGATGAATGAAAAAATATATATATGTTATCCCAACTTTTGGCAAAGTTGAGATATCCAAAATTTACTGAAGATCAATGATTACTATTCATGAATATCAACCAAGCATTGCAGGATAACCATGGATATCAATGAATTTTCTCCGAGTCCGGAACGGGCCACAATTGATAAGACACGACAAGAAAGATCGTAGAAGTCTGCATTTCAAATTTCAAGTCAATCCGAGGTCGTATGCTCAAGTTATGATGGATTCCAGTTAAGAGGAATGGGCATTGCTTGGTTCGAACCCATCACCCTGACTAGTTCGAACCCATCATGTTCGAATCCATCAGCCAACGACTCCATCCCGCTTCAACACCATTGACTTCGACTCCATCACGATGTCCTCTCTTCGAATCCCTCCAGGTTATGGAGTTCGTATCCATGGAGTTGCCACTGCCTCGGATCCATGAGAAATGCCCTCGTTTCGGCTCCATCAAGTAAACCCCCAGATAGCCTTGCTCCGAATCCATCCACGACCTGACTTCGAATCTATGGACTGAGCCTTGCTTCGAATCCATCCAAGTCACCTCGCCCCATGCTATCTTCGAATCCAACGTGTTAAGACAACTTCGAATCGATCCAAGGTGACGCGTTTGGATCGATTCGAACAAACGACATTCCATCGATTCGAAGATGAACCTCGAATCCAACCACGAAGCCATCCAGCAAACTCGGCAGAGAACTCGGACTCGACTCGTTCAACTCGGCGAAAAGCTTGGATCGAACCGAAGAAGGCGCGCCACGTCACCCCTTGGATCGATTCGAGGTACTCGAATCAAACAGATCGATTCGAAGAAGACCATAGCATCGGTTCGAACCAAACAGAAAGCCAAACACGCCAATTTCGAACCGATCATAACTTCCAATCCACTGATCCAAATCCCATGAAATTTTTACAGGAGTTCATCTACATGTTGAAGAATGTCCACACCAAATTTCACCATGATTGGACGATTTCTTGATCGATTCGAACCTAGGGTCGAATCGATCCCAATATGGGCCCGGATCTCCAGGTATCGGCCATGTGGGCCCCCTCACGTGCTGGAAGTGGTCTACCTGATTTCTAGAAGAAATATCAACCTCCTACGCCTATAAATAGAGCCCCAGGTCATTCAGAAAAGGGATCGGATTCTCTTTGGCAAAATCAAGACTCTGAAGCATCAAGACTCCACCAAGGCTCTACTTTGCACACAACAACCACCGTTGTACTTGAATTTCAGAACTACAATTCATTGTAATCCGCTGAAATCGATTGTAATCAGCGAAGAACATCAATAAAAGGAAAAACCTTTGAAGTGGACGTAGGCCAGAGATAGCCGAACCACTATAAATCGTGTGTTCTTGTTTACATTTATTATTTTGCTACTTAAGATCTGTGATTTGTGTTTGGATATTACCGATTTATATTCCAACATTGGTGCTTTCACATTCATCGGGGTTTGTGACCAATTTTGGCGCAAACACTTTGGTGCTTTCACCGAGAAGGACTAGCACCCGCTACATCAGATTCAGAATTCAGATTCAAAAGTTTGAAGAAACTCCAATCCGGAAACAATGACTCGACAAACAAGACAAAGAGTTGATAGGAGCCAACAAGGAGGAAGCCAAGAAGCATCCTCAGGATCAGGAGAAGGACAAGCTTCCGTCTACATCACTAGAGACGAGATGGAGGCTATGGCTAATTCATTACGCGAAAGCATGATGAAGAGTCAACAGGAGATGCTGCAGAATTTCCTCGAACAGATGAGGGCGGCGAACATGCAAAACCTTGGACCAACTACAACGGCTACGAGTGCGGGACAAGGAATCAGGATTGCAGAAGCTAATGAAGGTCAGGTTCAAAACCAAAATACAGGAGTTGAAGGTGGTCAGCAAGGCCTTGGGGGCAGACCCTCAGGGTCCGATACTGGAACACCAACAGACGGAGCTCAACAAGTTGGAGCCAATGCATATGCCAACGAGCCACCAGAAGAATATGTACCAGAATTCCCTTCAAGGCCCGGGGGACAGGATAGGAACTTGACAAGGGGCCAACCCCTAGACGGAGACGAGAGAATGATTGGCCTGATGCGAAGAATCATGAGAGGAGGATTGCGTAGCGGAGGGCTGGAAGAAGTTAGTCGGAGTCCATTCACTCCAAACATCCGAAACGCAAGGAACCCTCCAAAGTTCAAACTACCAGCGCTAGAACCATATGACGGGAGATCAGACCCGACCATGCATATCACAAGATATATCAGGCACATGGAAGTGCTGGGGGCACCCGAGGAAGTGATGGCACGATGCTTCCCTTTATATTTGTCAGATTTAGCTGCACTATGGTTCAGACAACTCGAGACTGTATCGATCAGAACATGGAGCGAGCTTGTAGATTGCTTCATGAGATAGTTCAGGGTCCACGTAACGCGACCCAAGAGTGTGATGACCTTAGCATCGATCAAGCAAAGGACCGGAGAGTCCATAAAAGATTTTCTGCTAAGATTCAACGTGACAGTGACTTCTGTGGATCGCCCGGATCCATCAATGATTTTAATGGCGGCGGTGGTAGGAGTCGCGGAAGGCACCAAGTTTAAAGATTCTCTAACTAAAGATCCACCGCAGGATCTCGGAGAATTCTTTCATAAAGCCGAAAAATTCATCTGATTTGAAGAATTACAAGCCGAGAGTCGAGAAATAAATGCCACTCAAAGCGTAGGGACCTCCAGAGAACAGTCCGGAGCGGACAAGGGAAAGAGGAAACAGGATGACAGACATGATGGTCCTGATAAACGGAAGAAATTCCGAGAACCAAGATTCAGGCAGTACACAGATCTGAATGCAAGCCTAGAAAGAATCTTCACTGAAACCAGGGGGCAACTCCACTATCGAAAGCCACCTATAAGGGATCCCACCGAGCGGGAGCGCAGGACTGGAAAATATTGCCTATTCCATGAGCTGGATGGGCACACTACATATGAATGCCGCCACCTGAAGGATGAGGTGGAAGAACATGCCAGGGGTGGTAGATTACCGCAATTTGTCAGAGAACGGACAGCAGCGACAAGGCATGAACAACTACCGCCCCCACCTAGCAGGAACGATCCTGGATCGGGATCACGACTCGTCATCAACTGATTAGAGATGGCAAGGGCCAAGTCCAGGATTTGGACTTCGGTCGAATAATTTTATTTAGATTTATGTTCAGAATAAACGGTTACTCCACTTACACATGTACGGGAACCGGAGAGATCCCTAGGCATGCTCTGAGATGGAGATAAACCGATATGCCCGGAGAGGCAATGTTTAGTTTTTTCTTCTCTGATGTTTGAGATTGAACCTCTAGAACTTGAATATAAAAATTAGAACTTCTTGCAATAAACCTTTTGACCGGAGAGTCAAAGGATGAACATTAAATATCAATGTAAACATGATCGCTTTATGACCTACCCGGAGAGACGGGGTCCGGAGTGCAAGAGGTGAGTTGCTTCGCCGGAGAGCGACAGGATCAACTCACTTAAGCGCTGTTTCCCCTTCACCGGAGAGTGACAGGATGGGATCCAGCAAGAGCACGGAGAGGCTATGATCGGTCTCGAACGACCAAGACATCGCTAAATGTTCAGATACACTGAACCGGAGTGCAAGAAGTGAGTTGCTTCGCCAGAGAGCGATAGGATCGACTCACTTAAGCGCTGTTTCCCCTTCACCGGAGAGTGACAGGATGGGATCCAGCAAGAGCCCGGAGAGGCTATGATCGGTCCGGAACGACCATGATATCGCTATACGTCCTAACTGGGACCAGAGTGCAAGGGATAGAAGGCAACGCCAGAGAGCAATAGGATCTTTCTATTCAATCACTAAGTCTGGAACGGACTTAGTAAGGGTTCAGAGCAGCCAGTAATAGTCCGGAGAGACTACGAAACTTCATTCTCAACTTCTACTGAAAGAACGAATATTGATTTGGCTTCGAACAGCCACAAACTTGATTGATAATACCACAGCTATGAATAAAACATGAATTCCTTACACTTGATATAAGACCATTCAAAACATACCTTTTACAAAAAGGCATGTTTTGGGGGGCAAAATGTTATCCCAACTTTTGGCAAAGTTGAGATATCCAAAATTTACTGAAGATCAATGATTACTATTCATGAATATCAACCAAGCATTGCAGGATAACCATGGATATCAATGAATTTTGTCCGAGTCCGGAACGGGCCACAATTGATAAGACACGACAAGAAAGATCGTAGAAGTCTACATTTCAAATTTCAAGTCAATCCGAGGTCGTATGCTCAAGTTATGATGGATTCAAGTTAAGAGAAATGGGCATTGCTCGGTTCGAACCCATCACCCTGACTAGTTCGAACCCATCATGTTCGAATCCATCAGCCAACGACTCCATCCCGCTTCAACACCATTGACTTCGACTCCATCACGATGTCCTCTCTTCGAATCCCTCCAGGTTATGGAGTTCGTATCCATGGAGTTGCCACTGCCTCGGATCCATGAGAAATGCCCTCGCTTCGGCTCCATCAAGTAAACCCCCAGATAGCCTTGCTCCGAATCCATCCACGACCTGACTTCGAATCCATGGACTGAGCCTTGCTTCGAATCCATCCAAGTCACCTCGCCCCATGCTATCTTCGAATCCAACGTGCTAAGAGAACTTCGAATCGATCCAAGGTGACGCGTTTGGATCGATTCGAACAAACGACATTCCGTCGATTCGAAGATGAACCTCGAATCCAACCACGAAGCCATCCAGCAAACTCGGCAGAGAACTCGGACTCGACTCGTTCAACTCGGCGAAAAGCTTGGATCGAACCGAAGAAGGCGCGCCACGTCACCCCTTGGATCGATTCGAGGTACTCGAATCAAACAGATCGATTCGAAGAAGACCATAGCATCGGTTCGAACCAAACAGAAAGCCAAACACGCCAATTTCGAACCGATCATAACTTCCAATCCACTGATCCAAATCCCATGAAATTTTTACAGGAGTTCATCTACATGTTGAAGAATGTCCACACCAAATTTCACCATGATTGGACGATTTCTTGATCGATTCGAACCTAGGGTCGAATCGATCCCAATATGGGCCCGGATCTCCAGGTATCGGCCATGTGGGCCCCCTCACGTGCTGGAAGTGGTCTACCTGATTTCTAGAAGAAATATCAGCCTCCTACGCCTATAAATAGAGCCCCAGGTCATTCAGAAAAGGGATCGGATTCTCTTTGGCAAAATCATGACTCTGAAGCATCAAGACTCCACCAAGGCTCTACTTTGCACACAACAACCACCGTTGTACTTGAATTTCAGAACTACAATTCATTGTAATCCGCTGAAATCGATTGTAATCAGCGAAGAACATCAATAAAAGGAAAAACCTTTGAAGTGGACGTAGGCCAGAGATAGCCGAACCACTATAAATCGTGTGTTCTTGTTTACATTTATTATTTTGCTACTTAAGATCTGTGATTTGTGTTTGGATATTACCGATTTATATTCCAACATTGGTGCTTTCACATTCATCGGGGTTTGTGACCAATTTTGGCGCAAACACTTTGGTGCTTTCACTGAGAAGGACTAGCACCCGCTACATCAGATTCAGAATTCAGATTCAAAAGTTTGAAGAAACTCCAATCCGGAAACAATGACTCGACAAACAAGACAAAGAGTTGATAGGAGCCAACGAGGAGGAAGCCAAGAAGCATCCTCAGGATCAGGAGAAGGACAAGCTTTCGTCTACATCACTAGAGACGAGATGGAGGCTATGGCTAATTCATTACGCGAAAGCATGATGAAGAGTCAACAGGAGATGCTGCAGAATTTCCTCGAACAGATGAGGGCGGCGAACATGCAAAACCTTGGACCAACTACAACGGCTACGAGTGCGGGACAAGGAATCAGGATTGCAGAAGCTAATGAAGGTCAGGTTCAAAACCAAAATACAGGAGTTGAAGGTGGTCAGCAAGGCCTTGGGGGCAGACCCTCAGGGTCCGATACTGGAAGACCAACAGACGGAGCTCAACAAGTTGGAGCCAATGCATATGCCAACGAGCCACCAGAAGAATATGTACCAGAATTCCCTTCAAGGCCCGGGGGGCAGGATAGGAACTTGACAAGGGGCCAACCCCTAGACGGAGACGAGAGAATGATTGGCCTGATGCGAAGAATCATGAGTGGAGGATTGCGTAGCGGAGGGCTGGAAGAAGTTAGTCGGAGTCCATTCACTCCAAACATCCGAAACGCAAGGAACCCTCCAAAGTTCAAACTACCAGCGCTAGAACCATATGACGGGAGATCAGACCCGACCATGCATATCACAAGATATATCAGGCACATGGAAGTGCTGGGGGCACCCGAGGAAGTGATGGCACGATGCTTCCCTTTATATTTGTCAGATTTAGCTGCACTATGGTTCAGACAACTCGAGACTGGATCGATCAGAACATGGAGCGAGCTTGTAGATTGCTTCATGAGATAGTTCAGGGTCCACGTAACGCGACCCAAGAGTGTGATGACCTTAGCATCGATCAAGCAAAGGACCGGAGAGTCCATAAAAGATTTTCTGCTAAGATTCAACGTGACAGTGACTTCTGTGGATCGCCCGGATCCATCAATGATTTTAATGGCGGCGGTGGCAGGAGTCGCGGAAGGCACCAAGTTTAAAGATTCTCTAACTAAAGATCCACCGCAGGATCTCGAAGAATTCTTTCATAAAGCCGAAAAATTCATCTGATTAGAAGAATTACAAGCCGAGAGTCGAGAAATAAATGCCACTCAAAGCGTAGGGACCTCCAGAGAACAGTCCGGAGCGGACAAGGGAAAGAGGAAACAGGATGACAGACATGATGGTCCTGATAAACGGAAGAAATTCCGAGAACCAAGATTCAGGCAGTACACAGATCTGAATGCAAGCCTAGAAAGAATCTTCACTGAAACCAGGGGGCAACTCCACTATCGAAAGCCACCTATAAGGGATCCCACCGAGCGGGAGCACAGGACTGGAAAATATTGCCTATTCCATGAGCTGGATGGGCACACTACATATGAATGCCGCCACCTGAAGGATGAGGTGGAAGAACATGCCAGGGGTGGTAGATTACCGCAATTTGTCAGAGAACGGACAGCAGCGACAAGGCATGAACAACTACCACCCCCACCTAGCAGGAACGATCCTGGATCGGGATCACGACTCGTCATCAACTGATTAGAGATGGCAAGGGCCAAGTCCAGGATTTGGACTTCGGTCGAATAATTTTATTTAGATTTATGTTCAGAATAAACGGTTACTCCACTTACACATGTACGGGAACCGGAGAGATCCCTAGGCATGCTCTGAGATGGAGATAAACCGATATGCCCGGAGAGGCAATGTTTAGTTTTTTCTTCTCTGATGTTTGAGATTGAACATCTAGAACTTGAATATAAAAATTAGAACTTCTTGCAATAAACCTTTTGACCGGAGAGTCAAAGGATGAACATTAAATATCAATGTAAACATGATCGCTTTATGACCCTACCCGGAGAGACGGGGTCCGGAGTGCAAGAGGTGAGTTGCTTCGCCGGAGAGCGACAGGATCAACTCACTTAAGCGCTGTTTCCCCTTCACCGGAGAGTGACAGGATGGGATCCAGCAAGAGCACGGAGAGGCTATGATCGGTCTCGAACGACCAAGACATCGCTAAATGTTCAGATACACTGAACCGGAGTGCAAGAAGTGAGTTGCTTCGCCGGAGAGCGACAGGATCGACTCACTTAAGCGTTGTTTCCCCTTCACCGGAGAGTGACAGGATGGGATCCAGCAAGAGCCCGGAGAGGCTATGATCGGTCCAGAACGACCATGATATCGCTATACGTCCTAACTGGGACCAGAGTGCAAGGGATAGAAGGCAACGCCAGAGAGCAATAGGATCTTTCTATTCAATCACTAAGTCTGGAACGGACTTAGTAAGGGTTCAGAGCAGCCAGTAATAGTCCGGAGAGACTACGAAACTTCATTCTCAACTTCTACGGAAAGAACGAATATTGATTTGGCTTCGAACAACCACAAATTTGATTGATAATACCACAGCTATGAATAAAACATGAATTCCTGACACTTGATATAAGACCATTCAAAACATACCTTTTACAAAAAGGCATGTTTTGGGGGGCAAAATGTTATCCCAACTTTTGGCAAAGCTGAGATATCCAAAATTTACTGAAGATCAATGATTACTATTCATGAATATCAACCAAGCATTGCAGGATAACCATGGATATCAATGAATTTTGTCCGAGTCCGGAACGGGCCACAGTTGATAAGACACGATAAGAAAGATCGTAGAAGTCTACATTTCAAATTTCAAGTCAATCCAAGGTCGTATGCTCAAGTTATGATGGATTCAAGTTAAGAGGAATGGGCATTGCTCGGTTCGAACCCATCACCCTGACTAGTTCGAACCCATCATGTTCGAATCCATCAGCCAACGACTCCATCCCGCTTCAACACCATTGACTTCGACTCCATCACGATGTCCTCTCTTCGAATCCCTCCAGGTTATGGAGTTCGTATCCATGGAGTTGCCACTGCCTCGGATCCATGAGAAATGCCCTCGCTTCGGCTCCATCAAGTAAATCCCCAGATAGCCTTGCTCCGAATCCATCCACGACCTGACTTCGAATCCATGGACTGAGCCTTGCTTCGAATCCATCCAAGTCACCTCGCCCCATGCTATCTTCGAATCCAACGTGCTAAGAGAACTTCGAATCGATCCAAGGTGACGCGTTTGGATCGATTCGAACAAACGACATTCCGTCGATTCGAAGATGAACCTCGAATCCAACCACGAAGCCATCCAGCAAACTCGGCAGAGAACTCGGACTCGACTCGTTCAACTCGGCGAAAAGCTTGGATCGAACCGAAGAAGGCGCGCCACGTCACCCCTTGGATCGATTCGAGGTACTCGAATCAAACAGATCGATTCGAAGAAGACCATAGCATCGGTTCGAACCAAACAGAAAGCCAAACACGCCAATTTCGAACCGATCATAACTTCCAATCCACTGATCCAAATCCCATGAAATTTTTACAGGAGTTCATCTACATGTTGAAGAATGTCCATACCAAATTTCACCATGATTGGACGATTTCTTGATCGATTCGAACCTAGGGTCGAATCGATCCCAATATGGGCCCGGATCTCCAGGTATCGGCCATGTGGGCCCCCTCACGTGCTGGAAGTGGTCTACCTCATTTCTAGGAGAAATATCAGCCTCCTACGCCTATAAATAGAGCCCCAGGTCATTCAGAAAAGGGATCGGATTCTCTTTGGCAAAATCTGTTGAGTCAAAGCTTCTATGAAGATTTTGATTGCTGACAACAATATAACGGCAATCGACAAATCAAGACCTACATATGGTACTCTAGATTATAGGTTGATTATTTGATGTTGTAATAGTGATAAACTTGTTAAAATCTATCCTCAAATAATCATGCATTTCAAATATAGTCGATATATATACATTTAAACATCATTGCACATTCACTGTGAAAATTTACACAGACCGGTCGACCGGTTGAAAATGGGGCGGTCGACCGTTTCTGGTAAAGTTGCACAGTAAACGTGCACACATGCACATAACGACTATATATTTAAAATCATGTCTACCGGTCATTTTTTGACCTGTCGACCGTTTTTAAACAGAAAGCAAGTTTTCCAAAAAGACACTTCTCTTCTCCAAAAGTTGCATCTCCTACCTTTCACCAATAATCACAACTCTTAATGGCAACTGTTTCACCAAGAGTTACAACTATTTCTTCTTATATATACTCATCTAAATCGTTGATTCAAACATGAATTTATATGATTATTATATGCTTTCTCTGATCTTACTTTCTAACATTCTTGCATTCTAAAAGCACTCATTTAATTAATAGCTTATTGAATCATTGAAACTATTTTATACCTTTTGATTCAATAAGCAATATACCTTCTTTAATCTTCACAAAACATCAGTCATATACTTTGAGGATAAGATTATAGGAAGGGTGTACTACTAGTGACAAATCCGTGTTTTGAAGAACACAAGTTGTCAACAACAATTGTATTTGTTTGTGTTGAAGTCCTCGTGTTGTAAGAGGCAAGTGTTGAAGTCCTCAGTGTGTTAGAGGCGTGAAATCCCGTTCGGCTGTTCGGGTATTGTAAACCTGTTCCTCCGGGTGAAGCGAGGTAGTTATTAGTGAAAATCCAGATAGGAATCTGGGACTGGACGTAGGACGGTGCTCCGAACCAGTATAAAAATCTCTGGTGTGATTTTTCTATTTTTATTTTTACTTTGCTACTATCATCTATTTTCCGCATTTATATTATTGTCCATATTACACGATCCGTGTGTACTATATTAGCACATATAATTGTATACACACCGCACTTTCAATTGGTATCAGAGAACGGTCATCATATAACCGTAACACAGTTATTTGATATATTCTTGTAATATGGCAAATAACGCAAGTACTAGCACTCAAAACACCACTTACACAGAAGGGCAATCGACACAAAGACCTCCATTTTTCAATGGTCTTAACTACAGTTATTGGGCAACACGTATGTCATTCTTTATGCAATCAAGTAGCTATGATGCTTGGAATGCTACTCAAAGAGAAATAGTAAATCCAACAACTGATTATTCAGAATGGACTGTGGCTGAGAAAACGGCAGCAGCCGTAAATGCAAGAGCAATAAATATGTTGTTCTGTGCATTAGACCAAAATGAATATAACCGTGTTAGTATCTGCACTACTGCATATCAAATTTGGCAAACGCTAAAAATCACTCATGAAGGTACTAACAAGGTTAAACAAGCCAAAATAGCCATGCTGAAAAGTCAGTTTCAAAATTTCAAAATGAAACCAAATGAAACAATCAATGACATGTATTCACGGTTTCAAACTATTCACCATGCACTTATTGGGTTAGGACAAAAGTATTCTGATTTTGATGTTGTTTCAACAGTCCTACATTCTCTGACTAATGAATGGGAAGGAAAAGTATTAGCAATTGAAGAAGCTAATGACCTTTCCGTCATGAAGCCAGATGAATTGATAGGAAATTTAATGTCCTATGAAGCAAATTTGCAGGCTAGAAAAGAACAGAAAGAAGAAAAGAAAAATGTAGCATTTCATGTTGAGAAAGATGAAAATGAATCAGATTCTGAAGATGAAGATTTGGCGTTCATTGCTAAAGGTTTCAAAAAATTCCTAAAATATCGAAAAGCCAGTCGCTACAATAAAAGGAAACCTGGATCAAATAAACCATCTTCATCTGCTATAGAATGTTTCAACTGCCATAAAAAGGGACACATGCAGAAGGATTGTCCAGAACAAAAGAAAAAGTCAGAAAATGACAAATTCAAATATAAGAAGGACAAATCAAAGAAACGAGCCTTCTCAGTAACATGGGATGACTCAGAGTCATCTTCATCAGAAAGTGAAAGTGATTCGGAGAATGAACAAGCTAATGTTTGTTTTATGGCAACAGAAGATGAGGTACAAATTCCTACATTTGATGAATTACTTGATATTAATGCTGAATTGATAGTCAAATATAAAGACATAAAACGTCAATTAAAAGTAGTCAAAGCAGATTTAAGTAGAGCAGAGTTTGAACGAGATATGTTAAAAGATGAGAAGAAAATATTAGAAGAAGAACTTGGAAATATTCAAGAATCATCATCTAATGTTGACTCTCAAATATCTCTTTTGAGTCATGAAATAGAAGCTCAAAAAGAGAAAAATAATGCTCTCACTACTGAAAATCATGAACTTAAAGCAAAAGTTAAAATTCTAGACCTAGAAAAAGCTAGTTTACAAACAAAGTTTGATGACATTACTCAAAATGTTTCTAACTTTAACAAAGGTCGAGAAAATTTGACTAAAATCATTGAAAGTTCACAATCTATTTCAGATAAACAAGGTTTGGGATATAACAAACATGAAACTAAGAAACATCTTAGAAATAAAAGGAAGAAAAAAGTACAAAAAACTGAAGCTAAGAAAAATTTTAGTTTATTATATTTCAAACCAAAACCAGTTGTGAAATTTCAAAAGAGAAATGTTAAGACTATCAAAATATGGGTTCCTAAAACAAATAATAATTTGATTAGGAACAAATACATTCAGCATTTCATGAATACTGTACATTTTAATAACAATTATATATATAAAGGGGATACCGGACCCAAATGGGTTTGGACTCCTAAGACCTAACTCTTAGGACCCTATAAAAAGTGGGTACCATGAACTTAATTATATTTTTTGCAGGTCCCACTGAAGAAAAGAGGAAAGTGGATATTGGACAGTGGTTGCTCAAAACATATGACGGGAGACAAAAGCTTATTAACAAATATTAAATACTCAGATGGTGGCTCAGTCACTTTTGGAGACAATTCAAAAGGTTATATCATCGGCAAAGGCGATGTGAGCAATTGCGGTACATCTAACTTACCTCTTATTACTAATGTCATGCTAGTTAGAAATTTAAAACACAATTTACTTAGTATTAGTCAGTTATGTGACAAGGGTTTTATAATTTCCTTTTCAAATAATAAGTGTAGTATTTTAGATAAAGACCATAATTTAGTTTTTGAAGGTTATAGAGACAGAAATATATATATTCTAAATATGAATATTAATCATAATTCAGATATGTGTCTTGTGGCTAATGACAATGATCCATGGCTATGGCACAAACGTTTCTGTCATATAAACTTCAGAAATATTGACAAGTTAGCTAAAAACAATCTAGTTAGAGGACTACCCAAAATGAGTTTTAAAGTTAACAACATTTGTGATGCATGTCAATTAGGAAAATTGACCAAATCATCTTTTAAATCCAAGAAAGTTATATCAACATTACAACCACTTGAGTTACTGCACATGGATTTATTTGGACCTACTAGAGTTCAATCAATAAATCACAATCAATATGTGCTTGTAATTGTTGATGATTTCTCTCGTTATACATGGACAATTTTCTTAAAAAATAAAAGTGATACTTTCAATCATTTCAAATCCTTCGTCAAAAGAATTCAAAAATAAAAAGGGATTAAAGTTAAAAATATAAGAAGTGATCATGGCGGAGAGTTTGAAAATAATGAATTTGAACATTTTTGTACAAAGAAAGGTATATATCATAATTTTTCGTTTCCCAGAACTCCACAACAGAACGGAGTAGTAGAACGAAAGAACCGAACTTTACAAGAATGTGCAAGAACATTATTGAATGGAACTACCTTACCAAAACATTTCTGGGCAGAAGCTGTCGCAACCGCCTGTTATGTTTTAAATCGTGTGTCCATAAGACCTCTTACCAAGAACACTCCTTATGAATTGTTTAACAAAAGAAAGCCCAAAATCTCATACTTCAAAGTTTTTGGTTCTAAGTGCTTTATTTTAAATACGAAAGACCAGCTTGGAAAATTCGATCCAAAAGCCGATGAAGGAATATTTGTCGGTTATTCTGAACGAAGTAAGGCCTATCGGATATTTAATAAACGAACCAAAACTATTGAAGAATCACTTCATGTATCTTTTGATGAAATCTATCAGCATCCTCACACAATATCAGATGATGACGAATCAATAGTCATTAATAATCCAATCATCTCAAATACTAATTCTGACTCAGAAGTAATTATTGAGAATGCTCCTCAAATATGTGAATTACAAACACCACCAAGAATATTAAGAGACCATCCGGCCCAAAATATAATAGGTGAAATAACATCACATGTCAGAACAAGGAGTCAACTCAATCAAATGGGTCATGTCGCTTTTCTCTCAAATATCGAACCCAAGAATCCAAAAGAAGCTGCTACAGATGATTACTGGATCATTGCCATGCAGGAAGAACTAAATCAGTTTGAGCGCAATGACGTTTGGGAACTTGTTCCAAGACCAACTGATCAGTCAGTAATGGGTACTAAATGGGTCTATAAAAATAAGGCTGACGAACAAGGAAATATCACCAAAAATAAAGCAAGATTAGTAGCACAAGGATACAATCAAGAAGAAGGTATCGATTATGAAGAAACTTTTGCACCAGTTGCTCGACTAGAAGCTATTAGAATTCTATTATCTTTTGCTTGTCATCATAATTTCAAACTTTATCAGATGGATGTCAAAAGTGCTTTTCTCAATGGATTTATCAAAGAGAATGTCTATGTCGAACAACCTCCGTTGTTCGTACATGAAAAATATCCTGACCATGTGTTCAAACTTAAGAAAGCTCTGTATGGTTTAAAACAAGCACCTCGTGCTTGGTATGAACGATTACGTAGCTATCTTATTAATTCAGTTTTGAAATAGGCAAAGTCGATCAAACTTTGTTTATTAAACATTCTCGAAAAGATATTCTGGTTATCCAAATATATGTAGACGATATAATCTTTGGTTCAACAAACGATAAACTCTGCAAGGAATTTGCAAGTATTATGACCAAAGAATTTGAAATGTCTCATATGGGAGAACTATCTTATTTTCTTGGACTTCAAATCAAACAACTTTCAAACGGTATTTTTATCAATCAAGAAAAATACTTTGAAAATCTTATCAAACGCTTCGGATTACAAAATACATCTGGTAAACCAACTCCTATGAGTACAACTACACATCTTGAAAAAGATGAAAGTAGTAAGAATGTTGACCAGAAATTATATCGAAGCTGTGATGTCCCGGAAATTTGAGGCAATAATTATTTAATAATTTCATTGATAATTATTTTAAAAATGTGAAATATTGTTTTAATAATTTAATTTAAACTGGAAATCTCTTTTGAAAATTAATAATTATTTAGTTTGTTAAATAATTATCTTTTCAAAGATTAAAAATATTTATAATGTATAAATGTTTATACATTGTAAATAGAAGATTTGGTTTTAATTTTTTTTTTATATGTAATAAAGAATATTTTCTAATTATTTTATATAAATGAATAATTTGTATATTAATTAATTTGATTTAAATTAGTATTGTATAATTTTCTCAAGTTTGTTTTAATTTTCTTTCTTATATCTTTATTAAAAAGTAAGTATGTATTTATTTTGTTTTTAAAATAAATATAGTTTAAATTTCATTTTATAATAAAGGTTTATTTTGTTTTGTTTTATTTTAAAATCTTCTTTTCTTTTGAAATTTAGTTTCATATAGAATATTATTTTAAAAAGAATTAAACAAACATTAATATGTAAGTGTATAGTTTTATAAAAAGCTTATATGTATTTAATTAAAAGCTAATGTTAATAAATCACTTTGAACTTGCTAAAACAAAGTAGAAATGTTTCAAGATAAATTCAAATACATTTAGTAATTTAGAATTCTCTTTTAAATATTAACATGCATATGTGTTAACTTTTTAAACTATTAAGTAGACACTTGTAAAAATTTTGACATAATAAGTTAACATGTGGCATTGATTTTAAATCTCATTGTTTAAATTATTGATAAGTGAAATATAGCAAAGCATTTGGATTAAAACATTTTCTCATTTGAAAGATCTGAAAATCAAATTTCAGAAATTCTAAAAACAATCTTCAAGCTTGCAAATAAATTTCTACAAACCATCTTCAATCAAATTCTCAAATCTGCAAATAACAAATCAAATTTAGAAAAAAACCAATCTTCAAAACAAATCAATTGCTGCAAACAAACAACTTCAATCAAATCTGCAAACCTATCAACTTCAAATTTCTGCAAATCAATTCCTTCAAATCTAAATTCAACTGCATATCTGAAGCTCAATTTCAATATAAATCTGTGCACTTGAATATGGCTCTGCATGCCATATTTCTTCATCAAACTGGAAGATCTACTGCAATATTAAACCTGAGCATATGAAGTCTTGGGGTCTGCATGCATTTAAGACCAGGAGAGCAATTTCTGTAATCTAGATGAAGCCAAGATCAACATGCATTTCATTATTCATCTCTGGAAAGTGGATTTGCATCTGTTTGCTCTGCACCTGAATCTGTTCTCTGCATCTTCCTTATGGTGAGTAAACTTCTTTTTCAAAAACAGAACTTTTTTTTTTAAATTCAATGCTTAAGTAATATACTAGAATCAAGTTCAAACAAAACTGCAATAAATAAATAAAAATCAAACTGCTATGACCTGGAACAGCAATGTCTTCATTTTGATGAATAACTCCCCAAATTTTAAGGGTTGTTTTTAAATGGTTGTTCATGTGACCTGATTTAAGAAAGCATGTTGATTGATTATGTTGTGGTTATTACTTACTTATGAATGATCTGTGGGTGAATTTATGAATATGTATATATGTTGATTTCTTGTAGATGCAGATCTAGTTAGTTTGTAAACTAAGATAATTTTTTTTTAAAATAGAAATCTTTATCATTTTATTGTTACTGTTAATAATTTTATATGAAAACAAAATATGTTTGTTAGTATAAGTGTAGGCTCTGGAAAATCATGGATTAGTTAAAATAAGTTAAAAATCCAAGTTCTGTTATCTCTGAAACCAATTTAACTGTAAGCATTACAAATAAAATCCATCATCATTAAAATGAAACAAATACAAAATAGCTTAGATCAATTAAACAGTTTGTAATCTGAATTCATGTTTAAAAACATGAATCTTTAAACAAATTTATATTTTAAAATTGCTGAGGCAGGAGCAATTCTGTTTTGAACAGAATTGAGACTTTTGGGAATTGGTTTGTATTCCTATTGGATTTGGTAGCTATGAGTATTCCTGGAAGTAGAATTCAGATGGTAGAACAGGGAATGTGGGTCAGCAGTTGTGTCAGTAGGTGGTGATGATGGAAAATTTGATTTTTCCAGGTTTAAGCCCTAAATTGAGTGGTTGAGCTTTGTTTGCTTCTGGGTTATACTGTGATGATTCGAGTGAGGAGTGGTTATGTGAGATGGCAGAGGAGGTGTAATGGAAGATATATTCAAGGTTGTGTCGATGATGGTGGCTGGAGGTGGTGTTTCTAGGTGATTGACAGGGGGTCTTGGTTGCAGTGTGTACTCAGGGAACTATTAGTTGTGTGCAGGTTGTTGACTCGGGGAAATACTCGGGTAGATTTGCTTCTGACTCGAAGCAAGAGATAGGGAAACTCGAAGTAAATATTAGGGTACTCGGGTAAGTGGGGTACAGTGGTATACCAGAGAGCATTTGCTGTTTTTCTTAAAATTTTGAATGGGAATCAAATTCTAGTGCAAAAGTTTAATCCATGTATAAGTTGAAACTGAAATTCAAATAGGGTTTGAAATTCAAAGTTTTTAAAAATGAAATAATTTAAATTTTAAACAAGTTTTAAATTTTGTTTTAAATCAGTTGCAGGTTTTAGAGTCTGCATTTTTGAAGTTTTGAATTTAATGAAATTCATTTTTTTTTTTTAGGTTGAAACTTGATTTGAGTATAACCTGAATCTGAATTTAAATATAGCTTTGAGTTCAAAGGTTTTTAAAAATGAAGTCTTATATTAAACAAGTTTTAAATTCAGTTTTGAATCAATTTTAAAAACTGTTGCAGGACTACTTTCAAAAACCTGACTTCTAATCCAAAACATGTTTGTAAGATTTTAAATTATGAACAAATTTAAAAGTATTAAGCAAGATTTAAATTTGTTTGGAAATCAAGTTAAAACATTTTTTCAGATTTACTTTGAAACCAGTTTGATTTCAAAACAGTAAAATAAAAAAATGAATGAAATGAACATATTTAAATGTTTGAAAGAATTTGATTTCAAATAAGTTTTTAAACCTGAAGGAATTTTGTTCTCTTTAGTATTTGAATGTAGATATGAAGTGTTAATTTTAAATTGAAGCTGAAATAACCAATTTATTTTCAAAAGTTTGATTTATTATAATCAAGTAATTTAGTTTTAAATCTTTCTTTATATTTAAGTAATGAATGTTGTTTAAACATTCATTTTTATTTTATTTTAAGGTTTTATAATTATTTTAATGTGGATTAATGTTTAATAATTAAACATTTGAATTTTTAAATAAAATTGGAATTTGAATTTAATTTCTAGAAATGTATTGTTTTAATACATTTTGAATGTAAATGAGTCATTTGTTAAGTAAATGAAATATTTTAAAAATATTTAAGATAATTAAGGATGTACTTAATTATTTGATTTTAAATAATGGTTTAGATTTATTTTAATTAGGAATGATTTATTAATCTAAATTAAATTTTTGTTAAGTATAATTAATGAAATGTGTAAATGATGATAATTATCTAAGGATAATCTAGTAATTAATTTAAGAAATTAATTTTGGATAATTAACTAGATTTAATTAATTAAATCTAATTAATTGTAATTGGTTAAGTAATTAATTACTTATTGTAATTAATTTGGATTATGATTTATTTAAATAAATTAATTTAGTTTGATTAATTTAAGTAAATCATTTGATGATTTTAAGAGTGTAATTACTTAATGTAATTAGTGGAGCAGGATTATTTAGAGAAGTAATAATGATAATTACTGAAATGTAATTAGTAATTTGGATTAATTACTTTTGTAATTAATTAAGGAATTAATTAATGATTAATTATTGGTTAATTAATTTATAAATGAGTAATTAAGATAGTTAATTATTAATCAAGGTGTTTAATAATTAGGTTAATTACTAAATGTAATTAATTTTAATTAAGTAATTTATTTAAGATCATTAATTAATATTAAAGATGTAATTAAGGATGGTTTAATTAAGTAATAATTGATTAATTAAGTGATTAATTAATTGTAATTAATTAAGGGCAATTATAATTAATTATAATCAATTAATAAATGAGTAATTAATGTTAATTACTTATAATTTAGGTTAATTAATTTATAAAATTAATTAAAGACTAATTACTTATTGTAATTAGTGAATGATTAATCAAAGTTGTTTAATCAAGTTGAATACTTAGGAAGTGAATTAATTAACTGGGTTAATTAATGGATGTTAAGCAGGATTTAAATGAGTAATTAATTTAATTATTTTAAATTAATTAGAGATGGTTGTAATTAATTTAATTCATTTTAAATTAATTATAATTGTTGGTTAATGAATCATTGCTTATGGATGTTATTGATTAAATGGTTGTGATCTCAGAAATGAGATGATTGTATCTGTATGATATGAATGTTTGGATAACTATGATGGTTTGTGATGGATTATTTGGATGGATGATTATCTGTTTATGGATGATACAGATTGTCTGTTTATGATATGAATGTGATTATCTATTTTGAGATATAGTTTATCTATCTGTATGAATTAGATAACAATGAAATAAGTTAATTGTTAAAACCCTTAAGTACAACTTGGACATTAAGATGGCGTTTGGTTTCGATGAGACCGGGATCGGGTTTCCATATTTGGAATTCCGAAAACCACATCGATTCCAATTAAACGTTAGGTCGTTAATCCAAGTGGAGCAAGTGAAGACTCGAGGTGTAAGGGCTATACGTCAGTATAACTCTGTGGGTGATTCCGTAATGAGTTTGACGGAATAGTACTTATAGGTTCGAGACGGTGATATAGAGTGCAAGGGTTATTGTCGTTAACTCTGAGGGTGATTCCAATACGAGTGTAACGAGATAATGCCTTCGGTTTCGTTCGAACCCGGAACGAACTTGTATGGATTGAATGCTTTCAGAACATCGTCAGGTGGACGATGAGCATTCTAAGAGATGTGTCCTCTAAAGGTAATCGTAGCCTCAAGCCTCATCAACCGGGAATGGCTAAAACAGGGGAGGTGCAACAAAGCTTCGTGGGTAGCCCCCACTGGAGAGCAAGATTGATCCCTGTCTAGAGGTCCCTTTTTATTCGGCTTAGTGGGCAGTTGTCAGTGTACACCAACTGCGGGGTTGTCTTGTTCGGAACTGTTCAGTAAGGAACGGGTCCGGCTTTGTGTTGCAGGGGAGTTAGGGTGGCTCCTCGGTACGGTGATCTAGGCCACGTACTGTGACGGGCGGTACCCCAGTAGCCCTGCCATTGATGGAATCCATAATCCAATAAGTTCCTGTAGGGTTTTGATTGTGCCCAACTATGTTGGAACGTGAGATGTAAGCATTCCAGCTATTTCTGTATTTTATTTTGAAAACCCTAGACACTATTATAATATCATTGGATTTCCTATCAAATGTTTTGGTTAGCGTAAGGTAAAAACTTTTCCATGTTTATGTGTGGGAAGTCTTACGTGATACCTTTTGTTTTCAAAGGATTTTCTAAAGTTAAGCAACTTTTATCCCCGTTTACTCACACCAGACCCCTGTCTGACCTGAGTGTTTATTTTCTGTTTTATTAAACTCTTGGGTACTCATATTATGTATGAGTAGTCAAGTGTTTCAGGATTGCTTTGATCGAGTTCTGGAGGAGATAATGGAGCAGGAGGCTTCAGCGTGTAGATATATGTAGTGGTTCCGCTGTGTTTGAGTTGTATCTGTTTCTCTGATGTATTTGGATTGTAATTGCTAGACAGATGTTTATAACTGTCTAGTTTGTGTTGTATTAGCCGTTTAACTCTGATGTATATGATACTGTGTAAAGTTTTATGTGATATATTATAATTTATTCGATTCCGCTGTGAGATGCTGATATTGTCTGTTCTTTCTTTCCTTTCTTTTCTCTTTTCTATCCCTTTCTTTCTTCTTAATGATGCAACTTTCTGGAGTATGGAAGTTGGGTCGTTACAACGTGGTATCAGAGCGTTAGGTTGAGTGAATACCTAGGCTCTGTAGTGGTGTCTTTCTTGAGAGAGCGTATTTGTAATTTTTAATATATATATATTTCTGCCTATTTGTTGGGTTACCTGTTCGGGTTTCCAATATAAGTAATAAAGGTAGATAGGGTAGTGGTGTGTGTAACACAACTACCAATAGTTGGAGTTTGAGTGTTGGAAGTGATCTGCTAGGGCAGTTTGGGTATCTTGTTTAATTTGGCAGTTTGGTGAGAAAGATTTCTCTGAACTCTGAAGGAAATCTTTTCAAGATTCGGAGTTTATTTTTGGAATATAAGCTTGGTGCAGTCGTGTGAGGGGTTTTTCTTGAGTTTGGATCAGTTGGGAGTTCTGAAGCCAGCAATGGTATTTTGAAAACCTTAAGAAGGAGTTCTGTCTATATTTGAGTTTGAAACTCAGTTTGGCAGAGTATTTTGAGTTTGGTTTGGGAGCGAGTTTCCCGAGAGATATCTGTCTTTTGAAGGCTCTATTGTGAAAAGGCTGGTGTAGCTTTGAGTTCGATGAGTTTTTGGTTAAGGAAGCTTTGGCAGCAGTAGCAGCAGTGAGTGGCCTGTTCTTCGGTGGTTCAGAAATCTCTGTGATTCTTCTGTCAGTAGTCCGGGCAGATGGTGGAGCTTGTCCATTTCTTCTGAAAGCTCAGTTGGGTGTGATGTTAGTGGTTAAGAGGTGGGCCACTAGTTTCTTCTTTTGAAGGCTTTAGCTGTTCTGATTTTGTAGTGAGAACAATTTCTTGAGATCTGAACCAGGTGGAATCGCAAAAGTGACTTGCGATAGTTCAGAAGTTCTCTGTGTGATCTTTGCTTGGATTGAAGCATCTTTAGTGGATGTTTGAGTTATCAAGGTGATTTGGTATTTTCTGGATATCTTTGAAGGAATCAAGATTTGCATTCGCATCAGAAGATTGAGTTCTGTATCGACTTGGTTCTTGGAGCTTTGCCGGTGGTTTAGCATTGTAGGAAATTCTTTGAGTATGATCTGTTTAAGTTGATAGAATTTATTGGATCCAGTTTCCTGGTTTCTGGTTGAATTTTTGCTGTGGTGGTTGTGACTGAATCGGATATGTCACTGGGATTTTATGGAATTTGATGAACAATATTCCGGGATAAGTTGATCAAGTTTATACTTATGTTCATCAACAGCATTCACGAATCAGAGTTGCGCAGTGGAAGCATGGTGGCGGCTATTCCAGAATAGGAGCATCCGATTCTTTGGGAATTTGAGTTTTGTCTTGGATCAAAGGATTTCTACAGGATATTCATTTTGGATCCGGAGACCTGATTGTTTTATATCTGTAGTAGAGTTTGTGTGGTGGAGTTTGATTGATCTAGAAGTTGAAGGCAGCCCAGGATCAATATGAGTATTGGATCTTTCTGTTTTCTCTTAAGAGTTAAGTATATGGTTTATCTCTGGTTTTAGAATCAGTAGTTCTGTGAGATTTAGGAGTTGATCAGGACTTGTCTATAGTCCTGTATTCTGTTTAGATTTGTAGATCTAGATATATAGGAGCTCTAGATCTGTGTTGTGTTGCTAGTTTAGATTCTGTAGGGCGAGTGTCCTGGTGTTTGTACCTGGGAAACTCTAGGGAATTCTATCCAGAATTTTGTCTGGGTAGTTAGAATTGTTTGTTTGAATTGGTTGCTATGATTGCTAGTATTTGGTTGATAGTATATGATTGCTCTTTTAAAATTTAAAATTTGTATGGGATTATTAAATTACCTTTGCTTTTAAATTTCGGGGACGAAATTCTTTTAAGGGGGGAGGAATGTGATGTCCCGGAAATTTGAGGCAATAATTATTTAATAATTTCATTGATAATTATTTTAAAAATGTGAAATATTGTTTTAATAATTTAATTTAAACTGGAAATCTCTTTTGAAAATTAATAATTATTTAGTTTGTTAAATAATTATCTTTTCAAAGATTAAAAATATTTATAATGTATAAATGTTTATACATTGTAAATAGAAGATTTGGTTTTAATTTTTTTTTTATATGTAATAAAGAATATTTTCTAATTATTTTATATAAATGAATAATTTGTATATTAATTAATTTGATTTAAATTAGTATTGTATAATTTTCTCAAGTTTGTTTTAATTTTCTTTCTTATATCTTTATTAAAAAGTAAGTATGTATTTATTTTGTTTTTAAAATAAATATAGTTTAAATTTCATTTTATAATAAAGGTTTATTTTGTTTTGTTTTATTTTAAAATCTTCTTTTCTTTTGAAATTTAGTTTCATATAGAATATTATTTTAAAAAGAATTAAACAAACATTAATATGTAAGTGTATAGTTTTATAAAAAGCTTATATGTATTTAATTAAAAGCTAATGTTAATAAATCACTTTGAACTTGCTAAAACAAAGTAGAAATGTTTCAAGATAAATTCAAATACATTTAGTAATTTAGAATTCTCTTTTAAATATTAACATGCATATGTGTTAACTTTTTAAACTATTAAGTAGACACTTGTAAAAATTTTGACATAATAAGTTAACATGTGGCATTGATTTTAAATCTCATTGTTTAAATTATTGATAAGTGAAATATAGCAAAGCATTTGGATTAAAACATTTTCTCATTTGAAAGATCTGAAAATCAAATTTCAGAAATTCTAAAAACAATCTTCAAGCTTGCAAATAAATTTCTACAAACCATCTTCAATCAAATTCTCAAATCTGCAAATAACAAATCAAATTTAGAAAAAAACCAATCTTCAAAACAAATCAATTGCTGCAAACAAACAACTTCAATCAAATCTGCAAACCTATCAACTTCAAATTTCTGCAAATCAATTCCTTCAAATCTAAATTCAACTGCATATCTGAAGCTCAATTTCAATATAAATCTGTGCACTTGAATATGGCTCTGCATGCCATATTTCTTCATCAAACTGGAAGATCTACTGCAATATTAAACCTGAGCATATGAAGTCTTGGGGTCTGCATGCATTTAAGACCAGGAGAGCAATTTCTGTAATCTAGATGAAGCCAAGATCAACATGCATTTCATTATTCATCTCTGGAAAGTGGATTTGCATCTGTTTGCTCTGCACCTGAATCTGTTCTCTGCATCTTCCTTATGGTGAGTAAACTTCTTTTTCAAAAACAGAACTTTTTTTTTGAATTCAATGCTTAAGTAATATACTAGAATCAAGTTCAAACAAAACTGCAATAAATAAATAAAAATCAAACTGCTATGACCTGGAACAGCAATGTCTTCATTTTGATGAATAACTCCCCAAATTTTAAGGGTTGTTTTTAAATGGTTGTTCATGTGACCTGATTTAAGAAAGCATGTTGATTGATTATGTTGTGGTTATTACTTACTTATGAATGATCTGTGGGTGAATTTATGAATATGTATATATGTTGATTTCTTGTAGATGCAGATCTAGTTAGTTTGTAAACTAAGATAATTTTTTTTTAAAATAGAAATCTTTATCATTTTATTGTTACTGTTAATAATTTTATATGAAAACAAAATATGTTTGTTAGTATAAGTGTAGGCTCTGGAAAATCATGGATTAGTTAAAATAAGTTAAAAATCCAAGTTCTGTTATCTCTGAAACCAATTTAACTGTAAGCATTACAAATAAAATCCATCATCATTAAAATGAAACAAATACAAAATAGCTTAGATCAATTAAACAGTTTGTAATCTGAATTCATGTTTAAAAACATGAATCTTTAAACAAATTTATATTTTAAAATTGCTGAGGCAGGAGCAATTCTGTTTTGAACAGAATTGAGACTTTTGGGAATTGGTTTGTATTCCTATTGGATTTGGTAGCTATGAGTATTCCTGGAAGTAGAATTCAGATGGTAGAACAGGGAATGTGGGTCAGCAGTTGTGTCAGTAGGTGGTGATGATGGAAAATTTGATTTTTCCAGGTTTAAGCCCTAAATTGAGTGGTTGAGCTTTGTTTGCTTCTGGGTTATACTGTGATGATTCGAGTGAGGAGTGGTTATGTGAGATGGCAGAGGAGGTGTAATGGAAGATATATTCAAGGTTGTGTCGATGATGGTGGCTGGAGGTGGTGTTTCTAGGTGATTGACAGGGGGTCTTGGTTGCAGTGTGTACTCAGGGAACTATTAGTTGTGTGCAGGTTGTTGACTCGGGGAAATACTCGGGTAGATTTGCTTCTGACTCGAAGCAAGAGATAGGGAAACTCGAAGTAAATATTAGGGTACTCGGGTAAGTGGGGTACAGTGGTATACCAGAGAGCATTTGCTGTTTTTCTTAAAATTTTGAATGGGAATCAAATTCTAGTGCAAAAGTTTAATCCATGTATAAGTTGAAACTGAAATTCAAATAGGGTTTGAAATTCAAAGTTTTTAAAAATGAAATAATTTAAATTTTAAACAAGTTTTAAATTTTGTTTTAAATCAGTTGCAGGTTTTAGAGTCTGCATTTTTGAAGTTTTGAATTTAATGAAATTCATTTTTTTTTTTTAGGTTGAAACTTGATTTGAGTATAACCTGAATCTGAATTTAAATATAGCTTTGAGTTCAAAGGTTTTTAAAAATGAAGTCTTATATTAAACAAGTTTTAAATTCAGTTTTGAATCAATTTTAAAAACTGTTGCAGGACTACTTTCAAAAACCTGACTTCTAATCCAAAACATGTTTGTAAGATTTTAAATTATGAACAAATTTAAAAGTATTAAGCAAGATTTAAATTTGTTTGGAAATCAAGTTAAAACATTTTTTCAGATTTACTTTGAAACCAGTTTGATTTCAAAACAGTAAAATAAAAAAATGAATGAAATGAACATATTTAAATGTTTGAAAGAATTTGATTTCAAATAAGTTTTTAAACCTGAAGGAATTTTGTTCTCTTTAGTATTTGAATGTAGATATGAAGTGTTAATTTTAAATTGAAGCTGAAATAACCAATTTATTTTCAAAAGTTTGATTTATTATAATCAAGTAATTTAGTTTTAAATCTTTCTTTATATTTAAGTAATGAATGTTGTTTAAACATTCATTTTTATTTTATTTTAAGGTTTTATAATTATTTTAATGTGGATTAATGTTTAATAATTAAACATTTGAATTTTTAAATAAAATTGGAATTTGAATTTAATTTCTAGAAATGTATTGTTTTAATACATTTTGAATGTAAATGAGTCATTTGTTAAGTAAATGAAATATTTTAAAAATATTTAAGATAATTAAGGATGTACTTAATTATTTGATTTTAAATAATGGTTTAGATTTATTTTAATTAGGAATGATTTATTAATCTAAATTAAATTTTTGTTAAGTATAATTAATGAAATGTGTAAATGATGATAATTATCTAAGGATAATCTAGTAATTAATTTAAGAAATTAATTTTGGATAATTAACTAGATTTAATTAATTAAATCTAATTAATTGTAATTGGTTAAGTAATTAATTACTTATTGTAATTAATTTGGATTATGATTTATTTAAATAAATTAATTTAGTTTGATTAATTTAAGTAAATCATTTGATGATTTTAAGAGTGTAATTACTTAATGTAATTAGTGGAGCAGGATTATTTAGAGAAGTAATAATGATAATTACTGAAATGTAATTAGTAATTTGGATTAATTACTTTTGTAATTAATTAAGGAATTAATTAATGATTAATTATTGGTTAATTAATTTATAAATGAGTAATTAAGATAGTTAATTATTAATCAAGGTGTTTAATAATTAGGTTAATTACTAAATGTAATTAATTTTAATTAAGTAATTTATTTAAGATCATTAATTAATATTAAAGATGTAATTAAGGATGGTTTAATTAAGTAATAATTGATTAATTAAGTGATTAATTAATTGTAATTAATTAAGGGCAATTATAATTAATTATAATCAATTAATAAATGAGTAATTAATGTTAATTACTTATAATTTAGGTTAATTAATTTATAAAATTAATTAAAGACTAATTACTTATTGTAATTAGTGAATGATTAATCAAAGTTGTTTAATCAAGTTGAATACTTAGGAAGTGAATTAATTAACTGGGTTAATTAATGGATGTTAAGCAGGATTTAAATGAGTAATTAATTTAATTATTTTAAATTAATTAGAGATGGTTGTAATTAATTTAATTCATTTTAAATTAATTATAATTGTTGGTTAATGAATCATTGCTTATGGATGTTATTGATTAAATGGTTGTGATCTCAGAAATGAGATGATTGTATCTGTATGATATGAATGTTTGGATAACTATGATGGTTTGTGATGGATTATTTGGATGGATGATTATCTGTTTATGGATGATACAGATTGTCTGTTTATGATATGAATGTGATTATCTATTTTGAGATATAGTTTATCTATCTGTATGAATTAGATAACAATGAAATAAGTTAATTGTTAAAACCCTTAAGTACAACTTGGACATTAAGATGGCGTTTGGTTTCGATGAGACCGGGATCGGGTTTCCATATTTGGAATTCCGAAAACCACATCGATTCCAATTAAACGTTAGGTCGTTAATCCAAGTGGAGCAAGTGAAGACTCGAGGTGTAAGGGCTATACGTCAGTATAACTCTGTGGGTGATTCCGTAATGAGTTTGACGGAATAGTACTTATAGGTTCGAGACGGTGATATAGAGTGCAAGGGTTATTGTCGTTAACTCTGAGGGTGATTCCAATACGAGTGTAACGAGATAATGCCTTCGGTTTCGTTCGAACCCGGAACGAACTTGTATGGATTGAATGCTTTCAGAACATCGTCAGGTGGACGATGAGCATTCTAAGAGATGTGTCCTCTAAAGGTAATCGTAGCCTCAAGCCTCATCAACCGGGAATGGCTAAAACAGGGGAGGTGCAACAAAGCTTCGTGGGTAGCCCCCACTGGAGAGCAAGATTGATCCCTGTCTAGAGGTCCCTTTTTATTCGGCTTAGTGGGCAGTTGTCAGTGTACACCAACTGCGGGGTTGTCTTGTTCGGAACTGTTCAGTAAGGAACGGGTCCGGCTTTGTGTTGCAGGGGAGTTAGGGTGGCTCCTCGGTACGGTGATCTAGGCCACGTACTGTGACGGGCGGTACCCCAGTAGCCCTGCCATTGATGGAATCCATAATCCAATAAGTTCCTGTACGGTTTTGATTGTGCCCAACTATGTTGGAACGTGAGATGTAAGCATTCCAGCTATTTCTGTATTTTATTTTGAAAACCCTAGACACTATTATAATATCATTGGATTTCCTATCAAATGTTTTGGTTAGCGTAAGGTAAAAACTTTTCCATGTTTATGTGTGGGAAGTCTTACGTGATACCTTTTGTTTTCAAAGGATTTTCTAAAGTTAAGCAACTTTTATCCCCGTTTACTCACACCAGACCCCTGTCTGACCTGAGTGTTTATTTTCTGTTTTATTAAACTCTTGGGTACTCATATTATGTATGAGTAGTCAAGTGTTTCAGGATTGCTTTGATCGAGTTCTGGAGGAGATAATGGAGCAGGAGGCTTCAGCGTGTAGATATATGTAGTGGTTCCGCTGTGTTTGAGTTGTATCTGTTTCTCTGATGTATTTGGATTGTAATTGCTAGACAGATGTTTATAACTGTCTAGTTTGTGTTGTATTAGCCGTTTAACTCTGATGTATATGATACTGTGTAAAGTTTTATGTGATATATTATAATTTATTCGATTCCGCTGTGAGATGCTGATATTGTCTGTTCTTTCTTTCCTTTCTTTTCTCTTTTCTATCCCTTTCTTTCTTCTTAATGATGCAACTTTCTGGAGTATGGAAGTTGGGTCGTTACAGAAGCATGATTGGTTCTCTTCTTTATCTTACAGCTAGTCGTCCAGATATATTAATGAGTGTTTGTTTATGTGCTCGTTTTCAAGCCGATCCAAAGGAATCACATTTACGAGCAGTGAAACATATAATTCGTTATCTTAATAATACCAAAGATTTTGGTCTTTTCTATCCAAAAGAATGTCCATTTGAATTAGTATCATATAGTGATGCTGATTTTGGTGGCTCACGAACGGATAGAAAAAGTACAAGTGGTACGTGCCATTTTATTGGAAAATCACTTGTCTCTTGGTTTAGTAAGAAACAGAATTGTGTTTCACTATCAACATGTGAAGCTGAATATATATCAGCGGCTCTTGCTTGTACTCAAGTACTATATATGCAACAAACACTTCAAGATTTTGATATTCATTTATCAAATTCTATTATATACTGTGATAACACAAGTGCTATAAATCTTTCTAAAAATCCAGTGAATCACTCTCGAACTAAACACATTGATATCCGTCATCATTTTCTTCGAGATAATATTGAAAAAAGAAATATATGTCTTGAATATATCCATACTGACAATCAATTAGCAGACATTTTTACTAAGCCGCTGCTCGAATCTAATTTTATTAGATTACGAAGAGAGCTTGGTTTAATTTCAAGAAAAAATCTTGACTAAGCAATTACTAATGTACACTTTCTCTTTTGGTTATTCTCTTTAATTATAATTTTTTTGTTTAAACTAAACTAATGTCTTTTCTCCTAGTAACCGTATCTTTTACTTAACCTATTTTTTATATTAAATATTAGCCATTGCTTTATTTAAATGGTTAAATTTTATTTACTCATTTTATAAATTCAGTTTTAAAAACAAAGCTATTTTTAGAATAACAATAAAATTTCTGCTTATATTTTCGTGGTTAGAAGTTATCATTAACTCACATCCATAAGATTATATATAAGAAACTTATATATAAGCTTGCAAATTTTTTATACTTTGATCATCTTTAATTCTTATCTATCCATAATAATATATTCAACTTACACTATGGCTCATATTTGTGACAAATGTGCGCAAGAATCTCACATTTCTATTACAAGCTCTGAGTCGGACGAATATTATTCTCCTACTACTCCAAAACAAAAATCAAGCTGTCATCATCAATGCTCCTGTATGTCTGATAAAACTCCAAATTCAAAACGAGTTAAAAGGACACTATTCTATTCTCCTCGAACCAAAGCTCAAATTGAAGAGATACACCACTACCAAAAACATCAAATCGACCTTCAGAGACAATTGCATTATGGACAAAACCAACTGTATCATGAACAACAACGTACGTCGGCGCGATTATCCGTCTTAGAAAGAATGGCATCGTTCTTCTGCGGATCAAACAAGCACGATGTTCATGAACCAATGCCATCCAGGCCATCGACTTCAACGACTCCAAACTCTTGGGATAGAAATTATAACGAGAATGAAGGAGCTCGAAATAAGTGGAGTCCAAGGGCTAAACCTATTGAAGACAACAAAAATTCTAATGACAACTCTCCTTCTCATTAGAATTTCATAATGTATATTGTTTTGTTTTCATATATATTTCTTGTAATATCATATATTCTATAATAATAATATAATATAAAATATATGCAATCGATTTTTTTCAAAATTTTTTGCAAAATCAAGCAGTTTTCAACACAGAGCAAAACCGGTCGACCACCGGAAATATGACCGGTCGACCAAAAATGCTCTCGGGTTGAAAACAGTCGACCGGTCATATATAGGCGGTCGACCGGTCGCATGCATTTACAGTTTTTTTTTACAGTTCACGTATATATTTTATACCCCACACTCATTTCTTTCTACTTCCTACTGAAAGCTTTCCCAATTCCCAAACCCTAGTTCATATTTCTCAAGCTCCAAAACTCTCAAATCCTCATCAATGGCTCCACCACAAAAGAAATCAAAGAAAAGAGCATCTTCAGAATCTTCATCTCTAACTCTCTCTGCCAGAAAGTGGCTTGAAACTCCAGTTGCCGTAACTCGATGGAATCAAATGACAAATTATAAGTTCCATCCGGGCTCATTCATCAAATTCGAAGACTTCACTTCATACGGTATTCGTCGTTTAGCAAACAATTCCAATATTTCTCCTCTAATAGATTTTTCAGATAATAGCGTAGAAATTAATCACTTAATGATTAAATTATTCTACGCAAATATGAATTTAGAAGAATATACACCGGATAATCCAAATGGAGTTATTTGGTCGGTAGTTTGCGGCAAACGAATTTATCTTACTCATGATAGAATAGCTTCTATTCTTGGAATACCAAATCGAGGTGAAGAATTTTCATCGACATTTTGTGAAGTATTCACCCGAAATAGCACTAGCCATAAGTTTATAGAGGATAATAGTGACGGCACCAAATCGATTGGGCTACGACCGACAGCAAGGCTATTACATCGTGTCTTGATGCACTCTCTATTTCCTCGATTAGGAAATTATGATGCCGTCTACAAGGAAAATTTCAAGGCTCTTTATGCTATATACGGGGAAATCGAAATCAACTGGGCTCACATGATTTTCGATGAAATTTTAAAAGTGAATAACTCCACTCGACCTCATTTCTTCTATAATGAGTATATTATGCGCATATTGCTAGCATGTGGAGTAACAGCCCCTGATTCAGCAACATCTACACCAAAATGCATTGACTCCACTACCATCAAGCGCATGAAACTTCCTCCTCCCTATGTTCAGATTATGCCATTCGAACAATGGCAACAACGAGGTACACAAGCACAACGAGCTCCATCTTCCCGACCTCGTTCCGGAGAAGTTAGGTTGTTGAAATCTAAGTCGTCTACAAGAGAATCTCTTGAAACCATCGCTCGTAATCAATTCTTACTTGAAGCGAGACTCAAACGTATGGATTCAAAAATTGACAAACGATTCAACAAGGTCAAGTCTTTCTTCAGTGCTATATGGGATGCTATATCATGTAGCACATCTGTCTCTACCCAACATCAAGACCCCGGAAAGCGTCCGGCTCCTCCCACTTTCACTTGGTCAACATCCGAGGAATCTGCTGGTACAAGCGGACAAGGTCATGGAGAGACGTCTAGAGGTGATGACGATGACGATGATGACGATGACGATGATGACGATGATGATGATGATGAAGATGATGAGGAGGAGATTCAGTCGGACTAAAGCTAGTTTGTTAATTTTTTTTTAAGTTCTTTAAAAACATCTGTGACACTTGTACTAATTAGTGTCCATCTTATTGAACTATGGCATGTATGGTAGTTTTTAAAACATCTTATGTTTAAATATGTATTATGCATTGTTCTTTTTTGGTTCATATTCTCTTTTGTTTACTCCTTTTTGTCGATGACAAAGGGGGAGAAAGGTGCTAATAATTGTTTGCAGGGAGAAAGGTGCTAATAATTGTCTGCAGGAAATCACATATTCAGGGGGAGATTCAATACTTTAGCTATATATTGTCATCAATCAAAAAGGGGGAGAATGTTGAGTCAAATCTTCTATGAAGATTTTGATTGCTGACAACAATATAACGGCAATCGACAAATCAAGACCTACATATGGTACTCTAGATTATAGGTTGATTATTTGATGTTGTAATAGTGATAAACTTGTTAAAATCTATCCTCAAATAATCATGCATTTCAAATATAGTCGATATATATACATTTAAACATCATTGCACATTCACTGTGAAAATTTACACAGACCGGTCGACCGGTTGAAAATGGGGCGGTCGACCGTTTCTGGTAAAGTTGCATAGTAAACGTGCACACATGCACATAACGACTATATATTTAAAATCCTGTCTACCGGTCATTTTTTGACCTGTCGACCGTTTTTAAACAGAAAGCAAGTTTTCCAAAAAGACACTTCTCTTCTCCAAAAGTTGCATCTCCTACCTTTCACCAATAATCACAACTCTTAATGGCAACTGTTTCACCAAGAGTTACAACTATTTCTTCTTATATATACTCATCTAAATCGTTGATTCAAACATGAATTTATATGATTATTATATGCTTTCTCTGATCTTACTTTCTAACATTCTTGCATTCTAAAAGCACTCATTTAATTAATAGCTTATTGAATCATTGAAACTATTTTATACCTTTTGATTCAATAAGCAATATACCTTCTTTAATCTTCACAAAACATCAGTCATATACTTTGAGGATAAGATTATAGGAAGGGTGTACTACTAGTGACAAATCCGTGTTTTGAAGAACACAAGTTGTCAACAACAATTGTATTTGTTTGTGTTGAAGTCCTCGTGTTGTAAGAGGCAAGTGTTGAAGTCCTCAGTGTGTTAGAGGCGTGAAATCCCGTTCGGCTGTTCGGGTATTGTAAACCTGTTCCTCCGGGTGAAGCGAGGTAGTTATTAGTGAAAATCCAGATAGGAATCTGGGACTGGACGTAGGACGGTGCTCCGAACCAGTATAAAATCTCTGGTGTGATTTTTCTATTTTTATTTTTACTTTGCTACTATCATCTATTTTCCGCATTTATATTATTGTCCATATTACACGATCCGTGTGTGCTATATTAGCACATATAATTGTATACACACCGCACTTTCAAAATCAAGACTCTGAAGCATCAAGACTCCACCAAGGCTCTACTTTGCACACAACAACCACCGTTGTACTTGAATTTCAGAACTAAAATTCATTGTAATCCGCTGAAATCGATTGTAATCAGCGAAGAACATCAATAAAAGGAAAAACCTTTGAAGTGGACGTAGGCCAGAGATAGCCGAACCACTATAAATCGTGTGTTCTTGTTTACATTTATTATTTTGCTACTTAAGATCTGTGATTTGTGTTTGGATATTACCGATTTATATTCCAACATTGGTGCTTTCACATTCATCGGGGTTTGTGACCAATTTTGGCGCAAACAATATACGCAAGCAAATGAGTACTAAATATAGAATATTACATGAGTATGACATATTATACCTACCACTGGCTATAGTACATGGTCAAATGTTCAAAAACGGCAGCTTCTAAGGATGCTAAAGCTATAAACATATTATTTTATTCATTAGCTAAAAATAAATTTAATAGTCACTGAGTGCAAAACCGCATATGAGATATGGTGTACTTTGCAAGTTACACATAAGGGCACAAAAGCAAAATCGCTATGCTAAAGAATCTATTCAAGACTTAATAATGAAACCAAATGAAACTATTGCTGACATGGGTTCAAGGTTTTAAGAAATTACTTGTGCTCTAATAGCATTAGTAGAAAAAAATCCAGATTTTGCTATATTATCAAAAACAATCAACTCTTTAATGAATGAGTGATAGAGAAAAGTATTGGCTATCGAAGTTTTCAATGATCTTTCAACACTCAAACCGGAAGATTTGATTGAAAATTTAATGTCATATGAAGTAAATTTGCAGACTAAACAAAAACAAGCTCAAAAACAAAAGGCTATTGCAGTTGAGGCTAAAGATGACTTTCACATTGAGGAAGATGACTTCGTATTCCTTGCCAAAAACTTCAAAAAGTTTTTGAAATATGAAAAGAATAAATGATTTGGAAAAATTTAGCAGCAATTCATCCTGCTTAAAATACTATGAATGTAATAAAACCGATCACATCAAAAGAGATTGTTTGAATCTTCAAAATGAAAATAAATCTTCGGAAGTAAAAAACAACAAACAATTTAGAAAGAAGAAGCAAACTTTTCAAGTAACTTGGGATGATTTGGATTCATCTTCTTCACCAAAAAGTGTGATTCGGAGCAATCTAATGTATGCTTTATGACTTTAAGTGATTATGTAAGTTCTAAAATCCCATGTGATGATTCATTTGAATAAATTTGCAATTACTTGATAAATTAAAAGCTAGTAAGAAAAAGAATAAAGAAACTATTGGAAAATTGAATAGAGTAAAATTAGAAATTGAAATGCTCAAGGATATAAAAAAAATATTCTAGAAGAAGAGCTTTGAAAATCTCAAGGTTCTTACACAAATTAGACTTCTTAGATCAGTATTTTGAATAATGAACTGCAGATATATAAAGGAGATTAGCCAAAGAAAATTATAATTTAAGTATTGCTGTAGACTCTCTTAACAATGAAGTTAAAAATCTAAAAAATAATTTTGAAAAAATTACAAAAAATTATTTGTAACTTTAATAAAGAAAGAGAAAATTTGTCAAAAATGATAAAGACTTCAAAACCGTCAATAAGTAAAAAGGTCATAGACTTCATATGCAATAAAAAGAAATTTTCTAACCATAATTCTTTATATTAAATTAAAAAAGAAATAATACTAGTCGAGAAAAACTTATAAAAGATAATGTGAACACAGCTAAACTATGGGTATGAAAGACAAATGATAGCCATACTAAAAACAAGTATATAATGGATTTCTTGAATAATATTCATTATGATGATGATTTTCTTTTTAAAGGGAACATCAAACCCTCTTGGGTATAGTTTCCTAAGATATAGCTCTGAGGACTCTAACTTAGGAAGTGGGTGTCGGTTTGAGCTATAATTTTTTGTATGTACCCTATAAGAAAAGGGAGAGATAGATTTCTACTATTAATAATGTAAATTCAGTTTACTGATTCCAACTTAGTCTTTTTATGATTCCTAAAATGCCTTTTGCAATTCCATTTATCCTCCCACTCAAGAAACCTAAATTGTTGTTTCTTCCCCAATTAGCCTACATTCCTAAACTGAGTTCCTCAAACCCTACATTCTAATTCATCGCCGCAGACATTCCAAATTCTTCAGAAATTTAACTTCAACCGTTGTCCCCTTTTGTCATTGTCGCCACTTTTCATCGTCGTTGCTGCCAAGCATCTTAAATCTTTCTCCTTTAGGTAAATCCTCCTCTTTGCATGTTGGGCTACTTTTTTGCCAACTCGAATTCGAAATAAATTTTCAATTACTAATTCGAATCAAAATTTATGATTCAAATAGACTCATGTTGCACGTAAAGATTTACCTGAACTAAATTTTTAGATTTGATCGAAGCGATCAAAACCAGATTTCATATTCCATTGGAGTTTGATGGTTTAAATTGCTGGAATTGAGTTCATTCAAATTTGAGTAAGTGTTTCACTATGACACTTTTATGCGTAAGGTGGCATGTTCGCTTTGTTACTCTTAAATTTTTGTTGAATTGATTTTCACTACTTGCCACATGGAATGATTGATGGCTAGATTACTTTTGTAATGACCCATAAATTTTCGATGTTAAATTTTTGTTATTTTAATAATATTTTATGAGTTAATATTGAAAGAAATAAAATATTGCAATTTTATAATGGAATGATAATTAAATTTAGACTGAAACAATGTTAATACAAGTCAATTGTCAACAATCTAAATGAAACTCCAATTCATTTTATTTAAGCATGATACGTTTGGTTATAAAACTAAATATAAGTAACAAATGTAAACATTTAGTTATTGTACAAAATAGATAGTTAATGGTAATTAAATAAGATTAGTATTGTGTAAGGAATGATAATATGGGTGGTATTAATGGTTACACTGATTTATAGTAGGATGTAAAAGGTAATAAATTTATGTATAATTTGGGTAATAAAATAAGTTTATTTATGGAGTTAGATTGGTTATATTATCTTAGGCTATAAACCAAATAGAAGAGAACAAGCGTAAATCTTAAGGGTATAATAACAATTATTATATATTACCTGATTTATTGGTCAATCGATTTATTTGGAATAAAGTCCTCTTGAATGTTAAGTAATTTTAATACTGTTATGGAGGAAACGTTTAATGATTTTTAATTTTAGTAACGGAAGAGTGAATGAGAATTTACAGAGAACATAAATTATTTATAAGTAAAAAGAAGTATATATTGAACAAATTTATGATAATTGGATAATGCAGTGTTATTGGAAATTAATTAGTGTTATATATGAGATTTATACTTGGGTGGGCAAGTAGTAAACTTATAAATGAAAGAAAGTGAGTAGGTGACCCTTTATTTAGGTTATTTATTCATTTAGTATGTTAAATAAAAATTTGGGAATCAGATCTCAATTAAGGGAAATTAAGTTGTACGTTAATTTGAAATAAAATCTATTAAATATTACATTTATAGGGAATGTAGTACGAATGGTTAGGGATTGTCAAATTTGGTAAAAAGGGATTGGATCAGGAAACTTTGTTAATTGAGTTTAAAACCTTAATTAATACGCGTAATTGACAAGATTCACATTTTTAAAAAAAAAACCGTTGATACAAATCTTAGATGTATATAGAAGTATTAATGTAGTGAAAGACAAACAAATATTAACTATGTTATTTTTGTAATTAATGGATAGGAATACCAAAGGCTAATTGTAGTAAGGAATATAAGTGGTAGAATAATAAAATTTATGATTTTATTTTTGTTAACATATGTTAAGAGATATGTTTATGATCTTAATTTGAACTTCTACTAATAACATGTATTACAGTAAGATAAAAAAATGATAACATACATCAGGTGTATTTAATGACACTGTTTGAATGTAATTAATAACAGTGATTATAATAATAAATGTTAATAAAGAATAAGAATGAATAAGTTTAGTAAAAGAGTAAACATTCATTTAGTAAAAAATGTTTGGCAAGTGAAAGAATGATTGTAGAGATGAGAAACTACTATTTAGTAAGAAATATATATAATTACTGTTTGTAGTGAATAGTGTATTAATATGTTTAAATTACTATTAGATAGGAAATATTTGTTATACTTCTCATTACATTTGTAACGACCCGTATTTTACGTGTCGATAAATCGTAAAATTTACAGGTCGTTAGTGTTGTTTGTCTTATCCCTAGCCTAAGTCGTATGGGAGGTTAACTCGTGTAGGCAACTTGAGCTTAGGTCGTGTGAGAGTTAGGTCGAGTAGAGCGACCTATGGGTTTGATCGAGTTAGCGTGTTAGGGGATTGAGTCGCGAACGACTCATGGGATGAGTCGTGACCGACCTATAGGATAGTTGCCGAGTTAAGAAGTTGGCGAGTTAAGGGTATGGCCGACTTAAGGAGTTAGCGACTTAGGGGCTGGGACGAGCTAACAAGTTAGCGGGTTAGTGAGGATAGCGTGCTGGCGAGTTAGTGGAGTTAACGACCTAAGGGGGCTAGGTCGTATGGTTGTTAGGTCGGAGGCATTTTGGAGCGACCTAAGAGTGTTGGGTCGATTTGAGTTAAGTCGCATGAGCGACTTAGAGTTAGGGTTGTTGTTTTGGTTAGGTCGGCTCGTGCTTGAGTCGTGTGTGTTAAACCGCGTATGTAGATAAGTCGCGTGGGAGACTTAGTGTTAAGTCGGTTGAGCGACTTAGTGTTAAGTCGCGTGGGTTACTAGGTCGCTAAGGATGTGTGAACGACTTACGAGTTAGGTCGCTATGTCGCAAGCGACTTAAGGATCCGAACGAGTTAAGTCGTAGGACCTGATGAGTCGAAGGACGTAAGGTCGGTTGAGTCATGTGTGTCTTAGGTCGTAAGTCGTTAGGGGCGGCATGGTTTTAGGTTGGCATAGAAATAGGTCGGCACCGACTTAAGTTAGGTCGGGGATCTTTAGGTCGGCAACGACTTAAAACCGAGCACGCGAGTTAAGGGCCAGGCGACCTAAGGGGGTGATCTGCCTATAAATAGAGGGCTTTGGCTCACTTTTTGGCACCGGGTTTTGAAGCGACGAAGTGCTGCCATTTTGGAAACTCGACTAAAACATTTCTTCATCTTCTTTTCTCCATTCCAATCTAATTCTAACATCCATCCAAGATCGAAGATCGAGATCGAAGATTCAAGGACCAAAGTTGAAGATCTTCATCCGTTGAAGCGAGACTTCATCGTTTCAAGCGGGATTTCGACGAATCAAGCTTGGATCTTCGCTGTCCAGATCTGAAGTGATTAGTTTTTGAAGTGTTTGAGTGATTCGGTGAGTGGTAGTTATCTCTCACGCGGACCCAAAGGAGTATATTGGATTGGTGGTTTGTTGGAGTGTTGTAGATAGTGATTTCATACATTTTCCTTAGATCCAAGTGTAGATCCATTACTTATGAAGATGTTTACTTATGCAAGTTCATTCATCTAGTTGTAGAGACAAAACCCATGATTTATATTTGTTAGATCTATGCTAAAGACCCATGATTCATGTATGTTAGATCTATGCTCATTTATTTACGAAATTGCCATTGTAATTATAAATGCCTATTTAGATCATGTTTGATTACTTGATTTTCTATGTAGATCTTGTTGAATGATTGATTACTTGGATTAACGTTTGATTTGATCGATTAGTTGATCTATTACTTGACTTGGACAAGTAAGGTCGATGGTGATTCAAAAGCTAAGTGGAAAGGCTCTTGAATGGTGAAAGCTGCCTGTAGCATATGAAGCGGATGTGGAAGCTCATATGGATGGATTCGATGATGTGGAACCTTGCCATAATGCGAGAAGGCAAAGCATGATATTGAGATGGGACTTTGCTATGATGTGATGGGGCAAGGCATATGTTGAGATGGGACGGGTCATGATGACGTTCCAAGCACGGGTCATGACGACGTGCAAAGTTATAACTCGGTGATGCGGTCCGAGTTGGGATGGATAATGGTTAGCTTGAGAGGCGCTTGAGCTAGTATGGAAAGAGTCGTCAAGGAGGATGACTAGGAGGCTAAGATCTCATCGTTGTTGAAGGTTCTAGCATACTCAAAGCAAGGGTACGTTGGAACGGGTCACGATGACGTTCCAAGCATGGGTCACGATGACGTGCTAGTACTCTGGGCTGATGCGTTCGGCTTAGGCACGGGTCATGATGACGTGCGAAGTTATGTCTAAAACCGGGGTCACCATTAGCCCTTGACAGGTGGTCATTCAACTAACGGTGAAATCAAGGCAAGGATAACAGTGATAGCCAGAGTCATGGATGTTTGGTTGTATTATCATTCGGTCTCAAGAGCGGTGTTTTCTGGGTGCTTATCTGATCTTGGTTTAGGCCTTGGGGGTTTGTATTTGGAAAACATCGTCCTTGGCTCGAGTGATTATTGCTTTACCTTAATTATCTGCTATGTTATGCTTGCTTCTTCTAAGTATGTGTCTGGGGGCTATCACTGTAGAAAGAGGTAGAGTGGGATGGTTTGGTTCCTATTCCTTTTATCCCTTATGCTCTTTTGGTATGTTTGATAGTTGATTTACTGCTCACTAAGACTTTGTCTGACTCAAGGTTTTATGTCTCCTCTTATTACCTTGGGCTGTTCATCCATGTTGGGATGGGTAGACTAGGTAGCAGGTGACAGGTGCTGTTCTTGGAGATCTACGCTGATGATGACGAAGACGAGCAGGAGGCTTTTGCATATTATTTCCTATTATATGTACTAGGTGTTCCGCTGCTGTATTTGTTTGAGTGTTATGTAGTGAGGCTTTGATGTATGGATGATTCATATGTTTGTATAAAGCTATTATGATTAGATGATGATATTCTGTTCTATGGGAGCTTCACTGTATTATATTTCTCTATTGTATTTTATCCATGCGCTGTGAGTTTTACGATAGAGGTTCCGCTGTTTTAATTTACCCTGACTATCGTCCATGGCTTCCTGGCACACCTTTCAGCGCACTATTCTCTTGTTTTGGTGCGGGGGTCATGGGCGGTCGTCACATTTGGTATCGGAGCTTTGGTTAATCGATTTTTAGCCAGCGCTCGCTGACATAACTGCGTATGAGAGACGTAATTGTATTTTGATGAATGATTACTATATATAATATAGTAGTTTAGAAGGATTTGAACTCCTTATGCAGTTGTTTCTCAAGGTGTTCTAAGTCATTCCTTTTTGTAGATATTAAGGATGAGTCGAAGGGGGAGACCAACTGCTAGGGAAGGCCGTGCTGCTAGGGAAGCTGTTGATTATGCTCCTATGTTTGAGGCGATGATGACTTCGATCATGAGAAGGATAGCAGCCTCGGGGCCATCAGTAGATGTTGGAGTTCAAGTTCAAGCTCCAAGACCAGTGGATTTTGCTAAGCTTTGCAAGGACTATACTTCTCTTGGAGGAAAAGCTTTCTTGGGGACGGAATCGACCATTGAAGTGCAGAGATGGATTGATGCTTGTCAAAGGATTTTTGGTGATTTGGGAATTGAGGATGCAACCAAGAGGAAGCTTACATCAAGACAGCTTCAGGGAAGAGCTGCTGATTGGTGGAATTCCATCACCATCGATACTCCAGAGGAAGGGATCACTTGGGAGCAATTCCAAGTCAGATTTGAAGCCAAGTTCATCTCTACGGCTCAGAAATCTATTTTGTTTAAGAGGTTTGTGGAGCTCAAGCAAGGTGGGAGACCAGTTCTTGAGTATATTTCTGAGTTTGAAGCTTTGTCCAAGTATGCCAGATCGTATATTGATTATCCCTACCAGAAGAACGAGAAGTTTGTGACCGGTTTGGACGCTTATCTTGGAAGGCAGTTAGTGGATCATTTGGACGATCCGTTTGAGAAGCTTGTGGAAAAAGCTCTTAGGCATGAGAGTTTGTTTCCCAGGGAAGGTTCTGTTGTTGCTGTAACCAAGGAAGGGTCTAAGCCGCAGCAGGGTGGAAATAAGAAGAGGAAGCAGCAGCAACAGAAGGGAAAGGATGGCCAGAAGAAGTTGAAAGGCGAAGTGACTTGCTACAACTGCCGACAGAAGGGTCATCTCTCCCAGGATTGCAAGAATCCAAAGGTGCAGTTGAAGTGCCACAACTGTGATAAGCTGGGACATATCAAGAAGGACTGTCCAGAACCGAGGAAAGATAGGCAGGTTGTGCAAGCTTATGCTTTGGGAGCTGTGCCGTCGTCTTCAAAAGCTCCTATTGCTGAAGAGAAGGGGAAGAGTGTGGTGGTTCAAGGTACTCTTTCTATTTGTGGTGTTCCAGTTAGAGTGTTGTTTGATACTGGAGCGTCGCATTCTTTTGTTTGTGATGATTTGGTAGGCCGGTTAGGTTTGAAACCGGATATTGTTGATAGGCCATTGGTTGTGACTAATCCAGTTGGGGGTTCGTCATGTTTGTGTATGATATGCCGTGGCCTAGTTGTGTCGAGTCATGATTGCTCGTTTGTTTGTGATTGCTTTGTTCTGAACTTTACGGGGTTCGGAATTATTTTGGGTATGGACTGGCTTAGGAAGTATGCGGCAAGGATTGATTGTGGGAGGCTGGAGGTGACAGTCGGAAATGTGGAAGGGCGAAAGGTTGTGATACGATGTAAGCATGAGGAAGGCGTCTTCATGAGCTTCATGTATTCGCTGGTTGTTCCACGGGATGGACTGTCGTCGGTGCCTATTGTGAATGGATTTGAGGACGTCTTTGACGAGGTCAAAGGGTTACCGCCGCATAGGGAGATCGAGTTTCGTATCGATCTAGTTGAGGGAGCCAGACCCGTTGTGATGCCTCTTAGGCGGATGGCGCCTAGGGAGCAGCAAGAGTTGAGGGTGCAAGTTGATGACCTTTTATGGAAGGGATTCATTCGGCGTAGTGTGTCCGAATGGGGTGCACCAGTTGTGTTTGCAACCAAAGCGGATGGATCGTTAAGGTTGTGTGTGGATTATCGTGAGTTGAATAAGGTGACTAAGAAGAACAAGTATCCATTGCCGAGAATAGATGACTTGTTTGATCAGCTCCACGAGGCTAAGGTGTTTTCTCAGATGGATTTGGCAACGGGATTTCACCAGTTGAGAGTGGCGAAGGATAGTGTGCCGAAAACTGCTTTCAGGACACCATCCGGGTTTTATGAGTGGCTGGTAATGCCGTTTGGATTGACTAACGCACCGGCATATTTTGTGGATCTTATGAATAGAGTATTCAGAGATCAGTTGAACAAGTTCGTACTTGTGTTCGTAGATGATATTCTGATTTATTCCAGAACTGAAGAAGAGCACAAGACGCACTTGCGTTTGGTTTTGGAAATCTTGCGGAAACATCAGCTGAAGGCTAAGTTTTCGAAGTGTCACTTCTGGAAGAATGAAGTGAGATTCTTAGGCCATGTTATTTCTGGAAATGGAATAGCGGTTGATCCCGCTAAGGTGGCGGCGATCCAGGATTGGGTTAGACCTAAGAATGCATCTGATGTGAGAAGTTTCCTTGGATTAGCAGGATATTATCGACGGTTTATCAAAGACTTTTCCAAGATAGCTGCACCATTAACAGGATTAACGAAGAAGAACCAAGTGTTCAGATGGGATGACAAGTGTGAGCAAGCTTTCATAATCCTAAAAGAACGACTGACAAGTGCTCCTGTTTTGACTATTCCAAGTGGGAATGATGAGATGGTGGTTTACACCGATGCATGTGGTACTGGACTGGGAGCAGTGCTAATGCAGAAGGGTAAAGTTGTTGCGTATGCAAGTCGACAACTGAAGCCGCATGAAAGGAATTATCCGACTCATGATTTGGAGTTAGCGGCAATTGTGTTTGCTTTGAAGATGTGGAGACATTACCTGTTGGGAGTTAGATTTGAGTTGTTTACAGATCATAAGTCGTTGAAGTATCTGTTCTCCCAAAAGGATTTGAATCTTCGGCAGCAACGATGGCTAGAGTTTTTAGCATCATATGATTTTGGTATAGCTTATACTCCGGGAAAAGGTAACGCAGTAGCTGATGCGTTGAGTCGAAGACATGCGGGTTTGGGAGCCATGTTTTCGGAATGGAAGAGTCTCGAGTATTTGGCTGGATTTGATTTCAGGCCCAGATGTGAATTGGAACCTGAGATGTTGGCAAACTTATCGATAAGGCCTACTCTGGTGGAGAGAATTGGCGAGAGCCAAAAGCGAGACGATAAGCTTGTCAAGATTATCCGAGATTTGGAATCTGGATTGGACCCAGAAAAGGATAAAGGATTCGAAGTCGATCGAGAGGGTTGGCTTCGGAAGCAAGGACGACTAGTTGTTCCCGATGTAGATGGATTGAGAGATGAAGTTCTTAGGGAAAGTCATCACTCGAAGTTGGCAATTCATCCAGGAGGAAATAAAATGTATCGGGATATGAAGAGAACCTATTACTGGGAAGGTATGAAGAAGGATGTTGGAAATTTTATTTCTAAGTGTATGAACTGCCAGTTGGTGAAAGCTGAGCAGAAGAAGCCCAGTGGATTACTTCAGCCATTAGAGGTTCCTACATGGAAGTGGGAGCAAGTGTCGATGGATTTTATCGATGGCCTACCTAGAACCAGGGCAGGGAATGAAGGGATTTGGGTCATCGTAGATCGTTTGACTAAGAGCGCAAGGTTCATTCCTGTTCGATCAACTAGGACTGCATCGAAGTTGGCTGAGTTGTATGTTAAGTGGATTGTTCGATTCCATGGTGTTCCGAAGAGAATAGTGAGCGATCGAGACCCATTGTTCACTAGTGGATTTTGGAAGAGCTTCCAGGAAGTTTTGGGAACTAAGTTGTGTTTGAGTACAGCTTACCACCCCCAAACAGATGGCCAGACTGAGAGAGTCAACCGAGTTTTGGAAGATCTTCTCAGAGCTTGTGTTTTGGATTTCGGAGGATCATGGGAGGATCATCTTCATTTGGTGGAATTTGCATATAACAACAGTTATCAGTCGAGTATTGGTATGGCACCATTTGAGGCATTGTATGGAAGACCGTGTAACTCTCCGACATGTTGGTTGGAAACTGGAGAAAAACTGATACTTGGGCCAGAGATGATTCGACAGACTTCGGATTGTATAGAGATCATTCGGCAACGAATGAAGGCAGCCCAAGATCGTCAGAAAAGTTATGCCGATAATCGTCGTAAGGATTTGGAGTTCGACGTAGGTGATATGGTTTTTGTGAAGATTTCTCCATTGAAGAGTGTTATCAGATTCGGGAAGAAAGGGAAATTGACTCCGAGATTTGTTGGACCATTCCCGATTAACGAGCGAATTGGAAAGCTCGCTTATAGATTGGAGTTACCGGAAAAGATGGCGGGAGTGCACAATGTTTTTCATGTATCTTATCTGCGGAAGTATGTGCACGACCCAAGTACTGTGGTTCCTGCTGATAGCTGTGAAGATTTAGAGGTTGATCCAGTTGTTAGAAGACCCCGTAGGCCGCTTCGTGTTGTTGAAGCTAACACGAAACAGCTTAGGAGGAAGACGATTACGTTGCTCAAGATACAATGGAGTGACGATGTTAACGACTTTACATGGGAGGAGGAAGAGAGGATGAAGGCAGCTCATCCCGAACTCTTCGAGGTATGGCCCTAAAGTGTCGTGACATCTCATGAATTTGTAGCTTGTTCTAAGTCTTAGAATTCTGCATGCTAGGTTAGAATTGGATGCATGGTTTGTTGATTGCTATGGATGGTAGGCATGCAGAATAGCTTTTATTGCTGTTGTCTGTTTGGGATTTCGGGGGCGAAATTCCTAAGGGGGAGAGAATGTAACGACCCGTATTTTACGTGTCGATAAATCGTAAAATTTACAGGTCGTTAGTGTTGTTTGTCTTATCCCTAGCCTAAGTCGTATGGGAGGTTAACTCGTATAGGCAACTTGAGCTTAGGTCGTGTGAGAGTTAGGTCGAGTAGAGCGACCTATGGGTTTGATCGAGTTAGCGTGTTAGGGGATTGAGTCGCGAACGACTCATGGGATGAGTCGTGACTGACCTATAGGATAGTTGCCGAGTTAAGAAGTTGGCGAGTTAAGGGTATGGCCGACTTAAGGAGTTAGCGACTTAGGGGCTGGGACGAGCTAACAAGTTAGCGGGTTAGTGAGGATAGCGTGCTGGCGAGTTAGTGGAGTTAACGACCTAAGGGGGTTAGGTCGTATGGTTGTTAGGTCGGAGGCATTTTGGAGCGACCTAAGAGTGTTGGGTCGATTTGAGTTAAGTCGCATGAGCGACTTAGAGTTAGGGTTGTTGTTTTGGTTAGGTCGGCTCGTGCTTGAGTCGTGTGTGTTAAACCGCGTATGTAGATAAGTCGCGTGGGAGACTTCGTGTTAAGTCGGTTGAGCGACTTAGTGTTAAGTCGCGTGGGTTACTAGGTCGCTAAGGATGTGTGAACGACTTACGAGTTAGGTCGCTATGTCGCAAGCGACTTAAGGATCCGAACGAGTTAAGTCGTAGGACCTGATGAGTCGAAGGACATAAGGTCGGTTGAGTCATGTGTGTCTTAGGTCGTAAGTCGTTAGGGGCGGCATGGTTTTAGGTCGGCATAGAAATAGGTCGGCACCGACTTAAGTTAGGTCGGGGATCTTTAGGTCGGCAACGACTTAAAACCGAGCACGCGAGTTTAGGGCCAGGCGACCTAAGGGGGTGATCTGCCTATAAATAGAGGGCTTTGGCTCACTTTTTGGCACCGGTTTTTGAAGCGACGAAGTGCTGCCATTTTGGAAACTCGACTAAAACATTTCTTCATCTTCTTTTCTCCATTCCAATCTAGTTCTAACATCCATCCAAGATCGAAGATCGAGATAGAAGATTCAAGGACCAAAGTTGAAGATCTTCATCCGTTGAAGCGAGACTTCATCGTTTCAAGCGGGATTTCGACGAATCAAGCTTGGATCTTCGCTGTCCAGATCTGAAGTGATTAGTTTTTGAAGTGTTTGAGTGATTCGGTGAGTGGTAGTTATCTCTCACGCGGACCCAAAGAAGTATATTGGATTGGTGGTTTGTTGGAGTGTTGTAGATAGTGATTTCATACATTTTCCTTAGATCCAAGTGTAGATCCATTACTTATGAAGATGTTTACTTATGCAAGTTCATTCATCTAGTTGTAGAGACAAAACCCATGATTTATATTTGTTAGATCTATGCTAAAGACCCATGATTCATGTATGTTAGATCTATGCTCATTTATTTACGAAATTGCCATTGTAATTATAAATGCCTATTTAGATCATGTTTGATTACTTGATTTTCTATGTAGATCTTGTTGAATGATTGATTACTTGGATTAACGTTTGATTTGATCGATTAGTTGATCTATTACTTGACTTGGACAAGTAAGGTCGATGGTGATTCAAAAGCTAAGTGGAAAGGCTCTTGAATGGTGAAAGCTGCCTGTAGCATATGAAGCGGATGTGGAAGCTCATATGGATGGATTCGATGATGTGGAACCTTGCCATAGTGCGAGAAGGCAAAGCATGATATTGAGATGAGACTTTGCTATGATGTGATGGGGCAAGGCATATGTTGAGATGGGACGGGTCATGATGACGTTCCAAGCACGGGTCATGACGACGTGCAAAGTTATAACTCGGTGATGCGGTCCGAGTTGGGATGGATAATGGTTAGCTTGAGAGGCGCTTGAGCTAGTATGGAAAGATTCGTCAAGGAGGATGACTAGGAGGCTAAGATCTCATCGTTGTTGAAGGTTCTAGCATACTCAAAGCAAGGGTACGTTGGAACGGGTCACGATGACGTTCCAAGCACGGGTCACGATGACGTGCTAGTACTCTGGGCTGATGCGTTCGGCTTAGGCACGGGTCATGATGACGTGCGGAGTTATGTCTAAAACCGAGGTCACCATTAGCCCTTGACAGGTGGTCATTCAACTAACGGTGAAATCAAGGCAAGGATAACAGTGATAGCCAGAGTCATGGATGTTTGGTTGTATTATCATTCGGTCTCAAGAGCGGTGTTTTCTGGGTGCTTATCTGATCTTGGTTTAGGCCTTGGGGGTTTGTATTTGGAAAACATCGTCCTTGGCTCGAGTGATTATTGCTTTACCTTAATTATCTGCTATGTTATGCTTGCTTCTTCTTAGTATGTGTCTGGGGGCTATCACTGTAGAAAGAGGTGGAGTGGGATGGTTTGGTTCCTATTCCTTTTATCCCTTATGCTCTTTGGTATGTTTGATAGTTGATTTACTGCTCACTAAGACTTTGTCTGACTCAAGGTTTTATGTCTCCTCTTATTACCTTGGGCTGTTCATCCATGTTGGGATGGGCAGACTAGGTAGCAGGTGACAGGTGCTGTTCTTGGAGATCTACGCTGATGATGACGAAGACGAGCAGGAGGCTTTTGCATATTATTTCCTATTATATGTACTGGGTGTTCCGCTGCTGTATTTGTTTGAGTGTTATGTAGTGAGGCTTTGATGTATGGATGATTCATATGTTTGTATAAAGCTATTATGATTAGATGATGATATTCTGTTCTATGGGAGCTTCACTGTATTATATTTCTCTATTGTATTTTTTCCATGCGCTGTGAGTTTTACGATAGAGGTTCCGCTGTTTTAATTTACCCTGACTATCGTCCATGGCTTCCTGGCACACCTTTCAGCGCACTATTCTCTTGTTTTGGTGCGGGGGTCATGGGCGGTCGTCACAACATTCATTTAGTCCATTTTGAAACTTAATCAACTGAAATTAATGTAATTGAAAATTTCCAATTAATAGGAGAGAGAATACTAATTGTAAATTAATAGGTGTAAATAAAAGCAGCATATGTTTTGTGAAAATATAGGGAAAGTTTGATTTAATAAAAATAAAATTTTACATCAAATAAAATGAATGTTTCATCTGTGAATGTACGTTTAATTTCATTAAAATAAGAATAGAAAGATTGATTTTAAAGAAAGAAATATACGTTTATTTGAACTGTGTTTTAGCTTACAGACTGATTACAAGAATAGGAAAATAATCTATTTATTACGCTTGTGTATAAACAATAAATTTATCAACGTGTTTAAATAAATAATTGTTCTATTTCTTTATCCATTTTAGTAGTCTGTTTTAAAATCTAACTTTGTAAGTAACTACAATTAATGTAATTCAAATATTTTAATTAAAAAGAAAGGAAACGTTGATTGCAATTAATAGATTTAATAAAAGAAACGCACGTTTTATGTCAAACAAAAAGGGTGTTTTAATGGAAATAAAAGATCATTTTGAGAAAAAAAATTAAACTTCTCATTTTTAAGGTAAGTATAAATATTTTATTCTGCGTAGATAAAAACCTAAACGCGTACAAAATTCTACTTTCGTTTGCAAACTTTTCCATTCCTACGTACATTCCCTTATCTATTATTAATGCCTGAAGCTTTAATAATAAAACGTGACATTTATTTTTGTCCCTCCACATTCATTTCCTAATTATAAATAACCTACATCTTATTTCTTCTTCTACATTTTGTTTCTCCTAACACCTCATATTCAAAAGCTCTTATTCTTGCAACTCCAAAAGCATTCTTTTATAAAAATGGCTTTTTTTCATTTTTCGTACTGGAGAAGAACGAGGTCCTGTAGCGTGCTAAAGCTTTTGCTGACGTGGCTTATATTTTTGTTAGATATGTTTATTTGTTTATTTAAATTAATTTTGTTTTCAAGTGATTTAACACATGTAACTTTCTCATACGAACTCCGTTTCACACGCGATTTTTTCATTGGGATCGTAATAAAATTCCAGATCTTTTGACGCGGGTTTGGATGAATTTGGTGACTGTCCAATTTTTGGGTTTAAATTGAATTTTAATTCAATTTAAATTCAAAAGGTGAGTGTTTTAACCCATTCACAACTTCTAAGTTTTCTTATGTTTATTAAATTCATTTAAGATATGAGTAGAAATTTATTTATGACTGTTTTGCATATTTTTTTTCATCATCTCAGTTAAATCGCATTTATTTAATTTAACTATTAATTAATTTTATTATAGTATATAAATTGACAGTTAAAACTTATTTATTTTGCATATAAACTGCTATTTAAATAGTTATTTATTTATTTATTTATTTATTTTGAATATAAATTGTTCGTTGATACCTGTTATATTTTATATACTCAATTGATGTTTGTTTAAATTGATGATGATTGAAATAAAATTGATTGATGATTGATATTGGGTGAATGGGTGGTGTGTTCTATATTATATAAACTGCAAGGTATTATGCATTCTCATTTCATTCGGGATTGCGGTTTGAAATGGTATACAACCGCGTTTTTTATTTTTAAATTTTTAGATTGAAATGATAAATATCCGTATCACTTGACCATAGGATAGAAAATTATATACAGGCACCGCGGTATATATGTAAAATTATTTTAGAAATGATTTCTGTGGTTTGGATAGGATGCGGTTTAATAAATATTAATTTTAATCTTATATAAAATCTTATTTTATATATACATATATAGTTAAATTATTGAATTTAAGCTATGTATGAATTTATTAAATGGAAATAAATAAGTTAAAAAATGGAGTTTGATAATTTATATTTATGATTAAGTAGAGGTTTAAGATGTTGTATATATATAGAGTTTTAAATAGTTCAAATCAATTAAGATTGGAAATTAAATTGGAAATTTATTTGGTATTGAGCTTATTTAAAAATTAAACTCCACAAGTTGGTGTAAACTTATTAATCTTGGAAATTTTAAAGGTATGATATTTATAACTGGATTTTTATTCAAGATAAATTAAATGAATAATTCTAGTATAAATAAATGGAAGGAAATATTTAGTGTTAATAAATTGGGTTTTATTTTAAATGGTTATGGATCTATTATGTAAACGTTTCAAAACTAAATAATAGGACAATGAATTGTTGAATAGAAATTCCCAACCTTAGTTTTGAAAGTTATTAAATACTCAAAGTTTGAAAATATTGAAATCGAAGTGTTTTTATTCAAACTGAAAGTGAATCTAAAGGTTATGGGTTTAGACTGAATTTAAAGTAATTAAAACTGTAAAGGCATGGAAATAATTTACTTTATAAAGAAATTTTAAACTCAACTGTTTTATTTTATATACTGTTGAATATCCAAACCATTTAAGTTTTGAAAGTTAGGGTTTTAAAGCAATGAATTCTGAAGTATTATGTTTTGAAAGTTATAATTCAAATGTTTGGGTTTCAGATATTGTAAATTTTAAAGCAGTATGATTTTGGAAAAGATATATGTGAAATAAAGATGATATAATACTGATTTGGGTTTATAAATGATATCAAATTTATTTGGTTTTTAAAACGAAAAATGGTATCATATTATATGGTTTTGAAATGGGTATATATTCTGGTTTTGAAAGTAAAACTAATTTGATAAGACAGCGGTGTTATAATAACGTTTGGCTTTTGAAGAGACCGGGATCGGAAGTTGTCATACTCTCTGCCAACTCCGAAAACCACTTTAACAACCGTGCACGTGGTGGAGATTCCAGAATGAAGTAGGATGGTGGCGGTGTTTCCTTTGAGGTAAATACGTGGACCCGACTCCCGTGAGTTGGCATAAGATGCTAAAACAGGAGCGATTCTCGGGCCAATGGGGTTAGCGCCCTTTATCGGACACATCCCTTCGATATTATACTCTGACTTTGGATTGATTCGGTGGCCACCTTTATTTTTTTATTTTGGGGGTGTTTGTTCGAGGTGGGCGGTAGCTGCAGCTATGCGTTACCACCAGTCCGGATAGCAATTTGTATATCTACCCTGGCATTGCCTAGTTGTGCCGTGTCACCTACCCTAGCGCGCCTTATACGATTTTGGTTTTGTACCATACCTATGGAGTGCCCTATGACGACGCCCAGTACGGTGGAGATTACGGTACTTTATTAGACTATGGGAATTGATGTGCATGTAAATGTTCATATTTTTACCACCATATTTATTCTATTTAAATTAAATAAATGATCATATTGGGTATTTTAACTTGTTTTGACCAAAATTCATATTAATTCCAAATTATCACATATTCATCTTCGTATAACGGCAAAATGGCCATTTGTGTGCGTATATTAATTTGAGAGAATTTAATTGGAAATTTCTATAATATTTTGCAGGAAGTTAGCTTATCATATTAGTGGGTTCATGAAGAAACATGCATGCACAAAATGGATATAAAGGAATGAAGATGGAAATAATTCAAAGTGAAGATCATGGAGGACCCCACCTACCCACCTACCTTAATGTACAAACTAAAGGCTAATGCACATGCTTATGGAGTTAATGGTTTCATGTACACTTAATGTGGGATTAAGACATGTTAATGATTACTTGGCCTCCACACTTCCTAAGGGGCATTTTGGACATTCCCCAAAAATATGAATTAGGGTTTCATACATGTATAAATACCCATATGTTTCATGTAACTCTCTTCATCTCTTCTCTTAGTCTCTCTTACGCCTCCTTCTCTTTAGTTTAGTTTATATCAAATAAAAGAAAGCTCTCTTTCTCTTTTCATGGCTACTTAGCCATTTTTATTTATGTAATTTCTTTTCTTTTTATGCAATGTTAATTAGTGGTTCCTTTTACTTACACGTTCATTTCCTTTCATGCTAGTAGTGTAGATTTACTTTTATGCAAGTAGAATAGTTTTCTTTTCATTTGCTTTCATTTTCCTTTCTTTTTTGCTTTTATGTTGCTAGCTACATTTGTTAATCAAATGACAAATATGAGAGGCTAAACCCCTTCAATTTAGGGGTAATGAAGCTCTCTAATTAATGTAGCTTCAACGTTTTGTCAATTCATGCTCTCTTTTTGTGCTTAATGATGATGATGGAAATGGTTTACTAGTTGTTTTGCTTTGAATTTTGATAGCCTATATTGTTGACACCAAATAGGCTATGCTTAAACAATCACTAACACTAATTGCCTCTTCATCAAAATATGATTATGGCAAAAGAAAGTGATTTGAAATTAAAATTTGATGGTCTATGTTTCTAATCAATAGTTAATAGGCCATACTTAAAATAGATTTCATTTTCATTTTCTTTGTCAAGTTTCATGAAAGTTAGTAAGTGTTTTAAGGGGTGTGTTATAGTTTGATGACTTATGTTGGCTAATTAATAGCTCAAATATGTCATACTTATGATAAACACATCAATTAAAACACTAATGACCATAAAAGAGAGATCATGATTTCATGTGTTGAACTACATGATCTAGTGTGTGGATTTATTCTCTAAATTGTCATTTAACTCTCATATTTGCATTTCTTTTCTTTTTGTTAGTTAGTTCATTTTCTTATTTCTAGCTTAAATACACTCTCGACTTTGGTATAATTTGATTGAGCAGGAAATTTAAATCATCAATTCCCTGCGGATCGACCCGTATTCGCCATGTGCTACATTCGTACACCGTGCGCTTGCGGTTATTTTTAATTTGAATTCGTTCGACGGTTTTCTAAACCGATATAATTTCCGTCAACGAACAAGTTTTTGGCGCTGTTGCCGGGGAATTGTTTGATTTCAATTTTCTATTCTTCGAATTATTTTCATTTGATCATATTGTGTGTTTGTTTTGTGTGTTGAGTGCATTTAAAAAAATATTGTCGTGTATGTTTGATTTGTGTTTGCATTTGTTTGTGTGTTTGTAGTTTTTCGTTTTGCATTTGCATTTCTATTTCCATAAAAGAAAACATACAAAATTTCAAAAAAAAAACAAAAATATTTTATTTCCTGTTCATTTTCTTTGCAATTTCGGTTACAATTCAATTTCCATTTACAAAATTGATTTCCAAATCTTTTTTGCGCATCTCTGTTCACTGCCTGTTTGCTGCACATGTCACTTCTTCAACCAACCTATCTCCATCCATCTGCCTTGAGACACCTATCATCAATCTGCACATCTCCATCAACTACTACTTCACTCAACAACCACCATACTTCCATCACCGCTGCAGACCATCACCAGAACATATACGGCTTCACCACACAACTCATTCACTTCCACAAACAAACTTCAAGTTGCCAAACAAACCAAAACCACCTAAACTTCCTCCACCAGTCATCAACATCAAGCATGTACCTCTTCCTTGCATCTGCTTGCCTTCAATACATATACCATTCCTCCCCTACCTGTTACTGCTACATTCCACAATTGTTCACAAAACACTCACCTGAACCATTCAAACCAAACATTGCACTCTTCTCATAACCATCCCATTGCCCTAACCAGTTGCCATCATCCTCATTCACTCAACCATACTACCTTCATCTTCCATACAACAAAACTTCTACACTGTGCACTTACATCCACAGCAACAATCAAACATCCACGCTGTGCACATCTACAACAGTGCACTTCAAACCAACCATCATCCAAACAATCCAAAACTGTTGCACTGACCCAAATCACCACTTCCCTGCCATATCATCACCAGACCACTGCAGTTTTCCCTTCAGACAAATTTCACAAAAATCAAATTCCACAACTGCACAAACAGTGCGCAGCAGCCTACCCACAGCAAACTCCTCTGATCAATCTGATCAACCACCATTTCCTCTTCCACCATCTTCACTGCTTCATCACCCTCTGCCTACTGTTACTCCCCTTAACCTCGCCTTCCTTCCACAGTTACAACTGCTTCACCAACTTGCGAACAACCATCCATAACTCCAAACCAAAACCCTCAAACAGTCACACCCTCAAACCCGAAGTCGAAACCCTCTCCACTACGATTTGCCTCTTCTCCAATCAACACAGCAACTGCTGCTACCTCTTCCCATACACAAAAAAAATTCAATCTTCGAACCAATTCAAACAAAATCACCAATTCAAATTCACAGAAACAAAGTACTTACACTGTAGCAGATTCGAGCATTCCTCACCACCTATAATCGCCGAAGCCAGATCGCCACCAAGTCATCAGCGCACAAAGACCCACGCAAACTCACGAACAAGTTTTTTTTCCTTTCTTCGCAGCAATCACCTGAAGTTCATCCTTTCTTCGCCCAATCCATACTCTGCTCAACATCTACCATCTACCAGACCTTCCCCTACTCAGTTCATCCAACAACCATCGCTTACCAGATTATCATCCGCGACAGCGACCTCCTTCGAATACCCAAATCGACCGAAATCATAGCACCCTCGCTCAAATTTCATCTGAATTGAACTGAACGTCTCACGAGAATCGCTTCACACTGCAAACGACCCAAAACACAAATAGCCATTAAGTCCATCACGATCCAAATCCCCTCAGATTTCCAACCACCAAGCCACGACTTCATCTGACACACTCGAACGCTTGATTGAATTCAGTCAGATGTAATGACAAATTGATTGATTTTGGTTTCGGAATTTTAAATCTTCGAATTGGGAGCAAGCTCTGATTTTCATTGTTTTGAGATTTTGTTTCATTCATTTTGAAGAGAACAGTAAAGTATCGAGCAAACAGTGATTTTTGTTTGGGTTAAAAGTTTGTTTATTTTATTTCTTTTAGACCGGATCTTAAAATTCTTTTTAAACTGTTGGACGTTAGTCTGTTTTAAATTATTTTGGATTGTTGCTGTCTTGAGAAGTTTGAAATAAGAATTCTCTATAAAAATCTTATTCACCAAAAAAATATATTTGTCTTTCCTTTTAGTATCCTTTGTTTAGGAGATTACTTTGTTCTGTTTAGTTTTTCTTATCAATTGTTCTTTCTTTGTCCAAAAAACAAACAAACAAACAACATCTGTGTATATCTTGCTTCTATTTTCAGGTTGCAGATGCAGACAAGGAAGAATAAACTGCTTGCTTTGCTTTGCTTAGCTTGCCAAAAAATTACCGTTTTCCCGCTTAAAGAAAATTTGCACTCTTATCTCTTGTTTTTATTTTAGTTGAATTGTTGTTTACTTGCATATATTTAAAAAAAAATTCAAAATCCAAAAACAAAAACAAAAATCCATTCGTAGTTGCATTGTTAATACACGTTTAATTTATGATTTGCATTTCATCCTAGAATTGTGATTAATAATAACGGTTAGACATCGATAACACTTAATTGTATATTGACAATTTGTCTTCTTTGAACAATTTAATTTCTTGGTGTCTAGGCTACGGCAGAGTAATAACCATTTATAAATATTACGGTGATTCGTAAATATTATTGTGGTTGTTCCTCTGAAGGTACTTAAACCTACGGCTGCATTGCTACGGTGATTCGTGGTGCACCGATAACCCCTGTCCGTTACCTGGCTGAGAACTATCTTGTTTATCTAAGACAATTTGTGATTATACAATTTTGGGTTAACTTAGGATAAATCATTTGTAATTAACCCTTGCATTCATTTAGTTGCATTAGATCATGCATATTTAAAAAAAACAAAAAAATCCAAAAATCCAAAACTAAAAAAAATTGTAAATATTCCGTTTCCTTTGAAATTCTTAAATCTTTTTCTTTGAAATTTCAAAAAAAAATCCAAAAAAAAAATTTTAGAAAAACCAAAATTCAACAAAAAAAATTTTAAAAATAAAAACAAAACAAAAATAGATTTCCCTTTTGAAAAATAAATTCTCTTTGTAAATATATTTTGCTTATAAAAAAAACCAAAAAACATTCTTGAAAATGTCAGAATTTCCACATTCACTTGAATTTTACAATAGTTGTGAAAATCAATATAATCCATATGATTTCAGTCCAAATTCGTATGGATATTTTAACAACAACTATTGTGTAAATAATTCAAATTTCGAACAACAAAATTTTCAAAACAATGACCGACCTTCGACTCTTGAAAATAGCATTGAAGTGATTTCATCTTTACTCGAACTTTTTACACGACAAAATCAAGGGATAAATGATTTATGTAATTCTTATTTGTGTAATAACTCGAGTCAAGGATTTCAAAATTTGAATTCAATTCAAAATTCAAACGATTACGATTATAACCCATGCCAATTTAATTTCGAACTCCAAAATGAATTTCAAACTCAATATGAAAATGGGAACAGCTTTTCAAACGAATTTGGCATTGGGAATAATCTTAACCATGTTACAAGTGAAAATTTTTGTTCTCAACAAATCTAAATCGAAAATTCTCAATTTAATAACTACAAATTGGATTTTTTTGAACAAATGGATGAAATTTATGATGATCACACGGATTTGTTGTTTGAAACTTATATGAAACAATGTGAACAACAAAATCAAATCTCAACGTGTGATGAGTCAAGTGATAATCCATCTTTTACCACAATTGACGATTTTCAAACAACAACTTTTGAAACTGAAAATAACAATCTTAATGAAGTTGTTGAAAACACGGTAATTGAGTTGGATTCAATTCTTTTGAGGGTGAGAAACTCGATTTAAATTTCAATCTTTCTTTTTCTGAAAATTTGAATACAACAAATTTGGATTTTGAAATGGATATATGTGATGAAGTTGTTGATAATTCAACAAAGGAAGATGAATTCAACGAACATGAATTTTACGGAATTTACGAAAATGAGTCATTAAATTTTGATAGGGAAGATTTCGATCACTATTTTCACTTTGAAATCAATAATTTGGTAGAAGTTTTCAATGATAAACTTGAATTTCAATTTGGCAAAAATAAATGTGAATTTCAATCAATTGTTTTATCAACCCCAAAAATCATTGAAAATAAAACAACTCATTCAATTTTCAATAAAACAATATTTGTTTTTCCAAATCAACATTCAACTTCGATATCTTTCACGGTTTGGTTTTTCGTGCTTAAGCTGTGTCTCACACATTTGATGAGACAAATGAATCGGTCTTTAGAAGACCGTTTCATTTACTTTTTGACTGTATACTTTCTCATCTCTTGTAAATAATAATCTTTCATATAAATATTAGATTTTTATTTTATTTTTCTCCTTCCACTTGGGTTTGCTGTAGGGACACGGTCAAAATCAAGTATGGGGGAGACTCATCTTAATATATTTTTTCATGGTTTATTTTTGCTTTAAAATTTCAAATAAAATCACAAAAACAAATTTTCTTTTGATTTATTATTAAAAGAAACACTAAGATAAATATATGATTTTGGTTTATTAAATTGAAATTTAAGAAAATTTATTTGTCTTAACAAAAATAAAAATGAAGTTCGATTACAAATAATAATGGTTTAACTAGTATATAGGAAGATTCATACGTGTTAATTATGAAGTACATCCTAATTGAAAATCTTTGTTTTAAAAAGTGGTTGATTTAAAGTAAAGGATATAACATTTTTTTGCCTTCTAAGTTAAGTGGTGCCAAGATGATTTTGCAAAACTCTCTCCCTCTCTCTCTCTTTTTTAAAAAAAAATATAAAAATAAAAATAATAATATCCAAGTATTCACTCTTATTTAAAAGTCCTCACGGTTATGCATGGGTGAATTACTTGAAATCTTTGATTATGTGTTTTCATACTCATTTAAAAGTCCTCACGGTTATGCATGTATGGAACACATGTAAAAAAAAACATAATAAAAACCACCTACGGTCGATAGGTGTATTCACGGAAGTGTGTGCACTCGCCATGCTCTGTACTCTCCTCACATAAGCCCGAAAGGCAGTGCATGGGTGGTATATCTGGCCTCAGTTTACCTGAGCTAGGTGTGTAATTTTTCTGCAAATAATGAGAGAGGAAGCAACTGAAATCCTAGCATTACTTTTACTTAGTTGATTTGATTTGTTATTGAAAAGAAATCAAAATACCACATTGATAAACTTTGATAATCATTAAGGATCCATTTCATAGTTACAATGTGTTATTAACCAAAACAACGAGTTAAACTATAGTCTATTTGTTATGATAACTTCGTTTTATTGGAAATATTGACGAGTAAATAACTTAAATTCCAAGATAATGACCAAAACCTATATTTAACTTATTGGTGTCAATTTAAAAATAAATCCTTCATTTGTAAATATTTTCATCCTGCATTTGGATTTTGTGGGTAGTATCCGATGAAAACCCTCACGAGACAACACTCGTCCTGCTGGGGACACCTAGAGGTTTAACGGCTTGTTGCATATGCTCAATGCAAACGTGCTTCCTACGAAAATGGATTTATCTTAGTTTCCCTTTATTCGAGGACGAATAAAAAGATAAGTGTGGGGGTATTTGATGTGCACGTAAATGTGCATATTTTTACCACCATATTTATTCTATTTAAATTAAATAAATGATCATATTGGGTATTTTAACTTGTTTTGACCAAAATTCATGTTAATTCCAAATTTTCACATATTCATCTTCGTATAAGGGCAAAATGGCCATTTGTGTGCGTATATTAATTTGAGAGAATTTAATTGGAAATTTCTATAATATTTTGCAGGAAGTTAGCTTCTCATATTAGTCGGTTCATGAAGAAACATGCATGCACAAAATGGATATAAAGGAATGAAGATGGAAATAATTCAAAGTGAAGATCATGGAGGACCCCACCTACCCACCTACCTTAATGTACAAACTAAAGGCTAATGCACATGCTTTGGGAGTTAATGGTTTCATGTACACTTAATGGGGGATTAAGACATGTTAATGATTACTTGGTCTCTACACTTCCTAAGAGGCATTTTGGGCATTCCCCAAAAATATGAATTAAGGTTTCATACATGTATAAATACCCATATCTTTCATGTAACTCTCTTCATCTCTTCTCTTAGTCTCTCTTACGCCTCCTTCTCTTTAGTATAGTTTATATCAAATAAAAGAAAGCTCTCTTTCTCTTTTCATGGTTACTTAGCCATTTTTATTTTATGTAATTTTCTTTTCTTTTTACGCAATGTTAATTAGTGTTTCCTTTTACTTACATGTTCATTTCCTTTCATGCTAGTAGTGTAGATTTACTTTTATGCAAGTAGAATAGTTTTCTTTTTATTTGCTTTCATTTTCCTTTCTTTTTGCTTTTATGTTGCTAGCTACATTTGTTAATCAAATGACAAATATGAGAGGCTAAACCCCTTCAATTTAGGGGTAATGAAGCTCTCTAATTAATGTAGCTTCAACATTTTGTCAATTCATGCTCTCTTTTTGTGCTTAATGATGATGATGGAAATGGTTTACTAGTTGTTTTGCTTTGAATTTTGATAGCCTATATTGTTGACACCAAATAGGCTATGCTTAAACAATCACTAACACTAATTGCCTCTTCATCAAAATATGATTATAGCAAAAGAAAGTGATTTGAAATTAAAATTTGATGGTCTATGTTTCTAATCAATAGTTAATAGGCCATACTTAAAATAGATTTCATTTTCATTTTCTTCGTCAAGTTTCATGAAAGTTAGTAAGTGTTTTAAGGGGTGTGTTATAGTTTGATGACTTATGTTGGCTAATTAATAGCTCAAATATGTCATACTTATGATAAACACATCAATTAAAACACTAATGACCATAAAAGAGAGATCATGATTTCATGTGTTGAACTACATGATCTAGAGAGTGGATTTATTCTCTAAATTGTCATTTAACTCTCATATTTGCATTTCTTTTCTTTTTGTTAGTTAGTTCATTTTCTCATTTTCTAGTTTAAATACACTCTCGACTTTGGTATAATTTGATTGAGTAGGAAATTTAAATCATCAATTCCCTACGGATCGACCTGTATTCGCCACTTGCTACATTCGTACACCGTGCGCTTGTGGTTATTTTTAATTTAAATTCGTTCGACGGTTTTCTAAATCGATAGAATTTCCGTCGACGAACAGGAATATATAATTGTGTTAAGGTGGAAAATGTAAAGCCTTAAACCTATTTAAAAGTAAGTTTATTTTACAATTAGACACTAGTATAATAGCGAAACATACTACATAGTAGATAGTTTAACGGATCCTTAGGAGATGTAAATCCCGAGCATCTCTTAAGTTACTGCACTCATATTTATCTCTGTTGATTTAACTTACATAAGATCTTTTAGTTCTGACTCGAGTGTTTTGTCTTTTCAATTCACTCAGGTCAGTCCGAGCGTTTCAGGATTTGAAAATTTTATTCTGGAGGACGAAGACGAAGATTTGTAGTATTACTATCTATTATATTATTCCACTACACCATTTGATTCCACTGCATTGATATTTATTGGTATGTGAACTCTGATATTTATTGTATAAAGAAAAATCAAATGTTTTGTAAACAGTTTTGTGAACTGTATATTTATTATTATATTTTATCGTTCCGCCGCAAGATTCTATTTTTGTTTTTTCCTTCTTCCTTCATCTTCTCTGTGTTTATCTTATTTACCCCATAACAATCTGCCCTTCCGTATGGTTTGAATTGGCACGTGTGTCGATTTAAAGCGTGCGAAAAGCGGGATGTTACATCTGGTATCAGAGCTTTGGTTTAGCGATAAACCTTAGCTTTGTGGGGTTTGACTCTTTACTAATAGTGTAGTAATACCCTGTGGGAGTCGCTGAGTGTATATATATGAGAGAGCGTATTTGTTAGTGTTATAAAAAGGTTTTAATATTGTGTTAACTATTCCGTTTTATATTTATAAATTCTAGTTGGCGCATGGGACGCTATGACATCAATAGGGATTTCTAAACACTTAATAGGACAGACCGACATAATATTTGTTTGTAATATAGGTGAATGAAATAGTTTTGCCTATTATATTTTCTATATAAAATAAAAAAATTCAAATGATATCTGTATTTGGCTGAAATAGATTGGTTGTTAAGTAATAAAGTATATAAATAATAATAGAAATAAGATTGAAAAATAAAATAAATGAAATTTGGGAAATTTAGAACTTAAGATCCGGGGTTTTGAAATTTCTTTCGAATAAATTTTGGAATATAATAATATTGTTTATAAGTACTTTCTGATATAAATATTTATTATAATTCGGAAGAATTGTTTTAAAGAAGATTTTGGAGAAAATAAGTTTTGTACTTTCCTCTCTGTCGCTGGAAAATAATTTCGGTGGTGGCGGCCGCATCATCGACTTTCATTTTCGAGTTTCGAAGGGGGAAGGCCACTATAGTAGTTCTACTGCAGATTTATTTTTGAAAAATATATAAATTTTGAATTGCTTTAAATATAATTAGAGATATATAAGTTGTAAGAATATATTTATCTATTGTTTTAAAATAAATTGAAAATTTAACCCGGTATTAAATTCTTAAATTTCCATTAATTAATTATTTCAATTATTATAGTGAAATGAAAGGTAAGTAATTAATAATTGAAACGTCTAATTTAGGTAAGAGATTTAAGGCTAAGTTTTAAAGGAAATAAAAAGGAAGTTGAAATTGTAACTTATAAGGAAAAGGTAAAAATTTATTGAACAATGAATTAATTAAATGAAATGAGAAAACTTGTGTAACTTTCAATTACATTCTTTAAAAGCGTATATATAACTTACCAAATATTAAAAGTTGAAATGTTAATAAGAAAATGTAATAGATATTGTACAAGTAATAAATTTGAGGTAATGAAAGTAATTATTGAAATTCCTTAATAAATAGGAATTTGATGTTGTGATATTATAATCTTAAGTGTAATTGAAAAGACTACTAATTGAAATAGAAAGGTAGGTATTATAAGTGGAAGAAAATAAATAAAATTAAGTAGTATATATGGAAGATAATAAACTTAAGTAAAGGACTGAAGCTATTTATTAATAAAATAAGAAGAAAAGATGAATGCAGTAAATATATAAGTGTAGACTTAAATTATTGTATTAATATGCTAAGAAATTGATTTGCACATGAATACTGTAAACAAATGAAGTTATGCAATATGAAATGAAAAGAGAAAAATGAATTATATATATATATAAGTACAAGTGCAAACAAGTGTAATAGACACTAAATTAATGAATGGAGATAAAAGTTGTAAGAAATAAATGTAAAGTAATAAATGAAATTTATAAGAATGAGCTTGATTTATTATTTGGAATTGTTGCTTGTTTGGTTTCTGGTTGTTCGGGGTAAGATACTTTAAATTTGGATTTGGATGAATGAATAATCTATTTAGTTTTATCTAAGGCTGCCAAGTAAATGACGCGCCAGTAGTTTATTCTTCACTCCGTGCAATTTAAAAGTTTTGAACCCAAACAACTATTTATTTGTTTGATTGAATGGTTGTTTTGTATTGTGTATGCTGTTTGTTGAAATTGATGGTTGTTGTATTGATTTGTTGTTAGTGATTGAAACCACCTAAATATTTCATTTTTATAAATTGTTAACTCTTTGGATTATATAAGTAAAATGCAGGTTATGAAAGCAATTGCTACTACTTTTGGTTCCATAAAATAAGCATTATTGCCCGACAAATAGGTATGTTTTCGAATTACGCGTTTTAGCGTTATATTTTGTTTTTTTCCGGTGTTGGGATATATATTATTTTGAAAATATATGATATATATTGTTATAATTAATATTTTATTTTTCTTCCGAGCCTCTCTATACAAAGGAGACTTTGTCAAAAAATTTCGAAAACTTTCAGACTTAGAATTTTTTTTTCCAAACTTTAATAATTTAAATATAAAAGATTAAATAGTTATAAATTAGGATATCTTATTTAAAGTAATTAATTTTGTAAATTTAATTGTTTATAAAGTTAATGTTTTGATAAGATGTATTGTTTTTATTTCTTCTTTTTCCTTTTTTTTCCTTTTCGGGGACGAAAAGTTTTGAGTGGGGGAGAGTGTAACGACCCATAAATTTTCGATGTTAAATTTTTGTTATTTTAATAATATTTTATGAGTTAATATTGAAAGAAATAAAATATTGCAATTTTATAATGGAATGATAACTAAATTTAGACTGAAACAATGTTAATACAAATCAATTGTCAACAATCTAAATGAAACTCCAATTCATTTTATTTAAGCATGATACGTTTGTTTATAAAACTAAATATGAATAACAAATGTAAACATTTAGTTATTGTAAAAAATAGATAGTTAATGGTAATTAAATAAGATCAGTACTGTGTAAGGAATGATAATATGGGTGGTATTAATGGTTACACGGATTTATAGTGGGATGTAAAAGGTAATAAATTTATGTATAATTTGGGTAATAAAATAAGTTTATTTATGGAGTAAGATTGGATATATTATCTTAGGCTATAAACCAAATAGAAGAGAACAAGCGTAAATCTTAAGGGTATAATAAAAATTATTATATATTTCCTAATTTATTGGTCAATCAATTTATTTGAAATAAAGTCCTCTTGAATGTTAAGTAATTTTATACTGTTATGGAGGAAACGTTTAATGATTTTTAATTTTAGTAACGGAAGAGTGAATGAGAATTTACAGAGAACATAAATTATTTATAAGTAAAAAGGAGTATATATTGAACAAATTTATGATAATTAGATAATGCAGTGTCATTGGAAATTAATTAGTGTTATATATGGGATTTGTACCTGGGTGGGCAAGTAGTAAACTTATAAATGAAAGAAAGTGAGTAGGTGACCCTTTATTTAGGTTATTTATTCATTTAGTATGTTAAATAAAAATTTGGGAATCAGATCTCAATTAAGAGAAATTAAGTTGTACGTTAATTGGAAATAAAATCTATTAAATATTACATTTATAGGGAATGTAGTACGAATGGTTAGGGATTGTCAAATTTGGTAAAAAAGGATTGGACTTAGGAAACTTTGTTAATTGAGTTTAAAACCTTAATTAATATGCGTAATTGACAAGATTCACATTTAAAAAAATAACCGTTGATACAAATCTAAGATGTATATAGAAGTATTAATGTAGTGAAAGACAAACAAATATTAGCTATGTTATTTGTGTAATTAATGGATAGGAATACCAAAGGCTAATTGTAGTAGGGAATATAAGTGGTAGAATAATAAAAATTTATGATTTTATTTTTGTTAACTTATGTTAACAGATATGTTTATGATCTTAATTTGAACTTCTACTAATAAAATGTATGACCGTAAGATAAAAAAAATGATAACATACGTCAGGTGTATTTAATGACATTGTTTGAATTTAATTAATAACGGCGATTACAATAATAAATGTTAATAAAGAATAAGAATAAATAAGTTTAGTAAAAGAGTAAACATTCATTTAGTAAAAAAATATTTGGCAACTGAAAGATTGATTGTAGAGATGAGAAACTATTATTAAGTATGAAATATATATAATTACTGTTTGTAGCGAATAGCGTATTAATATGTTTAAATTACTATTAGATAGGAAATAATTGTTATACTTCTCATTACATTCATTTAGTCCATTTTGAAACTTAATCAACCGAAATTAATGTAATTGAAAATTTCCAATTAATAGGAGAGAGAATACTAATTGTAAATTAATAGGTGTAAATAAAAGCATCATATGTTAAGTGAAAATATAGGGAAAGTTTGATTTAATAAAAAGAAAATTTTACATCAAATAAAATGAATGTTTCATCTGTGAATGTACGTTTAATTTCATTAAAATAAGAACAGAAAGATTGATTTAAAGAAAGAAATATATGTTTATTTGAACTGTGTTTTAGCTTACAGACTGATTACAAGAATAGGAAAATAATCTATTTATTACGCTTGTGTATAAACAATAAATTTATAATCGTGTTTAAATAAACAATTGTTCTAATTCTTTATCCTTTTTAGTTGTCTATTTTAAAATCTAACTTTGTAAGTAACTGCAATTAATGTAATTTAAATGTTTTAATTAAAAGGAAAGGAAATGTTGATTGCAATTAATAGATTTAATAAAAGAAACGCACGTTTTGTGTTAAACAAAAATGGTGTTTTAATGGAAATAAAAGATCATTTTGAGAAAAAAAATTTGTAAGTTCTCATTTTTAAGGTAAGTATAAATATTTTATTTTGCGTAGATAAAAACCTAAATGCGTACAAAATTCTACTTTCGTTTGCAAACTTTTCCATTCCTACGTACATTCCCTTATCTATTATTAATGCCTGAAGCTTTAATAATAAAACGTGACATTTATTTTTGTCCCTCCACATTCATTTCCTAATTATAAATAACCTACATCTTATTTCTTCTTCTACATTTTGTTTCTCCTAACACCTCATATTCAAAAGCTCTTATTCTTGCAACTCCAAAAACATTCTTTTATAAAAATGATTTTTTTTCATTTTTCGTACTGGAGAAGAATGAGGTCCTGTAGCGTGCTAAAGCTTTTGCTGACGTGGCTTATATTTTTGTTAGGTATGTTTATTTTTTTGTTTAAATTAATTTTACTTTCAAGCGATTTAACGCATGTAACTTTCTCATACTAACTCCTTTTCACACGCGATTTTTTTTGTTAGGATCGTAATAAAATTCCGGATCTTTTGACGTGGGTTTGAATGAATTTGGAGACTGTCCAATTTTTGGGTTTAAATTGAATTTTAATTCAATTTAAATTCAAAAGGTGAGTGTTTTAACACACTCACAACTTCTAAGTTTTCTTATGTTTGTTAAATTGATTTAAGATATGAGTAGAAATTTATTTATGACTGTTTTGCATATTTTTTTTCATCATCTCAGTTAAATTGCATTTATTTAATTTAACTATGAATTAATTTTAATATTGCATATAAATTGACAGTTAAAATTTATTTATTTTGCATATAAACTGCTAGTTAAACAGTTATTTATTTATTTTGAATATAAACTGTTCGTTGATACCTGTTATATTTATATGCCCCATTGATGTTTGTTTAAATTGATGATGATTGAAATAAAATTGGTTGATGATTGATATTGGGTGAATGGATGGTGTGTTCTATATTATATAAACTGCAAGATATTATGCATTCTCATTTCAATCGTGATTACGATTTGAAATGATATACAACCGCATCTTTTTTATTTTTAAATTTGCGGATTGAAATGATAAATATTCGTACCACTTGACCATAGGATAGAAAATTATATACAGGAACCGTGGTATATATATAAAATTATTTTTGAAATGATTTCTATGGTTTGGATAGGATATGGTTTAGTAAATATTAATTTTGATCTTATATAAAATCTTATTTTATATATACATTTATAGTTAAATTATTGAATTTAAGCTATGTATGAATTTAGTAAATGGAAATAAATAAGTTGAAAAATGGAGTTTGATAATTTATATTTATGATTAAGTACAGGTTTAAGATATTTTATATATATATATAGAGTTTTAAATAGTTCAAATCAATTAAGATTGGAAATTAAATTGGAAATTTATTTGGAATTGGGCTTATATAAAAATTAAACTCCACAAGTTGGTGTAAACTTATTAATCTTGGAAATTTTAAAGGTATGATATTTATAACTGGATTTTTATACAAGATAAATTAAATGTATAATTCTAGTATAAATAAATGGAAGGAAATATTTAGTGTTAATAAATTGGGTTTTATTTTAAATGGTTATGGATCTATTATGTAAACGTTTCAAAACTAAATAATAGGACAATGAATTGTTGAATAGAAATTCCCAACCTTAGTTTCGAAAGTTATTAAATACTCGAAGTTTGAAAATATTGAAATCGAAGTGTTTTTATTCAAGCTGAAAGTGAATCTAAAGGTTATGGGTTTAGACTGAATTTAAAGTAATTAAAACTGTAAAGGCATGGAAATAATTTACTTCATAAAGAAATTTTAAATTCAACTGTTTTATTTTATATACTGTTGAATATCCAAACCATTTAAGTTTTGAAAGTTAGGTTTTAAAGCTATGAATTCTGAAGTATTATGTTTTGAAAGTTATAATTCAAATGTTTGGGTTTCGGATATTATAAATTTTAAAGCAGTATGATTTTGGAAAAGATATATGTGAAATAAAGATGATATTATACTGATTTGGGTTTATAAAATGATATCAAATTTATTTGGGTTTTAAAACGAAAAATGGTATCGTATTATATGGTTTTGTGATGGGTATATATTCTGGTTTTGAAAGTAAAACTATTTTGATAAGACCACGGTGTTGTAATAACGTTTGGTTTTTGAAGAGACCGGGATCGAAAGTTGTCATACTCTCTGCCAACTTCGAAAGCCACTTTAACAACCGTGTACGCGGTGGAGATTGCAGAATGAAGTAGGATGGTGGTGGCGTTTCTTTTGAGGTAAATACATGGACCCGACTCTCGTGAATTGGCATAAGGTGGCTAAAATAGGAGCGGTTCTCGGGCCAAGGGGGTTAGCGCCCTTTATCGGACACATCTCTGACTTTGGATTGATTCGGTGGCCACCTTTATTTTTTTGATTTTGGGGGCGTTTGTTCGAGGTAGGCGGTAGGTGTGGCTATGCGTTACCACCAGTCCGGATAGCAATTGGTATATCTACCCTGGCATTGCCTAGTTGTGCCGTGTCACCTACCCTAGCGCGCTTTATACGATTTTGGTTTTGTACCATACCTATGGAGTGCCCTCTGACGACGCCCAGTACAGGGAAGATTACGGTATTGTATAGACTATGGGAATATATAACTGTGTTAAGGTGGAAAATGTAAAGCCTTAACGCTATTTAAAAGTAAGTTTATTTTACAATTAGACACTAGTATAATAGCGAAATATACTACATAGTAGATAGTTTAACGGATCCTTAGGAGATGTAAATCCCGAGCATCTCTTAAGTTACTGCACTCATATTTATCTCTGTTGATTTAACTTACATAAGATATTTTAGTTCCGACTCGAGTGTTTTGTCTTTTCAATTCGCTCGTGTCAGTCCGAGCATTTCAGGATTTGAAGATTTTATCCTGGAGGACGAAGATGAAGATTTATAGTATTACTATTTATTATATTATTCCACTACACCATTTGATTCCGCTGCATTGATATTTATTGGTATGTGAACTCTAATATTTATTGTATAAAGAAAAATTAAATGTTTTGTAAACAGTTTTATGAACTGTATATTTATTATTATATTTTATCGTTCCGTTGCAAGATTCTATTTTGTTTTTTTCTTCTTCCTTCATCTTCTCTATGTTTATCTTATTTACCCCATAACAATCCGCCCTTCCGTATGGTTTGAATTGGCACATGTGTCGATTTAAAGCGTGCGAAAAGGCGGGACGTTACAGCTTTTTTATTTGTTGTCGAACTTATTTCTCCATTAATGTTTGATGGCCTGCTATGATTGCTTTGAATTTCTTACTCAATTTAACTAAATTCAAATAAAAATATTAATATTGTTGAGGCTTGCTTAGTTTATACATAAGTTTTCTTTGCTTACTGGTAATTTAAAAAATAAAGTAAATAATACTTCTATTCTTTTTGAAATGGTACTTTATATACAACATGTCACTGGGACAACATATTACATGTCAATAAACGTTTGAATCATGCTATGCAAGTTTCGAACTTATGACATCTCACACCAACTCAAATCATTTAACCACTTAGACAATGGTACCTGTCAATAATACTTCTATTTTACCTATAAACTGATGTTATTTAGGAGATTTTATCAAAGAATTAAATCAAATAAATTCATAACTTTGTTACCAAAAAATTCATGGCTTGAATAGCCTTATTGTGTTTAAGATAATCAACCGCCTCATTCTTTTACAAAAGTAGCTTCAATTGTATAAATACAAGCACATTAACACTTAATACTACAATTGTGAAAATAGTCGACTGTTATAAAAGGTAAATCGATTCAACATAACAAAACTAGGGGGAAATTGAACTAGTGAAAATGTTTCAAATAACATGAAACTATAAAAAATGGAATCATGTTTTCATACCTTGACAAAATGACTGTGAACCTTGAAAATGCTCATAAGGAATTTTCAACTTTGATAGTGGTGATGCATTTGTTAGAAAACTATTATTAGAAACTACAATCGTTTCATTTACTTTTAACGTTATGCGGTTTTAATCTTAATATGACCCTATTAATTAGGTCATAAATAGAACGTTTCATTTACCTTTAACATGATGCAGTTTCTAATCTTAATGTGACCCGATTAATTAAGTCATAAATAGACCGTTCTATAATTAGAACATTTGGTTTGTGATTAACCTTAAGCATTGAATTGGTATATGATGGACGTACCAGATTTAGAGTTAAGTGTTATACAAAGGCTTGGGTCCTCTCTCTCCTGCATATAGATGTATTCTTCTCCATCAAGAAACATATAAAGAAATAGGGTTAGAGAGAGAAACCGAATTCTGAGAAGAAGAGTAATTATTAGAAGTCAGAAGAAGAAGATGACAGCCATTACATCTTCCGCTGTTAATCAAGGTACGTCATCTTAAACAAAAAAATCATATTAAACTTTGTTTGTGAAATATTTGGTATTGGTGATCCTTGGGCTATTACTTGAATTGTCCATCATTAATCATGAAAGATCGAACAGTAAAGAATTTCTGACATTTGGCATCAGAGCCACCAATCAATAACTGAATATTTCCTATGATTGCATTTGATCTGTTCTATGCTTTACTCATGATGTTTAATTAAGTATATGTTATAAGTCAATTATGAACATGAGATTTATGATTTTATTAATAACCAAAGTGGTCAAAATCAGAATAATCATTTAGTGCATAAGTGACATATTAATTATTGATAGAAATTGCCACTTATAATAATACCAAAAAAACTGGCGTCAATAACGGTAGAACCTGAGAACTTACCCAAAGGAAAGTCTTGTTCTATAACTAGTTGACATGATGAGGTTTAATAGATATCTTGATTAAATAAATATTGATCATCCAAAGAAGCCAGTTTTATTTAATTGAATATATTTATTACTTACTTATGTTTTGGTATTTAATTATGTAAAGTATAAGATAGTATCTAACCAAAGGAGTGCTAGATTATACTATTATGTACATATCTGAATCGCGTTAGCTAGGAGCTTATAGTTATTTCAATTTTTTTTAATGTACAGTAGTTCCCATGAATACACATGCTTCATTTATTGCGTTGTTCACTGGTGTTAATTTTTCTGAATGGAGAGAGCAAGTCAATTTTCATTTAGGTGTTCAGGATCTTGAATTGGCACTCCTTGAGGATAAACCTGCTGCTCTTACAACAGCTAGTACCGAGACAGAAAAATCACACCATAAAGCATGGGAACGCAGTAACAGATTGAACCTCATGTTTATTAAGATGACTGTTGCTAACAACATCAAGTCAACAATTCCGTAGACAGAAAGTGCTAAGCAATATATGCAGTTTGTGGAAGAGCGTTTTCGTTCAGCTGATAAGTCACTCGCCGATACTCTTATGGCAGAATTCACGACCATTGATGGGTCACGAACTATGCAAGAGCATATTATAGAGATGACTAATCTTGCAGCAAGGTTAAACTCCCTTGGACTTACGGTAGAGGATTCTTTTCTTGTCCAGTTTATCCTGAAATCGCTACCTTCTGAATATGGACCTTTTCAAATTAACTATAACACTATAAAGGATAAGTGGAATGTTAACGAATTGGCCAGTAGACTTGTTCAGGAAGAAGGACATTTGAAAAACCAAGTGAATCACTCAGTAAGTTCTGTAAGTAATAAAGCTGGTAAAGAAAAGAATGGAAAATCAAGTCATTTCAAGAAGAAAAAGGTACCTGCTAAGAATGGGCAGGATAAGGAAAAGAAGGAACTAAAGGATGTTCGATGTCATTTCGGTAAAAGGAAAGGACATTATCAAAATGACTGTCCGAAAAGGATAGCTTGGTTGAAAAGAAAGGTAATCGTCTATCTTTTGTATGTTTTGAATAAAATTTAGCTGAAGTTCCTATTAATACATGGTGGCTTTGATACTGGTGCTACAAATCATGTCTCCAATAATATGCAGGGATTTCTTATGATCCGAACCATAAATCCAAATGAAGATCGTTTTCTTTTTATGGGAAGCGGAATGAAATCCACAATAGAAGGCATTGGGACTTATCGTCTAATTCTAGAAAGTGGATATGTATTAGACTTATATAGTACCCTTTATGTACCTTCATTATCTAGAAACCTTATTTCCGTGAGTAAGTTGGATATTTCTAGCTTTAGATGTACGTTTGGATCTGGTTGTTTTGATTTATATAAGAATACTGATAATGTTAGTTCTGGTATTCTAATTGGTGGTTTATATAAATTAAAACTGAATGACACTTATGCGAATTCCTTATTGAATGTAATAACTAATGTTGGATGCAAACGTAGCATGTTGAATGAAAATTATGCTTTCTTATGGCATAAAAGACTAGGTCACATATCCAAAGAAAGAATGATGAGATTAGTAAGTAATGAAATTTTGTCAAATTTGAACTTCAGTGATGTAGAATTATGTGTGGATCGTATTAAAGGTAAACAAATCAAACATAATAAGAAAGGAGCCACTAGAAGCAGCCAACTTCTTGAAATAATACATACTTATATTTGCGGACCTATGGACACTCCAGCCTTTAATGCAGAAAAGTATTTCATCACTTTTATTGACGATTTTTCCCACTATGGTTATGTCTATTTGCTTCATGAAAAATCTCAATCTGTGAATGTCCTTGAGACGTTTGTAAATAAAGTTTAGAGGTAATTAAATAAAAAAGGTGAAAATCATAAGGTCTGATAGAGGTGGTGAATATTATGGCAAATATAATGAGTTAGGCCAGTGTCCAGGTCCCTATGCCAAATTCCTCGAAAGTCATAGCATATGTGCGTAATACATAATGTCAGGTACACCACAACAAAATAGTATAGCAGAAAGGCGCAATAGGACATTAATAGATACCATTAGGAGTATGATGTCAGATTCTACACTACCTAAGAATTTGTGGTCGTATGCTCTCAAAACCTCTAATTATTTGTTGAATATGGTTCCTAGTAAAGCTGTTCAAAAGGCTCCTGTTGAATTATGGACTAACAGGAAACCTAGCTTAAGACACCTGCATGTTTGGGGTTGTCTAGTGGAAGCGATAATTTATAATCCAGATGAAAAGAAATTAGATTCTCGAACGATTAGTGGGTATTTTTTAGGTTACCCTGAAAAATCTAAAGGATATGTGTTTTACTGTCCTAATCATAGTTCAAGAATTATAAAAACTTGTAATACAAGATTCATTGAGATTGGTGAAGTTAGTGGGAGTACTAGAAGAGAGATAGTGGGAATAAAGGAGACAAGGATAAATGTTACATTGCTTAGAATAGTTCCTCCATCTACTATTACTCCAAATGTTGTTCCAACTGTTGGAGAACAGCATGATGATGAACAACATATAAATGAATAAGTACTTCCTAAAGGAAATGACTTACATAATGCTGATATGCATGAACCACAACAAGTAGCATTAAGAAGATCTCAATGAGATCGTAGGTCAGCTATTTATAATGATTATATGGTTTATATGCAAGAATTAGATTATGATATGGGAATCAATAAGGGCCCAGTTTCGTTTTCACATGCTGTAGAAAGTAAAGAATCAAAGAATGGATTAATGCCATGAAAGAAGAACTAAAATCCATGCAATGGAATGAAGTTTGGGATCTCGTTGAGTTACCACATGGCTGTAGATGAGTTGGATGCAAATGGTTTTCTTAAACCAAACACGACTCTAGTGGTAATGTCGAACGGTATAAAGCTAGACTTGTTGCTAAGGGTTACACTCAAAAAGATTGTGTTGATTACAAGGAGACATTTTCTCCTGTTTCGAAAAAGGACTCACTAAGAATAATAATGGCATTAGTAGCATATTATGATTTGGAATTGCATCGAATGGATGTGAAAACAGCCTTTCTGAATGGAGATCTTGATGAGGATGCTTATATGGATTAACCTGAGGGTTTTTATGTAAAAGGCAAAGAACAATTGGTGTGTAAACTTAAGAAGTCAATATATAGGCTTAAACAAGCATCCCGGCAATGGTATATAAAGTTCAATACCATTATTACATCTTTTGGTTTTAAGGAAAATACGGTTGATCACTATTTATACCAAAAGATCAGTGAGTGCAAGTTTATTTATCTAGTCCTTTATGTTGATGACATCTTGCTTGCTGCAAATAACTTAAGCATATTGCAAGAGACTAAGGAATTTCTCTCAACGAACTTTGAAATGAAAGATATGGGAGAGACATCCTATGTGACTGGAATAGAAATATTTCGTGAACGATCACAAGGAATATTGGGATTGCTCAGAAAGGATATATCGAAAGAATTCTAGAGAGATTTGGAATGAGTAAGTGTTCACCTAGGAAAGTTTCTGTACATAAAGGTGATAAATTCAATCTCATGCAATGTCCTAAGAATGATGTTGAACGAAAGAAAATGTAATCAATTCCATATGCATCTGTAGTTGGTAGCCTAATGTATGCTCAAACCTGTACTAGATCGAATATCAGTTTTGCGGTCGGTATGTTAGGGAGGTATCAAAGTAATGCAGGAAGGGAACATTGGCAAGCCGCAAAGAAAGTATTAATGTACTTACAAGGCACGAAAGATTACATGCTCATGTATAGTAGATCCAATGAATTGGAGGTGATTGGATATAGCGATTCAGATTTTGCTGGATGCATTGATACTAGAAAATCGACTTTTGCTTACCTGCTTATGTTTGCTCAAGGAGCCATATCATGGAAATGTACGAAACAATCTTTGCTTCATCTACTATGGAGGTAGAATTTATGGCATGTTATGAAGACACAATTCATGCATTATGGTTGCGGAACTTTATTTCAGGACTTGCGGTTATCGACACCATTAGCAAGCCGCTGAAAATTTATTGTGGTAACTCTGCAATAGTGTTTTTCTCAAAAAACAACAAGTACTCTAAATGTGCCAAACATGTGAAACTGAAGTATCTTGTTGTGAAAGATGAGGTTCAGAAATAAAGAGTGTCAATCATGCACATCAAGACAGAACTTATGATTGCAGACCCTTTGACGAAAGGGTTACAGCCAAGACAATTTAAGGAACATGTTCAAAGAATGGGTCTTGGTAATATTAATAATAATTGATGTGTGACATTCTGAGCTCCTTTATGTGTTTCTAATATACAATTATGTGTCTCTTGTTTTAATGCGGTAGTACGTACTTTATGTAATTTTAAACAAGAAAGAGTGTTATAAAGATATTATGTTTAATCATTATGATATAAGACATCATGTTGACCATTATGCTATTTTATATAAATTATGAGTATAAAATGTTGGTTTGTTGGTATTGTAGTATATGGAAGTGAAAGCATTGAATTAATAATGCACAACCGCCATAACTCTCAGCAATTTATCATAGTATGATATTCAACACTTGATATTATGAGTAATCGGGTCAAGTGGGAGAATGTTAGAAAACTATTATTAGAAACTGCAATCGTTTCATTTACTTTTAACGTTATGCAGTTTCTAATCTCAATATGACCATATTAATTAGGTCATTAATAGAACGTTTCATTTACGTTTAACGTTATGAAGTTTCTAATCTTAATGTGACCCGATTAATTAACATAAATAGACCGTTCTATAATTAGAACATTAGGTCTGTGATTAATCCTAAGCGTTAAATTAGTATATGATGGACGTACCAGATTTAGAGTTAAATGTTATATAAAGGATTAGGTCCTCTCTCTCCTCGATATAGATGTATTCTTCTCCATCAAGAAACATATAAAGATATAGGGTTAGAGAGAGAAGCCGAATTCTGAGAAGAAGAGTAACTATTAGAAGTCAGAAGAAGAAGATGACAGTCATTACATCTTCCGCTGTTAATCAAGATATGTCATCTTAAACAAAAAAAAATCATATTAAGCTTTGTTTGTGAAATATTCGGTATTGGTGATCCTTGGGCTATTACTTGAATTGTTCATCATTAATCATGAAAGATCGAACAGTAAATAATTTCTGACAGCATTATCCTTTCCTTCTTTTACCAGCACGGGATAAATTTAAGAAAGCTGTTTATTTTTTTACTTCACGCTTGAGTTTTGGTGATAAACTAAATCCTATTAGTTCTGATTGTGTTGAATGTTTTTTCAAATAAGATCCCCTACGCATGGGGGTCCAAGGGGGTGGAAACCCCCTATGGTGGGGTTGCGGGGGCAACGCCCCCGCTACAAGGTTTGACCTACCCGGTCAGTTCGTAGGGATTCAGGGGGCAGCGCCCCCGATGGGGTGCGGGGCAGCGTCCCATCCAAAACAGTACGTTTTATTGACTGTTGAATTCAAATTCATTGGCCAAACGGTAACAACCGTTAGAAAATGTCACGACCGTTCGAATAGGCACCTGTAGACGAATAGACACCCCACTCCCTATATAATAGTGCATTCCATCAACGCAGAGGATACTTTCTCTTTTCGTCTAAAATCTAAAATCGATAGCAGTAATTACTTCTGATTGTTTCTTCTGATCTGAGCAAATAATCACAACTTGTACAGACAAAATCTATATTGTATCCTGAAAGAAGGTTTTCATACAACCCGCTGTGACAAAGAAGGGGAAAACATTCTTGGAAGACAACGATTATTTCATGCCATGGAGTGATTAGTCTTATATTACCCTAAAGTGATCAACATATTGATCCCATGAAATATGAAATAACTTCTAAGTCTAATATATTCTAAAAGCCTCTTGCTTATCTATTTCGGTTTAGTCATTCATTTTGCTCTTGAGTGATTCAATTATTGATTTCACTACAACTACTTTCTGGAAATTGAAAAGGTATGTTGTATATGTATATGTGTACACATGTGCGCGTGCGCCCACATACACACATGTACTTATGTACATATCTATATGTATAGGTCGATTGTCTATAATATGAAACTGAGTTGGCTGCAATTTTAGTTGATTTTGATGTTTCAACATGTTCGAGATGCTAGCTTGTACCCGCAACATTGAAACAAATGTCAAGCATGATTTTTTAAGGCCTTACATAGATGCTATTGATAGCTAAAAATTATGATTTTTTTTCATTATTCTTAATATTGCATTGAGGTTCTCACAAAGACTCTCGTTGGCAACTATGTATGATGGTTCAATGGTTATTATGGTATAGATTGTATTTCCTTTCAAGTTCAAGTTTGCTGATTTGGTTTTCTTACTTCATTTTAATAATGTTTACTGATATGGCTGTTGGACTATATCATTTTATAAACGCCGAACAACGATAACAAAAATGAAATAATATACAGAGAAGTATCAATTTTCAAGGTCTTATACTATTTGATGTTCTAGAGTTTGTGCTTTTGACAATCAGCGCTTGCAAGGATTGTATTTTATTATTTACTTGAACCGTACTTAGTAGTAATTAGACATACAATAAAAATTTGTAGTATGTTAATAAATGAGTGAATCAAATAATGTGTATTAGTTTTGGTTTAGTTATGCATTTGGCAAACATGTATATTGATACATTTTTGACTAATTAATCTTTTGCGAGACTTGTTAACAAATCTTTTGTATACTTATTAACGAGAACTTCAGTTGGTTCAAAATCTTCCACATTCAATTTGTGCAGATGGTAGAAGTGGTATACAATATTTTTGCTATTTCTTGTGTCAATAATATTGGAGTTTGCAGCGAAATGAAAAATTTGAAGTAACAGAAATTTTATTGAATTGATGATGATGTTTACAAGAGTCTTTTTATATTCTTGATACAAATGCTTATTTGATTTCAATACAAAAATGTGTACAAGTCAGTGATGCTTAAATAGCTACATTGGGCTTTGAGTGCGGCCCAACATTCATTTGCTCTGCAGTGATTATTCTGAGGCCCTTGATCAATATGAACGGTTGAGATGCAACATGTGAATACAGCTGATATATAGATTAAGGAAGTAGCGATCTTCATATTCTTCAATTGCCCCCCTCAAACCCAAGCGGCTAGGGTTAGGGTTTGATGGCGATCGCGAAAAACCAAGCTTGTCTTTAGCTAAAAGAGTGAGAAATCAGCTGAATATTCTCAGTTCCACTTTATTTAGTACATTATCTTCATAATTTGCTGCAATTGACCATCATGGTTGAGATTTGGGACAAATATTTGAGCGTCGGATCTGAAATGTAAGAACTTTGCTTAGATTTTGTGGATCTTAGTAGAGTTGCTTGAAATTGTCTCCTTGTCCGAAGATTTGTCTTCGATAAGCTTTACTTGGAGGTCAGATCTGAACTTTATAAATTTTTTTGCACTTAAGGGCTTGATGAGAGTATCTGCCCTCTGGTAAGTGGCAGGTATGTGATTGATTTGTAATTTCTCCTGTTGAACTTGATCTCGAACGAAGAATATATCAATTTCAATGTGTTTCGTTCTTGAGTGTAGTATTGGATTTGCGGTCATAAACACTGCACTTTGATTATCACACCACAGTACTGGTTTTGTATTGTTCTTTATCTTTAATTCATCAAGTATTGACTGCAACCAGATTATTTTTGCTATAGCGTTAGCAATGCTTCTGTACTCTGCTTCAGTACTAGATCTAGATATGGTAGTTTTCTTCTTGGAACACCATGATATAAGATTACTTCCAATGAATATGCAGTATCCACTTACAGACTTTCTATCATCTGGATCTGTAGCCCAGTCAGCATCTGAAAATCCAGTTATATTTAGATTATTGCATGCTTTAAATGATAGTCCATAGTTTAGGGTCCCTTTCAGATATCTTAGAATTCTTTTAACTGCTTTCAAGTGTTCATCCAAGGGATCCTGCATAAATTGAGACACTTTGTTAACACTGTAAGCAATATCTGGTCGTGTTATAGTGGCATATTGTAATGCTCCTACAACACTTCTATATTGTTTAGCATTATTTATGGCTTCTCCCCTGTTTTTAGATAGCTGATGATTGCTGACCATAGGGGTTGGTTGTGGATTTGCACCATCCATTTTTGTTTTGATAAGTAACTCTTGAATATATTTTTTCTGACATAGAATTAGTTCTGAATTTTCTTTTCTCATCACTTCTATTCCCAAGAAGTAGTTGATCTCACCCAGATCTTTAATTGAGAATTCTTTATTTAAGTAGTTGATGACATTGTTTATTTCATCCTTGCTACTTCCTGTAACAATTAAATCATCAACATATATAAGTATGTACATAGATAGTGAACTATTGATTTTGACAAATAGTGAATTGTCTGATTTGATAGACTGATATTTCATATTTGATAATGCTGCTTTTGGTCTATCAAACCAGACTCTTGGAGCTTGTCTAAGTCCATATATTGCTTTATTCAGTTTGCACACATAGTTTGGTTGCTTAATATATCCTGGTGGCTGCTGCATATATACATCTTCCTGTAATATGCCATTCAGAAATGCATTGTTGACATCTAACTGTTTTATGCACCACCCTTTGTGAAGAGCAATAGTAAGAATTAGCCTTATAGTTGCTGGTTTGACTACTGGAGAGAATGTCTCTTTAAAGTCAAATCCATATTGCTGAGTATAGCCCTTTGCAACAAGTCTTGCCTTGTACCTATTAACTGTGCCATCAGGATTTTTCTTTATCCTGTATGTCCACTTGCATCCAACTATGTTTTTGTTGTTTGGGGGATACACAAGTGTCCATGTATTGTTGTTTATGAGAGCCTTGTATTCTTCATCCATTGCTGCTGCCCAGTTTTTGTGTTTTGCAGCTTCCTCATATGTTTGTGGCTCAAATAGAGTTAAGCTTGCATTGTATATTTTGGGCTTGAAAATGCCACTTTTAGCTCTTGTGATCATAGGATGACTGGGTTTATCATGAGTTTCAGTGTGAGGTGAACTTTCTTCATTCACTTGATTTGATATTTCTCTTGTGTTGCTTTGATGATCTTCTTCTTCTGATTGTGCAGGAAGTTCAATGGCATGGCTAGAATCACTTGGCATCTCAGAGTTGGATTGATTAGAAGTACTGGGTTGAGTGCAGTGATCTCTAGTAGTCCTTACTTCCTTATTCTGAATCTCATTCTCAGAATAAATTGGTAAGTCAGGTATTGAAAACTTTGGATTGTGAACTTTGTTTGTTGTTTTTATCTCTTGATTGCTATAAGGGAAGATATTTTCACTGAATACAACATGCCTACTAATAAAGATTCTTCCATTTTCATCTAAACACTTGTAGCCTTTCTGATTAGTGGCATACCCTATAAATGTACAGGGTTTGGATCTGAAACTTAGCTTATTAGTATTATATGGTCTTAAATAAGGAAAACATAAACATCCAAAAGTTTTTAAACCATGATAATCAGGTTTTACCCCCATATAACTTTTCTACTGGGCTTTTTCCACCAATTTTCTTTGTTGGTAACCTATTAATAAGGTGTACAGCAGTGCTAAAGGCCTCTGGCCAGAATTTTAATGGTAATGATGCATGAGCTAATAGAGTAAGTCCAGTTTCAACTAAATGTCTATGCTTTCTTTCAGCTAATCCATTCTGTTCAGAAGTATATGGACATGTTACTCTATGTACTATACCTTTTTCTTTAAAGTAATTACTGAGGGTTTTGAACTCTGTTCCCCCATCAGATTGAATTACCTTGATTTGATTGCCAGTTTGTTTTTCAGCCATAACTATAAAATTTATGATTGCATTATGAGTATCAGATTTAGCTTTTAAAAAATAAATCCATGTGTATCTGGTATGTGCATCAACAAACGAAATGTAGTACTTGTATCCAAAGTCTGAACATATGGGTGCAGGTCCCCATAGATCAGTGGCAATCAGATCTAAAGGTTTTGAGTAAATTGTTGTGGATTCATTAAATGGCAACTTGTGACTTTTGCCTAATTGACAGTGTGTACAAACATATGGTAATGAGATATTATTAAAAGATATTCTGTTTTCATTAAGAACCTGTTTCACAACTTTCACACTTGGGTGACCAAGTTTGTAATGCCATACATCAAATACACTTTTGGAGTTTTTCTCCACACACATATTGCAGTCTTTCTGATTGCTTGAATGTACATTGTTATTGACTGATTTGAATTTATACAGTCCATTTTCAGCATCACCCTGTAATAAAATATCCTTTGTTAGTATGTCTCTAACCAAACAATATTTAGGATAAAATTCAAAGTAAACCTTATTGTCATTTGCAAATTGTGATACACTGATAAGATTTTTCTTAATTTTAGGAACTCTTAATAAATTATGTAAGTACAACTGCTTCTTGCCTTTAATATAAGCATTACCAATATGAGTAATATTGATGCACTTACCATTTCCCATTGAAATTGACTGTTTACCTCTGTACTCCCTGTTGCCAAGATTTAAATTGTCAAGATTATTTGTGATGTGAGTTGTTGCACCAGAATCTGGATACCAGCAGTCATCTTGAGTATTTTCTGACTTTATTGTATCATTTGAACTGTGAATTTTATCACAATTTGTTTGTGTCTCTGAGTTTGCCTGAGCCATATTAGCACTGAGATTATTATTTCTTTGACCAGTTGTTTGGTTTGAGTATCTGAAGTAACACTTGACTGCTGTGTGACCTACTTTTTCACAAATTTGACATCTAGGTCTATTTGTATTATTCCATCTGCTCCTTCCTCTTGATCTATTGGAAATTCCTCCTCTCTGTGTACCTTGATCTGACTTGTTGTTGTTTTGGTTCTTGTTCTTTGAATAAGTAGCATAGTTGATGTTGAGGTCTGAATCTTGTGGTTTTTTTATTATCTATTCTGGCCTCATGAGCAAGTAGAATGGAGTGAACATCATCTATAGATGGTAGCTCCTTTTGAGATGCAATGACAACAACTACTGATTCATATTCTTCACTTAATCCATTTAAAATGGTTAAAATTTGCTCAGAATCTGATACTTTATGGTTTGCTGCTCCCAAATGATCACATGTTGTCTTAATCTTGAAAAGATATTCCCTCATAGTGTTGTTATCCTTCCTCATATTGTGTAATTGTTTCTTGTAATACATTACTTTGGCAACAGATTGTGTATTGAACACCTTTTCAATTGTTGACCATATATCATTTGCTGTCTTGCATCCAATAACATGAGACAGTAAATTTGTATTTATTGAAGACAATAACCAAGAACAAATAAGTCTATCTTGCCTATGATATTTTCTATACTCCTCATTAATAATTGTTTTGTTTTCTTCAACAGTTATATATTTTGGAGGAACTGAAGTGGTTCCAAGAATGTGACCTTCAAGTCCATATCCTTGGACTGCAGTCTCAATCTGCAGTTTCCAAAGAAGATAATTGTCTTCACTCAATCGAACAGTAACAAGATTGGTTTGGGGACTCACAACAGTATTAACAAGTTTTTCAACTGTGGCATTGAGTTGATGATTATTGCTCACATTAGTAGATGTGGCAGATGTTGTATCATCAGACATGATGATTTCAGATTATATACGAACAAAAGATAATGATCAAGAACAAAGATTCAATTAGAGACAGAAATCAAAGAATTATGAGACAAGAATTGCTCACAACCAGGTAAAATGCAACCGCAAGACTTAAGTGATGATTTGTTTCTCCTTTTTCTTGATCTAATCTGATGAGTCTTGCTGGAAGGCAATTTTGACAGTTTTGTGACAATTTCTTGATTTCTTTCTGATTGCTTTCTGAACTTTCTGATTGATTTCTTTGCGGATTTGATGAGGAAGGCCTGATGCAGTCTGGTTCTTTTGAACTATGACACGGCACTTGATTTTCTCAATCAAATCTTCTTACTCAGATGATGAATTCTTTCTGATGAGTTAGCAATTCTGAATATTGGCTGTTAAGCTTTGCAGCGCTCTGATACCATATTGGAGTTTGCAGCGAAATGAAAAATTTGAAGTAACAGAAATTTTATTGAATTGATGATGATGTTTACAAGAGTCTTTTTATATTCTTGATACAAATGCTTATTTGATTTCAATACAAAAATGTGTACAAGTCAGTGATGCTTTATATAGCTACATTGGGCTTTGAGTGCGGCCCAACATTCATTTGCTCTGCAGTGATTATTCTGAGGCCCTTGATCAATATGAACGGTTGAGATGCAACATGTGAATACAGCTGATATATAGATTAAGGAAGTAGCGATCTTCATATTCTTCAATTAATAACAACAATCTATTATTATTTTTCATTAATTTTTGTATTTTAGAAGGACGTGGGATCGTTGATTAAGGGAAAATTTGATGCTCAAGGTGTTAACATTGGATCACAATAATTGAACAAAATCCAAAGACAAGCCCGTAATTAGGTTAGTATTATATATCATGCTATGTTTTTATCACATTTTTTATGTGGTTTGTGTGCACATAATACATTACATAAGATTTGAACGTGCATTCAACCAAAAAATTACATTTTTATGCCATGTTTTCCTTTAATTATTCCAATAGAAAACTTATTCATAACTCGTCTCTTTCGTGCAACTCATACAGCAAGTGCACCGAGTTCCACTGTTTTCACAGAATCTATGTTCAAAGTAAATCACTATATTTTATTATCCATTTAACTTTTAAGAATCATTCAAGAAAGAGAATTCTGATGAAGGAGTCATACATATAAAATAAAGAGAATGGTCTATAAGCAAGTTGACTCAGGCAGGCTAAACTGAAGCTGAGGGGATGATTGAACTATTATGTACTTCAAACTGATGGATTCAGCAAAATATGAAGTCGGAATGTTGGTTTACTTGGACAAAATCCAAAAGCAAGAAACTTTGCTCTGCTGTTAGAGCAAACAATTTATTTCAGGGGTCAAGTCAAATGTTGATTTACTTGGGCAAAATATGAATGCATGAATTTTTTTTAAACTTTCGATTTTAATATACATTTTGAGTTGTCTTATTTCTACTTTTCTAAGTATTTTCCACTTGAATGAATAATATAAAAGGAACTGTCTAAGAATATTTTGGTCAGTCAACGGTATAGCATATTTTGAAAAAGTATGCTTATATACAAAAATCTAGAGCATAACTAACTTAGGAGGCACAACATTCAGGCATGTTCTCTTTCACTCTGAATTATGATGGTCCTTAATGATAATGAATAAGAGTTGAATATATTACATGATTACTAAGTTTATACTTTATGAGATGCTTCTTTATATCTTTGCTTTTCTCAGTTGGCAGATGATCATATAAACAATTTTATTCATCCCAAACAACTTAAATTCCAAACTGCTAATGTAAATACATGATGTTATTAACTCATACTATAATGAAGTTATAGAATATGTCCATGTCCAGCTTTTTGGTTCTTTATGTTGTAACATTTACACTTCTGAATGCTAAAGTTATATAATTTTTTTCAGTTACTATCCTTTTGGTTTCCAGCTTTGAATATGATTTTTTTTTTTCAACTTTTTTTCTACGCTCAATATTGCCCACCTTGATATCAAATTATGCACATCCACCGTTACTTCAGCAAACTCTTTTTGCAATTAATCTTTTGTTATTACATGGTCAATCGTTGTGGATGCCTAAATTTTATCTGTGTTAACTTTGTACCAGCATTGTTTTAAAGATTTGGCAAACTTAAATCATTTTAGTTCCTTCATAGTGTCTAAAATTTGCAAAAAATGGAGAAATTCGTATTTCGAGAAAGTGAAAAATATCTTATCTAGGAGGAATCATACACATTTATGAATATGAATCATATGATTCATTTTGACCGCTACATGTCTACTTCAAAACACTGCAAAAAATAATATAACTGCTTTTGGGTCAAACTTTGCGATAAAAAAATAATCGTGCAGGAGCAAATGCACTTTAGACGGTCAAAAATATTTTATTCACACATTATATAACTAAAAAAGTTTGTAGATGAGTTTCTTGTTTATGTTTTTTAATTGAAATGATATGATGTTTGTTTGTATGTGTTGTTGGGGTGTTTCATATTGTTTGTGGGTAACTGATGCAGATCGAAAAAGAATAGTCCCATAACCTGAAAGAGATAGACGTCGAAGGGTATATATACAAGTTTGATCACATGCGACAACAAATGATTCTTTTTGTTAAAAGATATTGATCAAAGTTAATGTATACACCGAAAAAACTTCTTTTCAGTATAAACTTTATTCTTATTTGATTTGTTACCTTACTAATAACAAGGTAACAAATTTGGTAACTTTGAGACAATAATGTAGTTTCAGTTTTGCCAGCATATCCCGTTATGTATTAAATCGAAAATGCCGCTACGCCCGAAAATCTGCTTGTTATTTCCTGCGAAAACAATCTGAACCCTATTTTTTACCAGACCCCCTGATTTCCGCCTTTAATTTTGAGATCTGCACATCCGTATGTTTTGTTTTCGGTCACAGTAGCATTTCTCGTATTAAATGAGAATGTTGTATTGCTCATTCAGCAACTAAAAATAAATTAGAGATTCAACATCTAACACTATTGTGTATCGGTTAGTGACTAATCATCCGAGGAAGCTTTATTTACTATCTTGTGTTTATTTCTAGTATAATGCTTATAGTTCTGCATCCTGCAACATCAGAAGGTAGTAATTAAAGTTTGTGGTGCTTTAGAAAGTATTTGTCATGCTCTTTTATGCTATTTTCAATTTCTTTTATTTTTTAAACCAAGAGATACAAGAATGAAATTTGAATATTTCTTTCTAAATGAATTTCGACCGAAATATGAATTCAAGCAATATACCTGCACGACATGGTTTTAAATAAACTAATTTGAAAATTACATTCCTAACTTAGTATTTAATGTTTAGTACTTTACATTTACCCTAAGTATATGCAAATTTATATGCTAGGTGTTTCCCGATCGTCGCCACAGTTATCACAATCAATTTTGATAGCTTTTGATTTGCCTATGTGTGCGTAACCCAGATCAACATGGGTATAGAAACCCTAATACTTGAATCGGACATTTAATAAATTATATTTTCTAGCAATATTTTAAAATTTATATATTTCTCTTTTACAGCATTATCATGTACAGTGCACTAGTCACATACCAGTTTTTTGATAATGGATATTCTAAACACATGATGGGAAATCAACACATGCTTATGTAAAATATATGAATAGAGGCACTGTCACCTTTAGAGATATTCTAAAGGATATATCATTGGCATGAGGACATCAGCTACAAGAGTATATCTAATTCTTCTTTAATTACAATACCCTATTAGTGACAAATTTAAAAATAATTCACTTAGCATACGTCAAACTTGCGATAAATGATTTACGGTTTCTTTTAGAAAGAATAAATTTAACATTTTAGATCAAAAACACTAATTTTTGAAGAAATATCTATGTTTTAAATATGAAAATTAATATAATAACATGTATCTCTTAGCCAATGATCATTACCTATAGCCATGAAACAAAAGATTTTGTCATATAAACTTTAAATACATTAATAAGCTTTATAAAAATAATTTGGTAAAAGGATTACCTAAAATGAGCTTCAAAGTTAATAATTCATGCGATGCATGTCACTAGGAAAATTAGTAAAATCATCTTTGAAGTCCGGAATAGCTATTTCAACACTTCAATTTTTACAACTGCTTCGTCCAGATCTTTTTGGACCTACTTAAGTTAGGTCTCTAAACCATAACAAAAATGTATTTGTCATCGTAGAAGATTATTCTAAATATACATGGACTTTATTTTTGAAACATAAAAGTGATATATTTAAAGTCCCTAAAATTTTTGGAGAAAAATTCAAAACTTAAAGAATTTGAAAACTAAAAATATTAGAAGCGATTATGGTGGTAAATTTGATAATTGATTATTTAATAACCTTTATTATTTCGGTAAACCCTAGTTGCATGCGAATTCTCTTTCTAGCATTCGTTCTACAGATTTTTCTTCGAGCTCCCACTATTTCTCTCCCCCAGCTCTTCGTTACTGCTTGAGGATGACATCCTCTTTAGTTCTCAGTACCTTCAGACCCCTGACCCGTCGCCCTCTACCCCTGATCATCCACCCAGCTTCGATCCAATCCTAGATCGCGACCTCCCTGCCGCTTCAGACCGCGGCTTCACCTTAGTTTCCTATCGCAAATGGAAACGACATACCAAGTTTTCTCCTCAAACTCGATACCCTATAACTAATCCTTGCCCTAACCATTCTCCTAACTTTAACCTTGCACCATTGCGTGACACACAACAGTTATCTCATAATTCCAAAATCAATGCTGAACGACCTAACGTCCCAAACAAGAATTCCCCTACAAACAAATGAACGTACTCCACTTTGTGAAGCAAAGCATGGAATAAGGTAATTAAAGTAATAACACTCCAGTATCTCTTCCGTTGAAGTTTTACCACTCCCGCGAATTCAACTCTATGAAATGTGCGAAAATGTCCAACGAAGTGATATAATCAACCAGAAGCAATGGGACAATGCCATAATTATTTATTTGGTCGGACCTAAGCCCTATTACCCATACTTTAGAGACTATATTAGTGGAGTCTGGAAACCGTATAAAGAATTCTCAATTTACTCAACGGAAAATGGTTATTATGTGATTAAGTTTAACACAGAACTAGACTGTGTTAAAGTTCTAGAAGGAGGCCCCTACTTTTATAATAAGAAATTAATGGTGATGAAGAGATGGTCTCCAGGTATGCAGCTTAATAAAGAACTACTCCACACTATTCCAATATGGATCCGTCTACCCAATCTCCCCCTTGACTATTGGACGGAGGAAGGGATTAGTCGTATTGCATCCGTTCTTGGTTCTCCTATCAAACAGGATAAGTTTACCGAAGGTATTATTAAAATCGCATATGCTAGAGTCCTAATAGAAATTAATAACACCTTTAAATATCCAAATAGAATCCCTATCCTTAATGAAAGGGATGAAGTAATATGGCAAGCAGTTGAGTATGAATGGAAACCTACTACATGTGCTAACTGCTCAAGCTATGGTCACATAGATAATCAGTTTTAATTAAACAAAGTATGGATGTCTAAACTGGCAGTTCAAAACCCAACGACAGATAATACCGACATGCACATCGATTCAAACTTGGTCAGTTATGAAATTAATGAGGAAAATTTATCCCAGCTGAATCAATCTAATGACAAGAATACTATGCTCAATGATGTAATGTTTCAGACCAATAGTCAAGTTCAAGATACTAACTGTAATTCTGTCTCTATAGACTATAATAATGGGCCCAAAGAAATTACAATAAATAGTACAAAATAGTCCAGTCGAAAGATCCATGTTCGACTTTTAATACATCACTAAGACAAATGAATCCTAATACAACGACAAAGAAGAGTAGTGATGTAGTTGTTGCAGAAAAGGGAGTTCTACTTATCGATAACAATGCCAAGTCTATTAATTCTAATCCAGACGAAATGACAGTAGACAGTTTGGACCCTCTCCAGCTCCAGAATTTTGAGGCCTCTACATCAAGAACGAAGTCCACTCGAAAGACTAGGCATGACGAAACTCCTTTCAAATTTAAAGCTTCCATCAATGCCAAAGTTATCGAAAATCCTACATGGACATCTTTAGTAAATCAGCTGAAAGGTAAAGGAAAAAATCCAAAAAAGCTAAGACTACGAGGTATGCTACTATCCCTGAACACAGTAGCACTCCTGATTCTAACAATTAAATGGAGTTCTTTATATGGAACTTGAGGGGTATAAATGCCCCCACCAAACAGATTGAACTTTTTCATATTGTAAATTCTAACAAATTTTCGTTTTTGGGTGTTCTAGAAAATAAACTATCTGTGAGTAATATAGATAGATTTATGACTAGACTTGTTCAAAACAAGAAATATTCCCATAACATTTCCTCTGACCAAAAAAGCCACATTTTTTCTCATTTGGGACTCTTCTCAATGGTCCAATATTATTCTTCACACAAATGACCAATTCATATCTTGTATTCTTCATAATCCTAATGATATTAGTGTTTTGTACACAAATGTATATGCATTTAATGAGGTAGTGCAACATAAAGATTTTTGGAACTACATCATAGAATAATCTAAGAGTGTTAATCTACCATGACTTGTAGAGGGTGATTTTAATTTTATCCTATCTCCGAATGAAAGAATGAACAATGGCATATTCAATTCTGTTGGAGACCAGGAATTTAATGATTGTGTCATTCTATCTGAGTTGGTGGAACCGTAATTCTTAGGCAACTTTTTCACACAGAGAGGAGGTAACTTATTTTCCATTCATAGCAAGATAAACCATGTGTTTGTGAACAATATATGGATAGACAAATTTGATCATTTTGGTGTCTATTTTGGTAATCACTCGTTGAATGACCATACCCCTATCATGATCAGTTTATTTACTCATATCAAAAAGAAAAAGAACATACCTTTTAAGTATCAGAACTCCTGGCACTTGCGAACAAGATATCACTCCTCCATCTATGACTCTCTGAATCAAACCTGTAATGGTAATCCTCTTCACATGTTGATATGTAAGCCGAAAATGGTGAAAGCATCTCTGAAGGCCTGGACTAGAAATAAAAATCATTTACAATCTGTGGCTGATCAATTAAAGGAGCAGAATAATGATATTTATCAATAGCTGGTTTGCAACCCTCCCAATAATGATCTTATAGAAACTTATTCCATCAACTATGAGCAGCTGCATAACATCATGAGATACATTGCAATGGATAGTGAGCAAAAATTGGAAATAAATTGTCTTGTTAAAGGGATAAACCAACTAATTTCCTTTTCATTCAAATTAACAAATGCAGAACTAAACGAAGGAGTCAAATTATTGTCAATGATAGGGGCATGTGGTCATCAGCATTAGAGAAAATTGCTCAAGAAGCTTATGTTTACTTCTCTAACTTATTTCAGTCATCTCAAGCCATAGTTCAATTCCCTAACATAACTTGCAAGAAAATTCTTACAGAAAAAGCAAGACTCAAACCGTGTTCACCATTTCTTTTAAAGTAAGTTAAAGAAGCTATGATGCAAATTAGTGATAATAGCTCCCCTACTCCAGATGGTTTTAATTCCAAGTATTACAAATTAACTGGCAACAGATTAAATGTGATTTATGGAATGCAATGAATGGTATTCTCCAATCCGGAAAAATCATAAGAGAAATCAACCATACATTCATTTGTCTTATTCCTGAAATTCCAGATGCGGCGAATATGTCGGATTTTAGGTCTACATCTCTATGTAATGTTCCATATAAGATATTGGCCAATCTTCTATGCAATCGAATGAAAGCTTATATGAATGATCTAATCTCTCACAATCAAAATGCTTTCATTCTATGTAGAATTATTTTTGAAAATTCTCTATTAGCTTATGAAATGGTGAGAGCTTTTGACAGAAAGAAATTCTAACAATTTATGTTTGAAAATTGACCTGCATAAGGCTTATGACACTATTAGTAGAGAATTTATTCATCACATGCTGATTTCGATAGGGTTCCCACAATCATTTTCTGACCCCTTTGTTTTCTATTTTAGTTGATGGTTCCCCTTATGGTCTTATTAACAAATCGAGTGGTCTGCGGCAAGGTGACCCTCTCCCGTCATATCTTTTTTCCATTGCAATGGAATTTCTCACCATTAATTTTGATATGGAGTTCTTAAAAGGTAATGTCACCTCCATATGCCAAATTGAACCAATGGTTACACATTTACTATATGTGGATGATATCTTAATTTTTGTTAAATCCTCCGTTAACAATGCTGAAACCATTCATCGAATTTTCAACAAATAAGGAATTTAACTGGTCTCAATTTAAATGCAAATAAGTCTACTTTATTCTTCAGTAAAGGTGCAGTTTATAAGAAGCAAATTACCGATATTATTAAATTTAGTGCTGGTAATCTTCCCATCAAGTATTTGGGTATACCTCTTTCCAATAACAAATCAAAAATCAGAGATTTTGGATGCCTTATTGACAAAATTAACAAGAATTTCAACCAGTGGAGCAATAGATTTCTTAATATTAGTGGCAGGGCAGAGCTCATAAAAATTGTCATACACCCTATGCTTCATTTCTGGCTCCAGATTACACAATTTCTAGCTGCAGCAATACACAAAATAAACTCATTGTGTGCAAAATTTTTACGGAAGTCTAAAACTCACAAAATGTGCTGGGATGAAGTGTGTAAAACAAAAAGTGAAGGGGAGGTTGGTATAAGGAAAACAGATGATATTGCCGAAGCCAATGCAGCCAAACTTCTATGGAACTATAGTAAAGGTGATTCTCTTTGGGCTAAGTGGATTCATAATAAATACTGCAGTAATACTAATTTTTGGACAGCCAATATGAACAACAATGCTTCTCACACTTGGAAGACTATTTTAATATCCGGACAATTATGTAAGGGCATTATAGACAGAAAAATTTCCAATGGAGACAACACTGATATCTGGTTTGATCCTTGGCTAAATGGTGCTTCTCTTATCGATATTTATGGATGAAATTCCATGGCTATCTTTGGTGGCTGTCATAATAAAGTGTCCATGCTAATTATTGAAAATAAATAGAAACAATAGCTACCCTTCATTCCTACTTAGTCTATCCAAACAGTTAACAATATTACAATTTATAACAATGTTAAGCTAGACTTTTGGTATTAGATTCTTAACTGTCAAGGAAACTTTACAATGAAATCAGCCTGGAATCATTTTAGATGCAAACACAATGAGTATGATTGGGCAAAGGTGATTTGGGACAAAGGTTGTGCCCTGAAGTGAAAAGACAATGCGGATTGTGCTATATGGAATTATATTGTACTAGTGTAGAAATAAACTAAGTTACTATAGCAATGTGAAAAGTAAAATAAAACAAGCACACCAGGAATTTTTATACTGGTTCGAACTTCCTGTTCTACGTCCAGTCCCAGTCTTCTTATGAAATTTCACTAACAACAATCCTCACTTAACCCGAAGGAGCAGGTTTACAACACCTGAGCAACGAAACAGGATTTTGATGCCTCAACAGCCAAAGAGGACTTTACTTGCCTGAACAGCAGAACATGACTTCAACTTATACAGAGAGTATTTGACACATTGTGTTCTTGATAACACAAATTCTCTCTTGATAGTAAAACCTTCCTATAATCTTCTCCTTTCAATATATATGTGTGTATGTGAAGAATATGGAAGTAAATGGATGATTTTGTATGACCATGAATGCACAAGAGTGTTAGAATCAAAGTAGATTAAGAATAGAAAGAGTTAGATCGATTTCGTGAATCAAACTGATGATTCTAACATGTTTATATAGATTATAAAAAGGTTCAATTGTTCATGGATAGTTATCATGAAAATATATGGTCATACATGTTGATTAAAAGTCGTATCTCTTTATGGAAGAGAAATGTCTCTTCAAAATATAGCCGTTATAGGAATTCAGACGTCTGAAAAATAGAGTTCAGACTTTTGAAATCGTTCACGTGGAAATCAAAAGGCAAATACGTCTTTTTTGGCCTGATTAAAATGTCTGAAAATACCAATTCAGACGTCGGAATATTGTCTAGAAAATCATCTTTGATTCCAGATTCAGACGTCTGAAATGGTCAATTCAGACATCTGAATTTGACCAGAAAATGCAAATATGCTCTAAATGTGTGTATGTGCACGTGTCGTCATATATATTCAAAAGGAGAGATTCTAACATCATTTTAACTCTAGACAAAGACTCAATATAAAACATATATATAGTATGAAGCTTATTTGAATTTGGTGTTGTAAATATTCCTGCAAAATCAAGTTAGTATATAAAATTAACGTATATAGTTGTCATAGTCAAAATATCGTATGTATGAAACGTCGTAGACGAAGTTTCAACATTCTCCCCCTTTTTGACGATTACAACTATATAAATATAATACGAGTAATATATTTTCCCTTTTGTATAAGCTCCTCCTGTCAAAAAGCAAGTTATAATAAATAGACTATATCAACTCCTTCTCTCCCTTTGGCATCACAAAAAGGAAAGTATGAATATATGTCAAAGCAAAGTAGAGTATTCAAAACATAATACAATACCAGCAGATAATATAGGAGTTTATGCTAGAAATAAAATAAACAACGAAAGAGTTCAAACCAAACTAGTTAAAACTAAAGGAATTTAAAACCTAGGGCTGGAATCACCACATTCATCATCATCGTCGTCATCATCTTCATCTTTATTACCATTGTTGTTCCCCGAGCTTGATGACCATTGAAATGGAGCGTGGTTGAAAGCTTCGATAGATGATGAGGTGGAGCGTCCAATACGTTCCCAAATTTTGTTGAGAAAGCCACGAATGGAATTAAAGCGTTTTTCAGTTTTCTTTTTGAGATTGACCATTCGAGTTCTAAGCTTAGCTTGGTTTTGGAAGAGAGTGACCAAAGCATTCCTTTAGCTAGTGTCAAGAGAAAGGACCATAATTTCATCATCGTCTTCTTCTTCTTCATAGGGTGGAGCAATAGGTTGATCATCTTGACGAGGTTGGGGGTCGGTTTTGATCACGGTTGGCAACCCATTCTTGAAATGAAATATATGCCAAACTTCTCGGTCGTTTTGGCAAACCCATAAGACCCAAAGTCTTTGATCCAAGCTCTTTGATCGCTGTGAATTCGGAATCAGAAAAAGAAATGATAAAGTTTTGGAGAATCTTCATTATATAAGCATCATAATGAAAGGTCTTATAGTGCCTTCGACGATTAACATCCATGAATTCTTCCAAAATCACTTGAGCCCAATTGATGGATTGACCAGAATAGATAGCATAAAGTGCTAGTTTCTTTTGTTAACAACTTCATAACTTCCTGTCCGGGGAATAACGGAGCGAATCAAAGCTCTGTGGAGGATACGAACTTGTGGGCGGAGTTGAATGGAGATAAGTCTAGTTATGTCATCATTCAAAAATTGGTGTGAGACCTCGTCTCTATCATCCATGTTTAAAGAAACATTAATTTCATCCAAATCGGTCCCCGTTGATGGACACTGAAGTATATCACCAAGTCAAGCAAGGGGTAGATAAATTTTAACACCACAAACTAATGTCCAAATGCAATCGTTGCGATTGTGAGGAGTGTGATGGTCCAAATTCATATTTGCACAAAATAGCTTAACCAAAAGATGATTGATTTTGGTATTATTAGCTGCATAAGAGATAAGAGATTCTAACCCATTTGATCTTACAATTTATTGAATCCGATAAGCCTTGAAATCTTCAAATTTCATGAAAGCACCCGAAAAGAACTAAGATCTACTCATTTGTGCAAAACGTTGTCTTGCTTACTCATTCCATAGCCATTGATCGACATTTGGGGTAGATGACGAAGTAGATGGTCTTGATCTTTTTTGTTTTGGAGCCATTAGTGAATATATGGAAGAAAGTTTTGATTTTTAATGGAGGAATAAGCTAAAAAGGAAGATGAAGAATGAGGAAAGAAGAAAGTTAGGGGTTGAAAAAGGGGTAGTTTCATAGGAAAACGTGTAAAAAGCAATTCAAATTTGAATAGACAGATGATTTCAGACGTCTGAAATATTCATTTAAGACGTCTGAAATGAAGAAAATCGAGACAGAAAGGTTTTAGTTCAATTTGGCCTATATTCAAACGTCTAATTTGAGAGATTCAGATGTCTGAATCTGAAGAAAATCGATGATAAAGACAATATTCAGACGTCTGAAATATACTTTTCAGACGTCTGAAAAGTGTGTCAAAACACACTTCAGACCATAAAACAAAAATAAAAATAAGTTTATTAATATTTGAATGATATACAGAATACAATAATGATCATTCAAAAACAAATATAAATAAATGAAAGCATTAGTTCGAATCACTTGGAGTCTTGCAATCTTCCGGTTCAATCTTGGTTATCTCTGTGTATGGTTGCAGTGGAGACCAATAGGGTTGACGTTCCCAAGAGTTTGGAGAAATCGGAGGACACTGTGAACTAGGCTTCCATGGATTCGAAGTTGAAGGTTGCACTACATCTTTCTTTGGAGATGTACCGCAGAATTTTAATGCCACTTGTTCAAAGAAACTAAGTCGTTTGGCATTAACTTTCTGTTCGTAATACATTTCCCGTTGCAGATCCAACTGTTCTTTCTGGTAAGATGAATCTGGCTACTTTTCTTTAGTTGATGGAGAACCGAAGAAAAGAAGTCATCGAGATTTCTTCCTTTCTGGAGTATAACCAGATGGTTCATATGAAGGATTAGGTTTAGCCGGTTCACGTGGTGTTGGAGTAGCCAGTATTTCTAAGGAAGATGTAGAATATGATGAAGGTGAGTTTTCGGAGTTGTTGTTGTTTGAAGCCATGGCGAAAAAGCTTTTGGTAAAAAAGAGAACAGAATGAGTTTATAAAAGATATTGAAAAGTTTAAAAATAGATCGTAAGTTAATAAGTGGTGGCTGAGATGTTTGAAACAATAATATACACAGATTTGAAACAAAGGAAATAAGAGGTTCTAATTGAAAGAGTTTTTTTTTTGGATGTTAAGAGGTAGGAGTATTAATGTGGTAAGTTAACTAGAGATATCAATAGCCCATAGAAAGATTTCATAAATTTTTAAGCGAGACGATACCAAGCTCTCGTCTAATTTTGATAAAAATATTTTCTAAAAGAGGTTTTGTAAAAATATCTGCCAACTAATTTTCAGCAGAAACAAAATCCAAATTTATTGTTCCTTTTTCAACATTATCACGAAGAAAATGACGACGAATGTCAATATGTTTTGTTCGTGAATGATTGACAGGATTTTTAGACAAGTTAATAGCACTAGAATTGTCACAATATATAGTTGAAATTGTTAAGTTTATATTGAAATCTCTAAGTGTCTGTTGCATATTGTTACCCCGCCTTTTGGCAAAAGCCGAGATACCCAAAATTTAACTGAAAACCAATGATTACTAGTCATGAATGTTGATTATGCATTGCAGGTCCGCTATGGATATCGATGAATTTTGTCCGAGTCCGGATCGAGCTGCAATTGACAAGACATGACAAGTAAAGCCATGGAAGCCTGTATTCCAAGTTTCAAGCCAATCCGAGTACGTATGCTCAAGATATAATCGATGCAAGTTGAAGGAAAAAGCCACATTTTCGTATCCATTGGAAAGTTTAACTTCGTATCGATAGGGTCCGTATCCATCATCGCATCTCAATTCGTATCCATCAACTTCACATCGATCAAGTTCGAATCCATTAAGGAACCTCGGCTCGCACCGATCAAGTTCGTACCCATCAACATAGCACGCGCTTCGTATCGATCGGCTATGTCCTGTCTCGTATCCATCCAACTAGACACGGTCCGTATCCATAGATGAGCTTCTATTCGAATCCATCATCTTCGTATCGATCAGGGATACAATACCCTCGTAGTCACGAATCCATCAGATTCTGTTAGTTCAAATTCGTCAGGCAACTGCTCTTCGTACCCATCAAGTGACTTCGCTTCGCATCCATCAAACGGTGACCACTTCGTATCCATCAGGAGTTCTTGTTCGAATCCATATCCAATAGCTTGTTTGTGTCCCCCAAGTCAAATGAGCCCAGATTGATGCAACGGTCATTGATAATAATGAGGCGAGAATCATGGATGCGAAACAGTCAACTTGGAGCAAAAAGGGGATCGATGCAAGGAATGCGCGCCGCGTCATCATAGAAGCACATGCGTCATCGTCGAAATGGATCGATTCGAATTTATGGATTCGAACCAGATAGCCAACGAAAAACCAAAGCTTGCATCGATCATATCTCACGATCTACAAATCCAAATGCTATGAAATTTTCACAGGAGCTTACATACAAGCCAAAGAACATTCCTGCCAAGTTTCAGCTCGATTGGATCATTTTCTGATCGATACGAAATTGATTCCTATCGATCATAGATCGAGTCGAAACTTTGTGGGGTCGGTCGCGTGGGCCCACTCACATGCCAGAAGAAGTCTCTCGGAGTTTGAACACAATATCAGCCTTCTACGCCTATAAATAGCTTCCTGAAGCCTATAGAGAAAGATATCTTTTGGCTAATCAACGTTCAGACTCTGCCGGATTCAATTCTACACCTTACCATTGCTGTTGTACTCAAATTACTTCATTGCAATCGCTGTAATCATCTGTAACCAGCAAGGATAATCAATAAAAGATAAAACTTTAAAGTGGACGTAGGCCGGAGATAGCCGAAACAATATAAATCTCGTGTTTCTGTTTGTTATTTCTGGATTGTTGTTTGTTATTTGCTTAGATTTGAGATTTGTGTTTGAATATTGCTGATTTGCATTCATACACTGGTGCTTTCACGATACTTGGGGTTTGTGACCATTTTTGACACAAACACTTTGGTTCTTTCACTGAGAACGCTAACTCAGGGATTCTATCATTTGGGAGTTAAGTTTGAAGGCTTAGAGATTCAAATCTGAAGAGTTATGACAAGGAAAACAAGTAGAAGACAAAGGGCGGAAAGAAGCCAGCATGAAGAGAGTGAAGAGGCTTCTTCAGGTGCAAATCAGACGTCGATCTTCATCACCAGGGATGAGATGGAGACGATGATGAGAAGACAAGTGGAAATGATCCAGAATTTGTTTCGACGGATTGGATAGCTTAGAGCGCAGAATCAAGGCGAAACTGGAGTTCAGAATGGAGCAGGACCTTCTGAGGCGGCACCAGAGCTAGGGGCACTCGCCTAGAGCACGCTGACCCAATACCAAGAAGAGCATCGGCTGGATTCGAGCAACATGGCATTGGCAGAGAAGAGGAAGCTCAGCCAGGAGAACCGATTCCAGAATTCCCTCGTGAACTCGGGGGCAGGTCGAAGGCGATGGACGAGGACTACAGCTAGGAGACAATGACAGGTAGGCGGAGATGGTCAGACAGGCTATGAGAGGCGGATTGGTAAACAAAGACTTGGAGGATGTAAATAGAAGTCCTTTTACCACAGCAATCACGCGAGCTAGGAACCCAGTAGATTTTAAGCTACCATCATTGGATATGTATAATGGGAGGACAAACCCTATGGTTCACTTGACAAAATATATGAGGCATATGGAAGTGCTAGGGTCATCAGAGGAGGTCATGGCACGGTGCTGCTCATTATACCTGGCAGATATTGCGACATTATGGTTTAGGCAACTGGAGAGCGGATCTATCGCGACATGGAATGATTTGACTGAAAGGTTTATGAGGCAATTCAGGGTCCACATTTTGAGACCCAAGAATGCGATGAGTTTACCGGCACTGAAACAAAGAGCTGGGGAGTCTCTGAGTAGCTATTTGACACAATTCAATGCAGCCGCAACATCGGTGGATCGACCGGATCCATCCATGGTCTTGATGGCAGCTGTATCGGACATAGCTGATGGCACAGAACTCAAGCATTCACTGACAAGAGATCCCCCTATGGATCTAGGGGAATTTTATCATGACGCCGAAGGATATTTATGGTTAGAGGATGCAAATGCTGAAAGAGAGGAAGGAGTGAGAATTGATGTTTATGCGGTTAAAGGCGGAAATCCTACTAAAAAAGTTGCAGAAACATGCAAAGGGAAACGAAAGACTGAGGATAACAACAATAGATTAACACGGCCATGAAAAGAACCAAGATTCACCTCATATACGATGCTGAACGAAACTTTGGAGCGGATCTACAAGGACACCAACGGACATGTTCCTTATCGCAAGCTGATGAGGAGAGATCTGACTAGCAACGAGATAAGGTCAGATAAGTATTGCTCTCTTTCCATGAGTTGAATGGTCACAGCACAAACGATTGCAGACACTTGAAAGATGAAATCGAGGGGTATATCTGAAATGGGTTGCTATCGCAATATGTGAGAAGGAGAGCCACAACGGTGCAACAAGAACGACCACCACCTGCACCAATGGAAAATGGCTCAGGATCGAGACGTCGGCTGATTGCCAATTGATTGAAATAATGATGGACGAGTGGCAAACTCCACACCGCTACGATTATGTTGTTTACACATGTACAGGACCGCGAACGATCCTCGGGCTTGCTCAGGTACAACTATAAATCATATCGATGTGGGTGTTTGCGCTCTGACGTCGCTGTTTTACTTTTTCTTTTTACTTCTTATGTTTGGATTTGATTTTGTTGGACATTTCTGTTGAAAATCTCGGTTGCATGGATATTTAGTTTTGATAATTCTAAAACGGCTAAGCCGCTTACACATGTACGAGGTCGCGAATGGTCCTTGGGCATGCTCTGAGATAGCGACAAACCGAACAATCCAAAAACCCACTCGAACGTGAAATCTGGTATCGATAACACTAAGCCCCCCCCCCCCGGGCACACTCATTTCCCACGAACGGCATCCGATCGCGAATGATCATAATTCGCCACGAACGACACCCGATCGCGAATGATCACAATTCGCCACGAACGGCATCCGATCGCGAACGATCACAATTCGCCACGAACAGCATCCGATCGTGAACGATCACAATTCTCCACGAACGGCACCCAATCGCGAATAATCACAATTCGCCACGAATAGCACCCGATCACGAACGATCGCAATTCACCACCCGTGCAAATGGCATCCGACCGCGAACAGTCGCATATCACCTCAAACGACTCACGATCCTAAATGATCGTTGTTGGTGGTCATATGAAACTATCAAGTGCTTTACAGGTCATCGACAGGATATGAACATCCAGCTTATAGCATTACAAAACATACCTTTTACAAATAGGCATGTTTTGGAGGGTCAAAGTGTTACCCCGCCTTTTGGCAAAGCCGGGATACCTAAAAATTAGCTGAAAACCAATGATTACTAGTCATGAGTGTTGATTATGCATTGCAGGTTCGCTATGGATATCGATGAATTTTGTCCGAGTCCGGATCGGGCCACAATTGACAAGACATGACAAGCAAAGCCATGGAAGCCTGTATTCCAAGTTCCAAGCAAACTCGAGTACGTATGCTCAAGATATAATCGATGCAAGTTGAAGGAAAAAGCCACATTTTTGTATCATCGGAAAGCTTAACTTCATATCGATAGGGTCTGTATCCATCATCGCATCTCAATTCGTATCCATCAACTTCGCATCGATCAAGTTCGAATCCATTAAGGAACCTCGACTCGCACCGATCAAGTTCGTACCCATCAACATAGCACGCGCTTCGTATCGATCGGCTATGTCCTGTTTCGTATCCATCCAGCTAGACACGGTCCGTATCCATAGATGAGCTTCTATTCGAATCCATCGTCTTCGTATCGATCAGGGATACAATACCCTCAAAGCCTCGAATCCATCAGATTCTGTTAGTTCAAATTCATCCGGCAACTGCTCTTCATACCCATTAGGTGACTTTGCTTCGCATCCATCAAACAGTGACCACTTCGTATCCATCAGGAGTTCTTGTTCGAATCCATACCCAATAGCTTGTTCGCGTCCACCAAGTCAAATGAACCTAGATTGATGCAACGGTCATCGATGATAACGAGGCGAGAATCATGGATGCGAAATGGTCACCTCGGAGCAAAAAGGGGATCGATACAAGGAATGCATGCCATGTCATCATAGAAGCACATGCGTCATCGATTCGAAATGGATCGATTCGAATTTATGGATTCGAACCAGACAGCCAACGAAAAACCCAAGCTCGCATCGATCATATCTTACGATCTACAAATCCAAATGCTATAAAATTTTCACAGGAGCTTACGTACAAGCCAAAGAACATTCCTGCCAAGTTTCAGCTCGATAGGATCATTTTATGATCGATACGAAATTGATTCCTATCGATCACAGATCGATTCGAAACTTGGTGGGTCGGTCGCGTGGGCCCACTCACGTGCCAGAAGAAGTCTCCCGGAGTTTGAGCACGATATCAGCCTTCTACGCCTATAAATAGCCCCCTGAAGCCTATAGAAAAAGAGTTCTTTTGGCTATTCAACGTTCAGACCCTTTCAGATTCAATTCTATACCTTACCATCGCTGTTGTACTCAAATTACTTTATTGTAATCGCTGTAATCATCTGTAACCAGCAAGAATAATCAATAAAAGATAAAATTTTGAAGTGTACGTAGGCCGGAGATAACCGAACCACTATAAATCTAGTGTTTCTGTTTGTTATTTCTGGATTGTTGTTTGTTGTTTGTTTAGATCTGAGATTTGTGTTTGAATATTACTGATTTGCATTCATACACTGGTGCTTTCACGATACTTGGGGTTTGTGACCATTTTTGGGGCAAACACATATAGATTACTTGAGCACAAGCCAAAGCAGCGGAAATATATTCTACTTCACATGTAGATAGAGAAACGCAGTTTTGTTTCTTACTAAACCAAGACACTAGTGATTTTCCAATAAAACGGCACGTACCACTTGTGCTTTTTCCATCAGTTTGAGATCCACCGAAATCAGCATCACTATATGAAAATAACTCAAGTGAACACTCTTTTGGATAGAATAGATCGAAATCCTTGGTGTTAGTGAGATATTGTAATATACGTTTCATGGCTCTTAAATGTGATTCCTTTGGGTTGGCCTGAAATCTAGCACACAAATAGACATTCATCATTATATAAGGTCGACTTGCCGTTAAATATAGTAATGATCCAATCATGCTTCGGTATAATTTTTGGTCAACACTTTTGCCACTTTCATATTTTTCAAGATGTGTAGTTGTACTTATTGGAGTTGGTTTGGCAGAAGTGTTTTCCATTACGAATCGTTTGATTAAATTATCACAATATTTTTCTTGATTAATGAAAATGCCGTTTTGAAGTTGTTTAATTTGTAAACCAAGAAAATATGTTAGTTCTCCCATATGAGACATTTCAAATTGCTTGGTCATTATTTCGGAGAAGTCCTGACATAATTTGTCATTGGTAGAACCAAAAATGATATCATCAACATAAATTTAAACTATTAAAATATCCCTTTTTGAATGTTTAATGAAGGTTCGTGGGTGAGTGGCAGAGCTTTGGTCGAGCTCGCATGGCCTCTGATGGTCATTCGTGTCGTCGGTGAAGGAATTATTGATCGGTAAATTTCCTAATAGTGTCGAAAATTTGTTCGAATTCGATTTATGGTCGATTTTGAAAATCTAGGTGTTCGAGTTGATTGAGTTGGTCACCGATGATGCTTTGGAAGTTACAACGTTGACCGGAGACGGTAAGTTCACTTGTGCACGTACATAGGATATTGGTCATATCAGTTGATTGTGGTTTGGGGAAGACGAGAAGTAACTCGGGGCAAACTCGAGAAATTCATGAAAGTACTCGAAGCGAAATGGACGTGAGTTAACTCGGGATCAGGCTCGGGAAAAAAAAGAATTGGCTCGGGGTTATTGATTTGATGTTAAAACAGTTTTAAACCTTAAAGAAAATCAAGTTTTATTGAAACAATTTTATTACAAACCAATTCTTTTGTAAATATTAAATGTTATCCAAGTTTAAATTGGTTAACTGGGTTTTTTTAATAAAATTATTTCTAATTAACCAAGTTTGAAAATGTTAAGATACATACAACTTTATTTTAAAGCTTATTTTTAAATAAACTCAATAATATTAAAGAAAGTAATTAAGAAGAAGGTTTTTAATTGTTAAATAACTTGAAAAATCTAAATTAATTTATTTAATAAATTTTAAGGTTCATTAAATAAAGATTGTTAATGATAATTTGTTAAGACAAATGGATTATCTTTTAATTAATTGAAGTCTTAAGTGATTCGAGATTATAACTTAATGAATGTAATTAAATGATAATTACTTAATGAAAGTAATTTAAAAGGATAATCACTTAAAGGGATTAATTATTTATTTAGTAAGGTGATTAATTAATAATTATGATTTACTTAAAGATAATTACTTAATTTAAAAGTAATTATTTAATGACTAAAGTTGATTAAGTGATTAAGGATAATCACTTATTGTAATTTTATTAATTAAATGGTAATTAATTAAGGATTAATTAAATATGTAATTAACTTAAGGTTAATTAATCATTGTAATTAATTTAGGATAATTAATTTAATGGTAAGGATTAATTAATTTATTAATTTAGGAAAATTTGTTTAAAGGATAATTAAATAATTAAAGCCTAATTATTTAATGATTAAAGAATGATTAGATTATTAATTAAAGGTTAATTAATTAATAATTAAAGGATAATTAATTTACATGGATTGTAATTAACTAATGTTAATCAACCTGGAGTAGTGATTAGTCTGGTTTCAATTGACCAGATAATTAATTTATCTTACTTATGGATGGCTGTAATTTATTGAATGCTGTAAATTATTTAATATCTCTACTATGTGATGCTTTGGGATGTAAATTATTTTAATTCAAGCTGTGATGAATGTAATTTATTTATTTATCTGTGATGAATGTAAACTATATTATCTGTGGATCTGTGTATAGAAGATAAGCGTTAAAGGATTATACCGCTTATCGATATTGATGTGCTTGAATCTGTGATGATTGATTTTGTTGCACTATTGTGTAAAACCCCTGGACTACACCATACCCACAAAAATATGGATTGCACGAGGAAATCGGTTAAGTCAAAAATATTTGATTAAATATTTTAAAATGATTTTAAAGTTGAATTTGGAATCCAAATGGTTTTGGAAATGAAATTGAATTAAGTATGGAAAGTTTTGGAAAGGGAGTTTTGAAGATAAAAGTTATTTTGAATAACTTGATAAAATTTTGAAATTTGAATAATTAGATTTGAATTTGAATTCAAGTTTTGAAATCGAATTCCATGTTTGGAAATTATGGTTTAAAAAGGTTATACAATTTATAAATGTGTTTTTAAACCATTTTAAAAGTATTATTTTGAGAACTTGAATTTAACCCCAACATTAACTTTTATAAATGAAATCAGATTCTTTCGAAACAAAAACTATTTTTTTTCAAATAATAATAGCTTTAATATAAAGAAAGCATTTCCAATTTATGTTGAAAAGATTTCAAGTTTGAAATAGAATTGTTTTGGAAGCTATAGTTAAATCTTTGTGAAAGATAATTCAATCTTGTTTTGATCTAAAGGGTGTATCTTTTGTATAAAAGATTTGTTTTGAAAGCTATGAATTGAATCTTTGATTTAAAGATTGGATGAGTTAATCCAACTTGAAATGAAATTGTTTTGAAGGATATGAATGAATCTTTGTGAAAGATGGGTGAACTTTGTGAAGTGAATCTTTTTGTTTAAAGATTTGAAATGGTAATTTGTTTAAATTATTTGAAAGAAAAGTGTTGGAATTTAAGTTGTGACTTAACTGAGATCCCAATATCCATATGTTTTTAAATATTGCGCTCATTATTCGGTTTAGCCGGGAGAGGGCCTTGTGTCATATAACCCATTCCGAATAATGATACTACGTTATGATTGCATTTGAAGACCGGTGGCGAAGACCGAGTATTTTCGAGAACGAAAGAATAACCCGTCGATTGTCTCTGCACTGAGTCGCGTCGGTATAGAGATCTCCATATGTGATGGGGAGTCCGATTAAAATTGGGAATTCTCTGATTTGCAAGGGCTTCTTTGGTAGTGCCTTCGGTTCTGTTCAAACCCGGAACAGACTTGTATGGATGTGTGCCTGACATTACACTTTGAGATGTAAAGCTGGTATCTATCAAATACATTTCTGTTTGGAGGCGGAGAATTTATTCTCTTAGCTTAACACTCTTCTCTAAGACGTACGAGCTCAGACGTTATGTACTTGATTGTTACTAGTGATACATTCCCAATTTGATAATGTGGTATACAAAGTGTTGCTGATCATTTGTTGATCGAAGCAAGGCTTTTATGAAAAGCGTAGCTTTGTGAACGTGACTTCGTCCAGCCTCACAACCCGGTAATGGTCAAAACAGGATTGTTGCAGAAAGGTTATTTGGGGGTAGCGCCCCCTGAGGGTATGTCAATTCCCTCCTGGATAAAATGTAGTATCATGGTATGGAGCCCAGATACTTACTTTGTGGTTGTTGGATTGAGGGCCATCGGATAAAGGTTGGTAACGACCAGGGGTTGGCATGCTTTTGTCAGTAGTTGCTTCGGGGCAGGGGTAACCCGGCCTTGTGTAGCAAAGATCCGGTTAGGTTCTCGGGGACGTCCCTCCAGAGGCATTACATTTTGTGTGGGAAGTTTGTTTTCCTGACCATTTGTTGGAAATCCAATCTTCAATATGCAACTTGTACGGTTTTAGTTGTATAACCTGCCATTTACTTATGGTGGTCACCACTGTTTAGATGGTAGTTATAGTAGGCATAGTTCGAAATGTCTATGCTGGCTAAGATTAATATTATACTTTCGAAAGGTTTTCTTCACTATGCACTAATAATAATATCAAGTGGTTTTCGTGTATCAAGTATTTTTGACTATCATAAGGAGAAATCTCCTCCGATTCTGTGTTTGCATGGTGTGTGCGGTGCGAGGCCTTATGGTAGTTTCATTCTCCAAAAAGCATTGAGGATTTCAATGTTTTAAATTCTTTGTTGTTTGTTTCAAAGATAAAACTATTTTTGTTTTCTCATACCAGTCCCATGACTGACCTGGAGTTTATTGTTCCCTTCCTAAACTCTAGGTGCCCATAATTTTTCACACGGTCAGTCTAGAGTTGGATTTTTCAGATAATCAAATAGTAGGTGTAGATTCGGTAGCTTTCAATCTTTGGGAATCTTCTTCAGTCTTTGGATGACTGACCTTGCTTAAGTCATCGATGATGGTGGTTCAAGCTTATTGGATTGGAGTCCCCATAGCTTTTGAGATGAGCTTTTGGTTTGGAGTTGCAGATTTTGGATTCACACTTTATCGAAAATCATATTTGAGTTATCTTTTCCGCTGTTGTTATTGTCTCTGATACTGTTGTGACATATTGTATCAGATATTGTTTTCATTCTTGTATCAATGATATTATTCATTTTCTTCCACGGTGTTGTTGCACTTAATGTGTTATAAGCTCTGGCGAACCAGATTCGACGTTTGAATCTGCAGCATTCGAGTACAAGTGAAGTACGGGTGCCGCTTTTTGAAGGTCGAATCAGGATCGTTAGAATTGGTATCAGAGCTGAAGGTTGAAAATCTAGCACATGAGTATAACACATTAAGTAGCTCATTAGAGATAGGGTGAAGTATACCCTAGAATGAGTATATCCCTATGATATCCGTCCGTATGCCTTAGTAAATTCTCTTACGATCCACTAATAGTGAGTATGAGTGCAAGAAGGGGATGAGGTAGGGGACAGGGGAGTACCACTACAAATGGTCAATACCCTGCGACAGTGGAAACAACTTTCTTCTCAATCTTCATTGATTCGATTTCAAATTCTTTGATTGCTTCATGGCAGCTCGAAGGAGAAGCTTCGGTGTTGTGGTGGCTCTGCGAATCGTTATAGATAAGTTTCTATTTCATATTCTCTTTATCAATTCCCTATCAGCTTTTCGTTTTAACTTCAATGAATTTGGAATTTTAAATTGAAATAAATTGGTTAATAAAATATAAAGTTAAAATTGATTTGTATCGATAAAAACGATTTTTCTCAAAGCTAAAATTTGGAATTCTATTGTAATTTCTTTTGTAGATCGAAGTCCGAAGAGGGACAAGTTAATAAATAATTTGGGGTATTCCAACTTGAGTTTGGAATCCATACCCAGTGTTTGAGAATTTTGGAAGATTAAATCCATTTATTTATTGTTTGGGTCTAGATATATTCTACGAACGGTTAGTTATCCCTTCGGACTAACCAGTGCCCTACTTATTTTGTAGATCTAGATGACCCGGGTGTTTGGTAAAATATCGTATGAGTTTGTTCTCATATTGTTGATATTCTGATTTGGTAAGCTAAATGCAGAATAGATATTCAGTTTGACTTGGAAAACTGTTTCTCTATCTTTGTGTATCCATCCTTTGTTGTCTCCCTAGCAAATTTCGGGGACGAAATTTTCCTAAGGAGGGGAATCTATAACATTCCTAGATTTTAGCTAAAAAAATAATTTGATAATTAATTTAACCTTTGGAATTAAACTTTGAAATATTTGGTAATTAATATAAAATTTTGGGAATAAAATATATATTGTATTTGAATTTTCCAAATTAATAAGATGAATGTTTATTTATTTGTGTAAATGGATTATAATTTTAATTGATTTTGATATTTAATAAGTATATTGGAAGTGAATATTTTTGGTTTGAAATTTAAATAGAAATATATTGCAAACAAATTGGATTTATTTTGAAATTAATATAGAAATTAAGTCCCAAAACATTTCTTATTTTAAAAAAGAGTTATATAAGTATAAGTAATTGAAAAAAAATGTATATATATATATATATATGATCAAAACAAGAATTAATAAAAAGTTTTATCATTTGGAAATAAATAAGAAAACATGCATATGTAAAATTGGCTTGTAAATTCATAAACTAAGATTAAGTGGTTTAAATTATAAATTATAAATTAAATCGAATAAAGGTTTTAAGCAAAATATTGCTTATATTAACAAGTATAAGTAAAGTAATATGAGTTTGTACATGTGTAAATTTGTTAACTCAAGGGTTTATAAACATAATTTAAAAATTAATTAAAGGAGGATATAAACATAATTTAATTCACCTAAGACATTTGTAAAAAGATTAACAAATGAAAATTATAAGTGTAATTAAAATGGACATGTGGCAAGAGAATTGCTTTTCTTTTGAATTAATTTTAGAAAATATGCATATGAAAAAAAATTTAATGACCAAGCTATTTCCATTTTCTTCTCAGACCTGAGAAAAAAAATTAAAAAAAAAACTGAAAACCATTTTCAATCAAAAAAATCTGGAAGCCAAATTAAAGCCTGAAAGCCACAAAACTTGATTCAAAAATGCAATTCAAACCAAACAGTTTCAGTTTGAAAAATCTGAAGCAATAAATCTGGAAGCTACAACCTGAACCACTCTTTCAACTGGTTACAGACATCAACCTGAAACTAGATCTGTTTGCAATACAAAATCAAGCAAGTGTTCAAGCTTTCATGCCTGAAACAATTCTGAAGCAAGTATTGATCTAACATTCTAGAGTAAAAAATAAAGTATTACAGAATCAATAAGATCAGGTCATCACAAGTTTTTTTTCCAGTTTCAAGTCTAGATTAAAAATAAATATGAGCACTCAAATTCAAAGTTGCATGTCCAGACTCAAAATTCCTCTTTGTTCCTTTTTAAGCAAGGTGAGCAAACTCCCTTATTTTGGCCTATATTCTTTGTTATTGTGATTGATGCTTAACGGATATTCTAGAAATGTTGTTTAATATGCCTGTGAGTTTGAAGATATCAGTGCATGCCAGCTGTACAGGTATATATATGCCTGTTCTTGAGTTTTAGGCCAGAAACAGAATCCCAAAATAGAAATCTCTTCAATCATTCACCTATAGACTTTGATGTCTGAATAAAACTAATTTGAATTGGTAAGGTCAAAAATTTTAAAACACTTTTAGGTAGTTAAAATAAAAGGGTTTATTGGGAAATTATAAAAACACAACAAATTCATTTTTTTTTCAAAATTAAATTGATTAAAACTCGAGTTTTGAATTTATGATTTGGTTCGTTTTCTTAAACCATGATTTTTAAATATGAATTCATGATTTTTAAGTTAGAAAATGTCGAGCATGTGGAAGTTGAACGAAATGGCTAGGATCGTCAATTCCTGATGGTCAGAGTGAAACTAAGCCTCGAGTTTGAATCTGAAGGAAGATGAAGTGTTGTAGATTGAAGGAAAAATGGTCACATATTTTTTTGATGATCATAGAGATGTCGCGATGCGAAAGTAGGGTTTGTGGTCATGTTTGGAGTGCTAGCGTTCTCGAGAAAATCGCGTCATCGTTGAGATGTTTCAGGAGATCGGACCAAGGGGAGAAGGTTCGTGGGTGAGTGGCAGAGCTTTGGTCAAGCTCACATGGCCTCTAATGGTCGTTCATGTCGTCGGTGAAGGAATTGTTTATCGGGAAATTTCCTGATAGTGTCGAAAATTTGTTCGAATTCGATTTATGGTTGATTTTGAAAATCTGGGTGTTTGAGTTGATTGAGTTGGTCGCCGATGATGCTTTGGAAGTTGTAGCGTGGATCGAAGATGGCAAGTTCTCCTGTGCACGTACATAGGATATCGGTCGTATCAGTTGATTGTGGTTTGGGGAAGACGAGAAGTAACTTGGGCCAAACTTGAGATATTCGTGAAAATACTCGAAGGGAAATGGACGTGAGTTAACTCGGGATCAGGCTCAGGAAAAACGAGAATTAGCTCGGGGTTATTGATTTGGTGTTAAAACAGTTTTAAACCTTAAACAAAAATCAAGTTTTATTGAAACAATGTTGTTACAAACCAATTCTTTTGTAAATATTAAATGTTATCCAAGTTTAAATTGGTTAACATGGTTTTTTTTAATAAAATTATTTCTAATTAACCAAGTTTGAAAAAGTTAAGATACGTATAACTTTATTTTAAAGCTTATTTTAATAAACTCAATAATTTTAAAGAAAGTAATTAAGAAGAAGGGTTTTAATTGTTAACTAACTTGAAAATTTTAAATTAATTTATTTAATAAATTTTAAGGTTTATTAAATAAAGATTGTTAATGATAATTTGTTAAGACAAATGGATTATCTTTTAATTAATGAAAGTCTTCAGTGATTCGGGATTATTACTTAATGAATGTTATTAAATGATAATTACTTAATGAAAGTAATTTAAAAGGATAATCACTCAATGTAATTAAAGGGATTAATTATTTATTTAGTAAGGTGATTAATTAATTAATATGATTTACTTAAAGATAATTACTTAATTTAAAAGTAATTATTTAATGATTAAAGTTGACTAATGATTAAGGATAATCACTTATTGTAATTTTATTAATTAAATGGTTAATTAAGGATTAATTAATTATGTAATTAACTTAAGGTTAATTAGTTAACGTAATTAATTTAGGATAATTAATTTAATGGTAAAGATTAATTAATTTATTAATTAAGGAAAATTTGTTTAAAGGATAATTAAATAATTAAAGGCTAATTATTTAATTATTAAAGAATGATTAGATTATTAACTAAAGGTTAATTGATTAAAAATTAAAGGATAATTAATTTACATGGATTGTAATTAACTAATGTTAATCAACCTGGATTAGTGATTAGTCTGGTTTCAATTAAACAGATAATTAATTTATCTCGCTTGTGGATGACTATACTCTATTGAATGTTGTAAATTGTTTGATATCTCTACTGTGTGATGCTTTAGGATGTGAATTGTTTTAATTCAAGCTACGATGAATGTAATTTATTTATTTATCTTTGACGAATGTAAATTATATTATCTGTGGATCTATGTAAAGAAGATAAGCATTATAGGATTATACCGCTTATCGATATTGATGTGCTTGAATTTATGATGAGTGATGTTGTTGCACTATTGTGTAAAACCCCTGGACTACACCATACACACAAATATGGATTGCACAAGGAAATCGGTTAAGTCACAGATATTTGAATTAAATATTTTAAAATGATTTTAAAGTTAAATTATGAATCCAAATGGTTTTGGAAATGAAATTGAATTAAATATGGAAAGTTTTGGAAAGAGAGTTTTGGAGATAAAAGTTATTTTGAATAACTTGATAAATTTTGAAATATAAATAATTTGATTTGAATTTGAATTTGAATTCATGTTTCGAAATTGAATTTCATGTTTGGAAATTATGGTTTAAAAAGGTTATACAATTTATAAACGTGTTTTTAAACCATTTTAAAAGTATTGTTTTGAGAATTTGAATTTAACCCAAGGGATTTAACTTGTATAAATGAAATCAGATTCTTCCGAAATAAAAACTATTTGTTTTCAAATAATAATAGCTTTCATATAAAGAAAGGATTTCCAATTTGTGTTGAAAAGATTTCAAGTTTGAAATAGAATTTTTTTGGAAGCTATAATTAAATCTTTGTGAAAGATAATTCAATCTTGTTTTGATCTAAAGGGTGTATCTTTTGTATAATATATTTGGAAGGGAAGTTGTTTTGAAAGCTTTGAATTGAATCTTTGATTTAAAGATTGGATGAGTTAATCCAACTTGAAATGAAATTGTTTTGAAGGCTATGAATGAATCTTTGTGAAAGATGGGTGAACTTTTTGAAGTGAATCTTTTTATCTAAAGATTTGAAATGGTAATTTGTGTAAACCATTTGAAAGAAAAGTTTTGGACTTTAAGTTGTGACTTAACTGCGATCCCAATATCCATATGTTTTTAAATATTGCGCTCATTATTTGGTTTAGCCGGGAGAGGACCTTGTGTCATATAACCCATTCCGAATAATGATACGACGTTATGGATTGCATTTGAAGACCGGTGGTGAAGGCCGGGCATTTTCGAGAACGAAAGGATAACCCGTCGATTGTCTTTGCACCGAGTCGCGCCGGTATAGAGATCTCCATATGTGATTGGGAGTCTGATTGGGATTGGGAATTCTCGGTTTTGCAAGGGCTTCTTTGGAAGTGCCTTCGGTTCTGTTCGAACCCGGAACAGACTTATATGGATGTGTGTCTGACGTTACACTTTGAGATGTAAAGCTGGTATCTATCAAATACATTTCTGTTTGGTGGCGGAGAATTTATTCTCTTAGCTTAACATTCTTCTCTGAGACGTACAAGCTCAGAGGTTATGTAGTTGATGGTTACTAGTGATATATTCCCAATTTGGTAATGTGGCATACGAAGTGTTGCTGATCATTTGTTGATCGAAGCATGGCTTTTGTGAAAAGTGTAGCTTTGTGAACGTGGTTTCGTCGAGCCTCACAACCCGGTAATGGTCGTAACAGGATCGTTGCAGCAAGGTTATTTGGGGGTATCGTCCCCTGAGGGTATGTCCATTTCCTTCTGGATAAAAAAGTGGTTTCATGGTATGGAGCCTAAATACTTTACTGTGTGGTTGTTGGATTGAGGGCCCTCGGATAAAGGTGGGTACGACCGGGGGACGGCATGCTCGTGTTATTAGTTGCTTCCGGGCAGAGGTAACCCAGCCTTGTGTAGCAGAGATCCGGTTAGGTTCTCGGGGACGTCCCTACAGAGGCATTCCATTTTGTATGGGAAGTTCCTTTGCCTGACCGTTTGTTGAAAATCCAATCTTCAATACGCACCTTGTACGGTTTTAGTTGTATAACCTGTCATTTACTTATCGTGGTCACCACTGTTTAGATGGTAGCTATAGTAGGCATAGTTCGAAATGTCTATGCTGGCTAAGATTAATATTATACTTTGGAAAGGTTTTCTGCACTATGCACTAATAATAATATCAAATGGTTTTCGCGTATCAAGCATTTTTGACTATCATAAGGAGAAATCTTCTCCAATTCTGTGTTTGCATGGTGTGTACGTTGGGAGGCCTTATGGTAGTTTCCTTTTCCAAAAAGCATTGCGGATTTCAATGTTTTAAATTCTTTGTTGTTTGTTTTAAAGATAAAACTATTTTTATATGCTCATACCAGTCCCATGACTGACCTAGAGTTTATTGTTCCATTCCTAAACTCTGGGTGCCTACAATTTTTCACACAGGAAGCCTAGAGTTGGGTTTTTCAGGTAATCAAATAGTAGGTGTGGATTCGATAGCTTTCAGTCTTTGGAAATCTTCTTCAATCTTTGGATGACTGACCTTGCTTAAGTCATCGATGATGGTGGTTCGAGCTTATTGGATTGAAGTCCTCGTAGCTTTTGAAATGAGCTTTTGGTTTGGAGTTGCAGATTTTGGATTCACACTTTATCGAAGATCATATTTGAGTTATCTTTCCCCTTGTTGTTATTGTCTCTGATATTGTGGTATCATATTGTATCAGATATTGTACTCATTGTTGCATCAATGATATTATTCATTTTCTTCAACTGTGTTGTTGCACTTAATGTGTTATAAGCTCAGGCGAGCCAGATTCGACGTTTGAATCTGTGGCATTCGAGTACAAGTGAAGTATGGGTGTCAATTTTCGAAAGTCGAGTCAGGTTCGTTAGATTGCCCATTTGATTTAGTTGACCTCTAGTTCATACGTTTGAATTAATTTCTCATATAATATTTTGAACGGGATAATCTCGTAATATTTCTGGTGGTGATCTTAATTCATTATTATTATGAATAATGTTTTCATCATTTTCAAGATTTGTGGTTTCCGTATTTGTGATGTTATCCGAAAAATCTTCATCATCTTTTATACTTGGTTTTTGTTGAAATTTTTTATCGAAAAATACATGTAAAGTTTCTTCAACAATATTTTATTTTTTTACTAAATATCCGATAAGCTTTGCTACGATCTGAATATTCTAGAAAGATTCCTTCGTCGGATTTCGCATCCAATTTTCCAAGCTGATCTTTGGTATTTAATATAAAACATTTTGAACCTAAAACTTTGAAATAAGATATTTTTGGTTTTCTTCCAGTAAAAAGTTCATAGGAGGTCTTTTTCGTGAGAGGTCGAATAGACACATGATTCAAAACATAACAAGCAGTTGCAACAGCTTCTGCCCAAAAATGTTTTGAAAGAGTGCTTCCATTTAACAAAGTTCTTGCACATTCTTGTAAAGTTCTGTTTTTACGTTCTACAACTTCATTTTGTTATGGAGTTCTAGAGAACGAATTTTTTTGAAAAATTCCTTTCTTTTTACAAAAATGGTCAAAAACTTCATTTTCAAATTCTCCTCCAAGATCACTTCTTATGTTCTTTTTTTATACCTTTTATATTTTGGATTCGTTTGAAAAAAATTTAAAATGATCACACATATTACTTTTATTTTTCATAAAAATGGTCCAAGTATATCTAGAAAAGTCATCTACTATTACAAATACATATCTATTGTGGTTTAAGGATTAAACTTGGGTTGGCCCAAATAGATCCATGTGTAGTAATTCAAGTGGTTGTAATGTAGAAATAACTTTCTTAGATTTAAAAGATGATTTGGTTAATTATCCTAATTGACATGCATCATAAATATGATTGACATTGAAATTCATATTTGGTAAACCTCTGACTAAATCATTTTTAGAAAGCTTGTTCATAATTTTGAAGTTGATATGACTGAAGCTTTTGTGCCATATCCTAGGATCATTTTCATTAGTTATTAAAAACATATCTGAATTGTGATTGATTTTCATATTCAGAATATAGATATTTCTGTCTCTATTTCCTTCAAATATAAGATTTTGATTTTCATCAAAAATGCTATACTTATCTTCAGAAAAAGAGATTTTGAATCCTTTGTCACATAACTTGTTGATACTTAAAAGATTGTGTTTTAAATTTTTGACTAGTAAAACATTGCAAATAAGAGGTAAATTAGATATACGGACATTATTGACGTCGCCTTTTCCGATGATATATCCTTCGGAATTGTCTCCAAAAGTGATAGAGCCTCCATCTGAGTAAGTAATGTTTGATAGCATATTTTTGTCTCCACTCATATGTTTTGAGCAACCGCTGTCGAGTATCCATTGGCCTCTCTTTTTAAGTGGGTCCTACAAAAAATAGTAATGACATTGGTACCCACTTTGTGATAGGGTCCTAAGAGTTAGGTCTTAGGAAAACAAATCCAAGTGGGTTCAGTATTCCTCTTAAAAATATAATTTTTATTTTTATAAACTATTTCCATAAAGATATTTATATATTTATTCCTAATCAAACTACTGTTTGTTTTAGGGACCCATGTTTTAATGGTTTTTGAGTTAGTATTCCTTTTTGGACGAGTATTAGGATTAGAAATATTTCTCCTAATTTCCTTTCTATTGTTTGTTTTAGAACCCATATTATGGTTTTTGAGTTAGTATTCCTTTTAGACGAGTAGTAGGATTAGAAATATTTCTTCCAATTTCCTTTTAGACGAGTAGTAGGATTAGAAATATTTATCCTAATTTCCTTTTTAGATGAAGCCTTTGAATTCTTAGGATATCCTAGTCCCTTTTTACTAGAAGTGGATTGATAATTTTCAATAATTTTGGATAGGGTTTCTCATCCTTTATTAAAGTTAGAAACATTTCTAGTAATATTATCTAACTTGGTTTTGAGGCAAGTATTATCTAATTCTATCATTTTGATCTTAATTTTCTGCTCATGATTTTCAAAGACAAGAGATCATTCTTTTCTTTTTGACTTTCAATTTCTTGGCTCAATAAAGTAAGTTGAGAGTTATCATTAGAGAAGGTATCTTGAAGTTTTCCAAGTTCTTCTTTTAATATTTTTTTTTCATCATTAAGCATATCTCTCTCGAATTCTGCTTTTATCTGATTTTCTAGAGCCTTCTTATATTTTCTTTTGATACTTTTTAAGGTATCAAGAAGTTCTGAATTAATTTCAATCATGTCAGCGAAAATAAGATCATTTACTCATTCTCTGTAGCCATGAAACAAACATTTGCTTGTTCATTTTCACTGTCACTGCCACTTTCAGAAGACGACGATTCTGAGTCATCCCATGTCATTGAAAATGCCCACTTTCCGAATTTGTCCTTTCTATATTTTTTTTTTTACCATTCCTTTGTTCTGGACAATCTATTTGCATGTGCTCCTTCTTGTGACAGTTAAAACATTCTAGTATAGATGAAGATGGCTTATTTGAATTGTTGTTGAAGTTTCTTTTTCCGTTATTTCGATTTCCTTTTCTGTACTTCAAGAACTTTTTAAAGTTTTTAGAAATAAATGCTAAGTCTTCTTCGTCCGAATCTGATTCTTCTTTTTCTGCATGAAATGCGATATTCTTTTTGTCTTGTGCTTGAACTCTTTTTGCCTGCAAATTTACTTCATAGGACATTAGATTTCCTATTAACTCTTCTGGTTTCATGGTAGAAAGATCATTAGCTTCTTCAACAGCTAAGACTTTTCTTTTCCATTCATTCGTTAAAGAGTTAAGGATTTTTGAAACAATATCAAAATCAGAGTATATTTCTCCTAGTCCGAATAAAGAATGATGAATACCTTGAAATCTGGAGTACATATCATTTATAGATTCATCTTGTTTCATCCTAAAATTTTGAAATTGATTCTTAAGCATAGATATTTTACTTCGTTTAACCTTGTTAGTACCTTCATAAGCGACTTTTAGTGTTCTCCATATTTCATATGCAGTGTTAAATATGCTAACTCGGTTGAATTCATTTTTATCTAATGCACAAAACAACATATTCAGAGCTTTAGCATTAGCAGTAGCATCTTGTTTTTGTGCAGCTGTCCATGTAGAATATTCAGTAATAGGTGTAGTATATTCTGCTTGTGTAATATTCCATGCATCAAAACTATTAGCTTGCACGTAAATACGCATTCGTGTTGACCAATAGTTGTAATTAATGTCATTGAATAGTGGAGGTCCTACAATAGATTGACCTTCAATAAAACTAGTGTTAGTGACAGTGCTAGTGCTGGTGTTGTTTTCCATATTAAAATATCAAATAACTTTGCAACGGTTATAAGATAACCTTGCTCTGATACCAAATGAAAAGACAATGAAGATCGTGCTACATGGAATTATATTATGCTAGTGCGGAAATAAACTAAGTTACTATAGCAATGTGAAAAGTAAAATAAAACAAGCACACCAGGAATTTTTATATTGGTTCGAACTCCCCGTTCTACGTCCAGTCCCAGACTCCTTCTGCAATTTCACTAACAACAATCCTCAATTAACCCGGAGGAATAGGTTTACAACACCTGAACAACAGAACAGGATTTCGATGCCTCAACAGCCGAAGAGGACTTCACTTGCCTAAACAGCAGAACAGTACTTCAACTTATACAGAGAGTATTTGACACAGTGTGTTCTTGATAACATGGATTTCTCTCTTGATAGTACAACCTTCCTATAATTTCTCATTTCGATATATATGTGTGTATGTGAAGAATATGGAAGTAAACGAATGATTTTGTATGAACTTGAATGCACAAGAGTGTTAGAATCAAAGTAGATTAAGAATAGAAAGAGTTAGATCGATTTCGTGAATCAAATTGATGATTCTAACATGTTTATATAGATTATAAAAAGGTGCAATTGTTCATGGATAGTTATCATGAAAATATATGATCATACCTATTGATTAAAAGTCATATTTCTTTATGAAAGAGAAATATCTGTTCAAAAATATAGCCATTATAGGAATTCAGACATTTGAAAAATAGAGTTCAGACTTCTGAAATCGTTCACGTGCAAATCCGAAAGCAAATAGGTCTTTTATGACCTGATTCAGACGTCTAAAAATACCAATTCAGACGTCTGAATATTGTTTGAAAAATCATCTTTAACTCTAGATTCAGATGTCTGAAATGATCAATTCAGACGTCTGAATTTGACCAAAAAATGCAAATATGCTCTAAATGTGTGTATGTGCACGTGTTGTCATATATATCTAAAAGGAGAGATTTTAACATCATTTTAACTCTAAACAAAGACTCAATACAAAACATATGTATAGTATGAAGCTTATGTGAATCCGGTCTTGTAAATATTCCTGCAAAATCAAGTTAGTATATAAAATCAACGTATATAGTTGTCGTAGTCAAAATATCGTAAGTATGAAACGTCGTAGACGAAGTTTCAACACGAAGATGTCTATATGTTCCCTACTGGCTATTCGTAATAAATTAAGCACCAAAGACAAAATAAGAAAACGGTCTCCTAATATAGATCAATCTTGTATTATGTGTTCTAATAATAATGAAAACAAAGATCACCACTTTTTCAACTGTTCCTACTCGAAAAACTTGTTGGAGGAACTTATGTTTAAGCTTAAGATTTGTATAGGAAATAACATCGACCCCCGCAACGTTCTGGATAATATAATTCAAGCTCAGAGCGTTCAAGTAATCAAATTATCAACATCATTTTTACTACTCTTATATGGAATATTTGGATTTAGCGTAACAATCGAATGTTCAGAGGTATCAAATTTTCGGTTAAGCTGAGACTTAACCTCATCATTCAAGACAGTAAATTCCTACTTTCACACCAATTACAGCCAAACATGCTAAACATTAAGATGATACTTATCTTAGAAGAGCTTAACATCGCTGTAAACCTCATATCCACCTTCTGTTCTTGAGCTTCTCTGGATAGAGACGCCGAGATGGATTTCACTATGTTGGAATCAATTTATTTAGCTCTAATGACTGCAATTCTCGATTGCTCCTATTTCGAGAAGTTTGTCTCAGAGGCTTCATTTTCATTTTCTTTTATTTTGTTGTTGCTACGTGTCTGTAATGTGTTATAACATTACTCCTTGCTCTTTTCTTTTGTTATTGTTTTTGGGTCCAAGTTTGCTCGTACGGATGCTTTTGAGTGTATTCTCTTATTCTACTCCTTCATCTGTTTGATAACTTGGATCAGTTTTGGACTTTTTGTACTGTTATTATATGAAAATAATATGTACTCTTTTTCCTTACAAGGCATCCATCTAGGTTAGGGGTGTTGTAAGGTTTAACGAGGCATATCATGGAAGTACATGCTTTTGCATTTGGTAAATAAAGTACCTTTTTTCAAAAACAATAGAACATTACAAGAATATGCAAAAACATTATTGAGTAGTGGCCAATTACCCAAGAACTTTTGGACTGAGATTGGGCAACAACTTTTTATGTTTTAAATTGTGTATCTATAAGATTGTTAATAAAATATATAATATACAAATTATTTAATGGTAGAAAACCAAATGTTTCATATTTTAGCATTTTTAGATCAAAATGATATATACTTAATACAAAAAACAGTTTTAGAAAATTGATCCGAAAGTCGATGAAGGTAGATTTGTTGGGTGTTTGGAGAGAAGTAAAGCATATAGAGCATTTAATAAATAAACAAATACTATAGAGGGAACCTTACATATATATTGTGATCAAATTATAAAATAAATAACGATGAGGATAAGAATATTTCAATAAGTCAACCAACAAGATTTGAATATCACCCTCAAAATGAAAATGCTGATAATACGTTAAAATCACCACCTCAAATTCTGAAAGATCATCCACTCAAAAATATAATTGATGACATTAACACTAGTGTTATAACTAGAAACCAACTAAATCAAATGGGGAAAGTTGCATTTATTTCGAACATAAAAACAAAAATGTTAAAAAAGCATGCAAAGATGATTTTTGGATTTTAGCAATGTAAGAAGAATTAAATCAATTTGAATAGAATGACGTTTGGGAATTAGTTTCAAAAACTAACGATCGAACTGTAATTGGTATAAAATGGATCATCAAAACAAAGTAGATGAAAATGGTGACATAGTAAGAAATAAAACTAAATTGACAGCTCACCGATACGTTCAAGAAGAACATATTGATTTTTTACTTGTTCACTAGATAAGAAGCTATTAAAATACTACTTACCTTTGCTTATCATCACAATTTTAAAAAATTTCAAATGAATGTTAAAAGTGCGTTTTTAAATGGATTTATAAAAGAAAACACCTTTGTTGAACAACCATCTTTATTCGAACATGAAATTTTTCAAAACTATGTATTTAAACTTAATACCGCTCTTTATTTTCTTAAAAAAGCATCATTTGCTTCATATAATCAATTAAAAAGGTTATCTTTTACAATCGTATTTTAGAATTTGAAAAATTATTTCTGCTAATTTATTAAAAAGAAAAATAAATATCTTTTAACAGTTCAAATATATGTTTATGGTATTACTTTTGGTTTCAAAAAGAAAACATTATGTAAGGAATTTTAAAATATTATGAAAAAGGAATTTGAAACGTCACATATGGCTGAATTAAAATATTTTGGGTTTACAATGAAATAATTGAATAATGGATTTTTTATCTATTTGAAAAATTATTACAATGATTTATTTAAAAAAAGAAATGGAAAATGTTTGTAGTAAGCAAAATCCGATAAGCACTAGTCTTCACCTATAAAAGGATGATAATGATAAAGATGTCAATCAAAAAATTTATAGAAGTATGACTAGTTCTTTATTGTATTTAATAGCAAATTAACCCGATATAATGACGAGTGTTTGTTTGTGTGCAAAATTTTAAACAAATCCTAATAAACAAACTTATGAGCTCTAAAATGAATTTCACGTTACTTAACTAATACAATATATTACAAACTTTTTCATCCAAAAGAGTGTCCTTTTGAACCCGTCTCATATAGCAATGCAGACTTTGAAGGCTATAAAACAGATCAAAAAATTACTAGTCGACGTATCACTTCATCGGTGAATCTCTTATATCATGCTTAGTAAAAATCAAAATTATATTTCGCTCTTGATAAGTGAAACAGAATATATTTCTAATGCTTTGTCACATGCACAAGTCATTTATATGCAAAAAATACTTCAAGACTATGGTGTTCTTAGAAACACACCATTATATTATGATAATATAGGCATCATTAACTTATCAAAAAATGTCGCTAACCATTCACGAACAAAACATCTTTATATTCAACATCAATTTTTATGATAATGTAAGAAAAAGTATCATTTCTCTGGAATTTGTTAATGCATAAATCAAATAGCTGATATTTTTATTAACCACTCGAAGAAAATATTTTTATAAATTTATGATGAAAATTAGGGATACGTCCTCAAAATGAATTTTTTAATAATTATTTTAAATTAACTAGTTTGTTTAATTTTTTGTCTTAATTCAAAAATTAACATCAGAAGAAATTAAGTTAATTATCTATTTTTTCCATATTTAAATTCTATTTAAAGTTGGAAAACTTTTCAATAAATCTACATTCTCTTTGAAAAACATTAAATGGCTTATAAAGGAAATTCTTCCTCCTCTATTCGAATAGCTTCATCTTCTTCCTTATCAGAAGAATCGAATGGTTATTCTCCTAGAGGACAGAAATTTAGAGAAGTTATAACCTTTGACTGCTGCTTAATTCATCACAATGAAAAGTATGATAGTATAAATTATCATCAATGAAAACTAAAATGATAAAATAATGCCATCTTGAAGGAACAAAGGAGGATAAGATCAAAGAAACAATGACCAAGAGAAAATTTTAATATCATTGGAAGGTTGTTGTAATCTTTCGTGGATGTACTCAAGTTATAAATAGTATCAGCAATCATGATTCCATGGATTCAAGACCTTAAAAAATATGATCCACAAAAGCTACCTTTGTTCGATTCTGATCCTACAACCATTTCTAGATATCATCCTTCGAGAAGGTCATTTGATTAGTAAATTTTTAAATATTTCAATCATCACATTGTATATAATATTTATAAAACAATTAAGTATGTTCATAAATGTTTTCCTAAAAATTGATAGTCAATCGTTTGGGAAATAGTCAGACGTTTGACTAAACACCTCGAACATCTGGCTCTATAACACTCCGTAAAATTAATGATAATTAATAAATAATTAACTAGGCTAAAAAAAGGGAATTTTTGCAAATATTGGAATTTGGCCATGATACTTACACCATTGTATTTGTGGTATGAGTAATATTTATATATTGAGTTTCGTGATCGGAGTTCAAGTGAAGAAGTTACTCGCATTTGAAGTTTTCGAAATGAAAATAACTAAAAAACCAAAATAAGAAATAAATATTATAAAATGCAGGATCGAGTGGTTGAACCCCTTTCTTGGGCCAGTCGAGCGCTAGTTGTCGATCAGTTATGGGGATTGGTCGACTAATCAGGGGCGGCGACGAGGGTTTTAATCTTCGCCAAACTGCCCAAATTTATTTCTTTTTAATCTAACGGTTACAATTGATTTTAATGCCTATAAATACAAGCCTAAACACTTACTTATCTTTTCATATTTTTCGACCAAAGCAGTGAAGCTCTACCATTTTTCTTTCCCCTCCATTTCGATTAATTATAAAATATTATATATATAATTAGAGAAAGGGACAAAATAAAATAAAAGGGATGCGAGGACTCGTTTCTTCGACTCCTAAAAATAGACACTAATACATCCTCGGCACTCACGTGTTGTAAATCCGAATATTGGAGAAGAGGATTTCCAAGGGTAAGAAGAAAAGTAAGACAGAACAGAATCTCATGTATGTTGTTTCAACAAATAATCTTTACAGCAGAAATTAAAATACAATTATCAGAGTTAAACATGGCCAGTTGTAAATTCCTACCCTTATAAATTTGCAGAATAATGTAGTACAAGAATGTGGTGGAAATAGATAAAATCTTTAGTGACCTTCAGACTTCATGTATTGAGCTCCATCCAGCTTTCTTCTAAACTAAACCTGACTACTAGACTGCCCGGGTAAGATTAGGGCAATTAGAGTTTAAGGTAAGGGAAAATAAAGTCCAAATCAGTCATGGAACTGGTGTGGGAACTCAAAATACATTATTTTGAAAACAAAGACCACACCGCACGTAAATATTTAACAGGTTTTTACCTTATGATAACAAATCATTCTACATCAAAATACTTTTATTATTTTTAATGGCATATCTTTTAAAATATATGCAAGTAAACTTATTAATCTTAGCCGAAATTGTTACATTGATTAAATTCCAACAATACTAGCCAAAATCACGGGTTCTACAAATAAAATGGCAGGCACTTATTGATGAGTGTATTTCATAGAAATGATCAGGCGAAGGGACTCCTTCAAGTAGTACATCTCTAGAGGAATGTACCAAGGCCTAACTGATGGTCCTCTACCAACAAAAGACCGACCTACCTCTCCCTAGATAGTAATGAATATGTCATCACCCCAGTCGTTCCGACCTATTCGAGATCCTCGTAGCATACATCTACATTAACTGAATATCATAGAGGGTAGAAATATATCTAGAAGGGGATGATCATACCTTAATGGTTACAAACCACATAGCCTTGCCGCATCAACCCTTTTTCGGTCATTTTCGGCTGTGATGCCTGAGGTCATGTTTACCTTTCACATAGCACATCATCTTTGTTTGAATGCTACACTACCATTCCATCGACCCCTATTGACTTTCACAAATAAACAACCTTCGAGCTCATACATCTCGAGAAGGGTGTTAAGTTGAGAGAAGTTGCCTTCTCCACCACCAAACATATATATGTTTTTAAAATTCAATGATGAAATCTCAGGAATGCAAAGCCAGACATACATCCATACAAGTTTGTTCTGGGTCTGAACGTAATCAAAGGCACCCTCTTACCACATCCTATCAAGAGTTAACCCTAGGATTAGTAGCGGAAAGTCCTTGCAACCAAAGAGTTTCGGAAATGAAGGGACATTGTTACTTTAGTGTGATGACCCGGGTTTCTACTACCAGAAATCTGTATCATCCCGAAGAAAGAAAGGGGTGAGAAAATAGAAAAGATAGAGAAGAAAGAACAACAACATCAGAATCTCATAGTGGAATGGAACAAAATATAATAGATCACATAACTATTACATAGATTTACATAATATACAACATCAATCAGAGTTATACAGGTAATACATCACATACTAGACAGTTATAGACACCTGTCTAGTTATACAACTCAATACACAAAACAACACAGAGATACCAACACAGCGGAACACCATACCTACAACGTTGAAGCCTCCTGCTCCATTTCTCCTCTATAATTCATCAAAGCAAACCTGAATCCCTTGGCTACTCGTAAAAATTTGAGTACCCGAGAGTTTAGGAAAAACAGAAATAAACTCTAGGTCAGACATGGGTCTGGTGTGAGTAACAGGTTAAAGTTGCTTAATTTTGAAAATCCTTTGAAAACAAAAGGTATCACGTAAGACTCCCCACACATAAACATGGGTAAGTTTTTACCTTAGGCTAACCAAAACATTTGATAGGAAATTCAGTGATATTATAATAGGTCTACGGTTTTCAAGTAAATAGAAAATAGCTGAAATTGTTACATTATTAAATTCCAGCTACTAGCCACAAAAGTGGGTAATACAATCAAAACCGTTGGCACTTATTGGATTTTGGATTCCATACAATGGCAGGGCTACCGGGGAACCACCCGTCACAGTATGTGGCCTAGATCAACGTACCGAGGAGTACGCCCGCTCCCCTGCAACACAAGGCCGGAACCATTCCTTGCTGAACAGTCCCGAACAAGATAACCCCGCAGTTGGCTGCAGACCAACTGCCCACACAGCCGAATAAAAAGGGACATCTAGACAGGGGTATACCTCGTCCTGCTTGGGCATGACCCACCTAACCTTGCTGCGCCTCCCCTGTTTTAGCCATTCCCGGTTGATGAGGCTTGAGGCTGCGATTACCTTTAGAGAATACATCTCTTAGAATGCTCATCGCCCACCTGACGATGTTCTGAAAGCATTCAATCCATACAAGTTCGTTCCGGGTTCAAACGAAACCGAAGGCATTATCTTGTTACACTCATTTTGGAATCACCCTCAGAGTTAACGACAATAATCCTTGCACTCTGAATCTTCATCTTCACTTCAGATTCACGACCTATCGTTACTTTGGATCGATGTGGTTTTCAGATGTCCAAATATGGAAACCCGATCCCGGTCTCATCGAAATCCAAAACGTATCTTTTAAGGCCAAGTTATTTTAGAGTTAAAACAATTCAATTCAATATCATCTAATACACACAGATAGATAATTCACATCTCAAAATAGATAATCTCATTATCATCATAAACAGATAATTAATACTATCATCCAAACAGATACTTAATATTGTCATACTTAAACCAAGCATCCATATCACATAATTATTACTCATCTCATATCTGAGATCACAATCAATCAATGAAATATCAATATCCTCATCCAAAAGCATGATTTATTATTCACAATCTATAATTAATTTAAAATGAATTAAATTAATTACTTATATCTTTAATTAATGTAAAATAAATTAAATTAATTACTTCATTCCATAAATCCTGCTCATACAACTATTAATTAATTATAAATCAAATTAATTAATCATTCTCTAATTTCAATAAGTAATTTAGTCTTAAATAATTCTTAATTGAATTATTCTAAATCATTCTTAGCAATTAACATTTAATTACTTCCTTATTAATTATTAACAATTCTTAATTACATCATTAATTATATTAATTAATGATCTCTAATTTATATTAAATTACTTTATTTAAATTAATTACACTAAGTGATTAATTTTTAATTAAACACAATTATTAATCACCCTTGATTAATAACAAACCATTAATTAACTACCCCTAATTACTTATTAACAAATTCATCATCCCATGATTAATTATTCCCATAAATTAATCCTTTGATTAATTACAAAAGAAATTACCCAAATTACTTCACTTACAAATCATCTTGTATTAATTTTATCAAGTAATTATCATCTAATTACTTTCCTAAGTAATTATACTCCATTAATTACACTAAGTAATTACACATACCAAATCATCAAATGATTTCTTAAATTAATTAAAATTAATTAACTTAATTTAATCTTATCATCAGTTACTTATGTATCCCAATTAATCATCTTTGATTTAAATAACTTTTGCTACATTCCAGTAGTTTCCTTTAATTTATTTACAGAGATTAATCTTTGAATAAATCCATTAATTAATTACATTTATATAGATTTATTACAATTTAATTACCTAGTTGATTTATTATTCCCGAATTAATCAATTTCCTAATTACATCATTAATTAGTGTTCTCTAATCAATTATTTTATTAATTAATTAAATTAAGAAAAACTTAATCTTCTAATCACATATATTAATCATCTCTGATTAATTTCATACAGTAATTAACTTCCCTTTATTAATTACTCTTAAATAAACAAACTTAATTAATCCCTCGATTATCTTCAAGTAATATATTCCAATTACTTCCATTACCCATCATCCAATAATTTCATCAATTACTTCACTAAGTAATTTACTTCCAAAATTATCAAGTGATTAATCCAAATTAATTAAAATAAATTAATTAACTCAAATTAAATCAATTTACTCAATTAATAAGTAATTAATTTCTTAATTACTTTCCAAATAAATAATTACATTTAAACTATTACAATGGTTATTATTAAATTAATTAATCTAATTAATTATTAAAAAATCAATCACATTAATTAATTATAAAATAATCTAGTTAATGATCTTCATTAACACTTATCTAATTATTTTTCTAAAATAATTAACTTATATTAATCATTATTAATTATAAGTTTGATTAACCACTAAAATTTATTAATTTAAATAAAAATCTAATCTATGGTTCTTAATTACATATTAATTACTTAATTCATTATTTAAACTTAAGTTAATACATTTAAACTTATAATTACTAATTTAATTAATATAAATTATCAATTATCTACTCTAATTTGTCTTAATGAATGTAAATCTTAAATTTTCATTTCTTGAAGTAAAATTATTTTTATTATTGATTAAATTTTCACTTTCAATATGTTTTAAAAACATTTATTTAAAATTTCTTTGAACTTCCATTTTTAAAATTTCAAGTTTAAAATGATCACTAATTGAACTTTAAATCAATTTATAAAACTAACTTATAAAAACCTTTAAATTACAAATTAAAGCAATTTCTTTGTTATGAAGGGATTTTAAATCAAATTTCCTTTAAATTCAAAATATTTGAACTTATTTAAAATATTTGAATTCATAAACTTACTCTTCCATTCTAAAATCTGGAGTTTAAGTTTAAACATAAAACTAGATTATAAAATTTTGATTTAAACTTCCCTTTCCTATTTTCATTTTTCTTTTTAACTTCAACTTTTCTAATTTGTTTCTTATAACACTTAATGTCATTATAAGTTTGAGTTAAAAACAAACTTTATTTAATCAAAAAAATCTAACTGTACAATCTAAACTTGAATTTACGTACTTACACTTTTATTTATAGACTCAGTTTACTCTGATTTTAAATTTAAAACTAAAATTTTAAAACTGTAAAAACTGTTACAGGTTTTAAACTCAGAACGAACTTCTACCCGAGCCTCCCTCATTTACTTCGAGTAAAATGTGAAGTTTCTCCAAGAAAAACAACAACCTGCTTCGAGTCCCCTAACATCAATTCGAAACCGAACAAAAATTCAACCTCACCAGAATTGATATGCACCGTGCACCCTGCACCATCCACGGTGAGACTCTGATCGTCACCGACCCTCCCCACAAGTCGACCATCATCCTCCGATCTGACAATGACCATCAAAACCCCTCCAGTTCGACTCAAACTCGAATTCGAGTAAAATCAAAAACCTGGAAACACAGGACCCCCCAACACCACAAACCTGTCAACACCACTTGCTCAACGCTCCGACCACCGGATCGCCAGCGCCTCCGGCCGTAGCCTCGTCCACCTCTCCTCTACCAAACCCCACAAGCTCGTGCCACTCGATCGCCTGAACTGGCCATGGTGATCGATATTCTATGCACAGTAAAAAATTAGGATTGAAAACCTTAAACCTACATCGCCGCTTCCACGACCCACTGCACCATCATCCACCATTTTCCCTGACCCACGGTAGACTCATCCACCTTCAGACAAAAACCCGAACTCCCCGATCAACGCGATCGCCCACGGCGACTCGAAATGCCCAAAATAGCTAAACACAAACTGCTCTCATACCGCACCATTAAACATCATCAAATCAGGTTTAAAAATCATGTTATTGTACTCGGATTCCTCTAGCATACCTGAAACCATGAATTAAGAAGTTTGAGAATTTACAAATCTTAAGTTTGTTCAGATAGTTTGGGTTCCAGAGACCATTTCAAGTTGTTTTAATCTTAAATGAACTTCTAAACTTAGTTTATAATGATACAACATCTTTTTCTTGAATTTTAACTTCCAAAAGTTATTTAAATTAAGAGAAGAAAAGTAAATTGAAAAAAAAATACTAAGTTTAGATGGAAACAGAATAGAGGTACCAGGTGTTACAGCTTGCATTCATCCAGAGATCAACATATATACTCATAGAAGTCAGACAGATATACATACAAGATTATGCACAAATAAGTATTCAACAGATTCATTGATTAGCTTTTTAAAAAGTTACTCGCCTGAGATGCGAAAGAATAGAGCCTAGTTTGCTTTGCAACAGGCTTGAAAATTACAAGTTAAAACCTTTCCTCTCGATTCTCTGGTTATAGTTGAACTGGATTGTTGTTTTAAAATCTGAGTTGTTGTTTAAATTTTTAAAATAGTTTTTACTTCAGATCTACGTTTTGGTTTTCGAATTAAAATGAGAAGATAGAGATATATAGCCAAGAATTGTAGTCAGGGTACATTATTATGTTTCATACAACTGTGATAATACTTTGTACAATACAACATATAAAATCTTTGTTTGTACTGATTTAAACAAAAGATATTTTTATGGTGGAGGCTGATATGAAATGTATTGTGTGCTAGAAAGATTAACTTTAATTGCTTTTGTTTGTTCAAGAATACATAATATTGTCTTCCTTAGTAAGCCTTCACATATATTTACTTTTTATCTTTTTATTTTTTTCAGCCTGCACACATTTGATTTTGTTTCTAGATTTTATTTGTTGCCTTTGTACAATCTGGTATACTTGTTTTGTTACTTTAAACTTAAGTATATGCTACTTTTTCCCCTCTCAGTCTACACTTATTTTGATTTTTGCTAGTTCTCAAGTCTTCTACTTTGTAATATATATGTTTACTTGCATTTTAACTTAATACATATAGTTTTGTATTCCTATATGTATATAGATTTATTTTTATTTATTTAGTAAGTACATTTTGTTAGTATTTTATTTTACTTCTTACATCTATTTCCATTTTTATTTCTAGAATTATCTTATATGTTTAATTCATATTTTACATGATTATAACTTTATTTGAAATATTTAGTTAACATCAGCACTCTTTTTATTATTCATTTTCAAAGTTTAACTATCTAATATTCAATTTTCTTATTTATTATTTCATTTTACTTATGTTAATAACCAAATGTTCTTAAGTCTATATATTTATATTTATTTTTAACAATATATTTGTTTTATATTTAGATGCAATATTGATAAGATTTATTCCATTTTTACTCTTATTATTTAGATTACATCATAACTATATATTTAAATCAAATATCAATAAGCAGAGCTTACTTTATATTTTACAAATCTGTCTTATTTTTTTTTTATACTCTAACTTACATTAATAATTATTAATTATAATTTATTCCATTCATTCTTAATTTATTACATTGTAATTACCTTATTATAAATTCCTACTCAATAATTCTTCCCAATTTACAAATATATATATTTGTTTTTGAAAGATGTGTTATATTTTAATTAATCACATTAAATATTATTTAAAATAATATTGCCAAAAATCCGGGATGTCACATTTAGTATTTGGGAGCTAACTAGAATTATCAACAAGTAGTCCTTTCATCCAAAAAATCCCTGGTCTTCATTCTTCATTCTTTCTATGAGGACTTTATTTTTCGAACGCATACATTGGTTCAAAGTGGTTTTCGGATATGGATTACCCTAGATCTGACCCCGGTTCCTTCGACCCAATCATCGATAAAAAGTTGCTTTGTGAATAGGGAATCATTCTTTATTCGGTTAAGTTCTTTTTATCAAAACCCCTTTTAGAGATATGTAACTTTTAAAACACTTCTTTTCGGTATATTCGAAATTATTAAACTCTCTAATCAAATCTACGATTGCTTAAAATATTTTTAAACTTGGAATAATTCGAAATCATTTCTTTTACACTTAGGGAAATATTCTCAAAATCTTTTTATTTAAATATTAACGATGATTTCTTAATTCAAAACTCATAACTTTGATTGGGTTAAACCATGTTATCTAGGATGCTAATCCAAAATCAGTAAATATTATTGAGTAGAATCTATAGAAATCATCTAATTCTATTCAATATCAATTCATATACTTAACACTATGGGTGGAATAACGGTAAAACCACCTTTTAAATTCCACGAATAGTATGAGTTTCCTTTTCGGGCTTTAACACCGAGAACAAGAAGATCATCTCTGTAACGAGCCGACTTCCAAAACACCAGAAAGTGGCATCGTTAATGAGAAAGAAAGAGATAGAAAAGAGAAAGAAAGAGAAGAAAGAAGAAACAACACATCAGAATCTAAACAGCGGAACGAATAAATTATATTAATAACATAAAAAAATTACATAGTATACAACAATTATCAGAGTACATAGATAATACAACACATACTAGACAGTTATACACACCTGTCTAGTATTTACAACGTAATACAACCCAGAGACAACACAGAACACACAGCGGAATACTATATATCTAACACAGAAGCCTCCTGCTCCGTTGCTCCTCCAATATTCGTTAAAGCTAACCTGAATCCCTTGGCTACTCGTAAAAATTTGAGTACCCAAGAGTTTATGAAAATAAAAGATAAACTCCGGGTCAGACATGGGTCTGGTGTAAGTAACAGGTTAAAGTTGCTTAACTTTCATAAACCTTTTTAAAAAGAAAGGTATCACGTAAGACCTCCCACACATAAACATTGAAAAGTTTTTACCTTACGCTAACCAAAACATTTGATAGGAAATTTAGTGATATTATAATAGGTCTAAGGTTTTTAAGTAAATATGAAATAGCCGAAATTGTTACATTTATTAAATTCCAGCTACTAGCCACAAAAGTGGGTAATACAATCAAAACCGTTGGCACTTATTGGATTTTGGATTCCATACAATGGCAGGGCTATTGGGGTACCGTCCGTCACAGTACGTGGCCTGGATCAACGTACCGAGGAGTACGCCCGCTCCCCTACAACATAAGGCCGGAACCATTCCTTACTGAACAGTTTCGAACAAGACAACCCCGCAGTTGGTGCGCATATCCAACTGCCCACTAAACCGAATAAAAAGGGACCTCTAGACTAGGGAAAATCTTGCTCTCCAGTGGGAGCTACCCACGAAGCCTTGCTGCACCTCCCCTATTTTAGCCATTTTCGGTTGATGAGGATTGAGGCTACGATTACCTTTAGAGAACACATCTCTTAGAATGCTCATCGTCCACCTGACGATGTGCTGAAAGCATTCAATCCATACGAGTTCGTTAAGGGTTCGAACGAAACCGAAGGCATTATCTCATTACACTCGTTTTGGAATCACCCTCAGAGTTAACGACGATAACCCTTGCATTCTGAATCTCCATTCTCGAACCTGTAAGTACTATTTCCGTCAAACTCATCACGGAATCACCCTCGGAGTTATACTGACTAATAGTTCTCACACCTCGAGTCTTCACTCTTCACATAAGATTCATGACCTATCGTTAATTTGGATCGATGTGGTTTTCGGATATCCAAATATGGAAACCCGATCCCGGTCTCATCGAAATCCAAAGCGTGTCTTTTAGTCCAAGTTGTTTTAGAGTTTAAAATAATTCAATAACATTATCTATATACACACAGATAGATAATTCACAGATTCACAACAGATAATTATCATTTTCATAACAACGGATAATCCATATTATCACTATCAAAGATAATCAATATCATCATCATAATGCAACCAATGCATCCATATCACTTAACATTACTAATCTCATAGCTGAGATTCGAACCATTTAAGGTAACCAATATCATCCATTTATAAGCAATGATCTATAATCATACCATCTATAATTAATTTAAAATGAATTAAATTAATTACATCATCTTTAATAAATTTAAAGTGAATTAAATTAATTACTTACACAATATAAATCTTGCTTACATCATCATTAATTAATTACAAATTAATTAATTAACTAACCTCTAATTTATCATGTTAATTAATCATCCCTGATTAATCATACTTTAATTAATTTCACAAAATTAATTACTCTAAACTAAACACAGTAATTAACCTTTAATTACTTCATTAATTAGTTAAATATAATTAATTACATTAACCCTTAATTAATTATAATTAATTAATTACGCTTAATCACTTATTATTGATTAATTAATCTTGGTTAATCAATCTTAATTACTTCATTAATTATATTAATTTATGATCCTTAATTATATTTAATTAATTACTCAATTAAATTAATTACTTTCAGTAATTAATCTCACTTAAACCATAATTATTAATCACCTTTGATTAGTTAACTTCTCTTAATCACTTCGTCCAATTAATTATTCCTTAATTAATTCCTGAATTAATCCCTTGGTTAATTATACAATATAATTTAATCCATATTACACTCATAATCCCAACATCATCCACTAATTACATCCAGTAATTATCTTTAATTACTTCACTGAGTAATTCCATTAATTACATTAAGTAATTATTATCAAATCCAATGTTTAAAATTAATTAAACTTAATTAATTAATTTAATCCAATCTTAATAAACTCCATTAATTGAACATAAATAATTTCACAATTTATTATCCTTTATTAATCTAATTAATCATTAAAAATTAATCATATTAATTAATTACTAAATAAACCTTAGTTAATGGCCATCATTAACTATTTATCATTCTTAATAACTTTTCCTAATTTACTTCTTAATTAATCTCCAATTTAAATTAATCCAAATTATTAATTATAAATTAAATAAATAAGCCACTCCTTAATTTTCTAATTTATTTAATTATTTTAACACCTTAATAATTTCTAAGATAACCCATTTCTTATTAATAATTTCATTAATATTAAAGTGTACTTAGAACATTGCATTTTAAAATTTAAATTCAAATTCCATTTTGAATCTAAAATCAAAATTTAAGCATTAACCAATTTAACTTCCATTTATATTATTTTTAAAATAAATGTAAATAACATTTATTACTTATAATTAAAACTTATATAAGATAAGTCTGTAACTAATTTGCTTAATTTCGTTTGAAATTTAGTTTAAAGTACAGTACCATTTAAATTTCAAATTCCAGTTATCAAATCATTAACTTTCTTTTATAGACTTTTTATAGTGTCTTCATTCAAAAGGAAAATCAAATTAAAATATTTGTTTGAAAACAAATTTACTTCTAATGAACAATTTAAATTTAAACTTGTTTGAAAACATTCAAATTTTAAAACTTATTCAAATATCCAGATTTTAAATTCAATACATTTGGACCCAATCCTTATTTAAATCATTTGAATTTAAACTTGAATTGAACTTTCGATTTAAACCATGATTCTAAAAATCCTTATTCAAAATTCAAATTCCATTTTAAAAAACTGAAGATTCAAACGCCTTAAGAAAACTGGACTTAAAATTGAAATTCAAACTGCTGTTTTAAATTAGCTTTCGGATTTCAAAATAAAATTTAATTTTCAGAAAACTACCAGGTTTTTTTTAAAAAACTGAAAACCACTTCAAATTTAAAACTTATAAGATTTCAAAACTATTTGAAACTATAATAAATACTACAGATTTAAACTTGTTTAAATCTTATCATAAAAACTTTAAATTTCATTTAAATTTTGAATTAGATTCAAAACTACAGACAGTTTTGCAGAAAAAATGTAATATTACAAATTACCCGAGCCAACCTAATAATGCTTCGAGTCATCAGACCCACTTCTTCGGGCAAACACAACAAACACTCGAGTATTACTTCGAGTTCAATTCACTGCAACACTCAGTTTCATCAAAACTCAAAATTTTTGCACGGTGCACGTGCACCGTTCCTCCAGTCACCATCATCCTTCTCCGGCGACTTCCAAACATCCACGATCATCCTCACAGTCCCATACTGTAACGACCTGATAAATTTATGATATTTTTATAAATTTAATTTATATGTTTGCTAATTTAATCCAGTATAAAATTAAAGTCTTAGGATTTTAAAAGGATGAATGTAGGAGTTAGATAGTAACTGTAATTACAGGTAGAGATTTAAAAGGTTATATGACATAGATTTGAAAATAACTGAAAGTTGTGTTGTAGTTATAAGTCTTAATTTGTTGGTTTAATGGTATTAATGTAACAGTAACTGAATTGGATTACATACACACAAACATTTGAAAAATTTATTAGGTGGACTAAATTGGTTAAAGTTCATAAGTTGTGCATTTCAATTTAGTAGAAATTCTAAACGATAAACGAAGATTTAAATAAACGCTAAATTAAAACTATGTAAAATGGTGACTTAAGGCCTAGTTATAGGAATTGGAATATAATCCAAAATTTAATTAATGATAGTAACGTAGTATTAGCTAATAAATAGATTTCAATGCAGTAACCAAATGAAAGGAATAGGAATGAATATATATATTGAATAGGAATGAATATATATATATTGGTTTGAAATGAAATAAAAATGTGTCACATTTAGATGGAGTAAAATTTAAGAAACCTATAAATGTGGAATCAGTAAACATTTGTAAAAAAATATTGCCTAGAATAAAATTCATTTAATATAAGAATTCAAAGGTGGAAGATTTACATTTGGATTGAAAGGTATAATTAATTGAATTGGTGATTTGGGAATTTAATCCAAGGGTTACTCTAAAAATAAATACGGATAAAAAGAGGTTAAACTAAGGAGGGGCATTAATTGATTTTAAGGCTTATTTAATACGTTAATAGGCAAGACTTCGCATTCATACATTTATACAAAGCTAAATAGAAGCACAAGTGTGATATAATGTAAATAGATGGATATCAACCTTTATTTATATGTTAATGGGATTTAATTTCTATTGTATAAAAACCGCAATTTAATGAAGATTGAAATAGCTAATTCATACGTTAGTTGATTTAGCTGGAATATGAAGATATTTAATGGAATAGTGAAATCAAATGGGAATGGGTTTCCATTGTTCATTTGAATTCACATTCATCATAAAAACTTATTTGAAAACCAAAGGAATAATAAAGGAATCAAGACTTAATTAGTAATTTGGATTTAAGACATGGCAATTTGGATTTATTGCAACATTTAATACCATAGAATTTAGTAAAGCTTATTCAAATTTTAGTTGACCATTTGTGATATAACTTTTTGAAAACAAGACTTTATTTATGAATTGAGTATTTGATTCAACGAATGGTAATTACTTCATTTAAAAATGGAATTTAACGTAAATTAGTACGTTATTAAAGTTAAATGAAAGCTGTAAACATTTGACTTAGAGAACAATTGAGTGAAATCTTAACTAATGTAAACTTCATCATATTGACATCCATAACTGTGAATCATAGGAAGAAGGTAAATAAATGAACTTAACCAAACTATTTATGTTGAATATTGAAAATTTGAATAAATAAATAGTTAAGAAAATTAAGGGAATGGGAATAAAAATTTATTTATAATTTGGAATTTTAATTACGGTGAAAAGGGTTAACTGCAATTAAAAGTAAGTTGAGATGGAAATCAAGTTATTTATTTAATTTGGTTTAAGATGAGAGTGTATAAGTATAAGATTAGGTAATTTGTGAGAATAAATTTATAATTCCCGAATAATAAGAAAACGCAGAGGTTAACACTGCGAAATTTATATACTTATAAATTTTAATTCACATCCAAGCTTGCTAAATTATTTGGAATTGATTGGATTATATAAGTAATGAAATTTGGCCAATATTTAAAGTTGAAAGAAAATTTGGATTTTATGATTAATTTTAATTTATTTAATAAATATTAAAAATAGCCATTTTTGTCACGGACTCGGATTTCGACGAAAACAGTTTCATCGGATCCGTAACGGTGAATTATAATAATGTTTCAAGTTTCGTTGCGATCGGACTTGTCGTTTGATCGTACGGACTCGAAACGCCTTGAAATTTACGCATTTTGAAATCAATGTGAAATTTTTGTTTTTTTGGCATAACTTCTTCATACGATCGAATTTGGTCGCGAAACTTTTTCCATTGCGTTCAGAATATTTTAAAACACCTATTTGGATATATAGTTTTAACAAATCCGACTCCGGAGGCATAGCGGGCTTTTTGGACCATGGTTTGTCACGCACGTTCGCGTATCCAGTCTAGCTACCCTACCTCTAGCCTATCTATAAATATACATCTATAAACCCTAGCTCCTTTCTTTTTCATTTGCTGTATGTTCATTTCTTCACTCTTTTCTCTTCCCCAAATGCATACATCTCAGATCCAATTCCAGATCCATCCACAGTTCAAAATCAAAAGTCAAAACTCAAAAATTTCAGAAAATTCCAGAAAAAATATATGTTGAAGTATTCGATACGCGTAAAATACTGGTGAAATTCGTTTTTCAATTGGAGCTGTCGTTCATCCAGAATAAATTCAAACAGCCCCAAAACCGTTCATCATCGTCGCGCAAAACTTCGTCGGATCGGAAAACGGTTTCTGGGTATTGGAGAGAGGACGATGGGGAGCGCATCTATGTAATTTGTTTGGCAGTTCAACGGTCAGATTTGCGGCAAAAATTCAATAGGGTTTCATGCTTTAGGCGGCTGCTGCTTTGAACGCGTGAGGAGGTAGGTACTGTGCGTGCGTTGATTTGTGTGTTGACGTGGCAATGGAGGTGATTGTGTTCCATTTTGTATTTCATTTTAAATTGTTTTCAATCACCATTTTTCGCCATAACTTTCTCATACGAAGTCGGATTCACACGAAATTTTTTTTGTTAGGATCGTAATTTAATTCCGGACTCGATGACGCTGGTTTGGACGAATTCTGAGACGGGCGAATTTTTGGGTTTAAATCGAATTTGAATTCGATTTAAATTCAAAAGGTGAGTGTTTTAACCCACTCACAATTACTAGAAGCTTTTATGTTTGTTAAATAAATTTTAGAAATGAATAGAAATTTATTTATGAGCTTTTGGCATGTTATTTCATCCATATCTGTTGAATTGCATTTTTTTAATTTAGCTGTTAATTAAATTGATTGATTGCGTATTAATTGGCTGTTAGAAATTATTGTTGCATATGAACTGCTAGTTAACAGTTATATAAATTATTGGGGAATATAAACTGTTAGATAAATAGTTGATAAATCTAAATTGAAGAAAACTGCTAGTTATTACCTGTTGCATATTACCAAACACATATTGTTATTGATAGATGTTTGTGATTGGATGATGGATGTTTTGTGATTGGATTATGGATGTGTTGTTGAATGGATGTTTATTTGGATATCATTAAACTGCAAGTTAGCATACATTTCACATTTCATTCGGGATTGTGGTTTGAAATGATAAAACCGCAAAGTTTTATTTTTAAATTGCGGATTGAAATGATAAATATCCGTATCACTTGACCATAGGATAGAAAATTATATACAGGCACCGCGGTCTATATATAACTATTTTAATGTGATTTCTATGGTTTGGATGGAATACGGTTTATAAAAATCTTAAATTTTTATACTGAATAAATGTTTTCTTCCATATTTATATGCATATGAAGTTGAAATTTTGAAATAAAAAGGTGAATAAATTTCTTTATTAAAAATGGAAGAAAATTAAGAAAATGGAGTTTGATGATTTATATCCTATATTTAAATATTAAGTTGGAAATTTTAAAGATATGATATTTATAATTGGATTTTTCCCAAATTATTTTGAAATGAATATTCTAGTAAAAATTGAATTTGGAAATATATATATATATATATATTTTACTAGAAATTGAAGTCTTATTAATTATGGATTTTATGTGAATGGTCAAGATTAATTAATAGAATATTGATTTCGAAAGGATAAAAAAAAAATCCAACTTTAGTTGAAATATTAATGCTCAAAATGGATATAAATATATATAAAATTGAAATGGTTTTGGGGACTTGAAGTAATATTTTGGATTTTGGATTAACTTTTAAAGAAGAAATATTTGGAAAGCCATGTAATTTATTTCTTTATAAAGCAACAGTAAAGTTAAACCTTTTTAATTCGCATACCGTTGAATATCCAAACCATTTAGTTTTGAAAATAATGGTTTTAAAATACTATGGATTTTCGAAGAATTATGTTGAAAGTTACAAACAAAATATTGGTTACATGGGATATTAAATAATAAAAGTGACATAATTTTTGGAAAGGAAAATTTATTTGGGAAACGATATCATTGATTTGAGTCTTTATAAATTAATATCAAAATGAATTGTTTGGGTTTAAAAGAAGAAATGATATCGAGATATTATGGTTTTGAAATGGATTATATTCTGGTTTTAAAGTATAAACTGTTTTTAAATAACCGCGGTGTTATAATAACGATTGGTTGGCAAAGAGACCGGGATCGGATATGGACATACTCTCTGTCGATACCGAAAACCACTTTGACTAACCGTGTACGCGGTGGAGATTCCAGAATGAAGTAGGTGGTGGCGACGTTTCCTGTAAGGTAAATACGTGGACCCAACTCCCGTGAGTTGGCATAAGGTGGCTAAAACAGGAGCGATTCTCAGGCCAATGAGGTCATTCCTCTGATCGGACGCTCCTCTTCGATATTATACTTTGACTTGGATTGATTCAGTGGCCACTTCTATATTTTGATTTTTGGGGGAGTTAGTTCGAGGTGGGCGGCAGCTGCGCGCTGCGCGTTACCATCAGCCTGGATAGCAATTGGTATATCTACCCTGGCATTGCCTAGTTGTGCCGTGTCACCTACCCTATCGCGCCTTGTACGAGTTTGGTTTTCTCCCGTAGCCCGTGTGGTATCCTCTAGTGGCTTCCCGATCAGGAGGGACTATGATATTGGATGGAATACTGGGACTATTACGTGTTAAGGGCTATATGGGTAACCCCTTAACGCTATTAAAAAGTAAGTTTATTTTATAAATAGACACTATTATAATAGCGCAATATACTACATAGTAAATAGTTTAACGGATCCTTAGGAGATGTAAATCCCGAGCATCTCTTGAGTTACTGTACCCATATTTATTTCTGTTTATTTAACTCACATAAGATTTTCTAGTCTGACTCGAGTGTTTTTGTCTTTTCAAATTCGCTTGGGTCAGTCCGAGCGTTTCAGGATAGCAGGTTTTAGCTTTGGAGGACGAAGACGAAGATTCAGTATTATTATATATATATAGTATTGCACTACACACTCTTTCTATTCCGCTGCATTGTTGTATTTGGTATGTGTAACTCTGATATTCATTGTATAAGTAAAATCAAGCTATTGTAAACTGTTTATGAACTGTATATTTGTTATTATATTTTATCCTTCCGCTGTGAGATTCTGTTTTGTTTTATTTCTTCTCTGTTTTTCTTATTTACCCTATAACGATCCGTCCTTGCGTATGCTTTGAATTGGCACGTGTGTCGATTTAAAGTGTGCGAAAAGGCTGGATGTTACAGTTGGTATCAGAGCTTTGGTTTAGCGATAAAACTTGGCTTTGTGGGGTTTGACTCTTTGTTAATAGGGTAGTAATATCCTATGGGAGTCGCTGAGTGTATATATATGAGAGAGCGTACTTGTTAGTATTAATAAAAGGGTTTTAATATTGTGTTAATCTGTTCCGCTTTGTATTTATAAATTCTGGTTGATGCATGGGACGCTATGTCATTAATAGGGATTTCTAAACACTTAATAGGACAGACCGACATAATATTTGTTTTAATATAGGTGAATGAAATAATTTTGCCTATTATATTTTCTATATATAAAAATATTTTATAAAGATATAAACATATATATATATTTGGTTGCTATAGATTGGATGTTAGGCAATAAGAATATTTATAATAAATTGAAGCTAAGTGAAATTATAATAAACCAAATTTGGAGATTTTAGAACTTAAGTCCGGGATTTTTCCGAATTCGTTTTCAAAGAATTTATGAGATATAATGATTCGGTTTACAAGTATTTTCTTATGTAAATAATTAGCATAATTCGAAAAAAAAAAAAAAAACTGTTTAAAGAAGATTTTGGAAAATTTTTATTTTGTACTTTCTTCTCTGTCGCTGGAAAATAAATTCGGTGATGACGGCCGCATCATCGACTTTCATTTTCGAGTTTCGAAGAGGAAAGACCACTGTAGTAAATTCTACTACAGATTTATTTTAGAACTTTCTAAAAATTTTCTTTTATTGTTCTAACTATAATTAGAGATATTGAGTAGTAAGAACTTATTTATCTATTATTTTGAAATAAATGGAAATTCAACTCGGTATTTAATTCTAAAATTTTCCGTTAACTAATTGAAAATTTTAGTGAAATAAAAGTTAGGTAATAAATGAATTGAAACCCCTAATTGAAATAAGAGAATTAATGCTAAGGATAAAGGAAGATAAATATTTTAACTTATGAATATTGGTAAAGACTTAGTGAATAATCAATGAATTAAAAGAATGGAGATTTAACTTGTATAAGTTCAATTGCAATTTCATTAACATAAATAACTTACCCAAATATAAAAGTTGAAGTGTTAAATGAGGAACTGGAATTGAATATTTTACAAGTAGGAATTTAGGAAAAATGAAGTATTCAATAAATTACTGTTATAATAAGAATTTATTGGTATAAACTTAAGTGATAATTGAAATTTTACCCAAATTAAAGGTGAGTATTATTAATAGGTGATTTTAACTTAAGTAAATAAAATGAAATTCTTTAATAAATAAAGATTGATGTGTAGGGTTATAAACTTAAGTATGTTTTAAAATGCTACTAGTAATATAATAAAAAGTAGGTAATATAAATAAATGTCTGTAAACCCTAGATAATGAATTAATAAGATCCTTTATTTATAAAAATGGAGGTTTTAAGGTTAATAATTTAAGTGTAAGTAGAGGGTTACTGTAATTAAATATAATAAAACGTAAACATTAAATAAAGGAATGAAATTAAGGGTAAGTTGAAATTGTAATTTATAAAACGAATATATATTTATTGAACCATTAATAAATAAAAAGGAATTGAGAAGAAACTTGTAAATTTTCACTTGCATTCTTAAACATACATAACTTACCATATAATAAAAGTTGCAATGTTAGTAAGAAAATGTAAAGGGAAATCTTACAAGTGAAGATATTCAAAATATTTGTTGTTATTAATGAGAATTTATTTTATAGACTTAAGTAATAAAAGGAAACTTAAGTAATAAAAAGGAAATACAAATATAATGAATTTGGTGATAATTGGAAAATAAACTTGTAAGAAACAAAGAAATCCCTCATAAATGAAGGAAAGAAAAATCAAAACACTGAATTATGAAATAAATGTATAATGAGATATTTTGGTGTTGATTTGAATTGTTGGTTGATGTATGTTGTTGGGTAAGGAATTATGGAGTTGTTAGATTTACAAATAATCTATCTTTGTTCCATCTTAGGCTGTTGAGCAACGGATGCACTTGATAGTTATTCTTCATTCGTACAACTTCAGAATCTGAACCCGAACAACTAATTGTCGTTTGATTTAAATGATTGGTTGTTGTATGTGGTTGTGTTGTTTGTTAAAATGTATGGTTGTTGCATTTGATTGAGTATGAATGATTGAATCCACTTGAATAGTTCATTTAAAATAAATATTTAACCTTTTAGATTTTATTAGTAAATACAGGTGTTGGAAGCAACTGCTACTGCTGTTGGTTCCAAAATAATAAAGCGTATATTGCCCGACAATAGGTACGTTTTCGGATTACGTTTAAAGCGATATTTTATATATTTTTCCCGTGTTGGGATATAATATTTTGATTATATATGTAATATACTTGTATATTTGGATATTATATTTTCTCCAGAGTCCCTCCGTACAAAGGAGACTCTGCCAAAAATTTTCGAAAATTTTGGACTTAGAATTTTGTTAAAATATTTTTCCAACTTTAATAACTCAAGTATTAAAGGATATAATGATTATAAAACAGGAATATTTCGTTTAGGAGGATTAATCCAGGAAAATATTGTTTATAAATTAAAAATTGAAATAAAAAGTACTGTTTATTCTTCCTTCTCCCTTCTTTTTTTCCTTTTCGGGGACGAAAAGTTTAGAGTGGGGGAGATTGTAACGACCTGATAAATTTATGATATTTTTATAAATTTAATTTATATGTTTGCTAATTTAATCCAGTATAAAATTAAAGTCTTAGGATTTTAAAAGGATGAATGTAGGAGTTAGATAGTAACTGTAATTACAGGTAGAGATTTAAAAGGTTATATGACATAGATTTGAAAATAACTGAAAGTTGTGTTGTAGTTATAAGTCTTAATTTGTTGGTTTAATGGTATTAATGTAACAGTAACTGAATTGGATTACATACACACAAACATTTGAAAAATTTATTAGGTGGACTAAATTGGTTTCATAAGTTGTGCATTTCAATTTAGTAGAAATTCTAAACGATAAACGAAGATTTAAATAAACGCTAAATTAAAACTATGTAAAATGGTGACTTAAGGCCTAGTTATAGGAATTGGAATATAATCCAAAATTTAATTAATGATAGTAACGTAGTATTAGCTAATAAATAGATTTCAATGCAGTAACCAAATGAAAGGAATAGGAATGAATATATATATTGAATAGGAATGAATATATATATATTGGTTTGAAATGAAATAAAAATGTGTCACATTTAGATGGAGTAAAATTTAAGAAACCTATAAATGTGGAATCAGTAAACATTTGTAAAAAAATATTGCCTAGAATAAAATTCATTTAATATAAGAATTCAAAGGTGGAAGATTTACATTTGGATTGAAAGGTATAATTAATTGAATTGGTGATTTGGGAATTTAATCCAAGGGTTACTCTAAAAATAAATACGGATAAAAAGAGGTTAAACTAAGGAGGGGCATTAATTGATTTTAAGGCTTATTTAATACGTTAATAGGCAAGACTTCGCATTCATACATTTATACAAAGCTAAATAGAAGCACAAGTGTGATATAATGTAAATAGATGGATATCAACCTTTATTTATATGTTAATGGGATTTAATTTCTATTGTATAAAAACCGCAATTTAATGAAGATTGAAATAGCTAATTCATACGTTAGTTGATTTAGCTGGAATATGAAGATATTTAATGGAATAGTGAAATCAAATGGGAATGGGTTTCCATTGTTCATTTGAATTCACATTCATCATAAAAACTTATTTGAAAACCAAAGGAATAATAAAGGAATCAAGACTTAATTAGTAATTTGGATTTAAGACATGGCAATTTGGATTTATTGCAACATTTAATACCATAGAATTTAGTAAAGCTTATTCAAATTTTAGTTGACCATTTGTGATATAACTTTTTGAAAACAAGACTTTATTTATGAATTGAGTATTTGATTCAACGAATGGTAATTACTTCATTTAAAAATGGAATTTAACGTAAATTAGTACGTTATTAAAGTTAAATGAAAGCTGTAAACATTTGACTTAGAGAACAATTGAGTGAAATCTTAACTAATGTAAACTTCATCATATTGACATCCATAACTGTGAATCATAGGAAGAAGGTAAATAAATGAACTTAACCAAACTATTTATGTTGAATATTGAAAATTTGAATAAATAAATAGTTAAGAAAATTAAGGGAATGGGAATAAAAATTTATTTATAATTTGGAATTTTAATTACGGTGAAAAGGGTTAACTGCAATTAAAAGTAAGTTGAGATGGAAATCAAGTTATTTATTTAATTTGGTTTAAGATGAGAGTGTATAAGTATAAGATTAGGTAATTTGTGAGAATAAATTTATAATTCCCGAATAATAAGAAAACGCAGAGGTTAACACTGCGAAATTTATATACTTATAAATTTTAATTTACATCCAAGCTTGCTAAATTATTTGGAATTGATTGGATTATATAAGTAATGAAATTTGGCCAATATTTAAAGTTGAAAGAAAATTTGGATTTTATGATTAATTTTAATTTATTTAATAAATATTAAAAATAGCCATTTTTGTCACGGACTCGGATTTCGACGAAAACAGTTTCATCGGATCCGTAACGGTGAATTATAATAATGTTTCAAGTTTCGTTGCGATCGGACTTGTCGTTTGATCGTACGGACTCGAAACGCCTTGAAATTTACGCATTTTGAAATCAATGTGAAATTTTTGTTTTTTTGGCATAACTTCTTCATACGATCGAATTTGGTCGCGAAACTTTTTCCATTGCGTTCAGAATATTTTAAAACACCTATTTGGATATATAGTTTTAACAAATCCGACTCCGGAGGCATAGCGGGCTTTTTGGACCATGGTTTGTCACGCACGTTCGCGTATCCAGTCTAGCTACCCTACCTCTAGCCTATCTATAAATATACATCTATAAACCCTAGCTCCTTTCTTTTTCATTTGCTGTATGTTCATTTCTTCACTCTTTTCTCTTCCCCAAATGCATACATCTCAGATCCAATTCCAGATCCATCCACAGTTCAAAATCAAAAGTCAAAACTCAAAAATTTCAGAAAATTCCAGAAAAAATATATGTTGAAGTATTCGATACGCGTAAAATACTGGTGAAATTCGTTTTTCAATTGGAGCTGTCGTTCATCCAGAATAAATTCAAACAGCCCCAAAACCGTTCATCATCGTCGCGCAAAACTTCGTCGGATCGGAAAACGGTTTCTGGGTATTGGAGAGAGGACGATGGGGAGCGCATCTATGTAATTTGTTTGGCAGTTCAACGGTCAGATTTGCGGCAAAAATTCAATAGGGTTTCATGCTTTAGGCGGCTGCTGCTTTGAACGCGTGAGGAGGTAGGTACTGTGCGTGCGTTGATTTGTGTGTTGACGTGGCAATGGAGGTGATTGTGTTCCATTTTGTATTTCATTTTAAATTGTTTTCAATCACCATTTTTCGCCATAACTTTCTCATACGAAGTCGGATTCACACGAAATTTTTTTTGTTAGGATCGTAATTTAATTCCGGACTCGATGACGCTGGTTTGGACGAATTCTGAGACGGGCGAATTTTTGGGTTTAAATCGAATTTGAATTCGATTTAAATTCAAAAGGTGAGTGTTTTAACCCACTCACAATTACTAGAAGCTTTTATGTTTGTTAAATAAATTTTAGAAATGAATAGAAATTTATTTATGAGCTTTTGGCATGTTATTTCATCCATATCTGTTGAATTGCATTTTTTTAATTTAGCTGTTAATTAAATTGATTGATTGCGTATTAATTGGCTGTTAGAAATTATTGTTGCATATGAATTGCTAGTTAACAGTTATATAAATTATTGGGGAATATAAACTGTTAGATAAATAGTTGATAAATCTAAATTGAAGAAAACTGCTAGTTATTACCTGTTGCATATTACCAAACACATATTGTTATTGATAGATGTTTGTGATTGGATGATGGATGTTTTGTGATTGGATTATGGATGTGTTGTTGAATGGATGTTTATTTGGATATCATTAAACTGCAAGTTAGCATACATTTCACATTTCATTCGGGATTGTGGTTTGAAATGATAAAACCGCAAAGTTTTATTTTTAAATTGCGGATTGAAATGATAAATATCCGTATCACTTGACCATAGGATAGAAAATTATATACAGGCACCGCGGTCTATATATAACTATTTTAATGTGATTTCTATGGTTTGGATGGAATACGGTTTATAAAAATCTTAAATTTTTATACTGAATAAATGTTTTCTTCCATATTTATATGCATATGAAGTTGAAATTTTGAAATAAAAAGGTGAATAAATTTCTTTATTAAAAATGGAAGAAAATTTAGAAAATGGAGTTTGATGATTTATATCCTATATTTAAATATTAAGTTGGAAATTTTAAAGATATGATATTTATAATTGGATTTTTCCCAAATTATTTTGAAATGAATATTCTAGTAAAAATTGAATTTGGAAATATATATATATATATATATTTTACTAGAAATTGAAGTCTTATTAATTATGGATTTTATGTGAATGGTCAAGATTAATTAATAGAATATTGATTTCGAAAGGATAAAAAAAAATCCAACTTTAGTTGAAATATTAATGCTCAAAATGGATATAAATATATATAAAATTGAAATGGTTTTGGGGACTTGAAGTAATATTTTGGATTTTGGATTAACTTTTAAAGAAGAAATATTTGGAAAGCCATGTAATTTATTTCTTTATAAAGCAACAGTAAAGTTAAACCTTTTTAATTCGCATACCGTTGAATATCCAAACCATTTAGTTTTGAAAATAATGGTTTTAAAATACTATGGATTTTCGAAGAATTATGTTGAAAGTTACAAACAAAATATTGGTTACATGGGATATTAAATAATAAAAGTGACATAATTTTTGGAAAGGAAAATTTATTTGGGAAACGATATCATTGATTTGAGTCTTTATAAATTAATATCAAAATGAATTGTTTGGGTTTAAAAGAAGAAATGATATCGAGATATTATGGTTTTGAAATGGATTATATTCTGGTTTTAAAGTATAAACTGTTTTTAAATAACCGCGGTGTTATAATAACGATTGGTTGGCAAAGAGACCGGGATCGGATATGGACATACTCTCTGTCGATACCGAAAACCACTTTGACTAACCGTGTACGCGGTGGAGATTCCAGAATGAAGTAGGTGGTGGCGACGTTTCCTGTAAGGTAAATACGTGGACCCAACTCCCGTGAGTTGGCATAAGGTGGCTAAAACAGGAGCGATTCTCAGGCCAATGAGGTCATTCCTCTGATCGGACGCTCCTCTTCGATATTATACTTTGACTTGGATTGATTCAGTGGCCACTTCTATATTTTGATTTTTGGGGGAGTTAGTTCGAGGTGGGCGGCAGCTGCGCGCTGCGCGTTACCATCAGCCTGGATAGCAATTGGTATATCTACCCTGGCATTGCCTAGTTGTGCCGTGTCACCTACCCTATCGCGCCTTGTACGAGTTTGGTTTTCTCCCGTAGCCCGTGTGGTATCCTCTAGTGGCTTCCCGATCAGGAGGGACTATGATATTGGATGGACTACTGGGACTATTACGTGTTAAGGGCTATATGGGTAACCCCTTAACGCTATTAAAAAGTAAGTTTATTTTATAAATAGACACTATTATAATAGCGCAATATACTACATAGTAAATAGTTTAACGGATCCTTAGGAGATGTAAATCCCGAGCATCTCTTGAGTTACTGTACCCATATTTATTTCTGTTTATTTAACTCACATAAGATTTTCTAGTCTGACTCGAGTGTTTTTGTCTTTTCAAATTCGCTTGGGTCAGTCCGAGCGTTTCAGGATAGCAGGTTTTAGCTTTGGAGGACGAAGACGAAGATTCAGTATTATTATATATATATAGTATTGCACTACACACTCTTTCTATTCCGCTGCATTGTTGTATTTGGTATGTGTAACTCTGATATTCATTGTATAAGTAAAATCAAGCTATTGTAAACTGTTTATGAACTGTATATTTGTTATTATATTTTATCCTTCCGCTGTGAGATTCTGTTTTGTTTTATTTCTTCTCTGTTTTTCTTATTTACCCTATAACGATCCGTCCTTGCGTATGCTTTGAATTGGCACGTGTGTCGATTTAAAGTGTGCGAAAAGGCTGGATGTTACACATACGATCATCGCCTCGCCCCTATTCAACTCGAATTTGAATTCGAGTTGCATTCCCAAAACCTGGAAACAGAAAGCCAAAACCAACCCCAAACCTGTCATCTCTTCAACACCCATCCTACGACCACCGAAGATCTTCCACCACCGGCCACAGACCCACCTACGACCAAACTATCAACCCCTAAAACCCCATTCAACTCGAACTTACCTACGGGTAATACTGACCAAAGAAATTAACCTAGCTTAAACTAGGGCTATAGGAAGAAAATCACCACCATAGTCCCCATGTTGATCTGCATCAACTTCAAACATTTTTCCAATCATCAATGACTGCTCCTCCACCTACTAGAAGAACCCCGACCATTACATTTGCCCAGATCCCCCAAAAACTCAAAATTTCCCTTTTCTGTTCTATATAGAATTACACCGTTTCCCATCATTTTAAATTATGATTTTAAGCTTCAAAAACCATGATTTAGAATAATAACATAGTTTACATTCTTAAATTTATAAATTAAGATGTTTGCAATTTACTCAAATCAAATTTGTACAGGTCTTCCCACTTGATTCAGTGATGTTACCATCCTATTTAACTTAAAGGTATATTAACCAAATCTTTACTGGAACACAAGAGTTTCCTTTGAAACTTAAGTTTTAACATGACTAAACTAAAAGATTTGAATTTAAATTTATAAAGAAGAAACTTAAAATTGGGAACAGTGATGTTCCAGATATTCAACTGCTCTCTTCATACAGTAGAATCCATCAATCATATTTGCACAACATACTTGTAAACATACAAAAAAATAACATGCAACCTTAATTCATTTTAAATTAAAAAGTTACTCACCTGATAATTTGAAAACAGAGCCCCTTTCTGTTTTAAAACTTTAATGCTGAAGTGCCTTTGAAAACTTGAACTTCATTAAACTGAAAAGCTCCTGATAACTAAATGCATGCTGGTTGCTGATTTACAGATTGAAATGAAGAAAAAAAATAGTTGCTGGAGCTTGTTTCTTTTTAATTTGAAACTGCAGTTGCTTGCATTCCAGATGCTAAATGATGCAGGTGCTTCCATACTTTAAAAAAAATATGCAGGTTTGCAGAATTTCTTGCTTGATTTCATGCATTTGATTTGTATGCTATTTTGAAATTTGATTTGCAAATTTGAAGATGTTTCAGATTTTAATTAATTTTTTTTGAGAATGTGTATGTTCTTCTTTGTATTTAGACTTAGAAAAGAAATAAAATGAAAGAGAATGTGCTTATAAAAACTAAAATAAAAATAAAAAGAAACTAAAAAAAGATGCCACATGTCCCTAGATATTACATTTGTCATGCACCTAGATTATTATCTTAACACATGTTAATTTAAGTTTCTAAAAAGTTTACACTTGTTTTATAAAATTAATTTGTATTTAATTAAAAGTTAATTAGTATTTATTTAGTATGTTATTATAAGATGGATGTAAACTTATGTTTAATAAATTAGTTAATCATGTATTTATTTACATGTATATAAATTTTAAAATGAATAAATCCAATTTAATTTATATAATGAAACTTATACAAATATTTCAAAATCAAAACAAATTAAAAACATATACACTTTAGTTTTCAAGCTTTGAATTCAAGTTCAAATTAAATTTTTAAATCAAGTTTATTCAAATATAACTACACAATTTAAATTTTGAAAAACAATTATTTTTATTAAAAATTTATTTGTTAAAAAATATATTATATTTTAAAAATAACAAAATTTGATAACCATAAATAACTTATTAAAAGAAATTATTTCTTTATTAATAAATTATTTATTTTGTCACATTATATTTAAAAGAAAATCAAAATAAACCTTATTGTTATTTATTTAAATTTAAACTTGAGTTAAACATATTTTTAATCATTTTAATATTTGTCTTATGTATTAAAAAACATATTTATTTATTTATTTATTAAATAACCTTTTAAAAGTTTAACTTTTAAATAAAATCATTATTCACAATTTACTAAAGATACATATTTTATAGAAAACGTGATTTATTTATGAATTAAATTTAAAACAATATATATTCACAATATATACAATATTCTATATATATTATAAATATAGAACAATTATTAGATTTAAAAAGATAAAATCTATCAATTAACTATTTATTTTATTGGATTATTAAAATCTTATTACAAAGATTATCAAATCAATTTAATTTTTATGTCAGATTATTAAATTGATATTGCTTTCAAATTCCGGGTCATCACAATCTTCAACAAACCCAAATTGTTTAAATCTTATTTTTCTTTATTCTTTCTGAAATTTCGATCTGAGTAAATAAAATTCAATATCCCTACAGTTGGGCCAATTCGGATAACCCTGGAGAGTTGGCTAGTAGTTTCCATACTAAAGTTTGTACACTATCTCTCTGACACCCATAAGGCGGTCAAGTAATTTGACCGACTTTAAATAATTAAAACATTTAATCATTTCATAAATCCTTAAAATTTCCTTTAAAACACTCTATTAATCATATAAAAATATCTATAAAATATTTGTAAAAGAATTGCTAAGCTCAAAATTATATTTCAAAAGTTACAGTAAAGTACTGCGAAAAAGTGATGTGGAAAGTGCTTTTCTAAGCCATATTGGTCAAAACGACTTTTTATCATTTGAAAATTTATTTTTTATTACTCAAATCACTCTTAAAAAATTTGAAAACATTTATAAGATTTATTCCACATTTTAAAACATCAACTTTAAATAAATCCATTTTTGGATTCCGAACTACAAAATGGGGATTTTTCCAAAACTTGTTTTACTCAAATTTCAAAATCTTCTTATCAGAGTCTTGATTTTCTTTCTTCATTGGAAATCTATAATAGTTTAAAAAAAAATTATTTCAAAGAATTCTGAGTTATATTCCAACTTTTACACTTGCTTGACTTTTATGGTGCGAAATCGCGAACTGCCGTTACGCGCCGCGCTTAGTTTTAACTAAATTTTCCATTTCTTTCAAACTTCACCAAAACACTTCTAAATGTTTACAAAGCATATAAAATACATTTTAAACCATTTTTAATAGGTTTAACAATTCCATACACCATTTCATTTATTTAAGGAAAGTGATTTCCTATGTGCTTATCGACTTGTATTTTCGTGACTTGCATATAGTCAATATTCATATGAAAACAACCAAACTTGATGATCAAAGCATATTAAACACTCATTTGCAACATCATATCATCATCCAAAATATAATATAATAGTTTATTAGTTCTCACCTTCATTTTATCTTCGAGCAAATAGAAAATCGGCTATAGCTCCGCTACGATCGAGCTAAAGCAAACGAATCCAAGCCTATGACTCAAAGAGGAGCTCAGCGTAGCCTTAGTGGAGATGGTGCCCATGGCCAAGGTGGTATGAGGTGGTGATCATGGGTTTTAGATGAGAAGCGGAAGAGTTTCGGACTAGTTTTGAAGATATTATAAACTAGTATATATCTTTTCTTCTTTTATTTGTGGTGTATTTCTCTAACTTTCACAAATTATATTTTAATGAACAAGAAGGCATTAAAGAGCTCTTAGGAAGATTAAGAAAGAAGAAGAAGTGAAATGGTATTAGGAATTTGTGAGAAAAGGGGTGGTATTTATAGGAAAGACCTTAGAATAAAATATTGAATTGTGTAATATCCTAAATGCCCCTAGCCCATATCCATACCCATATGCATGGCTCCCTTCCCTTCAAAGCCATTAATGGTTGATGTAATGTGATGGTGTGATGTTGTGAAGTGATGGTTGCTTTATGGTTACTTAAAGGTTAAGCCTTTGAATTATTTAATCATTTTTACGATCTATATATTTATATGTGTATTCATGTATATATGTGCATGTTATCATGTCCATGTAACATGTATATGTATGTACATATAGGTGCAAAACACTTTGAACGTCTTCCAACAACTTTTGTTTGTTAAACGTTGAAATCCGGAGAACCGATTATCAGCCACATTTTCATTTATACTTTAACGTACATATATATGTAAACAAAATTTAAAAATAAATTTCTTATTATTTAAAAAAATTAGAATGATCGCATTTGAATTATGAAACCATATAAATTAATAATAAAAATTATTTATGGTAATTGTTATTGTACCGTTAAAGTAATATCAATTTTCCTTATGTTGTCAAATTAAATATATCTCTTTATAAAACTATTATAAATGATTCATGATTACTTTATAACTATTCAGAATGAATTATCATCATTTAAATAATTAATTGGACAATTAAAATAAAATAATTATTAAAATATTAAATCTTGATTTAATTAAATAAATTTATATTTAAATACGATGCCACTTATCAATATAACTTTCGAGGAAAATAGTTTTGTAAATATTTATTCAAAAATAAGTTTACTATTACTTATTATCACTTGAAATGTTATTAAATGTATTATGATCTTTTATTTAAAAATAAATTCAATTTATCAAAGAGATAGATTAGCGGGTCGTTACAGTCTCCCCTTTTAGATGAATTTCGTCCCTTGAATTACCTAAAACAAAAACCCAAAGGTTTTTCCCAAAATATTTATTTTTAACTTATTTCCGTACGATGTACATAGACATCTATACACAATATTTGGTTCGAATTCATAACTTTTCTTCCAAAATAGTATTGACCCCTCGATCATTTATTACATACCCTGACCAGCCTTCTGAATAGAACTTCAGTTCTGCTTACATAGCTCTCAACTATGATAGAAAACTCAAGTATCCAAGCACAAACCCTAGTCAATATTCGTCGTCAAGAATCAAGTGATAAATCCTTTTTCAGATAAGTGTAAAACACATCAAAGTTCTGTAGTCGAATCATAGAGTAAATCATGTGACAAACTAATCCATATACTTCATACGTATTTATTAACCTTTCAAAAAAGTTTATGAAAACATTTCATAAAACTTCTATTCTTTATTCAAACTTTTATAAAGATACTTCTTATACATAACCATTTTACATTTTCATTTCAATATATTTCAACTTAAAGAAAATGACCTTCTTTTCAAAAAATAATTATCTTTTTTATTATCATACATTTCTAAACATATCTTAGTGGTTTTTGGAAAACTTATTTCAAAATAATTCATTAAATGAGTAAATCACCATAAACTTCCTATAGCTAATATCAAATGTGAAAACTTTCTTTATTAAGTTAAAACTTTCTTTGTCAGCTAACATTCCTTTATTAATTAAAACTTCCTTTATGTTACCCCGCCTTTTGGTCAAGCCCAGGATATTAACAAAATTGGCTAAAAAGGATGGATATCAGGATTAAAGATCAATTGGAAGAAAGATTATGGTTGATACCGTCAAAATTGGACCCAGCTCCAATCATGGTGGGAATGATAGGAAATGATAAACAATGTTTGGAAAGGCTACACTTCAAATTTTAGGTCAATCGGAATTTGAATGCTCAAGATATGGATGGGTCAATGTTGGAAAGCAACGATTTCGTATCCCCTCGTATTGATACCGTTCGTACCATCAATGATGAAGTGGTTATCTACTTCGGATCGATATGGTTCATGTTGATCGGCGTAAGTCAATTTGGATCGATGGTTGTTGCTCGTATCGATATGGTTTGGATCGATACGAAGGAGGAAGCAGTTGGATGGATCCAAATATGGATAACACACAAGGATTTGGACCAATAGTAGTTCGTATCGATCAGGGATGGACTCAGCAGTTCAATTTGGAACGACGGTTTTGTATGGATCGATAAAAGCATGGACAAGGGAAATGCTCTTGGAACTTTTCTTTGGATCTGTCATAGTGCGTATCGATCATTTTCCTGATCGATACGAAATGCTATGTTTGGGATCAATATGAACAAGGGAGCAGCCGATGGGTACGAAGAAGCAAAGCTCGGATCGATACGAAGGATAAATATGGACTTGATGGATACAAAGGAACGTGTCTCCCAGGGTGGCATTAGATTGATACGAAAATAGGTTGGTCGATAGATATGAAGAAGCACATGCCAATGGGTGCGAAGCATGGATACGAGGTAGTGGAGTTGGTCAAGCGAAGAAGCACTCAACATGAAGGTAGGCATGGAACCCTGATCGATGCGGAGGATAGGGCTATGACATGGGGAATGATGGATACGTGGATGATGGATGCGAATTATGATGGTTATGAAGGCGATCGATGCTAATCGATCGATATAAAGAGGTATCGATACGAACTAGTATCGATACGAGCTTAGCAGCATACCAAAAAACAATACTTGCATCGATCATAACCCAACATATAAAAGTCCAAATGCTATGAAATTTTCACAGGAGCTTCCTGGTGCACCAAAGAGTGTTCGTGATCGATCCCAGCTTGATTGGACCATTTTGGGATCGGTATGAATTACACTTGGATTGATCCCAAATCATATTGGATCGATCATGTGGGCCTACCTACGCACGAGAAGAGGTATTCTAGGTTTTGGGGAGGATAATCCCGGATCTACACCTATAAGTAGTAGTCCGATGGCAACTAAAAGAGGGACCTTCTTCTTCTTTCCTAGGCTAAACTCTGCCATTTTGGTTTACTGAATCCAAACGCTTGTAACTGTAATTACAGTATAAAAGGAATAAAAGGATTGATTCTAAGTGGACGTAGGCCGGAGATAGCCGAACCACTATAAACCATGTGTTCTTTCTTTTTTCTTACATTTTAATTTTTCTATTTCTTCATTTTTGTTCTCTACTTAATCTGGATCGGAGATCTGTGTCTGGATATTGAGGATCTGTGTTTATACACTGGTGCTTTCACTACTTCTGCGGTTTGCGACCAATTTTGGTGCAAACACTTTAGTGCTTTCATTGAGAGGGACTGGAACCTGCTACATTAGATTCGAAGTTTAGATTTGGAAGGCTAAAGGATAAGATCTAAAAGGAATCATGACAAAGCAATCAACAAGAAGACAAATAACGGAAAGGAGTCAACACGAAGGAAGTCGAGAGGCTTCCTCAGAAGAAAATATGACCTCGATTTTCATCACCGGAGATGAGATGGAGATGATGAAGGGAGCTATGCAGGAGGAATTAATGAAAAGGCAGGAGGAGATGATGCAAAACATTCTCAGACAGTTTGGATAAGGAGGAATAGCTGGAGCTGCTGGTGTTTATATCCACGGTGCTGGAACAGAAGGACCCAACAGGCAATCAAATGGAGCGGCTCAACAGGGCGCAGCCCCAATCAGCATATGGTTAGCAATTTTGATGGATCTAGACTCGGGGGCACACCACTATGATATGATAGGCCAATTCATAGAGGGATTCCAGGTGACACCACACAACATGATGCCTGCAAAAGAACAAGAGTACGTGATGAAGATTATGTACCAAAATTCCTTCGGGGACTTGAGGGCAGCCCTTGGTGGACAATACTGGATTAGCTGAGATTATCTGGAGAACTATGCGTGGAGGTTTAGCAAACAGAGATCTGGAAGGAGTAAACAGGAGTTCGTTTACCCGTGACATCAGAATGGCTCGGAATCTACCAGAGTTCAAGCTACCTACGATGGAGGCATACAATGACAATGCTGATCCTACCGATCATTTGACGGGGTACATGAGATACATGGAAGTGCTCAGGCATCGAAGTAATTTATGGCCTAGTGTTTCCCTCTATACTTGATGGATATAGCAGTTAAGTGGTTCAGGCAGTTGGAAGATCGATCTATTAGGACATGGACAGAATTGGTGGACATGTTTTTGAAGTAGTTTCGAGTTTATATCAAAAGGCCAATAAATGTGATGACACTGACATCATTAAAAAAACAGGGAAATAGCTTAGGGCTTTCTTAACTCGGTTCAAAGCGCCGTTGCTTCGGTCGATCGGTCGGATGCATCGATGGTTTTAATGGCGGCAATGTCAGGAATCAGGGATAACTTGGATTTCAAAGTATCATTGATAAGGGATCCACCAATGGATCTTGGGGAATTCTTTCATAAGGCTGAAAGATTTCTTCGATAGGAGGACGTGAGTTTGGATTTGAAACTAAAGGAAATAAATATGGTCAAGGATGGAGAATCATTGTGCAAAAGCTCGGGTAAGGATAAGGATAAAGGAAAGAGGAAGTCGGAAGACAACTTTGGCAGGGTAAGGAATCATTGGAGAGAACCGAAATTCTCCATTTACACGGGATTGAATGAAACATTGGAGTGGATATTGATGAAAACCCGGGATCGTCTTCCCTATGGAAGGCCGACGAGGAGAGAACCCTCGGAATGTGAAAGGTCATCAGGAAGGCAATATCTCCTTCATGATCTAGACGGGCATGATACCAACAGCTGCAGGCATCTAAATAATATAATCGAGGAACATGTAAGGAGTGGACAGTAGCGGCAATATATCGGAACGCGGAATGTAGCGGTGGAATAGGAGCAGCCGCCGTCTACCTCAAACAACGATGGCATGAGGCCCAGGAATGTTGGTCGATTGGTTATCGACCGACAGGGATGATAAGGAATAAGTAGCAAACTCTAGGCAAACGACCAAGTCACTTAACATGTACGAGGATGGAGATAGCCCTTAGGAATGCTCTGAGATGATGCTAAAATGCAATGCTCTAGTTTGTGAAATCCGCTTTTTCTCTTTTGGTTTGGACATTTTCTTTTTACTGGTTTGCTTTCGGGGATTGGTTTGAACTCCTATTTTTGTTTGTTTATGTTTTGGATATTGGTTTGGATTTCTAGTACGGATTTTTGGTTTTATGATTTAATCTGGATTTCAGATTGAATTTTGATTGGATTTTAATCTATCTTTTGGTAAATGGTCATCGGGCATGGATTATGCTAGGCAAGGGGTAAGTCGCTTCGTCCAAACGTGGAAAATTAGCTTATTTAGGTCGTCAAGTAGGACTATGCTCGGAAAGGGTCCGGAGAGACCAGGATTCAGTCTAGTACTTAGGCCCCATATTATATATCGGTTATTATTTCAAGTCATCGAGTATGGACTATACTCGACAAGGGTCCAGCGTGACCAAGATTCAGCTTAGGACTTATGCCATGGCATTACTCAACGTTCAGGGACACTGAACCAAGAACACCAAGGCATTGCTTAGTATAGTTCATCGAGTGTGGATTGCGCTTTGCAGGAACTCGGAGAGGTTATGGATTTTGATATTGGCTATGAACAGCTAAGGAGTCGGCTAAGGACCCGGAGTGATCCTAGATTTGGATATCGATCCGGAGAGGTCCTGGATTCGATTATTGGTTGTTGGATATGGATGGGATATGGGCTTTGGATGTCAGATTCGTCGCTATTCAAAACATGCCTTCCTACCACAAGGCATGTTTTGTGGGGCAAATTTTACCTCACCTTTTGGTCAAGGCCGGGATATCAACAAAATTGGCTAAAAAGAATGGATATCAGGATTGGAGATCGATTGGAAGCAAGATTATAATTGATATCGTCAGAACTGGCCGAGCTCCAATCAAGGTGGGATCGATAGGAAACGGTAAACAGTGTTTGGAAAGGCTACACTTCAAATTTTAAGTCAATCAGAGTTTGAATGCTCAAGATATGAATGGATCAATGCTCATATCGATACCCTCGTATCGATACCGTTCTTATCGATCAATGATGAATTGGTTATCTACTTCGGATCGATAGGATTCGTGTCGATCGGTGTAAGTCACTTTGGATCGATGGTTGTTGCTCGTATCGATATGGTTCGTATCGGTACGAAGGAGGAAGCAGCTGGATGGATGCGAATATTGACAACACACATGGATTTGGACCGATAGTAGTTCGTATCGATCAAGGATGGACTCGGTAGTTCAATTTGGATCGATGGTTTCGTATCGATCAATACAAGCATGTATAAGGGAAATGCACTTGGAACTTTGCTTTGGATCAGTCACAATGCGTATTGATCATTTTCCTGATCGACATGAAATGCTACGCATGAGATCGATATGAACAAGGGAGTAGCCGATGGGTACGAAGAAGCAAAGCTCGGATCAATATGAAGGATAGATATGGACTTGATGGATACAAAGGAACGTATTTCCTAGGGTGACATTAGATTTATATGAAACCGGGTCGATCGAAAGATACGAAGAAGCAGACGCCGATGGGTACGAAGCATGGATACGAGGTAGTGGAGTTGGTCAAGTGATGAAACACTCAACATGGAGGTAGGCGTGGAATCCGGATCGACGCGGAGGCTACGACTATGGATATGGGGACCGATGGATATGTGGATGATGGATGCTAATTATGATGGGTTCGAAGGCAATCGATACGAAGAGGTATCGATATAAACTAAGCAGCATACCAAAAAAATACATGCACTGATCATAACTCAAGATCTACAAGTCCAAATGCTATGAAATTTTCATGGGAGCTTCCTGATGCACCAAAGAGTGTTTATGATCGATCCCAGCTTTATTGGAAAATTTTGGGATCGATACGAATTACACTTGGATCAATTCCAAATCACACTGGATCGATCATGTGGGCCCACCTACGCATGAGAAGAGGTATTCCAAGGATTGGGGAGGATAATTTGGATCTACACCCATAAATAGCAGCCCTATGGCAACTAAAAGAAGGATCTTCTTCTTCTTTTCTAGGCTAAACTCTGCCATTTTGTTTACTGATTCGAAAGGATTGTAACTGTAATTACAGTATAAAAGGAGTAAAAGGATTGATTCTAAGTGGACGTAGGCCAGAGATAGCCGAACCACTATAAACCTTGTGCTCTTTCTTGCTTTCTTACATTTTAATTTTGCTATTTCTTTATTTGTGATCTCTACTTAATATGGATCCGTGTCTGATTATTGAGGATCTGTGTTTATACGCTGGTGCTTTCACTACTTCTGGGGTTTGTGACCAATTTTAGTGCAAACACTTTATATTTACTTATACCAATTTTAATACTCAAAATGTATTTATATACTTATTCAAATGTTTTAAGTCATAATTTACTTAACAAGTTTTACTTAATTTAAAGTATAATCGAAGAGATTAAAACAACTACCACCAAAACATTATTATAATGAACTTATCTTTATATAACATGTTTAATTATAGTATTTTCTATTTTTTATAAAATACTCTAATACTTGTTATTACCTTTAAAATACCTCTATTACAAATCTAAATACACCTTCAAAAATTTTCCAGTATTATGCAAGGGTCTAAAATCAAATGTTGCTAAAACATCGTTTACTACAAACCCAAAGCCATTCATTAATAACTTTGAATATTTATTTAAAGATCGGTACTAATGAAAAGTTGGGACCACATCATATTATTAATCTTCTCATTCTTACATCATTTAGACATTCCGAAACTATGGTCCAAAAAGAAGATTTCCCTTCCCCTCCCTAAACTATTACAATTCAAAACACTATATCAAAATAAACATCCCACTCATACTTATACATACTAAACTCCTCATACTCTATTTTTATTCTTCTAAGTCCGAAGGTAAAGGTCGACTCCAACATCCCAGATCAATCATCACTTCCCCTTCTTCCTCTTCTTCAATGTCCAACTCGTCATCGGCCTCGTTGTTGTCTTTCTCCTGTGCCTCTCCTATTGCCTAGGGTAACCATGGTTGATTCCATGGGACATATCCCATGACGGCTGATATTCCAGGTATGATTCCTCCTTCTCACTCTTCCAATCCTTGCATGTTTTCCTCCCAAGGATTTTCAAATTCTCCGATTCCCTCCTCTAATTCTTCTTCCGCTGTCTCCTCATTGTTGCTTTCTATTGCGTTCCAATCTATAGGTGAATTGGACGATCCTTCCTGCTATATAGCATTTTTGCCGCCCATATCCCATATTACATTGCTGCACTCGCTTGATATGATAGCGTCAGGGTCTTCCGTCAGCTTTGATTCCTCCTCCAACGTCTCTATCTCCTCTTCTATTGGTTCTGATTCGCCTTGCATTGCCTCATCCTCTTCTATTAGTTCCAAAATTGAACTAGCGGGATCTTCTACCCAATTTTCCCCCAAGGCTTGCCCGAGTTTTTCGTTGCTAGAGTTCATAATTATTTCTTTAGCTAGGGGTGGTGTAAGCATTCCGGCAACATGGTATCCATCTTCATCCCTATTTGCGTATGGGGCATCTGCTTCCTCGATCGAAAATCCACCATTGCTAGGCGAATATTCTGGCTGTTCCTCTTTGTCGCTTGAGAGAACTATGAGGATATCCTTCTTGCACCAATTCGCTCCAGAGGGCTCCCCCTTCACATAACTTCCCCCATACGGTTTCAATGAGGCAAATAATGATTATTTTAGACACAAGTAGTAGGTAATTGCTAGCGTATTCTTAGGTAGAGAATTTTGGTCAATACTCAGAAAAATGTTTTGAGATTTGTTTCTGAAGATAGCTATTAAAATTATTTGTATAAAATATTTTTTTACCTTCAAAAATCCTTTGAAAATTTTACCAAAATATTCTTTTCTTTTTAGATACACATATATATATTTATTTATTTTTAAGATAAAATGATATCATATAAAAACAAAATTCTTTGTAAATTTTATTAACAAATATGCACTCTCTCTCTCACATACACACACACTCTCTCGAACTCTTTCTTGTGGCTACTAATCCTATCTCTAATGAGTTACTCTTCCTAGGTTATTACTAACCCCGTCTTTGATGAGTCTTCTACCCCTATTAGGCTCAGGTATTCGCTTAATTTTAGCTCTAATACCACAATATGAGGACCTCTTTCTTCGACTCCTAGAAATTGACACTAATACATCCTCGATATTCACGTGCCATAAATCCAAGTGCCGCGGAAGAGGATTCTCATGGGTAAGAAAGAAAGATAAGACAGAACAAAATCTCACATATATTATTTCAACAAATAATCTTTACAGCGGAAATTAAAATACATTTATTAGAGTTAAACATTGACAGTTATAAATTCCTGTCCTTAAAAATTTGTAGAATACTATAATACAAGAATATGGTGGAATAAGATAAAAATCTTCAGTAATCTTCAGACTTTATGCTTTGAGTTCCATCCAACTTTCTTTTAAACTAAACCTGACTGTTAGGCCGCCCAAGGAAAACTAGGGCAGCCGGAGTTTAAGAAAAGGGAAAATAAACTCCAGTTAGTTATGGGATTGGTGTGAAAACTCGAAATACGTGTTGCTGAAAACAAAACGGTATCTCATAAGACCACGCCACACATAAACACAGAACCGGTTATTATCTTACGATAACCAAATCATTATATGTCAAAATATTTGATATTATTTTTATTAACATATCTTTGTAAACACTATCATGTAAACCTATTAATCTTAGTCGAAATTGTTACATTGATTAAATTCCAACAATGTGAGCCACAAATATGGGTTCTACAAACAAAATGGCAGACACTTAATGGAGAATGGATTCCATATGACCAAGTGATGGGACTATCTTTCGGCAGTACATCTCTAGAGGAATGTACCGAGGCCCAATTGATGTTCCTCTACCAACACAAGACCAACTACCTCTTTCTAGATAGTACCGAATATGTCATTACCCCGGTCGTTACCTACCTATCCGAGGATCCTCGTAGCATATATCCACATTAATTTAAACATGAACATCATAGCGGGTAAAAATATATCTAAAAGGGGATGTTTATGCCCTAATGGTTGCGAACCACATCACCTTTCCGCATCTACCCCGTTTCAGTTGTTTTTGGTGTACAATCTGAGGTCATGAATACCTTTCACATAGCACATCACCATTCTTTGAACGCCATATTACCATTCCTACGATCCCTATTGACTTTCACAAACATACAACCTCTAAGCTCATACATTTCAGAGAAGGGGGTTAAGCTAAGAGAAGTTTCCTTCTCCGCTACCAAACTGATGTATGTTTATAAAAGTCAACGATGGAATCTCAAGAATGCAATGTTAGACATCCATACATATAAGTTCTTTCTGGTTTTGAATGAAATCGAAGGCACTCTCCTACCATATCCTGTTGGAAATTAACCTTAGGATTAGTAACGAGAAGTTCTTGCTACCCAAAGAGTTTCGAAAATGAAGGGATCACCACTACTTTAGTATTTGGGAGCTAAGCAAATTATCAACAAGCAGTTCTTTCATCCCAAAAATCCTTTGTCTTCATTCTTCACTCTTTCTATCAGGACTTTATTTTTCGGATGCATACATTGGTTCGAAGTGGTTTTCGAATAGGGATTACCATATGTGACTCTGGTTCCTTCGATCCAATCGTCAATAAAAGAGGTTTTGTGAATAGGGAATCATTCTTTAATTGATTAATTTTTCTTATCAAAATCTCTTTATGAGATATATAACTTTTAAAAAACTTCTTGTCGATATATACCGAATTATTAAGCCTCCCTTCTCAAATCCTTTGATTACTTAAAGTCCTTTTAAACTTGGAATAAATCAAAATCATTTCTTTAACACTTAGGGAAATATTCCCAAAATCTTTTCATTTAAATCTTAACAATGATTTCTTAATTCAAAACTCATAACTTTGATTGGTCAAAACCATGTTATCTAGGATGCTAATCCAAAATTAGTAAATATTAAGTGAGTAGAATTTATAGAAATTATTTAATTCTACTTGATATCAATTCCCTTATTCAACAAATACAATAGGAAAAATAACAGTGAAATCACCTTTTAAATTCCACAAATAGTATGGGTTCCCTCTTTAGGCTTTAATACCCAGTGCAAAAAGTCATCTCTATAAAATCCAAATTGTTTAAATATGGAAAATATTTTCCTTATTCTTTTTGAATATTTATCCGATTAAATAAAATTCATTACCCCTTCCATCGGGCCAGTTCGGATAGCCAGGGAGAGCTGAAAACTGATTTTTCAAATTCAAACCCAGACACTTTCTCTCGAACACCGATAAGGCGGTCAAGTTATTTAATCGACTCTAAATCATTAAAACATTCAATCATCTCATATATCCTTCAAATTTCCTTTAAAAAACTTTATTAATCATTTAAAAACATTTAAAAAAGATTTGGAAAAGAACTGCTAAGTTTAAAACTATATTTCAAAAATTATAGAAAAGTACCGTGGAAAGTGCCACAGAAAGTGCTTTTTTAAGCCATATTGGAAAAGGACTTTTTATCATGTAAAAATTCATTTTTTTTATTACTCAAATCACTTTTAAAACATTTTATAACATTTGTAAGAAATATTCCATATTTTTAAACATTTTAAAACATCATTTTTAAAGAAATCCAATTTTGGATTCCGAACTACAAAATCAGAATTTTTCAAAAACATGTTTTACGCATATTTCAAAATCTACTTATCGAAATATCGATTTTCTTTTTTATTGTAGGAAAACTATGGAAATAATGCTTCAAAAATTCTTATCTCGATGAATTTCAAGCTATACTCCAACACTTACACTTGTTTGACTTTTATGGCGCGAAATCGTGAAATGCCATTGCACGACGCGCTTATTTTTAACTAAATTTTCCGTTTCTTTTAAAACTTCACCAAAACACTTCTAAATATTTGTGACAGCCCGGATTTTTCCATTCGAAAATCGACATCCATGCTTCACTTGTATTCGAATGCTGCAGATTCAACCATAAAATTCCGATTCGCCAGAGCTTGTAACACATTAAGTATAACAACACAGCGGAAGAAAAATGAATAATATCATTGATACATAATAGTTGATACAACAATGATACAAATGATATCCATATTTATCAGAGATCCAAGACACAACCGTGGAATAAAGTCTTCGATAAAGGAAAACTAACATTAACTTCAATAGAATAGAGAGATAACATCAGCAGTAGTAGTAGAACACAACATCTCCAAAGCCAATCTCCAAAGCTTTCAAGCTATAAGCTCGAATCACCATCAATGCTGAACTTGTAGCAAATGCGATCCCGAAAATCCAAAGACACCAACGATTTGCTAAAGCTACCAAACCAAAGGCTGATGGCTATCGAATCTACACCTACTATTTGATTATCTGAAAAACCCAACTCTAGACTGTCCGTGTGGAAAATTGTGGGCACCCAGAGTTTAAGAAGGGTAAATTATACTCCGGGTCAGTCATGGGACTGGTGTGAGAAAACGAAAATAGTTTTAAACAAAAAAAACAACAAAAGAATTTAAAAATTGAAATCCGCAATGTTTTTTGGAAAATTAAACTACCATAAGGCCTCCCGCCGCACACACCATGCAATTGCAGAATTGGAGGAGATTTCTCCTCATGATAGTCAAACATGCTTGATACGCTAAAACCATTTTGATATTATTATTAGTGCATAGTGGGAAAAACATTTGCAAGTATAATATTAATCTTAGCCAGCATAGACATTTCGAACTATGCCTACTATAGCTACCATCTAAATAATGATGACCACCATAAGTAAATGGCAGGTTATACAACTAAAATCGTACGAGGTGCGTATTGGAGATTGGATTTCCAACAAATGCTCAGGCTAAGGAACTTCCTGTTGCCACATGGGTACGCCTCTGGAGGGATGTCCCGAGAACCTACCCGAATCTCTGCCAACACAAGGCCGGGTTACCCCTGCCCGGAAGTAACACCTACAAGTATGCCATCCGTGGTCGTTTGCGATCTTTATCTGAGAGCTCTCAATACCAACAACCACAAAGCAATGTATCTGCAGTGACCATATGAGTTGTATCTGAGCTTCATACCATGATACTACCCTTTTCCAGAAGAAATGGACATACCCTAGGGGCACGGCCCCTGATAACCTTGCCGCATCTTTCCTGTTTTGACCATTTCCGAGGTGTGAGGTGTTGATGCAGTCACGTCCACAAAGCTGCACTTTTTCACAAAGCTGCACTTCGATCGACAAATGATCAGCAGTACTTCGTATGCCACATTACCAAATTGGAAATGTAACACTAGTAACCATAACTACATAACCTCTGAGCACGTACGTCTCAGAGAAGGATGTTAAGCTAAGAGAATAAATTCTCCACCACCAAACATAAATGTATTTGATAGAACCAGTTTTACATCTTAAAGTGTAATGTCAGACACACATCCATACAAGTCTGTTCCGGGTTCGAACAGAACCGAAGGCACTTCACAAAGAAGCCCTTGCAAATCCAGATAATCCCTAATCACGTCCAGACTCCCCATCACAAAGGGTGATCAAATCTCTAAACCGAGGATTAGCCGGTGCAGAGACATTCGATGAGTTATCCTTTCGCTTTCAGAAATATCCAGTCTTCACCACCGGTCTTTGAATATTATCCATAACGTCGTATCATTATTCGGAATGGGTTATATGACACAAGGCCCTCTCCCAGCTAAACCGAATAATGAGCGCAATATTTAAAAACCATATGGATAATGGGATCTCAGTTAAGTCACAACTTAAAGCCCAAAACCTTTCTTCAAATGGTTCAAAAAAATTACCATTTCAAATCTTTAAAAAAAAAAGCTTCACTTCACAAAGTTTACCAATCTTTCACAAAGATTCATTCACGGTTTTTCAAAATAATTTCCTTTTCAAATTGGATTAACTCATCCAATCATTAAATCAAAGACTCAATTTATTGCTTTCAAAACCATTTCCAAAAATTCATTCATAACTTTCAAAACAAATCCCATTTTAAATCTTTTATATATAAAAGATACACCATTCAAAATCCTCTTCAATTTCAAAACAAGGTTCAACCATCTTTCATAAAGATTCAATCATAGCTTTCAAAACTATTTCAATTCCATTTCAAACTTGAAATCTTTCAATACAAATTGGAAATCCTTTCTTTATCTGAAAGCTATTATTATTTGAAAACAAATAGTTTTCCTTTCGAAAGATTACATTTGCACGAGTTAAAGCCCCTCAAGTATAAAACTTAGGTTAAATTTGAAATTCCCAAAACAATACTTTTAAATTGGTTTAAAACCCATATAAACACATTTATAATTTGTATAGCGATTTTAAACCATAATTTCCAAACATAAAATTCAATTTCAAATCTTGAATATAAATTCAAATCAAACTTATTTAAAATTCAAAAATTTATCAAGTTATTCAAAATAACTTTTATCTTAAAAAATCCTTTTTCAAAACTTTTCACATTTAACTCAATTCCATTTTCAAAACCATTTGGATTCAAAATTCAACTTTTAAAGCCATTCAAAATTCAACTTTTAAAGCCATTCAAACTTAATTACTTCTTTATTAACTTTAAGCTTGAATCAAGACAATTATTATTATTATTATTATTTTTTGGCAAAGCCAGCCTGTTTTTATAGTGGACAGTCCACTTATATTAAAATTAAAGCAATTACAATACACAAAGCAACAAAGCAAATACAGTAACAACTAAACAACTAAGATAATTAACACAGCGACAACTCAGTTAACAATTTTGAAAAAAAGGGCGGTAATCGAATTAGAAGACATAAGGAATCGACGCGAATTCCTTTCATCCCAAATCACCGCAATAGTCCTCTTGAGAAATCGAAGCAAACGAGAGATCGAATCAGATTTCCACCTGGTATGTTGAAAGATTCGAACCCATTCGAGAGAGTTATCTCTGGTTGGTGGTCGCTCATCAATATGTTGAAGAATTCTTTTCCACGGTTGATAGGAAAATAAGCAATTGAAAAACAAATGCCCCACATTTTCTGGAGCAAGATTACATAAGATGCACACCGATTGATTGATGATTTGTCTCTTAACCGGATTGTCTTGAGTATGTATAGCATTCATTAAGCATTTCCAAAGAAGGAGGTTATGCTTGGGAGACGACCCGCTTTTCCAGATTCTAGCATGCCAAGGAAATGGATAAGAAAGTTGCTGTTGAATTATAGATTTGTAGACCACCGACGTGCTATGAAGTTTGGCATTCCAACTCAGTTGTTCCACAAGCTCGTATGAGGCCACAACAGAAGACCAGAGGTTGTTCAACTCTGGGGAACTTACATGAGGCAATATGAGCACCTCACCAACAAAGAAAGTATTAGCATTAGCTTTTTGAGGTATACCTGAATCAAGACAATTATTTAAAACCTATTTACTTTAAATATGATTTTAAACTTTGTTAAATATTAATTAGTGAAAACTAATTATTTTCCATATCTTAAAAACTTGTTTTTACCTTCTTAGAAACATTTGAAAAATCAAATTGCTTTGTTTTAAAACCTGAAACACATTTCTTTTTAAAATTTTGAAGCCTGCACTTAATCAAAAATTTTACCCGAGCCAAACTATTGAAAATCCTGAGCCAAAACGACACTTGCCCGAGCAACCTTACTCTTCATACCTGCTTCGAGTCTAACCGCCTACAATCCCGAGCTCGCACCGAGAAAAATATTTTCTTCCCAAATCAAAACTATAACCAGATGTTAATGATATATAGTGCACTTGCACGATCAAACTGGCGATCTAAGATCAAGTCTCTGATCGTCAACAAGTCGACAATCATCTAAGCGAACACTCCAATATCTCGGTACCCTCGAATTCGTGAGGAAGCAAAATCGAGCTACCCACCGTAAATATGGAACCAACCCAGACACCAAAATCTTCTTTTCCCCGATCATCTCGACCATCTGACGCCACGTCTCCACGTCTACAGCCTCGCCACTCACCCACGCACCAATCCCCCTCGGTATGGTCATGTTTGATGCTCCCTATATGACGCAAATGCCTCGACCATGACACCGACCAAAATGGGTCGTTAAATCCTAAATTGCATCCCTGCTATCGCCACCGCCACCAATAAATTGTTCCACCATTTTTCCTATGTTCGTTACCATACCAACTTCCTTCGACACTAACCCTGATCTCCATCTCGTCATAGATCACCGACAATCAAAGAAATACCCAATATTGATCAACTCGAAAATTCCCATCAATTTTAAGTTTAAAAATTCCAATATTATCACCAAAATTCATAGATTTCAGATACGAATCCAATCATATAACTAAAACTAGAAATTGTAACACTTGAATTTTCTGATATAAAATGTTTACCACAGTAATTCTAAAATTTTAGAATATTTACTCCATAAATATATTTGAAATTATTTTTAGAATTATTATTATACTGTTATGACCAACTTCCATTTAGAAATCATTACCTAAATCTATTTATAATCTGAGATATAAATTTTTCTTGAGTTTTGGCTAACCTGTTACTAAACAGAAACCTATCTATACATAGACAGGCACGAATATCCATTACATATATACACACACATATTCATATTCATACCAGAGATTTTCACGGCATCAACATCAAGTATTCATCACAACATCACAAAGTATCAACAAAAAGATTAGTTTGCTCACCTGGTACAGAAGGCAGAGAATAAAGAAGACTTTTATTTTTGAAAACTGGCTTGAAACGTGCAACTGGAATTTGATCCAATCTTGATTGTTGAATAATTGGGTTGAGTATGAATCTGTTATGAGTTTATCTGTTACTTGTTGCTTGACTTAATGAGTTGACTTGAGTTGCTTTCGGACTTTGAACTTGAACACTTTGTTTTAGGTTGAAACAGATCTTGTTTTGAACTGGAATCTTCCTTCCAGGCTTTTTGATTTTCTTTTGCTTAAAGCTTTGAATTGATCTCAAGCTTTTGATTCAATTTCTTTTGATCTGGTTGCATTGATCAGGTTTTGTTTTTCCCGATTTTAAGATGCTACAAGTTTTATTTTCTGGTTTTTGATTCTTTTCAAGTTTAGAAATGATCTCAGATTTGTATTTGTTTCAAAGATAAAGAAAATCAGAAGTGAGTTCTTAGTTTCTTTTTCAAATATGCTTTCATATAATTCAAATTAAAAGGAAATCTTATTTTTGACACTTGTTAAATTAAACCTTACACTTGTAATAATCTTTTATCTTTATATTACACTTGTTATTTACTTGCACTATCATTTTACGAATGTTAAAAATGTAAACATTTATGTTTAATTCCTTTATCTTTAATTTATTTTACAAATTGTGTTTAAACCCCTAATCTTTAATTAGTTTATAAATTATGTTTTGAAACCATTTTCTTTTTATAAATTATACAATAAAATTTCATATGTAGGTTACAAATTAGGAACCAATTTCTATTGTTTAATCTTATATAACTTTTTAAGGTGAATGTTTTAAAACTTAATTTCTATAATAAATCCAATTTATTTTCAAAATATTTATTTTCAAAATATTTATTTTTGAATTACAAATCAAAATTTCAATTTCAAATCTTTATTTATAAGATATTTAATTTAGAATTTCAAATCCATAATTAAATTAAAAATCAATATCCAATGTATTTCAAAAATAGTTATATTTGAGTTTCAAATCCAATATGTTATTCAAAACATTTATTTTTAAATTTCAAATTCAAAAATTTATATACAATCAATTTGTATTTATAAATAAACAAACATTATCTTTTTTTATAAATATATATTTTATTCATTCACAATCTATAAATATATTTTCAAATATTTATTTGCAACATATATGTATTTGAATCTCAAATTAAAATTCCATATTATCTATCTACAAAATAAACAAAGACATTTCGTATTAAATTTGAAAAATTCAAATTTATTCACAATTAATCTCAAAATTTTAAATTAATCATCAAATTAAATCTAGCTAAAAATCGGGAATGTTACAGATTCCCACCTTAAGAAAATTTCGTCCTTGAAATCTGCCAGGGAGATAACAAAGAACAGATGAACACACAAAGGAATGGTTCACCAGATCAAACTGAATATCTATTCTGCATTTGGCTTACCAAATCAGAATATCAATAATAGATACAAGAATGAACTCATTCCATATCTCAGAAGATACTCAGTCTCCAGATGTAAGAAGATATACAGGCATTGGTTAGTTCGAAGGGATAACTAACCATTCGTAGAATGCATCTGGACCCCAAAGAATAGACTAATGGATACAATCTAATTCAAGTTGGAATATGTCAAAGTTTACACCGGCTTGTCACTCATCGGACTTTGATCCACATAAGGAATTACAACAAAACTTCTCAAGTTTGGTTTTAATCGAAATCGTTTTATCCATTAGTTTCATATTTTATTCATCTATTCATTTTAGATAGGATCTCAAATTTATTAAAGTTTAAAAACTAAAAGCAAATAAAACTGATGAAGAGAATACGAAATAGAAACTTATCTTTCAACGATTCGTAGGGCCACTGCCAAACCTAAAGCTTCTTCTTGTAGCTGCCACGAAGCAATCAAAGAATCGAAATCGGATAATGATCGAGTTGTTTCCGTTGTGGCACGATATCCGCCATTTGTAGTGGTACTCCTCTGTCCCCTACCTCGTCCTCTTCTTGCACTCATACTCACTATCAATGAATAGCAAGATAATTTACTGAGGCCTATGGATGGTTATCTTAGGGATACTGATTCTAGGGTATACTTCCCCATATCTTCAATGAGTTACCTAATGTGTTATACTCCTGAGCTAAAGTTTCAACCTTTAGCTCTGATACCAAATGTGATGACCCAGATTTTCGCGTTCGAAAATCGACATCCATACTTCACTTGTATTCGAATGCCGCAAATTCAACCGTTAAAATCTGATTCGCCGGAGCTTATAACACATTAAGTATAACAACAAAGCGAAAGAAAAATGAATAATATCATTGATACAAAACAGTTGATACAACAATGTTACAAATGATATCGATATCTATCAGAGATACATGACACAGTAGCGGAATAAAGTCTTTGACAAAGGAACACCAACATTAACTTTAATAGAAAAGAGAGATAACATCAGCAGTAGCAGCGGAACACAACATCTCCAAAGCCAATCTCCAAAGCTTTCAAGTTATAAGCTCGAACCACCATCAATGCGGAACTTGTAGCAAATGCAATCCCAAAAATCCAAAGACTCCAACGATTTCCAAAAGCTACCAAACCAAAGGCTGATGGCTATCGAATCTACGTCTACTATTTGATTATCTAAAAAACACAACTCTAGACTGCTCGTGTGGAATATTATGGGCATCTAGAGTTTAGAAAGGGAAAAAACTCCGAGTTAGTCATGGGACTGGTGTGAGCAAACGAAAACAGTTTTAAACAGGAACCACAACAAAAGAATTTAAAAATTGAAATCCGCAATGCTTTATGGAAAATGAAACTACCATAAGGCTTCCCGTCGCACACACCATGCAAACGCAGAATTAGAGGAGATTTCTCCTTATGATAGTCAAACATTCTTGATACACGAAAACCATTTTGATATTATTATTAGTGCATAATGGGAAAAACATTAGCAAGTATAATATTAATCTTAGCCATCATAGACATTTCGAACTATGCCTACTATAGCTACCATCTAAACAGTGGTGACCACTATAAGTAAATGGCAGGTTATACAACTAAAACCGTACAAGACGCGTATTGGAGATTGGATTTCCAATAAATGTTCAGGCTAAGGAACTTCCTATTACCACATGGGTACGCCTCTAGAGGGACGCCCCGAGAACATGTCCGGATCTCTACCAACACAAGGCCAGGTTACCCCTTCCCGAAAGTAACACCTACAAGTATGTCATCCCTGGTCGTTTGCAACCTTTATCCGAGAGTTCTCAACACCAACAACCACAAAGCAATGCATTTGCAATGACCACACGAGTTAAGTGTCTAGGCTCCATACCATGATACCACCCTTTTCTAGAAGAAATGGACATACCCTAGGGGCGTGACCCCTGATAACCTTGCCGCATCTTTCCTGTTTCGACCATTTTCGGGGTGTGAGGTCCTGATGTAGTCTCGTCCACAAAGCTACACTTTTTCACAAAGCCATTCTTCTATCAACAATGATCAACAACACTTTATATGCCACATTACCAAATTGGGAATGTTACACTAGTAACCATCAACTACATAACCTCTGAGCTCGTACGTCTCAGAGAAGGTTTTTAAGCTAAGAAAATAAATTCTCCGCCACTAAACAGAAATGTATTTGATAGAAACTAGTTTTACATCTCAAAGTGTAATGTCAGACACACATCGATACATGTCTGTTCCGGGTTCGAACAGAACCTTAAGGCACTTCACAAAGAAGCCCTTGAAAATTCAGATAATCCCTAATCACGTCCGGACTCCCCATCACAAAGCGTGATCAAATCTCTATACCGGTGATCAACCGGTGCAGAAAAATTCGACGAGTTATCCTTTTGCTTTCAGAAATATCCGATCTTCACCACTGGTCTTCAAATGCTATCCATAACGTCGTATCATTATTCGGAATGAGTTATATGACACAGGGTCCTCTCCAGGCTAAACCGAATAATGATCGCAATATTTAAAAACCATATGGATAATGGGATCTCAGTTAAGTCACAACTTAAAGCCCAAAACTTTTCTTCAAATGTTTTAAACAAATTACCATTTCTAATCTTCAAAAAATAGATTCACTTCACAAAGTTTACCAATCTTTCACAAAGATTCATTCACGGCTTTTAAAACAATTTCATTTTCAAATTGTATTAACTCATCCAATCATTAAATCAAAGATTCGATTCATCACTTTCAATACCATTTTCAAAAATTCATTCATAACTTTCAAAATAATTTCCATTTCAATTCTTTTATATATAAAAGATACACCATTCAAAATCCTCTTCAGTTTCAAAACAAGGTTCAACCATCTTTCACAAAGATTCATTCATAGCTTTCAAAACTATTTCAATTCCATTTCAAACTTGAAATCTTTCAATGCAAATTGGAAATCCTTTCTTTATATGAAAGCTATTATTATTTGAAAACAAATAGTTTTCGTTTTGGAAAATCCGATTACATTTGCACGAGTTAAAGCCCCTCAAGTATAAAACTTGGGTTAAATTTCAAATTCCCAATACAATACTTTTAAAATGGTTTAAAACCCATATAAATACATTTATAATTTGTATAACCATTTTAAACCATAATTTCCAAACATAAAATTCAATTTCAAATCTTGAATTTAAATTCAAATCAAACTTATTTAAAATTCAAAACTTTACCAAGTTATTCATAATAACTTTTATCTTAAAAATTCCATTTTCAAAACTTGTTATATTTAACTCAATTCCATTTCCAAAACCATTTGGATTCAAAATTCAACTAATAAAGCCATTCAAATATCTGTGACTTAACCAATTTCCTCATGCGATTCATATTTGTGTGTGTATGGTGTAGTCCAGAGGTTTTACACAATAGTGCAACATCATCAATCATCACATCACAGATTCAAGCACATCAATATTGATAAGCGGTATAATCCTATAACGCTTATCTTCATTGACAGATTCATAGATAAATAATGTAAATTTATCATAGATAAATAAATTACATTCATAACAGTTCAAATCAAAACAATTCATGTCACAAAGCATCAGACAACAGGGATATCAAACAATACAAGGCATTTCATACAATTCAAACATCCATAAGTAATATTAATTACTCATCTGATTAATTTAAATCAGATTAGTCAATTATGAATAAATTATCAATCTTGGTTAATTAATATTAATTAATTACAAACCATCTTAATTAATTAACCTTTAAGAATAAATTAATCAACTTTTAAATATTAATTAATCAACCTTTAATCATTAAATAATTAACCTTTAATTATTTAATTATCCTTTAATTTATTTCCTTTAATTATTTAATTAATAAATTAATTAAACCTTAATTAATTACTATTAAATTAATTATCCTTAATTACTGAAATAATTAATTAACCTTAAGTTAATTACAAAATTAATTAATCCCTAATTAATTATCATCTAATTAATAAAATTATAATTAGTGATTATACTTAATCACTTTCATTAATTAATTAATCATCCTCAATTATTTTTATTAAGTACTTATCTTTAAATAATTAAATTCCCTTATTTAATTACCTTTAATTAATTATTCTTAATTAATTACAATAAGTGATTATCCCTAATCACTTAATCAACTTAAATTAATTAGTTACTTTTTAATCAATACTTAATTGACTTTAATTATGTAGTTGATTAACCTTAATGATGAAATTAATTATCCTTAATTATCCAAACACCCGTAAGTAATTATCTTTTCATTAATCACTAACTTATCATTAAAAATCTTAAATTAACCATTTTTGTAATTAATTATCATTAACACAAAATTTAACTTAAGAAATTTAGGTCAATTGATGATTCAAAAACACTTCTTTTGATTAACTCTTTAACTTCCTTATTGTTTTAAAAAAAAATTTAAGAATTAATTTACAAATAGTGATCATATAATTAAATAAAACTTAATTACTTCTTTATTAACTTTAAGCTTGAATCAAGGCAATTATTTAAAATCTATTAACTTTAAATATATTTTTAAAACTTTGTTAAATATTAATTAATGAAAACTAATTATTTGCCATATCTTCAAAATTTGTTTTTACCTTGCCTTTAAACTTAGAAACATTTGTAAAATCAAATTTCTTTCTATTAAAATTTGAAAAACATTTCTTCTTAAAATTTTGAAGCCTTCTACTTAATCAAAAATTTTACCCGAGCCAAACTATTGAAAATCCCGAGCCAAAAAGACACTGGCTCGAGAAACCTTACTCTTCAAACCTGCTTCGAGTCGAACAGCCTACAATCCCGAGCTCGCCCCGAGAAAAACATTTTCTTCCCAAATCAAAACTATAACCAGATGTTAATGATATATGGTGCACGTGCACGACCAAACAAGCGATCTCGATCAAGTCTCTGATCGTCAACAAGTCGACGATCATCTAAACGTACACTCCAATCTCTCGGTACCCTCGAATTCGTGAGGAAGCAAAATCGAGCTACCCATCATCAATCTGGAACCAACCAAGACACCAAAATCTGCCTCGCCCCGATCATCTCAACCATCTGACGCCACGTCTCCACGTCCAAAGCCTCACCACTCACCCACACACCAATCCCTCTCGGTCTGGTCATGTCCGATGCTCCCTATATGACGCAAATGCCTCGACTATGACATCGACCAAAATGGGTCGTTAAACCCTAAATTGCCTCCCTGCCGTCACCACCGCCACCAATAAATTCTTCCACCATTTTTCTTATGTTCGTTACCATCCCTACTTCCTTCGACATGAACCCCATACTCCATCTCGTCATAGATGATCAGCAATCAAAGAAATACCTAATATTGATCAACTCGAAAATCCCCATCAATTTTAAGTTTAAAAATTCCTATATTATCACCAAAATTCATAGATTTCAGATACGAATCCAATCATATAACTGAAACTAGAAATTGTACGCTTGAGTTTTCTGATATAAAATGTTTATCATTGTAATTCTAAAATTTTAGAATGTTTACTCCATAAATACATTTGAAATTATTTTTAGAATTAGTATTATACCGTTATGACCAACTTCCATTTAGAAATCATTACCTAAATCTATTTATAATCTGAGATACAAATTTTTCTTGAGTTTTGGCTACCTTGTTACTAAACAGAAACCTATATATACATAGACATGCATGCACATCCATTACATATACACACACACACATATTCATATTCATACCAGAGATTTTCACAGCATCAACATCAAGCATTCATCGCAACATCACAAAGTATCAACAAAAAAGATTAGTTTGCTCACCTGGTACAGAAGGCAGAGAACAAAGAAGACTTTTATTTTGAAAACTGACTTGAAACTTGCAAATGGAATTTGATCCAATCTTGATTGTTGAATAATAGGGTTGAATTTGAATCTGTTATGTGTTTATCTGCTACTTGTTGCTTGACTTAATTGAGTTGAATTGCTTTCAGGATTTGAACTTGAACACTTTGTTTTAGGTTGAAACAGATCCTGTTTTGAACTGGAATCTTCCTTCCAGGTTTTTTGATTTTCTTTTACTTAAAACTTTGAATTGATCTCAAGCTTTTGATTCAATTTCTTTTGATCTGGTTGCATTGATCAGGTTTTGTTTTCCAGATTTTAAGATGCTACAAGTTTTATTTTCTGGTTTTTGATTCTTTTCAGGTTTAGAAATGATCTCAGGTTCGTATTTGTTTCAGAGATAAAGAAAATCAGAAGTGAGTCCTTAGTTTATTTTTCAAATATGCTTTCATATAATTCAAATTAAAAGGAAATCGTATTTTTGACACTTGTTAAATTAAACCATACACTTGTAATAATCTTTTATCTTTATAGTACACTTGTTATTTACTTGCACTATCATTTTACAAATGTTAAAAATGTAAACATTTATGTTTAAATCCTTTATCTTTAATTTATTTTACAAATTGTGTTTAAACCCCTAATCTTTAATTAGTTTATAAATTTTGTTTTTAAACTTTTTTCTTTTTATAAATTATACAATAAAACTTCATATGTAGGTTAGGGACTAATTTCTGTTCTTTAATCTTATACAACTTTTTAGGAGAATGTTTTAAAACTTAATTTCTATAATAATCCAATTTATTTTCAAAATATTTATTTTCGAAATTCAAATTAAGTTTTCAAATTCAAATATTTATTTATAAGATATTTAATTTAGAATTTCAAATCCACAATTAAATTAAAAATCAATATCTAATATATTTCAAAAATACTTATATTTGAGTTTCAAATCTAATATGTTATTCAAAACATTTATTTTTAAATTTCAAATTCCAAAATTTATATATAATCAATTTGTATTTTTAAGTAAACAATTTTTTATAAATATATATTTTATTCATTCACAATCTACAAAAATTTATTTCAAATATTTATTTTCAACATATATGTATTTGAATCTCAAATTCAAATTTCAAATTATAATCTATCTATAAAATAAACAAACACATTCCTTATTAAATTTGAAAAATTCAAATTAATTCACAATTAATATCAAAATTTTAAACTAATCATCAAATTAAATCTAACCAAAAATCGGGAATGTTAAAATATTTGCAAAACATTTCAAATACATTTTAAACCATTTTTAAGAAGTTAAACAATTACATACATGTAACGATCCGAATTTTCCATCATTTGATTTTGAATATTTAAATTGTTTTAAATATTCGATTTGGAATATTAATTGATTTTGAATATGAAGGTTTGGTTGAAATTAAAAAATGACTCTAAGTTTTGAATATAGCGATTTATTTTAATACGAAAATAGTATGAATATTTGAAATTTTTGCTGAATATGAATCTTATATGGATATAAATTCTATTTGAATTAGAATTGAGTTAATAAGTTTTAAAAACTAGAATTTCAAGTGATTTCGTAAATTTTTAAAAATCGTCGATTTAATCGACTCGTAAAAATAGCAATCCGAGGCACAGTCTCAAAATTCAATGAAACCAGTTCTATTGGATCCGTAATAGTGTATTATTATCGGATTTCAAATTTCATAGCGTTTGGATTTACTGTTTGGTCGTGCGATCTGAAAACGCCAAGAAATAATTTAATGGAATTTAATTTAAATAGTCGATTCAAAAGGCTATATTCAACATACAATGGAATTTGGTTTCGAAACTTGTCCTATTACGTTTGGAATAGCGGTGTAACATTAGGAATGTTAGGCGGCATGCCTTAATAGGATTTCAGCATTTAAAGTTATTATAATACAAGATATTTTGTAACTAAATAATGTTATATGGTGTTAAATGTCAAACCCTAGAGTCTGAGAGGCCGGCTTATCTTGTACCCAAAGACATGCACCCAGTTTTTAAACTCGCGTATCTCTCTTCCTTCTTTTTCCTAGAAATCACGAAATCAATTCGACTGATAAAAAAGAAACCAAAATCACGATGGTGGTGGCAGCCAATGACGCTAGGCGGAGCAAGACACAACTTGCTATTCGATTTTAGGGCTTGGGTTGCTACTCTATGTATGCACACGTCTTGAGTTATTGGCCGCATTGTTGGATTTCGCTTGCGCGTGTAGATGAGGCGGAACGGAGAAAGGCGACTTAGTGTCAAGGTGGAGGCGCAAGAATCGATCGAACTTTGGCTAGGGTTTTGGAGGGGGCGTGACTTCTTACGTTCACGTACGCGCGAGCTAGAAGAGATGCTGGCGGCTTTGGTGTAGTCGAGGCTGTTGTAGAGGGAGTCGCGTATTGTTGGAGGAGTTTTGTTCGTTGTTGTTCCGTGCGTGCAGCCTAGGAAAGATAAGGTCAGTAAGGTAATGAGATTTGGAATTAAAATTTAATATGATAATTTATTTTATGAATTAAGTAATTTATTCAATTAATTATAGTTGTAAATCGATAACTGAAAATTCAATAACCTTGTTATTTAAGGTTGAAATCATATGAAACCTATACTGTTGGATTCATAGGCTATATTCTGGAATTGGTTTGGGATTTTCGAAATCAGTTGGGATTTTATACAAAAGGTTAAAACCAGGATTTTTTGAAAATTTAAAATCTTGGTCGGTAAAATTTCACTATTTGGATTGCTAGTTTTTAATTTAAATATTAAAAATCATTTATTGACTGATTGGATGAATTGAAAATTATTATTATTAGTTGGATGTTTCATTATATTATATATAATAGTATATATTAGTAGTTGGATATATTTTCCACCGTTGGAGCGGATGAGACACTATGTGCCTCGCATAATGGCATATGACCGTATATTACTACGATATCCCTCTCAAAGTGGGATTGGTATTTTATGTTATCTAACATCTGTGGAGGAAGGAAAACAAGTTGGAGGGATCCAACTGGATTACTCAAATATATTGATTGTTTTCATATATAGAAATGTATGTTATGATTGGACAAATCTATTATGGATTGTTGTATGGTTTTTTTATTTGATGCTGTTAACCCACCTTTTGACAAGGCAACATACAGGCGGGTTCAGCCCACTCGACAGCATAATGATCAAATTGGATTTTCACAGATAATATACATGATGATGAAGCCAAAACATAGCATATTCTATGAAAAAGCAGCGCAAGATGTTTAAAATATGGTTTCAACAAAGATCGAGTCACTTCAGGTTGCTTGGAGTTCGCTCCGAGTCTTCTCCGTGTTTGCTTTGAGTTTTCAAGAAGTTTGCTTCGAATCTTCGTTGGGTTAACACACTCGCGAGTTATTTCAGGTCATCACAGCACCAGCTTCGAGTCACTGGAGGGTCTGCTTCGGGCCAAGGAGATGATTACTTCAAGTCATAGCCATGAATCGATCAACAACCTATGTCCTCATCAATTTCGTATCCACATTATTCGTGTCCATCAAGTTTGCACTCGTTCATTTTGTATCCATGTTATTCGTATCTATCATGTTTGCAGTCGTTCATTTCGTATCCATCAAACACCAGCATCTTTCAGATTGACTAAGGTCATTCACTTCGTATCAATACACGTTTCGTATCAATCCATGTTAATATATGTTTCGTATTGATCACCCACACGATCGATACGAAGCCCATACCTTCCTATCGATGCGAAGTAGCCTACAGTTAGCTACTTCATATCGATCACATAGATGTATACTTCGTGTCGATCAACCAGATGGTCAATACAAAACTGCCACACTACATCGATTCGAAACCAAACAGAAAAACTCAATATGAAGAAAATAAGAAGCATCAATACGAATAGGAGGTCTTGGCATTGATATGAAATGATACAGGAATTGGTACGAAGAAGCTTAAAAACGATGAATGCGAAGAGGGCGAAGTCGACTCGACGCAAAAAGTGGATTGATCCTAGAAGATAGCGCCACGTCATCTAGTTAGCACGTCCATCCCGTCGATACGAAGTAAAGCGATTCGAAAGGTAGCAATACGAATTCGGCAACATGCTATAAACACAAACTTGCATCGATCATAAATCAAGATCTACAAGTCCAAGTGCTACCAAATTTTCACGGGAGCTTGCGTACAACCACATGAATGTTCATGATCGATCTCGGCCCGATTGGGCAATATTTGGATTGATACGAATCTCATTCGTATCGATCATGGATCGAGTCAAAACGACTGAGGATCGATAACATGGGCCTACCCACGTGAGAGAGGAGTCTACCAAGATCCGAGGGAGATATTTGCAGCCTACACCTATAAATAGCAGTCCAAGACCTTTAGAAAAAGGGTATTTTTGGGTTGTTCCACGCCGGCACTTTGTAGAACTCCGTTGTGACTTGATTATTATCATTTACACTTTGTAACTAGCGAGTGATAATCAATAAAACAACAATTCTTCAAAGTGGACGTAGGCTACAACGCCAAACCACTATAAATCGTGTGTTTCGATTGCTTTCCTTTTGAATTTTGAGCGTTCTTCACATTTATATTCCCTACATACTTGTTATCTTTGGTCGGTGATTATAAGCGGGTGCTTTCTCCGATATTTAGGTATTTGCGACCAATTCTATCGCGAACATTTTGGTGCTTTTACCAAGAATAGAATTCAAAGATTCTACAGCTTGGATTTTGGATATGAAGGCTTAAGGACTTAGATCTGGAAAGCAATGGTGAAGCAATCAACAAGGAGACCAAGAGCAGAAAGGGGCCAGCTTGAAGGAAGTTAGGAGGCTCCTCAAGAGCGAATCAAGCCTTAGTCTTCATCATCCAAGACTAGATGGAGATGATGATGGAAGCTATGCAAGAGGGAATGCTAAAAAGGCAAGAAGAGATGATGTGGAACCTACTCCAGCAAATTGGACAAGCTAAATGAAAAATCGAGGGAACGCTATGGCAGGTAGCGCTGGAGATAGAGGTCAGGAGCATGGAGCAATCAGAACCTAGAACAGAGCGAGACCATTAGGAGCAGCCTAGAGCTAGGGGGCACTCCCCAAGAGCATGTTGATCTAACCTCAGGCAGGATACCAGGTGGAGCTGTTCAACACGGCATTGCTAATGGAATGGATGCCCGCTAGGACTACAAATTCCAGGATTCCCTCATGAACTCAAGGAGCAGATCGAAGGCAACAGACAAGAACTACAACTTGATGACAGTGATAGATTGGCAGGGATGGTCAAACGAGCCATGAGAGGCGGATTAGTGAATAGAGACCTGGAAGATGTTAACATGAGCCCCTTGCTCCCGCAATTGGGCAGACTAGGAATCCACCAGAATTCAAGCTATCGACAATGGAGATGTATGAATGAAGGATAGACCTTGTTGTTCATCTGACGAGGTATATGCGGCATATGGAAGTACTGGTGGCATCAGAGGAGGTCAAGATCCGATGTTTCCCACTCTATCCGACGGATATAGAAGCATTAAGGATTAGACAATTAGAGAGTAGTTCCATTGGAACGTGGACCAAGTTGACTGAAAAGTTTATGAGGTAGTTCAGGGTTCATATCTCGAGGCCTAAGAATGTGATGTGTCTGACGACACTGAAGCAGAAGACCGGAGAGCCTTTGAGGAACTTCTCAACACGATTCAATGCAGCAACAGCATCGGTGGATCGACCCGATTCATCCATGGTTTTGATGGTAACTGTATCTGGCACAGTTGATAGCACATAATTCAAGAACTCATTGACGAGCGATCCACCCAAGATCTAGGAGAGTTTTACCATGAATCAGAAAGGTTTTTGCAACAGGAGGATGAAAATGCAGAGGGAGAAGAAGGAGTTGATGTTTATGCAGTCAAAAGCGGAGACCCACCCGGAAAGGATTCAGGCAATGATAAAGGGAAACGAAAGGCAGATAATAGTGGAGATGAACCAGAGCGGCCTCAAAAGGAACAGAGATTCACCTCTTGCATGGAGTTGAACGAGACTTTGGAACGAATCTACCAAGACATTAGGGGGAATATTCCCTATCGGAGGCCAATGAGGAAGGATCTGACCAACAAGGATAGAAGATTAGACAAGTATTTCTTATTCCACGAACTAAGCATCCATAGTACAAATGACTGCAGGCAATTGAGGAATGAGATAGAAGGGCATATCCGAAATGGCATGTTATTACAATACGTGAGAAGGCGAGCAGCAACGTGTAGCAAGAACGACCACCATGAGCATCAACTGGGGACGGCTCAAGATCAAGGCATTATCTTGTCATTAACTGATTGAAATAATGACGAATAAGTCGCAAACTCCACACTAGTGTGGTTAAGGCACTTACACATGTACCGGATCACAAATGGTCCTTAGGCGTGCTCTGAGACGACTATCAACCTCATTAGTGTTGGAGTCTGCACTTTGACGTCTCTTTTTTGCTTTTGTTTTATATTCTTTGCATCTGGACTTGATTTCGTTTAACATTTTGGTTGTAATACTCACTTTGAATGCAAATCTGGCATTTGTAATTCCATAACGGCTAAGTCACTTACATATGTATGGGATAATGAAAGGTCCTTAGGCATGCTCTGAGATGGCGATAAATCGCCATAACAAACAACTCAGAAACTCACTCAAACGTCAAATCTGACATTAATGATACTAAGTTCCCCTCGACACATATAATTCACCTCAAACGGCACCCAAATGCGAACGGTCATAATTCAGCTCGAACGGCACCCGACCGCGAACGGTCACAATTCGCCTAGAACGGCATTCGACCTCGAACGATCACGTAGAGCCACGAACGGCATACGATCGCAGACGATCACTATTCATAGTCAGGTAACATTATCAATCATTTTACAGGTCATTAGCAGGATATGAACGTCTAGCTTATGGCATTACAAAATACATTTACCTATCGCAAGGCATATTTTAGGGGCAAAGTGTTGACCCGCCTATTGACAAGGCAATATACAAGCGGGTTTAACCCACTCGACTGCATAATGATCGAAATTGGATGTTCATAGATAATATACATGACGATGAAGCCAAAACATAGCATATTCTATGAACAAGCAGTGTAAGATGTCTAAAATATGGTTTCAAGAGAGATCGAGTCACTTCAGGTTGTTTCGAGTCTGCTCCGAGTCTTCTACATGTTTGCTTTGAGTTTCCAAGCAGTTTGCTTCGAGTTTCTAGGCAGTTTGCTTTGAATCTTTGATGGCTTAACACACTTGCAGGTTACTTCGAGTCATAATAGCACCTGCTTCGAGTCACTGGAGGGTCTGCTTTGGGTCAAGGAGATTATTACTTCGAGTCATAGCCATGAATCGATTAGCAACCTATGTCCTCATCAATTTCGTATCCATGTTATTTGTATCCATCAAGTTTGCAATCATTCATTTCATATCCAAGTTATTCGTATCCATCAAGTTTGCACTTGTTCATTTCGTATCCATGTTATTCGTACCCATCAAGTTTTCACTCGTTCATTTCATATCCATCAGACACATGCATCTTTCAGATCGACCAAGGTTATTCACTTTGTATCAATATACGTTTCGTATCGATCCACGTTAATATATGTTTCGTATTGATCACCCAGGCAATCGGTACAAAACCCATCCCTTCTTATCAATGTGAAGTAGCCTATAGTTATCTGCTTCTTATCGATCATGTAGATGTATACTTCATGTCGATCAACCAAATGGTCGACATAAAAATGTCATATTGCATCGATAAGAAACCAAATAGAAAAACATCGATATAAAGAAAATAAGAAGCATCATATGAATAAGAGGTCTTGGCATTGATACGAAATGGGACAGGAATCGGTACGAAGAAGCTTGAAAACGATGGATACGAAGAGGGCGAAGTCAACTCGGCATAAAAAGTGGATCGATCCTAAAAGATAGAGCCACGTCATCTAGTTAGCACGTGCATTCCACCGATACGAAGTAAAGCAATTCGAAAGGAAGTGATACGAATTCGATAACATGCATTAAACACAAAGTTGCATCGATCATAACTCAAGATCTATAAGTCCAAATGCTACCAAATTTTAATAGAAGCTGCGTACAACCTTAGGAATGTTCATGATCGATCTCGGCTCGATTGGGAAAGATTTGGATCGATACGAATCTCATTCATATCGATCATGGATCGAGTCAAAATGACCGGGGATCGATCACGTAGGCCCACCCACGTGAGAGATGTATTCTACCATGATCTGAGCGAGGTATTCGTAGCCTACACCTATAAATAGCTGTCCAAGAGCTTCAGAAAAGGGATCTTTTTGGGTTCTTCTACACCGATACTCTGCAAAACTCCGTTATGACTTGATTATTATCATCTATGCTTTTGTAACCAGCTAGTGATAATCAATAAAAAATAGTTCTTCAAAGTGGATGTAGGCTACAATGTCGAACCACTATAAATCTTGTTTTTCTATTGCTTTCCTTTTGAATTTTGAGTATTCTACACATTTATATTCCCTACATACTTATTATCTATAATCGGTGATTATAAACGGGTGCTTTCATCGACAATTAGGCGTTTGTGACCAATTTTATCGCGAACAAATGCTATAGTAGCACTGGCCTTAGATTTTGGTATTTTAAATACCATAAATATTATTTTTGGAACATAAAAATATTTAAAAGGAGATTTTGAATGTAAAAATATTTATATCAAAATTCGGATTATCTTAAAAGATGTATATTTAGATAAAACAATAATCAATTTTGGGTTGCACTTAACTATTCGTAAAAATATTTTAAACAGAGATTTTAAAATAATTGATATAAAGGATTTTTAACAATGGATTTAAAATGATATTTCTGGAAAAATATGGGAAAGAAATTAAAATCGGTATTTAAAATAGATTTGGAAAATAAATGGAATTTATAAAGAAATGGATTTATCAAAATGGAATTTTATAAATGAGATTATTTTTATAAAGAAGTAAAACCCTAAAGAGTTCATAAATTTATGAACGATATTTATATATAAGGGGAATGATATCAATTGATAAATTGCAATATAAATTCACACCATGAATTTATATTGAGATATCACTACACTAAAGATGCCATTTTGTAACACTTTTTTCATTTTAATTTATAACGGTTATAACCGTTACAAATTTCTAACGGTTATTTCCGTTACAAGGCTTTACAACAGTTATTTCCGTTATGAAATCTGATAATTTCGTAAATACCTAAAAGCAGGATGGATAGGATTGTCATTTTGTCTATTATTTTTGCTTATCCCATTTCTCACGCTTCTATCTCTTTTTTACGTCTACCGTTGTTCTGTAAATCAAAATTTCAATCTAGGATTTTTGCCCTCTTCGTTACCGCTACCTCCGCCTCTACGCCCCTTCTGTCTTATAATCATTCTAGGGTTATCCCATATGCCTCGTTAGTCCTTCTAGGGTTATCGTCCCCTCCGCCTCGTTTCAGCACCACCTTCGAAAGGTATTTTTTGTTTTTTAATCTCAAATTGCAATTGCAATTTTGATTCCCGTTCAAGCAAAGTCATTTTTTCGCTTTTTATTTCTAATTCCTTCTTCTAAGTTTTCTAGGTTTTAGAACAACGAAAACCAACATTGATTTGCTTGCAAGAAATTATAGGCACGACAATGTAGTTCCCAAAGCCAAGATCGCGCTTTTGCTTCTCTAACCGACATCTAATTGATCGATGCTAATGTAAAGAAGTAAGAGGACAGAAAGTAGGTACGGTTTTTCTCTTTTAAAATTGCAAATCAATTTGTTGATTTTTATATGGTTCCAAACCCTAAATCACAAGATCCACCTCAAAAGACCATGAATTTGGGGTGTTTGAGAATTTTGGGTGTATTTTAAAACAGAATCCGTTGAAAAATTAATTTAAATACCTTAATTGTTCTTGTTCAATGTTAGAATACTTGTAATGGCAATGTTAGTCAACTTTTGTTCATCTTGAATGCATAGAATTTCCATATAATTTGATTAGACCATTGTAGAATGTTGAAATTCAAGAAAAGTTGATACAGCTGCAAACTCCCTTTGCTATTTCTGGAGATAATATGCTCAATATATATCGGTGTTGACAACACTGCATTCTACTATATTTATCTATTATTGATAAGCTCAAATATATAGGTTCATGGTGCTTCTTGATTTTTTCAAGTAACACTGCTATATAGAATTTAAAATATAAGACAAAGACTACTTGATACTTTTTCTAGTAAGTATTTTTCTTTTCATGAAAAAACAATGCATCTTCTTGAATTTTGTTTAACATCAATATGCTTGTGGTTGGTTATTGGTATGATTTATTTATTAATGGCCCATTTGTTTTAAAATAATTTACCTAAGATTTTACTAAATGATTACATCTAATATTTATTGACATGGATTTAATATTTCTTGCACACCTACAGGAGGGTAAATCTTTTATGTGGAGATATTATAATTGTAGATAATTCTTTTTCAAGCATGCATATCATCAATATACATAATGGAAACTTTTGGTTAGTTATAATTTTCCTATACTTTTGGTGTAGGCTAGTACAGCTTTGAGTATAAAGAAAAATGATTTAATCATCGGTAAGATACAGTCTCAACCGAAGAACAAAAATGTCATTGTTGACATCAAAGAAAACTCAAACACCAATGTAATATTTATGTTGCCCCTCTTCTTTAGTTTTCTATGTTATGCATGTACATTTACACATGCGAGATAACATACCATTATCAGGATCTACAACATCCATATCCACGTATATCTATCATCTTAGTACACTATTCAATGTGCAATTATTTAACATTAGAAATAACCAATGATACTGAATATTTTGCTTTATGACAGCCCATTACAACAAGTACATACGATGAACTTACTCCTGGCTTGAAATCCATCCTCGCTTTTGTAGCCTTCGATTAGAAGTCTGAAAAGGTGAAAACACAGTCGTGCTTTTCCTATAGAGTTGTGCATCATACTTAATTGTTGTCTAAATCTTTTGTGTAAGTGAATATTGGTGAATTAAAATTCTTCCATGATTATGCTGGTATTAATGCAAGTATTGGATTAATTGCTAGTCCAATTGTCAATCTATCTGGCATTTTTGGATCTAGTGCACTCTCAGTTGGCCCTGATATAGCTTTTGATGCTGCTTTAGGAGATTTTACCAAGTACAGTGTTATATATTTTTGCTTCCTTGACTTTGTAAGCTACTGAATTCAATATATTAGATAAGGTAACAAAGTTTAATTGGATGTCCAACTAATCTATTGTTCCCTATGTTGAGTGTGTGTTCTACGGCCTCCTCCTCCTCTTTCTTTCTTTCTACCTATTTTATAGGAAAATAAGTATTAACCGACTTTTATTGGTATGAACATATGAACGCATATGCTTGCATCAACATATGCATAAGCAAGCATCAACATATGCATATGCAATGCAATAGCATATTGTAATGCCATGTATTTAATAATAGTGTAAAATATGGCACTATATCCACATCTGCAACAAAAATCAAATCAGTATGTGAGCTTTGTTTATGTATATTTTTGTTGTTAATTTTTATTTACTTTTAGACATAAAACGTATTAATAATTATGTAAATTATAACATTATAAACTTTCATCAAAAAAAAGTTTCAGATATAGCTTCTTTCTTTCTCAAAAACCAACATTAAATAAAAAAGATGATCAGCTATTTGTTTATTAATCAAACTTCGTGATTTAAGTTTTCAATTAAAATCAAGGTTTTTGCAATTATATTTTGAATTAAACGGTATCAATTCAAATTAAAATGTTTATTGTATTTAAATAAGTTGTCAATGGAACAACGATAGAACAAAATAGGCAATGACACAATGACCGAATAAAATAGGCTGAGTAGTTAAAATCATTGTATATGAATTAATGCATAGTTACAGGCTTAGCCAAATTACATAGAGGGATAAAATGCATGATTTAAATTGGGGTGTCAATAAAAACTTCTCATTTTAACTCTTTCTCTCCTGACTTAACATGTTTAATGTTTAATATCATACAATGCATATCCTTTGTAAATATTGTGCACTTATATTTTGATTGTAATATAATTAGACTTATTCTTGTAAGAAACTCTCAACTTATTTGATTTTAATATATATATATATATATATATATATATATTAATTGCGAATTATATTGGAAAAATCTTAGATTAATTAATATATGTGATTTCTGCATTTAGTTTTAAGTGGATTTTAAATCCTTGTTATAAATTATATAAACGTTTACGTTTTAAAAAGTTTCTTCAAAAAATCTCGTATTGACTTATTAAAGAATAAAAGCATTCCTAACAGTAGAAATGATAACATTCTATTAAATTCGGTTCCTTGGAAATTTTAAAGGCAACTGTTGCTAAAAGCCAACTTTCTACCCCTAAGAATAATATTTGATATCTTAAGAACTTGGTGTTCATTTTTTATAAATAAGAAAGTTTTTATTTGTAACTTCTTTTTGTTGTTCACTTTATTACTGAATTATACATTCAGTTATAAGGATTGTACATCCCACCATAGGTGATATAGCATTTGAGTTAAATTCGGATGTCTGAAGGCAGACTAACTAGGAGTGGGGATAGTGACTTTCTAAGCCAAACTAATCATAAATTAATAATTTTCATTAGATTCTTTTACCAAGATATTCTAAATATTAGTTTCGCAAGTTTAGAATATTTTCTAAGGACATAACATAAACTTAAGATCTGGGTAACATTACAGGTACTAGATTCATTTTTACAATTGGATGGAGGAGGAATTTGTAATAAGATTTGCTATTTCCCAACTACTTTTTATACTTTTGTAATAGAAATGTGGTATTTGAATCAATAAGGGTGTGAGAGGAGGTTTTTAGAGTTTTTTATTTGGTGATTAGTAATCTGGTCATGCATTAGTTCATATTTTTGTGCTTTTCTATTTTAGGTAGATTGTCACTTTCTATTATAGTGTAGACTTATTTTGGATTTGGTTAGTTTCTCTTTGGTTAAGCAACAATGCTATAGTGTGTAGTGCAGTTTGGTTGTATAGTGCAGTTTGGCTTATGTAGTGCAATCGGCTGTGATTGAAAGTTTAATTGTTGTGTAGTGCAGTTTGGTTGTGTAGTGCAGTTTGGCTTGTGTAGTGCAGTTTGGCTTGTGTAGTGCAATCAGCTGTGATTGAAAGTTTAATTGTTGTGTAGTGCAATTTCGTTGTGTGGTGCAGTTTGGCTTGTGTAGTGCAATCGGCTGTGATTGAAAGTTTAATTGTTGTGTAGTGCAGTTTGGTTTGGAAAGATATATTTACCTCTTCGACCACATTTGGAATTTTTTCGATGGGCATTGCAAGGTATTATACAAACCCTTTATTATTGTGTATTAATTGATGTTTATCATTGCTTCATCTATTTTGGCTTTTCTAGTTAATTTAGTATTGTATTGATTTTTCTCTGTGCTGTTTTTTATAGGAAAAGAACCGCTTCATCAGTGGAGTTGCTATCCATATTTTGAGTTTCCCTAGTATTGTATATCTCGAAGTATGGGTCCACTACAGCTTGGGATAGCCTGTTATCTTGGTGAGCTACTACAATTTTAGCTTTAATATGATTTTGATTCATTGGACTGTGTTTTCTTCATTTATACATTGTTCCTTTGCACTGTTAATTTGAGTATTCATTTCTACATCATTCAATGTGTGGTCTGTCTGTAATCTAAACTCTAGACTGTCCAAGAAGCAAAATTTGACTGCTGCTTTTATGCTAAATTCTATTGTGTTTGCAGACGGCTTCTTGCTGATGTTGTTCAGAAAGATGACATCATGGAGCTTTGCAGGATTTTGTTGTTAGTGTCAACAGAAGCTGCAAAATCACTCTCTGGTATAGTAAATGCAATGTTTCTTAGTATTGCCTAATAACTCTCTTATTAATGCACTGAATTCCATTGTCATTTTCCCTTTGACATATATAATTATGTTGTTTCCTTTAATATTTTTCTTCTAGTTTTGCAATTTTTTTCGATCATGCCCATGTTTTTCAAGCAAAACGTTATTGTTATGCGACATTCTTTACAATTGATATATTGCGGTTATAAGCTAAGTTCTTGACAACTGTTTTGAGTTCTGTATAATTTTCATATAAGCTAAGGTAAGAGGGTGGAAAGTGATATATTTATGTTTGGTGTTTCATATATCATATTTGTAATTAGTTTACTGAATATTTGTAGAGGAAAAAACCGGGCACCCTATTGCCGCAACTAAGCATTTAAATAATGAAACTGAAAGTGATGCAGAACTACACAAGTAAAACAATAATAGACTAGGTGGATCTCAAATAGACAAACCAAAAGCAGAAGAATCCAGATCAGGCAATGAGGACGGTGATGTGCAGACAGAGAGTATACCTGTGTCACCTGAAACACTTGCATTGATGTGTGATGATGAAGACACAACGTTCATTGCTTCTATGTCTAAAGAAAATGAATCCAAATACGGATTTGTATTTGGTAAAATCTTGTTATGTCAAAGGTTGTATTACTTATATTTCATTCACCTAGAAACTAGCTTGTTTTCGTTTTCGATTGTCTGCTGTTGTGTCTATATGCATGTCATTGTTCATACTGTTTTTACCCATAACTTGCATTATCTTAGAATGGATATAATTGTTGTTTGGTGTTGTTTTAATTATTGATCGTATGTTTTCTTAATGTTGATACTATATATTTTTTGTATAGATTGTTTATAGCTGTAATAAAATATTGGTGCTATATGTTTTGTTTGATATTGTTTTAGTTATCACGGTTATAAGTATTAGAAAATGACCGTTCATAATGGTTATAACTGTGATATAATTTGCATTTGTCACGGTTATAAGTGTTAGAGTTTCCTTTTTGGTAATGGTTATAAATGTTAGAAACTATTGTTCTGTCACGGTTATAAGTGTGATACTATCTAAATTTCCCACAGTTATAAGCGTTAGTAATAACCATTTTATCACAATTATAACCGTGAGTAAATACTATTTTGTCACGATTACAAGTGTGATAATATCTAAATTTATAACGGTTATAAGCATGAGAAATTACTTATCACGGTTATAACCGTGAGCAAAAGTGTGACTGAATTTGCCCACGGTATTTATTTTCACGATTATAACTGTAACAAATTAGTTTTGTCACGCTTATAACTGTGAGGAAATTGCCTTTCTGGTGTTGTGTATTGAAATTGATTTTTGGGAAAAATAGCTGATTCTTTTTTTTAAATGTGAGAATGGCTAGGAAATCGAAATGAAATCGATGTGTTATAAATCGAGAGGGATTTTTAAATTGAAATTGGTTATTGGAATTTTAAAAATACATTTCTATCGAGAAGTTAAGTTTTTGTTTTAAAAGGAAAGTTTTATTTATTCGACCTTGTAAATTTAAGCTGTTAGTAGTGAGATATTTCGGAAAGTAGATTATTCAAATATTTAATATTTATTAAAATGAATTCACATTTTTATAATAAGATTTGTAAATCAATTAGCTTATTTTAAATGAAATAGGAAATGAATTATTAATGTTCATTAAAAGTATTTTAATATTTTAAATAATTACTTAAACATGTTTTGAAATAGGTTTGTATTCTTTAAAAATACTTACTGCATATATAGAGTTTCAAAAGTGACTGAAATTTATTTATAGATACTCTCGAGATCTATAAATCGAGTTTATTTAACTGGTGAGATTTTATAAGAAGAATCTTATAGTGGAAATCTGAAAAACTTAAGAAAATTTCTGAACCGTTGAAATAAGAGAACTTCGAAAGATGAATTATAATTCATAAGGGAAGTTAGAAATGGGTAGTTGGCAAGCAAATCTGTACTTCAAGTTAAAGGTATTTTTAGAGGTTCGTTCAAAAATGGCTTCCTGCTGTTCGTTAGTGATTTCCCGATCTCGTTAGTTTCCCTGCTTCCTCGTTTTCGTCTCTTTCCACTTCGATCTCCTGCCGCTTCTTCCTTCCTATGCGTAACCCTCCCCCTCTTCATCCCCTCCTCCCCGAAGCTCTTGCCTCTTCGCCATCTTCTACTAGATCTGGTAGGATCTTTAAGAAATCGGTAACTTTGTGTTCAATGCCCCCCACGCTATCTCCTGACGAGTTTCCCCACTTCCCTCCGTTAAGAATTCGAACCATGCTACTGTCGTATCCCCTATTCCTGGTTTTTCAAATACTTCGGTTGGTGTTACCTCTTGTGGTCCAGCGCCTATATTTGATGTTGCTTCTCTCAGAGGAGCTATTGGTGTTGACTTAGATAAAGTTTCTGGTGCGATTGGAGGTGATTATGTTGAATCTGGTTGCGAGTTTTTGCGACATGCTGCTGAAAATTTGTGTAGTGCAGGAGGCACATCTGTTGTTCGAGATAATGCCCATGAGAATGTTGTTCCCACTAACGGTATTTTTTCTTCATGTGGAACGTTTCCTGCGGCCAATCCCCCAGCTGGTCCCATTCTTGTGGCCTCTGGTGGTGCTGATGTATGTCGTCCTGCTGATCCATCCCCTATTGTCCCCAAAACTTGGACTTCACTTTTTACATCTCTGCCCCGTAATGCTGGGGTTATGAACCAGTTGAGTGTGATATTGTTGAGGAGAATGTGGTGATGATTCCTCCACCGATTGTTATGCAAGCTGGTATGGATTTTTGGTCAGAATATTTGGTTGGTTTCGTTTTGGACCCAAAGCATCGCCTTCTTGATGCGTCTGCTGTCTGTCGTAGGGCCTGGAGGCTTCGAGGTAACCTTAGTGTTAAGTTGGTTGACTTCATGTACTTCTTGTTGTTCTCCTCCGCTGAGGAACGCAGTCATGTACTTGAGGCTGAGCCTTCTTTTCTTGATGGAAAACCTTTTATTATTACTCCCTGGTCTCCAACGGTAGCAACTGCCCGTGAACAAGTTCTCTCTATCCCCGTTTGGGTTTATTTTTCTCAAATTCCTTCTGCTCTTCAACTGCTGCTTGGTTTGAATTGGCTCGCTTGTAACGTTGGTAAACTGAAATGTTTTGATACTAATACTGTCGCCCGGGAAAAGCTGGTATACGCTAAGGCTCTGATTGAGATTTCTCTTTTTAAGCCACTCCCTTCCTCTATTCCTGTTCAGCTAGCTGTTGGCCACGTGGTGGAAGTCCGTGTTCGTTACGGATGGGTCCCTGACATTTGTTCCACCTGTCACTCTTTTGGCCACTTAGCTACCTCCTGTTCGCATTCTGAAGTTTCCTCTGCTGCACCTAGGATCCCTCTCCCTTGGCCTCCGCGCAGGATTTGGGTCCCCAAAACTCAAGTTGCTCCTCCACCTCCAGATCCTTTATCTATACCTGGCATGCCTCTTTCTTCTGTTAGGCCTCCTTCCATTGTCCGTGGTGATAGTTCTGTGGTTGCCCTTGATGTTCCGGAACTTTCTGTGCCTCATGTGGTTTGGGCTGAGTCTGAGCGATGATGGGTTGACCGTCGATCTGATATGCGTTTCAACCCGGTGGATAATTCCTATTTTAGATATGTTTCTGATAGTCTTATAGATTTTCGATGCCTGTACTATAGACCATCTGGTGAGTCTTTGGTTCTTGACTTGGACGGCTCGTATTCTGGGTGTAATTCTGACATGCTTGCTGATAATACCTGGGATCGCTCTTTTATTTACTCGTCTGATGCTGAGATTTATGATCCTTCGCTTGCAGTGCTGTTTCGCCCCTACTTTGGTCTTCTTGGGAATGTCTCATTGGTTTCTTCCCTGGTGGATGACGACGCTAGTGTTTCTTCTACACCGGAGGAAAACTAGTATTTTCTTGATATTTTTAGTAGCTGTGACTTGCTGTCGCACTCCTGTGCTGTATCTTCTTTTTCAATTTTAGTAGTTAAGGTGCTTCTACCTTACTCCTGTACTTCAACTTTATTGCGTTTGTAATAAAAAGTGGACGGTCCACTATAAAACCGGCTGGCTTTGCCAAAAAAAAAATGGGTTGTTGGAATATAGGCAAGTGTAAATCGATTTTGGAAATATTAAAGAAAATTAATGAATGAATTCCAAGAACTTATTTAATCCGTTATAAATGAATTAATGGATTTACAAGTCTATTGTAAAGGAATTTTGAGGAATATGAAATAAATTGAATATTTACCTAAGTATTTGGAATGGAATGCTTTTGGAGGAAAAATAGACTTATAAATATTTCCTAAGCATTGAACTAGGAGGATTTGAAATATTTTAACTGCGAGATTATTATTATAGAAATATTTTCAAAGCATTGAATTATAGATGGAATTGGAAGAAAATATTTCTAAGTACTGAGATGGTTGAAAATTATCCTGTTATGGATATAAGTACTTGAATTTGTTCTCGAATATTTAAATATTGGAAGAGATTTGGATATATACCTTTGTAAGGATATTTTGAATAAATATTTTGGAAAATTTATAATATGGACCTAGTGACTGCTTATGTGTGTTATTTCATAGTTAAATAACCGACTATCAAATCTGGCCAAATTCGTTGATCGTTTTGAAGAGATCGGGATCGGATTTAATTATCCGAAAACCACTTCGATCCGATTTGAGGGTTAGAAATTGTAATGTTGTGGATATAATGAAGACAGTGATTTTGGAGATTTGGTTTGTTTAGGCCCAGAACAACTTGTATGGATGAATGTTATCATTGCGTTATCGCTTGGAAGTCAGTGTTAGCATTTCAAGTATGAATGCTATTCTAAAGGTAAACATAGCCTCAAGCCTCATCAACCAGGAATTACTAAAACATGGGAGATGCAGCAGGGCTAAGTGGGTCGCATCCAAGTAGGGTATGTTATCACTTTTCTAGATAGCCTTGGATATATTATAATTACGGATATGGTTGTGCATGGAAATGAGAATGCTCGGTTAGGGTGGGAACACCCAGGGTGATAACATATTCGATACTATCCAGTAATGGGTAGGCCGGTCCTGTGTTGGCAGGGATCGTTAGGTACGATCTCGGTACATTTTTCTAGCGATGTACTGTGGTGGGCGGTACCCTAGTAGCCCAGTCATTGTATTGAATCCAATATCCACTACGAGCCAGTATGGTTTTGATTGTGCCCAACTATGCTGAAACGTGAGATGCAAGTCAACTCTTTTCTAATTTATTTTCTATAGATACTATTATAATATCAGACAATTTTGATATAAATGTTTTGGTTATCGTAAGGTCAAAATCCATCATTTTTATGTGTGACGTGGTCTTACGAGATACCTTTGTTTTTCAAAGGATTTTGATAATAGTAATAATTCAAATTGAGTGTGTTTCTCACACTAGTTTTCCAAATTGACACGGGTATTATTTTATTATAATGCTCGGGTCAGACCGAGTATTACAGATTCAGGTTAGAATGCTATGGAGCTCAGGAGTGGAGCTAGAGGAGACTCTGGCATATTCCACGTGGTTGATTTATATTCCGCTGTGTGCGTTAAACTGAATGTTCAGTATATTTAAGGACAAGTTTTTATAACTATCCAGATTGATTGTTGATTGTTGTACTCTGATGATTGTGTGTATATTAACACTACAGATTCTTCTGCATAAAAATCTGTCATTGTATATATTATATTTTGTTCCACTGCGATGTGAGATTTTGTATTATTGTTTTCTATTTTCTTCTACCTCCTTTTCTTTTTCACCCCTAATGATCTGGTATTTTCGGCACTTGATTACTTGGCATGTTATACAGTGAATGTATTGATGTCGATTTTCAAGGGCCGAAAATCCAAGCCCTTATATTTGGTATCAGAGCTGAAGGTTAAGTGAGAACCTTGGCTCTGGTGGAGATTGCTCATTAGACATATGGTCAGTAGTACCTTAGAATGAGTTTAAGTGTATTAATAGATATAAGCACGTATTTATTAGTGAATATAAAATGTTTTATATTGCGTTGATTTATCTGTTGAGTGGCTTATGAATTTTGTTTGAGTAGTGGGACGCGGCGAAATCGATAGAAGTTTCTAAACACTTGAACACGGTAAACCGACACAGTATTATTTTGATGTGGGTAAATGCAATAATTTTACCCAACTATATTTTGATATGAAAGAAATAATTTTATGAAATTATTATAGTATAATTAGTGCGTTTGGTCGTTATTATTATAATCCAAACCAAATTTTAAATGTTGAAATGGTTATATATAACCAAATGGGAATTGTATAAGAATAATTAATGAAAATGAATTATAAACAAAAATGGATTCAAACCAGAATTTGAAAATTTATAATCCCGAAAGCTTTGAGAAATGTTTTAAATGGATTAGAACTAAGTATTTGACAATTTTGAAATCTCAAAAATTTTGAAATGTTTTCCAAAGTGGTTAAAGAATAATGGAGTATTAAATTTGAGATAGGTTTGAATAGAAAATGTTTAAATGGATTTTTGTGGTAATAAAGCACTAAACTCACTTCAGTCGCTAGAAAACAATTCTAATGATGATCGCAACATCATTGGTGTTCATTTTCGAATTTCTAAGTGACGCATTGCAACCGTAATAATTTGATATGGAAATTTTTGTTTGAAAAACAAGTGTTGTTTGGGAATCTCAAAGGGAATTTGTGTTGGATAAAACAAAATTGGTTTTGAAAATTCCAAAAGAATGGTTTGTTGAAACCAAAAAGAGCTATATATTTGATTTCAAAATGATTTAAATTGGAACCGGATGTTTGAATTTTTAAATTCTCAACTCTGTGGTTTGTGAATCCAGAAGAAACATAAGATTTTAGATTTATAACTTAGGAAATGTGAATTTCTATATGATTTTTTTAAAGTTGGGTAGAGTTAAATAAATCGAGTTAGTAAAAGAGAACTGTGTGGATTATAAATTTAACTTAAGGTAAGTTAAATTAAATTGAGTTGGAATTGGAATTGAATTTTGACTTAAGTAAGTTAAAATGAATTGTATGAACTGAAATTTAACTTAAGCTAAGTTAAATAAAATTGGATTGGATTTGAAATGAAATCAAATTGAAGTAAATACAAAAATTTGAGTTGTAATAAGTTATATATTTTGAATGGGATTAACTCAAGTCGAGTTATATTTAGTGATTTCTGGAATAAAAATTCGAATTTGAATCACAAAATGGAATTGAATTTAAGTCGAGATAAATAAAGTAATTTTGAAAATAAGTTTGTAAATTATAATTTAAGTAATGATGTAGGTACGAAAAGAAAATTGTGAAATCAATATATGAGATTGAATTTAACTTAAGTTAAATGGAATAAAATTTTGAAATAAAATTTATTAGGATTTGAATTGAATTAATGAAGCGCACTAATGAAATAAAATTTAACTTAAGAGAAGTTAAATTAAATTGGATTGAGACGAAATGAATATGAACTTAAGTTGTCAAATAAATTTGATGGAATGATTGCTAAGTAATAAATGAGGTGAAAGGAGAATATGAATTAATTAAATGGAAAGAACAATGGATGTGTATAAATAGAGGGAAAAAATAACATGAATTGAAACTGAATGTTAATATTAGAATGAATTGAACGCAATGGCTACAACAAACAGGACCTTTAACAGTGTTTCAAAAACGCTATAAAAGTTATTAACAACGTTTTTAACTATGTTGTATATCGACAGGAAGTTATATGTCAAAGATATACAATGACAAGGAATAAATGCTGTTAAATGTCCTTTTTTACAGCGTTTCCCTGGTGTCATGAAATCATTTAAAAGCGTTTGGTCTAATTTAACGGCATTTTTAAAAAACGCTGTTCAAAAAATTCAATGGCATTTTTAAAACGCTATTAAAACATTCGACGGTTTAAAAAATGCCGTGGAATGTTTTAAAAGCGTTTTAAAAATGTCGTTAAATTGTATTTGGTTATGTTCTAGATATAGTTTAACGGAATTTTTAAAACGCTGTTAAAACATTCAACGGTGTCCAAAAAACGCTGTGGAATGTTTTAACAGCGTTTTAAAAACGCCGTTAAATTGCATACAAAGCTAACTACTTTTCTGTAAATTCCATTTCAGTAAACATTAGTCACAATATGTGTCACATTTCAAAATTAGCATATTATATCAGTACCATATTTCAAAATCAACATATTGTAAATTTTGGATACTTATTTGATAACCAACGTATGAAATTTCATAAACAAAATACAAAAATTCTTACACCAAACGTAAATAGTTCGTCATCAATAGTTCATAAAGATAATATACAACAAGTAGCAATAGCAAAACAAAAGCAAGTAATACATACGTTAAAACCAAATAGTAGTTTTAGCAGCAAAAATAACTTCGATCCATAACTCGTTGCAACCTTTTTTTGCATCACAGTCAACCTTTTTTTGCATCACAGTCATTTATCCACCTGTAAAGCAAAAGTAATACTTGAGAATCAATTCATCAAAAAAGTGTACACAAAGTTAAATCGGATTTCGTAATGCAAACACTAAATATTCATCACATTATTTCATTAGGCGATTGACTAATATTAAGTATACAACATGCCATAAAATCAAGTAGCATTTACAAGTGAAGTAGAGTAAAAAATAATAAACGAACTCGGTAATTTAGTTTAAGTATAATCAAGCTGCATATTATCTTTGTAAGTGGTCCGTTTGCAAATCACGTAAACTAGTCGTCGATGTTGTTAACTAAGTGGTCCTCTCAGTATACCAATATAAGTGTAGTCAGTTTTCAAAAATTAGACTCGGTTTTTAAGTTGGGCTCGGTTCTTGAAACTGAGACTCGGTTAAATGGTGTCTCAGTTGGAACTGAGACTCGGCTAAACTGATTTTTATAGACTTGCTTAGTTTGTATAAAACTTAGTCAACTTCTATAGAAATTAGTTAATTTTTATAAATTAGGTTGATTTTTATAAATTTATTTCATTTTTACAGAACTTACATAACTTTGTTAAATTTTAGTAAACTTAATTATTATTTTATAAAGTTGCTTACCTTTTACAAACTTTTGTCGATATTTAGATAGTTATTTAATTTATATCCAACTTGTTTAATTTATTTAAATTTTTGTACAACTTAATTAATTTTTATAAATTTACTTTACTTTTCTAAAACTTAGTTAAGGTAGAAAATTATTTACTTTTTATATAACTTGGTTAACATAGTTAATTTTTATAATTTATCTAACTTAGTTTAATTTTACAAAAATTAATTAAATTTTATAAAACATAGTTAGCTTTTTATAAAACTTGGTTAAATTTTACAAACTTAATAATCAGATGTTTATAAAACTTGGTCAAGTTTATAAAACTTAGTTAAATTTTATTAACTTTTTTATTTTTATAAATTTAGTCTATTTTGAAAACTTAAACTTACTTAATTCCTATAAAACCTAGTTAACTTCTATAGAAATTAGTTATATTTTAATAAGTGGAAATTAGCCACAAGGTCCTCTTTAACAAGTGCAATTAGTTTCTAGGACACACAACTCGAATAATTACTTTTAAGGGCAAAATGCAAAATAATTAGTTTCTAAGGCCTAAAAACCTATGAAATTATGTCCTTGAAAGTAATTCGACTGCTGACTTTGTCCTTAAAAGTAATTATTCTGCTGACTTTGACCTTGAAATTAATTTCTCTAGTTGTGTGTCCTAGAAACTAATTTGACCACAAAGTTCGTCCTTCTGGTGAAATGCCCCTTTTAATAAAGTAGGTTAATTTTTATAAATTTATTTAATTTTTATAAAACTTAGATAACTTTGCTAATGTTATACTTTGTTTTAAATAACTTACTCAATAATTGCATGTCAATTGTTATAAACTTATTAATTTATATAAAACTTAGAAATTTTATGAACTTATTTAATCTTAAAACTTAGTTTAGTTAATTATTATAGAACTTAATTAATTTTAAACTTAATTAGTTCATTATCTATATCTAGTTCAGAGGTACCATTCGCAAAAGCTTACTAAACTACTGTTGTATATATTTTTCGCTTCTAATAGTGGAGAAATGAAAGAATATCAATTTCACAGTGGATATTTAGAAAATTCATTGAAAGGGAAAAAATAATTTTTCAGGCGCTATTAATATTTGACTGCACTAACTGAGCATGATATTCCTCCATTAACTATAGTGATAAACAGTTTCAAAGTAATGACCGAATTCCAGACCTATGGCTATATTAACATGAAAGTGAATGTAACAACTGTATATTTAATGAAAGTGGATCATTAGATCAATGATCACCAAAGAAACATGAAGAAAATTAAAGCTACAAAAAGAGCTAATATTACAGTGATAGTATGCTAGCATAAATTGAAGAAAAGAGATAAGTATATATACGTAGGAGAAGAAATAACACGTTTTGCGCACTGCAACGGATGATGTACTGAACTGCAATGCATGAAGTACTGAACTGCTGAAGATGATGCACTGAACCGCAAAGGATGAAGTACTGAACTACTGAAGACGATGTACTGAAATTCAGTGTGCCATGAAATGGCAGGTCCGAATACATCACAATAAATATTTATTTGACCTTGTAACCTGTGAAAGCTGAAGTGTGTACTGACCTGAATTGGAATGTCGGACAATGGGGGTGGCTGCTTGATAAATAAAGTCGATAGAAGCAGCTAGCATGGGAACACAGTGAACTGGAATGTCCATAGAATAACCCAGAACTGAATTGGTGAATTGACATGTAGACTGAGTAGAAGCATGTTGCATGGAGCAATCATAGGTGAAGCTTCTATGAATGATCTGAACGAGCATCAAGTTAGACTGGCTGGCATGAAATAAGGCCAACTGTCTGAAGAAAGAGATCAAAATAGTTACACATAGATCACACTCAAACAGGGCGGGATGGGTGCAGACACAGTTGGATCTCTGAATAGAGGAAGGAGTATTGATGCCTGAATGGGAGATGAAACAGAATTAAACCCAACAGGCGGTGGGCTGAAGCTAGAAGCAACCAAACTGAGCTGGTCTAAACTCTGAATGGAAGCTTGATTGATGAAGATCTAATCCTGGAGCAAAGGCAATGGGACGAGACAGAGGCTAGAACAAACTAGATTGAGTTGAAGTGCTCTAAGTAGTAGCATGATTGGTGAAGATATAAGCACTGAGCATCGACAATAGGATGGATTGAAGCTAAAAGCAAACCAGACTGAGCTGTAGTGCATTTGACGTTGTGCTAGCCTGCTATCAACATCGAAGCCACTGTCTAAAGCAGACTTGAAAAATAGAGGTTTCGAGGCTGTTTCCAGCAAATGTGAGTGTTAGTTCTGTTGTAAAAGAAGTGGAAGGTTAGTGTAGGTGGACTTCCAATTAGTTAGTTTCATGTTAATATAGCCAACAATATCAAAGAGATCAATTTCATTCCTAACATACAAATTTCATCAAAAACTAAAACTAATCAGATCCATTAGCATTTGTCTCTGGGATAATTTGAGCTAATAAAATAACCATAATATCTTGCTTATCTACACTGATTTTATTTCAATCATGGCCAACTGAAGTGATAATGAACTAGATTATGCATACAAAATTTTACATCAGCAACTAAAAGTGTTTGAGCATAAGAAACAGTTGAAAAAATACCTTGACTCCTTCAGCCACATTGACAACCAAAATAACATCATCTGCTAACATAAGTGCAACCGTTATCTCGTCAGAGAAATTAACAATGCCCAGGAGTATCCATTATATAACAAAGAAAACTCTTCCCGTTCCCATCCTCCAAAACATGACTCATCGGCGTTGCCTTGATTGAAATCCTTCTCTCCTGCTCATCCACCCTTCTATCTGTAAAGCTCACATGCCTCTCCCTCTCCACATCAAATGTAACAATTTTTTCATGTGTCTGCTCCACTAACATATCCATAAAAACTATCTTCCCATGCTACAAGTGTCCGACTAACGCAACATGCCTGACTAAACTAGGGTCTGACGCTTAAGTAATAGCGACTTACCTAAGAATAACGAGCAACTGAGCAAAATGTTATCGATTTTGACAATTAACTTTGCAAAAATTAAGAATAAAGGGTAGTTGTATGACTCTGACTTCATAGTTTAGGCTATTCCCAACAGAGAATCTAATCATTTTATAAACTAAACAAGGAGCTCCGCTAGCAAGGTCCCTTTTAGGAGACTAATCGTTGTACTGGCCAATCCATTGATTATCATTTTCTTCGTTTAATTGTTATAATTGCAAGTCGGACCCACTGTGATGACCCGGAATTTTAGGCAATATCAATTTAATAATCTTTATTAATAATTAAATTGGTTTGATAATTTTTCTTTATAATTTTAATTTAAATTGGTAAATTTAATCTTTCAAAGGTTAATAAATGTTTAATCTGGCAAAATTGATAAGAATTATTTTTCAAAGCTAATAAAATTTTATTATATTTATAATATATATTTGTTATATATTGTGAATAGAAGATCTTTTGTTTTAAATAAAAGATTGAATTTTCAAATTGTAATATATATGTATGTATATGTTATAATTTGGAATTGTTTTGAAATTTAATATAATCTATTTATAATATATATATGAATGAATATTGTAATTTGAAGCTTTGTTTTAAAATTCAATATTTTCCAAAAGTTAATTTAAGATTAATTCAATTGTTTTCAAAGTATAAGATAATTGTTTATTTTTAAATATGATAGTTTAAAAAGGATTTAATCAAAGTTTTATTTTTGTTTTCTTTAAAGTGCTTAAATTTAAAATGGTTATAAAAATATATGTATAAGGTTATTAATAAACTTTCTTTTAAAAATTATTTCTTAAACAATCAAGTTAAATGTTTTAGATTTTTAAATTTCATGTATAAGAATTTATTTGTATTATAACTAGTTTCATAATATTTTCTTTAAAGATCAAACTTATATATTCACGCATAAGTATTTATTAATTAAGAGATTTATGTAAGTAAGCTTATATTATCATTTAAATTTAATGTAAATTTATTTAAAAATATTTAAGAAACATGTGTAACCATGTTAGCTCATCTCAAATACATGTGTTGAAAAATTAAGTACTGAAGTAACAAGTGTCTTCATTTTAAAATTTACTTTCTTTAATTTTAATAAACATAACATAATTCAATTTAAAATAAAATTTGCATCTCTTCTTCCTATCTTCAATCTATTTTCTATTTTCAGCTGAATAAAAATTAATGGCAAACCAGAAACCATTTTTCAAAAACCTAAAAATTTAAACCAAAAGCAAATCAAATCTGAGATTAAAATCCTGCAATTTTAAACCTGCAATTCATGAAGATCAAGATCGGTTTCAACTTTTGAAACATCAATTTGAAGCTTGCATCCAATTTCTTCAACAAAGCAAAATCAAAGCTTTTTCAAATTAAATGTTCAGGCCTGAAACAAATTTTGTTCACTACAAATTAAAAAGGTGAGTAAATTGTTTTTAAAAACAGATAATTTGCATTATGTTCCATGCATGTGTTGATATGTGGATAAATCTTGGTGTCGTATGGAAATCATTCAGTATTTATGTCATTGAATTTATAAATATGTTTATAATAAGTATTTAGTGCATGTAAAAAAAATGTAAGTTCTGTTGTTTAAACAGATTTTGATTTTTTCCTCTGTAAATTTAATATCACCTTCTTTAATCATTGTTGCTCTGTGGTTTGCAAACAAGAAAAGATTGAAATCATGAAACATCACCACCAAAAATCATTCCAGGTGTTTATAATAAATATTCATTTCGAAATCTTTAAAATAAAAGTGGAAGCCCAATTTTTCACAAAAATCAACATTTTTAATTTCTGCTTTGGATTATATAAATGGTTTTGTAGTTAAAAATAATGATTTTTAACATGCAATTCATAAATTTTAATTTGATAATCAATTGTGAATTTAGTATTGAAGGGTTTCGGCAATATGGTAAATTGCCGATGATCTACTCAATAATAGAAGTCGAATTTATGGGTGAAGCTTGCTTTTGTGATGTGGATGAGGGGAAAAATGTTTTCAAATTTTTCCGATGGCTGTATTGTTTGGGATCGATCTATCTAGGGTTCTGTTGTCCATTTGGGACGAGGGGTTTTTCAGAGCATTTGTGTTGGCCATGGAGGGTCGGAATGTTTCGCGAGGTGTGGGTTTTGTTCGGCGAAGTGTGGAGCATCATCACGTACGTCGACGAGGTTCATCGATGTAGAATTGTCGACGGCGTTGGGTTTTATGGTTCGAGCTTTCTGCAGTTATTCGAGCAATAGGTTCGAATTTTGATTCGTTTGTTTTTTCGATCTGGGTTTGTGTTTGAGGTCGTATGGGTTCAGTTGATCATCGAGCATTGTCGCGACGCTCGCCAGAGGTCGGCGGTGTTGGTGCAAGTGCATCGTGTGCACGTCGAATCTGGAAAATAAGGAGTTGGGGAAGATGAAGGCTGCTCGGGTGATGCTCGCGTTATTCTCAGTGACAACTCGAAGTGGGTGGTAACTGGGTTTGCTTCAGGACAGGCTCGAATGGTTGAGCGTTCGAACTCGAGTAATTAGGTTGTTGCTTTTTATTTAAGTACTGTATAAAGATATTAAGTATAGTAAAATTAAGATATTGGGTTGAATTTTAAAACTTGTTGTTTTTGAATAAATAAAATCAATGCTTAGTTTTATACTAGAAGATATAAAGTTTGCAAAATTTAAACTTATTGATTGAAATAAATATAGATCAAGCTTTAAATTTTAAACAGGTTTTATAAAAGAAAACAAATTTTCAAAGTTAAACTTGTTGTTTTGAAATAAAGTTAATCAAACTTTAAAAAGTATTAATTGAATTTATTTTCAAAATTTTAATTGTTTAAGATGATTTCTTTAGAAGGTAATTAACTTAACTAAATTTTGAATTTTAATTTAAGGAAGCGTTTTGAATTTTAATTCAAAAGAAATGTTTTCATTTTAAAATATTAAATCAAAGTTATTGAGAAATGTTTAAAACTAAAGTTTCAAATTTTATTTAAAATAAATAAGTTTAAATTGGATAATTAAAGTGTTTTAAATTTCAAATTTGATTTCTAAATGTTTTATTTTCAAATAAGGTTAAGGTTATAATTTTGTAACCAATAAAATAATTTGTCTTTAAAGTTATTAAAATGTAATTAATTCAAATGATTAAATTGTGAGGATGATTAAGATTTAATTATTATTAATATGAACTTAAGAATACTTAATAAATATGATTTGTTAATGAGTAAAGAGTTTAATTAAGATAAATGATTTTCTTAATTAATCAAGGATTTTGAAATATAAGAAGCTAATTAATTATTTATTTAATTTTAAATGATTAATTAATTGTTTATTTAATTTTAAATAATCACTTAATTATAAATTAATTAAGTGCAATTACTTAATGAAGTAATTAATGGTTAATTATTGAATGTAATTGAGAGGAAATTACTTATGGAAGTAATTAGTGGAAAATTACTCATGAGAGTAATTAAATGGAAGTGACTAATGGTTAACCACTAGATGTTATTAACCTAAGGATTGATTAATATAATTGATTTGAAGTAAATTAATTATGGAGTAATTAATTAATTAAAGAATTAAAGATTATCCAATGATGGGATTAATTACATGTTAAGTAATTAATTAATCGAGTAATCATCCAATGGAAGTAATTAGAAGATAATTACTTATGTAAGTAATTAAGGGTTAATTACTTAGTTAATTTAGTTAATTAATTAATGTGATTAATTAATGGATGTGATTAATTTAAGATTAATTACTAGGTGTAATTAATTAAAAATGTAATTAATTAAGGATTATTAATTAATGTAATTGAATAATAATTACTTAATGAAGTAATTAAAGATTAATTAATTAGACTAATTAATCAAAGGGTTAATATAATTATTTAAGAAGTTAATTAATTAAGATAAGTAATTACAAGTTGTTAATAACTGTTTATGATTAATAAGATGGCTAATTACAAGTTAATTATTTAATTTATTAAAGAAATTATTAATTATAAGGATCATTAGTTAATATAGTTAATAAATTAATCAAGGTTGATTAATAAAAATGATTAATTATAATATGATTAATTAATTGTAATTGATTGAGGATTAATTTAATTAATCATAGTTAATTAATTAATGGAAACAAATGAAGGATCATTAATTATTGAAATTAATGATAGTAATTAAAAGTTAATTACTGTATATGGTTAAGGATAATTACTTGAATGTAATTAAAGGATGATTAATCAAGGGGGATTAATTAAAGAAGATCGTTAAGAGATGATTAATTAATTTATTTGGAATAAATTAATGAAGAAGGATTAAGGTAATCCAATTGATTTAGAGTTAATCAATTCTGCTTTTGGATGATTGATTAATGTTGATTGATTGATATTGGATGATTGATATTGGATGTTTGATGGATGATTTGGGTATGATATCTCAGATACGTTATATGCTACTTTGTGAGATGAATGTTTGATATGAATTATCTATTGTGATAATGTAATTCATCTATCTGCTTATATCATCCTGAATATAAGTTTAATTGTTTAAAACCCTTAAACAACTTGGACGTTAAAATAGCGTTTGGATTTCGGTGAGACCGGGATCGGGTTTCCATATTTGGATAATCCGAAAACCAAAGCGATCCAAATTAAACGTTAGGTCGTAAATCCAAGTGTAGCTTAGTGAAGACTCGAGGTGTAAGAACTATTCGTCAGTATAACTCTGGGGGTGATTTCGTGATGAGTTTGACGGAGATAGTACTTACAAGTTCGAGATGGTGATTTAGAGTGCAAGGGCTATGGTCGTTGACTCTGAGGGTGATTCCAAAATGAGTGCAACGAGATAGTGCCTTTGGTTTCGTTCGAACCCGGAACGAACTTGTATGGATTGAATGCTTTCAGAACATCGTCGGGTGGATGATGAGCATTCTAAGACAGATGTGTTCTATAAAGGTAATCGATGCCTCAAGCCTCATCAACCCGGAATGGCTAAATAGGGGAGGTGCAGCAAGGCTAGGTAGGTAGCACCCATTTCAAGGTGAGGTCATCCCTGTCTAGATATCCCTTTTATTTCAGCTTAGCGGGTGGTTGGTCACGCCAACCACGGGGTGATCTTACTCGGGACTTTTCAGTAAGGAATGGTCCCGGCTTTGTGATGCAGGGGATTGGGAGTGATCCTCGGTACTGTGATCTAGGCCACGTACTGTGACGGGCGGTACCCCGGTAGCTCTGCCATTGATGGAAACCCATTCTTCCTACGAGACCGTACGGTTTTGTTTGTATTACCCACTTTTGTAGCTAATAGATGGAATTTAATCATGTAACAAGTTCGGCTATTTCTTATTTACTTGAAAACCCTAGACACTATTATAATATCACAGGATTTGCTATCAAATGTTTTGGTTAGCGTAAGGTAAAAACTTTTCCATGTTTATGTGTGGGAAGTCTTACGTGATACCTTTTCTTTCCAAAGGTTTTTCTAAAGTTAAGCAATTTAAACCCGTTTACTCACACCAGACCCCTGTCTGACCCGGTGTTTATTTTCTGTTTTATTAAACTCTTGGGTACTCATATTATGTATGAGTAGTCGAGGGATTCAGGTTTTCTTGACGAATTCTGAAGGAGATATGGAGCAGGAGGCTTCCACGTGTAGATATATTATGGTTCCGCTGCGTTTGTGTTGTATCTGTATCTTGTGATATCTTGAGTTGTATAGTTAGACAGATGTTTATAACTGTCTAATATGTGTTGAATAAGTTGTGTACTCTGATGTAATATGATACTATGTAGTATTTTAAGTGATATATTATATTTCATTCGTTCCGCTGTGAGTTATCTGATGTTGTTGAGTTCCCTCTTTCTTGTCTTTTCTTCTTCTATCCCTTTCTTTCTTAAATAGTGATGCGTCTTTATGGTGTTAGAAAGTCGGTTCTCTACACCCACTATCTTTTAAGTAGCCAGGGAGTAACTGTGACAGTCGCGTTGCAGCAGGTATTGTTGTGCGATAAATAATTATCAAAACCTATTTTCCACGGTCCGATGGATTCCGTGAAATCCAACCATTCAATCCTTTCATTTTTAATTTTCTAGAAATTTAAAAGGGAGATTGAATGGTGTGGAAAGGATAAGGTGATTTGCTCTACTGTTCTATTCTGGTGTTTCCAATACTAAAAGGACAGTGCCATTCCATATTCTCTAGTTTTCTGTATATGGTAATCCATGAAATTGGAGTAATATCGTATATTCTAATACATGTACAAAAAATAAACATAGGCGCATCTTCAACGGTACCACGATATAATTTGGTTGACACATAACTGTTTCACCTACCGTTTAAACAAAGACTCCTACAATGCTACATTAACTCCTTTATTGATGACCTAGGATTTCTTTTACTAATAATTTCTTCTAACATGTATCACAAAACTACATATCCATGAATTCACAAAAATGCGCATCCGTGTATAAAAATTAGACTCCCCTAATGCTTACACAGAGAAGTACACATCCGTGTATTCACCAAACTGCGCACCCACAGAACTGCAGACACAACCAATTTCTTCTTCTTTTTTCCCTTAGACCATGTATACATAACTACACATACATAAAGACCAAATAACAAAATTAAAACTGGAGTCTATAAATTTATACGGTACCAAGTAAGTTTGAAGTCTTGTACTTGAATCTACAAGTAACGGCTAAAGACATACCCTCTGCAATGACGAAACGTGTACATAGACTATGGTCGTATCCTTAATATGATAACAAATTAAATAGTTTTATTTCTATAACTCATTCTTATGATTAACCAAAATTGAAACTAACAGTAATGTTCTCTAATCGTTAGAACCGAGGACCAGTGATTATAATGAATATGTACATTAATTTATCAAGCTATTAATAATGAATAACGTAGAAATATATTCAAAAACTATGGCATCTGATGGAAACTAATAGTAATTTTATTACATTGTTATTTACACATAGTGGAACATAATGTACATGAGAATTACCAAGCATATAGTAATTTTAAGGAAAATATGCTAAAGTAATTACTAAAGTACATATGACAGTACAGCTGATATGCATGTAATTGTGCATATATTTACATCCATATTTTACTTCTTTTTATTTAAATAATCATCATATTTGGGCATTTTAACATGTTTAAAACCAAAATTCAATTATTTCCAACCATCATATTTTCATCTTCATTCAGGGAAAAACGGTCATTTTTGTGCATGTCAGTTTGAGAATTTTTACTTTGGCACTTTTTGTAATTTTTGTAGGAATTTGGATGCATATGGAAGAGGCTTATATGAAGATATATGCATGCACAAATGAAATACAAAGGAATGAAGAGGAAATAATTCAAGTTCAAGATCATGGAGGACCCCACCCACTTACCTAAAAGTATAATTATGAGCTAATGGACAACTAAGTGGAGGATAAAGCTTCATGCACAACAAATGATGGATTAATTAGTGGCCAATGGTTACTTGGTGGCCACACTTCCTAAAGGGCATTTTAGGTAGCCCCCTAAAATTAGAATTAGGGTTTTATGCATGTATATATAGCCCTCTTATGTATATGAAACCATCTTCTACTCTTTCATTTTACTTAGGAAATTAAGAAATCAAAGTGTAAGCTCAATGTTCTATGAAATAAAAATGTCTTTCAAGCCTATTTATTCTCTCTTTTCTACATGCTCTTCTTTGTTTTATTGTTAATTTTTATTTATATGCTATCTTTCTCCTTATGTTCATAGCTTAGATTTACATTTATGCAAGTAGTTAGTAGCTAATCTCTTTTACTTTCTTTGCTTATTTTCTATTTTCTTTTCTTTTTAATGTTGAAACTTATTTATGTTGCTTCAATACCACAAATGAGTAGCTAAACCGCTTCAATTTAGGGGTGATGAAGCTCTCTAACTTTATGTAATTTCAACATTTTATGATTTATGATCTCATTTGGTTTATGCTTCATGAAGTGGATTTTGATGCAAGATTTATACAGGTGAGTTTGATAGCCTATATTGCTTATGCAAATGAGCTATTCTTATTCAACATAAACACAAGTTGCATCATCATTTGCTAATGCATTTTTGATTGTGAAATTAAAGTAAAAATGAAATTTGATGATCTATATTACTAGATACAATAGTAAATAGATCATGCTTAAAATAGCTTTTGCTTTTGCTTCATTTTCATGAGAATTATAAGTGGGTATTTGTTGCATTATAGTTTGATGGTTTGAGTTATGTTAATTAATAACATAAACAAACCATGCTTATGATAAATACAATAATATTTCACTTAAATCAAAGTTAGAGATCATATATTGTTTGTTGTTGATTTACAAAAATATGAGAGTGGATTTGCCTCTAAATTGTTCTCTAGTTCAATAGTTTACTAATCACATTTTAATTCTAGTTTAGCTTCATTTTAGTTCTAGTCAACAATTTCACTCGACTTTGTATAATTTTATTGAATAGAAATTTTAAAATCATAAATTCCCTGCGGATCGACCCGTATTCGCCACATGCTACATTCGTACACCGTGCGCTTGCGGTTATTTTTATTTCAAAATTCGTTCGACGGTTTTCTAAACCGATAGAATTTCCGTCGTCCGAACAAGTTTTTGGCGCCGTTGCCGGGGTATTGTTTTGATTTCAATTTTCTATTCTTCGAGTTATTTTTGTTTGATTTTTGTGTGTTTTTGTTTTGTGTGTTAGTTTGCATAAAAAAATATCATTTGTGTCGTGTGTTTGTTGTTTTCATTTTTTGTTTGTGTGCTTGATTGTTTTCTAGTTGCATTTGCATTTACATTTCTATTTAGAAAAAAACATTTTATTTCATTTCCGATTTGCATACATATTTTTTTACAAATTTTTGATGCATTGTCGTCATTCTCATTCTCCGTTTTCACTGTTTTCACTCATTTCTCTGTGTATCACTTTGCACAGCCCATTTATTTTCTCTTTTACCGTTCACTGTTGACACCACTCTTCAACACTCCCTCTTGTTCAACTACCATCCTCCTGGCCATCAAATTCACCTGACCTCTGCACTATCACTGTCATTTTCTTGGCCACTAATCACCAATACCCCCACTGTCATAGACCAATAGCATTTACAATTTTAAAAAAAATTCCTTTTCTTTTACAATATTGCATTTACATTTTTTTACTACTGCATTTTTCCTTTTATGTTTACGTTCAAAAAGAAAAAAAACTGCTCTATGATTTTCTTCCTCCACAATTTTGTGCACTGCTACATGCACTGTTCTGTCCACTGCTTTTTGATTTTCTTCCTCCACTGTTTTGTTTACATTCCATCCTTTTGCCTGCTACTACAAGATCTGCAACTCCACCTTCAACATCACAAAAGACTTCCTTCTTGATCCATCCTCTCTGCCTATTCTTTACAAAGTCCATACATTTACTTGCAAACTTACTGTGCCTGAACATCATCTTGCAAACATACCCAAATAACACAACTTCTTACCCCGCCCATAACTGCAATTTCTGCCATACCTCTGTCTAACCACTACCAAGCAACAATCACAAGTTGTGACTCACAACCACATTACTTCATTTCTTTCTCTGTCTAACCCAAACATCAACATTTGCACTTACCTGAAATCAACCACCCTCCTTCACTGCCCAAATCATCACTACCCCCTCTCTCTGATCAACTTCCAACTGCAATTCAACTCAAACACACATCATTTTCTACACTGATTTCACAACACTGCCTTGCAGCCTGCACTTCCATCACAACAGCCACTTCTACTCCATTCAACAGTGCCATCAACCAACCATTGTGCATAGCATCTCATCACCATCCCCATTACCTGTTAACTCCAAGCTATCAATTGCTACATCACACAAACATACCTTCCTACCATTGCATGTACATCACCATAAACTGACATCTCAGGCACCATCATCAAACATTCCCATAGCTCCCTTCATCATAGTCATCATTCTCACTGTTTACCATAATTTTTAACTCCACATCATTTACACACTCCACTACTACAAAACATCATCCTCTTCCCTGTTAGTTCATCGCCACACTGCCTATCACCTCTTTCCACCTGCAAACCTTCCTGCCTGACTGCCTTCATACCAATGCCAAACCACTCATCCACTTTGTCAGCAACCTATCGCTCTTCACCACATACTCTCTGTCACTATATCAAAACACAGCAGTTCAAATCCATTTTCCATAATCCCCACGTCTTTGTCGACCTTCAGACCAACTCACTTTAGTTAAAACAACAAACCGCGACCACTTACTCCCACCACTACATCGCAATCCACATAACCACCCCTTTACAATCCAATCATCCAACAGCCTCCACTGCAATAGCCTCAGCATCCACCGAAATTCGAATACCCTGAACAACCAGCTGAAACCAAGTCATCGTGCCTCATAGCCAGAAACTCGGCAGTCAACCATCGCCATCGCTTGTAGACCGCGAACCCAGACCTCTCGTCCAACCTAGACAATCGCTAGAGCCGGAACCATCTCCGTTGAACACCACGACATCAACAATCCCTTCGATCCACAACCGCCTCTTAATTCAACAAATTCGAGCTTGCATTTCTCGCCTTCCAACAAATTTTTGGCTGCGAGATTTAATTTTGAGTTTGATTTCAAGAATTGAAAATTTAATTTGTAGAATTGAGAATGAAATTTTGATTATTCACTATGTAATTGAGCATGCGCATTTCGTTCTAATTTTTTTTAAGTGGGATTGTTTTTGTTTTTGTTTTTAAAAGTGGGCCGGACCGTGGTGGAGTGAATAAAAAAATTGGTCTGTGTTATTTTAATTTTGAGTTGAGTTTGGAACTAAAATTAGTTTTTAATCTTAAAAAAAATTGTTTTAGTTCATTTTCTTTCAAAATATCAAAAAAAAGACAATCAACAAGTTTAATTCGTTTTTAATTCATCTAGTTTAAATTGTTTTTTTTTTCAATTTGTTTTAGTCTTCCTTCTCTTTAAAAAAACCAACAAAAGAAAAGAGTTTGTTTGGGTTTTCTTTTGTTTTCCCAATTTGTTAAGTTTTGTTTTTCATTTATTTGTTTAGTTTTACTTATATATATATAACTGTATATATCTTGTTTTTATTTTCAGGTTGCCAAAACAGAAAGCAGAAGAAAAAGAAGTGCTTGCTCAAATAATTGCTTGCTTGCTTGCTTAAAAAAAAGTTGCCGCTTAAAAGTAAATTGCTAATAATCTACACGCTCTGGTATCGTGCACCATTTTCCTTGTTTTTTGAGTTGCATTGTTGGTTGCTTGCATTTGCATTTGCTTATATATATTAAAAAAAGTTTCAAAATCCAAAAAAAACAAACTTCATTTAGTTGCATTGTAATTACACGTTTAATTTCTTGTTTTGCATTCATCTCATCTTATTTTCTTTTCTAAGGGCGATACCCCAATTCACATAAGGTGAGGGATTTCATCACCCTTTCCTTAGCCCACAAACGCATTTCATCGTAGAATTTGACTAATAATAAAGGTTAGACGTTGGACCTAAGGGTGTCACGAGCTCACTTAGGGCTTAATTGTATCTTAACAATTGTTTTATTTGAACGATTTTAGTTCTTGGTGTCTAGGCTACGGCAGAGTAATAACCAGTTATAAAAATTAAGGTGATACGTAAATATTATACTGGTTGTTCCTCTGAAGGTACTTAAACTTTCGGCTGCATTGCTACGGTGATTCGTGGTGCACCGATATCCCCTGTCGGTTACCTGGCTGAGAAATATTTTTGTTGATTTAAGACAAAGTGTGGTTATACAGTTTTGGGTTAGGAGCTATTAAGGACAGAAAACTGTAATTAAGTCCTTTGCATTCATTTAGTTGCATTAGTTCATGCATATTTAAAAAAAACTCAAAAATCCAAAATTAAATTTTTTTTGTAAATTCTACTTAGCTTAGTTTTTAATCCAAAAGAAAAAATTCTTTTTTTTTCCTTTCCTTTGAAAATTTTCATTCAAAAAAAAATATATAAAATCTTTTCAAAAAGAAAAAAAATTGAAAATTCAAAAACAAAATTCAATTTCCATTTTCTAAAAACAAAAAAAATCCTTTAGGTATATATTTGAAAATTCAAAAACCAAAAACATATAAAAAAAATTTGAAAAACCAAAAACAAATCAAAAATCAAACTTTTCTTTTGAAAATAAATCTCACTTGGTAAATAGTTTTCTTCCTTGTAAAAAAAAGAAAGAGAAAATTCAAAAAAAAACAAGTTTTCAAATCTTCTTTCATTCTCTAAACTCGTTTCTAACTTCTTTCTCTTCTCAACCTTCACTAGTGCATGAGTACTTGGACTCGTGACACAACAACGAATCGTTGGACTCGCGACCCTTCTACAAACCATTTAACTCGAACAGACGATCCTCCTGAAATGGCAAACGAGAATGCCCCTCGAACTCTTATGGATAGAATCTTTCTTGATAGAGTTTCTATTGCATCTTGCATCACGTTACCTCCCCTACGGGCAACCATTTCGAAATCCATTCGAACCGTATTGCCACGCTACCAAAATTTGGCAATTTCGAGCACGATGATCCATACATCTTTTTGACGAAATTCGAACAAGTTTGTGTAACCATTAAACTCCAACAACTTTATGATGACGGAATCAAACTTCGATTAATCCCATTTGCTCTTATGGATTACGCTGAAAAATGGTTGTACAGCTTACCTTCGTACTCAATTAAAACATGGGAGAATTTGTAAAAGCTTTCTTAAAAAAGTTCTACCCCTTGGAAAAAACAAGTAGAATTCGAAATGAAATTGTAAATTTTCATCAATTCAAGGGTGAATCATTTAGAAAATATATTGAAAGATTCAAAGAGCTTCTGATAAAATGTCCAGACCATAACTTTGAAAAATGGATGATTTGCCAAATCTTATACGATGGACTAGAAAAAAGCTCACGAACGATGCTCGAATCAATGTGCCAAGGCAATTTTCTTGCCCAACATCATGATGATGCTTGGAAATTTCTTGAAAACCTCGCTGAAAAGTCGTCCCAATGGGAACGCTTGAACGAAAAATCATTCTACTCACGATCGAGTGCACACTCGATAGTATCTTCTGTTGCTTTGGAAGCTAAGATCGACGCAATGATTAAAAAATTCGATAATGTTTTCTCATCGAATCAAAGGAACCAAGCTTCCCAACCGATGTGTTATAAATGCAATGATCCTAATCATATAGTCGATCAGTGTCCCAACTCTATCGAACAAATCAATGCTTTCAATAAAGAAAAAAACGACCCGTTTTCTCCAACGTACAACCCTGGTTAGAGAAATCATCCGAATTTTACGTGGAGCCAAAACAATCCCAACACGAATACGATTCGTCCCAATTTTCAAGCATTTTCGAATAATGCTTCGAATCCTCCCTCTCAGCCTAATAATTTTCAACCAAACTTTGCGGGCCCGTCTCATAATCAACCACAACAACCAAATTTTCCACCAAATTCTACTCATCCTCCACAAGACGATAAACGTTTAACTTCGCTTGAGAAAACTCTTGAAACGTTAGCTAAGGCAACTACTCAAAGCCTACAGCAATTTGCAAAATTTATTGACTTCATATATGCAAAACGCAAACCAATCGATTGCAAAACTCGAAATGCAAATGAGTCAATTAGCCACGTCTGTAAGTGAACGTGAACGAGGAACATTCCCAAGTCAGCCCCTTCCAACTCCCAGAAATCAAAACGCAAATTCAAATCAAGCCCATGTTGTTCAAGATAGCAACGTCACCCAGTTGAATGCTATCACAACTCTCCGTTCTGGTAAACAAATCGATAATCAAGTCGTTAATCCAAATGATTCACAGGAAACTTTTCTCGACACTTCTAAAACAACGAGAGACTCAGAATAGAACGTGGAGCCAAATGTCGAATCAAACGATAATCAAAATTCTTCTTCTTCTACTCGAGTAGACACGCCTATCAAGTATCATGTTTCATTTCCACAACGTCTTCGACCAAAGAAACACTCGGACCAAATGGAAAAGATGTTGGAAATTTTTAAACAAGTAAAAGTGAACATCGCGTTTCTTGACATCGTTCAGCAAGTCCCCACTTACACGAAATTTCTTAAGGACTTGTGCATCCAAAAGCGACACACTCAAGTGCCCAAAAAAGTCTTCTTAGCCGCTAGTTTGAGTGAAGTCTTGTCCCAATCCATGCCCGTTAAATACAAAGATCCTGGCTGCCCTACGATTTCGTGTACAATTGGAGACAAGATGATTAACAAATGTTTGATAGACTTAGGCGCGAGTGTCAACTTGATTCCATACTCCGTGTATGAACAATTAGGCTTAGGTGAGCTCAAACCCACAAAAGTTATGCTTCAATTTGCCGATCATTCCATTAAGAAGCCCGTAGGAGAAATTGAAGATGTGCTTATTCGAGTAGGGCAATTTATATTCCCTGTTGACTTTATCGTTCTCGAAACACAACCCGTGATGAATCGCTCGATTCAAATTCCGTTGATTTTAGGCCGACCATTCTTAGCCACCTCAAATGCCTTAATCAATTGTCGTAATGGATAGATGAAAATATCTTTTGGAAATATGACTTTGGATCTTAATATTTTCAATCTCGAAAGCTAATAGAATGAACCTTGTGACCAAACGTTGGAAGTTAGTGCCATTCACGAAAATGTTGAAAACGAGACACTTGATCTTAACGATGAACGTGAGGCCGAGTATGAAAAATTATTTCACAAAATTCCCAACCGTATTGAATACACTCTTCCTTTTGAATCTCTTCTAGTTGAGTCCGAATCTCAACCCAATTCTTCGATCGAAAAAATTCCAAAGTTGGACCTCAAACCGCTTCCCGACCACCTTAAGTACGCATAGTTAGGTGAAAATAAAACTTGTCCTGTCATCATTTCAAACAATCTTTCTCTTGACCAAGAAGCTTCTCTTCTCTCTATCCTTTGTAAAAATAAGGAAGCAATGGGATCGTCGATTTCCGACATAAAAGGAATTAGTCCCGCTCTGGTTCAACATCGCATCCATTTAATCGATATGCCATGCCTGTTCGTGACGCGCAACGAAGGCTTAATCCAAAAATGAAAGATGCGGTGCGTGATGAAATTCTTAAACTTCTCGACAACGGAATCATTTACCCAATCTCCGATAGTTCATGGTTTAGCCCAATTCACGTTGTACCGAAAAAGTCCGGGCTAACCGTTGTCAAGAACGATTCAAACGAGCTTATTCCAACTCGTACTCAAACGGGTTGGCGTGTTTACATTGACTATCGAAAACTAAATGCCGCAACACGTAAAGATCACTTTCCTCTTCCTTTCATTGACCAAATGCTCGAACGTTTAGCAGGCCATGAATTTTACTGCTTCCTTGATGGTTATTCTGGCTATAACCAAATTCCAATCGCTCCCGAAGATCAAGAGAAAATGAATTTCACACGTCCATTCGGTACCTTGGCTTATCGACGTATGCCATTTGGACTATGTAACACTCCTGCGACTTTCCAACGATGCATGGTTGGCATCTTTTCCGACATGATTGAACGCTTTTTAGAAGTTTTTATGGACGATTTCTCTATCTTTGGTGATTCTTTTTCCCAATGTTTACATCACCTCGAGTTGGTTTTGAATCGATGTAAAGAAAAACATTTGACTTTGAATTGGGAAAAATGCCACTTTATGGTCAAACAAGGCATAGTCCTTGGACATATCATCTCAAATAAAGGCATTGAGGTAGACAAAGCAAAAATCGGTGTCATTGCAAATCTACCCATTCCCAAATCTGTTAAGGACATTCGATCATTTCTAGGACACGCTGGCTTTTACTGTCGTTTTGTGAAAGACTTTAACAAAATCGCCCGTCCTTTGACGACCCTTCTTGAAAAAGACGTTCCTTTCGATTTTAACTCTGATTTTATCTCTTCTTTTGAACGTCTTAAGGGAGAACTCATTTTTGCCCCAATCATTTGCGCACCCAATTGGGATCTTCCTTTCAAAATAATGTGTGACGCTTCGAACTTTGTCGTTGGTGCTGTCTTGGGACAACGCATTAACATGATCCTTCATGTCATTTATTACGTGAGTATAACCTTGAACGACGCTCAACTCAACTACATAACAACTGAAAAAGAGCTTCTAGCTGTCGTTTTTGCGCTTGAAAAGTGTCGACCTTACTTGATAGGTTCACACATTACTGTGTACACGGACCATTCTGCGCTTCGATATCTCTTCACTAAAAAGGATGCTAAATCCCGTTTGATTCGTTGGATCCTTTTACTTCAAGAATTTGACCTTACAATTAAAGACAAAAAGGATCTGATAACGTCATAGCTGAACACTTGTCCCGTCTTCCGAACGCACCATCTTCTTTGTCAATCAATGAAAAATTCCCCGATGAACAACTTCTTTCAATTTTGATCGATCCATGGTACGCTGATATAGTGAACTACTTAGTCACTAAAGAAACTCCCTCATCTTGGTCCAAACAAGACAAATGCAAATTTATGTCCTAGGTGAAATACTTCTATTGGGACGATCCATACTTGTTCAAATATTGTCCTGACCAAATCATCTGACGTTGCATTCCGGATAATGAAATAAGGAGTGTTCTTCCAATTTGCCACGATCAAGCGTGCGGTGGACATTTCGATCCTCGAAAAACTGCGGAAAAAGTGCTTCAGTGTGGTTTCTATTGGCCTTCTCTTTTCAAAGACTCGTTTGAATTTTGTAAAACTTGTGATCGATGCAAATGCTTGGATGAATTTCTCGACGAGATATGATGCCTTTAAACCCCATTCTTATGATCGAAATCTTTGATGTATGGGGTATCGACTTTATGGGACCTTTTCCCAATTCTTTAGGAAACTTGTATATCCTTCTCGCTGTCGATTACGTTTCAAAATGGGTCGAAGCCGTTCCTTGCAAAACCAATGACTACAGAATTGTTGTGAAATTTCTCAAAGAAAACATCTTTTCGAGGTTTGGCACACCTCGCACAATAATCAGTGATAACGGAACCCATTTTTGCAACCGTTCTTTTGAAACTTTAATGAAAAAATACTCGATAACCCACAAGTTATCCACTCCGTATCATCCTCAGACTTGTGGCCAAGTTGAAGTTTCAAATCGACGAATAAAACAAATCTTGGAGAAAACTGTCAATAAAAATCGAAAAGATTGGTCTCAGAAATTGATCGACGCGCTTTGAGCTTACCGTACTGCTTTTAAAACTAACCTTGGGATGTCCCCATTTCGTTTAGTTTACGGTAAAGCTTGCCATTTACCCGTTGAAATTGAACACAAAGCGTTGTGGGCAATAAAAAACTTAAACTTTGATCATGAAAAAGCTGGCGAAAATCGAAAACTACAACTTAACGAACTAGAAGAACTTAGGAATGACGCGTATGAAAACGAGAAAATTTACAAAGAAAGAACCAATATTTTTCATGACAAGTCAATCCTAAGGAAAAAAATTTCGCCTAACCAGAAAGTTCTTTTATATGACTCGAGACTTCATTTATTCCCTGGGAAACTTAAATCAAGGTGGACTGGACCATTTGTGGTACGAACTGTTTTTCCACATGGTGCCATAGAAATAGAAAACCCAAAGGACGGATCGATTTTCAAAGTCAACGGTCATCGGTTAAAACCCTTCTTGGAATTTCCCGGTAACCAAAAGGAGGAGCTCATGATCCTTCAAGAGCCAAGCTACTTCTAGTAAGAATGTTAACCCCACTTTGTAAATATGTACATATTTTTCCCCGTTACACTCATTATATCATGCATCGACTGTGAGGACACAGTCAAAATTAAGTGTGGGGGGAGTCTCATTTTCATTTTTTTAAGTTTTTCATGGCATTTTTGAATTTTCATTTTATTCAAAAAAAAATTCTCAAAACTCCTAAATCTCAAAAACATTTTCTTTTTACCATTTTGATTTATTTTTGAAGAAACACTATGGGATAAGTTTTGGTTAATAAATTGAAAATTTTGAAAATTTATTTGTCTTAAAAAAAATAAAAATGAAGTTTGATTACAAATAACAATGGTTTTACTAGTATATAGGAAGGTTCATCTATGTTAATTATGAAGTATGTTCTAATTGAAAATCTTTGTTTAAAAAGTGGTAAATTTAAAGTAAAGGATATAACATTTTTGTCTTATAAGTTAAATGGTGCTAAGATGATTTTGCAAAACTCTCTCTATCTTAAAAAAATATAAAAAAATACAAAATAATAACATCTAAAGTATTCACTCTCATTTAAAAGTCCTCACGGTTATGCATGGGTGAATTACTTGGAATCTTTGATTATGTGCTTTCATACTCATTTAAAAGTCCTCACGGTTATGCATGTATGGAACACATACAAAAAAAACAGACTTAATAAAAACCACCTACAGTCGATAGGTGTATGCAGGAAAGTGTGTGCACTCGCCATGCTCTGTACTCCCATCACATAGGCCCGAAAGGCAGTGCATGGGTGGTATATCTGGCCTCAGTTTACCCGAGCTAGGTGTGTAATTTTTCTTGCAAACAATGAGAGAACAAGCAATTGAAATCCTAGCACTATTTTAACTTGTTTGATTTAACTTGTTATTAAAAAGAAATGAAAATACCACTTTAATAAACTTTGATAATCAACTAAGGATCCATTTCATAATTATATTGTGTTATCAACCGAAACAACTAGCCAAACTATGGTCTATCTGTTATGACAACTTGATTTTTATTGGAAATTTTGACGAGTAAAATTTTTCAAGACAATGACCAAAACTTGTGTTTAGCTTATTCATGTCAATTCAAAAATAAATCCTTCATTTGTAAATATTTCCAAAAACTCGCATTCATCTCTTTGTAAATAAATCTTGCATTTTGTAAATATTTTCATCCTGCATTTGGATTTTGTGGGTAGTATCCGCTGAAAACCCTCACGAGACAACACTCGTCCTACTGGGCACACCCAGAGGTTTAACGGCTTGTTGCATACGCTCAATGTAATCGTGCTCCCTACAAAAACGGATTTATCTTAGTTTTCCTTTATTCGAGAACGAATGAAAAGATAAGTGTGGGGGTATTTGATATGCACGTAATTGTGCACATATTTACATCCATATTTTATTTCTTTTTATTTAAATAATCATCATATTTGGGCATTTTAACATGTTTAAAACCAAAATTCAATTATTTCCAACCATCATATTTTCATCTTCATTCAGGGGCAAAACGGACATTTTTGTGCATGTCAATTTAAGAATTTTTACTTGGACACTTTTTGATAATTTTTGTAGGAATTTGGATGCATATGGAAGAGGCTTATATGATGATATATGCATGCACAAATGAAATACAAAGGAATGAAGAGGAAATAATTCAAGTTCAAGATCATAAAGGACCCCACCCACTTACCTAAAAGTACAATTATGAGCTAAAGGACAACTAAGTGGAGGATAAAGCTTCATGCACAACAAATGATGGATTACTTAGTTGCTAATGGTTACTTTGTGGCCACACTTCCTAAAGGGCATTTTAGGTAGCCCCCTAAAATTAGAATTAGGGTTTTATGCATGTATATATAGCCCTCTTATGTATATGAAACCATCTTCTACTCTTTCATTTTATTTAGGAAATTAAGAAATCCAAGTGTAAGCTCAATGTTCTATGAAATAAAAATGGCTTTCAAGCCTCTTTCTTCTCTCTTTTCTACATGCTCTTTTTTTTTATTGTTAATGTTTATTTATATGCTCTCTTTCTCCTTATGTTCATAGCTTAGATTTACATTTATGCAAGTAGGTAGTAGCTACTCTCTTTTGCTTTCTTTGCTTATTTTCTATTTTCTTTTCTTTTTAATGTTGAAACTTACTTGTGTTGCTTCAATGCCACAAATGAGTAGCTAAACCCCTTAAATTTAGGGGTGATGGAGCTCTCTTACTTTATGTAATTTCAACATTTTACGATTTATGATCTCATTTGGTTTATGCTTCATGAAGTGGATTTTGATGCAAGTTTATACAAGTGAGTTTGATAGCCTATATTGCTTATGCAAATGAGCTATTCTTATTCAACGTAAACACAAGTTGCATCATCATTTGCTAATCCATTTTTGATTGTGAAATTAAAGTAAAAATGAAATTTGATGATCTATATTACTAGATACAATAGTAAATAGATCATGCTTAAAATAGCTTTTGCTTTTGCTTTTGCTTTTGCTTCATTTCATGAGAATTATAAGTGGGTATTTGTTGCATTATAGTTTGATGGTTTGAGTTATGTTAATTAATAACATAAACTGTAACGACCCAAAATTTTCTAACCCGAAAATTCCAGATAGTTATGAAGAAGAAGAAAGAGATAGAAGAAGAAGAACAGAAACACCAAACATCTCACAATCGCAGCGGATAAAATATAATAATAAATAATAACAGTTGCAAAAGAATACTATATCTGTCGATTACATTCTAATACATCAGAGTTTCACATTATATACAGTCACTGAATATTTACAATTATCATGTCTCAGATTAACAATAATATAAATACAGCGGATATACTCTATACGATATTGCCATCCAGCTCGCCTCCTGAGCTCCAGAACGTACCTACCTGGAAATCTGTAATACTCGGTCTGACCCGAGCATTACACCAAAGTAACACCCAGATCAGGCTGGAAACCAGCGTGAGTAAACCCATCTAACATGGAATACCAAAGCAAACAACTTATATAATCCTGGGTAACTTATATCAATTTAACCAATTCACTATTTGTTAGAGACAAAACTTATTTGAACTATCAATTTCTAAGTACCAAACTTAGATAAATATTCCAGTCTACTTAAATCATTTCAATCCAACCTATTGATTTCACAAATCAATATATAAATATTCGAAGTGGTTTTGGGTATTTCCCAAATACCCGACCCCGGTCTCTTCGAAACTCATGTTATCCTGATCCAAGTTATTCAAATGAAATTCACAATATTTCATATTAGAGATATCAACTCATTCAAAACATCCAATACCACTCAATCATTCATAAGCAGCTTAATCATATACAATCAATTCAATTGATTTAATTGAAATTTCAAACCTCAATCACTTAGATTCCTTCATTTAATGTTAATTAATTCCAAATCAATTAATTAATCAACTCTTCATTATTCATTTTAATTAATCACACTAGATTAACTATCTTTCAATTGCATTCAAGTAATTATCTCCAATTAGTTACACGATATTAATTATTCTTAACCCAAAATCAATAAGTAATCTTAATTGCTTCATAAATTAACTAATAAACTATATTAATTACATTCCCTTAACTACTCATATTAATTAACTTCTCATTAGTCACTTATATTTATTAATTCATCTTAAATTACATCCTTGATTATATAAATTGTGAATTCCAATTTAATTTCCATTTATCCTAATCCAAATTAATTACATTAATTAAACCCCGATATTAATCACTCTCAAACAACCTCCACATATATTTAATTATCTTTTATTTACTTCATTAAATAAATTAATAATGTCTTAATTAACTATTTAACTATTTAATTAATCTCTTGAGTTATTTCACAAAGTAATTATATTTTATTTATTACTTTAAGTAACTACTTATTAAACCGCCCACTGGTTATTCTAATTTCATTAAACTTCACTAATTGATTTAATCCTTAATCAATTAATTCGACCCCTATTTATTTATTTATTTATTTGAATTTAAACAATTTAAACCCCAATACGTCGATTCAAACAACAACTTATTCGACAACCATCCAATAAACCAAAGCCCCCAAATTATCAATTCTCAACACACATCAAATCAATTCAAGCATTCAAACAATCATTGAAATTTGACTATTGAAATTTAATAACAACTCAGCTGAGTGAGATTTACTCACCTTTGCTCCTTAAATTTGCAAATCCACTTCATCCCCGACTATTTTCTTCACGATATGGACCTTGTATAAACATTAGGTGATTATTAATACTTGAATTAACCGAACAATTTATCTCCCTTAAATAAGTTTAATTAACCCAAAATTTTATTTAAACAAATTTCCCTATCTTTTAATAAATAAATTTTAAGTTTCAAAATAAATTTAATAAGTTAATTTCCCAAATATTGTTTAAAATAAACTAGTAAATGAAAATGTGTAAATGTGTTTTTATTTTATTTTACTTCCTTTAAAACTACATATATTTTAACACTCAAATTATATCGATTCAATATCAAATTTTATAATAAACTTTTAAATTATTTATAATTCCTATATATTGCTTTCAAATCCTTTCTATATAAAAATCTTTTCTGTACTGGAATATATAACTTGGAAAAATACACTTATCTTAATGTAATTATTATTTGTCTTCGATCTAAAATTAAATAAACTTATAACACTTAGAATCAAATCCTAGATTATCTATATACAAATTTTTCTGTAATTAACTAATTCTAAATCAATTTTTTTAAAAAAAAATAATTAGATCAGATTATACCTTCAGCTAGTCTCGAACACACCACCGACCCCCACTTCGCCGCCGCCCTCTCGAAGCACTCCCGAGCAACCCATGACCCAAGAAGCGCACCCTAGCTCAAAAAGCCCAAGCTCCCCTCGTTCGAAACCCTAGAGTCGCTAGCTCTAACCCAAAACGATAACGCCTCCATCGCGCGCGCGTGTATGCGAGATCCCATCGCGTCCAATCGCGGTCAATCGAGATCCAACTTGCGGGTAAAAACTTCGAAACTCTGGTTGAACACTCAGATTCACTGAGAAAAACCCCCTTCCTCCTCGCGTTCGCACGCAACCCCTATCGTTCTTCATATTATTATTATTATTATTATTATTATTATTATTATTTTACCGAGGAAATGAATCGGCCACGAATATGATGATTATCTTTTATTTTCAGAATAAAGAGGGAGGACGAGATAAGATATAGCTTCGAAAATCTTCCCGAATACGCGTGAGTGAATAGAATAGAATATAATAGAATATTAGAAATATCCTACGTTGAATAACGCGAAATCCCGAACCCCGAATCCGACATGCTGACAAGCGTTAATAAGGTTCTACCCGCATTCCGAACACCATGGAACATGTTTCGGAAGCTAATTTGATCGTATGGGCAAGTTACACAAGAAAACGATCAAATTCCAATTAAATCGATAAAAATAAATTTATAAGCGTTTCGAGCTGCCAGGGTCAACCGACAACTCCGATTGCTACAAAAATTGAAATCCGATAATAACTAACTATTACAGATTCAATGGAACTGGTTTCGTCGAATTCCGAGACTGTGCCTCGGGAGGCTATTTTTAAATTCCAATTTAAACGATATATTATTAAAATTGAACATATCACCTTTAATTTAAATTTCAACAATTCTATTATCTTCAGTATTATCATTATAAATTTTATAAGCCTTCAAATTATTTTAAACAGGCTCAGAATCTCAGATTCAGCAAGTTACCCAATTTTAATTATATAATTCAATACTTTAATTATCTAATAAATATTAATATTTGGAATTCAAGCTAAAATTAACCTTTCAAATTAAAAAAATCAATTTATTATTCCATTTTAAATCGTTAAAATTTTTTGAGTCGTCACATTCCTCCCCCCTTAAAAGAATTTCTTCCCCGAAATTACTAGTTAGGAAGAATGGACCAATACCTGTTTACTTTTCCTCCAAACTCACAATTCAACATCCTATCAACTATCTCTTATTAAAGACTCACTATCACCTCAGCCAACTTCCCAAACCTATATAGTTTCCAAACAATATCACTCTCTCAAACATTTAAATTTCAATTTAAAACCAAATTTTGAATTATCAAAATTTTCTCAAAATTTTTCTAACTCTCTAAATTCCCGAAATTTTTTTCCAGCGTCTCCTTTGCGTGGCTAGCTCGGTACTACTACAAAGGCCTCTACGGGCTCCCAAATACCAAAAGAAAATAGAAAGCCAAGTGGCTACATCAAAAACCCAATCCAATTTCATTTAGAAATTAAAATACATACCTTTTTGTCGGGCAATTCACATTTGTCTTTTGGAATCAAATCCAACTTTCTTTTCCCTTTTTAATACCTGCATATCTTGTTTAGCAACCATATTTAATCGTAACTTACAAATCGTTTTATACATTCTCTTATATAGGTTTCCATATCCATTTCTATTCAAACTAGTTTTCCCCACTTCTATACGAATTCAGTTTACTTTAAATTTTGAATGTTGAATTTAATCTTTTATGTATGTCTGATTCATATTAGTTTCATTTACTAGTTTACTTTAATTCCCAATTTGATATTGTTTTGTCTTTAACCAATTTTATTTTATTTTCAAAAAATTTCTAACTCCCAAAATTTTCGGAAAATTTTGACGGAGTCTCCTTTGTACGGAGGAGCTTTTGCAATTTGACAAGAGATATAAATATATATACATCGACCCACCCGGTCGGAAAAAGCAAAAACAGTTCATATTTCCTACTTTTATTGCGTAAGCATACCTTATTTAGCATTTTAAGCATGCGACTTATTTATTTTAGCAATTAGTGCAATCCAAATCCAGCCAAACGGCCTTTAGGTACCTGTACTTACTAAATTTAAATATGTAAGTGCCATATATAGAGAATTTATTAACATTCTACTTACTTTCAATAGCTAAACATATACGTTACTAAACATCAAGCACCAAACACTTCCCATAAACAATTTATATGCTTTAAAGCTAATTCAATTTCCTTTCAACCAATTCATATGTCGTTTCATTTAATTTTTAATGGTTCACAAATCAATTTCTGACATTCCATTGATTTATAATCAAAACAAGCTCATATTCACTTCAAATGATTCAGAATCAAATTTATTTAATCTCTATTATCTCATAGAATTTTAATTTCTTTGGTTTTACGCCAAACGATAATTATTTCATACAAATTTTGACGATATCCACATAATAGGGTATCTATTTTAGTTTATAACTATTTCAAATTAATTTTAACTCATTCTGAATTTAATTTCATTTCATATCTAATTTATTAACCAACTATTTATTTAGCTCGACACATTCCATTCTTGTATACTTCAAGCCATTCCCATATTAAATTAATCCAAGCCTTTTATTTAATGAGTTTCCACTCTTATTCGAAGCCGAGCTTCCATAAATTTTAAACTTAAGTTAATTTATTTTAATTTATTCCAAGATCAACTTAAGTTTACTCCCATTTTATTCTCATTTAATCAACTTCCATTAAATTCAGTTAGCCCATCAATTTTAACTTTTAATTTTAAATTCACCTTCTCACTTTATCAAAATAATATCCAAGCACATACTTAATTCATTTATACTTCAAATTAATATACCACCAAATTTAAGTTCAGTCTGATAATCCAATTCCAATCACAACTTAATTTAGTTTTTTTTTTATTCAATCAGACTTCATCCATTTAATATTTAACTCAATTAACCCATTTTAAAATTTTAATTTACTTACTTAATTCGTTATCGAATTTATTTTATCAATATAAGGTCATTCTCAATTTATTTCTATTCACTTGGGTTTTGTTTTGCAACTCAAACCATTTCTATTATAATCACTTCTCTTATATCCAATTTACTTACAAATTTCATTAAATATTATTCAAATCACCCTTGAATTTTATTTGTAAGTCAACAATCACATTTTCAATCCAACTCTATTTTATTTTCATTTTATAGCATCTTCACTTATTCAATTCATTATCAAATCCAAGTTGAATTCTATTTACAATTCTAATTCACTACCAAATTCCATTATTAATTTACAACCATTTATTTACCCAAGTTAAATTTTATTAACATACACTATTAAATAATTTATTTAGCTGATTGGTTTACTGTCACTTTTAATTTAATATTCGATTTCCTTGAATTACAAAGAATCACCTCATTAAATTTTCCCGAGTTTTAATTTTATAATTTCAATTTAGATTTCCTTTTATTTCCCAAAACTCCATCACTTTTATTTTAAAATTTTAGAAATGCGTTAAAATTCACTTAATGCTATTAATATAGCTCTTTATAAAATACTTCTTATAATCTTGATGTCTCAACCAGTCCATCCTTGTTCTCACAGAAATTCAGTCATATGTTGATCGGGCGTAGGACTGAAAATCTATAAGTACTTGGTAAACCCGTTTCAACACCCAGTGAAAATACTTGAAAAATAATTTTATTAAAAATATTGAATACAGTTTTTGAAAATAGAGGAAATATCTTTAGTGAGGATGCTCTGGAAATCATCACTCCCATCCATGGTCGCAGTTAACCCGATGGTTACGTTGCCATCCCGACAAAATCCATAGATAACTGTAGGCCTCCGCGCCCCAAGATTACACCATGGAACCCACAACAGATCGCAGCTATAACTGGGGTTACGTAGCCATCACAACAAAAACCCATATAACTGTAGGCATCAGCGCCATCGAATTTCGCTGCCAAAAATGAAACTTCTCCACTCCACTTGACCATAGATCGCAGTCTACCGATATTGCTCCTGAGAAGTTCATTTCAAGGGAGCGCCCTTTTCCCCATAGCCATCATCAAAACATTTTATACTATACACATATAGTATCTTCAAATCATACACCTAGTATGATATCATACAAAGCTCATTTATACACAATCGATTATTCCAAAATCGATAATTCTCAAACTAAGCTTTCTAAATTCTCATATTGATTTTACTCAAAAATCAAAAGCCTTTCCAAATCCAAAGGTTCTCTAAACCTTTTCCAAAATCTTCATAAGATCCTTTACATATATATATATATGTATGTATGTATGTATGTATGTATATAAACTTTGGATCAATTCAAACATGTATAAAACCCTTTTATACTTCAATTCTTATCTCAGTTGGGTTTTTAAATCAATAACAGTTTGAACTCCGACCAGTTTATATTTAGAAAATAGCTTGAAAATTTTAAAAATAAATAAATAGTGAAAAATAATAATTATTAGTTTGCAAAATAGCTATAAAATAGGTAACTAACTGTAAAATAGTTAAGAAATAGTTGAATAGTTTCAAAAATTGTAGATAATTGCAAAATAGTTGTAAAATAGAAATTAGTTTGTAAAAGAGTTGAAAAATAGTAATTAGTTTAGAAAACAGTTGAAAAATGGTTAAATAGCCCCAAAAATAATCGTAAAACAAGTATATAAAATAATTTGGCTTTAAGAAAGAAAGGTTGTATATATTTAATAGCTTAGAAAAATAAGTTTGTATCAAAACAATTTATATTGAAAGTAGTCAAGGGCCAACTGTTCACCTTCCCAACAATTCAATTTAAATCTTCATTTAAATTGACCCAATTCCAATTCAAGTAACTCCAAATTCCAATGGACTTGATTAATCCCCAATTCAAGTTGAATAAATCTTGATTCCTTCCCCAATTTAAATCAAATTCTGGTTGATTTTAATCCTGTTTAATTTTAATTATAATTTCATATTATTCCAATCAATTTGAATTATTATCCATTTAACCCATTTCAACTCAAATTATTTCAAAATAATCCAACTTAATTTCCCATTCAAAATTTTAAACTTATACATCTTCAATCACCAATCCACTTAATTCAAAACAAATTCAATTTTGAACTAATTCAATTTAAGTCTTGAATTTAAACTATCTCGAATTATATAAATTCGAGTTAAACTCTCAAAGGTTGGTTTAACCATTTAAACCAAATTAACCTTTGTTAAAAGTTTTTAATCAATTTAATTTCTGAGTTCAATTCTTAAAATTCCATTTAAATCACTTTTATCTATGTATTTCAAGGTTCAATACAATTTTATTTGTTTTCAAAACTTAATTTATTATTCAATTTAATTTTCCAGTTTGAAGCCAGTTCTTAAACAAGTTTATTTTACAATTCAATTATTCAAACTTATTTTAATTTATTTATACAATTCCATTCTCAATTTAAATATTTTTATTTACATTAGGATGATATCATCCAATTTATTTTAAAACGTCCATCCATTTTAAATTTTTAGATCTCAAACCCTTTCGAGATCACACAAATTCCCAATTCAAATCGACCATTTAACTTTCCAAGTTAAATTTCAATTTACTTAATCCAATCAACCATACTAAATTTGAATTCCTACTTCAAACTTCAAAATCCTTTCCCTCTTATAAGTTCAAAAGTTATATCACTTAGGGTTTTTTTTACATCATAATTCAGGGGAAAAAAAATCAAAACTCAACCTCTTATAGTTTATTTCAAATTACCTTTGATATCATGTATATCCATACATATTTATTTCTTGGCCCTCCCAGCCATGTTTTAAAATTGTAAGCCACCTTTGGTTTAAATTCAAATCAAATTTCAAACAATCCATAGTTTGCAACAAGTCTCATTTCCTTTTCATATTATTCTTATTTCTATCATTTTAAGATTAAATTTCAGTTTGAATCCCATTTCAAACTTACATTTATTTAAAGCTTTTAAATAATTTAATTCCTGAATCCTAATTTTAGAATTTCATGTTCAATTAATTAAATTTCGATTTGGTTGTATTTCGTTTTTACTTCATTTAATTCCAATTCTAGACTTCAGTTTGGTTGTATTTATTACTTCTTAATTTTAATTTCAATAATTAACAACCAATCACCTTTATATTTAATAAACAGAAATATTGCTTTATATATCAAAAAAAAATATTTTATATAAAATCATTTAAAATCTTTATATGAAAAAAATAACAAGTACGCGCTCATATATATATATATATATATATATATATATATATATAAACACACACACACACACACTCAACTCATTCTAGAGTACTACAAACTCTATTAAATGAGTAATCCTCACCAGAGCCAAGGTTCTCGCTTAACCTTTCAGCTCTGATACCAAATGTAACGACCCAAAATTTTCTAACCCGAAAATTCCAGATAGTTATGGAGAAGAAGAAAGAGATAGAAGAAGAAGAACAGAAACACCAAACATCTCACAATCGTAGCGGATAAAATATAATAATAAATAATAACAGTTGCAAAAGAATACTATATCCGTCGATTACATTCTAATACATCAGAATTTCACATTATATACAGTCATTGAATATTTACAATTATCATGTCTCAGATTAACAATAATATAAATACAGCGGATATACTCTATACGATATTGCCATCCAGCTCGCCTCCTGAGCTCCAGAACGTACCTACCTGGAAATCTGTAATACTAGGTCTGATCCGAGCATTACACCAAAGTAACACCAGGGTCAGGCTGGAAACCAGCGTGAGTAAACCCATCTAACATGGAATACCAAAGCAAACAACTTATATAATCCCGGGTAACTTATATCAATTTAACCAATTCACAATTTGTTAGAGACAACACTTATTTCAACTATCAATTTCTAAGTACCAAACTTAGATAAATATTCCAGTCTACTTAAATCATTTCAAGCCAGCCTATTGATTTCACAAATCAATATATAAATATTCGAAGTGGTTTCGGGTATTTCCCAAATACCCGACCGCAGTCTCTTCGAAACTCATGTTATCCTAATCCAAGTTATTCAAATTAAAATCACAATATTTCATATTAGATATATCAACTCATTCAAAACATCCAATACCACTCAATCATCCATAAGCAGCTTAATCATATACAATCAATTCAATTGATTTAATTGAAATTTCAAACCTCAATCACTTAGATTCCTTCATTTAACGTTAATTAATTCCAAATCAATTAATTAATCAACTCTTTATTATTCATTTTAATTAATCACACTGGATTAACTATCTTTCAATTGCATTCAAGTAATTATCTCCAATCAATTACACGATGTTAATTATTTTTAACCCAAAATCAATAAGTAATCTTAATTACTTCATAAATTAATTAATAAACTATATTAATTACATTCCCTTAACTATTCATATTAATTAACTTCTCATAAGTCACTTATATTGATTAATTCATCTTAAATTACATCCTTGCTTATATAAATTGTGAATTCCAATTTCATTTCCATTTATCCTAATCCAAATTAATTACATTAATTAAACCCCGATATTAATCACTCTCAAACAACCTCCACATATATTTAATTATCTTTTATTTACTTCATTAAATAAATTAATAATGTCTTAATTAACATTTAACTATTTAATTAATCTCTTGAGTTATTTCACAAAGTAATTATATTTTATTTATTACTTTTAGTAACTACTTATTAAACCGCCCACTGGTTATTCTAATTTCATTAAACTTCATTAATTGATTTAATCCTTAATCAATTAATTCGACCCCTATTTATTTATTTATTTATTTATTTTTTGAATTTAAGTAATTTAAACCCCAATACTTCGATTCAAACAACAATTTACTCGGCAACCGTCCAATAAACCAAAGCCCCCAAATTATCAATTCCCAACACACATCAAATCAATTCAAGCATTCAAACAATCATTGAAATTTGACTATTGAAATTTAATAACAACTCAGCTGAGTGAGATTTACTCACCTTTGCTCCTTAAATTTGCAAATCTGCTTCATCCCCAACTATTTTCTTCACGATATGGACCTTGTATAAACATTAGGTGATTATTAATACTTGAATTAACCGAACAATTTATCTCCCTTAAATATGTTTAATTAACCCAAAATTTTATTTAAACAAATTTCCTTATCTTTTAATAAATAAATTTTAAGTTTCAAAATAAATTTAATAAGTTAATTTCCCAAATATTGTTTAAAATAAACTAGTAAATGAAAATGTGTAATGTGTTTTTATTTTATTTTACTTCCTTTAAAACTACATATATTTTAACACTCAAATTATATCGATTCAATATCAAATTTTATAATAAACTTTTAAATTATTTATAATTCCTATATATTGCTTTCAAATCCTTTCTATATAAAAATCTTTTCTGTACTGGAATATATAACTTGGAAAAATACACTTATCTTAATGTAATTATTATTTTTCTTCGATCTAAAATTAAATAAACTTATAACACTTAGAATCAAATCCTAGATTACCTATATACAAATTTTTCTGTAATTAACTAATTCTACATCGATTTTAAAAAAAAAAATTAGATCAGATTATACCTTCAACTAGTCTCGAATACACCACCAACCCCCTCTTCGCCGCCGCCCTCTCGAAGTACTCCCGAACAACCCATGACCCAAGAAACGCACCCTAGCCCGAAAAGCCCAAGCTCCCCTCGTTCGAAACCCTAGAGTCGCTACCTCTAGCCCAAAACGATAACGCCTCCGCGTGCGTGTACGCGAGATCCCATCGCGTCCAATCGCGGCCAATCGAGATCCAACTTGCGGGTAAAAACTTCAAAACTCTGGTTGAACACTCGGCTTGATTGAGAAAAACCCCCCTCCTCCTTGCGTTCGCACGCGACCCCTATCGTTCTTCATATTATTATTATATTTTTTTATTTTTTTTTTACTGAGGAAATGAATTGGCCACGAATATGATTATTATCTTTTATTTTCAGAATAAAGAGGGAGTACGAGATAAGATATAGCTTGGGAAAGCTTCCCAAATACGCGTGAGTGAATAGAATATAATAAAATATTAGAAATATCCTACGTTGAATAACGCGAAATCCCAAACCCCGAATCCGACGTGCTGACAAGCGTTAATAAGGTTCTACACACATTCCGAACACCATGGAACATGTTTCGAAAGCTAATTTGATCGTATGGGCAAGTTACACAAGAAAACGATCAAATTCCAATTAAATCGATAAAAATAAATTTCTAAGCATTTCGAGCTGCCAGGGTCAACCGACAACTCCGATTGCCACAAAAATTGAAATCCGATAATAACTAACTATTACAGATTCAATGGAATTGGTTTCGTCGAATTCCGAGACTGTGCCTCGGAAGGCTATTTTTAAATTCCAATTTAAACGATATATTATTAAAATTGAACATATCACCTTTAATTTAAATTTCAACAATTCTATTATCTTCGGTATTATCATTATAAATTTTATAAGCCTTCAAATTATTTTAAACAGACTTAGAATCTCAGATTCAGCAAGTTACCCAATTTTAATTATATAATTCAATACTTTAATTATCTAATAAATATTAATATTTGGAATTCAAGCTAATATTAACCTTTCAAATGAAAAAAAAATTAATTTATTATTCCATTTTAAATCGTTAAAATTTTCCGGGTCGTCACATAAACAAACCATGCTTATGATAAATACAACAATATTTCACTTAAATCAAAGTTAGAGATCATAAATTATTTGTTGTTGATTTACAAAAATATAAGAGTGGATTTGGCTCTAAATTGTTCTCTAGTTCAATAGTTTACTAATCACATTTTAATTCTAGTTTAGCTTCATTTTAGTTATAGTCAACAATTTCACTCGACTTTGGTATAATTTGATTGAATAGAAATTTTAAAATCATCAATTCCCTGCGGATCGACCCGTATTTGCCACGTGCTACATTCGTACGCCGTGCGCTTGCGGTTATTTTTATTTCAAAATTCGTTCGACGGTTTTCTAAACCGATAGAATTTTCGTCGTTCGAACAATAGCCACACAATAGTGGAGCAACCCACTGTTCCAATTCGGGGTGGCTCACCAAAAGCTCTTTCGAAAAAGGTTTGAAGCCCTCCTAACATCACAACTTAAACTAGATTAAAAGAATAAGCAAATGATTTGTAAAATGGGTTCATAATATATGCTACCGCAAGTAAACAAGTATTTGGAGCTCCAAAATATTGCTAATAAAAAGTGTATTATCCTAAAGTATTGAATTTGCCTGAGTAAGGTACTTATTGTCTAGTCGTTTAAGAATTTTGTAAATTTGTGCAGTAATATCCTTTGTCATCATGTTGCTATCAACCCAATAACTTGTGAAATTATCCATGAAAGCGTAATAAAGTTTATTAAGAAACGTAATCTAAATCAAGCCTAAATACAAAACATACAGCATGAACAGTGCCATAGTATTGCCCTGTTGATAGTATAAAAACATAAATAACTTGGTCGATATATGTGATAAATAAATACTACTTACAAATTCATTACATTGGCTGTAAAAAATATTGACTCAATAGGCTTACTCGCATTCAGCTATAAACATGGTCACCCTGATAATAGAGAATTATTAATTAGCTATGACGCCCCACCTCGAGACTGAGAAGCACTACCAGAAGCCTTTGCCACATTCAGATTAGCAGAACGAACATCCTTCTTCTTCTTAAGAAGAAAGGACTTGGATCTCTATAAAGGGAATTTCTTCTTGTGTGGGTTCTTTCAAACCTCGGCCTCATCGCTACTATCCTTTTCCTTTTCGACGGTTTCGAGGTGAAACGCCGAATCAACAAGCTCCTCGAATGAGATCTTAAGCTGAAGTATAAGAGATTTCTTCAAATACATCTCAAGTTCAAAATTCACATCTAGACAACAAAATGAAATGCAACAACTAAGTTGTATCATGAAATAACATGGATATGTTAGTAACAGATGCAAGAAACTCATTTTAATCGTATGAAGTAGAACCGGATTATTAACTTGTTGAATAACGTGTTAGGATGTTTTAAAGTAAACATGAGATTATTAGCATGGGGATATGTTAATAAAAATCTAAGCATATTCAAGTGGTCATTTTGATGATAGTAAAGCTCTAGGATAGAAATGCTTTACACAATCCTAGTGGTCCCTGATTTATAGTCTAACAACACATTATTATGTTTTTGTTTGTGCTCTTATAGGACTTCAACTACAGATTGCAAAATTTGAGTAGTAGGTATCTGGAGCCAATAACATCAGTGAACACTGTAGCCAAGAGAGATGCAGGTGGAAAATAGAAAATTATATGATGCAACACACATTTCATATGGCAACATACAATTTTTGTGTGTGTGTAGAGTTTGTATTACTTTGAGACCGATAGCACTAAATAAAACATGTAAAGATGCACATACAGAGTGATCGGACTAGCTAATTTGTTATTTGAACTAATTAGTTAACTTCAAAGGCTATTATGTAGACCAAATAAAGGAAATATATAAAATAAAAAGATACAAATTTAATTTCCAAATAATAAAGAAAAACTTGATTTTTATATGAAGCTAATTTTGACAAAACATATTACCATTCAAAATAATTGCCAAAATATAATGGGGACATCCATTGATGATTGTTTTGATAAAATCTAACTTGTCTTGTTAATATGTTTTGATGCAAAATTGATTACCAGGAACAATAATTATCTACCGATGCAGCATCATCTCACTGTTAGCAGCTACAGCAAATGAACCATGAATATAAAATCCGAAAGAAAGACAAACTAGTACTGAAACTAGTAACGACACTATTACAATTTCAGAACCATGAATATGCAATGAAAATGTGAGTAAACAACAATCAGGAAAAAGGAAATACAAGATAAAGTATTAAAGTCTAATAATTGAAGTGCACTTTTATAGATTACTTAAAGAGAAGAAAAAAAACTTACTAAAGTGATAAACTGTGAATGGCCGATCATTTAATGTATCAAATTGACATATATTTCAGTTAAATGACCAAACTGTTTATCAAACCACGATGTAGGAAAATAAATTATGGACAGCCACAAGAATTCATCAAACCCAAAACGTCATAGATGAAAATATTTTATGTTTAAGTTTTGAATCTGACATTATAAGTACATGCGATGACGTCTGTTGACAATTTATATAGCATTATCCTTGCTATGACATAAATTGGTTGCAGTTTAAACTATCACAAATTATTTATGTATTCAACTAACATACGGAACTTTCAAATCAAATAGTATTCATGTAAAATCAAATACTATTCATGGAAGAGAAGTTTAAATATAGGTTGCAACTCACGTATGCCTTTGAAGCTGCTCCTTACGCTTCATGAAATTTAGGCAAAATTCACCATATGCCTCTGAACCTCCTCCCCCATGCCGAACTCCAACCACCACACTTTGCCTTGCAATTGAAACGAAGACGAGAACGCCCAATTTCATGCGAGTAAAAAACCCTAAAGTAAGTACTCCAATAAAGAACTAAACCCTAATTTGAATTGATTTTAAATTAAAAATGACAATAACAATGGATTCATGTGAAATTGAAGTGAAACTTTTTGTAGAGCGAAATCTAACAACAAATAGAGGGATTGACGAAAACTAGGGAGTAACTACTATAAATTTGGATGACAGTCAAAGTGATAAGGAGTTGCTAAGGGGATTTGGGAGAAAACTATGAATAATGATATGGAGTTGCTAAGCGGATTGGGCCAAAAAAGAAGAAAGATTAAGCGATTGGCTTTTCTTTTAGAGTACCGCCACTTTAGTTTTAGGAGAATTAGTGCGAATGGAGGGAATATGAATAAGTTGCCGCTTTATTTTTAGGGAATACATTTGATAGCACGGAAAAGATAATTAATTGGACCTGATAGCAAAATAACAGCTGGCGGGCACAAAATGCTGTACTAATTTGCAATACAAAGAGTGTGACGTCCTTCCCTTCTCGACCCTCGAAAAGTCGACACAAAATACCCTACGGTATGATATGCCGACGATCAAGTGCTGAAAAAGACAGATTGTTGAGGAAAAAGAAAGAAGGTAGAAGAAAGAAGGAACTAAACAATATCAAAATCTCACAATCGCAGCGGAATAAAATATAATATATAATATCAGATCTTTACACAAAATGAAAAACTAGATCTGTTTTATACAATATATCATCAGAGTATCTCAAACGAACAACAATTACCAGTCTGACAATCTCAAACAATCACAGTAGCAGATATAAACAAGTACGAATAATAGGTCTCGGACTCCAGCTCCTTTCCTGAGCTCCATGACATCCTATCTTGAACATATAATACTCGGTCTGACCCGATGTAATATCCCGGAGTTTATGGCAATATAAATTTAATAATCTGTGTTTAAATTTGAACTGAGTTGATAATTTCTGTAAATAAATTTGAATTGATTCAATAATCTTCTTTAATAAATATTTAATTAAGGGAATTTATCTTTTAATAAGTTAATAAATGTTTTATTTGTTTAAAATATTTTGACTTAAGTTTGAATATTAATTTAGATTAAAATAAAGGTATAAAGATGTTTGTTTTATTTCTTTTTAAAAATATGGATTAATAATTATGATTTGTAAATTAAATATGAGTATTTAAATACAACTTATAAATGAATCATGTATTCATTTAAATAACAAATAAGTTACAATCTCTTTTATAAATTTATTTTAAGTATTATTTTCAAATAATTGATTTGTATATTGTTTTCATTTATAATAATACTTTGTTTTATTCTTTAAAAATTATTTATCTATGTATAACTAAGTATTTATAAACTAATTAACTAAGCTTAATATTTCATTAACTCTAATTATAAATACTAACATTTAAAATGACATGTGTAAATAATTTAAGACACAAGTTAACATGTGTTAAGTATTTAAGCAAGATATTTACAAGTGTTAATAGCTTAAGCCATGTGTCAAAATTTTAGTTTTAATTTTCTTTTAATTTTAATTTAAATCATAAATATTGTTATATAAACTTGCATGTTTCCCATTTCTTTCTTTTTCTCATCTTCATTCCAAACAAAGAGAATTTTTCAGATAAGAATGAGAAACATCCCACTCTAAAAAAACAAATCTGAAAACCCAAAAATCAAATGCATAGCAAACTACATTCTTCAATTCCCTGTTCAAATGCATTCTTCACAATCTGCAAACCATTTTTCATCATGCAACCTGTTCATCATTCAAAAGCCTGAAATTCCAATCTGAAGCATGCATGTCATTCCCTGTAATTCATTTTCAAAATGCAGAGCATTTTCAAATGTTCAAATATGTACATTTTATTTTCTTCAACCTGGAAGCTTGTGCATCAATATGGAAATCAAGCAAGAAGGTCTGCATTTCCACTTTCTTCATTCTGTAACATGTAAAAAAAAGAATCAAATGCATAGCAACCTGCATTTCTCCCTGCAATCTGGAATGTCCACTGCATGCAAGTTTCAAAAGTATCACAGGGGATTTCAAACTGTGCTCTGCATTTTTAAAACGGTGAGTAACTCAATTTTTAAAAATTAATTTAATAGGTAAATTTTGTTTCATGCTTTGAATAAAGAATGAACTTATAATTTGAATTTGCTGTGAACATATATACATATGTATATATTTATGTGTGCATGTTGTTAAATGTTGCATTTCTGTTCTTCAAATTTCAAACTTCTGTTTAATTCTAAAATTCTTTTCTTTTGGTCTGTTTACTGTATAAGTAAGTGATAAAATTCTTTCTTTTCTTATGATCTAGTTGAGGTTATGAATTGTACTTGAATGAATTTGTTTATTTTAAGGTAAAATAAACTTAAAAATTTATACAAGATAAATCAATATTAGTATTGCCTGGGAACAGAAATAACAGAGCAAAAAGTTTGTAAAAATTGAATATTAAACAATGCAAATCAATGTTTCAGAATTTCAATTCAAAACATCTTCCAAAATTATGATTTTTAAGAATAATATTACAATTTTTAATGATTAAGTCAAAGTACAGTTTTAAATTTACTGTATCATACATATTTGATAAGCACAGTTGATGCTTGCAATTGATTTGGTTGAATTTGTTTCTGGGGATAGTGTATCTATCATAGATTATGGGAAATTACTGAATTGGATTGCAATTCATTTTTGAGGTTGTAATTTGGGATTTCCAGTGGTAAAACCTAGTTTTATTGGGTCACTGTTTTTGTTCGAATGTGATCTCCTCGGTTGATCGAGTTCAACCATGTTTTGCGTGTTAGTAGATGGTGGTTTGGGGAAGTCTTCGCCGGAGTATGGAAGGTGATGCTGGTCTGAGATGAGAGGAATTGATGTTGACGGGTTAGGGATTGGAAAGGGGACTGATGTTCCAGGTTTCGGTTTTAAACAAGAATTCAAATTCGAGTTGAATTCTGGGCGATGTGATGATCGTGGTCAGGTGATATGGTGTTTGGCGACTTGTGGAGATCGTCAGTGGTGATCAAGGAGGGCCGGCGTTGCTGTGCATATGCACGGTGGAGTGTTTGTCAGGTGATGTCTGGGTTGGGTTTTGAAACAGAGGGGTTGCTCGAGTAGATCTTCTGTTTGAATCGAAGCATCTCAGGTTTGAACTCGAAGCAGGTTAAGATTTGGCTCGAAGTAAAGCATGGAGAGGATCGAGTATAATTTTTGTTTCAGGTTTTATAAAACAGAAACATGTTTCTGTTTAAGAAATTAAAAGTAAAGTTTAAAGTTAAACTGGAATTTAACTTAGGCTTTAAACCTGAATTTAAATATGAATTCAAAAAGTTTGAATTCTGGTTTTTGTCATAATTTGAGTTTTTAAAATATAAGTATGGTTTAAAAAAACAGAAAACCTGTTTTTATTTTTAGTTTTGAAAGCAGGTTTTAAGATGTAAACTAAAAATTTAAATTAAGCAAACCTGAGTTTGAACCTGATTTAAAATTAGTTTGAATATGGGTTTTTGAATAATTTAAGTTCGAAATTTAATTTGGTTTTTTTTTTTAAAAAACTTTTAGTTAAAAGGGGTATTTGGTTTTGAATTTAAAACTGGAAGTTTAAATTGAGAAATATAAAAATTCAAAGTGAATTTGAATCTATGATTTAAAATCTGGAATTGGGTTTGAATTTCAGTTTTTTTGAAAATAAAATAAGTTTAAATTTAAATTGTTAATTACTTTGGAAAGGTTAAATGATTTGAATTCTTTAAAAAGGATGATGTAAAATGTAAACAAAGCTTTTAAGATTTAGGTTTAAATCTGGAATAAAAGGATTCAAACCATATCTCAGTTTTGAAATTTAAAAGGAAACTTTTTAAATTGAATTTGTTTTGTTTTAAATTGTTTTGAATTTAAATTGAATTGGGATTTAAATTCTTTTAAAAACTTATTTTATAAAGTGTATGTTTCTTTTAACATATGAGATAAAGGTTTTGAATTGTTTTTAAAACCTTGTTGAGTTAAAATTTGTATTCATTTTAAAATCTCAAATTTTAAAATGAAGTTAAAATGGAATTTAAAGTAAATTTAAAAACATTTTGTTTTTAAATGCTTAATTAAGTAAGAAATGTTTATCTAAAAGATAAATAAAATTTAATGATTGGATTCATTAAATTATTAAGATAAAGAGATGGGTAATTAATTATTTAATTAATTAATAATGTGGATGATTAATTAAGTAATTAATAATTTTTAAGTTTAATTAATTAAAGACTAAAGGTTAATTAATTAAGGTTAATTAATCTATAATTAAGGATTGTTAATTAAATTTTAATTAATGATTAAGATTTATTAATCAAGTGATTAAAGATTAATTAAGATTGAAATTAACACTAAATTAATTTATAATTAGAAATTAATCAAGTTGGTAATTAAATATTAATTAATTGATAATTAATAATGATTTGTATAAGTTAACTCTCAATTAAGTAATTAAGAAATGTTATTTAAGGTCATTAACTTAAGATTATTTAACAATTAATCAATGTGATTAAATTTTGATAATTAATTTAATTATTTAATTAATAATAATGAATTGTTTAATTACTTAATGAAAGTAATTAAGGAACTAATTACTTGGTGTAATTAATTTGATTAATGTGATTAGTTTAGATTAATTAAGTTAAATTAATTTAAACATTTGTGGATTGTTTATTTATCACTTTATGTAATTTATGGATCTGTAATTACTTAAGGGTGTAATTAATTAAATAATTACTGAATGTAATTAAAGATATTTATTATAGAAGTAATTTAGATTTAAATTACTTTGAAATTAATCAAGGATTAATTGAGATAATTAATTAAGAATAATTAATTGATGGGATGAGTAATTAAAGTAGTTAATTACTGAATGGTTATTAATCATGGGTGATTAATATATATGGTTTAAATTGAAGATTAATTACTTATGTAATTAATTTATATAGAGATTGATTAAATGTAATCAGAAACCATTTAAATAATTAATCAATGATGTAATTTAGAATAAATTAATTAAGGAATAATCAATAAATGAAGTAATAAATTAATAAAGAATTAATGAAATTAACTTTAGTTAATTAATTAATTAAGTAATTACAAGTTAATTATTTGCAAAGAGTTTAATATAATTAACTTATGTAATTACTATTAAAGGCTAATTACTTATTGTAATTAGGGAATTAGTAATCAGTAATGATTAATTGGAATGAATAATGAGATGATGATTTATAAATTGATTTGTAATCAATTGATGGTTAAGTTAAGTAGGATTTTAATGATAAAGTAATTAATTTAGTTCATTTTAAATTAATTAGAAAATAATTATAGAAGGTGTGATCATTAGATCATAGCTTATGTTTGATGATTGATATTAATTGTCTGGTATTGTTTGTAATCTCAGTATGAGATAAGTAGTGTTATGTGGTATGGATGCATTGGTTGCTTTTGGATGATAATATGGATTATCTTATTATGATATGAATTATCTGTTGATAATGATAATGTTGATTATCTAGTGTATTGTGAATTATCTATCTGTGTGTATATAGATAATGAATTGAATTGTTTTAAACCTTTAAAACAACTTGGACCTAAAAGACACGCTTTGGATTTCGATGAGACCGGGATCGGGTTTCCATATTTGGATATCCGAAAACCACATCGATTCCAAATAATGTTAGGTCGTGAATCCAAATGGAGCTTTGTGAAGACTTGAGGTGTAAGGACTATACGTCAATATAACTATGTGGGTGATTCCGTAATGAGTTAATGGAATAGTACTTACAGGTTCGAGATGGTGATTCAGAGTGCAAGGGTTATCGTCGTTAACTCTGAGGGTGATTCCAAAATGAGTGTAACGTGATAATGCCTTCGGTTTCGTTCGAACCCGGAATGAACTTGTATGGATTGAATGCTCTCAGAACATCGTCAGGTGGACGATGAGCATTCTAAGTGGTATGTCCTATTAAGATAATTGGAGCCTCAAGCCTCATCAACCGGGAATGGCTAAAACATGGGAGGTGCAGCAAGGCTTCGTGGGCAGCTCCCACTTGAGAGCAAGATTTACCCCTGTCTAGATGTCCCATATTTCGGCTTAGTGGTGCGGTTGTTGATCACAACTGCGGGGTGGTCTTGTTCGGAACTGTTCAGTAAGGAATGATTCCGGCTTTGTGTTGCAGGGGAGCGGGCGTACTCCTCGGTACGGTGATCTAGCCCACATACTGTGACGGGCGGTACCCCAGTAGCCCAGCCATTGTATGGAGTCCAAAATCCAATAAGTGCCAACGGTTTTGATTGTATTACCCACTTTTGTGGCTAGTAGCTGTAATTTAATGAATGTAACAATTTCGGCTATTTCTTATTTACTTGAAAACCCTAGACACTATTATAATATCATCGGATTTCCTATCAAATGTTTTGGTTAGCGTAAGGTAAAAACTTTTCCATGTTTATGTGTGGGAAGTCTTACGTGATACCTTTTCTTTTCAAAGGTTTTTCAAAGTTAAGCAACTTTAACCTGTTACTCACACCAGACCCATGTCTGACCCAGAGTTATTTCGGTTTTCTTTAACTCTTGGGTACTCAAATTTTTACGAGTAGCCAAGGGAATTCAGGTTAGGATTCAGGTTAGCTTTGACGAATTGTGGAGGAGCAATGGAGCAGGAAGCTTCTGCGTATAGTTATATAGTTTTCCGCTATGTTGGTATCTCTGAGTGTCTTCTGTGTGTATTGAGTTGTAATAACTAGACAGATGTTTATAACTGTCTAGTATGTGTTGTATTGTCTGTGTAACTCTGATATTTGATGTATACTATGTAATACTTATGTTATTAATATAATTTATTCGTTCCGCTATTGAGATTCCTGTGTTGTTTCTTCTTTCTCTTCTTTCTTTTCTCTTTTCTATCCCTTTGTTTCTTAACGATGATACGAATTTTTGTGGAGAAAAAGTCTGGTCATCCCAGTTGGTATCAGAGTGCTAGGTTGAGTGAATACCTAGTCTCTGGAGTGGTGTCTATCTTGAGAGAGCGTATTTGTATTTTTAATTATATAAATATTTATGTTTCTACCTATTTGTTGGGTTACCTGTTCAGGTTTTCCAATATAAGTTATAAAGGTAGATGAGGTAGAAGTGTGTGTAACACGACTACCATTGGTTGGAGTTTGATGGATGAGGTTGGAAGTGTATTTGTCGAGACTGTAGACCTAATACCGTCTCGAGTGAGTTCTGTAGTGATGAAGAACTTCATCGATCTCTGAAGGAAACCCGTAAAGGTTCGGAGTTCATCTTTGAAGTGCAGAATTGAGTTTTGATCTGTCGATAAGGCTGAAGCAAGTGAGTGATGGTATCTTGATATCTCAGGAAGTAGTAATTGCGTGATGAGATGCAGTGACCATGAATGTTCCCGAAGATGTTTCTTTGGAACAAGAGTAAGGAGGTGAGTCTGCTTGGTGATGTAGCTGGGTCCCGCTGGTTGTTTCTGTTGCTTTGAGATCGGAGTTTCTCGAAGAGCTTTGGATTGAGAATTCTTTGGCATTGGTGTTAGCAGTGCAGCTCAAAGTATTCTGTGATTGGCAGGAAGTCTTCTGGCTGGGTAGTTTCTCTGAAGTGGAGTTCAGAAGCAGCTGAGTGGACTCGTTTCTCTGGTAAGTTGGCTAGGCCAGCAAAAGCTGTTCTGTTTGGTTGAGAGAGAGAGCATTTTCTTTGGATATTAGGTTGAGTTGATCGCAAAAGTGACTTGCAATAGTGTTCTTTTTGATTGTTGGAGTTGTCTGGATGTCTTTAAGGAAGTCAGAGTTTGTTTGCAGTCTGGAGATTGAGTTTCCTTTCCAGGAATGGAACAGGTGGTTCAGTTAGTAAATGGATGGTTCCTTAAGATAGAAGTTGGTGAAGCAACTCAGGTTTCGGAGAAACATCTGAGTTTTCTTTATGGATATGTGGAACCATATTTCTGCGCTGGGTTGTCTAGTCTGTGCTTGTGTCCTTCGTCGGCATTTTCTTATCTACTTCGGATCAGAGTTGTGCAGCGGAAGCAGTATGGAAGTGTTTCTGGTTATCTTTTCCGGATAAGGAGAAGTAAGTATAGTCTTTTGCTGGTTATGGAATAGAGTTGTGTTCTTAGTTTTGGTTGATCTTGAGGAGATCATTGGGTTGGGTTGTTTTTGGTTTTGATTGTTTCTAGAAAAATCAGCAAGGGTTGAGCTGATCAGTTTGCATGTTGACAGCCAGGATTGTCTGAAGAATTTTGTGGATATGAGACGGAGAAATTTGGAATTTGAAGTTGGAGACTTCATTGTTGTTGGAGTTTTCTCCGATCCAAAAGAGCTATAAGATTGGGTAAGACTGGGTAAGTCAGCTCCGAGATGTATTTGGATCTTTTCTGTGTTCTTGTGAGGATTGGTGTTTGATTTTCAAGGTTGAATTGTCAGTATGGATAACTGAGATTCGATGTGTTTCACGTATCTCTGAGGGGATACGTGTATGATCTATCCTTGGTTGTGGAACCAGCAGTTCAGGAGGTTTGATTGTTGAGTCAGACTCGTCTGTAGTCTGATATTATGTTTAGAGTTGTTTATAGGAACTCTATAGCTTAGTAGTCTTTGATTGTTTGAATTCTATAGAGCGAGTTTCCCGATATATATATATATATATATATATATATATATATATATATATATATATATATATATATATATACCGGGGAAACTCGTGAAAGTTATATCCAAAATTTTCTGGATAGTTAGATTTGTTCCGATTGTGTGAATTGGTTGCATTGGTTGTTAGCATATGATTAACATATGTTGTTTTTAAAATAAAATCTATTAATGAGATTATTAAATTACCTTTTTTTTTAAATCTCGGGGATGAAATTCTTTTAAGGGGGGAGGATTGTAATATCCCGGAGTTTATGGCAATATAAATTTAATAATCTGTGTTTAAATTTGAATTGATTTGATAATTTCTGTAAATAAATTTTAATTGATTCAATAATCTTCTTTAATAAATATTTAATTAAGGGAATTTATCTTTTAATAAGTTAATAAATGTTTTATTTGTTTAAAATATTTTGACTTAAGTTTAAATATTAATTTAGATTAAAATAAAGGTACAATGATGTTTGTTTTATTTCTTTTTAAAAATATGGATTAATAATTATGATTTGTAAATTAAATATGAGTATTTAAATACAACTTATAAATGAATCATGTATTCATTTAAATAACAAAAAAGTTACAATCTCTTTTATAAATTTATTTTAAGTATTATTTTCAAATAATTGATTTGTATATTGTTTTCATTTATAATAATACTTTGTTTTATTCTTTAAAAATTATTTATCTATATGTAAGTAAGTATTTATAAACTAATTAACTAAGCTTAATATTTCATTAACTCTAATTATAAATACTAACATTTAAAATGACATGTGTAAATAATTTAAGACACAAGTTAACATGTGTTAAGTATTTAAGCAAGATATTTACAAGTGTTAATAGCTTAAGCCATGTGTGAAAATTTTAGTTTTAATTTTCTTTTAATTTTAATTTTAATCATAAATATTGTTATATAAACTTGCATGTTTCCCATTTCTTTCTTTTTCTCATCTCCATTCCAAACAAAGAGAATTTTCAGATAAGAATGAGAAACACCCCACTCTAAAAAAAACAAATCTGAAAACCCAAAAATCAAATGCATAGCAAACTACATTCTTCAATTCCCTGTTCAAATGCATTTTTCACAATCTGCAAACCATTTTCCATCATGCAACCTGTTCATCATTCAAAAGCCTGAAATTCCAATCTGAAGCATGCATGTCATTCCCTATAATTCATTTTCAAAATGCACAACATTTTCAAATGTTAAAATTTGTACATTTTATTTTCTTCAAACTGGAAGCTTATGCATCAATCTGGAAATCAAGCAAGAAGGTCTGCATTTCCACTTTCTTCATTCTGTAACATGTAAAAAAAAAAAAGAATCAAATGCATAGCAACCTGCATTTCTCCCTGCAATCTGGAATGGCCACTGCATGCAAGTTTCAAAAGTATCACAGGGGATTTCAAACTGTGCTCTGCATTTTTAAAACGGTGAGTAACTAAATTTTTAAAAATTAATTTGATAGGTAAAGGTTGTTTCATGCTTTGAATAAAGAATGAACTTATAATTTGAATTTGCTGTGAACATATATACATATGTATATATTTATGTGTGCATGTTGTTAAATGTTGCATTTCTGTTCTTCAAATTTCAAACTTCTGTTTAATTCTAAAATTCTTTTCTTTTGGTCTGTTTACTGTATAAGTATGTGATAAAATTCTTTCTTTTCTTATGATCTGCTTGAGGTTATGAATTGTAATTGAATGAATTTGTTTATTTTAAGGTAAAATAAACTTAAAAATTTATACAAGATAAATCAATATTAGTATTTCCTGGGAAAAGAAATAACAGAGCAAAAAGTTTGTAAAAATTGAATATTAAACAATGCAAATCAATGTTTCAGAATTTCAATTCAAAACATCTTCCAAAATTATGATTTTTAAAAATAATATTGCAATTTTTAATGATTAAATCAAAGTATAGTTTTAAATTTACTGTGTCATACATATTTGATAAGCACAGTTGATGCTTGCAATTGATTTGGTTGAATTTGTTTCTGGAGTTAGTGTATCTATCATAGATTATGGGAAATTACTGAATTGGATTGCAATTCATTTTTGAGGTTGTAATTTGGGATTTCCAGTGGTAAAACCTAGTTTTATTGGGTCACTGTTTTTGTTCGAATGTGATCTCCTCGGTTGATCGAGTTCAACCATGTTTTGCGTGTTGGTAGATGGTGGTTTGGGGAAGTCTTCGCCGGAGTATGGAAGGTGATGGTGGTCGGAGATGAGAGGAATTGATGTTGACGGGTTAGGGATTGGAAAGGGGACTGATGTTCTAGGTTTCGGTTTTAAACATGAATTCAAATTCGAGTTGAATTTCGGGCGATGTGATGATCGTGGTCAGGTGATATGGTGTTTGGCGACTTGTGGAGATCGTCAGTGGTGATCAAGAAGGGTCGGCGTCGCTGTGCATATGCACGGTGGAGTGTTTGTCAGGTGATGTCTAGGTTGGGTTTTGAAACAAAGGGGTTGCTCGAGTAGATCTTCTGTTTGACTCGAAGCAACTCAGGTTTGAACTCGAAGCAGGTTAAGATTTTGCTCGAAGTAAAGTATGGGGAGGATCGAGTATAATTTTTGTTTCAGGTTTTATAAAACAGAAACCTGTTTCTGTTTTAAGAAATTAAAAGTAAAGTTTAAATTTAAACTGGAATTTAACTTAGGCTTTAAACCTGAATTTAAATATGAATTCAAGAAGTTTGAATTCTGGTTTTTGTAATAATTTGAGTTTTTAAATGTAAGTATGGTTTAAAAAAAACAAAAAAACTGTTTTTGTTTTTAGTTTTAAAAGCAGGTTTTAAAATGTAAACTAAAAAATTAAATTAAGTAAACCTGAGTTTGAACCTGTTTTAAAATTAGTTTGAATTTGAGTTTTTGAATAACTTAAGTTTGGGTTTTAAAAAAAAATTTTTAGTTAAAAGGGGTATTTGGTTTTGAATTTAAAACTGGAAGTTTAAATTGAGAAATATAAAAATTTAAAGTGAATTTGAATCTAAGATTTAAAATCTGGAATTGGGTTTGAATTTCAGTTTTTTTGAAAATAAAATAAGTTTAAATTTAATTTGTTAATTACTTTGGAAAGGTTAAATGATTTGAATTCTTTAAAAAGGATGATGTAAAATGTAAACAAAGCTTTTAAGATTTAGGTTTAAATCTGGAATAAAAGGATTCAAACCATATCTCAGTTTTGAAATTTAAAAGGAAATTTTTTAAATTGAATTTGTTTTGTTTTAAATTATTTTGAATTTAAATTGAATTGGGATTTAAATTCTTTTAAAAACTTATTTTATAAAGTGTATGTTTCTTTTAACATTTGAGATAAAGGTTTTGAATTGTTTTTAAAACCTTGTTGAGTTAAAATTTGTATTGATTTTAAAATCTCAAATTTTAAAATGAAGTTAAAATGGAATTTAAAGTAAATTTAAAAACATTTTGTTTTTAAATGCTTAATTAAGTAAGAAATGTTTATCTAAAAGATAAATAAAATTTAATTATTGGATTCATTAAATTATTAAGATAAAGAGACGGGTAATTAATTATTTAATTAATTAATAATTTTTAAGTTTGATTAATTAAAGACTAAAGGTTAATTAATCTATAATTAAGGATTGTTAATCAAAATTTTATTTAATGATTAAGATTTATTAATCAAGTGATTAAGGATTAATTAAGATTGAAATTAACACTAAATTAATTTTAGAAATTAATTAAGTTGGTAATTAAATATTAATTAATTGATAATCAATAATGATTTGTATAAGTTAACTCTTAATTAAGTAATTAAGAAATGTTAATGAAGGTCATTAACTTAAGATTATTTAACAATTAATTAATGTGATTAATTTTTGATAATTAATTTAATTAATTAATAATAATCAAATTTTTAATTACTTAATGAAAGTAATTAAGGAACTAATTACTTGGTGTAATTAATTTGATTAATGTGATTAGTTTAGATTAATTAAGTTAAATTAATTTAAACATTTGTGGATTGTTTGATTATCACTTTATGTAATTTATGGACCTGTAATTACTTAAGGGTGTAATTAATTAAATAATTACTGAATGTAATTAAAGATATTTATTATAGAATTAATTTAGATTTAAATTACTTTGAAATTAATCAAGGATTAATTGAGATAATTAATTAAGAATAATTAATTGATGGAATGAGTAATTAAAGTAGTTAATTACTGAATGGTTATTAATCATGGGTGATTAATATATATGGTTTAAATTGAAGATTAATTACTTATGTAATTAATTTGTATAGAGATTGATTAAATGTAATCAGAAACCATTTAATTAATTAATTAATGATGTAATTTAGAATAAATTAATTAAGGAATAATCAATAAATGAAGTAATAAATTAATAAAGAATTAATGAAACTAACTTTAGTTAATTAATTAATTAAGTAATTACAAGTTAATTATTTGCAAAGAGTTTAATATAATTAACTTATGTAATTACTATTAAAGGCTAATTACTTATTGTAATTAGGGAATTATTAATCAGTAATGATTAATTGGAATGAATAATGAGATGATGATTTATAAATTGATTTGTAATCAATTGATGGTTAAGTTAAGTAGGATTTTAATGATGAAGTAATTAATTTAATTCATTTTAAATTAATTAGAAATTAATTATAGAAGGTGTGATCATTAGATCATTGCTTATGTTTGATGATTGATATTAATTGCCTGGTATGGTTTGTAATCTCAGTATGAGATGAGTAGTGTTATGTGGTATGGATGCATTGGTTGCTTTTGGATGATAATATGGATTATCTGATTATGATATGAATTATCTATTGATAACGATAATGTTGACTATCTAGTGTATTGTGAATTATCTATCTGCGTGTATATAGATAATGAATTGAATTGTTTTAAACCTTTAAAACAACTTGGACCTAAAAGACGCGTTTTGGATTTCGATGAGACTGGGATTGGGTTTCCATATTTGGATATTCGAAAACCACATCGATTCCAAATAACGTTAGGTCGTGAATCCAAATGGAGCTTTGTGAAGACTCGAGGTGTAAGGACTATACGTCAATATAACTCTGTGGGTGATTCCGTAATGAGTTGACGGAATAGTACTTACAGGTTCGATATGGTGATTCAGAGTGCAAGGGTTATCGTCGTTAACTCTGAGGGTGATTCCAAAATGAGTGTAACGAGATAATGCCTTCCGTTTCGTTCGAACCCGCAACGAACTTGTATGGATTGAATGCTTTCAGAACATCGTCAGGTGGATGATGAGCATTCTAAGTGTTATGTCCTATTAAGGTAATCGTAGCCTCAAGCCTCATCAACCGGGAATGGCTAAAATAAGGGAGGTGCAGCAAGGCTTCGTGGGTAGCTCCCACTTGAGAGCGAGATTTACCCCTGTCAAGATGTCCCTTATTTCGGCTTAGCGGTGCGGTTGCTGATCACAACTGCGGAGTGGTCTTGTTCGGAACTGTTCAGTATGGAATGATTCCGGCTTTGTGTTGTAGGGGAGCGGGCGTACTCCTCGGTACGATGATCTAGGCCACGTACTGTGACGGGCGGTACCCCAGTAGCCTAGCCATTGTATGGAATCCAAAATCCAATAAGTGCCAACGGTTTTGATTGTACTACCCACTTTTGTGGCTAGTAGCTAGAATTTAATGAATTTAACAATTTCGGCTATTTCTTATTTACTTGAAAACCCTAGACACTATTATAATATCATCTGATTTCCTATCAAATGTTTTGGTTAGCGTAAGGTAAAAACTTTTCCATGTTTATGTGTGGGAAGTCTTACGTGATACCTTTTCTTTTCAAAGGTTTTTCAAAGTTAAGAAACTTTAACCTGTTACTCACACCAGACCCATGTCTGACCCGGAGTTATTTCTGTTTTCTTTAACTCTTAGGTACTCAAATTTTTACTAGTAGCCAAGGGAATTCAGGATAGGATTCAGGTTAGCTTTGACGAATTGTGGAGGAGCAATGGAGCAGGACGCTTCTGCGTATAGTTATATAGTTTTCCGTTGTATTGGTATCTCTGAGCGTCTTCTGTGTGTATTGAGTTGTAATAACTAGACATGTGTTTATAACTGTCTAGTATGTGTTGTATTGTCTGTGTAACTCTGATATTTGATGTATACTATGTAATACTTATGTTATTAATATAATTTTTTTGTTCCGTTGTTGAGATTCCTGTGTTGTTTCTTCTTTCTCTTTTTTCTTTTTTCTTTTCTATCTCTTTCTTTCTTAAGGATGATATGACTTTTTGTGGAGAAAAAGTCTGGTCGTCTCACCCGAGCATTACAATGAAATAACACCCGAGTTAATATGGAATACCAGCTGATAAAAATACACCCAAATTGATTATTAAAGTTTCAAAAATCCTTTTGAAAACAAAAGTATCTCGTAAAACCATGCTATAAATAAACATGTCCGGTTTTTACCTTACGATAGCTAGAACACTTTTTATAAAAATCCTCTGATATTATAATAGGGTCTACGTACAAATACTTATATAAAATTGCCGAAATTGTTACATTCATTAAATTCCAGCTACTAGCCACAATCCTGGGTAATACAAACAAAACTCGCAAATGGCGCGTATGGAGAATGGATTTTCAACTAATGACTAGGCACTGGGGTACCACATGTCACAGTACCTAGCCTAGATCAGTGTACCGAGGACCACTCCAGATCCCCTGCAATACAAGGCCGGGACAACCCCTTACTGGATAATCTCGAGTAAGATCACCTTACAGTTGGGATCAGCAACTGTACCACTAAGCTGAATTAATAGGGACATCTGGACAGCGATGACCTCACCCAGAAATGGGTGCTACCCACCTAGCCTTGCTGCATAACCCCTGATTTTCAGTCATTCTCAGTTGATGAGGCTTGAGTCTAAGTGTTACCTCATAGAACGTTTCACTTAGAATGCCCATCGCCCACCTGACGATGTTCCCAAAGCATTCATCCATACAAGTCCGTCCCGGGTTCGAACGGAACCGAAGACACTACTCCTACTACATCCATTTTGGAAATATCCTCAGGATTAATAGCGACTAGCCCTTGCACTTCACTGCTCCATCTTTGACTCCGAACTCGTTTTTCCCACAAAAACGTACAAACCGAATCGAAGTGGTTTTCGCGAAATAAATCCCGATCTCGATCTCTTCAAAACGATCAACGCATTGTCCAATATTGATAGTCGGTGATTTAACTATCAATTAACATCCATAAGCATCCATCACACAATAAATAATTTCCCACATTATTTATTTTACTCTAAAATACCTTTGCAACATATAATTCCATTTTCAAATCCTTTTGAAACAGTTTTCAAACCCAACTCTTCTCATGGAGGAATTTCCTAAATCTTTACTTCCGCTGGAAACATCCAAGTACCAATATTTAGATTTAAAATAATTTAAATTCTTTATTCTTGGAAATACATTAAAACATTTATATTAAAACTACTTACATACTTAATTTAATATATATATATATATATATATATATATATATCTTTAAAAATATTTCGAATAAAACTGTTTTATAAAATATAAACTATTTTCTTCAAATAAAGTTAAGTCATATTAAATTTTAAAATAAAGCTAAGAAACCCTATATAAGTTTTCAAATAAAACTTTAACTAATTATCTTTAAAATAAACCATTTTTATAAAGTATAAATATTAATAATATTCTTTAAAACATAATACTAACTACCCTTTTAAAATAATTACTTCTAAAATACTTTGATAAATGTTCACTTTTAAAAATCCTTGCACCTAAATAATTTCTTGAAACCATTCTTTAATACAACTTCAAACTTCTAACTTTTTCAAAAAATCTGCTTTAAAAATGTACTTGGCTATTCAGGGAAATACACTTCCATTTTAGGATAACCCAAAGAATTCTTTTATCAATCCAACACGATTTCCCAATTCAATTTTACGTTTATCCCGTAAATTCCTTTCCATACTAAAAAAATAAACTCCTTTTATTTTTAAACCCATTGCTATTTCCTAGAAATCCCTTTCAAAACATATGTTTAAAATATTTGAAAAGCTTCTAGAAATTTCTTCATTGAAAATAATACTTAAGGAAATATATAGAGGTTTTCCATGTAATTTAAGTCAAAATTAACTTTTAAAATAAAGTTATTAAATCAAATATTTATATTGTAATTTCCTTCTGAAAACTTAATACTACTTTACTTTAAAAATAATTAAATACCATAATTACTTAATCAAATATTTGCTTTCACTTAAAAACAATTAAAAATAATAATAATTTTTCTCTAAAATATTTTAAAACAACTTTACAAAACTTTCCAGTTTATACTTCGAAAATCTTTCCTTAAAACATGCTTAGTTTTCAGAAAAGCATACACATCGCATCCTTTAAAAATAAATCTCGCTATTAATTTTAAAAAAATTCACATTTCCTTTATAACTCACAATTTCCAACACTTCAAATTTTCAACCCATTTCTTGAATTAAATTCCTTTTAAATTCTTTACATAAGAATTCCTATTATTTCCTTCTAAACCCATTTTATTTTATTTATATTTAAATTCCCAGATTGTATTCACCCAATTATGGCACAACACAATTTAATTTTCAATTTAATCTATTCCAGTATATAAATAAAACACAGCATAACAAGATCTAAAACAATTTATCATAGGATATCAATGAGATATGTCACAGAATATAAATAAAAGTTCTGTTTGTGGGGAATCCAGTTGGATCCCTCCAACCTGTTTCCCTACATCCACAGATATTAGCACAACCAATAAAATCGATTCAATTTGATAATAATTATCATATTCAGCTAAACAACCAATCAAACATTTAAATATTAGCTATTTAAATTACTGGTATCCAGATGTGAGTGAGATTAACTCACCTTGGGTTTTCGATGAGCGTTCAAATTTAAATTAAATCGAACGGTGTTCGATTTAACCTAAAAAATTTTACTTTCTCAGAATGATCCCAGAATTTCTCCACTACGTAGTACTCGTCTCTGCGATTTCGGCATCGCCAGTTTCGTCGAAATCTGATAACGTATGCATAAGATATGAATTTATAAAGGTTTTTAATAAAAATTTTAAACTATTTCTTCCTTTCTTTTTTTTTAAAAAAATCATCGGCCCGCTTCTTCCTCTTCCCAGCGCAAACAAAATCACACACGCGAACCCATTGTCGCCACTAGGGTTTCAAACTGCACCATCTTCACTCGCCCATACGACGATCCATCACCTCCACGTCGAAGCTCCACACGGCGCGCGAACCTGGCCAGAAAATGAGCAAGCTCGGTCAACCCCATCCCTAGAGAATCATGCACGAACGGGAAACAAAGGGGCTCGATAACTCCTTCCACGCGATGCTAAAACCCATCACCACCGTTGAATTTGAAGCTCCCGACGAGCTCTTCGATCTTCCAGTTGGAAGTTTTCGAAATTATCGCGTGGATTGATCGAAAATTGAAGATGAAAGTTGATGTTTTTCGGCCATTAAAAATGTTAGATGATGGCCCGTGAAAAACAAGGGTTAGGGTTGGCTTATATGTGAATATATGTACGTGTATAAATATTATTTTTAATATTAAATCCATTTTAAAGCAACTTTTTCACACGATCTCCAAATGACACGTGCCGACAGGCGTTTCTAAGGTTATACCCAAGTCCTGAACACAATGGAACGTGTTTCGGAGGCTAATTCGATAATATGCGCGAGTTAGGGAAATAAACGGTCAATTTTAAACTAAATCGATTTAAATAGTTACTATGCGTTTTGAGCTACCAAGGTCAAACGACAACTCCGATTGCCACGAAAATTGAAATCCGATAATACTAACTATTATCGATCTAATGGAACTGGTTTCGTCGAATTCCGAGACTGTGCCCTGGAAGGCTATTTTAACTCGTCGATTATTTCGAGCGATTTTCCAAATCGTCGAAATCATTTAAAATTTCAGTTTTAAAATTTTATCAACTCTATTATAAATCGTATAGAATTTATATTCACATTAGAAATCATTCTGATTCATTTTAAACCAAAATCTGATTATTTACATTATTATAGTATTAAATTCCATTATTAAATTAATATAAAATTCCAAATTTAACCTATCGACTTTTAATTCTATCCAACGGTCCAATATTGAAATTCAAATCCAGATAGACTTAAAATAATTTTTAGAATATATTTTTATATCTATTTACACCCAAAATCACCAATTATCCCAATTGTAGTATTAAATTATTATTATTCACATTTCAATTAAATTCTCGTATTTGAAATTTAACTAATTTGTTAATTTAACCAAAATCCTTTTATTTCAAAATCAAATTATAATACATATCAACATTTAAAATGAATTAAATGTTCAAATCTAGCGACCTAAAATTCCGGGTCGTTATATTCCTCCCCCCTATAAAAATTTCGTCCCCGAAATTTGCTTAAGGTAGAAAGAATGCTCCAAATCCAATAGCAAAACCCACTTAGTGAAAATCTCAATTTCGCTTTGCCTAAACTTTTTAGTTTCAAATCCAAACTGCTAGTTTCGATTCCTATTCCAAAATCCTTTTATTTTAATTGTTATTTGAAATCAATTTGTCATTAACGAAATGTTTCAAAATTTTCAAAAATTTTCTTGCTCCCAAAATTTTCGAAATTTTTTGGCAGAGTCTCCCTTGTATGGAGGAGCTTTTGCAATATCACAATAGATATAAATATATATATACATCGACCCACACGAATGGAAAACCAAAAACTGTTCATATTTCCTATTTTTATTGCGCAGACGTACCTTTTATTAGAAATTTAAAAGCAAGCGGCTAAATAATATTGCATATACTCGCTACAACTCTATCTACTGCCTTCCATACCTGTACTTACTTAAACAAACACATCAGTTTTCAATAATATGAGAATTTACTAACATTCTATTCATTAAACTAGCCAAACACATCAATTTCATAGTTTAAACAAATAAACTTCATAATTTGACATGTTAACCATATTTTATCAGCAATCCAAAGATTTCAATCACCATTTTAATTTCTTGACAAATCCAAACTTCATTTTTAACCTCCTCAAATGATTTAAATTCAAGTTTACTTTTTACAATTCATATTTACTATAACCAATTCACTCTCTCTTCAATATGATTAATATATGCTTTACTTGCAACAATTTATTCCAATCCAATTCCAAATTGATTCACAATCAAATCCTTATTTGCAGTTTTATACCTTTGCATTTCTTTTATGACCTACTTTCATTTTTATGCAAAACCACTTAATTATATTACACTTATTCCAATTGAGTCAAAACCAACTTTATTTGCTTCTTCAAATCAATCCACTTCCGTTTACAACAATCTACTCATTTCTATGCAAATTTAAAGTTATCCATGCAAATAACCATCACTTAAGCTTATAACCATTTAAAATTAATTCTAACTTAGATTTATATTAATATCATCCCATTCTGTATTTTTTTACAACCCATACATCCTTATTTCATCTCAATAATTAATTAAAATTATTTTCACTTGCCTTCAATTTTATTATCTAAACAAATTTCATTCATGACCCCTTATAAAGCTCGACCACAATTATTTTCCCATTTGCTTAAGTTCGTTCAATTTCACAATATTTCTATTTCTTCTTATATCAATTTTATTTTAATTTGATTTGATTTTTATCCAATCAAATTCCAATCCCTTTACAAATTTTAACTCAATTTGTTTACTTATTCAATCCATTTTAAATTTATTCACCTTCACAATTCATTTCTGAATTTATTTTATGAATAATGAGGCCACTTCAAATCCTTTCACTCATTTGAATTTATTTACAATTCAAACCATCACAATTATAATCCAATTCCATTATTCATTCACACCTTCAACTTTTTATTGCCAAAATTAAATCCCATACCAGAACTAGGTTTTTTTCTTTTCAAAATTTTCTTAACAAACTACCAAAATTTCATCCATGCCAATACAAATTCCATTTAATTTAGTTTACACTAAATTCATCTTCATCCTACTCTTTTAAATTTAGTTGAGCTAGAATTTTATTCATACAATATCCTTTCAACTTAATTAAACTTTCTTTCAACTCAATGCAAATTTAACTCAATTTATCTTAGTCTAAGTTAAATTCAATCCAATCCAATTTTAATTCTCTATTCAATTTAAATTTTTAGTCTCTAATATATAAGTTCAAAAACTTATTCATTAACCTAAGTCTATTCACCTTTTATATCTCACTTTACCTTATCTTCCTTTACATTTCATTTAGAATTAAGTTTGAATTCATCATATCATTCAACTATTTCCCATTTGTGATTATAATTCCATTTTACTTGGGTTTACAATCTGATTTTCCATTCTTAAGTTTACCAACTTATTTATTTAAAAGCTTATATTGCTCATTTTAATCCATTTACATCTTATAATCACAATTCCAAATTTGATATATATGTATCATTGAATTCTTAAGGATACAAATTTTCTTTCAATTTAGTTCTTTGCACAATTTTAAATCCACAATTTTAGATTATAAGTATAACACTTAATAGCTTATGGGTACAATTCATTACACGATGGCCCATAATTACAAAGTCATTTTACATTTCAATTTAATCCAAATTAATTTTATTTTAAGTCCAATTTATTTAACTTATCCCAAGTTAAATTCAAATTTTCAATTCACTTCCATACACTCAAATTAAATTTTAATTTCAGGATTAAAATTTTCATTTCTTTCCTATTAATATCAACTTCACTTAATAAGTTCAATAGTTAATTCATTTTAACTTTACACATTATTTAAATAGAATTTACAGGAATTCAATTACCCAGTTTTATTCCAAAACCATTTTGAAATAATAATTAACTCATACTTATTTGGTATATCAAATCAAATCTCTGGATTCCAAATAACTTGTTTATACCAAAACAAATTTCCTCCTTGAAATTTCTAAAACACCTTGTATATCAAACAAATCTAAACAGATATCATACCCAATTACTATAGAAGCAATCCATCACTTTAGAAACTCGAAAATGAATACTAATGATGTGGCCATCATCATCAGGATTATTTTCCAACGACTTAAGTGAGTTCAGAGCTTCCTTACTTTCCCAAATTCGTTTCAAAACAATTTTCATTCAAAAATATTCCCCAAAATAATATTCCATCACCGCCTTCAAACACTTTGGAAAACATTCCCAAGATTTTAAATTTCCAAATTTTATTTTCAATACATTTAAAACACTTTTCAAAATTTCCGGGATTTAAATTCTGGTTTAATTCAAATTTAGTTATTCTTCTTTTGGATAAATCATAGTCGTAGAATTCTATTTGGTTATAACCATTTCAAATTTTAGATCAAATTTTAGATTCTTATTTGATTAAGGTATCCACATCCAAACAATGAAATATATATAATCATTTCAGAAAATTATTTCTTTTATATCAAAATATAATTTTGGGTAAAATTATTTTATTTACCCACTTTAAAAACAGTACTATGCCGGTTTATCTTGTTTAAGAGTTTAGAAACCCCTAGCGATACGGTTGTACTTCTCGCACCGACCAGAATTCATAAACACTCAACTGATAAGTCAACACAATATAAAAACAATTTTATATTCACTAGCAAGTATGCTCTCATATCTATTATTACACTCAACTCATTATAGAGTTATTGACTCTGTTTAATGAGTAATTTCCCCACCAAAGCCTAGGTTGTGGCCAACCTAGGCTCTGATACCAAATGTGACGACATGCCCTTCTCGACCCTCGAAAAGTCGACACAAAATACCCTAAGTATGATATGCCGACGAACAAGTGCCGGAAAAGACAGATTCTTGAGGAAAAAAAAGAAGGTAGAAGAAAGAAGGAACTAAACAATATCAGAATCTCACAATCGCAGCGGAATAAAATATAACATATAATATCAGATCTTTAAACAAAATGAAAACTATATCTGTTTTATACAATATATCATCAAAGTATCTCAAACAAACAACAATTACCAGTCTGACATTCTTAAACAATCACAGCAGTAGATATAAACAAGTATGAATAATACGTCTCGGTCTCCAGCTCCTTTTCTGAGCTCCATGACATCCTATCCTAAACATATAATACTCGTCTGACCCGAGCATTATAATGAAATAACAACTGAGTCGGTCTGGAATACCAACTGATAAAAATATACCCGAATTGATTATTAAAGTTTCAAAAATCCTTTTGAAAACAAAAGCATCTCGTAAGACCACGCCACAAATAAACATGTCATGTTTTTACCTTACGTTGGCTAAAACACTTTTTATAAAAATCCTCTGATATTATAATAGGGTCTATACACAAATACTTATATAAAATAGCCGAAATTGTTACATTCATTAAATTCCAGCTACTAGCCAAAATCGTGGGTAATACAAACAAAACTGGTAAAAGGCGCGTAGGGAGAATGAATTTCCAACTAATGTCTAGGCACTGAGGTACCACCTATCACAGTACTTGGTCTAGATCAGTGTACCGAGGACCATTCCTAATCCCCTGCAACACAAGGCCGGGACTACCCCTTACTGGATAATCCCGAGTAAGATCACCTTACGGTTGGGATCAACAACCGCACCACTAAGCCAAAATAAAAGGGACATCTAGACAGGGATGACCTCACCCTAAAATGGTTGCTACCCACCTAGCCTTGCTTCATAACCCCTGATTTTCAGCCATTCCCGATTGACGAGGCTTGAGGCTAAGCGTTACCTGATAGAACGTTTCACTTAGAATGCCCATCACCCACCTGACGATGTTCCGAAAGCATTCATCCATACAAGTCCGTCCCGGGTTCGAACGGAACTGAAGGCACTACTCCTACTACATCCATTTTGGAAATATCCTCAGGATTAGTAGCGACTAGCCCTTGCACTTCGCTGCTCCATCTTTGACTCCAAACTCATTTTTCCCACGAAAACGTACAAACCGGATTGAAGTGGTTTTCGAGAAATAAATCCTGATCCCGGTCTCTCCTCCGAAACGATCAACGCATTGTCCAATATTGATAGTCGGTGATTTAACTATCAATTAACATCCATTAGCATCCATCACACAATAAATAATTTCCCACGTTATTTATTTTCCTCAAAAATACCTTTACAAGATATAATTCCATTTTCATATCCTTTTGAAACAGTTTTCAAACCCAACTCTTCTCATGGAGTAAATTCCCAAATTTTACTTCCTCTGAAAACATCCAAGTACCAATATTTCGATTTAAAATAATTTAAATTCTTTATTCTTGGAATACATTAAAACATTTATATTAAAACTACTTACATACTTAATTTAAAATATATATATATATATATCTTTAAAAATATTTCGAATAAAACTGTTATATAAAATATAAACTATTTTCTTCAAATAAAGTTAAGTCATATTAAATTTTAAAATAAGCTAAGAAACCCTATATAAGTTTTTATATAAAACTTTAACTAATTATCTTTAAAATAAACCATTTTTATAAAGTATAAATATTAATAATATTCTTTAAAACATAATACTAATTACCCTTTTAAAATAATTACTTCTATAACTGCTTTAATAAATGTTCACTTTGAAAAATCCTTACAACCTAAACAATTTCTTGAAACCATTCTTTAATGCAACTTCAAACTTCAAACTTTTTCAAAAAATCTGCTTTAAAAACGTACTTGGCAATTCAGGGAAATACACTTCCATTTTAGGATAACCCAAAGAATTCTTTTTATCAATCCAACATGATTTACCCAATTCAATTTTACGTTTATCACGTGAATTCCTTTCCATGCTAAAAAAATAAACTCCTTTTATTTTTAAACCCATTGCTATTTCCTGGAAATCCCTTTCAAAACATATGTTTAAAATATTTAAAATAAAGCTTCTAGAAATTTCTTCATTGAAAATAATACTTAACGAAATATATAGAGGTTTTCTAAGTAATTTAAGTCAATTTAACTTTTAAAATAAAGCTATTAAATCAAATATTTATATTATAATTTCCTTTTGAAAACTTAATACTACTTTACTTTAAAAATAATTAAATACCATAATTACTTAATCAAATATTTGCTTTCACTTAAAAATAATTAAAAATAATAATAATTTGTCTCTAAAATATTTTAAAGCAACTTTACAAAACTTTCCAGTTTATACTTCGAAAATCTTTCTTTAAAAAATTCTTAGTTTCCAGAAAAGCATCCACATCCCATCCTTTAAAAATAAATCTCGCTATTAATTTAAAACAATTCATATTTCCTTTATAACTCACAATTTCAAACACTTCAAATTATCAACCCATTTCTTGAATTAAATTCCTTTTAAATTCTTTACTTAAGAATTCCTTTTATTTCCTTCTATCCTAATTTATTTTATTTATATTTAAATTCCCAGTTTGTATTCACCCAATTATGGCACGACACAATTTAATTTTCAATTTAATCTATTACAGTATATAAATAAAACACAACATAACAAGATCTAAAACAATTTATCACAGGATATCAATGAGATATATCACAGAATATAAATAAAAGTTCTGTTTGTGAGGAATCCAGTTGGATCCCTCCAACCTGTTTCCCTACATCCACATATATTAGAAAAACTAATAAATATCGATTCAATTTGATAATAATTATCATATTCAGCTAAACAACTAATCAAACATTTAAATATTAGTTATCTAAATTACTGGTATCCAGATGTGAGTGAGATTAACTCACCTTTGGTTTTCGACGAGCATTCAAATTTAAATTAAATCGAATGGCGTTCGATTTAACCTAAATTTTTTTACTTGCTCAGAATGATCCCAGAATTGCTCCACTACGTAGTACTCGTCTCTGCGATTCCGACGATGCCAATTTCGTCGAAATCTGATAACGCATGCATAAGATATGAATTTATAAAGGTTTTTAATTAAATTTATAAACAATTTCTTCCTTTCTTTTTTTCAAAAAAAATATCAATAGCCCTCTTATTCCTCTTCCCAGTGAAAACAAAATCGCATGCACGAACCCATTGCCGCCACTAGGGTTTCAAACTGCACCATCTTTACTCGCCTATACGACGATCCATCACCTCCACGTCGAAGCTCCATACGGCGCGCGTCCCTGGCCAGAAAATGAGCAAGCTCGGTCAACCCTATCCCTAGAGAATTGTGCAATAACGGAAAACAAAGGGGCTCGATAACTCCCTCCACGCGACGCTAAAACCCATTACCACCGTTGAATCTGAAGCTCCCGACGAGCTCTTCGATCTTCCAGTTGGAAGTTTTCAAAATTATCGCGTGGATTGATCGAAAATTGAAGATGAAAGTTGATGTTTATTGGCCATTAGAAATTTAGATGATGGCCCGTGAAAAACTAGGGTTAGGGTTGGCTTATACGTGAATATATGTACGTGTATAAATATTATTTTAATATTAAATCCATTTAAAGCAACTTTTTCACACGATCTCCAAACGACGCGTGCCGACAGGCGTTTCTAAGGTTTTACCCACGTCCCGAACACAATGAAACGTGTTTCGGAGGCTAATTGATCATATGCGCGAGTTACGGAAATAAACGATCAATTTTAAATTAAATCGATTAAAATAGTTACTATGCGTTTTGAGATGCCAGGGTCAACGACAACTCTGATTGCCACGAAAATTGAAATCCAATAATAACTAACTATTACAGATCCAATAGAACTGGTTTCGTCGAATTCTAAGACTGTGCCCCGAAAGGCTATTTTAACTCGTCGATTATTTTGAGCGATTTTCAAAATCGTTGAAACCATTTAAAATTTCACTTTTAAAATTTTACTAACTCTATTATAAATCGTATAGAATTTATATTCACATTAGAAATCATTCTGATTCATTTCGAACCAAAATCTGATTATTTACATTATTATATTATTAAATTCCATTATTAAATTAATATAAAATTCCAAATTTAACCTATCGACTTTTAATTCTATCCAACAGTCCAATATTAAAGTTCATGTCCAAATAGACTTAAAATAAATTTTAGAATCTATTTTTATATCTATCTACACCCAAAATCATCAATTATCCTAATTCTAGTATTAAATTATTATTCACATTTCAATTAAATTCCCGTATTTGAAATTTAACTAATTCTATTAATTTAACCAAAATCTTTTTATTTCAAAATCAAATTATAATACATATTCGACATTTAAAATGAATTAAATGTTCAAATCTAGCGACCCAAAATTCCAGGTCGTTACATAGAGGGTTTTGTTGTAGTGTAAATTAATTAAATATGAATAAATTGAAGGCAAATTAATAGTTATTTAGAATCAATTTAAATGGTTTATAAGCTGACGTGGTTATTTTATTAATGAATATCACCAAATAGCATGGAAAATTTTTTGTCGTTGACGTAAACAGAAGTAAACAAAATTTTGTGAATCAATGGAAAGTGAATAAATTTATTTTGAATCAATTTGAAATAAATATGAATTTGTTAAGTATAAATATAAATTGAATGAGAATAAATGGTATGTGAACCATTTGGAATTGAATGAAAGGCGTATAAATTGAATTTGAAATGAATAACTAAATGTTGGGACCCCGTATTTGCGTGTACCTTTCGAAATACATGATATACCATGTTGGCGTTATAAAATCATGTGTTTAAACTTGCTACAGGGATGTAAAGTTATTAAATTTCATAAATTATGATACTGATGCGTTTAAATTGAGTAAGTACAGGTATACGAAGGCCTTTTGGTTATATTTTGGTTGCACCATTGCATATAAATTAAGCGAGCTTGCTTAATAACGCTAATATAAGGTATGCTTATGCACTAAAAGCAAAAATGATATAAATATTGATATGCATTGTGTTTCTAACCGTGTGGGTCGATGTATATATTTTTATCATTTTTTTCAAATTGTGAAAGACTTTTCGTATAAGGGATACTTGGCAAAAAAAATTAGAAATATAGAGCGTTAGAAAAGTTTTGAAAACTTTTGGAAAAATTTTGTTAATGAAAATTTGATATCAAATTGTAATTGGAATAAAGGATTTTGGTTTGGAAATGGAAACTATAGGTTTTGTATGGTACTTAAGAATTTAGAAAAGTGAAATAGCAAGCTAACTAAGTGGATTTTTGGAAGGTAATAGGTTTGGATCTTTCGTCGTACCATAGCAATATCGGGGACAAAATTCTTTTGGGGGGAAAGAAATGCAACGACCCAGATTTTCCATCATTTGATTTAAATATTTAAATGGTTTTAAGTATTGAAATTGGAATTAAAATCGATTTTGAATGTGAAGATTTGGTTTAAATTATAAAATGAATTTAAATATTAAATATAGCGATTTATCGTAATACAGAAATATTACGAATAATTGAAAATTTAGTTGATATGAATCGAAATGATTTCTAATATGGATATAAATTCTATTTGAATTAGAATTGAGTTAATAAAATTTAAAACTAGAATTTCAAGTGATTTCGTAAAATTTTGAAATCATCGATTTAATCGACGGGTAATAATAGAAATCCGGAGCATAGTCTCGGAATTCGACGATACTAGTTCCATTAGATCCATAAAAGTGTATTATTATCGCATGTCAAATTTCATAGCATTTGGATTTACTATTTGGTCGTATGATCTGAAAACGCCTAGAAATAATTTAATGGAATTTAATTTAAATAGTGGATTTAAAAAGCTATTTTCCACACACTATCGAATTTGGTTTTGAATGTTATTCCATTGCGTTCGGAATAACGATATAACATTTGGAACGCCATGCGGCATGCTCAATAGGAGTTTGGAATTTAAATTTATTATAGTATGAGATATTTTGAAATTAAATAATGTTTTAAACTGTTAAAGGCCAAACCTTAGAGTTTGAGAGGCCGGCTTATCTTGTACCAAAGACACACACCCAGTTTTTAAAATCAAGTATCTCTCTTCCTCCTTCCCAGAAATCACAAAATAAATTCGACTAATAGAAAAAGAAACCAAAATCGCAATGGAGGTGGCAGCCGATGATGTTAGATGGAGCTAGACGGAGCAAGATACAGCTCGCTATTCGATTTTAGGGCTTGGGTTGCTACTCTTCATATGCGTGCATCAAAAAGGCGAACACTATTGTATTATTTATAATATAACGAGTTCTTATTTTTTTAGTTATAATTTATAATTAAAAAGTTGAACATTTAATTATTACTATTATATTAACTAATTGAACTTAGTAGGTGGGGGCTTCTAGCCTTTAGTGACATAGTTTTGACATAATAGTCCTCTATATATCTTATTATTATTCATTAAAATGTTCCAGCAAACATAACATAAATATTTCTAAATATCTAACCGCTATTTATTAATCACAAACCAAAATATTCCTACTTCCCTATTCTTCCCACAGAACCTACCATAAAAACGGTAACTAAGAAAAAAGTAAGTGGACCAAACCCATTGAACAATGACTATATTAGTTATTCTACCTCGTTGTTGGATTTCATACGTGCGTGTGGATGAGGCAGAGTAGAGGAAGGCAACTTAGTGTCAAGGTGGAGGCACGAGGCATGATCGAATGTCAACTAGAGTTTTGGAGGGAGGCACGACTTCTTACATTCACGTACGCGCGAGCTAGAAGAGATGCTGGCGACTTTGGTGTAGTTGAGGCTGCTATAGAGGGAGTCTCGTATTGTTGGAGGAGTTTTGTTTGTTGTACTTCCACGCACGTAGCTTGGGCAAGAGAAGGTCAGTAAGGTAATGAAGAGTTGGAATTAAAATTTAATATGATAATTTATTTTGTGAATTAAGTAATTAATTTAATTAATTATAATTGTAATTGATAACTAAAAATTAAATAACCTTGTTATTCGAGGTTGAAATCGTATGAAGCCAAGTTGGATTCATAGGTTATATTCTAGAATTGGTTTGGGATTTTCAGAGTCGGTTGGGATTTTAGGAAAAAGTTAAAATCTAGATGTTCGGCAAATTTAAATCAAGGTGAGTAAAATCTCACTCATTTGGATTGTTAGTTTTTAATTTGAAATATTAAAAATCATTTATTGATTGATTGAATGAATTGAAAATTACTATCACTTGGATATTATACTATATTATATATAGTAGTGTATATAATAGTAGGTGGATATATTTCCCGCCGTTGGAGAGGATGAGACATTATGTGCCTTGTATAATAGCGGATGACCCTATATATAATATTTTGTTCCGCTATGATTTGTAAGATTCTGTGTATTATTGTTTTCTATTTCCTTTACCTCTTTTTATTCTTCATCCCTAATGATCTGGTATTTCCAGCACTCAATTTCTCGGCGTGCTATACAATGAACGTGTTGATGTCGATTTTCGAGGGTTGAAAATACGAGCCGTAACAATACACACCATTTCATTTATTCAAGGAAAGTGATTTCCTTTGTTCTTGTCCACATGTAATTTCGTGACTCGCATATATATTTTATATTCATATGAAACAATCAAACCTGATGATTAAAGCATATTAAACATCCATTTGCAACATCATATCTTCATCCAAATTATAATATAATAGTTTATGAGTTCTCACCTTCATTTTCCCTTCGAGCAAATAGAAAATCGGCTATAGCTCCGCTATGATCGAGCCAAAGAAAACGAATCCAAGCCAACGACTCGAAAAGGAGCTCCGCCTAGCCTTAGTAGAGATGGTGCTCGTAGGAAAGGTGGTGTGGGCTGGTGGTCATGGGTTTTAGAAGAGAAATGGAGGAGTTTCAGGATAGTTTTGAAGTAGATTGATATTATAAACTAGTATATGTCTTTTGCTTCTTTTATTTATGTTATTTTTCTCCAACTTTTATAAAAAAATTATGAATAAGAATCCGCTAGAGAGCTCTTAGGAAGCTTGAGAAAGAAGTGGAAGAAGAGGTGAAATGGTATTAGGAATTTGTGAGAAAAGGCGTGGTGTTTATAAGAAAAACCTTAGAATAAAATATTAAATTGTGTAATTATATAAATGCTTCTAGCCCACACCCCCTAGCCCCTTGCACATGGCTTCCTTCCCCTCCAAGCGATATGATGGTTGATGTGAGGTGATAGTGTGGTGTTGTGAAGTGATGGTTGATATATGGTTACTTAAATGTTAAGCTTTTGAATTATTTAATCATTTTTGAGATATATATGTGTGTGTGTGTGTGTGTGTGTGTGTATGTATGTGTGCATGTATATATGTGCAAGTTATCATGTGCATGTAACATGCATATGTATGCACATGTAGGTGAAAAATACTTCAAATGTCTTTTGTTTGTTAAATCGTTTAAATCCGAAGACCCAATTATCGGTCACATTTTCATTATACTTAAACTTACATCTATTTGTAAAAAAAATTTAAAAAAAAATTTCTTATCATTTTTAACAAATTAAAATGATCACATTTGAATTATAAAACCATATAAATTAATAATAAGATTCTTTATGATAATTGGTATTATAGCGATAAAGTGATATTGCTTTTTCCTTATATTTTCAAATTAAATATATCTCTTTATAAAACTATTATAAATGATTCGTTATTACTTTATAACTATTCAGATGAATCGTCATTTAAAATAATTATTTGGATAATAAAAATAATTATTAAATCATTAAATCTTGATTTAAATAAATCTATATTTAAATACGATGCCACGTGTCGATATAAATTTTGAGGAAAATATTTTTTGAAATATTTATTCAAAATTAGTTTACCATTACTTATTATTACTTGAAGCGATAATATCTGTATTATTATCTTTTATTTAAAAATAAATTCAATTTATCAAAGTGATAAATTGGCGGGGCGTTACAAGAGAAGAAGGAGAAAATCAATGCGGAAAAAGGCAAATTTCCATATTTATAAATCTATATTGCTCTTAACCCCAAATCTCTTCTCTGGTCTATAATTCTAATAGTATGCATTTACCTTGTTATACATATACTTTTGGATTTAAATGGAAATGGAGTCATGTAAAGAGATGAATCAGATTAGAGATTTAAAAAGCTAGAAACGCGAGTGAGAAATTAATTTTTTTATAGCACCGAAATTTATATAGTTGATTTTTTGTTTAATTATTGTGTCTATGTTAAATATATTTGAGATGCTGGCTTAAACGAGCATATTTAGTTGAATCCCTGCCTACATACTCATAAGTTAGGAAATTAGAATAATATATACAAAATAAATTGGAAGTTTGAAATCTGTCTCAAATATTTATTACTGTAGAATGTTTGTAAAGTTAACTACATATTTATAGTTAGACCGCAAATTAGGCTGAGTGCTACAATTAACACGATGAGGAAATTACCCAATCCAAATTAATATCCAAAAACACTTAATATTACCAATACTAATACCCACCATCTAAATAAAATAAAGATATTCGATTTCATAATGTTTCAAGCATGTTTGAGTTCAAACAAACTCTAATCTCCTTTCTATTGCAATAAATCATAATGAAATCGAAATCCTAAAAAAAGAGCTTCGTATCACAAGCCTCAACTCATTTTATTTAGAAAAACGATCGATCATACATTTTTAATAAACGATACTGCAATATTAATGAAATCTATTCAATAGACACGTATGAAAAAATTAATCATCAATTATGATTCATTAATTAAATCAATGAATTTTTTTTGAAAATACCTCAAATTTTTTAATTTGATTCCTACTTGATCTCTACTATCCATGTTTTCTAATGATTAATCCTTTTGTTTTATTTTCACAAATTTATTGGTGATTGAAAGATGATTCATGCAAAAGATTGGGAGTTAGAGTATGACACCCCACCTCTATACCCACGCTAGCCAAGGACACTACGGGGTAATGCCGTCAACTAGTGCGGAGAATAAGGCTGTTAAGGAGCGACCATCCGTGTAATTGCTTTGTGCGAGCACCGATATGCCAGATAAAATATAACATGCATTTCATCTCAAGAGGAAATCCGACATACCGACACAAACTCAAAGCTACTACATAGTGGCTATATATAATCTTCGGAAACAAATATAGAAATAAACATAACACAAATCGGTCATAGATAATTCATATCACAATAGCGGAAATAGATATGAATATATACAACACATAAAAGTGTTCATCAGAGTAGTGGTCCAAAAGATCCACAATGACATAAAAGAATAGCAACATGTGCTAGACAAAAGAATAAGTACACAACTATGAGTCGATATCTCAAATGTATACAACAAAAACTACTAATCTAAGTAGTTAGCCAAAAGTCAGAGTAATGAATCCCTGGGGAGAAGTCAAGCAAAAGCACCTGTAACATCTCGGTCTGACCCGAGTATTATTTAATAAGAAAATAATAAACGGAACAGACTAGCTATAAATATCAGATGACATGATATAGAATAAGAGATATGGCATAAACATATGATAACCATAATGGCATACTATAATAAGTATGTAACTGAAAATCAACATGAGATTAATCAATATCACAAGAATCTTCTCAAAGATCCAAAAAGGGTATCATACCCAAAACATATACTCATAACAAGTCAATGACACACGAATTCACCAATGCACAAAAATTGATAAAGCTTATCAATAGAAATCACAAAAATAGGCGAAGCATAAAATTTCCAGAAATCAACACACGAAATCCAGAAATCATAAAAAGGGAAAGAGGCCTATCACATAACGGTCCGAAGACCATGGGGAGCTACCCTATATGGGTGAGTCGGAATCACCCAGATGAGGTCTAGGCTAACCAAAAAGCAAAAAGGTATGTGTGAGTGGAATCACACAAATGGTGTCTAACCTAACCTCGCAACAAAAAGGTATGTGTGAGTGGAATCACACAAATGGTGTCGAGACTAACCTTGCCGACAAAGAGATATGTGTGAGTCGGAATCACACCCATGAGGTCTAGTCTAACCTTGCAAGCAAAGAGACATCGCACAATTGCTAGTCTAAATCATAAAATGATCGTCATGATCAACGAGAAGTGTCAATTACACTAAGCTAGTAAATATAAAAGTTTAGCTTCATGTCTCATAATCACTTGCTTAACTTAAATATTTACGAACAAACTGTAAATCTTCACTAGAAAATTGTCACAAGAGGTTCAATTGAACAAGTCCAAGAATTAACCGACGAAGTGAACGCAAGCGTTTCATACCACTTGTTTTACTAAGCCGTTTAATTAGATTTCTCATCCGAGTGAGGTAAAGGTTTGTATATACTAGTAGATTGGAAATCGGTTTAAGAAAACGAGCTTTGTTATAAAATAGTGTTGAAATCATTTGAAGAAAGAGTTTCGATATTTACTACCAGTATAGAAAACCTTTATATTTTAAAGTGCAAATAATAGAAATGATTGTAGAAACAATCAATCATCAAAATTCACATTCAAAGACGTGGATAAAATCCAAATATATCGATACCGAATCCATCAAAATGGATATTCCCAAAAATCACGAAGAAAATGTCATCAAAATCAATAATAAATGATAACAACAAAAGGGAATCAACACGAATCGATTAAAGTTGGAAATTCAAACAAAATAGGCAATATAGGCAAAAGACTACAGATTCAGACGTCTGAAATCAAGGGTTCGGACGTCCGAATTTGGAAAATAAAATATTTTCCAAAGCAGAATTCAGACGTCTGAATCTGGGAATAAAAATCTTCCCAGAATAGTATTCAGACGTCTGAATCTAACGTTTCAGACGTCTGAAACTGGGGTTCAGGGCATTCCCCGAACCTAAACCAAAAATGGCCGAAATAAATACCGGAAGCGATCGGACGAGCAAAGACGACTAAGGATTTACGCCAAGCGACAACCCAGCCTTAAAGGCTCTTCTATACGCCTCAAATATCAATGTCCAAATATCCATAATAGGATTTTCATAGATTTTGATTTCAAAACACCAAAAATTGGAATATACACCAAATCAATCCAAACCAAAATCAATCGCACAAGAATAACGTTAGGAATTCATACCTAACAATCGAAGATAATTATAGACAAAGATGTGAGATAAAAATCTCACCTTTGAAGCCAAACAAATGAAGAAGAAGCTTGAAAGCAAAGGGAGAATCAACCACTCTTCAACACAACTCAAACGAGCTTGAATCTATGCTATAAAAAAAGAACATTCCCAAAGTAGGTTTAGGGACTTCTGAAATTCAAGAGAGGAGGAGTTGGAGAAGATGAAGAGAAGGCTTACCAATGGGTTCTTCTATTAGTTTGGAGCTAGAGCTTGATTTGAAAAAGAATATTAGGGCTTGAGTTTCAATTTCCCACTCCACTCTCCATTGTTATAAAAACTCGAGTATTTGGAAAATAGAAAGGAACTGAATGAAGAGGAGAGGGTTGGGACTAAATACATAAGTGGATTTATTGGGCTCAGCCCAAACCATAGCCCTAAGTAAAAAGTGGCAAAATTCCTCTAACTCCAAACAAATCAAAGTTTATACTCAAAAAGATCGCAAACGGCGTTTTGAACTCAATGGAAGTGGACCCGAGTCCTAATTCGACCGTATGCAAAAAGTTGCTTTTCGGACTAAATTTCGAGTATCGATAAAATATTTAAATAAAATATTTAAATATAAAATCGACAAATATGCGGGTTGTTACGGACTCCCGTCCTTAAAGAAATTGCGTTCTCGCAATATTTAAGAAGAAGATATATAGTAACAACCACGAGAGCGTATTCAACACAAAAGAAATCTGAAATAAAAGGTTCACCTTAAAGAGCGCGGGAAAGTAAGTCCGGATGTGTTCGCTCGATGAATGCTCTAGATTCCCAAGAACAATCCTTAGGATTTGAAGACCATTGAACTTTCACAAGCGGGACATCTTTATTTCGAAGGCGTTTGACCTCCGAAGCAATAATTCGAATAGGATGCTGCTCATAAGTTAAATTAGGCGAAACTTCAATCTCTTTCAAAACACCGGGCTCGAGAATAGAATCGGAATGTCGAAGACATTTCCGTAATTGAGAAACGTGAAACACGTCATGCATGGCAGAAAACTGAGCCGGTAATGATAGGCGATAAGCCATGGAACCAATACGTTCAGTGATAGGAAATGGCCCAATATATCGAGGTGCTAACTTTCCGGACCGACTGAAACCTACAACACCTTTCATAGGTGAAACACGAATAAAAACAAGATCTCTAACACAAAATTCTAATCTCCTTCTTCGATTATCGGCATAGGATTTTTGTCTACTTTGGGCGTCTTTCATCCTATGACGAATAAGGTCAATCTTTTCTGTGGAATCACGAATAAAATATGGACCTAAAACCTACTTCTCACCGGCCTCAAGCCAACAAGAAGGAGATTGGCATGGCCTTTCAAAGAGTGCCTCGATAGGTGCCATACCAGTACTAGATTGGAAGCTATTATTATAGGAAAACTCAACAAGAGAAATATAATCTTCCCTACTTCCACCAAAATCAAGAACACATGCACGAAGAAGATCTTCAAGAGTTTGATTCACACGCTCGGTTTGTCCATCGGACTGGGGGTGATAAGCGGTGCTAAAATTAAGCTTCGTCCCTAAAGCTTTTTGAAGACTCTTCCAAAATCCACTAGTAAACAATGGATCACGATCACTAACAATAGAAGTAGGAACTCCATGCAATTTAACAATTTCTTTAATAAAAAGTTTGGCCAAAAGAGATACGGTCCGATTGGACCGAACGGGAATAAAATGGGCGGATTTAGTCAGCCTATCAACTATAACCCATAAGCAATCATGAACCGAACGAGAACGGGGAAGGCCGTCTATAAAATCCATGGAAATTTGATCCCATTTCCAAATTGGAATTTCTAAAGGTTGCAATAACCCCCCGGTCCTTTGATGTTCGGCCTTAATGAGTTGGCAAGTCATGCAACACTTAACAAAGTCAGCAATATCAGATTTCATTCCCTCCCAATAATAAAGCCGCTTCATATCCGCGTACATTTTACTACTACCGGGATGAATGGTAAATTTAGAATGATGAGAATCTTCTAAAATATCTTTACGAAGATCACTAATATTTGGCACGATAAGTCTACCAAATTTCCGAATGCCTCCACGAGAATCGATATCAAAGTCTTTCAAACCATCAATGTCAATTTTATCCTTAATATTTTGGCCAAGAAGAGCCAATTCGGGATCTAGCCTTTGAGCTTCAAGAATGTGGTCTAAAAGAGAAGGATGAGCCTCAAGGCTACATAAAACAAGAGATGAACATAAATCGGAAACACGGTTTCGAATTTCACAAGTGGATAAAACCTCGAGATTATTCCATTCGGATATCATCATGGAAACAACCGCTTGGTGCTTTCGACTAAGTGCATGCGCAACGCGATTTCCCCCTTCCGGGAGTATAAAGGATATCAAGATCATATGGTGCAAGAAATTCGAGCCAACGTTGTTGATGCAAATTAAGTTCCTTTTGAGAGAATAAATACTTCAAGGACTTATGATCGGTATAAAGAACAAATTTCTCTCCTAAAAGATAATGACGCCAAATACGAAGGGCGAAAACAATAGCCGCGAGCTCTAAATCATGAGTGGCATATCTAGTCTCAGCAGGCTTCAATTGCCTAGAAGCATAAGCAATAACACGTTCTCTTTGCATAAGAACGACACCCAAACCAACGCGACTAGCATCGGTATAAACAACGAAATCTTGATTCCCCTCAGAAAACACAAGAATAAGAGTATCAGAAAAGAATTCTTTCAAATAATCTTCTTTCCCAAAAAGCTAAAACTTTCAAAATTACAATTATCTCAATGTAAAAATCTTTCTAGAAAAATTTACATTTTACAAGTCAATATATCGTGTCTGATTGTCTCATCAATGCGTTTAGGAAATTCCTATCGATAACGTTGATCAAGCGCATCGACCTGAATTCTTAAAACACTAAATGGGCAATACAATCACAAAATCATCTTCTATATGACCAAAACGTCTCTTAAAAAGTTTTAAGAATATTCATTGCTCATTTAAGAACAAAATCCATCTATACCTACAAATAAATCTTATGAAAAAGATTTGTAAAATTTTTAAATTGCTATTTTCATCCAAAACCAATAAATACAAGAATGGTCTCATCGAAATATTCATAGAATACTCGATTTATAAAATGGATGAAATAAGCTGGACAAACTGAATGACATGACAAACTCAAAATTACCGAAAATTTTCAAACTACATGAATGAGAGAAACAACACTTTCCTCATCATGCGGGCTTAAAGAATAAAATGATGCCATCAAGTTGGAATCGAAATCACAAAGGAGAAATAGAAATCTGCTTAACAGATTAAGAATGTCGAAGATAAGTAGTCCACTAGGGACAAAGGATATGGCTTCATAATGATTAAGTCAATCCTTTCACACAAATCAATTCCGAAGCCTAAGTAAAAATATCAGCTCGGAAAGAAAAATCACATAAAATAATTTCGACATCTGAATCTGGAAAATAAAATATTTTCCAAAACAATAATTCAGACGTCTGAATCCTTGATTTCAGACGTCTGAAATAGGCACTTTTTAGCCTATTTCCTTTCTGGTTCCAAACGAACCAATTCAGACGTCTGAAATATAGATTCAGACGTCTAAATCTGGGAATAAAAATCTTCCCCGATTAATATTCAAACGTCTGAATCTAACGTTTCAGACGCCTGAAACTGGGGTTCAGGGCATTCCCTGAACCTAGACCAAAAATGGCCGAAATAAATACCGGAAGCGATCGGGCGAGCAAAGACGACTAAGGATTTACGCCAAGTGACAACCCAGCTGTGACGACCGCCCATGACTCCTGCACCAACAAGGAAATAGTGCACTGTAAAGTGTGCCTAGCCGCCATGGACAATCGTCAAGGTAAGGTAAACACAGAATAGTCTATCGTATTACTCACAGCGCATGGATAAAATACAATAGAAAAGTATACATAGTGAAGCTCCATAGAACAGAATCTCATCATATAAACTCATAATAGTTTGGTACAACAATATGAAAAGTCAATACAGCAAGCCTCACTACATAACACTCAGAGAATCATACAAGCAGCGGACCATCCAGTACATATAGTAAGGAAACAATATGCAAAAGCCTCCAGCTCGTCTTCGTCATCAACTGCGTTGGTCACTAAGAACAGCACCTGTCACCTGCTACCTAGTCTGCCCATCCCAAAACGGATGAACAGCCCAAGGTAATAAGAGTTGAACATAAAACCTTGAGTCAGACAAAAGTCATAGTGAGCAGTAAATCAACTATCAAACATACCAAAAGAGCATAAAGGGTAAAAAGGAATAGGAACCCAACCATCCCACTCCACCTCTTTCTACAGTGATAGCCCCCAGACCCACTAAGCAGAAACAAACATAGCAAAGTAGACAATTAAAGTTAATAAATTATCACTCGAGTCAAGGTCGATGTTTTCCAGGCATAAACCCCCAAGGCCTAAACCAAGATCAGATAAGCACCCACAAAACATCGCTCTTGAGACCGAGTGACGATACAACCAAACATCCAAACATCCATGACTCTGGCTATCACTGTTATCATTGCTTCGATATCACCGTTAATTGAATGACCGGCTCATTATTTCATCGGCCCGTCAAGGGCTGATGGTAACCCCGGTTCTAGACAGAACTCCGCACGTCGTCGTGACCCGTGCCTAGGACTATCGAATCTGCCCAGAGTACTAGACCGTAACTATTAGTCTTGGGACTATCGAATCTGCCCAACGTACTCTTTCTTTGAGTCTGCTAGAACCTTCAACAACGATGAGATCTCAGCCTTCTAGTCATCCTCCTCGACGACTATTTCCATACTAGCTCAAGCACCTCTCAAGCCAACCATTATCAACAAACTCGAACCATTTCACTGAGTTATCAACATGCTTGGGATGATCCCGTCTGGATTAAACCAAGGCTATCTCACATCATGCTTTGCTTCATCGCATCATAGCAAAGTCCCATCTCAACATCATGCTTTGCCTCATCGCATCATAGCAAAGTCCCATCTCAACATCATCATCAAATCTATCCATATGAGCTTCATCATCCGCTTCATATGCCACAAGCAGCTTTCCTTATTCAAGAGCCTTTCCACTTAGCTTTTGAATCATCTTCGACCAACTTATCCAAATCAAATCATCAATCAACTAATTCATAACAATCAATCAAATCAATCATTAATCCAAGTAAACAATCATTCAATCAAGATCTAAATAAACAGTTATAACAATAATGGCAATTTCATAAATAAAGAGCACAAACCTAGCAAGCGTGAATTCTAAGTAATATCTTGATAAATGAATTAGCATAGGTTAACATGTAGTAAAATGGATATCAAAACTTTATGAACGATGGATCTACATGCAGACTTAAGGAAAAATGCATGAAATCACTATCTTTAACACACAAACAAGCCACCGATCCAATATACTCCTTTGGGTCCGTGTGAGAGATAACCACCACTCACCGAATCACCTAAACACTTCAAAAGCAACTAACTTCAGATCTGGACAGCAAAGGATCTAGCTTGATCCGACAAGACTCCGCTTCAAACGATGAAATCTCTCTTCGATGGATGGAGATCTTCAACTTTGGCTCTTGGATCTTCGATCTTCGATGGATGTAAGCACTAGATTAAAGTGGAGAAAAGAAGTGAAGAAGTGTTGTAGTCGAGCTCTCAAAATGGCAGCACTTCGTCGCTTCAAAATCCGATGCCAAAAAGTGAAGCAAACGGGTGTATTTATAGGCAGTTTTTCCCCCTTAACTCGTCCACCTCCTTAAGTCGTTGCCGACCTAAGGACCCAACGACATACAGCTTAACACAACACATCCTAAAACATGCCCGACCCAACAGTTCAATGACCCAAGCCATAACACACGCGCGCGACTTACTACCTAACATAAGCCGGTCACGACTTAACTACACTCACCATCTCAACACAAGTCCTCTACGACTTAACCCTAACACCCCGACCTAACTGTTCAACACAATTGAGCGACCTAACGAGTTAACGGGTTAACACTTCCACTCCTCCTACGACTTAAAGATACTAACTCGTAAACGACTTATGCCTTCACACGCGACTTAACATCTTAGCACTCACTTCACTAATTGGCTCAATCATTAGGCCGCTATCTACCTTAAGTCGCTCCTAACTACTGGGTTGTTAACTCGTTCGACCGACTCATCCCTAGGTCGCTCACTCCCTTAAGTCGGTCCATCCTATTGGTCGTCCCTTCCTACAGATCGGTCCAATTCCTTAGGTCGGTCAACTCCTATAAGTCGGCCACTCCTATAGGTCGTTCTAATCTCTTAAGTCGTCTCAAACCATCACACATCCTAACTTTCAGACGATCGTACTATGGACGATATAACTCTGAACGACTCAACTCTGGACAACTTAAGCTCCGGACGACTTAAATTCTAAACGACTTAACAAAACTATCAACCTGATAACAACAATTCTACGATCCTTCGATCCGTAAAAATACGGGTCGTTACACCAGCCTTAAAGGCTCTTCGATACGCCTCAAATATCAATGTCCAAATATCCATAATAGGATTTTCATAGATTTTGATTTCAAAACACCAAAAATTGGAATATACACCAAATCAATCCAAACCAAAATCAATCGCACAAGAATAAGTGTTAGGAATTCATACCTAACAATCGAAGATAATTATAGACAAAGATGTGAGATAAAAATCTCAGCTTTGAACCCAAACAAATGAAGAAGAAGCTTGAAAGCAAAGGGAGAATCAACCACTCTTCAACATAACTCAAACGAGCTTGAATCTATGCTCAAAAAGAAGAATATTCCCAAAGTTACGTTTAGGAATTTCTGAAATTCAAGAGAGAAGGAGTTGGAGAAGATGAAGGGAAGGCTTACCAATGGGTTCTTCTATTAGTTTGGAGCTAGAGCTTGATTTGCAAAAGAATACTAGGGCTTGAGTTTCAATTTCCCACTCCACTCTCCATTGTTATAAAAGCTTGAGTATTAGGAAAATAGAAAGGAAGTAAATGAAGAGGAGAGGGTTGGGACTGAATACATAAGTGGAGTTATTGGGATCAGCCCAAACCAAAGCTCTAAGTAAAAAGTGGCAAAATTCCTCTAACTCCAAACATATCAAAGTTTATACTCAAAAAGATCGCAAACGGCGTTTTGAACTCAATGGAAGTGGACCCGAGTCCTAATTCGACCGTATGCAAAAAGTAGTTTTTCGGACTAAATTCCGAGTATCGATAAAATATTTAAATAAAATATTTTAATGTAAAATCGACAAATATGCGGGTTGTTACAGACTCCCCTCCTTAAAGAAATTGCGTCTCGCAATATTTCCGAAGCAATAATTCAAATAAAATGCTGCGCATAAGTTAAATTAGGTGAAACTTCAATCTCCTCCACAACACCGGGCTCAAGAATAGAATCGAAAACTCGAAGACATTTCCGTAATTGAGAAACGTGAAACACGTCATGCATGGCAGAAAACTGAGCCAATAATGAAAGGCGATAAGCCATGGAACCAATACGTTTAGTGATAGGAAATGGCCCAATATATCGAGGTCTAACTTTCCCGACCGACTGAAACTTACAACACCTTTCATAGGTGAAACACGAACAAAAACAAGATCTCCAATAGAAAATTCTAATCTCCTTCTTTGGTTATCGGCATAGGTTTTTTGTTTACTTTGGGCTTCTTTCATCCTATGACGAATAAGGTCAATCTTTTCTGTGGAATCACGAATAAAATCTAAACCTAAAACCAGCTTCTCACCGGCCTCAAGCCAACAAGAAGGAGATCGGCATGGCCTTCCATAGAGTGCCTCGAAAGGTGCCATACCAATACTAGATTGGTAGCTATTATTATAGGAAAACTCAACAAGAGAAATATGATCTTCCCAACTTCCACCAAAATCAAGAACACATGCACGAAGAAGATCTTCAAGAGTTTGATTCACACGGTTGGTTTGTCCATCGGACTGGGGGTGATAAGCGGTGCTAAAATTAAGCTTCGTCCCTAAAGCTTTTTGTAGAATCTTCCAAAATCCACTTGTAAACAATGGATCATGATCACTAACAATAGAAGTAGGAACTCCATGCAATTTAACAATTTCTTTAATAAAAAGTTTGGCCAAAAGAGGTACGGTCCGATTGGACCGAACGGGAATTAAATCGGCGGATTTAGTAAGCCTATCAACCATAACCCATAAGCTATCATAACCCGAACGAGAACGGGGAAAGCCGTCTATAAAATCCATGGAAATTTGATCCCACTTCCAAATTGGAATTTCTAAAGGTTGCAATAACCCACCGGTCCTTTGATGTTCAGCCTTAATGAGTTGGCAAGTCATGCAACACTTAACAAAGTTAGCAATATCAGATTTCATTCCCTCCCAATAATAAAGCCGCTTCATATCCGCGTACATTTTACTACTACCGGGATGAATGGTAAATTTAGAATGATGAGAATCTTCTAAAATATCTTTAAGAAGAAAACTAATATTAGGCACGATAAGTCTACCAAATTTTCGAATGCCGCCACGAGAATCGATATCAAAGTCTTTCAAACCATCAATATCAATTTTATCCTTAATATTTTGGCCAAGAAGAGCCAATTCGGGATCTAGCCTTTGAGATTCAAGAATGCGGTCTAAAAGAGAAGGATGAGCCTCAAGGCTACATAAAACAAGAGATGAACATAAATCAGAAACACGGTCTCGAATTTCTCAAGTGGATAAAACCTCAAGATCATTCCATTCGGATATAATCATGGAAACAACCGCTTGGTGCTTTCGACTAAGTGCATGCGCAACGCGATTTCCCCCTTCCGGGAGTATAAAGGATATCAAGATCATATGGTGTAGGAAATTCGAGCCAACGTTGTTGACGCAAATTATGTTCCTTTTGAGAGAATAAATACTTCAAGGACTTATGATCGGTATAAAGAACAAATTTCTCTCCTAAAAGACAATGACGCCAAATACAAGGGCGAAAACAATAGCCGCGAGCTCTAAATCATGAGTGGCATATCTAGACTCAGCAGGCTTCAATTTCCTAAAAGCATAAGCAATAACACGTTCTCTTTGCATAAGAGTGGCACCCAAACCAACGCGACTAGCATCAGTATAAACAACGAAATCTTGATTCCCCTCGGAAAACACAAGAATAAGAGTATCGGAAAAGAATTCTTTCAAATAATCTTCTTTCCCAAAAAGCTAAAACTTTCAAAATTACAATTATCTCAATGTAAAAATCTTTCTAGAAAAATTTACATTTTACAAGTCAATATATCGTGTCTGATTGTCTCATCAAAGCGTTTAGGAAATTCCTATCGATAACGTTGATCAAGCGCATCGACCAGAATTCTTAAAACACTAAATGGGCAATACAATCACAAAATCATCTTCTATATGACCAAAATGTCTCTTAAAAGTTTTAAGAATATTCTTTGCTCATTTAAGAACAAAATCCATCTATACCTACAAATAAATCTTATGAAAAAGATATGTAAAATTTTTAAATTGCTATTTTCATCCAAAACCAATAAATACAAGAATGGTCTTATCGAAATATTCATAGAATACTCAATTTATAAAATGGATGAAATAAGCTGGACAAACTGAATGACATAATAAGTCATTCTTAAGAATCATAACGAGTGCGGAATGCGGTAAGTGGAATGCTAACTTCCGCAACTCGTAACTAATGAAAATCGGTGGCAAGGTCGAGTAGAAAAGACCTTAACACCACACAAGATATTGCTTAGGTGATGATCCTAGGACAAACTCAAAATTACCGGAAAATTCTCAAACTACATGAATGAGAGAAACAACACTTTCCTCATCATGCGGGCTTAAAGAATAAAATGATGCCATCAAGTTGGAATCGAAATCACAAAGGAGAAATAGAAATATGCTTAACAGATTAAGAATGTCGAAGATAAGAAGTCCACTAGGGACAAAGGATATGGCTTCATAATGATTAAGCCAATCCTTTCACACAAATCAATTCTGAAGCGTAAGTAAAAATATCGGCTCGGAAAGAAAAATCACATAAAATAATTTCGACATCAATAGAAAGTAAGTTGAGTGTTATGGATCCACCATCCGGATTCACAATTCCCAAAGAAGACATCAAGCCCAAAATATTCAAAGAAAAAGAATCGACAAGTTCTTTTGATATAAAAATAATGAGATGAACCCATATCAAAAAGAACTCAAATAGAAAGATCACGAAATAAAACAATATCATCAAGGATTGAATGTAAAATACCTTGACCAAGAGAAGTGTCACAAGGGGCTTGCACAACTTTCAACTTTCACTCCCTCTTGCTAGGGAGTTTGGGACATGTAGATAAGTAATGAACCGAGCCTTTGCAATAGCGGCAATAGAGGGTTTTCGGGCACTTAATTACATAATGGTCCGTGAAACCAAAATTGTAGCATTGTTTACGACTTGGGGTAGGAGTCTTGGCTACCGAAGTTTCTTGTTCCACCTTCTTCTTGCTTTGAAGTATGGGGCATACAGAAATATGATGACCTGTATTTTTGCAATAGCGACAAAAGAGTGGCTCTGGACACTCCTTTGCATAGTGGTCTTTAGAATTACAATTGCAGCATCCTCCATGACTAGGGATTGGAGTTTTTTGCTACAAAAGTAGTTAGCTTGACTCTCTTATTGGGATTAAAGCTATTGAACTTAATATGCCTCTTCTTGGAAGTCCCAATAACACAAACACTTCCTTTACTAACCTCTCCATGAAGAAGAGTAACATCCACAAGCTGATTGAAAGAAACTTCAAGTTTCAAAGGTAGAACCATTTCGGGATTGTTACTCAAAGCACAGATAAACTCTTGATTCTTTACAAGATCCAAAAGTTGTTGGGAAGACATGAACGCGCCATCCAGAGAAGGGCTACTTGATTGACCAGCGCTGGGACTGCTAGAACTAATCATTTCTCTTCCTTTAGAAAAGAAAGAAGGAGAAAAGTTATTCTCAAAATAAATATCAAGCTATCTTGATAGACAAAACAAGGAATCATAAAAGAAAATAGGATAGGACGGTACGAAGACCCGAATAAAATCCTAAAGCACGACTCCTAAGATGGACTTAGGACGATTATCCTTGTTAAATTAATCTACATTGTTCCGAAGTTTGGCTCTGATACCAAGATGTGATGCCCCACCTCTATACCCACGCTAGCCAATGACACTACGGGGTAATGCCGTCAACTAGCGTGGAGAATAAGGCTGTTGAGGAGCGACCATCCGTGTAATTGCTTTGTACGAGCACCGATATGCCAGATAAAATATAACATGCATTTCATCTCAAGAGGAAATCCGACATACCGACACAAACTCATAGCTACTACACAGTGGCTATATATAATCTTCGGAAACAAATATAGAAATAAACATAACACAAATCGGTCACAGATAATTCATATCACAATTGCGGAAATAGATATGAGTATATATAACACATAAAAGTGTTCATCGGAGTAGTGGTTCAAAAGATCCACAATGACATAAAAGAATTGCAACATGTGCTAGACAAAAGAATAAGTAAACAACTATGAGTCGATATCTCAAATGTATACAACAAAAACTACTAATCTAAGTAGTTAGCCAAAAGTCAGAGTAATGAATCCCTGGGGAGAAGTCAAGCAGAAGCACCTGTAACATCTCGGTCTTACCCGAGTATTATTTAACAAGAAAATAATAAACGGATTAGACTAGCAATAAATATCAGATGACATGATATAGAATAAGAGATATGGCATAAACATATGATAACCATAATGGCATACTATAATAAGTATGTAATTGAAAATCAACATGAGATTAATCAATATCACAAGAATCTTCTCAAAGATCCAAAAGGGGTATCTTACCCAAAACTTGTACTCATAACAAGTCAACGACACACGAATTCACCAATGCACAAAAATTGATAAAGCTTATCAATAGAAATCACAAAAATAGGTGAAGCATAAAATTTCCAGAAATCAACACATGAAATCCAGAAATCATAAAAAGGGAAAGAGGCCTATCACATGACGGTCCGAAGACCATGGGGAGCTACCCCATATGGGTGAGTCAGAATCACCTAGATGAGGTCTAGGCTAACCAAAAGCAAAAAGGTATGTGTGAGTGGAGACGCACAATTGGTGTCTAGCCTAACCTCGCAACAAAAAGGTATGTGTGAGTGGAATCAGACAAATGGTGTCTAGACTAACCTTGCGGACAAAGAGATATGTGTGAGTCGGAATCACACCCATGAGGTCTAGTCTAACCTAGCAAACAAAGAGACATCGCACAATTGCTAGTCTAAATCATAAAATGATCGTCATGATCAACGAGAAGTGTCAATTACACTAAGCTAGTAAATATAAAAGTTTAGTTTCATGTCCCATAACCACTTGCTTAACTTAAATATTTACGAACAAACTGTAAATCTTCACTAGAAAATTGTCACAAGAGGTTCAATCAAACAAGTCCAAGAATTAACCGACGAAGTGAATGCAAGCGTTTCATACCACTTATTTTACTAACCCGTTTAATTAGATTTCTCATCCGAGTGAGGTAAAGGTTTGTATATACTAGTAGATTGGAAATCGGTTTGAGAAAACGAGCATTGTTATAAAATAGTGTTGAAATCATTTGAAGAAAGAGTTTTGATATTTACTACTAGTATAGAAAACCTTTATATTTTAAAGTGACAAATCAAAGAAATGATTGTAGAAACAATCAATCATCAAAATTCACATTCAAAGACGTGAATAAATCCAAAGAAATCGATACCAAATCCATCAAAATGGATATTCCCAAAAATCACGAAGTAAATGTCATCAAAATCAATAATAAATGATAACAACAAAAGGGAATCAACACGAATCGATTAAAGTTGGAAATTCAAACAAAATAGGCAATATAGGCAAAAGACTGCAGATTCATACGTCTGAAATCAAGGGTTCAGACGTCTGAATCTGGAAAATAAAATATTTTCCAAAACATAATTCAGATGTCTGAATCCTTGATTTCAGACGTCTGAAATAGGAACTTTTTAGCCTATTTCCTTTCTGGTTCCAAACGAACCAATTCAAACGTCTGAAATATAGATTCAGACGTCTGAATCTAGGAATAAAAATCTTCCCAGGATAATATTCAGACGTCTGAATCTAACGTTTCAGACGTCTGAAACTAGGGTTCAGGGCATTCCCTAAACCTAGACCAAAAATGGGTGAAATAAATACCGGAAGCGATCAGACGAGCAAAGACAACTAAGGATTTACGACAAGCGACAACCCAGCCTTAAAGGCTCTTCGACATGCCTCAAATATCAATGTCCAAATGTCCATAATAGGATTTTCATAGATTTTGATTTCAAAACACCAAAAATTGGAATATACACCAAATCAATCCAAACCAAAATCAATCGCACAAGAATAAGTGTTAGGAATTCATACCTAACAATCGAAGATAATTATACACAAAGATGTGAGATAAAAATCTCACCTTTGAACCCAAACAAAAGAAGAAGAAGCTTGAATGCAAAGGGAGAATCAACCACTCTTCAACACAACTCAAACGAGCTTGAATCTATGCTCAAAAAGAAGAACATTCCCAAAGTTAGGTTTAGGAATTTCTGAAATTCAAGAGAGAAGGAGTTGGAGAAGATGAAGAGAAGACTTACCAATGGGTTCTTCTATTAGTTTGGAGCTAGAGCTTGATTTGCAAAAGAATACTAGGGCTTGAGTTTCAATTTCCCACTCCACTCTCCATTGTTATAAAAGCTTGAGTATTAGGAAAATAGAAAGGAAGTAAATGAAGAGGAGAGGGTTGGAACTGAATACATAAGTGGAGTTATTGGGCTCAGCCCAAACCAAAGCCCTAAGTAAAAAGTGGCAAAATTCCTCTAACTCCAAACATATCAAAGTTTATACTCAAAAAGATCGAAAACGGCATTTTGAACTCAATGGAAGTGGACGCGAGTCCTAATTCGACCGTATGCAAAAGGTAGCTTTTTGGACTAAATTTCGAGCATCGATAAAATATTTAAATAAAATATTTAAATATAAAATCGACAAATTTGCGGGTTGTTACAGACTCCCCTCCTTAAGGAAATAGCATCCTCGCAATATTTAAGAAGAAGATATATAGTAAAAACCACAAGGGCGTATTCAACACAAAAGAAATCTGAAATAAAAGGTTCACCTTAAAGAGCGCGGGAAAGTAAGTCCGGATGTGTTCGCTCGATGAACTCTCTAGATTCCAAAGAACAATCCTTAGGATTTGAAGACCATTGAACTTTCACAAGCGGGACATCTTTATTTCGAAGGCGTTTGACCTATGAAGCAATAATTCGAATAGGATGCTGCTTATAAGTTAAATTAGGCGAAACTTCAATCTCTTCCACAACACCTGGCTTAAGAATAGAATCGGAATCTCGAAGACATTTCCGTAATTGAGAAACGGGAAACACGTCATGCATGGCAGAAAACTGAGCCGGTAATGATAGGCGATAAGCCATGGAACCAATACGTTCAGTGATAGGAAATGGCCCAATATATCGAGGTGCCAACTTTCCCGACCGACTGAAACGTACAACACGTTTCATAGGTGAAACACGAATAAAAACAAGATCTCCAACAGAAAATTCTAATCCCCTTATTCGGATATCGGCATAGGATTTTTGTCTACTTTGGGCTTCTTGCATCCTATGATGAATAAGGTCAATCTTTTCTGTGGAATCACTAATAAAATCTGGACCTAAAACCAGCTTCTCACCGGCCTCAAGCCAACAAGAAGGAGATCGACATGGCCTTCCATAGATTGCCTCGAAAGGTGCCATACTAATACTAAATCGGAAGCTATTATTATAGAAAACTCAACAAGAGAAATATGATCTTCCCAACTTCCACCAAAATCAAGAACACATGCACGAAGAAGATCTTCAAGAGTTTGATTCGCACGCTCGGTTTGTCCATCGGACTGGGGGTGATAAGCGGTGCTAAAATTAAGCTTTGTCCCTAAAGCTTTTTGAAGACTCTTCCAAAATCCACTAGTAAACAATGGATCACGATCACTAACAATAGAAGTAGGAACTCCATGTAATTTAACAATTTCTTTAATAAAAAGTTTGGCCAAAAGAGGTACGGTCCGATTGGACCGAACGGGAATAAAATGGGCGGATTTAGTAAGCGTATCTACTATAACCCATAAGCTATCATGACTCGAACGAGAACGGGGAAGACCATCTATAAAATCCATGGAAATTTGATCCCACTTTCAAATTGGAATTTCTAAAGGTTGCAATAACCCACCGGTCCTTTGATGTTCGGCCTTAATGAGTTGGCAAGTCATGCAACACTTAACATAGTTAGCAATATCAGATTTCATTCCCTCCCAATAATAAAGTCGCTTCATATCCGCGTACATTTTAGTACTACCGGGATGAATGGTAAATTTAGAATGATGAGAATCTTCTAAAATATCTTTACGAAGATCACTTATATTTGGCACGATAAGTCTACCAAATTTTCGAATGCTGCCACAAGAATCAATATCAAAGTCTATCAAACCATCAATATCAATTTTATCCTTAATATTTTAGCCAAGAAGAGCCAATTCGGGATCTAGCCTTTGAGCTTCAAGAATGCGGTCTAAAAGAGAAGGATGAGCGTCAAGGCTACATAAAACAAGAGATGAACATAAATCGGAAACACGGTCTCGAATTTCGCAAGTGGATAAAACCTCGAGATCATTCCATTCGGATATCATCATTGAGACAACCGCTTGGTGCTTTTGACTAAGTGCATGCGCAACGCAATTTCCCCCTTCCGGGAGTATAAAGGATATCAAGATCATATGGTGCAAGAAATTCGAGCCAACGTTGTTGACGCAAATTAAGTTCCTTTTGAGAGAATAAATACTTCAAGGACTTATGATCGGTATAAAGAACAAATTTATCTCCTAAAAGATAATGACGCGAAATACGAAGGGCGAAAACAATAGCCGCGAGCTCTAAATCATGAGTGGCATATCTAGTCTCAGCAGGCTTCAATTGCCTGGAAGCATAAGCAATAACACGTTCTCTTTGCATAAGAACGGCACCCAAACCAACGCGACTAGCATCGGTATAAACAACGAAATCTTGATTCCCCTCAGAAAACACAAGAATAAGAGTATCAGAAAAAAATTCTTTCAAATAATCTTCTTTCCCAAAAAGCTAAAACTTTCAAAATTACAATTATCTCAATGCAAAAATCTTTCTAGAAAAATTTACATTTTACAAGTCAATATATCGTGTCTGATTGTCTCATCAAAGCGCTTAGGAAATTCCTATCGATAACGTTGATCAAGCGCATCGACCAGAATTCTTAAAACACTAAGTGGGCAATACAATCACAAAATCATCTTCTATATGACCAAAATGTCTCTTAAAAAGTTTTAAGAACATTCTTTGCTCATTTAAGAACAAAATCCATCTATACTTACAAATAAATCTTATGAAAAAGATTTGTAAAATTTTTAAATTGCTATTTTCATCCAAAACCAATAAATACAAGAATGGTCTCATCGAAATATTCATAGAATACTCGATTTATAAAATGGATGAAATAAGCTGGACAAACTGAATGACATAATAAGTCATTCGTAAGAATCATAACGAGTGCGGAATGCGGTAAGTGGAATGCTAACTTCCGCAACTCGTAACTAATGAAAATCGGTGGCAAGGTCGAGCAGAAAAGACCTTAACACCACACAAGATATGGCTTAGGTGATGATCCTAAGACAAACTCAAAATTACCGGAAAATTCTCAAACTACATGAATGAGAGAAACAACACTTTCCTCATCATGCGGGCTTAAAGAATAAAATGATGCCATCAAGTTGGAATTGAAATCACAAAGGAGAGATAGAAATCTGCTTAACAGATTAAGAATGTCGAAGATAAGTAGTCCACTAGGGACAAAGGATATGGCTTCATAATGATTAAGCCAATCCTTTCACACAAATCAATTCCAAAGCCTAAGTAAAAATATCGGCTCGAAAAGAAAAATTACATAAAATAATTTCGACATCAATAGAAAGTAAGTTGAGTGTTGCAGATCCACCATCCGGATTCACAATTCCCAAAGAAGACATCAAGCCCAAAATATTCAAAGAAAAAGAATCGACAAGTTCTTTTGACATAAAAATAATGAGATGAACCCATATCAAAAAGAACTCAAATAGAAAGATCACGAAATAAAACAATAGCATCAAGGATTGAATGTAAAATACCTTGACCAAGAGAAGTATCACAAGGGGCTTGCACGACTTTCAACTTTCCCTCCCTCTTGCTAGGGAGTTTGGGACATGTAGATAAGTAATGACCCGAGCCTTTGCAATAGCGGCAATAGAGGGGTTTCGGGCACTTAATTACATAATGGTCCGTGGAACCACAATTGTAGCATTGTTTACGACTTGGGGTAGGAGTCTTGGCTACCGAAGTTTCTTGTTCCACCTTCTTCTTGCTTTGAAGTATGGAGCATACATAAATAGAACGACCTGTATTTTTGCAATAGCGACAAAATAGTGGCTCCGGACACTCCTTTGCATAGTGGTCCTTAGAATTACAATTGTAGCATCCTCCATGACTAGGGATTGGAGTTTTTTGCTACAAAAATAGTTTGCTTCACTCTCTTATTGGGATTAAGGCTCTTGAACTTAATATGCCTCTTCTTGGAAGTCCCAATATCAAAACACTTCCTTTACTAACCTCTCCATGAAGAAGAGTAACATCCACAAGCTGATTGAAAGAAACTTCAAGTTTCAAAGGTAGAACCATTTCGGGGTTGTTACTCAAAGCACAGATAAACTCTTGATTCTTTACAAGATCCAAAAGTTGTTGGGAAGACATGAATGCGCCATCCAGAGAAGGGCTACTGGATTGACCAGCGCCAGGACTGCTAGAACTAACCATTTCTCTTCCTTTAGAAAAGAAAGAAGGAGAAAAGTTATTCTCAAAATAAATATCAAGCTATCTTGATAGATAAAACAAGGAATCATAAAAGAAAATAGGATAGGACGGTACGGGACCCGAATAAAATCCTAAAGCACGACTCCTAAGATGGACTTAGGACGGAGATCCTTGTTAAATTATTCTATATTGTTCCAAAGTTTGGCTCTGATACCAAGATGTGATGCCCCACCTCTATACCCACGCTAGCCAAGGACACTACGAGGTAATGCCGTCAACTAGCGCGGAGAATAAGGTTGTTGAGGAGCGACCATCCGTGTAATTGCTTTGTGCGAGCACCGATATGCCAGATAAAATATAACTTGCATTTCATATCAAGAGGAAATCCGACAAACCGTCACAAACTCAAAGCTACTACACAGTGGCTATATATAATCTTCGAAAACAAATATAGAAATAAACATAACACAAATCGGTCACAGATAATTCATATCACAATGGCGGAAATAGGTATGAATATATATAACACATAAAAGTGTTCATCAGAGTAGTGGTCCAAAAGATCCACAATGACATAAAAGAATAGCAACATGTGCTAGACAAAAGAATAAGTACACAACTATGAGTCGATATCTCAAATGTATACAACAAAAACTACTAATCTAAGTAGTTAGCCAAAAGTCAGAGTAATGAATCCCTGGGGAGAAGTCAAGCAGAAGCACCTATAACATCTCGGTATGACCCGAGTATTATTTAATAAGAAAATAATAAACGGATCAGGCTAGCTATAAATATCAGATGACATGATATAGAATAAGAGATACGGCATAAACATATGATAACCATAATGGCATACTATAATAAGTATGTAATTGAAAATCAACATGAGATTAATCAATATCACAAGAATCTTCTCAAAGATCCAAAAAGGGTATCATGCCCAAAACTTGTACTCATTACAAGTCAATGACACACGAATTCACCAATGTACAAAAATAGATAAAGCTTATCAATAGAAATCACAAAAATAGGTGAAGCATAAAATTTCCAGAAATCAACACACGAAATCCAGAAATCATAAAAAGGGAAAGAGGCCTATCCCATGACGGTCCGAAGACCATGGGGAGCTACCCCATATGGGTGAGTCGGAATCACCCAAATGAGGTCTAGGCTAACCAAAAAGCAAAAAGGTACGTGTGAGTGGAATCACACAAATGGTGTCTAGCCTAACCTCGCAACAAAAAGGTATGTGTGAGTGGAATCACACAAATGGTGTCTAGACTAACCTTGCGAACAAAGAGATATGTGTGAGTCGGAATCACACCGATGAGGTCTAGTCTAACCTTGCAAACAAAGAGACATCGCACAATTGCTAGTCTAAATCATAAAATGTTCGTCATGATCAACGAGAAGTGTCAATTACACTAAGCTAGTAAATACAAAAGTTTAGCTTCATGTCCCATAACCACTTGCTTAACTTAAATATTTACGAACAAACTGTAAATCTTCACTAGAAAATTGTCACAAGAGTTTCAATCGAACAAGTCCAAGAATTAACCGACGAAGTGAACGCAAGCGTTTCATACCACTTGTTTTACTAAGCCGTTTAATTAGATTTCTCATCCGAGTGAGGTAAAGGTTTGTATATACTAGTAGATTGGAAATCGGTTTGAGAAAATGAGCTTTGTTATAAAATAGTGTTGAAATCATTTGAAGAAAGAGTTTTGATATTTACTACCAGTATAGAAAACCTTTATATTTTAAAGTGACAAATCATAGAAATGATTGTAGAAACAATCAATCATCAAAATTCACATTCAAATACGTGAATAAAATCCAAAGAAATCGATACTGAATCCATCAAAATGGATATTCCCTAAAATCACGAAGAAAATGTCATCAAAATCAATAATAAATGATAACAACAAAAGGGAATCAAGACGAATCGATTAAAGTTGGAAATTCAAATAAAATAGGCAATATAGGCAAAAGATTGCAGATGCAGACATCTGAAATCAAGGGTTCAGACGTCTAAATCTGGAAAATAAAATATTTTCCAAAACATAATTCAGACGTCTGAATCCTTGATTTCAGATGTCTGAAATAGGCACTTTTTAGCCTATTTCCTTTCTGGTTCCAAACGAACCAATTCAGACGTCTGAAATATAGATTCAGACGTCTGAATCTGGGAATAAAAATCTTCCCAGAATAATATTCAGACGTCTGAATCTAACGTTTCAGACGTCTGAAACTGGGGTTCAGGGCATTCCTTGAACCTAGACCAAAAATGGCCGAAATAAATACCGGAAGCAATCGGACGAGCAGAGACGACTAAGGATTTATGACAAGCGACAACCCAGCCTTAAAGGCTCTTCGATACGCCTCAAATATAATGTCCAAATATCCATAATAGGATTTTCATAGATTTTGATTTCAAAACACCAAAAATTGGAATATACACCAAATCAATCCAAACCAAAATCAATTGCACAAGAATAACTGTTAGGAATTCATACCTAACAATCGAAGATAATTATAGACAAAGATGTGAGATAAAAATCTCACCTTTGAACCCAAACAAATGAAGAAGAAGCTTGAAAGCAAAGGGAGAATCAACCACTCTTCAACACAACTCAAACGAGCTTGAATATATGCTCAAAAAGAAGAACATTCCCAAATATAGGTTTAGGAATTTCTGAAATTCAAGAGAGAAGGAGTTGGAGAAGATGAAGAGAAGGCTTACCAATGGGTTCTTCTATTAGTTTGGAGCTATAGCTTGATTTGCAAAAGAATACTAGGGCTTGAGTTTCAATTTCCCACTCCACTCTCCATTGTTATAAAAGCTTGAGTATTAGAAAAATAGAAAGGAAGTGAATGAAGAGGAGAGGGTTGGGAATGAATACATAAGTGGAGTTATTGGGCTCAGCCCAAACTAAAGCCCTAAGTAAAAAGTGGCAAAATTCATCTAACTCCAAACATATCAAAGTTTATACTCAAAAAGATCGCAAACGGCGTTTTGAACTCAATGGAAGTGGACCTGAGTCCTAATTCGACCGTATGCAAAAAGTAGCTTTTCGGACTAAATTCCGAGTTTCGATAAAATATTTAAATAAAATATTTAATATAAAATCGACAAATATGCGGGTTGTTACATAGAGTCTAAGATTAAGCAAGTAATAAATTACTAAACATAATTTGAAAGCTAACTGGATTAATGGGTAATATTAAGACTTTCGAATTGTTCTTTTTTTATTTTTGGTTAGGTATTTTTTAGCTGATTATATAGTGCTAATAGTAGAACTTAACTAGGTTATCCTAGTTGAATTGGAATGTGGATTTCTATGTTTTAATTTATTGGAGTGGGACATAATGTAATTATATCTATTTTCATATAATTTCCATAAATTATCTAATTTCACAAATTATAAAAAGTGCATCATCTGAAATAATAAGAACTATCCAAAAAAGAAAGAGACGTGCAAAGTATGAATATTCTTCTTCATAGTTTGCACTGCCAAATAAAAGGAGAAAGAGATTATTCCTTGTAATTTCAAACAAAGAAAAAGTCTCACTTTTGGGTAGTTTATGAGAAATTATAATGGTAAACCTTTTTGAAAAGACTAGCTCTAATAAATTAAAATATGAAAATTAATGTTTCGAAATTCCTAAGCACAGGAACTAATGTTTTATATATATATATACACACACACACATATATATATATATATATATATAACTGCGCATATCGATTGAAAACAAAAATATACTCATAATATAATGTACGTCGATATTCGCATTAGTTATAATTAGGACATTAGTTATTAACAGCATAATAATTATATGGCTAAGGGGTTGAAAAAGGAAGAAATAGCAATTCCAAATTTATAGGCAATGACTACAAATTTAATAGACAATAAATTTATAACTAAAAGAGTTAAAGAAGTTAAATGGGAATCGATTGTAGAATTTAATATGGCATTTGTTAGGAAATTGAATAGGCATATATAGATGGATTTTAAAACAGGTAAATTAATGTCATTAGAGATTGTCCACTTTTGACATTAATGACCAATTACCACGGATAATTGACATTTAGTAGACATATGAATGAAACAAGATAACCAAGCCTAAGCATATAAAATAGAACTAATTATGAAGCGAACAAGTGTAATACTATTAAATACACGTAGAAGGAAATATAATTTTCAAGGTAGAATATAATATAGCTTCATATATACGTCTAGAATGAGCGTGAATCAATAGGCTTAGCCCAACATTTAGGTTTTGGATGATTGCTTTGGTTTAGTGGGTTATGATGCAAAGTTAGTGGAGTTACACAATATAAGTTTTTCCTTCAACTAGATGCTACCGATGTTGTTCATATTTACTATTGTGGGCTATTATACTCTTGGCTAAAATTAAAATGAACTTTTTTTAAATATTTAAAATTCAAATCAAAAAATTAAAAAATTTGTTGTTAAATTATAAAATTTCATCCAAAAAATTTAATGGAAATTTAAATTTAGTTTCAAACAAAATATTTTTATTATTTTTGTAAGTTTTATATTATATATGAAGGAAATGGGTCAGCTTGCAGTGGAAGAAATTGGTGATTATAATTTTTTTTACCATTTTGAAACAATAATGAGCCTATGAGTTCTAAATGTATTTAGGCCTTATGAAAATTTCTTTTAAATAAAATTAGCATTTTATTTAATACCTTATTATGCTTTATTAATTTTATTCTAAACAATCAAGAATGAGATATAAAAATAAGGTTTGAATATATCAAATATATTCATTCCTTAATTGTATGACAGAACAGTTAAACATAAGACAAGTATAATTAATTGATAACATGATGTATATGAATAAATAAGAATAAGTTTAAAGGCAATTACATAAGGGACAAAAGGGAAAGAAATAAAAGATGACAAAGATGATTGATTTGTCCTTTTCTTTTTGGCAAACTTGATTTATGCAACATTCAATTAGCAATCAATGAACTATTGACATAAGAATAAGAATAGCCAACAACAATTCATGTGCATATACTACTACCTCATTAAAAAAATTGATATTAATAAAGCATTTAAATTATATGATTTGAAATATAAACATTAATTTTATATGTACATATACATATACATATAGATGTAATAGTTTGTATATAAAGATTAACCCAAAACTTCTTAATTATTCAAAATAAACCGTATTATGTTTAAATTTTCTAATGTATTTATGAACTTATGTAAACTTAAATTAGTTAACAATATATATGTGTGTGTGTGTATACAGTTAAATCAAGAGATTCAACCTATACGAAAAAAACATTTTTTAAAACAAAAGTGAAACATACTAAATTGAGCAATATATTGACAATGCTTTGAATACTTAAAGAAAGGTATTAGTCACATCAAATACGGTAACAAAGTTACAAATTTATTGTAATCAATTTATTATCAAAGAATCCTTTAATCATGTGTGGGTTTCAATTACCACAAGATGCAGATAATAAGAACAAACAAACTTTCAAGTTTAAGGTGATTCAACCTATATGAATAAATAATTTAATTTTCATTATTATTATGAAACAAAAGGTGATATATACTGAATTAAGCAATATGTTAAAATCCTTTGAAAAATTAAAGAAGGATATTTGTGATGTCAAATAGGGTAACAAATTTAGAAATTTATTATAATCAATTTATTATCAAAACATCATTTAATCATATATAAGTTTTCATTACATCACAAATGCAAACAATAAGAAAATATAAACTGTCAAATCAAAAGAACTGCACTTTGATTTGAATGGTTAAACACAGCTTTAAAATTAAATTTCAGTTTTGATTTATCTAAATAAAAAAACAATCAATTCATATAATAAACAATTCAAACTACATAATCATTTTCAAATCAAACGAAACAATATCATACAAATATAAATTATGATATTCAATTTATTCATTAAAATAGTATATCAAAATTATTAGAATAAGAAGATCATACCTCAACTTCAAAGCCTTGAAGTACACCTCGAAAGATTAGATTTTTCCTTTAGATGTAGGCAATGAATCGTATCTTGAACGATGAAAAAACCATCTATATTTAGTATGACGACCCAGAATTTAGGACATTTGAAATCAAAATATTTAATTGATTTTAAATGTTTGGGAGTTGATTCAAACTTGAATTTCAATTATAGCTATGAATTTAGCAATTAAAATATTGAATTTAATTTATTTAACTTGGGTAAAATATTGAATCTTGATTTTTAAGCTGATTTAAAATGTTTCAAAGACTTGAAAATCTATATTGATAATACTGAGGTTAATGGAAGCTTCGGAATTTGATTTGGAAATACTTTATTCAGTTTTGAAATTTTATTGTTTAAATCGATATTTAAAAATAGCCTTCCGAGGCACAGTCTCGGAATTCGACGAAACCAGTTCCATTGGATTTATTGGATTTCAATTTTCGCAGTGTTTGGAGCGATCGTTTGGCTGTACAATAAAAAAAGCGCTGAAAATTATATCAAAATTTAATTTAATAAGTGGTTCAAAAAGCTATCTTCTCCATACGATCGAATTTGGATTCGGAACCTTTTCCATCGTGTTCATAATAGGGGTATAACATTATATACGCCTAGCGGCATGTCTCGTTAGGGATTCGAGATTGGAAGTTGCATTTATTGAGATATTTTGAATTCAATTTAAATTATATATGTATATTCTCATACATGCAACCTTCACCGGCCGACATTACTTCACATTAGCGTTTTTTCATCTCCTTTCTTTTCTATTCAGATCAAAATCACGTCGTTTCTTTTTATTTTATAATGGCCGAAGCCTTCTTCTTGAAATCAGATCGCCATTTTCTATTTTCTCTTTTTGTATAGAAATTAACTCAAATCATAATAATGGCGAATGAAACACCCCAGTATTTGACTGCAAATTTATATTCTTCGTGCTTTTTTTCTTTTCAAATTCGAGCAAGAACCCAGATCGATCAGCAAAGATAATTTTTGGCCGATGCTCGAGCATTCGAATTCAAGCTCGTTCGTCCCCATAATTTGAACTCGAAGTCGCGACGAAGTAAGGCGAGAGGGCCTAGCAGGAAAGGCTATGAGCATGCATGAGCAATTGAGGGTCTACGATGGCAAATCGTGAAGGAATTCACGATTTAGGATTTTGCTTGGTGGAAGCTTCATGCTGCGATTGATTTTGGGTGGCTCGGGGTGGGAGGTTGAAATCGAGATCGTGACTCGATTGTGGGGCGACATTGGGATGGTACTCGAGACCAATGGTGGAGGCCCTCGATGACATCGTTGTGACGATCCCAGTAGCGGCGTGGGGATGGTCTCGGGCCTGGGTGTGCGAGAGAAGTTTGGCAGTGAGGTAATCCCAGTTCTAGTTAATTAATTAAATAAAAAAAGGAGAAACCTATGTGGATTATTTTTATAAGTATATATATATATATGTAGTTCAAAAGAAAATAATGTATTTAGGATAATTTATTTATTTAATAAACTTATTAAATTTAGTTACTAAAAATATTTGTTATAGGAAAAGTAGTTTAAAATTAAATTATTAGTTAACTTAGATTAATAAATGGTAATTAATTTGTTTGATTATTTAAAAATGTTAATAAAATCGTATAATGTTTATACAAGGTGTAAAATCATTGGAACAAGCTGGATTGAATCGGATTGCAAATAAAAGGTGAGATCTTCTCACTCAAATTTATAATAATTCAAAATTTCAGTTATTGATTGATTGTTGAATTGTGATAGTTAAATTTAAATTGTTAATTGTGTGCTTGGATGATAATTTATTATCAGTTGTATTGAAGTAGACCCTATGCGCCGCATAATAGCGGATGATGTTATATTTAAACCCATATACCGCGATATTCCACCTCGAAGTGGAATTGGTATTATATATGTATATTTGGAGTTGATTTCCAGCATTATGTAGCGGATGAGACCCTATGCGCCACATAATAGCGGATAATATTTTATAAATCTCATATACCGTGATATTCCACCTCGAAGTGGAATGGGTATTTAATTGTTGTGCTAATGTCTGTTGAGACAGGGAAACTGGTTGGAGGGATCCAACTGGATTCCTCAATTATTTGAATTTGTTTCAATATTGTGTATTGATCTTTTATAATCTGCATGTGACTATTTGTGATTGAAACTGTTGAAGGCTATAATTTAGCCAAATATATTTTTGGTATCGTAGGATACCAGAAATAAATAAAATTTGATTTTTGAAATTTAGTAGAAAATTTATAGTAAATTAATTTTAGAAAATTGAATAAATTTAAAATAAGGAATGTTTCAAGAGATAATAAATTTGGTGTTTGAAATAAATTTGAGAATCAATTTGAAATTTGATTTGGTGTTTTTAAAATAAATTAGAAAATCAATTTGATATTGATTTGGTAAAAATAATAAATATTTGAGAAATCGAACTAAAATTGACTTGATGTTTAAAGATAATTTTGGGAAACCAATTCTGAAAATTGATTTGGTGTTGAAAGCGAATACTTGGGAATCGATTTGAAAATCGTAAATTAGTGGGTATTTAAAAATTTAAAACCAAAATGGGAATTTTATAAAGGAAAGGGAAATTTGTTTTAAAAATAAATATTGTTTGATTTTTAAGAATGTGGAAAGGAATTTATGGATTTGGAATGTAAATTTAAAGTAAATCCAAAAGGATTTATAAATTGATTTGAATGAACCATTTTAGAATGAAAGGTGTATTTTCCCTGGAAAGCCGAGTATGTTTTCAATATAGTCTATAAATATGAAATTGAAGTTGGGAAGATGGTTTTAAGGAAAGATTATTTTGGAGAAATTATTGACTTGGGTTATTTTGAAAATTTTAAAGTAAAATTTTATTGTAATATAGAAGTGGTTATTGTAAAGATTAAAATTGATTTTTGATTTAGAAAATGGATGTTTAAGTAAGTTTTATCCTATCTACTAATTTTATTTAAAAAAATTAGTTTGGATTTGACGTTCTATATGAGATATTAGTATAAGTTTTCATAGCTAATATTTAAATGATTTTAAAATATTTGAACTCAGCAAATTTTCAGTGGAATCAAATAAATATTTGGAAATTTATTCCACGTGAGGAAAATGATTTGAAATTTGTTTTCAAATTTTTGGAATGTGGAAAAAAAGTGATTTGAAATTTGTTTTCAAATGGTTCAAGTGTTAAAATTATATCTTGCGAAGATATTGCATTTTTTTGAACAAATCAATTTCCATATAAATAAATTTAATTACCTAAAAATGTACTTTAAACCAATAATTTTCCTCTTAAAAATCGTGAAAACGAGCTAGAGCGGAAAATGGGTTGCATGCATAGTCAAGGTGAGGTCTTCTCACTCAAGTTTAAATTGGAATTTCCAGTTTGATTTTAAATAGTTAAATTTAAAAATTATTGATTGTGTGCTTGGATGATTAATTTATTATCAGTTATATTAGTTTAGACCCTACGCGCCGCATAATAGCAGGTGATATTATATATTAAATCGATATATCGCGATGTTCCACCTCGAAGTGGAATTGGTTTTATATATGTATTTGGAGTTGTTGATTTCCCGCATTATATAGCGGATGAGACCCTATATGCCGCATAATAGCGGGTGATATTATATATTAAACCCATATACCGCGATTTTCCACCTCAAAGTGGAATTAGTATTATATATGTATTTGGAGTTGTTGATTTCTCGTATTATATAGCGGATGAGACCCTATGCGCCACATAATAGCGGATGATATTTTACAAATCCCATATACCGCGATATTCCACCTCGAAGTGGAATGATATTTAATTGTTATGCTAACATCTGTGGATGCAGTGAAACGGGTTGGAGAGATCCAACTAGATTCCTCAAATATTGAATTTGTTTCATATGTTGTGTGTTGATAATCTTTGTGTAATTATATTGTGATTGAAATAATTGAAGGCTAAAATTTAGCCGAATATATTTTTGGTATCGTAGGATACCAGGAATAAACCAAATTGGATCTTTAAATTTAGGTAGAAAATCTATAGCGAAACCCTATTGAATAAAATTCCAAAATATGGGAAAAAGTTTGATAAATGGATTTCAAGTAATAATATTCAAAAGGCGAAGAATTTATTTTAAAAATATGGTTTTTAAATAATTTGGAAAAGATAAAGGAATTTATTTTAAAAATAAATTCGGAAATTGATTTGGTGTTTGAAAATAAATTTGGAAATCAATTGAAAATTTGATTTGGTGTTGAAAATGAACGTTTGGAAAACGATTTGAAAATCGTATATTAGCAGATATTTGAAAATTTAAATTCACAATGAAAATTTATAAAGGAAAGGGAATTTGTTTTAAAAATAAATATCGGTTTATTTTTAAGTGTGGAAAGAAATCTGCGGATTAGAAGTGTAGATTTAAAATAAATCGAAAAGAATTTATTAATTGATTTTAAATGGACCATTTTGTAATGGAAAGTGAATTCTCCCCTGGAAAGCCGAGTATATTTTCAAAGTAGCTTTTGAATAAAAATTAACAGTTCTAGATTTGATTTTAAAAGAATATTGTTGGAGGAATTATTTTTGGGAATTATTTTAAATCTTTAAAGTAAAGACTTATTTAGTTAAGTATAGAAGGGATTATCTTAAAGATTAAATTGATATTTGATTTAGAAAATAGTTATTTAAATATTTATACTCTATCTACTAATTTTATTTTAAAGTTAGTTTGGACTTGAAATTTTATATGAGACATTTATATAATATTTTCATAACTAATATTTAAATAAATGTTTTAAAATAGGTTTATCTAAATGCTTCCAAGTATATATTTTGAATAAGTGATTTAAAGTATCTTAAAGTATTTGAACTATGCAGACTTTCAGTGAAAATAAATAATATCGAGAATCTTATTCCACGAGTGAAAAGTGATTTGAAATTTGTTTTCAAATGGTTGAAGTGTTAAAAATATATATCTTGCGAAGATATTTCGAAAATAATAATTGGGAAATTATTTAAATCTTGGTGATTGTTGTGAATAGTTATTGATAGTTAAATAACCGACTATCAATATTGGCCTTTAAATGGCATTAGAATTTTGATGCGACCGGGGGTCGGATTCCAAACGGTTATCCAAAAACCACATCGAAACTTTGTGATTGTGATAGATGTTTTATTTAAAAGATCAAAGTGGAAATTGTTGTGATTTGTTGAAATCTGAATGAACACTTATTTTTAAAAATAAGCGCTCATTATTCGGATTAGCCGGGAGAGGACCTTGTGTCATAAAACCCATTCTGAATAATGATACGACGAATTAGGATTACATTTGAAGATGGTGTTAAAGACCGGGTATTCTCGAAAACGAAAGGATTACCTGTCGAATGTCTCTGCACCAGGTTGCTCCGGTATAGAGATTTTATCACCCTTTGTGATGGGGATTCCGGACGTGATTTGTGAATATTCGGATTTGCAAAGGCTTCTTTGGAAGTGCCTTTGGTTCCATTCGATCGTGGAACGGACTTGTATGGATGTATGTTTGACGTTATACTTTGAGATGTAAAGCTGGTTTCTATCAAATACATTTCTGTTCGTGGCGGAGAATTTATTATCTTAGCTTAACACCCTTTCTGATACGTACGAGCTTAGAGGTTATGTAGTTGATGGTTACTAGTGATATATTCTCAAATTGGTAATGTGGCATACGAAGTGCTGCTGATCATTTGTTGATTAAAGCATGACTTTGTGAAAAGTGTAGCTTTGTAGACGGGACTTCGTCGGACCTCACACCCCGAAAATGGTCGAAACAGGAAAGATGCGGCAAGGTTACGAGGGTCGCACCCTTGTATGTCATTTCCTTCTGGAAAAGGGTGGTCAGATATTTAACCTATGTGGTTGCTGCAAATCTATTACTCTTTGTTGTTGTTGCTTTGTGGTTGAGGATCCTCGTATAAAGGTCGCAAATGACCGGGGGATGGCATACTCGAGTAGTAGTTACCTAGTTATAGAGGTAACCCGGCCTTGTGTTGGCAGAGATCCGGGTAGGTTCTCGGGACGTCCCTCCAAAGGCCTAACCATGTGGCAGTAGGAAGTTCCTTAGCCTGACCATTTGTTTGAAATCCAAAGAAACAATACGCGCCCTATGTGGTTTTAGTTGCATAACCTGCCATGGAATGTGGTGGTAACCTACTATTGAACATGGTAGCTAATAATGGTTGTATGCTGGCTAAGATTAATATTATACTTTCAAAATGTTTTCTACACTATGCACTAATAATAATATCAAAGGATTTTGCGTATTAAGCATGTTTGACTATCATAAGGAGAAATCTCATCCAATTCTGCATTTGCATTGTGTATGTGGCGGGAGGCCTTATTGTAGTTTCATTTTCCAAAAAGCATAGCGAATTTATTTTTATTTTTTTGTGAAAAATAACTGTTTTTAAGTTCTCACACCAGTCCCACGAATGACCTGAAGTTTATTGCTCCCTTTCTAAACTCTGGGTGCCCATAATTTTCCACACGGGCATCCTAGAGTCTGGTTATCATTATTCTGGAGCGAAGTCGGAAAAAAGATGCTGTGGAGATCAGGAGCAAGCTGGATGGCGAAGCGTATCACTAGTATATGTTATATTCCTTTCCGCCTTTTGTTGTTGTAACACTCTGATAATGTAATGTGATGTAATGTAACAACTGATATAGTTCTTTATTTTAAAGATATTCATTTATCTATTATATTTGTTCCGCTACGAAATGTGAGATTCTATTATTTTTTTCTTTTCGTCTTCTTCTACCTCTTTCTTCTTTAAACCCTAATGGTTCGGTTTTCCGACATTCGACTGTGCGGCATTAGATATAGTGGGCGTATCGATGTCAACTTTCGAGCGTCGAAAATCAGGTCGTTACAAGGGTTTCGATCCTGGGACCTGTGGATTATGGGCCACCACGCTTCCGCTGCGCCACTCTAATACCACTTATGAAGGCCTGCAAATCCGTACCCCTTTTGAGCTGGCAAAATTCCACAACAATTCAGCCCAAAGTGGAACAAATGTATGAGTCTTGTTTTAAGAAGAAAGAGGTAGAAGAAGAAGAAAAGGAAACAATAACAGAATCTCACATATCGCAGCGGAACAAATATAATAGATAAATGAATATCTTTCAACAAAGAACTATATCAGTTATTACATTACATCACATTACATTATCAGAGTGTTGCAACAACAAAACAGTGGAAAATAATCTAACATATACTAGTGATACGCTTCGCCATCCAGCTTGCTCCTGATTTCCACAGCATCTTTTTTCTGACTTCGCTCTAGAATAATGATAACCTGACTCTAGGCTGCCCGTGTGGAAAATTATGGGCACCTAGAGTTTAGAAAGGGAACAATAAACTCCAGGTCAGCCATGGAACTGGTGTGAGGCCTTAAAACGGCTATTCTTTGACAAAAGAAAACAAAAGGGGAATAAAAGAAATTCGCAATGCTTTTTGGAAAATGAAACTACCATAAGGCCTCCCGGCACACACATAATGCAATCGCAGACTTGGAGGAGATTTCTCCTAACGATAGTCAAACATGATTGATACGCAAAATCCTTTTTAATATTATCATTAGTGCATAGTGTAGAAAACATTTCGAAAGTATAATATTAATCTTAGCCAGCATAGGTTCCATTATATTATGCCTGCTATAGCTATCTCTTGAGGAGGCAGGTTATACAATTGCAATCGTAAAGGGCACATATTGTTTCTTTGGATTACCAAAAATGGTCGGGCTAAGGAACTTCCTACTGCCACATGGGTATGCCTCTGGAGGGAAGCCCCGAGAACCTACCCGGCTCTCTGCCATCACAAGGCCGGTTACCCCCTTCCCGGGGAGTAAAACCTAAGATATGCCAACCCCGGTCGTTTGCGACCTTTATCCGAGGATCCTCCACACTAACAACCATAAAGAAAAGTATTTGCAGTAACCACATAGGTTAAATATTAGGGCTCCATACCTTAACCACCCTTTTCCAGAAGGAATGGACATACCCTAGGGGAGCTACCCCTGAAACTTAATTTATTTATTCAATAAACTTATTAAATTTAGTTACTAAAAATATTTGTTATAGGAAAATTAGTTTAAAATTAAATTATTAGTTAACTTAAATTAATAAATGGTAATTAATTTGTTTGATTATTTAAATATGTTAATTAAATCGTATAATGTTTATACAAGGTATAAAATCATGGGAACAAGCTGGATTGAATCAGATTGCAAATAAAAGGCGAGATATTCTCACTCAAATTTATAATAATTGAAAATTTCAGTTATTGATTGATTGTTGAATTGTGATAGTTAAATTTAAATTGTTGATTGTGTGCTTGGATGATAATTTGTTATCAATTATATTGAAATAGACCCTATGCGTCGTATAATAGCGGATGATATTATATTTAAACCCATATACCGTGATATTCCACCTCGAAGTGGAATTGGTATTATATACGTATGTTTGGAGTTGATTTCCCGCATTATATAGCGGATGAGACCCTATGCGCCGCATAATAGCAGATAATATTTTATAAATCCCATATACCGCGATATTCCACCTCGAAGCGGAATGGGTATTTAATTGTTGTGCTAACGTCTGTTGAGGCAGGGAAACAGGTTGGAGGGATCCAACTGGATTCCTCAATTATTTGAATTTGTTTCAATATTGTGTGTTGATCATTTATAATCTGTGTGTGACTATTTGTGATTGAAATTGTTGAATGCTATAATTTAGCCAAATATATTTTTGGTATCGAAGGATACCAGAAATCAATAAAATATGATTTTTGAAATTTATTAGAAAATTTATAGTAAATTAATTTTAGAAAATTGAATAAATTTACAAGAAGGAATTTGTTTCAAAAGATAATAAATTTGGTATTTGAAATAAAACTGGGAATCAATTTGAAATTTGATTTGAAGTTTTGAAAATAAATTAGAAAATAAATTTGATATTGATTTGCTAAAAATAATAAATATTTGGGAAATCGATCTAAAATTGACTTGATGTTTAAAAATAAATTTTGGGAAACCAATTCTGAAAATGGATTTGGTGTTGAAAGCGAACACTTGGGAATCGATTTTAAAATCGTAAATTAGTGGATATTTAAAAATTTAAACCTAAAATGGGAATTTTATAAAGGAAAGGGAAATTTGTTTTAAAAATAAATATTGTTTTATTTTTAAGAGCGTGGAAAGGAATTTACGAATTTGGAACTTAAATTTAAAGTAAATCTAGAAGGATTTATAAATTGATTTGAATGAACCATTTTAGAATGGAAGGTGTATTTTCCCTGGAAAGCCGAGTATGTTTTCAATATAGTCTATAAATATGAAATTGAAGTTGTGAAAATGGTTTTAAGAAAGATTATTTTGGAGAAATTATTGCCTTGGGTTATTTTGAAAATATTTAAAGTAAAGATTTATTTTAATATAGAAGTGGTTATTTTAAAGATTAAAATTGATTTTTGATTTAGAAAATGGATGTTTAAGTAAGTTATGTCATATCTACTAATTTTATTTAAAAAAATTAGTTTGGATTTGAAGTTCTATATGTATTGGTATAAAGTTTTCATAGCTAATATTTAAATGATTTTAAAATATTTGAAGTCGGAAAATTTTTAGTGGAATTAAATAAATATTTGGAAATTTATTCCACGTGAGGAAGGTGATTTGAAATTTGTTTTCAAATTTTTGGAATGTGGAAAAAGTGATTTGAAATTTGTTTTCAAATGGTTCAAGTGTTAAAATTATATCTTGCGAAGATATTTTGAAAATAATAATTGGGGGAAAATTATTTGAAATTTAGTGATTGTTGTGAGTGATGATTGATAGTTAAATAACAGACTATCAACATTGACCTTTTAATGGCATTTGAATTTCAATGCGACCGGGGGTCGGATTCCATGTGGATATTCGAAAACTTTGTGATTGTGATAGATCTTTTATTTAAAAGATAAAAGTGGAAATTTGTTATGATTTGTTTGAATCTGAATGTAACACTTATTTTTAAAAATAAGCGCTCGTTATTTGAATTAGCCGGGCGAGGACTTTATGTCATAAAACCCATTCCGAATAACGATTTGACGAAATAAGATTGCATTTGAATATGGTGTTGAAGACCGGGTATTTTCGAAAATGAAAGGATTACCTGTCGAATATCTCTACACCGGGTTGTTCCGGTATAGAGATTTTATCACCTTTTGTGATTGGGATTCCGGACGTGATTATTGAATATCCGGATTTGCAAGGGCTTCTTTGAAGTGCCTTCAGTTCCGTTTGATCCCGGAACGGACTTGTATGGATGTGTGTCTGACGTTACACTTTGAGATGTAAAGCTGGTTTCTATCAAATACATTTCTGTTGGTGGCGGAGAAATTATTCCCTTAGATTAACACCCTTCTTTGAGACGTACGAGCTCATAGGTTATGTAGTTGATGGTTACTAGTGATATATTCCCAGTGCGTAACGTGGAATACGAAGTGCTGCTGATCATTTGTTCATCAAAGCTTGACTTTGTGAAATTATAGCTTCGTGGACGAGACTTCGTCGGACCTCACACCCCGGAAATGGTCGAAACTAGAAAGATGCGGCAAGGTTATGAGGGTCGCGCCCTTTAGGGTATGTCATTCCTTCTGGAAATGGGTGGTATAATGTTATGGAGCCCAGATACTTAACCCACATGGTTGCTACAATTATATTACTCTTTGTGGTTGTTGCTTTGTGGTTGAGGATCCTCGGATAAAGGTCGCAAATGACTGGGGGATGGTATACTCGAGTAGTAGTTACCTAGTTACAGAGGTAACCCGGCCTTGTGATTGTACAGATCCGGGTAGGTTCTCGGGACGTCCCTCTAGAGGTGTACCCATGTGGCGGTAGGAAGTTCCTTAGCCTGACCATTTGTTGGAAATCCAAACTCCAATACGCGCCTTGTATGGTTTTAGTTGTATAATCTGTCATTTACTTATGGTGGTCACCACTGTTTAGATGGTAGCTATATTAGGCATAGTTCGGAATGTCTATGCTGGCTAAGATTAATATTATACTTTCGAAATGTTTTCTGCACTATGCACTAATAATAATAATCATATCAAAAGATTTTGCGTATTAAGCATGTTTGACTATCATAAGGAGAAATCTCCTCCAATTCTGCATTTGCATTGTGTGTGTGGCGGGAGGCCTTATGGTAGTTTCATTTTTCAAAAAGCGTAGCGAATTTCTTTTTATTTTATTTGTGAAAAATAACTGTTTTTAAGATCTCACACCAGTCCCACGACTGACCTGGAGTTTATTGTTCCCTTTCTAAACTCTGGGTGCGCACAATTTTCCACACGGGCAGCCTAGAGTCAGGTTATCAGTTATTCGAAAGCGAAGTCAAGAAGTTGCTATGGAGACCTGGAGGCAAGCTTGATGGCGAGACGTACCACTTATACTATGTAGTGTCCGTTGCGTTTGGGTTAGTACAAGTCAAATTTTATTGTACACAAGTTACTATAACTACCAGTGTATGTATTGTGTCGGTGTAAACTCTGATGATGTATGTAAAACTGATATAGATGTTGTTGTAAAAGATATTCATTTATCTATTAAATTTGTTCCACTGCGAAATGTGATATTCTGTTATTGTTTTCTTTTCTTCTTCTTCTACCTCTTTATTCTTTAAGCCCTAATGGTTCGGTCTTCCGGCATTCGAATGTGTGGCATTGAATATAGTAGACGTATTGATGTCGATTTTCGGGCGCCGTAAAATTGGGTCGTTACAATTTGGTATTAGAGTAATTGGTTAAGCGACAACCTTGGCTCTGTTGGGTGTTACTCATTAGAGATAGAGTCAGCAGTACTCTAGAATGGATGTGAGTGTAATAATAGATATGAGCGCGTATTTGTTAGTGAATACAAAATTGTTTTACATTGTGATAATTGGTTTGTTGAGTGGTATATGGATTCTGGTTGGTATAGTCAGTACAACCCTATCGATAGGAATCTCTAAACACTTGTATAGAACAATTCGACATGATATTGTTTTAAAATAGGGTGAATGAAATAATTTTATCCAAACTATTTTCGTAGATAAAGGAAATAATCATTGTAAATTATTATAGTATGTGGTTGCTTGATTGTTAGGAAGTGATAGGATTATTATCATTTGAATAGGAAATTGAAATCATAACTTAAAGCTAAGAAATAAATTCACATACAAATGGAATTTGAGAATATAAATTGTAAATGTGATTTGTTATTTGAAACGGAATTCTAGAGAAGTATTCGGAAATGTTTTGAAAAGAATTTGAAAATTTTGGAGATTTGGGAAGTTTAAATCCCTTTTTATTTTGAAGATGATTTTCAAAGGTTTTGGAAAAGTGTTTTGACGGGATGAAAGCTCTAAACTCTTTTAGGTCGCTGGAATGTAACTTCGGTAATGACTGCAGCATCATCGATGTTCATTTTTGAGTTTCCAAGAGAGGAATTGCTGCCAAATTATTTTAAATGGAAGTTGTTTGCAAACTGGGTTTATTTTTAGAAATTTAAAAGGATAGTTTGAATTGATTTCAAAATTGGTTTTGAATTGTTGGAAAGACTCTGGAATCTTATAAAAAATAGTTATGGAATAAAATTTTATAAGGTGGAAAATAAAGTTGTGAATGAATAAATAAATTTACAATTGAAATTAAATGAAAGTGAAATTGAATGTTGAAATTCATTTCGAATTTGTAAGTAAATAGAACTGGAATTAGAATTGAATTTGATTTGTGATAAAGAAAGCGAAGTATTGTAATGAAATTAGTAAGTGAAATTAATTGAAGAAATGACAAATTAATATGGTTTGAAATTAATTGAATTCAATATTTATAAATGAAAGATAAATTAAATTCATATGGAATTTGAAATCCAATTTAAATATAAGTGGTTGTAAACCAAATGGTGAATTGAAATCGAATTATGTTTAGGGATGAACAAAAGAATAAAACTGGAGTTGAAAACTGAATAACGAAAACCAATTTGAATTGTGTGAAATAAATGAAGTTGTAAAATTAGTTCGAAGTGAACTAAAGATAATAAAGGTCAAATGGGAGTTAGAAATTTTTTGAGAAATCTTGAAAATTTGAAATTTGAATTTAAATTTAAATTTGAATTGTTAGCAAAACAATGTTGTTTGGGAAACATGAAAGATTTCGAAAAGTTGGTTGAAATGATAATGGATCTCTAATAGAAAGATTTGTTTTGGAAAGTTGAAACTGTTTGGTTTGGAAAATATTAAACGGGTTGAGGATCATTCTTCTTAACTAGTAATTTCGGGACGAAATTCTTTTAAGGGGGGAAGGAGTGACGACCCAGAATTTTGGACATTTGAAATCGAAATATTTAATTGATTTTAAATGTTTGGGAGTTGATTCAAACTTGAATTTCAATTATAGCTATGAATTTAGCAATTAAAATATTCAATTTAATTTATTTAACTTGGGTAAAATATTGAATCTTGATTTTTAAGCTGATTTAAAATGTTCCAAAGGCTTGAAAAGTCTATATTGATAATACTGAGGTTAATGGAAGCTTCAGAATTTGATTTGGAAATACTTTATTCAGTTTTGAAATTTTATTGTTTAAATCCATATTTAAAAATAGCCTTCCGAGTCACAGTCTCGGAATTCGACGAAACCTGTTCCATTGGATTTGTAATATTCTATTATTGTCGGATTTCAATTTTCGTAGTGTTTGGAGCGATCGTTTGGCTGTACGATAAGCAAACGCGCTGAAAATTATATCGAAATTTAATTTAATAAGTGGTTCAAAAAGCTATCTTCTCCATACGATCGAATTTGGACTCGGAACCTTTTCCATCGTGTTCGTAATAGGGGTATAAGATTATAAACACCTAGCGGCATGTCTCGTTAGGGATTCGGGATTGGAAGTTGCATTTATTGAGATAATTTGAATTCAATTTAAATTAAATATGTATATTCTCATACACGCAACCTTCACCAGCCGACATTCCTTCACATCAGCGTTTTTTCATCTCCTTTCTTTTCTATTCAGATCAAAATCACGTCATTTCTTGTTATTTTATAATTGCCGGAGCCTTCTTCTCGAAATCAGATTGCCATTTTCTATTTTCTCTATTTGTATAGAAATTAACTAAAATCATAATAATGGCGAATGAAACACCTCAGTATTCAAATGAAAATTTATATTCTTCGTTCTTTTTTTCTTTTCAAATTCGAACAAGAACCCAAATAGATCGGCAAAGATAATTTTTGGCCGATGCTCGAGCATTCAAATTCAAGCTCGTTCGTCCCCTTAATTCGAACTCGAAGTCGCGATAAAGTAAGACGAGAGGGCATAGCAGGGAGGGCTGTGAGCGTGCGTGAGCAATTGAGGGTCTGCGATGGCAAATCATGAAGGAATTCACGATTTTGGGTTTGCTTGGTGGAAGCTTCATGCTGCAATCGATTTTGGGTAGCTCGGGTAGGAGGATGAAGTCGAGATCGTGACTCGATTGTGGGGCGACGTTGGACGGGAACTCGACACCGATGGTGGAGGCCCTCGATGGGGTCGTTGTGACGATGCCGGTAGCGGCGTGAGGATGGTCTCGGGCCTGGGTGTGCGAGAGAAGTTTGGTAGTGTGACGCCCCACCTCTATACCCACGCTAGCCAAGAACACTCCGGAGAAGTGCTGTCAACTAGCACGGAGAATAAGGCTGTTGAGGAGCGACCATCCATGTAATTGCTTATCACACGGTGGCTATAAATAATCTTCGGAAACAAACATAGAAATAATCATATCACAAATCAGTCACAGATATCCATATCACAAAGGCGGAAGAAGATATGAATATATAACTAACACATGAAAGTGTACATCAGAGTAGTGGTCAATAAGATCCACGATAATACAAAAGAATAGCAACACGTGCTATACAAAAGAATACAACTATGAGTCTATATCTCAAGTGTATACAACAAAAACTGCTAATCTAAACAGTTAGCCAAAAGTCAGAGTGATGAATCCCTGGGAAGAAGTCAAGCAGAAGCACCTGTAACATCTCGGTCTGATCCGAGTATTATTTAAGAAAATAATAAACGGATCAGTCTAGCTATAAATATCAGATGACATGATATAACATAAAAGATATGGCATAAACATAAACATCCATAACGACATACCACTATAAGTATGTAAATAATGATCAACAGAAGATCAATCAATAAGAGATAATCAATATCACAAGAATCTTCTCAAAGATTCGAAGGGGGCATCATACCCTAAACTTGTACTCATAACAAGTCAATGACATAAATTCCAGAAATCAACACGAGAAATCCAGAAATCATAAAAAGGGAAAGAGGCCTATCACATGACGGTCCGAAGACCAAGGGGAGCTACCCCACATGTGTGAATGGAATCACACAGATTAAGGTCCAGACTAACCAAAAAGCAAAAAGGTATGTGTGAGTGGAATCACACAAGTGGTGTCTAGTCTAACCTCGCAACAAGAGACATCGCACAGTTGCTAGTCTAAATCATCAGAATGATCGTCATGATCAACGAGAAGTGTCAATTACACTAAGCTAGTAAATATAGAAGTTTAGCTTCATGTCCCATAACCACTTGCTTAACTTAAATATTTACGAACAAACTGTAAATCTTCACTAATAAAATTGTCACAAGAGGTTCAATCGAAAAAGTCCAGGAATTAACCGACGAAGTGAACGCAAGCGTTTCATAGCACTTGTTTTACTAAGTCGTTTAATTAGATTTCTCATCCGAGTGAGGTAAAGGTTTGTATATACTAATAGATTGGAAAATGGTTTAAGAAAAGAGCTTTGTTATTAAAAATAGAGTTGAAATTGTTTGTTAAAAGAGTTTTGATATTTACTACTAGTATTGAAACCTTTATATTTTTAAAATGACAAATTACAGAAGAGATTGTAGAAACAATCATCACAAAGATCACATTCGGAGATGTGAATAAAATCCAAGGAAATCGGCTCAAAAGCATCAAAGTGGAAGTTCCCCAACGACCAAACGTGGCCGAGATAACCAGAGATGGTTTGTCTCGAAGAATGGTCAACTCAGCATCTCAACAAAGCAAGTTCTGTTGAATGTTTTTCAGATAAGATCGCCTACGGAGGGGGGGTCCAGGGGGGTGGCAACCCCCCAAGGTGGGGGTGCGGGGGCAACGCCACCGCTTACGGGGTTCGACCAGCCCGGTCAGGTCGCGGGGGTCCAGGGGGCAGCGCCCCCGGCGGGGTGCGGGGCAGCGCCCCGACCAAAACGGTACGACCTAGTGAAGATAAAATGAGGTCTAACGACCTAACGACTCAAGGGTCCAACGACTCAGCGACTCAAGGGTCCAACGACTCAGCGACTCAAGGGTCCAACGACTCAGCGACTCAAGGGTCCAACGACCCAGCGACTCAAGGGTCCGACGACCCAGCGACTCAAGGGTCCGACGACCCAGCGACTCAAGGGTCCGACGACCCAGCGACTCAAGGGTCCTACGACGCAGCGACTCAAGGGTCCAACGACTCAGCGACTCAAGGGTCCAACGACTCAGCGACTCAGGGACGAACGACTTAACTCCGAACGACCTAAAAATGGCCAGAATGACTCAAGTGCAGAAAATTCAACAAAACGCTAAAAATTGGAGTTTTTTTGCCAATCCAATCCAAACCATATGCTAACATGCATGCAAAAATGATAGGGAATCATTCCCAACAGTCCAATATAATTATAGGCTAGAATTGTGAGATAAAAATCTCACCTTTGCACTAAAATTTATGAAGATGAAGCTTGAAAGCAAGGAGAAGCAATCCAAAGCTTGAATCCAATATCTTCTACTTGAATTTGGAGTTGAATGATGGAGTTGCAATTGAATTTGAGCTTGGAGTTTTAATTTCCCATTCTCTTCACCATTAATGCTAAAGCTTGAGTTAGTTAGGAAATTTATGAAGAGTGAGGAGAAGAGGGTTGGAACTTGGGCTTAATAGGCTAAACTAACCCAAAGTCCAAAGCGGGAAAAGTTAGTGAAATTTCACTAACTCCAAACCTATCGATGTTTATACTTAAAAAGTTGTAAACGACATTTCGAACTCAATGGAAGTGGTCTCGAGTCCTAATTTGACCGTTTGCAAAAAGTAGTTTTTCGGACCAAAATCCGATTAACGATTTAATATTTAAATAAAAATATTTAAATGTAAACTCGATAAATATGCGGGTTGTTACAGACTCCCCTCCTTAAAGAAATTGCGTCCTCGCAATATATATATAAGGTGGAAATAAAAAGTAACAACCATAAAAGCATATTAACACAAGAGAAATTTGAAATAAGAAGTTCACCTCAAAGGGCAGGAGTAAGCAAGTCCGGATGTGTACGCTCGATGAATTCTCTGGATTCCCAAGAACAATCCTTAGGATTTGAGGACCATTGAACCTTTACAAGTGGAACATCTTTATTTCGAAGTCGTTTAACCTCAGAAGCTATAATTCGAATAGGATGCTGCTCATAAGTTAAATTCGGCGAAACTTCAATTTCTTCCACAACAGCAGGCTCAAGAATAGAATCGGAATCCCGAAGGCATTTCCGTAATTGAGAAACGTGAAATACATCATGTATAGCAGAAAACTGAGCCGGCAATGCAAGGCGATAAGCCATGGAACCAATACGTTCAGTGATAGGAAATGGCCCAATATATCGAGGCGCTAACTTCCCCGATCGACTGAAACGTACAACACCCTTCATAGGTGAAACACGAATAAAAACAGGATCCCCAACAGAAAATTCTAATTTCCTTCTTCGATTATTGGCATAGGATTTTTGTCTACTCTGGGCTTCTTTCATCCTATGTCGAATAAGTTCAATCTTTTCCGTGGAATCACGAATAAAGTCTGGACCTAAAACCAGCTTCTCACCGGCCTCCAGCCAACAAGAAGGAGATCGGCATGGCCTTCCGTAGAGTGCCTCGAAAGGTGCCATACCAATACTAGATTGGAAGCTATTATTATAGGAAAATTCAACAAGTGAAATATGATCTTCCCAACTTCCACCAAAATCAAGCACACAAGCACGAAGAAGATCTTCAAGAGTTTGATTCACACGCTCGGTTTGTCCATCGGACTGGGGGTGATAAGCGGTGCTAAAATTAAGCTTCGTTCCTAAAGCTTTTTGAAGACTCTTCCAAAATCCACTAGTAAACAATGGATCACGATCGTTAACAATAGAAGTAGGAACTCCATGCAATTTTACAATTTCCTTGACAAATAGTTTGGCCAAAAGAGGAACGGTTCGGTTAGATCGAACCGGAATAAAATGGGCGGATTTAGTAAGTCTATCAACAATCACCCATAAGCTATCATGACCCGAACGAGAACGGGGAAGGCCATCTATAAAGTCCATGGAAATTTGATCCCACTTCCAAATTGGAATTTCTAAAGGTTGCAATAACCCACCAGGCCTTTGATGTTCGGCCTTGACAAGTTGGCAAGTCATGCAACACTTAACAAAGTTAGCAATATCAGATTTCATTCCCTCCCAATAATAAAGTCGCTTCATATCAGCGTACATTTTACTACTACCGGGATGAATGGTGAATTTAGAACAATGGGAATCTTCTAAAATATCTTTACGAAGATCTCCAATATTTGGTACGATAAGTCTACCAAATTTTCGAATGCCGCGACGAGAATCAATATCATAGTCTTTCAAACCTTCAATATCAATTTTATCCTTAACATTTTTGCCAAGAAGAGCCAATTCAGAATCTAGCCCTTGAGCTTCAAGAATGCGGTCTAAAAGAGAAGAATGAGCCTCAAGGCTACATAAGACAAGCGATGAGCATAAATCGGATACGCGCTCTCGAATCTCACAAGTGGATAAGATCTCGAGATCGTTCCATTCGGATATCATCATAGAAACAACTGCTTGTTGCTTACGGCTAAGAGCATCGGCGACACGATTACCCTTACCGGGGGTATAAAGAATATCAAGATCATAAGGTGCAAGGAACTCGAGCCAACGCTGTTGACGTAAATTAAGTTCTTTTTGAGAAAATAAATATTTCAAAGACTTATGATCCGTGTAAAGAATAAATTTCTCTCCCAATAGATAATGACGCCACATTCGAAGGGCGAAAACAATAGCCGCGAGCTCTAGATCATGTGTGGCATATCTAGTCTCGGCCGGCTTCAATTGCCTAGAAGCATAAGCAACAACACGTTCTTTTTGCATAAGAACGGCACCCAAACCAACGTGACTAGCATCGGTATAAACAACAAAATCTTGATTCCCCTTGGGGTCCAGCGACTCAGGGACGAACGACTTAACTCCGAACGACCTAAAAATGGCCAGAACGACTCAAGTGCAGAAAATTCAACAAAACGCTAAAAATTGGAGTTTTTTGCCAATCCAATCCAAACCAAATGCTAACATGCATGCAAAAATGATAGGGAATCATTCCCAACAGTCCAATATAATTATAGGCTAGAATTGTGAGATAAAAATCTCACCTTTGCACTAAAATTTATGAAGATGAAGCTTGAAAGCAAGGAGAAGCAATCCAAAGCTTGAATCCAATATCTTCTACTTGAATTTAGAGTTGAATGATGGAGTTGCAATTGAATTTGAGCTTGGAGTTTTAATTTCCCATTCTCTTCACCATTAATGCTAAAGCTTGAGTTAGTTAGGAAATTTATGAAGAGTGAGGAGAAGAGGGTTGGAACTTGGGCTTAATAGGCTAAACTAACCCAAAGTCCAAAGCGGGAAAAGTTAGTGAAATTTCACTAACTCCAAACCTATCGATGTTTATACTTAAAAAGTTGTAAACGACATTTCGAACTCAATGGAAGTGGTCTCGAGTCCTAATTTGACCGTTTGCAAAAAGTAGTTTTTCGGACCAAAATCCGATTAACGATTTAATATTTAAATAAAAATATTTAAATGTAAACTCGATAAATATGCGGGTTGTTACAGGTAGTGAGGTAATCCCGGTTCTAGTTAATTAATTAATTAAAAAAAAAGAGAAACCTATGTAGACTATTTTTTTGTGTATATATATATATATATATAGTTCAAAAGAAAATAATGTATTTAGGATGATTTATTTATTTAATAAACTTATTAAATTTAGTTACTAAAAATATTTGTTATAGGAAAATTAGTTTAAAATTAAATTATTAGTTAACTTAAATTAAAAAATGGTAATTAATTTGTTTGAATATTTAAAAATGTTAATAAAATCGTATAATGTTTATACAAGGTATAAAATCATGGGAACAAGCTAGATTGAATCGGATTGCAAATAAAAGGTGAGATCTTCTCACTCAAATTTATAATAATTGAAAATTTTAGTTATTGATTGATTGTTGAATTATGATAGTTAAATTAAAATTGTTGATTGTGTGCTTGGATGATAATTTATTATCAATTTTATTGAAATAGACCCTATGCGCCACATAATAGTGGATGATATTATATTTAAACCCATATACCGCGATATTCCACCTCGAAGTGGAATTGGTATTATATATGTATATTTGGAGTTGATTTCCCGCATTATATAGCGGATGAGACCCTATGCGCCGCATAATAGCGGATAATATTTTATAAATCCCATATACCGCGATAACCACCTCTGTAACGAACCACCTTTTTTGGACAGTTTAAACCGACGATCAAATACACATGTCGGTTCCAAACCATTCAAAAGGGCAGATAGTTATTGGGGTAAATAAGAAAAGAAAAGAAAAGAAATAAAGGAAATGAAACAACACAGAATCTCGCAGCGGAACGATAAAATATAATAGTCAAATAAACAGTTCATGAAGCTGTCTACTATACTTTAACAATTATTTATACAACATTTATCAGAGTTTATACATATACAACAGAACAATTAAATAATGCAGCAGATAACATGATGTAAGGGTAATGATAGTAATAGTATACCAAATCTTCGTCTTCGTCCTCCAGAATAGATCTTCAAAATCTGAAAACTCAGGACTGACCCGAGCGTAATGAAAAGACAAAACACTCGAGTCAGGACTAAATACCCTTATGAAAGTTAAATCAATCGTAAATAAATATGAGTGCAACGGCGTCGGAGATGTTTACGGGGTTTGACATCTCCTATCCAGTGTCAACGTGCGTGCAATAACTTAAGAGATCGTACGGGATTTTCCATCTCTCAAGGATCCGTTAAACTATCTACTATGTAGTAATATACGCTAAGTAGATAATGCCTATCAGTAATATAAAGTATCAAAATAGTGTTAAGGCGTTACCATAATCCCCCTTAACACATTTTATATTCCCAAAAGCATATACAAGACCGTAGTTTCCCCAAAACCGGAAGTCACCAGAGGGCAATCCATATACTCAAGGTACAAATCAAAAACGTAGTGGTCGCGAATAGGATAATCAGTATGACAAGGTACATGAGGCAATACCAACTAGGATACTAGTAGTTGCGTGATCCGGACTGATGTTGGGCATAGCCAGCAGCTACCCCAACACTGCGAAACAACACTCCGAAATCAAGGGGTGCACCCAAATCGAATCACAAATGTAATAGAAATGGTATCGAAGAAGTGTGTCCGCTAGAGGTGGCAAACCTCAATGGCCCGGCACGGCTCCTGTTTTAGTCATGTCAGGGGTCATCCAATAATCGTTCTCTTTCTTCAGTCAACGCGTTCACCAAACCATCCACTTCATTCTGGATCAACACTCCGCGTATAATAGTTATTAAAGTGGTGTTCGGTATTGACAGAGAGTATATCCATATCCGATCCCGGTCTCTTTAATAACTACGTATTATTACACCGTTGGCTCTTTTATATTTGAAATCGATTCATAATTTATATCAAAATATTATATTCGCATAAAAAAAAATCAAATCCATTTCAAATATCATCGTATCTTTCAAATGTAAGATTCTGTTTCAAAATCATTTTTCGCATCAATATCTCATTTCGATTTCAAAATCATTTCGAATTTCAATTTAGGCTGCAACTTCATTTAACCTAATTCGTATTTAAATTCAAAATTTAATATAAACATTTCACCTTATTGACCAGCTTAGAATTTTAGAAAAATAGTTTTAAGTAATTTAAAATTAGTTTTAAATAATTAAATTAGCTAAAATACTTTAAAATCTTAAAATGGATTTGAAATAGATAAATTAGTTTAAAATAATTTAAATTGGGTTAAGTAGATTAAAATAGATTAAAATAGTTTAAGTATTCAAAATGGTTTATATAACAGAGTAATTCGGAAAACAAATTAGAACAGCTTCAAAACCAATCCATTTCAATTATAACTTCCCAATTCAAATCAATTTCAATTTCCATTCTACCGATTTCAAATTTCGATTTCAATTCAATTAAACGTCAACTTTGACTTCAAATTAATTCAATTTTTCATTCACCTTCAATTTATTCAATTTCAACTTATATCGATTTTAAGCTCGATTTTTAAAACATCCATTTATAACACTTAACAAAATTTTCCATCAATATTCAAGTTTAAATCCAAATTTCAAATATGATTCAATTCCAAGCTCAATTTCGAAATATCATTTTTATATTACTTTTACTTAGTAATATTCAAAGCTCGAATTAAGGTTCAATCTTTAAAACAAATCAAATTTCGAAATTCAATCATATCCCGATTTTAAAATTTCAAAGTCTCCACTTAAATTTATTTAAAAATTTCTTTAACCAAAATTTATTTCAACATTCCAAACTCACATTTTTGATAAATTCGATTTCTATAAATTCGATTTCTATTTATAACTTTTACATCAACATTTAAATAAATTTCAAATCGACGATTTTAAAAATTATTAATTTAGCCAATTCGGTGTCCGTATATAATTTTCTATCCTATGGCCAAGTAATTATTTATTTCAATTAAATGTCAGGGATGAGTATATATTACTTAAATTAAATCACAGTATCATATGTATGCATAACAGGATCTACATAAGCAAATAAACATCCAAACATTCAATTATCAACCAATAGCATCCATCAAAATACATCATCCAATAAACAATACGATTCATGGCAGTTTCATAGTTATCAATGTCAGGTAATTTAATCGCAATTCAATTTCAATTTTAATTTCAAATTTAATTTTTCAACGGTTAATCCAAATAACAAGCTATATGACAATTAAATTTATATCAAACAACGACAAATAAAATTCATATCACTTCATAATGTCAATTTAACTAGCATAAAGATATTTAGTACGGTGTGAGCGTTATAAAACACTCACCTTGATTTTACGATTTCAAATCCAATCGAACGACGTTCGATTTAACCCAAAATTTTCTCAAGCTCCAAACGATTCCAATCCAGCTCCATAGCGTAGTGCTCGACAAAATGATTGCAACGCAATTCGTTTCGTCGCAATCCGACCTCGCATGACACAGTTATGACAGTTTAAAGTTAACATGAATTTAAATAAATTTAATTTACAATTCAATTCTAATTGTTAACCTAAATGCTATCTGGGCCGCCCCTTTCCTTACGCAAAATCACAGCCGCATATGGCCTTCTTCCATCCCCAGCACGCACGCAGTACTCGAACCCAAAGCCGCCGATTTAGGGTAAATTTTCGAGAGCTAACCATCGATCGATAAGACGATCGAGTAACACCGAACGACACGCCATAGCATGCTCCACCATCGCCAAGAAGGAAGCGAAGCTCGGTCGCCCCCTCGACTAGATACGCGTGCACGAACACGTCATGAACGCGGCCATCCCGTGCCCCCAAATGATGACGATAACCCATCATCTCCGTATGAAATTGAAGATCTCCTCGAGCTCTAGAAGTTTCATGTTGGAGGTTTTTGATAAAAGTGGATGGATCGGAAAAGATTAATCGAAGAAAAACGTGAATTTCTGGCCATTGATTACTATGAACGGCGGCCATGAATGGAAACCCTAGCTAGGTTGAATTTTTTTGAAGAATGAATGACTTTTGGTCCTTTTATATAAAATTTTCGAAACACTATTCATTTCGGATTTTCCGAACTCCGATTTACACGCGGTAACCGGCGTTTCTAGGGTTTATCCCATGTTTCAAACACAATGGAACAGGTTTCGGAAGCTAATTCGATCGTCTGCGTGAGTTACGACAATAAACGATCAATTTTAAATTAAACCGATTAAACGATTTTCTAGGCGTTTTGGCTTGCCCCGGACAAACGGTAAATCCGATTGACACGAAATTTGAAATCTTACAATAATATCACGTTACGGATCCGATGAAACTAGTTTCGTCGGAATCCGAGACCGTTTGAAAAATGACTATTTTAACTCGCCAAATTAATATTAAAACAGTTTCAACGCGTTTCGAGCTGCCACGGTCAAACGACAACTCCGATTGCTACGAAAATTGAAAACCGATAATAACAAACTATTACGGATCCAATGGAACTAGTTACGTCCAATTCTGAGACTGTTCGAAAATTGGCTATTTTTCAGTCGCTAATTAAATATTAAAATATTCAATTTTCACAAATAAATTTTAAATTCAGTTTTAAAAGTTCTATAACATCACTATGACTCCAATATGATAAAATAAAAATTTTCAATCATTTCTAATCATATTAAACCCGTTATTCAATTTATCCAATAAATTCCAATTTTAAAATCTTATTAACTCTATTAAAATCCAAATATAACTTACATTCACTTTGGAAACCAATTTGAATCATATTAAATCAAATTTCAATTATTCACTCTATTTTCATATATCAAATTTCAATATCAATTTAATCATATCAAATTCGGAATTTAATTTATTCAAACATTCGTAAAATTAAATTTAACAAATTTGATTATTCTTAAATCACTATCTTTTAAAATATTCAAACGATCTTAAAATTTTAACTTTTGAAACGAATAAAATTATAGAACAACCATTTCCATTATACGGTTATTCAATCCCCATTATTAAATTATTCAATAAATTCTAAATATTAAATTTAAACAATTTCGCTTATCCAATAATTCATTATCCTTTGAAATATTGAAATTGAACTTATAAGATTCAACCTCCAAAACCAATTCACAATTTAGAACACTATTTTAATTTTACAGTTATTCAATTATTCAATAAGTTTTAAATATTTAATTTAAACAATTTACCTGTTCAATATTCAATATTTGATTTTAAATAGATTTTACTTATCAATTAATTATTCTATTATACCCAACGAATTTCAACATTTATTATCCTATTCAACTATCGATTGCAAAGGAATTCACTAAGTCGCATTCATTTTCATTACTTGGATAATTATTGTTGCAATTCGTCCCAGTTATTATTATTCTAAACGAATTACAAAAAATTTTCTAACACCAAATCATGAAATCTTATTAAATTAGCTATTTTAATTATCGAAAATTTACGGGTCGTTACACTCTCCCCCACTCAAAACTTTTTGTCCCCGAAAAGGGAAAAGAAGGGAAAAGGAACTGAGTATAGAATTTAACATTAGATGTATTTTATTTAAAGTTGCCAACTTACAAAACAATTAAATTCCTTTTATAAAGTCATAACTACGCTTCCACTAAGTTACTCCGAACGGCTTTCTAACTTTAAAAGTTAGTTATCAAAACAAGTTATAAAAAAAAAATTAAGACTTGAAAAATTTTCTAACACCCGAAATTTACGGAAAATTTCGGCAGAGTCTCCTTTGCGCGGCTTAATCGGTACAACTACAAAACGCCTCTACGGGCCCCAAACCAATAAAAGAAAATCCAAAAGCCGAGTGGCTCATCAAAAATACCAAATCCAATGATAAAATAAACATGTACCTTATATTTTTATTAGCGAGCATATACGAATAATATAGCGCAAAAGCGAGCTCCAAATGCGAACCAAGCGCAATCCGCACCTACTAAACACTCAACAAACTATGAGAACATGCATATATGAAAATAATATCAATATACATCATATAACAACATAACAACTACATGTGCCAACATAGCAAATGCAACAAAACAACAAATGCAACCATCAATCAACTATCATCCAACTATCATTCAACAAATCCATAACCAATCAATATAAATTCACTTCTCGTTAATATTTATTGACTTGGTTTCAATTTTAATCATAGTTGATTCATTAACGTTGGATTTTACTAACATTCATTCTCAATTCAATTAGTTAACATTCACTAATTTATATTTACATTAGTTCACTTCCAATTTAAATCAAATTAAATTCTATTTAAATTCATTTAACTTTCAATTTGATTTCAGTGATTTATAGCTTTTAATTTCAATAACACTTAATGAATTATATGCAATCCACTAACAATCATATAACAACCAAATCATACCCAACATAACCAAATTATTAATTTTACATTCAATTTGGTTTATCTCTTTTATATACATATCCTGTTATATAATTTTAAAAGAATCGTTTTATATTTGGCATCGTGAATTTCCAATATTAACTTTAATTAAGTCCGTAAGTCGTACATATATCATCCGTGAGCAATATCAAATCTAATCGCTTATTCGATCGCACAATTTCACTTCCAACTGGTATCGTTCACCCGACTCTCTAATGCGGACTCAGATTTGGTTCTTTGATTGGAAACTGTTATTCTCCTTACATAGTCATATACTATGATAGAAAATTCCAGAATCGAACCAAAAATCCATATCCAGGGTTCGCCGTCGAAAATTGAGTGAAAAATTCTAACTTGGATCGATATAAATCATCTCGAAATTTTGTGCTCGAATTTGGATCAAACCGTTATGCGAATAAAATAATATACGTACAATCTCACGTATTACCTTCCAATAGATTTCTATACAATTTATCTATTTTAAATTATTTTATTAACTTTCATTTTATTTACAATTAATTATTCACAATCTATTATTCAGTTAATATATCCATTTCTTTACATAGCATATTCTTCAACATATTTTTCCTTAAACATCATATCATAGAATTTGCTTACTCAAGTTCATTTTTAAACTTCCTATATAATTTAATTAAGTTCAATTTTATTATGAAATTGAACTTAGCTATACCAAATTCTTTTGTTTACATTTACTTCAATTTCATAATTTTAGTTAATAACGAATTCATTTGTGGATCATTTTATTAATCAACACTTTAGTTTATAGTCATTTCATAAAAGTCTAACTTCTCATATATGACTTCTCTTAGTTTACAGATACCTTAAAGGTTACAAATTCAATTATTTTACAATCCCTTTGCAATTTATATTTATTTTCTATAACCAATTTACAAAGATATAATACGATTCATTTCTTAAGTTCACTTACTTGTTCCATTTACCCATTCATCATTTCATGCTATATTTAAGCATATAACATTTTTTCACAACCAAAATTTTCATTTATATACATTTTAATTCACTTTGAGTTTTCCTTACTTGTATACTTCAATTACTTTCAGGTTCTGTTTATTTGTACAACATATCATTACATATCCAAACATCATTTTAACTTTTTAATATTTGGTAAGTCTTGTTATATGTTATCAGAATGCAAATTCGGTATTATACCAATTTATAGAATTTCATTTTACTTAATTAGAATGTTCACAAATTTAATTTGTTTAAATCCTCTTTACTTTTCAATTTTAAAGGTACACTACAACTCTAAAGTTTCCCAAAACGATAAACATAGATATCTTAATCCTCTTATTTTATAATTCTTGGTTATTCACATTTCATTCAAATAATTTGAAAATTATTAATTTACAGAACTTAGAAATTTAAATGCCCGGCTCTTTTCAAATCGTTTGAAATAAATATATACACTTATACCTTTAATATATTAAATCATACCTTTGGAGTTTAAACCAAAACCCATTTACCCAAAATAATTTCGAAGAAAAGCAAAGCTTCTTAGAAGTCTCCCCCACTTTGAGACTCGAAAATGAACGTCGATGATGCTGCGCAGTCATCACCGAAATTATTTTCCAGCGACATAAGAGAGGAGTACTGAATTCATTCCTTCTTAAAAATCTTTCCAAAGTATTTCCATAAATAATTTCCAACTAATATTACTATATATTTCCTCAAACTTTGAGAACCATTTTCCAAAATCTCCAGGTCTTAAATTTAATAATTTCCAGTTTAAATTTATTTTAATTTATAAGTCACCTTTATAAAATATTCTTATAGGATTTTGCTTTCTTGAATTATTCGACAAGTTGTTTTATTATTGTTCATTTTGTAATTCATCTTATTTATTAAATTACCATATCCAATTAATGATGATAACCAATATTTTAATTCCTAACAACCGGGTAAGCTAGATAAGTCACAATAATTTCTTAAAATTTTCTTTATATACGAAATATAATCAGAGCAAAATTATTTCATTTACTCAATTTCAAAACAATACTATGTCGAATTGTTCTGTTTAAGTGTTTAGAGATCCCTATCAATGACATTAATTACTCGTATTGACCAGAATCCATAAGCCACTCAACAAATCAACCGACACAATATAAAACATTTTATATCACTAACAAATACGCTCTCTCATATATATATTCACTCAGCGACTCATCATGGGGTATAACTACCCTATTTATAAAGAGTCAGACCCCACAGAGCTAAGGTTATCGCTAAACCAAAGATCTGATACCAACTGTAACGACCCGCCTTTTTTGGACAGTTTAAACCGACGATCAAATACACATGTCGGTTCCAAACCATTCAAAAGGGCAGATAGTTATTGGGGTAAATAAGAAAAGAAAAGAAAAGAAATAAAGGAAATGAAACAACACGGAATCTCGCAGCGGAACGATAAAATATAATAGTCAAATAAACAGTTCATGAAGCTGTCTACTATACTTTGACAATTATTTATACAACATTTATCAGAGTTTATACATATACAACAGAACAATTAAATAATGCAGCAGATAACATGATGCAAGGGTAATAATAGTAATAGTATACCAAATCTTCGTCTTCGTCCTCCAGAATAGATCTTCAAAATCTGAAAACTCAGGATTGACCCGAGCGTAATGAAAAGACAAAACACTCGAGTCAGGACTAAATACCCTTATGAAAGTTAAATCAATCGTAAATTAATATGAGTGCAACGGCGTCGGAGATGTTTACGAGGTTTGACATCTCCTATCCAGTGTCAACGTGCGTGCAATAACTTAAGAGATGGTACGGGATTTTCCATCTCTCAAGGATCCGTTAAACTATCTACTATGTAGTAATATACGCTAAGTAGATAATGCCTATCAGTAATATAAAGTATCAAAATAGCGTTAAGGCGTTACCATAATCCCCCTTAACACATTTTATATTCCCAAAAGCATATACAAGATCGTAGTTTCCCCAAAACCGGAAGTCACCAGAGGGCAATCCATATACTAAAGGTACAAATCAAAAACGTAGTGGTCGCGAATAGGATAATCAGTATGACAAGGTACATGAGGCGATACCAACTAGGATACTAGTAGTTGCGTGATCCGGACTGATGTTGGGCATAGCCAGCAGCTACCCCAACATCGTGAAACAACACTCCGAAATCAAGGGGTGCACCCAAATCGAATCACAAATGTAATAGAAATGGTATCGAAGAAGTGTGTTCGCTAGAGGTGGCGAACCTCAATGGCCCGGCGCGGCTCCTGTTTTAGTCATGTCAGGGGTCATCCAATAATCGTTCTCTTTCTTCAGTCAACGCGTTCACCAAACCATCCACTTCATTCTGGATGAACATTCCGCGTATAATAGTTATTAAAGTGGTGTTCGGTATCGACAGAGAGTATGTCCATATCCGATCCCGGTCTCTTTAATAACTACGTATTATTACACCGTTGGCTCTTTTATATTTCAAATTGATTCATAATTTATATCAAAATATTATATTCGCATCAAAAAAAAAATCAAATCCATTTCAAATATCATCGTATCTTTCAAATGTAAGATTCTGTTTCAAAATCATTTTTCGCATCAATATCTCATTTCGATTTCAAAATCATTTCGAATTTCAATTTAGGCTACAACTTCATTTAACCCGATTCGTATTTAAATTCAAAATTTAATATAAACATTTCACCTTATTGACCAGCTTAGAATTTTAGAAAAATAGTTTTAAGTAATTTAAAAGTAGTTTTAAATAATTAAATTAGCTAAAATACTTTAAAATCTTAAAATGGATTTGAAATAGATAAATTAGTTTAAAATAATTTAAATTGGGTTAAGTAGATTAAAATAGTTTAAGTATTCAAAATGGTTTATATAACAGAGTAATTTGGAAAACAAATTAAAACAGCTTCAAAACCAATCCATTTCAATTATAACTTCCCAATTCAAATCAATTTCAATTTCCATTCTACCGATTTCAAATTTCGATTTCAATTCAATTCAACGTCAACTTTGACTTCAAATTAATTCAATTTTTCATTCACCTTCAATTTATTCAATTTCAACTTATATCGATTTTTAGCTCGATTTTTAAAACATCCATTTATAACACTTAACAAAAATTTCCATCAATATTCAAGTTTAAATCCAAATTTCAAATATGATACAATTCCAAGCTCAGTTCCGAAATATCATTTTTATATTACTTTTACTTAGTAATATTCAAAGCTCGAATTAAGGTTCAATCTTTAAAACAAATCAAATTTCGAAATTCAATCATATCCCGATTTTAAAATTTCAAAGTCTCCACTTAAATTTATTTAAAAATTTCTTTAACCAAAATTTATTTCAACATTCCAAACTCATATTTTCGATAAATTCGATTTCTATAAATTCGATTTCTATTTATAACTTTTACATCAACATTTAAATAAATTTCAAATCGACGATTTTAAAAATTATTAATTTAGCCAATTCGGTGTCCGTATATAATTTTCTATCATATGGCCAAGTAATTATTTATTTCAATTAAATGTCAGGGATGAGTATATATTACTTAAATTAAATCACAGTATCATATGTATGCATAACAGGATCTACATAAGCAAATAAACATCCAAACATTCAATTATCAACCAATAGCATCCATCAAAATACATCATCCAATAAACAATACGATTCATGGCAGTTTCATAGTTATCAATGTCAGGTAATTTAATTGCAATTCAATTTCAATTTTAATTTCAAATTTAATTTTTCAACGGTTAATCCAAATAACAAGCTATATGACCATTAAATTTATATCAAACAACGACAAATAAAATTCATATCACTTCATAATGTCAATTTAACTAGCATAAAGATATTTAGTACGGTGGGAGCATTATAAAACACTCACCTTGTTTTTACGATTTCAAATCAAATCGAACGATGTTCGATTTAACCCAAAATTTTCTCAAGCTCCAAATGATTCCAATCCAGCTCCATAGCGTGGTGCTCGACAAAACGATTGCAACGCAATTCGTTTCGTCGCAATCCGACCTCGCATGACACAGTTATGACAGTTTAAAGTTAACATGAATTTAAATAAATTTAATTTACAATTCAATTCTAATTGTTAACCTAAATGCTATCTGGGCCGCCCCTTTTCTTACGCAAAATCACAGCCGCATATGGCCTTCTTCCATCCCCAGCACGCACGCAGTACTCGAACCCAAAGCCGCCGATTTAGGGTAAATTTTCGAGAGCTAACCATCGACCGATAAGACGATCGAGTAACACCGAACGACACGCCATAGCATGCTCCACCATCGCCAAGAAGGAAGCGAAGCTCAGTCGCCCCCTCGACTCGATACGCGTGCACGAACACGTCACGAACGCGGCCATCCCATGCCCCCAAATGATGACGATAACCCATCATCTCCGTATGAAATTGAAGATCTCTTCGAGCTCTAGAAGTTTCATGTTGGAGGTTTTTGATAAAAGTGGATGGATTGGAAAAGATTAATCGAAGAAAAACGTGAATTTCTGGCCATTGATTACTATGAATGGCGGCCGTGAATGGAAACCCTAGCTAGGTTGAATTTTTTTGAAGAATGAATGAATTTTGGTCCTTTTATATAAAATTTTCGAAACACTATTCATTTCGGATTTTCCGAACTCCGATTTACGTGCGGTAACCGGCGTTTCTAGGGTTTATCCCACGTTTCGGACACAATGGAACAGGTTTCGGAAGCTAATTCGATCGTCTGCGTGAGTTACGACAATAAACGATCAATTTTAAATTAAACCGATTAAACGATTTTCTAGGCGTTTTGGCTTGCCCCGGACAAACGGTAAATCCGATTAACACGAAATTTGAAATCTTACAATAATATCACGTTACGATTCTGATGAAACTGGTTTCGTCGGAATCCGAGACCGTTTGAAAAATGACTATTTTAACTCGCCAAATTAATACTAAAACAATTTCAACGCGTTTCGAGCTGCCACGGTCAATCAAGAACTCCGATTGCTACGAAAATTAAAAACCGATAATAACAAACTATTACGGATCCAATGGAACTAGTTTCGTCCAATTCTGAGACTGTTCGAAAATTGGCTATTTTTCAGTCGCTAATTAAATATTAAAATATTCAATTTTCACAAATAAATTTTAAATTCAGTTTTAAAAGTTCTATAACATCACTATGACTCCAATATGATAAAATAAAAATTTTCAATCATTTTTAATCATATTAAACCCGTTATTCAATTTATCCAATAAATTCCAATTTTAAAATCTTATTAACTCTATTAAAATCCAAATATAACATACATTCACTTTGGAAACCAATTTGAATCATATTAAATCAAATTTCAATTATTCACTCTATTTTCATATATCAAATTTCAATATCAATTTAATCATATCAAATTCGGAATTTAATTTATTCAAACATTCGTAAAATTAAATTTAACAAATTTGATTATTCTTAAATCACTATCTTTTAAAATATTCAAACGAACTTAAAATTTTAACTTTTGAAACGAATAAAATTATAGAACAACCATTTCCATTATACGGTTATTCAATCCCCATTATTAAATTATTCAATAAATTCTAAATATTAAATTTAAACAATTTCGCTTATCCAATAATTCATTATCCTTTGAAATATTGAAATTGAACTTATAAGATTCAACCTCCAAAGCCAATTCACAATTTAGAACACTATTTTAATTTTACAGTTATTCAATTATTCAATAAGTTTTAAATATTTAATTTAAACAATTTACCTGTTCAATATTCAATATTTGATTTTAAATAGATTTTACTTATCAATTAATTATTCTATTATACCCAACGAATTTCAACATTTATTATCCTATTCAACTATCGATTGCAAAGGAATTCACTAAGTCGCATTCATTTTCATTACTTGGATAACTATTGTTGCAATTCGTCCCTGTTATTATTATTCTAAACGAATTACAAATTTTTTTCTAACACCAAATCATGAAATCTTATTAAATTAGCTATTTCAATTATCGAAAATTTACGGGTCGTTACAACCTCGAAGTGGAATGGGTATTTAATTGTTGTGCTAACGTCTGTTGATACAGGGAAACAGGTTGGAGGGATCCAACTGGATTCCTCAATTATTTGAATTTGTTTAAATACTGTGTGTTGATCATTTATAATCTGTGTATGACTATTTGTGATTGAAACTGTTGAAGGCTATAATTCAGCCAAATATATTTTTGGTATCGTAGGACCAGAAACAAATAAAATTTGATTTTTGAAATTTAGTAGAAAATTTATAGTAAATTAATTTTAGAAAATTGAATAAATTTAAAAGAAGGAATTTTTTTCAAAAGATAATAAATTTGGTGTTTGAAATAAATTTGAGAATCAATTTGAAATTTGATTTGGTGTTGTGAAAATAAATTAGAAAATCAAGTTGATATTGATTTGGTAAAAATAATAGATATTTGGGAAATCGATCTAAAATTGACTTGATGTTTAAAAATAAATTTTGGGAAACCAATTCTGAAAATGGATTTGGTGTTGAAAGCGAATACTTGGAAATCGATTTGGAAATCGTAAATTAGTGGATATCTAAAAATTTAAACCCAAAATGGGAATTTTATAAAGGAAAGGGAAATTTGTTTTAAAAATAAATATTGTTTTATTTTTAAAAGTGTGGAAAGGAATTTACGGATTTGGAACATAAATTTAAATTAAATCCAGAAGAATTTATAAATTGATTTGAATGAACCATTAGAAAGGCGAGTATGTTTTCAATATAGTCTATAAATATGAAATTGAAGTTGTGAAGATGGTTTTAAGGAAAGATTATTTTGGGGAAATTATTGACTTGGGTTATTTTGAAAATCTTTAAAGTAAAGATTTATTTTAATATAAGAGTGGTTATTTTAAAGATTAAAATTGATTTTTGATTTAGAAAATGGATGTTTAAGTAAGTTATATCCTATCTACTAATTTTATTAAAAAAAATAGTTTGGATTTGAAGTTCTATATGAGATATTGGTATAAAGTTTTCATAGCTAATATTTAAATGATTTTAAAATATTTGAACTCGGCAAATTTTCAGTGGAATCAAATAAATATTTGTAAATTTATTCCACGTGAGGAAGGTGATTTGAAATTTGTTTTCAAATTTTTGGAATGCGGAAAAAAAAGTGTTTTGAAATTTATTTTCAAATGGTTCAAGTGTTAAAATTATATCTTGCGATGATATTTTGAAAATAATAATTGGGGAAAAATTATTTGAAATTTAGCGATTGTTGTGAGTGATGATTGATTGTTAAATAACCGACTATCAATATTGGCCTTTTAATGGCATTTGAATTTCGATGCGATCGGGGGTCGGATTCAAAGTGGATATCCAAAAACCACATCGAAACTTTGTGATTGTGATAGATCTTTTATTTAAAAGATCAAAGTGGAAATTTGTTGTGATTTGTTTGAATCTGAATGTAACACTTATTTTTAAAAATAAGCGCTCGTTATTCGGATTAGCCGGGAGAGGACTTTGTGTCATAAAACTCATTCCGAATAACGATACGACGAAATGGGATTGCATTTAAAGATGGTGTTGAATACTGGGTATTTTCGAAAACGAAAGGATTACCTATAGAATGTCTCTGCACTGGGTTGCTCCGGTATAGAGATTTTATCACCCTTTGTGATAGGGATTTCGGACGTGATTAGTGAATATTCGGATTTGAAAGGGATTCTTTGATGTGCCTTCGGTTCCGTTCGATCCCGGAATGGACTTGTATGGATGTGTGTCTGACGTTACACTTTGAGATGTAAAGATGGTTTCTATCAAATACATTTCTGCTGGTGGCGGAGAATTTATTCTCTTAGCTTAACACCCTTCTCTGAGACGTACGAGCTCAGAGGTTATGTAGTTGATGGTTATTAGTGATATATTCCCAGATGGGTAACGTGGCATACGAAGTGCTGCTGATCATTTGTTGATCAAAGCATGACTTTATGAAAAGTGTAGTTTTGTGGACGAGACTTCGTCGGACCTCACACCCTGGAAATGATCGAAACAGGAAAGATGCGGCAAGGTTATGAGGGTCGTGCCCTTTAGGGTATGTCATTTCCTTCTGGAAAAGGGTGGTATCATGGTATGGAGCCTAGATACTTAACCCACGCGGTTGCTGCAAATCTATTACTCTTTGTGGTTGTTGCTTTGTGGTTGAGGATCCTCGGATAAAGGTCGCAAACGATCGGGGGATGGCATACTCGAGTAGTAGTTACCTAGTTACAGAGGTAACCCGGTCATGTGTTGGCAGAGATCCGGGTAGGTTCCCGGGACGTCCCTTCAGAGGCATACCCATGTGGCAGTAGGAAGTTCCTTAGCCTGACCATTTGTTGAAAATCCAAACTCCAATACATGCCTTGTACAGTTTTAGTTGTATAACCTGCCATTTACTTATGGTGGTCACCACTGTTTAGATGGTAGCTATAGTAGGATAGTTCGGAATGTCAATGCTGGCTAAGATTAATATTATACTTTCGAAATGTTTTATACACTATGCACTAATAATAATAATATCAAAAGATTTTGCGTATTAAGCATGTTTGACTATCATAAGGAGAAATCTCCTCCAATTCTGCGTTTGCATTGTGTGTGCGGCGGGATGCCTTACGGTAGTTTCATTTTCCAAAAAGCATAGCGAATTTCTTTTTATTTTCTTTGTGAAAAATAACTGTTTTTAAGATCTCACACCAGTCCCATGACTGACCTGGAGTTTATTGTTCCCTTTCTAAACTCTGGGTGCCCACAATTTTCCACACGGGCAACCTAGAGTCAGGTTATCAGTTATTCGGGAGCGAAGTCAAGAAGTTGCTATGAAGATCTAGAGGCAAGCTGGATGGCAAGACATACCACTTATACTATGTAGTGTCAGTTGCGTCTGGGTTAGTGCAAGTCAAATTTTATTGTACACAAGTTACTATAACTACCAGTGTTTGTATTGCGTCAGTGTAAACTCTGATGATGTATGTAAAACTGATATAGATGTTGTTGTAAAAGATATTCATTTATCTATTATATTTGTTCTTCCACGAAATGTGAGATTTTGTTATTGTTTTCTTTTCTTCTTCTTCTACCTCTTTCTTCTTTTAACCATAACGGTTCGGTTTTCTGTCATTCGACTGTGTGGCATTCGATATAGTGGACGTATTGATGTCGACTTTCGGGCGCCGTAAAATCGGGTCGTTACATTTAGAAATCAGCTTCCAAATATTGCAAGGATCTAGAGACAAGAGCCACCTTGAATAAATTTATTTTGTTTGAATTTACTTTATGGAATTTTTATTTTCACAGAGGCCATTAAAAGAGAGGAGGAGATCATAAGAAAGAAGGAAAAATTATCTGTCTAAAGCAAAAACATGAACGATTATGAGAGAGAATATGTTTTAAAAGATAACAATAAAACCTTTCCAATTTCCTTCTTTAAAACCTTCCTCGTTTAATTCCAAGATTAAATCTCCAAATCCACTTCCTTCCTCTTCATATATTTGGCAGAATAAAATAAAGAGAAAATGACGAAGTTATTTTTTAACGATATTTAAGTGATTCATAAAAAAGAGATTTATTTCCTTTTTTCAATAAATTCCTCGTTTAGATTTTCAAATCACATTCGAAACCTATCCCTTTTTTATCATGCATGTGGGCCTCAATGAAAAATTACAATAAACACTTAGCAATTAAGCTGTTTAAATCTAATCTAAATATTTTGTTGATATCGAATATCAATACGTGTGTTTATATCTTTTATAGATCCATTTTATTAAATAGTAACTCAAACAAAACAAAGGAATTTCAATAATTAATATTTCATAAATATTAATTAATTTACAATAATTTATAAATTAATTAAATCGTGTAGTTCATTTAAAGTATTCATCATCATGGTTGTGCAACTCAAAGGTGTAAATTAAATTGACGCTTAGTATCGAACTATTCAAATATGAAAGTTCACATGTCGCTTAGCATATGATGTGACATTTTGGCTAAATTTCGCTTACACGTCTTTTAGTAAAATCCAATTTCACTTATTATAAGCGGTATCTCATAGTGATAGTTATTTACACCAATTCTCTTCGTAAAAACTATCTCACGTTAGGACTTATGGAATCTGGTAACGGTCAAAATTCCAATATTATCCACATTCAACTTTATAATCCAAACACAAAATCCTTTGTTCAATAATAACAATTATTATCAACCGAACTGCTTTTGCCAAAGACTTTGACATTCAACTAACATTAGTTGACCGTGATACTAACCTTATATAACTGAAGAGATGAATCCTCACTTGAATAGTGTTTCACTTCCAATGCTTTCAATCGACCCAACTATAGTTGTTCGATGAACATCGTGCCACGATTTAACTATAATCAAAGCAGAACTTCCATATCAAAGGTCAACAGTGTTCTCAAGTCGAGAGAACTGTGTAAATTAGTCACATCGATATTCTCTACTTGATCTTAGTTATATTAACCTATAGTAAACTATTAAATGAGTCATTCCATAGTTATCCACTAACTATCAGGACGTAACCCCTAAGTTCCCTCGGTTGCCATGTGTAATACACTGCCTAACATTTGGTGAGCGTTACGTTCTCTAATCTCGACAAACAGATCGATATCAAGTCTCGATGCATCTTGACTAGGAACACTTAAAATGATATATTTTTCCATTGTAATAAATTACTCATTGTTACAACACTTTATAACTATTATAAAAAAATATCATTTATGGATTTTCTATTAAATATACTTTTAATTAATTTAATTAGCTAATATAACCATATTATATCAAATAATAGAAAGAAAAACCTTTATTGCAAACAAGATAAGTTAATGAGTTAGATTTATATAACAAATTACATAATTTCCCCTAGGACATACCCTTAATAGTTTCAATCTCCTACTTGCACTTGGGGTCAATCATGAAATCTTATTCCAACTACTCCAATCAGTTTGTTAAATCAATTTGGTCGTTCCTTTTACGAACGGGAATGTTATTATATTTTAGTTACCTACTCTGTCAGTCAACTTTCTCCAACGATGATAAACTGCTTTATCATGTATAACAATTCAAGTATGTCTCTATACCTCAAGTGATCTCTATGTTCTATTATGAACTACATCATGACATTGTTATTATATAACAATGTTATGAGATTCTCAACATTTGGAACCAACTCGGTTATAAATTTGTGCACTTATATATATACATTATTTTTATTATGGCTATATTCAAAGCGATGTACTTAGCCATTTTCATTGAATCAGCCATGATCTTTCATTTGGAACATTTCCAACTATAGATTCTTAGCATGAATTTATTATTGACATACTATACTCGTATCACTTAGGAAGTTTGAGTCTGAACACTACTTCATAAGGTATTTTTGTTTATGCAAATAATTCTCTAGTACTTCATAAATACATAAGAACAATTCAAACAAACATTTAGTGATATCATTTTGAATTTGATATTGCTTCATGTATCAAATAAACAAAAAAAATCACGATTTCGTTGATAACATAACATATATGATAATTCCTATCGCCAATGCATAAGGAACTCATTTCACATATTCTATATTAAACAATCTAATAAGTTGTCTTTACCCTCGATTTGGGACATTCCCAATATATTTAATACTCATTATAAAAGACATCGTTTACAATCCAAAATTGAGCATTAAAACAACTAAGGTTGATATTAACAAAAGTACATGGTATAAAATCTACAACGTGTTGTTTACTTATAGTTTAGAAATATCAATGTACGATTTAACGTTCTTTCTTATGAACACACGCTTCCTCTACACTTTGATTGAAATTCAAACTATTTAATGTTTCTATCAAAGTACTTATTCAATCTTGATGCTTAAAAATGATACTTTCGTATCATTTCTTGGATCATATCGAAAAGATTCAAAAGCTCAATACGCTCCCACTGACTTTGAGACATTTTGGTTAATATATGCAAATAGCTTCCTCTAAATCGTTATTTCGAATTTTCTATTTCAATACATATATACCAAAACACTAAGTCTTATCAAGCAATAATTTTGTCAGTAAATTCGAACTGGCTTAAGCATGTTGAATATTGAATCTATTACGCTATTTTAAACAATTGAAATTTGCGATATTATTCTTACTGACATTGATCATTTAATTCTAACAGCATTAGTCTTGCTCATAAAGCCATAATTGCCGCCGATGGATCACATCCCTTTGGTTACAACTAAGAAAATCATATTTTGATAGCATATATGAAATTCTTTCGGATTTGCACATCATCCATATAGAGTCAAAATTCTTAACGGTTTAATTAAACAGCCGAGGATCATTTATTTTCGACAGTGATAAGAAAAATTCATAGTTTCTCTTTAATGTGCAAGAATACTTATTAGACACTCTAATGCGATGTGCTCGTTTAGGTTAGTTAATTTCATTTCACCTCATCTAATTAGTTCTATCTATGGATCGTATCCAATTCCATTTCGCTACCAATAATTCCTCAAAGAAATTCCCTCACAATGAAGTTGGTATTTCTTGAAATAACAATTTTATCAATGCAACATAATAGGTATTCATAAACATAATATGAATTTCTTTATTTATAAAATTGATTTGGCTTTTAGTTTATAAAACATGTGTTCAAAACATGAATATGTCATCCAATGATAGTCTTTCCCAAAATCCTTTGTGGAGATTCATACAGGATCCCTCATGAACAATTATTGCATGCAATCTTTCGACTCGCATAACCTGCCAACTCATTGGCCTAGGACATATTGAGGTTTCTTATAAACCCTTATTTTATGTGATTTTGTAAACTGTTATTTAGATGAAACAATATTAACCTCTGTATTACACTTAAGTACATCACCTTAGAAAGAAACTAACTCAACTTCACTCATAAGTAATTGTACATTGTCCAACAAAGTTCGATTCCTTATCAATGCATCATCATGTATCACATGGAGGAGTGAATTTTGAGATTGATCTTTATTCACTATAGGTACATACAGAATGTTTTTCAATGTACCCACTCATTTGATGAAATCAAAACATTTCTATTACATGTTATTTTATTTACTTCTGTTTTATACTCTATTAGTTTATCGTAGACACACTACATGTTTATCATATACATGTCACGACCCGTGTTCCACTAACCAGAAAGACATATCATGAATTAAGAAAGAAAGAGATAAAAAGAGAAAGAAAGAGAAGAAAGAAGAAACAACAACAGAATCTCAACAGCGGAACGAATAAATTATATTAATAATCAAAAGTATTACATAGATATATACAACAACTATCAGAGTTACATAGATTATACATCTCATACTGGATAATTATAAACACCTGTCTATTTATTACAACACAGTACAAAACAACTCAAACAACGACTCAGAGATACCAACACAGCGGAATACTAGATAACTATAACGCAGAAGCCTCCTGCTCCATTTGCTCCTCCATCATTCGTCAAAGCTAACCTGAATCCCTTGGCTACTCGTAAAAATTTGAGTACCCAAGAGTTTAAGAAAAATAGAAGATAAACTCCGGGTCAGACAAGGGTTTGGTGTGAGTAACAGGTTAAAGTTACTTAACTTTCAAAAATCCTTTAAAAAGAAAAGTATCACGTAAGACTTCCCACACACAAACATGGAAAAGTTTTTACCTTACGCTAAACAAAACATTTGATAGGAAATCCGGTGATATTATAATAGGTCTAGGGTTTCCAAGTAAATAAGAAATAGCCGAAATTGTTACACCTATTAAATTCCAGCTACTAGCACAAAAGTGGGTTATACAATCAAAACCGTTGGCACTTATTGGATTTTGGATTCCGTACAATGGCAGGGCTATTGGGTTACCGCCCGTCACGGTACGTGGTCTAGATCACCGTACCGAGGATCCACCCTAACTTCCCTGCAACACAAGGCCAGAACCATCCCTTACTGGACAGTCCCAAACAAGACAACCCCGGTAGTTGTCGCATATCAACCACCCCACACAGCCGAATAAAAAGGAACTTCTAGACAGGGAAAAATCTTGTCCTGAAATGGGCATGACCCACCCAGCCTTATTGCACCTCCCCTGTTTTAGCCATTCCCGGTTGATGAGGCTTAAGGCTACGATTACCTTTAGAGAACACATCTCTTAGAATACTCATCGTCCACCTGACGATGTTCTGAAAGCATTCAATCCGAACAAGCTCGTTCCGGGTTCGAACGAAACCAAAGGCATTATCTCGTTAAACTCATTTTGGAATCACCCTCAGGGTTAACGACGATAACTCTTGCACTCTGAATCTTCACCTTCATTTGAGATTCACGACCTATCGTTAATTTGGATCGATGTGGTTTTCGGATATCCAAATATGGAAACTCGATCCCGGTCTCATAAAATCCAAAACGTGTCTTTTGGGTCCAAGTTGTTTTAAGTTTTAAAACAATTCAATTTAAACCATCTATATACACACAAATAGATAATTCACATCATCACAATAGATAATCATCACCACAGATAATCCATATTTTCATTATCAGAAGATAATCCAAATCATCATCACAATGCAACCAATGCATCTATATCACACATCATTACTAATCTCATACCTGAGATTCAAACCATTCAAGGAAATCTATATCATCCATATATAAACAAGGATTAATAATCACACCATATATAATTAATTTAAAATGAATTAAATTAATTACGTCATCTCTAACTAATTTAAAGTAAATTAAATTAATTACCTCAATCTATAAATCCTGCTATTATAACCATTGATTACAAACCAATCAACTAATTAAATAACCACTAATTAATCGTTCTTGATTAATCACCCTTGATTAATCATCCTTTAATTACATTCAAGTAATTAATTTCACAAATTAATTATTCTTAATCACATACAGTAATTAACCTTTAATTACTTCAGTAATTAATTATAATTAATTACATTAATCCTTAATTAATTACATTAATTAATTACTTTAATCACTTATCATTGTTAATTAATCTCAATTAATTAATCTTAATCACTTCATTAATTATACAAATTAATGATTCCTAATTACATTTAAATTAATTAACTTCATTAAGTAATTAACCCTAAATTATTAATCACCATTGATTAATTAACTTCAGTAATTAACTATTCTTAATTACATCATTTAGTAAATTGATTACCCCTAAATTAATTATATTTAATAATTAATTATATTAATTAATCATCCCTGATCAATTTGTTAGTAGTTAATTACCCTTAATTAATTACATTACTTAATTATTTCCCAAATGACTGAATCAATCAATGCTTAAATTAATTACACCAAGTAATTAATTATTAATTACTATCACAAAGTAATTATTCTCCCATAATAATTATACAAGCAAATAACCCCAACCCTTCCATACTTCAATACATTCAGTAATTTCTCATCTTAATTACTTCTCTAAGTAATTATCCTCCATTAATCACTATCAACCCATCAAATGATTATTCTAAATTAATTAAACTTAATTAATTAATTTATACTAATCAAATTAATTAATTAATTACAATGAGTAATTAATAACTTTAATTACTTCCACAAAGAAATCGTACTTAACCAAATACCATAATGATTACCAAATTTAATTAATCTAATTAATTATCAAATTTAATCACTTAAATTAATTAATAAATAATCCCAAGTTAGCGACCTTCATTAACTTATCAAAAATTTCCTTAATTACCTCTCTTAAGTAATTAACTTAAATTAATCATTATTAATCACAAATTAAATCATCTTTAAAAATTATTTAATTAATCACTAATTATTTCATTAATTAAGTTTTTAACTTAATTAATCCTAACCTCGTGATAAATTAATTTCTAATCATTAATTAAAATCATAACTTATTTAATTAAGGATCTTATTTCCAAATTAATTAATCTTAATTAATTAACTCAACCTTAATTAATTTTTTTGAAAATCCTTATTTAATTAATTAAATAAATTAATTAATTATCCTTCTAACTAACTTGTTAATTTAATAAATCAAAATCATTTAAATCTTTGATTTATTTTAAAATAAAACATTTCTAATTAATGATTACATTTTCATTAACAAAGAAATTTAGAACACTTACTTTAAAATTTGTTTCCAAATTACATTTTAAATTTAAAATTTAAAATGAAATCAAATTTAACTTTAAAAAAGTTTTAAAAACATTTAAAAACCTTTTTAAAGCTTATACTAAATAATTTCTTATTTATAAGGAAGTTTTAAAGGAAATTTAAACCCATATTTATTTAAGATACAAATCATATTTAAAATATGTTACAACATCCAAAATTGTATAAATATTTTAAAACTGTAAAACTTCCTTTATTTTCAAAACATTATTCAAATTGGATCTTGATTCCAGATTTAAAACTTATGTTTAAATTTTCTACTTTAAATTTTAAAACTTCATCCTTAAATTCAAATTTATTTAAACTCTTTTATAGTTGTTTAAACATTTTAATTTATAAAGTTTAAACTAAATTTTAAAACTGGAATTCAAATCTCAGTTTGAAAACCCTACTTTAAATCTAAGTTTCAAATTCTGTTTTAAAAATCTTATTTCAGATTTTAAATCAAATCTAAATAGAGAAAAACATGTTTCTCTGGAAACCTGAAACCAAATGAAATACACGAGTCTCCCTCTTGATTACTTCGAGTAGATCCATTAACTTCTTCGAGCAGAAACTCTAATTACTCGAGTATGACCCGAGTACAACATATCTGCAAAACCCAAACAATTAACCTGACACCATTCTTCACCGTGCATATGCACGTGGTCTTGGCCACCTCCGACCACCACTCAGATAACAAGCAAGTCGACGTTCAACACAGAAACCAATTTCGATCGTCCAAAACCTATCATCTACTCGAAAACAATTTCGAGTACCCAAACCCAAAACCTGAAACAAATAGTGGAACAGGTATCTCCATCCAAACCGAAACCTGGAAAACCTTCATTCCCCCACCTCCGGCCATCGGAGGCTTTGCAACGCCGTCCAACGCTTCTTCGATACCCAAGAAGCCATCACCCCAAAAATTCAAGCACTCGGTCCCCTGTAGCCTTCATGCCAATCAAAACATTGCACAGCCCCGAAACTAGGTTTACGAATCAAATCCTACAATCACCATCACCACGGTGAACTTCCACCACAACCACCATTTTTAACATCATCACTGAGCACTTCCCTACATCCATAAAGAGCTACGACCCTTAAATCCATCCAGATCATCAGAATTTCCCCCATATACAATTTCCAGTAAAAAAAAGTAATGCTCTAAATTCCCAATATTAAAAATTGTAATTTTGGTTTCAAAAATCACATTTAAGTTTTAGCATTTGATTCATGCTCCTGAAACTAAGAATCAATTTAATTGAATTTCACCTGTTTGAGTTTACTCTGATGTTTTCTTCATTTTCCAGTAAACTGCTGATTTTTTTTTCTTTTTTTTTCATGAACAAATCTTAAACTATAATTTATGATAAATTAAACATACATTGTTTAAGACTCATGTATTATTACAGATTGATTCAAAGGTACTTAAGTTCTACTAAAATATGGATCTGGACTTAGAAAACAAAAACTATAATAACATAAATCTGTATTTATGTTCAAAATCATTTCATACAGAAGATACACAATTCAATTTTTAGCACAAGAAACAAGCATGCATTTCATAACCATACTTAAGTTTTTAAATTTATGAGGTTACTTACAAGCATTCTTGTTTTTCATAGATGATTTGGCAACAAAAGTATTTACTTAATTTTTATACTGTAATGTCACTTGCAAATATACAAATCAACATGCTACCAGGTATATAAACACAAGGCATACTCATTTCAGTCATAATCGAGCAACAGATTATAAAGCAACAAATTGTACTTAAGTTTTTGAAAAAAGTGTTAATCGCTTGGAACAATGAGGACAGAGCCTTTATTTTGAAAAACTGTTTTGAAAGCTTTTACTACCTGATGATAAACTGAGTTGTAGATTGATTTTAAACTTGAGTTGCAGGCTTAAACAAATCCATTTTACAGTATACAAACCCAGATTCTTTTTTACTTTTGAATTTAAACTTGCATGCAGGCCATTTAAACTTGAACTTGCTTCAGATCTCACTTATTCCCAGGTTAAAAGAATGCAGAGACATATGCTTGATTCCCAGATTTTAAAAAAATGCAGAGGCTATTAGAAACTTTGAACTTGAGGATTTTACAGAGGACTTGCTTGGTTACAGAATAGATTGAAGAAAAAGATTTTTGGAGAGGAGAAAACTTTCAAATTTGAACAAGATTTTGAAGATCTCAGGTTTGATTTTGAAAAAGAACTATAAGATATTGATTTTGGGTTTTTGAGAGTTTTGGAAACAAATTGTTTCAGCTGAAATTTTTCTTCTAACTTTTGAAAAAAAAATTGAAGATTAGAAAAGAATGAGCTTGAAGAAAATATGCTTATATACGATAAATGATTTATTTAAAAATTAAAAGAATAATTAAAAATAAAAGACACTTGTTACATTAGCCTTTTAACTTAAGTACACTTGTCATTATACCCCTTAATGTAATAACATGTGTCTTAAGTAATTTTATTTGTTTTTATTTATTTTAAAAGTAAATGAAATCCACTTTCTTTATTTATTAAATGCTTATATATATAAAATATTTTCATGTAAATGTATATGCATTTTTTCAAACAAAATGAAATAAAACAATTTATATAAAAATGAAAGCTTACTTATGAAATTTAGATATGTTTATTCCTTTGAAATTTAAAAATTAATTCAAATTTAAATGCTATTCATATATTTAAAAATCCCATTCAAAACTAATTTATATTAACTTATTTAATTTAATAATAATAATATGGTCTTTTAAAAAATTTCTATATTTATACATTTATTAATATTTGAAAATAACATATTTATTGATATGAATAATTTATAAATGAAATTATAAATTACATATCTTATTATCTTAATTAAATGCATTAATGATTAATATATAATGGTATTTTAAATTTTCATATATAATTCAAATTATAATTATTAAGCTATATATAAAAAGAAAATAACATAAACCTTTGTTTATCTTATTAAAATTTAAACTATGCTTAAAATATATTTAAACAATTTAAAACAATTTCTTTAAGTATCTTAAAACCAAATAGTTATTTATTAAATAGTTTTGAACAGCTATTTATTAAATAGAATAATAATTTCCAAATTATCAAAATGAATTATTAGAATTTAAAAACAAGATTTTATTTGTTTATTAAACTTCAAATCAAAACTCATCTATCTACAATATATATATATATATATATATATATATATATATATGCATTATAAATAGAAAGCAATTTATTAGCTTTTAAAAGATAAAATTCACCAATTAAACATTTATTTAATTGGATTATTAAATCAAGTAAATCTTTATTAACAGAATCTATCAAATCAATTTAATATTAAATACAAATTATTAAATTGATATTGCTAAAATTTCCGGGATATCACATTCCTTCCTCCTTAAAAGAATTTCGTCCCCAAAATTTAAAAGCAAAGTTAATTTAATAATCTTATTAAATATTTTAAATTTAAACACAAGCATATATCAATCATATGCTAACAACCAAAGCAACCAATTTATCTAATCAAACAAATTAATTATCCAGACAAAATTCTAGATAAAATTTCCTCGAGTTTCCCCAAGTATATATATATATACTGGGATACTCGCTCTACAGAATCCAAACAATCTAAACTACAAAGCTAAAGAGCTTCTTCTCATCTAGATCTACAAAACTAGACAAGATATCAGACTATAGACGAGTCTGAATCAACAACCAAACCTACCTGAACAGCTGGTTCTACTACCAGAGATAACTTATACACGTACTCCCTCAGAGATACATGAAACTCACTAAATCCAATTACCCAACTGGCAATTCAACCCTTGAAAACCAAACACCAATCCTACCAAAACACAGAAGAGATCCAAAACACCTCAGAGCTAGCTTTCCAGACTTACCAAAACTTTATAGCTCCTTGGATCGGAGAAAACTTGACCAAATCAAATCTCCGACTCCGGAATCCAAATTCCTCCGGACGATCCTGGGCTACCGACACCCTTACTGATCAGCTTAACCTTCGGTGATGCCTCTAGAAACAAACAGAACCAAAAACAACCCAACCCAATGATCTCCTCAAGATCAATCCAAGACCAAATACACAACTATACTCTTCAAACCTCAGAAGAACAAACTCACTTCTTCTATCCGGAAAAGGCAACACAGAAACACTCCCAAACTGCTTCCGCTGCATAACTCTGATCTGGAAAAGAAGAAACTGCTGATGAAGAACACGAGCACAGACTGGACAACATATCCCAAAATATGGTTCAACAGATCCATAAAGAAAACTCAGAAGTTCCACCAATCCTGAGCTATTGTACCAAATCCTCTCTCTAGGAACCATCCTTCTACTAGCTGATCCACCGTAGCACTCCTGGAATCCGGTCGATAAGAAAACTCAATCTCCATATACAAACAGCGCTCTGTCTTCCCAGAAGACATCCAGAAAAGTCTCTAATAACACAAGAGAACACTCAAACAATCACAAGTCACTTTTGCGATCAACACAGACCAATTCCCAAAGAAAAACTGTTCTCTCTTTACCAAACAGAACAGCTTACACTGGTCTAGCTAATCCATTGAAAAAATGGGTCCACTATGCTGCTTCTGAACTCCACCTCAGAAAAACTGCTAAGCCAGACGACTTTCTGCCAACACAGAATACTCCGAGCTGTACTGCTGACACCAATGCCCAAAGACTTACTAATCCAAAAGCTCTTCGAGAAACTCGGACCTCAAAGCCAAACACAACAACCAGCTGAACTCTGCCATATTACCGAAGCAGACACACTTCCTAAAACTAGTTACAAAGAAACATCTTCGGAGACATCCATATTCACTGCATCTCATCATGCAGCTACTACTTCCAAAGGTATCAAAATACCATCATTCACTTCTGCCAAACCAACAGATCCAAACTCAACTTATCCAACTTCAAAGACAAACTCTGAACCTTTACAGGTTACCTTCAAAGATCGATGAAATCCTTTCACCACTGCACAACTCACTCGAGGCGGTATTAGGTCTACAGTCTCGATAGATACACTTCCAACCTCAACATTTAAACTCCAACCATTGGTAGTAGTGTTACACACACCACTGCCTTATCTATCTTTATAACTTATATTGGAAAACCCGAACAGGTAATCCAACAGATAGGTAGAAATAGCTATATATATATATATAATTACAAATACGCTCTCTCAAGATAGACACCAGTCCAGAGCCTGGGTATTCACTCAACCTAACGCTCTGATACGAACTGTCATGACCCGTCTTCCACTAACCAGAAAGACGTATCATGAATTAAGAAAGAAAGAGATAGAAAGAGAAAGAAAGAGAAGAAAGAAGAAACAACAACAGAATCTCAACAGCGGAACGAATGAACTATATTAATAATCAAAAGTATTACATAGATATACAACAACTATCAGAGTTACATAGATTATACATCTCATACTAGACAGTTATAAACACCTATCTAGTTATTACAACACAGTACAAAACAACTCAAACAACGACTCAGAGATACCAACACCGCGGAATACTAGATAATTATAACGCAGAAGCCTCCTGTTCCATTTTCTCCTCCATAATTCGTCAAAGCTAACCTGAATCCCTTGGCTACTCGTAAAAATTTGAGTACCCAAGAGTTTAAGAAAAACAAAAGATAAACTCTGGGTCAGACATGGGTCTGGTGTGAGTAACAGGTTAAAGTTGCTTAACTTTCAAAAATCCTTTAAAAAGAAAAGTATCACGTAAGACTTCCCACACATAAACATGGAAAAGTTTTTACCTTACGCTAACCAAAACATTTGATAGGAAATTCGGTGATATTATAATAGGTCTAGGGTTTTTAAGTAAATAAGAAATAGCCGAAATTGCTACATCAATTAAATTCCATCTACTAGCCACAAAAGTGGGTAGTACAATCAAAACCGTTGGCACTTATTGGATTTTGAATTCCATATAATGGCAGGGCTACTAGGGTACCGCCCGTCACAGTACGTGGCCTAGATCACCGTACCGAGGAGCCACCCTAACTCCCCTACAACACAAGGCCGGAACCATCCCTTACTGGATAGTCCCGAACAAGACAACCCCGGTAGTTGTCGCGAATCAACCGCCCCACACAGCCGAATAAAAAGGGACTTCTAGACAGGGGAAAATCTTGTCCTGAAATGGGCATGACCCACCTAGCCTTGCTGCACCTCCCTTGTTTTAGCCATTCCCGGTTGATGAGGCTTGAGGCTACGATTACCTTTATAGAACACATCTCTTAGAATGCTCATCATCGACCTGACGATGTTATGAAAGCATTCAATCCATACAAGTTCGTTCCGGGTTCGAACGAAACCGAAGGCATTATCTCGTTACACTCATTTTGGAATCACCCTCAGAGTTAACGACGATAACCCTTGCACTTCGAATCTTCACCTTCACTTGAGATTCACGAACTATCGTTAATTTGGATCGATGTGGTTTTCGGATATCCAAATATGGAAACCCGATCCCGGTCTCATAAAATCCAAAACGTGTCTTTTAGTTCCAAGTTGTTTTAAGTTTTAAAACAATTCAATTTAAACTATCTTTATACACATAGATAGATAATTCACATCATCACAATAGATAATCATCACCACAGATAATCCATATTTTCATTATCAGAAGATAATCCAAATCATCATCATCATGCAACCAATGCATCTATATCACACATCATTACTAATCTCATACCTGAGATTCAAACCATTCAAGGAAATCTATATCATCCATATATAAACAAGGATTAATAATCACACCATATATAATTAATTTAAAATGAATTAAATTAATTACATCATCTCTAATTAATTTAAAGTAAATTAAATTAATTACCTCAATCTATAAATCATGCTATTATAACCATTGATTACAAACCAATCAACAAATTAAATAACCACTAATTAATCATTCTTGATTAATCACCCTTGATTAATCATCCTTTAATTACATTCAAATAATTAATTTCACAAATTAATTATTCTTAATCAAATACAGTAATTAACCTTTAATTACTTCATTAATAAATTAATTATAATTAATTACATTAATCCTTAATTAATTACATTAATTAATTATTTTAATTACTTATCATTGATTAATTAATCTCAATTAATTAATCTTAATCACTTCATTAATTACATAAATTAATGATTCCTAATTACGTTTAAATTAATTAACTTCATTAAGTAACTAACCCTAAATTATTAATCACCATTGATTAATTAACTTCAGTAATTAACTATTCTTAATTACTTCATTTAGTAAATTGATTACCCCTAAATTAATTATATTTAATAATTAATTATAGTAATTAGTCATCCCTGATCAATTTATTAGTAATTAATTACCCTTCATTAATTACATTACTTAATTATTTCCCAAATGACTGAATCAATCAGTGCTTAAATTAATTACACCAAGTAATTAATTATTAATTACTATCACAAAGTACTTATTCTCTCATAATAATTATACAAGCAAATAACCCCAACCCTTCCATACTTCAATACATTCAGTAATTTCTCATCTTAATTACTTCTCTAAGTAATTATCCTCCATTAATCACTATCAACCCATCAAATGATTAATCTAAATTAATTAAACTTAATTAATTAATTTATACTAATCAAATTAATTAATTAATTATAATGAGTAATTAATAACTTTAATTACTTCCACAAATAAATCATACTTAACCAAATACTATAATGATTATCAAATTTAATTAATCTAATTAATTATAAAATTTAATCACTTAAATTAATTAATAAATAATCCCAAGTTAATGACCTTCATTAACTTATCAAAAATTTCCTTAATTACCTCTCTTAAGTAATTAGCTTAAATTAATCACAAATTAAATAATCTTTAAAAATTATTTAATTAATCACTATGTATTTCATTAATTAAGTTTTTAACTTAATTAATCCTAACCACTTGATAAATTAATTTCTAATCATTAATTAAAATCATAACATATTAATTAAGGATCTTATTTCCAAATTAATTAATCTTAATTAATTAACTCAACCTTAATTAATTTTTTTAAAAATCCATATTTAATTAATTAAATAGATAAATTAATTATCCATCTAATTAACTTGTTAATTTAATAAATCAAAATCATTTAAATCTTTGATTTATTTTAAAATAAAACATTTCTTATTAATGATTACATTATCATTAACAAAGAAATTTAAAACACTTACTTTAAAATTTGTTTCCAAATTACATTTTAAATTTAAAATTTAAAATGAAATCAAATTTAACTTCAACAAAGTTTTAAAAACATTTAAAAACCTTTTTAAAACATATACTAAATAATTTCTTATTTTATAAGGAAGTTTTAAAGGAAATTTAAACCCATATTTATTTAAGATACAAATCATATTTAAAATATGTTACAACATCCAAAATTGTATAAATATTTTAAAATTGTAAAACTTCCTTTATTTTCAAAACATGATTCAAATTGGATCTTGATTCCAGATTTAAAACTTATGTTTAAATTTTCTACTTTAAATTTTAAAATTTCATCCTTAAATTCAAATTTATTTAAACTCTTTTATAGTTGTTTAAACATTTTAATTTATAAAGTTTAAATTAAATTTTAAAACTGGAATTCAAATCTCAATTTGAAAACCCTACTTTAAATCTAAGTTTTAAATTATATTTTAAAAACCTTGTTTCAGATTTTAAATCAAATCTGAATAGAGAAAACATGTTTCTCTGGAAACCTGAAACCAAATGAAACACCCGAGTCTCCCTTTTGATTACTTCGAGTAGATCCATTAACTTCTTCGAGTAGAAACTCTAATTACTCGAGTATGACCCGAGTACAAAATATCTGCAAAACCCAAACAATTCACCTGACACCATTCTTCACCGTGCATACGCACGGTGGTCTTGGCCACCTCCTTCCACCACTCAGATAACAAGCAAGTTGACGTTCAACACAGAAACCAATTCCGATCGTTGAAAACCCAGCCCAAAACCTGAAAAAAAATACTGGAACAGGTATCTCCTTCCAAACCCAAACCTGGAAAATCTTCATTCCCCCTCCTCCGGCCATCGGAGGCTTTGCAACGCCGTCCAACGCTTCTTCAACACCCAAGCATCCATCACCCCAAAAATTGAAGCACTCGGTCCCCTGTAGCCTTCATGCCAATCAAAACATTGCACAACACCGTAACTAGGTTTAGGAATCAAATCCTACAATCACCATCACCACGGTGAAACTCCACCACAACCACCATTTTTAACATCATCAATGACCACTTCCCTACATCTATAAAGAGCTACGACCCTTAAATCCATCTAGTTCATCAAAATTTCCCCATATACAATTTCCAGCAAAAACAGCAATGCTCTAAAATGCCAATATTAAAAATTGTAATTTTGGTTTCAAAAATCACATTTAAGTTTTAGCATTTGATTCATGCTCCTGAAACTAAGAATCAATTTAATTGAATTTCACCTGTTTGAGTTTACTCTGACGTTTTCTTCATTTTCCAGTAAACTGCTGATTTTTTTTTTCCTGAACAAATCTTAAACTATAATTTATGATAAATTAAACATACGTTGTTCAAGACTCATGTACTATTACAGATTGATTCAAAGGTACTTAAGTTCTACTAAAATATGGATCTGGACTTAGAAAATAAAAACTGTAATAACATAAATCTGTATTGATGTTCAAAATCATTTCATACAGAAGATACATATTCAATTTTTAGCACAGGAAACAAGGATGCATTTCATAACCATACTTAAGTTTCTAAAGTTATGAGGTTACTTACAAGCATTCTTGTTTTTCATAGATGATTTGGCAAAAAAAGTATTTACTTAATTTTTATACTGTAATGTCACTTACAAACATACAAATCAACATGCTACCAGGTATATAAACACAAGGCATACTCATTTCAGTCATAATCGAGCAATAGATTATAAAGCAACAAATTATACTTAAGTTTTTGAAAAAAAATTGTTACTCACTTGGAACAATGAGGACATATGTGACGCCCCACCTCTATACCCACGCCAGCCAAGAAAACCACGGTGTAGTGCTGTCAACTAGCGCGGAGAATAAGGCTGTTGAGGAGCGGCCATCAATAGTTAGGCCTTACACTAGTACTGGTTATCTCGATAGGAGTGGTATATATATATATATATAAATATTCTTAAATTTTTCATCTCTGATTTATTCTCTCCCATCGACATACCCCAATACCAGTATAAAGCGAACTACGATGGTTCGTAATAGTTTAGAACAGTAAATATAAAATATTACACAGATAATATAATGCGGAACACAAATAAAACAGAAAGTCTCATATATATACAATAACTGATGTCAGTTACAATACATTTGATTACAATACATATGACACGGTACATATGATGATAACACAGCAACCCCAAAACCAAAGACACAACAGTGATGCAAATGCATGTACAAACTGTAGCGTATACATGAAGGTCACAAAAATGCATTAAGCAATTCATATATACAACATAGCAGCCCATACATGCAAACTGCCTCAAAAATGAATCAGATGCAATCAAGTGCATCACTACAAAACAAGCTCAAAAGGACAGTACCATCCAACCAAGTTCAAAGATGCAACTATAATGAAACCATACCAAAGTGAAACACTGAATCAGATGAACCAGCAAAGGGTAAAAACTCAAAGAGCATCAACAATGCAACAGGGTGCAGTGAAGATTACAATGTATGAATCAGTGCAGAAGCAAATGCTACCATGGCTCGAGTGCGTGCTACAGCAACAAAGAGCAAGGCTAAGGCATAGTGCTATCAGGTTGAAGACATATTACAGTAACAATATGAACACAGCAAAATACAACTTCAATGCAAACAAATCAGCAGTTCGAACATACCAAAGTCATGGGATGCAGTATAAATTCATATCAATAGAGTTCAAGGTTCGGTACAGAAGCACCAACCCTAACCTATGTCAACTTACAAAATTCCAGTGAGTAACAACGATCCAAAAATCATCAAAACAAGAATCAAAATAGTGACAGTGCCGTAGTCAGCCAATTCGAAACCGTGATAACCAATGCCAACAGTGAAAATAATATATACATATGAAATCATCACAACAGTGAATACTAACAGCAATCAAAACTGTCATGAGATACCAGTAAACAAGAAAAGGCTACAGTTTCAAAACAAGACATTGCCGAACCCAAATTTCTTTCACAAATTCAATTTCAAGCTAAACAAAATCAATGCAGATGCCAACATAGAAATGAGCAATGCATATATACCAGTGAAACTGGGTGATACCAAAGACTACGAGAACAAACGACAATTGTTTGTACTAAATTGGTGTGGATTCCAAGCAAGTCAAAGTCTTGGAATCACCTTAATTAGCAAATCCAAAAACCCAGTTTCATAAAAGACGAACATGTCAAAAATCGAAGCCTAACATTATCACAAACCGTAGTCTAGAGAGAATCAATAACGAAATACAATCGAACAACCGAAGCACTATACTAAGAATGAAGTAGATGTGAGTAAATAAGATTACTCACCTTATTCGAAGAACCCCAAATCGCAACGAAGGCGAATTCGAATCCATTGTCAAAACATCTCAGAGACGCGCAACCGATAGAGCAATGAATCGCGTTAACTTGAGCAGTTGAAGTCGAACTTTTTGATTTTTATAAAGCCCTAATTTGGATTGAAGGAGGAAGAGAGAGGCCGCCATAATTTTCGTGATTTGGTTAGGGTTGGTGAACGAATGAAAAAAAAATGGATAAAGGGGGAGAGGGGGACCGGTTTGAATAAAAAGAGGGGATAAGGCCAAATAAAATAAAAAGAAAACTTTTATTTAAAGTCCTAAATTTCTTTTAACAATTTATAAATCAATTTTAATTCAAAATTTAAAAACTTCAAATGGAAATTTGTGTCAATATTAATCGTTTAAATTGTCGATTATAATAGATGCAAAATACCGGGTTGTTACAGACTCCCCTCCTTAAAGAAATTGCGTCCTCGCAATCATAAGGAATAAATTAACAAAAGGTAACAACCATAAGAGCATGAAAGGGTAAACTTGAACGTGTTTGTTCGATGAATTCTCTGGATTTCTAAGAGAAAACCATAGAATTTGAGAACCATTGAGAATCTCCACAAGAGAAACATCTTTATTTCGAAGGTGCTACACCCCCGAAGCAATGAGGTGAATATAAGGTTGCTCAAGAATAGAAATCGGAAATCCCTAAGGCATTTCCGTAATTGGAAGACGTGGAAAACGTCATGAATAGCGGAAAATTGAGTCGGTACACCGGCGTAGTACAATATAAACGCCAAAGAAATCTTTTAATTTCATAAAAGAAATTCACAAATTATCAACAAAATCTAATTATCAATGGATAATTCAAGAATCTCAAATCACAAATATTCGATTATCAAAAACGATAATCAAATCAACAAGTATTCGATTATCAAAATCGAAAATCAATCTTAAATCACAAATATTTAATTATCACAAACGATAATTAAATCTCAAATATCTAATTATCACAAGCGATAATCAGAAACAATAAATATCTGATTATCAAAAATGATAAATCAGAAATCATAAACATCCAATTATCAAAACGATAATCAGAAATTACCACAACGGTAATCAAATTTCAAATCACAAATATTTAATTATCACAATTGATAATCAAATCTCAAATCTCAAATGTTTAATTATCACAAACGATAATTAAACCACAAATATCTAATTATCACAAACGATAATTAAATCTCAAATATCTAATTATCACAAGCAATAATCAGAAACAATAAATATCTGATTATCAAAAACGATAATCAGAAATCACAAATTTTTCAATTAACGAGTCCGAAACTAAACGAAATAGCAAACACACATGACCTATAACCACGAGTTTTACTAAATCGTTTAATTCACTTCATCGTTTCCTTGAAAGTGCAAAATTGTGTATTTTAAATAAATAACATTTTACGTTCTCAAACGGACAAGTCCGGAATTAAGCGAATCAGTAAAAGAAAGGGGTCATAGTCCTCGATTTTTCTGAAACGTTTACATCGCTTTCTCATTCCTTTGAAAGCGTAAATTGTAAAAATTTTGAAAACCATTTTATTTAAATTACAATTTACATTCTCAAACGAACAAGTCCGGAATTAAGCGAATCAGCAAAAGAAAGGGGTCATAGTCCTCGATTTTACTGAAACGTTTAATTCGCTTCCTCATTCTTTTGAAAGCGCAAATCGTAAAAATTTTGAAAACAATTTTGATTTATATTTTGAAACAATTTTTAAAACACGTGATTAAAACAGCGACATCAGTAGCAACTTCGATAAGTGGATTTTCATTCATCAAAAGTGTCACAAGAATCCTCTCAAAGATAGAAAGGGGTATCATACCCTAAACTTGTATTCATAACAAGTCAATAACACACGAGTTCACCAATGCACAAAAATTGATAAAACTTATCAATAGAAATCACAAAAATTGGTGAAGCACAAATTCTAGAAATCTACACAAGAAATCCAGAAATCACAATACGAGAGTATGAAAACTCGAACGCGAGTATGAAAATTCGAACCGGAGTATGAAAACTCGAACGCGAGTATCAAAACTCGAACCGGAGTATGAAAACTCGAACACGAGTATGAAAACTCGAAGGAGAGTATAAAAACTCGTCAGCACATGTAAAGCAAAGCGAGAACGGGAGCACGGAATCTCACCTACACGTGAGCATGAAAATCACCAACACGTGCAACGCAAAGCGAGAACGGAAGCACGGAATCTCACCTACACGTGAGCATGAAAATCACCAACACGTGCAACGCAAAACATAAAATATCCATAATAACATACTACTATAAGTACGTAAATGATGATCAACAGGAGATCAACCGATGAGAGGTATGGCATAAATATGAAATATCCATACTGACATACGACTATAAGTATGCAAATAATGATCAACAGGAGATCAACCGATAAGAGATAATCAATATCACAAGAATCTTCTCAAAGATCCAAAGAGGTAACATATCCCAAATTTGTACTCATGACAAATCAATAACATATGAATTCACCAATGCACAAAAATAGGTGAAGCATACAATTTCCAGAAATCAACATAAGGAATCTAGAAATCACAAAAAAGAGAAAGAGGCCTATCACATGACGGTCCGAAGATCAAGGGGAGCTACCCCACATGTGTGAATGGAATCACACAGATTGAGGTCAAGACTAACCAAAAAGCAGAAAGGTATGTGTGAATGGAATCACACAAGTGGTGTCTAGTCTGACCATCAGAATGATCATCATGATCAACGAGGAGTGTCAATTTGAATGGAATCACACAGATTGAGGTCAAGACTAACCAAATAGCAGAAAGGTATGTGTGAATGGAATCACACAAGTGGTGTCTAGTCTAACCTCGCAAATAAAAAGACATAGCACAATTGCTAGTCTAATTCATAAAGCGATCGTCAAGATCAACGAGAAGTGTCAATTACACTAAGCTAGTAAATATGAAAGTTTAGCTTCATGTCCCATAACCACTTGCTTAACTTAAATATTTACGAACAAACTGTAAATCTTCACTAGAAAATTGTCACAAGAGATTCAATCGAATAAGTCCAAGAATTAACCGGCGAAGTAAACGCAGGCGTTATATACCACTCGTTTTACTAAGTCGTTTAATTAGATTTCTCATTCGAGTGAGGTAAAGGTTAGTATATACTAATAGATTGGAAAACGGTTTAGAAAAAGAGTTTTGTAGTAAAATAGTTTTGAAATCGTTTGGAGAAAAGGGTTTTGATATTTACTACTAGTATAGAAAACCTTTATATTTTTAAAGTGACAAATCACAAAAATGATTGTAGGAACAATCAAGCACAAGAATTCACATACAAAGATGTGAATAGAATCCAAAGGAATCGATACTGTATCCATCAAAAGGAATGTTCACAAGAATCCCGAAGAAAATGTTATCAAAGTTGCTAATAAATGGTAGCAACAAATCGGGGAATTAACAAGAATCGATTTAATTTGGAAAAACAAAGCAGAACGAGCAGAAATGCATAAATGACTTCAACGAAAATGAAAATCAAGTCAATGCCGAAGTCAACAAATAACGGCCATAATAGAGTACAAAACGATTCAACATCCTCATCAAAGGACTCAACGTCAAACAAAGTCAGAGTCTTGGAAATCAAGAATTTAGAAATTTCTCAAAAACAAAGTGACCGAAGTCGAATGGAAATCAAGCCGAGGAAAACATAAAATATCAGTTCGGAATTGTTGAGATTCGAACAAAATCAATCATCGGCTAAATCAAATCAAAGCCGAAAACACAAGAATTCAAAAATCAAATGCATATGAATAAGCGTTAGGAATTCATACCTAACAATCAAAGACAATCATATGCAAATATGAGAGATAAAACGTCGACAAATAGTTGTAACACATGTACTATCTAAGTTATGTTTTATATTTGTTCTAAACCCCAGGCTCTGATACCAAGCTGTGACGCCCCACCTCTATACCCACGCCAGCCAAGAACACCACGGTGTAGTGCTGTCAACTAGCGCGGAGAATAAGGCTGTTGAGGAGCGGCCATCAATAGTTAGGCCTTACACTAGTACTGGTTATCTCGATAGGAGTGGTATATATATATATATATATATATATATATATATATATATATAAATATTCTTAAATTTTTCATCTCTGATTTATTCTCTCCCATCGACATACCCCAATACCAGTATAAAGCGAACTACGATGGTTCGTAATAGTTTAGAACAGTAAATATAAAATATTACACAGATAATATAATGCGGAACACAAATAAAACAGAAAGTCTCATATATATACAATAACTGATGTCAGTTACAATACATTTGATTACAATACATATGACACGGTACATATGATGATAACACAGCAACCCCAAAACCAAAGACACAACAGTGATGCAAATGCATGTACAAACTGTAGCGTATACATGAAGGTCACAAAAATGCATTAAGCAATTCATATATACAACATAGCAGCCCATACATGCAAACTGCCTCAAAAATGAATCAGATGCAATCAAGTGCATCACTACAAAACAAGCTCAAAAGGACAGTACCATCCAACCAAGTTCAAAGATGCAACTATAATGAAACCATACCAAAGTGAAACACTGAATCAGATGAACCAGCAAAGGGTAAAAACTCAAAGAGCATCAACAATGCAACAGGGTGCAGTGAAGATTACAATGTATGAATCAGTGCAGAAGCAAATGCTACCATGGCTCGAGTGCGTGCTACAGCAACAAAGAGCAAGGCTAAGGCACAGTGCTATCAGGTTGAAGACATATTACAGTAACAATATGAACACAGCAAAATACAACTTCAATGCAAACAAATCAGCAGTTCGAACATACCAAAGTCATGGGATGCAGTATAAATTCATATCAATAGAGTTCAAGGTTCGGTACAGAAGCACCAACCCTAACCTATGTCAACTTACAAAATTCCAGTGAGTAACAACGATCCAAAAATCATCAAAACAAGAATCAAAATAGTGACAGTGCCGTAGTCAGCCAATTCGAAACCGTGATAACCAATGCCAACAGTGAAAATAATATATACATATGAAATCATCACAACAGTGAATACTAACAGCAATCAAAACTGTCATGAGATACCAGTAAACAAGAAAAGGCTACAGTTTCAAAACAAGACATTGCCGAACCCAAATTTCTTTCACAAATTCAATTTCAAGCTAAACAAAATCAATGCAGATGCCAACATAGAAATGAGCAATGCATATATACCAGTGAAACTGGGTGATACCAAAGACTACGAGAACAAACGACAATTGTTTGTACTAAATTGGTGTGGATTCCAAGCAAGTCAAAGTCTTGGAATCACCTTAATTAGCAAATCCAAAAACCCAGTTTCATAAAAGACGAACATGTCAAAAATCGAAGCCTAACATTATCACAAACCGTAGTCTAGAGAGAATCAATAACGAAATACAATCGAACAACCGAAGCACTATACTAAGAATGAAGTAGATGTGAGTAAATAAGATTACTCACCTTATTCGAAGAACCCCAAATCGCAACGAAGGCGAATTCGAATCCATTGTCAAAACATCTCAGAGACGCGCAACCGATAGAGCAATGAATCGCGTTAACTTGAGCAGTTGAAGTCGAACTTTTCGATTTTTATAAAGCCCTAATTTGGATTGAAGGAGGAAGAGAGAGGCCGCCATAATTTTCGTGATTTGGTTAGGGTTGGTGAACGAATGAAAAAAAAATGGATAAAGGGGGAGAGGGGGACCGGTTTGAATAAAAAGAGGGGATAAGGCCAAATAAAATAAAAAGAAAACTTTTATTTAAAGTCCTAAATTTCTTTTAACAATTTATAAATCAATTTTAATTCAAAATTTAAAAACTTCAAATGAAAATTTGTGTCAATATTAATCGTTTAAATTGTCGATTATAATAGATGCAAAATACCGGGTTGTTACAACATAGCCTTTATTTTGAAAAACTGTTTTGAAAGCTTTTACTTCCTGATGATAAACTAAGTTGTAGATTGATTTTAAACTTGAGTTGCAGGCTTGAACAAATCCATTTTATAGAAGATAAACCCAGATTCTTTTTTACTTTTGAAATTAAACTTGCATGCAGGACATTTGAACTTGAACTTGCTTCAGATCTCATTTATTCCCAGGTTAAAAGAATGCAGAGACATATGCTTGATTCCCAGATTTAAAAAAAATGCAGAGGCTATTAGAAACTTTGAACTTGAGGATTTTACAGAGTACTTGCTTGGTTATAGAACAGATTGAAGAAAAAGATTTTTACAGAGGAGAAAACTTTCAGATTTGAACAAGATTTTGAAGATCTGAGGTTTGATTTTGAAAAAGAATTATAAGATACTGATTTTGGGTTTTTGAGAGTTTTGGAAACAAATCTTTTCAGCTGAAATTTTTCTTCTCACTTTTGGAAAAAAATGAAGATTAGAAAAGAATGATCTTGAAGAAAACATGCTTATATAAAATAAATGATTTATTTAAAAATTAAAAGAATAATTAAAAATAAAAGACACTTGTTACATTAGCCTTTTAACTTAAGTACACTTGTCATTATACCCCTTAATGTAATAACATGTGTCTTAAGTAATAACATGTGGTCTATATATAAAATATGTTAAAGTGATTTCTATGGTTTAGATGGGATACGGTTTATAAATTTTTTTAAGTTTTGATATTTTATAAATATTATTCTTCTACATATATACATATGAAGTTAAAATTTTTGAATTTAGGCTGTGTATAAATCTGTTAAATAAAAATGGAAAAATTGAGAAAATGGAATTTGATAATTTATATTGTATGTTTGAGTTTGGAAATTTTAAGGTATGATATTTATAACTGGAGTTTTTCCAAGATAAATTTAAATGAATATTCTAGTATAATTAAATTTAAGGAAATATTAAATTTCTAGAAATTGGAGTTGTATTTATGGATTTTTATGTGAATATTCAAGACTAAATAATAGAACAATTGATTTGTTGAAAGAATAAAATTCCAACTTTAGTTTTGAAATATTAATACTCCAAATGGATATATATATATATATATATATAGACATTGAAATGGTTTTGGAACTTGAAAGTGATATTTAAATTATGGTTTAGACTTTAAATAAAGAAATATATTTGTAAAGCCATGGAAATTATTTTTCTTTAAAAAGTAACCTTAAAGTCAAACCATTTATTTTATATACCGTTGAATATCCAAACCATTCAAGTTTTAGAAGTTATGGTTTTAAAACTATGAATTTTCGAAATATTATGCTTTGAAAGTATAATTCAAATGTTTGGTTTCCAGATATTATAGATTTTAAAGCAGTATGATTTTTGGAAAAGAATTATATTTGGATAAAATGATATCATATTGTTTTGGGTTTCAAAATGATATCGTATTCATAGTTTTTGAAATGGAAATTTTTATTCTGGTTTTTAAGTATAAACTATTTTTAAATGACCGCGGTGTTATAATAACGATGGGTTGGCAAAGAGACCGGGATCAGATATGGACATACTCTCTGTCGATACCGAAAACCACTTTGACTAACCGTGTACGCGGTGGAGATTCCAAAATGAAGTAGGTTGGTCGAGGCGTTTCCTGCAAGGTAAATACGTGGACCCGACTCCCGTGAGTTGGCAAAAGGTGGCTAAAACAGGAGCGATTCTCGGGCCAATGAGGTCATTCCTCTGATCGGACACTCCTCTTCGATATTAAACTTTGACTTTGGATTATTTCAGTGGCCACTTTTACTTTGATTTTTGGGGGAGTTTGTTCGAGGTGGGCGGTAGCTGCGGCTATGCGTTTCCATCAGCCCGGATAGCAATTGGTATATCTACCCTGGCATTGCCTTGTTGTGCCGTGTCACCTACCCTAGCGCGCCTTATACGAGTTTTGTTTTGTACCATACCTATGGAGTGCCCTCTGACGACGCCCAGTACGGGGGAGATTACGGTACTGTATAGACTATGGGAATATATTCTGTGTTAAGGCTATATGGGTAACCCCTTGACGCTATTAAAAAGTAAGTTTATTTTACAATTAGACACTATTATAATAGCGCAATATACTACATAGTAAATAGTTTAACGGATCCTTAGGAGATGTAAATCCCGAGCATCTCTTGAATTACTGCACTCATATTTATTTCTGTTAATTTAACTTACATAAGATCTTTTAGTTCTGACTCGAGTGTTTTTGTCTTTTCAAATTCGCTCGGGTCAGTCCGAGCGTGTAAGGATTTGAAGATTTAGCTTTGGAGGATGAAGACGAAGATTTGTATTATTATTATTATTTATACTATTGCACTACACTCACATTGTTCTGCTGCATTGGTATTTATTGGTATGTGAACTCTGATATTAAATTTTATAAAGAAGAATCGAAAGTTTTGTAAACAGTTTTATAAACTGTATATTTTATTATTATATTTTATCCTTCCGCTGTGAGATTCTATTTTGTTTATTTCTTTCCTGTTTTTTTTTCTTATTTACTCATAGCAATCCGCCCTTCCGTATGGTTTGAATCGACATGTGTGTCGGTTTTAAGCGTGCGAAAAAGGTGGGATGTTACACCATTTCTACATTCAATTAACTAATTAATTTATCTAGTTATTTCACTTCCATTTTATAATTCAATATCTAGTTTTTGTTTCAAAAATCACTTCAATTTGTTTGACTTGAGTTCAAATTCGTTATATAATTCAAGTTTGGGTTTCCATTTAATTTTACTTAAGTTAAATCATATTTCATATCTTGATTTCACATTTTTCTTTTCTTATCTATATCATTTCTCAAATTATAAGTTTCAATCATATTTTCAAAATTACTTTATTTATCTCGACTTAAATTCAATTCACTTTGTGATTAAAATTCGGATTTCCATTCGAGAAATCACTAAATTTAATTCGACTTGAGTTAATCCCATTTTAAATTTATAAATTATAGTTATATAATCATGTTACAACTCAGATTTTTGTATCTACTTCAATTTGATTTCATTTCAAATCCAATCCAATTTTATTTAACTTAGCTTAAGTATAATTCCATTTCATTCAATTTACGTAAGTAAAAAATTCAATTCTAGTTCTAACTCAATTTAATGTAACTTACCTTAAGTTAAATTTTTGACCTACACAGTTCTCTTTTACTAACTCGATTTTTTTAACTTTTCCCAAGTTAAATTTAATTTCATATAGGAATTCACATTTTAAGGTATAAATCCAAAAACTTATTTTTCTTCTAGATTCACAAACCATATAGCTGAGAATTTCAGAATTAAAATAGCCGGTTTCAATTTAAATCATTTAAAATCAAATATATAGCTCTTTCTTTAAGAAATCATTCTTTGGAATTTTCAAAACCAATTTGGTTTTATCCAACACAAATTTCCTTTCCAAAACAATACTTGTTTTTCAAAAAAAAAATCCTCATATCATATTATCACGGTGGCAACCGATCACTTAGAAACTCGAAAATGAACACCAATGATGTTGCAATCATCATTGGAATTATTTTTCAGCAACTGTAGTGAGTTCCGTGCTATATCACTTCCAAATCCATTCCAAACCATTTTTATTTCTAAAATATTTCCAAAATAACAAAATATTCATTTCCATAACACTTCGGAAAATATTTTCCAAACCTTCTAGGATTTAAATTTCTGAATTCGAATTTGAATCCATTTTACTTATAATTCATTTATGCAATTCATACATATACAGTTTTTCATTTGGTTATATATAACCATTCCAATTTAATAATCTTGTTTTTGATTATAATAATAACATCCAAACTCATTAATGTACTATAATAATTTCAAAAAATTATTTTTTTACAAAATATAATTTGGGTAAAATAATTTTGTTTACCCGCTTCAAAACCATACTATTTTAGTTTATCGTATTCAAGTGTTTAAAAATTCCTATCTGCTTAATGGCATCCCACTATTCGATCAAAATTCATAAACCACTCAACAGATAAAACAACATAATATAAAACAATTTATATTAACTAACAAATACACGCTCATTTCTATTAATACACTCAAAATCATTCTAGTGTACTACTAACCCTATCTTTATTGAGTAATCCCCACCAAAGCCAAGTTTCTCACTTAACCTTTGGCTCTGATACCACATGTAATGGCCCTGGATATTCAATCTTCGAAATCGACATCAATACGTTCACTATCTAGGATGTTAAGCAAATTAGTGTCGGAAATACAAAATCATTAGGAGTAAAGAAGAAAGAGATAGAAGAAAACGAAATAACAATACACAGAATCTCACAATCACAGCGGAATAAAATATAATATATAATGATAAATTCATATCTATATACAAAGAAACTATATCTATTATATATACACATATATACAATCATCAGAGTATAACGAACAAAAAATCAATCTGGATAGTTATAATAACTTATCCTCATAGCATACACATAGTAAAATATAATCAAGTATGTAGAATACGCCTGAGATCCTCCAGCTCGTCTCTTGAGCTCTATAGCATTTTAACCTGAGTCTATAATACCCGGTATGACCCGAGCATTATAATAAAATAATACCCAAGTCATTATGGAAAACCATCGTGAAAAAATACACTCAGTTTGAATTAATACGATTATCAAAATCCTTTGAAACCAAAGATATCTCGTAAGACCTGTTACACATAAATACGACTGGTTTTTACCTTACGATAACCAAAACATTTTATATCAAAATCATCTGATGTTATAATAGTGTCTATAGAAAGTAAATTAGAAAATAGCTAAAATGCTTGCATCTCACATTTCAACAATCTTAGGTATACAATCAAAACCATATAGGATCGTAGTGGATATTGGATTCCATACAATGATTGGGCTACTAGGGTATTGCCTATCACAATACACCTCTAGAAAAATGTACCAAGGACCTGGCCTGGATCTTGTAAGGACCAGGCGATTTTCGACCACCGAAAATCGACACTAATACGTCCACTGAATAAAGTGTTCAGAAATCGAGTGCTGGATATACCCGGTAGTTAAGGTTTAAGAAGAAAATGAGATAGAAGAAGAAATAGAAATAACAGCACAAAATCTCACAATCGCAGCGGAACAAAATATAATATACAATAGCAACATTTTACACAAAGGAAAGCTGCAACTGTTAATATACATTCGGTTTATCAGAGTACAATCATCAACACTAAATTTAGATAGTTATAATAATTTGATCCCAAATGCTGACTATGCAGCCAATAATACACAGTGGAATATAGTCAATGTGCAATACGTCTTTGCCATCCAGCTCGTCTCCTGAGCTCCAAGCGTCTTAACCTGAAAAACTATAATACTCGGTCTGACCCGAGCATTACAATAAAGTAACACCCAAGTCAGGTTGGAAACTAGCATGAGTAAACACACTTAAATTGATAAATTTAAGTCATAAAACTTTCTTGAAAACCTAGGTAACTCGAATAAACATGACGAGTTATCATCCTATTTTCGGTTAAAACAATTTATAGAAACCCATCGATATTATTATAGTGTCTAAGCCCGATACTTATTTAAAATATTTAAATTTTTGAAATTAATCCAATTCTAGTATATTGAATTCTATAATAAAAACTATAAAGGTTCACAGTGATTTTTCAAATAGAAGAGGTTTGGGATAACACTGATACCCATTTCCAGGTCTCTTCGAATCCAAGCAATAAATTTGAAAGGGTAAATTGTTTAAAATAAATAATTCATTATTTAGGATGACAATATTCAATTATGGGAATTTATTATAGATTTCTATTCAAATAAACTGTATTATTATTTTATTCTACAATTTAACTCGTCTTACCACTTGATGGCACAGACAAGAATAATAAAAATAAATATCCAATAAATTTAACCAAGTAATAGATCGTTAACTAATTTTAACCATCAATAACAATATCAAAACAGTTCACACATCACGAGTTAGTTAACTTTATTTAACCGAGTCCATTTATTTTTTAATTCAAATAAATTACACATTCAAGAATTTATAAATTAATCTATTTTTAATGAATTAAAAATCAAGAGATCCAATTAATAGCTAACCTTATTTTATTAACCTAAGATTTAATTAATTAAGAATTTGATTAATTGCTTACCTCAATTATAATAAAATAACTTAAATTTTTTCTTTACACAAAATAATTTAAGCTTAAGATATAAGGGGATAGAATTTCGATGTAAAGAATTCATGTTGATTGAATTTATAATGTTAATCGAATTTGGGTTTTAATAATTTAATTTATTATAGAAAATATATAAATTCCATTTCTTTCTTTCCCTTTTCCACTTTTTCTTTTTTTCCCTTTTCCCCTTTTTTCCTATTTCTTTCTTTCTTTTTTCCTTCTCTCTTTTCCTTTCTTTTTTTCCTTGCTTTAGCCAAATACCCGGCCCAACTCCTCTTATTCTTTCTTCCTTCTTTTCCCTACTTTCCTTTCCTTTGCTATTCTCTTCCTTTTCTTCTTGCGTGTATACCTTGTGCATGTTCACCTACACACGACACCGACCACCCAATTTCTGATGGCAACCATTCCCCCACATCACCTACGACTAGCGCAACCCGCTGCCACAAGGAAGCACCGCAAATCCTCTAGTTATGATTTTCGAGCAACTCACTGAAAACCTGGACCAGGCCTCACCACCAAACTTGTAACAACCCAATATTTTCAGCCATTCGTATCCATTGTAAGTGCATAGGTAGACACACACGCCGGACTTGAATTGCTCAAAATACCGCATTGTAAATAAATTTTGAGCAAATGAAATACAATCACAGAATCACAGACATAGAAATATCAGAATAACTCGCAGCGGAAATTAAAATACCATAGTAGTTCATGAAGCTACTATAAAAAAACTCTCAAACACAATACATAATATCAGTCTGAAAACATATACAATAGAATCACAAATACATAGAAGTTATAAATACCAGAGCTGAAATAGAACAACTGAAACTGAAAGGAAATAGATAACTAGACAAGCAGAATCTCCAGCGATTCCTAGCTCTAGAAAAGAAATCCAAAGCTAAGCTGTAAATACTCAGGCTGATCCGAGCGTAAAGTAAAACGCAAAACACTTGAGTCAGGACAATATATACTTATATAATGTAAATCAACTCAAGTGACTGTAGTAGAAATGCACAATAACTTAAAGGGTGCTTCGGATCGCCCATCCTTTAAGAATCAGTTAAACTATAAATTAAATACATTCCGTGGTTAAAATTTCAAAATGGTATTTTATACTTCGAAATCTAATATCACTTCAAAATTCAATATCATTCAAAAATCCATTTCAAAATATCAAAATATAGTATCTTCCAAACCACATTCATTTATTTAAAATACCATTTCAACACACATTTCAAATAGTTTATATTTCAAAACACATTACTTCATTCTAAATCAAAGAAAAAGTTATTATATTTAATAATTAAATTATTAAATTTCAAATATTTTAAACTTTTCAAAGTTCATTCATTCACTTAATTTTATCAAAACATTGAAAATTCACCTTTCATATCATTTAGAAAATCCTACGGAAAGTCACATTCAAAATAGTTCAATTTAACAAAAGACAGCATTTTAAAACGCCGCAATAGGGTTACATTAGTTTCAAATAACTTAGTTAAATTCAACAATTATAACATTTACAAAATTCTATAATAGCCTTTAATTAAATTTAGCCATTTAGTTCATTATTATCAACTACAGCATTTACAAATGCTGTGTTATCATTTACATTAGAATTAATAGCATTTCAGAAATGCAGTTAATTAACTTCAAATATTAGGTAGAATTTCACAAAAATTATATTTTTATTTAAATCATTTTTAACTTATAAAATCATAAAATTTCACTTTTATAATCACCATTTAAATACCCTTATATTCATGATTTTATAAAGTTAAATTTCCATTCAAAAATCAAGATTTAATAATAATTCACTTATTAAATTCCAACCTTAAATTTTAAATTCACTAAATTAAATTGAACTTAACGCTTAAGTTTAAAATTTTCAAATATAACTTAATTTCATTTTTATTTACTTAACTTAAAATTCACTTACAAGCCAAATTCACAAATATCCAATTTTAGTTTTATTTCAAAATTTCAACTTAAGTATTCATTCATTTCACACTTTTAACTTTATTCAAAATCATTAATATATTATAAAATAATTTTAAATTCATTTAATTCAAAATATCATAAATTTATCATATTTTAATATTTAATTTAAATTCCATTTATCACTAAATTATAATTTCCAAAATAACTTACATTTCAGATTTCCTAACTTTACAATTTATTTATTTCACTTATAAATTTCCAGAAAATCAATAATGCTTTACAAAAATCATTTTTAATCAAATTTAAATCAAAATATTATAATATTTACATTTCTAAAATATTTTAAAATTTTTAGAAAAAAATATTTTAACAACGGGTCTGTATTTCATTTTCTAGCCTAGGTTAAGTGATACGGGGTATATATCTTTTCAACCCGTAATTTACAAAGAAAACCCGGGTTTGATCATTTCAAACCCGCAATCCCAAGTAAAATGAAAATAATTGAAAATCATTCAAGCCTATCATTTCAGCCCATAATGATTTTCTCCTATTCTAAAGTCCGTTCGGGTATGTATCATTTCAACCCATAGTGATTCTAATCTAAAGGGAACTTGCAGTGTGATAAACTGATAAAAATAACAGAACAGCATAATATAACAGTAACAGATGTTATAACAGGTGTTTAAGAATGGGTGAACATCCTATAATCATAATATAGCAAGTGTAATGATAATACATTTTACAGATTCAAAAGGGGTCAATTTACTAGTTATATGTGTACATATTGTCTGGTGAGAATAACCCACCTTTTACGCTGGAGATTTCAAAACCAAAGGCACAACAGAAAACAAAGCACGATGACACGATTACGGACTTGAGTGGAGAGCGAATCCAAGCTACAAATCTTGTGTACAACCCAAAACAAACAATCAAAACAACACAATTCAATACACTTTAAAATTTAATAACTTTGAAATAAAAAGAGATACGAATACACAGTCTTTTGCCTTTCCTTCTCTGCTATTTGGCACGACCTAGGGGTGTTATTTGGCTTTGGTTTGAACATGTTTGGCTCAGGTTTTGGTCATGTGTATGCATGGCCTAGATAGTGGAATATGGTGGAGAAGTTTATATATGAAGATGTGAAGAGTTTTAAGGCAAATAGTGAGATTTTTGGTCAAAACAAAGGATCCCTTAGGGTTATGGATCGGCCTGGGTGTAACATGACTAGTCAGTGGTGGAAAGGGGTGGTTCGAGGTCATTAGTGGTGGCGGCTATGGTGATGGTTAGGGTGGTGGTTGAAGGATATGAACAAGTAGTGGTCAAATAGCATTGTTTTTAGGCAATAGGTTGCATTTTTGAGGGGTTTGGTCAACATGGATGGCTCGGCCTTGGTCATGGTCTGGAGTATATGTGGTGGTGATGGCTGGGAAGGAAGTGTAGAGAGTGGTGGCTGTGGCTATATAGGGGAGACCTATCAAAAAGCAAGAGAAAGCAAGGCAAAATTCATAGAAAATAAGAAGAAAAGGTAAAAAAGGAAGTGATGCCATTACCAAGTCTCTCAAGCCATGAAAAATGAGGAGCTTAGGTATTTTTCACGTGAAAGATAATGAAAATACATAGCTAAGAAAAATATTGTACGGCCAAAAATGCACATAAATGAGGAGTTGAGAAAATGAAGAGTTTTGAAGGTGAAAAGCCTTAAGTTTTGTAACTTTTTAAACCTTTGGCATTCCCTTTTCTTTAATTCAAGTAAAACTAAATTAAAAATCATAAATTTACTCTATAAACCAAAACTAAGGAAAAAATATAATAAAATAAATAAATAATTTTAAGTAAAATATAAAAAGAATGAAAGAAATTACTTAAAAAATCAAACAGTGTCCAGAAATTACAAATAAATCAACACTAGTCTTGGAAAAAGATCCACTTCATTTTCAAAATATTATGAAGTGAATATTTGGAATAAAATAATTCATTTATCATTTCCAAAATAAAATTAATAATTAAATTGGGGAAAAATAGATAAAGGAATAAAGAAATTGTTTAAAAATAGCAAGCTTATTTACTCCATTTTAAAATATTATAAGACAAAATTTGAAATAAAATGATTTTTAAAACATTTTCGAAGTGAAATAAATAATTAAATTCATAGGAAATATCAAAATAATTGAAGAAATTGTTTAAAATAGGAAACAGAACCTGAAAATTTCAAATAAATTACCATTAATTCTTGAAAAATTTCTACTTCAGTATAAAATAAATTTAAAACAAATAAAATAAATTTAAAACAAATAAAATAAATTTCAAAAATATTGGGTTGTTACACTCTCCTCCACTCAAATCTTTTCGTCCTCGAAAAGGAAGGAAGTGGAGAAACAACTAGAAAGAACAATAGGTTGGAAGACATCCCGAAAGAAGGTAGGGAGAAAGTAGCTAGGAGGGAAAGTAGGTTGAAAGACAAGGATGAACCATATTTTAAAACATCTGATAGTTCGAAGCAAACAATATTTAAAACATTTTAAATTTTTAAAAGGGAAACTAACTGATCAAAATATTCTTTTTAAAATACTTTATCAAAATACTTATATAACTCGATGTCTTAACAAGTTTATCCTCGTTCTTGTAGATTCTAGCAGTGCGTTGATCAAGCGCAAAGCTAGACTTCTCTAGGTACTTAGTAGACTTATTTCAACACCCAGTGAAAATATTGAAAAACTCTTTTAAAAACAGATATGGAAAGTACAATCCAATGAAATCAACCAAACCGAACAGTTGTCTAACCATGGATCGCAGATACACAATGGTTACGCCTGGATCCCCTAGAAAACCCTAAGCTTTCTCAGCCCTGTGAGTTACGCCATGATGACTAGTAGAGTGCAGGACACAATGGTTACGCCTGGATCCCCCAGGAAGCAATCCGTACCCCTAGGCCATCTCAACCAGGCAGTTTCGCTACTAATGCGACCTACATAGAGTGCAGGATACACAATGGTTACGCCTGGATCCCTCAGGAAACAACCCTTACCCTAGGCCAGCTCAGCCAGGCAGTTTCGCTATGCAGTCGCGCTCATAAGACCATGGAGATCGCCATGGAATTTGATGGACACTCGAGTATCATATCCTAAAAACCCAAATCAAAGTGAGAATAATATCGATAGAATGAATCCACAGTGTGGCCACAAAGCGGATATCAAGCAGAAGGCACTTTCCATATCTTTACTTCGAAAATATGTATCATATAGTACCCTTCAAAATCACTTTCAAATATCATACTTATATAAAGTCCATTACATATAAAATTTCATTTCAAATCAAATACTTTCCGAAATAATAGTACATCAAATCACACTTATATAGATTTCGATTATATAAGATTCCAATTTTCAAAATTGAGTACCTTTTCAAGTCAACAGTTTTCAATAGTTTTCAAATCAACAGTTTTCAAATCAATAGTTTTCAAATCAACAGTTATCAAATCAACCGTATACTTACACAAATCAATTTTATATAAGTTCGATAACACCCAAATCAAAGTATTTAAATAAACAAAGTTCTCAATTTCAAACCATTTCAATATCAATTCAGCTTCAAAATCATATATGATTTCACCAAATCATTTCTTCCAAATTACATAAATTTAGTTTCAAAGTTTCTTAAACAGTAGATTTAGAAAATAATCCAAATTTCCAAATCAACAAAATTTAGGTCAAACAAATTCATTTCCATTTCAAACATATATTCACTTCAAAAATCATAATACTTTCAAAGTTATAAATCTTTCAAAACCAAATACTTGAAATCGTTTCACTTTGAAAATCATAACATTTTGAAATCATACATTTGAAATCATAAAACATTACTTTATTTCTTTACATTTCACAAATTTATTCAATTAAACTCTAATCTAAATTTTCAAATTTTAATTCAATTCAAACCATCAGTTTCAATTTAATTTAGTTTTCCAAAAAAATCATTTCAAATATTATCAAATTTCAAATAAAGATTTGATCCATAAAATAAACTATTCATTCTTTAATATATTTCAGAGCTTAAATGTACCATATTCCAAAACTAAATTTCATAATTTCATACATCTCAAATTTTACTTCATTATTACTTAGATTTGACATATTCATTTCATAAGTCCATCATTTTTAAATAAACTCAAATTACAAGTAAACCAAATATCCTTTCATACTAATATAAGCTTCAATTATTCATTTATCAAAATCAATGGTTTTCAAAATCATCTTATACTTACAAAAAGTTTATCTTATATAAAGATCAAAATTTAAAAAATAAATAAATAAATTTCGCTGCATGAAAGCCATATGGGATTTAACATCTTTGCTTACTAAAAGATTTTTAATTAAGAATAGTTTTGTATATAAAGTAGTTTGTATGAAAAATAGAATAAAATAGTTAGTTTAAGAAGAATAAAAGAAAAATGGTTTTTGAAAAATGGTTTTAAATTTGATAGTAGTTTTTCATGAAAGAAAAATTCCAATTAAATTACAAAGATATCCAACCCAACAACTTTCAATTTCAGCATCAAGTATACCAATGATATTAGGATATAAGATGTACATATGTCATCATTTTGCAACATTACATTCGATCACTCGCTCGATCACACAAGTTTACTTTCGAACTAGTATTGTCCATTCGACTTCCCTAACACGGACTTCGATATGGTTTCTCGACTAGAAGCCATCAGTCTCCTTGCATAGCCATATACTATGATAGAGAATTCCAGAATCAAGCCCAAAATCCATATCAAATATTCGCCATCAAGAATCAAATGAAAAATCCTAACACAAAATGGTGTAATTCACCTCGAACTTGTGTACTCAAACTTGGATCAAATTAATAACGCGAATAAAATAGCATACGTACAATTATGTATCTATTCTAACTTGTTAAATAAATAGTTTCATAAAGATGTTACTAAGTTAAATCATTTAAAACTAAATGTTTCTCAAACATTTGAAGATTAATTTTTATCCAAAACATTTCAAAACTAAGTTTCATATTAGTATAATTCAAAATAGTCTTATTTATATACTTAACAAAACAATTTCAACTTATACAAATCATATTATTTCATACTTGAAACATACAAAATAAACTTATATTCTTTATCAAATACCTTATACCTTTCAAAATTTCTTATCTTTGAAAAGTTAACCTTGATTTGGAAGTGCTCGAACCTTCAAAATAGTCGAAGAAATCATATTTTCAATCCAAGAGTTGGAAATCAACAACAAATCAGTAAATAAAATTTCAAAAGATAAGTTTCAAATCCGAAATTTCGGGGACTGAACACCGGTTTACTTTAAATCATTTCAAATATACATACATATATCTTTCGAAAATCAAATCATACCTCGAAATCTGAAATCAAAACTGGTTTCACAAAATCACTCACATAGCAAAGCTACTAGAGTGGCCTCTCCCCCACTCAGAAACTCGAAAATCAATGTCGATGATGCATGCATTCATCATTATTTTCCAGTGACATAAGTGAGTTCTGGACTTCAATTAACTTTGAAAAACTTCTTTGAAATCTCTTCGAAATCATTGGAATTCATTCGAATACATTTGAAACATTTCTTATTTGAAAAATATCTTTAAATCATATTATTATTATATATTTTCCAAAATTTTAAAACCGATTTCAAAACACTGGAGTTCGATTCCTCGAAATTCAAAATTCAAAACCCTTCAGTTATAAATCATTTTATATAAGTCAAATTCTTATAAATTTCAAAATTTCAAATCCTTTTAAAGATTCAAATTTTCATTTTAAAAGGTATATAATCCTTATCGATAACATTTCACTTTTATATACAAAATATGGTCATCCTTAATAATTTCGATGTATGCACAATTTCAAAATACAACCAAACACAAATTTCCAAAGGATGATTCAAGGTTAGATTTCAAACAAATAGAAATTCAAAGTTAGAGGACTGTTATCAAATAGAATTTTGGTTCGAAGATAAGCACGGACGAAGATGAGATAATTTAATTACCAAATAGAAAATGGATAAGCCTATATAAATCGCGGGCAACCTTAACCGGCCAACCGTGACTTCAGGAATATAACCAATGCGGAAATCTAAGGCAAATCGACATTCGATCGCCAGAGATAGAATCCGAGTAGAGAAGGAGATAGATAGCATCGTAAACCGAGCATACAGAAATCTTTGGTGAATCAGTGCTAATTGTAAAGGAGTTTTACCCCTTTACAAATCATTCGAAGATTTACGGAATACCAATCTTATAGAGGTCATTCCAAAGTGGAGTTATGGAATGCTCCAAAATCAAAGGAATAAAATAGGGACAAGATTGGATTTCAGAACAAGGGAGAGTGTTCCAAAGTTCAAGGAATCTTAATTGATAAGAATCCTAACCAAGAGATACTAAACAAGGTGGATTCAGAAGGGATGAAGTTCAGAAAATCTTGATTTCAAAATAAGAAAATTTTTATACCAAAATAATCTTTGAAAATCGTTTGAAAATCCTTTGGGAATCATTTTATACTTCGAAAATACGTTCTCTCACTAAGAAAGGATTCTGAGATTGATTTCACTCATTCTAGGGTATTTCTACCCTATCTCTAATGAGTTTTTGCTCCTCATGCTAAGGTTTGCCTAAAAGCGAAGCTCTGATACCAACTGTAACAACCTGATATTTTCAGCCATTCGTATCCATTGTAAGTGCATAGGTAGACACACACGCCGGACTTGAATTGCTCAAAATACCGCATTTTAAATAAATTTGGAGAAAATGAAATATAATCACAGAATCACAGACATAGAAATATCAGAATAACTCGCAGCGGAAATTAAAATACCATAGTAGTTCATGAAGCCACTATAACAAACTCTCAAACACAATACATAATATCAGTCTGAAAACATATACAATAGAATCACAAATACATAGAAGTTATAAATACCAGAGCTGAAATAGAACAACTGAAACTGAAAGGAAATAGATAACTAGACAAGCAGAATCTCCAGTGATTCCTAGCTCTAGAAAAGAAATCCAAAGCTAAGCTGTAAATACTCAGGCTGACCCGAGCGTAAAGTAAAACATAAAACACTCGAATCAGGACAATATATACTTATATAATGTAAACCAACTCAAGTGAACTGTAGTAGAAATGCACAATAACTTAAAGGATGCTTGGGATCGCCCATCCTTTAAGAATCAGTTAAACTATAAATTAAATACATCCCATGGTTATAATTTCAAAATGGTATTTTATACTTCGAAATCTAATATCATTTCAAAATTCAGTATCTTTCAAAAATCCATTTCAAAATACCAAAATATAGTATCTTCCAAACCACATTCATTTATTTAAAATACCAGTTCAACACACATTTCAAATAGTTTATATTTCAAAACACATTACTTCATTCTAAATCAAAAAAGGAAGTTATTATATTTAATAAATAAATTATTAAATTTCCAAAAATTTTAAACTTTTCAAAGTTCACTCATTCACTTAATTTTATCAAAACAGTGAAAATTCACCTTTCATATCATTTAGAAAATGCTACGGAAAGTCACATTCAAAATAGTTCAATTTAACAAAAGGCAGCATTTTAAAATGCTGCAATAGGGTTACATTAGTTTCAAATAACTTAGTTAAATTCAACAATTATAACATTTACAAAATGCTATAATAGCCCTTAATTAAATTTAGCCATTTAGTTCATTATTATCAACTACAGCATTTACAAATGTTGTATTATCATTTACATTAGAATTACTAGCATTTCAGAAATGCAGTTAATTAACTTCAAATATTCAGTAGAATTTCACAACAATCATAATTTTATTTAAATCATTTTCAACTTATAAAATCATCAAATTTCACTTTTATAATCATCATTTAAATACCCTTATATTCATGATTTTATAAAGTTAAATTTCCATTCAAAAATCAAGATTTAATAATAATTCATTTATTAAATTCCAACCTTAAATTTTAAATTCATTAAATTAAATTTAACTTAACACTTAAGTTTAAAATTTTCAAATATAACTTAATTTCATTTTTATTTACTTAACTTAAAATTCACTTTCAAGCCAAATTCACAAATTTCCAATTTTAGTTATATCTCAAAATTTCAACTTAAATATTCATTCATTTCACACTTTAACTTTATTCAAAATCATTAATATATTATAAAATCATTTTAAATTCATTTAATTCAAAATATCATAAATTTATCATATTTTAATATTTAATTAAATTCCATTTATCACTAAATTATAATTTCCAAAATAACTTACATTTTAGATTTCCTAACTTTACCATTTATTTATTTCACTTACAAATTTCCAGAATATAAATAATGCTTTACAGAAATCATTTTTAATCAAATTTAATCAAAATATTATAATATTTACATTTCTAAAATATCTTAAAATTTTTAGAAAAAAATATTTTAACAACGGGTCTGTATTTCATTTTCTAGCCTAGGCAAAGTGATACGGGTAATATAACATTTCAACCCGTAATTTACAAAGAAAATCCGGGTTTGATCATTTCAAACCCGCAATCCCAAGTAAAATGAAAATAATTGAAAATCATTCAGGCCTCTCATTTCAGCCCATAATGATTTTCTCCTATTCTAAAGTCCGTTCGGGTATGTATCATTTCAACCCATAGTGATTCTAATCTAAAGGGAATTTGTAGTGTGATAAACTGATAAAAATAACAGAACGGCGTAATATAACAGTAACGGATGTTATAATAGGTGTTTAAGCATGTGTGAACATCCTATAATCATAATATAGCAGGTGTAACATGATAATACATTTTACAGATTCAAAAGGGGTCAATTTACTAGTTATATATGTACATATGGTCTGGTGAGAATAACTCACCTTTTACGTTGGAGATTTCAAAACCAAAGGCACAAAAGAAAACAAAGCACGATGACACGATTATGGACTTGAGTGGAGAGCGAATCCAAGCTTCAACTCTTGTGTACAACCTAAAACAAACAATCAAAACAACACAATTCAATACACTTTAAAATTTAATAACTTTGAAATGAAAAGAGATACGAATAAACAGTCTTTTGCCATGCCTTCTCTCCTATTTGGCATGACCTAGGGGTGTTATTTGGCCCTGGTTTGAACAAGTTTGGCTCAGGTTTTCGTCATGTGTATGCATGGCCTAGGTAGTGGAATATGGTGGAGAAGTTTATATATGAAAATGTGAAGAGTTTTAAGGCAAATAGTGAGATTTTTGGTCAAAACAAAGGATCAACCTTGGGGTTATGGCTCGGCCTGTGATGCAGCGCATCATGAGAGAAGTCACCCCAATGCTTTAAGTCACTGAGAGGATGGATCTATGTCTTTAGGTCGCTCGGGTTTCTTAGGTCGCGAACGACCTAGTGAAGTAGTGCATCATGGTTCACCTAAGATAGGCCGCGAACGACCTAGTGAAGTAATGCATCATGATTCACCGAAGATAGTTTGCGAACGACCTAGCGATTTAAGTCGCAAACAAAGCCTAGGTCACTCCGCCAGTTTAGGTCGCGAGTTTGGTTAGGTCGCTCACTGCTAAGTCGCTCCACCAGTTGAGCCGATCCATTCTTATGTCACTGAACTTAGGTCGCTTCCCTGATGTTAAAGCTTAAGCCGCCGGTTTGATAGGTCGTGAGTCGTGTGCTTTGTTAAGTCGTTTGTATGTTGTGTTTGATAACTCGATTGTATATAAGTCGAAGGTCGTGTGGGTTGTAACTTGAATTTGTTAGGTCGTTAAAGACCTTAGTTAGGTCGTAGGACACGGCTTTAAGTCGTGTATGAATGTATGTTGTAAGCCTATAAATAGGCAGGTCGTGTCATTTATAAGTAGTTGATTTTGAATGAAACTTTGTTTGAGTGCTTTGTGCCTCTTTGAAATTAAAAGTTGAGTGTGAGCTCCTTTCTCCATTTGCGGTATTCGAGTGCGCTCGAATCAACGGATTTGAAGCCAATTCATGGAATCTCGTGCGCGAGATCAACGTCGAAGAATCGTAGATCTTTTAACACGGTATTGTGCGCGATCAACGTGTTGGGGATAGTTAGAATTCGGTATCTTTTGGAGATCAACAAATTTGGGAATTCGGTATCTTTCAATCCATCGATTTATATTGCTTCATCTAATCGTTCTTTGATTAGTTTGACACGAAATCTTCATTTCGTCGTCATCGTTATAATCCGCTACGCCAATTTTGGTATCGGAGCTTGACTTAGCCAATAATAGCTAAGCCGAGTCCTTGGAGCCAAAGAGAAGAGTTTGAAGAGTCAAGGCCGAGCTAAATCAAGCAAAGCCGAGCTAAGTGAAGTGTTGTTCAAAGCCGAGCCGAGCTTGTTTAAGTTTGTGGGAGATTTGTTCAAGCCGAGAGCAAGTAGAGAAGGTAGATCCGAGCTATAAGTGGAGGCGTGTATCACTTGTGTAGATCAAGGCCAAAAGTCAGTTTGGTATCAGTTCAGTTGAAGAAATTAAAGCCGAGTTTGTTGAAGATTATTGTTAGTGATCATGCCGTTAAGAAGAGCTAATCATCATAAAAATGTTGAAGCGTTGTATTGAAGAGAAGAAGCTGAGCAAATGGAACAATGCATCAATGAAAAGTTTGATGAAGGAATTGGGAAGTTAGAGAAATTGATGAATGATTTGAATCAAAGTCAAATGAGAAGGTCACCAGTCTCGAACCATGGAGGAAACAGAGTTTCGCCATCGGTTACGGAAGCGAGGAGGGTGTCACCACAATCCCATCAAGATCAAAGAGAATCATCAGTTTCAACGAGAAGAGACCATCATGAGTATAGAAACGAAGAGAGAAGAACTCCATATGAGTTTGGAGATGAGCCATATCGTAATGATGAAAGACATAGTAGAAGAGATATGCGTAATCATAGAGATGTTGATGGTCGAGATCGATATCGAAGTACATTTTATTTTGGTGAAGATGGTGATAGATATAGTGTTCATTATCGAGATCAAGACCAAGTACGAAATCACTATCGGGAGGTTGAAGACGATCGTAGATGGGAGTCGGGGATGAAGATTGAAATTCCAGAATTCAATGGTGGAATGATTGCGGAAGAATTTCTGGATTGGTTATCTAATGTTGAAGAAATTTTTGACTTCAAAGAAGTTCCTGAGCATCGAAGAGTTAAGTTGGTTGCTACACGTTTGAGAGGAAGAGCTATGACATGATGGCAGCAAACTAACTTACACGAGAAAGAATGGGAAAGTCAAAGATTGAGTCATGGAAGAAGATGAAGAAATTGATGAAGGCTACATTCTTTCCTTATAATTATCAATCTTATCAGCGATTGCAGAACTTGAGATAGGGAACGAAGTCGGTGAATGATTATGCAGATGAATTTTATCAACTTATTGCCAGAAACGATATCATGTAGACGGTAGAGCAATTGACAGCTAGATTTGTTAGAGGGTTGAGAATGCAGATCCAGGACATGGTGAATATGTTTGATCCGAGATATGTTGTAGATGCACACCAGAAGGCGTTAGCTTGGGAGAAGCAAGGAAGAAGAGGTGGTGGTTTGTTTACGAATTCCAATAATCAAGCGAAAGGGGCTATTAGCATTACGAATGTTTCCAAGGCTGTTGGAAAACCAGTTGTCAATGAAGTTGCTAAGACCAAGGCCAGTAGTGGTATCAAATGCTTTAATTGCCAGGAGTTTGGTCACAAGAGCAATGAATGTCCGAAGCCTAAGAAACGAGTGATGGTTGCTGAGGTAGAGGATAAGGATGCTGAAGTAGAATATTCCAATTCACCACGTGTTGAGGAGGAAGAAGAATTATTGTTAGGAGACGAAGGGTGTAATTTGATGATGAGGAGATCTTGTTTGACACCAAAACAAGAGGATGATTCAAGTTGGTTGAGGAGTAACATCTTTCAGTCAACGTGTACTATCTTGGGAAGGGTGTGCAAGTTTGTTATTGATGTGGGAAGTTGTGACAATATCATCTCTGCAAAAGCTGTGAAGAAATTAGAGCTAAAGATGGAGAAGCATCCTAAACCGTACAAATTAGCATGGTTGAGGAAAGGTGGTGAAGTGAAGGTTAGTCGGAGAGCTTGTGTAACTTTTTCGATTGGGAAGAAATACAAAGATGAAATTTGGTGTGATGTGGTTGATATGGATGTATGTCATCTGTTGTTGGGGAGACCGTGGCGGTATGATAGGGCTGTACAACATGATGGTCGTACCAATAGCTACAGTTTCATGTTCGAAGGCACAAAAATCACTTTAATTCCCAAGAAGCGACAACAGGAAGAAAGCAAGTTGGAGGAGATTGAAGAGCTGAAAACTTTGCTATCTTTGAAGGAGTTTGTAAAGAAAGTGGAAGATGAGCCTGAAGTGTTTTTGTTGATCGGACGTGAAAATAGTGAGGAGGTTGAAACTCCCGAGGAAGTCAAACCAGTATTGGAAGAATTTGATGATGTGTTTCCTGAAGAATTGCCAAAGGAGTTACCACCGTTGAGGGACATACAACACCAAATAGATCTTGTTCCAGGAGCTGTGTTGTAACGACCCGCCTTTTGGACAGTTTAAACCGACGATCAAATACCCATGTCGATTCCAAACCATTAAAAGGGCAGATAGTTATTGGGGTAATTAAGAAAAGAAAAGGAAGGGAAATAAAGGAAATGAAACAACACAGAATCTCACAGCGGAAGGCTAAAGTATAATAATAAAATAACAGTTCATGAAGCTGTTAATTAAATGAATACATTTGAAATGAATACATTTGATTATTATTATACAACATTTATCAGAGTTACATACACAACAATTATCATACAACAATGCAGCGGAATGGAATGAATATAATAGTAGTAGATAATATACCAAATCTTCGTCTCCGTCCTCCAAGGAAATGATCTTCAACCTAAACTGAAAACTCAGGACTGACCCGAGCGTAATGAAAAGACAAAACACTCGAGTCAGGACTAAAATATCCTTATGAAAGTTAAATCAATCGTAAATAAATATGAGTGTAACGGCGTCAGAGATGTTTACGGGGTTTGACATCTCATATCCAGTGTCAACGTGCGTGCAATAACTCAAGAAATGTTACGGGATTTTCCATCTCTCAAGGATCCGTTAAACTATCTACTATGTAGTAATATACGCTAAGTAGATAATGTCTATCAGTAATATAAAGTATCAAAATAGCGTTAAGGCGTTACCATAATCCCCCTTAACACATTTTATATTCCCAAAGCATATACAAGACCGTAGTTTCCCCAAAACCGGAAGTCACCAGAGGGCAATCCATATACTCAAGGTACAAATCAAAACGTAGTGGTCGCGAATAGGATAATCAGTATGACAAGGTACATGAGGCAATACCAACTAGGATACTAGTAGTTGCGTGATCCGGACTGATGTTGGGCATAGCCAGCAGCTACCCCAACACCGCGAAACAACACTCCCAAATCAAGGGGTGCACCCAAATCGCATCACAAATGTAATAGATATGGTATCGAAGAAGTGTGTCCGCTAGAGGTGGCGAACCTCAATGGCCCGGCGCGGCTCCTGTTTTAGTCATGTCAGGGGTCATCCAATAATCGTTCTCTTTCTTCAGTCAACGCGTTCACCAAACCATCCACTTCATTCTGGATCATCACTCCGCGTATAATAGTTATTAAAGTGGTTTTCGGTATCGACAGAGAGTATGTCCATATCCGATCCCGGTCTCTTTAATAACTACGTATTATTACACCGTTGGCTCTTTTACATTTCAAATCGATTTATAATTGGTATCAAAATATCATATTCACTTCAAAAATCAAATCCATTTCAAATATCATCGTATCTTTCAAAATATCAGATTCCATTCCAAAATCAATTTTCGCATCAATATCTCATTTCGATTTCAAAATCATTTCGAATTTCAATTTAGGTTGCAACTTCATTTAACTCAATTCGTATTTTAAATTCAAGATTTAAATATAAACATTTCACCTTATTGACCAGCTTAGGATTTTAGAAAAATAGTTTTAAGTAGTTTAAAAGTAGTTTAAATAATTAAAATAGTTAAAATACTTAAAATCTTTTAAAAAAAATGGATTTAAAATTGATAATTAGTTTGAAATAATTTAAATTTGGTTAAGTAGATTTAAAATAGATTAAAATAGTTTAAGTATTCAAAATGGTGTATATAACAGAGTAATTTGGAAAACAAATTAAAACAGCTTCAAAATCAATCCATTTCAATTATAACTTCCCAATTCAAATCAATTCCAATTTCCATTCTACCGATTCAATTTCGATTTCAATTCAAAAACCAATGTCAACTTTTACTTCAAATCAATTCAATTCTACATTCACCTTTAATTAATTCAATTTCAATTTATATCGATTTGGAGCTTGATTTCTCAAAATATCAATTTATAACACTTAACAAAATTTCCAACAATATTCAAGTTTAAATCCAAATTCCAAATATGATTCAATTCCAAACTCGATTTCAAAATATCATTTTCATATCACTTTTACTTAGTAATATTCAAAGCTCGAAATAATGTTCAATCTTTAAAATAAATAGATTTTCGAAATTCAATCATATCCAAATTTTAAATTTTAAAGTCACAACTTAAATTATTTACCAATTTCTTTTAATCAAAATTTATTTCAACATTCCAACTCAAATTTTCGACAAATTCGATTTCTATAAATTGATTTCTATTTATCACTTTTAAATCGAAACATTTAAATAAATTTCAAATCGACGATTTCAAAAATTATTAATTTAGCCAATTCGGTGTCCATATATAATTTTCTATCCTATGGCCAAGTAATTATTTATTTCAATTAAATGTCAGGGATGAGTATATATTGCTTAAATTAAATCTCAGTATCATATGTATGCATAACAGGATCTATATAAGCAAATAAACATCCAAACATTCAATTATCAACCAATAGCATCCATCAAAATTCATCATCCAATAACAATACAATTCATGGCAGTTTCATAGTTATCAATGTCAGGTAATTTAATCGCAATTCAATTTTAATTTCAATTTAACAGTCAATTTAATTTTTCAACGGTTAATGCAAATGACAAGCTATATGACAATTAAATTTTTACCAAACAACGACAAATAAAATCATAACACTTCATAATATCAAATTTAACTAGCATAAAATATTTAGTACGGCGTGAGCGTTATAAAACACTCACCTTGATTTCAATGTAGTTCCAGCGCTTTATTTCGAATAAAATTAAACGAACGTTTAATTTTACCCGAAATTTTCACTATCCCCAAATGATTCCAATCCAGCTCCATAACGTAGCGCTCGACAAAACGATTGCAACGCAATTCGTTTCGTAATTTTTCGACCTCGTATGAAAAAGTTACAGTATTTTAACATTACACGATTTAAATATAAATAAATTTAAATTTTCTTTTATAAACTTCACCCCAAATTCATCCAGGCCGTTGCTTCCAGAACCCTTGCATCTGAACCGTGCCCTGCTTCCTTCCCACTTGCGTTTCTTCCAGGCACGAACGATAATTCGAACCCATAGCCGGCCTAAACCCTAAATCACGCACCTCCACACGCTCGCTTCTACAACGATCTAACTCCGCCACTACGAAGCTCACACTCGCCTCCATCCACGGCCAGAGCAGTAGGAAGCTCGGCCTTCCCCCTACCTCAAAGAACGTGCACGACTGCAGCCCAAACGCGGCTGTTTTGACAACGATCCGTAGCTCCGTTTTCGATCACAGCCGTTGAAAACAAAGATCTCATCGCCCTCTTCAATGTTGCAGTTGGAAGTTTTTCTTAATTGTTCATGGATCGAGAGATAATTGAGGAAGAAGATGGCGATTTTCTGGCCATTGAATAGATAAGTGGCGGCTACTGTAAAGGGGCTAGGGTTTTGAGCAATGAAAATAAAGGGGGTCCTTATATAGAAAATAAACGAAAAACACTATTCACTCCAAAATCCGAACTCCAAATCTCGCACGGTGACTGGTGTTTCTAGGGTTTATCCCGCGTTCCGAACACAATGGAACAGGTTTCGGAAGCTAATTCGATCGTATGTGTGAGTTACGGCAATAAACGATCAATTTTAAATTAAACCGATTAAACGATTTTCTATGCGTTTTGGCTTGCCCCGGACAAACGGTAAATCCGTTTGACTTGAAATTTGAAATCTTACAATAATATAACATTACGGATCCAATGAAACTAGTTTCGTCGAAATCCGAGACCGTTTGAAAAATGACTATTTTAACTCGCCAAATTAATATTAAAACAATTTCAACGCGTTTCGAGCTGCCACGGTCAAACGACAACTCTGATTGCTACGAAAATTGAAATCCGATAATAACGAACTATTACGGATCCAATGGAACTAGTTTTGTCAAATTCTGAGACTGTTCAAAAATTGGCTATTTTCCAGTCGATAATTAAATATTAAAATATTCAATTTTCACAAATAAATTTTAAATTCAGTTTTAAAAGTTCTACAACATCATTCTAACTTTCATATGATAAAATAAAATTTTACAAATCATTTTTAATCATAGTAAACCCATTATTCAATTTATCCAATAAATTCCAATTTTAAAATCTTATTAACTCTATTAAAATCCAAATATAACTTACTTCACTTTGTAAACCAATTTGAATCATATTAAATCAAATTTCAATTATTCACTCTATTTTCGTATATTAAATTTCAATATCAAATTAATCATATCAAATTCGGAATTTAATTTATTCAAACATTCGTAATATTAAATTTAACAAATTTGATTATTCTTAAATCACTATCTTTTGAAATATTCAAAATGAACTTATAAAATTTAACTTTTGAAACGAATTAAAATTATAGAACAACTATTTCCATTATACGGTTATTTAATTCCCATTATTAAATTATTGAATAATTTCCAAATATTTAATTTAAAAAATTTTACCGGTTCAATATTCAATATTTGATTTTAAATAGATTTTACTTATCAATCAATTACTCTATTATACCCAATGAATTTCAACATTTATTATCCTATTCAACTATTGATTTCAAAGGCATTCACTAAGTAGCATTTATTTTTCATTACTTGGATAATTGTTGTCGAAATTCATTCCATTTATTATTATTCCAAACGACTTATAATTTTTTTCTAACACTAAAATCACGAAAACTTATTAAATTAGCTAATTTAATTATCGAAAATTTACGAGTCGTTACACTCTCCCCCACTCAAAACTTTTCGTCCCCGAAAAGGGAAAAGAAGGGAAAATGAGCTAAGTATAGAATTCAACATTTGATATTTTTGTTCAAAGTTACCAACTTATAAAACAATGAAATTTCATTTATAAATCGTTACTAGACTTCCACTAAGTTACTTCAAACGGCCCCCTAACCTTAAAAGTTAGTAATCAAAACAAGTTACAAAAATTTTTTAAAACTTGAAAAATTTTCTAACACCCGGATTTTCGGAAAATTTCGGCAGAGTCTCCTTTGCGCGGCTCGATCGAAAAAAAAAATGACAGTATATATATCACAAATATACATCTCATCAAGTGATGAGGCATCCCGCAGGGAAAAAGTGTAAAAATACGATATGTAATCCGAGATATGTACCTTATATATTGTTAGCGAGCATATACGGCTAATATAGCACGAAAGCGCACTCCAAATGCGAAGCAAGCGCAATCCGCACCTACTAAACACTCAATAACTAAGTTAGAACCATGCATATAAAGATAGATCGATATACTTAGCCTACACAACATATATATAACATATTTAGCTTCAAAACTGAGATTCCAATTTTAGGACAGCAAACAAATCCAAGTTTTAGGTCACCAAACGATAAAATTCGGCAACAGAATCTAAACAAAAGTTGTTGTATTCATTTCAGGCTTTCCGGAATGTCCAAAATCATCGATTTCAGACCATTCGTTCAAAAATTATGACCGTTTTACTTAGCGGATATGCCTCAGCCTGGGCAATGCATTGCGCAGGTCAGCGACGTTCATCCACGTTTTCGACCTCCTAAACGACATCTAAACACAAAACACTTAAAACAAAAGTTTTAGCTTATGTTCTTAGCTTTCCAGAAAGTACAAGATCATTAAAATCCGTTAAACCAGCAAAAAGATATGTCAAAAATACTAAGGGTCTATACTACAGATTTTACTTATTTTTACACAGGACAGCGAGTAACATTCAAGTTTTTAACCTAGTAGACGAAGGAATTTTCTCAAGTTATCTAAACAAAAGTTGTGCTATAGTTTCTAAGCTTTTCGAAAAGTTCAAGATCGTCGAATTCCGTTCAGCCATTTAAAAGTTATGGTTGTTTTCGTTTCAGCATATATTGGACAATGTTGGATTTTTTTTTTTCCAAGAATTTGCTTTTATTATTTCAAAGTACAAAACATCAAAACTTCAAATTTTCTAAAGAACAATCATAAACACAAAGTCATCTATTTTCTTATTCATCCATGCAATAGGTTTACATTTAATTTGTTTCCGATTTATTCAAGTTTGTTTCATTCACATTTTTAATTCAAGTCAATTTGCTTCAATTTAAATTGAATTCAATTATATTTAATTTCACTTTGCTTCAAATTTGAAGTTAATTATTTTAAAATTTTATTCCGTTTATTCAATTCCATTAACACTAATGAATTCTACTTAATCAATTATCATCCATCTAACAACCAACGCATATCAAACATTGACATCCATCCAAAATCTACACTAAATCAATTATACATTTCCATGTCAATTTTAATTTCATACACTTCCAAGCTTATTGACATTTAGTTATATTCAAATTTAATTAGTTTCCATTTACTAATTTTATATTTCATTAAGTTTAAATTTTATTCATTCACTTATACATGTATCATTCATTTTACAGCTTAAATTTCTTTTATATTTACAACTATCAATAGATCTTCACATTTTATTATTCATTCTCACACTTGTATATTATTTCTCTACTTATCCTTATTAGCATTGTAAACCTTTTAAGTATTTGGTAAGTTATAGTTATGCAAATAGAATGTAGTTAAACAACATACAACTTCTTTCCATTTAAAGTTGAATTTTCAATTTATTAATTCTTAAGTCATTACTTAAATTTCACTATAATTTTTTTTTCACATTTACATTCACATATAGTATTTCCATTTTATATTAACATAATTGTGAATCACCTTTAAAGGTTAATTTAAATTCCAATTATTTACTAACAATTTTATTTATATTTGCAAACCATTGATTAAATGCATATTCCATTATTCAAACCTATACTTGTATATTATCCAATTAACAATTCATATAACATTTTTGAACTTCTTAAATATTTTGGTAAGTTATATCTATGCTATAGAATGAATTTCAATACTACACGAGTTTTACAGTTTCACTTTTATTTTAAGTTCATGATTTCCTAATTCTAAGGATTTCTACTACAATTGATATTTTTACTTAGCTCTTAGGTTCATTTCTCATTTCACAATTCAGAAGTTCCTTAATGATTCAAGTCTAAATTCATTTCAATCAAAAAAAAAAATCATTAATTATTAAAGAATTTAAGAATTCCAATCCCGGTTTCATTTCAAATCAAGGTTTGAAATAATATATACTTATATAATTTATATATCAAATCATACTATAGAGAATGCAAAACAAAATAAAATTTGAGTCAAAACAAGGTTTAGACAAGCTATTAAGTGGTCTCCCCCACTCGGACTCTCGAAAATAAACGCCGATGATGCGTGCACTCATCACCGAAATCATTTTCTAGCGTCAAGAGAAGGGAATATAACACTTATCATAAAAAAATAATCCTTCGAAAACAATTTCAACTCAATTATACTATCATATAATGCTCATATTATATTTTTCAAATTCTTGTAAGTCAATCTCAAACACCGGAATTTAAATTACCAAATCCAAGTTAAAGTTCATTTATATTCATTATCAATTGTGTTTACAAGATTTCATTTTCCTAAATCTATTGTTATTTAATCAATTGTTGTAAATATTGACTGATCAAACAATAACGATAATAATCTAATATTATCATCTCCTAACAATCAATTCAATCAAAATGAATAAATATTCAAATAATTCTTTTATATGAAATATATTCCAAAATGATATTGTGTTGGTTTGTCCTATTCGAGTGTTTAGAAATTCCTATCGACGTCTTGGCGTCCCAAGTATCGACCAGAATTCATAAATACTCAACGGAACAAATTAACACAATATAAAACCATTTTATATCAAATAACAAGTACGCTCTCTCACATACACTCAACTCATTCATATAGTTTACCTCTATTTCAATGAGTTATTCCCCACTAGAGCCAAGGTTTATCGCTAAACCAAAGCTCTGATACCAACTGTAACGACCCGCCTTTTGGACAGTTTAAACCGACGATCAAATACCCATGTCGATTCCAAACCATTAAAAGGGCAGATAGTTATTGGGGTAATTAAGAAAAGAAAAGGAAGGGAAATAAAGGAAATGAAACAACACAGAATCTCACAGCGGAAGGCTAAAGTATAATAATAAAATAACAGTTCATGAAGCTGTTAATTAAATGAATACATTTGAAATGAATACATTTGATTATTATTATACAACATTTATCAGAGTTACATACACAACAATTATCATACAACAATGCAGCGGAATGGAATGAATATAATAGTAGTAGATAATATACCAAATCTTCGTCTCCGTCCTCCAAGGAAATGATCTTCAACCTAAACTGAAAACTCAGGACTGACCCGAGCGTAATGAAAAGACAAAACACTCGAGTCAGGACTAAAATATCCTTATGAAAGTTAAATCAATCGTAAATAAATATGAGTGTAACGGCGTCAGAGATGTTTACGGGGTTTGACATCTCATATCCAGTGTCAACGTGCGTGCAATAACTCAAGAAATGTTACGGGATTTTCCATCTCTCAAGGATCCGTTAAACTATCTACTATGTAGTAATATACGCTAAGTAGATAATGTCTATCAGTAATATAAAGTATCAAAATAGCGTTAAGGCGTTACCATAATCCCCCTTAACACATTTTATATTCCCAAAGCATATACAAGACCGTAGTTTCCCCAAAACCGGAAGTCACCAGAGGGCAATCCATATACTCAAGGTACAAATCAAAACGTAGTGGTCGCGAATAGGATAATCAGTATGACAAGGTACATGAGGCAATACCAACTAGGATACTAGTAGTTGCGTGATCCGGACTGATGTTGGGCATAGCCAGCAGCTACCCCAACACCGCGAAACAACACTCCCAAATCAAGGGGTGCACCCAAATCGCATCACAAATGTAATAGATATGGTATCGAAGAAGTGTGTCCGCTAGAGGTGGCGAACCTCAATGGCCCGGCGCGGCTCCTGTTTTAGTCATGTCAGGGGTCATCCAATAATCGTTCTCTTTCTTCAGTCAACGCGTTCACCAAACCATCCACTTCATTCTGGATCATCACTCCGCGTATAATAGTTATTAAAGTGGTTTTCGGTATCGACAGAGAGTATGTCCATATCCGATCCCGGTCTCTTTAATAACTACGTATTATTACACCGTTGGCTCTTTTACATTTCAAATCGATTTATAATTGGTATCAAAATATCATATTCACTTCAAAAATCAAATCCATTTCAAATATCATCGTATCTTTCAAAATATCAGATTCCATTCCAAAATCAATTTTCGCATCAATATCTCATTTCGATTTCAAAATCATTTCGAATTTCAATTTAGGTTGCAACTTCATTTAACTCAATTCGTATTTTAAATTCAAGATTTAAATATAAACATTTCACCTTATTGACCAGCTTAGGATTTTAGAAAAATAGTTTTAAGTAGTTTAAAAGTAGTTTAAATAATTAAAATAGTTAAAATACTTAAAATCTTTTAAAAAAAATGGATTTAAAATTGATAATTAGTTTGAAATAATTTAAATTTGGTTAAGTAGATTTAAAATAGATTAAAATAGTTTAAGTATTCAAAATGGTGTATATAACAGAGTAATTTGGAAAACAAATTAAAACAGCTTCAAAATCAATCCATTTCAATTATAACTTCCCAATTCAAATCAATTCCAATTTCCATTCTACCGATTCAATTTCGATTTCAATTCAAAAACCAATGTCAACTTTTACTTCAAATCAATTCAATTCTACATTCACCTTTAATTAATTCAATTTCAATTTATATCGATTTGGAGCTTGATTTCTCAAAATATCAATTTATAACACTTAACAAAATTTCCAACAATATTCAAGTTTAAATCCAAATTCCAAATATGATTCAATTCCAAACTCGATTTCAAAATATCATTTTCATATCACTTTTACTTAGTAATATTCAAAGCTCGAAATAATGTTCAATCTTTAAAATAAATAGATTTTCGAAATTCAATCATATCCAAATTTTAAATTTTAAAGTCACAACTTAAATTATTTACCAATTTCTTTTAATCAAAATTTATTTCAACATTCCAACTCAAATTTTCGACAAATTCGATTTCTATAAATTGATTTCTATTTATCACTTTTAAATCGAAACATTTAAATAAATTTCAAATCGACGATTTCAAAAATTATTAATTTAGCCAATTCGGTGTCCATATATAATTTTCTATCCTATGGCCAAGTAATTATTTATTTCAATTAAATGTCAGGGATGAGTATATATTGCTTAAATTAAATCTCAGTATCATATGTATGCATAACAGGATCTATATAAGCAAATAAACATCCAAACATTCAATTATCAACCAATAGCATCCATCAAAATTCATCATCCAATAACAATACAATTCATGGCAGTTTCATAGTTATCAATGTCAGGTAATTTAATCGCAATTCAATTTTAATTTCAATTTAACAGTCAATTTAATTTTTCAACGGTTAATGCAAATGACAAGCTATATGACAATTAAATTTTTACCAAACAACGACAAATAAAATCATAACACTTCATAATATCAAATTTAACTAGCATAAAATATTTAGTACGGCGTGAGCGTTATAAAACACTCACCTTGATTTCAATGTAGTTCCAGCGCTTTATTTCGAATAAAATTAAACGAACGTTTAATTTTACCCGAAATTTTCACTATCCCCAAATGATTCCAATCCAGCTCCATAACGTAGCGCTCGACAAAACGATTGCAACGCAATTCGTTTCGTAATTTTTCGACCTCGTATGAAAAAGTTACAGTATTTTAACATTACACGATTTAAATATAAATAAATTTAAATTTTCTTTTATAAACTTCACCCCAAATTCATCCAGGCCGTTGCTTCCAGAACCCTTGCATCTGAACCGTGCCCTGCTTCCTTCCCACTTGCGTTTCTTCCAGGCACGAACGATAATTCGAACCCATAGCCGGCCTAAACCCTAAATCACGCACCTCCACACGCTCGCTTCTACAACGATCTAACTCCGCCACTACGAAGCTCACACTCGCCTCCATCCACGGCCAGAGCAGTAGGAAGCTCGGCCTTCCCCCTACCTCAAAGAACGTGCACGACTGCAGCCCAAACGCGGCTGTTTTGACAACGATCCGTAGCTCCGTTTTCGATCACAGCCGTTGAAAACAAAGATCTCATCGCCCTCTTCAATGTTGCAGTTGGAAGTTTTTCTTAATTGTTCATGGATCGAGAGATAATTGAGGAAGAAGATGGCGATTTTCTGGCCATTGAATAGATAAGTGGCGGCTACTGTAAAGGGGCTAGGGTTTTGAGCAATGAAAATAAAGGGGGTCCTTATATAGAAAATAAACGAAAAACACTATTCACTCCAAAATCCGAACTCCAAATCTCGCACGGTGACTGGTGTTTCTAGGGTTTATCCCGCGTTCCGAACACAATGGAACAGGTTTCGGAAGCTAATTCGATCGTATGTGTGAGTTACGGCAATAAACGATCAATTTTAAATTAAACCGATTAAACGATTTTCTATGCGTTTTGGCTTGCCCCGGACAAACGGTAAATCCGTTTGACTTGAAATTTGAAATCTTACAATAATATAACATTACGGATCCAATGAAACTAGTTTCGTCGAAATCCGAGACCGTTTGAAAAATGACTATTTTAACTCGCCAAATTAATATTAAAACAATTTCAACGCGTTTCGAGCTGCCACGGTCAAACGACAACTCTGATTGCTACGAAAATTGAAATCCGATAATAACGAACTATTACGGATCCAATGGAACTAGTTTTGTCAAATTCTGAGACTGTTCAAAAATTGGCTATTTTCCAGTCGATAATTAAATATTAAAATATTCAATTTTCACAAATAAATTTTAAATTCAGTTTTAAAAGTTCTACAACATCATTCTAACTTTCATATGATAAAATAAAATTTTACAAATCATTTTTAATCATAGTAAACCCATTATTCAATTTATCCAATAAATTCCAATTTTAAAATCTTATTAACTCTATTAAAATCCAAATATAACTTACTTCACTTTGTAAACCAATTTGAATCATATTAAATCAAATTTCAATTATTCACTCTATTTTCGTATATTAAATTTCAATATCAAATTAATCATATCAAATTCGGAATTTAATTTATTCAAACATTCGTAATATTAAATTTAACAAATTTGATTATTCTTAAATCACTATCTTTTGAAATATTCAAAATGAACTTATAAAATTTAACTTTTGAAACGAATTAAAATTATAGAACAACTATTTCCATTATACGGTTATTTAATTCCCATTATTAAATTATTGAATAATTTCCAAATATTTAATTTAAAAAATTTTACCGGTTCAATATTCAATATTTGATTTTAAATAGATTTTACTTATCAATCAATTACTCTATTATACCCAATGAATTTCAACATTTATTATCCTATTCAACTATTGATTTCAAAGGCATTCACTAAGTAGCATTTATTTTTCATTACTTGGATAATTGTTGTCGAAATTCATTCCATTTATTATTATTCCAAACGACTTATAATTTTTTTCTAACACTAAAATCACGAAAACTTATTAAATTAGCTAATTTAATTATCGAAAATTTACGAGTCGTTACATGTGTTACCACATAGACCACATTACAGGATGAGTCCAAAGGAACACGAGGAGTTAAGAAGGCGGGTGGAAGAGTTGCTTGAACAAGGGCGTGCACAGGAAAGTTTAAGTCCTTGTGCAGTACCAGCTTTGTTAGTACTGAAGAAGGATGGAACTTGAAGAATGTGTACTAATAGTCGGGCACTGAATAAGATTACTGTGAGGTACATATTTCCAATGCATAGATTGGATGATTTGTTAGACCAGTTGAATGGAGCTGCTATATTTTCCATGGTTGATCTGAAGAGCGGATATCATCAAATTCGAATTCGACCAGGGGATGAATGGAAGACAACATTCAAGACTAGAGAAGGGTTGTATGAATGGCTGGTTATGCCGTTTGGTCTTTCGAATGCACCTAGTACGTTTATGCGGGTGATGAATCAGATCTTTAGACCATTTATTGGGAAGTTCGTGGTGGTGTATTTCAATGATATACTGATATACAGTGGAAGCCCAGAAGAACAATTGCATCATCTGAGAGAAGTGTTGATGATACTGCGACAGGAACAATTTTATGCTGCAACGAAGAAATGCGTGTGTTGAGTCACAGCTTCTATGAAAATTTTGATTGCTGACAACAATATTAAAGCGATCGACAAATCAAGACGTACATATGGTACTCTAGATTATACGTTGATTATTTGATGTTATAATAGTAATAAAATTGTCAAAATCTATCCTCAAATAATCATGCACAAAATATAATATATATATATACACATTTATATAGGTTGTGCACTTTATTGTGCAACTTAACAGAGACCGGTCGACCGGTCCAAAAATGAACGGTCGACCGTTCCTGTTGAATGTGCACAATAAACGTGCACACATGTACATAACGACTATATTTTTAAAAACCTGTCTACAGGTTAGTTTTTGACCTGTCGACCGTTTTTAAACAGAGAGCAACTTCTTCCAAAAGACACATCTTTCTTCAATGGTTGCGTCTCTTCTTCTTCATTAATGATCATAACTTTTGACTGCAACTTTTCACCAAGGGTTATAACTATTTTCTCTCTATAAATACACATCAATATCATTGATTAAAACAACAAGTTTTATTAAGATTATATATGCTCTCTATCTATTCTTTGAATTCACTTGCATTCAAAAAAAGCTCTAAACTACTTTCATTCCTTATTGAATCATTGACACTATCTCATATATTTTGATTCAATAAGCAATATAAATTCCATAATCTTCACAAACATCATTCACAATTTGAGGATAAGATTATAGGAAGAGTGTACTACAAGTGACAAATCCGTGTTTACAAGAGCACAAGTTGTCAACAACAATTGTAATTGTTTTTTTGTTGAAGTCCTCAGTATTGTAAGAGGCAAGTGTTGAAGCCCTCAGTGTTGTAGAGGCGTGAAATCCCGTTCGGCTGTTCGGGTAATTGTAAACCTGTTCCTCCGGGTGAAGCGAGGTTGTAATTAGTGAAAATCCAGATAGTAGTCTGGGACTGGACGTAGGACGGTGCTCCGAACCAGTATAAAAATCTCTGGTGTGATTTTTCTATTTTTTATTTACAATGCTATTATCATCTATTTCTGCATTTGTATTGTAATCCATATTAAACGATCCGTGTATACTATATTAGCACATATAATTGTATACACACCGCACTTTCATTTGGTATCAGAGCACGGTCATCATATAACCGTAACACAGTTATTTGATATATTCTTGTAATATGGCAAATAACGCAAGTACTAGCACTCAAAACACCACTTACACAGAAGGGCAATCGACACAAAGACCTCCATTTTTCAATGGTCTTAACTATAGTTATTGGGCAACACGTATGTCATTCTTTATGCAATCAAGTAGCTATGATGCTTGGAATGCTACTCAAAGAGAAATAGTGAATCCAACAACTGATTATTCAGAATGGACTGTGGCTGAGAAAACGGCAGCAGCCGTAAATGCAAGAGCAATAAATATGTTGTTCTGTGCATTAGACCAAAATGAATATAATCGTGTTAGTATCTGTACTACTGCATATCAAATTTGGCAAACGCTAAAAATCACTCATGAAGGTACTAACAAGGTTAAACAAGCCAAAATAGCCATGCTGAAAAGTCAATTTCAAAATTTCAAAATGAAACCAAATGAAACAATCAATGACATGTATTCACGGTTTCAAACTATTCACCATGCACTTATTGGGTTAGGACAAAAGTATTCCGATTTTGATGTTGTTTCAACAGTCCTACATTCTCTGACTAATGAATGGGAAGGAAAAGTATTAGCAATTGAAGAAGCTAATGATCTTTCCGTCATGAAGCCAGATGAATTGATAGGAAATTTAATGTCCTATGAAGCAAATTTGCAGGCTAGAAAAGAACAGAAAGAAGAAAAGAAAAATGTAGCATTTCATGTTGAGAAAGATGAAAATGAATCAGATTCTGAAGATGAAGATTTGGCGTTCATTGCTAAAGGTTTCAAAAAATTCCTAAAATATCGAAAAGCCAGTCGCTACAATAAAAGGAAACCTGGATCAAATAAACCATCTTCATCTGCTATAGAATGTTTCAACTGCCATAAAAAGGGACACATGCAGAAGGATTGTCCAGAACAAAAGAAAAAGTCAGAAAATGACAAATTCAAATATAAGAAGGACAAATCAAAGAAACGAGCCTTCTCAGTAACATGGGATGATTCAGAGTCATCTTCATCAGAAAGTGAAAGTGATTCGGAGAATGAACAAGCTAATGTTTGTTTTATGGCAACAGAAGATGAGGTACAAATTCCTACATTTGATGAATTACTTGATATTAATGCTGAATTGATAGTCAAATATAAAGACATAAAACGTCAATTAAAAGTAGTCAAAGCAGATTTAAGTAGAGCAGAGTTTGAACGAGATATGTTAAAAGATGAGAAGAAAATATTAGAAGAAGAACTTGAAAATATTCAAGAATCATCATCTAATGTTGACTCTCAAATATCTCTTTTGAGTCAAGAAATAGAAGCTCAAAAAGAGAAAAATAATGCTCTCACTACTGAAAATCATGAACTTAAAGCAAAAGTCAAAATTCTAGACCTAGAAAAAGCTAGTTTACAAACAAAGTTTGATGACATTACTCAAAATGTTTCTAACTTTAACAAAGGTCGAGAAAATTTGACTAAAATCATTGAAAGTTCACAATCTATTTCAGATAAACAAGGTTTGGGATATAACAAACATAAAACTAAGAAACATCTTAGAAATAAAAGGAAGAAGAAAGTACAAAAAACTGAAGCTAAGAAAAATCTTAGTTTATTATATTTCAAACCAAAACCAATAGTGAAATTTCAAAAGAAAGATGTCAAGACTATCAAAATATGGGTTCCTAAAATAAATAACAATTTGATTAGGAACAAATACATTCAGCAATTCATGAATACTGTGCATCTTAATAATAATTATATATATAAAGGGGATACCGGACCCAAATGGGTTTGGACTCCTAAGACCTAACTCTTAGGACCCTATGAAAAGTGGGTACCATGAACTTAATTCTATGTTTGCAGGTCCCACTGAAGAAAAGAGGAAAGTGGATATTGGACAGTGGTTGCTCAAAGCATATGACGGGAGACAAGAGCTTACTAACAAATATTAAATACTCAGATGGTGGCTCAGTCACTTTTGGAGACAATTCAAAAGGTTATATCATCGGCAAAGGCGATGTGAGCAATTGTGGTACATCTAACTTACCTCTTATTACTAATGTCATGCTAGTTAGAAATTTAAAACACAATTTACTTAGTATTAGTCAGTTATGTGACAAGGGTTTTATAATTTCCTTTTCAAATAATAAGTGTAGTATTTTAGATAAAGATCATAATTTGGTTTTTGAAGGTTATAGAGACAGAAATATATATATTCTAAATATGAATATTAATCATAATTCAGATATGTGTCTTATGGCTAATGACAATGATCCATGGCTATGGCACAAACGTTTCTGTCATATAAACTTCAGAACTATTGACAAGCTAGCCAAAAACAATCTAGTTAGAGGACTACCCAAAATGAGTTTTAAAGTTAACAACATTTGTGATGCATGTCAATTAGGAAAATTGACCAAATCATCATTTAAATCCAAGAAAGTCATATCAACATTACAACCGCTTGAGTTACTGCACATGGATTTATTTGGACCTACTAGAGTTCAATCAATAAATCACAGTCAATATGTGCTTGTAATTGTTGATGATTTCTCTCGTTATACATGGACAATTTTCCTAAAAAATAAAAGTGATACTTTCGATCATTTCAAATCTTTCGTCAAAAGAATTCAAAAATCAAAAGGGATTAAAGTTAAAAATATAAGAAGTGATCATGGCGGAGAGTTTGAAAATAATGAATTTGAACATTTTTGTACAAAGAAAGGTATATATCATAATTTTTCGTTTCCCAGAACTCCACAACAGAACGGAGTAGTAGAACGAAAGAACCGAACTTTACAAGAATGTGCAAGAACATTATTAAATGGAACCACCTTACCAAAACACTTCTGGGCAGAAGCTGTTGCAACTGCCTGTTATGTTTTAAATCGTGTGTCCATAAGACCTCTTACCAAAAATACTCCTTATGAATTGTTTAACAAAAGAAAGCCCAAAATCTCATACTTCAAAGTTTTTGGTTCTAAGTGCTTTATTTTAAATACGAAAGACCAGCTTGGAAAATTCGATCCAAAAGCCGATGAAGGAATATTTGTCGGTTATTCGGAACGAAGTAAGGCCTATCGAATATTTAATAAACGAACCAAAACTATTGAAGAATCACTTCATGTATCTTTTGATGAAATCTATCAGCATCCTCACACAATATCAGATGATGACGAATCAATAGTCATTAATAATCCAATCATCTCAAATACTGATTCTGACTCAGAAGTAATTATTGAGAATACTCCTCAAATATATGAATTACAATCACCACCAAGAATATTAAGAGACCATCCGGCCCAAAATATAATAGGTGAAATAACATCACATGTCAGAACAAGGAGTCAACTCAATCAAATGGGTCATGTCGCTTTTCTCTCAAATATCGAACCCAAGAATTCAAAAGAAGCTGCTACAGATGATTACTGGATCATTGCCATGCAGGAAGAACTAAATCAGTTTGAGCGCAATGACGTTTGGGAACTTGTTCCGAGACCAACTGATCAGTCAGTAATTGGTACTAAATGGGTCTATAAAAATAAGGCTGACGAACAAGGAAATATCACCAAAAATAAAGCAAGATTAGTAGCACAAGGATACAATCAGGAAGAAGGTATCGATTATGAAGAAACTTTTGCACCAGTTGCTCGACTAGAAGCTATTAGAATTCTATTATCTTTTGCTTGTTATCATAATTTCAAACTTTATCAGATGGATGTCAAAAGTGCTTTTCTCAATGGATTTATCAAAGAGAATGTCTATGTCGAACAACCACCTTTATTCGTACATGAAAAATATCCTGACCATGTGTTCAAACTTAAGAAAGCTCTGTATGGTTTAAAACAAGCACCTCGTGCTTGGTATGAACGTTTACGTAGCTATCTTATTAATTCAGGATTTGAAATAGGCAAAGTCGATCAAACTTTGTTTATTAAACATTCTCGAAATGATATTCTGGTTATCCAAATATATGTAGACGATATCATCTTTGGTTCAACAAACGATAAACTCTGCAAGGAATTTGCAAATATTATGACCAAAGAATTCGAAATGTCTCATATGGGAGAACTATCTTATTTTCTTGGACTTCAAATCAAACAACTTTCAAACGGTATTTTTATCAATCAAGAAAAATACTGTGAAAATCTTATCAAACGCTTCGGATTACAAAATACATCTGGTAAACCAACTCCTATGAGTACAACTACACATCTTGAAAAAGATGAAAGTGGTAAGAATGTTGACCAGAAATTATATCGAAGCATGATTGGTTCTCTTCTTTATCTTACAGCTAGTCGTCCAGATATATTAATGAGTGTTTGTTTATGTGCTCGTTTTCAAGCCGATCCAAAGGAATCACATTTACGAGCAGTGAAACGTATAATTCGTTATCTAAATAATACCAAAGATTTTGGTCTTTTCTATCCAAAAGAATGTCCATTTGAATTAGTATCATATAGTGATGCTGATTTTGGTGGCTCACGGACGGATAGAAAAAGTACAAGTGGTACGTGCCATTTTATTGGAAAATCACTTGTCTCTTGGTTTAGTAAGAAACAGAATTGTGTTTCATTATCAACATGTGAAGCTGAATATATATCAGCGGCTCTCGCTTGTACTCAAGTACTATATATGCAACAAACACTTCAAGATTTCGATATACATTTATCAAATTCTATTATATACTGTGATAACACGAGTGCAATAAATCTCTCTAAAAATCCAGTAAATCATTCTAGAACCAAACATATTGATATCCGTCATCATTTCCTTAGAGATAATATTGAAAAAGGTAATATACATCTTGAATATGTTCACACTGACAATCAAATAGCCGATATTTTCACTAAACCATTACTTGAATCTAGTTTTATTAAACTACGAAGAGAGCTTGGCTTAGTATCTCGGAAAGATCTAGAATAGAATAAGTAACCTTCAAACTTAGGCTATATATTTTTCAAATAATTCTTAAATTTCAGCCTATAACAAACTATACCTATTTTTATAACTTTTTTTATCTATCATTGTTTTTGTTTACGGCTAATTATCTCTAACAAATCCTATCCTCAAGTTCATTGGCAAACTTTTTTCTATATAAACGTTTGAAAAATACACTTTCATTCATTCACCTTCTTGCTGAAAATTATAAATCACCTTAAACAAGCTACCATGGCACACATTTGCGACAAATGCGCAGAGGAATCTCATATTTCTATCACTAGCTCGGAGTCGGAGGAACAATATTCTCCGATTACACCGAAACAAAGGCCGGAATGTCCTCACCATTGTTTTCGCACACCTGGCCATACTCCAACATCCAAGCGTGCAAAGAAAGCACTATTCTGCTCTCCGCGCACGAAGGCTCAAATCGATGAAATTCATCACTACCAAAAGCATCAAATTGATCTTCAACGACAACTACATTATGGTCAAAACCTACTATACCATGAACAACAACGTACTTCAACTCGTTTATCCGCTTTAGAACGAATGGCTTCATTCTTCTGCGGTTCAAACAAACACGATGTTCATGAACCAATGCCGTCAAGACCATCGACTTCAACAACTCCAAACTCTTGGGATAAAAACTATAACGAGAATGAAGGAGCTCGATATAAGTGGAGTCCGTGGGCTAAACGCATTGAAAACGACAAGAATTCTAATAACAACTCACCTTCTCATTAGAATTCCATAATGTATATTATTTTGCTTTCATATATAATTCTTGTAATACAGTATATTTTTTGCAATAATAACATAATATATAATATATTAATTCGACTCGTTTTCAAAAATTTTGCCAAAAACTGCATTTTTGCACACAGAGCCAAACCGGTCGACAGCCCAAAATATGACCGGTCGACCGTTTTGCTCTCTGGTTGAAAACGGTCGACCGGCAATACGCAGGCGGTCGACCGGTCGGCAGTTATTATTTTTTTTATACTTCACGTATATATTTTTGCCACCAACCCTCTTTACTTTCTACTCTCCACTGAAAATTTTCCCATTTCCAAACCCTAGTTCATATTCTCAAGCTTCACAAACTCTCAAATTCTCTTCAATGGCTCCTCCTCAGAAAAAATCAAAGAAAAGAGCAACATCAGAAACTTCTTCTCTTACTCTCTCTGCTAGAAAATGGCTAGAATCTCCGGTTGCAGTAACTAGATGGAATCAAATGACAAATTACAAATTCCATCCAGGCTCATTCATCAAATTCGACGATTTCACTGCATACGGTATTCAAAGATTAGCAAATAGATCTCGTATCTCTCCTCTTATTGATTTTTCTGTAAATAGCATACAAATTAATCATTTGATGATTAAGCTATTTTATGCGAATATGAATTTAGAGGAATATACTCTGGAAAATCCAAATGGAGTTATTTGGTCAGTAGTATGTGGCAAACGAATCTATCTCACTTATGATAGAATTGCTTCTATTTTGGGAATACCGAATAGGGGTGAAGAGTTTTCATCGACATTTTGTGAAGTTTTCACCCGGAATAGTACGAGTCATAAATTTATAGAAGATGATAGTAACGGCACCAAATCGATTGGGCTACGACCGACTGCAAGGTTGTTACACCATGTCCTAATGCACTCTCTATTTCCTCGATTAGGAAACTATGATGCCGTTTACAAAGAGAATTTCAAGGCTCTTTATGCTATCTACGATGATATCGAAATAAATTGGGTTCACATGATTTTCGATGAAATTCTTAAGGTAAATAACTCTACTCGTCCACATTTCTTCTATAACGAGTATATTATGCGTATGTTGCTTGCATGTGGAGTCACACCCCCGGATTCGGCATATTCTACACCAAAGTGTATTGACTCCACTACTATCAAACGGATGAAGCTTCCTCCTCCATATGTTCATATTATGCCATTCGAACAATGGCAACAACGCGATACTCAAGAACAACAAGCTCCACCATCTCGTCGTCGTTCTGAAGATGTTAGATTATTGAAATCTAAATCATCTACAAGAGAATCTCTTGAAACCATCGCTCGGAATCAATTTTTACTTGAATCAAGACTAAAACGAATGGATTCGAAAATTGATAGACGATTCAATAAGGTAAAGTCATTCTTCGGCGCTATATGGGATGCTATATCATGTAGCACATCCGTCTCGACCCAACATCAAGACCCCGGAAAACGTCCGGCTCCTCCAACTTTTACTTGGTCGACATCCGAGGAATCCGGTGGTACAAGCGGACAAGGTCGTGGGGACAATGACGATGATGATGACGATGACGACGACGATGATGATGATGATGATGATGAGGAAGAGATTCAGTCGGAATAAAGTTAGTTTGTTTTTCTTTTCATTTCTTTAAAAACATATATGGCACTTGTACTAAATAGTGTCCATCTTTTTATTCGTGGTAGACTACGACTTGCATTGTACTTCATCAAAACATCATGTGTTTGAATGTATGCATTGTTCTCTTTGGTTTATATTTTCTATTGTTTACTCCTTTTTGTCGATGACAAAGGGGGAGAAAGGTGCTAATAATTGTTTGCAGGATGAAAGAAGCTAATAATTGTCTGCAGGAAATCACATATTCAGGGGGAGATCCTATACTTGAGTTTTTATATTGTCATCAATCAAAAAGGGGGAGAATGTTGAGTCACAGCTTCTATGAAAATTTTGATTGCTGACAACAATATTAAAGCGATCGACAAATCAAGACGTACATATGGTACTCTAGATTATACGTTGATTATTTGATGTTATAATAGTAATAAAATTGTCAAAATCTATCCTCAAATAATCATGCACAAAATATAATATATATATATACACATTTATATAGGTTGTGCACTTTATTGTGCAACTTAACAGAGACCGGTCGACCGGTCCAAAAATGAACGGTCGACCGTTCCTGTTGAATGTGCACAATAAACGTGCACACATGTACATAACGACTATATTTTTAAAAACCTGTCTACAGGTTAGTTTTTGACCTGTCGACCGTTTTTAAACAGAGAGCAACTTCTTCCAAAAGACACATCTTTCTTCAATGGTTGCGTCTCTTCTTCTTCATTAATGATCATAACTTTTGACTGCAACTTTTCACCAAGGGTTATAACTATTTTCTCTCTATAAATACACATCAATATCATTGATTAAAACAACAAGTTTTATTAAGATTATATATGCTCTCTATCTATTCTTTGAATTCACTTGCATTCAAAAAAAGCTCTAAACTACTTTCATTCCTTATTGAATCATTGACACTATCTCATATATTTTGATTCAATAAGCAATATAAATTCCATAATCTTCACAAACATCATTCACAATTTGAGGATAAGATTATAGGAAGAGTGTACTACAAGTGACAAATCCGTGTTTACAAGAGCACAAGTTGTCAACAACAATTGTAATTGTTTTTTTGTTGAAGTCCTCAGTATTGTAAGAGGCAAGTGTTGAAGCCCTCAGTGTTGTAGAGGCGTGAAATCCCGTTCGGCTGTTCGGGTAATTGTAAACCTGTTCCTCCGGGTGAAGCGAGGTTGTAATTAGTGAAAATCCAGATAGTAGTCTGGGACTGGACGTAGGACGGTGCTCCGAACCAGTATAAAAATCTCTGGTGTGATTTTTCTATTTTTTATTTACAATGCTATTATCATCTATTTCTGCATTTGTATTGTAATCCATATTAAACGATCCGTGTATACTATATTAGCACATATAATTGTATACACACCGCACTTTCAGCGTGTTCATGATGCATTGTGTTTTATTTTTGGGGTATGTTGTATCTGAAGGAGGTATACAGGTGGATCAGAATAAAGTTGAAGCAATCAGAAATTGGCCACAACCCAGGACGATAACAGAAGTTAGAAGTTTTCATGGTTTAGCATCATTCTACCGAAGATTTATTCCACATTTCTGTAGTGTGATGGCACCGGTTACTGATTGTATGAAGGGAAAGTAGATTTCATGGTCGGAGGAAGCAGGAATTACTTTTGAGCGAATCAAGGAACTTTTGACGACAACACCAATTCTAGTATTACCAGACTTTCAGTTGTTGTTTGAGCTACATACTGATGCATCTAAGGTTGGGACTGGAGGGGTGTTGAGTCAGAAGGGACGTCCTATTGCTTATTTCAGTGAGAAGCTTTCGGGAGCAAAGATGAGATATAATACATATGATGTGGAATTTTATGCTATTGTGCAAGCCGTGAAACACTGGAGACATTACTTGTTTCACAAGGAGTTTGGGTTATATACTAATCATGAAGCGTTGAAACATTTGCATGGGCAGGACAAGATTGCAGCTAGGCATGCATCGTGGATTGCATACTTGCAGAAATTTACATTTGTTGTGAAACATAAGTCAGGACTTGCGAATCGCATGGCAGATGCATTGAGTAGAAGGAATCATTTGTTGACTATAATGAAGGTTGAAGTGACAGGGTTTGAAGAACTACCAGAATTATTTGCTGAAGATCCTTATTTTGCAAAGATGGTAGATGAAGTTAATAAAGGGAAGACTGATGAATATGTCATGATAGATGGGTTTCTATTCAAGGGGAATCGATTGTGCATATCAGAGTGTAGCTTGCGAATGAAGATTGTGAAGGAATTACATGAAGAAGGACATATGGATAGAGACCGTACATTACATTTGATTTCTCATACTTATTTTGGCCTTCCATGAGAAAATAAGTTAAAAGATTTGTGGAGAGATGTCACATATGTCAAGTTTCCAAGGGAACGGCTACGAATTCGGGATTATATATGCCATTACCTGTGCTTACCAGACCATGGGTTGATATCAACATGGATTTCATTTTGGGTTTGCCGAGAACTCAGCGAGGAAATGATTCCATATATGTGGTGGTAGATAGATTCTCGAAAATGGCACATTTCATAGCCTGTAAAAAGACCGCTGATGTAGTCCGTGTTGCTCAATTATTCTTTAAAGAAGTTTATCGACTACATGGGCTACCTGAAACCATTGTGTCAGACCGGGGCACGCGATTTCTAAGTCATTTTTGGTTGAGTCTGTGGAAGATGGTTGGGACGAAGCTGAATTTTAGTAGCACCTATCATCCACAAACAGATGGGCAAACGGAAGTAGTGAACAGATCAATGGGAAACTTGTTGAGATGTCTTGTGAAGGATAATTTGAAAAGCTAGGATGTGAAGTTATGTCAAGCAGAGTTTGCACATAATCATGCTGTTAATCGAAGTACTGGATTCAGTCCATTTCAAGTTGTATATTCAGCAATTCCGAAGGGACCGTTGAATTTGACGAAAGTGCCATATCAGAAGGGAGTTGTTAAGCGAGCTTGTGATTTCATGAATGAGTTGCAGGAGTGTCACAGAACTGTTCATGAACAATTGCTTAAGTCAAATGAGAAGTATAAGCAACTGGCAGATAAGAAGCGAAGAAGTGTGGACTTCAAAGAAGGTGATCTTGTTTACGCAGTATTGACGAAAGATCGTTTTCCAGTTGGAACTTATAATATGTTGAAAGCTCGAAAGATTGGTCCAGTGGAAATCTTGAAGAGGATCAATGATAATGCTTATCGGTTGAAATTACCAGATGATGTCCATACTGTCGACGTTTTTAACGTCAAACACTTGATTCCATACCACGAGAATAAGCGTCTTGAAGAAGAGGTAAGTGTGAATTCAGGGTCGAATTCTTGTCAACCGGGGGAGGATGATGCAGCGCATCATGAGACAAGTCACCCCAATGCTTTAAGTCGCTCAGAGGATGGATCATCATGGTTCACCTAAGATAGGCCGCGAACGACCTAGTGAAGCAGCGCATCATGGTTCACCGAAGATAGGTCGCGAACGACCTAGCGAGTTTAGCCGCAAACAAAGCCTAGGTCGCTCCGCCAGTTTAGGTCACGAGTTTGGTTAGGTCGCTCACTGCTAAGTCGATCCACCAGTTGAGCCGATCCATTCCTATGTCACTGAACTTAGGTCGCTTCCCTGATGCTAAAGCTTAAGCCGTTGGTTTGATAGGTCGTGAGTCGTGTGCTTTGTTAAGTCATTTGTATGTTGTGTTTGATAACTCGATTGTATATAAGTCGAAGGTCGTGTGGGTTGTAACTTGAATTTGTTAGGTCGTTAACGACCTTAGTTAGGTCGTAGGATGCGGCTTTAAGTCGTGTATGAATGTATGTCGTAAGCCTATAAATAGGCATATCATGTCATTTGTGAGTAGTTGATTTTGAATGAAACTTTGTTTGAGTGCTTTTTGCCTCTTTGAAATTGGAAGTTGAGTGTGAGCTCCTTTCTCCATTTGCGGTATTCGAGTGCGCTCGAATCAACGGATTTGAAGCCGATTCATGGAATCTCGTGCGCAAGATTCCCGTCGAAGAATCGTAGATCTTTTAACATGGTATCATGCATGATCAACATGTTGGGGATAGCTAGAATTCGGTATCTTTTGGAGATCAATGAATTAGGGCATTCGGTATCTTTTAATCCATCGATTTATATTGCTTCATCTAATCGTTCTTCGATTAATTTGACACGAAATCTTCATTTCGTCGTCATCGTTATAATCCGCTGCGCCAGCCTGGGTGTAACATGACTGGTCAGTGGTGGAAAGGGGTGGTTAGAGGTCAGGTCAGATTAGTTGTGGCGGCTATGGTGATGGTTAGGGTGGTGGTTGACGGATATGAACAAGTAGTGGTCAAATAGCATTGTTTTTAGGCAATAGGTTGCATTTTTGAGGGGTTTGGTCACCATGGATGGCTCGGCCTTGGTCATGGTCTGGAGGATAGGTGGTGGTGATTGCTGGAAGGAAGTGTAGAGAGTGGTGGCCGTGGCTATGTAGGGGAGACCTATCAAAAAGCAAGGGAAAGCAAGGCAAAATTCATAGAAAATAAGTAGAAAAGGTAGAAAAAAGGAAGTGAAGCCATTACCAAATCTCTCAAGCCATGAAAAAAGAGGAGCTGAGGTATTTTTCGCGTGAAAGATAATGAAAACACACAGCTAAGAAAAATATTGTACGGTCAAAATTGCACATAAATGAGGAGTTGAGAAAATGAAGAGTTTTGAAGGTGAAAAGCTTTAAGTTTTGTAACTTTTTAAACCTTTGGCATTTCCTTTTCTTTAATTCAAGTAAAACCAAATTAAAAATCAGAAATTTTCTCTATAAACCGAAACTAAGGAAAAATATAAGAAAATAAATAATTAATTTTAAGGAAAATATAAAAAGAATGAAAGAAATTACTTAAAAATACAAATAGTGTCCAGAAATTACAAATAAATCAATACTAGTCTTGGAAAAATATCCACTTCATTTTAAAAATATTATGAAGAGAAGATTTGAAATAAAATAATTTATTTATCATTTCCAAAATAAAATAAATAATTAAATTGGAGAAAAATAGAAAAAGGAATAAAGAAATTGTTTAAAAATAGCAAACATGACATAAAAATTTCAAGAAAATTACCAATGGCTTTGGAAAATTATTTACTCCATTTTAAAATATTATAAGACAAAATTTGAAATAAAATGATTTTTAAAACATTTTCGAAGTGAAATAAATAATTAAATTCATAGGTAATATCAAAATAATTGAAGCAATTGTTTAAAATAGGAAACAGAACCTGAAAATTTCAAATAAATTATCATTAATTCTTGAAAAATTTCTACTTCACTATAAAATAAATTTAAAAAAAAATTTCAAAAATATTGGGTTGTTACAAAACCACCTTGCCTCACCACTTACGACCGCCATCCATCATCAACAGTTAACAGAGCTCCGCCATCGATCCCTTTGCCAAATCAACCCCATGCGCACGTCCCCATGCCACTCTCGACATCACCATTCACCTCCGATCAAACACAAAAACACACACGCTTTAAACCCTAGTGCCGCCTCACCAGACCATCGTAGGCTATAAAAAACATACGACATTTTTCTCGAATGCCCCATTGTCCACATGTAACGACCCGTAATTTTAACACCTTGAAAATGAGATATTTAGTTATTTTAAATATTCAAACGTAGAATTTTCAAACTCAAACAATCATGTTTTATATGTTAAATAAGAACGGTAAACTTATTTTTGATATTGAATAATGATTTTGGATTTCCATTGTTAAATGACAAAAGTCGAATTCCAATAAAGTAGGATAAACATTCATGAAATTTGTTTAAAGGATAAATAATTCCTTTTAAATATATATATATAATCGATATTGAACCCATTTGATAATAATTTTAATTTAGTTTATAATGGTTCGATAAATATATAAAACTGGTTTTATAAAATTGAATTTCGTCACATATTGATAAATCGATGTCGCACTTTTATAAGAAGATTTGGATATTTTTTTATATTATAAGTCAAATATGCTTATTTTAATTATTTAAAGATAATAATAAATTTATTTTAAAGTTTGGTTTAATGAATAAATAGTTTAACAAAAATGTTAGAATATGACCGGAAAATGTTTTGTCGAAAATCAACATTTTGTTCAAAATATGTTGCCACAACGTTATCGCACTTCGTTAATATGTTTTAACATATATATATATATATATATATATATATATATATATATATATATATATATATTACATATTCTAACAATTAAACATGTTTACTTTTACTAAATGTAATTAGAAAACTACTAGAACATCATTAATAAAAGTAAGTTTAAGAAAAGTCAAAAGTAAACATCAAATCCGAATCACATCAAAATCCAACAAAATAATTATTTTTCTTTATTAATATTGAACTGACTAAGACATAAAGTAAGGATGTGAAAGATGATGTTAAGTATTGAAAAAGTGGATATAGCTTTAGGTTGAAGTAAGGTTAGTTTGGTAATTTGGTAAGAGGTTATTTTGATAAATTTACCACTTCTTTCTTTTCTATAAATACCCACCTCCTTCTTCAGTTTCATTCACATTTCTTCTACTTCTTTTCAAGCTTCTTCATCTTCTTTCTCTTCTCGTTAATGGCTTTCAAGCCATAGAAAAAATTATAAAGAAATGATGTCAAAATATTTAAAAATATTCAAAAGAAATCAATGTTTATTCTCTTCAAATCAAACTCCACTTTTCTCCATATTTTACCTCTTTTTCTTTCGGCCATAACTTCTTAATAATAGAACCAAAATCTAAAATTCTATTCTTTAAATCGTATATTTTTCCAGTGGCTACAACTTTTATGTTGACCACGTTGTCCTTTTCTTAGCATAAATATGCCAAATCCACTTCTTTCCAATGCATTCTCTAGCCTAGTTTTTAAGCCAGAGAATAGGCAATTTTGTTTTGATCATAACTTGATCATAACAGATCCAAATTAAGGAATTTTTTAAAACCATATGAAATTTCGATGGCTAAAACTTTTATATCGATCAATTTTTCCAGTTTTGAGGTTTGTTATGCCTGAAACTCAGTTCTTTGAAGTGCATTTTTAGGCTTCACTTTTGTCAATCATACAATACCTCTTCTTCATTTTATCATATCTCCCCCAGAAAAAACTTAGAATCTAGTGATTCTTTTTTTTAAATTCAAGAGAAAAGAATTTTCAACAAATTTTCAGTTAACAATTTTTTCAAATTTTGAGAGTAAGAGAGTCAAAAACAAGAGAGAAATGACCTATTTTTAGGTCTAATTTTGAGAATTCAGGTTCAAAGCTCTTCCACTTCTTCTCTATACTTTCGGCCAATCTCCATTTCAAGCCTTGTCCAAGCATTAGGAAGAAGGAATTCAGGCTTATTTTCATTTGGTTTCCAAAGCATGGTAGGAAGTATGCATTAGATCTCAAGTTCCATGCCTTAAAGTTTTACGGAGTGGAATCCAAAGTAAGTTATTTCTTATTTTAAATTCATTAAAACCATTGCTAAGATGAAAGAACTTTAAGTTTTAAGTGTTGTTTGAAAACCCTTGTTAAATGCTTGTTTATTTTGTTTTCTAAAACAATGGTTTGATTTCCTTACTCGATATTATGTTTGGATGGTTAAATAAGTAATTTAAAATTAAGAAGTTAAATACTTAATGGGGTATACGGAAACAACTAGTACATGTGTTTCATCTATGAGATCCAAGAAGACTTTGGCGAGGGACAGAACATATCGAAGGAAAAGCCTGAATGCTCAAAAATAAATATCAAACCATTTTAACTCAAGATAAAATAAAATGTGCTATAAATATTTGATAGAATGAAGCATTGATTATCATTTATTATTGCGTTTATTTCATTGATTGATTGTTTGAATTGCGCTCGACCAGTTTATGAGCACTGATTGTTATTTAGTGATCGTTGACTTTGCTTAACCAGTTTATGAAAAATTAATTATCCATATACATGTACTGGGTAGAAAATAATTGTAGGATAACATCTTGTGATTTGTTTCACGATTTGACTATAAGATGTTTGCGGTAATGTTTGGTTCTCTTCAATTAAATGAATTATTTTGAAAATTGGTTTTCAAATGGAAATGTTATGAAATATTTTTCCTTTAAAAGAAATAGAAATGTTTGATAATAAATATTTTGTATTTATACTATATAAAAGTAATTTACATAAGAATGGTTTTATAAAAATATTTTATAAAACAGAAAGAATTTCGAGGACTAAACCCATTGGTTTTAACATGATTTTTGAACGGATTTTGGAAATGACAATTATTCTAGATTTGTTTGATTATGTTCAGCATGATAGAGGGTTCCCTCTTTGTGAACAATGACGAAGCTTAGACTCTTACCCCTACATGTCCCTAGTGTGAAAGGATTGGTTGATAGTCGAGAGGCTTGCCGTAAAAGCAGATCCGAGGTACCACTTATGGTCACCTCCATGTTGAAAAGCAGGAGTGCCCCTATGTTGAAAAGAAAATGGGTAGCGTGATGGTTGAAAAAGCCTAACGGGGCGGGTATGGAATTGCCCGTTCGTTACACATGGTATTAGAGCTTAGATTTTGTATATTCCTAAGATTTGATATGTACTCATTATAGATAGGGACAATAGTACCCTAGAATGAGTTTGAGTGTATTATATATATATATATATATATATATATATGAGCACATATTTGTTAGTGATATAAAATGTTTTATATTATGTTTGCTTATCCGTTGAGTTGTTTGTGAATTATGTTCGGTATGTGGGACGCCATGTTATCAATAAGAATTTCCAAACACTTAAACTACGCAAGTCGACATAGTATTATTTTAAATTGGACAAATGAAATAATTTTACCTCGATTATATTTTTTTATAAAGAAACAATTTTTCAGAAATTATTAAAGTGTATATAAATTGATTGTTTGGTTATTTGAAAATATAAGTATATATAAGTTAATAAAAATTGTTTGAATAAGTGGAGATTGCTTTAGGTTGAAGTAAGGTTAGTTTGGTAATTTGGTAAGAGGTTATTTTGATAAATTTACCACTTCTTTCTTTTTCTATAAATACCCACCTCCTTCTTCACTTTCATTCACATTTCTTCTTCTTCTTTTAATGAGCTTCTTCATCTACTTTCTCTTCTCTTTAATGGCATCCAATCCATAGAAATAAATTGTAAAGAAATAATGTCAAAATATATAAAAATATAAAAAAAATCAATGTTTATTCTCTTCAAAACAAACTCCTCTTTTCTTCATATTTTACCTCTTCTTCTTTCGGCCATAACTTCCTCAAAACCGAACCAAAATGTAAAATTATTTTTTCTAAATCATGTATTTTTCCAGTGGCTACAACTTTCATGTTGACCACTTTGTCAAACTATTAGCATAATTATGTCAAAAATCCACTTCTTTCCAGTACATTCACTGGCCTAGTTTTTAAGCCAAAGAATAGGCCATTTTGTTTTGATCATAACTTGATCATAACAGATCCAAATTAAGAAATTCTTTTTTTTATACTATATGAAACTCAATTCTTTGAAATGCATTTTTTGACTTCATTTTTGTCAATACGACAATACCTCTTATTCATTCTATCATATCTCCCTCAAAAAAACTTGGAATCAAGTGATTTTTTTAATTCAAGAGAAAATAATTTTCAACAACTTTTCAGTTAACAAGTTTTTCAAAATTTGAAAGTAAGAGAGTCAAAAATAAGAGAGAAGATGACCTATTTTCTAGGTCTAATTTTGAGAATTCAAGCTCAAAGCTCTACCACTTCTTCTCTATACTTTCGGCAATCTCCATTTCAAGCCATGGCCAAGCGTTAGGAAGGAGGAATTTGGGCTTATTTTCATTTGGTTTCCAATGCATGGCAGGAAGTATGCGTTAGATCTCATGTTCCTTTCCTTAAAGTTTGACGGAGTGGAATCCAAAGTGAGTGCAACTCACTCTTTCTGTCTCACCGATATTTCTATATAAGTGAGAATAAATATTATTTATGATGATTGATGACTTTTTGGATGATATATATATATATATATATATATATTGGTTGGTATTTGGATATATTCCTACCTATTGGAGCAGATGAGACCCTATATGTTCCCGTGTATGAGCGGATGACCCTTCGTACGTGCGTCTACCTCAAAGCGGACATTGCACACATATTTCTAATATGTATATTTTTGCAGGTGATAGGTTGGAGGGATTCAACGGGATTCCTCACCACTATTGATTTATTTATAGATATTGTGATATATGTTGTTATCGTGCGATATATGATGATATGGATATTGTGATTGATGTATTTAGTGCTGGTGTAGCATTAGGCCCATTTTTAGGAATTCAAAAATATTAAAGTGATGATATCAAAATAAAATGGATTTTCAAGTGATTTTGAAATAGATGTTTTATAAATTTTTGAATTGTTAAAGTAATAGTTTATTTTAAATAAATAAATATTATAATTTTTATGTTATAAAAATTATGATTTTTGTGAAATATAATCAGAATGTGATTTTTGAAATATGAAGTTGATTATGTTGTAAGTAGTTTAAATTGAGATTTTTGATTTATTATAAAAGGTTTATATAGAAGATTTATAAAATTGATATTTTATAAATTAAAATATTGGAATTATAAAATGAGTTTTATAAGTGTTAAAATGAAGTATAAATGAATCTTACAAGTGAATAAGATTTATAATTTGTGAATTTATAAAAATGAATCTGTAAAAAACGAGAATTATAAGTAATTAACTTATAATTAGAATTTCTGGCATATAAATGAAATAAATGGAATTGATTAATAAAGGAGATGTATAGATAGAAGTTGTTATAAAATATGAACGTGATTGTTCTATAAATGTGAAATCAATTGAATTTGATAAGTTAAATATAAAGGTTTCTTAAAGGAATTTCATCCACGATTTTAGACAGTGGATAATCCTTTAATTTAATATGCAATAGTAATGAATTTGGTAAAAGGGTTTATATTCACGATTTTGGACAATGGATTTTCCTTTAATAATGTGTTGAAATATTGGATTTGGTAAATGGACTATATTCACGATTTTGGACAGTGAATAATATATTAAATAAAATGGATATTTTTGGGAAGTGATATTTTAAATGGAATAAAATGGTTTGAAGATTTTTTAAAATGTGTTAAGTATCAAAACCATAGATTTCAACATTCATTGTTGAAATAGACGTTTTTGAGAAGAATGGAAATGATGGACTATAACACTGTTGTTATAGTAAATAATTTTCGAAAGGAGATGTTTTGTATAGTATATGGGATTTATGTATCTATCTTATTTTCGAATCCTTATACTAATGATTTTTGTTGTCGTAACGATGTTTTACGCAACATTCGTTTTGACCTGAATAAATATGTTAAAGAGAATGTTTTCCTTATAGAATGAGATATATATATATATATATATGTATATATATATATAAAATCCTGATTTAAGTATATGTAGTATTTTCTAAGTGTTGAAAATAAAATGAATTGTGAAGTACTTATTATTAAATAAGTATATGGAAATGTTTTCCAATATTGAAATGTTGAAATGGTTTAGAGATTATGTCTTTTTAAGGATAATTTGAAGTGAACATTTGGCAAGTGATTTAATTAATAAAAGAATAATTAAAAGGTCCTAGTGATTGCTTAAGATGCTAAATATTTGTTTGTTTTCTTTGATAGTTAAATAACCGACTATCAAATTTGGCCATTTTAGTTCCTCGACTTGATGTGGGAAATATTTAGTCGTGTACTTAGTACGTTGCCTTCTATGTAGGCTTGATTATCCTTTGTGTAGAGGATGTTGACTCGTGTAGTGCGAAGCATTACTCCAATCTATCGAGCTTCCTTCTTGGCCGAAGGATAGCAAGTTGAAAGTTAGAGACGTGATAAGTCTATAAGACTTAGTTTCTGTGTGAGGTTGAGAAACGCTTTTGCATTGTTGGTGCGAAGAAACCGGGATCAGTTTATCCGAAAACCACTTCGAACCAACGTATATGCGACGATTATGCATGTTGCTTGTGATGGTATTGATAATCCCATATTTTCATAGTGGGGTACTTCTTGTTGATCATTTGGGGTTAAAATCTCAATATACATATAGTAGCAGTGGTCTCTTCATTATGAAATATACAATGCAAGGACTATTCGCTACTAATCTTAGGGATTCCCCGACAGGATATGGTAGGAAAGTACCTTCGGTTTGTCCTATTCCTGGACAACTTGTATGTATGTTTTTCTGACATTGCATTTCTAAAGATTAAGTACATTGGTTTTTACAAGCATACATCAGTAGTGGTGGAGAAGGCAACTTCTCTTAGCTTAACACCCTCCTTGAGACATATGAGCTTAAGGGTTGTATTTTTGTGAAAGGCAATTAGTAGTCTATGGAAATAGCCACGTGGCATTCAAAGTGATGTGATATATAATATATGAAAGGTAATCGTTACCTCAGACCTCATCAACCGAAATTGATCAAAACGGGGTTAGATGCAGTAGGGTAAGTGGGTCGATCCCAAGTAGGGTATGATCATCCTCTTTTAGATATATCTTTACACGCTATGACGTCGTGTATCTAATTATTATGGTTTGTATGCTATGAGGGCCCTCGATAAAGTCAGTAACGACAGGAGGATGATATATTCGGTACCATCTGTTTAAGGTAGGTCGGTCTTGTGTTGGCAGAGGATCCTTTGTGATTGTCCTCGGTACATTCTTCTAGAGATGTAATGCCGGAAGGTAGTCCCTTTACCTGGTCATTTGTATGGAAACCGAAACTCCACTACATGCTTGCCATTTTGATTATATTACCCATTTTGGGCTATATGCTAGAATTTAATCAATGTAACAATTTCCGCTATGATTAATATTATTTGTATAGTAGATACTAGTATAATAACAAATGATTTGATATGAAATGTTTTAGTTATCGTAAGGTAAAAACATATCCGTGTTTATGTGAGGACTTGTCTTAAAAGATACTTTTGTTTTGACAAAGGAAAAGTTTGGTAATTTAATAGATTCAGTTGAGTGTGTTTCTCTAGTTTACCAGACTGATCCGGGCGTTCTTCCATTTCAATGCTCGGGTCAGACCGAGTATATTTACAGGTTCAGTTTTAGTGCTTTTGGAGCTTCAGCAGGAGAGCTAGAGATCATCATTCTCGTATACAAGTATTTGTTTTGATTATTCGTTGTGCTTAATTGTTGTATATTATCGGCAATTGTGAGGACATGTTAATATAACTGTCCAGGCTGATAACTAGTGATTGATTGTTGAACTTCGATTGATTTATGTATATACAGTTTCTATTTTGTAACGATATTATATGTTTTCCACTGCAACGTGAGATTCTGTACGTTATGTTTTGTCTTTTCTTCTCTCTTTATTCTCTTCTCTTCTACTTCCTTCTTTTCTTTCTCATGACTTTCCATCAGACTATGCTTTTTGGTTCGTACATGTGTGGTTTACTGTCGATTAAAAGGGTACGGATTTGCAGGTCGTCACACCACACTTCCTCCAGACCCAATCTCGGCCCACGAAAATGACTGGGTTGCCGAAATTTGACCGAACTCCCAAAAACGATCAACTACAAATTTCTCCCTCTACATAGCACGAAAAAACCCCAAACTAATCTTAAAAATCATGCTTTTGTACAACGATCACGATTACATAACCCATTGATTGAACTTTGACTTTTAGATTTCGGCTATTACTTGATATTTTACTATAGTTGGAGTTTCCTCCCTCCTTGCTTAATGAAATTCAATGGAACAAATTTTAGAATGTTAATTACTAAAAACAAAACAGCTTTCCTTTTTAAATCATGTGCTAAAACAAAGAAGATGACGAGCTCTTGATTTTTGAAGTGAACGGTTCATTGTTTTTATCAAATCAAATAAAGACAGAGGACTTGGTGGAAAATATACAGTGCTAGGTGAAACATATCATATTGGATGCATATCTACACATCCAAATTAACATCTTAGATACTTAATTTAATTCAGTCTATGCATCATTCCACAGTTATAAATATATACGTGTGGTACCCTGTAAACCCAAGTAAATGTTTACTCACAGTTATAGGAAAGATGCACACTGCTACTTGTTCTTGCTCTTCTATCTTGATCCCTTTTGTTAGTTTGAGCTCCTAGTTTCCTTTAGATTTTAAATGGCAGCTTTGCATACTTTTTTCTTTTCAAATGCAAGAACGTGAAGTAACAAGGTAATGGTTATTTATAGGTAGAGGAGAATGAACCGAGGTATCATGTACAGTATTATATTTTATCTATCTCATTTTTTATTTTCTTTTTGCTTTTTAGCTGATTTGATTTTTTCATATGACTTGGTTATATTTTGACTTTATTTAATTTATATGTTGATAAGATCTATTATGGCTTGAGTTGATTTATTATGTTGATCAGATTTTATATGTGACTTGATTTTTGTTTTGCCATGATTGTAACATCCCAAAATTTATTAATTTGAATTTGGTAGCTTGTTTGAATTTTTGAAATTTAATTTAAAAAGTTTAAAAAGAAATAAAATATTATTAATATTAAATATTGCAAAGATATATAGATAGAAATAAAATATTTAGTAGTTTAAGCTTTAAATAGATAATAATAAAAAATTATAAAAACAAGAATTTGTGTTAAACCATAAAATAAAATATATGTTATAAAATAAATGTTGTTAGTTAAACTTTGAATAGAAACAAAATTTAGAATTTATGTTAGTAATAAGATTTTATGGTTATATGGCAACACAAGATAAATACATATCAATAATTATAACAATTTTTAAATTAAGCACAAGGGTATAAAATAAAACAAGGTAAGAATGAAAGTATGTTGCTGTGAATTTTATATAAGCAAAGCAAACTAATACAAAAAACTAAAACAATTTCATTTATTTAGCAAAGCAAACCAAAAAAGTGTGTATGAAATATTATACAAGCCAGGAGATAATGAAAAAAAAATCTACAAACAAAACAAAAATGTACTTACAAAAAGAAAATAGGATTACATGTAAACAAAGATGGAACAGAAGCATTTAATGCTATCTTCTCAAGCACAAATAAAAATCACTTCAGCCACCAAAAAGGAAAAATATCTAATCAAACAAAAAAAAAGAAATGAAAACAGAACTTGCTTATTCCAGTAACACCTACTTGTACAAAGTCTTCCTTTATATAAACACATCCAATTTGTTCTTGCTTGTTTAAAACATAATATAGTAAAGCCAGAGGAAACAAAAAATATAAACATCACATTACTTTCAAGTTGAAATACAATCTGCAGAAAGGAAAATAAAAGATAAAAAAACTAGAGGTTTTCACAAAAGAAGTGCTCTCTGTTTCAAAATCGTTTCAGGTGAGTAAACAAATTTTCTTAAGACTTAAGTATGATTAAATCTGTGTGTATAATTCATGAGTAATATGGTGCTTTGCCTGTGTATTTTCTTTTAAGTTTTAACTTTGACTGTGCTGTGTATATTCTTCTCTGCTTTTTTGGGTCACAGGGTGGAAAATAACAAGAAATTCAATACATCTCCATCTAATCACTATTAAGCTTATAATCTAAAACAAAACAAGTTTACTTATGCATGAGTCAAGATCCAAAAATAGTTTTAAGTAGTATAGTGATATATAAAGCCTGGAAATTTGATTTTACAGAGGAAATTCAAATATATAAAAAATTCGAATGTCATGAATTATCAATTCAGATATATAACTTGATTTGTCATTAGAAAATAGGATTTTAAAATCAATATGATAATTTTTAGTTAAGTATTCCAAGTGCAGTTCATATTTGAACAAAATATGCATTTTGATCATTTTCTAATGATCGATCCAATATTGGGTGATGAAATTTTGTTTGAAGCTAGTTTATTGATCAGTGATTCCCGAAAAATTGTCAAAATTTTTTTCTATTGCATAAGTTGATGAGTCGAGAACAATTTAGGGTTATGTTTGAAGTTTTGCAGTGGGTTGGAAATGTGGTGATTCCGTCACCATGGATTGATCGAGTTGCTCGAGATTGAGGGGGATGGTAGTGTAGGGGGTTGACGTGGTGTGCAGGGAGTGGAAGCTCCTCAGATGGTCTGAGATGCGGCGGTGAGGCATTTTCTTTCTGGTGAGCTCGTGTTACAGCGTCGAACGAAAGGCTAAATTTCGTTCTCAAGTGTTTGGCTTCGAATCGAACTTCGATTTCGAGTATAGGGATAATTTGCGACTTGCCGAAGGTCACAAAGTTCGCCAGAGGGACTACGCGACGCTGTGCACGTGTACGGCGTCGATATGGTGTCAGCGCGTTGAAGTTGTGAGTGACTTGAGTCGTTAGTCGAGAAAATGGAAGGCGAGCTTCGGGTTGGAGTACGAATTCTCGAGCCTGGTATGTGAGCCTGGAACAGTTTATTGAGTTTAGAAATTAAAAAGGAAAAAAGAAGAAGAAGAAGAAAGTATGGTGAGGCACGAGAGACGACTGGGGGAAACGTAGGGGAAACTCAAGTGTTTACTTGAGTAAACTGGGTTTATGCTCGGGTTTTGCTTCAAAAATGGGTTAAACCCAATAAAATGTCAAGTTTATGATGTTAAAAAAAATTAGTATTTATGAAGTAACTAATATTGACTATTTTAAGTTAAGAACTTGTTTCAAGTTTAATTAACCAAGCAAATACTTAACAATGTTTTAAAATCTAATTAATACTTTAACTAAATAATTAATATAAGATAAGTGTTAAAGTTAATTAACATTAAAGCTTTTTGTAATTGTAATAAATTGATTTCAAAACAATTAAGGAAGATTCTAAAATATTAGTTAAGATAAATAATTATTATTCATTAATTGTTTGAAAAGGGTAATTAAGAGTGATTAATTTATAATTTGGTTAATTAACAATTAAGTGTCTAATTTATTTATAATCAAGAATTGTTAATTAGATAATTTAAGTTAATTAATAACTACTAGTTAATTAGGTTAATTGATTAAGGAATAATTTGTTAATAAAGTGGATTAAGATTTAATTAATTATTTATCATTAAGAATAATTAATCATTAATTCAAAATAATCAATAAAACTAGTTATGTGGTTAATTCACTTAAACCACATTCACCTTAATTGAAAATGATTAACCATTATCAAATGTTGTGTACTGGATTGATATTTCTGTTGTGATTATGATACTGTGTGATGTGAATTACTTTGTGTTGAACTGTGATTTATGATTTAGTTCTGTATTAATGTGAAAACCCTTTCGCCCGTAAAATGGCATTTAAACTTCGATGCGACAGGGGAGTCGGATTTCAATTAGTTATCCGAAACCTACATCAAATCGTAAATGTGAATCTTAGTAATTGATACATCCACGTGTTTTAAAATTAAGCACTCACTATTCGGATTAGCTGGGAGAGGACCTTTGTGTCATATAACCCATTCCGAATAGTGATACGACGAAATGTATAGCATTTGAAGACGGTGGTGAAGACCGGGTGTCTTCGAGAACGATAGGATAACCTATCGAATGTCTCTGCACTGAGTTGCTCCGTTATAGAGATCTCCACATATGATGGGGAATCCGATCGGGATTGTGGATACGCGGGTTTGCAAGGGCTTCCTTTATTGGACGAAGTGCCTTCGGTTCTGTTCGAACCCGTAACAGACTTGTATGGTTATGTGTCTGACACTACACCTTGAGATATAAAGCAAATTTCTTTCAAATACGTATCTGTTGGTGGCGGAGAATTTATTCTCTTAGCTTAACACCCTTCTCTGAGACGTATGAGCTCAGATGTTATGTAGTTGAAGGTTATCAGCGATATACTCTCAATTTGGTAGTGTGGCATGCTAAGTGCTGCTGTGTGTTGATGATCATTTGTGATCAAAGTATGGCTTTCGTGTAAAGCGTAGCTTTGTGGACGAGACCTCATCGGACTTCACACCCCCGAAATGGTCGAAACAGGAAAGATGCGGCAGGGTTATGAGGGTCGCGCCCTTTAGGGTATGTCATTTCCTTCTCGAAAAAGGAGAGGTCATGGTATAGAGCCCAGATATTTACCTATGTGGTTGCTTCAATCTCATTTACTGTGTGGTTGTTGCTTTGTGGTAGAGGGCCCTCGGATAAAGGTCGCAAACGACCGGGGGGTGGCATAATCGAGTAATAGTTACCTAGTTACAGAGGTTACCCGACATTGTGTTGGCAGAGAGCTGGTTAAGTTCTCGGGACGTCCCGCCAGAGCGTACCCATGTGGCAGTAGGAAGTTCCTTAGCCTGACCATTTGTTGAAAATCCAAAGAAACAATACGAGCCCTATACGGTTTTAGTTGTATAACCTGCCATGCAGCGTGGCGGTAACCTGCCACAAAACATGGTAGCTATAGTAGGCATATGACGAAATGTTGTATGCTGGATAGGATTTATATTATACTTTCGAAATGGCTTCCTTCACTATAATAATATCAAACAATTTTTCTCGTATCAAGCATATTTGACTATCATAAGAAAAAATCTCCTCCAATTCTACGATGGCATTGTATGTGTGGCGGGAGGTCTTATGGTAGTTTCATTTTCCAAAAGCATACCGGATTTTCTTTTATAAATCTTGTTTTATTTTAAAAGCAACTATTTTTGTTACACGTACCAGTCTCACGACTGACCTGGAGTTTATTGTTTCCTTTCTAATCTCTGGGTGTCCATCATTTCCACACGGGCAGCCTAGTAGCAGATTTCCGTGTTCTGGTGTTAGCAGTATTTTGGAGCTTTTACCTTGGAGATATTATGGAAGCTTTGGATACCAAAGTGCTTAGTTTTTGGAAGTTCACTATCGCTTCATTCCTTTGAAGACTTTTTGGCATATGATCGCTTGTTGTACTATTACGATGTTGTATTTGGAGTTGTGATATATGTATAAAAAAAATACTCTGATGTAGTAATGGATATTATGTTGATGTTGTATCTCTGATGTAATGCATGATATTCATTTTGTTTCTGCTGTTTTATATTCATCTGATGTTGTTATCAGCTCCATCCGACTGGAGTTCGATGTTTGAATCCTTGGCAGTCGAATACAAGTGAGGTATTTATCAATTTTCGAACATTGGATTTCGGATCGTGACAATGATGATGTTTCCCTATGTATTTACATATGCATATATATAGATTTTCATGTACACTAGTTTTCGACCATATATGCACATACATATACTTATGTATATTTTATCATCATATATATATTTATGCATTTTCATATTTACAAATACTATATACATCTTAACTTATGTATATATATATATATGTATTTTATTTTCCATCATGAAGCTTTTACATGCACATATCTATATATATTTTATATGCACTATTTTAAATAACATATATACATACATGTTTACTTACATATGTTTATCATCGTATATATATATATATATACACACACACACACACACACACACACACACACATTTATCATCTTCACTATTCCATATAACATATATACATATACATATACTTATGTATATTTTGTCATTATATACATATATATATATATTCACGTTTATACAAAAATTGCATATATATTGCTTCATATGGGGATACATTCATATATATATATATATATATATATATATATGCTTGTATACTTATGTACATGAACCTCACAAAACTTGTATATATTTATATATACAAATATATGGATATTCTACTTTGAATTTTAATGGTGGAGTTTATATATATTTAAATAAAATTTATCATATCCAGGGATTTATAATTTAAAAATTAACATAGTTTTCAATAAATTTTATGCATTCAGATATTTACAATATCAGAGAACTTGTTTATTCAACTTATAAAAATTTATATTTCAATATTAAAATCAGTTAATTACCCAATATCGGATGGCTAAAAATCTGGGACATTACATTCCTCCCCCTTAGAACTTTTCGTCTTCGAAAAGGAATGAAACGAGAATTAGAATTTTGATGTGTATTATTAAATAATCGTCTTTTAACATTTTAACTTCGTACTCTTTATTGTAAAAATTAAGAATATGTAGACTTTAAATTACATAGTATTCCAAATTAGCTTTGTGTAAAAATACTTTTCACAATTCGATGTCTTAACAAGTTTATCCTTGTTCTCATAGAAATTTAGTCCTACGTTGATCAGGCGTATGATTAAAAATATTTAAGTACTTAGTAGATCCGTTTTCAACACCCAGTGAAAATACTTGAAAAGAAACCACTTTTCAAAAATGCTATGGAAAGTATCGTCCCCTTCACCACCATGGATCGCATTTAACACGATGATTGCATCGCTATCCCGGCGAAATCCGTTAGAAAACTGTAGGCATCTGCACTTCTCGACTTATGCCATAGGAACACCACAGATCTCAACTACAACAAGGTTGTGTTGCTATCATAACAAAACCGTAAGAAATCTGTAGGCAATAACTGCCCCTCGAATTATGCAGCCAAGCGAAACTTTACCACATAAATCGCAGGCTACGCAAAGGTTTCGTCACTATCCCAGTGAAATCCAATGTAGACAGTAGGCACTCACTGCCACCCGAATTATGCTAACCACATAGATCGAAATCTATTGATGCTACGTCGCTATCCCAGCCAAATCAAACGTAGATTGTAGGCAATCACTACCACCCGACTTACGCTATGGAACTGCGATAGATCGCAGTTACACAAAGGTTACATTGCCATCGCGGCAAAATCCATTAGGGATCAGCACCACTCGACTTACGCTACACAACAAATGATCATTAGGAACTCATCATTTTTGTCGGACGTCCTCTGGGATCCCAATTCTCATTGAACCCATCCTTTGGATTCCTAGGCAGAACCACCAAATGGATCTCCTACTATAAATTTCGACTTTCATGGGGGTGCCTTTCCATACTTTTGTCTCCAAACATATCATACTACACCTTTCAAATCATACTCTTTATATGTATCACATATAACTTCATTTATACAAAATCAATATCTTCAAAATCGATAGTTTTCAAATTTGGTTTACCCAAATCCCTAAAATTGACTATTTGCCAAAATCAAAAGTCTTTATAAATCAATGGGTTCAAAAAATATTTTCCATTTTATTCTCATATGCATATAAAATTAATCTTTCCAACTCGAATAACTTTCAGATTAATAATTTTCCGAGTCCATCTCATACTTATATAAACTCTATTTTAGTATTTCAAATATCCTTCAAAGATCATTTCCTTCCGGTTATAATTTCAATAAGGGGAGTTTGAATATATAACAAATATATATAACCTTATTTATGCCAAATCAAATTTTCAAGTTCGATTACCTTGTAAAGTTATTTGTAACATTTCTTACTCCTTATAAAGTAAGTTCCAGTTATAGCAACTATTAAATCTTCATCTTTAAGTCATCATATTTTCTCAAAATGCACTATTTCACTTCAAAATCATCTTTGCCTTAATATTCCAATTTCGTTTCCAATTCAGAATTTTCTTTGAATTTCCATTTGGGTATTAGCATCAATTTATCTCAATTCGTATTTAAATCGATGATTTAAATATAACAATTTCCACACTAACCAGTTTGAATTTAGATGATAGCTTGAATAGTTGTAAAATAGTTAAATAGTTATTATAAGATAGTTTGAGTTTTAAAAGAATGGTTTGTATAGTAAATAGCTTGGAAAATTAAAATAAATTTGAATATTTAAGAGGATAGATTTAAGACAGTTTAAAATAATTTATTTGAAAATAGTTTCAAAATCAAACCGATTCAATTTTCAATTTTAATTAATTTCAATTCCATTCTCAATATTTAACCATCTCAATTGATGTAAACTCAAGTTTGGGTTTCAAAATACCAATTTAATCACTTCAATCAAATTAACCATTAATATTTAATTTAACAATGTAAATCTTTAATTATTCAATTCTGAGCCCAAATTTTCAAATATTCATTTAAATTACATTTTCTTTGATTTGTTTCAAGGTTCGAGTAAGAGTTCAAATCGTTTTAAAACAATTCAAATTTTGGAATTCAATTGATTTCCCAATTATAACTTTAAAATTTTAAATTTGATTCTTTAAACAATTTCTGTTGACAAGTTTATTTTTAACATTTCAAACTTTAAGTTCAAATGATTCCATTTTCATAATTCAATTTTTTTTCCTAAAATCAAAATCAATTAAATAATTTCAAATCAAAGTTTTATTTCCAATTTTAGATTATAGGTTCAAAACTTATTTAACTTGCCCTGAGTAAGTTTCCAATTCATTCAATCCATTTAAGCTCACTCAATTTAAGTTTTACATTCCAAATCCAATTCTTATTAATATCACTTCCCACTTATAAGTTCAAAAACTTATTTTTCTTTGGGTTATACTTCTCGTTTTAAGGGGTTCCAGAATTCAACTCCCAGTATTTATTTCAAATCAACTTTGAAACCATACATATGCATATATGTCCCATTGACACATCAAATCACCCTTTTAAATTTTTAAACCAAACTTGGTTTCTATCCTAACCACATTCCTTCGGATTTTTTCAAAACAACTCTTGTTTTAAACAACAATTCCATATCAAAATATTCCAAATAATATTATTTATTATTTCCTTAAACACTTTGAAACACATTTCAAAAATTTCGGGACATAGATTCAAAACACCCACCGTTTAATTCATTTTAATTTATAAGACATATTTACAATTTATGCTTATATTGTTCCACTTCCTTAAAACATTTCACACTGCTTTATCATTGTTTATTATATATTAAACATCCTTTGTTAAGACACAACAGCCAATTTATGATAATAATCAATATCATCATATCTAGAAACCAAACACACCATATATTCTATAATAATTTTCTGAAAAATGCAATCAGGATAAACTTATTTCATTTCAAACACTTTTGAAAAACATTCCCGAAATTTCTGGAATTTTAGATTCTGATTGAGTTTACTTAAACTTCTAGTTTTTAGCTTAACTCACTTGCATAATTTATTCTTACCCATTTTCTACTTGGTTATATATATACTACTTAAATTTTATAAACTTATTTAATAATTACAGCCAATCACCTTGATATACTATAATAATCTACAAAAATTATTTCTTTTATATCAAAATATAATCTTATGTAAAATTCATTTTTAAAATCATTTTTTCAAATCATTATGTATGAAAATAACAAGTACGCCCTCCTATATACTACACTCAACTCATTCTAGGGTACTACTGACCCTATCTCTAATGGGTAATCCCCACCAGAGCCAAGGTTCTTGCTTAACCTTCAGCTCTGATACCACGTGTAACGACAGGGCGATTTTCGACCCACGAAAATCGACACTAATGCGTCCACTGTATAGAGTGCCGAGAAATCGAGTGCCGGAAATACCAGGTTGTTAGGGTTTGAGAAGAAAATGGGATAGAAGAAGAAATAGATATAGCAGCACAAAATCTCACTCTCGCAGCGGAACAAAATATAATATACAATAACAACTTTTTATACAAAGGAAAGCTATAACTGTTAATATACATTCAGTTTATCAGAGTACAATCATCAACACTAAATTTGGACAGCTATAATAACTTGTTCCTAAATGCTAACTATGCAGCCTATAATACACAACGGAATATAGTCAAATACATGCAATACATCTCTGCCATCCAGCTCGTCCTCTGAGCTCCAAAGCGTCCTACCCTGAAAAAATGTAATACTCGGTCTGACTTGAGCATTACATAAAGTAACACCTGAGTCAGGCTAGAAACCAGCAAGAGTAAACACATTTAGCTTGAAAAACTTAAGTTATAAAACTTCCTTGAAAACCCTGGTAACTCATGTAAACACGACGAGTTATCATCTTATTTTAACCCAAGACATTTTATAGAAACCCATCGATATTATAATAGTGTCTAAGTCCAATACTTATTCAAAGTAGTTAAATTTGTGAAATCAATCCAATTCCAGTCTATTAAATTCTATAATCAAACCTGTAAAGGTTCGTATTGATTTTCAAATCGAAGAGGTTTTGGATAGCACCGATTCCCGTTTCCCGGTCTCTTCGAATCTAAGAAATAAATTTGAAGGGGTAAATTGTTTAAAATAAAAAAATTATTATTTAGGGTGACAATATTCCATTATGGGAATTTATTATGGATTTGTATTCAAATAAACTGTATCATTACTATAATCTACTATTTAACTCGTCTGACCACTTAATGGCACAGACAAGAATAATAAAAATAAATATCCAATAAATTAAACCAAAACATAGAACGTTAACTAATTTTAACGATCAATAACAATATCAAAACAATTCACACATCGGGATTTAATTAACTTTATTTAACCGACTCCATTTATGTTTTAATCCAAATAAATTACACATTCGAGAATTTTTAAATTAGTCTATATTTAGTAAATTAAAAATCGAGAGATCCAATTAATAGCTAATCTTATTTTATTAACCTAAGATTTAATTAATTATGAATTTGATTAATTTCTTACCTCAATTATTATTATAACTTAAATGTTTTCTTTATACAACATAATTTAAGCTTAAAATATAAGGAGATAGGATTTCGACGTAAAGAATTCATGTTGATTGAATTTTTAATGTTAATCGAATTTGGGTTTTAATAATTTAAGTTATATAAAAAAAATATAATTTCCATTTTTTTTCTTTCCTCTCTCACTTTTTTCTTTTTCTTCCCTTTTCCCTTTTTCTTTCTTTCTTTTTTTCCTTTTCTCTTTTCCTTTCTTTTTTTCTTACATTGGCCCAAATCCCAGCCTAACTCCTCTTATTCTTTCTTCCTTCTTTTCCCTTCTTTCCTTTCCTCTACTCTTTTCTTTCTTTTCTTCTCGCGTGCACACCCTGTGCACGTTCACCTACACACGACACCGACCACCCAATTTCCGAAGCCGACTATTCCCCCACATCACCTACGACTAGCGCAACCCGCTGCCATAAGGAAGCATTGCAGAATCCTCTAGTTAAGATTTCCGTGCATCTCATCGAAAAATGGAACCGACATCACCACCAAATCGCCTCGCCTCGCCACTTATGACCACCATCCATCATCAACAGTTACCCAGAGCTCCGCCATCGATCCCTCTACCAAATCCACCCCATGCGCACCTCCCTATGCCTCTCTCGACATCACCATTCACCTTCGACCAAACCCAAAAAACTCACATGCTTTAAACCCTAATACCACCTCACCTGACCACTGTAGGCCATAAGAAAAACCCACGACATTTTTCTCGAATGCCTCACTGTCCACACCTCCTCCAGACCCTATCTCGGCCCACGAAAATGACTGGGTTGCCGATTTGGCCGAATCCCCAACAACGATCAACTACAAATTTCTCCCTCTACGTAGCATGAAAAAGCCCCAAAGCGATCTTAAAAATCATGTTTTTGTACAACGATCACGATTACATAACCCATTGATTGAACTTTGACGTTTAGATTTCGGCCATTACTTGACTTTTTACTGTAATTTGGAGTTCCTCCCTCCTTGCTTAATGAAATTCAATGGAACAAATTTTAGAATGTTAATTACTAAAAAACAAACAACTTTCCTTTTTAAATCATGTGCTAAAACATAGAAGATGACGAGCTCTTGATTTTTGAAGTGAAAGGTTCACTGTTTTTATGAAATCAAATAAAGACAGAGGACTTGGTGGAAAATATACAATGCTGGGTGAAATATATCATATTGGATGCACATCTACACATCCAAATTAACATCTTAGATACTTAATTTAAATCATTCTATGCATCGTTCCACAGTTATAAATATATACATGTGGTACCTTGTAAACCCATGTAAATGTTTACTCACAGTTATAGGAAAGAAGCACACTACAGCCTTGTTCATGCTCTTCCATCTTGATCCCTTTTGTTGTTTTGAGCTCCTAGTTTACTTTAGATTTTAAATGGCAGCTTTGTATATATTTTTTTTTTCTTTTCTAATGTAAGAACGTGAAGTAATAAGGCAATGCTTATTTATTGATAGAGGAGAATAGGCTGTGGTATTATGTACAGTTATATTTTATCAGTCTCATTTTATTTATTTTCTTTTTGCTTTTTGGCTAATTTGATTTTTTCATATGACTTGATTTTATTTAGACTTGATTTGATTTATTGTGTTGATAAGATCTATTATGGATTGAGTTGATTTATTAGGTTGATTAGATTTTATATGTGACTTGGTTTTGTGTTTTGCCATGATGATGTTTCTCTATGTGTTTACATATACATATATATGATTTTCATGTACACTAGTTTTGGACCATATATGCATATACATATACTTATTTATATTTTATCATCATATATATATTTATACATTCTCATATTTACAAATACTACATACATCTTAACTTATGCATATTTATTTATTTTATTTTCCATCATGAAGCTTTTACAAGCACATATCTATATATATTTTATATGCACTATTTTACATAACATATATACATACACATTCACTTACATATGTTTGTCATCATATATATATATTTATATTTATCACCTTCACTATTCCATATAACATTAATACATATACTTATGTATATTTTGTCATTCTATATATGTTCATATTTATACAAACTTTCATATATATTGCTTCATATGGGCATACATTCATATATCTATATATATATATGCTTGTATAGTTATATATATATAATTAAACCTCACAAAACTTGTATATATTTATATATAAAGATATATGGATATTCTACAGTGAATTTTAATGTTGGAGTTTATATGTATTTCAAAAAAATTTATCATATCCAGTAATTTATAACTTAAAATTAACATATAGTTTTCAATAAATTTGTAACGACCCTAGATTTTAATTTAATTTAAATTGATAATTAAAAGAAATTTTGAATAAAGATTATAAAATTAAATATAAATGGAAGCGAGTTTCCTCGATTCAAATAGAAAATATATATATATAGTCATATGGATTTGAAATTTTGTATATATGTGAATATGTATGTATATGTTGGATTTTAAATAAATTCTTATATAAATGATTTTGAAAAATAAATAATATACTTTGGACACAAGTATAAAAATAAATAGATAAATTGATTTAAAAATTTATAAATGATGATAATTTGAGTTGTATAAAATATATGTGTATATAGAGAAATATAAAACAATAATTTTTAAAGTAAAATTTATGATAATTATATAAACTAAAAATAGAAGTAAATTTAAAAATGCAAGAATAAGAGCAAATAAAAGTATTCAAACAAATAAATAAGCAAAGTAAACAAAAAAAAGTAAAAATAACAAACAAATAAAAACATAGATATGTAGGCAATGCAAATAAAGTTTTCAAAACAAATAAATACGAGTACAAAATAAAAACCTAGAAATTCAGCTATAGTTTGAAAATGAATATATATATATATAGTTTTATAAAATATAAAGTAAGTAAACATATTAAATAAAAATCTAACATATAATAATAACATATAATAACAAAAGAAAGCTATCATTATCATCTTCAAACATGCTACAGCTGAGACAAAGCAAATATATATTTTTGTATGTACACTTGCAAATTAAACCAAACCAACAAGATAAAATTTAAAGTTAAAAAGAAAAGAAACAAATAAAATACAACACAAAACTGTACATACATAACAGTACATTAGCTAAACCTATTATTATAAACAGGTAAGTATATGCGGGCAAGAAAATGCAGGCTGAAATAAAGAAGTACAAAGAAAAGTAATAAAGCTTTCATCTCAACTCAAACAAGCACATATATAAATTGTACATACATAATTATTGAACAAAGCATCTTCAACCATGCTTATAGTACAAAGAGAAGGTAACATCACCTTGCATAGAACAATAATCAACCTGTACAACTCCTCTTTTATATATACATCAACTTATAAACTTGCTCTCGTATATATTTTCATCAGCTCGTTCCTTGAAGCTAAAATCTGAAGTAGATACTACTTCATACTTAAACAAGGATTCAAAAATTTAGATAACAATACAATCAACTTCAGACCAGAGGATCAAATTAAAAGCTTTAGCTTGAAAATGCAAATCTGTTTCCAAATTGAAGAAACCTATTAATTTCCTGGAAATCATGTGAGTAACACCCTTTTTAAAAGCTTAAACATATGAACCTGATTATAGAGTTGAAATCTGGATTATGTATATTGTTACATATGTATCTCTCTGTGTATACATATGGATATCTGAATGATTTTATATGTTGTTCTTCTCCACTTCAAAAAAACCAAGTGAGTAACTCAAACCAGTTTTCTATGTTTACTGAAATGCCTGTGAGTAACATTCTTTTTTTTAGGGGTTTGAATCTGTGGATAAGTGTGTGTGTTGTGTGTGTGTGTGTGTGTGTGTGTGTGTGTATATCTATGTATGTTTGTGCGTATATAATCATCTGAGTATATGGGTAAATTGGAAGTAGAATCTACAGGCTGTTGTTTTAAACTTGCATCTGTTTCCAGTTTAAAACCCAAACTGTTGGAAAAAAAAAATCATTAACTCCCTTTCTGATTGAGGATTGAACTTCAAATTCAAACGAAAGATGTTTGTATCACCATAATCTAAGTTTAAAAATTTATTTAAAATGGAAGCAACTTAAGATGGTCTCTGGAAACCCAAACCGTCTGAACTAACTCAAGATTTGTCCTTTTTCGAATCTTTTACAATGAACGACTTCTACTACAGGCCTTCTGACATACCTAAACTCAACCCCGAGGCGTAACCCGATGTAAAAATTCCTAATCTAGGTTCAACTTTGCCTAATACCTTCTCCAATTGCATGCCCTAGTCAAACGAGCTCCACGACCTCCTTGAAACAATTGTACATCCCTATCCTCAACGCACATCCATTTCCTCTAGCACCTTACGCACACATGGAATTCGCGAATTTGTTCGCGATATTTTTTTTATATTCGAACGAAGTTTTATTCTTCTTGTTTTTTATTAATTAGGTCGATTTCAAACTTCAAAGAGAAAGAAAGGGGCTCTCTATTTATAATTGGAGAAAGGGAAAGGGATGGCTTGTTCAGGAAGGTATGGGGCTACAATAATATTATAATTTTAATTTTTTTTAAATATCTCTTATTAGGCAACTAAAAATCTACAATCTCTATCGAGGAGTGCCACCTAGAGCTCCTAATGTTAACCACTATTCCAAACCCAATAGAAAAGGCCTAATTCGATCGTATGAGGAAGATAGTTTTTAAATTGACTATTTAAATTAAATTAAATTAAATTATTTCTAGGCATTTTTAGATGGCACGACCAAACGGTAAATCTAAACACTATAAAATTAAAAATCCGATAATAATACATTATTACGGATCCAATGGAGCTGGTTCGTCGAATTCTGAGACTGTGCCACGGATCGCTTTTTTAACACGTCGATTAAATCGATTATTCGCAAAAAATTATCAAAATCACTCGAAATTTCAGTTTTATGAACTTATTAACTCAATCTTAATTCAAATAGAATTTAAATCAACATTAGAAATTGTTTTAATTCATATTCAACTCTAGTTCAAATGTTTAAGCGATTTCAGTTATTAATTCAATAATTAAATTTATTAAATAAATCGCTATATTTGGATTCTAAGTTTTATTCCACCTATTTGGTCGATAAATTTTGTATTAAAATTTTCATTTACATTTCAATTCAATAATTAAAATAAATTACATGTTTCGTTACACATATCGCGACGGCTTTAGTATAATATATGTACCTTGAGTTTGTTGAACAAATACATATAATTATCTTACCTTTTCTATTCAATATATTAATAATAATACACAGAATATCCATAGCTTGAGTTTTCTCAACAATTAAGGAGTATTCAAGTAATTTACTAATATAACATACATATACAAATATATATATATATACACACACACACACATATACAAATATATATATATATGGTAGAGGACAACATTATATTGGAGACTCATAATCTTTAATATATTATATTAAGTGTAACACCCCACATTTTTGTACAATCAAAATTTAACGTATAACGATAAGTAATGAAAACAAATAATTTTGGAATTATTAGAATATGGTTCCGAAACTTGTACCATTGCGTCCGGGGCAATTTTCTGATCAGTTTCCGTATAAAACTTGTCAAAATCTGAGCCAATATGAAGAAGTTATGAAAGAAAAATACAGGAAACAAAACGAAAAAAAATTATATATGTATATATGGGCCGACCACAGGTCAACCCAATTGGCAGACAGATCGACCGCATGGCCATTCGGTGCTTAGAGGCGATTGACCGCCCGATCGATGCATGTGCGGCCTGGTAGAATTTTTCGTCCAGGTACGTACGTGACGTGTTTAATAGTTTTTACGCCATCCGAGTCATACATTCTTCGATCCTATGGCTCAGAATGACCCTCTGACGTGGTGGCTCCAGGTTCAATCCAAGAATTTGACAGTCTGAGATCCCTAAGCTCCAATATAAATAGGACCCTAGGCCTAGCTATCTTCTCAAAATCAGATTTTCTCCCATGAGTTCATTGCCCAAGGCTGATCCCTAAATAGAAAATATTTCTTTGGGTTCTTGGTCGAAGGCTGAACCCTAAAAAAAATTCTAGGGAGAAGATCTTCTAAATTAAAATATTACACACCTTGGAGGAAGAGATCCAGAAGGACTGTGAAGCCAAGCAGAGCATAAGAGAAGCTAACAACGACATGTAAGTGGATTTATTTATATATCTTTTAAGTTTGAGATATATTATCGTTAGATTGCCGTTTAGGAAATTTTATTCGGTAATTAATCATAGTAATTAAATAAGGCTGAACTATAAGAAACTTGCAGTTTATTACAGTATTAGTATTTATACACTGTTTTCTATGCCTTATTTACATCTTTTTCTACATTTTGGATTTTTATGCAAGCGTCAGTTTTCTTCTATCCTCTCCGTTTTCTTCGTGTACGGATTAGAATAGATTAAACATGAATATGGATTAAATAATTAAGAATACTAAAATGAAGGAAATTAGATTTAAATAATTAAAGTTCGAGGAATAGAGTTACTGTAATAAATTGCATTAAAACGGGAAAAGTTAATTTGGGAGTAATTATTAGATTAATTGGTCGGTTTAGAAAATAGGATACATTTACATAACTTAACATCTAAAAGATAGCAACAAACATAACTGCAAGAATAAAAGAAATAAAAAGGGGAGCTAGTGTAAAATAGAGAAACCGCTATATTTTACACTGCTCCAAAATAGTAAAAGAAATATCTTGTAGTTACGGATTATTGTTTATAGTATTATCCAATATTAAGAATGGAAATGGATTATATATTTTTCATAACCAATCAAATAAAATAGAATTATTTCCTAAAATAGAAGACAATAAAGTAAAGTATGAATTGAAACAAGAAAATTATTAATCAAGAATTTGAAGCTGTAAAAATTAATGAGCCTAAGTCTGCATTTATTGCGTAGACTATTTAAATAGGCAATTATTATGATGAATGAATGGTGTAATATTAGAGAATTAAAGAAAATTCTATATCATAATAAAAGAAGGCAGACTAGAACAGACAAGAAATGACTGTAATTATATAACGGACTATGAAAGAAGAAAAAGTAACAATTACAAGTAGAATTATAACATAGGAACAGAAAAGCTTATCATGAGACTTAAAATAAATTGGTAAGCAATGGTAGAAGCTTATTAAAACAACTTATATTGAGTCAATAAGCAAATAAAATAGAAATGGTAAAAGAGGCTTGTTTTATTGAACTTAAGGATTTATATATTAAGTTAAATAAGCAAGATAATGAATGTGGCTCATACTAACAACATTCCCTATTAGATCTATAGTAATTTCACAATAATTAGAACTGAGACGAAGGCAAGGATATGCAAATTAATTTAAAATAAGTAGCTAATAGAATAAGAAAGAAAACTAAATGTAAATTAAAAGATTAGACTTAAGGTCTAATAATAAAATTGAAATGCGTTTGGAGCAACCCAAAGGATGAAACACCAAATGAAAAATTTAAAAGCGGATTTTAGCAATGGAGAAGCATGTCCAACTTAGTATTTTTAGGCTTCAAGGAAGTACGAGACTTCAACGGGATGTGAGGATACTCTATAGGCCTAACGAAGCTGTATTCTCGAAGGCAGATCTGTAGGTGTTCCACCATAAGAGTATGCCTTGACTGCATTTGCATTATAGGCCTAACGAAGCAGTCCTTTATAGGCAGTCAGATGGGCTTAGTAGGATATTTGTATGTCCCAGTACTTGCAAGTAAGTTTAAGGGTAGTCGCATGCGGATATCGACCAGCATAAAGAACAAGAGCGATTTCAGGAAAGACTAGAGTTAATCCATCAGGCCGATGATTCTTTCACTATCGAGACATTGAATGAGGGGCACCACCAATTGGATATTAGATTGTTTCAGTAGGGCACGACCACTTAACCCTTTAGAAGTCTTTTGATTAGTTAAGGGGTGGTTGCGTGGGGCCATAGCCACGATGAGAAAGAGACAGACCAACTAGAATATCCATATTGTAGGCCTAACGAAGCAGTCCATTATAAATATAGAAAATCCCCAACTGAGTTCCATATAAGGTAGACCTTGTTGGCGGAATTGGATAGTAGACAGAACAATTACGTAGTCCTCAATGTACGCACTGGGTAGTACATTGTGGATGTCTAAGCACTGGTATAGGCTAGTGCAAACGCTATTTACGTTTTTATAGTAAGTATTAGAGCGTCTTCATTGTAGGCCTTACGAAGCAGTCCTTTACAGATGTAGCTACGAAATGCTCATAGAGAAAAACGATGGAGTATCTGTATCGTAGGCCTTACGAAGCAGTTTTTATAGATATAACTACGGAGCAAGACGATGGAGCGTCTGTATTGTAGGCCTTACGATGCAGCTCTTTATAGATGTAGTTATAGAACACTCTCAAAGCAAGACGATGAAGCCCTTTTCGAGGAGAATACAGAAGGTACAATGGGTGGTACCTAGGACCAATATGGTCATTGGGCATATAGCTACATATATGTATATATTAGTTATTAGGTTTTAATCTATTATGGAGTACATAGGCATGGTTCACGAATAGAGGTGAGAATATTGTAACCAAATGAACCAATATAAGAGTAAATGGAGATAAAATGATATATGTAGAATTAAGCCTACAAGTATATAATTTATTCATTTATCAAAACTTTTGTTCTGACCCACTCCTCATAACATCCTACAGGTTAGGAAGATGGCAGAGACTTCTCAACTACGTGACACTTGCTTGGGAAATGTCATTATTTGGGTGAGTATTTTCTTACTATTATATTTTAATCAATTCCGCTATGAGATAATTAATCGAGCTCTGATATATTTATCATTTCCTATTTGCATGATACTAGATTCTTAACTTGGGTTTCAATGGGCTTGGTTTTAGCCTTTTTGCGAACAATCCGGACCCACTGGAATTTTGATTGTTACATTTGGTATCAAAGCCTAGGTTTAGATTCCTAGGTAGTGAGTGAACGTATTTGTATTTTAATATAAATACACACACACACTCTTAAAACCCTAAAGAGAAGTCCACTCTTTTGAGTAAATCAATATTTGGAGAAAGTATGGAAAATAATCTAGTGTATCAAAACTTGGAGTAAGGAAATTTCAAAAGCTATAAGACTTAGAATGGAAAAGTTTTTTGGATTCAGTAGAGAATTTTTGAAAAGGTAAAAGCAAATTAAAAAGCCACTTTTTAGTCTAGCCCAGCAATTAAACTCTTAAGAATTTGAAAAGTTTTGGGAGGTTTTCAATTTTTAAGTCTAAAAATTTACAGCTTTATAATTTTATTGGTTTATATGGAAAGTTAGAGAAAAACAACTTTAAAGAATTTTTGAATTTGAAAATAGAGAAATATACAGTTTAGAAAAATATAGTATTATTAACTTTAATTGAAAACTAGTATTTTGGGCTGTAATGATGATGTTTTACGCAACATCTGTCTTAGCCAAGTAGAAACTTATTCTTGAAATTCTTATTTAAGTACGAAGTACTAAAAATATTTTTCTAGCTGTAAATAAATTGAAGCTGTTTTGAAAAAGAAATTTTTATGGGTTAGACGATTTAAGTGGTTGGAGCAAGCTTCTGGATATTAATATAGGTTCAGTTGAAGTATAGAACATGTCAAGACACCACTTGGAGGGTGGAGAGAAGATAGGGATATTTAGCCCAAGCCATAACCGCGACTCGGAAAGCCCGGTATTAAGTAGAATTTGCTTAGGCTTCGATTAGTTAAGGGGAGGGCTACGCGGCAACTTGAAAAAAAATATAACACAGGCCGACCAAGTCGACCGAGCGATCGACCTGTAGCTAAGGCACGTCCACCTCCTTAGTGCAAACTGCATGCATATAAACGCGTGGTTTGGCCTCTCTTTGACATTTTTACTTCCTCCCTAAAGACAGCAGCTGCACCAAAAATCACCCCTTCCAACCATCTAAATTCCTCCAAAAATCCACCGTTTAACTCGCTGTTAGTGCCAAATCGAAGCATGTCGCGAGATCTGCTTGGGTCCGTACCCGTTACCACAGATCTGAGAGTTTTTCACCATGCCTCCAAGACCCTCTCTAGTTCACCTTTTTTCCCAACCTCACACCATAGGAGATAGCTTGGTGTCAGACTGATAGGCAGATATTGCAGTCTTACTCCGATACAGCCGCGTACTAGTTTCTACAAGGAAGGGCGGTGAAGTTTACTGATTTTCTGGACACATGTTTAGAGCAGCTCTTCTTGGAAACAGGGCTACGACAGATTATTAGCCATGACACGTTTGAGCAGTGAGAGTATCCTAGGTTAGTACGTCTTTTTGATGCTAACTTATGTACTAGCAACGAGGATGAGGAGTTGGCATTCCAGTCGGAGGTCAAGGGAGTTAGGACAGTTTTCATCGAGTCTTAGTTTGCTAGTATTTTAGATATTAGAGGGTACGGCTTAGAGGAGGGGCAGATTGAGATGACGGACATGGCTGTTTTACAGCAGATTCTTTTAGACCCCCAGCACCCTACTTGAGCACTGGGCATTTGACCCCGTTAGCTAGGTTAGTTATCCACATTCTGCAACATAACCTTTTCCCTAATACGGGGAGTTTTGATCAGATATACCTTATTGTGAGGCGAGAACTTACGCCATATTTGGAGGATTGCAGGTGAACTGAGCTAGGATGATTATGGCCCAATATATGACAGCAACCGGACTTCACATATCTACTATGATTTACTGTCACCTTTGGACACGGGTCTTCAGGTGGGCCAAGGTTGAGATGGAGAGAGATACTTACAGTAAGCAAGCCCACCCCATGATAGATTCATCCACTCTGAGGAGGATGCATATAGGATTAGCTCAGATTCAGGCTCCATAGGAGGAGTAGGAGCATGAGCAGCAACCATCACCACAGCCCTCACCACATTATCAGGCACCCCAGTATTTTCTTAAGCATCATCACTTTCCCTCGCCACCATTTGAAGTTGGCATAGGACATACCGAGTCACCATGGCCCGCTTGGCCATCCGAGCCACGACGTAGAGTACGTGGGCATATGGACATGGATATGGATCTCGGGGAGATAGGACCCTATCAGCCCCCTCCACCGATGAGCTACGAGGATCAATATTAGGCCATTGCTGAGAGGCAAGAGCGGCTCGCTAGGGAGCACGCAGAGATTCTATAGGGACACTAGGAGGTGATTAGGAGACAAGATGAGTTAGCTAGGTCTCAGCATGAGGTTGAGGCGAGAACTAGGCGGTAGGAGGAGAGCCTTAGCTGTTTGGATTCCTTTATTAGAGCCTTCCCGTGTCAGGGTGGAGAGGGGCATAGGCCTCCTAGCCCGAGATGATGGCTATGCTAGCCTGCGTATGTGATCTATCTAGTATCATATTATAGTAGGGTTTGTTTTCTCTTTTTAGTTATAAAATTGTACTCTTATGTATGCATTTAAAATTCTATGGTAGCATATCAATATCGATGTTTTTTCTCTTTATCTTTGTAATGTTCAAAAATAGAGAATAAGGACATAAGAACGTTATTATAAAAAGTAAGAGCAGTAATAAGAATTAAAAAAGGGAAATCAGCAAATTAAAGAGGCAACGGAAACGTCAACTAAAAATGTAAAAAGCTATTTTCTTATGCAAACTATGCTTGGGAAAATAAAAAGGGGTTTTATAGGATAGCAACCCTAGAATTCCAAGTATGGGGAAAGATGTATGGAAAAAAAAAACAGAGAAAAATGAAGCTTCTCCGTTTTCTGTCTTCTTTCTAACATAAGAACTTGAATTCGAAAAATTAATTTTTTCTGAAATTTGAGTATTAAAAGTTGTGTGTTAGGATTTGGACGAAAAATTGGTTGAACTACACCCTTATTCAATAGGAATGTGGGAAAAATTAGGTGAAAATGTTTTAAGTTTTTGAAAATTTACATTTATATAGAAATTGCAAGTATATTTAGGTTGTGTGGATCATGTTTTAAAAATAATTTTTTTTTAAAAAGCATTCATATAGGAGGTACCGCTTAGAAATTTATATACATACATACATTTTGTGTTGAAAAACACTTTTGTACAAAAGCATGGGTGGTTGCGAAATGTGTACATAAATTTCTTGTAATAAATGCGAGGATTACATAAATTTAACCCTTGTTAAATTTCGAGGACGAAATTTCCTAAGGGTGGGAGAATGTAACACCCTGCATTTTTATACAGTTAAAATTTAATGTATAACGATAAGTAATGTAAATAAATAATTTTGAAATTATCGGAATATGGCTTTGAAACTTGTACCATTGTGTCCGGGGCAATTTTTTGATCCGTTTTCATAAATAACTTGTCAAAATCTAAGCCAATATGAAGAAGTTATGAACAAAACAAAAATAGGAAACAAAACGAAAAAAATTATATATGCACGTATGGGTCGATAATAGGTCGACCCAATTGTCACACAGGTCAACCATACGGTCGACCGGTGCTTAGAGGTGGTCGACCGCCCGGTGCTTAGAGGCGGTCGATCGCCCGGTCGACCCACGTGCAACCCGGTCGAATTTTTCATCTTGGTACATGCGTGACGTTTTTACTAGTTATTACGCCATCCGAGCCATACGTTCTTCGATCCCATTGCTCCAAATGACCCTGTGACATAGTGGCTCCAGATTCAATCCAAGAATCCGACGGTCTGAGATCCCCAAGCTCCAATATAAATAGGACCCTAGGCCTATCTATCTTCTCATAAATAGATTTTCTCCCATAGGTTCATTGCCCAAGGCTGAACCCTAAATAGAAAATATTTCTTTAGGTACTTGGCCCAAGGCTGAACCCTAAAAAGAAAATAATTTCTAGAGAGAAGATCTTCTAAATTAAAATATTATACACCTTGGAGGAAGGGGATCCAGAAGGACTTTGGAGCCAAGTAGAGCACAAGCGAAGCTAAGGATGGTAGGTGAGTGCATTTATGTATATATTTTTTAAGTTTAAGATATATTATCGTTAGATTCCCCTTTAGAAAATTTTATTCAATATTTAATCATATTAATCAAATTAAGCTAAACTATAAGAAAACTTGTAGTTTATTTATAGTATTAGTATTTATACTATTTTTTAGGCTTTATTTACATCTTTTTCTACGTTTTGGATTTTTATGCAAGCGTCAGTTTTCTTTTGTCCTCTCCTTTTTCTTCGCATATGGATTAGAACAGATTAAACCCGAATATGGATTAAATAATTAAGTATACTGAAATGGAGGAAATTAGATGTAAAAAAATAAGAGTTTGAGGAATAGAATCATTGTAATAAATTGCATTAAAATGGGAAAAGGTCATTTGGGAGTAATTATTAGTTTAGTTGGTCCGTTTAGAAGATAGGATGCATTTCCATAACTTAACCCCAAAAGATAGCGATAAACGTAACTGTAAGAATAAAAGAAATAAAAAAGGGAGCTAATGTAAAATAGAGAAACCGCGATATTTTACATCACTCCAAAATAGTAAAAGAAATATCTTGCAGTTACGGATTATTATTTATACTATTATCCAATATTAAGATATGGAAATGGATATATAGTTTTCATAACCAACCAAACCAAATAAAATTTCTTCCTAAAATAGAAGACAATAAATTAAAGTATGAATTGAAACAAGAATACTACTGATCAAGAATTGAAGCTGTAAAAATTAATGAGCCTAAGTCCGCATTTACTGTGCAGGCTATTTAAATAGGCGATTATTTTGATAAGTGAATTGTTTAATATTAGAGAATTAAAGAAAATTCTATATCATAACAAAAGAAGGCAGACTAGAACAGAGAAGAAATGCTTGTAATTATATAACGGACTGTAAAAGAAGAAAAAGTAACGATTACAAGTAGAATTATGACATAGGAACGGAAAAGCTTATCATGAGACTTAAAATAAATTGGTAAGGGATGGTAGAAGCTTATCAAAACAACTTAAACTAAGTCAATAAGAAAATAAAACAAAAATGGTAAAAGCGGCCTATTTTATTGAACTTAAGGATTTATATATTGAGTTAAATAAGCAAGATAATGAATGTGGCTCATACTAACAGCATTCCCTATTAGATCTATGGTAATCTCATAATAATTAGAAGTGAGACGAGGGTAAGAATATGCTAATTAAATTAAAATAAGTAGCCAATAGAATAAGAAAGCAAACTAAATGCAAATTAAAAGATTAGACTCAGGGTCTAATAAAAGAATAGAAATGTGTTTGGAGCAGCCCAATGGTTGAAGCGCCTAACGAACATTTCATCACGGATTTCAGCAATGGAGAAGCACGTTCAACTTAGTATTTTTAGGCTTTAAGGAAGTACAAGACTTCAACGGGACGTGAGGATACTCTAGGATGGCCCTCTAGGTAGGCCTAAAAAAGCTGGATCCTCGGAGGTAGGTCTATAGGTGTTCCATCAAGGGAGTATGCCTTGACTGCATTTGCATTGTAGGCCTAACAAAGCTATCCTTTGTAGGCAGTCAGAAGGGCTTGGTGTTCGAAGTAGGATATTCGTATATCCTAGTACTTGCAAGTAAGTTTAAGGATAGTCGCATGCAGTTATCGGCCAACATCAAGACCAAGAGCGATTTCGGGAAAGACTAGAATTAAACCATTGGGCCAATGATTCTTTCACTATCGAGACATTGGATAAGAGGCACTGCAAATTAGATGTTAGATTTTTTGCAGTAGGGCATGGCCACTTAACTCTTTAGAAGTCTTTCAATTAGTTGTGGGGTGGTTGTATGGGGTCATAGCCACGATGAGAAAGAAACAAATCAATTACAATATCTCTATTGTAGGCCTATCGAAGCAATCCTTTACACATATAAAAAATCTCTGACTGAGTTCAGTACAAGGTAGACTTTGTTGGCGGGATTTAGATAGTAGACAGAACGATTACGTAGTCCTCGATGTACGCACTAGGCGGTACATTATGGACGTCCAAGCACTGGTATAGACTAGTGCGGACGTGATCTATGTTTTCATAATAAGTAGTGTAGCGTCTATATTGTAGGCCTCACAAAGCACTCCTTTACAGATGTTGCTATGAAATGCTCGCGGAGCAAAATGAGGGAGTGTCTGTATTGTAGGCCTTATGAAGCAGTACTTTACAGATATAACTACGGAGCAAGAAAATGGAGTGTCTGTATTATAGGCCTTACGAAGCAGTCCTTTATAGATGTTGCTACGGAACACTCTCGAAGCAAGACGATGAAGCCCTTTCGAGGAGGACACGGAAGGTACCATGGGTGGTACCTAGGACCAATATGGTCATTGGGCATATAGCTACATATGTTTATATATATTAGTTATCAGGTTTTAATCCACTATGGAGTAGATGGGCACGGTTCACGAATAGAGGTGAGAATATTGTAACCTAATGAACCTAATATAGGAGTAAATGAAGATAAAATGATATATGTAGAATTAAACCTAAAAGTATATAATTTATCCATTCACCAGAACTTTTGTTCTGACCCCCACCTTATAACATCCTACAGGTTAGGTAGATGGCAGAGAATTCTCAGCTATGTGACACTTGCTTAGAAAGTGTCGTTATTTGAGCGAGCACTTACTTACTATTATATTTTAATCAATTATGCTATGAGATAATTAATGGAGCACTGATATATTTATCTTGGCCTATTTGCAGGATACCGAATTCCCAACTCGGATTTCAGTGAGCTTGGATTTTAGCATTTTTATGAAAAATTCGGACCCACTAGAGTTCTGGTTGTTACATTAAGTGATATCGACTTACGGAATAATGTGTTTCTCATGAAATAACCTCATTATTCAAGTGTCAGACACACTAGAAATCACGATATACGTACAATTACGTATGTATTTATTCTTTAAGTTTATTTGGGTTTCTTTAATGTTCCACCTTTAGTTTATACTTTCATATCATATAATTTTTATTATTGTATAATTTTATATTTCATATTACTTATATGATTTTATACATAACGTTTTATTTAATTAAATCTTATTTAATTAATTTAAATTAGTTAACTTTTTAATTAATTTATATAAGTATTCCAATACAACATTTATATTGGACATATCTATTATAACCTTTATGGCGTATACAAAAACCTTTATAATATAACATATATCTTATGTATGCATATTTTTATTTAATTAATTAACATTTAATTAATTTATTTAAGAGAATTTTAATTAAATTATATTAATTTCAAAATTTATCTTACATGCATACATGTATACTTATCTTATCTCAATCACTTTGAAATAACATAACATATATAAACATATATAATACATACATGTATTAATTCGTAAACTCGTTTAATTAATTTATTTTATAAATCTTACTAATAAATTTTTTAAATTTTGAAATTAATATTTAAATGGTTTCAAACATTTTGAAGTTTTCACTACCTTTTCAAACATTTTAAAAATTTATGTTGTATTATAACTTTTTATAATGAACATGTTTTTGTTTTAAATTTAACTTTTAAAGTTAAAATCATGTCTTAATTTTCAAAACTATTTCGTAAATTTGCCCAAGGCTCGATTCAAATTGGGCCTTTTCTATTAGGGGTAACTTTTGGGCTCACGTCACCCGTTTAGGCCAGACAGGTAACTAGGTAGGATAGAGTACGTGATTATCCAATTCGAATCATAGACATCACCTTTCAAGACACTGTACTAAGTGCACAAGGTTCACCAATTAACCCTATCATAACTAATTTAGACCATGCAGGCTATTGGACTTCGATACGATTGAAGGAATTGGCCCAACTTCTAACAGAAGAAATGGATGAATTTCAAAAAATTTACCATTTTTGATTATTAATGGGCCTACGAAGTCTAAATATGTTTAGATCTTATCTAAATTCTTTTAAATAAAATCAATATTTTATTTAATACATATTTCTTTATTAATTTTCATTCTAAAATAATCAAGAATGGGATATAATAATAAGGTTTGAATATATGAAATTTATTCATTCCTTAATTATGTGATAGAATAGTTAAACATAAGGCAAGTATGATCAATTGATAACATGATGTATATGAATAAATAAGAATAAGTTTAAAGGCAATCACATAAGGGACAAAAGGGAAAGAAATAAAAGATGAATAATATAATTGATTCATCTTTCACTTTTTGACAAACTTGATTTATGTAGTGTTCAAGTAGCAATCAATGAATCATTATGACATAAGAACAGGATAGCCAACAATAATTCATATGCATATATTACTAGCTCATTTAAAATCGTTTGATATTAATAAAGCTTTTAAATTATACAATATTAAATATAACCATTAAGTTTTATATGTACATATACATATAGATGTAACTATTTTTATGTAAAGATTAACCCAAAACTTCTTAATTAATTCAAAACATACCATATTTCATTTAAATTTTCTAATGTATTTATGAACTACTTTAAACTTAACTTAGTTAACAAAATATATATGTATACAATTAAATCAAGAGATTCAACCTATATGAAAAATATTTATTTTATTAAACAAAAATGAAACATACTAAATTGAGAAATATAATAACAATCCTTTGAATATTTAAAGAAAGATATCGGTTATGTCAAATACAATAACAAGTTTACAAATTTATTGTAACCAATTTATTATTAAAGCATCCTTTAATTATGCGTGTGTTTCAATTATAATAAGATGTAGATAATATATATTTTTTCACTATTATTATACAACAAAAGGTTATATATACTGAGTTAAGCAATGTGTTAAAATCCTTTGAATACTTAAAGATGGATAATTATGATGTTAAATAGGGTAACAAATTTAGATATTTGCTGTAATCAATTTATTATCAAAACATCATTTAATCGTATGTAAGTTTCTGTTATAGCACAAATGCAAACAATTCATATAAACTTTCAGATCAAAAGAATTACACTTTGGTTTGAATAGTTAAACAAAAATAAAAATATTGTCTATCATATACAAGCTTCAGTTTTGATTTATCCAAATAAATAAAAAGCCAATCAATTCATATAATAAACAATTCAAATTGCATAAAACATTTTCATATCAAATGAGACAATATTATACACATATATACTATGATATTCAACTTTATTCATCAAAACTTTATATCAAAATATTAGAATAAGAAGACCGTACCTTAGTTCCAAAGTCTTGAAGTACACCTTAAGAGATTGAATCTTTTCTTTAGATGTAGCCAATTAATCATATCTCGAATGATGAATCAAACCTTCTAGATTTAGGAATTAGCCTCCAGATGTTACAAGAATCAAGGGGCAAGAACCACCTTGAATTTATTTGTAACAACGAGGGGTTTTGCACCGGTTAATTATCGTCATTAGACGATTAATTCTGCTGGCTAATTGCTGTTGGGAGTTTTGTATCGGGTTGAAATTCTTTTCAAAAATTTGTTAAATGTTGTGTGGGCTTTTAATAAAATTTTGGCCCGCGTTTTATTAATGGTGCTGGGTTGTATTAAGTAAATACCGGTTACCGTTCCTCCCTTGATTCATTTTCGCAAGCCCTAAAATAAACAAACGAAAATGGCTACGCTCGTTCTTTCTTTAGAAATTAGGGTTTTCAGTAATTTGATGATGCCGATTACAAATGCTCGATTCAACTTGATATCCTTGCTTGTTAGTTGATCGTCTCTTGAGATGCTTGCGGCTTCTTGATTGAGTTCGTCTTTGCTTCGAAATGAGGTGTGTGATTTTCACTCACATCTAATCTAGTCTACAATTATTTGAATTTGTCAATTGGTTTATTTCGGCAGTTTGATTTTGTTCGATGTCGATGATTTTTTGACTTGGTCATATTTCTTGTTGTCTTCGGCTATCACTTGATTTTACGATGTTGAATTTGTTTGACTTTCGACCTTGTTCGATTTCACTTACTATTTCATGACTCCAGCCATTTTGTCTTGACTGTTATAACACTTTGTTGATGATGCTCGGCTGTTGAACTTGGTGGTCTTACTGTCGGATTAGTCGATTCTAATTTTAGATGCACTCTAATATGCATATACACTTGATTTGCAGTTGAACTATAGTTCTATCCATTTCAATGTTGCTGGCCTTTGCATTTTGTTTGTGGTTTGGTGCTTTCTTGGATTGTGCAGTCTTGAGTCGTTTGTGAGCAGGTTGACTGTAGTTGGACTGTGCATTACACTTGAGTCTTGTTTTACTTCAGTTGAGTAAGTTCACCATATGTTACTTGTGTGTGCATTGATGAGGCTGTTGCACATGTTGCTGTGTAGCCACATCTTTGGTGCACTTTGTTTGTACTTCACTATAGTTCACTTGAAGTTGTAGCATTTGTGCATTGTTCATGTCATTAACTTGTGCTCTCTAGTTGAGTTCTGCACTTGTATTTTCCAGTTTCATAGTACATTTCCAATAAGCATTGTCAATTCACCTTTATGGGCTTTGAAGAATTGTCACATAGGCAAGCATACCTTAATTCAAGAAAGCATTGTTGCTTTCATTTTTCCCGATTAGTATTATTGCATAATTGGTGGCTGCCAACTTTGTTAACTTTTAACTTGTATTACATGCGAACGCTGCCACTGCACTTGTGGTTTCAAACCTGCATATACATGTGCCATTTCTTTGCTTACATCTGCACATCCCTGTCATACTTGTTGATGTCTTGGTATTACTGTTAGCTTTGGTTTGGTCTTGCAGTTGTGTTGTGTCATGATAGCAATGACTTGACCTTTGCAGTTTCGACTTGCTGTTAATATTTGGAGTTGTAATGACATTATATGCTGTAGTGGCGAGGCAGTGCACGTGAGCGTGTACTGCCGCCAAAATAGTATTGATTTTAATTGATATTTCAATTGCTTGAATTATTTAGTGTGTTCAATTCAATATTTTGAAATTGTATTTTGATTTGAGTTGATTTGATTATTTTGTTGCTATCTAATTATCTATTGGATAATCAGATTATGTGTTCTAATTATTTATTTAATAATTAGATTTTGTTGTTAATTGTTGTTTAGGCAATTCTGTGGTTTACAAATTATCTTGATTGATAAGCCTTTTATTTATCTTTGTTGATGATTTGGCTTTGTTGATTTGCTGTTTAATGCTGTTACGTGTTATAATCACCGTTATCCGATTTTCTTATTAAAGGATGGGATAGGTGAGATTTATTGTGACTGTTGTCTATTTGATTATTTAATTATTACTGCTTTCGTGCATTAATAATTGAGTTTGAATTAGACTGACCCGCGTATTATTTTCTTTTGAATTAATACTCGGGTCAGATCGAGTTATTATAGGCTGTTGATGTCTTGCTTTGGGTTGCTGCTTGAGCTATGAAGTCTCTTCACATCTTTTGGAGTAGTTGGTGTTATTTTGTAGGATGATATGTATTCATGTATATTATTTACAATAATGTACTTGTATATGTAACTTCCAGTGTCGACAGTTGTAGTTGTATCACATGTATTGTATCACATGTATTATAACTGACTTCAGTTATATATATATATATATATGAGATTTTATATTATCTGTGTTCTGTGTTTAGCTTATCTGTGTTATTATTATATATGTGTCCTGAACTATTATGAACCATCGTAGTTCGTTTTATACTGGAATTGGATATGTCGATGGGAGTAAATAAACAAAGAGATGAAAGAAAAATAAATATATATACCACTCCTATCGAGGTAACCAATACTAGTGTAAGGCCTAACTATGGATGATCTCTCTTATCCAGCCTTATTCTTCGTAATAACAGACAGTATTTCCTTTTAATACTCTTTGTTATTGTGAGCATAGAGGTGGGGCGTCACATTATTTATTTTTTTGAAGTCCTTTTATGAAATTTTTATTTTCATGGAGGCCATTAATGTAACAACCCAAAGTTTTTTTCATTTGATTTTAAATGTTTAATTAATTTTAAATATTTAAATAATTGGATTTTGAAATTTAATAACTTATAATTCGAATATAGGGAATGTTTAGATATCTTAGTTGTAAATTGAATGGTACTTAAATGGATTTAATAATTTTATTTAACACCTTTTAATTAATACGTAATATTGGTGAATTCAAAGTGGATAATTTACTTGCGAAATAGATTGGATAAATATCGATAACTGGATCGGAAAAAATAAAACAATATTTAAAAATGTGAAATTGTCATTCCGGGGCATAGTCTAGGATCTCGATGAAACTAGTTTTATTACATCCGTAATAATGAATTACTGTATACCATCGAATTTCATGGCAATCATATGAATCATTTGGTCTTGCGAGATCGAAACACAAAGAAATTAACTTTCAAAATTTAATATAATAATTGGATTTGAAAAGCTAACTTCTGTATACGATTGAATTCGGCTCGGGATTAGTTTCATTGCACTTGGAATAGAGGTATAACATATAGAAACCAGGAAGCACATCTCGTTTGGAGTTCGACATTTTTGGGAATGTTTTGTTGAATATTTTAAAACACCACCCACCATACCCCTTCACACTACTTAAACATTTGCTACTAAACAAGAAATGGGTTTCCTCTTGAAAATCAAAATTCAATATTAAAACAAAAATATATACACCCTTAAAAATCATGAAACAATGACCATCGATTTTGTTTGGATCTTGGCTCTGATGCTATAGCCTTGAATTGGAGAATGACGTTGTTTTAGGAGGCTCGACCAAAGGGCAGTAAACTAAGGTTGGCATTTTGCAACATATGGTCGTCGATTGGCGAATGGAGCTTGGATTTGGACTCGTGGAGGAGTTTAGTGCCTAGATCTAAAATTTTGGGGAACGATGATTGAATGAGTTGAGTGACCTGACGGGATCGATGAAGGTTTGGAGCAGATCGCATTTTATTCAAGGCATGGGGGCGTTGATCCAAGGTGTCAATAAGGTCGTATTCAGCAAGAGAAGTTCATCAGCGAAGGCGTATTCGAGTTTAGCAGAGCAAAGCTCCATATCACCTCGTGACCATGCACGTTTAGGATGGGTGGCTCAATGTCATTGTGCATGTTTTTTTGCACTGGGGAAGAAGAGTTGAGGGTATTGTTGTAAATAAAGATAAAGTTGTTATTTATTAATTTAAGTTAATTCGATAACTTATAAAATGTGTATCTCTCTCATATGAGTCCAGATTCAAACGCCGTTTTTTGCATTGGATACGTGTCGTCAAGACCTACGCAATGGACTTGGTTTGGTTGGATTTGGAGCTTGTTGGAGATTATGCAAAAATCAATCGGCCGTTCAGTTTTACTCCAAAATCGGAACGTTTTGGTGAAAACGAAAATCAATGTGAGTTTAACTCACATTCAGTTTTATTATATCATATCTATGATGTTATAATGGTTATTGATTACTTGGATGTTAGTTAAATTGTTTACTTGCTTGTTTGGTTGAATTTGCATTTGGAAAATGAATGACATATTAATTTGATCGTTATAAACCCTTATGGTTTTCTATATATTATCCATAACAATTGTTTGTAGGGAAATCCATAGAGAGATCCAGAAGGGTTTCTCGACAATAAATTTATGTATATTCGTATGCTACTATATAGATAGTTAATTGAAATAAATCTTGAAATTCCATTTTATTTGTTAAGTGTCCTTAAAATTCATTAGTCATTTTTTGATTAATGATAATTTAAAATAATTAATCATTTTAACTAATGATTTTGAAATTAATTAACCAATTTAATAAATGATGTTTAAAAAGATTGGTTCATCTTTGATTTAAATGAGATATGATATAATTAATCATTTTAACTAATGGTTTCTTGAGTTTAAGTAATTATTTTAATTAATGATTATTGAAATTAATAATAATTTTAATTAATGGCAATTAAAAGTAGTCAATCATTTTAAATAATGATATTTGAGTTTAATTAATCATTTAATTAAGGATTGTTTTAACTAATATTTGGAACTTAGTTAAATCATTTTAATTAATGGTGTTATATACTTAAATAAATCACTTTAACAAATGATGTTTTAATCAATCGTCCTAACTAATGAGGTTTGAATTTAATTAGTCCAACTAATTTATGATTATTCGAACTTAATTAATTGTTTTAATTAATGGTATTTAAAATTTACTTACCATTTTAATTAATGATGTTTGAAGGGAATTATTCTTCTTAACTAATGATTATTTTAATTGAATAAATCTTTTTTATCAATGATATTTAAAGTTAATTATCTGATTTAATAAAAAGTGAATTAAGTAAATACTAATATAATAAAAGTGTTTTAAAGTAATAAAGGTTTAAAAGTAATTTAATGATACTACAAAACAGTTTAGAAATAATTATCTACTTTATTAAAGATAATGGATTTGTGTACTTAATAAGGATTATAAATATGATTATTTATCTTTTGGGATAACTAATATTGTTTTTTAAATTCGTAAACATATCTAAATTACATTGTTATCTTTTGAGGTAATAAATATTGTTGTAAATGTATAAATAATGGTTTATAAATGACAAAATTCTTTAAAATGAATTATTTATAAACTAAGCTAAGCGTAAATTGTTTTTGGGTTTATAATAAACAATGTTTTAACGACATTTTTATTGGTTCTTGTTCTAATAAACTTAGTATTATGAGTTTTGTCTTATAGAACATTTTGAAGGAGTATTTTAAAAAGGTTTTACCAATATTGAAATATGGAAATCAAGCACAAGTTCAAATTTTAAAAGTTAAAGTTTGATTTCGGTTATGGAAAATAGTTTCGTAATTGCTTATATAGAAAGGATCTAGTCATATTTTCAACGCTAAATGTTGGAGAATAGACTCGTGTCGATCTCGAAGGTTAAAAATGTTGTTAAGGTGATGCTTAGAGGTAACACTGCTCTAACTTGTCGGGCTTTGTTTTTAACTGAGAGATAGCACTTGTCTGGAATCAATGAGTTATGGTAAATATATGATATTTAATTTCCATATACGATCATTTTAATTATCCCCGATGGTTGATTTATTAATTATTTGATTCAGCTTTATCCATGATGTATTGTCACCTTAAAAACGATTTGGTGCTCTTTAAGCATTGATATCCTTTATCAAAAATGACTTAAACAAAAGCGTGGAAAATGGGGTTCACCCTCCAACTCATTGTTGTTCTTCGTCATTCTAAGATGATTTATCCTCGTTTTGAGCATTGGTATCCAACTGAAAAAACTAAAACCAAAGCGCGAGTGGGAGGCAAGCCATATGGGTCGCACCCATCAGGGTATGTTCACATTATCTAGAGAGGTGTCGGAATGCATGCATTGACGTGAAATATTTAGATACTCGTGTGAAGCATGGTCAAGCTTGGAAGTTCCCGAGAGTGACGCGTGTGCTCTCAAGTATATTTTATCTAGTGGTATACTTCTGTTGAAGGGGGAGCACCCTCTTAGTTATGTTGGATAAATCCATTCTCCTTATTTGATTCGAACCTTTGAATTGTTTTTCTATAATTATAAGGGAAGAGTCAACCACTCTTCACAATGTTTGATTCTAGGTTTAGTCCATTCTTGCAAGTTTGGACTGTTACCTTGTTTTATCCATTCTACCTAGTTTGAATTTTGTTCAGACTATTTTCGTTCTTTCAAGTCTAGTTTTTAATATTATTTATTCCCATTCTTATTTGGATTTGTTTCCTAATATTTATTTCTCCTCTTGCCCATATAGATGTTATTCCTGTGAGGTAAAAACCTCTTCTGCGTTAGCGGCATGGTCTCATGGAACTTTAATAAGTTCCCCGTTATCTGAGTTATCTTACGCTATTATTTTCAGACTGATTCGAGTGTTATTTTATTATAATGCTTGGGCCAGAGTAAGTATTTTCCCAGGTTGGCTTTAGTGTTATGGCGATCTTAAAGGGGAGCAGAAAATTAAGCTATCATAGCATTTTATTTTCCATTGTATTACATAGTACCCATATCAGCATTTGTAAGATCAAGAATTTATAATTGTCCAGCTGATAAGGTGTTGAATATGCGATTATATGATTTTTGTTTGATGATAATATATATATATATATATATATATATATATATTCGTGTAAATGTATTATTTTATTTTTCATAGATTAAATAAATATTTACTGAATAAAAATAAATAATACAGAATTTGAATTCAAACAGAATTTTTATTCAAACAAATATTTATTACAATTTTGAATAGTACAAATTCAAGCTCTCACTATACATATACAACTTTGATTACAATAGAAATTCAATTACATCACAATTTCACTTTTACATCAGACCTCACTACATATCACTCATACACTCAACTCGTATTTTATCTTCAACTTCACTCTAAATCAAATCCAGCATCTGAGCAATCTACAAATATAAATATTGACGCAGTAAAATTGAAAAGGGAATATTTTTGCAGTATAAAATAAAATGTGATTTTGAAAATAATATTTGCCTCAGTTATTTGGGTTGTTCGTCATCATTTAATTTTGAATCCACCGTACACGAAAAGCTTGTGACATACACAGTGTATCATTGTATATGCCACAAGGCCGTGCACACCTAAATATACACTTGATTGATTTACAGGGACAAGTGAGCACAGGTCAAAACGAAATTATTGGATTCAACTCAAGTGCATAAAATAATGTCACAACTTTCAGCACAAGGTCAAATCCGAGCTACAAGCTGGATTCAACTAAAGTGATACAAGTTCGAACAATTCTCAATGCACAGCAATGCAATGCCACCAACATAACAACAAACAAATGCCACCAAAAACCAAACAAGAGTCAAACTACAAATGTCACAAAGACTCGAGGATATCAAATACACAGTGCAAAATATGAATCAAGCACATACATACACCTGTGCCGACACACCTATATACACACATAACTGTATGTATGCATACAAGTAGAAATCAACTACTAAATCCAGAAATGATGACTGGAAACACAGGACACAATACAAACAAGATGGTGCAGTAGCAACTATCCAATGGAGACTCAAAGAAACTCGAGCTAGAACAATGAACCAGATTCACAAATATCAAGAACCAAACAGCACAAAACAGTGACACAGCAACCATGACTCAAAGCATATACAAGACTGCACATTCAGGTCTGGACACACATGAATACATCTCACATGCAAATACAGACTCAATTGTTCAATAATACATGCTCGAAGCAAAAATCCAAACCAAGCTCAAGTCATATAAGCAAAACTCAAACCAGAGACAACTGACATCAACTAAGTTCAAATGAACATAGACAGCAGCTCCAATGAGCAACTGCACAAGAACTTGAAAGTAATATCAAAGGAAATGTCAATAGAGCTACAGAACAGACCAGAGATATCAAGAAACCAAGTGCACGAAGACTGCATCAAGCATACAATTCAGATGCAATCATATATATATATATATATGCAGCAGACTCGAGTATACATGATGAAGCAACCAAGTTAAGTGGTCGAAATCAACAAATGACAGTGATTCAACCTTACAACAAAGAACAAGACACAGTGCAGAAGCACATGGCACCAAATCATGTTAAACAAGTAACAAAGAACTGGACAAGTTATCATGAATGAACAAAAACAAAAATGAAACAAAGATATGCTACAGGATGGTCAGCCACCAAAGTACAGGGCAACTACAAACTGCAGATACAAAGTCAAATGAAAATGAAATCGTGGTGGCCAAGAAAATTGACCGAGTTATAAATCAAAACTGTGAGTGTCAAGTAACAATTTATACGAAATTGAAAAAGTCGGTGAAATCATCAACATCCAAACGAAATCGAATGGTCGAAGCTAAATGTTGAAAAAATCAAACGCGCGGAAATAATGGAGATCGAACTCCTATATAAACTACAATCATCATCGGCAATAACCATCGAGTTCAATCAAGCATAACAGAAAAGCAAAAAGGAATAAATTACATACCGAAGCCATCTCGAACTCGATCAAATTCGAAGCAGTCGAAGCAAATCACAAAAACCACCGATTAACAGAAAAGGGACGCCAAAGCATCTATTCAATCCATCAATTAGGACCGGCTTCTTCGAATTATACGATAACCCTAATTTGGAACAAAGGGAACGAAGCCCTAATTTAGAAAGAAAGAACAAAGCCACCACTAACAAAAAAGGAACGGGCTAAATAATATAAAAGGGGCCAGCTTTTTTATTTTAAGTTTATAAGGGCTTTTTAATTTTTAATTAGGGTTGTTTTATTTTTAATTGTTTTAAATTTGTATTTCTCTTTTTAAACTTGTATAATTCTAGTCGTGTGACTAGGGGACAAACTACGTGGCGTAGTTTGAGAATTTGCAACTCAGTGGCTGAGTTGTGGCAGGGTTTTGAGCGTAGAGTTTGGTTAGTCAGTAGCGGATGTCGCGAGTTTATGTGTGTAAGCGTGTGACTACTTAATTTCTAGTAGAAACCTTGGGGGCAGCACGTAGGCAGGGTTTTGCCGAAGCTGGGTAAATTCTGTGTCGTTCTATTTCTGCATTTTATTATTCTGCTATATTTCTATGCTGCTATTATTCTGTGATATGTGTTGAAATTATTTTTTAAGATTCTGCAATAATTTTTATAATTAATATCATCACCCTATTCACCACTCTCTAGGGTGAAATCGATCCTACAAGTGGTATCGGAGATAGGAAAAAAAGCCATTTTTGTTTTTAAAAATTTGATTTTTTCAAAAACCAATTTTTTTTTAAAATTTTCAATTTTAAAATGGCTACTTTTGTTGAGGGTCGTTCCAATATTATTCCTTCTATTTTCGATGGAACAGATTTTTTGAATTGGAAATTGAAAATGGAATTTTATTTAAAATCTGTTAATATTAAATGTTGGAATATTATTGAAAATGGATGTGATATAAATGACGAGAAAATTATCTCGATTAATGCTCTTGCTATGCATATATTATATTCTCATATTAATCAAGATAATTTTAATTTCATCTCTCATTGTGAAAATACACAGGAAATCTGGAATACTTTCGATGCAATATATGATGCAAAAGTCAATAGCAATGAGAAATCCACCACAACCGACTCAGTTAAAGAAATGTGCTTGACAGGATTTGTAAAAAGCAGTTATGATGAGGATGATGATTGTAACGACCCTAGATTTTAATTAATAATTTATCGAATTTTTGAATTAAAATTTGTAAAATTGATTATAAAGGGCAGCGAGTTTCCCCGATTCAAATAGAAATTATATTAAGTCGTATGAATTTGAAAATTTGTATATATGTGAATATATATGTATATATTGGATTTTAAATAAATTCTTAAATAAATGGTTTTTAAAATAAATAAGAATTTATAAATGATGATAATTTGAGTTATATAAAATATATGTGTACAAAGAGAAATATAAAACAATAATTTTTAAAGTAAAATTTATGATAATTATTTAAACTAAAAATAGAAGTAAATTTAAAATGCAAGAATAAAGCAAATACATCTAAGTAAGCAAAATAAAAGTATATATTTTTACAAGTAAGATATATAAACAAAGTAAAATAAACATAAACAAAACGAAGTAAATACAAGCAAATATAAAAGTTTTAGTATGCAAAGAAAAATAAAATAAAATAAGATCAAATGAAAGTATTCAAACAAAAGAAATAACATACAAAGAAGAAACCACATATTTATAAAATTATGTAAAATATAAAACAAAAGAAAGAAATAAAATAAAATATACGTTGTAGATTTAATACGTATGTTAGAAATATGATTAGAAGATAAATTATAAAACAAAAACAATAAGTATAAAACTAAACTAAAAAGAATAAATATACAAGACAATATGAATATATATGAAATGGTACAAACCAAATAGTGCAGCCCCCAACAACACTAAACAAAGAAAAAAATACAACATATTAGTACAACATCACTGCATAATACAAATATGCATCAGCCACCCTAGAAAAGAAAGAACAAAGCTAGCTAAATAAACAAAGGCATAAATAAGAAACAAAACAAAATAAAATTAACAGCATATGTGCTGTAAGTGAAACAAGAAAAATAAAACTGGATTTGATCACAAAAGAAAAGAAAACTTTGAATGTAAGACTTGGTACTTGCAAAAGAAATCAAACAGCATATCTATATAAGTGTATGCATAATGTACTTGTAAGAATTAAAATAAGATGGCTGTTACATTGAAGCATGAAGCATTTAATGCTTTCAAACCAGCCCATACCTATTGTAGAAAACTGTTTCCATATATTTATATACATCCATATTAGCTGATATTTGTTCAAAAACAAAACTTAAGCAAGTCAGTAAAAAGAAATTCAAAACTGAGAAGAAAAGCAAAAAAGAAAAATGAGTAAGCTTTCTTTCTACAAAATCTAAAACAACACTTCAAGTTTAAACAATACAAACTCAAGAACAAGCCAGAGATCAAAAGAAAAGGAGGTTTCAACTTGAAGATTCAACAGTCTGTTTCAAGTGGAGAAGCTCTGTCTTCTTCTTCCTCTGGAAATACAGTGAGTAACCTTACACTTTTAAAAATCTTTGAGTAGACTCTTGTTTATGTAGTGGTCTGGAAAGTATGTGCTTCCTATATATATAAATGTTTGGCAACCTCTCTGTATATTGATATATGAATGTGTGTATATGTGTATTTGCATTCCCTGTAACATTCTGTTGCCAAAATTTCAAGCTAAAGACTTATTTGAAAATCAATATCTCTTGATCCAATCTATATTTGGATTTAAGTATTAAATGAAACATGTTAGTTAAACCATAGAGTTTAATTTAAAAACTTGTTTAAGTTAAAAACAAAGTAGTATCGTTCTGGAAATATAACATCACAGTATGAACTTAATATAAGTCAAAAATTCAAACATCTTGATTTTTAAATTCAGGGATGTAAATTGACTCCTCAACAAAAAAATATGAATTTTAAAACTAAAATGGTGTGTTTTAGTTGAGTAGGAAGGGAGCAGTTCATTGTTGAACTGAAAACGTAAATATGTGTAAATTTGGTGATCTCTGGGGTTGGTGAGGTTGGAGTTTCTTCTGGAGGAAGAGAAGTGAACGGTGAGGCCAGGAAAATTGGCAGGAAGTTGATCAGTAGCCGAAGGTGACAATGGTGGCTAGTTTTATTTTCTAAACCTAGTTTTAGCTGAGTGGAGTTTTTTGGTCTGTTCGAACGCCACAAGGCGTCGAGTTCAACGTGGGTTTGGGAATGCGTAGAGGGATGGTAGGCGAAGTCGTGGCCGGTGGTGATGATTCTCTGGTGGTCGGAGGAGCGAGGGCGCGCTGTTGACAGGTATGGGAGGAGATGGGTTTGAGCGTTTCCAGGTTTTAAGTTTTGGGTCGAATTCGTTTTTCGAAGAACAACGATGTTCACGTGGATGGTAATCGAATGTAGGGGTGGTATGCGATTTGCTGGCGATGAGGGAGTTCATCGGAGTTGCCCCGATGGTGGTGCACGTGCACAGTGTCACGGTGTATTGTTTGGGTTTAACTGTTGGGTTGTTGGGAGAAGAAGGACCCTGAGTAAAACCTGAGAAAATGGTTGATAGGCTCGTGTTGTCTCCGGGTTCGCTGATGCTTTGAATTGGTATTTAAATTTAAGCTTGACTTGCTGTAGAAATAAAAGAAAAAAAAAACAAGAAGAAGAAGAAGGAGGTTGCGTAAATAACAGGGGAAGACTCGAAGCATTCGAGTGACAATCTCGGGGAAACGTAGGGCTGGCTCGAGTTTGAGCTCGGGTAGTTTTTAGTTGTATCCGGGTCAATTTTTAACACTTAAACAAAAAAAAATTTGAAATTTATAAAGCTCGGGTAAGTTTGGGGAAAAACTCGAAGTTGTCTTCGGGTAGAACGGGGTTTGACTCGAAGCAGGGCCCGGGTGGTATAAAAACAGTTTTCAAAATTTTTAAACAAAATTCAAGTTTTAAACATTTTAACTCATTCTTTTAAATAATTGTTTTATTTAAGTATGGGATTGGTTTAAGGTTTAAAAAGTAAATTATTTCAATTTAATTAAGTTTTACTTTAAGATTTAAATTAAAGGATTAATTAATTAAAGATTTAATTTATGTGATTGAATAAATTAATGTGATTAATTAAAGATTTATTATTTAACAATTTAAAGGTTAATTAAGTACTGATTACAGATTAATTAATTTGTTAAGAGTTAATTTATTAATAATGAATAATTAAAGGATAACTACTTAAGCATATAATTACTTAGTGTAATTACATTAAAGGATAATTATTCAATAATTAAAGATCGATTGATTATTAATTAAGATTGATGAATTTATATTCAAAAAGTAATTCATTTAAAGGATAATTAATTAATGAGATTAATGTATTAAGATAAGTAAATTGAGGATAATTTAATAAATTTAAAGGTTAATTAATAAATGAAGGTGATTAAGGAATAATTATTAATCAAAGTAATTAATTAAAAATAATTAATAAAATGGTGAATTAAATAATTAAAGCTTTATTATTTAATAATTAAAGGTTGATAATTAAAGGAAAAATTGATTTATTATTAATGGATAATTAATAAATGATTAAAGAATAATTAATCAAAATGATTTGTAAATTATTAATGTTAGTTAACCAGGATTAGTAATTCATAAGAAATAAATTCGATTTAAATTAATCAGATAATTTATTTATCTTACCTATGGATACTTGGATTCTATTGGATGACTTGATTGTTTGATATTCCTGAATTATGATGCTTTGTATATATCCTGATTTATGTTGTGATCTGCGATAAATATCTGTGATGTAATTTACTAGCCGTGGTATATATATATTTGTGATCTGTATATGACAAATAAGCGTTATAGTTTATATCGCTTATCAATTTTATTCCTGTATTCTGATCTGTGATAATTGAATGATGTTGCACTACTGTGTATAACCCCTGGACCACACCATACACACACAATTATGGATTTCACGAGGAAATCGATTAAGTCGCAGATTTTTGAAATAGTTAAATTTGAATTTTTAAATTCAAATGTTTTGGAAATGGAATCGGAATAAATGTGAAAAGCTTTTGGAATGGAATTTCAAAATAGAATTTATTATTTTTAAATTACTTGATTAAGTTTTGGAATTTAAATAAGTTGATTTAAAATTTAAATTCAATACTTGAAATTGAATTCTATGATTTGAAATTAGGGATTAAAGATGTCATATTGGTTATATAGGGATTAAACCACTTTTAAGTATTGTCTTTGGGAATTTGAATTTAACCTAAGGATTTCAACTCGTATAAATGAATCGGATTTCCAAAATGAAAACTGTTGTTTTCAAATGATAAACACTTTTAGATAAGAACTGAGATTCCAGTTAATTAAAGGAATTTCAAGATTGAGTTGAAAAATGGTTTTCCAAGTTATGAATGAATTCTTTTTGAAAGCTATGAATTAAATCTGTTTATTTTTAACAGATTTAAATTGATGATTTGTTTAAATCAAATTGAAATGAAATTGTTTTGAAGACTATAAGTTAAATCTTTGATTTAAAGATTTAACGAGTTAACCAAATTGAAATGAAAATGATTTGGAAAATCTGTGAATGAATCTTTTGTTTAAAAGATTAAAATGTGAAAATTGTTTAAACCGTTAAAGGTTGTGAAAATGAATCTTTTTGTTTAAAGCTTGAAAATGGTAATTTATTTAAACCCTTTGAAGAAAAGTTTTGGGAAATAAGTTGTGACTTAATTGAAATCCCATTTTCCATTTATTTTTGAAATATCGTGCTCACTATTCGGTTTAGCCGGGAAAGGACCTTTGTGTCGTATAACCCATTCCGAATATGTGATACGTCGTTATGGATAGCATTTGAAGACCGGGTATTTGCGAAAGCGATAGGATGACCTATCGATTGTTTTTGCACCGAGTCGCGCCGGTATAGAAACTCCCTAAGTGATGGGAAATCCGATCGGGATTGTGAATATCCGGATTGCAAGGACTTCTTTGTAAGTGCCTTCGGTTCTGTTCGAGCCCGGAACAGACTTGTATGGATTGTATGTCTGACATTACAAATTGAGATATAAAGCCGATTTCTTTCAAATATATTTCTGTTGGTGGCGAAGAATTTATTCTTTTAGCTTAACACCCTTCTCTGAGACGTACGAGCTCAGAGGTTATGTAGTTGAATGTTATCAGCGATATATTCCCAATTTGGTAATGTGACATACTGAGTGTTGCTGTGAAATGATCATTGTGTTGATTATTTGTGATAGGATCATTTATTTGATCGTCTATCCTGGTGATCATTTCTATGATCATTTGTTGACCCAAAGCATGGCTTTTGTATAAAGTGTGTTTTTGTGGACGTGACTTCGTCGAGCCTCACATCTCGGGAATGGTCAAAACAGGAAAGAAGCAGCAAGGTTATGAGGGGTAGCGCCCTTTAGGATGTGTGCATTTCCTTCTGGAAAAGGGTGGTATCATGGTATGGAGCCCAGATACTTACTCATGTTGAAAACACTTTATGATTGTGTGAATTGATTACGAGCGCTCGGTTGAAAGGTCCCAAAGGACCGGGGGATGGCATATTCGGTCAGTTGTTACTCAGTTAGGGGTAACCCGGCCTTGTGTTGGTAGAGATCCGGTTTGGTTCTCGGGGATGTCCATCCAGAGGCATTCTCATGTGGCAATGGGAAGTTCCTTGGCCTGATCATTCGTTGGAAATCCAAAGAAACAATACGATCTTGTACGGTATTAGTTGTAGGACCTATCATTCACTTATGGTGTCGCAACACTGTTTGGATGGTAGCTATAGTAGGCATACGATAATGGTCGTATGTTGGCTAAGATTTATATTCTACTTTCGAAATGAATTTTTCCTACACTATGCACTAGTAATAATACAAAATATTTCTTTTAATGCGTATCAAGCATCTTTGACTATCATAAGGAGAAATCTCCTCCGATTCTGCGTTTGCATTGTGTGTGTGTGTGCGGGAGGCCTTATGGTAGTCTCATTTTTAAAAAGCATTGCGAATTGACTTTGAAAATCTTTTGTTGAATGTTTTAAAAGATAAACTGTTTTTGTTGCTCACACCAGTCCCACGACTGATCCAGAGTTTATTGTTTCCTTCCTAAACTCTGGGTGCTCATTATTTCTACACGAGCAGTCTAGAGTTGGGTTTTTCAGATAGCCAGGTTTAGTAGATTATCTGGAGTTAGTTCAGTCTTTGGTCCGCACCAGTCTTGCTGATCTTGGTGATATGTTATTGGGGGTTCGAGCTATTGCTGGATTGATTCTTGGAAATGGAGTTGCAGTTTCTGGAGTTCTTCCTTGAAGACTATCTTAGAGTTATATTTTTCCGCTGCTATTTTATTGTATCATATCTCTGATGTATATTGATATCTATTGGATCATCTGTTGTATCAGATATTGTATCAAAGCTGTATATCAATGTATTATTCTTTTATTCCGCTGTGCTAATTACTTAATGATTGTTATAAGCTCCGGCGAATCGGATTTGAACGGTCAAATCTTTGGCATTCGAGTACGATTTGAAGTACGGATGTCGATTTTTGAGCGGGCAAAATCCGTCTCGTTACATGTGGTATCAGAGCTAAGGGTTGAACTTTATCTCAGGAGTGTAACACATTAAGTAACTAATTAGAGATAGGGTGAAGTAAATCCTAGAATGAGTAATCCTTAAGATATCCGTTTTAACGCCTCAGTAAATTCTCTTACTATCGACTGATAGTAAGTATGAGTACAAGAACAGAACGAGATAGGGGACAGGGAAATACGACTATAATTGGTCAATACTCTGTAACAACAGTGGAAATAACTTTCTTATCAAATTCCTTTGGTTCGTTTCCAAATTCTTTTGATTTCTTCGTACCAGCTACAAGAAGAAGTTTTCGGTGTGGTGATGCTCTACGAATCGTTGTAGGAAATTCTTACTTCGTATCTTCATCGATTTCTTATCATTTCTTTGATTAAGACTTTAATGAATATGAATTTGAAAATTGAAATTGGAAATTTTAAATGAATTAGAAATTTTAAATTGAGTTAAATTGATTAATAGAATATGAAGAATGATTAGAATTGCATTGATAAAACGATTTTGTTTAAAACCAAATTTTGAAATTCTATTGTAATTTCTTCTGAATACCAAGGTCCGAAGAGGGACAAATTGGTATGTATTCTGAGATATTCCGACTTGAGTTTGGAATCCATATCTTGTGCTTGAGGAATTATAGGAGATCGAATCTATCTATCTCCGTGTTGTTTTCGTGCCTGCAAATTTCGAGGACGAAATTCTTTTAAGGGGGGAAGTCTGTAACGACCCTAGATTTTAATTAATAATTTATCGAATTTTTGAATTAAAATTTGTAAAATTGATTATAAAGGGCAGCGAGTTTCCCCGATTCAAATAGAAATTATATTAAGTCGTATGAATTTGAAAATTTGTATATATGTGAATATATATGTATATATTGGATTTTAAATAAATTCTTAAATAAATGGTTTTTAAAATAAATAAGAATTTATAAATGATGATAATTTGAGTTATATAAAGTATATGTGTACAAAGAGAAATATAAAACAATAATTTTTAAAGTAAAATTTATGATAATTATTTAAACTAAAAATAGAAGTAAATTTAAAATGCAAGAATAAAGCAAATACATCTAAGTAAGCAAAATAAAAGTATATATTTTTACAAGTAAGATATATAAACAAAGTAAAATAAACATAAACAAAACGAAGTAAATACAAACAAATATAAAAGTTTTAGTATGCAAAGAAAAATAAAATAAAATAAGATCAAATGAAAGTATTCAAACAAAAGAAATAACATACAAAGAAGAAACCACATATTTATAAAATTATGTAAAATATAAAACAAAAGAAAGAAATAAAATAAAATATACGTTGTAGATTTAATACGTATGTTAGAAATATGATTAGAAGATAAATTATAAAACAAAAACAATAAGTATAAAACTAAACTAAAAAGAATAAATATACAAGACAATATGAATATATATGAAATGGTACAAACCAAATAGTGCAGCCCCCAACAACACTAAACAAAGAAAAAAATACAACATATTAGTACAACATCACTGCATAATACAAATATGCATCAGCCACCCTAGAAAAGAAAGAACAAAGCTAGCTAAATAAACAAAGGCATAAATAAGAAACAAAACAAAATAAAATTAACAGCATATGTGCTGTAAGTGAAACAAGAAAAATAAAACTAGATTTGATCACAAAAGAAAAGAAAACTTTGAATGTAAGACTTGGTACTTGCAAAAGAAATCAAACAGCATATCTATATAAGTGTATGCATAATGTACTTGTAAGAATTAAAATAAGATGGCTGTTACATTGAAGCATGAAGCATTAATGCTTTCAAACCAGCCCATACCTATTGTAGAAAACTGTTTCCATATATTTATATACATCCATATTAGCTGATATTTGTTCAAAAACAAAACTTAAGCAAGTCAGTAAAAAAAAATTCAAAACTGAGAAGAAAGGCAAAAAAAAAAATGAGTAAGCTTTCTTTCTACAAAATCTAAAACAACACTTCAAGTTTAAACAATACAAACTCAAGAACAAGCCAGAGATCAAAAGAAAAGGAGGTTTCAGCTTGAAGATTCAACAGTCTGTTTCAAGTGGAGAAGCTCTGTCTTCTTCTTCCTCTGGAAATACAGTGAGTAACCTTACACTTTTAAAAATCTTTGAGTAGACTCTTGTTTATGTAGTGGTCTGGAAAGTATGTGCTTCCTATATATATAAATGTTTGGCAACCTCTCTGTATATTGATATATGAATGTGTGTATATGTGTATTTGCATTCCCTGTAACATTCTGTTACCAAAATTTCAAGCTAAAGACTTATTTGAAAATCAATATCTCTTGATCCAATCTATATTTGGATTTAAGTATTAAATGAAACATGTTAGTTAAACCATAGAGTTTAATTTAAAAACTTGTTTAAGTTAAAAACAAAGTAGTATCGTTCTGGAAATATAACATCACAGTATGAGCTTAATATAAGTCAAAAATTCAAACATCTTGATTTTTAAATTCAGGGATGTAAATTGACTCCTCAACAAAAAAATATGAATTTTAAAACTAAAATGGTGTGTTTTAGTTGAGTAGGCAGGGAGCAGTTCATTGTTGAACTGAAAACGTAAATATGTGTAAATCTGGTGATCTCTGGGGTTGGTGAGGTTGGAGTTTCTTCTGGAGGAAGAGAAGTGAACGGTGAGGCCAGGAAAATTGGCAGGAAGTTGATCAGTAGCCGAAGGTGACAATGGTGGCTAGTTTTATTTTCTAAACCTAGTTTTAGCTGAGTGGAGTTTTTTGGTCTGTTCGAACGCCACAAGGCGTCGAGTTCAACGTGGGTTTGGGAATGCGTAGAGGGATGGTAGGCGAAGTCGTGGCCGGTGGTGATGATTCTCTGGTGGTCGGAGGAGCGAGGGCGCGCTGTTGACAGGTATGGGAGGAGATGGGTTTGAGCGTTTCCAGGTTTTAAGTTTTGGGTCGAATTCGTTTTTCGAAGACAACGATGTTCACGTGGATGGTAATCGAATGTAGGGGTGGTATGCGATTTGCTGGCGATGAGGGAGTTCATCGGAGTTGCCCCGATGGTGGTGCACGTGCACAGTGTCACGGTGTATTGTTTGGGTTTAACTGTTGGGTTGTTGGGAGAAGAAGGACCCTGAGTAAAACCTGAGAAAATGGTTGATAGGCTCGTGTTGTCTCCGGGTTCGCTGATGCTTTGAATTGGTATTTAAATTTAAGCTTGACTTGCTGTAGAAATAAAAGAAAAAAAAACAAGAAGAAGAAGAAGGAGGTTGCGTAAATAACAGGGGAAGACTCGAAGCATTCGAGTGACAATCTCGGGGAAACGTAGGGCTGGCTCGAGTTTGAGCTCGGGTAGTTTTTAGTTGTATCCGGGTCAATTTTTAACACTTAAACAAAAAAAAAATTTGAAATTTATAAAGCTCGGGTAAGTTTGGGGAAAAACTCGAAGTTGTCTTCGGGTAGAACGGGGTTTGACTCGAAGCAGGGCCCGGGTGGTATAAAAACAGTTTTCAAAATTTTTAAACAAAATTCAAGTTTTAAACATTTTAACTCATTCTTTTAAATAATTGTTTTATTTAAGTATGGGATTGGTTTAAGGTTTAAAAAGTAAATTATTTCAATTTAATTAAGTTTTACTTTAAGATTTAAATTAAAGGATTAATTAATTAAAGATTTAATTTATGTGATTGAATAAATTAATGTGATTAATTAAAGATTTATTATTTAACAATTTAAAGGTTAATTAAGTACTGATTACAGATTAATTAATTTGTTAAGAGTTAATTTATTAATAATGAATAATTAAAGGATAACTACTTAAGCATATAATTACTTAGTGTAATTACATTAAAGGATAATTATTCAATAATTAAAGATCGATTGATTATTAATTAAGATTGATGAATTTATATTCAAAAAGTAATTCATTTAAAGGATAATTAATTAATGAGATTAATGTATTAAGATAAGTAAATTGAGGATAATTTAATAAATTTAAAGGTTAATTAATAAATGAAGGTGATTAAGGAATAATTATTAATCAAAGTAATTAATTAAAAATAATTAATAAAATGGTGAATTAAATAATTAAAGCTTTATTATTTAATAATTAAAGGTTGATAATTAAAGGAAAAATTGATTTATTATTAATGGATAACTAATAAATGATTAAAGAATAATTAATCAAAATGATTTGTAAATTATTAATGTTAGTTAACCAGGATTAGTAATTCATAAGAAATAAATTCGATTTAAATTAATCAGATAATTTATTTATCTTACCTATGGATACTTGGATTCTATTGGATGACTTGATTGTTTGATATTCCTGAATTATGATGCTTTGTATATATCCTGATTTATGTTGTGATCTGCGATAAATATCTGTGATGTAATTTACTAGCCGTGGTATATATATATTTGTGATCTGTATATGACAAATAAGCGTTATAGTTTATATCGCTTATCAATTTTATTCCTGTATTCTGATCTGTGATAATTGAATGATGTTGCACTACTGTGTATAACCCCTGGACCACACCATACACACACAATTATGGATTTCACGAGGAAATCGATTAAGTCGCAGATTTTTGAAATAGTTAAATTTGAATTTTTAAATTCAAATGTTTTGGAAATGGAATCGGAATAAATGTGAAAAGCTTTTGGAATGGAATTTCAAAATAGAATTTATTATTTTTAAATTACTTGATTAAGTTTGGAATTTAAATAAGTTGATTTAAAATTTAAATTCAATACTTGAAATTGAATTCTATGATTTGAAATTAGGGATTAAAGATGTCATATTGGTTATATAGGGATTAAACCACTTTTAAGTATTGTCTTTGGGAATTTGAATTTAACCTAAGGATTTCAACTCGTATAAATGAATCGGATTTCCAAAATGAAAACTGTTGTTTTCAAATGATAAACACTTTTAGATAAGAACTGAGATTCCAGTTAATTAAAGGAATTTCAAGATTGAGTTGAAAAATGGTTTTCCAAGTTATGAATGAATTCTTTTTGAAAGCTATGAATTAAATCTGTTTATTTTTAACAGATTTAAATTGATGATTTGTTTAAATCAAATTGAAATGAAATTGTTTTGAAGACTATAAGTTAAATCTTTGATTTAAAGATTTAACGAGTTAACCAAATTGAAATGAAAATGATTTGGAAAATCTGTGAATGAATCTTTTGTTTAAAAGATTAAAATGTGAAAATTGTTTAAACCGTTAAAGGTTGTGAAAATGAATCTTTTTGTTTAAAGATTGAAAATGGTAATTTATTTAAACCCTTTGAAGAAAAGTTTTGGGAAATAAGTTGTGACTTAATTGAAATCCCATTTTCCATTTATTTTTGAAATATCGTGCTCACTATTCGGTTTAGCCGGGAAAGGACCTTTGTGTCGTATAACCCATTCCGAATATGTGATACGTCGTTATGGATAGCATTTGAAGACCGGTGATGAAGACCGGGTATTTGCGAAAGCGATAGGATGACCTATCGATTGTTTCTGCACCGAGTCGCGCCGGTATAGAAACTCCCTAAGTGATGGGAAATCCGATCGGGATTGTGAATATTCGGATTGCAAGGACTTATTTGTAAGTGCCTTCGGTTCTGTTCGAGCCCGGAACAGACTTGTATGGATTGTATGTCTGACATTACAAATTGAGATATAAAGCCGATTTCTTTCAAATATATTTCTGTTGGTGGCGAAGAATTTATTCTTTTAGCTTAACACCCTTCTCTGAGACGTACGAGCTCAGAGGTTATGTAGTTGAATGTTATCAGCGATATATTCCCAATTTGGTAATGTGACATACTGAGTGTTGCTGTGAAATGATCATTGTGTTGATTATTTGTGATAGGATCATTTATTTGATCGTCTATCCTGGTGATCATTTCTATGATCATTTGTTGACCCAAAGCATGGCTTTTGTATAAAGTGTGTTTTTGTGGACGTGACTTCGTCGAGCCTCACATCTCGGGAATGGTCAAAACAGGAAAGAAGCAGCAAGGTTATGAGGGGTAGCGCCCTTTAGGATGTGTGCATTTCCTTCTGGAAAAGGGTGGTATCATGGTATGGAGCCCAGATACTTACTCATGTTGAAAACACTTTATGATTGTGTGAATTGATTACGAGCGCTCGGTTGAAAGGTCCCAAAGGACCGGGGGATGGCATATTCGGTCAGTTGTTACTCAATTAGGGGTAACCCGGCCTTGTGTTGGTAGAGATCCGGTTTGGTTCTCGGGGATGTCCATCCAGAGGCATTCTCATGTGGCAATGGGAAGTTCCTTGGCCTGATCATTCGTTGGAAATCCAAAGAAACAATACGATCTTGTACGGTATTAGTTGTAGGACCTATCATTCACTTATGGTGTCGCAATACTGTTTGGATGGTAGCTATAGTAGGCATACGATAATGGTCGTATGTTGGCTAAGATTTATATTCTACTTTCGAAATGAATTTTTCCTACACTATGCACTAGTAATAATACAAAATATTTCTTTTAATGCGTCTCAAGCATCTTTGACTATCATAAGGAGAAATCTCCTCCGATTCTGCGTTTGCATTGTGTGTGTGTGTGCGGGAGGCCTTATGGTAGTCTCATTTTTAAAAAGCATTGCGAATTGACTTTGAAAATCTTTTGTTGAATGTTTTAAAAGATAAACTGTTTTTGTTGCTCACACCAGTCCCACGACTGATCCAGAGTTTATTGTTTCCTTCCTAAACTCTGGGTGCTCATTATTTCTACACGAGCAGTCTAGAGTTGGGTTTTTCAGATAGTCAGGTTTATTAGATTATCTGGAGTTAGTTCAGTCTTTGGTCCGCACCAGTCTTGCTGAGCTTGGTGATATGTTATTGGGGGTTCGAGCTATTGCTGGATTGATTCTTGGAAATGGAGTTGCAGTTTCTGGAGTTCTTCCTTGAAGACTATCTTAGAGTTATATTTTTCCGCTGCTATTTTATTGTATCATATCTCTGATGTATATTGATATCTATTGGATCATCTGTTGTATCAGATATTGTATCAAAGCTGTATATCAATGTATTATTCTTTTATTCCGCTGTGCTAATTACTTAATGATTGTTATAAACTCCGGCGAATCGGATTTGAACGGTCAAATCTTTGGCATTCGAGTACGATTTGAAGTACGGATGTCGATTTTTGAGCGGGCAAAATCCGTCTCGTTACAATGATGATGGAGCAGCTAAGCTGGCATTACTAATGAAGAAATTCAAAAGGTGGAACAACAAATACAGAAATCCAGCTCTAAATCAACAATTGAAAAGCAGAATAATTAAGTCACTAGACAGCTCAGAAGAACACGGGATCATTTGCAACAAACCCGGTGATCTCAAGCCCAATTGTCCTCAAAATCGACGCGATTTTGAAAAGAAATCAAAAAGGAGAAATGCTACAGCCACGTGGAATACAAGTGATGAGGATAATCAAAGTACTAGCAGTAAGAGTGAGAAAGCAGATATGTGCCTTCGAGGTAATGTAACTGACAGTGATGACGACGAGCCAAGTGAGGTATCAAAACTTTCTCATTCAGAATTACTTATATATTTCCACGAAGTGAATGGCTGTTTTGAAAGACTTTGGGAGAAGTATGCCAAACTTGAATCACAAAAAGACACTTTAATAGAATGAAATGAACAACTTGACCAATTAGTTAAAACCTATCAAAGTAGGATCCCTAAGTGTGACAAGCGTCCAACATTTGAAGGAGAAACTAAAAAAATCAGAAATTAATATAAAATCACTTGAAAATGAAATTCTGATTTTAAAAGAAAGTGAAAATACTAGGAGAGAGAATTCTATTAAAAAGTGCACACAATTGTTAAACGATAATGAATCTCTCAAAACACAAGTCCAACAATTGTCAACGACATTAGATAAATTTTCAAAAAGTGAAAAATCATTGAATATGCTATTAGGGAAGCAAACTGTTAATACGGTTAAACAAGGACTTGGATATAATCAATCTGAAAATGTTGAAAGCAATATTAATCAAGTCAATTCTATGTGCACAATTTGTAGAAAATTTGGACACAATCAAAATAATTGTTAGTATAGACCCAAACACGTAAAAACTATACCAATTTGGGTTCCAAAAGGCACAAATATAAAATCTCTCAAAGTTAAAAAAATCTGGGTGCCAAAAGGAACGTATATAAATAGTTTTAGTCTCCACAGAATTATTTTTCAAAATATTCTGCCACCAACAACAATGGACCTATAGAAGCAAATAGGTCACAAAAACCTTTCATCGTGTAGGTATGGTGGCAGGAAAAGGAACAATAATAGTGCCATTTGGATTCTGGCTATTCCAAGGGAACACCGAGCGACAAAGCAAAATTCCTTAGCCTAGTACAAAGGTGATAGAATCACAATGGACAACAATGAAAAATATCATAAAGATAAAACAGGTAATGGTATATTTATTGGAATGATATATTAAATGTGATAATCTGCACCGTAATCTAAGTTAAATCAGCCAATAATGTGATGATGAAATAATGATGATTTTGATTCTGACTTATTCAAAATTGTTGGCCAATTATATTCTTATGCCAAAAATACTATAAAAATCTCTAGAGCATTTGAATTACTTCATATATATTAGTTTGGATTAAAAATAGTGTTTTGTTGGATGATAATACATTTGGTTATATGGCTAACTCTATATTCACGGTTTTTGATTATTTACATGGCTTCAATTCAAATTTAAAAGAATGACATTTAAAATGCTGTTAAAATTGAGTTTGAAATTTTTGTTGCACACTTCATGTTATGGTCTATCAAATTCAATTAATGATAATTTTGAGTGAAAGAGAAATTCCGATACAGATTACACTGGTAATCTCATTGATAGAAAAATTACTAGTTGAACATGATATTTTGTTGAGACATTTAGTAACTGCATCGTTTTACAAAGAAAATATCTGCAAATTTTTCAATTCAAATAATTTTCAAATAGTAGAAATTTTTCTCATATAACCCCTTCGAGAAAATCATTTTTGACCATATTTTCATATTAGTCATTTTGAAAAATTGATTTCACAGTTATTTTTGAATTTGATTTTAAATGACTATTTTGACTAATCTGACTCCCTAATAATTATCGAAAAGATAAATAGTGATTGAAAAAGTGATGAATGTTGATATTTATCATATATTATGACTCGAGACAGTATAATTAGTAAATTTCTTTAGAAATTTAAACAAGATTTATAAAACTGTTGTTGGTAAAAATTCCATGATCATCTCTATTTCTATCATATTTCTAACGACCATCACTCATCAAAATTCTATATAGTTTGTTCATATGTGGTACTTTAAACAGGAATTATTCGTTTTTCATTTTACATTTTTTTTAAAATAATAGAAAAAATTTATATAGTAAAAAATAATAAATAAATACCAAAGTATTCACTCTCATTTAAAAGTCCTCATGGTTATGCATGGGTGAATTACTTGGAATTTATTATGTGCTTCCATGCTCATTTAAAAGTCCTCACGATTATGCAAGTGTGGAACGCATATCAAAAATTGATTTTTAAAAATAAACAAGTTGATTCTAATCCCATTTAAAAGTCTTCACGGTTATGCGTGGTTAGAAGATACTTGAATTCATATATTTTTTAAAAATAAAATAATATTGGAATACTACTAATCTCATTTAAAAGTCCTAACGGTTAGTAGATATTCAAATTCCTGATATAAATATACCACAAATAGACACAACTGTATGGTTTTATATGATGACATCATTCCCATCATTATAAAAGTGGAATATGCGCCTAACAAAGCATTTATGATTTTTGTTTGATTTTTTTATTGAAATTTAATATTTATATTCAATTGAGTTTTAATGTTGAATTAATATCAATCACTATATCTCTATTTTCTCCAACACTATTACTCTTTTGCTGATAACAAAAGGGGGAGAGAAAAGTTAAGATTTTGTCAAATAAAATCAAGCAAATGTCAAATATTTTCCATTTGCATCTAGGCTCATTTGCATATTTTTAATTGTATGCATATTTGTAAGGGGAGCTTTGTATAGAGAGGAAGCATTTAAATAGGGGGAGCAATTAGAGCATATCAATAATCAAATACATTTAACATATTCAAAATCTTAAATATATGTTTGTTATCATCAAAAGGGGGAGATTGTTGAATATGCGATTATATGATTTTTGTTTGATGATAATAAACTTATATATATTCGTGTAAATGTATTTGTTAATGTACTATTTTAATTTTCATGGATAAAATAAATATTTGCTGAATAAAAATAAATAATACAAAATTTGAATTCAAACAGAATTTTTATTTAAACAAATATTTATTACAATTTTGAATAGTACAAATTCAAGCTCTCAATATACATATACAACTTTGATTACAATACAATTTCAATTACATCACAATTTCACTTTTACATCAAACCTTACAACATATCACTCATACACTCAACTCGTATTTTATCTTCAACTTCACTCTAAATCGAATCTAGCATCTGAGAAATCTACAAATATAAATATTGACGCGGTAAAATTGAAAAGGAAATATTTTTGCAGTATAAAATAAAATATGATTTTGAAAATAATATTTGCCTCAGTTATTTGGGTTGTTCGTCATCATTTAATTTTGAATCCATCATACACAAACAGCTTGTGGCATACACAGTGTATCACTGTATATGCCACAAGGCCGTGCACACCGAAATATACACTTGATTGATTTACAGAGACAGGTGAGCACAAGTCAAACTCAAATTATCGGATTCAACTCAAGTGCAATAAAATAATGTCACAACTTTCAGCACAAGGTCAAATCCAAGCTACAAGCTGGATTCAACTCAAGTGATACAAGTTCGAACAATGCTCAATGCACAACAATGCAATGCCACCAACATAACAGCAAACAAATGCCACCAAAAACCAAACAAGAGTCAAACTACAAATGTCACAAAGACTCGAGGCTATCAAATACACAGTGCAAAATATGAATCAAGCACATACATACGCCTGTGCTAACACACCTATATACACACATAACTGTATGTATGTATACAAGTAGAAATCAACGCGAACTACTAAATCCAGAAATGATGACTGGAAACACAGGACACAATACAAACAAGATGGTGCAGTAGCAACTATCCAATGGATACTCAAAGCAACTCGAGCTAGAATAATGAACCAGATTCACAAATATCTAGAACCAAACAGCACAAAACAGTGACACAGCAACCATGACTCGAAGCATATACAAGACTGCACATTCAGGTCTGGACACACATGAATACAACTCACATGAAAATACAGACTCAAGTGTTCAATAATACATGCTCGAAGAAAAAATCCAAACCAAGCTCAAGTTATACAAGCAAAACTCAAACCAGAGACAACTGACATTAACTAAGTTCAAATGAACATAGACAGCAGCTCCAATGAGCAACTGCATAAGAACATGAAAGTAATATCAAAGAAAATGTCAACAGAGCTACAGAACAGACCAGAGATATCAAGAAACCAAGTGCATGAAGACTGCATCAAGTATACAACTCAGATGCAATCATACATATATGCAGCAGACTCGAGTATACATGATGAAGCAACCAAGTTAAGTGGCCGAAATCAACAAATGACAGTCATTCAACCTTACAACAAAGAACAAGACACAGTGCAAAAGCAAATGGCACCAAATCAAGTTAAACAAGTAACAAAGAACTAGACAAGCTATCATGAATGAACAAAAACAAAAATGAAACAGAGATATGCTACAGGATGGTCAGCCATCAAAGTACACGGCAACTACAAACTGCAGATACGAAGTCAAATGAAAATGAAATCGTGGTGGCCAAGAAAATTGACCGAGTATAAATCAAAACCTTGAGTGTCAAGTAACAATTTATACGAAATTGAAAAAGTCGGTGAAATCATCAACATCCAAACGAAATCAAATGGCCGAAGCTATGTTGAAAAAATCGAACGAACGCAAATAAAGGAGATCGAACTCTTATATAAACTACAATCATCATCGGCAATAGCCATCGAATTCAATCAAGCATAACAGAAAAGCAAAAAGGAATAAATTACATACCGAAGCCATCTCGAACTCGATCAAATTCGAAGCAGTCGAAGCAAATCACAGAGACCATCGACTGACAGAAAAGGGGCGCCAAAGCATCTATTCAATCGAGAAATTAGAATCGGCTTCTTCGAATTATACGATAACCCTAATTTGGAACAAAGGGAACGAAGCCCTAATTTGCAAAGAAAGAACAAAGCCGCCACCAACAAAAAAGGAATGGGCTAAATAATATAAAAGGGGCCGGCTTTTTATTTTAAGTTTATAAGGGATTTTTAATTTTTAATTAGGGTTGTTTTATTTTTAATTGTTTTAAATTTGTATTTCTCTTTTTAAACTTGTATAATTTCTAGTCGTATGACTAGGGGACAAACTACGTGGCGTAGTTTGAGAATTCACAACTTAGTGGCTGAGTTGTGGCAGGGTTTTGAGCGTAGAGTTAGGTTAGTCAGTAGCGGGTGTCGAGAGTTTACGTGTGTAAGCGTGTGACTACTTAACTTCTAGTAGAAACCTTAGGGGCAGCACATAGGTAGGGTTTTGCCGAAGCTGGGTAAATTCTGTGTCGTTCTATTTCTGCATTTTATTATTCTGCTATTTTTCTGTGCTGCTATTATTCTGTGATCTGTATTGAAATTACTTGATAAGCTTCTGCAATTAATTTTTACAATTAATACCACCACCCTATTCACCCCCCTCTAGGGTGAAATTGATCCTACATAAGGTTTGTTTTTAATTTTGATACACTCTGCATTGTGGAGTGACGGTTTGTACGGTCCTTGCTATATTATATGTCGCCAATTCGACTGTAAGATTATGATGTTCTTTGTTCTTGTTCTTTTCTTTTTATTCATTCTAACAATATGCGCTTTTGTCAATTAGATGTGCCACATTGGAAAAATGTCGAATTGTTCGGTATTGACTTTAGATGGTCAAAAAGGTGGGTCGTTACGATTAAAAGAGAGGAGGAGAGCTCAAGAAATAAAGAAGGAAAAATTTCTACCTAACATAAAACATGAATAAGTATGAGAGATAGAATATGTTTTAAAACAAAACGATAAAACCTTTTCAATTTGCTCCTTTAAAACCTTCCGTACTTAATTTCAAAATTAAATTAGCATGTAACGACCCGAAATTTTAACGGTTTAAATAACATAACTAACTGAATTTTTGTAAAACTTTAAATAATTGAATTTCGAAATAAAAATTCAATATTTGTTATGCATCTATTTAAACATAAAACTGGTAAATTTTTATTAGAAAATATGAAAGTAAATTATGTTGTGTAATTTTCAATTTAAATTTAAAATCAGTTAATATTGATGAAAGTAAAATGATCACGAAATCTGAATATTTTTATATAATAAAATGTTAATTATTTCTGAGTGAGACGTCGTACTCCATTTCGCTAGATTTGGATTTCTCTTGCTGCATTTATCTTATTTCCGATAAATTTGCAAGCCGTTTAGCATGGAAATATAGACTTTTGATAGGACGATCGTATCGTTGATATCTGTGTACCATTTTATTCCTCTCATCGTGATGATCTCCGTAGTATATTCATTTGTGTATTTCGGAGTCAGGTACGTAGTGAAATCCATGAAAACGGTTAGCCGTATAGGTACCTATTTCGAACCATTTAGGCTTTTGGGGTTCTGTGCCTTTTCATTATCCAACGCGAAATGCCAAAAGCCATCAGCCATTAATATTTTAGCTTTTAGCTTTTACAATTCCCGTTGTCTTGAATAAACTAGTCCGTCCTTTCGTTTTTCTCTGGTTCCTTACTCTTTCACTCTACTCTTTTATATTCATTCGGAAAAAACAGAAAAAGAAAATAAAGCTGCCATACCTTGTACACTACGCAACTGAAGAGATAGCCTACACTTCTTCACCTCTGTTTATTCTATTCTCCTGTAAAAAAAACAGAGGTGAATATATATATATATATATATATATATATATATATATATTCTAAGTATATATATATATATAATAGTTTTATTTTAAGTATATGTATATACAACAGTTTGTTAATATTCCAAGTATTTGTATATATATTGTTAATATATATTTTGGGTTTTGAAGTATATTGCATTATAAAGGTATTATATATATGATATTTAGAAGATAATATATTTGTTTTGTTATATAGTGATTTCACATAACAAGTATATGTAATATGTTGGTTTGGATTTTTGAATATATATGTTAAGTCTGTAATATATATTATACTATACTAGGTTACATATATATTTATCTACATATATTTGTTTATAATCTGCATGTATATATTTAGTTATACATATATATAGTGTTTGCATATAGTTTAGTATGTAGCTTGCATTTATATATATATATATATATATATATATATATATATATGTATGCATGTATGTATGTATGTATATATGTATGTATGTATATGTATATAGTCTGCACATATATGTGTTTTGTGAAGTCTGTAGCCCTCGTATGCTATGTATAAAGGAAAAAATATATGTATATTGATTAACTTTTGAATATTGTTTTAGAGAATAATATATTGATACCTTGGTTTTAATATGTGTTTTATTAAATATTGATTTTTAAAATATAATATGAAATTTTTATTTTACATATGTATTTAAAATTAAATATTGATTTTGAATTATATTTTTGTTGTCTGTGTGTGCGTATATATATATATATATATATATATATATATAACAGTACAATGATCTGCTTGTGTTATTTACATATTATAATAATATAAGTTATATTGATTTTTCAATAAATATTGTTCCCTTTATGTTAATCTATATCCTATACATGAGTTGGTTTTCAATAGTATATATAACATGTTATGTTTGTGTATGTGTTAATATTTTGAAAGGTGTATATATAATATGGTTGTTATGTAATCTGTAGAAAAAGTGTAGGTAAGTCTGTCTATATGTTGTATATTAGTTCATATATCTAACGACCCTGACTCGGCCTTCGAAAATCGACACGTAAATACATCACCCGTATTCGAATGTCGCAGATTCAAACGTTGAGTCTGGTTCGACGGAGCTTATAACAACATTAGGAGGTAACAACACAGCGGAAACAGAAGAATAATTTTATTGATACACAACAAATGGATACAATATTCTGATACAAATGAATATCGATATCAGTGATCAAATATACACAACAGCGGAAAGGATAACAGTGGAAACAACACCAACTTCAACAGAGAGATCACCATACAACATCTCCAATGCCAAGCTCCAAATCACAAGCTCGAACCATCATCATGCTGAAGTGAAACGCAATGTGATCGCCAATCTAGATACTTCAAAGATTGCCAAAAGCTACACCTACTATCCGACTATCTGAAAACCTGATTTTAGGCTGCCCGTGTGGAAAATTGTGGGCAACCAGAGTTTAGAAAGGGAGCAATAAACTCCAGGTCAGTCATGGGACTGGTGTGAGCAAACAAAAACAGTTGTTTTAAGCAAAAACAAACAACAAAATAAGTAAAAAGAAATCCGTAATGCTTTTTGGAAAATGAAACTACCATAAGGCCTCCAGCCACACACACAATGCAAACACACAAATGGACGAGATTTCTCCTTATGATAGTCAAACATGCTTGATATGCAAAGATCCTTTTGATATTATTATTAGTGCATAGTGGAAAACATTTCAAAAATATAAGATTAATGTTAGCCAGCATAACATCATTATGGTATACCTACTATAGCTACCATGTTCAATAGCAGGTTATCGCCACATTCCAACAAATGGTCATGCTAAGGAACTTCCGCACCACATGGGTACGTCTCTAGAGGGACCTCCCAAGAACTTAACCAGCTCTCTACCAACACAAGGCCGGGTTACCTCTGTAACTAGGTAACTAACTGTTACGAGTATGTCATCCCTCGGTCGTCATCGACCTTTATCCGAGTATCCTCAACACCAATAAATTCCAACAACCACATAAGTTAATATCTGGGCTCCATACCATGATACCATTTTTTATCCAGAAGGAAATGCACATACCCTAAAGGTCGCTACCCTCATAACCTTGTTGCATACTTCCTGTTTCGACCATTTTCGGGTTGTGAGGTTCGACGAGGTCTCGTCCACAAAGCTATGTTTTTCACAAAAGCCATGCTTTGATCAACAAATGATCAGCAGCACTTAGCATGCCACATTACCAAATTGAGAATATATCACTAGTAACCATCAACTACATAACCTCTGAGCTCATACGCCTTAGAGAAGGATGTTAAACTAAGGGAATAAATTCTCCGCCACTAAACAGAAATGTATTTAATAGAAACCAGCTTTGCATCTCAAAGTGTAATGTCTGACATATATCGATACAAGTCTGTTCCAGGTTCGAACGGAACCGAAGGCACTTCAAAGAAGACCTTGCAAATCCGGGTATTCACAATCCTGATCGGACTCCCCATCACATATGGATATCTCTATACCGACATGACTCAGTGCAGAGACATTCGACAGGTAATCCTTTCATTCTCAAAAATACCCGGTCTTCACCGCCGTCTTCAAATGCTACCTATTTCGTCGTATCACTATTCGGAATGGGTTTTATGACATAAAGTCCTCTCCCGGCTAAAACGAATAATGAGCACTTATTTGAAAGAGCATATGGATATATTGGGATCTTAGTTAAGTCACAACTTTTAGCCCAAAACCTTTCCTTTTGAATGGATTCAACAAATTTCCACTTTTAATCTTTTAAATAAAAGATTCACCCTTGAAGATCCTTTCAATTTGAAAACAAAGTTCACCATTCTTTAACAAAGATTCATTCAAATCTTTCAAAACAATCCCATTTCAAAACTTGATTTTCACACGACTTGAAATCTTTTCAACAAGAACTGGAAATCCTTTCGTTATATGAAAGCCATTATCATTTGAAAACAAATTCTTTTCATTTCGAGAAAATCCGATTATATTTACTCAAGTTATAGCCTTTCAAAGTATACATTGAAAAATCAGCGAACTGCCGTATTCTCGGCAAGTTCTATTTAAATTCAAATCTCCAAAATACTTTAAAAATGGTTTAAAATTTACATATATATTTTATATAACTTATATAACCCTTTCAACCCAAAATTTACAAAATAATTTCAAAACTTAAATAAGATATATTATATTCTAAACTAAATTTAAATTTCAAAACTTCCTCTTCAAAAGCCTTTCATATTCAACTCTATTTCACTTTCAAACCAATTGGATTCAAATTTCAACTTTTAAACAAAATAATATTTAAATTCAAAATATCTGTGACTTAACCAGTTCCACGTGAAATCCATATTTGTGTACATGGTGTAGTCCAGGGGTTTTATACACAATAATAGAATATCACAACCATAATCAATTCAAGCACAACAATATCGATAAGCGGTATAACCCTATAACGCTTATTTTTTGTTCATAGATAAGTAAATTCATCACAGATAAATAGATCATAGTTTCTAGCTTAATTCAAAACAATTCACATCACAGAACAATACACATCAGAGATAACAAAGCATTCAATAGAATTCAATCATCCATAAGCAAATTAATCAATCACTTGATTATAATTAATTTAATTAACTCAATATGAATTAATCACCTAAGTTTGATTAATTAACAAACCATTTTAATTAATTATTCTTTAATCATTTAATAAATTAATTAACCTTTAATTATTAATTGATTAATCTCAATTAATAAATCAATCAACCTTTAATCATTAAATAATTAACCTTTAGTCATTTAATTATTCTTTAATTAATTATCCTCAATTAATTATATCAATTGATTAAACCTTAATCAATAAATCATCCATTAATCACTTTCATTTATTAATTAACCTTTAAATTAATTAATTATCCCCAAATTAATTACCTTAAATAATTAATCACAACAATTAATTATCCTTTAATTAATTGTTCTTTAATCACTTGATTTATCAACCTTTAATCATTAATTTATTAATCCTTAATTACTTTCATTAAGTAATTATCTTCAAGTAATTAACTATCCTTAATTACTTATATTAATTAATTAATTATCCTTAAATGTAATTACACAAAGTAATTATCCCTTAATTACATTAAGTAATAATCTTTTACTAATTACATTAATTTTCATTAAGTAATCATCCTTTAATTACTTACATTAATAATCCATCTTTAATTAATTACATTAAGTAATTGTCATAAATAAATCAATAATGATCTGCGCCTTTTCGCACGCTTTAAATTGACACACGTGCCAATTCAAACCGTTCTGAAGGGCGGATTGTTATGGGGTAAATAAGAAAACAAGAAAGAAATAAAACAAAACAAAATCTCACAGCGGAAGGATAAAATATAATAATCAAATATACAGTTTATAAAGCGGTTTTACAAAATATTCGATTTTACTTACAACATTTATCAGAGTTACACATACCAATAAAAATGCAGCGGAACAGTATGAGTGTAGTGCAATAATATAAATAATAATAATACAAATCTTCGTCTTTGTCTTCGTCCTCCAGAGCTAAATCTTCAAATCCTGAAACGCTCGGACAGACCCGAGCGAATTGAAAAGACAAAACACTCGAGTCAGAACTTAAAGATCTTATGTATGTTAAATCAACAGAAATAAATATGAGTGCAGTAACTCAAAAGATGCTTGGGATTCACATCTCTTAAGGATCCGTTAAACTATTTACTATGTAGTATATTTCGCTATTATAATAGTGTCTATTTGTAAAATAAACTTACTTTTAAATAGCGTTAAGGGGTTACCCATATAGCCCTTAACACAAAATATATTCCCATAGTCTATACAGTATCTTAATCTCCCCCGTACCAAGCGTCGTCAGAGGGCACTCCATAGGTATGGTACAAAACAAAATCGTATAAGACGCGCTATGGTAGGTGACACGGCACAACTAGGCAATGCCAGGGTAAATATACCAATTGCTATCCGGGCTGGTGGTAACGCGTAGCCGCAGCAACTGCCCACCTCGAACAAACTCCCCCCCTAAAATAAAAAATCCAAAGTGGCCACCGAATCAAATCCAAAAGTCAGAGTATAATATTGAAGTGGAGTATCCGATAAAGGGCGCTAACCCCCTTGGCCTGAGAATCGCTTCTGTTTTAGCCACCTTATGCCAACTCACGGGAGTCGGGTCCACGTATTTACCTCAAAAGAAAACGCCGCCACCATCCTACTTCATTCTGGAATCTCCACCGCGTACACGGTTGTTAAAGTGGTTTTCAGGGTTGGCAGAGAGTATGACAACTTTCGATCCTGGTCTCTTCAACAACCAAATGTTACTATAACACCGCGGCCTTTTCAAAATAGTTTATACTTTAAAACCAGAATATAATATCCCTGTTCAAAACCATATAAATACGATATCATTTTCCTCTTTAAAAACCAAATCAATATGATATCATTTCAAATATATCCCCTTTTTTAAAACCATACCACTTTAAAATTTATAATATCTTGAAACCATACATTTGAATTATAACTCTTCAAAACATAATACTTCGAAATCCATAGCTTTAAAACCATAACTTCCAACTTAAATGGTTTGGATATTCAACAGTATATAAAATAAAAATGGTTTGAGTTTAAAATTTCTTTATAAGTAAAAAATTTCCACGACTTTAGAATTTTATTTTCTTTAAATTAAGTCTAAAACCATAAATATTAAATTCACTTTCAGTTTCAATAAACCACTTAAGATCCAATATATTTCAAACTTTGAATATTAAACAATTAGATCTAAGATTGGAAATTCCTGTTCAACAATTAAAGGTCCTATTATTTAGTTTGAAATATTTGCATATAAATCCATAATCATTTAAATAAACTCAAATTACCTATAATTAAATATTTCCTTCAGTTTATTTATATTAGAAATATTCATTTAATTCATCTTGAATAAAAATTCAGTTATAAATATCATACCTTTTTAAAATTTCAAGTTAATAAATTCTACACCAACCTATGGAGTTTAATTTTTAAATAAGCTCAATTCCAAATAAATTTCCCAATTAACTTCCAATCTTAATTGATTTAAATCATTAAAACTCTATATATATTCAATATCTTAACATGCACTTAACCATATAATATAAAATAATCAAACCCCATTATTCAACTTGTCTATTTTATTTAACAAATTTATACATAGCTTAAATTCAAAAATTAAACTATATATGTATATATAAAATAATATTTATATAATATCAAAATTTAATATTTATTTAACCGTATCCTATCCAAACCATAGAAATCATTTTCAAAATATTTATATATATATATCCCGACGGTGTCTGTATAAAATTTTCTATCCTATGGTCAAGTGATACAGATATTTATCATTTCAATCTGCAATTTAAAAATAAAAATTTACGGTTATATATCATTTCAAACCGCAATCCCGAATGAAATGAAATGCATAATAACTTGCATATTTTAACCATATAAAATACTACAACCATTCATCCATTATCTATCATCAAACATTTATCAAATCATCATCCAATTCAAACAATCACATCAATAAATAACAATTAATTACTGACAGTTAAACTTTTAATAATGAATTAAATAACTGTTTAACTGGCGATTTTAAATGCAATAAATAAATAACAAATTTAACTGGAATTTTCATATGCAATGAGTAATTAATATAACAACTTAAATGGCAGTTTCATATGCAATGAGTAATTAATATAACAACTTAACTGGAAGTTTCCTACGCAATGAATAATTTATTTACAATTTAATTAAATAAATTTAATTTAACTAGGATGATGATAAAAAAAATATGCCAACAACCATATATAAATTTCAAATCACATCATTTATCAATTTAACAAACATAAGAAATTTTAGAAGTTGTGAGTGGGTTAAAACACTCACCTTTTGAATTTAAATTGAATTTAGATCCAATTTAAACCCAAAATTTCAACAGTCTCCAAATCCATCCAAAACAATGCCAAAACGTCCGTAATTCTAACACGATCCCAGCAAAATAAACCGCGCATGAATCTGAACTCGTATGAAAAAGTTAGGAAAATTAGAAGATTGGAAAATTCTGGTCCTGTGTCGACTTCGGGTTCAACTTCGGTCCACCGCCTCAATTCCCTAGTGCTTGCTTGAAGTTTTTGCCAAAACGACCCGGAGCGACCCGAGTAACCTTTTTCCTAACCCGAAGTAGATGCAGCGTTTTTGCCTCTGAAACTCGAAGCGCGACCAGAAGTTGCTGCAGATCCGCAATTTTTTTTTTTTGAAATTGAAATTGGATTGGGAAGATTAGGGTTTGCAGTTGAATGAGGAAGAGAATACGTTCAGAATGAGGAATAAGCAACGACCTGGGGTTTATAACCACATATATATAGGCAAACAGAATAGAAAGAATGGGCAAGGTTGGATTTGGGTTTTGAACGATAATTGACCCTAAAAGCCCGTTTCGATTCCGGAACGGAAAAGGGTTAACCCATATATCAAAATATATGTTTAAAAATATTTTAAACGCGATGGAAAAAGTTTCACATCCAAATTCCATCGTATGAAGAAGTTATGCTAAAATCAAATTTTCCAAATTGATTTCAACTGATTTAATTGCATAAATTTCAAGGCGTTTCGAGTCCGTACGATCAAACGGCAAGTCCGATCGCTACGAAACTTGAGACACTATTATAATTCAATGTTACGGATCCGATGAATCTAGTTTCGTCGAAATCCGAGTCAGTGGCCAAATGGCTATTTTTATATTAATTAGATAAATGTATAATTAATTGATTAAATCAAATTTTCAAATTTCAATACTAAAATTGACAATTTTATCACCTTATATTTGTCAAACATTTTTAATGATTTAAACAAATTTAAATGTCTATTTAGAGAAGATAAATTTATAAATTTCAATATAAACCTTCAATTTCATTAATTTCAAAATTATAAATAAAATTTCCAACAATTCTATTAAATTCACTATTCATTCTATTATTAAATTCATCGTTATCAAAAGGATGCAATTTACATTGGTTCATGAATGTTTACATTTGTTTTCTTAGGTTTCATCTACATTTCCATTTATGCAATATTTCAAATATTAAGTTTCCATTTAATTGCAATAAATCATATTATCGTAATTTAAATTCAAATTAACGGAAAAAATGTTGATACCCATTCTTATTATTCAAAAAAACATTATCCTCTAAACATATTGAATATTTGTTTACATTACATTACATTGATACTTTCAATTTCACCTTTATTCGTATTAACTATTTTAATTCCACTTATCGTGTAATAACTACTATATTGAAATTTGTCAATTTCACTCATAAATTTGGATTTTAAAACCAATTAACTAATTTACCTTGGTGTCGTCCTTTATTACATTAATCGTTACTTAAATTACATTAATAAAATATTAAATTTAGATATAGTTACTAATTATTTACATAGTTTATTTAACACCTTATATAACAAGCCACCTTTATTACTTGCATTTAAGTTCGTTAGTCATCAAACCATATTTATAATTCCATATTCAACGCTAATTTATTTCATTGCAATTAATATACGCCTATTTACACATCTTCATACTTTAATTATCAACCAATAATTTATTATGCATTATTTCATCAATTAATATCAATTTTGAATTTATTTCCCAATTTACCGATTTCATTCAATTATACCCTTACGAATTGGTTTCACCACAATTGGTATTGCATTTCATTCGCTTTATTAATACTTACCTTAGTTAGCCTTAACGAAGTATTAGATTAAAATTTCATTGGTTACGTCCTATTGAATTAACATTCTCCGATTACCAAGTTAATCTACATCAAATTGCACTAATTAAGTGAATTAACTGTAATTGATTTCAAACTAACTTTTACGAACTAAATAAATATGTAACTTGTAACCATTGTTACCCTTAACTATTAATTACCTTTAAAAGTTCATTAATTACAACAAATGTTCCAATCAGCTATATAATTCAAATTTCGTCTTTTATTTGTGTTCAATATTTTATTTCATTATGCTGAAATTTAGGCGCTTATACCCATTTAATATCCCAATTCATTGTTTTATCTTGGTTTCAAAATTTTAATTAAATCAATTGCCATCTATGCATAAAATTAACATTTCTATTAAACTTCCATTCACACTTCCATTATTATTTTAGCAATTATTAAACATTATGATCAGTTAAAACTTCACGATGGTTTAAATCAATTGGGATTACACTACACATTTAATATTTATCAACTTGTTCTAACCTTATTACCTAAATTTACGTTCAGTTGCTATTCAATATATATATAAATTCATAAATTCATTATTTAAGTTCGTTTCTTATATTAAATTTATTAATAAGTATTCCTTTTCCCGTATTATAACAAATTGGAAATTTCATTAGATTCATTAATTATAAATTTTAATTAGCATTGTTACGTTTTTAATTCACTTATTATTTCATAAATAAGTTACCCAAATTTTATTCTCTAAATATTAAATCACAAAGTCTTACGTGATTTACCATTTACATTACCTTTTTTTTCACGTTTGCTTCATTATAAATTACCAAATTTTGTTTCCTTCAAAATTAAATTACTCAATTTTAATTAAAATAACCAACTTAATTATTAAAATTTTACGGGTCGTTGCACTCTCCCTCACTCAAAACTTTTCGTCCCCGAAAAGGAAAAAGAAGGGAGAAGAAAGAATTAAGAAATCAATATATCATAATAAAATATTAAATTCATAAACAAATGAATTTACAAAATTTATTACGTTAAATAAAATATACCCATTTTATAACCCTTAAATCTTTTTATACTTAAATAAATAAAGTTTGGAAATCATTTTCAAAGATTTTCTAAGTCCAAAATTTTTGAAAAAATTCGGCAGGGTCTCCTTTGTACGGAGAGACTCAGGAGAAAATATAATATAAATATAACAATATACAATAAATATTTTCCAAAATAATATACATCCCAACCCGGGAAAATAATATAATATAATAACGCTATAAACCGTAATCCGAAAACGTATCTATTTGTCGGGCAATTAACGCTTATTTTATGGAACCAATAGCAGTAGCAATTGCTTCCAAAACCTGCATTTCACTTTATAATCTAAAAAGGTTAACAATTATATAAAATGAAATATTTAAGGTTATTTCAACTACAAACAACAATTCAATACAATCAACAATCACTTGCAAGAAGGCATACAACCATCACATAGAATCCATAAAAATCAATCATTCATTCATATCAAACAAGACAAATAGTTGTTCGGGTTCAAAACTTCAACTTGTATAAAATGAAAAATAAACTACTAAGCGTGCAAATTACTCAACAGCCTTATATGAAACTAAATAGATTATTTATACATCCAAACAATCTTAAAGTATCCTCACCCAAACAACCATGAACAAAACAACAACAATTCCAAACAATAAATCAAATTTATTTATTATTCATTTCATTTCATGCATTTATTTATTTGCGTTACATGCCTTCATTTCTTAATTTCGTTTACTTAGCATCTCAATGCATTACTTTAATTTATAATCATATATTCAATGCATTCATCTTTTCTACTTATTTTATTTATAATAGCTTCAACCGTTCACTTAAGTTTATTATCATTTTCAGTATTCATCTTTTATTCTTATTTTTATTAAAGATCTTCATTGAATGCTTTCCTTATTTCAAATTTCTACTTGCATAATATTTTATTAGAGTTTCTTATTAACATTTCAACTTTTATATCTTTTGGTAAGTTATGTATATGCTTTTAAGGGTATAATTGAAAGTTATACAAGTTTACTCTATTTCTTTTAATTAATTTATTGTTCAATAATTTTATCCCTTACTTCATAGGTTACAATTTCAAATTTCATTTAGTACCATTAATAACATAGCATTAAATCTCTTATTTCATTTAGGGTTTCAATTATTAGTTAAATTCCATTTTACTACATTAATTAAACTATTAATAAATGGAAACTTAAGGATTAAATACCGGGTTTTATTCAAATCATTTTTAAAATAACAGATAAATATACACTTACAATTTATATATATCAAATTATATTTAAACAATTTAAAATTTAAATTTGTTTATCAACACGACTCTATAGTAGAACACTACAGTGGCCTTCCTACTTCAAAACTCGAAAATGAATGTCGATGATGCGTGCACTCATCACCGAAATTATTTTCCACCGATAGAGTGGGGAGTACAAAACTTAAATTTTTCCAAAATTCCTTTTAAAACATTTCCTTCAATTATATTGAAATATTTGTATCAGAAAATACTAATAAACAATACTATTATATTCCAAAATTATTCGAAAGGAATTTTCAAAAACCCCGGAACTAAAGCTTTAAGTTTCCAATTTCATTTAACTTATTTCCAATCTTATTTCGAATATTAATTATAAATTTCATTACCTAAAAACCAATATATTGCAACCAAATATATATATATATATATATCTCATTTAAAAATTGATTTTATATATAGAAAATATAATAGGAAAAATTATTTCATTCACCTATATTAAAACTAAATTATGTCAGTCTATCCTATTAAGTGTTTAGAAATCCCTATTGGTGTCATAGCGTCCCATGCATCAACCAGAATTTATAAATAAGAAACGGAACAAATTAACACAATATCAAAACCTTTTTATAACACTAACAAATACGCTCTCTCATATATATACACTCAGCGACTCCCATAGGGTATTATTACCCTATTAATAAAGAGTTAGACCCCACAAAGCTAAGGTTTTCACTAAACCAAAGCTCTAATACCAACTTGTAACATCCCGCCTTTTCGCGCGCTTTAAATCGACACATGTGCCAATTCAAACCGTTCGGAAGGGCGGATTGTTATGGGGTAAATAAGAAAATAAGAAAGAAATAAAAAAAATCTCACAGGGAAAGGATAAAATATAATAATCAAATATACAGTTTATAAAGCGGTTTTACAAAATATTCGATTTTACTTACAACATTTATCAGAGTTACACATACCAATAAAAATGCAGCGGAACGGTATGAGTGTAGTGCAATAATATAAATAATAATAATACAAATCTTCGTCTTCGTCCTCCAGAGCTAAATCTTCAAATCCTGAAACGCTTGGACTGACCCGAGCGAATTGAAAAGACAAAACACTCGAGTCAGAACTAAAAGATCTTATGTAAGTTAAATCAACAGAAATAAATATGTGTGCAGTAACTCAAAAGATGCTTGGGATTCACATCTCTTAAGGATCCGTTAAACTATTTACTATGTAGTATATTTCGCTATTATAATAGTGTCCATTTGTAAAATAAACTTATTCTTAAATAGCATTAAGGGGTTACCCATATAGCCCTTAAGACAAAATATATTCCCATAGTCTAAACAGTACCGTAATCCCCCCCGTACTGGGCGTCGTCAGAGGGCACTCCATAGGTATGGTACAAAACAAAATCGTATAAGACGCGCTATGGTAGGTGACACGGCACAACTAGGCAATGCCAGGGTAAATATACCAATTGCTATCCGGGCTGGTGGTAACGCACAGCCGCAGCAACCGCCCACCTCGAACAAACTCCCCCCTAAAATAAAAAATCAAAAGTGGCCATCGAATCAAATCCAAAAGTCAGAGTACAATATCGAAGTGGGGTATCCGATAAAGGGCGCTAACCCCCTTGGCCTGAGAATCGCTCCTGTTTTAGCCACCTTATTCCAACTCACGGGAGTTGGGTCCACGTATTTACCTCAAAAGAAACACCACCACCATCCTACTTCATTCTGGAATCTCCACCGTGTACACGGTTGTTAAAGTGGTTTTCGGGATTGGCAGAGAGTATGACAACTTCCGATCCCGGTCTCTTCAACAACCAAACGTTATTATAAACCGCGGTCTTTTCAAGATAGTTTATACTTTAAAACCAGAATATAATATCCCTGTTCAAAACCATATAAATACGATATCATTTTCCTCTTTAAAAACCAAATCAATATGATATCATTTCAAATATATCCCTTTTTCTAAAACCATACCACTTTAAAATTTATAATATCTTGAAACCATACATTTGAATTATAACTCTTCAAAACATAATACTTCGAAATCCATAGCTTTAAAACCATTACTTCCAACTTAAATAGTTTGGATATTCAACGGTATATAAAATAAAAAATGGTTTGAATTTAAAATTTCTTTGTAAGTAAAAAATTTCCATGACTTTAGAATTTTATTTTCTTTAAATTAAGTCTAAAATCATAAATTTTAAATTCACTTTCAGTTTCAATAAACCACTTAAAATTCAATATATTTCAAACTTTGAATATTAAACAAATAGATCTAAGGTTGGAAATTCCTGTTCAACAATTAAAGGTCCTATTATTTAGTTTGAAATATTTGCATAATAAATCCATAATCATTTAAATAAACTCAAATTACCTATAACTAAATATTTCCTTCAGTTTATTTATACTAGAAATATTCATTTAATTCATCTTGAATAAAAATTCAGTTATAAATATCATACCTTTTAAAAATTTCAAGTTAATAAATCTACATCAACCTATGGAGTTTAATTCTTAAATAAGCTCAATTCCAAATAAATTTCCCAATTAACTTCCAATCTTAATTGATTTAAATCATTAAAACTCTATATATATTCAATATCTTAACATGCACTGAACCATATAATATAAAATAATCAAACCCCATTATTCAACTTATCTATTTTATTTAACAAATTTATACATAGCTTAAATTCAAAAATTTAACTATATATGTATATATAAAATAGTATTTATATAATATCAAATTTTAATATTTATTTAACTGTATCCTAACTAAACCATAGAAATCATTTTCAAAATATTTATATAGCCCGACGGTGTCTGTATAAAATTTTCTATCCTATGGTCAAGTGATACGGATATTTGTCATTTCAATCTACAATTTAAAAATAAAAATATACGGTTATATATCATTTCAAACGCCAATCCCGAATGAATGAAATGCATAACAACTTACATATTTTAACCATATAAAATACAATAACCATTCATCCATTATCTATCATCAAACATTTATCAAATCATCTTCCAATTCAAACAATCACATCAATAAATAACAATTAATTACAGACAGTTAAACTTTTAATAATGAATTAAATAACTGTTTAACTGGCAATTTTAAATGCAATAAATAAATAAATAACAAATTTAACTGGCAGTTTTATATGCAATAAATAATTAATATAACAACTTAACTGGCAGTTTCATATGCAATGAGTAATTAATATAACAACTTAACTTGTAGTTTCTTATGCAATGAATAATTTATTTACAATTTAATTAAATAAATTTAATTTAACTGGGATGATGATAAAAAAATATGCCAACAACCATAAGTAAATTTCAAATCATATCATATATCAATTTAACAAACATAAGAAATTTAAGAAGTTGTGAGTGGGTTAAAACACTCACCTTTTGAATCTAAATTGAATTTAAATCCAGTTTAAACCCAAAATTTCAACAGTCTCCAAATCCATCCAAAACAGTGCCAAAACGTACGTAATTCTAACACGATCTCAGCAAAACAAACCCCGCGCATGAATCCGAGCTCGTATGAAAAAGTTAGGAAAATTAGAAGATTGGAAAATTCTGGTCCTAAGTCGACTTCGGGTTCAACTTCGGTCCACCGCCTCAATTAACCGGTGCTTGCTTGGATTTTTTGCCAAAACGACTCGGAGCGACCCGAGTAACTTTTTTCCTAATCCGAAGTAGATGCACCGTTTTTGCATCTGTAACTCGAAGCGCGACCAGAAGTTGCTGCAGATCCGCAAATTTTTTTTTAAATTGAAATTGGATTGGAAAGATTAGGGTTTGCAGTGGAATGAGGAAGAGCATACGTTCAGAATGAGGAATAAGCAATGACCTAGGGTTTATAACCATATATGTTAGGCAAACAGAATAGAAAGAATGGGCTAGGTTGGATTTGGGTTTTAAACGATAATTGACCCGAAAAGCCGTTTCGATTCCGAAACGGAAAAGGGTCAACCCATATATCAAAATATATGTTTAAAAATATTTTAAACGCGATGGAAAAAGTTTCACGTTCAAATTCCATCGTATGAAGAAGTTATGCTAAAATCAAATTTTCCAAATTGATTTCAATTGATTTAAATTGCATAAATTTCAAGGCGTTTCGAGTCCGTACGATCAAACGATAAGTCCGATCGCTACGAAACTTGAAACACTATTATAATTCACCGTTACGGATCCGATGAAATAAGTTTCGTCGAAATCCGAGTCAGTGGCAAAAATGGCTATTTTTATATTAATTAAATAAATGTATAATTAATTGATTAAATCAAATTTTCAAATTTCAATTCTAAATTTGACAATTTTATCACCTTATATTTCTCAAACATTTTTAATGATTTAAACAAATTTAAATGTCTATTTAGAGAAGATAAATTTATAAATTTCAATATAAACCTTCAATTTCATTAATTTCAAAATTATAAATAAAATTTCCAATAATTCCATAAAATTCACTATTCATTCTATTATTAAATTCATCGTTATCAAAAGGATGCAATTTACCTTGGTTCACGATTGTTTACATTTATTTTCTTAGGTTTCATCTACATTTCCATTTATGCAATATTTCAAATATTAAGTTTCCATTTAATTGCAATAAATCATATTATCGTAATTTAAATTCAAATAAATGGAAAAAATGTTGATTCCCATTCTTATTATTCAAACAAACATTATCCTCTAAGCATATTGAACATTTGTTTACATTACATTACATTGATACTTCCAATTTCACCTCTATTCGTATTAACTATTTTAATTCCACTTATTGTGTAATAACTACTATATTGAAATTTATCAATTTCACTCATAAATTTGGATTTTAAAACCAATTAACTAATTTACCTTGGTGCCATCCTTTATTACATTAATCGTTACTTTAAATTACATTAATAAAATATTAAATTTAGATATAGTTACTAATTATTTACATAGTTTATTTAACACCTTATATAACAAGCCACCTATATTACTTGCATTTAAGTTCGTTAGTCATCAAACCATATTTATAATTCCATATTCAACGCTAATTTATTTCATTGCAATTAATATACGCCTATTTACACATCTTCATACTTTAATTATCAACCAACAATTTATTATGCATTATTTCATCAATTAATATCAATTTAGAATTTATTTCCCAATTTACCGATTTCATTCAATTATATCCATACGAATTGGTTTCCCTCAATTGGTATTGCATTTCATTTGCTTTATTAATACTTACCTTAGTTAGCCTGAACGAAGTATTAGATTAAAATTTCATTGGTTACATCCTATTGAATTAACATTCTCCGATTTCCAAATTAATCTACATCAAATTGCACTAATTAAGTGAATTAACTGTAATTGATTTCAAACTAACTTTTACGAACTAAATAAATATGTAACTTAAAACCATTGTTACCCTTAACTCTTAATTACCTTTAAAAGTTCATTAATTACAACAAGTTTTCCAATCAGCTATATAATTCAAATTTCATCTTTTATTTGTGTTCAATATTTTATTTCATTATGCTGAAATTTAGGCGCTTATACCCATTTAATATCCCAATTAATTGTTTTATCTTAGTTTCAAATTTTTAATTAAATCAATTGCCATCTATGCATAAAATTAACATTTTTATCAAACTTCCATTCACACTTCCATTATTATTTTAACAATTATTAAACATTATGATCAGTTAAAACTTCACGAAGGTTTAGATCAATTGGGATTACCCTACACATTTAATATTTATCAACTTGTTCTAACCTTATTACCTAAATTTACGTTCAGTTGCTATTCAATATATATATATCAATTCATAAATTCAATATTTACGTTCGTTTCTTGTATTAAATTTATTAATAAGTATTCCTTTTCCCGTATTATAACAAATTGGAAATTTCATTAGATTCATTAATTATAAATTTTAATTAGCATTGTTACGTTTTTAATTCACTTATTAATTCATAAATAAGTTACCCAAATTTTATTCTCCAAATATTAAATCACAAAGTCTTACGTGATTTACCATTTACATTACCTTTTTTTTCACGTTTGCTTCATTATAAATTACCAAATTTTGTTTCCTTCAAAATTAAATTACTCAATTTTACTTAAAATAACCAACTTAATTATTAAAATTTTACGGGTCGTTAATTACATGATCCTTCAATTAAGACCTTAATTAATCAAGATAAATTCTTATCCTAACCGATCACTTAATTATAACATTTAAATCTCATTACATAAAATAAATTACTATTAATAATTAAATTTAATTTTAAAACCTTTAAGTTAATAAATAATCAAAACATTATTTAAGATAAACCATTTATCTTTTTAAAATCTTATTTAAATAATCCTTGAAAATTAAATTAACATATGAATTAATTTAAAATTCTTAAGTTAATTAGAACCATCATCTTTTAACTACTTGAATATACTATTTAAGTTTATTTCAAATAAACTTAAGAATTCATTTTAAAAATTAAGAATTAAAACACTTTAAATTAATTTATTTGAAATAATTATTTTAAAACTTTAACTAATTCACAAAACTAGTATAAAACATTTATCATCAATTCAGAAAGTGTTTAAAAATTTCATTTAATTTAAATTGGAAAAAACTTGCTTTATTTTAAAAAAATCAAAAACTCTTCCTATACCAACCCGAGACCACTTTGGTTTTCACCCGAGCCAGATTTCAAAATCCCCGGGCAAACCATCGAGTATTTTTTATCTTTTCCTTTAATTTTTCAAACTCTTCTATCATTACAAAAATACCCGATCCATAAGACCGAACTTCCCGAACACTTACACGAGCCAAATCTTCATCTACCCGTGCCCATCCCTGAGTAATCTTCTTCTTCCCCAAACTTTGATCAACCCAGATACATAAGTGCACACATGCACGTGTACGATCGTTCCGACCATCTTCAGTCAATGCTGCAACCCTCAACATATCATCGTTGACCTTGTCAACCAATACAACTTCCAGCTTCGACAAATTCGCAAGGAAAACGAAATTGAGCAACTTGATCGCCATCTGAAACTAACTCATTCACCAAAAAACTACCTCGTGCCGGTGATCCTGACCACCATTCATCTCTCCATCACACACATAGCTGCATCACGACACCACGCGACGATCCCCCCCATTGCGATCACTTCTAGTTCTCCCACTAAGTCGTACGAACCCGATTTTCGACATCAACTAAAAACTAGGTTAAAACTCTACTTTACCGTCGTCCAGCTACCACGATCTTCTAGAAACCCTGCGAGTATTTTTCTGGTGATCTCCAACCTTCCCTCTTCCTCCAACAACGAACACGACAACCCTTCCCCCACCGATAGTCAAGAATCGACTAAAAAGCATTTTCCGTTCATCTCTCGAATTCTCATCACCCACGATTTTGAAATTTTTTGATATCTACATTAAAAATCATAATTTCCCAATACGAATCCAAATATACAATTAAAACTTAAAAATTTAACAATCAAGGTTTCGACTTGAGTTGATTTCACTGAAATTTTTCTTTTTCCAGTAAAAAAAACTTACTGATATACTTATAAATATTTTAAAAAAATAGTATTTGTCTAGTACAAACAAATTTCTTTCAAAGATCATGACCTAATATTATTTAAGAGAAGAGATTTGAATTTAGTTGGATTTAGTTAAACCTAAAACTAAAGAACAGAGCTTAAATTATATGTATCCATAGACATGCATATCATCATTTACATATATGTGTGTGTGTGTGTGTGTGTGTGTGTGCGCGCGCGTGTGTGTGTAGGCATAATAAAAAAACATTTTCATATCATACTTCTAATGTCAATTACAAAAATCAAGATATATAAATAGGTTCAAGTGAGTTTTCTCACTTGGAATGAAGAAGCAGAGAACAGGCTTTGAGCCTGGAAATGTTTTTGAGTTTGAAAATCTAATCTGGATTTTTATGTTGAAGCTTGATGTTGATTGTTGAGATGAATCTGAAGCTTGATTTTTGAATTTGATTTGCTAGTTCAGGTTGAAGTCATTGTTTGATCTGCTACTTTGATTATGTTGAACTTAGCCTTCTTAGTTTGGAGATTGAAGGAGTTGCTTTGTTGAGATGATCCTAGATCTACATGTTGATCTGAAGCTTGTTTTGAACTGAAGCTACTTGTTGTTTAAGATGCATTTGAATCTGAGCTTTATGTGATTTGTTTTTGATTTGCATCAGGTTTGATTTTGAAACCTGGAATCTATTTTTTTGTTTCTAAGAAGATTGTTTTGTTTTCAGATTTGAAAATTTTGTGAGGATTTATTTGCTTTGGTTTACATATGTGAAAAGGTAGGCGAGAAAGAAATATAGGTGTGTGTATATATATACACTTTGTTTTCATTTTATTTATTATTTTTGAAAAATAAAGAACAAAAGACACTTGTTATTTTGCATGATAATTTGCTTACAAATGTTTTAAATGCATATCATCTAGTTAGAAATGTTTTAATGTCTTTTAAAACCCTTACACTTGTCTATTTTCTTGTTAAAATATTTACACATGTTTTTTTAAATGTTTGTTATTAAATGTTTTCAATATATTTATAAAAAATTTATATCATATTTTCAATTAGTCTTATATATATATTATATTTTTTTTAATACATTTTATGTTCATTAATATTTGTATAACTTTTAAATAAAATGATTTTTTAGAATCTAATTATACATTAATAAATAAATAAATAAACACATACATATATTTTGTATAAGTCTGAAAAACATAACATTTATCTTTTAAATAACTTTTGAAAATTTATTATGTTAAATTTAAAACATAACTTCCAAAATATATATTGTAATTAAAAAAAATTATTAATTTTAAAATATAGAGTACTTAAATTCAATTTATTTTCAAAAATGTTTTTTTTTTGAGTTTCAAGTTCAAAATTCAATTGAAAATCAATTTGTATACATATATATATAAATAAACAACATATATTATTTATTTTGGAAAATTTCAAAAAAAATTCATATTAATTCACAAGTTAATCCAAAAATTTATATTAATTATCAAATTAAATTTGACTCAAAACCGGGATCGTTACAGATTCCCCCTTAACAAAATTTCATCCCCAAAATTTACTAGACAGGGAGACAAACAAAGAATAGATGAAGAAATGTTTTATAAGATCAAACTGAATATCTATTCTATATTTGGCTTACCAAATCAGAACATCGTCAATAAGTATGAGAACGAACTCATTCGATACTTTACGAAATACTCGGATAATCAATTCTATGAGACATGCAGGGGATTGGTTAGTCCGAAGGGATAACTAACCGTTCGTAGTATGTATCGAGGCTCCAAGGAATAGACAAACAAATACAATTCAGTTTAACTTCATATTTTGTTAATTTATTTCAAATAAAATTTCAAATTCATTAAAGTTAAAATGGAAAGATTGATAAGAAACTGATGAAGAGAATACGAATTAGGAACTTATCTACCATGATTCGTAGGGCCACCACCATACCAAAACTTCTTCTTGTAGCTGCCACGAAGCCATCAAAGAATTGAAATTGAATGATGATAAAAAAGATTGATGAGAAAAGTTGTTTCCTTGTCGTTACAGGGTATCGACCATTTGTAGTGGTGCTTCCCTGTCCCCTATCTCAACCTCTTCTTGCACTCATACTCACTATCTGTGGATAGTAAGAGAATTTACTGAGGCTTACAGGAGAATATCTTAGGGATATACTCATTCTAGGGCATTTGTAACCCTATCTCTAATAAGCCACCTAACGTGTTATACTCCTGAGCTAAAGTTCATACTTAACCTTCAGCTCGAATACCACTGTAATGACCCTGCCTCGACCTTCGAAAATCGACACCCAAATACATCATCCATATTCGAATGCCGCAGATTCAAACGTTGAGTCTGATTCGTGGAGCTTATGACAAAATTAGGAGGTAACAACATAGCGGAAAAAGAAGAATAATTTTATTGATACACAACAAATGGATACAATATTATGATACAAATGAATATTAATATCAGAGATCAAATATGCACAACAGCAGAAAGGATAACAGCGGAAACAACACCAACTTCAAGAGAGAGATCATGTAACAACCTGATATTTTCAGCCATTCGCATCCACACATGCCGTACTTGAATTGCTCAAAATACCGCATTGTAAATAAATTTGGAGCAAATGAAATACAAATCACAGAATCACAGACATAGAAATATCAGAATAACTTGCAGCGGAAATTAAAATACCATTGTAGTTCATGAAGCTACTATAACAAACTCTCAAAACATAATACATAATATCATTCTGAAAAACATATACAATAGAATCTCGAATACATAGCAGTTTATAAATGCCAGAGCTGAAATAGAAAAATTGAAACTGAAAGGGAACAGATACTAGACAAGCAGAATCTCCAGTGATTCCTAGCTCCAAGAAAGAAATCCAAAGCTAAGCTGTAAATACTCAGGCTGACCCAAGCGTAAAGTAAAATACAAAACACTCGAGTCAGGACATATATACTTATACAATGTAAACTAACTCAAGTGAACCGTAGTAGAAATGCACAATAACTTAAAGGATGCTTGGGATCGTCCATCCTTTAAGAATCAGTTAAACTATAAATTAAATACATCCCGTGGTTAAAATTTCAAAATGGTATTTTATACTTCGAAATCAAATATCATTTCAAAATATAATATCATTCAAATCCATTTCGAAATATCTAAATATTGTATCTTCCAAACCACATTCATTTATTTAAAATATCATTTTAACACACATTTCAAAATAGTTTATATTTCAAAACAAATTACTTCAAAATCATAAAAATGAAGTTATTATATTTAATAATTAAATTATTAAATTTCCAAAATTTTAATCTTTCAAAATTCATTTATTCACTTAAATTTATTAAAACAATGAAAATTCAACTTTCGCAGCATTTAGAAAAATGCTACGGAAAGTTACTTTTAAAACACTTCAATTTAACAAAAGACAGCATTCAAAAATGCTGTAATAGGGTTACATTAATTCAAACAAAACCTTAGTTAAATTCAACAATTATAACACTTACAAAGTGCTATAATTACCTTTAATTCAATTTAGCCCTTAGTTCATTTATATTAATTACAGCATTTACAAATGTTGTATTATCATTCACATTAGAAATCATAGCATTTCAAAAATGTAGTTAATTAACTTCAAATATTCAATATAATTTCACAAACAATAATATTTTTACTTAAATCATTTTTAACTTATAAAATCACAGATTTTCTCTTTTAAAAGAATCATTCAAATAGCTTTATATTCATGATTTTATAAAGTTAAATTTCCATTCAAAAATCAATATTTTGTAATAATTCACTTATTAAATTCCAACATTCAATTTTGAATTCATTAAGTTAAATTTTAACATAACACTTAAGTTTGAATTTTCAAATATAACTTGTCTTCAATTTATTTACCTACTTCAAAAATTCACTGTTAAACAAAATGCATAAATTCCAATTGAAGTTATATTTCCAAATTTCAACTTAAATATTCATTCATTTCACATTTTAACTTCATTCAAAAATCATTAATGTATTATAAAATCATTTTAAATTCATTTTGATTCAAGATATCATAAATTTATCATATTTAATTTAAATTCCAATTATCACCAAATTATAATTTCCAAAAAACTTATATTTCAAATTTTCTAACTTTTCCATAATTTATTCAACTTATAAATATTCAAAAAATCAACAATACTTTACAAAAATCATTTTTAATTAAGTTTGACACAAAATATTATAATATTTACATTTCTAAAATATTTTAAATTTTTTAGAAAAAATATATTTTAACTACGGGTCTGTATATAATTTTCTACACTAGGAAAAGTGATACGGGTAATATATCATTTCAACCCATAATTTATAAAGAAAACCTAGGTTTTATCATTTCAAACCCGCAGTCCCAAGTAAAGGAAATAATTTGAAAATCGTTTAGGCCAATCATTTCAGCCCATAACGATTTTCCCTTATTCTAAAGTCCGTTCGGGTATGTATCATTTCAACCCATAGTGATTCTAATCTAAAGGGAACTTGTAGTGTGATAAACTGATAAAAATAACAAAACAGCATAATAAACAGTAGCATATGATATAATAGGTGTTTAAGAATGGGTGAACAATCATATGATCATAGCATAGCAGATATAATTTGGTGATGCATTTTACAGATTCAAAAGTGGTCGATTTACTAATTATATAGGTATAAACTTTTTGGTGAGAATAACTCACTGGTATAGGCTGGAGATGACAACTGAAACACACAAACAACGATCTTCAAAGGCATGAAAGCACGACAAAGATTCGAGTGGGAGAGCTAAAGATTAATTCCCTTGAATACAATACAAACAAAACAATATAACAATCATAAGCTTTTAACTCAAAATACGATTAAACTATGCTAGAATTAACTGCATAAAACAAAGCTGAAATGCTTTGCACTTGCTTCCAACATTCTTTAGGCTCGGCCATGAGGTGGAATACATGGTTAAGGCATGGTTTTGATATGTTTTGGGTCCAATGGGGTCGGCCATACATGGGAAAAATGGTGCAAAGGTATGGTACAAAGTAGGTGATGTGAAACAACACAACACAAGCAACACACATGGATTCAATGCAATACAAGGCCACAGCCAAGGTATGGGCACGGCCACCTCTGGTGGGGTCAAGAGGATGACATAGCAGAGGGTTTCAAGTTGGCTTGAGCTGGTAGTGGTGGAGTAGGTGGCGGCTAAGGGGGGGATGAAGGTCGTGGATGCATAGTGTGTTCGGCTATGCTTCATATCGGTGTAGTTTGGTGCATTTGGTGGTGGATCTTCAATAAGGGTCGCTCGACAAGGGATGGTCAATGAGGAGGAGGTGGTAGTGACATGTTCAGGTGGTGGTGGAGGCGGAAAGGCTGATGGAGTGGTGGGGCCGAACCTAGAAGTGAAGGAAGCAAGAGCAAAATTACATGAAAACAAGTATAAAACAATAAAAAGAGAATAGAATTTTACCAAAGTTTGTTCAAGATAATGGCCTAATTTTTTTTCTTGAGTTTGAGAAGAAAATTTCATGTGAAAATGAGAAGGTGGCTGAAGAGAAAAGAGTTAAGGCCGCAAATATGGAAAGGTGTTGGTTGAAGTGTGAAAAGGTGTGAATACAAAAAGTCAAAAGCAAACCAATGGTCACAAACTCTTCAAATATCCACCATATTGTTTTGAAATTTTAAATAACTAATATATATATATAAATTCAGTTAAAATACAAAAATATAATAAATAATCAAAATATAAATAAATAAAAATTAATTATATATAATTAAATTAAGAAAATAACATAGGAAATGCAAACTAGTCTAGAAAATTTGAAAATAAATGGAATAAACTTTGGGAAAATTTTACGTATTTGAAAAATATTTATAAATAAAGATAAGAACACAAAATAAAAATGCATTCAAAAAAAAAATTTAATTAAATATAATTTAAATGAAGAAAATAATAGAAAAATAGAAACTAGCCTTTAAAAATAGGAAATAAATGCAATAAATTTTGGAAAATTTTTATTATCACTTTAAAAATATTTATAAATGAAATCTTACAAATAAAAAAAATTTTAAAAAATTTAAAAATAAAATAAATTCAAATTTAAATTATATTCAAAAATCTAGGGTTGTTACACTCTCCCCCGCTCAAATCTTTTCGTCCTCGAAAAGAATGGCAAGGAAAAAAAAAAGAAACAAGATAGAAAAAGGAAATAGTACCTGAAACGAATAATTCTGGATTCGAACTATGAATGCTCTCCTCCGTTTCTCAGGTACAATCTCGATCGTCAGTACTCCACTGTACTTCGATCAGACTAACAAATTCCCTTCTTAGTTGCTTCGTACCTCCGCTGATAATACGAAGTGGCTTATTCTCGACAGTCAGATTAAGCTAAGTATACAAACTATCAAAAGTAGAAGGCTAAACAATAAGAGAAGAGTTACGAAGATATAGAGAAGATGTGAGACATGGAATACATCATGCACTCAAGACAGCTCCTTGGCAAATCCAGACGATAACCCAAATAACCAACTCTTTCCACAATTGCGGAAAGGACCCTCAAAGAAGAAGAAGGTAGGAATAGCTAGAAGTAAAAATAGGTTGGAACATAAGGATGGACCATTATGTTAAAACCATGTAACTTTCAATTTAAAATTTTATATTTCGAACATTTTAAACAATTTATAATATGATAAATAGTCATTTGATTCAAATTAGATAGTTCGAAGTAAACAATATTTTAAAGAAATTTAAATTATTTAGGAAAGTAAAATAAATGATCAAAATATCCTTTATATAATATACTTTATCAAAATACTTTTATAACTCGATGTCTTAACAAGTTTACTTTCGTTCCTACAGACTCTGGCCATGCGTTGATCAGGTGCAAAGCTAGAATTCTCTAGGTACTTAGTAGACTTATTTCAACACCCAGTGAAAATGCTGGAAAAACTTTTTAAAAACAGATATGGAAAGTACAATCCAAATAAAACAACCAAACCGAAACATGTCGATCATGGATCGCGGATACACAATGGTTACGTCTGGATCCCCCAGGAAACATCCATACCCGTAGGCCGACTACCGCAGCCCTGCGATTACGCCATGAAGACTGGTAGTACCGCAGATACACAATGATTACGCCTGGATCCCCCAGGAAACATCCGTACCCTTAGGGTCTCGCAGACCCTGCAGATTACGCTACCAAGCGACCCAATAGATCACAGATACACAATGGTTATGCCTGGATCTCCCAGGAAACATCTGTATTAGTAGGCTCTCGCAGCCCCTGTGAATTACGTTATGCAGTCACGTTTGTAGGACTATGGAGAACTCCGTGGAATTCGATGGACACTCGAGTATCATATCCGGAAAACCCAAATCAGAGAGAGAATAATATCGATAGAATGAATCCACAGTGTGGCCACAAAGCGGATATCAAGTAGAAGACACTTTCCATATCTTTACTTCGAAAATATGTATCATATAGTACCCTTCAAATCATTTCAAATATCATACTTATACAAAGTCCATCGTAGATAAGATTCCATTTTCAAATCAAATACTTTCGAAAATCAATAGTATATCAAATCATACTTATATAGACTTCGATTATACAAGCTTTCACTTTACAAATTGAGTACCTTTTTTAATCAACAGTTTCAAATCAACTTCATACTTATACAAATCCATTTTATATAAGTTCAGTAACTCCCAAATCACAGTATCTAGTAAAACAAGGTTCTCAATTTCAATTCCTTTTCAATATCAATTCAGTTTCAAAATCATATATGATTTTGCCAAATCATTTCTTCCTAATTACATATATTCAGTTTCAAAGTTTCTTAAAAACAATAGATTTAGAAAGTAATCCACGTTTCCAAATCAACAAAATTTAGGTTAAACAAATTCATTTCCATTTCAAATATGTATTCACTTTCAAAAATCATATTACTTTCAATGTTATAAATCTTTCGAAACCAAAATACTTGAAATCATTACACTTTGAAAATCATAACATTTCGAAATCATACATTTGAAATCATAAAACATTCCTTTAATTCTTTACATTTCACAGATTTATTCAATTAAACCCAAATCTAAAATTTCCAATTTTAATTCAATTCAAACCATCAGTTTCAGTTCAATTTAGTTTTTGAACAAAACCATTTTAAATATTATCAAATTTCAAATAAAGATTTGATCCATAAAATAAACTATTCAATCTTTAATATATTTCAAAGTTTAAATATACCATATTTCAAACTAAATTTTTATAATTTCATATATCTCAAATTTTACTTCATTATTACTTTATACTTTAATCATATCAACTAAACTTATATTCTTTATCAAATACTTTATACCTTTCAAAATTTCTTTGCTTTGAAAAGTTAACCTTGATTTGGAAGTGCTCGAACCTTCAAAATAGTCGAAGAAATCATATTTTCAAATCCAAGAGTGGGAAATCACCAACAAATCAGTAAATCAATTCCAATAGATAAGGTTATACCAAAAAAATCTGAATCTCGAGGACTGAACATCGGCTTATTTTAAATCATTTAATACATATATATATATACATATATCTTTCGAACATCAAACCATACTTCGAAATATGAAATCAAAATTTGGTTTCACAAAATCACTCACATAGCAAAGCTACTAGAGTGGCCTCTCCCCCACTCAGAAACTCGAAAATCAATGTCGATGATGCATGCATTCATCACCGAAATTATTCTCCAACAACATAAGTAGGTTCTGGACTTTTATTTTCCTGAAACGTCTTTGAAATCTCTTCGAAATCATTGTAATTCATTCGAATACATTTGAAACATTTCTTATTCAAAAAATATCTTTAAATCATATTATTATTATATATTTTTCAAAATCTTAAAACCAATTTCAAAACACTAGAGTTCGATTCCTCAAAATTCAAATTCAAAAACCTTTCAGTTCTAAATCATTTTTATATAAGTCAAATTCTTATAAAATTTTCAAATTTTCAAATCCTTTCGAAATTTCAAATTTTCATTTTTGAAAGGTATATAATCCTTATCATAAACATTTCACTTTTATATATAAAATATGGCCATCCTTATCAAAATAATCATTTCGATGTATGCACAATTTCAAAATACAACCAAACATAAATTTCCAAGGGATGATTCAAGGATGGATTTCAAAACAAATAGAAATTCAAATTTAGAGGAACTCTAATCAAATAGAATCCTGATTCGAAGATAAGCTCGAACTAAGATTAGGTAATTCCATAATAGAAGATGGATAAGCCTATATTAATTGCGGGCGACCTTAACCAGTCAACCATGACTTCAGGAATATAATCAATTCGGAAATCTAAGGCAAATCGACATTTGATCCTTAGAGATAGGATCCAGGTAGAGCAGGAGATAGCATCGTAAACCGAGGATATAGAAATCTCCGGTGAATCAATGCCAAATTGTAAAGGAGTTTCACCCCTTTACAAATCATTCAAGGATTTGCGGAATAACCGATCTTTATAGAGGTCATTCCAAAGTGGAGTTATAGAATGCTCCAAAATCAAAAGGATAAAATAGGAAAAGAAGACTGGATTTCAGTATAAGTGGGAGCGTTTCAAAGTTCAAGGAATCCTAATCGATAAGAATCCAGACCAAGAGATTTCTAATAAGGTGGATATAGAAGGAATGAAGTTTAGAAAATCTTGGTTTCAAAATAAGAAATTTTTTTCTACCAAAATAATCTTTGAAAATCCTTTAAAAATCATTTGGAAATTATTTTATACTTCGAAAGTACACTCTCTCATAAGGAAATGATTTTGGGATTGATTTCACTCATTCAAGGGTATTTCTACCCTATCTCTAATGAGTTTTTGCTCTGCATGCTAAGGTTTGCCTAAAACCAAAGCTCTGATACCAACTGTAACAACCCAATATTTTCAGCCATTCACTTCCACACATGCCGGACTTGAATTGCTCAAAATACCGCATTGTAAATAAATTTGGAGCAAATGAAATATAAATCACAGAATCACAGACACAGAAGTATCAGAATAACTCGCAGCGGAAATTAGAATACCATAGTAGTTCATGAAGCTACTATAACAAACTCTCAAAACATAATACATAATATCAGTCTGAAAAACATATACAATAGAATCTCAAATACATAGCAGTTTATAAATACCAGAGCTTAAATAGAAAAACTGAAATTGAAAGGGAACAGATACTAGACAAGTAGAATCTCCAGCGATTCCTAGCTCCAGGAAAGAAATCCAAAGCTAAGCTGTAAATACTCAGGCTGACCCAAGCGTAAAGTAAAACACAAAACACTCGAGTCAGGACATATATACTTATACAATGTAAACCAACTCAAGTGAACCGTAGTAGAAATGCACAATAACTTAAAGGATGCTTGGGATCGCCCATCCTTTAAGAATCAGTTAAACTATAAATTAAATACATCTCGTGGTTAAAATTTCAAAACGGTATTTTATACTTCGAAATCAAATTTCATTTCAAAATTCAATATCATTCAAATCCATTTCAAAATATCTAAATATCGTATCTTCCAAACTACATTCATTTATTTAAAATACTATTTCAACACACATTTCAAAATAGTTTATATTTCAAAACAAATTACTTCATTTTAAATCATAAAAATGAAGTTATTATATTTAATAATTAAATTTCCAAAATTTTAATCTTTCAAAATTCATTTATTCACTTAAATTTATTAAAACAATAAAAATTCAACTTTCACAGCATTTAGAAAAATGCTATGGAAAGTTACTTTTAAAACACTTCAATTTAACAAAAGACAGCATTCAAAAATGCTGTAATAGGGTTACATTAATTCAAACAAAACCTTAGTTAAATTCAACAGTTATAACACTTACAAAGTTCCATAGTAGCCGTTAATCCAATTTACCCTTAGTTCATTTATATTAACTACAGCATTTACAAATGCTGTATTATCATTCACATTAGAAATCATAACATTTCAAAACTAACTGCAGTTAATTAACTTCAAATATTCAATATAATTTCACAAACAGTTATATTTTTATTTAAATCATTGTTTACTTATAAAATCACATATATTCTCTTTTAAAACAATCATTAAATACCCTTATATTCATGATTTTATAAAGTTAAATTTTTATTCAAAAATCAATATTTAATAATAATTCGCTTATTAAATTCCAACATTCAATTTTAAATTCATTAAGTTAAATTTTAACTTAACACTTAAGTTTGAATTTTCAAATATAACTTGTTTTCAATTTATTTAACTACTTCAAAAATTCAGTGTTAAACAAAATGCATAAATTCCAATTTAAGTTATATTTCCAAATTTCAACTTAGATATTCATTCATTTCACATTTTAACTTCATTCAAAAATCATTAATATATTATAAAATCATTTTAAATTCATTTTGATCCAAGTTATCATAAATTTATCATATTTTCATATTAAATTTAAATTCCAATTATCACCAAATTATAATTTCCAAAATAACTTACATTTCAAATTTTCTAATTTTTCCATAATTTATTTAACTTATAAATTTTTAGAAAATCAATAATACTTTACAAAAAACATTTTTAATTAAGTTTAACACAGAATATTATAATATTTACATTTCTAAAATATTTTAATTTTTTTAGAAAAAACATATTTTAGCTACGGGTCTGTATATAATTTTCTACATTAGGAAAGGTGATACGGGTGATATATCATTTCAACCCGTAATTTACAAAGAAAACCCGGGTTTTATCATTTCAAACGCACAGTCCCAAGTAAATGAAATAATTTGAAAATCGTTCAGGCCTATCATTTCAGCCTATAATGATTTTTCCTTATTCTAAAGTTCATTCGAGTATGTATCATTTCAACCCATAGTGATTCCAACCTAAAGGGAACTTGCAGTGTGATAATCTGATAAAAATAACAGAACAACATAATAAATAGTAACATATGATATAACAAGTGTTTAAGCATTGGTGAACAATAATATAATCACAGCATAGCAGATATAATATGGTGATGCATTTTACAAATTCAAAAGTGGTCGATTTACTAATTATATAGGTATAACTATTTGGTGAGAATAACTCACTGGTATAGGCTGGAGATGACAACTGAAACACACAAACAAAGATCTTCAGAGGCACGAAAGAACGATAAAGATTCGAGTGGGAGAGCCAAAGATTAATTCCCTTGAATACAATTCAAGCAAAACAATATAACAATCATAAGCTTTTAACTCAAAATACGATTAAACCATGCTAGAATTAACTGCATAAAACAAAGCTGAAATGCTTTGCACTTGCTTCCAACATTCTTTAGGCTCGGCCATAAGGTGGAATACATGGCTAAGGCATGGTTTTGATCTGGCTTTGGGTCCAATGGAATCGGCCATACATGGGAAAAATGGTGCAAAAGTGTGGTACAAAGTAGGTGATGTGAAACAACACAACACAAGCAACACACATGGATTCAATGCAATACAAGACCACGACCACCTCTGGTGGGGTCAAGAAGATGACATGGCAGAGGGTTTCAGGTCGGGTGGAGGTGGTGGAGTAGGTGGTGGCTAAGGGGATGATGAAGGTGGTGGATGCATTGTGTGTTCGACTATGCTTCATATCGGTGTAGTTTGGTGCATTTGATGGTGGACCTTCAATCAAGGGTGGCTCGCCAAGGGATGGTCAGTGAGGAGGAGGTGGTGGTGACATGTTCAGGTGGTGGTGGAGGTGGAAAGGCTGATGGAGTGGTGGGGCCTTACCTAGAAGTGAAGCAAGCAAGAGCAAAATTACGTGAAAACAAGTATAAAACAATGAAAAGAGAATAGAATTTTACCAAAGTTTGTTCAAGATAATGGCCAAATTTTTTTTCTTGAGTTTGAGAAGAAAAGTTCACGTGAAAATGAGGAAGTGACTGAAGAGAAAAGAGTTAAGGCCGCAAATATGGAAAGGTGTTGGTTGATGTGTGAAAATGTGTGAATGCAAAAAGTCAAAAGCAAACCAATGGTCACAAACTCTTCAAATATCCACCATATTCTTTTGAAATTTTAAATAACTCAAATATATATATATATATATATATATATATATATTCAGTTAAATACGAAAATATAACAAATAAAGAAAATATAAATAAATATTAATTATGTATAATTAAATTAAGAAAATAGCACATAAAATGTAAACTAGTCTAGAAAATTTGAAAATAAATGGAATAAAATTTGGGAAAATTTTATGTACTTGAAAAATATTTATAAATAAAGATAAGAACCCAAAATAAAAATGCATTCACAAAAATAAATAAATAAATTTTAATTAAATATAATTTAAATGAAGAAAATAGCAGAAAAATAGAAACTAGCCTTTAAAAATAGGAAATAAATGCAATAAATTTTTGAAAATTTTATTATCACTTTAAAAATATTTATAAATGAAATATTACAAATAAAAAAAAATTAAAATAATTTCAAAATAAAATAAAGTCAAATTTAAAATAATTTCAAAATAAAATAAAGTCAAATTTAAATTATATTCAAAAATCTAGGGTTATTGCAGATCACCATACAACATCTTCGATACCAAGCTCCAAACCACAAGCTCGAACCATCATCATGCTGAAGTGAAACGCAATGCGATCGCCAATCTAGATACTTCAAAGATTGCCAAAAGCTTTACCTACTATCCGACTATCTAAAAACTTGACTATAGGCTTCCCGTGTGGAAAATTGTGGGCATCCAGAGTTTAGAAAAGGAACAATAAACTCCAGGTCAACCTACCCGGTTAGCCAACCCTTTCTCGGGGACATGTAGGGATAAGAGTCTCCTGTTCAACACCAAATGCAAAGCAAGAACCCCCTATCATGTTTAACTTAAGCAAGTCCGTTCTGGGTTCGAATGGAACCGAAGGCACTTCAAAGAAGCCTTTGCAAATCCTGTTATTCATAATCCCGATCGGACTTCCCGTCACTTACGGAAATCTTTGTACCGGCGCGACTTAGTGCAGAGACATTCGATAGGTAATCTTTTCGTTCTCGAAAATACCTGGTCTTCACCGTCGTCTTTAAATGTCATCCATTTCGTCGTATCACTATTCGAAATGGGTTTTATGACATAAAGTCCTCTCCCGGCTAAACCGAATAATAAGCGCTTATTTTAAAAAGCATATGGATATATTGGGATCATAGTTAAGTCAGTACTTTTAGCCCAAAACCTTTCCTTTTGAATGGTTTAAACAAATTTCCACTTTTAATCTTTTAAATAAAAGATTCACCCTTAAAGATCCACTTCAATTTGAAAACAAAGTTCACCAATCTTTAACAAAGATTCACTCATAGTTTTCAAAACAATCCCATTTCAAACTTGATTTTCACACAACTTGAAATCTTTTCAACAAGAACTGGAAATCCTTTCATTATATGAAAGCCATTATCATTTAAAAACAAATGCTTTTCATTTCGGGAAAATCCGATTATATTTACTCAAGTTATATCCTTTCAAAGTATACATTGAAAAATCAGCGAACTGCCATATTCTCGGCAAGTTCTATTTGAATTCAAATCTCCAAAATACTTTAAAATGGTTTAAATTCACATATATATTTTGTATAACATATATAACCCTTTCAACCCAAAATTTCCAAAATAATTTCAAAACTTAAATAAGATATACTATATTCAACCTAAATTTAAATTTCAAAACTTCCTTAAAGCTTTTCATATTCAACTCAATTTTACTTTCACTCCAATTGGATACAAATTTCAAATTTTAAACAAAATAATATTTAAATTCAAAATATCTATGACTTAACCAATCCCACGTGAAATCCATATTTGTGTGTGTATGTGGTGTAGTTCAGGGGTTTTATACGCAATAATAGAATATCACAACCATAATCAATTCAAGCACAACAATATCGGTAAGCGGTATAACCCTATAATGCTTATCTTTGATTCATAGAAAGATAATAAATTCATCGCTGATAAATAGATCACAGTTCACAGCTCAATTCACAACAATTCACATCACAGAACAATAACATTAGAGATAACAAAGCATTTCATAGAATTCAATCATCCACAAGCAAATTAATTAATCACTTGATTATAATTAATTTAATTCACTCAAATAGATTAATTACTTATGAATTAATCACCTAAGTTTGATTAATTAATTACAAAACCATTTTAATTAATTTTCCTTTAATCATTTAGTAAATTAATCAACCTTTAATCATTAATTAATTAATCTCAATTAATAAATCAATCAACCTTTGATCATTAAATAATTAACCTTTAATCATTTAATTATTCTTTAATTAATTATCTCAATTAGTTATATTTATTAATTAACCCTTAATTAATAAATCATCCCTTCATCACTTTAATTAATTAATTAACCTTTGAATTGATTAATTATCCCCAAATTAATTTCCTTAATTAATTAATCACATAAATTAATTATCCTTTAATTAATTATTCTTTAATCACTTGATTTACCAACCTTTAATCATTAATTTATTAATTATTTATTAATCCTTAATTATTTTCATTCAGTATTTATCTTTAAGTAATTAACTCCCCTTAATTACTTACATTAATTAATCTTAATTAATTAATTATCCTTAAATGTAATTACATAAAGTAATTATCCCTTAATCACATTAAGTAATAATTTTTACTAATTACATTAATTTTCATTAAGTAATCATCCTTTGATTACTTACATTAATAATCAATCTATAATTAATTACATTAAGTAATTGCCATAAATAAATCAATAATGATCCTTTAATTAATCAAGATAAATTCTTATCTTAACTGATCACTTGATTATAACATTTAAATCTCATTAAATAAAATAAATTATCATTAATAATTTAATTTAATTTCAAAACCTTTAAATTAATTAATAATCAAAACATTATTTGAGATAAAGCATTTATCTTTTTAAAATCTTATTTAAATAATCCTTGAAAATAAATTAACATATGAATTAACTTAAAATTCTTAAGTTAATTAAAATCATCATCTTTTAACTACTTAAATATATCATTTAAATTTATTTCAAATAAACTTAAGAATTCATTTTAAAAATTAAGAATTAAAACACTTTAACTTAATTTATTTAAAATAATTATTTTAAAACTTTAACTAATTGACAAAACCAGTGTAAAACATTTATCATCAATTAAGAAAGTGTTTAAAAATTTGATTTAATTTAAAGTGGAAAAACTTGTTTTATTTTAAAAAAATCAAAAACTGTTCCAATACCAAACCGAGACCAATACAATTTTCACCCAAGCCAGATTTCAAAATCCCCGAGCAAGCCTTCGAGTATTTTTATCTTTTTCTTTAATTTTTAAAACCCTGTAATAATTACAAAATACCCGAGCCATCAGACCAAACTTCTCGAACACTTACATGAGCCAAATCTTCATCTACGCGTGCCAATCCTCGAGTAATCTTCTTCTTCCCCAATCTTTGATCAACCCAAATACATAAGTGCACATGTGCACGTGTACGATCATTTCGACCATCTTCGGTCGACGCTGCAACCCCCAACATGTTGTCATTGACCTCGCCGACCAATACAACTTCCAGCGCCGACGAACCCGCAAGGAAAACAAAATCGAGCAACTTGATCACCATCTGGGACGAACTCAGTCACCAAAAAATACCTCATGCTGGTAATCCCGACCACCAGACATCTCTCCATCACACCCATAGCTGCATCACGACACCATGCGACGATCCCCCCAATGCGATCACTTCTAGTTCTCCCACGAAGTCGTACGAACCCGATTTTTGAAATCAACTAAAAACTAGGTTAAAACCATACTTTACCATTGACCAGCCACCACGGTCATCTAGAGACCCAGCGAGTATTTTTATGATAATCTCCAACCTTCCTTTTTCGTCCAGCAATGAACACGATTTCCCTTCCCCCACCGATCGTCAAGAATTGGCTAAAAAGTATTTTTCGTTCATCTCTCGAATTCACATCACCCACGATTTTAAAATTTTTGATATCTATATTAAAAATCATGATTTCCCAATACGAATCCAAATACAATCAAAACTTAAAATTTTAACAATCAAGATTTCGACTTGAGTTGATTTCACCGAAATTTTTATTTTTCCAGTAAAAATAACTTACTGATATACTTATAAATATTTTTAAAAATAGTATCTGTCTAATACAAACAAATCTCTTTCAAAGATCATGACCTAATATTGTTTATGTGAAGAGATTTGAATTTATTTGGATTTAGTTAAACCTGAAACTAAAGAACAATGCTTAAATTATATGTATCCACAAACATGCATATCATCATTTACATATATATATATATATATATATATATATATATATATATATATATATACACATGTAGTCATAATAAACAAAAAAATTTCATATCATACTTCCAGTGTCAATTCTAAAAATCAAGATATATAAATAGGTTCAAGTGAGTTTGCTTACCTGGAATTGAAGAAGCGGAGAACAGGCTTTGAGCCTGGAAAATGTTTTTGAGTTTGAAAATCTAATCTGGATTTTTATGTTGAAGCTTGTTTTGATTGTTGAGATGAATCTGAAGCTTGATCTTTGAATTTGATTTGCTAGTTCAGGTTGAAGTCATTGTTTGATCTGCTACTTTGATTCTGTTGAACTTAGCCTTCTCAGTTTGGAGATTGAAGGAGTTGCTTTGTTGAGATGATCCTAGATCTACATGTTGATCTAAAGCTTGTTTTGAATTGAAGCTACCTGTTGTTTGAGATGTATTTGAATCTGAGCTTTATTTGATTTGTTTTTTATTCTCAGCAGGTTTGATTTTGAAACCTGGAATCTATTTTTTTCCAGGAAGATTGTTTTGTTTTCAAATTTGAAAAATTTGTGAGGATTTATTTGCTTTGGTTTGCATATGTGAAAAAGAAGGTGAGAAAGAAATATAGGTGTGTATATATACTTTGTTTTCATTTATTTATTATTTTTCAAAAATAAAGAATAAAAGACACTTGTTAATTTGCATGATAATTTGCTTATAATTGCTTTAAATGCATGTCATCTTGTTACAAATGTTTTAATGTCTTTTAAAACCCTTACACTTGTCTATTTTCTTGTTAAAATATTTACACCTGTTTTTTAAATGTTTGTTATTAAATGTTTTTAATACGTTTATAAAAAATTTATATCATATTTTCAATTAGTCTTATATATATGTATTCTATTTTTATTAATACATTTTATATTTATTAATATTTGTATAACTTTTAAAGAAAATGATTTTAAAATCTAATTATACATTAATAAATAAATAAACACATATGTATATTATGTTTAAGTCTTAAAAACAAAAAATTATCATTTGAATAACTTTTGAAAATTTATTATGTTAAATTTAAATCATAACTTCAAAAATATATATTATAATTAAAAAAAAAATTATTAATTTTAAAACATAGAGTACATAAATTCAATTTATTTTCAAAAATGTTTATTTTTCAGTTTCAAATTCAAAATTCAATTTAAAATCAATTTGTGCACATATATATAAATAAACAACATATATTATTTACTTTGGAAAATTTTAAAAAAGAATTCAAATTAATTCACAATTTAATCCAAAATTTTATATTAATTATCAAATTAAATTTGACTCAAAACCGGGATCGTTACAATATACAAGTATATGTGAGTCTAGTTTTCAAATAGATATATATATAGAGAGAGATTTTATTTTATAGGCGTGTGAATTTAATATTGTTTTAAATATATATATATATATATGTATGTATGTATATATCTAATTTTTAAATATATGTTTTGAGTGGATTTTGAAAAATACATATAACATATATGTTGTATCCATCATTATCGAATTTCAGCATATCCTTGCTTTGTTCGTAGACTTCGTATTCATCATGCTTTTCTTTTGGTTCACCGCTGTCCAGAATGGATCACAGCAGTTGGTTGCTTTGATTTGTCACTTATCCGTGTGCATGTCCATGTCATCTTCTGATTTCTCCATCCTCGAAAGGTGAGCAATCACTCATGATTAACATTCCTACATTTAGTAAATTTGATTTCACTTGAAACGACAATTGAAATATGTTGTTAAATTTGAATTATTAGTTATTAAATTGTTAAAGATGATATGCCATTATCTGTAATCGTTCACCTATGATATATAACACCATATCCTATTGTATGTATTTTATTTAATTTATCACCGATGATATATGCATGTTGTTGATATATTATATTATCATCATATTTTCTCTCACTCTGCAAGTTCCCTATTAGCTTAGAATTCCCTATGGGTTGAAATGATACATACAAGAACGATCTTCTAGAATAGAGGAAAATCATTGTGGGTTGAAATGACAAACCCAAGCGATTTTCATTAATTTTGAATTTTTGGGGTTGCGGGTTGAAATGATATACCCGTATCATTTGACCATAAGATAGAAAATTATATACGGACACCGATGGTCTATATTTTGTAAATGATTCCCAAAATTTTGAAAGGAAATATATAGTATTTAATAAATATTGATTTTTAAAATATGATATATATAAATTTTGTTTTTATATATGTCTAAATTTTAGATTTTTAAAATTATTTGTTTTAAAATTTTTAAATTTATAAGTTAATTTTTAAAAATATAATTTTTAAGATTTTTATTATAGTTCTATTATTTTGAAAATATATAAAATAAGATTTAATGCAAATTACATTTAATAATAAGATTTAATTTAATAAAAATTTAGCTTAATTGGTTTATAATATGTTTAAGTATTTATTTAAATTTATATTACTATTTTAAAAATAGATTTTATAACTTCAATAATAAAGGTTGGGAAGACAAATTAATGTTGACCTGGAAATTAAATTGGTTAATAATTGAATTTAAATAAGAATTGATTTGAACTTATTGATTTTGAAATTTGCAAAATATGATTTATAACTTGATTTGATAAAAAGTGATTAAATGAATATTCTCAATTTTAAATAAAATTGAGACCAAATATTTAATATTGATTTAAATTTATAAATTGAGATTTTATTTAATTGTTATTAAAATTATTAAGTGAACAATTTCCAATTTGAAAATAAAATTGAATGTCGAAATATAAATGAAACCTATATTGTAAATATTTGAATATTTAGACTTTGAATCTTATTGGAATTGAAGAGATGGTTCAAAACTGGATTTGAAATGGATAAAGATTGAAATAGTTTATTTAGAATTTGAATCAAACCGTAACCTTTTAAAACTGAAAGCGTTATGATTTCGAAAGCGTTATGATTTCGAAAGTGCTATAAATTATTAAAACGTTACGATTATGGAAATGAATATTATTTTAAAGTGAATAATGATATTGAATTGATATGGTTTTGAAATGAATATGATATTTTGATATAAAGTATGAACTATTTGAAATGAAATGACCATGGTGTGAAATAAGCATTTGGTTGTTAAAGAGACTGTGATCGGATGTTGTCATACTCTCTGCCAATACCGAAAACTACTTTAATAACTGTGTACATGGTGGAGATTCTAGAACGAAGTAGGATGGTTTGGCAACGATTCTATATGGTATTTATGTAGCCCTAACTCCCGTGAGTCAGCTTGATGTGGCTAAACCAGGAGCTATACCAGGCCATGTGGGGTCATTCCCCCAATCGGGCACATTTCTTCAATACCATTCTATTGCTTTTCTGATTTGATTGTGTGCGCCTTTGATTTGGGAGTGTCTCACGAGGTGGGAAATAGTAGCTGTTATGCGTTACCACCAATTCGGGAGTGCAAATGGTATATCTACCCTGGCATTGCCTCGAGTGCCTTGTCGTATGCCATATCGCCTCTTCTATGAGTTTGGTTTGTACCGTACCTATGGATTTCCCTCTGATAGCCCTCCAGTTTACAGAGGAATTACGGTAATGTATAGACAATTGGAATATATAAAAATGTGTTAAGGGGGATATGGGTAATGCCTTAACGCTATTTAATAGTTTACTTTACTATAGACATATTATAATAGCGTATTGTACTACATAGCAGATAGTTCAAGGGATCCTCAGAGGATGGAAATCTCAAACATTCTTTAAGTTACTTGTATTTCAGTTGACATTTCACTTGAGTTTAATTTATTAATATAAGAATGTTAATCCTGACTCGAGTGTCTTGTGTTTTGCTTTATGCTCCTGCCAGACTGAGTGCCACAACATTTGAGACTCACCTTTGGAGATTGGAGCTTTGTTTGAAGATCTATATATCCAACTTTCAGTTATTTCAGTTTATTCTAGTCATTTGTGTTCAGATACGTCGGTTGCTTATGTATTAGAGATTCATTTGTAACTGAGATTCGGTTGTATTTTGTTTCAGACTCTGATGTTTATAATAGCATTATGAACTACTATTTATCTATTTCGCTGCTTATTGTTGTAATACCATGTATCTATGATTCTGTGATTAAGTTATTTACTGTATATGTTGAGCTTTGACAAATATAAATTAACAGTATGATATTTTGAGCAATTCAAGTCCGACATGTGCGGATGTGAATGGTTCGAAATAGCGGGTCGTTACACACCAAATTCTCTTCCATCCTCTTCATATATCTGACATAATAAAATAAAAGGAAAATGACAAAGTTCATTTCATAAATAATATTTAAGTGATTGATAAAAAGGAGATTTATTTCCTTTTTTAATTAATTTCTCCTTTAGATTTTCAAATCACATTTGAAACCTGTCCCTTTTTTCATCATGCATGTGGGCGTCAATGAAAAATTCCGAAAAACATTTAGCAATTAATCTATTTAAATCTAATTTAAATATTTTATTGATATCGAATAACAATACGTGTGTTTAAAATTTTATAGACGCACTTTATTAAGTACTAATTCAAACAAATCAAATGAAATTTAATAACTAATATGTCATAAATATTAATTAATTAATAATATTATATAAAGTAATCAAATCATGTGGTTCATTTAGACTATTCATCATTACAGTTGTGCGACTCAAAGGTGCAAATTCAGTTGGCGATTAATATCGAACTATTCAAATGTTAATGTTCACACATCACTTTGCAGGTGATGTGACATTGCTAAATTTTTTGCTTACACATCTTTTGGTAAAATTAAATTTTACTTATTATAAGCGCTACCTCATAGTGACAATTATTTACACCAGTTCTCTTCGTCAAAAATATATCACATTAGGACTTATGGAATTTAGTAATGGTCAAAATTCCAATATCATCCACATTCAAATTTATAATTCAAACACAAAGCCCTTGGTTCAATAATAACTATTATTAACTGAACTACTCTTGCCAGAGACTTATACTTTGAGTTGACATCAGTCGATCATGATACTAACCTCATATAAATGAGGAGATAATCCTCTTTTGGTTAATGTTTCACTTTTAGTGCTTTCACTCGACCTAACTATAGCCATTCGATGGACGTCATCTCATGATTTAACTATAGTCAAAGTGGAGCTTTCATGTTGAAGACCAACAATATTCTTAAGTCGAGAGAACTATGTAAATTAGTCACATCAATATTCTCTACTTAACCTTAATTATTTTAACCAACAGAAAACTATCGACTGAGTCATTCCATAGTTATCCAACAACTATCATTACATAACCCCTATGTGCTCCAGCACTTATGAGTAATATACTGCCCAACATTTGCTCAATGGTTACATCGATATCCAGTCTCGACGCATCTTGATTAGAAACATTTAAAATGGTATATTTGTTCCATTGTGATAAATTACTTACAGTTACAGCACTTTGTAACTACTATCAAAAAATATATCACTTATGTATTTTCTATTAAATATGCTTTTAATTAAATAACTAATTAATATAACCATATTATATCAAGTATACAACAGAAAGAAACACCTTTATTGCAAACAAGACTGGTTAACAAGTTAGATATATGTAAAAAATTACGTAATTTCCCCTAGGGCATACCCCCTAACTCGATCAACACACGCACACGCACCTTAAAATTAAAATTAAAAAAAAATCTAAGTCGTGCGCATGAATAGGTGTTTATATATTGAATATAAATTATTGTGTGATTACATGCATGAGTGTATGTATATTTATTATCATATATATAATCATTTAATATATATATGTATATATGTATATTTAAAAAAAATTACCACCACTTTAGGCACGTCTGTTGGGCTTGTGCGGAGAAAATTAAGAGCAAATTTTTTTTTTGATATAATAGGCATGTGCATATATAATGTTTGACATAAATAAATTTTTGAGCTAACCGATTTTATTGTGAAATAATATGAACAAAAAAACACAAAACTCGTTGGTGTATTTCGGAACATCAATTTTATTTTTGTATATATTATAATGAGAAAAATATGTTATATTGATTTAGAGTCATAATCCTGAAATAAAATCATGAATAAAGGTTTCTTGACTTATTTAAAATTTTATCGATATTGTTAATTATTCACATAAAGCTATTATGATATCAGTTCCCAATTCATTCTTCAATTTACTTTAATAAATCCTCAATATAGGTGAATATTCGACATCACTATTATAAAAAAGCGTTAACATGATGGTGTAAATGACAAACTATATATCAATTGTTCATAAATTATTTTTGCTTTTCCTTTGTCCGGGCTTTAGATCGAAATCAACTAACTAAAAGACTATATATATCGGAGTTAAAAAAAACTACAAATCGGGTAACTCGTAAAGCTATCGTAAACACACTTATATACCCTCAAAACAACAAACATATTGTACTGTTCCATTATTAAAGAATACAATAAATGAAAAGAAGAAAATCATTACAAATCAAGTAATTAATGATCTAATAAATATAATGGATCAAAAACCACTCTCTGTGGGGAAGACGTCATGAATTTAAACGCTACTGTAGAAGTTATGCAACTTATGGAAGAAAATGCATGTATCCATCTCTTGACAGATTCACATAGAAGTGAATATATCAATTCCAAGGCAAAACCTGCAATATTAATAATAAATTTTTTCTTGTCAATCTTGATATAAGATCTAGTAGTTTCAACTTGAAGGTTTAAGTCAATAATTTTTTTCCTATAGTTGAAGATCTGACAAATTAAAGTGTAAAGGACATATGGTACCTACAATGAGACAAAAAATATATAAATTAGAAACTTCATAATGTGGTAAATGTTAGCTACTGCCTAAAATAAAATGTAATTAAAATGAAAAATATATTCAAGTTAATTCACTTCAAAGCTTTTCCTTGAGCAAAGCGGAAGAAAGCAACAACAAAATGATAATACAAATACTACCAGAATGATAATTGAGCGTACAACGCATAATTTGTTATATATGGTTTTTCCTTGGTTCCTCAAGAATGGCAATAAGAAGAAGAAAAACCATGTAATATATAATTTGTTTCCTATGTAATTTTTACTTATTAATACACATACTTTCATCAAAACGACAATCGAGCAAAAATAAATAAATCATATTAGCACAAAGGCTGTTAGAATCTTACCAAAGTAAAATGTTGAATAACATTATATAGAAGCTAAATAATATATAAATTAAAGAAATTTCCTTAACCTACTATACTATATGGAATCATTCTGTATAAACTATTATTTTATGTAAGGCACAAATTAAAATGTGAGTTAACTTCTTCTTAATGTAAAATATATATATGTGTGTTAGCTGCATACTAGGACTGGAAGCTTGTTATTCTATAGCACCATATAATAAAATATATGTATTTAATATTATTTTGTAAAGAAATAATTTAAAATACATACATAAGGCATGTGAGCCTCCATAAAATATTTAAATAGTTCTATGTTATAAGATTTAACTGGTATTCGGGAGCATAATGAATCTTAACCATTAAATATACCCCCTCCCCCCACATACAGATATATATTCATATACGTATATATATATATATATATATATATATATACATACATACATATATGTGCACATACATACATACATATATATGCATGCACGCACAGACACACACACACACACATACATGTGTACGTATATATAACCTGTGTTTTCTCTTGAAATTGCTATAACATTACAATAGAGCCTCGATGTTTCTAAAAGAACCGTGTGAACCTATCAAACATGTCGACGAAAAGTTAATCTCCATATGAGATTTAACCAAAAAATACATCTTTACTAAAAATTGATTACTTATCATGAATTGCGTCATGAAATATTTTCCAGTACCGATGTACATATTTTTCACAACATTGTGAATTTATTGTATTTTTCCTAAAGGTTTTATCAAATTACACTATTAATGTGCATGTGGAATCAAATTCACCATCTTGAGCCTGCTAAGATTGTCTGCTGTTGCAGCTTCCATCCCGTATTCTCCATAAGCTTCTTCTCTTAACTTCTCATGTCAATCCAAATTTATGCCCATTGAAAATATTTTCCATGTTAGCATTTGTAAAGTTTTCTCATGTATAAGGAGAACTTGCTGTGCTAACATGACATCCATGCCCTTAATATTGCTGCTTTTGCATACTATATGGGAAATTATGTCTGTAGACTATTACACATATAAAAACTGTTTGTTCACTTGTAAAAGAACTATATTTCGTAACAGCTCGCCACTTATCTAGTGTAATGACCCAATTTTTGACGCCCGAAAAATCGACATCAATACATCCATTGTATCAAATGTCGAAAAATTGAATGTCGGAAAATCGAACCATTAGGGTTAAAGAAGGAGGAAAAGAAATAGAAAACAATATCAGAATCTCTCAATCGTAGCGGAACAATATATAATAGATAAATGACTAATCTTTTAAAACAAAGACTTAAACTTGCTCAACGAAATATCATCCTCCGAAATATTCACTGTAATAGCATCCCACCATGCTACAACACCTTCTTGAAGTTGCCATGATGCCATCACCCTCTTTTGCTCATCAGATAGATCCAAACTCTTAAAAATGTGCTCACACAAGTGTAACCAAGCCTGAACTTCAATGATGGACTCCGATCCTTTAAAAGGTCTTCCTCCCAGATTGGTGAAATCCTTACACAATGCAGCAAAACTTACTCAAGGCGGCGTTGGATTTACAGCCTCGCTAGCAGTCGGACCTCTTCCATTAGTGGTCGTCGTGCTGCCCACAACTCTACGTCTCCTTCCTCTAGAACTTATGTTGGCAACCTAGACGGGTAACCCAACAATTTAGATACGAATATAGATGTATAAAAATTACAAGTACGTGCTCTCAAGATAGATACTACTCCAAAGCCTTGGTATTATCTCAACCTAGCGCTCTGATACCAACTGTGAGAAAACAAAATCTCCATGGAGTTGATCAAAAAGATCGTCTATATAGAGATTTTCTGGATTTAAAGCACGGGATTATGTCGGTTTCAGAATATGAAACCAAGTTCAATGAATTATCTTGCTACGGACCTGGTCTGATTGACACACCCCTCAAGAAGAATGAGATGTTTGTGCTTTGTATGAGGCTCGAGTTTCACGAAAAGATGATGGCTCGTCTTAAGGGATCTTTCGTGGAATTGATCGACATGACATTAAGGTATGAGGAGCTTATGAACAAGAAACCTTTGGCATCTGCAGTAGCACCAAGTGGAACTTCTTCCAATCCAAACAAAAGGAAATTCAACCCAAATTGGAAGAAACAAGGAAAAGGGAAACAGGGAGGCAACAATGGACCCCGTAAGTGTTAAGTGGGTCAGCAAGAGGGTCATTTGGCTAAGCAGTGTCCCAGAGGTAGATCTCAACAGCAGCAGCGTTAGAGTGGACCCAGTTCCGCATTGGTTCAAAAATCCTTGTGTTTCAACTGTCATCAGCCGGGGCATATGGTGAAGGCTTGCCTGCTTCTTCAGAAGGCCCAGAAGAACAAGGTGTTTTCTCTTACAGGTGGACCATCAACTTCTTCTTCTAAAGACAAATGAGTTCATGAAAGTACTTTGCTTTTAGATGGCAATTATATTAGAGTTCTATTTGATTCTGGTGCATCTCTTAATTTTATTTCTTTGGAATCAGTAGAGAAGTTTCATCTTACCCCTAGTATTGTGGACCGATCTATTTTTGTATCTAATCCTATAGGGGGAGTAACCAAGTTAGATAAGATCTGTAGAGGCCTAAGAATTTCTTATCAGTCTCATAGTTTCTCTTGTTACCCATTTGTATTGGATTTCAAAGGGTTCGACCTTATTCTGGGAATGGATTGGTTGGATAAGCATAAGGCTGTTTTGATGTATGAAGAGAGAATTGTGTCTTTCGAAACTGAGTTGGGAAGAATCGCAAAAGTGACTTGCGATAATTCTGGAGTTCACTTGAGTAATCTTTTGCATGGAATCGAGGCATCTCCAGAAGGCATAGAATCCATCGAAGTGGTCCAAGATTTTCCAGATGTCTTCGAGGAAGTTCAAGGTTTGCCACCGCATCGGGAGATAGAGTTTTGGATCGACTTAATTCTAGGAGCAATACCTGTTGTTCAACCCAGTAAAAGGATGGCTCCCAGGGGATATCGATCCAAAAGGGATTATATAGATGAATCAACAAATCATGATGTTTGTATATACATGTTTTTAAAATAACTTAAGAATTTATCTTAATATATTTTAAGTAAAATAAAACATAAAACTTCTTAAACCAAATATTTAAGAACATCATCATATAAAGAAATCGATTAAAAATTTAGTTTAAACTTGATTCATTTTAAATTTTAAAAACTGTTATAACACTTACCTCGGGTTCAACCCGGTACTCACCCGAGTCACCCCCGAGATTTTTTTTTAAAACTTAGTTTTACTTTTAATTTTAAGTATATTTTTAAAGAAATGACTTCAAAGTATAAATTAGAATTTTTAAAATGTTTTTAAGAATGTTTTCAGTAAATTTATTATTTTATTTATTTTTAAGTGAAAAGAAAATATCTATTTAAGTTAATTTTGGTGGTTAACTATTTTTAAAGTAAATTAGTATTACGATTTTTAAAAGGAAATTTAAGATAAATATTTGATATAATAACTTCATTTTAAGGGAAATTTTGGTTTAAGTTTACTTGAAAGCTCTTATAGAATTTCTTAAGTATTATTTTTATTTAAGTAATTTTAGTAGCCTTATTTTAAATAATTTAAGTATATATTTTTGGAAGTGATTATAAGGAGATGGAAATGTGTTTAAAAGTAAAAGTGATTTTATTTTTATGAAAGAAACTACGGGATTGGGATGTAAGTTAAATTGGGATAAATCGAGCAGGATTTATAAAAAAACTATATGGGTTATATTGAAATGGAAGTGTATTTCCTGGAAAGCCAAGTATATTTTCAAAGTAGCTTTTAAGTATAAATTGAAGTTTTAAAGTTAGTTTTAAAAAGAACGTGTAAAGTCCTATTTTCCCGTACCCTTTGATTCGACAATAAACCACACATGTCCAACTCAAATTCCATAAAAAGACGGATCATTAAGGGTAGAAAGAAAAAAATAGATAGAACAGAATCTCACATGAATGGAATAACATATAATATTGAAAAAATTCTTTTTACATCGGAAAACTTTTAAATACATATATCAGAGTCTAACCTAAATTCAGCTTGGACAGTTATAAGCATCTGTCCTTACAATTGCTGACAAACATCAAACCAAAAACACTGAGTATAGGGGATAATAGAATGTGTCCATGCGTCGATGAATATCTCCCGCTCTCCATTGGAAACTCCAACTGTCTTCGATTAAACTGAAACTACTCGGATCTGACCCGAGTATTGAAAATACCAGGATCAGGCTTAATAAACCAGCATGAGAAAACTCAATAATAAATGACAGTGTCATATATTAGCCTTTGGATAAAATCCTTTAGAAAGAAGGAGTATCTCATAAGACCACACCCACACATAAACACGGACGGGTTTTTACCTTATGATAACTAAAACACTTTTATATCAAAACCTTTGATATTATTTCTAATGACATCTCTTTGAAAACATTTGCAAATAAACTTATTAATCTTAACAGAAATTGTTACCATTATTAAATTCCAACGTACTAGGCTCTACAAACAAAACCGTAGGTTCTTATTGGAGAATGGATTTCCATACAAATGACCATGTGAAGGATCTACCTTCAGAAATGGGTACACCTCTAGATGGATGTCCCGAGGATCATCACAAAGGATCCTCTACCAACACAAGAACAACCTATCTCTGTAACTAGATAGTACCGAATATATCATCCCCCGGTCGTTACCGACCTTTATCCGAGCGCTCGTTTTCCATGCACCATAGTAATTTACATCCTGAATGTCATAGGATGAAGAAATATATCTAGAAGGGGATGATCATACCCTAATTGGGAATGACCCACTTAGCCTTGCCGCATCTAATCATGTTTCGATCATTTCTGGTTTGATGAGGCTTGAGGCTACGATTACCTTTTCACAAAGCACACATCACATCTTTGAATGCCACATTGCCATTTCTGTTAACTACTAATTGCCTTCCACAAAAATACAACCCTTGAGCTCGTATGTCTCAAGAAGGTTGTTAAGCTAAGAGAAGTTGCCTTCTCTGCCACCACTGATGTACGTTTGTAAACACCAATGTAAATAATCTTTAGAAATGCAATGTCAGACAAACGTCCATACAAGTTGTCCAGGAACAGGATAAACAGAAGGCACTCTCCTACTGCCACTAGTAGCGAGTAGTCCTTGCAATCCGAAAAATCTCCGTCACGAGGAGACCACTGCTATTAATAACTCTATAATGGGAGCTACCCAGAGCATGTTCAACAAGCAGTCTTCATGCTATGAAGATCCACGGTCTTCAAAAATCATAATCTTCAACATGTCTTCACGTTCAAACGTATACATTGGTTCGAAGTGGTTTTCGGATAGGAATTGTCCAACTCCGACCCCAGTTCTTTCGAAGCCAATTATCGATTTAAAAGATGTTAAGTTCATATGTGGATATCAAACATCAATCAATTACTTCATCTTTTATTTAAATCAAATATCTTTCTCAGATATATTCTTTTCAATTTATTCCATTTATAAGTAATCATTAAGCCTCATTTATCAAATCATTTGGTTTATTTAAACCTTTCTCAAATCCTGGAATAATATCTCACTTATAAGAAAAAATCCAATTATAATTTAATTCCTTATAAAACTCTTATTTACGAATTCATTCCTTTCAAATTTTATTATTTATAAAATCCATTATAAATTCTTTTCTAAATTTCAATTGTAAACCCACATATAAATTTGATTACAATCCCATTTCTAATATTTATAAAACACTTTTATAATTCCATTAATTTTATTTATAAAATATAAATTTTATAAATATTATATCTAGACCATTTATAATAAATTCAAAGAATTTGTTTCTTTTCTTTTATCTCAGAAAAAACTAAATTATGATCTTTTAGAGCATCCGGACTTTCCTTTGATATGTTCCACCCCTCGCCTAAGAAGAGGAAATATAGGTCAGGTAAGTTCAGGGCATTGATTGCTCCATTCCTAACCTTAGTTAAACACCTTATTTACCTTCCCAAATCTCACAGGCGGGACAAATGTACTAGTCGTTTCCGCATTACTCAGTTTGTTATTATATTCAATCTTTTTCACTTATTGCTTAAGTGGTATAAACAATTCCTCTTTCCTATTTATTCAAACTCTCCAAATCATCTTTAAATAACTTAATTATTCTTTTAAAATCATTCACAAAATATATAGAAAAGAATTGTTAAGCTTAAAACTCCATTTCAAAAGTTATTTCAAACTGCTGCGAAAAGCCTTGCGAAAAGTGTTGCAAAGAGGGTTTTAAAAGCTATATTCTTCAAAATGACTTTTATATCATTTAGAAATCCATATTTTCAACTTAAATCTCTTTTAAAACATTTTAAAAGATTTTTAGGATTTATTTCATATTTTTAAGACATTTAAAATGTCAAATTTAAACTTTGATCATTTTACTGCAAAAACGCGATTTTTCTGAAAAAATATTTTGGACATATTTAAAATATACGAGATAAAATCTTAACTTCCTTACTTTATTTCTTCATACATATTTAAATGTTTATAAAATATTTCTAACTCATTTTAAAACTATTTTCAAAAGGTTTAACATTCCATATACACCATTTCATTTTCAAATGGAAAGTGCTTTCTTTTGTGCTTATCGACATGTATTAACGTGACTTCGTAAAACAATTTAACAATCATATCAAACGATCAATACTTGATGATCAAAGCATATGTAAGCGTCCATAGCAATTATAACACAACATCAAACATGTATATATATAAATAGAGATGCTAAATAGAGTTTCTCACCATAAACCAAATCGATTAACTTTCTACAAACATTCTAATCACCCAACCCTTCACTAATTAATTCCTACTTCATTAAACATTAGCAAACAAGACCCTCTCCCTTCGAATAGCTTGGTCAAGGCTTGAAGCGGAGGTTGGCCGAAAATATAGAGAAGCGGTAGGGCTTTGAGCTTGAATTCCCAAGATTTAGATCCGAAAAATAGATCATCTTCTCTCTTATTTTCGACTCTCTTACTCTCAAAATTTAAAAAACTTGTTAACTGAAAAGTTGTTGAAAATTCTTTTCTATTGAATTTAGAAAATTAATCATTTGAATCCAAGTTGTTTTTAGTGAGATATGATAGAATGAAGAAGAAGTATTATTGGATTGACAAAAATGAAGCCCGAAAACGCACTTCAAAGAATAAAGTTTCAGGTATAGAAAACCTCAAAACTGAAAAAAGTGATCAACATAAAAGTTGCAAAAACTAGAATTTAATATGGTTTTAAAAAAATAAATTTCTTAATTAAGATCTGTTATGACAAGTTATGATCAAAACAAAATGGACTATTTTCTGGCTTAAAAACTGGGCTAGAAAATGCACTGGAAAGAAGTGGAATTTTGACATAATTATGCTAAGAACTGGATAAAGTGGTCAACATGATGGTTGTAGCCACTGGAAGAATACATGATTTCAAAAAAAAAATTGCATTTTGGTGTAGTTTTAATTAAGTTATGGCCGAGAGAAGAAGAGGTAAATTATGGAGAAAAAATGAGTTTGATTTGAAGAGAATGAACATTGATTTCTTTTGGATATTTTATAAATATTTTGACATTATTTATTTTTAATTTTTTTCTATGTCTTGGAAGACATTAAAGAGAAGAGTAAGAAGATTAAGAAGCTTGAGAAAAAAAAGATGAAAATATGAATGAATATCATATTAAATATTTTTCAAAATAACCTCTTACCAAATTACCAAACTAAACTTACTTCAACCTAAAGCAATCTCCACTTTCTCAATACTTAACATCAACTTTCAGATCCTTACTTTATGTCCTAGTCACTTAAAAATTAAGTAAAGAATATCCTAATTATGTCGATTTTGATTTGATGTGATTTGATGTTTACTTCTTCTTACTTTTGTTAGTTCTTACTTACTTTTACTAATGACTTCTAGTAGTTTTCTAATCTTATTTAGTAAAAGAAAACATATTTAGCGAATTAATTAACACCTACACTATTTGAATATATTTTTCTATATAAGAAAATAAAGGTGCGATGACGTTGCGACAACTTTAATCGACAAAACGTTGATTTTCGACAAAGCATTTTACGGTCACATTTAGACATTTTAGTTAAAATATTTATTTATATAAACCAAATTTTACAAATAAATTTGTATATTTCTATTTAAAAATATAAACATTTATAAATAAATTAAAATAATTTATTTAACTATTGAAACTTACTTTTCTAAAATCAGCATTTTGTCGCTTTTGTCGTTATAGGCAAATGTTACTATTTTTGTGTATACTTCTCTTTCCAACTCCTATTTAATATTGTTTGAATGATAAAAGCTTACCTATTTTACATTTAAAATCAATTTATATATTTTATTTAAAGTGGTCAAAGTCTGGGTCGTTACAGAATGTTTTGGAGAAATTATTATTTAAGTTGTTAAATTTTAAAGGTAAATATTTATTAAATTAGTTATAGTAGTAATTATTTTAGAAGGTTAATTGATATTGTGTTTTAAAAAGATAATTATTAATATTTATATTTTATAAAATAGTATTATTTTGAAGATAGTTGATTAAATTTTTATTTGAATACTTGTATGGAATTTTGTAACTCTTATTTTAAAATTTAGTTTGGCTTAACTTTTATTTTAAAAATTAGTTTCATATTTTATAAGGTAGTTTATTTTAAATACTTTTAAAGTATATATTTTTGAATAAGGTGTTGGATTAGTTTTAATTTAAATGTTTTAAAGTATATTTTAGAATAAAGTGATTTAAATTATTTTAAACATTTAAAATATTTTGACTTGTTAATTTTCAGTGGAAATAAAAAATATTTGAGAAATTTATTCTGCGAGAGAAAGGTGATTTAAAACTATTTTCAAGGATTGAAGTATAGAAAAATATCTTGAGAAGATATTTTGAAAATAAATAATTTGGAAAATTATTAAAGCCTGAAGTTTGTGTGTGAATGTTATTTGATAGTTAAATAACCCACAAATTTTTGACGGCCGAAATATCGGATTGTTACATCTAGCTTGCACCATATATAAAGAGACACGTACATACAAACTATGCTAATAAATTCATAGGTAAATGACCCATGTGAGGCATAGGAAATGAGATATGGGAAATGGGGAATAGGAATCATGGTGTATCATGTATTCAAATGAATTTTTTCTAATTAAGATCATAATAGGGTGTAAAAAAATTTAGGGGGAAAATAAATGCCATGAAATTGCTTCTTGTTCAATCATCCTCCCTATACAAACTGAAAGCATCATTCATCTTTTAATTTCCATTTGCTCCTTTTACTGTATGATAACTTTGTAACTTGCAGGTCACTATATGAAAGTTTGATACTTATGCAGTTTATAGCAGAAATGCTTGGATCCTCACAATACACAAACGATTCAATTTTTTTTGAATATTTTCAAATATTTCAAATAAACATGAAAAAATTAGTATCGTTTATCAAAAAATAATTCAGAAGTAGGAATTTTGTATTACCAATCATTTATAGGAGCATGCAAGTACATGTCACCGTTGTATGAGGATGTAAAGATGTAAATTGACCACTATATTTTCCTTACGAAATATAATAGAAGACATGTGATCTTAATGGTTAACATATTAATCAAAACAATTCAAAATAGTGCATAAACACTATAAAAGCACAAAGCATGAAAAAAACTATACAAACAAATTTCAAAACTGAAAATAATCAGCAAGCGTAACACACTTGGCTATCAAAATTGAATTATATTCTTTGGTATTTTACCATGATTTCATTATTTTACAACCAATGATCATGGCATCGAATAAATACTTGGCAAAAATCAATTCCACATTGAATTATAATTTTGTGATTAGTAGTGTCATGATATGGTGAGAAACACTAAAATTATAGGGTTCTTCAACTCACATGTCTAACATTATGCAAATTTATTCTTAAGAGTATAAAATGTCATCCACATAATCATTTGAAACTACCACATGAAGTTACTCTCTTCTAGATAATTAAGTAGAACTTGTTTATAATATCATAATAAGTTAAACTATTAATGAAAATTAAAGATAAACGTTTCTTTTAATCTACAATCATCTTTGAACATGAATGTTCATGAACGTAATTTATAAAGATTATGCACTATTTATAGGGAACTTATATGTTCACAATTAAGAGTCAATTCGCATAAAGTATTTGAGAAATAGAGGTTAACCTGAATAAACATTTTCATTAATTACAAAACAATTAGAATGAAAAGTAAAGGTTAATCAATATTAATACGTAATTATATCTCAACCAATAAATCCCCATTCTGAAACTAAAGAGTAGGTTATCTTAAAATGGTTGACTAGGCATGAAATCTTCCAAAGTATATGAGAGACAACATTCATATAAGCACTAGTTACATTTTAAGTTTGCTTCTCTTATTTCATTCATATGATAGATCAATGTTCAGTAAACACAAGAGCAGGAAAAACTAAAATATCAAAATTCGGCATAAATATCTTATTTCTTTACATAGAGTTATATTTTCTAATAGCGAAAAAAAGATATTAAACTAAATTATGATTTACAATATATGTTATCCCACTTTTTGGTCAAAGCTGGAATATCAACAAATTGGCAAGGAATGATGGATATCAGGATTGGAGATCGATTGGATACAAGGTTGCAATCGATGTCGTTAAAATTTGGTCGTACTTTGATCAGGATGGAATCGATGGGAGATGATGATCGAGGTTAAGGAAAGCTACATTTCAAATTTCAGGTCGATCGGAGTTCGTATGCTTGAGATACGAATGGATTAAGGTGCGTAAGGACTGGTTCGTATCGATGCATTTCGCATCGATCAACAAAGGGTGTGTCGTATCGATTGGGTTTGCATCGATCGGCAATGGTTCGACTCGATGAAGTTCGAATCGATCAGTTTTTGGTTCGACTTGATGGCATTCATATCGATCAGGTGGGAAGGCTAGAAGGATTTCAAATCGATGGCAATAAACCCAGATTGGTAAGCAAGCGTGCGGTGGTCTTTTCGTATCGATGCATTTCGCATCGATCGGTTGTTGGCATTTCAAGTCAATACTGTTTGTATCCATCAAAGAATTGAGGTGATGTCCATTTTGAATCCATCAGGTTCGTATCCATCGAAATGGCATCGCCTCAGTATGTTCGTATCCATAAGCTTTAGTGCAGTTCAAATCCAGCATTCAAATCCATCAGGTCTTGTATAGTTCGACTCCATCAGGTCCGTATCGATCAGGTTCACGCATGCCCAGCAGTTCGTATCCATGGAGCAGTGTCTCAATGGTTTCGCACCCATCAGGTAAAGCCTTGTTCATATGCATCAGGTAAAGCCTTGTTCATATCCATTAGGTAAGGTCTCGCTCGTATCCATCCCAAGAATGAGATTCGTGTCCATTTTCATGACCACTTCGTATCGATCCCTCCATGCTCATTTCGTATCGATCAGCGCATATGGAAGCGGTACGAAATGTATTCCTAGAGTCGATACGAAGGAGGATACGAATTGATAGGTGCGAACGTACGGTGTTATGAATATGAACAAGCATAAAATACGGATGCGAACAAAGGAGATCCACGAATCAAGGGGAGAAGCATTCATAGCGGCGAAGGACATGCGTGGTTCGAAGGAAGAAACCTTCAACTTGGCATGAATTTAGGATCTGGCCTGGGAAGTAGCGCCACGTCAGCGGATAGGCACGTGCTTTGATCGAGTCGAACAGGAGGGATACAAAGCCATGGATTCGAACCGGACAGCCTTCCGAAGAACATCAACTCGTGTCGATCATATCTCCTAAACTGTTGATCCAAATACAACGAAATTTTCACAACAGCTTGCATACAAGGTAAAGAATGTTTCTACCAAGTTTCATCCCAATTGGATTATTTTTTGATGGATACAAAATGGATTCGTATCGATCACAGATCGAGTCGAAACTTGGTGGGGTCGGTCGCGTCGGCCCACTCACGTGCCAGAAGAAGTCTCCTGAAGTTTGAGCGCGAAATCAGCCTACAACGCCTATAAATAGCCTCCTAAAGCCTATAGGAAAGATGATCTTTTGCCTGCTCAATGCCCAGACTCTGCCGGATTCATTTCTACACTTCAATACTACTATTGTACTTGAAATTCTCCATTGCTACTGCTCTAATTATCTGTAACCAGCAAGGATAATCAATAAAGGATAAAAACTTTGAAGTGGACGTAGGCCAGAGATTGCCAAACCACTATAAATCCTGTGTTTCTGATTAAATTTCTGAATTGCAGTTTGTTATTTGCTGAGTCTGATATTTGTGCTTGAATATTGCTGATTTGTGTTCATACACTGGTGCTTTCACGGTATTTGGGGTTGGTGACCATTTTTGGTGCAAACATTTTGGTGCTTTCACTGAGAAGGACTAGCACCCGCTATATCGGATGGAAGTTTGGATTTGAAAAGAGTGAAGAGTTTAGATTTGAAAGATAATGACTCGTCAGACAAGCAAGAGACAAAGAGCTGAGAGAAGCCAACAGGAAGGAAGTCAAGAAGCGTCCTCCGGAGCTGGAGAAGGACAGGCTTCCATTTACATAACCAGGGATGAAATGGAAGCTATTGCAACTTCATTGCAAGAGAGATTATTGAAAAGTCAACAGGACATGATGCAAACCTTCTTTGAACAAATGAAAGCTGTAGGAACACAGAACCTTGGACCGACTACGGCGGCTACAAGTGTAGGACAAGGAACTAGAGTCGCGGAACACGATGGAGGACAGAATGCAGAACTAGATGGCAATCAACAAAGGCTTGGGGGTAGATCCGCAGGATCTGATACTGGAAGGCCTATGGATGGAGCTCAACAGGTTAGAGCGAGTGCTAACATCAGTGAACCGCACGAAGAATATGTACCGGAGTTCCCTCGGGGTCATGGAGGCAATCTTTGACAGACAATGCTGGATTAGTTGAGATTATCAGGAGAACTATGCGCGGAGATTTGACCAATAAAGATTTGGAAGGAGTGAACAGGACTCCATTTACTCAGGAAATCAAGATAGCTCAGATCCACCCAAGTTCAAGCTACCTAGCGTGGAAGCATACGATGGCAAGGCTGACCCGACCGATCACTTGATAAGATACACTAGGCATATGGAAGTGCTGGGGGCATCGGAGGAAGTGATGGCCCGATGTTTCTCTTTATACTTGACGGACTTGGCTGCCATGTGGTTTAGGTAGCTGGAAGAAGGATGTATCAGGACCTGGAGGGAATTGTTGGATAGGTTTTTGGGGCAGTTTCGGGTTCATATCAAGAGACCAAAGAACGTAATGACATTAACGTCGGTAAAGAAAAGGACGGATGAATCGCTTAGAGCTTTTCTAACTCGATTCAATGCGGCGGTTACTTTAGTGGATCGTCCGGATCCATCGATGGTTTTGATGGCGACGGTATCGAGAGACAGAGAGGACTCGGATTTTAAGGTATCTTTAATATGAGACCCACCACTGGGTCTTGGGGAATTCTTCCACGAAGCCGAAAGATTCCTTCGGCAAGAAGACACTCGTATGGATTTAAAGTTAAAGAGGGTGAATGCGACTGAGCGCGGAGGACCATCCAACGGAGGCTCGGATAAGGATAAAGGAAAGAGGAAGCTGGATGACGATCCAGGAAAAGCCAGAAAGCGATGGAAGGATCCAAAGTTGTCCACATACACAGGATTAAACGAGAAACTGGAGCGGATATACATGAAAACTCGGAATCGCCTTCCTTACCGAAGGCCGGCTAGGAGAGAGCCTTCTGAGCGGGAGAGGGCATCAGGGAGGCATTGCCTCTTTCATGATTTAGATGGGCACGACACCAACAACTGCAGGCACTTAAAGGATATAATCGACGAGCATGTAAGGAATGGACAATTGCGACAATATGTCAGAACTCAGAATGCAGCGGCGGAGCAGGAGCAACCACCGCCTACCTCAAACCATGATGGTGGGAGGTCCAGGAATGATGGTCGATTGATTATCAATTGACCGGGATAATATGAAATAAGTAACAAGCTACTGGCAAACGGCAAAGTCATTTACACATGTATGAGGACGAAGATAGCCCCTAGGCATGCTCTGAATGATGATAAACCGCGATGCTATGGTTTGTGAAATTTGTCTTTTGCTTTCGGATTGGACGCTGCTTTTTCTGGTTTGGTTTTGGAGTTTGGATTGAACTCCTGGTTTTGTTTGCTTTCTGATTTGGATTTTCGTTCGGATGATTGTTTTCTGTTTTGGATGTTGGTTTGGATTTTTGATTTTCTGGCTTGATTTGGATTTTGGATTGGATTTTGATTGGATTTTTATCTGGTTTTTGATAAATGGTCGTCGGGTATGGATTATACCTGGCAAGAGGTAAGTCTTCTCTCCCGCATGTGGCAAATTGGCTTATTTAGGTCGCTGAGTATGGACTATGCTCAGCAAGGGTCCGGAGTGACCAGGATTCGGCCTAGGACTTAGGCCCCATATTATCGATTACTGTTTCAGGTCGTTGAGTATGGACTATGCTCAACAAGGATCCGGAGAGACCAGGATTCGGCTTAGGACTTAAGCCATGGCATTGTACAACGTCCTGGTACACTGGACCACGGTCGTCAAGTATGGATTACGCTTGGCAAGAACCCGGAGAGGTTAGCTCAAAGTCCAGGGACACTGGACCACGATCGTCAAGTGTCGATTGCGGTTGGCAAGAACCCGGTAAGGTTAGCTCAACGTCCACAGACACTGGACCACGGTCGTCAGGTGTGGATTGCGCTTGGCAAGAGACCGGAGAGGTTATGGATTTGGACATCGACCCAGAGAGGTCCTGGATTCGGTTGTTGGCTATTGGATAAGGATGGATTAGAACTCGGTTATCGGGTTCAGACGGATACGGAATTGACTAAAGGCTTTGGTTATTGGATTTGGAATTAGGCATCGACTCAGAGCAGTCAAGGAGATGTACTTTGATGATATGGTTATGGACTTCGGATATCAGATTCAGAATTATTCAAAACACGCCTTCTTATCACAAGGCATGTTTTGGGGGGCAAATTGTTATCCCACGTTTTGTCCAAAGCTGGAATATCAACAAATTGGCAAGGAATGATGGATATCAGGATTGGAGATCGATTGGAAACAAGGTTGCAATCAATGTCGTTAAAATTTGGTCATGCTCCGATCAGGACGAAATCGATGGGAGATGATGATCAAGGTTAAGGAAAGCTACATTTCAAATTTCAGGTCGATCGGAGTTCGTATGCTCAAGATACAAATGGATTAAGGTGCGCAAGGACTGGTTCGTACCGATGCATTTCGCATCGATCAGCAAAGGGTGTGTCGTATCGATTGGGTTCGTATTGATCAGCAATGGTTTGACTCAATGAAGTTCGAATCAATCAGGTTTTGTTACGACTCGATGGCGTTCGTATCAATCAGGTGGGAAGGCCAGAAGGATTTCGACTCGATAGCAGTAGACCCAGATTGGTAAGCAAGCGTGCGGTAGTCTTTTTGTATCGATGCATTTCGCATCGATTGGTTGTTAGCATTTCAAGTCGATATTGTTCGTATCCATTAAAGAATTTAGGTGATGTCCATTTCGAATCCATCGGAATGGCGTCGCCTCAGCATGTTCGTATCCATCAGGTTTAGTGCAGTTCGAATCCAGCATTGGAATCCATCAGGTCTTGTATAGTTTGACATCATCGGGTCCGTATCGATCAGGTTCACGCATGCCCGGCAGTTCGTATCCATGGAGCAGCGTCTCATTCGTATTGATCATCATAGACTCGACTCAATTGTCTCGCATCCATCAAGTAAAGCCTTGTTCGTATCCATCAGGTAAAGCCTTGTTCGTATCCATTAGGTAAGGTCTCGCTCGTATATATCCCAAGAATGAGATTCGTGTCCATTTTCATGACCACTTCGTATCGATCCCCCATGCTCATTTTGTATTGATCAGCGCATATGGAAGCGGTACGAAATGTATTCCTGGAGTCGATACGAAGGAGGACACGAATTGATGGGTGCAAACGTACGGTGTTATGGATGTGAACAAGCATAAAATACGGTTGCGAACAAAGGAGATCCACGAATCAAGGGGAGAAGCATTCAAAGCGGCGAAGGACATGCATGGTTCGAAGGAAGAAACCTTCAACTTGGCATGAATTTAGGATCTGGCCTAGGAAGTAGGGCCACGTCAGCGAATAGATATGTGCTTTGATCGAGTCGAACAGGAGGGATACAAAGCCATAGATTCGAACCGAACAGCCTTCCGAAGAACATCAACTCGTATTGATCATATCTCCTAAACTGTTGATCTAAATACAACGAAATTTTCATAGTAGCTTGCATACAAGGTAAAGAATGTTCCTGCTAAGTTTCATCCTGATTGGATCATTTTTTGATGGATGTGAAATGGATTCGTATCGATCGCAGATCGAGTCGAAACTTGGTGGGGTCGGTCGCGTGGGCCCACTCACGTGCCAGAAGAAGTCTCTCGAAGTTTGAGCACGATATCAGCCTCTAACGCCTATAAATAGCCTCCTGAAGCTTACAGAAAAGAGGATCCTTTGCCTACTCAACACCTAGACTCTGCCGAATTCATTTCTACACTTCAACACTACTATTGTACTCGAAATTCTCCATTGCTACTGTTGTAATTATCTGTAACCAGCAAGGATAATCAATAAAAGATAAAAAGTTTGAAGTGGACGTAGGCCGGAGATAGCCGAACCACTATAAATCCTGTGTTTCTGATTATAATTTCTGAATTGCAGTTTGTTATTTGCTGAGATCTGATATTTGTGCTTGAATATTGCTGATTTGTGTTCACACACTGGTGCTTTCACGGCATTTGGGGTTTGTGACCATTTTTGGCGCAAACAATATATGACAAAGCTTAAAATACCCCCTGACTTGAGTCTTTTGTTCCCTTTGATCTGTTATGGCAATTGGTAAAATATATTATAACATTGAAAATGGAATGCATTCCAACCTATTTCAAAACCCAAAAATAATGATTAAAAAAATACCACTTATGAAGATTATGGGATTTAGCAAGCAAAGTTTGGTTGTGTATTCAAGGGAATAACTAAGAAATTAGGCTGGAAAATCAAGTATTTTAGATCGAATCAGGGTTTCAAATGAGGAAATGGTGGAAACCCTAGCTTCCATGTTTTGGTCCTCTCGGCCACCTTCCAGCTTTTTCGCATTTCGCCTTGATTTTTTTCCTACGTCCTTCTCCCCTGACATGCTGCTTATTCATTTTTGTCTTCATCGTCTCATACTATGACTTCCAATTCCTTGTCACCGCATTGTTCAGATCAGCTGCCTTTCCATCATGCCCTACCTCCAGGTTTTCCGCCTCGACCTAACCCCGATTTTGTAGATCATGAAGAGGAGGGCTTCATCCCAGTTAGATCCAAGCATTGGAAACGACAAGTCAAACAAACCCCGATCATAGTCAAACCTAGTAACGCATCTTTCACATCACAATCTAAGAACTCAAATCTACGCCTAATCAAAATGCTCACAGCAATCCTGGACATAATCACCTTAATATCAATCGCACAACTCAGACAGAGAACAGATCTAGTAGTTCCAAATGGAATTTTTCCAATTCCTCCAGTCGAGCGTAGAACGAAGTCGTCAAGGGTAACAATATTTCGATTTTAGTTCTATTAAAGTTTCATCAATCCCGTAATTTCAATTCAATGAACTATGCTAAAATTTCTATTGAAGTTGTTCAAAATGCTATAAAAACAGTGGGATAATGCTACAGTTATTTATGTTGTTGGCCCAAAACTGTATTATCCATACTTTAGGGATTGTATCTCAAGAGTTTGGAAGCCTGAAGATGAATTTTCCATCTATTCGAAAGAAAATTGTTTTTATGTTATTAAATTTAATAACAAAAAAGATTATGATAGAATTCTGGAAGGCGATCCTTATTATTAGAACAAGAAATTGATGACAATGAAGAGATGGTCTCTAGGGATGCAACTCAATAAAGAACTTCTAAATTCTATTTCGATATGGGTTCGATTTCCTAATTTACCTTTGGATTATTGGATGGAAGAGGGGATTAGTCGTATTGTTTTGGTTCCTGGTTCTCACATCAAATTGGACAAATTTACAGAAGGTATTATTAAGATAACTTATGCTAGAGTCTTAATAATCAAAAACACTTTTGATTTTTCGAACAAAATCCCTATTCTATCAGAGAACGATGAAATTATGTGGCAAGAGGTTGATTACGAGTGGAAACCTTATTTATGTTCTAATTGCACCAGTTTTGGACACGCTGACTCCCACTGCCAATTTACCAAAATATGGCTGCCAAAAAACACTCCCCAGGAACATATAACAATTCCACTGAAATGAATATTGATAATCTCAATCAAAATAAAGAGGAACCATGTGTATCAACAATTATTCAAGATACTCACGAAAATATGGATCAAGACTCTACTTATATCAACTCACATAAAGAAGGAAATATGAATAATAAAACACTTCATTCAGATAATAATGTTCAAATAATCCAGTTGGATACTGTTATCACAATTAATATTACAAATTCCAGTCTGAATTCAAATGCTATGGTTTCTGATAATATTATTGCAATGACCCGTAATTTTCGATGATTAAAATAGTTAATTTAATAAGATTTTGTGATTTAATGTTGGAAGAAATAAAAAATTTGTGATTTTAGAATAAGAATATAATTGGAATGAAATGTAACAGTATCAATTTAAGGTAATATCAATTTAAGGTAACCTATAACTGCTTTAAACGTAATTCCAACTAATTAAAATGATTACAAAGTTATAATTGGTTATAGATTGTAACTTAATTACAATAATGTGTGTATTTGTTAATAATTGGATTTAAAGATTAATTGATAGTTAAATGCTGATTTATCAATGAAATAGATGTAACTGATTGTAATTGAATAAAATTAGAGTTGTAGCAGTAATTATAAAACTTACTGTGGATAATAAACTTATAAAATGTGACTAATGGTAAATAGTGACAATTATTATAAGTTACCTATTTGTTTAACCTCTTAAATTAAATAGGGAGTCAATTGCAATCAATTCACTTAACTAGTGCAGTTAATGTAGATTAAACTGATAATTGTAGAATATTAATTCAATAAGATGCAACCAATGTAAATTTTATTCATAATATTACAATTGATTGAATAAAAAGAACGAAAATAAAGTTTGATCAATTTACTGGAATTTATATTATAATAAATGGATTAAATGTAATTAAATAATACTTTAATGGAAACTGAGATGATAATGGTAAAGTATTAGTGTAGTAAGATAGAAAAATGTTAATTACAACCATGAGATGCCAATGATTAAATAATAGAAGGAAAAGGCAAATAAATGGATTCTTTGGAAATTAAGGTAATAACCACTGTATTTATTTCAATTGAATTTAAACATAGTAATTGGTAAATAATTGACATTGAATTGATATGAAAATTTGTTTTAAACTATTAGAAATGTCTAAGTAATCAAAAATGATGAAAATTTTTAGTTTATAAATATTGAATTAAAAATTAATTTAATTAATTTAATATTAATTAATTTAATTAACGTGAAAATAGCCATTTTCGCCATTGTCTCGGATTTTGACGAAACTTATTTCATCAGATCCGTAACGGTGAATTATTGTAAGGTTTCAAATTCCGTAGCAATCAGACTTGTCTTTTCATCGTACGAACTTGAAACGCGTAGAAATCAATTTAATTAAATTTAACTGAAATCAATTTGGAATAAGCTGATTTTAAGCTAACTTCTTCATACGATGGAATTAGGATTTGAAACATGTTCCATTGAATTTAAAAATATCGAAAACATCTATTTTGGTATATGGGATGACCCACTTTCCTTTCGGGAACGAAACGTGCTTTTCAGGTCGTTTATGGTTCAACTTTCAAATCAATCTTGCCGATTCATTCATATTTCTGATCTGCCTATATATAGCCCATTAAAAACCCTAGCTATTTCTTATTCCAATTGTTTGTACGTACAATTCTATCTGCTTCTCTCATTCTAATGGCAGACAAACCAAAACCAATTCCAAATTCAAATTGTAAACCAAAATCAAATCGGAAAATCAAACTCCTCCAAACCCTGTCAAATTATATATTGTTTTGAAGCGCTCAACAAGCGTAACCTAGATCTGCAACTCGTTTGTGTCATTGTATCATAGTTTTTCTAGAATTCGTGAATCATTCTTGGCAGTTCATTGACCACAACCTCGATTAACGGCGGATCTTCAATGATGGTTCGATCGAAGGTGATCAGTGGGTAGAGGGGATGAAGCAGCACCGATCCATATGGTTAATCATCGCATATCCCACCTAGATTCGCCAGAAATTGGCCATCAAGGGTGGCGGCCACGTTTGCCTCTGGTGGACCAGGAGGGGAGGCGTTGCAAGGTAGGGAGCGGCTTCAGGCGAGGGGTAGGATGACGAGGCCCAATCGATGCATAGTCGCATGGTTCATCGGCGATTGATAATCTAAGGCAACGGCGGCTGATAAGTTAGCTTGAGAAGTTGCGTACAAGGGTCCTCGCATAGGCTTGGGTTTGTACTGATGGCGTGTAAGTTTTTTTTTCCTTATTTTATTTATTTTTTATTTTTTATTTTATATCATATAACTTCTAATTTCAATAACTTTTGTGTACGAGCTCCAATTCATGCGCAGTTTATTTTGTTAGGATCGTATCGAAATTCCGGGCATTTTGAAGCGGTTTGAATGAATTCTGAGACTGTTAAATTTTGGACCCTATTTTGAATTTCAAATCGATTTGAAATTCAAAGGTATGTGTTTTAACCCACTCACAATTACTAAACTATCTTATGTTAGTTAAATTAAATTTATGATATGATTAGAAATCAATTGATTGATGTTTGGTACGTTTAAATTGTTATTCTAGTTAAATTTGACTTTTGCTGCATTTAATTATCGTTTAATTTAATATTGAATTTAAACCGCCAATTTAACCTACCATTGATTATCTGTTATTTATTGATGTTTATTGCTTGATTTGGATGATGATTGCGATGGGTGTTTTCTTGTTGATACTGGATGACTGGATGTTGTATTTTATATTGTTATAATACTGCAAGTTTTCTATGGGTTGAAATGATACATACCCGAACGATCTATAGATTAGAAAAAAATCATCATGGGTTGAAATGAAAGACCCGAGAAATTTTATGGATTTTTATTAAATTCGAGATTACGGTTTGAAATGATATATAATCGTAAAATTTTAAATTGCGGAATGAAATGATAGATATATGTATCACTTGACCCTAGAGTAGAAATTTACATAGACACCGGATTGGTTAAATTAAATGTTTTTAATTCCTTAAAATTTAAATTCAATTAACTAGCATTTTAAAATAGAAACTGATTTATATTAAATGGATTATTTTCGACAATCCAAGTGTTAATGTTGAAATTGAAATTGATTTAATGAATTGTTCAAAGGATTTAAATTTGAATTTGAAAGTTAAAGTGTCAACTATAAATGAATTTATCGGAATTGGGTTGCTAAAAATGTTTGGATATAACTATGAAATTTATTTTAAACTAATTTAAATATTTTAATCAATTTAAACTATTTTAATTAATTTAAAACTATTTAGTTTATTTTAATCTATTATAACCTATTAAATCCAATTTAATCTATTTTACCTATTTTAAACTAATTAAATTTATTCAATCAATTTTATCTATTTCATATAATTTAAATCTATTTAATCTATTTTGAATTTATTTAATCTATTTAAACCTACTTAATATGATTTGAATCTATTTAACCTATGTTTAATTTATTTAAATCATTTCACATTAAATTTATACTTAATCTATTTAAATCATTTTAAAAATCTAATTGATCAAATTTAAATCTATATAAACTAATTTACTATTTTAAAACTATTCTAATCTATTTTTAATTATTTTCGAACTATTAAAACTACTTATGACAGACTTTGTAAATTTGAAGTATTTATATTTAAATCCTTGATGATGATACAACCTAAGTTGGAATTTGGAATTGATACCTTTTTGTGAAATGATATGTTTGAGTAAAGATGATTTGAAAGTGAAGACGATTTTGAAAGTGAATACGGTTTTGAAAATGAATATGATACCGAAAGTGATATGGTTTGAAATCGAATATGATATTTTAATATCAAGTATGAATTGACTTTTTAAATATAAAAGAACCATCTGGTGTGAAATAAACGTTTGGTTGTTAAAGAGGCTGGGATCGCATATTGTCATATCTCTGCCAATATCGAAAACCACTTTAACAACTGTGTACATGGTGGAGATTCCAAAATGAAGTAGGATGGTTTGGTCCACGATTCTTTATGAGGTATTTATGTGACCCAGACTCCCGTGAGTCAGCTTAGATGTGACTAAAACAGGATCCATACCGTGCCAAGTGAGGTCATTCTTCCTATTAGACGCATTTCTTCGATACCATTCTATTACTTTGTGATTGATCTGGTGGCTACCCCTTGATTTGATTTGGGAGTGTATTCCAAGGTGGGCGATAGTAGTTACTATGCGTTACCATCAGTCTGGAACTGCAATTGGTATATCTACTCTGGCATTGCCTTGAGTGTCATGTTCACATGCCCTATCACGCCTTCTGCGAGTTTGATTTGTACCATACCTATGGAGTGTCCTCTGAAGCCCTCCAGTTTATGGAGGAATTACGGTACTGTATAGACTATGAGAATATATAAAAATGTGTTACGGGGGATATGGGTAACGCCTTAACGCTATTTTAATACTTTACTTTGCTGTAGACATATTATAATACCGTATTGTACTACATAGTAGATAGTTTAACAGATCCTTAGGAGATGTAAATCCTGAACATCTCTTAAGTTATTGCACTCATGTTAGAAACTGGATAGGATATGTCAAACCCCGTAAACATCTCTGACGTCGTTACGCTCATATTTATTTATTGTTGATTTAACTCACATAAGATCTTTTAGTTCTGACTTAAATGTTTTGTCTTTTCAATTCGCTCGGGTCAGCCTGAGCATTTTAGGGTTGAAGACCCTATTTTTGGAGGACGAAGACGAAGATTTGTACCATTATTATTTATTATATATATTCCATTGCATCATGTTGTTCCGCTGCAATTAATTATTTATTCTTATCGTATGTAACTCTGATCTATATTATAAAAATTTAATCAATGTTACTTGTAAACAGCTTAATGAACTGTTTATTTGATTATTATATTTTTTCATTCAGCTACGAGATTCTATGTTTTTTTCTTTCTTTCTCTTCTTTTTCTTATTTACCCCATAACAATTTGCCCTTTTGAATGGTTTGAGTCTGACATGTGTGGTTTATCGTCGATTTAAATCGTCGAAAAAGGAAGGTCGCTACAATTATACAGGCAAATAATACAACTTTGGGTGTAGTAAACATTATATCAGAAGTGGTGTCTAATACACCTGCTGATCTATTTCCCCGCAATACAAATGGTACTCAGCTCACTTAGATGTAGCAGCATGTAAGACTAGATCCACCCGGAAAATTCATCCTGAAGAAGCCCCACTTGAATTTAAACCACTACGTCAACGGATTTCTTAGATAACCCCGAATAGCACAATCTTGTTAATCAGTTGAAAGGAAAAAAGTAAAAAATCAAAAAAGCACAGGCTTCTAGGGCTACTACCTCCCCTGTTGATGGTAATGTATCAGGTATCAATTAATTTATGGAGTTCCTATTTTGGAACATCTGAGGCATGAATGCCCTTTCCAAGTAGCTAAACATATTACATTTGATTCGTAGTAATAGCTTTTCCTTCATGGGCATCTTTGAAAATAAACTATCTCAGCTTCATATTGATACTTTTATGCTAGGTTAGATATCAACTTGAAACACGCTCATAATATATCTACTAGCCTTAGAAGTAGGATTTTACTCTTATGAGATAATTTTTATTAGTCGAACATTGTTATCCATACTAATGATCAGTATATTACTTGTATCCTTCACAATGTTAATAGTACGAGTTTGTTATGTACAATGATTTATGCTTTCAATGATGAGTCTAAGCGAAGTTATGGAGTTATATTACAGAAAAGTCTAAAAAATTTAATCTCCCATGGATCGTGGTGGGAGATTTCAATTCCATTTTATCATCTAATAAGAGAATAAATGAAGGTGCTCATAATTCGATAGGTGACTTTGACTTTATTCATCGTATTTCTTCTTCTAGTCTAGTGGAACTTAACTTCATGGGTAATTTTTTACATGGAGAGGTGGGCAAAACTTTTCAATTCATAGTAAAATTGACCGTATCTTTGTCAATACTACATGGATGAATAAGTTCTATAATTTTGGTACTCACTTTGATAATCATTCACTAAGCGATCATTCTCCTATCTACTTAAATTTTATGATTGACTTTGACAAGAAAAGAAAGACTCCTTTTAGATATAGTAATACCTAGGATCTTTTATGAAGGATATCATTCAGCTCTTCATCATGCAATGTCTCAAGACTTTCATGGCAACCCTCTCCACCTTCTCTTATGCAGGCTAAAGGCTGCAAAAGCATCATTGAAGACATGGATTAAAAATAAGATTAATATTCATGTTGTTTTTGCTTTAACGAAGGAAGTGGCCAACGATATTTATAATAAACTTGTTCAACACCCTTCAAATAATCATCTGATTGATAAATATAAGATGAAAACAAATCAGATTCATGCATTTAGGAATAGAATAGCTATTGATAATGAACGAAGAATGAAATTTAATTGGCTAATTAAAGGAGATAAGCCTACTACTTTCTTCTACAACAAAGTTAATGTGCTTAAACCAAAAGGAGGAAGCAATATATTCTTAATTCGAATGACACATGGACAACAACATCAGAAAAGCTAGCTTTTGAAGCCATCGGTTATTTTTCAGATCTATTTTTTTTCACCACAGGCTATAAGACAACTTCCAGGAATTATTTGTAAAAAAATTCTTTTTGAAATTGCAAAAAGAAACTTATGTAACCTAAATACAAGTGGAGGAAATTCATGTGGCAATTTTTCAGATCAACGACAACAGCTCACTAGGGCCTGATGGCCAAAATTCAAAGTTTTATAAAATACACTGGGAGCAGCTTAAAGAAGACATATGGAATGCCATGAATGACATTCTTAAACATGGAAAAATCATAAAAGAAATCATTCACACATTTATTTGCCTCATCCCAAAAAAATAGATGTTATTGATATGTCTGATTTCAGATCAATCTCTTTATCAATGTCTCCTATAAGATTTTAGCCAATATTTTGTGTAATCGACTAAAACCTTATATGGATGACCTTTTTTCTTATAATTAGAATGCATTTATCTCTGGGAGAATCATTACAGAGAACTCTCTTCTTTCATATGAAATGATTAGAGGTTTTAATAGAAAAAATACCAACAACATTTTCCTAAAATTGACTTACAAAAAGCCTATGATAAAAAATAGAGAATTTATTCATCATATGTTGCTTGCCATGGGTTTTCCTATGTCTTTTGCTAATCTCTTATACGAGAGTATTTCTACTTCAACTTTTTCAGTGTTAATTGAAGGAACCCCTTTTGGATACATTGGGAGCTCGAGGGGTTTAAGACAACGTGAACTCCATCTCCATATTTATTTTCTATAGCTATGGAGTTCCTCACAATCAACCTCAATTTGGAGTACATAAACTGTAATCTATCCCCTATTCCTAAGATTAACCCCATAATCACCCACTTATTATATGCGGATGATATATTGATTATAGCCAAAGCCAGTAAAACAAATACAGAAAGCACAATGCACATTCTTCATAGTTTTAAATATTTTACTGGCCTTGATGTTAATGAAATCAAATCCACTGTCAATTTTAGCAAAGGAACCAAAAACAAGCAAGAAATAGCAGATATTCTCAATATCAGTATAGGTAATTTGCTAATGGTTTACCTAGGCATCTTTCTAACAATATTCTTAAAGCAAGACTTTAGGTGCTTAATAGAAAAAAAACAAAAAGATTAATCACTGGAACAGTAAAAAAAATTTAATGTTAGTGGTCGAATTGAATTAATGAAAACAGTCATTCATCCCACGATTCAATTTGGTTACAATTCTCCCAATTTCCTACGTCTGTTATTCATAGAATCAACTCAATTTATGCTAATTTCATTTGGAAATATAAAGCCCACAAAATGTCATGGGAAGATGTTTGTAAAACCAAGAATAAAGGTGGGCTGGGAATTAGAAAAATAGAGGATATGGAAAAGGCAGTGGTTGTCAAACTGCTATGGAATTTTCTACAAGAAAATTCTACTTGGGAAAAATGGAGGATCAATAAATATTGCTCTGATCCTAATAAATGGTCTGCTAACATATCTAACTGTGCATCACATACTTGGAACTTTCTGCTTAAGGCTGGAAATTGGTGTATAGGATTAGTTAACAGGATAAATGTAAATGGTGAGAACACTAACATTTGGACAGACCCATGGATTATTAGGTATTCCTTAGTGGATAAGTTATGCTGGAATTGCATGGAAATTTATGGTGGCAATAACATAAATGTTTCTTCTCTTATTACTGACAATGTGTGGAATAATCACCTTGATATATTCCTACTCAATACCATGACACAGTGCATAATATTAAGGTAGATAATCAGAGATAGCATGATTACTTATGGTGGATGCCTAGCAACAATGGTCAATTCAATTTTAACTCGGCCTGAGACCAGATTAGAAACAAACATATTGAAGTTCAGTGGTCCAAAATCATATGGGATAATATATGTTTTCCTAAAATGTCGATTTGTTCGTTACTAGCTATTTTAAATCGACTGAACACTATAGATAAAGTCAGTAGGTGGAACAACAATATTAATCAAGTATGTGATCTTTGCTTAAATCATAACGAGGATAGAAACCATTTATTTTTTCAATTTCTCATATCCCAAACAAATGCTAGAGGATATCACGCATAAACTCAAAATTAGCATCAACAATTCCTATGACATCAATCAGATATTGGAAACTATGTGTCAAATTCAACTCAGCAACATCCTATATTGTCATATTATGAACATTTTTTTACTACGACGATATGGCATATATAGTGTGACCAAAACTTGAGAATATTCAAAGGAGTTGAAATGCCAGCTACCGTTTGAAATATGCTCATTACTCAAGATTTTAAACACTTGAAAAACTCAGTGGATTTGAAGAATATTTCGAGAGAATTAATGCTTATCTTATCTGATTTTAAGATCAAAATCGACCCGAACTTGGATATCCGCCACCTTGAGTTCGAATTTGGGATCCCTTATGGATTTTCAGTTGCGTCTGGTGATAGTGAGCTTGCCTTATTGATTTATTTGACCACCATTATTAATGGTTCTATGAGTTTATTTAGTTCCAAGATATTTTAATTATCTTCTTCTGGAAGCTTTCGAGTATTTGCTTGTCTCGCGTGCATTTTCTTTGGGTCGGGTTGCTGTTTAATGTGTGGGCCTTGTTGGCCACCCTCTGTGTTCTTTTTTTGTTTTTCTTTTCTTTGTGTTTTTTTTGTAATTTTGTTTTGTTTTTCTCATGGCTCAAATTGCACATATGGATGGTTTTGAGTGCTTGTTTTTATTGTTCTTATTCCTCCATCTATTAGTCAACTTAAGTTTGGCATGTGTTTTTTGTACTGTTAATATCCGAACATGATCTGTACTATTTTTCCCGGCAAGGCACCCATTTAGTTTTGGGGGATTGTTTTGTTTTAATAAGGTATGTCATGGACATATATGTTTTTTACTCATTTATAAAGTACCCTTTTTTGAAGAAAAAAGGTCTAAGAAAAGTAAAATTCTACAGCAAAACAGTGGTCAAGACCGGAGCACGACCAAAAGAATAATTCAGAATGTGAAATAGAATAGACAAAAATATCCTTTTCACATATTAGACATTTAAAGAGATTTTAGTACTTTCAAAAGCTTCATTTGGAGGTTTCCTTATTATATACAGATACATCTATTTTATTCGGCCTTAAAGAAAAAAGGAATTTATATTGAATACATTTTATAAATGGTTTACACATATTTATATCATTATAAATATATGCATATTATTAATATTTCATAGCTATGTTTGTAGGATCGTAAGGTCTTAAATGCTGACAAGAGACGAAAGTTCACGAATCTACGACTACAGCAAATCCGAACTCATCTACTCAAATATGGTTCGTATTGATATTAATGTACCTAGTGTCAATAAGTATTATATATAAGTATCCATGTTTAAATAAATTATATATATGTTGTTTTCAGCTTTACAGCAAAAAACATGTTTTTTATAAATAAACCAAATATACTTATATAGTTATAAATATATATAATGTTAAAATTTCATACATATCTTTATAAATCTATTTGTAACATTTTGTATATATAAATTAGGGTACATAAGCACATATTTGTATATTACATGAGCTAACATGTCTGTTGAGGCGTAAATCCCAACATCTATATAAAGACATGTTATACCTTGCACAGATTGATATATTACACATGCATGTACACATGTATATACATATATGATACACACATATATATCTAATATAATATTAATTAAATAATAATTTTTTTATAAATTTAAATAAAAAAATAGTTTTATTTAAAAGAAATTTATAAATGTGACTTCATAGGCCCAATAAAGATCTAAAATGGTAAAAAAAAATTTAAATTCACCCATTATTTCTCCTACGGGCTGACCCAGTTCCATCAATCATTCCATTGGACACAAACAAATTTGATAACAGTGTTCCTTAACTCCTTTGTATTGTGACCTACTATCCCCTTCTGTCATCTCATATATGACATATAGAGCATGTGTTGGTCATATATGCTAGTGCATTTGATATTGGGATACCAAGTAGCGTTGTCATATATGTCAAACCTAGTTCTATAGATAAAACCCGTTCGATTTGATCCGTGGATGAGAAACCATCCTCAAGTTCAATTCCATATCAAATGCACTCTGTAAACTTCTCTAGAAGTCACTGGTAAAAAATGGGTCTTTATTGCTGACAACGCTACTTGGTATCCCACGTTGTCTCACTACATTCTTTATATATGACTATGCTATGCTAGCTATCATCCATGTCAACTTCACCTGATTAAAATGGCACTTTTAGTCAATATATCGACTATCATCCAAATGTTATCATTCCCTGTCCATGACCTAGGAAACCCATCAACAAAATCCATAGACACCGAATCTCACTTCCAAGTTGGTACTTCTAATGGTTGAGGTAAATCGCTCAACTTCTAATGCTCATCTTTTACTTACTAATAGATGAAACATTTCTTCACACATTCTCTTATATCTCTCTTCTTCACTTCCCAAAAGAAAACTCTCTTCATGTCATGATACATATTTGTGCCTTTGGGATGAATAGTAAGCTTCGACCCATGGCTTTCCATTAGTAATTTCTTCCATAGGTCTCCTACATAAGAAAATCTAGTCTTTCTTTCTTTTTTAGCCATCCCTTCGAGTCTACCTTGAATCCTTTTAGATCCTCAACATCTACCCCATCTCTAGTTGCCTAATTCATTCAACAATTAGTGGGTCCTCTTTTTATATTATAGCAATTTTATCCATGTGTGTTGGTCATACCTCCAAACTTGCTAACATGCCTGGATTTCTATTCGATTCAATATTCTGCCTATAATGCCCTTCGCAAGAGGCTAAGTCTCTAACGTCTTTAATTCTTCGATTATGGCTAACACTCTATTCTGATGTTTCCCACTTAAAATATCGACAAGCTTTTCCCTATAACAACCTTATTTTTGAACCCGTAATGTTATATAAATTTAACTAAAATAAAAATGTTTGAATTTTATTTTTTTGATAGTTATCATTTTTGGAATTAAATTATTATTTAATTAGTCTATTTACTAATGAGTATTGTTATAATAAAATTAAATTGGTTAATAAATTCCTTTTTAGATAATATTTTAAAAATTAAAAAAATGTTTTAGTATTGGAAAATTAAATAGAGTAAACAATACTGAATTGAATAAAATTAAGCAGCTATCGCAATATATATTTCTAGAATGAAGTATAAATCGATTTAAATTTAGTCAAAATATATTTACAAATAATTATAAAAAGAATTATTTGAAAAAAAAGAAAGAAAATAGAAATAAATAAATAACCTCATCAAGTATAAAATCCCAAAGCCCAAAGCCCAAACAAAGTAGCCCGCACTCCCTTAATCTCTTTTATGCAACCTAGTTCTTTCCTTTGCCAAAACCGTTCATAATTTATAATACCCTAGACCCAACTCAAAATCGATAATAAGAATTTAATAGAAAAAAGAAAAAAGAAAAAAGAAAAAGAGGATCGTGGAAACAAAAGTCGTGACCCCTGGGTAGATGCATACTATTGATGAAGATCTGGGCTATGCGCAGCAGTTGTGGAGTAGGAGGTCCATCATGAAGGATGGTGAAGAGGGCGGACACGTGAGCATGGGCATGGCTGGCATCAGGTGATGAGCAATGTGATTGGCGACTATAGGGTGCAGTCTTGCGAAGTGAAGGACGGTGTGCTTCAAGGGGTGGATCTTGGATCTTGCATTGTAGGAAGAGCATGTTAGTTTACTCAGTGATGTATGATACCTTTTTTAGTACAAGCTGAATAGAAATAGTGGAACTTTCGGCAAGCTAATGGTCAAGGTCTGTTATTTTAATTAACTCACACACATTTATCTAAATTAGTTAAATTCCTTTTTCTATGCCTTGTTTTAAACTTTGAACTGCGTAAATCTTTAGTAGTGATTGAATGAAATCATTGAAATTTACATGTTACGGATACAGTTCGTTGCGTGTTGTGATTTATCTAATTCGTCAAATGATATAGATTAGATTTATGGATTGTATGTAGATTAAAAGAGGCTCATTTTCAAATGGTATTCCGTTCATTTGCAAATTAAATTCTTCTAACTAACATAGAATTACATACATTGTTGTGTGATCGAAATTGTCGTAAAGCAATTTAGGCCACTAAATAATTTCATGTTATGGAATTATATTTTATAGAACAATATTGGCTATAGAAGTTGATTTTTAGATAGGTTTATTGTTTTAATTGTTTAAATGTTTTAAAAGATGCTCAAAAATGAGATCTTATCTATTTTGATCCTTATTGGAATTTAATTTATAAAATGTAGTTAAATTTTATTACATTCTTTAATTTATTCTTATTCCAAAATTTCTATTCAAAACTTTTTAAAATGAGTAACATTAAATTATAATTTTTTTAACTTACTATTTTAGGTATAAAAGTCTGGAACTGCTTTAGAGGCAAAAGATAAAATATAGTATTATTTTATAAAAGCTATTGTTGGCATCAAAATTGGCCACCAACACACAGTTGTATGAAAGCAACAATATATAATCATAGGTCTCAGATAGTATCTTATATAGATAATATAATATGAAGAACAAAAAATAAAAAATGAAAGCAAGTAAAAAGATATAAGATTTATAGTGGTTCGGCTAACTACGGCGTACGTCCACTTTAGAATAATCCTTTTTATTATACTCTAGTTTATTTACAGTTACAATCCGAAATTCAAGAATAAAATTGGTAGAGGGTAGCCTAGGTTGAAGATAAAGTGAAGTAGAAAGAAAATCTTTTTCCTAACACTATGTCTGCTATATTTATAGGGGAAGACGTGCACGGATCAGGCTGAAATTTTGATAGAAGGTTTGGGAGACCAAGGCGAGGCCACCCAAAATTTCCAAACCCATCGGGGTCCACAATAGGGATCAGCAGTGATCCCTATTGATGTATCCAAATGGCTTGTGATTCCTGTGAGGGGTGCCCCATGATGATAGCTATTTGCCCTCTAAATTTTGTGCCATTTCAACTTACGGTTCATGAGATATCATGTTTTCTGTGAAATGGCATTGCTTGAATTATGATCTACCGATCCCTCTTGAGGGATAGATACCAATTCCTCCAATCTCTTCCAAATGTCATGCGATCCCTAGGGGTGCTTCTTCATGTTGCGTTATGCTTAGCTTCTAAGTTTCATGCCAATTGGATTAGTAGAACTCGATTTATTGATCAATCTTTAGTGCAATAAGTTGTGAAGGTTGATTATAGTTGATCCCCATGAAGGGATAGGTACCGATCCCTCCAATTTGGTCCAAATGATATGCGACCTTTATGTGGTGTTACATATTTGTAATTAGCTTATGCTCCATGTTTCATGTCAATTGGATCAGTAGATATTGAGATGTTGACTAATCACTGCCAGAATTTGTATATAGCCGACCCCTACAAGGAAATAGTGCTGACCCCTATGGAGGGATCGATATCAATCCCTTTAAGTTGCATGTTTTAGGGTGTGCCCCCAGAATGAACTCTCTAGGGTCCATTCTTCCTGTTTTTAGAGTTTTACTTCAATCCCTCCTGTGTTTATTGAGTTATTAATTGTTTTCTATCGAAATGCACTTGCTCCTATGTGTTGAACCATGTTCCATACTTCGAACATTCTGCCTTGCATGTCAATTAATTCCATTCAATCTCAACATCATGTTATTATTGGTATCTGGCTTCTGGGTCCCACAGTCATCACTCTGGACTCGTCGGCCTCGATAATCATGAATTTTATTGGGTTAAATCCGCTTGTACACTGCCTTGGCAAAAGGTGGATTAACTCTTTGCCCCCCAAAACGTGCCTTATGATAGGAAGGTGTGTTTTGAATTACCGTAAATCAAAAATCCAAAATCCATAATCCATTGATAGCCGTGTTTTCTAATCCAAAATCCAATCCATTGCCGATCCAAATCCACGATCTCTCTGGATCATTAATGAAATCCATCATGATTCCGAGTCGATTTCTAATTTCAAATACATTCCAAATACTTGGCCGGATCCATATCTATCCAAAGCCAATAGCCAAATCCGTGATCTTACTGGATCATTTTCCAAATCCAAAGCCTTGGTCTCATTGAATCCTTATTGAACACAATCCATATTCGGCGACCTGAGTAGGCCGATCCATCGTGTTTGAGCTAAGCAACCTACCCCTTGCCAGGCATAATCCACACTTGATAGCCATGATCTCTTCGAATCCTTTCCGAGCATAATCCATACCCGACGACGTGAGTAGGACGATCCATTATGTTTGAGCAAAGTGACCTAACCCTTACAGGCATAGTCCATACCTGATGACCCCTGATCCCTCCGGATCCTTGCAGAGTACAGTCCATACTCGACGATCTGAGTAGGCCGATCCATCGCGTTTGAGTGAAGCGACCTACCCCTTGCTAGGCATAGTCCATAGCTGACGACCTGTATTATCTATTATATTGATCCAAATTTAAACATTCCTTAGTCTATTTGCCAAAACATAAAGTAAGAGTTCATACAAATAAACCAAAGTTTGAAGCAAACGAGAAGAAAAATTAAAAAGACTAACTTTACAAACCCGAGTACTACGGTTTATCATCATCTCAGAGCATGCCTAGGGGCCATCCCCGATCCCGTACATGTATATGTGACTTAGCCATCCTATAGCAGAGGTTTTTACTTATTCAATGCCATCCCGATCAATTGGTGACAAGTTGATGATGATTCCTTGATCCAACGCCATTTTCATTTGAGATGGACGGTGGCCGCTTTTGTTCCACCGTCGTTGCCCGAGTCCTCACGTATTTTTTAACTAACCATTCCTCATGTGTTCCTCAATGATATCCTTCAACTATCTACAGTCATTTGTATTATTCCCATCTACCCTATGGAATAGGCAGTGCTTTCCTGATGTCCGTTTGCGTTCAGAGGGTTCCGTCCTTGCCGGCCTTCGATATGGAAGGTGTCCTCGAGTATCCAAATTTATCCATTCTAGGGTTTCATTCAACTTTGAGTAAGAGGAGAATTTGGGTCCTCCCTTTGTCACTTCGATCCATTAAATCTATTATCCATGTTCCATTTACCAATGTCCTTTCTTGGGCTTTCACCAGGTGGTTCTCCACCTCGTACCGTATTAACTTCTGTCGCCTCTTTATCATCTTTCTCATCTTCTTATCGTAGAAACCTTTCTGATTCATGGTAGAATTTCCCCAGATCCATCGGTGGATCCCGTATCAGTGATATCTTAAAATCTGAATTGTCTACAACTCTTGACACTACCGCCATCAAAACCATCAATGAATCTGGTCGATCCACCAAAACAACTGCCACATTGAACCTGGTTAAGAAATTCTTGAGTGATTCTCTTATCCACCGCTTTACTGATGTTAATGTCATCACATTCTGGGGTCTCGTAATGTGAACCTAAAACTTCTTCATAAATCTTTCGAGCAATTCTATCCATGTGCTAATAGAATCGCTCTCCAACTGTCTGAACCATAGTGCAGCTACATTCGTTAAATATACAAGGAAACATCATGCCAGGAATTCTCTGAAGCCCGCAGTACTTCCATATGCCATGTATACCTCATCATATGCATAGTTGGATCCGACTTTTGGTCATAATCTTCTAGAGTTGGTAGTTTGAATTGGATTCCTAGCATTCTTGATATTAGGAGCAAATGGACTTCTATTTACGTCCTCCGAATTCCTGTTCACTAATCCTGCACGTATAGCTCGTCTGATCATCTCTGCAAACCTTTCATTGTCTTCTAATAGTATTCTCCTATCATCATGTCCAAGCTGCCCTCCGAGTCTATGAGGGAATTCTAGAATGTATTCATCTGGATGAGCATACAAATTCCGATTCACACCAAGCTCCATAGGATTGACCATAGATCTCCAGCATCACGATCAACCAAACCCAGCGGCATGCCCCTAGCCTTTTAGGATCGATGTCGATCCCTTTGGAGGGATCAATGCTAATCCCTTTGGAGGGATCAATGTCGATCCCTCTAAGATGGCCAGGGACTACCCTCAGCTGCTCTGTTCCATTCCTTTGTCCGCCGGCTCCATTTCCATATTTCTGGTTTTGATTTCCAACGAATATTGCTGCCTCAACTCCTTGATCCATAACTCTAGTAGTTCCTATTGTTCCAAATCCTTGGTTTTGCATTCCAGTAGCTCCTTTGGCTCCAACCTGTCCAATCTGTTGGAGTAGATTCTGCATCATCTCCTCCTATTTATTCATCATCTGTTCTTGCACAGCGTCTGTCATTGTTCCCATTTCATCTCTGGTAATGTAAGTAGATGTTTGATTAGCACCAGCTCCTGAGAAAGCCTCATGAATCCCTTCACGATTTCTCCAATCCGCTACTTATCTCCTTGTTAATTGTCTCATCACTGCTCCAAATCCATGCTCTCTTATTGATTCTAAATCTAAACACCAAATCCGTGGAGGCTAGCTTTCTTAGTGAAAGCACCAAAATGTTGGCATCAAAATTGACCACCAACACCCAGTTGTATGAAAGCACCAATATCTAATCACAGATCTCGGTTAGTATCTTATGTATAATATAAAGAATGAAAAAATAAAAAATGAAAGCAATAAAAAGAGACAAGATTTATAGTGGTTAGGCTAACTCCGTCCTACGTCCACTTTAGAATAATGTTTTTTATTATACTCTAGTTTGTTTACAGTTACAATCGCAAATTCAAGAATAAAATTAGCATAGTGTGTCGTAGGTTGAAGATAAAGAGAAGCAAAAATATGATGTTTTTCCTAACGCTATGTCTACTATATTTATAGGGGAAGATACGTACGAATCGGGCTGAAATTTTGACAGAAGGTTCGGGAGACCAAGACGAGGCCACCCAAAAATTTCCAGGCCCATTGGGGCCCATAATAGGGATCATTATTGATCTCTATTAATGTATCCAAATGGGTTGTGATCCCTGTGAGGGATGCCTCATGATGTTAGCTACATGCCTCCAACTTTTATGCCATTTAGACTTATGGTTTGTGAGATATCGCGTTTTCCGTGAAGCGATATTGCTTGAATTATGATTTCTACCGATCCCTCTAAAGGGATTAATACCAATTCATCCAGTCTCTTCCAAATGTCATGCAATCCCTAGAGGAGCTTCTGATTCATGTTGTATTATGCTCAGCCTCTAAGTTTCATGCCAATTGGATTAGTAGAACTCGAGTTATTGATCAACCTTTGTTGCAATAAGTTGTGAAGGCTGATTTTAGCCAATCCCCATGGAGGGATAAATACCGATCCTTCCAACTTGCTCCAAATAATATGCAATCTTTATGTGGTGTTCCATATGTTGTAATTAGCTTATACTCCAAGTTTCATGTCAATTGGATTAGTAGATATTGAGATATTGACTAATTACTGTCATAATTTGAATACAGACGACCCATGCAAGGAAAGAGTGTTGACCCCTATGGAGGGATTGGTATCGATCCCTTCAAGTTTCATGTTTTGGGATGCGACCCATAGGATGAATTCCCTAGGATCTCCTCTTCCTATTCCTAGGGTTTCACTTCAATCCCTCTTGTGGTTGTTGAATTATTATTATTTTTTTATCGAAATGCACTTGCTCCTATATATTGAACCATATTCCATACTTCGAACATTCTGCCTTGCATATCTATCAATTTCATTCGATCTCAACTTCATGTTATTATCTATACTTGATTTCTGTGTAGCACAATCATCACTCTGGACTCATCAATCTCGATAATTGCAAAGTCTATTGGGTTAAATCCATTTGTATACTGCCTTGGAAAAAGGTGGGTTAACTGTTGTTATGAAAGTAATAATTTCAGTTTCAAGCAATTTCAGTTATAAAAGAGGTTTAAATGATTTTGGAAGAGCTCCAAAAGCATTTGTAAATAAGCAACTCTTCTTTAAAATGAGTTTATGGACTTAAAAGTGGGTTTTGGAAGATTATATTATATATATAATTAATTTAAAAATATTTTATTTTATTTATTATGAATTTGAGATTTTAATGAGATTTCATGCTTTCCTATGAAACAAAGAATTTTAATAAATGATTGAATTATCAGATTGGTATGGGACTTTTCGTATAATTATTTCAGTTATTATTATAGTTTGTTAAATAGAGTTTGAGTGGAATTTATTAGCTTTTAGTAAACACTAGAATTTCACTATCTAGTATAGGATACTAGTTAAATTTTAGTAAGTACTATAGCGAAAGTAAGTTACATTTTAAAGTTATATTATTTTAAGTTGTTCGGATTTCAGGCCGATAGATCCCCAAAAGAAGATGATTCATTTTATTATCGATCCGAGAATCAATATATTAAGATTTGATAGGCAGGTCCCTTTTGGTAGATCTGTTTATAGTGTAAATACTAATGTCTCTTTCGATAAGCAAAGTTTTACATCCATCGAAGTCTATATACCGGATGACTATAACCTATTAGTTTATTTTTAGCATACATTTAGATGATTTTTACCTCTTTTGATAGGTAAATTGGCATAGGACGAATTATGAACACAGCTGCTATTTTCTTTAAGCACGTATTCCTAATTTGCAGTCTTTCGATGGCTTCCTTTCTATGTAGCAGGTCTCTTTCGGTAACTTCTATGTCACTGTATTAAACTTATAGCCGATTACCATTATTATTTCATCGGTGATGATTATTCTTCAAAGATTTTTGGATGGATATTTAGTATCTTTTGGCTCTAAAGAAAAATTGAATTACTATCACCATATTATTTTTATGATAGTCCATTTGAGACTTGAGGCGGATTTGTGAAATGGTGATTTTGATTTATATGCCTTATTATGATTTTGGGTTTAGGAATATTTTATTGATAGCTTATTATTATTGTTATTGTTAAGTCATAATATTTTGATATCATTATCTCATCTCATTAATTGATATAGTGCGACCCGTTTATTTTAAAATACTTGGGTCTGGTCGAGATTCTACAGGTACAGGGACTCGTTGACCTTTGGATTTTGGTCTAGCATTAAAGTAGACTATTTTGACCAATTTAGTTTACTTCATCCTTGGGTATATTGACATTTGGGAGTTTATGTCGTTTATATTATCTAATAGTCATTGTGTACCTGATATGGTACTTTTGGATGTGATATATATTTTTATAGTGGGTCTATTACCGACATTTTATAGACTCGCATTTTATTATGTATACGATGTGTATTATTCCGCTGTGATATGTGGATCTGATTCTGATTTATTTATATTATATGCTATTCTGAATATTTTAATTGTTGTGTTTATTACTTTGTACCAATACTATACACGTCAAAAAAATTCAGTGCAGATCCTTAAAAGATAATAAAGATGTGTCAGTGTTAGTACAAAGATGTATTCACATTCAATCACTCTTTACCAGCCATATTCTTCGTGTTATTAGACAACATTACTTGTAATATTCTTTAATAATATAGGTATAGTGGTGGGATCGTTTTCCCAACGTATATTCTATTCCAAAATCATATGCTGCCAAGAATTCCAGCTGTCTCTGATGTCTCATATTCAACTCCTTCTGAGAGGGAATTGCTAGGGATTCGTGATCTGTATACAACTCAAATTGTTCTCCCAACAAGTAATATATTCAAATCTTCAGCAAAAACACCACCATTGCCAACTCTAAGTCATGAGTTGGATATCTAACTTCATGAGGTCTCAATTGTCTTAATGCACAAGCTATCACTCACTCTCTTTGCATCAGCACTGCTTCTAAACCTATTCCACAAGCATCGATATACACTACCAGATCCTCATTCCCATCAGGAACAATCTGCACATAAGCGTTTGTCAATAACCACTTCGACTCTTGGAATGATTCTTCACACTTATCTATCCATATGAACTTCGTTTGCTTCCTGGCAGGGGTGGGCATTTAACCGAATTAACTGACATAAATGACTTAACCGATCAAAACCGAAACAACTTAACTGCCAGATTTGGTTAACTGCATATTCAGTTAATCGATCAATCTTAACCATTTAACTTTGAGCCAGTTAACGAGCAATGGTTTTGGATCGGTTAGCTTAACATCCCAGTGTTATCGTTTTGGTTTTAAATATTTAAATAATTGCCCTTTATAATATAAATAATTTATATTCAAATAGATGGATTGATTAAATATTTGAACTGTGAATTTAATATTAATTAAATGGATTTAATAACCTTATTTTAACTCCTTTTAATTAATAAATAATAATGATGGACTCATTTTGTAAATTTATTTATTTTATCATCCAAAACCACTCCAACTTGATTAAGACTTGAAAGAATACAGAGGAAGGATCCATAAAGAATGATAGTAATAGAAAGACCTTTCGAAATAGTCGAAGGGATGCTTCTGCAAAAATTGGATGAGTTATGCACTTTCGAAGAGATCGAAAGGGGACAGCGACACCCTTTCGCTTCAATTAATTACCTTTCGAAATGGTTTCTTTCGCATGCATAGAGGTGTTTTAAATGTGTTAAAGGCACCTTCCAAAAGCAATAGATTACAAGTTTTCGCATGTGCGCCAAACCTTTCGATACAGTGGGTTTCGATATCATTTACCTTCCGTGGGAGAACATTTATCCAAAGCTACCCCTTTGGAAGCATAAATAAGCCTTTCGAATCAATTAAAACCATCTACGCTTACAAAGAAAAACATACATAAGTTCAATATGGCCTCCTCAAACACCAAAGGATAGGGGTTCCACATCAATCAACAAGAGTGCATTCGAAAGGCACCTTCCACATTCAAGCCTTCTACTATTCTCCAACTCATTCGAAGCCCCAAAGATACACCTTTCGACAGTATCGAAAGCCTACAATCTTTCCTACTTGCAATAGCACATCAAAAAAGCGAGGGTGCATCTATATCTTCCAATGAAGTTGAAAGCACTCAATTCCATTCAGAAGAGAAGTTAAAGGGCGCCTCGAATGTAGCAGCAACGAAAGGTCTTCAAGGTATCCTTCGACTAAGTCGAAAGGGCCGATCCGAAATGGTCCAAACCGCGCCTATAAATAAGACCCTAGGGGTATTGTTTGAGGGGATATTTCATTCACTCAATACTTGTTCTTTCTTAAATTTGTAAACCCTAATCCTAAAATCAAGTTGGGGATTTTACTTCTTTGTAATACTTGGGTTTTCGGAATTCAAGAAAATTATTATTAAAGGACGTATAAACCATTTCTGAATAAATTGATTGATCTGTGGCATCTTTATGTTTCTTGTTATGGATTACTTGCATCAGTGTCAAATGAAAGGTTACCTTCCAAAGGAGTAGAAACCTGGTAATTCAATTAAAAATCTTAGATCCAATAGGTCCCACCCAACCTTAAGTCACCTCAACAACCTCGAAAGGGGGTTTCGAAGGGGTTCTAAATCATAGCAACTCATTCAAAAGAAGGTTTCGAAGGAGATCTAATCATCCCAACCATTTTGAAAGGTCCTTTCGAAAGAGTTTTGGACTACTTTTATTGAATCGGAAGTGGTTTCGAAGGGACTAGTCCAACTTTTCTACTTTGGGGGTGTCAACAAGTTTTCATGTTAACATTTTGGACCTAGAAAGAGGGTTCCAACCTCTGATTTTGTTCAATTTCCAACTTTATTTTCCTCTAACCCTATTCTATTCAAGCTTACCATAGACCTTACACAATCATGCTTAGTAAAATTAGAAAGTGCGAGAAAGGATCCTCGAAGCCACACTCAATTGGATTCTCCTATAGAACTATTGAAGATTCTAAACAACATGAAGAGATAATGTTAAGATTGGAAGATTTAAGGATCATAAGGAGAAAGAGACCTGAATCTTATGACTTAAACAAGTGGAGCTTAAACCCCTTTCACATTGGCCGTGCAGCCTTCTTTTCCTTAAGGGAAACAAAAAATATGAGTGATAACTTGTTTGAGGAAATGAAGAAGACAATTCAATACCAAAGGCACTATCTCTGAAGAGGATATGATAGCTAGTTATTACACCTTTTCACAAATTTGGCATCAAGCAACAAGTGGAACATTACCTAGATATGAGGTTCAAAAGGTTTTGCGAATGAAATTTGTCGTTGAGGGTGAAGCTCTTGAATCAAGCAATAAAAAAAATCTAGAAATCATCCTCAAAAGACGAGCATCAAAATCAAGATACCCTACGAAATGCAATCTAACTACATCGATTGAGAATATGTATTTGCAACCCAGCAAGGAACTCAACTATTAGCCATCCCAGAAGAAAAATCCCAAATACGAAAGGAATTAGGGAGGATTCTATTGTCGTTATCATGTGATGAATGGGAATGAAACAAATCAATGTAGTGCAGTTGAAGGAATGGTGATTAACTTTTTTAGACAAAGAGAAAATCAATGGGTTCGTAAAGCAATCTTAATCGAATTCAATAATGCACTGCTTTTCTAAGAAGAATCTACATGGTTGGGAGTAAAATCCTAAAGCTCGAAAACTACCTTAAACGGCCTAAGCCTTTTTCCCCGAGTTGGCCAGGTCAAATCGCCTCCTAGAGGGAGGTTAGAGCAAACCTTTATCCATGCCATGCTATAGTAAGGTTAAAATATCAACAAGCCCTTGATTGTGCCACGCTATGGCCAGATCAAGGTCCCCCTTAGAGGGGGAACTGAGTAAGCACTTGGTCCTGCCATGCTATGGCCCGGCCAAGGCACCGAACAAGCCTTCACTCCCGGCTATAAGGACTGGCTGGAGTGCCTCTTGGAGGGAGGTTAGGTAAGTCCTTTGGTCCAACTTTTGGATACGCTAACCAAGCGCACCACACAATAGCCGACTTAGGCATCAAAGCTCAAGAAGCATCATACCAAACAATGACAACATACAGAGCCTAAAAGATGGCATATGTCAAAAGAATCAAAACCCAAAGAGTGGTTCAAAGGAAAAGGCTCAAAAAAGAATTTAGAGCCTTTAATTAATTTCCAAAAAGTGGATTTCTAGAATTCATTTATTAACACCCTGAATTTGGGTTTCGAGATTCTCACCATTGAATTCTGGATTTCATCATTAATGCCTGAATCTGGTTTTGTGACCTATATTATAGATCTCTAGTCTTCCAATAATTCCTGGATCTAACTGAAACCCAAATCTAGGTTTCGGATCTTCAACTATGGCCAGATAAGGATCTCTGGACTCATATTATTCGTTCTTAAAAAGAGGATTCCTAATCTACTATGGCTAATTTTCAAATAATGATCTCTGGAATTTTACTATGAAACAAATATTCTTGGTTTTCTATCAGTTATTTTCAAAGGAGGATTTTTAAACTTCTATTATTAATGCTAGATTTCGATTTCTAGCCTTCCATTATTAATTCCATAAATAGTTAGATTTCTGGTCTTCTCTTATCATTACCAAAGTTGGATCTCAAGACTTCTATTCGTTTCAAATCGTGGAATTTCTCTTCACTAATTATTTTCACATGATAATTTCTTAACTTCCATTACTTCAATTTCTAAAATTAGTAGGATTCATCATATTATTGCTAATAGTATAAAGAACCACCAAATATATTCTTCCATTGATTTAAAATTAACGATAAGAAATGTTGTCTAATTTTTACTTTTCAAGAAAACAAGATCAATAAGGAAGACTGAATTGGTCGACAAATACAAAAACCATAGTCAAAATTATCAGGAAGCAAATTCAGAAACAACATTGTAAAAACAAGCAAAAGCTACAAACTAGGTGATATTTACATAATTTACTTAATTTATAAAATTATTCATAAATATATATCACAAGTGTATGTTTCATAGATCTTGGACAACCTTAACTGGACTTTCAACAATTAAAAGATCGACAATATGGCGAATCGCTATACAAAGAATTTCTTTAAGCTTCTTTTCTTTTTTCTTAATTTCACCAGCATCATCAATGGATTCAATACTAGTCTTCAAAACATGATTGGAAGCTTTGTTGGCACCTTTAAGGGTCTTATTTTGCCATTCTAAATCGGCAATGTGCTTCCGGAGAATATATTTTTGTGTTCAAGTTTTTGAATTCTAGCTGCATACTCATTTATGCATTGCGAATATCTCACTTTCTGTTGGTCATCAAAACATCTTATCATTTCATATTTGACCTTCCCACACCATTCACCCTCTTCCCTCTCATCTAGACCTGGAGGAGGGTAACTCATAGCTGGAAGTTTTCAAATAACTAGAGATGAAGACATTGTCGATTTCACAACAGACGAGGTAATTGGAGAAGTTGGCAAATTGATATTTTAAATGTCACCCCTCATGATAAATTCCAGGGATTTGCACTATGCTTCACTATCTTTTAATTTTATTTCCAAATTGCTTATATACTGGAGAAGCTTAGACATTTCTTGATCAAAGTCGATCGAAGGGTTTGATTTAATTTGACGTTTTAGTTGGGAAATTGTTTCATCTTTGCTCTTGATGTCCGCGTCAAGACTAGTGATCTGATAATTAAGCTTCCTAACAATCATCCTCTGAAGCAAAAAAATTCTACGCCATTCCAATGCTTCAGTTTTTTCTTGAAGACGAGTAGACAAAGGATCTTTAAGGAGGCTCCGCTTTTCAACATTTACTACCAACCTATCATCGATACTGCAAAACGAGACTATGAATCTAATAAGAGCGGCATGGTAGCTAACTGTAGTTCCTATTTAAATGAACAAAAAGCAAAGTTAATACTCAAATTACAATTTCCTTTTATTATAATAATAGAGGTTATAACTAAAGGAAAAAATAAAATAAAAAGTACAATCTCATTGTTATAATCAAATACTTATTTTATTAACTTAAAGCGGGAAACCACATTTTTAACTTTGTTCAAAGAATTAGCTGAAAGAGTAATTGTCGAATCAAAAGGGGTATTAAATCCTTATAGGGTTATAACTAGAGGATACTTGGTATAATCCAATTCTCTGATAGAAGGAGTATCTCGATCGCATATTAATTTGGTATGATATGTTCGAATTTCTTTAAGAAGCCTTTCCTTTTCTTCACTAAGAAAATCAAAATGAAGGTAGGGATGTTGCATGTAAAGCCTCTTTATCTCTCTAAGAAAGCAATATCTAGCCAATTTTGAAGATTTCAAGAGCAAGGCCTTTTCTAAATAATCTCTTCTTAATTTGACATATTTTCCTAAATAATATCTAGAAACAAGTCTGCTTAAGACACAATTATTCTATAATAACGTAATAACATACGACTAAGCATAAAAGGAAACTAATACAAAAAATTCATAAATAAATATTATTGCATAATTACAAATGTTCATCTGGTTTGTACAAAATTGATTTTTTGAATAACTCGAAAGTGATTTTATCCTTATAATATTTGATTTTTTCTGAACGCAATTCACGAGGGATTGATTTGACTCACAGTAAATTCCAAAAAGCCCTTAGATGTGGATCGGATCCAAATTCATCTAAATACCTCGTATGTAGATGTCTAAGTAGGCCCCCGCTAAAATCACCTAATTATGGAAAATCTACGGTTGAGTGTCTGCAAGAAGCTTTGTATAGGAAGTCTATTATGATATCCCTATCTTCATTTAACATCTAAAAGAGTGTTATCGATTCCCAATTCTCTTCCAAGAGCTTGTCATATCAAAGGTGTGCCCTTTTCAATCGATGGGCGGCTTCCGGATCTTTAAAGGACGTTGACACTGTGGCTCTCTAATTAAGCTTACAATACCTATCAGAGAGCGCATTATATTCTATTAATTGTTGATCTAACTCCCTATACAAGCTGTTTATTTATGCTTGTTTTCTTTCATGCTGTCTTTTTATAAAGTAGAATGGATTTCTTCTTTTTCTAAAATAGAAAGATGTCAGCTACAGTTATCTTATAAGTGAAAGCCATTTAGTTAAAGAATTCCACACCTGGGAAACACGAATTGAAGTTTGTCGGGCCTGCTTTTTCCCCTTTTGTTCTCCAACATCAAAATTGGCGTCTTTTTCATGGAGATTAGAAGGCTCATGAAGTTTGGTTTGACTTGTTTCACAGGCACTTGGATCAGGGATGACTTTCTCCGAAGCCTCGGGAATATCATCGCCATCCTTTCCATGAGAACCATCATGGTCACCTCCACTTCCGCCAGAACTCTGACCTCTATCCTCATTGTTAGGGTTTCATTATCATTATCATCATCATTGTCGGCTTCCTCAACGACGATTTCATCATCCTCATCATCTTCTTCACTATCAGAGTTAGAATCTCTAACTATAGAAGAACTTCAAAAGATAAGAGTTTTGCAGCATCGAATTCTTCTCTCTCAAGAACTCGATCCTTACTACATTTCTTTTGTTTTATCCATGAATCACTTGATCAGCACAAGATCCAGTGAGGGAAAGCTTAAGTCTGGACACTTTTCAATATTATCGAAATAAGCCAGCATGAGAGCGTCCTCGTAAGAATTCACGATGATGTCATTAAGAGAGGTTGTCAAAAATTGTGAAACCTTTTGTTTGGCCGTAGAAATGGTTTTGATGGCCATAGTTAAATAATTTTTCTTTTTCTCTAACTTCTTCTAGAAAAGAGCGTATTTTTTTTTGAGAGAAGATTGTTTAGCAATCATTCGGGCCTTCTCTTCCTCCGACCCTTTTAGAGTCATTTTTAAAGCCAAATTCTCATGAGCTAAGATGTATTCTGCCTTCCTCTCCTCGGAATGTTGGATTCCGCTTGAGCCAGAGAAGCGCCTAACCTTTCTTATTCCCTCTCTGCTTTATCTTTAGCAGCAGAAATGGAAGTAATATGGTTATTCAGGTTTGAGACTTCTTCTTGAAATTTAGACGTCTCAGCGGAAGACTTTGAAGTGCTTTCCTGGAGGGAGTACTAGCTTTAAGAAATATGAAAGGAAAAGTACGACACGAGTCAAAATTCAATAAGAAATAGTAATTAGAAGGTCAAGTAGTATGAAATATACTAGAAGCTGTTGCTCAATTAGAGATCATAATGTTTTGTCGGATCATGAAAAGGAAAGCGGATGAACGGAAGTGAATGACGAAGAATTCATAATTGACTGTACAATCTCCTCAAAATCATTAGGAGGCACCGGTGACGTAGATCTAGAAGGATTCAACTCTTAGCAAGGACTTGAAATGCCTAAATCCCTTTGCATCGTCTCAATGAAGCTAGAAGAATCAGACACAACTATGAGAGGCATGAAATCATCCTTTGAAGTAATTATACTAGGTGGGTCAGGAGTAGCTTCAAGAGTAGAACTTTCCAAAGTCTTGCATACATCAATAGATTCACTCTCTTTTGGAGGAAAAGAAGAATGGACATAAACCATTTTAGTTTTCTTGAGAGAAGGACCTGCTACAATCATCTCGCTCAATTTTCTTTTGGCAATCATACTCCACCTAGAAATGGCCTGGGTCAGAGCGGAAGCACTGGGTTCAAAACATGAAAGGACTATATCTCTTATGATTAATGCAGTCGAAGGAGCAGCTGTTAAAATCTAAAAAGCATAAGTTAGTAAGCAATCCTAAAAGTAACACGACAATAAGTCACAAAAGCTACATTTAAACATACTAGGTTGGTCTGGACAAATTGGAGGCAAAGGAGAATTTTTCTTAGGATCAACCAGGGATAGTAAGCGCTTGCTCTTAGAAGTGTGTTGGAAAAGAAGAGGTTTTTAAGAACTCTCTGACCTGATGGGAGGAGGAAATGTTTCTGAAGATTGCTTGGCAAAAATAATGTAAGCAATTCCCAATGCTACCATAAGCAGTATTTGACAACTTGACAATTCTCTTTCCTTCATTGTTGAGAACTTTAGGAACGAGGCCTAATAAGATGTGTAATTTAGCAAAAAAGAAGATAATTAAACTAAATTGAAAATAATGATCGACTTACAAGGAGAAGAGAAAACTCCACTAATATTTGGAAAACATTTGACATAAAAGAGTTGTGTCTCCCAGTCCCTAAACTTGTATACTCCCTCAAAAATTAACATCTTGTGTGGATTGGCCCTGAAGATGTGGCTATTTAAGTTGCTAAGACTAAGATGATGCACCAAATAATTTAGAAATTCGGGAGTTAGCGAAGGAAGGCCTAACTCTAAGGCCATAAGCGCTATGGAGAAAACGTATGTATGTACATTTGGTGACAATTGGACCGGAGCTATGCCAAAGTGACTCATGAATCTTGACAAGAAATTAGGAAATGGAATAAAACTGCCATGCCAGATGTGGATGCAGTGTAAGCAAAGTATCCTTCAAGAGGACTCTGGATAGTGTTATTTTCACTAGGAGGATTGGCTTCAACTCCTCTAATTCAAAGTAGTTAAAGATCACGTCAAATTTGTTTTGAGTGGCTATAAGAGGAAGCTTCAAAAATGCTTTGGCCTTCTTTGGGAAAGACTCTAATTCTTAAGCTACATCCTTTTCAATTTTCTTAAAAGTCCTTTTCAAACCTATGATCCTTCGAGGAAAAATCTTTTTATTAAAATTATAACATGTTTCAATATTAACATCTTTTGAAGATGTCGAAAGCCTATTGCAATGGTTTTGATATCCACAAGGCATATAATTCGATACCTTTGAAAGGGTGTTGAAATTAATGAGAATCATGAGATTCATCGACTTTTAGATAGTGATGAAAAGGAATATCAAATATAGACACCAAACACGCCATTCGACAATGTTGAAAGCTTGGAAAAATTATACTATTAATAAGTGCAACAATCCCACAATGCTAATTTGAATATATACATTGTCGAATCAGTTAACAACATCCCCCAATCAAGGCAAATGAACCTTTCGACAACCTCGAACCCGCATATTTTATTTTACTTAAAAAATAATAATGTGAATATTTCCCAAAATGCTATGATATCACTAAGTCGAAAGAGTTGGAGCAAAGTGATGCTAATACAAACAAGAAGGCCTTAGGACATTTCGAAGGTGTTTATAGTTTCGTTGACTATAACTGGTCTCGAGCAAGTCAAAAGGGCAAGGTTAAGTTTCTATAAACATGTAAATGACTAGGCTTGTCTTAATTTTGGGGGTTTCAATCAAGTCGAATGGCTAGATAAGATTTTCTACTGTAACAAAAAAGTAATATTCTCTATCTAATTGATGATAGGAGACATAAGTTTCTAACTTTTGATGTCTTCCATAGTAAATTAAAATAAGGCATGGTTTACCTGAAATAAAGTTCGAAAGCAAATAAAATTCACCTTTTATATATAATGAGTTTTGAATCCTTTCGAAGAAAATTGGGCCTTCGAAGAGATACATTGCGTAGACATTAAATTGAACCCTTCAATATGACTTCTTCGAAAGGTGTCAGAATACATCGGAACATACTTTTTCTTTCAAAAAGGTCCATCTCATGACAGCAACATCAACCCCTTCGAAAGGATCCATTTAAAGTGAATACTTGTCTTCCTTTCGACCCCTTCGAAAGGGATTAGAAAATGAAGTGGAGTTAATTACATTCGAAAGGGTTGGAAAATTAAGTTGTAATATTGGTTTATTGATTTACACAACTCAATCTTCTTTTCAAAGTTACCAAAAAGGAATTCCTTCCTGATAGACTTTCAACCCAACGCTTATTAAATGTTGACAACAATATTGATTCGAGCTTGTATCGCATCTAACAACAATGAAAGCCCAAACTTTAGCAACTTCAAGCACGGATCATAATCGACTCCATAGATTAATCAAAATAAAACAATGAGTCCTCTCTAACTAATTAAAATTAAGCGTAATAAAATTCGAGCCTAAATTCATGTACAACAATGGTAAATAACCCCAAATTTAACGAATTCAAGTTCAAACCCAAAATTGATATCACAGGCTAAAGAAATCAGCATAAAAATGAATCTAAAGGTCATTTATATGAACGATAAACTCAATTCAATTTCAAAAAATTGAAACAGTAACACAAATTCGAACTCTAAAAAATTTAAAATTGAGATTGAATATGAGAAATTGATGCAAACCTCAAATTTGAACTCGCGTCTAGTGAAATTAGGAATTTAGTAAGAAATTGGAATTTCTAATTTTTGTTATGAGTTTCTTAAGTGCATATAAATGAAAAAGGGAGAGAATGAAGCATGATTTATGAGAGAAGCGAACACAAAGAAAGCCGTTCAATCAAATTCAAATAAATGGCCAAAATTCGTTTGGGAATATCAGAAGGCAAGAAATTTTTATGCTTAAATAAAGAAGGGTATCGAAATAGTTGACTTGAAAAGTCAAAGAGCATCCCTTCGCTAGGAGTGGCAAGTGTTACTGTCAAAAACCACTCCAACTAAATCGAGACCTTGAAGAATACAGAGGGAGGATCCACAAAGAATGATAGTAATAGCAAGACTTTTCGAAAGATTCGAAGGGATACTTCTGCAAGAATTGGATGAGTAATGCACTTTCGAAGAGATCAAAAGGAGAAAGGGACACCCTTTCTCTTCAATTAATTACCTTTCGAAATGGTTGCTTCTGCATTCACAAAGGTGTTTCGAATGTGTTAAAGGCACCTTTCGAAGGCAACAGATTACAAGTTTCCGCATATGCGCCAAACCTTATGAAATATTGGGTTTTGACATCATTTACCTTCTACAGGAGAACATTTTTCCAAAGCTACCGCTTCAAAAACGTAGATAAGCCTTTTGAATCGGTTAAAATCATCTACAATTATAAAGCGCATACATGAATTCAATATGGCTGTAACAACCCGCATATTTATCAATTTTATATTTAAATATATTATTTAAATATTTCATTGTTCGTCGGATTTTAGTCCGGAAAGCTACCTTTTGCAAACAGTCAAATTAGGACTCGAGACCGCTTCCATTGAGTTCAAAATGCCATTTGCAACCTTTTTGAGTATAAGCTTCGATATGTTTAGAGTAAGTTGATTTTTGCTACTTTTTCTATAGGGCTTTGGGTTTGGATTCAGCCCATTTGCCCAATTCTTGTTATAACAACCCAACCCCTCTCCACTTCTCTTCATTCATTCCTCATTTCCTTACTCTCTCAAGCTCAATGGAATAATGGGGGAAAGGATTGGAAATTAGAATTCCTAAAACTCCAAGCCCTAGATCATTTGCAAAATTCAAGTTCTTGCTCCAAATCCAAAGAGAAGCCGTTGGTAAGCCTTCTCTTCATCTTCTCCAACTCTTTCCTTCTTCTATTTCAGAAATTTCCTAAACCTAACTTAGGAAATATTTTACTTGTAAGCTTAGATTGAAGCTTCTTGGGTTGGAATTGAAGAGTGTTTGTCCTTGCCTTGCTCTATAGCTTCTCCTTCATTGATTTTGTAAAAAAGGTGAGATTTTTATCTCACATCTATGCTTATATCTATCTTTGAATGTTGGGTATGAATTCCTAACACTTATTCATGTACATTTGCTTTTGGTTTGGATTGAATTGGTGAATATTCCAATTTTTGGTATTTTGAGTTCAAATCTTTAAAAATCATAACTTTGATGTTTTGATCATGTTTTTGGTGATGAATCGATGAGCTTATAGGACCGGGCAGCCGATAGGCGTAAACTCCTAGCGTCCGTGCTTGTCCATTTGCAAATTGAAGGTGTTTGCACCTCCTTTGAAATGTGTTTCAAATTGAAGAACATCAGGTTCAGCCGATCGAACCCCTGGGCCGATCGACCGACCTGTAGCCCGAGACATTTCTGGGCTGTTTTTTGATCAACCGACCCAGAAAGTCCGGTTGACCGACCTGCTCCTATTTGCCAATCATGCCTATATTGCCTATTTGTTTGAATTTCCAGCTTTAATCGATTCGTGTTGTTTCCCTTTTGTTGTTATCATTTATTATCAACTTTGATGACATTTTCTTCGGGAAGTTTCGGAAATATCCATTTTGATGGATTCGATATCGATTTCTTTAGATTTTATTCACGTCTTCGTATGTGAATTTTAATGATTGATTGTTTCTACAATCACTTCTATGATTTGTCACTTTAAAATATAAAGGTTTTCTATACTAGTAGTAAATATCAAAACCCTTTCATTAAAACGATTTCAACACCATTTTATTACAAAGCACCTTTCTTAAACCGTTTTCCAATCTATTAGTATATACAAACCTTTACCTCACTCGTATGAGAAATCTAATTAAACGGCTTAGTAAAACGAGTGGTATGAAACGCTTGCGTTTACTTCGTCGTTTAATTCTTGGACTTGTTCGATTGAAACTCTTGTGACAATTTTCTAGTGGAGATCTACAATTTGTTCGCAAATATTTAAGTTAAGCTAGTGATTATGGGACATGAAGCAAAACTCATATACTTACTAGCTTATTGTAATTGACACTTCTTGATGATCGATGATGATCATTTTATGGTTTAGACTAGCAATGTGCGATGTCTCTTTGTCCACATGGAGGACTGTACTTCATTTTTATTGAGCTTCGTCTCATTTCTTTATGGGCTAGCGACCCATGTACTTTTATTGTGTTTAGATTCATGTGATTTACCGTTTGTACTACATCGATGTCTCGGCTTTTCGGTTCGTTGGATGTACCGTATGTACTACGTCGATGTCCTGAATTGTTTTGTGTTTCGATTCATATGATGTACCGTTTGTACTACATCGATGTCTCGGCTTTTCGGTTCATTGGACGTACCGTATGTACTGCGTCGATATCCCGAATTATTTTGTGTTTCGATTCATGTGATGTACCGTTTGTACTACATCGATGTCTCGGCTTTTCGGTTCATTGACGTCCCGTATGTACTGCGTTGATGTCCCGAATTGTTTTTTGATACACGTATTGGTGAGTTTTCATGCTCCCGTTTTGTGATAGGCCTCCCCCTTTTTGTGATTGATCGTTTCTACGATCGTTTTTGTGATTTCTGGATTTCCATTGATGATTTCTAGAATTTGTGTTTCACCAATTTTCGTGATTTTCATTGATATGTGTTATCAATATTTGTGCATTGGTGAATTTGTGTGTCATTAACTTTTTGTGAATGAAGATATTGAGTATGACATTCCTTTTGATCTTTGAGAAGATTCTGGTGATATTGATTAATCTCTTATTGATTTTCAATTACTTATTTATCACAGTACGGCTTTATGGTTATCATATGTTATGTCATATCTCTTATTATACATCATTTTATCTGATATTTATAGCTAGACTGATCCGTTTATTATTTTCTTATAAATAATACTCGGGTCAGACTGAGATGTTACAGGTGCTTCTGCTTGACTTCTCTTCTGGGATTATCATCCTGACTTTTGGTTAACTACTTAGAGTAGTAGTTTTTGTTGTATACCTTTGAGATATAGACTCCTTGATGTATACATATTCTTTTGTCTAGCACTTGTAACCATTCTTTTGTGATATTGTGGATCTTGTTTGACCACTACTCTGATGTACACTTTCATGTGTTATATTCATATCTTTTTCCGCCTTTGTGATATGGATGTCTGTGACTGATTTGTGTTATGTTTATTTCTATGTTTGTTTCCGAAGAATATATATTGCCACTGTTTAGTAGCCTTGAGTTTGTATCGGCATGTCGGACTTCCTTGTACTATCTGACATATTGGTGCTCGCGCAAAGCAGTTACACGGATGGTCGCTCCTCAACAGCCTTATTCTCCGTGCTAGTTGACAACATTACACCGTAGTGTCCTTGGCTAGTGTGGGTATAGAGGTGGGGCGTCACAATGTCCTCTCAAACACCAGAGGATGGGGGTTCCGCATCAATCAACAAGATTACATTCGAAAGCCACCTTCCACATTCATGCCTTCTACTATGCCATAACTCATTCGAAGCCCCAAAGACACACCTTTCAATGGTCTTGAAAGCCCGCATTCTTTCCTACTTGTAACAACACGTCAACAAAAAAGTGGAGGGTGCATTCATACCTTCTGATGAAGTTGAAAGCACTCAAATTCCTTTCAAAAGCGAATTTAAGAGGGCACCCTAAATGTAGCAGCAACGAAAGGTCTTCAAGGCACCCTTTCGACTAATTCGAAGGGACTAATTCGAAAAGGTCCAACCCATGACTATAAATAAGACCTTAAGGGTATCGTTTTGAGGGGGGATTTCATTCACTTAATATTTGTTCTTTCTTAAATTTGTAAACTCTAATTATAAAATCGATTTGGGGATTTTACTTCTTTGTAATACATAGGTTTCTAGAATTCAAGAAAATAATTATTAATAGAAGTATACAACATTTTTGAATATACTGATTGATTTATGGCTTCTCTATGTTTCTTGTTATAGATTACTTGCATCAATGTCAATCCAATGGTTACCTTCTGAAGGAGGAGAAACCTGGTGATTCAATTAAAAACCATAGATCCAATAGGTCCCAACTTTAAGTCACCTCAATCACCTCGAAAGGGTATCGAAGGGGTTCTAAATCGTTGAAACTAGTTCAAAAGATGGTTTCAAAGGAGATCTAACCATCCCAACCATTTTGAAGGGTCCTTTCGAAAGATTTTTGGATTACTTTTATTGAATCAAAAGGGGGTTTCGAAGGGGCTAGTCCAACGTTTCTACTTTGGGGTGTTAACAAGTTTTCTTATTAACATTTTTGATGCTAGAGGGAAGGCACGAATCTACGGCTTTGTTGAATTTCCAACTTTATTTTCCTCTAACCCTATTCTATTCCAAGCTTACCTTAGACCTTACACAACCATGGTTAGTAAATTTAGAAAGTCCGAGCAAGGATTCTCAGAGCCACACTCAATTGAATTCTCCCATTGGACTATTAAAGATTCTAAAACTATATGAAGAGCAAATGTTAAGATTGAATGCTTTAAGGATCATAAGGAGAAAGAGAACTGAATCTTGTGACCCAAACAAGTGGAGCTTAAATCCCATTCACATTGGTCCTACACCCATATTTTCCTTAGGAGGAAGAAAAGATAAGAGTGATAACTTGTTTGATCAAATGAAGAAGACAATTCAATTCTATACCTAAGGCACTATCTTTGAAGAGGGGACGATGGATGGTTACTACACCTTTGCACAAAAATGGCATCAAGCAACCAGCGGAACATTACTTGGATATGAGGTTCAAAAGGTTTTGCAAAGGAAATTGGTCATTGAAGGTGAAGCTCTTGAATCAAGCAATAAAAAATCTACAAATCATCCTCAAAAGACGAGCTTCAAATCCAAACTCCCTAAGAAACGCAATCTGACTACATCGATTGAGAATATGTATTTACTAACCAGTGAGGAACTCAACTATTGGCATCCCAAAAGAAAAGGCCCAAATAAAAAGGGAATCGTGGAGGATCTTATTGTCACTATCACATGATGAATATGCACGAAATAAATCAATGTAGAGCGCTTGAAGGAATGGTGATTAACATATTCAGACAAGGCAAAATCAATGGATTTGTAAAGCGATTATAATCGAATTCAGTAAAGCGCTATTTTTCTAAAAAGAATCTACATGGTTAGAAGTAAAATTCTCCTAAAACTTGGAAATGACCTTAGATGGTCTTAAGCCTTTGTCTAGGTCGAGTTGTCCAGGTCAAAGCGCCTCTTGGAGGGAGGTTAGAGTAAACCTTTTCCGCGTCATGCTATGGACAGGTTAAAGTATCAACAAGCCCTTGATCGTGCCACGCTATGGCGAGATCAAGGAGCACCCTTAAGGGAGATGGAGTAAGACCTTGGTCTCGCCACCCTTTGGCCTGGCCAAGGCATCGAACAAGCCTTTAGTCCCGCCATGTTATGGCCTAGCTGAAGCACCTCCTCGAGGGAGGACGGAGTAAGAGCATGGTCCCGCCATGTATGGTTAGCCTAGGCACCGAATAAGCCTTCAGTCCCACCTATAAGGCCTGGTCGGAGCGCCACCTAGAGGGAGGTTGGGTAAGTCCTTAGATCCTGCTTGTAGATAAGCTAACCAAGTGAACTAGACAACAATGGACTAAGACGTCCAAGCCCGAGAAGCAGCACACCTAACAATGACAACATATAGAGCCTAAAAGATGGCACATGTCAAAAGAATCAAAACCCAAATAGTGGTGCAAAGAAAATGGCTCAAATAAGGATTTACATCCTTCAATGAGTTTCCAAAAAGAAGATTTCTGGACTTCATTTATTAATACCCGAATTTAGATTTCGAGACTCTCGCCATTGAATTCTGGACTTCAATCATTAATTCCTGAATCTGGGCTTTGGGATCTCTGTTATTGAGACCTCTACTATGGGTTTTCGGTCTTTCACTAATTCCTAGATCGATTTTACTAATACCCGAATTTGGGTTTCAGATCTTCTATTATTGCCAGATAAGGATCTCTGGGCTCATATTATTCGTTCCTAAAAAGTGGATTCCTAGTCTACTATGGCTTATTTCCATATAATGATCTTGATTTTTTATTAAAGGGTTATTCTTGGCCTTTTATCAGTTATTTACAAAAGCGGATTTATGAACTTCTATTATTAATGCTAGATTTGAATTTCTGGCCTTCCAATATTGATTCCATAAATAGTCAGATTTCTTGTCTTCTTTTATCATTGCCAAAGTTGGATCTCAAGCATTCTATTCATTTCCTGACTTTGGAATTTCCCTTCACTAATTATTTTCACATGATGATTTGTTAACTTCCATTACTTAGATTTTTGGAATTAGTAGGATTCCTCATATTATTGCCAATAGTATAAACAACCACGAAATATATTCTTGCATAGATTTCAAATAAATGATAAGAAATGTTGTCTACTTTTCACTTTTTAGAAAAACAAAATCATTAAGGAAGCCAAATGGGTCGACAAATACAAAAATCATAGTCAAAGTTATCAGGAAGCAAATTCAGAAACATCGTTGTAAGAACAAGCAGAAGCTACAAACCAGGTGATATTTACATAATTTATATAATTATAAAATTATTTACAAGTATATAGTAAAAGTGTATGTTTCATAGATCTTGGATAACCTTATCTGGACTCTCGGCAATTAAAGGATCGACAACATGGCGAATCGCCATACAAAGAATTTCTTTAAGCTTCTTTTCCTTTTTCTTAATTTCATTGGCATCATCAATGGATTCAATACTGGTCTTCAAAGCATGGTTGAAAGCTTTGTTGGCACGTTTAAGAGTCTTATTTTGCCTTTCTAAATCAGCAATGTGCTTTTGGAGAAGGTATTTTTCATGTTCAACTTTTTGAATTCTAGCCGCACACTCATTAATGTGCTGCGAATATCTCACTTTCTATTGGTCGTCAAAATATCTCATCATTTCAAATTTGACCTTCCTACACCATTCACCTACTACCCTCTTATCTAGACCTAGGGGAGGGTTAGTCGTAGTTGGAAATTTTTGAATAGATACGAGGCAACTAGAGAAGTTGGTAAATTGAATTTTGAATGTCACCCCTTGTGATAAGTTCCAAGGATTTGCATTAGACTTGATTATTTCTTAATTTTATCTTCATATTGATTATCTGTTGGAGAAACTTAGACATTTCTTGGTAAAAGTCGATCGAAGGGTTTGATTTAATTTGACGTTGTAATTAAGAAATTGTTTCATCTTTGTTGTTGATGTTCGCTTCAAGACTAGTGATCTGATAGTCGAGATCCCTAACAATCGTCTTCTGAAGAAAAAAAATTACCGTGCCATTCCAACGCTTCAGTGTTGCCTTGAAGACAAGTACACAAAAGATCATTAAGGAGGCTCCACTTTTCAACATCCGCTACCAACCTATCTCAGATGCTGGTGAAACAAAATAATGAATCTAATGAGATCGGCATGGTAGATAACTGTAATTCCTATTTAAACGAACAAAAAGAAAAGTTAATACTCAAACTACCAATTTCTTTTATTACAATAATATAGGTTACAACTCAAGGAATAAATAAAACAAAAAGTACAATCTCATTATTATAATCGTATACTTGTTTTATTATACTTAAAGCTGGAAACAGCATTTTAACTTTGTTCAAAGAATTAGCTGAAAGAGTAATTATCGAATCAAAAGGGGTATGGAATCCTTTCGGGGTTATAACTAGAGGATACTTACTTTAATCCCATTCTTCGACATGAGGACTACCATGACCTCATATTAATTTGTAATGATATGTTTGAATTTTCTTAAGAATCTTTCCTTTTGTTTGCCTATAAAATCAAAACGAAGGCGGGGATGTTGCATATAAAGCCTCTGTAGATCTCTAAGAAAGTAATTTCTTGCCAATTTTGAAGATTTCAAGAGCGAGGCCTTTTCTAAGTAATCTCATCTTAATTTGACATATTTGCCTAAATAATCTTTAGAATCAAGGCTGCTTGAGAGGCATTTATTCTGTAATAACGTAATAACATATGAATAAGTATAAAGGAGACTAATATATAAAATTCAAAAACCAAAATTATTATATAATTATAAATGTTCATCTAGTTCGTACAAAATCGATTTTCTGAATAACTCATAAGTGAATTTATCCTCATAATATTTGATTTTTTCGAAAGGCAATTCAGAGGGATTGATTTGACTCACGGTAAATTCCAGTAATCCCTCGGATGTGGATCGGATCAAAATTCATCTAAATATCTCTTATGTAGATATCTATGTAGACCCCCGTTAAAATCACCTTAGTATGAAAAATCTACGGTTGGGTGTCTGCAGTAAGCTTTGTATAGGAAGTCTATTAAGATATCTCTGTCTTCAATCAACATCCAAAAGAGTGTTATTAATTTCCTAAGAGCTTTTCATATCGAAGGCACACTCTTTTCAATCGGGGGGCAGCTTCCTGATCTTTAAAGGATGCTAACACTGTAGCGCTCTTATTAGAATTATAATACTTATCAGAGAGTGCATTTTGTTCTTTTAATTATTTATATAACTCCCTATATAAGCTATTTATTTCTGTTTGTTTTCTTTCAACCTTTGTTTTATAAAGTTGAATGGATTTCTTCTTTACCTAAAATAGAAAGATATCAGCTACTGTTATCTTAGAAGTGAAAGCCATTTAGATAAAGAATTCCATACCTGGGAAACAGGAATTGAAGTTTGTGGAGCCTGCTTTTTTCCCTTATGTTCTCTAACATCAAAATTGGCGTCTTTTTTATGGAGATCAGTAGGCTCAGGAAGATCGGTTTGACTTGTTTCACGGGCACTTGGATTAGGGATGACTTTCTCTGAAGCCGTGGGAATATCATCATTATCCCGTTCGTGAGAACCATCATGGTCACCTCCGATACTTCCAGAATCCTTAACTCTAGCCTTACTGTTAGGGTTATCATTGTCATTATCATCATCGTTACCGCCTTCCTCAATGAGGATTTCATCTTCTTCCTCATCGGTGTCAAAATCTCCTTCTATGGAAGGAACTTCAAAAGATAAGAATTATGCGATATCGATTTCTTCTCTCTTAGGAACTTCAATCCCTTGCTCCATTTCTTTAATTTTATCCATAAATCTCCTGACCAGCACAAGATCAAGTAAAGGAATGCTAAAGTCTAGACACTTTTTGATATTATCGAAATAAGCCAGCATGAGAATGTCCTTGTAAGAATTTACGATGATGTCATTTGGAGAGGTTCTCAAAAATTACGACACCTATTGTTTGGCCTCAGAACTGGTTTTGATGGCATAGTTAAAGAAATTTACTTCTTCTCCAACTTCTTCTTGAAAGAGCGCATTTCTTTTGGAAAGAAGATTATTTAGCAATCATTCGGGCCTTATCTTCCTCCGACTCTTTTAGATTCATTTTAAAGCCAAATTATCATCAGCTAAGACTTGTGTTGCCTTCCTCTCCTCAAAAGTGGTGGATTTTGCTTGAGCAAGAGAAGATCCTTACCTTTTTTGTTCCCTCATTGCTTTTTTGGCCGCATATAGAGAAATAATCTGGCTATTCAGGGTTGAGGCTTCTTCTTGAAGTTTAGACGTCTCAGCGGAAGATTTTGAAGCGCTTTCCTGGAGGGAGTACCAGTGTTTAGAAATCTGAAAGAAAAGTACGACATGAGTCAAAATTCAATAAGAAATAGTAATTAGAAGGTCAAGTAGTGTGAAATCTGTTAGAAGTTGTTACTCAATTAGAGATCGTATTATTTTATTGGATCAGGAACAAAGGAAGGCGGATGAATGGAAGTGAATGACGAAGATTCAGGATTGACTGTAAAATTTCCTCAAAATCATTGGGAAGCATGATGTAGATCAAGAAGGTTTCAACTCCTGGCAAGGATCATGGGTTTGAAAAGGGCTTCTAAGAAACCTGAAAAGGATGTAGCTTCAGAATTAGAGTCCTCCTCGAAAAAGGCTAAAGCAATTTCAAAGCATTCTCTTACAGTTACTCAAGATGAAGTTGACGCGATGTTTACAACTTCAAATTACAGGAGTTGAAGCCAACAGGAGGAGAGAATGCTTCTGAAGATTGCTTAGCATCAATAATGTAAGCATATTCCCAACGCCACCTGAAGCAACACTTAATAACTTGATTATTCTCTTTCCATCAATATTGAGATCTTTAGGAGCGAGGCCTAATAAGATTATGTAATTTAGAAAAAAAGAAGATAATTCAACGAAATTGGAAATAATGGTCAGCTTACAAGGAGAAAAGAAAACCTGACTAATATTTGGAAAGCATTTGACATAAAAGAATTGTGTCTCCTAGTCTCTAAACTTGTTTACTCCCTTAAAAATTAACTTCTTGTGTGAGTTGGCCCTAAAGATCTAGCTATTTAAGTTGCTAAGCTTAATAAGATGCACCAAATAATTTAGAACTTCGAGAGTTAGTGAAGGAAGGCCTAACTCTAAGGCCATGAGCTCTAAGAAGAAAACGTATGTATATACATTTGGTGACAATTGAATTGGAGCTATGCCAAAGTGACTCATGAATCTTGACAAGAAATCAGGAAATGGAATAAAGCCACCATTCCAGATGTGGATGCAGTGTAAGAAAAGTATCCTTCAAGTAGACTCTGGATAGTGTCATTTTCACCAGGAGAAATGGCTTCAACTCCTATAATTCGAAGTTGTTAAAGTATCATTTTCACTAAGAGGATGCTTCAAAACTTTTTTCCAAACCTTCTCAAATCAAAAATTCCAAAATGTTGCGATGAGTTGCTTAAGAATCCTGGATGGCTTGAAAAATTTAGCTTACTGGAGTTTGAAGTAAGCGATTGCCTTTAGTTTATAAATAGCAAACTTAACACTTTTCCTTATTTTCCTTGGTATCTTTTCGTTTTTCAACTTTTCCCTCTTTTCTCTTTTCATTTTCATTTTCGAAAAACCATAAAATGGTCTCATCTATCAAAATCAAAAATCAAATTGTCTGCTCAATAAAAAATATGAAATAGGATCTGTTGGGATCTTAGAATGAAGGGCTTTGATTTGGTATAGTCGAGGACATGTGCGATAAGGTCGGGGTAGTGGCCGTTCTTGGCAGTGAACTAAGTTTAGGGATGGTTTGTGATTTAGGAGAATTAGCTCGAGCGAAGATCATTGTTGTATTATTTTAGGAAGGAGCACCTTGTCCTAAATTTTGGTGTAGTGTGTTTACTTGTTGGGACATGCGACAGTTTGGGGGTTGGTCGAGGGTTTCTAGGTCTATGGCGGAGAGATTTTGTTATGGAGTTCGATGGAATCGACGGCGCATTATTCAGTGGAGTATCGAGGGAGAGGGGGAGAGAGAGAGGAAAGAAAGTTCGGTAATTGTGTGTATCTTTGTGCATAAACGTATATTGGTTCACAAATTGGAATTTGGGTGGGTGAGGGGAGGAGAAGATAGATTAGGGAAAGGTGTTAAATCAATTAAGTAAGTATAGTTAATTAGTCAATATAATTAATTCCAAATCTTATAAATCCAAGAACTATTGGATACGAGGTCGGATTTGGACGCGATCTTTTGCTTTGGATTCGTATCAACGTTATCTTTGTATTGGAGTTAATTCATTGAATTTGAATTTAGTAGAATTTTAAGGCTAAAATCAAATGTTCGACCGAAACGCGAAAGCATCAACTGGAATTTTGGTTAGTTTATTCACCGCTAAATAAACTATATGAAATCTGTGTTACCATAGATGATTTTTGAATGCTTAGATGATAGTTTATTTTTGGTTGTTTGAATTATTTGGATTCCAGCTTTGGAAAGTGGATGACACATTGTATGATTTATAGGGAACCAATATGACTATATATTGTTGTTTGATCCTGCTTAATAGCGGATGACATAAACAACCATTTTGTTGCAGGAGATGAAAAGAAGAAATCGGAATGGTTTTGTAAGGAATAGGTCGCTACATGACACTTCAAAGTACACATATATATGAAATTTACAGGGGACTTTTATAAAGAGACCCTAAGGGATTTCTCACCAATATTGATTTATTTATATTCTTGTATTGTTTGTATTGATGTTTGGTTGAAATATTTGTGACATTCTATTTGAATAGTGATTTTCGCTATACCGTCACTTACGAAATATCATCTCCTTAAGTCTTATCTGTATTGAACTTGTGCTTGTATTTTTATACAATAAATATTTGGTCGCATTTTTGCACATTGAAAGTTGTTTAAACTATATTTCCAAATATTTTGAGAATATTGAAAATAAAGATAAGTATATATTAAAATATTTAAAAGAAGTTATAAATTTGATTAATTATTTTTTAGGATAATTAAAATTGTTTCAGTTTATAAAAAGATCACAAATTTGATTTATTGTCTTTTAGGATAATTAATATTGTTTTAAATCTATAAATGATTATAAATTTGGTGTTTTTGGATAATTAATTTTATTTTAAATTTATAAAAGGATTATAAATTTGATTAATTATCATTCGAGATAAGTAATATTGTTTTAAATTTATAAATGGTTTATAAATTTGACTTATTATCTTTTGGGATAGTTACTGTGGTTTTAAAATTTATAAAAGGATTATAAATTTTATTTATTATTTTTCGAGATAATTAATGTTGTCTAAAATATATAAAGATTGTAATTTGATTTATGGTCTTTTGGGATAATTAATATGTTTTTAAAATGTATAAAAGAATTATATCAATTATCTTTCAGGGTGATTAACATTATTTAAAATCAATAAAAGTATTTAAATTTATTTACTATCTTCCAAGATAATAAATGTTGGTTAAACTTATAAATGATAGTTTATAAATGTGGAAATCTTTAAAAAGGAATGTTTAAATATAAAGCCAAGTGTAAATTGCTTTGGGGTTTATAGTCAACAATGTTTTAATGACATTTGTTTTTTGCCCTTCTTTTTAATACACTTAGAAATATGATTAGCTCTTTAAAGTGATATTTTTAAAGGGTATTTTTAAAAGTATTTTACAAATATTTATGATGTGAAAATCAAGCACAAGTAAGATTCAAACGTTTTAAAAGCTTGATTCGTTTATTGTTGACAAGTGTATGCGATCTAATTTTCATATACAATTATTCGTTTTACACTCTATAGTTGAATTCTTAACTATCGATTATGATATTCTCCTTTGTGTTTTTTGATTAAAAATGATTTGTTTGCTCATTTGGGTAATTTAAAATCTTGCTATTCTTAAAGTTAAGAATGTTATTGAGTCAAGATAGGAAGCAACACTACTGTAACTTGTCCAACTTCGTTGTTTTCCCTAGGGTAGCATTAGCTTTTTATCGATAGTTGATTTATCGACTATCGATTTTGATATCATTTTTTTGCTTTAACAATCTAAGATGTTGTGTTGCTCATTTTGAGCACTGACATCCAACATCATGGATAACTAAAACAAAAGTGCAAGTGGGAGCCAAGCTAGTTAGGTCGCACCCATTTGGTTATATTCAAATTTATCTAGAGATTTGTTAGTAGCATGCATGTGGTAATGTGAAATATTCGGGAGCTCATGTTAGGGGGTGTCCAGCTTGGAAGTTCCCAAGAGTGATGCATGTTTGGCGTGGGCTCTCAAGTATAATTTGTCTAGAGGTATACTTTTGATGCAAGGGAGCACCATCTTAGTCGTGTTAGGATGAATTCATTCTCCTTGTTTAATTCGAACCTTGGAGTTAGTCTTTTCTTAATAACATCGAGAAGTGCCTTGAGCTCTTCTCTGTATTTAATTTTTTTTGTCCTTTCTTTAGTTTTGATTTTGATCTTATCAGTGTTCATCATTTCTTGTTTGGATTGTTGTTTTGATTGGTCTTCCATTTCTTTATGTATGGATGTTGTTCTTGTAAGGAAAAACATATTCTGTATTTAGCGGCGTGGTCTCACAAAATTATTTTATGTTTACTTGATACCTTGAGATTTCTTACGCTAGTTTTCTAGACTAACCCGGATGTTAATTTATTATAATGTGTGGGTTAGGCCAAGTATTTTCCAGGTTGGCATTGGTGTCATGGAGCTTTTGGAAACGAGCTGGATGCTCACCTACCATAGTACTTTATTTTTCGCTATATTATATTATACAGCTATCAATGATTGTAAGGTCAGGAAATTATAACTATCTAGTTAATGAGGTTTATTGTTAACTTTGATGTAACTTGTATCTTGGAGTGACAGTTTATATTGTCTTTGTTATATCATATGTTGTCATTTCTGCTGTGAGATTTTATTTCCCTTGTTTATTCTTTTAATTTTACCTTAACAGTCTGCCTTTATGACGATTGGATGTTCAACATTAGAATACCATTAATGTATTTGGTACCGACTTTCGATGGTCGAAAAGATGGGTGTTACATTTGGTATCAGAGCTGAAGTTTAGGCGAGAACATTGGCTTTTGTAGGGTGTGGCTTATTAGAGATAGGGTTAATAATAACCTAGAATGAATTACTCATTTGAGATAGGGTAAGTGACACTGTAGTATGAGTTGAGAGTATTATATATATACAAGAGAGAAATTTTTTATTGCTATAAAAACGTATTGTGTTAATTGATCTGTTGAGTTGTTTATGAATTCCAATCGAGACGGGATGCCACGTTGTCGATAGGGATTTCCAAATATTCGAACAAGGCAAATGTACAAGATGTTGATTTTTGAAAATTTAATAAATGAAATATTTTGCCTAGGATTATATTATATATATATATATATATAAGAAACAATTTCAAATTTATGTAGTTATTTATAGTATGTTTGTTTGTCAATGATAATATTTCTTTATTATCATTATTGTTAGATTTGTCATGCCTGGATAGTTTAGGAGCATTGATTATTTTTGTTAATTGTTAATTTATGCTCGACCTATTTATGGGCATTTATTGTTTTGATAATCATGAGTACATTAAAACCAACCCCTTGTGAATTAAGTTTCATAGTTTGACTATAAGGTGTTCAGAGAAAGTGTTAAGTTAAAAGTCATCTTTTAATAATTTTGAGTTGAAAGTAAACTTTTAATAAAAATTGTATAATATAATCTAAATGGAAAGATAAGACATTTAGAGGATAAATATCTGAGAAATTTTTATTATAATAAAGGAGAATTTTATAAGATTGAATGATTTTATATAAAGAAAAGTTATTATAATATAAGATGGTTTAAAGGTTCATTTTATATGAGTATGATACATAAAATGATTTCTATCATTTATAACAGGTTTTTTAAGTAAAAAAATGGTTTTTGAGAATTTAAATCCTAGTATTGATTGAAATGATTTCAAAACGATCTTTGAGAAAAGTAATAGTGGTGTTACTGGGAAGCATTTATGAGAATAAATATTTCAAAGATATTATTTTTAAAAGATAGATTTTCTTATGATAGCTCGGGAAGAACATCTCAATTGGTTTTGTGGTAATTTGAATAATCTTCTAAGTGATGATAGAATTATCTTAGGCGGACGTTGTAGTGCACTTAGTAAATTATTCTCTTTATCATTGTGCAATCGAAATGAATTTGAATCCGAATGAATCCAAACTGATTGCTAGTGAATAAGTTGTTAAGACTATTTAATATATATGGAAATATATGCAATATGATTATAAAAGGGTTTTGAAATAAAAAAATAGTTAACTAGTTCTCAAGTTTCCTTAAAGGAAATTGATTTAAAATAAAAATTATTTTGATAAAAGAATGTTTTAAATAAATGAAAATTTAAAATCTTTAATAAAGGAAGTGATAATTTAACGTAAATTTTTAAATGGTTTAAATTGGATAGGAAGGTTTCTATAAGCATTGTTCTATTAAAATCGTAGTTTTGTTTAAACATCTAAGTAATAAACTGTTTGATTAGGTCAACTCATAAACATCTTTACTTTAGGGATGTCTAAGGAAAGTAGACCTTGGGATTGAGTTTGGATACTAGAACCTTGCTACTTACTGGACCGGATAGGTAAAGGGGTTGAGGTAGTCAACTCAGTTTTAAGAACTATATTTTGTTTGGACCTCCATTGAATTTTGAAAATAAATTAAAAATTAACATTTGTTATATACACCTAGGATTTAGAAGAATATTATACAAGTAAATAAAAGTGGAGTAAGTTTTTAATTTAATGTTATATAAAGATGCATCTTTATAAAATGTTTATAAACCTAAGTGAAAATTTGTGAAATTCATAAATAATTTTAATATTCAATGAAATAATTTAAATGAAAATGAAAGTGATTTAGAAAGAGATTGGTGCATTCAATAAACTAATGGGATTAAGTACGTAGTTGTACATAGATCACTTTATTTGCATGGTTCTTGATCTAGGATTCAAGTACATTACTTTAGGGTGATTCACACCAGTCAAGAAAAGGATTTCTCACTTGATTCTTGGCCGAGAAGATATGATACTGAGGTTTTATATCATAGTATATGGCTATGTAAGGAGAACGGATGTTTCTAATCAAGGAGCCTGATCGGATTCTGCACTAGGGAGGTTGAGTGAGCAGTACTAGTTCAGAAGTAAAGTTTATGTATTTGAACAAGTGGTCGAATGAGATATTAAATGCGGATGATTTATTACACCATACGGGCTTAAGTATATTTGTATGGTTAATCTTGTGGCTTAGGAAAGTTTAGGAGCGACTTTCAATTTTGTTCTAAGATAGCTTAGATAATCTTCTAAGAAATAACCATAGGTTGATGAGCATAACAGTACGCTTAGAAAATTATCTTTATCCTTGGACGGTCGAGAAAGTTGTGAACCTAAGCAAAATTATAAATCTTGTTTGTTAGTCATTTAACATTTTAAATGATCTTAAGTGTGATTTTATTCCTTTATGTAATTTTATTTGATTAATAGTGTGATTTTATATACTATGGTTTATAAAGCCTGAGTTTATAAATAAAAGAAGTATAAAGTAGTTGTTTAATAGGACATAAATCCAGGTGCTTTTGAAAGGTGATTTTGAAAGAATTAGTGAAAGAAATAATAATAATGTTATTTTGAAAACCTTAGTGAAGTATTGTTATTATAGAATATTTAGAAAGGGTTTTTATGAAAGTGAATTTTTCAAATATTTTAGTTATGACTAAAGTTGGACGATTAGGGGTTTTTCGATTTGGAAGACTTGCTAAGTATATTTATTTATTCTAGTTATTGTTTTATAAAGAATCAAAATACCACTAATGCTCCATATTGTTTTGATTTTAGGGTTATCCCATGCTTCGTTAGGAGGAGCCCTCTCCTAGTCATAATTGTTTTTGGTTTTGATTTATTTCTCTTTGAAGTAATTTGAAAATATATTTTGAATATAAAATCCCAGACATTTAGGTCTAAATTTATCTTTTGAAATGATTGGATGCTTAGTATTTTATTACAGAGTATTCTCTCTACTTTTGTTGCATAAGATTTTTATATTGCTTTTGGTTGCGTGGGGCTTTATATCACACTAGAGTTGCATCATTATTACAAGTTGCATCATATTGCCTTGTTGCATGCGATTGTTATATTATTTATGTTGCTAGTATATTGCTCTTTATCAGCATGATACTCTTCTGAATTTTGAAAGTACAAGATGGGTATAGGGAAATAAGAGATTACTATTTGATTTTTTTCACACCTACATTTGCATCAAGATAGCAAGTTTCTTGCAAAAATAAAAATCAAACGCAAAAGACGTATGTAGTGGATTTAGAAATTGGCAATTGATTCATGATTTTATGCCCCAGACATGGGAGGCCACTTGGCTTTTGTTTTTCTTTGTTGATTTGGGCCAGTTGTAGCGAGTTGTAGATTTTTCGGACCAACTGCACAAAGGAGGTGCTGTCGAAATATTTCATAACGTAAGGGACTTTAAAAGTTTAATAACTCATTTTAATTAATTGTTTTTAAACTTTAAGGATCGAGTATATTTTTCCTCCTTTGGGAATTTCAAGGGCGAAGTTCTTTTAAGAGGGGGTGAATGCAACATCCCAGGATTTTATTTTTTGATTTTGAATATTTAATTAATTTTAAATACTTAAATAATTGGCTTTTAAGAGATAAATAACTTATATTCAAATAGAGGGACTGATCAAATATTTGAATTGCGAATTTAATATTAATTAAATGGATTTAGTAGCCTTATTTTACTCCTTTTAATTAATAAATAATAATGGTGGACTCATTTTGTAAATTTATTTACAATAATATATAGTTCGAATAGATAATAAGAAAATCAATTGTTAATAAAACGACTTGGATTTTGTTGACGTATTTTTAAATGAATTTATTGGATTTTTCCATAATTTTTAATTTAGAAAATATTTAAGTTTTCGTTTGACGTATTTTATGCAAATGATGGTATTTTTAAAATTTCACGGATTGAAATAATTTGTGTATTTTATTGTTGATATATGTTCATGTCGCATTTGGTGCACGACTGTATTTGTTTCTGTCATTCGTGGCTCATACGCTAATGGAAAATCGTGTAGCTGGATACCGTAAAACCTTTTTTTCTAAACCTTTACAAATCAAATCAAAAATCAAAAATGATGTGATGAGTTGCTTGAGATTCTTGGATGGCTCGAAAATTTTGGCTTACTTGAGTTCGAAGTAAGCGATTGACTTTCGTTCATAAATATGAAAACTTAAGGCTTTTCCTCATTTTCCTTGATCTCTTTTCATTTTTTAACTTTTCCCACTTCTCTCTCTTTTTATTTTTCATTTCAAGTAAACCATAAAATGGACTCATCTTTAAAAATTAAAAATCAAATCATCCATTCAATGAAAAAATAAGAAATAGGATCCATTGAGATCGTAGAATGAAGGGCTGCGATTTGGTATAGTCAAGGACATGTGCCATGTAGGTTGAGGTTGTGGTTGTTCTTGGTAGCAAACTAGGTTTAGAGATGGGTTGTGATTTAGGCGGAATCAGCTCAAAAGTAGATCATCATCGTATTTCTCTTGGAAAGGAACACCTTATCCTGAAGTTTAGCGTAGTGCGGTTGCTTGTTGGGACGTGCGAGTTTAAGGGTTTGTTGAGGGTTTCCGCAACACCTCATAAAATTAACCACAGTTAAATATGTACTAAGAGAAATTCAATTAAATATGGTAGGGATAAATATGGAAATTTTATTAAAGTTGGAATTTGACCATGAAAATTATTCTGTTGCTTTCGTGGTGAAATTCTAATACGTTTTCATATATAATATGCTGAAAATGTAGTTCGAACGAAAAAGTTGCGAACATTTAAAGTTTTTAGATTTAAATTGATTTAATTCGAATTCAAATTCAAATGAGTAATTAAATTTAAAATTTTAATTTCAAAAATTAACTGTGATTAGACTTGGAGGTGAATGTGTAAGTAAACAATTAACGTTAAAAGTTAACTAAGGAATAAAACAATACGCAATGGAAACAAACAAAACGCACCCAAAATAATCGAGCAATCGACTGGTAAGACCAATCGGTTGACCCCTAGTGGTTGACTAGTCTGTGTGGGGAGGTCGAACGCTTCATATGGTGGCGGCTAGGGTTTTTCGATGATTAAACACACTAGATATATAGTTTTTAACCTAGTTTCATCCTACAGTTCTGGTACGTTTCAACCCATATAAACAGAACCTACCCTCTCCATTTTCATTCACAAATATTTTGGGAACATCAGCTGAGCTCTATCTGTTCATCTCATCTTAGATTTAGAAAAGACCATTAAGGTTTTAAGTAAGAAATCCTAGCCTATATTTGTTTATTATTCAATTTCTTAACCTCTTCTCCTCCAACCTTTTTGAATCTAGTATACACACACGCACACATACAAATCCCATATTGTAAATATCAAAAAGAAGTGTAACGACTCCGGATTTTCGTTGCCGAAAAACCGAATAGTTATGGGTTTTTAAAAGAATTTAAGAAAAAGAAAGAAGAAAGAAGAGATAAGAAATAGAGAGAAAAGAAGATAGACGATTTTTAGAAAACAGAGAATTTTAAAATAGAGAAAAGACGAAAGAAAATAGAGAATTTGAAAATAGAACGGGCAGAAGAAACAGAACGGAACAACAACAGAATCTCACAATTCGCAGCGGAACAACATATAATAATAAATGAATAATCTTTAAACAAAGTACTATATCAGTTATTACATTACATTTCATTTCATTACATCATATCATCAGAGTGTACAACAACATACAACAATAAACAGCGGAAAAGAAATACTATATAACTAGTAATACGCCATGCCATCCAGCTTGTCTCCAGCAACTCCAAAATATCCTGATAAACCTAACTCTTAACTGCCCGTGTGGAAATTGGTGGGCACCCAGAGTTTAGGAAGGAAAACAATAAACTCCGAGTCAGTCATGTGACTGGTGTGAGAACTCAAAACAGTTTATTTACTTTAAAAATCAAATAGAGGAATATTTTTAAAGTCAATTCGCAATGCTTTTAAAAATGAGACTACCATAAGGCCTCCCGCACACACACACAATGCAAACGCAGAATCGGAGGAGATTTCTCCTTATGATAGTCAAAGATGCTTGATACGCATTTAAAAGAACATTTGATATTATTATTAGTGTAAAGTGTAGGAAATTTTTTTTTTCGAAAGTAGAATATAAATCTTAGCCAACATACGACCATTATCGTATGCCTACTATAGCTAACTATGTTCAATAGCAGGTTACCGCCACATTCCATAGCAGGTTATACAACTAAAACCGTACAAGTCACGTATTGTTTCTTTGGATTTCCAACGAATGATCAGGCCAAGGAACTTCCCATTGCCACATGAGAATGCCTCTGGATGGACATCCCCGAGAACCAAACCGGATCTCTACCAACACAAGGCCGGGTTACTCCTAACTGAGTAACAACTGACCGAATATGCCATCCCCCGGTCCTTTGGGACCTTTATCAACCGAGCGCTCGTAATCAATTCACACAATCATAAAGTGTTTTCAACATGAGTAAGTATCTGGGCTCCATACCATGATACCACCCTTTTCCAGAAGGAAATGCACATATCCTAAAGGGTGCTACCCCTCATAACCTTGCTGCTTCTTTCCTGTTTTGACCATTCACGGGGTGTGAGGCTCGACGAAGTCACGTCCACAAAAACATACTTTATACAAAAGCCATGCCTTGGGTCAACAAATGATCAACACAATGATCACTAAGATAGACGATCAAATAAATGATCCTATCACAATAATCAACACAATGATCATTTCAGCATCACTCAGCATGTCACATTACCAAACTGGGAATATATCGCTGATAACTTCAACTATATAACCTTTGAGCTCGTACGTCTCAAAGAAGGGTGTTAAGCAAAGAATAAATTCTCCGCCACCAACAGAAATATATTTGAAAGAAATCGGCTTTATATCTCAATTTGTAATGTCAGGCATACAATCCATACAAGTCTGTTCCGGGATCGAACAAAACCGAAGGCACTTACAAAGAAGTCCTTGCAATCCGGATATTCACAATCCTGATCGGATTTCCCATCACTTAGGGAGTTTCTATACCGGCGCGACTCGGTGCAGAAACAATCGATAGGTCATCCCATCGCTCTTGCAAATATCCGGTCTTCAACACCGATCTTCAAATGCAATTCACAACGACGTATCACATATTCGGAATGGGTTATACGACCCCATGGTCCTTTCCCGGTTAACCCGAATAGTGAGCGCTTATTCAAAAATAAGTGTGACATTCAAATTCAAACAATTCACATCAAATACCCATTCAAAGGGAAATATTGATAGTCGGTTATTGAACTATCAATTGGATATGCACACATCACCAGATTCCAAATAATTTTCCAAATTATTTATTTTTCCAAAATATCTTTACAAGATATATAATTTCAACACTTCAAAAATAAATCAATATTTATTTTTAACAAATTCTACTTTCTTTTATAAATTCCTTAGTGAATTTATATTCCAAAATATTCATGCATATATGATTCCAATTATTCTTTTCAATTTATCTTCAAAAAGATAAATTCTAAATATTCACTTCATATTGGAAAACATTTCCATACTTATTTATTCATAAGTAATTCACAAATTTTATTTATTTTCAACACTTAGAAAATATTCAATATACTTAAATCGAGATTAAGTATATATTTAATTCTTTAAGGAAATCATTCACTTAAACATTATTTATTTGGGTCAAAACGAATGTTGCGTAAAACATCGTTACGACAACCCGAAATCACTAGTATAGGGATTCGAAATTAAATAGATATATAAATCCCAATACTATACAAAACATTTCCTTTCGGAAATCATTTACTATAACAACAGTGTTATAGTCTACCATTTCCTTTTATTTCTCGAAAACGTCTATTTCAACAATGAATGTTGAAATCTATGATTTCGAATCTCAATGCATTTAAAAACATCGTTAGATCATTTTAATTCTATTTAAAACATATAATTCAAACCTTTTCTTTAACATCCTATTCTCAATTCAAAAACGTGAATATACTACGCTAACAAATTTCATTCTTTCTATACTCTTTATTTTTAAAGGATTATTCACTATTCAAAAACGTGAATATTATTTCATAAGTAAGTTATAAAAATTAACTTATCTAAATAAGTTGTTGCGAATTTATAAAACAACGTTTATAAATTCCATTTCCATTTATTTCATAACAACTTCCTTTATAAATCTTCTTTATTTACCTATTCGATTTATAATCTTAATTATAAACCAAAAGTCCAAATTATAAGTCAAACACTTATACTTTATTTATTTGCAAAAATCGTTCCTTTGAACTTTACAAATTTTATAAACCTATTGTTTATAAAATTCCATTTATAACTTCACCGTTATATATTTCTATAAATTTCATTCATTAATGAAATTCATTTACAAATCATTCAAACACTTATAAAAAAACTCGTTTTATAATGTCAATATTTCAATTTATAAATATCCATTTATAAATCTCTTAATATAAATCAATTTATATTATTCTTTTAAAACGTCTTTAAATTCCTTTAAAATTTCACCACTTCGATTTATAAAATAATCAAATTTTATAAATCCTATATTTAAACTTTTATAATATATTCAAAAATCCAATCTAAACTATTTTATAAAATCATTAGTTCACATTTCTCAAAAATCAGCTTTTAACTATATTTCTCAAAAATTATAATTTTTATAACTTTAAAAATTATAACGTTCATTTATTTAAAATGGATCAATTCCAAAAATATAGTATATTCTCAAAAATCACTTTAAAATCATTTTAAAATCCCAAAATTTGGTTCAATGATGCTACACACCAAATAGTCAATCACGACTACAACGTTATCATATATCAATATGAAAATCCATCAAATATCCAAATATCTGAAATCAAATAAAAACTGTTGAGGAATCCAGTTGGATCCCTCCAACCTGTTTTCCTGCATCCAAAAACATTAGCACAATACCAATTTCGCTCCAGTACGAAATTATCGCGGTATATGTTCTTATTAAATATTATCCGCTTAATAACGGCGTAATAGGGTCTCATCCGCTAAACAAATAAATGCGGGAAATCAATCAACTGCAATATATACATATGCCAATATATATATATTGATATTATTTATAATACCAATTTCACTGTTTATGAAATATTCGCGGTATATGTTTTTACTAAATAACATCCGCTTACTAACGGCGCATAATGTCTATTTTAACAATCAATAAATAACAGTCATCATTCAAACATGCATTCAAATATTTTAAATCTAACTATTTAAAATAAAATCGAAATCTATTCGATTGAGTGAGAAGTTCTCACCTTGATTTAAATTCCGTTTTAGCGATTTATTTCGAATAAAATTAAACGCACGTTTAATTTTACCCAAAATTCTCACTAACTCCAAACGACTCCAAACCAACTCCATCGCGTAGTGCTCGTCCATACGATTCCAACGCAACTGAGTTTGCATTTTTTCGACCTCGTATGAAAAAGTTATTGATTTTACAAGTTTGTACACGATTTTAATAACTTAAATACAACATAACTTAATAATTTTATACCCTAAGCAATCTAGGCCTTAGGATCTTGCTCCAACCTCATCACCACCGTCCCCCCCTTTCTTCCATCTCTCACGCAAGCTACAGGTTTTGGCCGAAACCCATTATCACCTTCTAGGGTTAATTTTTTCGCCAAAATCACTCGACGATAATTCGATCAAGCGACGCCGTTGCGAAGCCCTACACCTCCACTACACTCGCCCTGAACCCTTTGGCACTCGGCCTCCTAGATATGCGTGCGCACGCATGAGAACAGCCCACGAACGGCCCCAAGCTCCTCCCCCTTCGACGCTCCAAACTCCATCAAATCCGTATGGATGTGAAGCCCTCGAGATTCTCAACAACTTTCATGTTGAACACATTAGCTAATTCATTGTAGATAGAGAGAGATTGAGAGGAGAAGATCACTCATTTCTGGCCATTGGTTTTAACATAGGCGGCTACATGAAGCAAACCCTAGTTTTTATTTTATTTTTTATTTGTGAATTCAACTTCTATTTATAGAAAAAAGCTAGCGTAAACACTATTCATCCCGGGAATTCCGAACTCCGATTTACGCGCCGTAACCAGCGTTTCTAAGGTTTACCCCGCGTTCCGGACACAATGGAACAGGTTTCGGAAGCTAATTCGGAAGTATGTGCGAGTTATGGCTGAAAACGTTCAATTTAAATTAAACCGATTTAAATCGATTTCTAGGCGTTTTAATTCGTACCGGACAAAAGCTAAATCCAATTGACTTGAAATTTGAAACCTTACAATAATATCACATTACGGATCCGATGAAACTGGTTTCGTCGAATTCCGAGACTTTTTGAAAAATGGCTATTTTGACTCGCCAAATTTAAATTAAAAAAAATTCGATGCGTTTCGAGCTGCCACGATCAAACGATAGCTCCGATTGACACAAAAATTGAAATCCGGTAATAACTAACTATTACGGATCCAATGGAACTGGTTTCGTTCAATGCTGAGACTGTTCAAAAATTGGCTATTTTACAGTCGATAATTAAATATTAAAATATTCAATTTTCACAAATTAACTTTTAATTCGATTTTAAAAGTTCTAAAATATCATTCAAACTCCCATATGATAAAATAAAATTTTACAAATCATTTTCAATCATATTTAACCCAATTTTCAATTATTTCCATAATTTAACGTATTAAATTATCGATTTAATAATCCAATTAAATCCAATAATTCAATTTAAAATTTATTCGACTTATAAATTCACTCATTAATATTTAAAATTAATTAAATATTCAAATTTAAATTAATAAAAATTCTGGGTCGTTACAATCTTTCCCCCTTAAAAGAATTTCGTCCTCGAAATTACAAGTAAGAAAAGTTACAGAATCTATTAATTTTCCCTAAATTCATAGTTAAACTTCTTACAATAACTTTACTAAGTTTTCAAATCATACTTAGTTATCTTTTCAAAAACAATTACAATTGTTTAACTTTCAATTCCAAAATCAAAGTTAAAGTTTTCAAAAAATTTCCAAATTTTATCAAATTTTTTCTAACGCCTTAAATTTTCGAAAAAATTCGCCATAGTCTCCTTTGCGCGGCTCGATCCGAAAAAAAAAATGACAGTATATATATCACAAATATACATCTCATCAAGTAATGAGGCATCCCGAAGGGAAAAAGTATAAAAGTGCGATATTTAATCCGAGATATGTACCTTATATTTTATTAGCGAGCATATACGGCTAATATAGCGCTAAAGCGAGCTCCAAATGCGAAGCAAACGCGATCCGCACCTACTAAACACTCAACAAACAACATGAGAATCATGTATATAAAGCATAGTATCGATATACAACATATATCAACATAACTACTACATAATATAGCAAATGCAACTAAAGCAACAAATGCAACCATCAACCAATTAACATTCATAATCAATAAATATTCATATTCTCATTAATTTTCAATGAATTGGTTTTCACTTTAAATCACATTTGATTTATTCACATTGGATTTTATCAACATTCCTTCTCAATTCAATTAGTTATCATTTACTAATTTAAATCTAATCCACATTCAATTCTATTCAAATTTATTTACTTTCAATTTGAATTCAATTTACTTTAGCTTTCCACTTCATTAATACTTAATGAACTTATATAAAATCAACTACAATCATATAACAACCAAAGTATATTAATTTCAACCAAATTCCTTTGCTTTAAATTGATTTTCATTCAATTTTATTCAACTTCTAATAACATTAGATTTTAAATGAATTAACATTCATTATTTCATATCAACTTTATTCACATTCAATTGATTAACATTCAATCGATTCATTAATTCAATTCAATTCAATTCTAAAGTTGAATTTCATTCACATAACTTAAGTTCACATTTATTACTTAACTTCATTAATTTAGTTTGATATCAATATCAATTCCATTCAACAACACTTAAGTTATACTTCCATTTAACTTTAAATTCACTTTTATTCACAACTCATATTCATAGATATATTCATATAGTTTCACTTTTTATATATATAAGTTTATTTCACAATTGTAAATCACTTTAATTATAATTCACTTGCTTATACAATTATTCTTTTATTTAGATTATCCAAACAACCTAACAATCAACTTATATACTCTTTAATAATTTCTGAAAAATTATTCTTTTATATATAAAATATAATCAAGGCAAAATTATTTCATTTACCCAATTCAAAACAATACTATGTCGAATTGTTCTATTCAAGTGTTTAGAAACCCCTTCGGCTCAGTTTCAAGGCTGTGCTGACGAAAGTTCATATGCCACTCAATAAACCAATCATCACAATATAAAACAATTTTATATTCACTAACAAATACGCTCTCATAGCTATTATTACACTCAACTCATTCTAGAGTACTGCTGACTCTATCTCTAATGAGTAATACCCAACAGAACCATGGTTGTCGCTTAACCATCAGCTCTGATACCAAATGTAACGACTCCGGATTTTCGTTGCCGAAAAACCGAATAGTTATGGGTTTTTAAAAGAATTTAAGAAAAAGAAAGAAGAAAGAAGAGATAAGAAATAGAGAGAAAAGAAGATAGACGATTTTTAGAAAACAGAGAATTTTAAAATAGAGAAAAGACGAAAGAAAATAGAGAATTTGAAAATAGAACGGGCAGAAGAAACAGAACGGAACAACAACAGAATCTCACAATTCGCAGCGGAACAACATATAATAATAAATGAATAATCTTTAAACAAAGAACTATATCAGTTATTACATTACATTTCATTTCATTACATCATATCATCAGAGTGTACAACAACATACAACAATAAACAGCGGAAAAGAAATACTATATAACTAGTAATACGCCATGCCATCCAGCTTGTCTCCAGCAACTCCAGAATATCCTGATAAACCTAACTCTTAACTGCCCGTGTGGAAATTGGTGGGCACCCAGAGTTTAGGAAGGAAAACAATAAACTCCGAGTCAGTCATGTGACTGGTGTGAGAACTCAAAACAGTTTATTTACTTTAAAAATCAAATAGAGGAATATTTTTAAAGTCAATTCGCAATGCTTTTAAAAATGAGACTACCATAAGGCCTCCCGCACACACACACAATGCAAACGCAGAATCGGAGGAGATTTCTCCTTATGATAGTCAAAGATGCTTGATACGCATTTAAAAGAACATTTGATATTATTATTAGTGTAAAGCGTAGGAAATTTTTTTTTTCGAAAGTAGAATATAAATCTTAGCCAACATACGACCATTATCGTATGCCTACTATAGCTAACTATGTTCAATAGCAGGTTACCGCCACATTCCATAGCAGGTTATACAACTAAAACCGTACAAGTCACGTATTGTTTCTTTGGATTTCCAACGAATGATCAGGCCAAGGAACTTCCCATTGCCACATGAGAATGCCTCTGGATGGACATCCCCGAGAACCAAACCGGATCTCTACCAACACAAGGCCGGGTTACTCCTAACTGAGTAACAACTGACCGAATATGCCATCCCCCGGTCCTTTGGGACCTTTATCAACCGAGCGCTCGTAATCAATTCACACAATCATAAAGTGTTTTCAACATGAGTAAGTATCTGGGCTCCATACCATGATACCACCCTTTTCTAGAAGGAAATGCACATATCCTAAAGGGTGCTACCCCTCATAACCTTGCTGCTTCTTTCCTGTTTTGACCATTCACGGGGTGTGAGGCTCGACGAAGTCACGTCCACAAAAACATACTTTATACAAAAGCCATGCTTTGGGTCAACAAATGATCAACACAATGATCACTAAGATAGACGATCAAATAAATGATCCTATCACAATAATCAACACAATGATCATTTCAGCATCACTAAGCATGTCACATTACCAAACTGGGAATATATCGCTGATAACTTCAACTATATAACCTTTGAGCTCGTACGTCTCAAAGAAGGGTGTTAAGCAAAGAATAAATTCTCCGCCACCAACAGAAATATATTTGAAAGAAATCGGCTTTATATCTCAATTTGTAATGTCAGGCATACAATCCATACAAGTCTGTTCCGGGATCGAACAAAACCGAAGGCACTTACAAAGAAGTCCTTGCAATCCGGATATTCACAATCCTGATCGGATTTCCCATCACTTAGGGAGTTTCTATACCGGCGCGACTCGGTGCAGAAACAATCGATAGGTCATCCCATCGCTCTTGCAAATATCCGGTCTTCAACACCGATCTTCAAATGCAATTCACAACGACGTATCACATATTCGGAATGGGTTATACGACCCCATGGTCCTTTCCCGGTTAACCCGAATAGTGAGCGCTTATTCAAAAATAAGTGTGACATTCAAATTCAAACAATTCACATCAAATACCCATTCAAAGGGAAATATTGATAGTCGGTTATTGAACTATCAATTGGATATGCACACATCACCAGATTCCAAATAATTTTCCAAATTATTTATTTTTCCAAAATATCTTTACAAGATATATAATTTCAACACTTCAAAAATAAATCAATATTTATTTTTAACAAATTCTACTTTCTTTTATAAATTCCTTAGTGAATTTATATTCCAAAATATTCATGCATATATGATTCCAATTATTCTTTTCAATTTATCTTCAAAAAGATAAATTCTAAATATTCACTTCATATTGGAAAACATTTCCATACTTATTTATTCATAAGTAATTCACAAATTTTATTTATTTTCAACACTTAGAAAATATTCAATATACTTAAATCGAGATTAAGTATATATTTAATTCTTTAAGGAAATCATTCACTTAAACATTATTTATTTGGGTCAAAACGAATGTTGCGTAAAACATCGTTACGACAACCCGAAATCACTAGTACAGGGATTCGAAATTAAATAGATATATAAATCCCAATACTATACAAAACATTTCCTTTCGGAAATCATTTACTATAACAACAGTGTTATAGTCTACCATTTCCTTTTATTTCTCGAAAACGTCTATTTCAACAATGAATGTTGAAATCTATGATTTCGAATCTCAATGCATTTAAAAACATCGTTAGATCATTTTAATTCTATTTAAAACATCTAATTCAAACCTTTTCTTTAACATCCTATTCTCAATTCAAAAACGTGAATATACTACGCTAACAAATTTCATTCTTTCTATACTCTTTATTTTTAAAGGATTATTCACTATTCAAAAACGTGAATATTATTTCATAAGTAAGTTATAAAAATTAACTTATCTAAATAAGTTGTTGCGAATTTATAAAACAACGTTTATAAATTCCATTTCCATTTATTTCATAACAACTTCCTTTATAAATCTTATTTATTTACCTATTCGATTTATAATCTTAATTATAAACCAAAAGTCCAAATTATAAGTCAAACACTTATACTTTATTTATTTGCAAAAATCGTTCCTTTGAACTTTACAAATTTTATAAACCTATTGTTTATAAAATTCCATTTATAACTTCACCGTTATATAATTCTATAAATTTCATTCATTAATGAAATTCATTTACAAATCATTCAAACACTTATAAAAAAACTCGTTTTATAATGTCAATATTTCAATTTATAAATATCCATTTATAAATCTCTTAATATAAATCAATTTATATTATTCTTTTAAAACGTCTTTAAATTCCTTTAAAATTTCACCACTTCGATTTATAAAATAATCAAATTTTATAAATCCTATATTTAAACTTTTATAATATATTCAAAAATCCAATCTAAACTATTTTATAAAATCACTAGTTCACATTTCTCAAAAATCAGCTTTTAACTATATTTCTCAAAAATTATAATTTTTATAACTTTAAAAATTATAACGTTCATTTATTTAAAATGGATCAATTCCAAAAATATAGTATATTCTCAAAAATCACTTTAAAATCATTTTAAAATCCCAAAATTTGGTTCAATGATGCTACACACCAAATAGTCAATCACGACTACAACGATATCATATATCAATATGAAAATCCATCAAATATCCAAATATCTGAAATCAAATAAAAACTGTTGAGGAATCCAGTTGGATCCCTCCAACCTGTTTTCCTGCATCCAAAAACATTAGCACAATACCAATTTCGCTCCAGTACGAAATTATCGCGGTATATGTTCTTATTAAATATTATCCGCTTAATAACGGCGTAATAGGGTCTCATCCGCTAAACAAATAAATGCGGGAAATCAATCAACTGCAATATATACATATGCCAATATATATATATTGATATTATTTATAATACCAATTTCACTGTTTATGAAATATTCGCGGTATATGTTTTTACTAAATAACATCCGCTTACTAACGGCGCATAATGTCTATTTTAACAATCAATAAATAACAGTCATCATTCAAACATGCATTCAAATATTTTAAATCTAACTATTTAAAATAAAATCGAAATCTATTCGATTGAGTGAGAAGTTCTCACCTTGATTTAAATTCCGTTTTAGCGATTTATTTCGAATAAAATTAAACGCACGTTTAATTTTACCCAAAATTCTCACTAACTCCAAACGACTCCAAACCAACTCCATCGCGTAGTGCTCGTCCATACGATTCCAACGCAACTGAGTTTGCATTTTTTCGACCTCGTATGAAAAAGTTATTGATTTTACAAGTTTGTACACGATTTTAATAACTTAAATACAACATAACTTAATAATTTTATACCCTAAGCAATCTAGGCCTTAGGATCTTGCTCCAACCTCATCACCACCGTCCCCCCCTTTCTTCCATCTCTCACGCAAGCTACAGGTTTTGGCCGAAACCCATTATCACCTTCTAGGGTTAATTTTTTCGCCAAAATCACTCGACGATAATTCGATCAAGCGACGCCGTTGCGAAGCCCTGCACCTCCACTACACTCGCCCTGAACCCTATGGCACTCGGCCTCCTAGATATGCGTGCGCACGCATGAGAACAGCCCACGAACGGCCCCAAGCTCCTCCCCCTTCGACGCTCCAAACTCCATCAAATCCGTATGGATGTGAAGCCCTCGAGATTCTCAACAACTTTCATGTTGAACACATTAGCTAATTCATTGTAGATAGAGAGAGATTGAGAGGAGAAGATCACTCATTTCTGGCCATTGGTTTTAACATAGGCGGCTACATGAAGCAAACCCTAGTTTTTATTTTTTTTTATTTGTGAATTCAACTTCTATTTATAGAAAAAAGCTAGCGTAAACACTATTCATCCCGGGAATTCCGAACTCCGATTTACGCGCCGTAACCAGCGTTTCTAAGGTTTACCCCGCGTTCCGGACACAATGGAACAGGTTTCGGAAGCTAATTCGGAAGTATGTGCGAGTTATGGCTGAAAACGTTCAATTTAAATTAAACCGATTTAAATCGATTTCTAGGCGTTTTAATTCGTACCGGACAAACGGTAAATCCAATTGACTTGAAATTTGAAACCTTACAATAATATCACATTACGGATCCGATGAAACTGGTTTCGTCGAATTCCGAGACTTTTTGAAAAATGGCTATTTTGACTCGCCAAATTTAAATTAAAAAAAATTCGATGCGTTTCGAGCTGCCACGATCAAACGATAGCTCCGATTGACACAAAAATTGAAATCCGGTAATAACTAACTATTACGGATCCAATGGAACTGGTTTCGTTCAATGCTGAGACTGTTCAAAAATTGGCTATTTTACAGTCGATAATTAAATATTAAAATATTCAATTTTCACAAATTAACTTTTAATTCGATTTTAAAAGTTCTAAAATATCATTCAAACTCCCATATGATAAAATAAAATTTTACAAATCATTTTCAATCATATTTAACCCAATTTTCAATTATTTCCATAATTTAACGTATTAAATTATCGATTTAATAATCCAATTAAATCCAATAATTCAATTTAAAATTTATTCGACTTATAAATTCACTCATTAATATTTAAAATTAATTAAATATTCAAATTTAAATTAATAAAAATTCTGGGTCGTTACAAGAAGAGATTTGAAGGAGATTGTAACGGGCATTACAAATCCGAAGAGAAGCAAAGCTAAGGGCCAGCTATGAGTGGAAATTTTACCTTTTCTATTTTAATAGTTGACTAGCATAGTTGGATTTGATATATGCCTCGGGGAGTGTTGGATTACGAAATCATCATATTACAAATCCCTAAAAAAACCCCAAAGCGAAATGTTAATTCATAGAATTGGAATCTTAATTGTTTTGTATTAAAATAATGGAATTTTTTGGATTTTTGCAGTTTATGTATTCTACCTTCTATTCCACTTCTTATTTCTTTTTTTTCAGATCTGATTAAGGGATTTAATTGAGAAATGGTGTGTAAAGCATAAAACTTTACTCATAGTTTGCATTGTCTATTTCCATAAAATGTAATAGAATCTCCATTGTCTAAATTCATATAAAAAAGATGAATAGTGAGTAGAATTGATTAAACTGCAAGTTTCCATTTTTGGGTTATTCATTATTTTAATATGAGTTAAGTTGGATTTAAATTCTATATACAAGTTTATTTATTGTAATTTTAGATATGAGTTTTGAATCCTTGTTATGGACATTAGAATCTCTTGTTATGGATATCGAAATTTGGACATTATTGGTAAAATGGAAAATAGGAATGACTTGTAACATTATGGGTTAAAAGGGAATTGACATTTAACATTAGTTAGGGCGTAATCTCCATAAACATAGAATAATAAGTGTGTATTTATTTATATATTAACTATCATAATAAATATATAATTATAACGTATAATTGCATAGTTAATTAGGTAATAATTGTCATTAAATCTCCCTTAGGAAAGTAATTAATATTTTAAGGAATAATAAGGAAGATTCCTTATAAGGCCTTAATTATAGAATGGTGAGATGAGTATTATATATAGAGAGTATTTAAATTATGGCTGAGTCATAGGGATGCGAGGTCAGCCAAAAGGCACAAAGAAGTCTACCCAGCTAATTTGGCTACCAACAGTGTGACTTTGGAGCTGATGTAAGATATCTTCTACGATAAGTATTTATAATGACGCGAGGTTAGTGTAAATTCTCTAGGGTAAATCTACCCAGCTAATGTAGCTATCTGTTCCTACGAATAGTCGGACTAATGTGAGACATCATTATGAGTATGTATCATAATACGAAGGGCCTGCTTTGAGGTCTTGTGGTATTAAGCGGTTGTTTGAGGACCCGTCTCTTTTTCCTCAAATGAAGTATTAAATGGCCAAGGGGTTAGTCATTTGGTATGATAGGTGGTATCTCGATAGGGGTCCGCTTTGAGCTAGGTATTTAGTGCTGATTGAGGGTTCGCTTTTCCACAAAGAAGTATTAAGTGGCTCAAGGAATTCCATGCGATGTCAGCTAGATATTCGTCATTGAGGAGTCCACCTTAGAAATTGGTATTAATGATAGGGTGCCTCAATTAAGGTCATACGAAAAAAGTCTGCCTATTTTCCAATAAAAAGTATTAAGTGGCTTGGGTACATTTATGGCGCTGGTTATAGGTTAAAGGAATTAGAAACCTACTCCAGGAATGAAGGGAATTAAGTGGTTGTTTGAGGACCCACCTCCTTTCTTTATACAAAGTATTAGATGGTTTAATTATGTAAGACATATTCTTATTTAAATTATACTGCCCATGTACTGAAATAGTAAGGCTCGAGATTTTATTTACCAAATACTTATTATTCTAACTCCCTCTTCATTACAACACAGATTCAAGAAGGAAATGGTGATGCTTGAATATGGCAAGAGTGAAGCTTGTGGCAGTTACTATCTATCGTTTTGTGTTATTTTCTATTGTACCCATGAAATGTATTTTTGAATAAAATGTCGTAATGGTTGGTATTATGTAAGGTTTTGTGATATTTTAAATGATTTAAAATTAATGGGTACTATTACTATTATTATATTCTATTTATTTCATTGTGAGTTTTGAAAGAATAGATATATAGCTATGTTTTGTTATTTTTACCAATCAACGGCCAGCTTTACAATGGGTTTAAGGTTCGATAGGGTTTTTCTGGATCAAAATTTAACCTGTTCCGGAGCGAGTTGTTACATTTGGTATCGATGGTTAGGTTACCCGATCAATAGAGAAAAGTATACATGTGAATGTCGTATTTGTTATTTTTGAAAATATTTTTCAAAAACCTTACTATATATACACACACACTTATTTATAATTTACGCCTAACTCTATAAATTTCGAATATAGAACTAGTTGCTACCATATTTCAAAAGGGTGGGCGAAGCAACTATGAGTTGGAAAAAAAAATAGAGTTGAATTCATACTTTTTTGTTGGACCTAATCTTCCTTATCATTGTGGATCCTATATGCATATTAAATAATAGGGATAGAAATCGTAGAAGGAAAGATAGTAACTCCAAAATTTAATCGGTAATGAATGAGCAATAACTGTGGAGATACAAGAAATTAAATAGATTATTAAGACAATTAAGTTAATTATGTAAAGATAAGGAAGAAGTTAAATATGTAACATTGAATAAGAAAATAAATGTCTTTAGAAAACGTCCATTTAAATAATAACCATTTAATACGAAAAGGTGACATTTATGAGAGTAGTAAATATAAATGTTTGGTAATAATTGGATGTTATAAGGCATATTCTTAATCATAAAGAGGTAAGGATATAGTAGTGAAACAAGCTTTTGTAAGAAGGTGTACATGGAGATTACTAGATTTTTAGAATGATTTAGTAGGGAGTTCAAAGGGAAGAACAATCAAATCCAATTTTTAAAATCCTAGCCCTTGAGAAAGAAAGTGGTAAAAGGGTTTTTGGAAACTCCTTGAAAATTTTGAATGAGCTTTTTCAAAAGATTATTAAGTGAAGATCTGATATGTTATAAGTTGGAAGATTTTGAAAGAGAATGGTGAATGCTTTTTGTAAAAATAGAAGGTTTTCATTTGTTAACTTCTCAATTTGAAATTTGTTGAATTAAAAATTTTCAACTCTTGGATTCTTCGTTTTTGGATTCTTCTATTTTTTATGATTTCTTCTACTTCACAAGTCTGGAAGCTGTTATTTTGAAAAGAGCGAGAAAAATTGGAGATTAATAAATTACAAATAGTCGAGTCAACAAGTTCTAACGTAGAAAGAATTTTGCATTCTTAAAATTCTTAGTTTAAATTTATTGAGCCAAAAGTTTTTTGGACCAAATTTTTTTTTGTGAAATGCATGATTTTTCCTACTTATAAAATTAGAGGTTCTTTTCCATAAATTTCTTGTCAAGGGTTGTACAAATGGAAGACACTTGATTAGCGTATGATAGAAATATAGAAGGTTAAGAATGCTTAATAAAGAAGATCAGATAAATATTCCCATATAAGGAAATATGGAGAATGATAGTTGACTTAGATAGTAATAAAATTGAGAATTTCAGTTGGGTAACAAATGATATGGAAGAGAAGTAATAAGAATAAGATAGGAGTTATTACACTGGTGCGACAGTACTGCTACAATCATATTCAATCTAATATAAATATTAGTACAATAATAATCCAACCAAAAAAATGCATTTCAATAGCACAAAAATTCAGCACACCAATGAAAGAGTAGATGTTATAAAAAAAAATGAATGTCGTGCATATTTCCAATATGCAATGAATGATTGGGAACATGTTTCAAAATATTGTCAAAATATAAGTGGTGTTTACTTTCTTTTAAGTGGAATTGAAAAAGAAGCTTCACAACATTGAATCAGTATAAAATAAACAAATGAAGTAGGGATTAGCAAAAGCTAATTCAATAAGATTAACTTCAGTCGCTAAATTTAATGATGAAAAACTAGCACTGGTTAAACAAATAAATAAAGGACGCAAAATTGCATTTTGGCGAGAAGAAAAAAAATAAAAGATTGAAAATTGCATTTTGGTGAGCAGGAAGGCATCTTGCTAATACTTGTAACAACCCGCATATTTTACGATTATATATTTAAATGTTTTATTTAAATAAAGCATAATAAAGCATAGTTAGTTGAATTTAAAGTCTGAAATGTGACTTTCCTTAAACGGTCGAATCCGGACTTGGGACCACTTCCATTGAGTCCAAAACGGCGTTTGCAACCTTTTAAAAACATCGATATGTTCGGAGTTGATTAGAATTTTGATATTTTCATTTGGGGCTTTGGGTTTGGATTTGGGTTTCAGCCCATTAACCTAACAAAGAACCTAACTCCTCTACAATAACAACTCCCACTCAACTCCTCTTCATTCATTCATAACATTCCTAACACTCAAGCTAAAGGAAAGAATGGGGGAAAAGATGGGAAATTAAAATTCCTAAGCCTAGTTTTCTTAAGAAATTTAAGTTCTAGTTCTAAAATCAAAGAGAAGCTTAGGTAAGCATCCTCTTCATCTTCTCCATGTCAATCCCTCTTCAATTTTTAGAAATTCCTATATCCTAATCTAGGAAATCTTTGCATATGATAATAGACTGAAGATCGTAGAGGAGTAGTTGAAGAGGAATTTATCTTCCTTTGTTTTAGAGCTTCTCATTCGTTGTTTTTGAGTTTTAAAGGTGAGTTCTTAAACTCACATCTACGTCAACAGATTCCATTGTTGTTAGGTATGAATTCCTAAAATCTATTTCATGTTTATTTGCTTTGATCTTAATTAATACGGTGAACTTTCCATTTTGGTGTTTTGAAGTCAAAATCTTTAAAAAAAATCCTATTTGAATGTTTGGACATGATATTTGGGGTGTATCGAAGAGCCTATAAGGCTGGGTTGTCGCTTGACATAAATCCCTAGTCTTCGTTGCTCATCCGATCACTTCCAAATCGTTTTGGCCATCGATGGCCTAGGCAAACTGTTACCAAGTCCAGGTGACCAGATGTCTGGTTGGTCAAGTCCAGACGTCTGGTTATGGTCCCTGGAGGAAAAAAAATATAAGACGGCAGGAAAAAGAAAATTCCAGAGCACTCGACCAGACGTCTGGTTAGGATATACCAGATGTCTGGATGGTCTCTGGCATTAAAAAGAAAATGAGGAAAGGGAAAATAAATTACCCAAACCCTAGGTCAGACGTCTGGCCAATCTATCCAGACGTCTGATTCTGCGCAATTTTGCCTATTTGGCTGTTTTTGAGTGGATTTCCAATTTTTATCAATTTTTGTTGATCCAGTTAGTTGTTGTCAATTATTATCGACTTTGATGACTTCATTTATGGATTATTGGGAATATCCATTTGATGGATTTGACATCGATCTTTATGATCTTTGTTCATGTCCTCGAATGTGGATTTTAGTGATAGATTGTTTTTACAATCATTTCTGTGATTTGTCACTTTAAAATACAAAGGTTTTTATACTAGTAGTAGATACTAAAAACACTTTCACAAAAATGATTTCAACGCTATATTTAATACAAAGCTTGTTTCAAAAATCATTTTCCAATCTATTAGTATATACAAACCTTTACCTCATTCGTATGAGAAATCTAATTAAACGACTTAGCAAAACAAGTGGTATGAAATGCTTGTGTTTACTTCATCGTTTAATTCTTGAATTTGTTCGATTGAACTCTCGTGACAATTTTCGAGTGGAAATCTATAATTTGTTCGTAAATATTTAAGTTAAGCCAGTGGTTATGGGACATAAAGCTAAACTCATTTATTTACTATCTTAGTGTAATTCACACTTCTTATTGATCAATGACGATCATTTTGTGATTTAGACTAGCGATGTGCGATGTCTCTTAGTCCGCGTAAGGAAGTGTACCATGTTCTGTTGAGCTTCATCTCATTTTTTATAGGCTAGTGACCTATGGATTAATGGAGTTCATTTCAACGGGTGTACCATTGTACTACATCATTGATACGAATTTTTTTAGTTTCAGGTTCATCGTGCATACCGTTGTACTATGTCGTTGTTCCGAATTATTTGAGATATAGGCTCATCGGGTGTACCTTTGTACTACGTCGTTGTTTTGGATTATTTGAATTTTAGGTTCCTCGGGTGTACCTTTGTACTACATCATTGCACCGGCGTTATGGTTAGCGACCATGGGATATCGACCCGTTTGTGATACACGTGTTGGTGAGTTTTCATGCTCCCGTTTGTGATAGGCATTTCCTCCCTTTTTGTGTTTTCTAGATTTCGAATTATTGATTTTTGGAATTTGTGTTTCACCAATTTTTGCAATTGGCATTGATATGTTTTGTCAATATTTAAGGTTTGGTGAAAAAGCTGAAGAATGTGATATTCTTTTTGAATATTTAAGGAAATTTGAGATATTGTATGATTTTTATTATTATCTAATGTATACTTGTCACAGTATGGCATTTTTGTTATCATACATTTTTGTAATATCTAATATCTCTTATCCTATCTCATCTTATATGATATTTATAGCTAGACTGATCTGTTTATTAATTTTCTTTTTAAATAATACTCGGGTCAAACCGAGGTGTTACACGTGCTTCCACTTGACTTCTTAGCTGGGGCTAGCTTTTGACTTTTGGCTAACAACTTTATCTTAGTAGTTTTTTCTTTTATACATCCAAGATAGAGACTCCTTGATGTGTACTTATTCTTTCGTGATGTTGTGGAACTTATTTGGCAACTACTTTGTTGTACACTTCTATGTGTTATATTCATATATGTTACTCGCACAAAGCAATAACACAATGATCGCTCCTCAAGCCTTATTTTTCATGTTAGTCGACGGCATTACTAGAGTGTACTTGGCTAGTTGAGTATAGCCATGGGGCGTTATGACATGGTATCAGAGCCAAACTTCGAAACAATGTAGAATAATCTAGCAAGGATCATTGTCCTAAGTCTCTCTTAGGACTCGTGCCTCAGGATTTAATTCGAGTCATTGGACCTGTTCTATCATATTTCCTTTTATGATGCCATGTTTTATCAATCAAGTTTGTTTGATATTCATTCTGAGAATAACCTTTTCCTTTTCTTTCTTTCTTTCTTAAAGAAGAGAAATGGTTAGACCAGGCCGTCCCAACGCCTGTCAATCTAGTGCTACTCCTCATGATGGTGTATTCATGTCTGCCCAACAACTTTTAGATCTTGTAAAGAATGCCCAAGCTGTCGGACCCATTCTAGAGCCTACTCATTCTAAATCTGGGTTTGCACGCTTGTGTAGTGATTATGCCAATTTAGGTGGAAGGTTATTTAGGGGTTTCGAAAGCGTTATAGAAATCCTGGCTTGGCTTAGGACATGCGATTGCATCTTTTCTTGCGTGAATCTTGTGGATCTACATCGAGTCCATGTGGCTTTTAGCATGCTCAGGAGAGCGCATTAGATTGGTATGAGCTTTTGAATTCAGAAATTATTGAAGCGTATCTTACTTGGGAGCAATTCCGAGAAAGGTTCGAGTTGAAGTTTGTGTCGGAAGCTGAAAAATAAATTTAGCTCGACGCTTTATCAACCTTTTTCAAGATGTGGCGGATTAGTTGCATCTTTTGAATCCCTCCATAAATATGGGGTCGCGTATATTAATACCCCATTGAAGAAAAATTAATGGTTTGTCTATGGGTTGAATAAGAACCTCAGAAAGCCTTTACTTCTAAAACTAAAATAAGAATATATGTAACAGTAGTCCTCTTTACTTCTGAAAGAAAGAAAAAAAAATCTCATTTGTGGTTAATTTATGGGAAATTGTAACAGTAGTCCTTTTTAAGGGTAGCTCTAATAAATTAGGAATATGAAAATAAGCATTCTAGTTTAGAAATTAGTATACATATAATTACGCTTGACGACTAGCAATAAGAATATATGTAGCATAAATTATGGCTATATGCGTATTAATTAGTGATTAATGAATTAGGATTTATGGACATAAATTACGATTTTAACGGGCAATAAATTTGTAATTAATAAAAGGAAAAGGAAATTAAATGGAGACTGATTAAGGAAACTTGATATGGCATTGGAAGAAAGAAATTTGAGTAAGATTTTGGAAACCCGAAGAAGGTTAAAGTGATTAAAGAGGATTAATTGAGAATGGTCCAATTTCAACTGCTATGGAAATATTAATTAAAGCAATGATGGACAAAATTTACTAGAAACTAAAAAGGAAAATTGAGCACAATGAGTAATACCGGGATGACATATTAAGAAATACCCATCTTAATTTAGTAGGGAATGTTATGAACTCAATATCATTTGTACCACTTGATAATAAATGGTAGTTTCCAACAAAAATTTCTTTTATAGTTCTTGGGTTGTAGTTACTAGTCGTCTCCCTTAGTTATTGTAAAAGTGTATGATGTGGTATAAGATATCTCCTTGTTTTATTATTGTGTTGATTTTATGAATGGGATTTAAGCCACCTAATAAATATATATGTTGAGAAGCAAAGTAAATAAGGAAATTTTATGGAGGCACTTAACTAGCGATAAACCATAGGTAAGATTGGAAGTTAATGACGAAATTAGGTTACCAACCTAAAATTAATATATATATATATATATATATATATATATATATATATATATATATATATATATTTCAATCATAAAACATTAGAAGTTTGGGAAAAACAAAACTTAGTTCATAGAATAACATAATTCATGAAAAATATAAAACGCATTGGAATGTGAAGAGAATTTTCTATTGAAAAAGGACGAAGAAGGTGGCAGAATTTTCCGTTAGGAGAAATAAAACCGCATGGCCTCTAACAAACTTCATGGGGTTGCGGTTGGTATTATTGGTAATAGGGGCCCTAAGTTTACCAGTAAATTTTGGATGAGTTTACTGGTAGCTTTAGGAACTTCATTAAAGTTGAGCATTGTTTACTAACTGAAGACGGACAAACAAACAGAAGGAATGGATGATAACTTAGAGGATTTGTTGAGAGCTTGCATCTTGTACTTTGGAGGACATTAAGAGCAGCACTTGCCCTTAGTAGAAATCGTATATAATAGTAGTCAACAATAGATGACTGGTATGGCATCTTTGAAGCACTTTTTGCATGGCCATACAAATTGCCAAATTGTGGGTGGGAAACCATCAACATATTCTACTTGGACAAGATTTGAATTGTGAAACTTTTGAACGTCAGAGTTGATTAAGTAGCATGTGAAAGCCGTCAGATATGGATAGTTAGAATAGTTGGTACCAACATCTATTGGACCTTTCCCAATATTGAAGGAATATAAGAAAACTTATAAGTTGTCTAGAGTACATGAAGTTTTTACATTTCGCATTTGAAGAAATACCTTCATAGCATAGTAATTGTGGTAGAATCTAATTAATTGACGGATTTTGAGATGGAGTCAATAGCGTCCTATGCCACTGCATGCATTGTGGAGCATGAAACTAGAAAGCTATGCAATAAAGAAATTAGATTGGTCCGAGTAAAATGGGGAAAAATCCAGTAAAAGGCATGAGGACTTCTTGTCCTAAGCCTTTCTACGATAAATTTTCTATTTAAATAAGGATTTTGTTGTATCTGGTTGCTAGATTGGATGATAGGAGATGGTTGCTACACTTTCCACTTATTTAGAAATTTTATGCATGTTTTAGGCATTTGCATACATACTTGCATGACACGATTACACAGTCACGCTAGGATTGAGCTCATTATTAGTATGTCTACACTACATAATCACATTGCATTTTGGTTGAGTAGATTGTTGTGTAGATAAATTGGTTGTCTAATATGGATGTTATTGCACGTTATGTTGTTTGTCCCTTAAAAGATTTCGGGAGGAAATCCTTTTTAAGGTGGGAGAATGTAACATCCCATAAAATCAACCCTAATTAAATAAGTAAATTAAAAGAAATCTAATTAAATAGGGTAGGGATAAATATGCAAATTTTATAAATTTTGAATATGACCATAAAATTTATTCGATTTCATTCGTAGTGAAATTATGATCTGTTTCCATGTATAATATGCTAAAAATGAAGCTTAAACGAAGAAGGTATGAGCGTTTGTAGTTTTTTGATTTAAACTAGTTTATTTCGAATTCAAATTGAAATGAGTAATTAAATTTAAAAAAATTCAAAAATTAATTGTGATTAGACATGGGGGTTAAGTAATAGTTAAAGTAAATAATTAACATTGAAAATTAATTAAGGAATAAACTAATATGCAACGGAAACAATCAAAACGCTCCCAAAATAATGGAGTGGTCGACAATCTATGGGGGGCGGTCGTCCGTTACGTATGGTGGCAGCTAGGGTTTTTCGATGGTTATATGCACAAGATCTATCTATTTTCAATCTATTTCATGCAATGGTTCTGGTATGTACCCTCTCCACTTTCATTCACAAATATTATGGGAACATCAGCGAAACTCTATCAGTTCATCTCTTCTTAGATTCAGAAAACACCATTAGGGTTTTAGGTCAGAAATCCTAATCTATCTTTGTTGGTTATTTAATTTCTAAATCTCTTCTCCTCCATCCTTTTTGAATCTTACATACACACATATGTATACGTATATAAATCCCTTATTTTATATATAAACAAGAAGAGATCTGAAGGAGATTATAATAGGCATTACAAATCCAAAGGGAAGCTAAGCTAAGGACCAACTATGAGTGGAAATCTTAGTTTTTCTATTTTAGTAGTTGATAGTATATTGGATTTCATATATGCCTTGGGGAATTTTGGATTACGAAACCATCATATTAAAAATCCCCAAAATTCCCCAAAAGCGAAATGTCAATTCTTAGAATTGGAATCTTAATTGTTTTGTGTTAAAATAATGGAGTTTTCTTTTTGATTTTAGCTTTTCTACCTTCTATTCCACTTCTTATTACTTTCCTCTGGATCTGATTAAGGGTTTTAACTGAGAAATGGTGCGTAAAAAAAATCTTTATTCCTAGTTTACACAGTCTATTTCTATAAAATTTAACAGAACTTTCAGCGTCTAAATTCGTATAGAAAAGTTGAATAGAGCATAGAATTAGTTAAATTATAAATTACCATTTTTTTATTCCTTTGTTTTAATATAAGGTAAGTTGGATTTAGATTCTATATACAAGTCTATTTATTGCAATTTTGTATATGAGTACTGAACCTTGTTATGAATATTAGAATCCTTTATTATGGATATCAAAATTTGGACATTATTGGTAAAATGGAGAAAAAAGAAAGATTTGTATTATTATAGTTAAAAGGGAATGACATTTAACATTGGTTAGGGAGCAATCTCAGCACACATAGAATATATAGTGCGTATTTATTTATAAATTAATTAGCATAATAAATGTATAATCATAATGTATAATTGCATAGTTAATTAGGTAATAATTGTTATTAAATCCCTCTTAGGAAAGTAGTTATTATTTTAAGGCGAATAAGGAAGACTCCTTATAAGGCCTTAATTATGGTATGGTGAGATGAGTATTATATATAGAGAGTATTTAAATTATGGCCAAGTCATAAGGATGCAAGGTCAGTCAAAAGGTACACAGAAGTCTACTCAACTAATCTGGCTACCAGCAGTGTGACAATGGGGCTGATGTGAGACATCTCCTATCGTAAGTATGTATAATGACGCGAGGTTAGTTCAAAATTCTATAGGGTAGATCTGTCAAAGTAACCTTGCTACCATTTCCTACGAATAGCCAGACTAATGTAAGACATCATTATGAGTGTGGGTCATAATATGACGGACCTGCTTCGAGGTCTTGTGGTATTAAGCAGTTGTTTGGGACCCGCCTCTTTTCCTCAAATGAAGTAGCAAATGGCCAAGGGGTTAGTCATTAGGCACTATATGTGGCATCTCGATAGGTGTTCCCTTTAGAATAAGGTATTAAATGACCGATTGAGGGTCAGCCTTTCCATAAAGAAGTATTAAATGGCTTAAGAGATTTTATGCGAAGTCTGGTGGACAATCACTATTGAGGAGTCCTGTAACGACCCACTATTTGAGACCATTCAAATCGACAATAAAGCCACACATGTCTGACTTGAATATTTCAAAACAATAGATTGTAATATAATTTGGAGCAAATAACTCGCAGCAGAAATACAAATAACTGTGACGACCCGACTTCCTATACCCAGGAAGACGTGTCATCAATAAGAAAGAAAGGCGTAGAAATAGAAAAGAAAAGAAAGAGAAACAACATCAGAATCTCACAGCGGAATGGAATAAAATATAATATATCAACATAACTATTACATAGTTATATACATCAGAGTTATACAATTTCATACAACATGAATATCATATACATATCTGACAGAACATACAACACAAATATCATGAACTAACTAACACAGCGGAACTATACAGCTAGCTACATACATCTGGTCTCCTGCTCCAACTCCTCCAGAATTCGTCAAAGCTAACCTGAATCCCTTGGCTACCCGTAAAAATTTGGGTACCCGAGAGTTTATGAAAAACAAAATACAAACTCCGGGTCAGACATGGGTCTGGTATGAGTAAACGGTTAAAGTTGTTTAACTTTGAAAACATTTAAATTAAAAGTATAACGTAAGACTCCCCACAAATAAATACGGGTAAGTTTTTAACTTACGCTAACCAAAACATTTTATAGGAAATCCAATGATATTATAATAGTGTCTAGGGTTTTCAAGTAAAATACAGAAATAGCTGAAATGCTTACATCTCACATTTCAACATAGTTGGGCACAATCAAAACGTACGGCGCTTATTGGAAATAGGATCCCATACAATGGCAGGGCTACTGGGGTACCGCCCGTCACAGTACGTGGTCTAGATCAAAGTACCGAGGAGCCACCCTAATTCCCCTGCAACACAAGGCCGGAACCATTCCTTACTGAACAGTCTCGAACAAGATAACCCCGCAGTTGGTTGCAGACCAACCGCCCACACAGCCGAATAAAAGGGACATCTAGACAAGGGTATACCTCGTCCTGCTTGGGCATGACCCACCTAACCTTGCTGCACATCCCCTGTTTTAGCCATTCCTGGTTGATGAGGCTTGAGGCTGCGTTTAACTTTATAGAACATATCACTTAGAATGCTCATCATCCGCATGACGATGTGGTGAAAGCATTCAATCCATACAAGTTCGTTCCGGGTTCGAACGAAACCGAAGGCATTATCTCGTTACACTCGTTTTGGAATCACCCTCAGAGTTAACGACGATAACCCTTGCATTCTGAAAGCACCATCTCGATCTTCACTTGAGATTACACGACCTAACGTTTAATTTGGATCGATGTGGTTTTCGGAATATCAATTGATATCCGATCCCGGTCTCATCGAAATCCAAACGCCATTTTAAAGTCCAAGTTGTCTAATTAACTTAACAATTTAAATTTAACAATTGAATTCATATAGCAATTAAATACAGATAAATAACGTCAGATAACATATAGCACAGATAATCATATACAATTATCACAGATATCTCACAGAACATCACAGGAAATAATAAACATCAGTTCAATCAAATAGAACCATCGATTCATATCAACAAGTTTGATTTGTTTAAGCTCAATTGCATATTTAAGAGTGAATTATATTTCATTCTTGCTTAATTAATTATTAATTAATTAACTTATTTCAATTCATTAATTACTTATTAATTATTCACTTGATTATTAATCAACAACCTTAATTTTTGATTATAAAACTCAGTTACACAATTAATTATTACTAATTGTTTAATTAATCGTTAATTATTAATCACTTAATCGTTTAATCCTTCACTAACTATGATTTGTTAAATTATTAACTATCAATGATTAATTAAATTCTTAATTACAAATAAGAGTACTAAAATCTTTAATTACAAATTTTGATTATACTTTGATTATTTATTTAATAGCCATTATAAAATGTATTACATACATAATTAACTTTGATTTTAAATAACTAACTCATTCTTGTTTTCTATAAATCTTTTTAAGTGCTGCTTGGCTTATACTGTTTGTAAACATTACTAATCTGATTAATATTAATTTATAAAACTTAAACTTAAATAACAGTTAACATACTAGCAAAATTCCTGGCATGGAAAAACCCGAAGCATACACCGTGCTCAACTCGTGTTGTACTCGAGTCAAACCAGTCATCTCTCGCGTCAAACTCCCACTCTCCCTTTCTTCTCCCCTGTTCTCCCCAGTTTCTATCTTCTTCTTTTTTTTTATAAAAGCTTTAAGTTTAAACTGTTACAACGAATAAACTCACACGCGTGCGTTCAAAGCACGACACAGAAACAACTCGAAGCCATGAACAAACAGACTCGGGTTTTCCACGAGTCAATCCAAACACGATCGTCTCCGCCGCCGTGCACGTGCACGGCGGTCCACCGCCTCGCCACCACCACGTGTCATCGCCTACAAGTCACAATCCACTCCCTCACTTGATATCCAAACCAAGATTGACTCCAAAATCATGAACTCAAAATTCGACTGCAAAGTCGAACTGTACCTAAACCCAAATCAGGAAATCGCCACGCGCTAGCGATCACGACCACCAGAGACGCTTCAACTTCGACCGTAGCTTGCCGACACCACCTCCTAGCTTCCTCCAAAGCCTCACATCACTCGGCTAAGCAACAATGACATACTCTATGAATGACCAGAGAATAAAAACACCGGCCCTTAAACCCTACTTTCCATCAATTCTCAACAATCTTGCATTGATAAATTTTTTTAGCATTTTTCTAGTAATCTATACTCTATACACAAGCTTCAAACCAAATTTCATCATTCATCATTGAGTGAATCTCCTGAAATTCATAAAAAAACCTACTACAGTTCATTCATGAACTGCTCTGTAAATAAGTAGCCAAATTTTTTGATTATTGTCTTAAAATTCATACTACTATATGTTCAATCCATATGTAAACTCGAATTTTCAATTTAAGTTATTTGAATTTGTACTATGATTATACTTTATACTGTAAATTCAACTTACAGTATTCATGCTACTATTAAAAACAGGTTTCTAAAGTTTACAAACAATACAGAACATTGTTATATCACATCATAATCCAGTTCATAAGTAGATTACTCAAATTATATTTCAAAAAAAAAATTGGTTTACTCACCAAGAATTGCTGTTGAACCGAGGATGATACAGGAAATCTGTAACTTGAAATTGAATAGGCTTGATAAATTTGCAGTTTTGAAATTCCAGTAACCTAATTTCTTCTGACTTTTGTTTAGTTATAATATTTTTTCTTTCTTTAGCCGTTCTTCAGATTTGAGAAGTTTGTTTATATTTTTTTTTTTTCCAGACTCTCTGCCTTTGCAGTTACAAAATGAATTAATAAGAAGTTATATGCATATATTTGTAACAGTGAACACTACTGTCTTCTTACACAAGCTTAGGCTTAATAAAATATCTTGTTTATTTTATTTGTACTAAAGCTTAAGGTTTTTCAACCATTTCGGCTGAAAGATAGTATTTTCAGATATCAAGTGTGCTAATTAATATATATATGTCTTTACTTATGTTTACACAATCAATGTTTACTGACACATATTTGTATACAGATTTTTACAGGCTTAAGTTTTTGTACTAAATGTATTCATTTATTCTAACACCCTATTAATGCTTTCCTGACACAACATTTATACAAAAAATATCTGCAGTGTATTTATATTAAGGTGTATTCATAAAGATGCTTCATATAGATTTACACCATTAATGCTATGCTGACACACTTGTTTATTTTGCAAAGATACATGCAGGTTTGATCTGAACATTCTTATGTTAACATATAATAATATTGCTTGTAGATTTTGTTTTATTATTTATGCTAGCATATTACTAATGTTTGCAGCTCTCCAATTTTCTTCATCGTTGATGTTTACATTTCTATTGTAGTTGTACTTATATTTATAATCCTACTGTTATGTTATATTTATGTAAGATACAAAGAAACTTATGTTTAAAACCATATTTATAAGTATTCATATTTATATAAAGACTCATGTTAAATATTTATAAGTTTATTTTATTTTAGTTATAAAAGTTATTGTGTAGAAACAGTACTTAAATCTTATTTTTATTTAAAAATTAACTTTTTCCCAAAATTGAATTTGTAATATATTTGCACCTATGTATTTTATATTTATATTTAATATGAATACAATTGTATTATTGTACTTATTTTATTATCTACATTCTTATATCTGATATTAAATGCCATTCATACATAATTTTTAATTTAATTAAATAAAACAGATTTTACTTTTGAATATTGTTAAAGAGTCTAGTTATATTTTGAAATTATAAAGTCTTTTATAATCCATATACAACTAATAATATCCAACAGCTTATCTATTTATAAATAAAAATATTATATTTATTTAAATTTGATCAAAAACTTATGATAATAATGGGGTCAAAATTCCGGGATGTCACATTCCTTCCCCCTTAAAAGAATTTCGTCCCCAAAATTTAAACAACAGTTAATTTCAAAAAAACTTAATATTATCAATCCAAACGTACATATCAATCATACAAAACAAACAATCAAACAGTCAATTCTAACAACATTACTAATTATCCGGACATAAATTTGGATAAGCTTTTCTAAAACTATCTAGAGTTTCCCAGGTACAATCTCTAGGATCCTCACTCCATTGCACCTTGACGAGTTTCACCACTTTGTTCCTGAGCTGCTTCTCGTCTTGATCTACAATCTGAACAGGATCTCTAACCACAGTCAGGTAGGGTTCAACTTCTAAATCCTCCTGAACAACTGGTTCTATCACTAATGATGGGTCATGAATATATTTCCTTAAATGAGACACATGAAATACATAGTGAATCCCAGACATCCGTTCTGGTAATTCAATCCTGTAGGCTACAGTTCCAATTCTTTCTAGCACTTGAAATGGACCAATATATCTCGGAGCAAGTTTTCCCGTCTTTCCGAATCTTATAGCACCTTTGATTGGGGAAACTTTGATAAAAACTAAATCTCCGATCTCAAATTCCAAGGGTCTTCGTCTCTTATCTGCATATTTCTTCTGACGATCTTGAGCAGCTTTCATCCTTTTCTTGATAAGCTCAACCTTCGCAGAAGCTTCGCGAATAAGATCGGGTCCAAGTACAAGTCGATCATTCGATTCAATCCAACAAGATGGGGATCTACACGGTCTTCCGTACAGAGCTTCATAAGGAGCCATCTTAATACTCACTTGATAACTGTTATTATAGGAAAATTCCACTACATGAAGATGGTCTTAACATGATCCACCAAAATCCAATACACAAGCTCGCAGCATATCTTCCAGAATACGATTAAATCTCTCCGTTTGACCGTCTGTCTGAGGATGATAGGCTGTACTTAATCTCAGACTTGTTCCCATTGCTGATTGTAGAGCTTCCCAGAATTTACTAGTAAAATTAGGATCTCGGTCACTCACTATACTAACAGGAACACCATGTAATCTAACTATCTCTTTCAAGAAAATTTCTGCCAAAGAAACTGCGGTATGAGTTGCTTTAACAGGAATAAAATGGGCACTCTTCGTTAAACGATCCACAATAACCCATATTCCTTCATTTCCTTTTCTGGTTCTAGGCAAACCATCAATGAAGTCCATCGAGATCATCTCCCACTTCCAATCTGGAATTTCCAAAGATTGCAATAGTCCTGCAGACTTTTGTTGATCTCCCTTCACTTGCTGGCAAATTGCACAACTATTTACAAAAGCAGCTACATCCTTCTTCATATTCGGCCACCAGAAAACTCTCCTCATATCTTTATACATCTTCGAAATTCTCGGGTGAATATTCAATCTAGAACGGTGACACTCAGCTAAAACTTCTTATCTCAGTCCACCAATATTAAGCACACACAAGCGACCATTAATCCTTAAAATTCCGTGATCGTCTATCTTGAAATCTGAATACCGACCGTCCTCAGTTTCCAAAATTATCTCCTCAAAAGATTTATCCTCCGTTTGCTTACTAATGATCTTTTCTTGGAGCGATGGAACGACTTCCAAAAGAGATAAAACATCATTTCTACTAAGAGCATCGGCCACGACATTCGCTTTCCCCGGCGTATACAAAATATCCATATCATAAGATGCCAAAAATTCGACCCATCTCTGCTGTCTCAAATTAAGATCTTTTTGAGAGAAAATATATTTCAACGGTTTGTGATCCGTGAATAACTCAAACTTTTCTCCCAAAAGATAATGTCTCTATAGCTTCAAAGCAAAAACGATAGCTAACAGTTCTAGATCATGCGTAGCATAGTTCTTCTCATGTGACTTCAATTGTCGACTAGCATACGCAATAACTCTGCCGTTCTGCATCAGAACTGCACCCAATCCAACCAAACATGCATCCGTATATACTTCAAATTTGCTCTTCCCATCCGGAATAGCAAGTACTGGTGCACTAGTCAGCCTTGTCTTCAATTCCTTGAAAGCTTCTTCACACTGAGATGTCCACTTGAATTTAGTTCCTTTCCTTGTTAGCTTGGTCAGATGCGAAGAAATTTTGGAATAATCCTTAATGAATTTTCTGTCGTAACTAGCCAAACCCAGAAAACTGCGAACTTCTGTCGGTGTCTCCGGCTGTTTCCATTGTAAAATAGTTTCAATTTTCGCTGGGTCTACAGAAATGCCTTCACCAAAAACAATGTGCCCTAAAAATTTAACTTCTGATTTCCAAAAATGACACTTCGAAAACTTCGCCTTCAACACATGCTTCCTCAGAGTCTCCAATACAATCCTCAAATGATGTCTGTGCTCCTCTTCCAATTTGGAATAGACTAAGATATCATCAATGAATACTAGCACAAACTTATTCAACACATCCCTAAAAACTCGATTCATGAGGTCAACAAAATAGGCTGGTGCGTTGGTTAATCCGAACGGCATAACCAACCACTCATAAAAACAATTCGGTCCCCTAAATGCTGTCAAGGGAATACTATCTTCAGCTACTCTCAATTGATGGAAACCTGAAGCTAGATCTAGTTGAGAAAAGATAGAAGCTCCATGCAACTGGTCAAAAAGATCATCGATGCGAGGAAAAGGATACTTATTTCGAATGGTCACTTTGTTCAATTCTCTATAATCAACACAGAATCTTAGCGAACCATCCGATTTGGTGACAAACACCGCAGCAGAGCCCCAACAAGAAAAACTAGGTCTAATCAAACCCTTCTCCAAAAGATCTTGCGTCTGCTTAACCAACTCTTCTCTCTCTCGAGGAGGCATTCTCCTACTGGGTTGAATCACCGGTACAGCACCTGGAATCAAATCAATACGAAACTCAATCTCTCGATGTGGCGGAAGACACTTAACTTCTTCAAAAACATCAGGAAAATCTTGAACCACATCGATTTCCTCAACTTTCTCTTGAGAAGTCTCAACTCCTTGCAAAAGACTACTCAAGTGAAATCCAGAACTATCACACGACACTTTGGCAATCCTACCCAAATCAGTCTCTAATGAAACTATCCTCTCATCACAATTCAGGACTGCTTTATACTTATCGAGCCAATCCATACCCAAAATAAGATCAAATCCTTTAAAATCTAACACATACGGGTCACAAGAGAAACTGTGGGACAAATAAGAAAGCTTCAAGTCCTTACAGAGCGTATCCAATGTTGTTGCTCCACCAATAGGATTAGATACAATAACGGGACGATCCACGGTACTAGGGTTAAGAGAAAACTTTTCTAGTGATTCTGAAGATATGAAACTCAAAGATGCACCCGAATCAAATAAAACTTTAATATACTTGCCATTTAGGAGTAAGGTACCTTCCAAAACTCCTTTATCTTGTGATGAAGAAGATGAACCAGCTTCCAAAGCAAAAACTTTATCCTGAAGTGTCCTCTGCAAAAGTGGACAATTCTTAATCATATGACCGGGCTGACGACAATTAAAACACAACGATCTCTGGACTACTGCTAATTCTGGACTACTTTGACATTTCTGCTGCTGAGATCCTCCTTGAGAACACTGATCCGCCAAATGTCCAATTTGCTGACAGTTATAACACTTACGGGGTCCGTTATTGTTTCTACCCGATTTCTTTCCTTTAACTTGCCTTTTCCAAAGTGGGTTGAACTTTCTTTTATTTGGGTTAACGGAACTCCCTCTTGAAACTGCTTCTGTTGCCTCCAATTTCTTGCTCATCAAATCTTCATACCTCAACGCCATATCAACTAAATCAACAAATGATCCTTTCAAGAGCACCGTCATTTTACTCTGGAATTCGGACCTCAATCCTTGCACAAACTTTTCATTCTTCTTGAGAGGAGTATCAATGAGTCATGATCCATAACACGAAAGTTCGTTGAATCTGGTCTCATACTCAGAAATGGTCATGCTTTCCTGCTTCAAATTCAGAAAATCCTGGTACAATTGAGTTTTCCTTGCCGTCGGCATAAACTTCTCCTCAAATAACTCCTTAAATCTTTCCCATGAAATATCTTCTTCAGGAACATTTTCAATTGTTGCATCCCACCATGATGCTGCGCTTCCCTGCAATTGCCACGATGCCATATCCCTCTTCTGATCATCCGCCAATCTCATCCTCTTTAAAATACGCTCTCAAGAACGTAACCAGGCTTGAACTTCAATTATCGATTCTGAACCTTTAAATGATTTGCCTCCAAGATCGATAAAATCTTTATATAAGGCTGCAAAACTAACTTGAGACAGTACTAGATTAACAGCCTCTCTATCAATTTGACTTCGAACATCATCAGTTGAAGTACTGGCCCCAACTCTGCCTCTCCTTCCAGAACTCATGTTGGCCTCCTGAACAGGTAACCAACAAATTTAGATAGGTATATACATATATATATATATATGAAAAATAAAAATACGCACTCTCAAGATAAATATTACTCTAGAGCATAGGTACTCGCTCAACCTATCGCTCTGATACCACCTGTGACGACCCGACTTCCTATACCCAGGAAGACGTGTCATCAATAAGAAAGAAAGGGGTAGAAATAGAAAAGAAAAGAAAAGAAAGAAAAACAACATCAGAATCTCACAGCGGAATGGAATAAAATATAATATATCAACATAACTATTACATAGTTATATACATCAGAGTTATACAATTTCATACAACATGAATATCATATACATATCTGACAGAACATACAACACAAATATCATGAACTAACTAACACAGCGGAACTATATAGCTAGCTATATACGTCTGGTCTCCTGCTCCAACTCCTCCAGAATTCGTCAAAGCGAACCTGAATCCCTTGGCTACCCGTAAAAATTTGGGTACCCGAGAGTTTATGAAAAACAAAATACAAACTCCGGGTCAGACATGGGTCTAGTATGAGTAAACGGTTAAAGTTGTTTAACTTTGAAAACATTTAAAATAAAAGTATCACGTAAGACTCCCCACAAATAAATACGGGTAAGTTTTTACCTTACGCTAACCAAAACATTTTATAGGAAATCCAGTGATATTATAATAGTGTCTAGGGTTTTCAAGTAAAATACAGAAATAGCTAAAATGCTTACATCTCACATTTCAACATAGTTGGGCACAATCAAAACGTACGGCGCTTATTGGAAATAGGATCCCATACAATGGCAGGGCTACTGGGGTACCGCCCGTCACAGTACGTGGTCTAGATCACAGTACCGAGGAGCCACCCTAACTCCCCTGCAACACAAGGCCGGAACCATTCCTTACTGAACAGTCCCGAACAAGATAACCCCGCAGTTGGCTGCAGACCAACCGCCCACATAGCCGAATAAAAGGGACATCTAAACAGGGGTATACCTCGTCCTGCTTGGGCATGACCCACCTAACCTTGCTGCACATCCCCTGTTTTAGCCATTCCCGGTTGATGAGGCTTGAGGCTGCGTTTACCTTTATAGAACATATCACTTAGAATGCTCATCGTCCGCCTGACGATGTGCTGAAAGCATTCAATCCATACAAGTTCGTTCCGGGTTCGAACGAAACCGAAGGCATTATCTCGTTACACTCGTTTTGGAATCACCCTCAAAGTTAACGATGATAACCCTTGCATTCTGAAAACACCATCTCGATCTTCACTTGAGATTATACGACCTAACGTTTAATTTGGATCGATGTGGTTTTCGGAATATCAATTGATATCTGATCCCGGTCTCACCGAAATCCAAACGCCATTTTAAAGTCCAAGTTGTCTAACAAACTTAACAATTTAAATTTAACAATTGAATTCATACAGCAATTAAATACAGATAAATAACATCAGATAACATATAGCACAGATAATCATATACAATTATCACAGATATCTCACAGAACATCACAGGAAATAATAAACATCAGTTCAATCAAATAGAACCATCGATTCATATCAACAAGTTTGATTTGTTTAAGCTCAATTGCATATTTAAGAGTGAATTATATTTTATTCTTGCTTAATTAATTATTAATTAATTAACTTATTTCAATTCATTAATTACTTATTAATTATTCACTTGATTATTAATCAATAACCTTAATTTTTGATTATAAAACTCAGTTACACGATTAATTATTACTAATTGTTTAATTAATCGTTAATTATTAATCACTTAATCGTTTAATCCTTCACTAACTATGATTTGTTAAATTATTAACTATCAATGATTAATTAAATTCTTAATTACAAATAAGAGTACTAAAATCTTTAATTACAAATTTTGATTATACTTTGATTATTTATTTAATAGCCATTATAAAATGTATTACATACATAATTAACTTTGATTTTAAATAACTAACTCATTCTTGTTTTCTATAAATCTTTTTAAGTGCTGCTTGGCTTATACTGTTTGTAAACATTACTAATCTGATTAATACTAATTTTTAAAACTTAAACTTAAATAACAATTAACATACTAGCAAAATTCCTGGCATGGAAAAACCCGAAGCATACACCATGCTCAACTCGTGTTGTACTCGAGTCAAACTAGTTATCTCTCGCGTCAAACTCCCACTCTCCCTTTCTTCTCCCCTGTTCTCCCCAGTTTCTATCTTCTTCTCCTTTTTTTATAAAAGCTTTAAGTTTGAACTGTTACAATGAATAAACTCACACGCGCGCGTTCAAAGCACGACACAGAAACAACTCGAAGCCATGAACAAACAGACTCGGGTTTTCCACGAGTCAATCCAAACACGATCGTCTCCGCTGCCGTGCACGTGCACGGCGGTCCACCACCTCGCCACCGCCACACGTCATCGCCTACAAGTCACAATCCACTCCCTCACTTGATATCCAAACCCAGATCGACTCCAAAATCACGAACTCAAAATTCGACTGCAAAGTCGAACTGTACCCAAACCCAAATCAGGAAATCGCCACGCGCTAGCGATCACGACCACCAGAGACGCTTCAACTTCGACCGTAGCTTGCCGACACCACCTCCTAGCTTCCTCCAAAGCCTCACATCACTCGGCTAAGCAACGATGACATACTCTATGAATGACCAGAGAATAAAAACACCGGCCCTTAAACCCTACTTTCCATCAATTCTCAAAAATCTTGCATTGATAAATTTTTTTAGCATTTTTCTAGTAATCTATACTCTATACACAAGCTTCAAACCAAATTTCATCATTCATCATTGAGTGAATCTCCTGAAATTCGTAAAAAAACCTTCTACAGTTCATTCATGAACTGCTCTGTAAATAAGTAGCCAAAATTTTTGATTATTGTCTTAAAATTCATATTACTGTATGTTCAATCCATATGTAAACTCGAATTTTCAATTTAAGTTATTTGAATTTGTACTATGATTATACTTTATACTGTAAATTCAACTTACAGTATTCATGCTACTATTAAAAACAGGTTTCTAAAGTTTACAAACAATACAGAACATTGTTATATCACATCATAATCCAGTTCATAAGTAGATTACTCAAATTATATTTCAAAAAAAAAATTTGTTTTACTCACCAAGAATTTCTGTTGAACCGAGGATGATACAGGAAATCTGTAACTTGAAATTGAATAGGCTTGATAAATTTGCAGTTTTGAAATTCCAACAACCTAATTGCTTCTGACTTTTGTTTAGTTATAATATTTTTTCTTTCTTTAGCTGTTCTTCGGATTTGAGAAGTTTGTTTATATATTTTTTTTTTCCAGACTCTCTGCCTTTGCAGTTACAAAATGAATTAATAAGAAGCTATATACATATATTTATAACAGTGAACACTACTGTCTTCTTACACAAGCTTAGGCTTAATAAAATATCTTGTTTATTTTATTTGTACTAAAGCTTAAGATTTTTCAACCATTTCGGCTGAGAGATAGTATTTTCAGATATCAAGTGTGCTAATTAATATATATGTCTTTACTTATGTTTACACAATCAATGTTTACTGACACATATTTGTATACAGATTTTTACAGGCTTAAGTTTTTGTACTAAATGTATTCATTTATTCTAACACCCTATTAATGCTTTCCTGACACAACATTTATACAAAAAATATCTGCAGTGTATTTATATTAAGGTGTATTCATAAAGATGCTTCATATAGATTTACACCATTAATGCTATGCTGACACACTTGTTTATTTTGCAAAGATACATGTAGGTTTGATCTGAACATTCTTATGTTAACATATAATAATATTGCTTGTAGATTTTGTTTTATTATTTATGCTAGCATATTACTAATGTTTGCAGCTCTCCAATTTTCTTCATTGTTGATGTTTACATTTCTATTGTAGTTGTACTTATATTTATAATCCTACTGTTATGTTATATTTATGTAAGATACAAAGAAACTTATGTTTAAAACCATATTTATAAGTATTCATATTTATATAAAGACTCATGTTAAATATTTATAAGTTTATTTTATTTTAGTTATAAAAGTTATTGTGTAGAAACAGTACTTAAATCTTATTTTTATTTAAAAATTAACTTTTTCCCAAAATTGAATTTGTAATATATTTGCACCTATGTATTTTATATTTATATTTAATATGAATACAATTGCATTATTGTACTTATTTTATTATCTACATTCTTATATCTGATATTAAATGCCATTCATACATAATTTTTAATTTAATTAAATAAAACAGATTTTACTTTTGAATATTGTTAAAGAGTCTAGTTATATTTTGAAATTATAAAGTCTTTTATAATCCATATACAACTAATAATACCCAACAGCTTATCTATTTATAAATAAAAATATTATATTTATTTAAATTTGATCAAAAACTTATGATAATAATGGGGTCAAAATTCCGGGATGTCACAAATAACAATAGTAGTTCATGAAGCTACTACAAATAAAGTCTCAAAACAAGTACAAAATACCATAGTCTGAAAAGTAAATACAACAGAAATCCTAATACATAAATGTTCACTAGTACATAAGCTGAATAGAAAATACTGAATGGAAAAGATAACAACTAGATAGATAGTCTCCAGCAAATCCTAGCTCTAGAAGGTGAAATCCAAAGCTGATACTCAGGCTGACCCGAGCGTAAAGCAAACAAAAAACACTCGAGTCAGGATATACGTACTTATATAATGTAAACCAACTCAAGTGAACTGTAATAAAATGTACAAATAACTTAAAGGATGCTTGGGACCGCCCATCCTTTAAAAATCCATTAAACTATTTACTATGTAGTAATATACGCTATTATAATAATGTCTAAAGTAAAGTATAATATATTTAAAAATAGCATTAAGGCGTTACCCATATCCGCCTTAACACATTTTATAGTGCTAGTAGTCCATATAGTATCGTAGTTCCTCCTGATCGGGAAGCCACCAGAGGATACTCCTTAGGTACGGCACAAAACCAAAATCGTACAGGGAGCGCTAGGGATAGGTGACACGGCACAACAAGGAAATGCCAGGGTAGATATACCAATTACGCTTCCGGGCCGGTGGTAACACGTAGCAGCCACTATCGCCAACCTCGAGCCACACTCCCAAAATCAAAGGTGCGCACCAATCAATCGCAAAGTAATAGAATGGCATACGAAGAAGTGTGTCCAATAAGAGGAGCTACCTCATTAGCCTATAATCGCTCGTGTTTTAGCCACCTTATGACAACTCACGGGAGTCAGGTCCACGTACATACCTCAATACAACGTCGTCACCATCCTACTTCATTCTGGAATCTCCACCGCGTACATGGTTGTTAAAGTGGTTTTCGGTATCGACAGAGAGTATGCCCATATCTGATCCCAGTCTCTTTAACAACCAACCGTTATTATAACCCATGCTTATAAATTTCAAAAAAATGGTTTATATTCCAAATCAAAATAATTCATTTAAACCATTTAAATATGTAGTCGTTATCCTTTCAAATCAAATATTAAATTTCTACAATTGTAGCATTTTCTAAGTTCATTCAATCAATTATAGCAATTTCAAACATTGTATTTTCAGAAATAGCAGCACTTATAAAGTGTTACAATAGATATATTAGTATTTCAAAACAGTTCAATTTCAGAGACTGCAGCACTTTAAAAGTTCTACGGTAAATATATTAGTATTTCAAAAACAGTTCAATTTCAGAAACTGCAGCACTTTAAAAATGTTACTATAGATATATTAGTACGCCAAAAACAATTCAAAATTTTAAAACTGCAGCACTTTAAAAATGCTACTGTAAATATATTAGTATTTCAGTTCAATTTCAGATAATGCAACACTTTAAAAATGCTACTTTAGATATATTAGTATTTCAAAAACAATTCAATTTCAGAAACTACAACACTTTAAAAATGCTACTGTTGATATAGTAATATTTCAGAAATATTGTACACTTTCAGAAATGGTAGCACTTAGGAAATGCTACCTTAAAACCACGGCATTTTGAAAATGATGCCAATACAAAACTACGGTTTATTATAACATTTCATAGATATTATAATTTCAATTTTCACCATTTTTGACTTATAGAACATATCTCACTTTCCAAAAATATTTATTTGGATATCGTTTAACTTATGATTAAATAAAACAAATATTTATAAATATTTATCCAAATTAAACTATAATTCATTTATTAAGTCAAATGTACATTATTTTACTTAACTTTTATCTTGACAAATGACTTAATACTTTATTTAAAATTTCCCATTTCATAGATAAAGTATTCTTTTTACTAAGTTAATCCTAAAATTTTCCATTTTGAAAACTAAATTTCAATTTTCAAGTTAAGTCATATTTAAATTACATTTCTAAACCATTTATTTACTTATACATTTAACTTATAGAAAATCACTATAACATTTATTTAACTCATTTAAATCCACTTTAACTTAATATTTCATATTTAAATTTCAAAAATTTTTAATAATCTTTAGAAAATATTTAAAATTAACCACGGGTCTGTATATAATTTTCTAATCTAGGTCAAGTGATACTGATATATAGCATTTCAATCCGTAATTTAAAAACAAAAATCCGGGTTCTATCATTTCAAACCCGCAATCCTAAGTCGGATAAAATAAAAATCGCTTGAGCCTATCATTTCAACTCATAACGATTTTTCCTTATTCTAATGTCCGCTCGGGTATGTATCATTTCAACTCATAGTGACTCTATTCTACAGGGAACTTGTAGTGTTAGAAATAGTAAATAAAATAAACAGTATAACACAATATAACATATCAGATGATGTAATAGGTTTATAAATAGATTTAACATCATATAATCATATCACAGAAATATATGAACTTATCAACATAGCATGTCAATTACTACATATCTACTTGTCGTCGTTTCACAATTATATAAGTATGAAGGTCGAGAGTGATAAACTCACCTTCTAAAGCTGGAGTTAACAACTCAAAACACATGAATAAACTTCAAAAAGCACGACAAAGCACGACTTATATTTGAGTGGATAAAGAGCCAAGGTTCAAATCTTTCAAACAAATAAAATACAACATACATAAACATAAAATTCAACGCAAGATTTTAAATTAAAACAATGAACAAATATTGGTTTAAATCAACAAATGGGCTCAGCCACTATGCTAATAAGCTCAACCATCACCACACATGGCTCGGCCATAATTGTTTGAGGCATTTAGGCTCGGCTAGGGCCAGGAAGAAGCATGGCTAGGCTATGGAAGGTGACGAGATTGGAAAGTTCAAAGCAATGGGAAGGCAAAAGGACAAAGCAAATGAAAGGTCATGCACACATGGGTTCGGCCCTATGTCTAAAGTGGCTCGGCCATGGTGTGATGGGCTTGGTCAGGTGGTCATAAGGCACGGCTTGGAGGTGGTATGGTCACGGAAAGGAAGAGAGGAGGTGGAGTTTGTGTTGTGGCCAAGGCAAATAAAGGAAAGATGCATATATATATGGGCTCGGCTAGGGTTTGGATCAAGTTTTGGTGATGTTGTTTGGATCTAGGGGTCAAGGCAAGACGTGGCGATGATGGTGAGCAGATGTGGCCGAACATGGTGGTGGTGGAGGAGAGGAAGTGGTCGGCTAGAGCATGTGGTCGAGCTTAGCATGGAAATAAAGAGAAAGGAGAAAGAAAAAGAAAGGAGAAGGAGAGAAGCCTGAAAAATTTCTGTATATTTTTTTCTTCAGGAACGCAAATGAATTTGAGATGGGATGAGAAACTTTTGTACGTGCATTACAAAAAGGAGTAGTGGCTAGGGTTAGAAATGTTAGATTAGGAAAATGAAGAGGCTAAAAAAGGGATAGTCACAAATTAAAGAAAAAGAAACCAAAGTCTCTTGATTTCCAAGCCCAAAATCCAAATAAAAATCAAATAGAAAAGTCCAAACAAAATAGAAAATAGAAATTAAAATATACAATAGAGATGAAGTAGAAAAATAGAATGGAAAATAAACAGAAAAATGTTGAGAAATAATCACGTGTAAAACGCTGAAATTGATCAAATTTAAAAGGTATAAAACAGAATTTTACAAAACGAAAAGCAGCACGAATATCAGAATCAAGTATAGTTTCAAAGAAAAAGACGAGAATTAAAAAATTAAAATTTAAAATTTTCAATTGAAAGTCAAAGTTTGACCGCGGTTGTCCAAAATATAAAATTTTCAGAAAATATTTATTTTATTATATTTAGAAAAAGAATGATAAACAAAATCCAAAATTACATTGGAAAATTCCAAAATTTCCATTTTAAACAATTTAAAGATCAAAGTTTCAATTAAAAATTGAATAAAAATATTTATCAAAAATTATCGGTTGTTACACACTCCCCCACTCAAAAAATTTCGTCCTCGAAAAGGAACGAGACATGAAAACAAGGAAAGATAAGATAGAAAAAGCAAATAGTACCCGAAATAAACAATTTTGGATTCGAAGAATGCATGCTCTCCTCCGTCTCCCAAGTACAATCCCGATCATCCGTACTCCACTGCACTTTGACCAGGTTGACAGATTTCCTTTTCAGCTGCTTCGTACCTCTTTCGATAATACGAAGTGGCTTCCTCTCGACAGTCAGATTAGGCTCAATATCCAAACTCTCGAGAGCAGAAGGCTGGACAATCAAAGATGGATCATGTAGATATCAGCGAAGATGCGAAACATGGAATACATTATGTACTCCAGAAAACTTCTCAGGCAAATCCAAACGATAAGCTAAAGAACCAATCCTCTCTGAGATATGGGCAGAATCCACAAACCTAGGAGCAAGCTTCCTTTCAGACCAAACCGAATCACATTCCTTAAGGGAGAGACCTTAAGGAAAACCAGATCATCAAAAGAAAACTCCAAACTCCTCCTACGGCGACTAGCATACTTCTTCTGCCTATCCTGAGCAATCCTCATCTTCTACTTAATCTCCTCAACCTTCTCAGAAGCCTCCAAAATTATATCAGGACCAAGAACCAAACGATTACCGAATTCAATCCAGCAAGATGGAGATCTATAAGGTCTTCCGTAAAGAGCAGCAAAGGGAGACATTTCAATAGTAGCCTGAATTCAAAGATGGAATGAGATAGATAAAATACTAAGATAAGATTAAAATAGAAGATGGAAAATATACCTGATAACTGTTGTTATAGATGAATTCAACAAGATGGAGATGATCTTCCCAAGATCCCCTATAATCAAGAACACAAGCACGAAGAAGTCCTCGAGAATCTGATTCACTCTTTCCGTTTGACCGTCGGTCTACGAATGGTAAGCAGTGCTCAATTCAGACGAGTACCCAAAGATTCCTAAAAAGCTTTCCAAAACTGACTGGTGAAGATAGGATCTCGATCATAAACAATGCTGATAGGAACACCATGGAGACGAATAATCTTCCTCATATAGATCTCAGCAAGACTGGAAGCAGAACAGGTAGATTTGATCGGAAAGAAATGAGCTGATTTGGTTAATCTATCCATAGTAACCCAAATACTCTCATTAGCCCTCCGAGTCCTCGGTAAACCATCAATAAAATCCATAGAAATCAGCTCCCATTTCCAGTTGGGAACCTCAAGGGCCTGCAACAAACAAGGGGTCTTCTATTGATCTGCCTTGACTTGCTGGCAAGTCGCACACCTACTAAAAAAGATAGAGATATCTTGCCTCATACCTCTCCAACAATACAGCTTCTTCATGTCATAATACATCTTCATTACACCAGGATGAATAGAAAGTCTAGATTGATGATGTTCCCGAAGTAACTCTTGCCTCAATCCATCAACATTCGGGACACAATCTGATTATTAATCCTCAAAATCCCTCTATAATCGATCTGAGCTCCAGTGCCATCAGGATTACTACTACCAACTCTGCTACGAACACTCTCCTTAATCAATCTGATGATCCTATCCTCATCTTGCTTAGCAATGATGCGATCCAAAAGAGGAGAAGAAGAAACAACAAGCTGACACAACAAAGCCTTCTTCCTACTCAAAGCATCGGCCACAACATTAGACTTCCTAGGAGTATAGCTAATGTCAAGATCATAAGAAGCAAGGAACTCAAGCAATCTAACCTGATGCTGATTCAAATCCTTCTGGGTGAAGATATACTTCAAAGACTGACGATCGGTAAAATGCTCAAACTTAGCACCCAAAAGATGATGCCTCCAAAGCTCAAAGCAAAGGCTACAGCCAAGCAAAGGCTACAGCCAACAATTCCAAATCATGAGCTTCATAATTGGCCTCATGGGTCTTCAACTGGCGACATTCATAAGCAATCACCTTCCCATCTTGTATCAGAACAACTCCTAAACCCTCACGACAAGCATCGGTGCACACCGTTAATCCCTTATTTCCATTCGAAACGGTAAGCGTTGGTGCGGAAGTAAGCTTACGCTTCAACTCATTGAATGCAGCTTCACACATATCACTCCGTATAACTTAGCATTCTTTCGAATTAAAGCGGCGAGAGGTGCAGAAATCCGGCCCAAATTCTCAATGAATCTCCGATAATAACCGGCAAGGCCCAAAAAACTACGAATATCAGTTAGTGTCCTAGGAGTTTCCCAATCCTGTAATAGAATAAGGAGAAATAAGGACCATAGAAAAGATAGAATGATCAAATTAAAGAAAGAGAAGAAAGGAAAGACTTACATTAATCGTAGCAATCATGACTGGATCAACAGGAACTCCATTACTAGAAACAATATGCCCAAGAAATCGGACTTCATCCTTCCAAAAATGGCATTTAGAGAATTTAGCTTTCAACTGATGACTCCAAAGAGTCCTCAGAACAAAGCTCAAATGGGATTTATGCTCTTCCTCGGACTTAGAGAACACAAGAATATCATCAACAAAGACTAGAACAAATTTGTTAAGCATATCACGAAAAACACGATTCATCAAATCAACAAAGAAAGCAAGAGCGTTAGTCAAACCAAAAGGCATAACTAGCCATTCATAAAAACCATTCTCGGTATGGAAAGCAGTCTTGGGAATACTTTCCTCAGCAACTCTGAGCTGGTGAAAACCTGTTGCAAGATCAAGCTGAGAGAAAACAGTAGCTCCATGGAGCTGATCGAACATATCATTGATGTGAGGCATAGGATATCTGTTCCTCATAGTGAGCTTATTCAGCTCCCTATAATCAACACACATCCTCAAAGAACCATTGGACTTAGTGACGAAAACCACTGCTGCTCCCCATTCTGAATGGCTAGGTCTGATCAGTCCCTTGGAGAACAAGTCCTCAATTTGCTTCCTCAACTCAACCTTCTCACGGGGTGCCATTCTTCTAGATAGAAGAACTACAGGTCGATCTTCAGGAATAAGACCAATATGAAAATCAATTTCCCACTTAAGAGGTAAAGAAGTGACTTCACCAAATACATCGGGATATAGTTTGACCATAGGAGTCGAATGAATATCATTAGGAGAAGCATCTAGAGAATAAATAAAGTTGCCAGCAAAATCTTGACGATAATAACACTGAATCACCAAAGAATTACCAAAATCATCAACAAGAGAGACAGTTCCAGTTTTACAAGAGATAATGGCATCATGCCTCTTCAGCCAATCACCTCCAAGCAATAGATCAAAAGCATCAAAATCCAAAACATAGAAATCACCAGAAAACCGATAGCTAGAATGGAAGAGTTTCACATTTCTACAAATCCTACTAAGGTTTGCGGGACCACCAATAGGATTTGAAACACACAAAGGCACAGGAGCCAACTCGGGAGAAAGGATATGCTCAAATTTATTACAAAGATCTACATAGATAAAGCTATGGGAAGCCCCAGTATCAAAGAGAACATGAACAGGAAAATAAAGTAGAGAAAAAGAGCCCTGAAGTGTACCTTGGTTATCACTAGGAGCAGGAGCAGGTGCAGGAGGTGCAGCTGGTGAAGATGCAAAGGTAACAGCAAAAATACCAAAAGACTTGCCCTTCTGTTGAGTAGGGCAGTTGTTCTTGAAATGGCCAGGCTGTAGGCAAATGTGACAGAGATCGCGCCTAGTCAACTATGCTGGAGGAATGGGAGCACCAACTAAAGTAGGACAGCTATTAGCATAGTGTCCCCTCTGATTACATCTGAAGCAAGTAATGGCAGATAGGTCGATAGACTGCCTCTGAGATGAAGAAAATCCCAAACCTGGAGTCTTGTTCTGATTCTTCTTCTAATGGTGAAAATTGGGCTTTCTCTTCTTAGGATTACCATAAAAAGACTGAGATGAAGTGGAATGAGCAACTAGAGGATCCTTAGAAGTAGGATTCTCATATCTAATGGCCATATCCATCAAAGTAATGAAAGGACTATGCACATGGGCGATGAGACGATCATAGCACTCCGGACGGGCACCAGCAATGAACTTCTTATTCTTTTTGAGAGGAGCGTCTATCAGATTAGGACCAAACATAGAAAGTTTATTGAAAGTCCTCTTATATTCAGCAAAAGGCATATCACCCTGTCTCAGAGCCATGAATTCCCGATACAGCTGAGACTTCCCTGCCTCGGGCATCCATTTCACATCAAAAGAATCCCTGAAGCATGATAAAGAAACATTAAACAGATTTCATAAAGAGAAAAACTAAACCAGATTCAAGACAAATAGAAGATGATACCCAAACTGTTCCCAAGAAATGTCAGCCTCAGTAGTGTGAGCTGTGACAGACTCTCATCAATCCAAGGCTACTCCCTTCAACTTCCAAGCTGCCAACTGGCGCTGCTGAGCGTTAGTGATCTCAAGACCGAAATCCATATCCTTCAACTACTGTTGAGCAACTATAATGCTCTCAGATCCAATAAACTTGGTGCCACCAAGTTCAGTGTATTCCTTACAGAGTTTAGTGAACCTAACTGGTGCAGCAGGCTCAGGAGCTGGGGCAACACCACGTCCCTTACCTTTAGAATTCCTATGATTCATCCTGAAAAATGAAGAATCAATTTTAAGATAGAGGTAATTGAGGAACAATGACAAGATTAGATAAGATAAAATCCAACTAGAATTGAATATCCCGAACAAAGAAATTACTAACAAGGTGGATAAGGAAAATAAGGAAGTCGAGAAAAATTTGATTTCAAAACAAGAAAATTTTTTATATCAAAATACTCTTTGAAAACCCTTGAAAATCATTTGAAAATCAATTTATACTTTAAAATACGTTCTCTCACAAAGAAAGGATTCTAAGATTGATTTCACTCATTCTAGTGTATTTTTACCCTATCTCTAATGAGTTTTTGCTCCGTAAGCTAAGGTTTGCCTAAAACCAAAGCTCTGATACCAAATGTGACGACCCACTATTTTGGACCATTCAAATCGATAATAAAACCACACATGTATAACTTGAATAATTCAAAACAATAGATTGTAATATAATTTGGAGCAAATAAAACCAATCATAGAATAATAGACACAGATAAATCAGAATAACTCGTAGCGAAAATTAAAATAACAATAGTAGTTCATGAAGCTACTACAAATACAGTCTCAAAAACAATCTCAAAACAAGTACAAAATACCATAGTCTGAAAAGTAAATACAACAGAAATCCCAATACATAAATGTTCACTGGTACATAAGCTGAATAGGAAATACTGAATGGAAATCGATAACAACTAGATAGATAGTCTCCAACAAACCCTAGCTCCAGAATGTGAAATCCAAAGCTGATACTCAGGCTGACCTGAGCGTAAATAAAAACACTCGAGTCAGGACGTACATACCTATACAATGTAAACCAACTCAAGTGAACTATAATAAAATGTACAAGTGACTTAAAGAATGCTTGGGACCTCCCATCCTTTAAGGATCCGTTAAACTATTTACTATGTAGTAATATAAGCTATTATAATAATTTCTAAAGTAAAGTATAATATATTTAAAAATAGCGTTAAGGAGTTACCCATATCCCCCTTAACACATTTGATAGTGCCAGTAGTCTATACAGTACTGTAGTCCCTCTTGATCGGGAAGCCACTAGAGGATACTCTATAGGTACGACACAAAACCAAAATCGTACGGGGGAACGCTAGGGTAGGTGACACGGCACAACGAAGCAATACCAGGGTAAATATACCAATTACGCTTCCGGGCCAGTGGTAACGCGTAGCAGCCACTTCTGCCCAACTCGAGCCACGTTCCCAAAATTAAAGGTGCGCACCAATCAATCAAAAAGTAATAGAATGGCATACAAAGAAGTGTGTCCGATAAGAGGAGTTACCTCATTTGCCCGTCAGTCGCTCCTGTTTTAGCCACCTTATGCCAACTCACGGGAGTCGGGTCCACGTACATACCTCAATAGAACGTCGCCACTATCCTACTTCATTCTGAAAACTCCACTGCGTACACGATTGTTAAAGTGGTTATCGGTATCGACAGAGAGTATGCACATATCTGATCCTGGTCTTTTTAACAACCAACTGTTATTATAACCCGTGGTTATAAAGTTCAAAAAAAATGGTTTATATTCCAAACAAAATAATCCATTTAAATCGTTTAAATATGAAGTCGTTATCCTTTCAAATCAAATATTCAATTTCCATAGTTGTTGGATTTTCTAAGTTCATTCATTCAATTATAACAATTTCAAACATTGTATTTTCAGAAACAGCAGCACTTATAAAGTGTTACAGTAGATATATCGGTATTTCAAAACAGTTCAATTTAAGAAACTGCAGCACTTTGAAAATGCTGCTGTAAATATATTAGTATTTCAAAAACTGCAACACTTTAAAAATGCTACTGTAGATATTTTATTATTTCAAAAACAATTCAATTTCAGAAACTGTAGCACTTTAAAAATGCAACTGTAAACAATTTAGTATTTCAGAACAGTTCAACTTCAGAAACTGCAGCACTTTACAGATGCTACTATACATATATTAGTATTTCAAAAACAATTCAATTTCAGACACTATAGCACTTTAAAAATGCTACTGTAGATATAATGATATTTCAGAAATATTGTACACTTTCAGAAAAGGTAGCACTTAGGAAATGCTACCTTAAAACCACAGCATTTTGAAAATGCTGCCAATAAAAAACTATGGTTTATTATAGCATTTCAGAGACATTATAATTTCAAATTTTCATCATTTTAGACTTATCAAATCTTATCTCACTTTCCAAAAATATTTAGTTAGATACAATTTAACTTATGGTTAAATAAAATAAATTTTTATAAATAATTATCCAAATTAAACTATAGTTCATTTATTAAGTCAAATGTACATTATTTTACTTAACTTTTATCCTGACAAATGACTTAATACTTTATTTAAATTCCATTTCATAAATAAAGTATTCTTTTTACTAAGTTAAGCCTAAAATTTTCCATTTTGAAAACTAAATTTTAATTTTCAAGTTAAGTCATATTTAAATTACATTTTTAAACCATTTATTTACTTATACATTAAACTTATAGAAAATCACTATGACCTTTATTTAAATAATTTAAATCCAATTTAAGTTAACATTTCATATTTAAATTTCAAAAATACTTAATAATCTTCAAAAAATATTTAACATTAACCATGGGTCTGTATATAATTTTCTAACCTAGGTCAAGTAATACGGATATATATCATTTCAATCCGTAATTTAAAAATAAAAATCTGGGTTCTATCATTCCAAACCAGCAATCCCAAGTCAGATAAAATAAAAATCGCTTGAGCCTATCATTTCAGCTCATAACGATTTTTTCTTATTCTAATGTCCGTTCGGGTATGTATCATTTCAACCCATATTAATTCTATTCTACAGGGAACTTGCAGTGTGAGAAAGAGTAAATAAAATAAACAGTATAACATAATATAACATATCAGATGATGTAACAGGTTTACAAGTAGATTTAACATCATATAATCATATCACAAGCATATATGAACTTATCAACATAGCATATCGATTACCACATATCCACTTGTCATCGTTTTACAATTATATAAGTACGAAGATCGAGAATGATAAACTCACCTTCTAAAGCTGGATTAATCATTCAAAACACACGAAAAAACTTCGAAAAGTACGACTTAGATTTGAGTAGATGGAGTGCAAAGGTTCAGATCTTGCAAAGAAATAAAATACAACTTACAAAAATATAAAATTCAATACAAGATTTTAAATTAAAACAATGAACAAATATTGGTTTAAATCAACAAGTAGGCTCGGCCACTATGCTAATGGGCTCAACCATCACCACACATGGCTCGGCCATCATTGTTTGAGGTATCTAGGCTTGGCTAGGGTCAGGTAGAAGCACGGCTAGGCTATGGAAGGTGAAGAGATTGGCAAGTTCAAAGCAATGGGAAGGCAAAAGAACAAAGCAAATGAAAGGTCATGCACACATGGGTTCAGCCCTATGTCTAAAGTGGCTTGGCCATGGTGTGATAGGCTTGGTCAGGTAGTCATAAGGCACGGCTTGGAGGTGGTATGGTCATGGAAAGGAAGAGAGGAGATGGAGTTTGTGTTGTCGCCGAGGCAAATAAAGGAAAGATGCATATATATGGGCTGGGCTAGGGTTTGGATCAAGTTTTGGTGATGTTGTTTGGATCTAGGGGTCACGGCAAGGCATGGTGATGATGGTAAGGAGATGTGGCCGATCATGGTGGTGGTGGAGAGGATGTGGTCGGCTAGAGCATATGGCCGAGCTTAGCATGGAAATAAAGAGAAAGGAGAAAGAAAAAGAAAGGAGAAGGAGAGAAGCCATGAAGATTTACTGTATATTTTTGTTTCAGCAATGCAAATGAATTTGAGATGGGATGAGAAACTTTTGTACGTGCATTACAAAAAGGAGCGGCGGCTAGGGTTAGAAATGCACGGTTAGGAAAATGAAGAGGCTAGAAAAGGAAAAGTCACAAATTAAAGAAAAAGAAACCAAAGTCTTTTGAATTTCCAAGCCCAAAATCCAAAAAAAAAATCAAATAGAAAAGTCTAAACAAATAGAAAATAGAAATTTAGATATACAATAGAGATGAAGTAGAAAATATAAAATCGAAAATAAATAGAAAAATGTTGAAAAATAATCGCATGTAAAACGCTGAAATTGATCAAATTTAAAAGGTATAAAACAGAATATTACTAAACGAAATGCAGCATGAATATCAGAATCAAGTATAGTTTCAAAGAAAAAGATTAGAATTTAAAAATTCAAATTTAAAATTTTCAACTGAAAGTCAAAGTTTGACCATAGTTGACCAAAATATAAAATTTTCAGAAAATATTTATTTTATTATATTTGGAAAACAAATCATAAACAGAATCTAAAATTACATTGGAAAATTCCAAAATTTCCATTTTAAATGATTTAAAAATCAAAGTTTCAATTAAAAATTGAATTAAAATATTTATTAAAAATTATGGGCTGTTACAAGTCCGCCCTGGGAATAAGTATTAAACGATGGGTCTGCCTCAATTGAGGTCCTAAATGACTAGGGTGTGCCTATTTTTCAATAAATGGTATCAAGTTTCTTGGGTATTATCTCTCGCATTGCTAGACATTTATGATGTTGGTTATGGGTTATGGGACTTAGAAACCTGCTTCGAGAATGGAAGGTATTAAGTAGTTGTTTGAGGACCCACCTCCTTTCCTTATATGGAGTATTAAATGGTTTAATTATGCAAGGCATATTCTTATTTAAATTGTATGCCCAAGCATTGAAATAGTAAGGCTCAAGATTTTTTTTCACTAGACACTTGTTGTTTTGACTCCCTCCTCATTACAACACAGGTTAGAGAAGGGGTTGGTGACTTGAAGATGGCGAGAGTGAAACTTGTAGCAGTTATTATATTTTTTTGTGTTATTTTCTACTGTACCCATGAAATGTACTTTTGAACAAAATGTTGTATCGGTTGATATTATATAATGTTTTGTGACATTTGAAATGATTTGAAATAAATGGGTATTATTACTGTTATTATATTTTATTTCTTCCGCTGTGAGTTCTTAAAGAATAGATAGATGGCTCTATTTTGTTATTTTTACTAACCAACAGCCAGCTTTAGAATAGGTCTAAGTTTCGATGGGCTTTTTCTAGATCGAATTTTAGCCAGTTGCGGAGCGGGTTGTTACAGTTTCCATGTTGCTTATGGATAGATGAAGTCGAGCTTGGTCTCGTCTGGTCCACAATGGAGAGAGTTTGGTATTGAGTTCGATGGAATCGACCGTGCATCCTTTAGTGGAGTATCGAGTGAGAGAGAGATGAATGAAAGTTCAACAATGGTGTGTATCTATGCATAAACGTATACAGGTGCATGAATTGGAATATGGTTGGGGAGTAGATAGATTCTGGAAAGGTGATTACATTAATTAACAAAGTAATGTTAATTAATTAATTTAATTAATTCCAAATCTAATAAATCCGATAACTATTGCATACAAGGTCGAATTTGGACGCGGTCTTTTGCGTTGGACTCGTACCAACGTTATCTTCGTATTGTATTTGGATTCGTTGAATTTGGAGTTGGCTGAATTTTGAGGCTAAAATCGAACGTTCAAACAGGAATGCGGAAGCGTCAACTAGAAGTTTTGTGAGTTTACTCACCTCTCAATAAACTATATGATATCTAAGTTACTATAGATTATTGTTGAATGCTTGGATGATAGTTTATTGTTGGTTGTTTGGATTCCCGCTTTAGAAGTGGATGACACGTTATATGATTTACAGGGAGCCCATGTGACTATATACTATTGTTCAACACCGCTTGATAGCGTATGACATAAATAATCATTTTGTTGTAGGAGATGAGAAGAAGAAGTGGGAATATTTTCCTAATAAATTGGTCGCTACGGGACACTTAGAAGTGCATACATACATACATACATACATACATACATACATACATACATACAAACACACACACGCACACAAACACAGACACACAGATATATATATATATATATATATGAAATTTAGAGGGGACTTCTGTATAGAGACTTTAAGGGGTTTCTCTCCAATATTAATTTATTTATATTCCTATATTGCTTGTATTGATGTTTGGTTGAAATATTTGTGACATACTGTTTGAATTGTGTAAGTGTCATTATAGCGATTTCTATTATACCATCACTTATGAAATATCATTTCCTTAAACTCTTGTGTGTGTTGAACTTGTGCTTGTATTTTTACAAAATAAATGTTTGGCCGTGTTTTTGCACTTTGAATGTTGTTTAAACTATATTTCCAAATATTCTGTGAGTTTTGAAAATAGAGGAAAAGTATAAATTAAAATTTATAAAAGAAGTTGTTAATTTGATTAATTATCTTTTAGGATGTTAAAATTGTTCCAATTTATAAAAGGATTAATTTGATTTATTATCTTTCGGATAATTAATACTGTTTTAAATTTATAAATGATTATAAATTTGATTAATTATCTTTTAGGATAATTAATGTTACTTCAAATTTATAAAAGGATTATAAATTTGATTATTATCTTTCGGGATAATTAATGTTATTTTAAATTTATAAAAGGATTATAAATTTGATTAATTATATTTTGAGAAAATTAATTTTGTTTTAAATTTATAAAAGGATTGTAAATTTGATTCATTTTCTTTCAAGATAACTAATGTGGTTTTAAAATTTATAATTGTAAATTTGGTTTATTATTTTTTAGGATAATTAATATTGTTTAAAATATATATAAAGATTATAATTTGATTTATGGTCTTTTGGATGGCTAATGTGGTTTTATAATTTATTAAAGAATTATATCAGTTACCTTTCAGGATGATTAACATTGTTTAAAATTAGTAAAAGTATCTAAATTGATTTATATTCTTTTGGGATAATAAATGTTTATAAGTGATAGTTTATACATATGGAAATCTTAAAAATGAATGTTTAAAACAAATATAAATGTAAACTGTTTTGGGTTTGTAGTAAACAACATTTTCGGTGACATCCGTTTTTAACCTTCTTTTTAATACACTTAGAAATATAATTAGATATTTAAAGGTATATTTTTAAGAGGTATTTTTAAAAGGGTTTTATAAATATTTATGATGTGAAAATCAAGCATAAATAAGAATTGATTGTTTTAAAAGCTTGATTCGTTTGTTGGCGGTAAGTGTATGCAATCTAATTTCATATACAATTTTTAGTTTACTCTCGATATTGATACCTTGACTGTCGATTCAGATACCTCCTCTGTGTTTCTTCGATTCAAGATGATTTGTTTGCTCATTTAGGGCATTTAAACTCTTGCTATTTTTAAAAGTTAAGAATGTCGTCGAGCCAAGATAGGAAGCAACACTACCTTAACTTGTCCGGCTTTATTGTTTTCCTTAGGGTAGTATTAGTTTGTTTTTGATAGTTGATTATCGACTATCGATTTTGATATCCTACTTTTTGCTTCGTCAACCTAAGACAATATGTTGCTCGTTTTGATCTTTGGCATCCAACACTATGGATAACCAAAACCAAAGAGTGAGTGGAATCCAAGCCAGTTGGGTCACACCATTAAGGTATATTCACATTTATATGGAGATTTGTTGGTAGCATGCATGCAGTAATATGAAATATTCGAATGCTCGTGTGAGGTAGGGTCCTATTTGGAAGTTCCAGAGAGTGATGTGTATTTGGCTTGGGCTCTCAAGTGTAGTTTATCTGGAGGTATACTTTTGGTGTAGGAGGCTAACCCTCCTAATTGTATTGGATGAACTAATTCTCCTTGTTTGATTCGAACCTAGGAGTAAATCTTTTCTTAATTGCATCGAGAAGCGCCTTGAGCTCTTCTCCATATTTAATTATTTTCTGTCCATTCTTTAGGTCTGAAATTTGATCTTGTCTATGTCCATTATTTCTTGTTTGGATTGTTGTTCTGATTAGTTTTATCTTTCTTTATGTATAGATGTTGTTCTTGTGAGGAAAACCTATTTCGTGTTTAGCGGCGCAATCTCACAAAATTATTTTATGTTTACCTTATCCCTTGAGTTTTCTCACGCTGGTTTTCCAGATTGACCCGGATGTTATTTTATTATAATGTTCGGGTCAGGCCGATTATTTTCTAAGTTGGCATTGTGTTATGGACCTCTTGGACAAGAGTTGGATGTTCTCCTATCGTAGTATTTTATTTTCCACTGTATTATATTGTATACCTATCTGTGATTGTAAGCTTTTGAAACTATAACTATCTAGTTGACGAGGTTTGTTTTTAACTCTAAATGTATCTTGTGTCTTAAAGTGACAGTTTATAACATCTTTATTATATCATATATTGTCGTTTCCATTATGAGATTTTGTTTCGCTGTTTGTTTGTTTTATTTTACCCTAACAATCTGGCTTTCTGGCAATTGGATCTTCAACAATGGAATACCATGGATGTATTTGGTACCAACTTTCGATGGTCGAAAAGACGGGTCATTGCAGTCGGTTAACCATTACCAGACTTAACCATATTTTTCCTTTAACCCCAGCCCAGTGAGCCCACCTACGAAAACCGAACCAAAATAGTTGATCCGTAATAACCTAATGCGGTTACTGACCCTTGCTTTTCTTTTCTCTCAATCACTAACTCAAAATTTCCTAATAAAACCTTGGAAGTCTTGCCAGTCCCCATTTCTAATTGTATACTCTCCGTTTTCTCAAATCTCGCATCTTAATCGAGTCTCCAGTGCACTATGAGCTTCAAGCATCAAGTATCCACATACTCAATGCTTGCAAATCGCAATCGATATCAAATCCTGGTTCTGAAGTTTGAGTCATTATCGGTGTTGTCAATAAGGAAAGGAAGTAGCAATTACTAATTAGTAATTCTTCTGTTACATACACACTGTCATATACAGGCAGGAAAAGGAAGCATGTATCAATTAGTAATTCGTTTGTTACATCTAGGCCGGTACTTTATTGTTGATTCAACAAGAACTTTAAGTAGTGTTTGTTTAGGAGTTTTGTGTTTTTTGTTTTCAACTATCTACTCTAAAATACATGGAGAAGACAAAGTGGATGGAAAACTGTTGATTCAGAATATGGTTTTAACATATAACATTGAAAATGGTTTTTTCTCCATTTTCCATCTTTTAGAAAACATCGACAATTATCTTCCATCTGAACACTCCTTTGTTGGAATAACTATGATTCCCCAGCCCTTACTCATCTCCCATGTCATTTGATTTGCATATTAAAAACGTAAAATAGAAAATGTCTTATCCCCTGAAAGTTACCCAAGCTATTATGCACTAATTATGTCTTATCCCATGAAAGCTTATGAAGGTAGAGCTTAAAGAGCTATCATATCACAACTTCCCCAAAGCCATCGTGTATTATCTTTCCAAAGTCATCGTATGTTATTACTATACTAGTCATATGAGTCAACTATATAGCTTTTGAAGGTGTAAAATGGCAAATGAGTAATTAAATGAAAATCGTTTTCTTACTTGTTAAGTACTCTCTTTTCACCTAATCCCATTTGGTGTTGAGATCTTTTTGGCTACTTTCTAGCTTTACAGTTTTCTTTTCATGTATTGTTGGTTACACTTCTAATTAATTAACCATCCTTAATCAATTAATACTTTCCTTCACCAATTAATTCATATAAAATTGAAATCAAATGGGAAATATCCAAAAAAGGGTCAAAAACCAAATTTATCATATTTCACCTTCTCCTAAAATTTTAGGTCAAGACAATAAATTTTATTATTTTAGTAATTAATTACCATAAATTTACCCTTCAATCAACTTATAAAATTCATATAAAATCCACATTAATTTCAAAAATTATGAAATAAAAAACCATCTTTATTTCATCATTATAAACGTCATATTTGAATTTCGAACCATTTAACTTAGATTAATTAATGTTTTTCCCTAAAACATGAACAAATACACTTTATTAAAATTTCCAACCATAACCAAACAATGTTTTAATCATTTAAACATATTTACCACCATTAAAAAATTCACACAAGATTAGATCTGAACCAAACTGGTATGGATAGGTTCCAAGGAAAGCTTTTACTCGCCTCTGATTAAGAAAAACCTTGTTTAATTTTCCTTTTCCTTAAATTTGAAAGCTTGATCTTCTAGCTTGATTTTCCTCCTCTCCTTGGCAAAATGTGACCGACCTTGGTTTTGAGTTCTAAGGATTTTTTTTGAATGAAATGAAATGAAGGTGGAATGAAGGGATGTGGCCAAAGAAAGCGGGCTTGTGCTTCGCTTGGGCTAATAGCACATTCTAGCCTAGTCACACCATTACACTTCTTTTACCATCCTTCCCATTTAAAGCCCAAATTGTTTTTTATTAACAAGGCTACCATAGTTTACCCTAATCACCCTTAGTTCATTCAATTAACCATTTAAAGTGTCATACGCTTAGCGAATTAAATTTTCCTTAGGCAATTCTTCCAGTTAAACTATTTTATTAATCTCTTTAATAATATCTCTCCTTAATAACATCTATATACATAGATATTAACTATGTATACTTTGATATGTGTTGCACATGCACGACATATACACATGAGTATATTATGATATTCTCATAAACTATGTAATTATTAATTAAATGAATTTGGTAATTAAATAAAACTGGATTTTAATTTAACTAATTAGATTAGATCTAGCACAACCAATCAGACTTTATAGACTTATTATGATCCAAATAAGGAAAAAAATGAAATCTATCAATTTCACCTGCTACAGACTGGTCTGGTTTCGATTGAACAATCGGCCCACTTTCGTCCCATCGGTAGGCCTGTCAATGGGTGGGTTTCGGTTTGGGTATCTTAAAAACCATAATAAAGCATGGTTACAATAATCAAAACTCAAGCCCAGCCTACACCCAGTGGGTATTCCAAAACCAATATCTGAGCCCAACATGTCTGGCTTTTCAAGCCAGCCGAGTAATACACATATATCTAACCTAAAATATTAATGTTAAAACCATACCCTAAAATTCAAATTTTTTAAACTTATGGACAAATAATTGCTAATATACATTAGGTGGTGACGTATCCAAGTTCACAATAATATTATGCAAAAACATCTATATGCAAATAAACGAAATGGTAAAAAAAGAACATATATACTCATGTTTAGAAACTACGAAAAACAAATAATCGGGAAGGGCTTAAACCGGGTAGGGTTTTTAACTAAACCATATCTGACCCTAATGGTAACCAGGTTGGGCCTGGGTCGAACCTAGCTAGTTTGAGTTAAAACCCATACCCACATTTATAGGGTGGGTTCGAGCTAGGATCGGGCCTAAACCCGTACCATTAACAGGCCTACCCACAAGGAGGTACCCCAACCTAGATCCCTCAAGATATGGGTATGTCAGTCCAAATCACCCCAGGTAAACAGAATCATATCCCTTACCCCAATTCATCATCGTCATTCGCTGTCACCTTATCATAGTTGTAGGTCTTTGTCATGAGCTGGGCTTTGATGGAATCCATTCCTAACTAGGGGTGAGTGCCACCTATGACATGCAAAAGCTGGGCTCCGTGAAAAGATGGCGTCTTTACGCCAACAAATGCACATGATCCAAGCTAGGAACATTGATGGAGAAGGTCCATCGACTGATGAAAATGGAGAGTCTTTCTTTGAAGAAATCCAAATACCCACATCCACTAGAGGTATGCTTTGCATCCTTTGACAAATAAAATGGAGGCATAGACCCGTTCAACCATATTACAACTTTCAACTCGATACCCATGCCAACCAACTTTTCGGCAATGTTAAGTGCTTATGTTTCCTTGCACCCTGGCTAGACCAACTTCATGTTGGTTCCTCCATCTCTAGGCTGACATTATGTACCCCCAAGCCCAATGTGCGACCACTTCAAAACTCACTTCTTTGTGTTGGAAACTAAGATCGTGGTGGCAATCTATGCTGCATCAAACAAGGTATGGATGAGCCCTTCCACTCATAAGTGAACTGCTTCACTGAAGAGTCTATCCATGCAAGAGGAGCGAAAAAAACAACATAGTAGTTGCCTCATGTTCAGGGGTAAGGTATATGTCTAGAATGTGGAATGAGTTACTAAAACAACCAGCCTCTTCCTTGACCAATTTCCTCCAAGGAGCAAACGAGATCATAAGGCTAGAAGAGGTCGACATCTCCTACAGTAATGAGGAGAACAAATGAAATAAAAGTGTGGTCCTAAGGGAAGAGAATGAGTGCCGAAGAAATGGTCAATAGAAAAGCAAAAAAAAGCGCCCTGAAGATATCTTGTGTTTCGAACCCACATACACAAACTACACCACTATGAATCATTACGTAGAAACTATATATCCTGCCATGCCAGATCGTGCGCAATATTAATAGTCGTTCCCTTCTATTAGATATAGGCGAACACACAGTGGATTAAATGGGTGAATTTCAAAAAAAAAATCCATTTTGGATTATATTATGTCTGTAAAGTGTAAATTGATTTAGCTCTGATTAAAATAATTTTAATTAACTTCATTATTAATAGAAGGATTTTATTTAATTGTATATATGATATATGATGTGTATAATAAATGGTTTTACGTGTACGTCAATGTGCTACATGTAAAGTGTGCATTGTTTAACATGCTCATATCCAAGTGTTGGGATTTTCACCGTGATGGACACGCTAGCCCCCTCATATATACACACACACACACACACACACACACACACACATACATACATACATACATACATACATACATACATATATATAGACACACACTCACACATATACGTTGTCAATAATTATATAATATAATACAAAGTGCACTTATTCATATGAATGTATATGTTCATATAACTCTAAAATAACTATTCATATAAACACACATATTTATATGAAAAATAGTTATTTATAGTTTAAGTATAAAACAATTTACATTTCAAAATTTAAATCTTTTAAGTTTCAAATTTAAAAGTAGATCTAGATTTAAATATACTTCCAAATTTCAAATTCAAAATTCAAGTTTTACAAATAAAATGTTAGCTCATATTAATGTGAACATATATGTAATTTTTTAATCCGAATTTGAATATAAATATATTAAATTACATAAATTTAAAGTGGTTTAAATATTTAAATAATATTGTATTATATATATATATATATATCTTTGTATGTGTGTTATTCAAAAAACTGTGCATGTGTGTTAGTATGTCAGCATTTATGTTTGTCTAGATATTAATTTTGAAAAATTAAACTTTTTAACAAGTAGTCCACAACCAAATTTATTTCAATTTCTTTTAATTTAAATTAAAATATGCATACGAAAAAAATTATTTTTTGTTTTCGTAAAAACATTATGTTATACACATATATATATATATATATATATATGTGTGTGTATACACAAACACACATGGATTGCAATTAATTTCAAATTAATAAATATTTGAAGTATATTTCAAATAAAGTAAATGTATTTATAAAATAAATCTTTTTTTAATCCATGTACATATGATATGTGCTAAATTTAGTATTATAATTTGTAAATATGCATATCCATATGTTATTTTTGAGAATTCAAATTTTAATATAATATACTTTTAAAATAAATTTTGATTTTGATTTTTTATTAATATGGCTAGAAGCTAAATAATTATATACATAAAAATATATTTTTAACTAAACGATCAGACACGCGCTCGCACACACACAGGTGTGTGTGTGTGTGTGTGTGTATGTATATATGTGTGTATGTATGTATCTGTGTGTGTGTGTATACTGACAACAAATACATATACAAATTTATGGTATAAATCTAACGTACACAAGCATAACATGATGATAAAGCATATAAATCAATATAAATTAAATAGTACCTTAACTGTAGCCAAGTTGTAACACCTTGAATGCTAAATCAAACAATCTCGTAGAATCTTATTCCAACTCTTTCAAAAATTGCTAGTAACTGGAGAGATCTATGCACCTTTATTTGATCTGATTTAAATTTATGTTCGGTTTGGAAAATTCTGAGGAGGGGGAGGCTATTGTTTTGGTCAGAGGAGCAAAGAAGGCAAGAGTAGAATCATTTCAAAATGGAAAGGGGTAATGTGTTTAAATAAGAAAAGAAGGAGAGAGGAAAAGGAGACCTCGATCTAATTTTTTCCCCTTTTTTCTCCACCAATTCAAAACCAAAATATCAAACATATTACTCCCTCCTTTCCCCTTATTTGGCCGACCACTATTCATAGGCTAGTGATCCTATTTGCTATTTCAAACTATAAAAATTCACATTTTAAATCCAATTCAAATGCACATTATCTCGTATAATATAACTTTTATATACGTATTATTTTCAATATGGACTTAAACAAATCAAATCAAATTTTATAGTTAATATCTCATAAATCTTAATTAGTTTAATTAATTAGTTATAATTTAATTAAAGTGGTATCCTGAGTATTCAACACTGTAGTTGTGTGATTCTTTGGTGTAAATTCAATCAGTGATTAACATCGAACAATTTAAATATTAAGTTCGCTTGTCATTTTAGCTAGTGATGTGATAATTTGGCCGAAATTATCACTTACATAGTTTCAGTAAAATCCAATTTTACTATTTTAAGCAATCCCGGTGGTGATAATTATCTACACCAATTATCTTCATCAAAACAGTATTACATTAGTGTTTATGGAATATGGCATTGGCCAAATTCCTATGTCATCCATATTCAACTCGAATGGTCTAAACACAAAGTCCTTAGTTCAATAATAAAAATTATTAGTAATCGAACTTCTCTAGTCATAGACCTTGACTTTGAGTTGACTTCAATTGACCATGATGCTAACCTCGTATAACTTAGGAGATAAATTCTCTACTGAATAGTGTTTCAATTCCAATGCTACAAATTGGACCCAACTATTGTCGTTCAATGGACAACATGTCATGATTTAACAACGATCAAAGTGGAGTGTCCATATATAAGTTCAAATAGTATTCTCAAGTTGACAAAACTGTATAATATCATCACTTTAATATTTTCTGTTACACCCTAGTTATATGAAGTTTTAACCACAGAAAACTATCAAGTGAATCGTCCATTGTTATCCAATGACTATCAGTACTTAACCCCTTGGTGCCCTGAAAAGTGATGAGCAATACACTGTCCAATATTTAGAGAGCATTACATACTCTTATCTCAATGAATGTATCAATATTCAGTCTCGACACATCTTCACTAGGAATATTTATAATGATATGTTTATTATATTATTATAAAGTGCCGGTGATTACAACATATTGTAATTACCATCACAAAACATGCCATTTATAGATTTTTCTATTAAATATACTTAAATTAAATAATTAATTAATATAACACGTTATATAAGTACATAATAGAAAGAAAAACAACTTTTATTTCGAACGAGATTTTATTACAGAGTTAATAATTTACAAATAATTATAGACTTTTCCCTAGGCAATACTCATAAACTAATCACCCTCCTGGTTCGGGTAGAGGGAGGAGCCCAAAGGAAACAGAAAGTACTATGAGTTCCATCAGTTCAACGTCCACTCCATCGTTGAGTGTTGGCATCTCAAGGGTGAAATATAGCAGCTGATCCGCAAGGGTATTTTAGTGCAATATGTAAGGCACCAAGTTGAGAAAAAGGCAGCCCAAGCTAATCCACCTATCCAACCACAGAGGTCGGACAACGACAATGTCGCCACCATCAACATAGAAATGTTATCCATTTGTAGAGGCTCGCATGTGGTTGGAAGCAACAAAAAATCCCGAGCTTTCTCCTCGATAGAACTCGGGCAAATCCATCAGATATACCTAGTTGAGCTCCAAGCTCTGGGTCCTATGGTTGAATTAGAAGAAATGGACACCACTTTCGCCACTAAGGATAAGAGAGGAGAACGATTGTCCATCATGAGCCAAAGGTCATCTCAGTCAATGTGGCTAGTAAAAAAGTGCATTATGTCTTCTTTGATGGGGGCTCAGCCAATGAAATGTTCAAGCAGGTATCTGAAAAAATGATGATCCTCGCCTTCAGCCTCACACCATGCGCACTGCTCACTTACAAGTTTGGGGATATTGGTAGTACACTTAAGGACAACCTCACATGTATCACTTTTGGTCAAGAACCTCTCACGGCCAAAATTTAAGTAAACTTTGTCATAATAGACTATCCGTCCGCTTGTAATAACTTGATAGGTAGACCAATATTGGTGTACTTAGATGCTGTCGTAGTCGACCAGCAGTTCACGATGAAATTCCTAGTAAAGGGATTCTCATGTTGCAGCAAGACTTGGACATGCTCAATGACAGTGAACCTGAGAGAACACAAGAGCCATGCAATGACCCTATTTTTTGGGGCCCACATCATTAAAGCCATCAGAGAAGAATCCACTTCCACCACCGCCCTGGAGAGAGCGCTTGAGCAACTGAAAGCTTCCATTCATTCTAGAACCAAAATAATGCAACTGGCAGAACCATTTTTCTTTATTCGGGCCAAACAAGATGAAGGAATTCATAGCAACATGGATAACCAGGTTCTCCCTCGCTGGCAAGCAGGATACCACAACTACTTCTATCTCAATGCCGACGGACTTATTTATGAGAGTCTAGGCGACCACAACTCCCAAGCTCGAGCATGGATGTTTGTCCCATTTGAGGAATTCATATAGCGCATGATATAAACACTAGATTAGTTTGATCTATCAACAAGCACATATTAAAATGGTGATGGCCCACTCAATATAGGTGTAGAAAACAAAACCCCAATCGGAGGACTATGATTCCACTGAAGCAATATCGATCAGCAACAACGATCCAGTTGAAGTCATCGATATCAGAACAGAGTAAAGTCTGGAATTAAAGGTTGACCTAAAATTCTTCCTAAAGCAATGCAAAGATGTGTTACCTGTGGGCACCATGACATGACCCAAATAGACCCCTTTATCATCTATCACAAGCTTTGTGTAACAACACACCCTTTGTACCATCCAAAAAATTTAGCGCCTTACATCAGCGCCTAACTTTTGAATACCATAAAAGATAGTTTGTTGAGAAAAGAAAGAAAGATGAAGAAATAAACAAAATGTCCAAGCACAATGTACAATATCAAACTGGAATGATAACATATAATATACTGAATATACATGAATAGAATTGGCTGAATGTTATATAAGAGGCTACACTGACGGAAGTAATTGATAAATAAATATCGATATAGAGAGTAAAAATAAAACATCTGATACGATAAGTCTTATATACAAATAACCTCTGTCATGTACTACAACAATATCAAGTTTATACGAAGTATTGACCTTGTCTCCAATGTGTTAATTCAACTGTCCTGAAAGCATATCCCCAAAGCACCTGACTCTCAAATTACTCAATCGAGTACCTAATAGTTATTATGAAATAAGAAGATAAAGACAAAATATGGGTCGGACATAAAGCCTGGGGTGAAGAGAACTATCTAAAAATACTATTTTTTTCAAACAATGTATTTAATAAATAGGAACTACTATGGCACAACAGGCCCTCTCCACAATCGTGGCTTAGGGGTAATCTGTACTATCCGTAAAAAAATAAAGCGAACTTATCCAAAAAGATAGAAACCCATACCATAATGTGCTCTTCTCCTGTAATTAACGAGTCAACACAAATAATATAATGTGACCAGAACGTAATAGCAAACTAGGATAAAGATAACCCAACATCCAAAAGTAAGGTGATTAAAATATAAGTCTATCATGAAGTACATAATGATAGTTAATGCAGCAACCACAACAACAACCAACTAATAACACGCACAACATAACAATTGAAGGTAACTAAGGACTACAAATTAATACCCAACATTACTGATGGGTGGAGCCATCTACAGACATTTATCGCAATTCAAATATTCCCTTTGAGGGTCCAAGGTAAATAGAGTCAACACCTAATTGTATTATAGACCTCGAGTCACATCCTCTATGACGGGTCTCATGTAGCTCTTACCGTAACCTCTAACTCAAGCTTTGGTGATATATGATATACTCTGTGAGCCATACCTACCCTCTGAAGTAGACTTTGTTGACATCTAGCCCACTTACCCGTAAATGGTTGCCATCCTATGTGAAGCGTACCGTACCCTCTACATCAAGATTTGGCGACATCTAGTTTACTAGTCGATGATTATCATCGTATGTGAACCACACCGTACCCTCAATATCTAGCTTTGGCAACATCCAGTTCACTCATGGATTTCTCAGGTAAATTGTTGTTTCTCTATCAAAAAGAGATCGACACTCGTGTCTCGTGTAATACGCTATCTGGACCACAAAGGAATACTCATGTCGTTTGTGTGTGTGTGTGTGTGTGTGTGTGTGCACATCCAATATAACATCGCGTAATCAAATATTCCTATCACAAGTGAAGACCAACATCTCTTCATCGTTTATCATCACAAGTGGTCTCTATTATAAGATACGTAATCAGTATGGCCACTACTACAAGGAAAATACCATTCATTAATAATATCTACCCTAAAGTCAAAGCTAAGGGGTATGGACTAACTCTGCTCATCGTACACACTCACCATACATGACCGTGTAATCCATCTCTATATTGATATCATATTCGTTCATCATTGGTCGCACATGTATTTACTATACATTGCATCTAAATCCTAAGCTTTGCATTTCATTCCTACTTTCTCAAGTAGCCTGAAGGCTCTCCAAAGTCGTGCTAGGACTACATGAAGAACCACAATCGAATGGGGAAAAATTCCATGAAGTCATTCTAGGATTTCACCCGAGAAGGGGATGATTACGGTGATACTATTAATTAAAAAAATTTAAAATGGAAGTATATAAAATAATTTCAATAGATATAGCAGAATAATAGAAGCACAGATAATAGCAGAATAATAGAAGCACAGATAATAGCAGAATAATAAATGTAGAAATAGAGCAACATAAATTTACCCAGGTTCAGCAAAACCCTCCCTATGTGCTGCCCCCAAGGTCTCTACTAGAAATTAAGTAGTCAGATGCCTACACACGTAAACTCGCCACACCCTCTATCGACTAACCTAACTCTATGCTCAAAACCCTACCACAACTTAGCCACTGAGTTGCGAATTCTCGAACTACACCACCGTAGTTCATCCCCTAGTCACATGACTAGAAAATTACAAACAATTAAAAGAGAAAATGCAAATTAAAAAATAAAAAAACCCTAATTTAAAAATTAAAGCCCCAAACACTTAAGACCGACTGAATAAAATTATCACTAAAATAATTGCTGGCCCCTTTTTTCCTTTATACTATTCGGCCCGTTCCTTTGCGTTTGTGATAACGGCAGTCTCATTTCCTGTTTGTTCCTCTTCCTTCAAAATATAAGGCTTCAATTTATTGAAACTGTCGACTTCTGTTGATTGATTGGATAGATGATTTCTTGTCCCTTGATTGATTGATTGATTTTTTCTTCTATTTGCACACAGCTACTTTGACGAATCGAGTTCGAATTAACTTGAATCTGGTATGTGATTTTCCTTTTGCTTTCCTGGTAAATTGCTTGAACTCAATTGTGATTCGAGTTATTGATTTGAAACTATGCTCCTCTGTGAAGTTGTTTTTAATTCGAATGCACACTTTTTCTGTAGAAGATGATATGGGTTATATATAGGGTTCGAACCCCTTGATTTTCGTTCATATAATATTGTCTGATAATTTTTCTCGGCCATTTGATTTAACTTGAATGCTTGTGATGTTTTTTGACTCTTTAAATTTTTTGATGTGCTTGCTTACCATGGCTTCGATTTTAGCTGCTCCTGAATTTCTTTTCTTGGTCATCACGGCTTTGATTTTGGCTCCATTCTTTTTGGCATTTGAATTTGTTTGGTGACTTCGGCACTTTAATTTGAATTATTTTTGTTGGCATTTGACTTTGGTAAAACTGTTAATTTCTCTGTAGTATTTTCAACTTGATTCTTATAGTTGTTCATCCTATCACTGTACTTGTGCATTACATTTTCCACTGCCGTATGATGTTGAACTTGATGTTAGTATTGACTTGTCTTAACTGCTCATTGCTGTATCACCATATAGTTTGTAATTACCACCATTGCCTTTGTTATTGTGTGACATTGTGTACTTGTATGAAGTCAAGTGTATCTTCATCTTGAGCTATATATATGTATGGTTTGCACTTCATTGTCTACTACCTCTGGTCATTGCATATGGCTTTGAGTTTGTTGGTTCATTACTGTGTTGTCATTAGTTGATGTTGAAACTGGTCAGTTGTAACTTTGCGGCATCTCATATATATTTTTGATTGCACTGTCCTCACGAGTTCATATGCTTGTTGATTTTTTGAGTTGCTCTGACCAGTTGAACCATTGACTATGCAGTCTGTACTTGTATTGTTGAGTTGTTGTCTCATTGTGATTTGGTTTGTGGTTCACATACATAAGGGTCTAGTTCGAACTGCTATGTTCGTTAACTTGGTCTGTGTAGTCTTTAAGTGTATGGACTAGCTCGAGTTGGTCTGGTTCATTGTATTCGATCCTATACTTGATTGCTTGATTCTCTGTATATTGATTCTTGTGCACTTATGGTTGAACTGCAATGTTGTCGTATATGTGAACTTGAAGTTGTACATTAGAGTCTTGTGTATTTGAGTTCATTTGCTCATTCGAGCTGCTGTTTTCATGTTGACTGATCTGGTGCAGTTTGAGTTGCCTTCATTTGTATATTTTTTTGAGACTTCATGTTAACTATTAGCTCGATTTTCGTTTGTTGCCTGGACGACATGTACATTGATGTCACCTTCGACCTTGGTTCTTTTGCATAGCATATTGAGCAAGTGCATGCTTTGGTTAAAACTACAGCTTTTACTACTGCATTTGTGTTCGGGTGTATGTTTACTGATTTTGACCCAAATCATGTTGTTTGGATTAGTGTAGTTTCATTGTGGCTTCACTTTGAACTTCATGTGTACATTTAGGTTGCACCTGTGTTGAATCCAACATAAAGCTCGGGTTTGACCTTGTGCTCGTGTTGTGACATTATTTGTATTGCACTTGAATTAAACCCGCTTTTGATTGGGTTTGACCTTGTGCTCACATGTCCCTGTAATTTTATCATGTGTATATTGGTGTGCATGGCCTTGTGGCATGTACATTGATACATTATGCATGTCACAAGCTGTTCGTGTATGATGAATTCAAATTTAAATGATGACGAACAACTCAAATAACTAAGGCAAATAACGTTTTCAAAATATTTTATTTTACACTACAAAAATATTTCTTTTTCAATTTTACTGCGTTAGTGTTTTCTTTACAGGTAAGTCAGATGCTAGGTTCAATCTAGACTAGAGTTGAAGATAAATACGAGCGAACGAGTGATATGTAGTGAGGTGCAAATGTAAATGATAATTGTACAGTGACAAATTGTATTGTAATTGAAAATTGTGTTTGTGTATATAATGAGAGCACAAACTTGTACTATTTAAAATTGTAATAAAATATTCGTTTGAATAAAATATCTGTTTGAATTTAAATTCTGTGTTATTTATTTTATTCAGCAAATATTTATTTAATTATGTGGAAAATAAAATAGTACATTAACAAATACATTTAAATGAATATATATTTATATATATATGTTTATTATCATCAAACAAAAATCATATACCCACATATTCAACAATCTCCCCCTTTTGATGATAACAAACATATATTTAAGATTTTGGCTTTGTTAAATGTATTTGATCATTCAATTTTCTTCCCCTATTTGAATGCTCCCTCTCCACAACAAAAATCCCCCATCATATGTGCACGAAAATAAATAAGAATATGCAAATGGATCTTGATACAAATAAATAAAATATTTGACCTTTATTTACAAAAATCTTAACTTTTATCTCCCCCTTTTGTTATTAGCAAAAGAGTAATAGTGTTAGATAAATATAGATAAAGTGATAGACATTAATAAAACATTAAAACTCAATCGAATATATATATTAAATTTCAATAAAAAATCAAACAAAAATCACAAAAACTCTATTAGGCGCGTATTCCACTGTAGAATGATAGGGATGATGTAAAATAGTTGTGTCTGTTTGTAGTATATTTATTTCAGGAATTTGAATATTTACTAACATGCATAACTATTAGGACTTTTAAATGAGATTAGTAGTATTCAAAAAATTTATAAAAAAATGAATTCAAGTATCTTCCAACCACGCATACCGTGAGGACTTTTAAATTGGATTAGAATCAAGTTGTCTATTTAATTAGTCAATTTTGATATGCGTTCCATACATGCATCACCGTGAGGACTTTAAATAAGCACGAAAGCACTTAATCAAAAATTCTAAGTAATTCATCCATGCATAACTGTGAAGACTTTTAAATGAGAGCGAATACCTTGGATGTTTTTATTGCTAAAAATGTAATAAAATGAATGATTTCCCGTTTAAAATACCACATATTGACATACTATATTGGATTATGATGAGTGATGGTCATTAAAAATATGATAGAAATAGAGATGGTCATGGAATTTCTACCCATTAAAAAGTTTTTATAACTCTTGTTTAAATTTCTAAAGAAATTTACTAAATATATTATCTCAAGTTATAATATATGATCAATATCAACACTCATCACTTTTTTTAGTCACTATTTACGTTTTCGATAATCAGTAGGGAGTCAGATTAGTTAATTTACTCATTTAAGATCAAATCCAAAAATAATTATAAAATCATCTAAAAATGACTAATCTGCAACAAGGCCAACAAAAAAGATTTTATGAAAGGGATTTTATAAAAGAAAAATGGCTGCTAAATGAAAATTATTTGAAATGAATAATATGCATTTTTTTCTTTGAAAATGATGCAACTACTGAATCTCTCAACATAAATTACGTTCCATTTGTAATGACCCGTAAATTTCGATAATTAAACTGGTTAATTTAATAAGATTTTGTAATTAAATGTAGAAAGAAAGCTTTAAATTGGATATTACAGTAACAAAGTTTATTTAACTATAAGGCTATGATAAAATGACCATGTTAAAATTTGTAAGTTTATAAATACTTTGATTATATAAAATGCTAAAGTGGAAAATATTACATTCCAAAAATGCTGCGATTCCTTAAGGTTACATTTCCAAAATGCTATGATTTTCTTTAGTATTACTTTTCCAAAATGCTATGATATCTTAATGTTATGTTTTTGAAATGCTATTATTTCTAAAATGTAATGTTTTTGAAATGCTATGATTATAGAGATTACATTTTTAAAGTGTTATGGTTTCTAATTTATTATGATTTTAATGTGTTATAATTGAATGTATAAATTTTGGGAGTGTTACAACTTTGAAAATGAATATTACTTTTCTAAAGAATAATGATATTGGGTTTATATGGTTTGGAAATGAATATGTTTGATATGAAATACAAACCATTTGAAAATGAAATAACAATGGGTTATAATAATGTTTGGTTGTTAAAGAGACCGGGATCGGAAGTTCTCATAATCTCTGCCAACTCCGAAAACCACTTTAATAACCATGTACAGGGTAGAGATTCCAGAGTGAAGTAGGATGGTGGCGACGTCCTATTGAGGTATGAACGTGGACCTGATTCCCGTGAGTTGGCATAAGGTGGCTAAAACAGGAGCGATTCCGGGCCAATTAGGTAGCCCCTCTAATCGGACACACTCCTTCGATATTATATTCTGATTTTGAGATTGATTTGGTGGCCTTTTTTGATTTTTGATTTGGGGGTATGGCTCGAGGTGGGCGGTAATAGCTGCTATGCGTTACCACCAGACCATGTGTGTAATTGGTATATCTACCCTGGCATTGCCTTGTTGTGCCATGTCACCTACCCTAGCGAGCCATGTACGAGTTTGGTTTTCTCCCGTAGCCCGTGGAGTATCCTTTGGTGGCTTCCCAATCAAGAGGGACCATGATATTCGATGGACTACTCGGACTATTACGTGTTAAGGGAGAGATTGGGTAACTCCTTAATGCTATTTAAAAGTAAGTTTATTTTACTATAGGCATTATTATAACAGCGAAATATTACTACATAGTAAATAGTTTAACGGATCCTTAAAAGATGGGCGGTCCCAAGAATCCTTTTAGTTACTTGTACCTTATATTATAGGTCACTTGAGTAGGTTTACATTGTATAAGTATGTATGTCCTGACTCGAGTGTTTTGTGTTTTGCTTTACGCTCGGGTCAGACTGAGTGATACAGCATTAGAAACTCACCTTCGGAGTTAGAGCTTTGCTTGAAGATCCAGCTATCTATTTCAATTCCAGTTATTCAGTTGATTCCATAATTGTATTCAGCTTTGTGCTTGATTATTGTATTGAACTTCTATTGTATCTTGTATAACTCTGATGTAATTATATAGTAGCTTCATGAACTACTATTTCTTTGCTTCCGCTGCATTTTATTACTCTGTGTATGTGATCTGTGATTTATTTATTTACTGTATATTCTATGTTTTGCCAAATTTTAAATTACAATTCGGTATTTTGAAAAATTCAAGTCGACATTTGTGGATGCGAATGGTTGAAAATATTGGGTCGTTACAGTTGGTATCAAAGCTTTGGCTCTAGGAAAAACTTAGCATATACGGTAAATTTATTTACAGAATCACTTTCATTCGAGCTTTAATCTCTTCTCTTTGACTCTGTTTCCTTTGGATTTTGGAACGTTCCATTGGTTTCGAAATTCATTCTTGTTCCCTACTATTCATCTTCTTTTGATTTTGGAGTATCCCATAACTCCACTTCGAATGATCTTTTAGTGAGTCGGCGGTCTCGCCAATCTTCAGATGACTTGTAAAAGGGGGAAACTCCTTTACAATAGGCATTGATTCACCGGAGATTTATATATCCTCGGTTTAGATGCTAGTATCTTTGGTATCCCGAATTCCATGTCTTGAGATCGAATGTAGATTTTCCTTAGAATTCCACATCGATCTAATTCTTGAAGTTGCGGTTGACCGGGTTAAGGTTGCCCGTGATTTATATAAGCTTATCCACTTCCTTATTCTATTAGTTAATCATCTTATCTTTTGTTCCAACTTATTCTCAATTCAAAATTTTCTTTGATTTAAGTTAATCAATTTTGAATCCCTATCCTTATTTTGGGAAAATTTATTAGCGTATTTGTAAACTAATATTTAAATGTTTCACATATTGTGTTGTTTGGGTTGTTGATGTTGATATGGGTTTCTGATCGATTCGTCTGATCAACATTATCGATAGGATCTCCAAAACACTTGAATAAAGCAAACCGACACAATATAGTTTTTAAATTTAGTAAATGAAATAAATTTTGTATAATTATAGTATATATAAGTATGATTTTCTGAATTTTAATAGTTAATTGAATTGGATGTTAAGAAATAATATTTGACTTTGTATATATAGCTTGTAACCATTGGCTTTTGTATCACATATAAATAATTGGACTAGAAGACATGGTTATAAATTAATTTAGAAATTTAAAATGAACTTAAAACAAGAAACTAAGAATTTAATTTCCGATGGTTACAAACTTTGTGTTAAAGTTTTAAAGGATATATTGTTCAAAGTATTTTAAGTAGAAATTCTTTCAAAGAATTTTAATTGGTTAAATCAGAGCTCTTTCCTTTGTCGGTGGAAAATAATTTCAGTGATGACTGCATCATCATCAATATTCATTTTCGAGTTTCGAAGTGAAGAGACATTCTGTAGTTTTGCTACAGTATTGCTTTGGAAAAATTAAATTGACTTGAATCTCTAAACCATGACTTGATTTATAATATATGTGATATATGATTTAAATGAGATTTGATATATATTGTGTATATTTATTTATCTCTAAAATAGTTTGGAGTTAATCGAAAATCTAATTCTCAAACTTTCTCTTAAAGGATAATTCAAATATAAAATGAAACCAAAATTTTAAATAATATGTAAGCTTGGATAATTGAATCAAGAAAATTTTATTTGTATAATATTCTTTTGCATTCTAATATAACTTACCTTAATTATTAGAAGTTAAAATATAATTGGATAACATATAATATAAAAGGATTTTATAAATAAAATTTGAGCGTTTATAATAAATGTTATATACTTAAATTTTAGTTATAAAAAGGATTAATTAAGGTAAATAGAATAAAAGGTTAATTGAATAACTTACAATATAAAATGGTGTTAGAGGAAATTTTTAAATAAATTGGTAAATTTTATTCAAATTAATTAATTTTGAAAATTTATTTGTTTATAAAGTTAGCATTTTTGAATAAGATGTATTGTTGACTTAATTCTTTCTTTGCCTTTTTTTTCCTTTTCGGGGACGAAAAGTTTTGAGTGGGGGAGAGTGTAACAACCCGTAAATTTCGATAATTAAACTAGTTAATTTAATAAGATTTTATAATTAAATGTAGAAAGAAAGCTTTAAATTGGATATTATAGTAACAAAGTTTATTTAACTATAAGGCTATGATAAAATGACCATGTTAAAATTTATAAGTATATAAATACTTTGATTATACAAAATGTTAAAGTGGAAAGTATTACATTCCAAAAATGCTATGATTCCTTAAGGTTACATTTCCAAAATGCTATAATTTTCTTATGTATTACTTTTCCAAAATGCTATGATGTCTTAAGATTATGTTTTCGAAATGCTTTTATTTCTAAAATGTAATGTTTTTGAAATGCTATTATTATAGAGGTTACTTTTTTAAAGTGCTATGGTTTCTAAATTATTATGATTTTAATTTGTTATAATTGAGTGTATAAATTTTGGGAGTGTTACAACTTTGAAAATGAATATTACTTTTCGAATGAATAATGATACTGGGTTTATATGGTTTTGAAATGAATATGTTTGATATGAAATACAAACCATTTGAAAATGAAATAACCACAGGTTATAATAACGTTTAGTTGTTAAAGAGACCGGAATTGGAAGTTGTCATACTCTCTGCCAACTCCGAAAACCACTTTAATAACCGTGTAAGCGGTGGAGATTCCAGAATGAAGTAGGATGGTGGCGATGTCCTATTGAGGTATGAACGTGGACCTGACTCCTGTGAGTTAGCATAAGATGTCTAAAATAGGAGTGATTCCGGGCCAATGAGGTAGCTCCTCTATTCGGACACATACCTTCGATATTATATTCTGACTTTGAGATTGATTTGGTGGCCATTTTTGATTTTTGATTTGGGGGTGTGGCTCGAAGTGGGTGGTAGTAGCTGCTACGCGTTACCACCAGCCCGTGTGCGTAATTAGTATATCTACCCTGGCATTACCTTATTGTGCCAATTCACCTACCCTAGCGAGCCTTGTACGTGTTTGGTTTTCTCCCGTAGCCCATGGGGTATCCTTTGGTGGCTTCCCGATAAGGGGGGACGATGATACTGGATGGACTACTGGGACTATTACGTATTAAGAGGGAGATTGGGTAACTCCTTAACTCTATTTAAAAGTAAGTTTTTTTTACTATAGACATTTTTATAATAGCGAAACATTACTACATAGTAAATTGTTTAACGGATCCTTAGAGGATGGGAGGTCTCAAGCATCCTTTAAGTTACTTGTACCTTATATTATAAATCACTTAAGTTGGTTTACATTTTATAAATATGTATGTCATGACTCGACTGTTTTGTGTTTTGCTTTACGCTCCGGTCAGACTGAGTGATACAGCATTAGAGACTCACCTTCGAAGTTGGAGCTTTGCTTGAAGATCCATCTATCTATTTCAATTCCAGTTATTCAGTTGATTCCGGTGCTGTATTCAGCTTTGTGCTTGATTATTGTATTGAACTTCTATTGTATCTTGTATAACTCTGATATAATTGTATAGTAGCTTCATGAACAACTATTTCTTTGCTTTCGCTGCATTTTATTACTCTATGTCTGTGATCTGTGATTTATTTATTTACTGTATATTCTGTGTTTTGCCAAATTTTAAATTACAATTCGGTATTTTGAACAATTCAAGTCCGACATTTGTGGATGCGGATGGTTGAAAATATCGGGTCGTTGCACCACTAGTAATTTTTCTATCAACCAGATTACCACTGTTATCTACCTCTGAATCTCTCTTAGACTCAAGGTTATCATTAGTTAAATGTTATAGACCGGGCCGTGAAGTGTGCAACAAAATTATTTTTAACTGCTTATAAAAGAAATTGAATTGAAGCTATGCAAATAAACAAATAGGGACCATAGTGTCAGATTAGATAAACAAATATATCCACTTGTATCAAAAGTGATCAATAATCAATAAAACATCATCATTACTCCAAACAAATCTATGTGAAATAGTTCAAAACTTTAGAGATCCATCAAGAGTTCTTGGCATAAAAGAATAATTGGCCAATAATTTTGAAAAAGTCCGAATCAAAATCAGCAATCATTTCTTTATCACGTAGCTGGTTGATTTAATTTAGATTATGGTGTAGATTTTCACTTTTAATAAATCGTTCAAAATATATTGTTACCTATTTTACCTTTATGATAGTTTTTCAATGTTGTCCATTGTGATTCTATCACCTTTATACTAGGCTAAGGAACTTTGATTTGGCCCTCGTTTTGTTTCTGGAACAGCCAGAACCAAGATGACATTGTTGTTGTTCCTTAGCCTACCACTACACCTACACGATAAAAGATTTTTGTGACCTGTTTGTTTTTATAGGTCCTTGGTTGTTAGTGGCAAAATATTTTGAAAATATATTTGTGGAGACCCAAAACTATTTATATTTGTTCCTTTTGGCACCCAGATTTTTTTAACTCTAAGGGATTTTATGTTCGTGCCTTTTGGAACCCAAATTGGAATTGTTTTAGCGTTTTCGAGTCTATACCAACAACTGTTTTGGTTGTGTCCAATTTTCTACAAATTGTGCACTCATATTTGACTTGAATAATTTTGCTTCTAACAAGTTCAGGTGATTATATTCAAGTCCTTGTCTGTCAATATTGACTGTTTGTTTTTCTATTAACATATTTAGTGATTTTTCTCCTTTAGAGAATTTTTCTTGTCATTGACAGTTGTTGGACTTGTGTTTTGAGTGATTCGTTTTCGCTCAATAATTGAGTGCACCTTTTAATAGAACTTTCACTTCTAGTATTTTCACTCTCTTTCAAAATTAGAATTTCATTTTTAAGCGATTTAATTTTAATTTCTAATTTTTTTAATTTTTTCTTCGAGTATTGGACACTTTACACACTTAGGGCTCTTTCTTTGATAGTTTTTAACCAATCGATCAAGTTATTTATTAAAATCTATCAAAGTATCTCTTTGTGATTCAATTTAGCGTATTTCTCCCTAAGTCTTTCAAAACAGCAATTTACTTCGTGGAAATATATAAGTAATTCTAAGTGAGTGAGTTTTGATACCTCACTTGGCTCATCATTATCGCTATCAGTTAAATCACCTCCAAGGCACAAATATGCTTTTTCACTCTCACTGCTAGTACTTTTATTATCATCATTTGTATTCCATGTGGCTGCAAAACTTATTCTTTTTGAATTTTCTTGGCTGTGTCGATTTTGAGGACAATTGGGCTTGATGTGGCCCAGTTTATTGCACTTGTGGAAAATGATCTCTTGCTCGTTTGAGTTGTCTAGTGCTTTTGCTATTCTGCTTTTCAATTGGTCATTTAGAGCTGGATTTCCATATTTGCGATTCCACTTTTTGATTTTCTTCATTAACAAGGCCAATTCTGCTACACCGTCGTCGTCGTCATCTTCACTTTCGGTTGTTCCTTTGAGAGCTATTGATTTCTTTTGAGTATTACCTCCTGCATGCTTTAATTTCATTTCTAGCTCATAAGTGGTGAGATTTCCGATGAGTTCTTAAACTTTGATTTGTTTCAAGTCTTTTGATTCTTGAATGGCAGTGACTTTGGCTTCAAAATTCTATGGAAGGACTATGAGGATTTTTCGGACTATTTCCACCTATGTGTATGATTTTCCAAGAGCTTTTGATTATTATACGATACTGGAAAGTCGTCCGTACATCTCTTTGACATTTTCTTCCTTGGCCATTGTGAAATTCTCATATTCGCTACTCAGCATGGCAAGGCGGGATTCCTTGACTTGAGATGTTCCTTCGTGAGTCACTTTAAGTGTGTGCCATATTTCCTGTGCAGTTAGACAATGTGAGACACGATTAAATTCGATTTGATCCAATGAACAAATAATAGAATTCACGGCTTTAGCATTAGCATTCTATAGTCTATTTTCAAGATCTGTCCATTGATCCATCGGTTTATCAATTTCCTGATTATTTACCACTAAAGTTACTGCTCTATAACTTGTCTCAACTATATTCCAAACATCAATGGTTTTTAGAAAAAAATTCATTCTACTTTTCCAGTAAGTGTATTCACCATTGAACATTGGTGGTCTAACTATGGACTGAGCCTCTGCAAAAGCATTATTAAAAGAAGCCATTTTAAAAATTCAAATGTTTAAAACAAAAATTGGTTTTTGAAAAATCAAATTTTTAATACAAAAAATTGACTTCTGTTTCTAGCTCTCATACCACTTATAGGATTGATTTCACCCTAGAGGGGGCTGAATAGGGTGATATTATCAATAATAAAAATTTAATGCGGAAGTATATAAAATAATTTAAATAGATATAGCAGAATAATAGCAGCACGGATAATAAAAGAATAATAAATGCAGAAATAGAACAACATAGATTTACCTAGCTTCGACTAAACCATGCCTACGTGCTGCTCCCAAGGTTGCTACTAGAAATTAAGTAGTCAGACGCTTACACATGTAAACTCACGACACTCACTATCGACTAACCTAACTCTATGCTCAAAACCCTACCACAACACAGCCACTAAGTTGCGAATTCTCGAACTACACCACAGTAATTCATCCCTTAGTCACACGACTAGAAAATTACAAACGATTAAAAGAGAAAATACAAATTTAAACAAAAATTAAAAAAAACCTAATTTAAAAATTAAAGCCCAAAACACTTAAGACCGGCCTAATAAAATTATCACTAAAACAATTGTCGGCCCCTTTTTTCTTTTATAAAATTCGACCCGTTCCTTTGCATTTATGATAATGGCAGTCTTGTTTCTCATTCCTTCCTCTTGCTTCAAAAATTAGGGTTCAATATATTAAAGCTGCCGACTTCTGTTGATCGATTGAATAGATGATTTCTTGTCCCTTGCTTTATTGATCGATTTTTTCTTCGATTATCACATGGCTGCTTCGACGAATCGAGTTCTAATTGACTTGAATCTGGTATTTGATTTTCCTTTTGCTTTCCTTGTTAATTGCTTGAACTCGATTATGATTCAAGTTATTGATTTGAAGCTATGCTTCTCTGTGATGTTGTTTTTAACTCAAATGCATACTTTTTCTATCGATGATGATATGGGTTATATATATAGGGTTTCGTTCGTATAATATCGTCTGATAATATTTCTCAGCCATTTTATTTAACTTGAATGCTTGTGTTGTTTTTTTACTTCTTCAAATTTTCTGATATGCTTGCTTACCATGGCTTCAATTTTAGCTGCACCGCGAATTTCATTTCTTAGTCATCACGACTTTGATTTGGCTCCATTCTTTTTGTCATTTGAATTTGTTTTTGTGACTTCGACACTTTGATTTGAATTTATTTTTGTTGGCATTTGACTTTGGTAAAACTGTTAATTTTTCTGCAGTATTTTCAACCTGTTGCTTGTAGTTGTTCATTCTATCATCATACTTGTGCATTGCATTTTCCACTGTCGTGTGATGTTGCACTTGATGTTAGTATTGACTTGTCACGACTGCTCATTGCTGTATCACCATATAGTTTGTAGTTACCACTATTGCCTTTGTTATTGTGTGACATTGTGTACTTGTTTTAAGTTATGTGTATTTTGGTCTGGAGCTATATACATGTATGGTCTGCACTTCTTTGTCTACTGCCTCTGGTCATTGCATATGGCTTTGAGTTTGTTGTTCATCACTGCTTGATCATTAGTTGATGATGAAACTGGTCCGTTGTTACTTTGCTGCATTTCATATGTATTCTTGGTTGTACTGTCCTCATGAGTTCATATGCTTGTTGATGGTTTGAGTTGCTCTGACCAGTTGAACCATTGACTGTGCAGTCTGCACTTGTATTGTTGAATTGCTGTCTTATTGTGATCTGTTTTGTGGTTCATATACATTTGGGTCTAGTTTGAACCGTTGTGTTCATTAACTTGGTCTGTGTAGTCTTTAAGTGTATGGACTAGCTCAAGTTGGTCTGGTTTATTGTATTTGATTCTGTACATGATTGCTTGATTCTTTGTATATTAATTCTTGTGCACTTATGGTTGGTCTACAATGTTGTCATATATGTGAACTTGAAATTGTATATTAGAGTTTTGTGTATTTAAGTTCATTTGCTCATTCGAGCTGTTGTTTTCTTGTTGACTGATTTGGTGCAGTTTGAGTTGCCTTCATGTGTATATTTTGTTGAGACTCCATGTTAACTATTAGCTCGATTCTTGTTTGCTTCCTGGTCGACATGTACATTGTTGTCATCTCTGACCTTGGTTCTTGTACATAGCATATTGAGCTAGTGCGTGATTTGGTTTAAACTACAGCTTTTACTATTGCATTTGTGTTCAGGTATATGTTTACTGATTTCGACCCAAATCATGTTGTTCATGTTATCTGGATTAGTGCAGTTTCATTATGGCTTCTCTTTTAACTTCATGTGTACATTTGGGTTGCCACTGTGTTGAATCCAGCATAAAGCTCGGGTTTGACCTGGTGCTCGAGTTGTTACGTTATTTGTATTGCACTTGAGTTAAACTCGGCTTTTGATTGGGTTTGATCTTGCGCTCACCTATCCCTGTAATTTTATCAAGTGTATATCGGTATGCATGGCCTTGTGGCATGTAGAATGATACATCATGCATATCACAAGTTGTTCGTGTACGATGAATTCAAAATTAAATGATGACTAACAACCCAAATAACTAAGACAAAAAACATTTTCAAAATATATTTTATTTTACATTGCCAAAATATTTCTTTTTCAATTTTACTGCATCAGTTTCTTCTTTGTGGATATTTCAGATGCTGGATTCAATATGAACTGGAGCTAAAGATAAATACAAGTGAACGAGTGGTACATAGTGAGGTGCAAATGTAAATGATAATTGTATAGCGAAAAATTGTATTGTAATTGAAAATTGTGTATATATACAAAGTGAGAGCATAAACTTGTTCTATTTAAAGTTGTAATAAAATATTTTCTGAATAAAATATCTGTTTGGATTTAAATTCTATGTTATTTATTTTATTCAGCAAATATTTATTTAATTATGTGAAAAACAAAATAGTACATTAACAAATACATTTAAATGAATATATATATATATATATATATATGTTTATTATCATCAAACACAAATCATATACTCGCATATTCAACAGTCATTTTCTGCCTAGGTGTCTAGTCGACTGGGGTTTCATTCAGTCGACTGAACCCAATTCCCCCCAGTCTTTTGTTTTGAATTTCCCCATCGAGAATGTTTTTAACACCTATTCATTCGATTGAATTTGACCCTCAGCCTACTAAGATTGATTGTTTCTGAGGTGGAGGAATCTCCCAAACGATCGCTGACTTGCCTTTCATTTCCTCCGTTGCTTCGCCCGATGAGCTACCTTGCTCCCATAGCCTATCTTCTCCCCGTTGGACTTCTTGTAACGACACGTAATTCCGCTACTTCGAAAATGAGAGATTTCATTTGTTTTAAATTTTAAAATGGTTTATAACTTTAATAAATATGTTATGTATAATAAATAATAATATAGATATCATTTATTCTTATAGTTAATAATTTAAAAGTATAAATTTGGATTTTAGAACAATCAACAAAAGTTAAGTTTTGTTAAAAATAAATAAAGGCTTAAATAAATAGGTTTAATTGTTTATTTGATAAATTAAATCTTATTTAAAACATATAGGAAAGATATAAAATTATACTAATATATTTAAAAGTATGTTAATAATCGTTCTATAAAAATAACCAAAATTTGTTACATTTTGTCAATTTTATACACTGTAAAATTTGAGATTTTGATATTAATTAAATATGATTTTAAAACATAAAGAGACATTTTTTTTCAATTTATTTAAAAGAAGGAAAAGGTTCGTTTTAAATTTGGGTCTGAAATGTTTGGTGTATTTGGGTACAGAATTGTGGGTCGTCACACGAGTGATGAGGAGGATATGCAAGTAGGGGAGCCTTCAGGGATAGTACCTGGATCATTCGACCATCTGATAGATATCTCAGAGGATGAGGAGTTGATAGTCATTTTAAATGAGGAGGATGTGTTGCCAGTATGCATAGGTATTGATGCAGGAGCAGAGGCCGACAATGAAGTAGGTGATTGGATGTTGGATCCCTTGAGTGAGGACGAGGAGCCTGAGAAAGAAGAGCCTATAGAGGAGCCCATGGAAGTATCAGAGGAGATCGATCCACTAATAGAGGAACCCATAGCGATGGAGATGGAAGATTCGGGGATGTACGATGCATGGTTATATGAGGATGATGATTCGAAGAGTGATGAGCAGATCATTTGCGAGATGGGTACGCCCATTCAGGAGATAGGATCTCCCATTCCAGAGATAGCTGAGGATCTCGGTTTGGAGGATGCTGAGATGGAAAAGCATGAGCCATGGATTCCGGGAGGCTAGTAGTGGCAGTCGCTAGGTTGGGACATAGCTCCAAAGAAGATAGATGATGAGGAGCCAGTTGAGGACGGGGAAGAAGTAGAGCAACTGATATAGATCGACTTAGAGGCACCATCAAAGGGTTCGTCCGATGAGTAGTGTTTCACACTTAGGGATATTTTGGGATATTTTGGGTTTGTATTATAGCAGTTGTTATTATCTTAAGCACGTTGTATGCGCCAAGATATGGGATTTAGCGCTTTAGTATGATATTTTGGTTGACTGATGTAGATAGTTGACTTATGACTATGTATTTAGCTTAAGTGTGTAGTACGCACTCAGGTTGGGACTAGGATCGATGATTGTATTTCATTATCAGTATTTAGTAGTAATATTTCCTTTGACATATATTGTTGACCTTTATTGTTCTGTATCTTTGATTACATTTCGAGGACGAAATGCTTTCAAGTAGGGGAGAATGTAACGACCCGTAATTTCACTATTTCGGTAATGAGAGATTTCATTTGTTTTAAATTTAAAAATGGTTTAAAACTTTAATAAATATGATATATATATATATATATATATAATAAATAATAATAGAGAAATTATTTATTCTTATAGCTAATAATTTAAAAGGTATAAATTTGGATTTTAGAACAAATCAACAAAAGTTAAGTTTTGTTAAAAATAAATAAAGGCTTAAATAAATAGGTTCAAATATTTATTTTATAAGTTAAATCTTATTTAAAACATCTAATAAAGATAATAAAAGTATATTGATATATTTAAAAGTATGTTAATAATCGTTCTACAAAAATAACCAAAATTTTCGTATTTTGTCAATTTTACATACACTTTAAAATTTGAGATTTTGATATTAATTAAATATAATTTTAAAATATAAAGAGACATGTTTTAATTTATTTAAAAGAAGGAAAAAGTTCATTTTAAATTTGTGTGTGACATGTATGGTTTATTAGGGTACAGAATTGTAGGTTGTCACACTTCTTCTGGAGTCCATTGGTTGATAGTTCGAAAGTGGGTTCTTAAGTGTTCGAAAACCAATTTCGACACGAATGCCACTCTTTTTCATATAGAATCTCCCCCGGACAATTTCAACGATTCGGCCTGCTTTAGCACGCCCGAATGACTTAACCAACCTTCTCGCCTCACGCGAGTAAGCCTCACGTGATACTCGCACGTGTGCCGATACACCCGCTCGTGCATGCATATGCACACACGTATTCCCAAACACATAAAACTTCACAAATACGTTTCGAAGTTCACCAGAGCGATTACTTGAATCGAGACTCTCTCATGTAACTTAGCTCACCACGAAGTCGCTATTACTACATGAGATTGCTCGTAGCATGTTTGGATACACATACATATAATCCCATATACATATATCATCTTCACACAATCAAACAATTATTATTAACATTCCAAACCATTCAACCAATTCAATTACAATACATGAGCTATATTACTATATAATTTTAAATACATGTATACATATACTTACCCGTATAAATATACATACATGTATATTTTGATAATGATTCGGTTATCTAATAATTGAATCTTACTTTCATTTATCAAATCTTTTCTATTAAAGTTCAATATCATTTTCTACAATTTTATGAAATTATTCCATTATTTTATAAAATATAAAACTAGCTTATAAATCACTTTAGCTATTATAATACTTAATTCCTTCTTCAAGAATTAAGTATTCATCTTATAACTGTTTTATAAACCATATACTTTATAAAACAACCCCTTCTTACTATTTTATAAAATCTCATACTTATATAAAATACTACTTCTATATTATTTTATAAAATCTCATACTTTTTATAACATACCACTTTTATATTATTTTATAAACTCTCATACTCTTATGAAATGTACCGTTTATACTATTTTTAAAATCTCATTCTATTTTATAAAATATATCTTCATTCTTATTTTATACAATATCATTTTATTTTATAAAATATCTCTTCCACTTATAAATTATTTCCTTACTTAAATAATATTTATAAGTACTAATTAAGCTCGTTAAGATCTAAAAGAGCTCCTACCTCGCTTAATTAACTCGTTATTATCATTTTATAAATTATTCCATTGTTATAAAATGTTTACTTGTTATAAATAATGTTACAAATGCTAATTAAGCTTTATTAGGCTTCTAATCACTTTAATAATAAGTGTAGAGCTCCTTACTCACTTAATTAGTATACTAACATTCCTTAAATCAATTCAAATGATTAAAATAATATTTTCTAATGACATGCACGTCATTTTATTACTTAGTTAATCGAAATCAAACCGTATCATCACACAAACCTATTCCGTTAAGCCCAAGCCGAATTCTAAGCTTACTAACTTTTTAAAACAAGGTCTTTAGGATTTCAATTAAATTATATGATGTTATAAATATGTTAGGGCAAAACCATAAGCCAAATTACATTACTAACATTATTTCAATCATTCCATATCACTTCGTAATCACAAATAAATAAATATGCAAGTACAACATGTAAATTAAGTAAGAGAATTATCCCACTCACCTTGATTTTCCTTAAATCTAGCTCTAGTCACCAAACCTATCTCCATGCTCTCTTTAGTCATGAGATCTCCATTGAAACTCCGATTCAAGCTAATTCTTTCATGGGTTTTGTAGAGAGTGAAAAGAGAGGAATTATAATGATTTTTATTTGAATTTAGGAAATTTATTTGAAAGACTTAGGGTTAGGGGATTAAAAGATTATTAAGAAGTAAATAAGAGAAGATTAGATGAGAGGAATGAAAAATGAAATGTGAAATGAAAAGTGGACGAGGAGTTAGCTTCTTATAAGCTAATTTATGGGTAAGCTAATGGCCTTAGCCCAAATCCAATTTGTATTTCTTTCTAGAAACCACCATTCATCCTTGAAATTCATCAGTTCAAAACATAGTCAAGTTTATACTCATTTTTCTCATGTGAGAATAGCAAACTCAACTATACGTTTCTCGAGACCCAATTCAGTCATCTCAAAAAGTCAAGTACAAAGGGCGTTCCATCGATTAACGATTATATATTTAAATTAATCATTTAAATATTTAGTTATTGAAATTGCAAGGTATTGCATTCACCCGGCCTTAAAAGAATTTCGTCTCAAAATTCCTATGGATACGAGAAAGTACATGACTAGCCAAAATTCTCGAGTTTAAACCTCGACTAATTGCGACAGCACTTCCCTTCCATATCAAACATTTCCAAAAAAATTCGAATTAAAACGCACCTTGCATTTAGGAAATATGCGATAACCTGCATTATCCCACATTTCCCAAAGACATATACCTCTTTTTAAGAAAATTTCTCACCATTTAAATGTAAATTTCTACAATGAAGCATTTGAGTAGCTATAAATTAGCTCTAAAGTACCTAGTTGTACTATTCAAAGTGGATTATGCACCAACTTTATAGCAACGCATGATCAAAACATGTATAATCTTAGTGTAGCAACCAATATTATCACAACTACACATGACTAAAAATTGGAATGTATCTTAAATAAGTCGGTATCTAAGTGTATCGTAAACACCGAGTCATATCAAAATGCAATCGACTTGTATGGATCTCACCTCAACCTCTAAAATGGCCTTAGGTGACATATGATTTATAATGATCCACTATTTTGGACCATTGAAATCGACAATAAAACCACACATGTCGGACTTGATTAATTCAAAACAATAGATTGTAATATAATTTGGAGCAAATAAAACCAATCATAGAATCACAGACACAGATAAATCAGAATAACTCGCAGCGAAAATAAAAATAAAAATATTACTTCATGAAGCTAATACAAACATAGTCACAGAACAAGTACAAAATCTAGAGTGTGAAAAGTAAATACAATAGAAATCCTAATGCATAGATGTCCACTAATACAAAAGCTGAATAGAAATACTGAATGAAAATAGATAACGAGTAGATAAATAGATAGATAAACTCCAGCAAATCCTCTAGCTCTAGAAGGTGAAATCTAAAGCTGATACTCAGGCTGACCCGAGTGCCAAGCAAAAAACAAAACACTCAAGTCAGGACAAACATACTTATACAATGTAAACCAACTCAAGTGAACTGTAATAAAACTGCACAAGTAACTTAAAGGATGCTTGAGACCGCCTACCCTTTAAGGATCCGTTAAACTATTTATTATGTAGTAATATACGCTATTGTAATATTGTCTAAAGTAAAGTGTAATATAATTTAAAAATAGCGTTAAGGAGTTACCCAATATCCCCCTTAACACATTTTATAGTACTAGTAGTTTATACAGTACCATAGTCCCTCCTGATCGGGAAGCCACCAGAGGATACTCCATAGGTACGACACAAAACCAAAATCGTACAAGGCACGCTAGGGTAGGTGACATGGCACAACTAGGCAATGCCAGGGTAGATATGCCAATTGCACTTCCGGGCTGGTGGTAACGCGCAGCAGCCACTACCGCCCACCTCGAGCCACATTTCCAAAAATCAAAGGTGCGCACCAATCAATCACAAAGTAATAGAATTGCATACGAAAATGTGTGTCCGATAAGAGGAGCTAAGTCATTAGCTCGTCGATTGCTCCTGTTTTAGCCACCTTATGCCAACTCACGGGAGCCGGGTCCACGTACATACCTCAATAGAATGTCTCCACCATCCTACTTCATTCTGAAATCTCCACCGCGTACACAGTTGTCAAAGTGGTTTTTGGAGTTGGTAGAGTATGACAACTTCCGATCCTGGTCTCTTTAACAACCAAACGTTAATATTATCTGTGGTTGTAAATTTCAAAATATTTTATATTTCAAATCAAAACATATTCATTTAAACCATTTAAATCCAATGTCAATATCTTTCAAAGAATAATATTCATTTCCAAAGTTGTAGCATTTCTAAGTTCGTTCAATTATAACAATTTCAAAAATAACACATTGTATCATAGAATTCGTAGCACTTGGAAAGTGTGATAATACATAGAAATATTGTCTTTTTAGAAACATAAGCACTTAGAAAGCGTTACTGTAAATATAATAGTATTTCAAAAATATGGTCTTTTCATAAACAACGGCACTTAGAAAACGTTATTGTAAGTATAATAGTATTTCAGAAAACAGCACATTTTCAGAAATAGCAGCACTTAGAAAACGTTACTGTAAGTATAATACTATTTCAGAAAACAGAACATTTTCAAAAATAGTAGCACTTAGAAAACGCTGCCTTGAAACCATAGCAATTTGGAAATGCTGCCAATACAAAATTAATATTTATTATAACATTTCAGAAACATTATAAATTTCAGTTTTCACCATTGTTAACATATAAAACATATCTCACGTTTCATAAATATTTATTTGGATATCATTTAACTTATGATTAAATAAAATAAACTTTTGTAAATAAAATATCCAAAATAAACTATAACTAATTTATTAAGTGAAAAGTACATTATTTTACATAACTTTTTATCTAAACAAATAACTTAATACTTTATTTTAAAATACCCATTTCATAAATAAAATATTCTTATTACCAAGTTAAGCTTAAAATTTCCGTTTGAAAACTAAATTTTCTATTATCAAGTTAAGTCATATTTAGGTTACATTTAAACCATTTATTTATTTAAAAAATTTAACTTATAGAAAATCACTATAACATATATGTAAATCATTTAAATCCAATTTATGTTAAAATTTCATATCTTAAATTTCCAAAAATACTTAAATAAATGTCAGAAAATATTTAAAATTAACCACGGGTCTGTATATAATTTTCTAACCTAGGTCAAGTGATACCGATATGTATCATTTGAATCCGTAATTTAAAATAAAATCCAGGTTCTATCATTTCAAACCCGCAATCCCAAGTCAAACAAAATAAAATAAAAATCGCTTGAGCCTATCATTTCGGCTCATAACAATTTTTCCTTATTCTAATGTCCGTTCGGGTATGTATCATTTCAACCCATAGTAAATCTATACTAACAGGGAATTCGCAGTGTGAAAAACAGGAAATATAATAAACGGTATAATAAGGCATATCATATTAGGTGATGTAACAAATATATATCAGGTTATAATATCATGAAATATCATATCACGGGCGTATATAAATTACTATCATATCATCAACTACAATTCACATGCCACTGTTTCACAGTTATATAAGTACGAATGTCGAGAGTGACAAACTCACCTCTAAAGCTAGAGATCAAATTCAAAACACAAATCCAAACTCCACAAACCATGAAAAGACACGACAGATTCCAGTGGATGATGAGCCAAGATTCAGATCTTGCAAATAAACATACATAAACATACATATTCAACATATAAAATAAATTCAACACGTAAAATAATTTATCGAAATAAAATGGACTCAACCAAGGAAAGTGGCTTGGCCACCATGCAAATTGGCTAGACCATCCACACATGGCTCGGCCATGGTCTGATCTGAAGCACCTAGGCTGGGCCAAGGTGACATATGCACGGCTATGGGCTAGAATATGAAGTGATAGTAGGGTACAAGCATTAGGAAGGCTAAAAGTCAAGGCATGATGGTGCTTTGGGGTCGGCCCTATGACTACATGGGTCGGCCATGGTGCTTGTCTCTGGATCAGGTCTGGTCACATCAGAAAGGGTAAGGCCCTGGTATTTCACGACAAGGAAAAGGAGTCGGTGATGGTATAGGGGGTGGCCGAGGCTAGCAAAGGAGTAAGGGATGTTGTAAAGGTCTCGGCTAGGGTTTGCTTGCAATTTTGGTGAAGGGTTTTGGATCCATGGTCACGGCTTGGCATGGAAATGAGATGGTGATGGTTGTGGCCGGTCTAAGGTGGTGTAGAGGAGGTGATGGTCAGTTAGGGGATGAGCATGTGATGGTGGCCGAGCATATGCTTGAGAAAATAAAAGAGAAAGCAAAACGAAAAGAAGGAAGGCATGGAAGAAACTTACTGTAAAATTTTCTACAGGAAATGGAATGGGAAGAGAGGTGAGAAAGAAATATTTGTACATGAATTATAAGAGAAGTGAACGGCTATAGGTAGTGGAGTGAACGGCTAGAAAATGTAAAGGCTTCAATTAAAACAAATAACTCAAGTCTTTGAATTTCCAAGCCAAAAATTCAAATAAAATCAAATAAAAATCCAAAAAAAATAGAAAATAGAAAATAAAATAAAATATAAGATAGAAATGAAGTAGAAAATAAGCAGAAAAATGCTGAAAATAATCGCGTGTAAAACGCTGAAATTTATCAGATTTTAAAAGTATAAAACAGAATTTGACGAAACGAAAAGCAGGACCAATATCAGAATCAAATACAGTTTCAAAGAAAAAGATTAGAAATTTAAAATTCAAATAAAAAATTTCAATTGAAAGTCAAAGTTTGACCACAGTTGACCAGAATATAAAACTTTTAGAAAATCTTTATTTTATTATATTTGGAAAATAAGTTATAAACAAAATCCAAAATTACATTGAAAAATTTCAAAATTTCACATTTTAAATGATTTAAAATCAAAGTTTTCAAAATAAATTCTAATAAAATATTTATTAAAATTATGGGTTGTTACACTCTCCCCCCTCAAAACTTTTCGTCCTCGAAAAGGAACGAGACACGAAAACAAGGAAAGATAAGATAGAAAAGCAAATAGTACCTAAAACAAACAATTCCGGATCCGAAGCACGCATGCTCTCCTTCGTCTCCTAGGTACAATCCCGATCATTTGTACCCCACTTCACTTTGACCAAGTTGATAGATTTCCTTCTTAGTTGCTTCATACCTCTATCGATAATACGAAGTGGCTTCCTCTCGAATGTAAGGTTAGGCTCAATATCCAAACTCCCGAGAGCAGAAGGCTGGACAATCATAGTTAGATCATGTAGATATCGACGAAGATGCGAAACATGGAATACATTATGTACTCCAGAAAAATTCTCAGGCAAATCCAAACGATGAGCTAAAGAACCAATCCTCTCTGAGATATGAAAAGGACAAACAAACCTAGGAGCAAGCTTCCCTCTCCGACCAAGCCGAACCACATTCCTTAAGGTAGAGACCTTAAGGAAAACCAGATCGCCAACAGAAAACTCCAAACTCCTCCTACACCGATCAGCATACTTCTTCTGCCTATCCTGAGCACTCCTCATCTTCCTCTTAATCTCCTTAACTTTCTCAGAAGCCTCCAAAATCATATCAGAACCAAGAACCAAATGACTACTGGATTCAATCCAGCAAGATGGAGATCTACAAGGTCTTCTGTAAAGAGCAGCAAATGAAGACATCTCAATATTAGCCTGAATTCGAAGACGGAATGAGACAGATTGAAGATTAAGATAAGATCAAAATAGAAGATTGAAAATATACCCTATAACTGTTTTCATAGGTGAATTCAACAAGATAGAGATGATCCTCCCAAGATCCTCCATAATCAAGAACATAAGCACAAAGAAGATCCTCGAGAATCTAATTCACTCTTTCTGTTTGGCCGTCGGTCTGCGGATGGTAAGCAATGCTCAGATTCAAATGAGTACCCAAAGATTCCTGAAAATCTTTCCAAAACTGACTGGTAAAGATAGGATCTCGAACACAAACAATGCTGATAGGAACACCATGGAGACGTACATTCTCCCTCATATAAATCTCAGCCAAACTAGAAGCAAAACGGTTAGACTTGACCGGAATGAAATGAGCTGATTTGGTCAATCTATCCACAGTAACCCAATTACTCTCATTACCCCTCCTAGTCCTCGGTGAACCATCAATAAAATCCATGGAAACCTGTTTCCATTTCCAATTGGGTACCTCAAGGGGCTGCAATAAACTAGGGGACTTCTGATGATCTTCCTTAACTTGCTGACAAGTCGCACACCTACTAACAAAGATAGAGATATCTCGCCTCATAGCTCTCCACCAATAAAACTTCTTTATATCCTGATACATCATCGTCACACCAGGATGAATAGAAAGTCTGGATCGATGATTTTTTCGAAGTAACTCTTGCCTCAAACCATCAACATTCGGGACACAAATCCGATTATTAATCCTCAAAATCCCTCCATCATCGATCTGACCTCCACTACCATCAGGACTACTACCTCCAACTCTACTATGAACACTCTCCTTAAATGCCTAAGCATCTCATCCTCATATTGCTTAACAATGATACGATCCAAAAGAGGAGAAGAAGAAACAACAAGCTGACACAACATGACCTTCTTTCGAGTCAAAGCATCGGCTACAACATTAGCCTTCCCAGGGGTATAGCTAATGTCAAGATCATAAGAAGCAAGAAACTCAAGCCACTGAACCTGACGCTGATTCAAACCTTTCTGGATGAAGATATACCTCAAAGACTTATGATCAGTAAAGAGCTCAAACTTAGCACCCAAAAGATGATGCCTTCAAAGCTTTAAAGCAAAAACCACAGCAAGTAATTCCAAATCATGAGCTGCATAATTAGCCTCATGGGTCTTCAACTGACGACTGGCATCAGCAATGACCTTCCATTCTTGCATCAGAACAGCTCCCAAACCCTTATGACTAGCATCAATGTATATCGTTAATCCCTCATTTCCATTTAGAACGGTAAGCACTAGTGCGGAAGTAAGCTTGCACTTCAACTCATTGATTGCAGCTTTACACTTATCGCTCCATACAAACTTAGCATTCTTTCCGGTTAAAGCGGTGAGAGGTGCAGCAATCCGAGCAAAATTCTCAATGAATCTCCGATAATAACCAGCAATACGAATATCTAATGGAGTCCTAGGAGTTTCCCAATCCTGTAACAGAATAGGGAGAAATAAGAACCACAGAAAAGATAGAATGATCAAATTATAGAAAGAGAAGAAAAGGAAAGACTTACATTGATCGCAACGATCTTCATTGGATCAACAGAAACTCCATTACTAGAAACAATGTGCCCGAGAAATCGGACTTCATCCCTCCAGAAATGGCATTTCGAGAATTTAGCCTTTAAAATGATTTCTAAGAGTCTCCAGAACAAATTTCAAATGCGACTCATGCTCATCCCTTGACTTAGAGAAGAAAAGGATATCATCAACAAAGACTAGAACAAATTTGTTAAGCACATCACGAAAAACACGATTCATCAAATCAACAAAGAAAGCAGGAGCGTTAGTCAAACCAAAAGGGATGACTAACCATTCATAGAAACCATTCTCGGTATGAAAAGCAGTCTTGGAAATACTTTCCTTAGCAACTCTGAGCTGGTGAAAACCCATGGCAAGATCACGCTGAGAAAAAACAGTAGCTCCATGAAGCTGATCAAACATATCATTGATGCGAGGCATAGGATATATGTTCCTCATTGTGAGCTTGTTCAGCTCCCTATAATCAACACACATCCTCAAAGAACCATCGGAGTTAGTGACGAAAACCACCACTGCTCCCCATTCTGAATGGCCCGGTCTGATCAGACCTTTGGAGAATAAGTCCTCAATTTGTTTCCTCAACTCAACCTTCTCACGGGGTGTCATTCTTCTAGGAGGAAGAACTACAGGACGAGCTCTAGGAATAAGATCAATACTAAAATCAATTTTCCATTCAGGAGGTAAAGTAGTGACTTCACCAAATACATCGGGATATAATTTGACCATAGGAGTCGAATGAATATCACCAAGAGGAGAATCAAGAGAATAAATAAAGCTGCCAGCAAAATCCTGGTGCAAAATGCACTGAATCACCAAAGAATCACCTTTATCACCAACAAGAGAGACAGTTCGGGTTTTACAAGAGATAACGACATCATGCCTCTTCAGCCAATCACCTTCAAGAAATAGATCAAAAGCATCAAAACCCAGAACATAAAAATCACCAGAAAACTGGTAGCCAGAATAGAAGAGTTTCACATTTCTATAGATCCTACTAAGGTTTGTAGGACCACCAATAGGATTTGAAACACATAAAGGCACAGGAGCCAACTCAGGAGAAAGAAGATGCTCGAATTTATCACAAAGATCCACGGAAATAAGGCTATAGGAAGCTCCAGTATCAAACAGAACACGAACAGGAAAATAAAATAGAGAAAAAGTGCCCTGAAGGGTACCTTGGTTATCAGTAGGAGCAGGAGCAGGTGCACGAGGTGGAGCAGGTGAAGATGCAGAGGTAACAGCAAAAATACCAAAAGACTTGCCCTTCTGCTGAGTAGGGCAGTTGTTCTTGAAATGGCCAAGCTGTAGACAAATATGACAGAGATCACGCCTGGTTAACTGAGCTGGAGGAACAGCGGCATCAACTAAAGTAGGATGGCTATTAGCATAGTATCCCTTCTAATTACATCTGAAGCAAGTAATGGCAGATAGGTCGACAGACTGCCTTTGAGAAGAAGATGATCCCAAACCTGGAGTCTTGTTCCAATTCTTCTTCTGATGAAAGTTAGGCTTTCACTTCTTAGGGTTGCTTGAGAAAGATTGGGTGAAGCAGAATGAGCAGCTGGAGGATCCTTAGAAGTAGGATTCTCACATCTAATGGCCATATCCATCAGACTGGTGAAAGGGCTATGCACATAAGCGATGAGACGGTCATAATACTCTGGATGGGCACCAGCAATGAACTTCTCATACTTCTTGAGAGGAGTGTCAATCATATTAGGGCCAAACTTAGAAAGTTCATTGAACTTCCTCTCATACTCAGCAAATGACATATCACCATGTTTGAGATCCATGAATTCTCGATACAACTGAGACTTCCCTGCCTTGGGTGTCCATTTTACAACAAAAACATACCTAAAGCACGATAAAGGAACATAAGACAGATTTCAAACAGAGAAAAATGAACCAAATTCAAAACAAACAGGAGATGATGCCAAAACTGCTCTCAAGAAATGTCAGCCTCAGCAGTGTAAGCTGTGACAGACTCCCACCAATCCAAGGCTGCTCCCTTCAACTGCCAAGCTGCCCACTGACGCTGCTGGGCATTAGTGATCTCAAGACCGGAGAAATTCCTCTCCAAATCCTTCAACCACTGCTGAGCCTCAATAATGCTCTCAGATCTGGTGAACTTGGTGCCACCAAGCTCAGTGTATTCCTTACAGAGTGTAGTGAACCTAACTGGTGCAGCAGGCTCAGGAACTGGGGCAACACCACGACCCCTACCTCTAGCATTCCTATGACTCATCCTAAAAAATCAAGCATGAATTGTAGGACAAAGATTATTGAGAAACAAAACAAGATTAGATAACATAAGATTAGATTAGATTCAACTTTTGTTGAATATCCCAAACACAGAAATGACTAACAAGGAGGATAAGCAAAAGGAAGAAGTTAATAAAATTTTGATTTCAAAACAAGAAAAGTTTATATCAAAATAATATTTTGAATATCATTTGAAAAAAAATCATTTTATACTTTAAAATATGTTCACTCACAAAGAAATGAGATTGATTTCACTCATTCTAGGGTATTTCTACCCTATCTCTAATGAGTTTTTGTTCCGCAGGCTAAGATTTGCCCTAAACCAAAGCTATGATACCAAATGTAACGACCCACTATTTTGGACCATTCAAATCGACAGTAAACCACACAGTTCGGACTTGGATAATCCAAAACAATAGATTGTAATAAAACTTGGAGCAAATACAACCAATCACAGCATCACAGACGCAGATAAATCAGAATAACTCATAGCGGAAATAAAAGTAACCATAGTAGTGCATGAAGCTACTACAAACACAGTCATGGAACAAGTACAAAATCCAGAGTCTGAAAAAGTAAATATAATAAAATCCCAATACATAGATGTCCACTAATACGTAAGCTGAATAGAAATACTGAATGGAAATAGATAATGACTAGATAAATAGATAGATAAACTCCAGCAAAACCTCTAGCTCCAGAAGGTGAAATCCCAAGCAGATACTCAGGCTGACCCAAGCATAAAGCAAAACAAAAAACACTCGAGTCAGAACATTATTAAAGAAGTTTTGAAAACTTTGTTAAATTTAAATTTTGTTAAATTAAGTTAAAGTTATTTTAAAATTTAAGTAGAATGAAAATTTAAAGATTTTATAAAAAGCAAACTTATTAATTTAAATTGAAAAATAGATTTTAAACTACCACTTGATAATATTTTTAAAGCATTTAAAAGTAAGTTGTGTTTTGAAACTTTTAATTATCAAGTTGAATGAGTGTTCTAAACTTAATTAATGATTTAATTAAGTTAATTTATTTTTAAAATAAAATGTTTTAATGATAATTAAGGCATAAATAAGATAAGATTTTTATCTTAAGATAATTATGGTTTTAATGATTTGAGATTAATTAAGTTAATTTAGAAATTTAAGTATAATTGATTAACTTAGTTAATTGAGTATAAAGGGTTAATTAAGTAATTAATTAAGTATAATTAATTAATTTAATTAACTAATGATCATAATTAATTTTTAATTGAAGGATTAATTAATTAATTAATTAAAGGTTAATCAATTGTAATTAAGGATTATTAATTAAGTAATTAAAGATTAATTAATTTGTAATTAGAAATTAATTAATTAAGTAATTAGAGATTATAAGTGGTAATTAAGAAATACTTAATTAAGTTTATTAATTAATAATTAAGTTTTATTAATTAAAATTTAAGAGATAATTAATATATAATTAAAGATTAATTAAGGGATAATTAACTGTTAATTAAGGGTTGATTAACCGGTAATTAAGAAGTACTTAATTTGTAATTAAGTTGTATTAATTGATAATTAAGGTTTATCAATTAATAGTTAAAGAATAATTAACTAAAGATTAATTAATTTGTTTAAGGGTAACTAAGGGATGAATTACCCAATTGTAATTAATTTGTTAATTAATTAAAGATAATCTCTTGGTGATTAATTAAGTATAAATACTTAATGAGATTAATAAGTGTGATTACTTAATGTAGTAATTATTATATGATTACTGGATGTAATTGATTAATGGGAATTACTTAATGAGAAGTAATTAAAGGGTAATTACTAAGTAGAAGTAATTAAGGAATAATTATTTGGTGTAATTAATCAAAGGATTAATAATTAATTAAGGAGTTAATTAGTTAAGGTAAGTAATTACAGTATGGTAATTACTGTTTTTGATTGATTGAGATTGATTAATGGATATAATTAATTAAAGTATAATTAATTAATGTAATTAATTAAGGATCAATGTAATTAATTATAATTAATTAATTAATGGAAATAATTAATGAAGGATCATTAATTAATGTAATTAATGAGAGTAATTAAAGATTAATTACTTTAAATGGTTAAGGATAATTAATTTGTGAAATTTATTAAAGGATAACTACCTTATGTAATTGTGGAATAATTAATCAAGGTGATTAATTTAAATGGATATTTGAAGGATGGTTAATTAATTAAAGATTAATTAATGGATGATTAAGCAAAGTTAGGTGATTAATTCTTAAGTAATAGATTTAATTTAAGTTAATTAAATTAATTATAATAGGGATTAATAATTGTTGCTTATGGATCTGTTTGAGTAGAATATCTGAATTGGATGATATCTATTAGATGATATGCTGTGATATTCCATGATATGATATTTGATATATCAATGATAAAAGTGCGATATTTATCTGTGTTAATGCTGTGTGAATTCAAATGTTTAATTGAATTAAATTGTTTAAACCTTTAAACAACTTGGCCTTTAAGATACGTTTTGAATTTCGATGAGACTGGGATCGGGTTTCCAGATTTGGATATCCGAAAACCACATCGATCCAAATTAACGTTAGGTCATGACATCTCAAAGTGAAGATGAAGATGGAGTTTTAGAGTGCAAGGGTTATTGTCGTTAACTCTGAGGGTGATTCCAAAATGAGTGTAACGAGATAATGCCTTCGGTTTCGTTCGAACCCGGAACGAACTTGTATGGATTGAATGCTTTCAGAACATCGTCAGGTGGACGATGAGTATTCTAAGAGATGTGTTCTCTAGGTAATCGTAGCCTCAAGCCTCATCAACCGAGAATGGCTAAAACAGGGGAGGTGCAGCAAGTTTAAGTGGGTAGCACCCAAGTAGGACGAGATTTTCCCCTGTCTAGAGGTCCATTTTATTCGGCTGTGTGGGCAGTTGTTGAGCTCCAACTGCCGGGGTTGTCTTGTTCGGGACTGTCTAGTAAGGGATGGTTTCGGCCTTGTGTTGTTGGAGATTGGGAGTAATCCTCGGTACGTTGATCTAGGCCACGTACTGTGACGGGCAGTACCCCAATAGCCTTGTCATTGTATGGAATCCAAATTCCAATAAGTGTCCTCGGATTTGATTGTATACCTATGTAGCTGGAATTTAATAAATTTAAGAATTTCGACTATTTTCTATTTACTTGAAAACCCTAGACCCTATTATAATATCATAGAATTTTCTATCAAAAGTTTTGGTTAGCGTAAGGTAAAAATTTACCCATGTTTATGTGTGGGGAGTCTTACGTGATACCTTTGTTTTCAAAGTTTTTTAAAGTTAAACAACTTTAACCGTTTACTCACACCAGACCCATGTCTGTCCCGAAGCTTATTTCTGTTTTATTTAACTCTTGGGTACTCAAATTTTTATGATTAGCCAAGGGATTCAGGTTAGCTTTGACGGATTCTGGAGGAGATATGGAGAAAGAGGTTTCAGCGTTTGTAGATAGGTAGTAGTTCCGCTGTGTTGATCTCTGTGTGGATGTCTGTATTCTATATTGAGTTGTATAACTAGACAGGTGTTTATAACTATCTACTATGTGTTGTATAAGCTGTGTAACTCTGATGTATATGATACTATGTAAATTTTATGTGATTAATATAATTTATTCATTCCGCTGTTGAGATTCTGATATTGTTTCTTTCTTCTTTATCTTTTCTCTTTTCTATCCCTTTCTTTCTTAAAAATGATGCGTCTTATTATGGAGAATAAGGCGGGTTGTTTCATTCAAATTCAAATTTTTTAGTTTTCAAATTTAAACTCATTCAAATTATTTCAAATTTAAAAACTTCAAACGTCCATAACTTCTTCGTTTGAACTCTGATTTAATATATCATATATGAAAATTGATTAAAAAATCGTCAGCAACGCAATGGTGCAACTTCCGTGACAAGTTCTTATATTTATAGAATTTCTGTTTTTAACCTTATTTTTAATAACTTAATTTCTTATTAAATTTTACAAGGTGTTACAAGCTGTTTGCTTCTTTTCTTCCATAATTTGCAAAGTCAACAATCTTAACACTTGTTTTTAATGAAAGTGAGGGTCATGAGTAACTTGATAAACTGGTATGGACAATTGGGGCTTAGAAGATCCTTGTTCAGAAACAATCATCATGTTTTTCAAAGAAGATTGGGAAAATTTTGGAAAGTTCCCTTATGGAGTATGCAGGTTAGGGTAAATATTTTAGGCTTCTTATATGTAGGCTAAGGGAAGTTCGTTATGAGATATAAGAGAGATCAGAGGTTCAGGCCCCTCCTTTTAATGCTAAAATGATAAATAAATTCTTGTTAACCCAAGATGTACAAGGAAAATTTATATATTCTTGGATAACCAAGGTTATTTTGCAAGGGGTTAGCAAGAATTACGCATGCCTATGGTTTTAGTCATACTGTATATGTCTAAAGTATATAGATCAAATGCAAAACACATGGTATGTCATTGTTCAAAGTCTTTATTCGACATGCTATAAAAGAGTCATAGTCAAAAGTACAGTATACGAAAAGTCACAAGTTCTCAATATTCTAATGAAATCCCCAAATTAGTTTAGTGTTACAACTTTTAAAATGAAAGAAAGTGATGAGAAAAATTCACCCCTTTTACATTGCTAAGGGACCCGTATTTATAGCGGTGGAGCTCAGTAGCATGACTGCCACGTAGCTTATGGCATCCTTGGTTTTGATCTCATTCATTGTGATAATGGCATGTGGCATCCTCTTCAGAATTGATGATTCGCGACATCTTTTTGAATGCTGATGATTTACAGAACCAGTATAAGGTTGTTGGCATTTGGTGCCATGCTTTAGAGTAGACATCCGACATCCCTTTATATTGTTGGTACGTGACTACCTTGCCCATCCTAATTGAATTCGACACCTTTATTTATATTGATGGAAGGCGCATCTCCTATGACTTCAGATATCTGATATCTCAAACTCTTATGACTTCAGATATTCAATATCACAAACACATCGTTGAGTCTTGACATTGTTTCCTATATTGATAGCATACGATATCCTTGGGCAAACGAATGAATTTTGACATCCGTCTAAACATTGCTAACATTTGATAACTTCTCGTATTTCATGAAACTCAAGGTCCTTCAACTTGCTAGTATTCGATATTTGATGTTATATTAAGGAAGTGCGACATCTTGTCTTATTAACAATATACGACATCAGTCTTTGTATTGACAATATTCAATCTTCTTGCTTTAATGATGAAATATGATATCTTCGTTGAACATTGATGATCTACGCAACCCTTGTTGCACTCATGACTTGCGATACCTGTACCGCTTATATTTAAGGCACTTGAAATTCGATACTCTTGAAAGTTGGTCATTTCGACATCCCCTACTATAGAGATCTGATATCATACCAAAACACTTTAAAATGCATATCCCTTACTGTATGTTTCTTGGCTTTCCCTTCGAAGCCTTGGATTTCAATGTGCTCTTCCTAAATTTTCGACAATATATTTTATAGTAACAATATGCACACTTCCAATATAACATCGCATAATGTGCCTATCACGAATGAAGGCTAATATCTCATCATCGTTTGTTAACATTGATAGTCTTTGTCATAAGATCCGTAATCAGTACGGCCACTAGCATAAGGGTGATACCATTCATCAAACATATCTACCCCAAAGTCAAAGCCAAGGAGAATAGGCTAACTTCGCTCAATCGTACACGCTCACCAAACATGACCATTTAATCCATCTCTACATTGATATCATGTTTGTTCATCATTTATCGCGCATGTATCACTATATATCGCATCTGAATCCTAATATTTGCCTTGGATTCCTACTTTCTTGAAGCCTCTTTAAAGTCATGCCAAGACCTTACGAAGAACACAATCGAATGGGGAAGAGATTCTCCAAAGTCATCTTTTTCCCAGGTGTTCAGTCAACGGGGGTTTCATTCAGTCGATAGAACCCAATCGATTAAACCCAGTTCCCTTAGTCTTTTGTTTTGGGCTTTCCCCTTAGGAATGTCTTTAACACCTTGTCAGCCGACTAAATTTGACACTCGGTCAACTGAATTGATAGTTTCCAGGCAGTGAGCCTGGGACGGGGGAATCTCCCAAACTATCGTCGAATTGCCTCTCGTTTCCTCATTTGCTTTCCTCGATGAGTTGCCTTGCTCCCATAGCCTGTCTTCGCCGCATCGTACCGCTTTCAAAGTCCGTTGGTTGATATTTCGGAAGTAGTTTCTTAAGTATTCAAAAATCAATTTCGATACGAATCCCTCTCTTTTTATATAGACTCTGATCGGGATGATTTCAACGACCCGGGCTCTTCTAGCATGCCTAATTGACTCAATCAACCTTCACGGCTCATGTGATACTCACACGTATGTCGATACACCCACTTGTACATGCATATGCACACACATATACACAAACAATAAAACTTCACAAATCATGTTTCGAGCTTCATCAGAGCGATTACTTGACCTGGCACTCTCTCACGCAACTTAACGCACCCAGCGGTTGCTATAGCTACATGCAATTGCTCGTGACATATTTAGATATACATACGAACATTCCCATATGCATATACCATCTTCACACAATCAAAAAATTGTTAATAACGATCCAAACCATTCAACTAATTAATTACAATACATGAGTTATATTTATCGCTGTATAACTTCAAATACATGTATACATATACTAACTGTACATAAGTACATACACATATATTTAGATAATGATTCAATTATCTAATAATCGAATCTCACTTTCATTTATCAAAACTTTTATATTAAAGTTCAATATCATTTTCTACTATTTTATGAAATTAAAACATTATTTTATAAAATACAAAACTAGCTTATAAATTACTTTAGATATTATAATACTTAATTCATTCGTCAAGAATTAAGTTTCGTCTTATAATTGTTTTATAAAACCGTATACTTTATAGAACAATCCCTTCTTACTATTTCACAAAATCACATACTTATATAAAATACCACCTCTATATTATTTTATAAAATCTCGTACTTTATAGAATACTACTTCAATATTATTTTATAAAGTCCATACTCTTATAAAATGTACTGTTTATACTATTTTACAAAATCTCATTCTATTTTACAAAATATAACTTCATTCTTATTTTACAAAATATCATTCTATTTCATAAAATATCTCTTCCACTTATAAAATTATTTCCTTAATTAAATAATATATACAAGTACTAATTAAGCTCGTTAAGCCTCTAACCCTTTGATAATAAGTGTAGAGCTCATAACTCGCTAATTAACTTGTTATCTTCATTTTCTAAATTATTCCTTTGTTTTATAAAATGTTTACTTGTTGTAAATAATGTTCACAAATGCTAATTATGCTTTAATAGACCTCTAATCACTTTAGTACTAAGTATAGAGCTCCTTACTCACTTAATTAATATATTAAATTTCCTAAAATCAATTCAGGTGATTTTAATAATATTTTCTAATGATATGCACGTCATTTTATTACTTAGTTAATAACCATCAAACCATAACATCACACAAACCCATTCCGTTAACTCCAAACCAAATTCTAAACTTATTAACTTTTCAAAACATGGTCTTTAGGATTCCTAATAAATATTGTGATGATATAAACATGTTTAGGGCATAAACATAAGCCTAATTACATTACTAGAATTCTCTCAATCATTCCATATCACTTCATTATCATAAATAAATAAATATATATATGAATTATAACATGTAAATTAAGTACGAGAATCATCTCACTCACCTTGCTTTACCCTGAATCAAGCTCTAATCACCAAAACCTATCTCCATGCTCTCTTTAATTTTGAGATATCCACCAAACTCCGATTCAAGCCAATTTCTTCATGATTTTTTTAGAGGATAAGAAGAGAGGAAGTATGATGATTTTTATTTGAATTTAAGAAATTTATTTGAAATTTTTAGGGCAAGGGGATTAGAAAATGATTAAGGGGTAATTAGGAGAAGATTAGATGAAAGGGAGAAAAAATGAAATGTGAAATGAAAAGTGGAAGAGGCATTAGCTTCTTATAAAATAATTTGTAGGCAAACTAATGGGATTAGCCCAAATCTACTTCCATTTCTTTCTAGAAATCACTATTCATCCTCGAAATTTATTGACTCCAAACATAGTCAAGTTTGTACTTATTTTTCTCGGGTCAGAAAAGCCAACTCAACTACGGGTGTCTTGAGACCCAATTCACTCATGTCTACAAGTCGAGTACAAATGGAGTTCCATAGATTAATTATTTAATTAATCATTTAAATATTTAGTAGTTAAAATTGTGGGGTGGTACACTTTGTATCGACCCTATAGCTCACCCTATCTAATAAAAAGAAAGGCCTCTCAATCCAGATAGATATCGAGCGATCAAGGAAGAGGTGGAAAATCTTCGTGCCAACTGGTTCATCCATGAGGCAGATTACCTGGTCTAGGCAGCCAATCTAGTATTGGTTTATGAACCAAATGGGACTTAGAGAACATGCATTTACTTTTGAGACCTTAACAAAGCCGATCTAAAACATAGTTTCACATTGTCTCGCATCAATCAACTCATGGATGCTATCAATAGGCATAAGCTCCTTGCATTCATGGATTCTTATTCCAATTACGACCGATCAACATGCATGGTTCAGACCAAGAGCACACATCCTTCATCAAAAAACAATTCTCTACTGGTATAGGGTTATGTTGTTAGGGTTTCGCAACAAAGACGCAACCTACTAATTGCATATCTATAGAATGTTTTTTGAGTAGATCAGTCGATCCATGAAGGTATATGTGTACAACATGTTGGGTAAAGTCTGAAAAGGCCAAGGGGCACGTAAAGAACTTTGCCAAGACATTAGTATTCTTTGTCGGTACAACATGCAACTCAACCCCAAAAAATGCTCATTTGTCATCTGTTTCAGGGAATTTCCTTAGGTTTGTGGTGAGTGATAAGAGAATCGAGGCCAACCTCGATAAGATTTGGGAGATCCAAGATATGTGAATCCTTCGCATAGTCAAACAAGCGCAAAGTCTAAATGAATTGGTCGAGACACTCAGCTTCTTTGTATCAAAAGAAATAGAAAGGTGCATACCTTTCTTCGACCTCGTCAAGAAGGGAAAGTCATTCCCTGGAACGAAGAGTGCACCAAGGCATTTGAAGATTTGAAGTAGCACTTGGAAATACATCCCCTGTACTTTCCAAACCATTAGATGAGGAAGATCTAAACTTATACCATGTAGCTACTGTCCACAGGATCAATGTTGCCCTAGTATGAGATAAATGAAAAATTAAATGGTCGATATATTATGTCAGCAAGAGGTTATTGACCCAAGAAATGAGATGTGCTAGGTTGGAGAAGCTAGCCTTTTGCCTCCTAATGGTGTCCTGGTGGCTTTGGCCATTTCTCCAGGCGTATCCAATCAAATTCCTCACCAATCAACTACTGAGACATGTGTTAACCCGGCCTAATACAGCAGGCCGACTCTTGAAGTAGTCTAGAACAAATGCAACAGCACATCACCTTCCTTCCATCCACTTCCATTAAATATCAAGTTGTGTCTGACTTTATAGCGGAATGCTCAAGCCTAGAAAATGGTGAGAAAGAAATAAGCATCAACCAACAAGTATAGCGGTTATATGTAGACCACACATCCAATAAGAAAGGAGCTGGGGTCGGCATGGTCCTAGTTACTCCCAAGGAAAAGAAATATGTTTCACCATCCACCTTAGCTTTAAGGTCACTAATAATGAATCTAAATATGAAGCCACCCTGGCCAGTCTCAAGATGGATAGAGAACTATGGATAGATCCCTATACAAATTCAGTGATTCATCATTGGTCACTAATCAGGTTGCCAAACAATTTCAAGTGAAAGGCAAGATACTGGTCCTATAATTTTTTGAAGCCAAAAATCTCATTGGTATGTCAGATTTCAAGCTGGAGTAGATACCATGCAAAAATGCTAAGGTTAACTAATTAGCTAAGATGATAAACAGCCTCGAAGAGAGTACCCTTTGGGTCCCATTAGAGGTGTAGACCGCCCCTAGCTTTGGGTGGGGGAGACCACCATAGAGAATTATAAACCCCAATCAGATACTTGGATGACCCTGCTATCAGTTTATCTTATGGGTGAAGACTTACTAGTAGATAGGAAAGAGGGCAAAAAAGTTTCATATCAAGCACCCCCTTTGCATGATCATGGATGGGAAGCTATACCACAGGAGGTACTCCATTCCTCTTCAACGATGCATAACAAATGAAAAGGCCAACCAAGTACTATAAGAGCTGCTTGAAGTCTTCTACGAAGGTCATGGCAAGAGACAAAGCCTAGAAAAAAAGGTTGGCTGCCAAGGTAACTATTGACCAACATTTATCAAAGATGCGATGGAGTATAGCTAGAAAAGCGACTGAAGTCGGTGGTTTGCTAAGATCCCTATAGCCGCCCCAAACTTGATAGCAACCATGACATCCACTTAGCTATTCGACAGTTAAGGGATTGACTTGATTAGAAAGCTCCAAAATACTAAAGGGAGATACAATCATGCCATTGTCACAATCGACTACTTCATGAAATGGTTTAAGGTGGAGCCCCAAATTGGGGTCACCATGCCCAAAATTCTGGATTTTGTAATAAAACATTGCTATGGACTCTTGAAGAAGATCATGATTGTTAATGGCACGCAGTTGAAAGTGGATTGTTTTAAGGTTTTTATGAGAGGAATGAGATTGAGAAGTGCTTTTCCTTATTTTCCTAACCGTAAGTGGACAAGCAGCTTGAGGCCATGAAAAAATCCACCAAATCAACACTGAAGAAGTGCCTCACCAAGATGAAGGTAAATTGGGTTTAAAACCTCATGCTTATGCTTTTCTCATACCGAACCTCGAGCCGAACTTCAACCAAACACTCCTATTTCCCCTTGGATTACAAGTGTGAAGTCATGCTACCCTCGAAGTAGACATCCCATCCCCTCAGCGCCTCACTTATGACTCTGAGCAAAATGAAGAACTACTAAGGCTTAGGCTCAAGTATTTAGAAGAAAAAAGAGCATTGGCTAAACTTCACACCAAGGCCTACGAAAAGAAAGATAGTCAAACAATACAACGCAAGAGTAAAGCTCTACCAATTAGACATTAGCGTCGTAGTTCTGTGCCGGGACTTTGCAAATACAAAAAACCTTACCAAGGGAGCATTGAGGTTGAACCAGGAAATCTCATATGTAATCAGTGCCAAGCTAGATAGTGAAACATATCGCCACTCACACCCGGACGGAACCTAGGTGTTATAGATTTTAAACCCAGCGCACTTTCAGGCCTACCATGTCTAAGTAATCGTGTAAGCCATAATTATAGGTAAAAAAATTTGTAATATTTTTTACATATGAAATATAAAGGAAACGTTCCAAGACAATCATTTCACAAAATCAACACTAATAAAAGGGTTATCCAAAAAGGGCAAGCCACACAATGCTCTCTTCCTGGCAGCAGAATAACCAAAGCTGGTAGATGGGATCGAGCTAAACAACACTCTTATCCTACCGAAGAATGCCGAAATGGCTATGTTGGAATGCATGAGCCAATCAATGCTTTCTTCTATGCTAGGGACATTGTGCATGGATAGAGCGACTGGAGGAAACCAGACTAATTAGAAGTGGGTTGTATATGTGAATCAAAAAAAATTCCATTTAAGATCTATATTGGGCCTTTGAAGTCTAAATGGATTTTAGATTCTATCTAAAATATTTTAAATAAAATCTTTATTTTATTTGTTAAGAGAAATCTTTTTTATTAAGTGAATTGTTAGGAAAATTATAATAATCAAATGAATGAAAGAAGATTTTGTTTTTAAGAATAACATTAAAACCTTTCAATTTAAAACCCTCCACATTTAATTCATTATTAAGCCTCATAAAATCCTCACCCTCCACCTCTTCATATTTTTGGAAGAAAGATAGAAACAAAAAAAGAAAAAATCATTTCATAAATGAGATTTAAGTGAGTCACAAAGAAGAGTAAAGGATAAAGATTATTTCCTTCCTTTAATTGCTCCTTTGGATTTTCAAATCACATTTGAAAACTCTTCCCTTTTCATCATGCATGGCCAACCATAAAAGATGCATGTGCGCCTAAATTTTTTTCCAAAAGCACTTAAAAGTAATCTATTTAAATCCACTTTAAATATTTTTTCGATACCATAAAAAGATATACCCATTTGTAATTTTTATATACTCAATTTGTTTAATACTAATGGTATGTAAAAAAAATTAATAATTAGTATTTCATAGATATGTTTTATTCAGTTAATTTACATAGATTATAAATTAATCAAATCATATGGCTATTCAGATATTCATCATTACGGTTGTGCAGCCCAAAGGTGGAAAGTCAGTCAGCGATCACTATCGAAAAATTCAAATATTGACATTCATATGCCACCTTAGCTAACAGTGAGTCATTCAATAGTTATCTAATAACTATCAGTACATAACCCATTAGTGCCTTCAACAGCCATGAGTAATACACTATCCACATTTACAAAATGTTGCATACTCTAGTCTCAATGAATGTATTGATATTGCATCTTAAAACATCTTGACTAGGAATATTTAAATAATATGTTATTTTTGATGTGATAAATTTCTAATGATTACAACATGTTATGTTAGGAAATCCAATCTACGATTTCAATGACAACAACTATACAATGGAAATCGAATATACATGTGTGTGTGTGTGTGTATACACAGGTACTTGCCAGAACAATATCACTAGAAAGAGAAGAACGAGGCTCAAAGGACACTACAAGAGACTACAAGTCGATAGGTACAAGGAAGTAAAAGAAAGGATGCACAAAACTAACATGCACCATATCAGACGTCTGGTAATAGCACTGAGACGTCTGATCCTCTACTATATTCAAAAAGAATATAGTATCAGACGTCTGAAACAAACCAGACGTCGAATCCAAACTCGAATTTCAGAAATAAACTGCAACTGCCACATGTGAATGGACATCTCCGCTTCTCTTCACCACAACTCTTTATCATCATCAGAAGCAACCTTAGAGGATTTATTAATGGATGTAACTACTCAAGATACCTATCTACAACTATATATAGCATCAAGAATCATGAGAACAAACACTTACTTCACTTACTTATACTTTCTAATTCTGTACTCTATTCTATTTCTTGATCTCTGCACTCTAGCAATCTTTACTTGTATTCACTCTTTCATATACTCAGTTCTTTATAGACAATATTCCTTAGAATATATTGGAAGCAATTGTACTAATTAGTCAACATCTGTGTTATATCAGAACATACATTTGACAAGAACAACTCATTGTAACCAAGCTTATTCCTCCGGGCGAAGCGAGGTTTTTTTATAGTCGAAATCCGAAAGGGAGCTTCGGGACTGGACGTCGGATGGGAGGTTCGAACCAGTATAAAATTCTGGTATGCTTATTATATATATACTTAGATTAATATTATTTTAGCTAAATCACATATTTTGCCACATACACTTGCATATACACTACACGATCCACCCCATAGACTTTCAATTGGTATCAGAGCAAGGTTTGATCAAAGTACAGTAACACGTATTTGAATCGCTTTAATATGGCAAGTATTTTTCAAGAAGGCTAATCCACAGCACGTCCCCCACTTTTTAATGGTTCTACTTATACATATTGGTCAACGCGTATGAGAATTTTTATGGAAGCTAATGGATTAGAAATTTGGTCAGCCGCTCAAAATAAATATGAAGCACTGGACACTAATATGAACACATGGAATGATGCACAAAAAACCGCAGCTTCTAATAATGCCAAAGCCGTGAATGTTTTATTTTGTTCATTAGATAATAATGAATTTTCACATGTCATGTTATGTAACACTGCATATGATATTTGGCGTACCTAACAAGTTACACACGAAGGCACGAACAAATTTAAGCAAACTAAAATTTCAATTTTACAAAATCAATTTTCATCATTTAAAATGAAACAAAATGAATCTATAGTGGACGTGCACTCTAGATTCCAAACTATTCAACACGATTTAATGGCACTAGGAGTTAAATTCACAAATTTTGATTTAGTATTTAGAATGCTCAATTCTTTAACACCAGAGCAGGAAAGAAAAGTATTAGCTATCGAAGAAGCTAGTGACCTCCCAACACTCTTAGTTGAAGAATTGATAGGAAATTTAATGTCCTAAGAAGCTAATCTGTAGGCAAGAAAAGAACAAAATTCAAAGAAGAAAAACATTGCATTTCCAGCAACAAATGAAGACTCCGACTTAGTCGAAGAAGAAATCGTATTTATTGCCAAAAACTATAACAAATTCAAAAAGTTTAGGAAAATGACCAGATTTCAGAAAGGAGGAAAATCAAGCTCAACAAATCAAACGTCAATCAAATGCTATGAATGTGATCAATTTGGATATATGAAGAAAGATTGTCCCAAGCTCAACAATGATAAAAAGAAGAACAAATTTGAAAAATTAAAAAAGAAGAAAGCTTTCAAAGTAACATGGGATGACTTGGATTCTTCATCATTATCAGATAGTGACAACGATAGTGATGGAGAACAAGCTAATGTAGTTTTATGGAACAAACTGATGAGGTATGTCCCGAACTTAGCTATGATGAATTATTATAGCTTAGCATGGAATTAGATGATAAATATAGACAAATTAAAAAACTGAGTAAAGAATATATAGCTAAAACAAATCGATTAGAACTTGAAATAGGAATGTTAAAAGATGAAAAATTATTTTAGAGGTGGAATTAGAATTATCTCAAGAAAAAAATAAAAGTAGTTTAGTTGAATATGAGACTATATCTATTGATTTTGAAAAAGTTAAACTAGAAAAGGATTACTTGTTAAAAGAAAATATCAAATTGAAAAGTAATATAGAAACATTGAAAATTGTAAATTTTGAATTAAAAGAAAAATTAGATAAAACTACAAATAATATTTCAAAATTTAATAAAGGAAAATAATATTTGGAAAATCTTATCAAAACTTCAAAACTTTCAGGTAATAGAAATGGAATAGGATTTAAAAATATTCCTAAACAAAAAGGGAATAATATTAAGAAGTATAGTTTTATTTATCAAAAGACTAAAAGATCACCTAAGTCTAATACGAATACAAAAAACATAAAAATTTATATTCCTAAGACAAATAATAATTTTATTAGACAAAAACATATTAATAATTTCTAGATATTGTAGTCTATAGTAAAAATATGTTCATAAAGGTACCAAACCTTTTTGGATGTGGCTACCTGCTCCTCCTAACACCTAGGACCCTAATAAATTATATGGGTACCAATTAAATCATTTTTATCTTGTAGGTACCCAAAATAAAAAATAAGACGAAACGGATACTTAATAGGGGCTGCTCCAAGCATATGACCAGAAATGCAAAAATGCTATCAAATATAACATATATCGATGGTGGAACGGTAATTTTTGGAGATAACTCAAAAGGATACTTCGTTGGCATCAGATAACTCATCAACTCTGGTATTTCTTACTCTCATATTATTACAAATGTTTTGCTAGTAGAAAAATTAAAACACCACCTACTTAGCATTAGTTAATTATGCGATAAAGGTTTTCAAATTAATTTCAAAAAAGATAGATGCAATATTTTCGACAATAACAAACAACTTATCTTTGAGGGTTTTAGAAACAAAAATATTTATGTCTTAAACATAAATATAAATCGAATTTCGAACTTGTGCTTAACCGCCAAACATGACGATCCATGGTTGTGGCATAAACGATTCTATCATATTAATTTTAAATATATAAATAAATTAGCAAAATATGAGCTAGTTAGAGGTTTACCTAAAATAAATTATAAAGTAGAAAATTTATGTGATGCTTGTCAAATAGGTAAACTAAAGAAAAGCTCTTTTAAATTTAAAAATAATATTTCTATAAAACAACAGTTTGAATTATTACATTTAGATTTATTTGGTCCAACTCAAGTACGATCTATAAATCACAACAAATATGTTTTCGTAATAGTTGATGATTTTTCAAGATATGCATGGACCTTATTTTTTAAAAACATAAAAGTGACACTTTTGGTATTTTTAAAATTTTTGCTAAAGAAATTAAAACTCAAATGGATTTACAACGAGAATCATACTTTGAATAAAAAATCACTGTGAGACGACTGAGTTTTCTAGAGCAAGTAGCGATCAAATTTTGCAATTCACGAAAAAAGGATATACATGAACCACTTCAGATTCCTTGCGATCCTCTAAATAAATTTGTTTATTTTCATTGTATTTTCATCAAATTATATTTATATTTTTTTTCAAAAATAATAATGTTATGTTTCAAAATAGATCCCTCGAAAATCAGGCAAAACCTTCCAAAATAAGACTATTTTAGACATAGTGGAGATTTCAGACATCCGATCTATGCCATCAGACATCTAACACCCTTGAATCACACCATTTTTTAATCCTGTGCATATATCAGACGTCTGATATAAACAACCAAACGTCTAAAAATTGCATCTGCCTCATACAAAATAAAAAACGATCTATTTAAGACGTCTGAAGTTGTGACCAGACATCTGAACAATGTCTCTGCCTTCTTAACATAAAAATTAGGCCATTTTCAGACACATTATCCAGGCTAAGAAGAAGAACATCACAAACACACCCTTACTCCCGCACCTTTTAACTATCCAGGCCAAGACGTCATTTTAGAGACTCGCACTGAAACTAATCCAAATGAAAGCATTTGAGATTGAACTCTCCAAAATCAACTTACCTTGTCAAGAAATCAAATATTATTGGCTAAGCGTATCGATAGCTTCAAAACAACATTTGCTTCTCGCCTAGCCACAGTTGAAACATTGCTTTCAACAACATTATCTGCTCTAGAAGAGGTTCTCCAACGAGTCCATGGCCCTATACTGTTATCCCATTTTTTGGTCAAAACTGGAATATCGACAAATTGGCAAGGAATTATGAATATCAGGATTGGAGGTCGGTTGGAATCAAGGCTACGATCGATATCGTCAAAATTTTGTTGAACTCCGATCGGGACGAAATTGATTGGAGATGATGATAAGGACTAGGAAAGGCTATGTTTCAAATTTCAAGATAATCGGAGTTCGTTTGGAGGAAATATGATGGATTCAAGGTGGGAAATGCATGTTGTTCGAATCCATCAAAAAGGACAAAGTGGTGCTCGGTTCGAATCGATCAGATTCGAACCCACCAGGATGGATTCGAACCCAACAGGTTCGCATCGATCAAAAGGCGTTGCGCAAGGACAGTTCGAATCGATACACTTCGAATGGCATGGTTTCGGCTTGGTAAAGTTCGCATCGATGGTTCTTCGAATCGATGGGCTTCGACTCGATGGAGAGACATAAAGGTGTATACTGGTTAGTTCGCATCGATGGTGGTTCGAATCCATGGGAACTCCATGGATTCGAAGGAGAGGGATTCGAAGGAGATGGATACGAGGGACATGGATTCGAAGGACGTGGATTCGAAAGGGATGGATTCGAAGAGGATGGACTCGGAGGGTATGGACTCGAAGGAAACAGGCTCGAAAGTCATGGACTCAAAGGAGGTGGCTTCGGAGAGTGTGGGTTCGAAGCATGGATTCGAACCATTCAGAACGCACGGATCCTTGAACTTGAAACGATCATATCTTCCAAACCGTTGATCCAAATGCAATGAAATTTTTACAGGAGCTTACATACATGTTGAAGAATGTTCTCACCAAATTTCAGATCAATTGGATGATTTCTTGATCGATTCGAACCTTACTTCGAATCGATCCTAATGTGGGCCCGGACCTCCAGATTTCGGGCATGTGGGCCCCCTCACATGCCTGAAGCGGTCTTCCCGGATTTTAGGAGAAATATCAGCCTCCTACGCTTATAAATAGAGCCCCTGGTCATTCAGAAAAGGGGTCGGATAATTTGGAGAGGGAAAGCACGCCCGGACGCTGCCAGAATCATTCTATATCATCATTGCTGCTATTTATTTCAAGTTTTGGACTTTGTAACTGCTGTAATCATCTGTAATCATCAAGGATAATCAATAAAAGGATAAAAACTTTAGAGTGGACGTAGGCCGGAGATAGCCGAACCACTATAAAACTTGTGTCTCTGTTCTTTACTTTGGGATTACTGTTTAATATTTGCTGAGATCTGAGATTCGTGTTTGAATATTATTGATTTGTATTCATACACTGGTGCTTTCACGGTATTTGGGGTTTGTGACCAATTTTGGCACAAACACTTTGGTGCTTTCACTGAGAAAGACTAGCACCCGCTACATCGGATTTGAAAGTTGGATTTGAAGATTTTAAAGAGTTTGGATTCAAGGACAATGAATAGGCAAAATAGTAGAAGGCAAAGGGCTGAGCGAAGCTAATAGGAAGGAAGTCAACAAGCATCCTCCGGAGCTGGGGAAGGACAGGCCTCAATCTACATAACCCGGGATGAAATGGAGGCTATGGCAAACTCTTTGCAGGAGAGATTGTTAAAGAACCAACAGGAAATGATGCAGACTTTCTTTGAGCAAATGAGAGCTGTAGGGATGCAGAACTTGGGGACAGCCACGGCCACGGTGGATGCAGGACAAGGAACTAGGGTTGTGGAACCCAACGGAGGACGGGATGTGGAGCCAGAAGGCAATCAACAAGGGCTTGGGGGCAGGCCCTTGGGATCCAACACAGGAGGACCTTTGGAAGGAGTTCAACAGGCTAGAGCTAACGTTGCTGCTATTGAACCACACGAGGAGTATGTGCCAGAGTTCCCTCGAAGGCATGGAGGGCAACCCCCAACGGACAATACCGGATTAGTAGAAATCATCAGAAGAACTGTGCGAGGTGGTTTGACCAACAGAGACTTGGAAGGAGTGAATAGGAGTCCGTTCGCTCAGGAAATAAGGATGGCTCAGAATCCACCTAAGTTCAAGCTACCGAGTGTGGAGGTATATGACGGCAAGGCAGATCCAACAGATCACTTAATGAGGTACACAAGACACATGGAGGTGCTGGGGGCATCGGAGGAAGTAATGGCTCGATGCTTCCCTTTATATTTGACGGACTTAGCTGCAATGTGGTTTAGGCAGCTGGGAGAAGGATCTATCAGGACTTGGAGGGAATTGGTGGAAAAGTTTTTGGGGCAATTTCGGGTTCACGTCAAGAGGCCGAAGAATGTGATGACATTGACATCGGTTAAGCAAAGGATGGATGAATCGCTTAGAGCTTTTCTAACTCGATTCAGTGCGGCAGTCGCTTCGGTGGATCGGCCTGATCCGTCGATGGTTTTAATGGCAGCGGTATCAGGAGTCAGGGAAGACTCGGATTTTAAGGTATCTCTGATACGAGATCCCCCACAAGATCTCGACGAATTCTTTTACGAGGTAGAAAGATTCCTTCGGCAAGAAGATGCGAGTACGGATTTAAAGGTGAAAAAGGTTAGTGCAATCGAGGTTGGAGCAGTATCCAGCGGTGGTTCGGATAAAGACAAAGGAAAAAGGAAATTGGATAATGATTCTGGAAACGCTATGAAGCGATGGAAGGATCCAAAGTTTTCCACATACACAGGATTGAACGAGACGCTGGAGCGGATATACATGGATACTCGAAATCGCCTTCCCTACCGGAGGCCAGCCAGGAGAGAGCCTTCTGAACGAGAGAGGGCATCAGGGAGGCATTGTCTCTTCCATGACTTAGATGGACATGACACCAACAGCTGCAGGCACTTGAAGGATATAATCGAGGAGCATGTGAGGAATGGACAGTTACAGCAGTATGTCGGAGCTCGGAATGCAACGGTGGAGCAGGAGCAACCACCGACAACCTCTCGCCGTGATGATGAGAGACCCAGGGATGGTGGTCGATTGATCATCCACTAATCGGGATAATATGGGATAAGTAACGAACTATTAGCAAGCAACCAAGTCATTTACACATGTACGGGGACGGAGATAGCCCCTAGGCATGCTCTGAATGATGATAAAACTGCAACGCTATGGTTTGCGAAATCTATCTTTTGCTTTTTGATTGGACATTACTTTTCTTTTCGGATTTTGGTTTTGGAGTTTGAATCAAGCTCCTGGTTTTGCTTCCTTTTGATTTGGGTTTTTCTTTGGATGATTATTTCCGGTTTTGAATGTTGGTTTGGTTTTCTGGTTTTCTGGTTTATGATTTGGATTTTTTGGGTTTGGATGTTGGATTGGATTTTGATTGGATTTTCATCTGGTTTTTGATAAATGGTCGTCAGGTATGGATTATGCCTGGCAAGGGGTGAGTCACTTTGCCCGAACGTGGTAAATTGACTCATTCAGGTCGTCGAGTATGGACTATGCTCGGCAAGGGTCCGGAGTGATCAGGATTCGGCCTAGGACTTAGGCCCTATATTATAAATTAATATTTTCAGTTCGTTGAGTATGGACTATGCTCAACAAGGGTCCGGAGAGACCAGGATTCGGCTTAGGACTTAAGCCACGGCATTGTACAACGTCCAGGGACACTGGACCAAGGACATTAAGTATGGATTGCGCTCGGCAAGAACCCGGAGAGGTTATGGATTTGGATATCGACCCGGAGAGGTCCTGGATTCGGTTATTGGCCATTGGATAAGGATGGTTTGGAACTCGGTTGTCGAGTTCGGATGGACATGGAATTGGCTCAAGCTTTGGTTATTGGGTTTGGAATTGGATATCGACTCAGAGCAGTCAAGGATGATATACTCTGGCAATATGGCTATGGACTTTGGATATTGGATTCGGAACTATTCAAAACACGCCTTGTTATCACAAGGCATGTTTTGGGGGGCAAAGTGTTATCCCATTTTTTGGTCAAAACTGGAATATCGACAAATTGGCAAGGAATTATGAATATCAGGATTGGAGGTCGGTTGGAATCAAGGCTACGATCGATATCGTCAAAATTTTGTTGAACTCCGATCGGGACGAAATTGATTGGAGATGATGATAAGGACTAGGAAAGGCTATGTTTCAAATTTCAAGATAATCGGAGTTCGTTTGGAGGAAATATGATGGATTCAAGGTGGGAAATGCATGTTGTTCGAATCCATCAAAAGGGACAAAGTGGTGCTCGGTTCGAATCGATCAGATTCGAACCCACCAGGATGGATTCGAACCCAACAGGTTCGCATCGATCAAAAGGCGTTGCGCAAGGACAGTTCGAATCGATACACTTCGAATGGCATGGTTTCGGCTTGGTAAAGTTCGCATCGATGGTTCTTCGAATCGATGGGCTTCGACTCGATGGAGAGACATAAAGGTGTATACTGGTTAGTTCGCATCGATGGTGGTTCGAATCCATGGGAACTCCATGGATTCGAAGGAGAGGGATTCGAAGGAGATGGATACGAGGGACATGGATTCGAAGGACGTGGATTCGAAAGGGATGGATTCGAAGAGGATGGACTCGGAGGGTATGGACTCGAAGGAAACAGGCTCGAAAGTCATGGACTCAAAGGAGGTGGCTTCGGAGAGTGTGGGTTCGAAGCATGGATTCGAACCATTCAGAACGCACGGATCCTTGAACTTGAAACGATCATATCTTCCAAACCGTTGATCCAAATGCAATGAAATTTTTACAGGAGCTTACATACATGTTGAAGAATGTCCTCACCAAATTTCAGATCAATTGGATGATTTCTTGATCGATTCGAACCTTACTTCGAATCGATCCTAATGTGGGCCCGGACCTCCAGATTTCGGGCATGTGGGCCCCCTCACGTGCCTGAAGTGATCTTCCTGGATTTTAGGAGAAATATCAGCCTCCTACGCTTATAAATAGAGCCCCTAGTCATTCAGAAAAGGGGTCGGATAATTTGGAGAGAGAAAGCACGCCCGGACGCTGCCAGAATCATTCTATATCATCATTGCTGCTATTTATTTCAAGTTTTGGACTTTGTAACTGTTGTAATCATCTGTAATCATCAAGGATAATCAATAAAAGGATAAAAACTTTAGAGTGGACGTAGGCCGGAGATAGCCGAACCACTATAAAACTTGTGTCTCTGTTCTTTACTTTGGGATTACTGTTTAATATTTGCTGAGATCTGAGATTCGTGTTTGAATATTATTGATTTGTATTCATACACTGGTGCTTTCACGGTATTCGGGGTTTGTGACGAATTTTGGCACAAACATATACCACTTCGGAAGATTGGCCAACTCCAACGCCTTCTCCTCCTCCTTCAAAACGTTATAAACTTTTTAAAGAGGAAAAAAACCTCTAGAACATACTCCAAAATCTCCTAGAATACAAGTTAGTTCTTCCAAGAATGAAGATGAAGGAGATGATGAAGCCAAAGCTTCCCCCAAAAATCCTTAGATACTTTTATAGGTTCCATCTTTTTATTATAATGGAATCAAAAATCTATGCATGTAATCACTATGTTTAATGGTAACAAAAATGCTCTTTGGCTTGTTACTTATACGTAATTAGATATCTTTCGTCTATTCATAATGATTTAGTAAATTGATATATTATAACCTTCCGACGGTCGGTAAATATTCCTGATTAATTGTGTGTACATGCTATCTAAATTAAGAATAAATAAAAATTACATATGATATATTGCTAACTACAATAAAACGGTGGTCGGATAAAAAAAATTTGATCAATGTGTACATACTATCCAAGGGCATGATTATTGATCATATCATAGATATTCTTAATGCTTTTTGATAATGCCAATGGGAGAGAAATAATGGTAAGCACATATTCAAGGGGAAGTTTATAAAATTGTATCTAAGTACATTGTATACTTTTCGTCATAAAAAAGGGGGAGAATGTTAGGAAATCCAATCTGTGGTTTCGATGACAACAATTATACGATAGAAATCGAATGTATATATATACATGTACTTGCTAGAACAACATCATTAGAAAAACAAGAACGAGGTTCAAAGGGCACTACAAGAGAATAAAAGTCGATAGGCACAAGGAAGTAAAAGAAAAGATGCAGAAAAACTGACATGCACCATATCAGACGTCTGGTAATAGCACTCAGACGTCTGATCCTCTACTGTATTCAAAAAATATATAGTATTAGACGTCTGAAACAAATACCAGACGTCTGAATTCAAACTCGAACTTCAGAAATAAACTGCAACTGCCACGTGTGAATGGACATCTCCGCTTCTCTTCGCCACAACTCTTCACCATCAACAGAAGCAACCTTAGAGGATTCATTAATGGATGTAACTACTCAAGATACCTATCTACAACTATATATAGCATCAAGAATTACGAGAACAAACACTTACTTCACCTACTTATGCTTTCTAATTCTATACTCTATTCTATATTCTTGATCTCTGCACTCTAGCAATCTTTACTTGTATTTACTCTTCCATACTCAGTTCTTCATAGACAATATTTGTTGGAAATATATTGGAAGCAATTGTACTAATTAGTCAACATCCGTGTTATATTAGAACACACGTTTGATAAGAACAACTCATTGTAACCAAGCCTATTCCTCCGGGCGAAGCGAGGGTTTTTTATAGTCGAATTCCGAATGGGAGCTTTTATACTAGACGTAGGACGGGAGGTTCGAACCAGTATGAAATTCTGGTGTGCTTATTCTATATTTAGTTAGATTAATATTATTTTAGCTGCATCATATATTTTGTCACATATACTTGCATATACACTACACGATCCACCCCGTAGACTTTCACATTGTAGTCACTATCACGTAACAATCATTTAAGGATTTTCTATTCAATATAATTTAAATAAATTACTTAATTAATTACATCACATTATAACAAGTGTATATAAAATAGAAAGAAAACATCCTTTATTTTGAAAATGATTGGTTTTCGAGTTAGGTATCTGTAATAAATTACATAATTTCCCTTAGGGTGTACTCTTAACTCTATCAATCTCCCACTTACACTTAGGGTCAATTATGGAATCATATTTCAACTCTTTCGATTGGTTTTCTCAATACTAACTGGTCAATCCCTTAGTGAATAAGTATGCTATGTTGTTATAATTGTCTACTATATTTATTAGCTCCCTTCGATGCTAATAAATTGTCTTTATTATGTGGAACCCTTTAGAATATGTTTTTCGACTTCTACTGAGCTTTAGGTCATTTTACAAACTATATCGCAACTTTGTTATCATATAAGAATGTCATGAGATTCTTAACATTTGGAACCATCCCTAGACTAGTTATAAACTTATGCATTTATTTATACTTCTTTTATTGTATTGCTATTCAGGGCGATGTACTTAGCCTTTAGTTGAATCACCATTGCTTATTGTTTGGAACATTTCCAACTTAATTATCTCAACTTAAGATTGAACGTGAATTTATGATTGACATACTACACTCGATATGACTTATGAAGTCCAACCTCGCACACTCCTTTATAAAGATTTTTTTATTTCTATAAATAATTCTCTAGTATTTTATAAATACTCGAGAACACTCTAAATTACCATATAGTAATCTTAGTTAGGATTTGATACTTGCTTTATGTATCAAATACCTAAGCCAAATGTGACATTGTAAACAATATAACATGTAAGATAATTTCTATTGCTAATGCATAGGGACCTTATATTACATGCTCCATATTAAACAATTTAATACCATATCCATGTATATCATTTTAGGACATTCCCAACGTCCTTTTATACTTACTATAAAAGATGTCTTTCCAAATCCTATATCGGAATTAGATAACCAACTAAAATGATTTAACATAAAGACATCATTAATAATTATAATTTTGTTGTTTACTTATAGTTTTAGAAAAACTTTAGTACCTTTATAGTGTTTTCTTATAGACATAAGCTTCCTCTGCAAATTGAATGAAATTCAAGGTATTTGATTTTTCCACCAAAATATGTACTTGACTCTGATACTTATCGATTAATACTTTTGTATCAATTTTTGGATCATATCCAATATTCACAAACTCAACTGTTTCTCCTACCGACTGCAAGAAATTTTGGTTGTTGTGTGCAAATAGCATATTCTAAATCATTATTTAGAATATATGTTTCAACATGTATGTACCAAATCCGAAGTCATAACATGCAAATAATTTTATAAGAAAAATATGAATTAATTTAAGTATGTTGAATGATGAATCTGTTATATTAATTTCAATAATTGAAATTTAAGATGTTACTCTATCAACTTAGCATATATTTCAACTACGTTGGTCTTCTTCTTGAAGGCACATTTATGGTCGATGGATGTATCCCTTCGGGTAAAACTATAAAAATTATATTCTGCTAATGTACTTGGAATCCATTATGGATTTGCACATCACGCCATATGGTAGAATCAATGCACTTAATGGCTTATTGACAACTGAGGAAATTCTTCTCTCGATATTGATAAGAAAATCATGTTTCTCTTTAATATGTGAGAGTACTTATTAGAAATTCTAATTAGTTGTGTCCATTAATATTTTCATTTCATCCTTTGTAATCAGTTTTATCTTTTGATCATATCTAAATCCATTCTACTAACAATAATTTCATTTAATAAATTCCTACGTCATGAAGTTGGTGTTTTTGAAACGACAATTGTATCTCAGTGCAATGGAATAGGTATTCCTGAACATTTTATAAGTCGCCTATGTATGTGTATAAAACTAATTTGGTTTTAGGTTTACGAAATTACGCTCATTGCATAAATTGGTCAGTCAATATTGATCGGTCAAACTCACTTAGGGTGTCTACACAAGATCCCTAAAAAAAGTATTGTATGCAGTCTCTCAACTCAGTAGCATGTCAACTCCTTGGCGTATGATATGTAAGGGTTGTTTCATTAACCCTTATCTTGTATGATTTTGTAAACTTCATTTTAGATGAAAGTAAATTTAACCTATGCACTTATTCTTAAGTACATAACCTTATAAAAAGTGATTAACTCAACTCTGCTCATCCTCAATCGTACTTTGTCCAGCAAGTTCAATTATTCATCACCAATACATCATTATGTATCATAGGGAGTAGTGACTTTTGAGATTGAATCTTATTCGTTTTAGGAACAATTGGAACTCCTTTCCAATACACTCACCTATTCGATCAAATCAAATTCTTTTATTTCTTTTGCATTTAATGTTTTCAACTTCCATTTTATATTCAACGAACTTATCATAAATGCACTATTTGTGTATCAAATACACATGTTAATTTCTCTAATAATTCGTCTGTGAAAAAAGAAGTAAGTAGATTCTTTTTGGTAATATTAGACTTTGAACTGCATATATCAATATGTATCATTTCGTAGAGTTCATTAACTCTTTTGTTGCTCTTAATGAATTGGTGTTTTTCCCTTAATCTTTTGATATACAATCCACCAGTATCATATGATAAAAGAATTCTTTCTTAAAGTCATGGCTTAGTCAATAATACAAAGTAATTAAAAAAAATTAGATACTTATGCCGCTAATACAACAAATACCGTTATTTTAAAAGATTTATTTTCTAAAAATATTCAAAATATCCATAACAAAATAAAACTATATTTATTTTCAATCAACACTGAAAATACTTATTATTTCATAAATAATATTTATCACATTTTTGAAAAAAGTTCGTATCTTTATGAATTTATTGATAAGTATCATTAGCACACTACCTTTATTTCCGTTATTACTTAATAGTGTATGAAATATGAAGCTTCATTTAGATACTTATTATGGGCTATTTATTTCTATTTACTGTAACTAGTTTACAGTCGAGAATTTTTGATCAAATATCTTAAACTCATAGAAATAACCTTTATAGAAAATAGTTTTCTATATTACACATAATTGGAATAGAAATCACATTTCTCATTCCATATTAAGTATATTTTGTATTTATACAATTCTCGTTTCTGACGTCCCTTTATGAGGCAAAGATAACCATTCACTCTCTTCATCCCGACCATGCCTAAGTTATATCCACTCTCGTACATTCATTTTTCTTTATAAAATGGCCAATCTATTCAAAGGAGATCCTTCTGTAGTTAATCATATTAAATACATGATTTTGCATTATTCTTTATTTTTTTATTTCCAATGGAATAATTTCATTGAATTTGCGTACACAAACCATGATCGTTCACCATAAAATAGTCTTATGTGATCGAATATAGATCAAATATGCATATTCTTATATTGCTTAAGAGTCAAAACTAGTAAAAGACAATGCACACTCTCGAACAAATAAACTCTTAAGCGACAGAGGCATGAATGTTATAGTGGTATTGTAAATTGGCTCTTGCATTAGTATTGAAGTGACACAGTGTATTTAATATTTCTATATCAATCTTTATTTAGTGCATTTTATATTATAACTAATGAACATTTTATCAATTATAATGGTCGCATAAATTTATCTAAGCATATTATTTTAACTTGTATAACATATATTCTTATAATATTAGAAAGGACAAATGATATCGTTTTGTTCTTCTAATAAGGCTCTCATTAGATTGTTATGCCATCGAAACCTTAGAAAAACATAGAAATATTTCAATCTCTTTAATGGGCGTTAGGACTGCAAACAATGGTTAACACTTTATCAATTGTATCATATACAACTCATAATCAGTGGTTTATGTCCTAACCTCATCTCAACCTTAAGGAATATCAACAAATCAATAGAGATTATTCACTCCTACTTACTATTTTGCGACGGCCTAAGTATAATGCATGTACGTATAGGAATATCAACAAATAGGTGCATGTATCTTACCTCTTCTACTCATTATACTAATGGTACTATACAAAACATCTCTAGCTTGAGTAATATCAACAACTAAAGAGCATATAAGTAATCTATAAATATATAAATGGCAGAGGACAACTTATATGTCAAGGATTCATAAACTTTAATACAAACACATGTACATATACACACATAGATTGAGTGATATCAATTTAAGGAACAATGTATTTCTTCTAAAATACCATCGTGATTCAAATGTTAGACACATTTGAAATCACCGTATACGTACAATATGCATGTACATTTCTTTAAACCTAAATTGGGTTTCTTTCATGTTCTATTTAGTTTTATACATATATAGTTATATAAATATTAACTTATTTATAACTTTTATGATTTGATTCACTCATATAATATATACACGTATCCAATTAATTAATTTTTATTTAATTAAATTTAAATTCTTATTAATTAAATCATATTTAATTTATTTTATATAAAAAAAATTAAAATTTTATATTACTCGCATTAAACTATTTAAGATGGTAAATCAAGTGTAACATTTATAGTTTGCTTATGTCTACATATCAATATATGTATATATTTTAATTAATTAATTTTTAATTAGTTTTATTTACTAAATTTTATTTAATTAAACAATTCATTTAATATTTTAATTAATTTGAAATTTTAATTTAATTCATAGTAAACAATGTTAAGATAAGTCAATAACTATAAGAATTATAGTTTTTTTTTTTTTTTGAAATTTGGTAAGTATTTTATTAAAGGCATTTTGGCCTACAGTAATGGACCATGATCGGTCCATAATACATACTTTATAACTGCAAGTACATTCTATCTCAGAAATACCAAAAATAAATTAATACGAAGCCGACTCTTCTTCCTCATGGCGGCCACCACGGGGAGTAGCTTGTACCTGGGTTTCCTCCCAATGGACAGTTCAGATCCTTTGCTTCAGTATGAGCTTCGATTGATCCCCGAAAGGTGAGATTTTGTATACGTTTTTGTATCAATATCAGATCATTCACTGCCATTTTGCTAACATCTGTATTTGTTCTCCTTTTGTGTTGAAAAATTCTTCGATTTCTTTCTTTCCATATACTCCAAACCGCCACAGTGATGGCAGTGCTGTTCAGCTTGGATTCCACGTCTTTGCCATTTCCTCTATGAATCAGGTGATTAATTTCTTCTTCCAGAGTTTCTTTCTGCATATTTTCATTTATCGCTGTTTTACATGCTTTCAAGATGTCAGCTGAGTAATTGCATGTAAAAAACAAGTGTTCGTGATTTTCTACTTCTTTTTCGCATAGAACACACTTTGTTTCCTCTATAATCCCCCATTTTGAAAGACGGTCCCGTGTAGGAAGTCTTTTGAGCATTGCTTTGTAAGTAGCAAATGCCATTTTTGGACAATTAGATCGATTCCAGATAATTTTGCTCCATTCCACTCTGTTGTCTTTGTATCGAAATTCATTCCAAGCTGATTTTGTGTTAAATTCATTTCCAGTATGTTTCCATACCCAGATATCATGTTCTCGTCCACTAAAGATTGGCATGAATTGTATGTTTTCCTTAATCTCTTGATTTATTGGTAGTATTGAGCAATTCCATTCATTATTATTGATCACATCTGCTACTTTCTTATCTGGGCAACCGTAGTCTGAAAATGTGGTAAGTCCTAGGATGTCAATCAAGGATTTTCCACATATTCAAGTTTCCCTTCCTGTGGCTAGTTTCCCTTCCTGTGGCAATCTCCTTCATACAACACTTAGCAAGTGTTTTTTCGAACTTTCATAATTGCTTTCCAGACTGTGGAAGCATTGTTATCAGTTTGCATGCACCAGAAATTGCCTCTAATGTATCTCTTTCTCATCCAATTACCCCACAAACCCTCTCCTTTTATGATTCTCCACGCTTGTTTTAAAGTGTAGACCAATCTCATATCTTTCAGTCTTCTGAGTCCTACTCCTCCTTCTTCCTTAGGTTTGCATAGATCCTCATATTTGATCTTATGTAGTCCTCCCTTTCAAATGAAGTCTGCACATACTTTTTCTATTTTCTGTATTGACGCATCAGGTAATTGAAAGGTTTAAAGCCAGAAGTTAACTTTGAAATGGATAACTGTATGAACCAGTTCTATTCTTCCTGCTAGTGATAGGAGTCTGGAATTCCATCCTTGTAGTCTATCTCTTATCGCAGAGATTAATACTGCACATTCTCTGTCCGTTATCTTATTGGATGATAGAGGAACAACTAGGTATTTAACAGGAAGAGTACCTTCTTTCACATTCAAATGCTCCAAGACATAGTATCTGCTTTTTCATGTTTTGTTAAAGTAACATTTAGTTTTTTGTTCATTCATTTTGAGTCCTGAAAATCTCTCTAGTTTGCAGAATATTTCTTTAACAGTTCTAGCAGCAGTCTGACTGGATTTTACACAAATGAGTAAGTCATCTGCATATAGTAAGTGGATCACAGTTGGCTGGAAGTTGTAAATAGGCTGTATGTATTTATTACATGTAGCCAGTTCCATCTGGAGTGAGAAGAATTCCATGGATATAGCAAACAGATAAGGAGAGAGGGGATCTCCCTGCCTGATGCCCCTGTTGGATCTTATAAATCCTTTTGGTATTCCATTTATCAATATAGAGAAAGTAGGTGTAGTAATGCATTCATTGACAATGTTAGTGAATTTAGGAGGAAACCCCATAGCTTGTAACATATGTATGATGAATTTTCTGTTTATTTTATCATATGCTTTATGAAGATCCACCTTTAGACAGAATTTGTCTGCACCTGGTTTGTTGAAGTTTCTTATCAATTCATGTGCCATCAGTGAGTTTTCAGAAATGCTTCTGCCTTTGATGAACGCACTTTGACATTCTGATATCAGATCAGGTAATATGAGCTTCATTCTGTTGCATAGTACCTTGCTTAGAATTTTGTAAACCACATTGCAACAAGCTATAGGTCGATAGTCTTCAATTTTTGTTGGATTATCCCTCTTAGGAATTAGGCATATGAATGTGTGATTAATTTCTTTTACAAATTTGCCACTTTGGAAGATATCCTGCATAGCTAATGTAATGTCTTCTTTCAGATCTTCCCAATGCAACAAGAAGAATTTGGAACTCAGTCCATCTGGCCCTGGACTGGAATCAACATGTATGGAATGCAAGGCTTCCCAAACTTCTTTCATGGAGATGTTTCTGTTCAAGAGCCTTCTCCCTTTAGCATTAATCAGCCTTCTACAATGAATCTCTGGTAAGTTATTACTAACTTCCCCATTGAACAATGAATCTCTGGCAAGAATTATAGTTATACACATATATCAATATATATGTCATAATAAATTAACTTTAAATTAATTATCATATCTAATTTATTCAATCCTATTAATTAAATTTTAAAATTTATAATTTAGTTTCCCAGAACAATCTTAAGAAATTTGAATACATTTTATAACTTATATTTAATTTCACTTTTATATTTTAAACTTAACTTTTATATTTAAATTATAATTTTAAATTTTCAAATAAATTTTTAAAAGTAGCATAAGGTCCAAAATCAATCCGAACTTTTATATTGATGATAACCTTTGGGCTTACTTTATCCTTTAGGTTTGGCCAGTGGCTAAGTAGGACAGTGTACTTATTATCCAATTCTAACCTTTGACGCTATCTTTCTAGACAACCTATTAAGGTTGGCTTTAATTAGTTAACCCTAACATTGCAAGTTTTAATCGTCTAGACCTTTAAGGTTCTGATCTCATTCAAAGAATCGGGCCAGTTAAAAGTGGGTTAAACGAGTGAACTTTAAAAAAAATCCATTTAGATCTTACATGAAGTCTAAATGAATTTTAGATCCTATACAGAATATTTTACATAAATTTTTTATTTTATTCAAGTTCAGAGAATTCTTTTATTAAGTGAATTGTCATGAGAATCATAATAATGAAATGAATGAAAGAAGGTTTTGGTCCAAAAAGAATTCCGATCTGAAAATCTATGGTGACCTAAATCACCATAGCCGCTTTCGTTCGCATCCCTTCATTTCTCCCGCTTTGCTTCTCTTCACCCCTCCCTGATTTAGTTCCACCATCGGTTCAACTTTGACTTCTATTGCGTAAGCGGGTTTTCTCAGATCTGATCATTCCACTCCTTCGACCACACGATCTGGAAGGTTTAGGTTGCTACTTAATCTCAACGACGATCGATTTCCCAAGCTTAGTGCTACAAGGAAGGGGTTTTTGTCCTCATCTATTGCCAAAGCAAAGGACAATCTGCTGCTCTTCAAGCCCATGAAAATTCAAGATTCCTGATACTGCCCGAACTATATTCGATAGCTGTGAATTGACTCTCATTGACATTGCTTTTGGTTCTATAGTGCCCGATTCTGCTGATATTAATGCTTCTTAGCAAAATAAACTGGTTAATGTGTTTACGCTTTTTGTTGAAGAGGATTTTTTTTTGTTGAGCCTGCTGCACTTGTGCAATCCATTTCTTATGGCCCTGTTCTTAGTAAATGCTCCAATCCTTATGTCTCAAATGCTTCTGCCAAGAATTCTGATACAATCCCTATGCCGCAAACTAAACATGTTCCATAGAATCAGAGTTGGGCCTCATTGTTCTCCCAAAAACCGAGTAATGCAGGCAGGCATGTCAATAAAAACTATAAAATTGGTGAAGGTATTGTTCCTCCTATTGAAGTAATCGATGTTGGGAAGTCTTTTTGGAAGAATGATCTTATTGGCTTTTTTGTAGATAAGAATTTACCTTATATCATATATAGTGATAAAACATCGTCTATGCGCATGGGCGCATGGAAACTCAAAGGAACTAACAAAATTGTTTATGATAAGGACATGTTTTTCTTTGAATTCTCTGTTTAGATGATAGAGCTAGGATTTTGGAATTGGACCCTTTCATTATTTTAAACAAGGTGTTCATCATCACTATGTGGACTCCTACTATTGATAGAGCTTGTTAGCAAGTTGAGCCTATTAGAGTTTAGGCTAAACTTTCTAATCTTCCATCGCCTTTATCGTACATTAGAAGGTATTTATTGAATTTTTAGTCATATGGAGGAACTTATCTGTTTCTATGAAACCATTGAATGTACAGATAGGTTGGCTTATGCTCGTACATTGATTGAGATATCTTTTAAGAAAAAGTTTCCTTTTACCAATCCTACTTATCTATCTGAGCACATTGCTGGTCATGTTCTGGTTTCTTCCCTTTAGAAGCTTCCTATCCGCTCTGGTTGTTCCTTTGGACATTCTGATTCCACATGTATACATTCTTTACCTTCGAAGGAGTCCGTTCTAGAGATTCCAATCCCTCCATTATCACATCGCGTAAAGGTAAAGCCAGAGAGTGGCGTGTCAAGTCTCGTGCTATTGTCCAACCCGATACTCTCCTAATTCCTTTTCAGAAGATGCCCTAGAGAAAATCCAAGCCCCTTAGGCCTCTTCCTAAGTGGTAAAGGTTCCCAATCCTTCTCATAGTAAGCCTCCCTCCCCATCGTCATCCTCTTCATACCCTATCTCTGAAGACTTTGACGATGGCTTTGAGTATGATATACACTAGATCGTCCCTATGACTACTGTTCCTACATGATTCATGGTTTTATTTCTGATATTATTTTAGACTTAACTGTTTTTTTTTGTAAAACCTAGTTCAGAGCTTTGTGAATTTAGCGTGTGATATGAGTAAGTGATTGTGTTAGTTGCTGAAGCATATGTGCTTCATACTTGTTATTTTTTGTAAAGTGGTATGGCCACTAGAAAACCAGCTTGCCTATGCAAAATATATTTTGGCAAAAAAAAAAGATTTTGTTTTCAAAGGTAAACGTGGAAACCTTTCAATTTACTCCTTTAAAACCTTCCCTACCTAATTCATTATTAAATCTCAAGAAGTGCTATCCCCTTCTTTATATATTTTTCAAAAAATTGATATAAAGAAAAAAAGAAAAAAATCATTTCACAAATAAGGTTTAAGTGATTCATAAAGAAGAGTAAAGGATGGAGATTTATTTTCTTCCTTTAATTGCTCATTTGGATTTTCAAACACATTTGAAAACTCTCCCATTTTCAGCATGCATTATCAACCATAAAAGAGGCATTGAGGCCCAAATTTTTTTCCCAAAATCACTTAGCAATTAATCTATTCAAATTTATTTTAAATATTCTATTGATATCGTATATCGATACACGCATTTATAACTTATTTATACGCACTTTATTAAATACAAATGGCATTGACATAGGATCGATTTCACCCTAGAGAGGGATTAATAGGGTGATACTATTAATTATAAAAACTTAATGAGGAAGTTTATAAAATATTTCCAACACAGGTATATCAGAATAAAAGAAGCATAGATAATAGCAAAATAATAAATGCAGAAATAGAACACACAGATTTATCCAGCTTCAGCAAAACACTGCCTACGTGCTGCCCCCAAGGTTTCTACTAGAAATTAAGTAGTCAGACGCTTACATACGTAAACTCACGACACTTGCCATCGACTAACCTTAACTCTATGTTCAAAACCCTGCCATAACTCAGCCACTGAGTTGTGAATTCTCAAACTACGTTACGTAGTTTGTCTCCTAGTCACACGACTAGAAATTACAACTGTTTAAAAGAAGAATTCAAATTTAAAAACAAATTAAACAATAAAACCCAAATTTTAAACAAAAGCCTTTATATTATTAAAACAAAAACAAGGTCGGCCTCCTTCCTTTTATGTTATCTGGCCCGCTTTCTCTTTATTTGTGAAAAAATGGTGGCTCGTCGCTTCTTTCTCGTTCGATTCTCTCTGATGAAATTAGGGCTTGTGAAATTGAGGTTTTCGACTTCGATTTATCGATTGAATGATGGTTTAGTGTCCCTTGCTTTGTCAATCAACGATCTCTTTGCTTCGTACAGGGCTGCCCCAATTTTTGATCGAGTTCGTCTCCTGACTTGGGTATGTAATTTATACCTTTTGCTTCTTCTGATTTACTTGCTTGAACTCGATCCTGACTCGAGTTGAATGATTGTTCTTCTCTCTTTAGCTCAAACTCGAATGCATTATCACGCCGATGATGATTGGGTTTAAATAGGATTCGAATTCCTATTTTCTTGTTCGTTTGAATTTGTCATTTAATTTATCCCGGCCACCCATTTTCGTTTGGATGCTTTAGATTATTACTGTCTTGTTCAGTTCGTATATATATATATATATATATATATATATTGATTTCTTGCTTCTCATGGCTTGTTTAATTTCATGGCCAACACGGCTTGTTGCAGTTGACTTTGTATTCTCTGATTTTTTGAATATCACGGCTTTGGGTTTCTGCATTTGAACTTGAAATTGATTATTCACTGTTGACATCGTCCTTAAACTTGATATTGATTGTGTTCCTCATATTATCTACTGTGAAAAAAAACAACGATTTCGGCATTTGACTTGAATTGTAAAACCTGCTGCTGACTTCGGTCATATTTGTTCATGCCTGTAGCGTATTTGACTTGTACCTTTTTTGTTCGAACTGTACACTGATTTTGATTTTCTGGCATTTTAAACTTGATTTTGTTATAATTGTCAACTCGAATGCTTGCTGGTATCGTGCTCTTCAGTTTAGTTCATGTATATACATACATATATGTGTGTGTATATGTGTGTGTCTATGCACTTGGTTGATAGCACTGTCCACTTTGTCAAAAACTGTTGAATTTTCTTTTATTCAAATTTGTTGACTTCGATCACTTTTCTGACTTGTTCATCGCAGCTTTGAAATTGCTGTCTTTATTGGAAACTGCATATGTGACTGGTTTGATCTCGTACCACATGCTATTCGATGGTCTATTTAGTTCATGATGTACATATGTGCATTTGTATCTTGAGTCATGTGCATGTTGCCACCTCTGTTGTATTGTGTCTGGTCTTTGTTTCATTTTATAATCTGGTACACTTTGACCTGATCTGGTACATTTATGTCATGTGCATTGAGCTTGATTGCTTGCATATTAATGTTGCTTCATTTTTGTTTTACTAGTGCATGTTGTATCTACATTCACCACTGTTTGTACACTTTCATTCTACTGTGCTTTCACTGGTTCACTTGTTTCACTGTCGGTTCATTGTGTAGTCTGGTCGACAATTATGGTTTATGCACTGAGTCATGTTGGTGATGAGGCTTTGTTCCTTCGAGTCAATTAGCATTGCTTCAAGTTACTGCAGTTTTCACTTTTGTTCATGCAGCTTTCTTCATTTAATATTTGATGTGCATCGGGTTGTACTGCTTACATTCATACTTCATGTTGGTGATGTTTTCTGATCTTGGCTATCGTTTCATATGAAAGTGCTCTGTCTTGAAGTCTTCATGTGATTACACTTCTGCACTGTGCATATGTGTATGCATATGTACTGGGTTGCAGTGACCTTTGAACCATTTCTGAGACTTCACATTGACTGCATCATTGTGTTCATTACTGTTTGATCGCATTACATTGTTCACTGTCTTGTGCCATTATCTTGTGTACCATCTGGAGCTCGAGTCTGGTTCATATAGTCTTGCTTTGGAGCTGTAGTCTTCATGTTTTCACATACGCATATGTTTTGTTGACAAGCACATTCTCTTAAGTCTGGTTGGACTTGAGACTATAGCATTCATGTGTACATTACTTGTGTATGTCACTTTTCAATTTTGTTTTCACTTGAACTTCATCTTGATTTTTGGAATTGCACCTGTGTTGAATCCAGCTTATAGCTCGGGTTTGACCTTGTACTCGTGTCATGACTTTATTTGTATTTCACTTGAGTTGAACCCGGTGTTTCATTCGGGTTTGACATGTGCTCACATATCCCTGTAATTTTATCAAGTGTATATATCTGTGTGCACGGCCTTGTGGCATGTACAGTGATATACTGTGCATGTCACAAGTTGTTCGTGTATGATGAATTCAAAATTAAATGATGACGAACAACCCAAATAACTGAGACAAATAATATTTTCAAAATTACATTTTATTTTACACTGCAAAAATATTTCTTTTTCAATTTTACTACGTCAATTATATTTTTGCAGATTGGTCAGATGCTGGATTCAATCTGGAATGGAGTTGAAGATAAATACGAGTGAATGAGTGATATGTAGTGAGGACATTTGTAAATGAAAAGTTATGATATGATTGAAATTGTAATGCAATTGAAATCTGTGTATGTGTCTATATATATATATATATATATATATATATATATATATATATATATATATATATATATATATATATATATATATATATATATATATACTGTGAGAGCTCAAATTTGTACTATTCAAAATTGTAATATATATTTGTTTGAATAAAATATTTATTTGAATTTAAACTCTGTGTTATTTATTTTATTCAGCAAATAATTATTTAATTGTGTGAAAAATAAAATAGTACATTAACAAATACATTTTTTTTTGAAACTTGGTAAAAGGCTTTATTACTTCAGATTAAAACTAAGGTCGGCCCGACCCATACAAACGTTTTATAATTATACAATAATACATATCAATTCCCAGCAGTAAGTAAAATTAAAATAAACTTCTTCTTCTTTCTCGGTTCTTCACGGAGGGAACCATGTCTGCAGCATTGTCAGCTGAATCTCGTTATTACGTGGTTCTAATCCCAGCTTCTGCAATGCCTCTAGTTCAACAATTGATAGATCTGTAAGTTTGCCCACTCTTTTCATGATTATTTTGACATCTCGTTTAATCATTTCACTGATAAGTTGTTCGTTCTTGCAATTGTTGTGGAATATTCTCCTGTTTCTTTCTCTCCAAATGTTCCAAACTGTGGTAGTCAGCAGAATGGAAGCCATTTTCCCCATCAAGCTTTTGGGTTTCCATCTTCTAGTCAGGTAACTCGCTATGTCTCCAAGTTTCTGATCTTGTAGATTGCAGTTCAAAATTGATTTTTGGTTTTCCCATATTTTCCTGGTAAATGTACATGAGAAGAATACATGGTCATGATTTTCTTCTTGTTGTTGACAGAAAACACAAATAGAGTTTTGAATTACTCCCCACTTTTTTAATCTGTCTCTTGTTGGGAGTCTGCTTAGGAGTGCTTTGTAAGTAGTTTGCGACATTTTTGGAACACTAGCTCTACTCCACACAATTTGTGCCCAATCTAGTTCCACACTTCTTTCCCTTAGCTCTTCCCAAGCCATGCTTAAAGTGAAGTCTTTATTATTAGGTTTCCACACCCAGGAGTCTGATATGTTACCATTAAGGGGTACTTTCATGATTTCCTGTTTGATTTGGGTGGCTGGTGAGTTTGGTGGAATGCACCATGTATTTCCTTGTATTATTTTCCCCAACTTGAAGTCTCTTCCTCCATATGCGTTGAAGTTGTCCCAGCCCAGTTTATTAATGATACACTCATTATTCAACCAGGGGTCAAACCAGAAACTTGTGCCTTCTCCATTTGCAATTTTCCTGTGTACTAGTTTTTTAAGATCACATCTAGCTCTGAGAATTCTCTTCCATGTACCTGAAGCATTTGTGTCTTTTTTCTGAGTCGAGAAATTTTCTTTTAAATATCTCCCCCTCATCCATTCTGCCCATAACCCTTTTCTGTTAAGAATTTTCCAAGCTAGTTTAGTGGCATATGCTTTTTGTAAGTCCCTAATATTTTTAAGACCTACTCCTCCTTCTTTCTTCGGTTTGCATAGAGTTTGATATGATATTTGTGAAATCCTCCTTTCCAAATAAAGTTTGCACAAAAATTTTCAATTTTATTAATGAAGCAATAGGAATTTGAAATGTTTGAATCCAAAATCTGACCATAGTGGTAATAACAGTGTGTACCAGCTCAATTCTACCAGCAAATGATAGAATTTTTGAACTCCAACTTTGAAGCTTTTTTCGAATTTTTGTAACAAGAACTCCACACTCACTGTCTGTAATCACATTAGTAGATAATGGCACCCCAAGGTATTTGACAGGTAAGATACTTTCTTCATATCCTAGGAGGGAGCAATATTGTTCCTTGTTAGTGCACTGCTCATTAAAATAGCATTTTGTTTTCTGTTCATTCACTTTCAGTCCTGCAAAACATTCAAGATTTTGGAATATTTCCTTCATCCCTCTGATTGCATCTGTTGAGGCTTTATAACATACAATCAGATCATCTACATATAGCAGGTGTGTTATTTGTGGCTTGACTTTATACATTGGTTCAATAATGTTGTTATGAGTGTAGATTTCCATTTGTAAGGAGAAATACTCCATGGCAACAGCAAATAGATATGGGGATAGGGGGTCTCCTTGTCTCAATCCTCTATTGCTTTTGATGAAACCTCTTGGTGTTCCATTTATTAATATAGAGTATGTTGGAGTGCATATACATTCTTCAATAAGCCTCGGAATTTTTCCAGGAAATCCCATCTTTTTTAACATGTGAGTGATAAATCTTCTATTAATTTTGTCATATGATTTTTGAAGATCTACCTTTAAACAGATTTTTCCCGCACCCTTTCTTTTAAAGTTTCTTACTAGTTCATGAGCCAGTAGAGAATTTTCAGTGATGTTTCTTCCTTTGATGAATGCACTCTGACATTCACTAATGCATGCATTTAGAATAGGTTTAATTCTTTCACAAATGATTTTGCTCAAGATTTTGTAAGATACATTGCAACATGAGATAGGTCTGTAATCTTGTATCTGAGATGGACTTTCTTTTTTTAGTATTAGGCAGATAAATGTATGGTTCATTTCTTTTATGATTTTTCCAGAGTTTAGTGCTTCTTGGTATGCTAACCTCAGTTTTTCTTTTAGATCTTTCCAGTGGGTTATGTAGAAATGAGATCCCAACCCATCTGGCCCTGGGGAGGCATCATGATGAATGGATTTCACAGCCTTTTCAATTTCCGCAATTTCAATATCTCTGGACAGCATGTTTCTCCCACTTTCCGTTACCAAACACCTAGGTTTAATGTCAGGTAATTCTTGAGAGTAATTGTCATTAAATAGCTCAATGAAATATTTTATAGCTTCTCTTTCAAAAGTCACCGATTGATTTGCATATCTCCTTGTTCATCTATAATATTGTTTATATTATTAAAATTCTGTCTGATGGACATTTTGGTGTAGAAAAATTTTGAGCACTCATCACCCTTTGTTAACCACTTTTCTTTTGCCTTTTGTTTTAGATCCAGAGCTTGAATTTGCAGAGCTGTTTTGAGTTCTTGTTGTACTTCAAAGAAATCCCTGTTTAAATTATCATTGTATGGGTCTATATCCAATTTACATTGGATATTTCTTAGGGTTTCCTGAAGGTGGTCAACTATATTGTTTTGCTTTGTTCTACATTTATTCCACCCTTTAATTCTCATCATAATGTGTTTAAGAATCATAGTGAGAATAAAAGAATTATTACCCTCAAAAATATCAAGTTTTGAAAAATCAGCTGCTTTGAAGTAATCTTTACACAAAGGCCAGTAATTGGCAAATCTAAAAGGTTTACCTTTTTCTGTTTTAAGTTGAATCAGTTCAACTAGCAAGGGAGAATGATCACTTGTAGAGCAAGGCAGAATATTAACTTTCATTGATGGAAACATGTTGATTGCATCAGAATTAGCTAAAACTCTATCTAGTTTGCATGCTATCTTTCTAACCTCTCCACTTCTCCATGTATATTTCAGTCCAATGTGGGCTACTTCAGTTAATCCTGCTGCGACTACACAATCATTAAATTCTTCTAGCTGGGAGGCTTTTAATGTGAGACCACCAACTTTATCTTCTGCATTTAGCATTGCATTATAATCTCCCATAGTTAACCATGGACCATTTATTTGTTTAGCCAGGGTTTTCAATTGATTCCATAGACTTACACGTTTTGGAGCAAGGTTATTTGCATAAATGAAAGAGATATTAATTTTTAAACCTCCCTTATTGGTAGCTTTTATTGTGATATGTTGATCATCTTTGCTTATCATGCTACATGACCAGTAATCATTACACCAAACAATTAAAATTCTTCCTTTACTAGTATTGGAATTATTATGATATAAACTCCAACTAGCACCAAGAATAGAATGGAAATAATCTATACTATCATTATTCATTTTATTTTCAATCAAACCAATCAATGATGGCTTGTATTTATTTCTTAAATTAAAGAGGTCTAATTGTCTCTCATCACTATTAAGACCTCTAACATTCCAGCAAATTATTGTCATTGGGAGGATGGTGCTTTTTTACTCCTCAAGTTTCTAGGAGCAATACTCTTTGGACCATGCTTACTAGCTTTCTTATTGAACTGTTCTATGTATTCCTGATTTGGTTTAGTGTAAGTACTTGTTTTTAGATCATCATTTATCTCCTCATCACTTGAACCCAAATTTATGTTCATTTTATTAATATCTTCAATTGTTTCAGGTTCCTCTTCAATCTGGTATGGGTCTTCAAACTCCTGTTCCTGTTCTCTCATCTGCACTGAGTTATTCTCATGCACCATCTGCTGCTTCTGGATTACCTTTTCAACATTTAGGAGACTAGGGGTTGTTTGACTATCAACAATATTTTGATGTATTAAATTAGTGAAATTACTGACACTGCTTTGTATATTTTGGGCCGGTGATACATTATATGTATTTTCCTCTAGTGTTTTTTGTGGTTTTTGTAGTGGTTCAGGAGACCTTTCTTTTTGAATGTGATGTAAATTATTAGTTCTTGTTTCTGTATTTTCCTTTTGTTCTCCTTGCTGTTCAACATTGTTCTCTTTAACTCTCCATTCTTGTACATTGTACCTGGTGCATTGCATTTGTGTGTGACCGAAACTCAAACACTGTGAACATTTTGGGGGAATAAATTCATATTCCACATCTTGTATGTATTCTTTCCCTGTACTATCTTTAGCTCTGATTTTGTTTGGCAATTTTGATTATGCAGATATTTCTACCAAGACCCTAGCAAATTGTAGCTTCCTCAAATTTTTTGTGTCTTCATCCATCTTAAGTGGCTTCCCTACAATACTAGCCAACTTGCTGATTCCTCTACTAATCCATAAAGCAAGATTCAGATTCAACAATCTTATCCATATTGGATGCGAATCTAACATATCTCTTTCCAGTCTTAAATTAGCTTCCCATCTTTTTATGAACAACAGCTTACTGTCCATAAACCAAGGTCCGTTCTCTATGACTTTGTTGCAATCAGTTTCCAGGTCAAACTTTACTAGGTAGAATCCATTTTCACGAGAAAAAACATTCCATCCTCCTTGAGGTTTCCATTCTCTTTTTATGTATGCATTAAAATGAATGTAATACGGTCTCTTTCCTGCCATGTAAATGTAGATCGAGTTCTTCCACATGTTCTTTGCCTCATCGAAATCCTCTTAATCTATCTCTACAAACACGCCTTTCTCGTCCATCGTTTTTTCATAGAATCTCACAGTACTATCAATACTTACCTTACATCCCGTGGCTTTCATCCAACTTTTACTTTTTTCGTTCGCAAAAGTTTGGGATTTAAGCGCATCCGCATATGTCGACCGAGATTGATTAGCGCTAGGTATAATCACCTCCTTCTGCTTTCCTTTTTTCCTGACCTCCTGCCAATTTCCATCTTCTTCAGCTTCTTCCGAAGAAATTGTCAAATTTGATGAATTAGGGTTTGAGGACGAGGGTGCGGTCGCCATATGTAATATGAATTGGAATTAAATTAAGTAGGAACAAAAATACAAGTAAATTAAAATTTAAGTGATTGAAAATGAAATTCTAAATCTAATCCCAGAATTTGAAAATTTGGGTTCATTAACAAATACATTTAAATGAATATATATATATATGTGTGTGTGTGTGTGTGTGTGTGTGTTTATTATCATCAAACAAAAATCATATACTCGCATATTCAACAATTCAGACAAGTGAAATAAAATTTAATAATTAATATTTCATAAATATTAATTAATTCAAATTATTCACAACAATTACAAATTAAAGAAATCGTTTGGTTTTCGGAGTATTCCACATTAGGATTGTCCGACTCAAAGGTGTAAATTCATTCAATGATTAATATCGAACAATTCGAATATTAACTTCCACATTTCATTTTTGCAGCGATGCAATATTTTGGTTGAATTTATCGCTTATACGTCTTTTCTATAAAACCTAATTTTATTTATTATAAGAGGTGCCTTATAGTAATGATTATTTACACTAATTCTCTTTGTCAATGCTATATCACTTTAGGACTTAAGGAATTTGGTTTTGATCAAAATTCCAACATTGTCCATATTCAACTAGAATAGTCCAAACATAAATCCCTCATATCAATAGTAATAATTATTATTTACCGTACTACTCTAGTAAATAAGGTGACTTGAGTTAACTACAGTTAACCATGATACTAACCTCATATAACTAAGGTAACAAATTCTCTACTGAATAGTGTTTCACTAATAATTTTTCAACTCAGACCCAACTACAGTCGTTCGATGGATGACATGCCACTATTTAACTATAACCAAAATGCAGTGTCTACATTCATGTTTCACGGTTTTCTCAGGTTGAGGGAACTATATAACATCATTACTTTGAGATTATCTATTTGACTTTAGTTAAATTAACCAACATAAAACTTTCAAGTGAGTCATTCCTACCTAAAAATTATAGTATATAACCCCTTGGTGCCGAGTAATAAACTACATAATATTTGGAGAGTGTTGTATACTCTAGTCTTAACATATGTATTGATATCCCATCTTGAAACTTCTTGACTAGGAATATTTAATATGATATGATGTTTTTATTGTGATAAATTCCTCGTGATTATAACATATTGTAATTACTATCACATAATATATCATTTAAGGATTTCTGTTTAGTATACTTTAATTTAATTACTTAATTAATTATAACGCATTGTAACAAATATGTAATAGAAATAAAAACACTTTTTACTTTAATAGGACTGGTTATCAAGTTAGGTATATGTAATAAATTATACAATTTCCCCTAAGACATACCCTTAACTGTTTCAACAACCACCGATGTTGTGGTCCCGATTCCTGCATAAGTTGTGTACTACTCCTTAAGAATGCATGATCCCATCAACACTCCCTTATGTACTAGAGGCACAGACAAACAGATGGCACGATCATCCATGCCTAGTCTTGATTCATTCATCCGTGATGTTGCCCGTCCTTTCAGTGGAGCGAGGCACTAGCTCCAAGACGGACACGATTAACTATGAAGTAATCCTGAAAATGGCATTCATAGTTCTACACCGTAAGGATGCATGATCCGATCAATGCTACCTTTTACGCCAGAGACATTAGCAAACAAATGACATGACCACCCACATCATGATCCTGATTCATACGTCCGTGATGCTACCCATCCCTACTACTGGGAGAAGTGGGGCACTGGCTCCATCTAGGGCCACTATAATGCTACACCCCTCTAGTATTTGAGATGGCCTCTCATAACAAAGGTCGACCATTTACGACCCACCATTTTCTACTCGAAGAGTTGGTCGAAACATAAGGGCCCGACATCCTAAAATGTATGCCTCGTTAAAACATTAGCCTGCCTATGCATGCAAGCCGAGATAAATCATTTTAGAAAGATAAAATCTTTTTTTACTTGTTAAATGGTTTATTTTTCTCATTTTCTATGTTTTACGTAAATGTCTAAGTCAACATGTTTGCTTAATGGAGTCAGGGGTTGCCTGAGCTACTCAACACAAAACAGAAGGTAATCATAAAAAACAAAAGTAAACACTACAAACAAGCATGCGTGTAGAATACTAGTAGAAAAGTAAGAAACAAACATAGGGCATAACAAAGAAAGCAATTAAGTCAAATTACATAAAACAATATTGTTCCTTACAAAATTTTGGGTCCACACCCGATCAACAAACTTATAAAAAGAAAGCAAAAAATGAGTCATTAACTCCTCGGATCAAAGGGGTAGGAGGTGTTCGATGACTTGACACTCATCATCATGTGTCATCTCTTTTCCCACCTCTAGAGCAACTATAGCAAGCGGTCCACTGGAAGCACCTTACGTGGAAGCAATCTACTTAGGGGATATAATTGGTGGGGGAGTCCAACTAGTAGCCATCATCTCCGCTGCAACCTTTCTACGAACTTTATCATAGTCGATTGAGGGGAGTAAACTATTGACCAAGGGGAGGTGGTAGTTGGAAAAAATATCGTCTTAAGCATGGTTGTTAGCATATTGTTCCATGCTTGGTCTCAAGCCTTGCTCATCGGTGTCAGCTTTCCTCGGGTCACATAGCCTAGACGCCACTGAAGGGATCCCCTCCTTCCATTAGTTATCTTGCGACTGACCTCCAAATCTACCCATAACTATCAGATCTCTCCATCAAGTTTCTCTTTCTCCTTTGCCCAGTCCTTGACAGTGGTATCTCTGGCCAACTCTACCACATGCCTAGCCTCCTTGACCTCAAGAGCCTGACTTTAAGTTCCATCACTTTTCCTTACATCGATTGGAAAGTCACGGACTTGTCCTCAACATGCTTCTGTAAAGCTTACAGGCTCATGTGGATATAGAGGGTGTAGGGTATGGCTTGCATTATAGAAAAAACTTGTGTCAAAAAATTGCTAAGTTTGAGGACCCTTACCATATAGGCTTCTTTAAGCTCAATGTCCACTACCACCTTTAAAGAGTAAGGAGCCCAGCAACATCTTAGTCGACCCGCATAAGCCAGAGCCTTCGAGGCTACCCCAGCCAACGAGTACAAGAGCATCTACATGCTGGCCTCATCCCTATCCTTAATTATATTAAGGACGCAGGAACGTACTAGCCTAAAATAATTAGCCCTTGGGCAAAGGCCTAATCACATCCACTTCCTTTAAAGTTTTGAAGGATGGACCACCACCAAAGCTCTTTGACACTTCAACTAGGGCCTTTTGGACAATGCCCTCTTCGAGTGGCTTGGCTATTGCTACTATGAAAATTTATTAGAGGAACTACTTCTAACCATAAATGATTAGGCTATGAAGTCTAGGTCATTTAGTGATGGCGCCTACAACACCTTAGGATAATGCAGTGGTGTTTGTTGGGGAGTCCCATAGAGCCAGCTATGGCCACCAGCTGCACAAAGTTCAAACAAACCACTAAAAAACATAAGTAAGAAAAATTTAGTACGACTTCAAAGAAAGCAAAGGCACGTGGCACAAGTTAGCTACCATCAAAGAATATAAAGGCCCAGGCTGGTTCCCTCGGGCTATATGCCCTTGGGGCCTACTATTTTGTCTTTCATCCTACGGATCTTTCACATACTGCTAAAACATCTTCTTCCAATTAATTCATTGGTCACATCTCTCAAGTGACGTCACTTATTTATATTGTGCTTATGAGTTTTGTGGAAGCGACAATACATCCTCGAGCGTTATTCAGCTTTAGTTGCCTTCCTCCGAGGAAGCTTCTTATAGTTCTCCAATACTTGCAAAGCAAGGTAAATATTCTTAATAGCATCATCCAGGAGGTGTAATCTTCTAGCTTCATGTACCATAGACACTTCTTGGTATCCTGCTTCACCTAACCAGTGCCTTGGCTTCTCCTATTCTGGTTATTATTATTTCTGACATTCACCACAATGCTTTCGCCGCTCTCATCGGTCTGGTTAATTATGATGTCGCTCTGCACTATATTCAATACTCTACCATTGATCAGTCCAATGGTCATGCCTTCCTCTTCCAAGCATAGAAACTGGGATGCCTTACGATAGAATTCTTCCATGGTAGGTGGTAGCTTTCTCTTTATCCATCTACTAAATTCCATATCTGGTTGTATCCCTTGGATTAGTGCCATCAAAACTTTATCTTACTTTTGATTTCTAGTTTGAATCAAATAAGTTCTAAACTATTTCAAAAAGTATTTCACGTTCTCTTTGAAACATTGATGGAGCTCAACAAGAACATCATGTCCTTTGGCAAAGCTATGTGGAGCCTGAGCTACTCTATAACTTTCTAGACAATTGTTCAAACGAAGAAATGAACCTCGATGCTAGCTGAGTAAACTACAACATAGCCATCTCCTTCTAAGAATATGAAGAAATGTCTACAGCTCACTATGTAGGTTGCACAAGCACCATCCATGTGCCACCCATTCTCTAATAGATGCTGTCTAAGATCCATGGTCTTATTATATGATGACACTATTGGCATAACAAATTTTCTCGGGTAACTCCCTTGCAGTATATCATAAAGAACTTTCTTAGGTAACTCTCCTGCAGTATATCACATGTTAATAGAATCCTACTAGGTGATGAACCCCATTTGCCATTATTTACATGCTGATTTTCATTCAATAATCCCTTAATCATATCCGCTATGAAGCCGTCGCTGATTTAGGAAGCTAGATGGTGACTGTCAGGGACTGCACCAAGTGTTTGACTTTGTAAACGCTCTCAGTTCATCGCATGATGTCTGGGCTCTTCTATTCCTGGGAGAGCCGCTCATTCGGATCTTTAACGATGACTTGCTAGTTCTACAGCATTCGTCTGAGCACCATTAGTCTAAGCACTGACATTCTAATCAACTTCATTATTCGTGTCTTACAAATTATACTCATTATTATATGAGTTAACAGTGTCAAGTAGTAGTGCATCTGTAACATCCCGCCTTTTGTACGTTTTAAATCGACGATAGAACACACACGTCAGAGTCAACCCATACAAAAGGCCATATTGTTATGGGGTAAATAAGAAAAGCAGAGAAAGAAATAAAACAAAACAGAATCCTGCAGCGGAATGATAAAAAATAATAATCAAATATACAGTTCATGAAGCTGTTTTACAAAATATTCGATTATACTTACACAATACATATCAGAGTTACACATACCAGAGAACAATAAGTAATGCAGCGGAACAATATGAATGTAGTAGAATACTATAATAAATAATAATACATCTTTGTCTTCGTCTTCCAGAATACGGTCTTCCAAATCCTGAAATGCTCAGGCTGACCCGAGCGAGTTGAAAAGACAAAACACTCGGGTCAGAACTAAAAGATCTTATGTAAGTTAAATCAACGGTAAATATATGAGTGGAACGATGTCAGAGATGTTTACGGGGTTTGACATCTCCTATTCAGTGTCTAACGTGAGTGCAGTAACTTAAGAGATGCTCAGATTTCACATCTCCTAAGGATCCGTTAAACTATTTACTATGTAGTAATATTTCACTGTTATAATAATGTCTATAGTAAAATAAACTTACTTTTAAATGGAATTAAGGGGTTACCCATATAGTCCTTACCACACAATAGTCCCAGTAGTCCATCCAGTATCAGTGCATCTCCAGATTGGGAGACTACTCTAAATACTCCACGGGCCATGATAGAAAAACAAACTCGTACAAGGCGCGCTTGGGTAGGTGAGACGGCACACAAGGCAATGCCAGGGTAGATATACCAATTACGCATACGGGCTGGTGGTAACGCATAGCGTGCAGCTACTGCCCACCTCAAGCCACACCTCCAAATCAAAAATCAAAAGTGGCCACCAAATAAATCTCAAAGTCAGAATATAAATCGAAGGAGTGTGTTCGATCAGAGGAATGACCTCATTGGCATGAGAATCGCTCCTGTTTTAGCCACCTTATGCCAACTCACGAGAGTTGGGTCCATGTATATACCTCAAAGGAAACGCCGCCACCATCCTACTTTATTCTGAAATCTCCACCGCGTACACGGTTGTTAAAGTGGTTTTCGGAGTTGGCAGAGAGTATGACAACTTCCGATCCCGGTCTCTTCAATAACCAAACGTTATTATAACACTGCGGATTTCAAATAATTATATTTCAAAACCAAAATATACTATCCATTTCAGAACCATATAAATACGATATCGTTTCTACTTCAAAAACCAAATCAATATGATACCATTTTTTATAAAACCCAAATAAATAAAGTATCATTTTATTTCAAATATATCCCTTTCTCGAAATCATAGCACTTTCAAATTTATACACTTCGAAACCAAACATTTGAAATTATAACACTTTTAGAAACATAATACTTTGAAATTCATAACTTCAAAATATTTCAATTTCTATAAAACATTTCAATTTCGATATATTTCAAGGCTTTCAATATTCTAAAATTTCAAAACTAAATTTGATAATTTCGATTCAACAAATAAATTTTCTATTATTTAGTTTTGAAATAATTTACATAATTAATCCCTTATCATTTAAATAAAACTCAAATTACAAGTAACTAAATATTTCCTTCAATTCATTTATACTTGAAATAAATCATTTAACTCACCTTGACCCCATAATCAAGTTATAATAATTATACCTTTTAAAATTTCCAATTTAATAAATTTCACATCAACCCTTTAGAGTTTAATTCTTAAATAAATTTAATTTTTGATAAATCTCTAATTTATCTCCCAACCTTAATTTATTTAAATCATTATGCACTCTATATTAAAATAAAATCTAAATACTTACTCACATTTATTTTAATAAAATCAAATTCTATTATTAAACTTAATTTTTATTTAACAAACTTATACATATCTTAAATTCAAGCATTTAACTATATATAAAAATAATATTTAAATAACATCAAAAATCAATATTCATTAAACCATATATTTCTTTCCAAAACCATATAAATCATTTTCAAATTATTTTATACATAGACCATGGTGTCTTTATATGATTTTCTGCCCTATGGTCAAGTGATATGGATATTTATCATTTCAATCAGTAATTTAAAACAAAATTATGGTTATATCATTTCAAACCACAATCCCGAATGAATAAAATGCATATCAACTTGCAGTTTATAACAACATAAAATACAACATCCATTCATCCAATATCAAATATCAGCCATTTATCATAATCATTATCCAATTCAAACAACAATGTCAATATATAACGGATAATAAACAACAGGTATTTACTAGCAGTTTATATTCAATAATAATTTAATTAACAATTTAACTAGGAGTTTATATGCAACAATAAATTATATAACAATTTAATTCAATAAATTAAATTTAATTGAGATGATGATTAAAAATATGCCAAATAGTCATAGATAAATTTCTAATCACATCAAAAATTAATTTAACACACATAAGAAATCTTAGAAGTTGTGAGTGGGTTAAAACACTCACCTTTTGAATTTAAATTGAAATTTAAATTCAGTTTAAACCCAAAATTCGAACAGTCTTCAAATCCATCCAAACCTACGTCAAAATGTTTGGAATTCCAATACAAACCTAGTGGAGAAAACCGCACATAAAACGGACCACGTATGCACAAGTTATTGACGTTGGAACGTTGGTTCAAATTGACAATAATCAAATATAAAACAAACGAAAATAATACCACGTCAGCGCTGCCTCCATACACAAGCTACAGGGACGCACACACAGGAAACCATCGCGACCTTGAACTGCGATTGCGAGCACCAAATCGACGCTGCAAGGTGGCCGACCTCCCCCAACGCCACGCACTCGCCGAGCCGAGCACCTTCACGGCCTCGCGAGCCTCCAACTCCTCCAGAGATGACCGTGCCGCCACCGTATTCATGCCGTAGGTCAAATTAATTTGCCAAATCCAAGCGTCGACCACCCAAACAAACACCATAGATAAACTACGCGAAGGACTCTCTACAAAACCCATATCTTGATTTGTTGATCGGATGATGATCGTCGAACGCCAACGAACGGCCGCGATTTGTTCTCAAAATTCTGGACAAACAGAGCTTCAGATTGGAAAATGAATCACGGAACTGAGATGTGCTCGTCCAGAGCTTTCCGATGATATAAAATATGATATAGTTTGAAGAGTTTGAAATTTTGATTTGATTTTGAATTGCAATTGGATCTAGAATTTGATTGTCTGCCATTGAGAAAGAGGAGCAACTGATTTGGAATTGTACATACAGAATAATGATATAAGAAATAGGCTAGGGTTTATAACAGGGTGTATATAGGCAAGCTAAAATTAGAATGGACCGGATCGATTGGATATACGCGTTGAACGATAAAATGGCCTGAAAAAGCCCATTCTGACTCCGGGACGAAATTGGGTCAACCCATATATCAAAATAGATGTTTTAAAATATTTTAAAATCAATGGAACATGTTTTAGGTCCAAATTCCATCGTATGAAGAAGTTATGCTAAAATAAATTTATTTCAAATTGATTTCAATTTCATTGATTTCAAGGCGTTTCGAGTCCGTACGATCAAACGACAAGTCTGATTGCTACGAAACTTGAAATCCTATAATAATTCACCGTTATGGATCCGATGAAACTGGTTTCATCGAAATTCGAGTCAGTGGCCAAAATGGCTATTTTCCAGTCAATTAAAGAAATTAATATTAATTAACTAAATCACCTTCCAATTTAAATTTTATAATTCATAAATTCTATCATCTTGTATTACTTTAGGAATTTAAAATCCTTTATAACAAATTTCCATATCAATTTAAAGTTAATCAATTTACCAATTATAGTATTAAATTCCAATTCCAATATATTCATAAATCATTGATTGAAATTTCAATGAAATCTATTTATTGGATTTCTAGATTTCGTTATTGAATAAATTATTATTTTATGGGAAAAATTATTATTGGATTACCTTTATCACATTAATAATTCCCATTTCATCCTAGTTTTCAATTAATATAGAAATTAATGTCATTTGCATACCAATAAATTCATTTATTATTGATTACATCCCAATAAATTAAAATTTTATTTCAATATCGATTTGGTTAAATTGCCTTCTTTATACTAGGTCCATTATTACTCTATCATCCAATTACATTAGTTTTATATCCTATTATACTAATAAACGCCTATTTACATTTTACATTTGTATAAATATTACCTTAATATATTCAAATCTTTAACTCCTTTGTATTAACTATCATATTTCCATTTATTATATTTTTGCCAAATATATACATAAATTATGATTAATATTCTCGATAAATTTATTTACTTGGTCTCATACTTTCTATTACGCCGATTACTACCTTATAAATATATTTATGTTCACACTTTCCGTTATTATATTAATTATTATTAAAGTAATATTTAATTACCTTTATTTGTAATTGGTAAACTAACTGGCAACAACAACCATTTATCACCAATATACTCTTTATAATACTTGTATGGTTATCTCCACAAACAATTAATATCTATCATATTATTTTACACATTAATACAATAATTGCATTTGTTTTTATTATATTCCATTTATAACTAAGTCATAACATTGAACTTATTTTATTAAATTGGAATGTTCATTCAAGTTCATTAATTATTAACTTGCATTAACATATTCCCTTAATTTACATTCAATTACTGTTAACAATGTGTATATTCATTAATTAATTCAATACTTACTTTTATTTTCTCATATTCAATTTATATCCAGGTATAACACTTTCACAACTTCATTTATTAGAATTTTATTCAAATTACTAATAATTAGTTTTAATTAGCATTGCTATATTTCATTTTAGCATTCATTTCAATATTAAATTATAAAGATTTTATTTCTTACTAGATTTAATTACAAAAATCTTATTAAATTACAATTTTAATTAGTAAAAATATATGGGATAGCTATTTCTTAGATAATTAAATAAATTAATAATTAATTAATTAAATCACTTTTTCAAATTTCAATCCTATAATTGACAATTTCTATCATTTTTAAATTTCTTAATCATTTACAAAAAATTAGACAGCTTAGATATCAATTCAAAGTTAGTTGATTTACCCATTACCATAATTAATTTCAATTTTAATAAATTCATTAATTATCAATTGAAATTCCAATAATTAATGTCAAGTAGTAGTGCATCGACATTACCTTCAACATAGTCACTACCAATATGATTTAGGTCAATATTGACCATGTTGGCCCTGGTCAAAACTTGGCCACTCCCTACAGTTTTTCTCCTTGACATCCCAGCAACTAATCCCTTCTACATTTGTTTTCCTTTTCTCCTATTCTGATATAATGAGGATGAACTTTCCCCTTTGGAACTCGAAGATAGTGAACTCCTATGGCTATTCCTACACTTTTCTGACTGCTGGGCTAGCAAAGTGAAGCTTTTTCAATTATTTCAAAGATAGAATTCATGCTATCAAGTACCCTCCGATTTATCTCAGCCATCGTCCTATAAAATTCAAGTTTGGATACCATCTCTTAGAGTGAAGAAGGACCTATCAAAGCATGCATTGGTTGAGTGGTTTCTTCATTTAATGAGAAGCTTACCTTTTGTAGAAGTAGCTCTAGGTTTCATAGAAAGTTTCTTAGTCCCATATCTTTCAAATATGATATAGGTCCATTTTCAAATCTCCATAACTTCATATCTATAATAACATACTTCTAGATCCAATTTTAGATGTTCAAAATCCAAAGGTCTAAGCTAGATCTTCACTTGAAATGCTCAGTTCACAGTTAAAGCACCAAAAATGTTGACTCAAAAAGTGACACAACACCCCAAATTGAAATAAAATGAGAGTGGACATAAAATATGGGAGTAGAACAATAAAAGGACAAAGATTTTTATAGCAGTTCGGCTGAATCAATTTCCTACATCCACTTACTCATATTGCTTTTAGATTTGTCATGAATATAAATGATTCTACAATGATTTCCAATCTAGACAACAAAGTAATCTTCGGTCTGGAAACAATTCGTTGCTACTTTAGTTTTGTGGAGGTAAGAATATAAAAAATGGTGGCTCAAAGATTGAAGAGAGTAAAAGTCATTTTCACGTTGCTCTAACTCATATATTATCGTCAAATTCCTCCTCAATGGTTGCTAGATCACAGAAGACCGATAAGATATCAGATCCACGAAGCCAGGGAGAAAGAACAAGTCATAACTAGGCAAGAAAGTCATGTCAATGGTTAATACCAATTATGTTGGTCGTCGCCATGCATGCTTGCTATCCTATATTTCATAGGTTCTAATCCTCCAAAGTTCTTAGGTGGGTCCCCTCCTTGAATCAACTCGGTACATACCATAATTACGATTAGTATTGACTATGTTGGGCCTACTCTATTTTGCTTCATATTTTCTATGCTATTTCATCTAGTCTTTTCAAGCATGCTCCTAAATTCTTGATTCATTTTATCTTCGTTTTGACCTCCAAATTCACTTAGAAGCTGCTCGGTTCAAGAATTAAATAAAACTTGCCCCTCCCCCAATGTTTGCTTTTGTGAATCAAAGCATGCTTTGGATCAAAACAAACGATATAGTCTCAGGTGCGCAAGGGTCACTAGTCAGCTAGTCATCACCTTTGAAGCATTGTGTATATTCCAAAAACAATCATTCAACTCTCTAAATAGTTGGCATACCATCTCTCCTTTAGCAACCAAGTGGAAGTTTTCGTCATCCTGGAAGCTACGTCGTATCTCAAACAAGTAAGTTATCCTCTTTCCCTTCCTTTTTCTTCTTCTTTCTCTTTTCTTTAATAAAAGGTGAACCAATCTTGTTGGTATCGACTAAATCATGTCGATACCAACGTGATTTTTGAAGAGGTATATATACTCCAGAGTTAGAATTTTTTTCAACACTAAATTCATTTTCCAATCACTTACTTTCCCTCTGCAATCTTCGTTTCCATCCACTACAACCTTGTGATCTTTTATACCAGTGCCTCCACTACTTGTAGCCTCTACCAACACCAACCACGTTGTCATCGTCATCAATTTCTCAAGCACCCGTCTTAATTTGGCACCAAATTTATTTTTTCCATATTTTTTCTCCTCTATCTGAATAGAATCCATAGGTGGTTTCTTAGCATAGGGTTGTGGTGCCACAGGTGATGTCATGATCGCTACCATCACCACATCATGATTGACATAGTGGCCACCACCGTTGATCCAAAGTTGATCATAATTCATTTCTCCTCCTTGTTTGGTTGAGATTGAGGCATTGGCAAAGGAAGAACTCAAGCCATACTACAGGTTGGCACCAAGCAATCCTCTGACTCACCCAAGGATTCCTTATCTTCTCAACATTGGTGCTAACTTCAGGTATTTGTAATCCTTACCTTGAGTTCTCTCTATGGCTTGCTCTCAAACTTGGACATGTGACTCGTAGTGGTGAAATTAACTTCACTAGACTTTGGTCATGACTCGACAGCTCGGTCCCAGTGAGATGGTTCATAAGAATGGTCATATCGAATGCACTTGATACTTGAATGAAATGCATAAGTCAACACTTCAAGTTATCATCACGATTCTGTGTTGTAGCAAAACTCCACCGTGCTCTAGACAATGGATCCATTATCATTTACTATGCAATAACGGGTAAGACTTGACACATGGTTCCATCGTGTGATGGAGCTTGTTAGCTAACACAAGCAGGTTATCTACATAGAGTATTTCGTACATTGTGCTCTAAACACAAGATGTACACTATATAGATTGACACTTCATACTGCTATGGTTGATTTTTAGAATCTGATTGGTCAACATATGTCGACATCCATTAGATCTCGGACATTGGCTATATGAGTTTTAATTGAAGTAATTCTTTGAAGTAAAACATACCCGAATGTGTTCGCCATCAAGCTTTTCAATTCAGAATGACCAGGTGATCTTCCCATCTCAAGGCCAACACCGGCCCTGCTACCCTTCTGGAGGTAGGCTCTTCTACTACCCATGCTTTTACGTTTACTCTATCTAGAGCAAGGCATTCTATAAATCAGAAACTTCGACTACAGGCTCCTTCGATTACACAGCCACGGGTCCAAACTACTCCAATATATGAACAAATTGTTTTGATGGTCTTAGACAATCCCCAAGACCAAACGCAATCTATGCTGGCGACGGAGTCACTTTATTCGATCTGCCTCAAGCATGGGATTCCCAATGACAGGTTACTCCTTCCAACAATTGACAAACTAGCTCATCTCCTACTTCTAGGCTATGAAGTATGCAACAAATACATGTGATTATCTAGAATTGTGCCACCATTTAACAACATCATGAAATTCTTTCTTGAAAAAATTAGGCTAGCTCCCAAATAAGTACATCCGAATTGGCTATGCCTTGATCAGTTCTTTATACATTCTTTTCATGATTTAATTGAACCATCCTCTCACCATTAGAGAGTAGACTATCTTTTGAGCTTCAACAAGAGGTTGGATTCACCAACTTTATTGATAGTCGAGGCCTACAATAGCTGCAAGGCCTTTTAGGTACTTCACAACAAATGCAATTAATTCAAGACTGAATATTTCTTTGTTTGTTGTTCTGAAGGCTTCAATTGCTATTGGTTGATAGGATGTAAGTCTTCTTATCCAAAATCTCTTCAAACTTTGGTTTTCTTCATCCAAGCAACTAACTTCCTTTCTGTACCCTCAACGGGTCTCTCGAAATAAGAGGTTATCGATGAGCATGCCTGTACTTTAGAGTTTTTGAATGGAGTTTAGTACGAATAGCACCCAACTTCTTATTTTTATGAACGCTCGCCTTTGTTAGTTACACCTTCTATACAATGGTAGGAGTGCTATTCCAAACAAAGTTCCTACCAAGAAATCTTGAGACGCTGTCTTTCGCTTTAGTTCAGTTCACGGGTCTGATGATAAAGATCAAGAGGGTATATAAGGTCAGGGTGGCAATGAAAATATGGTCGAGGAGGAAAGAAGAGAGGAAGATAACATCATTGAGGAAAGAGGTGAGGGATGTAAGAAAGGAGGAGCAGATTAAGGAGGAGACGAAAAGGGGGAACATGGTGACGACGATGAAGACTTCAACGTCGGTGGGGATGAGTCGTATGGAGAGACATCTCCTGAGGTCACCACCAATATAGTACTTTCCCGATCGAAGTGGTTGATTATCATGTCTTCACAGCTCACGACCAATGCGAGCCTCAAACTAGTTGAAGAAGCCACTCCTACTACTGGCTCCTCCTCAAACATATTTGGCTCCTTAGGTGATCTTGGGAACTAGTCCACTTTTAGCTCTGGGGGAGTAAGCTTCAGAGATATACTCGACATAAGCCCTCGTGAATTTAACTTCTCTGGTAGGGATATTCTTGCCGATGGTGATTGACTCCATCGGTAGGAACCCTCGATCATGGTCCATAGATTAACTAAGGAAACACTAGCACTACACACACTTTTAGTATTATGAGCACAAGCATTGAGCACTCGTTCTTAATCCAGTATCTCAGTTCTAATATATCCCTTCTCATTTTCGGGTACAATGGGAAGAGATCGTTTTGGCAGCCTTTATTCAACCGTAAGTCAATATCACTTATCGATTATGGATGTTTATATTCAACGTCATAACTCACATCAGGAGTTTAAAAATGAAATATGGAGATTAAAGGAGAAATAACACTAAGATGAAGAGAATAGACAAAGGCGCCAAGAAGAAGAAAAAGAATATCATTACGCTAAAAAATGATGGTGCCGTTAGAAGGAACAATGGGGTCCTTATGAAATTTCGATTGTGATTCTGATCCCTCTCAGTCGCGTAATCACTCTCAAACTACTCAATAACAACTCATATTGACTCGACCTCATATCACTCCCATTTCTACTTCCCCTAAATCCAAAGAAGTTACAAGTCATGCTGCTACACCATAGCCCCTCGTAGGCTCATCTACAACTATCACTACTAGGATGCAAGCATATCTGCCTAATACTTCCTAATAGGGATTTTTTCTAATTGCAACATCAAAGATATTACCCACCCAGAAGTAGACAAAAAGATTAAGGAATTAAGGATGATGCAGATCATCTTTTTGAGTGCAAAAGGCATGCCAAGGGCCTCTATAATGTTACTAGGATCAACCAGACACTTATTCATTCTTTTGACTCAAAGAGAGCCACTAATAATATGATAGTGGTTGGTTACAGGATAGAATTGGCTAACATCGCAAAGAAAATGGAAAAACCAAAGAATCGGCTAAGGACCCCAGGGTGAGAATGGTCGAATTATCGAAGCCCACATGCAAACTACCAAACGTCGTGAACGATCAACTAAAGAAATCTCACGCTCCAAATGAAAATTATGAATAACAACTTAAAGCTAAGGATGAGTAACTCGCATCGCTTTGAGCTGAATTAAGATAGCTAAAAGATGACTTGATGGCCGACTTAGAATTAAATGTTCAGCAAACTGATCTCTTCAACACTAGAGAAGAGACTATGGAATACAAAGCGAAGTCCACCCAAACAAATGAAGAGATGGAAGCTACTCTCCAGCAATGCTTTTCTAATTCCATCAAAAACAAGAATTTTAAATGGCTTGGAGAGAACTATTCGACCACCCTGGCTAATGCTTGGGAAGAGATCCTTCATAGGGTCGAAAAAAATGGCTATGGTGTTAGCGAAGATGTTACCCAGCACTTTGGCTCGGCTAGATGGCGATAGTCACAGAGCCTATGGTTAAATCTAGGTGGGACTTGAGCTAAGAGGGGATTGGAAGTATAGACCGATGAAACTTAAGTTTGGATCGCCTATACGCATGGATCCGTGTATCAGTATGGCTCAGCAAAGGTGGATCGGGGTTGAAGCGTAGGCATAGAGGATCAGCTAAGTTAGATGGGACAGAGCGACTGGGTCAAGATGGAGTTGGTCCTAGTGGCACAGTGTACATGAGTTCGGCCCTGGTGGTTCGGTTGATTGTGATCCGGCTTCAAAAGTATTAGGGCAGGCATCGCTCGGTCAAGGAAGGGAAATCAAGATGGTTCTGTCAAGATGTCCAAGGAGAGATCGCCTAGCAAGGGTGGCTCGACCCTTGGTAGACCGGCCTCAGAGGAGTTCGTTCTTTGGTTCAGTATTTAGTGTCTCGGCCTCGGAGAGTTCGACACAAGTGGCTCGGCTATGGTGGTTCAGCCTTATTGGACCAGTCAAGGTAGTTGGTGTAGAAGTGGTGCGACCAGCCTTCCTTTACTTCGACTCGTACCACCACTTCCCTCGAGTTATGTGAGGACCAACTTCGAGTTACTAACGAGAAGACCCGAGGTCGGCAAAGGTCGGTCGGCAACCATCGTTCGGCATTGGTGGCTCGGTATGACTCACTTGGTCAACTTGACTTATGACTATGGACTGAGCTACCTTGGTCTTGGGCCTGCGTAGGGAGTCCAGCCTATCTTCAAGATGATAAATAGAGGGGCAGGGGTATAGTTGAAGTGGCCTTTTTTCGAGCACTCCAGGGATGCTTTGCCCTTTTTTGTAATCTCCTCTTTCAGTTCAAACTTGTATTCGAGTTGTTTATTTACGGATTGATCTATACACGAGTGATTGGAAAAGTAATAAAGATCACATTCAAAGTGGACATTGGCAGTTAGACTGAACCGCTATAAACCTGATGTTCTTGTTTCTATTTTTGTTTTTGCATTCTACTGTGTTACTCCTCTGTTTTAATTCTCTTTCTTCATTAATATCTCTACACAATTCTATTCAAGGTTGTTAGTAGCCAATTTTGGTGCTAACATTTTGGATCTTTCACTTAGAACTTGTATTCTCAGGCTGCTAGGATCTACTTTGTCGCTACTGGATTAAAGAAATCCCCCGAAGGAGATCCAATTTTATTCTCAAGAGTTCATAGATTCTATTCAGAGTTTCGATGGATAATTCTAAGATGAGAAGACCACGTATCAGATCAGCCCCCCACAACGCGGATGTCAGTGAGACCGCTAGCGTCTAGCAAGTGGGATCCAGCAATCAACAAGCTAGTCCAGGTGCAGGACCACCACCGTCCAAAACAATTAGAAGTTGTCGCCAGGGCAGAGTTCAATGAGCTGAAGAGAGAGCTTGTGGAAAGAAGGAGACAACTTAACGAGCAAATTCAAACTAACGCCAATCCCATGACCCAAATTGCTCGGCAACAGCATTAGAATGTTGGAGGAAGCCCCGCTTCCTCCTTGTCATTTGACATCTCCACTTCGTCAGATGAACATCACAGGCGTAGACGCCGAAGGATTGAAATGGCATAAATAGGTGCAGTAGAACAATCCAATAGAAATGGTCCAGGTTCCCTACCTAGAACCGTGGCCCCTCACCTGCACCTGGGAAATCGCACTCAAGTTGGAGTGGGAAAATTAAGATCTGGAACACAGGTAGAAGCCGGTCCACCACCTAGCCAGGGTCGGGACCCCAGAACTTGCATTTGGGAGGCCACCAACCGAGGAGGCACCAACCGGAGTAACCATGCAGAATGGATTCCAACTTACCACCTCCCATCCAGACCCTGGATTTATCAACTATGGTCAGACATCTAATGATGGAAAATCAAGGTTTATCCAATGATGATTGGGCATATCCAGGAGTTATAATCCATTCACGGATGTTATCCTACAAGCCGAGTACTCCTGGAAGTTCAGAATGCCAACTGTTCCAGCCTATGAAGGGAAGACTAATCCTCGACAGCATGTAATGATATACGAGTGGATGATGGACTTGGCTAGGGCGAAAGATGCGACTAAATGTAAATGTTTCCCAATAACCTTATTCGGAATCGCTATTATGTGGTTCATCAGACTTCCTCCGAATTCGATCTCCAGGTTCGATGAGTTAGCGATGAAATTTGTGGAGCAGTTTAGGATCCATGCCGCTCATCCAAAGAACATGATGTCTTTACTCAGTGCAATCCATGTGCCAAGGGAGTCGTTAAAGGAATATTTGGAAAGATTCCACGTTGCTGCTACCGAAGTTAGCAACCCGAATGACCATGCTGTTATTATGGCCATGATGCGAGGGGTAGATCCAAACTCAAAATTTGGTGATTAGCTGGCAGGAAAACCACCGACTACCCTAGAACGCTTTTATTCAAAGCAAACCAGTTCATAATATGAGAAAAGGCCAGGTGGACGAGGTGAAGCAGTGCGCCAGGGTCCAGCAAGGAAGCAGTACAAAGTAACATTGCGGTAAAGCAGTCTGACGACAAATCTGGTAAGGTTCAGGTCAATGTCCAAAATATGCCAGAGCGGTCTAAAGGATTCAAAGGAGGAAATTCTGGAAGAAAAAGGGAAGTAGGAAAGTGGAAGCCAAGGATCCTAACCTATAATGAATACACTCCTCTGAACACATCTCTAGAGAATATTTATATATCAACTTGTACTACATTCCAATACCGAAAGCCATGCCCAAAGGAATCCACCGAGGAACAAAAGCAGACTGGGAATATTGTCGCTTCCATGAGACTTACGGGCATAATACTGAAGAATGTAGACACCTCTATGATCCTACAGAAAAGTTGATCTGACAGAAGAAGTTACAGAAGTTTGTTAAGAATCCACAGGAAGGCAGACATGGGACCTCTGACCTCGATCGCGAGCAGGCTCTACATTGACCTAAGGAACCTGCTCGGACTAGAGGTAGACTGGTTGTAAACACGATAGTCGGTGGGCCTCACCCGACAGACAAGAGTTGGCAAGAAATTAAACGTTATGCTAGTTCCCTAAAGCATGCGGATTTCAAATGCTGCTCGAACACAGAGGACGGGACGCCAGCAAAACAGCAGCGAATGGTTACGGATGATATAGTATTCAAAAGGAAGGATGTCGATCAGGTAGAGGCGACTACCATTGACCCGATGGCCATCTCAGCCATGATTGGGCCTGCATTTGTGAGAAGGATACTGATTGATTACGGGAGTTCTGTTAATATTATCTTTAAAAAGGCTTATGACTTAATGAAGATAGGGACGAAGGATCTAAAACCACTTAAAGTCTGCATTCATGTCTTTAGTGGTGCATCCGCTGATACGATAGGTTTCGTTGAATTGCCAGTTGAGTTAGGAGAAGGTGAACCTAGGAGGTATGGATCCTACCGTTCATTGTTTTGGATGTTGATTCCCCGTATAACGTAGAAGGTACAAAGTTAGAAATAGGATCTAAACGAAAGACAATTTTCTTTCTGGATAAGCTAGCTTTTGAAAGCAAGAAATAATGACTGATTCAAAGCACGTCGTGCTGATTCACATGATGCACTTTGAGGTAATTTTACCTGGCACTTTGACCCGGCTACATGGCGATAGTCGCAGAGCCTATGGTTGAACGTAGGCGGGACTCGAGCTAAGAGAGGTTTGGAAGTATAAGAGACCGATGTAACTCAAGTTTGCATCGGTCTATACGCATGGGTCGGTGTATCTATATGGCTCGGCAAAAGTGAACGGCGTTGAAGCGTAGGCATAGAGGATCAGCCAAGTTAGACAGGACAGAGCGGCTCGGTCAAGATGGAGGTGGTCACAGTGGCTCGGTCTAGATGAGTTCGGCCTTGGTGTTTCAGCTGATTGTGGTACGGCTTCAGAAGTATTAGGGCAGGTGTCGCACGGTCAAGAAAGGGAAATCAAAGTGGTTTGGTCAAGATGTCCAAGGAGAGATCGCTTGCAAGGGTGGCCCGGCACTTCATGGACCGGCCTCAAAGGAATTGTTTCATTTGGTTTGGTATTTAATGGCCCGGCCTTGGTGAGTTCGACACAAGTGGCTCAGCTATGTTGGTTCAGCCTTGTTGGACCAGTCAAGGTAGTTGGTGTAGAAGTGGTGCGGCCGACCTTCCTTTACTTTGACTCGTACCACCACTTCCCTCGAGTTATGTGAGGACCAACTTCGAGTTACTAATGAGAAGACCAGAGGTCAGCCAAGGTTGGTCGACAACCATCGTTCGGCATTGGTGGCTCAGTATGACTCGCTCGGTCAACTTGACTTACGATTATGGATTGAGCTACCTTAATCTTGGGCCTGCGTAGGGAGTCCAACCCATCTTCATTTGTAAATAGATGGGGCAGGGGTACAGTTGAAGTGACCTTTTTTTGGGAACTCCAAGGATACTCTACCTTTTTTTTACTTGCCTCTTTCAGTTCAAACTTGTATTCAACTGTTTGTTTACGGTTTGTATCTGTACTCAAGTGATTTGAAAAGTAATAAAGATCACATTCAAAGTGGAAGTAGGTAGTTAGGCCGAACCACTATAAACCTAGTGTTCTTGTTTCTGTTTTTTTTTTTTTGCATTCTACTATGTTAATCCTCTGTTTCAATACTCTTTCTTCATTAACCTCTCTACACAATTCTATTCAAGGGTGTTAGTAGCCAATTTTGGTGCTAACAGAAGATGAGCTTAAAACACTTTTCTTGGATGAGTAGGATATTGCATCCTTAAAGAAAGGAAAGACTATCTTAGGGGCATAGGACACTATAAGAAAGGCAACTGTTAATCCCCTACAAGTTCCAGTGCTTCGATCCAAACAGAATCATCCACTCTCATTTTGAAAAGAGCCCCTAATAGACATCTTCGCTTCTATGGTAGCCACCTTTGAGGTCTCCCTTAACGAAACTCTTATCCCTACAACATCAAGTGTCGATATCCCCCATCTCACCCCTCTTGTCATTCAATCAATCAAATCTTCTATTAAGGAGGGAGATGTCATAACATCCCTAGCCAAAGACACTCCATCCAGCCAAGGTATTTCTTGCATCTCTCTAGTCTTCAAGAAACTTCAATTCTCATTTAATGACGTAACAACTTTGTACTATTCTGTTTATCAAGTTACGAATCATCTATTACTGCCTCCTTTGCCATCATATACTCAAGGCATGGGTCCAAGCACTATCACTACCACATTAACCTTTGTTAATATAAAGTTGATTATTCACGCTCTTCCTTCTAGCTTCAGCCTTAGCCTAGACTCAAAAAAATAGGGATGTTAAGGGTTAGAGGACATTAATCAGTCTCAAGAGGAAGAGGTTACGATCACAAGCGGAAGGACTCAGAAGGCTCAATCACAATGGCGGAGATGTTGGAACATGAGTTTGACAAAATCAAGGTTAAACCTAAGCCTGGAACTGAAAAACCCTCCAGTTGTGGTAAACAATCACCCTCTCCCAAAGTTCCCCTACAAAAAAATCAAGCCTTCCAAAGGTCAATGCACCAGCAAATCCAAGCCCTCTAACCTTGCCTTTAGAATAATCGATGGATCCACCATATGGGATAACTGAAGAAGAAGTATCTTCTTCTGAGGAAGCTCCACATAAAAAGAGGAGGAGAAGACTCCCAAGAAATGCCACATTAAATTGCCTATCAAGAGGAGGAGCAAGCGTGGAAGAGGGGAGTAGGCGGTCACCTCTGCATTTGGGAGATAGATTCCTTTTAACATTCCTATATTTTGTTCTTTTGTTATTGTATTTCATATATATAAGCCGACATAATGCGAGAACGGCACCTGCAATCCCTGTACAATGATAAGAAAATACCGTTTCTGTTCAATCTTTTCAATATTTACATTCTTGGATCTCTTACTTTACTTGCCTATATAACTGACTGCATATATAATATAATCATCTACAATGCTATTACATTTATACCATACATGTACGTGACTACGCAATGCCATGATTTACTGTAACTTTGTACACACAGATATATCTATATAGTTGCTTAGTAATATTTCATTATTTAGTTCCATCTTTCATTGCCAATGTATTTCTTTCTTAGCTAATTAGGATTATATTTCTCTAAATAACTTTACTTATCTTCGGCTAAGAGTATCTTGCTCCATCATTGTTGGAACTGAACCAGCACGTAGCGAGGTAAATGGGTAAATTTAAAAAAAAATTATTCCACTTTGGATCTTATTGAGCCTATAAAGTCTAAATTTATTTAAATCTTATCTAAATTTATTTTCGATAAAATCACTATTTTATTTTATTTATTATAAGGTTTATTTATTGTAATATTTATATTACAGTATATGATATGTGTATCATATACACATTTGTGACTACGTGGATGTGCACGTGCAACATAATAAGGTATACATGGTTAAACATGCCCGTGTATAGATGTTGGGATTTGCACCGCAACGGACATGTTAGCCCCTCTATGCATACGAGTGCTGCCAATATATATAAATATATATATCTGTGTGCGTGCGTATGAAAAATATATATAATTTTATATATTATAAACTAATAATTTATAACATTTAAAATTTGTAAAATGATATATATATATTAAATAATTTCAAATTTAATGCAATAAATTAATTTATGTATGTATGCATATGCATGTGATATTTTAAAACTATAAAGTGACATATATAAAGTACATATATATTTTTTTAAATATTAAATAATGTTTAAATTATTTTTATATAATTATATATAACATAAATAAAACATGTAAATACATAAAAATAAATATTAATAAAATATATCAATATACTGTGTGAAAATATTTTTGGCCGTGCAGTTTTTTTGTTTTTTTTAAATTAATTACTGATTTGCGTACAAAAATAATTAAATATAATTAAAAAATTAAATAGAAAACCCTAAAATAATTTTAAAACGCTACTTATCATTTGCCAGTTTTGCAAAGTTATTATATAATTTTTCATGAATTTATTTTAAACAAATTTGAATTTAATTATAAATTAAAAGATATAAATATATATATATAGACACACACACATTAGTAGCGGGCTCGATGTACAACAGGTCACTCGTTGACATACATGGATTTTAATATTTATATATAAAATAATCAATTTTTTTGATCTGAATACAAAATATATGTATATAAAATTAATAAAAGAAAACATGTACATTATGTGTATATATATATATATAGTAATATTTTGTTTCTATATAACTAAATCAACTTATTATATATATATATATATATAATTCGAAAAAAACACGTCTTTCTTATTTCTAGCCTCAAGCATGTAGTAACATATATATATATATATAGACACACACAAACACACACATATTTACATGCAAAGTCATATAATCCATCGACTGGCGACCGCACTTATATATGCAAATTCATGATATTGAGCATATAAACAATGGCATAATAATTACATAATGAACAATATATGTATATGGTATTTAATAGATTATTGCCTTTCACCAGAGCTTAATAGATACACCTAGAAACTTTGAGTTTATATGCTCCTTGAATCAAATCCTCAATCTAGAAATTGCTACCTTCCAAAAGCTGCTACCACCGACAATCGAATTGAATTTTGCTTGGTATTTTAGAACTTGAATATTTGAGGTATGGAGAGAGGGAGAGGCGGTCTAATCTGTTCTAGAGGAGTGAAAAGTAAAGTTATAAAGTGAGGGTTAGAGAGCCTTGAATAAAGAAAATACCAAGGAGAAAAATAAGGATCCAAATCCCTATTTTTCTCTTCCCTTTTTCTCCTCTTTTTAATTCAAAACCAAGCCTCTCTACTTCCATTATATGATTGTCCTAGCCACATATCTATAGCTAACTATAACAGCCCTCTTCATGGGCCTTAAAATTAATTCAAGCTCGATCAATAATTAACACATTTAAACCCAATTTAAACGTACATCGATATCGTATATTGATTAGTGTATTTATAGCTATTATAATGCACACATTTAATATTGATCGAAAAAAATAAAAAATATATAATTAATATTCATAAATATTAATTAGTTTAACAATTATAATTTAATTAAATCGGGGGGTAACACGAGTATTCAACGATTCAGTTATGTAACTCTTAGGATTAAAATCGGCCAACAATTAATATTGAACAATTCTAATATTAACATTCCATGTCACTTAGAGGGTGGTGTGATATTATGACCAAATGTATGACTTACTAGGCTTCGGTAAAAATCTAATTCTACTTTAATAAGCATTACCTAGTAGTGACAATTATTTTCACCAATTATTTTTATCAAAACTTTATCGCATTATAGGACTTATGGAATTTGGTCAACGTCAAAATTCCAATATCGTTCATATTCAACTCTATAAGCGAAACACAAAACTTTTGATTTAATAATAACAATTATTATTAACTAAGTTGCTCGGGCTAGAGACTTTGACTTTGAGTTGACTTCAGCTGACCATGATATTGACCCTATATAACTAAGGAGATGAATTCTTTCTTAAATAGTTTCTCACTTCCAATGCTTCCACTCGACCCAACTATAGTCGTTGGATGGACGTCATGTTACGATTTAACCATAATCAAAGCGAAGTTTCTACATTGAAACTCATATTCTGAAGTTGAGGGAATTGTGTAATATTGTTATATTGATATTTTTTATTTCACCTTAGTTATATTAACTAACAGAAAACTATCGAGTAAGTTATTACATGGTTATCCAATAGCTATTGGTACATAACCCATTGGTGCCCCAACTTTTAAAGAGCATTACGTACCCTAGTCTCAAATGATGTATTGATAACCAATCTCGATACATCTTGAATATGAATATTTAAAATGGTATGTTTAATTTCACCATGATAAATTACTCATGGTTACAACACTTTGTAACTATTATCATAAAACATATCATTAATGGATTTTCTATTAAACATACTTTTAATTAAATTAATTAATTAACATAACGCATCATATCAAGTATATAACAAAAAGAAAATACCTTTTATTTCGAACAAGATTGATTATTGAGTTGGATATATGTAATAATTACATAATTGCCTCTAGGGTATACTACTAACTCTATCAACCATAAGTAGAGCTACTTAACTTTAGTCAATTTCACGCCAACCTTGGCTACTTTTAGTTGGGTTCCCTTCAAGCATAATCAAGGTTGTATTTACAAAAACCATTAACTTCACACCATTTCTACCTTCGGGAAAGAATAGCATGGATGTCTATCTCTTGACATCGACTCTTAATCTAACATATCTTAGAGTGATATTTAAAGCTATCTGGTCGATCAACCTTGTTTGTTAAACAAACATATTAAATTAGGTTATAAACGTGATCATAACTACAAAAAACTCATTTATATGCAGAATCCTATCTTTGGGAATCGGTGACTTGGATACCCATCTTCGGGCATCCATCTTCGCTCTCACCCATATCGGGCATTGTTTACAAACATCTACTGACCATCTTCTCTTACCTTTGGCCAAGCGTATCTTGCCAGACCATAAGCATAGCCATGTTTTCTGAAGTACCAATTATACATCGATTCCTATCACCGAGAATTGGTGTCTAGGGTGCCTATATTTAGGAATCCATTCTTGATCTCACCTGGGTCTAGGTATCGATTGGGGGGGAAACATCGGCCATCAACACTTAACTTTAGCTAAGTGCAACTCGCTAGGTTGTATGCGTGGTCATTCCTTGTAACAACCTGTGCTTTAGAATACCCTAAAATCAATGTCTAATGACAAAATATGACTTTCGAATACCACAAAAGATAGTTTCTTCGGTAGAATTAAAACAAAACACTATACCAAGGCGTATCGATGAAATCTCACAACAGAGTGATAACATATAATATACTAAATATATATCAGGATTGGATAATGATATATAAGAGAGTGCACTAGTGGAAGAAACTCATAAAAAATATGAATATAAAAAGTCAGATTACTTCAACTCCATACAAATGGAGTCTTGAATAATACTTATTATAGTTTCATGTACAAATAACATATTTTTCATGTACTGTTATAATATCAATTATGTATATATACATATATCCATAGTATAGACATCATGCCTCCAAAATGCTCTAGCTACGTCGCTTTGATATATGTGTATCTAAAGATACATAATAACCAAAGTGATCCATTATATGGTTTGAATTATTGATAATGGTTGTGTATACATGAATATATAAATATATTGGTGCAAATGAATAGTGTTTTTTTTTTATTTTACCCCGGTAAGCTGTCTATTATGGTATTCAAAAGTCGGACATTGTCATTTCACGTTGATTTCATGGTATTCCAAAGGACGGGTTATCACATTCCAACCAAAGGTTTAATTATACACTGATCCCAGTCTCTGTGGATCAGTATTGGAGATGCTTATCTTTGAACATCTAATTTCGATATTGTTTATCTCTAGGCATTAATCAAGATCATTCACCGGCCACCATAACTTATCTCGACCAAGCATGCCTCGCTGGTCCATAAGTGTAGTCCTGAGCTTATACACCAATTCTTATCTCCAATATCCAGTGTCTCGGTTGCCTAACTCCAGGCATCCGTCTTTGACTTTGCCTATCTCTGAACATTATTCAAAGATCTAATGGGTAGGGATGAATCGTGTGATTGATCGTAGTATGATTATACTCATCTAACCCGATCATAGATCAAAGGAAATCATCGGTACATATCTTCGGGTACCTGCACATGCTGCTAATCATGTGGCGCAAAGTTAAACTTCTAAAGAACTCTAATGGTTCCAAAAGCTAATTTTATTTATAAACCAAACGAATGGAAACTCTTGCCTTAATACATTGCCCTGCATTAATCAGGGTGATTTATTTGCAAAAAATAAATAAATCTAAGTGAAATAGTGTCATAGGTGCTCACTATTCCATGCCCACATAATTGGGATCCCATCAACAGTTGATAGTTTGAAAGTTCCATTTCCAAACTTCTGTTCAATCGCATATAGACTTTTCCAAGTCAAACCAAGTGCCCTTATGCTAGGTAGGACCTATTTCAAAATAAGGTCATATACCTTGAAGGTATAGTTTTTGACTGTGGCACACTACTCTTTTATGGTGAGCAACTACTCTCAGTTCAGCCTTTTCTCGTTTTCATCAACCAAGTCGAGGGACTCAAGCAAGAGTTCCTCGTTCATCTTGGGATCGTAATGTTTTCTTCAATGGCAAAGTATTTTTAGTTTTATCAGAATCATGGCCTCAGCTCTATAGGCCGGAGAAAATGGGGTATGCCTAGTTGTGGACTTATTTGTCATTTTGTAAGCCCACAATGCTAGTAGTAACTCGTTTACTCGATTGTCCTTGACCCTCATCGGTTATTTCTTCAGGATGGATGTGATGATATTATTCACTACTTCCACTAGTTCATTCACTTGTAGGTGTGCTACTACTAAGAAGCTCTTCCCAATTTGGTAGTGGTTACAGAAATCTATGAATTCAGTACTCTAGAATTAAGTTACATTATTGGTAATGATCTTCGATGGGACTCTAAATCTGCATATGATGTTCTTCACTAAAATGTTGATCACTTTAAATTTATTAATCATGGCCGGCAGTTCCACTTTAGCCCACTTGGTAAAGTACTTCCCAGCTATGATAGCATACTTCGCTCCGTCCTTCAACATTGGTAGCACATCAACTATATCAATTTCCAAAACCGCAAGTGGACATGGGCTAACCATTTGCGTAAGCTCTATAAATGATGCTCTCGGTATCTTTGCTAACCTTTGGCACCTATCTAATTATCTAGTGTAATCATTTAGGTCCCAGTGCTTGTTGGCAAAAGTATCGTAATGAAGTACCTTCTCCACCAATGCCTTCCCCCAAGTGTGATTGCCACATATTCCTTTATGCATGAATGAAAAGATCTTCCTAGCTTCATCTTTGGTAGAGCAATAGGGTCATCAATCCTCTCCAATATAGCACCCCTTCTTGCATAATAAATCACTGCAGTTTGCGAAGAATTTTTCATTATTTATTCCATCCAGTCGGAAGAAGTACCTTTAGCAAATATTATTAAATTGGAGTCATCCCTAACACTTCTTCTTTATTGGCCTCCAAGATTCAATCAACATCCATTTGATCGATCTTCGAAGTTGATAAAACTTCTAGTAGAATGAGTCCCATGAGTCGTGCATCCCTAGAATATGTCAGTTTGGCTAGTGAATCAACTTTCATATTCTCATCTCTGAGTATGTGTATGATTGTGTGATGTTCAATAGTTTAAGTGTCCTTGTTAGGTAAGGGAAAAAATTTGCTCCCTTAGCCTGAAATTGCCTTTTGACTTAGGAGACCACCAATTGATAGTCGCTAATATGTGTAGTGTCTTGACTATTGGTACTTTTGTTATGCCGAGTCCCGCAGTCAACGCTATATATTCGGCTTCGTTGTACGTTGTTGGGAACTTTAGCTTTAGCGTGTAGCATATAGTTCGTCCTTTTGGGGTCATAAGAATTACTCTTACCTTAAAACTACCATCATTGGAAGACCCATATGCGTAGAATTTTCGCTAGGAAAATTGGACCATATCTTCTCCCTCTTCTACATCCTGGATGCTGAATTCAACAAAGAAATCAACCAATGTATATCGTCGTATCACTTTTCTATGATGGTACATTATATCTTATTAGCTTACTCAATATTCCACTTCAGAATCTACTCGAAGTCCAAGATCGATGTCGTACTTGCTTCGGTGGATGATCGGTTGGCACCTTTATCGGGCGATCCTAGAAATATGGTTGTAACTTTCTCAAAGCAATCAGAAAGTAGTATAATAACGGCTGCAACTTCGAATAATTCTTTTTTGCCCTTGAAACTGCTTACTGATATAGTATGCAGGCCTTTGGATTTTTGACTCTTCACGTATCAAGGCAGCACCAGTGCGTGAGCAGATACTACAAAAAATAAATGAACAGATCTTCTCCTCCCAGAGGCTTTGACAAGGCAGGTTGTAACACCCCATATTTTGGAGTGCCATAGTATAGGGAAAATTAATTAAATAAACGAATGTTTAATTAGTATATGAAGTAAAAATTAAAGACAAGTAAATTAATAGAGAATGAATTTAAATTGAAAAGATAGAGGAACTAATAAGAATATGCTTGAATGAGATTTTAGTCCAAAGCCCAAATTACTAATCCCCCTAACTCCTCACTTTCATTCGTTCAAAAACAAAAGAAAGGAGACAAAGCAAGAGAAAAGGGAAAACTAAAGGCTAAAAGATCGCGTTTTCAATTTTAAGGAAAAAGGATGTTTAAGCAAGGATTTTCATAACCAAGGTGAGTAAAATCCATCTCTAAATCCTACCCTAACCATTTGGGTTAAGATTTGATTTCACATGGATGTCTTGGTGATTATAAATATGTTTGAATGATTAAACATTATTTAATTGCCTTTAGAAATTAAAATAAGGTAAATTTGTTCATGTTCTAAGCTAAAATATGAAATAATTTAAGAAAACAATTCAAAATTGAAATATAATATAAATAATGATGAAATAAATATGGGTTTTAAATTTTAGAATTTTTGAAATTTAATTCCAATTTATGGGAATTATCTAAGTTGAGAAAATAGTTAATTTTAGGTAAAATAATTATTGAAAATAATAAAATAATTTATTTTGATCTAAAATTTTGGGAAAAGGTAGAATATGATCAAATTGATATTTGATAAATTTTTGGGATTTTTCCCACTAAAAAATTTGATACTATATAAATTAATTAGCTAAGGAAAAGGGTAATTAATTAATGATAATCAATTAAAATGATAATCAATTAATAATTGGAATATGTTATTAGCCCGTTTTGAAAAGTGAACTGTAAAGGTAAGCATTAGCTAATAAGAATTGGACAACAAATGAGATTTGGTAGATACTACATAATAAAGCAAGTAAATGGTTTTCAATATAATTACAATTGTACCATTTTAGCCTATATACGTTAACCCACGATGACTAATATAATATGCAAGGGCTTAGGAAACGCTATTAACTCATGAAGACTGGCATAATTAGAACACGGTGGCCTTGGTAAAAATAAGACACGATGGCCTTGGGAAAGATAATGCGGGATGACCTTGGGGAGGTTAATACATGATGTCTTCGGAGAAAGACAACACGGGACAACTATGTACTAGTAAGGCATGAAAGCCAAATGGGAGTTAACTCACAAGGAATATTAATGCGCCTCTATAGCCATACTTTCTTAACACAAGAAAGTTAAATTGCATTAGGACTCGAGGGCTATGTTCATATCAACCTTGGACAGTTACACATTACTCTCAAAATGATGGATGGGGTTATCGTGACATGTGTTGTCCTTAAGAGAATTGACTCGCGACAACCTAGTAAAACTAGTTGAAAACTAAATATGTTAGTAAGGCTATGTGCAAAGTGACGATTAATCCTGAGTATGAAATAGACCGTAAAGATGATAAATTAATAATGAATGACTTAAGTAAAGGATGGAAAGGGATTAAGTTTAACAAAGTTGACTTAAGTAAAGGATGGAAAGGGATTAAGCTTAACAAAGTTATGTGATGATGTATGGAATCATTTGTAAGAATATAAGTGCAAATGGAAGGCTTTTGTGTCAATAAGATGTATAAACCCAACTTCTTATCCGTTAATATGTAATGTAAGGTCATAGTGGCAATCATATGTCTAATTTCGACATTGTGCATGAAGGAAGGCATGTGTGGCTACTGAGTGTCAGGCTCACGACATTAAAATTGATATCGTTTATGGAAGGCCTGTATGGAAACCATGTCTATTCGCCACACATATACGATAATATGTAAGTTAGTCTTGTGAAGCATCTAATTGTCTACCTACAACGAAATTCGAAAATAATAATGTAAGGCATATCTGGCAACCTAATTATCCATTTATGATGATTTGAGGATAAAACACTTGTGAATAACCCATAAGTGTTAAGAATGGGAAATTGAACTAGTAAAGTTAGGCTTGTGTGGTAATCTGAAATAAGACTATAATGGTTAGTCATGCTTTTATGAAATAAATCTCATAATTATAACGAATTAATGATTATGATTGTTTATACGACATGATGTATATGGATGTGATGATAAAGTGAGGAGGAAACACGTTCTGCGTTAGCAGGGTGGCCACTGACCTCGCTATATGACTAGGGCAAAAATTTTACTCATAGCAGAATTTTTCTAACCTATGTTTTTATTATTCTCCATAAACTCATAGGCACTCATTCAAGTAGGCTAAGTTTGTGGATTAGACAGGTAGCCTTTGAAGGAAGAATAAAGAATTCAAAGATGAAACAAGAGGTTGCTTTATAAATAAAATTATTTTAAACTAGGATTTATAACTGGTTATGTGTAGTGTTAGCATCATCATATGCCGAACATAACACTACTATATCTATGTTTTATTTATATTTACCCCTACAGGGAAGCAATTTGAGTTAAAATGATGTGATGAATTACATAGTTCAAATTGATGAAATGAAAATTTTATATAGCATCTCAGTTTATTTATGTTATACAAATAATATTGTACTCACTGTGTTGGTAGAAAATGATTTCGGCAATAACTGTAGCATCATCGGCGTCTATTTTTGAGTTAGGAGAGGGGGATGTTACACTGGTAGTCTTTCCGTGTGTTTCAACAATTTCTGGAAATCTTTCCAGCATTCCTTTGTCTAGACAAACTTCCTTTTTCTTTATTGAGGGCATCAAAGAATAGTATACATTTGTCCATCACCATTGAAATAAATTGACTCCGTACAACAAACTTCCCATTCAAGCTCTGCATTTCCCTCCTTGTCTTTGGGGCGATAACATCTTTTAATGCTTGAATCTGCTCTGGATTAGCTTTGATACAGCTTGAGTTCGCAATAAAACCCAAAAAAAATCGTAATGCAACTTCAAAAAGCACTTCGATTGATTAAGCTTTGTCATATACTTTCGAAGCTCAACGAACGTTTCAGAGAGGCCGTTCATGTGATTCATTGACCACAGTGACTTCACAAGCATATTATCTACATAAATCTTTATCGTCCATCCAATTTGATCTTTGAACATCTTATTTTGCCAATTGTTGGTAACTAGCTTCAGCATTCTTCCAACCAAACAACATCACTGGATAACAGTACAGGCCCAAATTAACAATAAATTCATATGCTTCTAATTTGGAGTATGCATTGTTATTTGGTTATCTAGAGTACATGTCCATAAAGGATGGTAGTTTGTATCTAGTTGTTGAGTCCATGAGTTGGTCAATGTTTTGTAGTAACAAGTTGCCTTTTGGGCCTGATTTATTTAGGTCTAAATAATCGATGCATGTCCGTAATTTTTCATTTGGCTTTTTGGCCAACACAAGGTTAATATCCATTCAGGGCACAAGGCATGGCAAATAAAGCAATTTTCCTTTAGCTTATCCGCTTATTCTTTCAGCGCAGTGGATCGCTCTGGACCCGGGCAGCTTCTTTTCTACTTTACAAGAGGGCATCTTAGGTCCACATTCAATACACGGCACGCTATCTCTAGCAAAATTCCACACATATTGCAATGAATTCAAGAAAACACATCCGGATTTGCCCAGAGAAACACTATCAACTCCATTTTCATTTTTGATATCGGACTTGAGAACCCGAGTGGGTTCATCATTGATCGACAGCTCTACCGGTGCCATCCTCACATCCTCTAGCTCTTTTCAAGCGTCCATAGGCTTGTAAAATTTACTATAAGACCCGAGCTAGGGCTTGGGAAATAGTTACTATGCATCAATAGTCTTCATACAGAGAACTTTCTCTACATCATTTCCCTTCTCACCTCGCTTTTCCTCTCCGAGCTCAACCGCATAACATTCACGACTGGTGCTATGGTTGCATTGAATAGCCCAACCCCATTCTTGGTAGGAAATTTCACCATCAGACAACATGGATCTGATGCTACTCTGAAACTAGAAAAGGCTGGTTGGCATGGGAAGTCATTGTAAGTCAAAAATTCACTATTATCACAATGGTCTATACCCGCACTACCTTGCAGTCTCCAATGCTTGATTCTATGACAATTCAATGCATCTGACAGCTCTTTAGCCTCTCTGGTAAATTCTTGGTTATGGGATTTACATGGCTTTATACCCTTCTATTGCTCATAATTATCATAAGAAACTAGCATGCCTAATTAAAGGAAGTCTGGCCAAATCAAAGCTAGCCCAACAGATCCATGGTCGGCCCGATTAAGAGCAACCCAATTCCATGGCCTCAAACCGGTCCTTCAACCCAGCAAGGCGCCATGGTAAAACTTCAAGCAACCTTCACATGAAGACCAAGACCAGGCCTAATTAGTCCTGCCCGGCTCCTCTACGTTGGACTTCCACCAACATCTAAAGACCATCGCGGTTTGCCCGGCACCACACCAACCCTTCAACCCAAGAAAAGAACCATGGTAAAGCCCGGCCTCTTCAAGTACCCTTCAGACAAAGGCAAGGACTGGGCCCAATTCATTCCCACCCGCCTCCTTTACATTGGACTTCCAATAGTAGCTAAAGACCAACGTGGTTCGCCCGGCTCCACACTAGCCCTTCAACCCAACAAAGCGTCATAGTAAAGCCTGGCCTCTTCATGCAACTTTCACGTAAAGATTAAGACCTAACCTAGATCACTACCTCCCAGATCCTCTACATTGGACTTCTAACAGCAGCTAAAGGCCATCATGGTTCGTCCGACTCCACATCAACTGACACCCGACCTTTATTTAAGCATGTCTGGCCAAGCAACACATCAGGAAAGAATAGCTTGCCCTCGGACATGGCTTCCATACAAGCTAGATTCAGCCGACACACAGCCTTCCCTTTAGACTCCCATACTCGGTCCATTGTCCACTTTCCCCATGTGGTACTTAGCTAAATTCCTAACATCTTCCATGTTATCAACATCCGGTCGGCCGACTAGGCCGTGTGGGTACTTAAGCAAAATACAAAGTTGTAAACTTATCCCATCAGAGCACCACCAGTGGGGCAACTGATAAGATGGTGCTTACCATCATCACTAAATGCACATTAAATACCGCCATCCTTTGTACAAATCCTTTGTACAAAGTGGTGATGAGTGCTTCTAATCCACCGCCTATTTTCTGACCCACTTTACAACTACCAACCTTCCACCTGCCGAGCTTGATTTTTGCCTTCTCTCGTGGCACGGTCTTAGCCATACATTACCTATTCAAACTTCTATAAATACCCCCATGCACTGATACTTCAAATAGGTTGGAACATTCAAGAATTATGAATACTATGCATAATTCGACGCTTTTCATACCGCATCACTTCTCAAGATTACATCAGCTTTGTTAGTCTTAAGTGCCCCCATTTTCTTATTATTCTCTTGTAATTCCCTATAGTCGTAAGAGAAAAATATAATAAGAGAACTTCACAGTGGACGTAGACACCTTTATCGAACCAATCTATATTTTGTGTTATTTACCTTTCAGTTTCATATTTAACTCCTCATTTTTCATTTGAAGCCTTGTGATTGGTAAGTAACCTTTTCTTTTTACGACGTACTCACGTCAGTCTAAGGTTGGCTAGAAAACTAGTCAATATTTTACCACTGGAAGGAGGGCACTTCCTCCTAAAAGCTCACCCTTTTCCACACTTTTCTACTCTGGAAAGGGGTCTGACTTGTTACCATGGAGAATCTTCTATTGTTCGAAGGTAATAACTCCAATTGGCATGAAACCAACGGTAACACTCTCACTACTATTGTTTAGCTCAACCTAGACTCAAATAAAGAAAGATGGTGTTCTGTCATGCTACAGCTATCAAATGCAAGTTATTTAGCCCGTGACGTTAATGGCTTGACGACACGGTTGGACGATTAAGCCACCATTAACTTCGTCCCACTAACTCCACCAACAATCGACCTGGTCGACCTACCCACTCCCAGGAAAATTCCCCTTGGCAGTTATGGTCCTCCAAACACAGCCAAGTCCTAGGAGAGGGTGGCACCAGAAACTCCACTAACGAACGTCCTGTCATTCCCAGGAGGTATGTCGCACTCGTGCCTAATTGAATTTACTTTCCTCTGACGCGGCTTCACTAATGAGGCCAAATCATCGTCGTTCCCCCCAACGGAACAACGATAAGCTCCACCTTAACTCGAATTTCTTCATTTGATCTTCATAATAGAGCCCTTGCCATTTGCAAAGCATGCATGGCCCTGTAGGTGCACTCCCAATCTTAGAAGGACGTGGATGAAAACATGCAAAGGAGAGAGAAACTCGAGCATTTCAAATCTCCTTCAGTGCATGAGGGATATCTTTGGCTGATCCTCGTCATTCTCCATTTAGTTATCGATCTCCAACTCCACACTAGTGCAAACTTAGCCCTTAGCTAATAGTTGGCCAAAACTTCCCGTAATAGGCCGATGCCTGCCTTAAGGAAGAAATGCCTGCCAAAAGCTCAATGGAATGAACACCTACAATATAAGGGCAAGGCGTTCTCAAATGACGAGAATGGGGAACTATTCCCCATTGAAATCTTGGATACTTACATCCATCAATGGTACTGTCGAATGATAAATTCAATAGAAGTACAGACCCATCCGACCAAATTTTGATATTTAACTCCATCACTTACATCCTTCAACTATATGCCTTGTCGCCAAACGATAAATACAATGGAGTTTTCCTTCCCTTGTATCTGATCTCCCCCACCACCCCTGCAGGATAGCCTTACGTTGGTTCTTGCACCTACGATCAAGAGCATCCACTCCTAGGCCTAGCTATGCTTGGACTTCAAAACTTGTTTCTTCATGTCCTGCACATATGTAATGTTAGCTAGAAAATTGGGCAATATCAGGCAGGGCCCTTCTGAAAGCCTGTTGTCTTATGTCAACCGCTTTAACAATGAAGAGTCGACCCGGGCTAGGGGTGCAGACATCAAAAACCTAGTCATGTCCCTGTATTCAGGGGTCTAATATAAATCTAGGATGTAGAGAGAACTCCATAAACAACCGGCTTTATCACTAACTGACTTCTACCATCGGCCAAACGACATGATATGGATGGAAGACGTGGATCTTTTAGACAGCAATAATGAGGCAAGGCACCCCACCCAGACTGGTCCTTGTGACAACAACGATTATCGCAACAGTGGTTGTCAGACCGACGCCCGAAGGCGTCCAGAGAACGGTCCTTCCTACAAACCTAGGTATCATAATTACACTCACTTCAATAGAGACATCAGAGATTTTCCCTCCACGATGGTTTTCAACTCGATTTTGAAATTTTAATGGCGTCCTCATCCTTTTCTTCTTCTTCTTTTTCTTTTGATTCTGTATCTTTCCTCCTCTTTCTTCCTCATCTTCTTCTACTTCAACCTCTCTTCCATCATCTCTCCATCCTTATTCTGCCGTCACTCAGTCAGTTTCTTTGGTTTCTTCCTTTAACAGGGATACTCCTCCTTTGAATTCAAATTGGTCCTCTCTCTTCAAATCTTTACCTCGCAATGCTGGATCTTACAAACCTATTCATTTTGATATTTCGCGGGATAAACCTCCAACTGTTTTACCGGATCTTGTTAGGGAGGAAGGATTAAAGTACTGGAACAATCATTTAGTTGGGTTCTTTTTGGATGGTACGCTTTCTTTCTTGACTGTTGTTAATTTCTTGAAAAGATATTGGAAACTTAAAGGTGAAGTTGAGTTTAAATCGGATGGGTATAATTTTTACTTTAATTTTTCCAATCAAGAAGATAAGGATCATGTTCTTAACTCGGACCCTATTTTTATAAGGGGAAGAATGTTCATAATCTCAAAATGGGATCCGTCTATTGGTATTTCTCAAGCTCAGGTTAAAAAAGTGCCAGTGTGGATTCATTTTCATAGGATCCTATTTTGCTTTGGACGTTAGTTGGGATTAACTGGTTGGCTTGTCATGTTGGTAGACTAATCTGTTTTGATAGTAGTACTGAAAAGTTGCAAAGATTTAAGTATGCAAAAGCATTAGTGGAGATCTCGCCTGATTTTGAGCTACCTGAATCTATTCATATTCCACGGTTGGGTAATAATTGTCCAGATGTTCTATTATCTTATGATTGGAAGCCTAAAATTTGCACACATTGTAAAATCTTGGTCATGACACTGTCTCTTGTGAATTTGTGAATAAGGATATTGATGTGAGTAAAATTCAAGATTTGGGGGAAAATATAAATAAGAATCAAGGTGATCATGATGCCAATATAATTGATCATAGCTGGAGAAATGTTAATAAAAGAAATAAAGGGGTATGGAGGAGGAAAGAATCAGTGGTTAAAGAGAATATTAAATCAAAGGTTGATCCTATCAGTAGCTTGGAAGATAGCAAAGCAAAAGAGATTGAAGTACTTAATGTAAATAACTCTTGTTCTACAGTCACATCTAATTCTTTTTCAGTTTTATCAAATTTTTCTCTTGATACAGCTAGGGATAGTTTACCTGGTATTTTTAGTGATGCTATTCCATCTGTTACATCTTTATCTGTTGACAATCTTTCCAATTCTTCATCTGAATCTGTTACTAAAGTTGTATCATCTGTTTTCTCTAATTCTACCTCTGTTTCATCTTCTTGTAGTTCTCATTTTAGTTCTAAATCTCCATCCATGTTTGCTTCTAATCCTTCTTCACCTTATCTGCATTTGTCTCCTCCTAATCATATTATACTTCCTCCTCCTTCTGAACCAAGTGAGTGTACAGTTGTCATGAAAAATTCTGGTACTATTAGTACTGTGAAAACAAGTGATCTCAATAAAGGAAAAGATTATAAGCCTCAGGAGGTCTTACCTTTATCCTCTTCAAAAAATAATTCTCACTCAAGGCATACAAGGAAGAATCCTTCACCTTTGCTTCCTCCACTTCCTATTAAATGAATAATATTGCTTTTTGGAATATAAGGGGGGCTAACTTACCCTCTAAACAGTTTGAGATTAAGAATCTTATAAAGGATAAGGATATACATTTGATGTGTGTTTCTGAAACAAAGCTAGACATTCATTCTACCATTAAAGCTACTCGATTGATTTCTCCTTCTTGGTCATATGATAATAACTTTGTTGAATCTAATTATGGCAGGCTGCTTACTTTATGGAATCCTCATATTTTCAAGCTTTCCAGAATAAGTGCCTCTGATCAATACATTCATTACAATTGTATTCATCTGCCTTCAAATATCAATTTCCTTCTAACTTCTGTTTATGCTCAAAATTCTTTATCTTTGAGACAGGTATTTTTGGATCATCTTCCATCTTTAAATTCTTCTTCTATTCCATGGCTAATAGGTGGTGATTTTAATTGTATGTTTGCAAGTACTCAAAAATATGGTGGCTGTCCTTTATCTCTTAAGGATATTTCTCCTTTAAACAGTGCTTTAATTCAATCTAAACTAATCTCAGTTAAATATTTTGGTTCAGATTTCACTTGGTCTAATAGTAATAGGAGTGGAAATCCAACTCTATGTAAACTTGATCATATTTTCATAAATCTTCCTTTTCTTCATTTTTGGCCAAAATCATTTAATCACATACTTCAGCCTTCTTTATCCGATCATTGTCCATTAATTTTTCATTGGGGAGTTGATGATTTTTGTGGAGGGAACACACATTTAAATTTTTTAATTTCTGGACTAAGCAGATGGATTATCATGTTATTCTAAAACAGGTTTGGAATATGCAATACGGCAAGGATCCTCTAACAAATATTACTCTCAAAATGAAAGCACTTGAATTTCACCTAAGGAATTGGTCTACAGCTAATTTTGGCAAGGATTCTAAACTCTCTACCCGGATTAGGAATGAGCTTATTAGGATACAGGAAGTCTTGAGTGCCGGGCCATTTGATTCTATTTTACAACATATTGAATTGCAATTAAAGAATGATCTCGAACAAGTTATTGAGAAGGAAGTGTCATCACTCAAGCAGAAAATTCATTTGAGAATGGAAAAAGAGGCAGATAGGAATACTAAGTACTTCCATAATTTTCTAAAGGTAAAAAGAAACCGTGAATGCATTTTTCAGATAAAGGATATGAATGGAAATATGGTGAAATCTTTTGATGGTATTAATGATGCTTTTGTTCAATATTTTACATCTATTTTAGCTCCAAACAATATTTTCATTCCTGATATAAAACCTATTTTTGACATTACTCTTCCAGCCTTATCCACCTCTTGGTCTAATTCTTTGATTTGTGAAATATCAGCTAATGAAATTAGAACTACAGTTTTTAATTTGGATAGTAATAGTTGTGGAGGTCCAGGTGGTTATAATGCATATTTTATTCAACAGAGTTGGAATATAATTGGGTTTGATATTGTAAAAGCCATACAATACATTTTTATTAATAACATGCTTCATGTTGGGCTGTTTGCTACTGCCATTGCTTTAATTCCCAAGATTGTTAACCCAACATCAGTTGCTGATTTTAGGCCAATCTCATGTTGTAATATCATTTATAAAATCATCTCAAAGGTTTTAGCTAATAGAATACAAGTAGTCTTGCCATCCATTATCTCCAATAATCAAGCTGCATATATTAGTGGAAGATCAATTAGTGACAATATTCTCTTGACACAAGAATTATTGTATGGTTATGAGAGGAAAAATATTTCACCAAGGTGCATTTTAAAGCTAGATATCAAGAAGGCTTTTGACTCAATTGCTTGGAACTCTATTTTAGCTATTATGTCAAGGATGAATTTTCCAAAACCTTTTCTAGCTTGGATTTATACATGCATATCATCACCTATGTACTCTATTTCAAGAGAGGGTGGTCTATATGGTTATTTTAAAGGGGTACAGGGTGCTAGGCAAGGTGACCCAATTTCTGCATACTTGTTTATAATTGTCATGGAGCTTCTAAATTCTATATTGATGGATCTTGTTGTTAAAAAAGTCCTTCAGCTTCATCCCAAATGTTAAAAACCACTCATTACTCGCCTTCTCTTTGCTGACGATCTAATCATCTTTACAAGGCCTACTTATCATAATATTCAGTGTATTATTTCCTCTCTGTAATTTTTCTATTCTATCACTGGTCTACAAATTAATCTTTCAAAATCAAATATTTTGGTTGCTGGCTTAAATACTATTCAGGAAAATGATATTATTAAGTACTCGGTCTTCAAGAATTATCCAAAAATGCTTATTACCTTGGTTTGCCTATCTTTAGCTCTAGAATTACTAAACAAAATTGTTTGCCTCTCTTTGAGAAGATTATTGAAAGGCTTCAGATATGGCCAAGTGATAAACTGTCACAAGCTGGTAGGCTAACAATTATTCAATCAATTGCTGTGGCTATGACAACTTATTGGACTAGGCACTACATTCTCCCAGTTAAACTAATTAATATGATTTATTGTGCCCTTAATAAATTCCTCTGGCATGGTGACCCTTTTTCTAGAAAGCTTATTCCTATTTCTTTTTATAAGCTGTTTGATGCTAAAATATATGGTGGACTTGGTATTACTAATATTTTTCAATGTAATAAGGCTACTATTTCAGTGTACTTCAATAAGATCTTTGCAACTGATAAGAACTTACGGTCTCAATGGGTTAATCACAATCTTATTGGCAAGAGGAATTTTTGGACTATGCCCATTTCACAAAACTTCAGCTGGAGTTGGAGGTGTATTCTCAAGCTTAGGGAGACTTTTTGTTCCATTCTTACAATGTAATTATGTTTTGATTAAAGGTTTGTCCTTCTGGCATTCTCCATGGGCTAAACAAGGTTTGATCTTAAGTTCTGTAGTTGATTATAATCTGAGAAGAAATTCAGGAATTTCTGAACAGGCTACAGTTGATGAGTTTATACATGATGGTTGCTTAGTTTTACCTTATTCCAGCTCCTTTCAACTAAGGAATTTATGGAATCTCATCTCTACTAACCCTATTAAAAATAATGACAATGTTCTAATCTGGTCAGATAAGGGTAAGTATCATTCTATTAGACTTGTTTACAATTTTCTCTGTCAAAATGGTTTTCAGTTTCCTTGGTACTCAAGAATTTGGAAAATTGGTGGTAATGCTAAAGAAAACTTGTTGCTGCAGAAAGTGATGGCAAATGCTTTGAACACCAAGGATAAGCTTTGTAAAATGGGTATTATTTCAGAGGATTTATGTGTTTTCTGCAGATTTGAAACTGAGAGCAATACTCACTTGTTTTTTGAGTGCACCTTTGTTTATCAAATATGGTATAGGCTTCTATCTAATGGTGGATTTTACAAACCATCATCAGTCATTTCAATTGAATGGTTTAATGTTTTTAAGGCAACAAGATGGAAGACTCGTATGACTAGGTTATTGCTAAAGCTTCTTAAGAAACTGATTTATGCAGTGTGGTCTGAAAGGAATAATAGAATTTTTGGAATTGGCAGTAAGAATTCATCTCAGCTGTACAATTTGATTCATGGCAGTATACTTAGAGACTTAAAGGCTGATCTTGTTTGAAGTTTTGAAAGGATTTAAACACTTCTTGCAGATGGTTTTCTACTGGATTGTCAGATATACTTTACTGGAATATCACTGCTCAAGATTGTATGCAGTGAATTATGATGCATGGTTTTTGTGTTTCCTAATTGTAAATTTGTATTTTGGTTGTTTTATTTACATTGAACTGTAAAGATGGTTGTAACAGGTTGTCAGTTCTGTGGCATTGTATCTGTTATAATGTTGCTTAAGTCAATAAAATGAGTTTATGCTCTTGCCTTTCAAAAAAAAAATAGAGACATCACTACCATCTTTCTCATCACTAGGAACCATGTGTGATATCAAAGGCATGCCACCATCAGAGATGAAAAGCAAGATAAACTCATTGCAATAGTAAGTACTGCTAGTTCCATCGAGTCAACGACCACTATATAATAGACTGTCGTGTGCTCAAGGACGAGATCGAAAGGCTCATCCGAGAAGGCATACTTTTGGAATTTTTCCAGTATCACGAGTCGAGCAAAAGGGAATCATGAAGAATAATCGAATTAGCCCCTTCGACCCAACAATACAAATGTTCAACCCATTGCTGAGGTCTTAACAATATGCGAGGGACCACATGTTCCATGCAACAACTGGGGTTCCAATCTCGATATCAGAGAGGTGGGTATTACAGGGCAGGTTTATTCATTAGAGTCCTAGGCATTCAAGGCATGTTGGCTAGGATTATATCAATTAAACGGCTTCATGGTCGAAGACAAGACAGCAGTCTCCTACTCCCATCATGACCCTATAGTCATCACTCTTTCCTTCGCCAACTCAAATGTGCATTGGGCCTTTGTGGATGAGGCTTCTCAATCAAAGCCATGTTCAAGAATGTGTTTGAAGCCCTCAGATTTCCTACCTCCAGCCTCACCTCATGCTTCTTTCCCAATCATGGCTTTGGAGGTGTAGGTATTGTTCCAATGGGCATAACTAGCTCTTAACAACATTCAGCCAAGAGCCTCTCATTGTAAAGATCCAATTAACTTTGTAGTAATTGATTGCCTATCTGTTTCTAACATATTAATAGGACAACCAACACTTACCGAGCTTGGATTCCATCATTTCCTATAACTGCCCCATCATGAAATTCCCCGTCCAAGATAAGGTCGTCTACATCGGTGGCATCCAACAAAAGGCAACGGAATGTTACGAAACGTCCCTTGAGTAATCAAAGAAAGGTATTCTTGTGCTACAACAAAAACATCCAACAATCAACAATGGTTTTCTTAACATATCCAACGGGTCAACCAATGCCTTGGTTTTTTGCAAGGCCACCCCAACCTTGAAGCAAAGAGGGAAACTCCCACCTCTCATAGTCGGCCGACTTGTCTAAGAGCTGGGAGCATCATTACCTCGACTCCATCCTTTCATTGTAGATAAATTTTCAATTGTGATATGGAAAATTATGTATATAAGTTGGTATTCATTTTACAAATCTTCGAGGTCACGCTGCATACAGCCCGCCTCGCCATCGCACATCCCAACAAGAGTGAGCAAATCAATATGCTCATATTCAAATTGGGATCAATGGTCGCTTCATATCCGATGACGTATCACCTATCGATCGTGTGCTCGTGTGCTAGAGTGAGCAAATCAATCTACATACAGCTTGTGTGCTTAGATTCGACCCTTGACTCGTTTGCCACTCAACGATCGACCGCACAAAGCCCGAAAGGTCTCGCAAGCTAACTTCCATTTTAATTCATAATAGTGAAAAATTTCACTCTACATCCAACTATCTTTTATCTATATCAACGGCTATATCTAGCCCATCTTCTTGTCAAATCAATAGTGGAGGTAATCCTAAAAGAAAAAAATTCCAACATAAATACTAGGACTACTGATACTCAGAGTATGCTACTTAATAATCGCACAGATTATCAAGAAACGCAATAAATTTCTCAAATCAAATTTGTGACAAATCCTATTCATTCAGTTTAAAAGAGTGCGTAGGCACAATGCCTGCCCCGTTGGGAATACGGTAATATTTTCATGAGTAGTAAGTTAAAAAGAAGAAGAAAAGAGCAGAAGAAGAAGCACGTCAACAACTCTTTAGAGGTAGGCTAGCCCACACTTTTATCATCACCTAAATAGTCCCTAGCTTCGCCAAAGAGGCTCTTCAAAAGATCAAGAACTTGTTGAAGAAAACTGAACAGGCTCCCCTCTTCGAAGCACTTTGGATACTCCGACCAATTTAGAACCTGTTGAAGTGTCCTGGTATATTATGCGATGTTCAATAGTTTAAGTGTCCTTGTCGGGTAAGAGGAAATTTTCGCTCCCTTAGCCTGTAATTGCCTCTTGACTTAGGAGATCACCAATTGATAGTCGCTAATTTGTGTAGTGTCTTGACTACTAGTTCTTTTGCTATGCCGAGTGCTGCAGTCAACGCTATATATTCGACTTCGTTGTACGTTGTTGGGAACTCTAGCTTCAGTCTGTAGCACATCGTTCGTACTTTTGGGGTCATGAGAAATACACTTACCTTAAAACTACCTTTATTGGATGCTCCATATACGTATAACTTTCATTGGGAAAATTTGACCATATCTTCTTCCTATTCTTCATCTCAAATATTGAATTCAACAAAGAAATCAACCAATGTCTATCGTTGTATCACTTTTCTATGATGGTATGTTATATCCTATTAGCTTAGCACAATATTCCACTTCAAAAATCTACTCGAAGTCTAGGATCGATGCGGTAGTTGCTTCGGTGGCTGATCGATTGGCACCAGGCGAGCCTAGAAATATGGTTGCAACTTCTCAAAGAAACTAACAGGTAATATACCAACTACTCAACCTTTGAGTAGTTCTTTTCTGCTCTTGTAAACTACTTGCTGATAGAGTATACATGCCTTTGGACTTTTGACTCCTCGCGTACCAAGGCAGTACCAGTGCATGAGCGGGTACTACAGAAAATAAATATATAGATCTTCTCCTTCCAAAGGCTTTGACAAGGCAGGTTGTAACACCATGTATTTTGGAGTACCACAATATAAAGAAAATTAATAAAATAAACGATTTTTTAGCTAGTGTAAAAAGTTAAAATTAAAGACAAGTAAATTAATATAGAATGAATTTAAAATGAAAAGTAAGGAGAACTAATAAGAATATGCTTGAATGAGATTTTAGTCCAAAGCCCAAATTACTTATCCTCCTAACCCCTCACTTTCATTCGTTCTCTCACTGTTCTACAAAAACAAAAGAAAGGAGACAATGGAAGAGAAAAGGGTGAACTAAAGGCTAAACGATCAAGTTTCCAATTTTAAGGAAAAAGGATATTTAAGCAAGGTTTTCATAACCAAGGTGAGTAAAATCCTTCTCTAAATCCTACCCTAACCATTTGGGTTCAGATTTGATTTTCATATGAATGTCTTGGTGATGATAAACATGTTTGAATGATTAAACATTATTTGGTTGCTTTCACAAATTTAAATAATGTAAATTTGTTCATGTTCTAAGCTAAAACAAGAAATAATTTAAGAGAAATAATTCAAAATTGAAATATAATGTAAAGCATGATGAAATAAATATGGGTTTTAAATTTTAGAATTTTTCAAATTTAATTCCAATTTATGGGAATTGTATAAGTTAAGAAAATAGTTAATTTTAGGTAAAATAATTATTAAAAATAATAAAATTAATTATTTTGATCTAAAATTTGGAAAAAAAAATTATATATGATGAAATTGATATTTGATTAATTTTTAGGATTTTTCCCATTAAAATTTGATTTTATATAAATTAATTAGTTAAGGAAAAGCGTAATTAATTAATGGTAATCAATTAATAATTGGAATATGTTATTAGCCCATTTTTGAAAAATGAACTATAAAGGTAAATATTAGCCAATAAGAATGGGAAAATAAATGAGATTTGGTGGATATTAGTTAATAAAGCATGAAAACTGTTTTCAATATAATTACAATTGTGCCATTTTTCCCCAAACTCCCCTATATACATTAACCCACGATGACTAATATAATATGCAAAGGCTTAGGGAAGGCTATTAACTTGTGAAGATTGGCATAATTAGAACACGGTGTCCTTGGTAAAAATAAGACACGATGACCTTGGGAAAGAAAATGCGCTATGACCTTGGGGAGATTAATACATGATGGCTTCAGAGAAAGATAACACGGGACAACTATGTACTAGTAAGGAACGAAAGCCAAATGGGAGTTAACTCACGAGGAATATCAATGAGGCTCTATAGCCATACTTTCTTAACACATGAAAGTTTGCATTGGGACCCGAAATCTATGTTCATATCAACTTTGGAGAGTTACATTTTTACTCTCAAAAGGATGGCTGGTGTTATCTTGACATGCGATGTCCCTAAGAGAATTTACTCATGACAACCTAGTAAAACTAGTTGAACTAATAAACTAAATAAGTTAGTAAGGCTATGTACAAAGTGATGGTTAATCCTGAGTATGAAATGGACTTAGAAGATGATAAATTAATACCGAATGACTTAAGTAAAGGATGAAAAGGGATTAAGCTTAACAAAGTTAGGTGATGATGTATGGAACCATTTGTAAGAATATAAGTGCAAATAGAAGGCCTTTGTGTCAATAAGATATATAAACCCAACTTCTTATTCAATAATATGTAATGTAAGATCTCAGTGCCGATCATATGTCTAATTTTGAAATTGTATATGGAGGAAGGCATGTGTGGCTACTGAGTATCAAACTAATGACATTATAATTGATTTCGTTTATGGAAGGTCCATGTGGAAACCACGTCTATTCACGACACTTATACGAGAATATGTAAGTAAGTCTTGTGAAGCATCTATTGTCAATCTGAAACGAAATTTGGAAATAATAATGTAAGGCCTATATGCAACCTAATTATCCATTTATGATGATTTGAGGATAAAACACATATGAATAACCCATAAGTATTAAGAATGGGAAATTGAACTAGTAAAGTTAGGCTTGTGTGGTAATTTGAAATAAGACTATAATGGTTAGTCATGCTTTTATGATGATAAAGTGAGGGGGAAACACGTTCCGCATTAGCAAGGTGGCCTCACTATACGACTAGAGCAAAGGTTTTACTCATATCTGAATTTTCCTAACCCGCGTTTTTATTACTTTCCACATACTCATGGGTACTCATTAAAGCCGGCTGAGTTTGTGGATTAGATGGTTAGCTTTTAAAGGAAGAATAAAGAATTCAAAGAAGAAATGGGAGGTTGCTTTATAAATAAAAGTATTTTAAACTAGGATTTATAATTGTTTATGTGTAGTGTTGGCATCATCATATTCCGAACACAACACTATTATATCTATATTTTATTTATATACACTACTACAGGGAAGCAATTTGAGTTAAAATGATGTGATGAATTATGTAGTTCAAATTGATGAAATGGAAATTTTATACAGCATCTCAGTTTATTTGTGTTGTACAAATAATATTGAACCCACTATGTTGCTAGAAAACGATTTTGGGAATGACTGTAGCATCATCGGCGTCAATTTTTGAGTCTCGGAGTGGGAGATGTTACACTGGTTGTCTTTCCGTGTATTCCAATAATTTCTGGAAAGCTTTCTAGCATTCCTTTGTCCATAAAAACTTCCCTTTTTCTTTATTGAGGGCATCAAAGAATAGTATACATTTGTCCATCGCCTTTGAAATAAATCGACTCGGTACGACGAACTTCCCATTCAAGCTTTGCATTTTTGTAATAGACCGCGTTTTTGTACGTTTTAAATCGATGATAAACCACACACATCAGGCTCAAACCATACAAAAGGGCGAATTGTTATTGGGGTGAATAAGAAAAGCAGAGAAAGAAATAAAACAAAAACAGAATCTCATAGCGGAATGATAATATATAATAATCAAATAACAGTCCATGAAGCTGTTTTACAAAACATTTGGTTATACTTATACAACACATTTCAGAGTTACACATACCCAAGGTTTTAAATATCGGATTTCGGTCATGTTTCGTCTCGGATTTTTTACGCAAGTTATCTCGTATCTGGAGAGATCTCGGACGAGATGAGTATATATCGGGTGTACATCTCGGATTGACATCTCGGGTCTTTTGATACATCTCGGGAATATCTCGAATGTACTTATATGTCAAAAATTTATTTAATGGTTATAACTTTCTTATTAAAAATAAAAACGGTAACATACTTGATTTACATGAAAAAAGGAATATTTTTAGAAGAGTAGTAGCATGATTAGCTTAATTGATTTGGTAATAATTGAATAATATCCTTTTATTTGAATATAATAAAGAAGTGAAACCTTTCGCTATGACTCATTAAGATAAAAAGTAAAGAATATGTTCAAGAAGTTGGTAAATTATAATTGGATTGAGTAGTTTCTTTTGAATCAATATGAAAATAAAAAATATTATGCAAAATAAGAAAAATGTATAATTTCGAGTGAGATCTCGGATTGAGATTCTGAACCATATTTCGGGTGAGATTTGAATATCTCGGACGAGATGAGTGTCGAGGGAGATATGGCGGAGATTTGATGTCTTGTCTCGTTTAAGTGTGAAAATGAGATCTCGGACGAGATCTCGGGCGATATATAGGAGATTTAAAACCATGCACATACCAGAGAATAATAAATAATAAAGCGGAACAGTATGAATGTAATGGAATAATTTAATAAAGAATAGTAATGAAATCTTCGTCTTCATCCTTCATAAATAAAGTCTTCGAATCCTGAAATGCTCAGACTGACCCGAGCGAATTGAAAAGACAAAACACTCGAGTCGGAACTAAAAGATCTTATGTGAGTTAAATCAACAGAAATAAATATGAGTGGAACGGTGTCAGAGATGTTTACGGGATTTGACATCTCCTATCCAGTGTCAAACGTGAGTGTAGTAACTTAAGAGATGCTCGAGATTCACATCTCCTAAGGATCCGTTAAACTATTTACTATGTAGTAATATTTCGCTATTATAATAATGTCTATAGTAAATTAAACTTACTTTTAAGTAGCATTAAGGCTTTACATTTTCCACCTTAACACATAATAGTCCCAGTAGTCCATCCAGTATCATGGTCCGTCCTGATCTGGAAGCCGCCAGAGAATACCACACGAGCTACAGGAGAAAACCAAACTCGTACAAGGCGTGGTAGGGTAGGTGACACGGCACACAAGGCAATGTCAGGATAGATATACCAATTACGCATCTGGGATGGTGGTAACGTGCAGCCCTACTACCGCCCAACTCGAGCCACGCTCCCAAAATCAAAAATCAAATGTGGGCACCAAAAAAATCCAAAGTCAGAATATAATATCGAAGAAGTGTGTCCGATAAAAGGGGCTACCTCCTTGGCTCGAGAATCGCTCCTGTTTTAGCCACCTTATGTCAACTCACGGGAGTCGGATCCACGTATATACCTCAAAGGAACGCCGCCTCCATCCTACTTCATTCTGGAATCTCCACCGCGTACACAGTTATTAAAGTGGTTTTCGGAGTTGGAAGAGAGTATGTGAACTTCCGATCCTGGTCTCTTTAACAACCAAACGTTATTATAACACCACGGTCATTTCAAAATAGTTTATGCTTAAAACCAAATATCATTGCCTTTCCAAAAACCAAATCAATATGATATCATTTTATTTCAAATATATCCTTTCTAAAATCATAACACTTTCAAAATTATAATATTTCGAAACCAAACACTTGAAATATAACCTTTCAAAACATAATACTTTGAATTTCATAGCTTCTAAACCATAACTTCCACCACTTAAACGGTTTGGATATTCAAACATTATATAAAATAAAATAGTTTGAATTTAAAATTACTTTAATAAAGTAAAATAATTTCCTTGAATTCACAATTTTATTCACTTTAATTTAAATCTCAATTCATACCTTTCAACTCACTTTCAGTTTTCAATAAACCATTTCAATTTATACCGATTTCAAATATAGATTCGAACCTCCAAATAAACCATTCAATATATTTCAAAGCTTTCAATATTCAACACTTCAAAACTAAATTTGTTAACTCTATATATATATATATATATAATTCAGTTTACTATTATTTAGTTTTGAAATATTTACCTAATAATTCCAATATCATTCAAATAAACTCCAATTTCAAATAACTGAATATTTTTCTCACTTTATTCGAACCTGATATATTCATTTATATAACCTTAAACAACAACAAAAAATCAAGTTAAAAAATTATGTTCTTTAAAATCTCAAATTCAAAGCGTCCCAAATTATTTTTATTAAATAAAATTCTCAGTTAAATGCAATTTCAAATCAGTTTCCAATTTACCTTTCAACCTTTATTTATTGAAATCATTATAAATTCTATATTAAAATATAATTTAATTAAATACTTAACCATATTATATTTTAAATGAAATCAAACTTTATTATTAAACTTATTTATATCAACAAATTTATGCATAGCTCAAGTCAAGAATTTGACTATATATATAAAATAGCATTTATGTAATATCTAAAATCAATATTTATATAAAACCTTGTATTTCTTTCCATAAACCATAGAAATCAATTTCAAATTATTTTTATATATTGACCACGGTGTCTGTATATAATTTTCTATCCTATGGTCATGTGATACGGATATTTATCATTTCAATCCGTAATTTAAAATATAAATACGGTTATATATCATTTCAAACCGCAATCCTGAATGAAATAAAAATCCTTAACAACTTGCAGTTTATAACAATATAAAATACAACATCCATTCATCCAATATCAATCATCAAACATTTATCACAATCATCATCCAATTCAATCAATAACATCAATATAGAACAGATAATAAATAACAGGTGTTAACTGGCAGTTAATATTCAGAAATAAATTAAATAACTATTTTATCCAAACAAATTCAAATAAACTGAGATGATGATTCAAAACATGCCAAACAGTCATAAATAAATTTCTAATCACATCGTAAATCAATTTAACAAACATAAGAAATTTTAGAAGTTGTGAGTGGGTTAAACACTCACCTTTTGAATTTAAATCCAATTTAAACCCAAAATTTGAACAGTCTTAGAATCCTTTCAAACCAGCGTCAAAATGTCCAGAATTCCAATAAGATCCTAGTGGAGAAAGCATGCATGAAACGGACCTCGTGTGTAAAAGTTATGTCGATTAGAACATATAAAAATTTGAATTAGATTTAAATAAAACAATACGGATAGTTTTCTACGTCACCTATCTTCCCTGTACGCAAGCAACTCCCAGACGACCGAACACAATACACGATCAACCAGCCCCCCCTTTGACCGTGAAATTAGGCCGCCTCTGACCATCGTTTGACAAGCCGCAGCCACCATCACACCCCCTTCGAACGCGGCACCCCTCCACCTAGGTCCTGCCCATCCTAACACCTTTGGCCGCCTCCTTCGGTTAGGGATTTCGAACCCTAATTTTCCATATTCAACCACCACCGGTCGTTATAATCAACAAGACCACCGACGTTGAACTCCCCTCGACGAACTCTACTAAACCCTCAAGTCAAATTCATTGATTAAGGCCCCAATCAAAAAGCTCCAAATCGGCTTAGGGTTTCGAAAATTCAAGGCTTTGATCGCATTTTGCCGTGATTCAAGCATCAATTCTGAAAAAGAACCTTGATGCGGATTCGTATTGCCGAGATATTCTATATATAATTTTTTTTTTGAATTTTTTTGAGGAGTTTGGATTTTTGAAGTGGAATTTTTGATTTAAAATTGAATTGGGAATTAGGTTTTTTTGTCTGCCATTGAAATGAGGAAAGGAGCAATTGGAATTGTACGTAAAAAAAATTAACTTAAGAAATAGGCTAGGGTTTATAACCATATATACATAGGGAGAACCCAATAGAAACAAATGGGCTAGATTGGTTTGGAAAATTGAACGATAGATGGCCCGAAAAGCCCGTTTCGACTCCGGAACGAAATTGGGCCAGCCTATTTATCAAAATAGATGTTTTAAAATATTTTAAAATCAATGAAATAGGTTCCGGGTCCAAATTCCATTATATGAAGAAGTAATGCTAAAATCAAGTTATTTTAAATCGATTTCAATTTATTTCGATTTCATTAATTTCTAGGCGTTTCGAGCCCGTACGATCAAACGGCAAGTCCGATCGCTACGAAACTTGAAATCCTACAATAATTCACCGTTACGGATCCGATGAAACAAGTTTCGTAGAAATCCAAGTCAGTGGCCAAAATGTTTATTTTTACATTAATTAAATAAATTAATAATTAGTTAATTAAATCAAATTTTCAATTTCAATTCTATAATTGACAATTTTTATCATTTTTAAATTTCTTAATCATTTACACTAATTTAAACAAATTTAGATGTTAATCTAGAGTTGATTAATCCATCAATTTCAGTGTCTAATTTCAGTTTCATTAAATTCAGAAATTATAATTTAAAATTTTCAAAATCCAATTATTAAATTTTTAAACCTTGTTGTTCACATCTTTTGTCACAATAAGGATGCACTAACATTGGTTCATGATTTATTACACTAAAATCTTCAAATTTCATCTTAATTTCCCATTAACGTAATATCTAAATATTTAATTTTGTTTATTAGCAATAAACACAATCACTATAATTTAAATTCAAATAAATTAATAAATCTTGATTTCCATCCTTTAAATCAACCAATTATCATATTATGAATACTTTAGCATCATTTCCAAATATTTATTCACAATTTCTAATTAAATTAACATTTTAATTATCTAATATTGATTTTTCCAAATTACAGCTTATTACGCATTTTTCGTCAATTAATATAACTTTGAATTTTATTTCCCAATTTACTATTTACAATTAATTATGACCTTGCAATTGTTTCAATCAATTGGGCTTGCGCTAAATTAGTTATTTATTAACTTGCATTAACATTATTACCTTTATTTTTGTGATTTCATTATTAAATTACAAATTTTTATTTTCTTTTCGAATTAAATTACCAAAACTTATTAAATTAACAAAATTTAATTATCGAAAATTATGGGTCGTTATAATTTCCCTCCTTTTTTTTAGGGTGATAACATCTTTTAATGCTTAAATATGTTCTAGATTAGCTTTGATACAACTTGAGTTCATAATGATACCCAAAAACATTCCTAATGCAGCTTCAAAAAGCATTTCAGTGGATTAAGCTTTATCATATACTTTCGAAGCTTAACGAACGTTTCAGAGAGGTCGTTCATATGATTCATTGACCGCGGTGACTTCACAAGCATATTATCCACATAAACCTTCATCGGCCATTCAGTTTGATCTTTGAGCATCTTATTTTGCTAGTTGTTGGTAAGTAGCTTCAACATTCTCCAAGCCAAACAGCATCACTCGATAACGGTAAAGGCCCAAACCAGCGATAAATTCATATGCTCCTAATTTGGAATATGCATTTTCATTTGGTTATCTAGATTATATGTCCATAAAGGATGGTGGTTTGTGTCTAGCTATTGAGTCTATAAGTTGGTCAATGTTTCATAGTAACAATTTGTCTTTTGGGCATGCTTTATTTAGGTCTAAATAATCGATGCATGTCCGTCATTTTCCATTTGGCTTTTTGACTAACACAGGGTTAATATCCATTCAGAGCACAAGGTGTTGCAGATAAAGCTGTTTTCCTTTAGCTTATCCACTTATTCTTTCAGCGTAGCAGATCGCTCCAGACCCAGGCTTCTTATTTTCTACTTTACAAGAGGACATCTTAGGTCCACATTCAATACAAGGCACGCTATCTCCAGCAAAATTCCACACATTTTAGCATGAATCGAGGCAAACACATCTAGAATTTCCCAAAGAAATACTATCCATTTTCATTTTCGAGATCTGACCTTAAGAACCCAAGTGGGATCATCATTGATCGACAGCTCTACCGGCTCCACACTCACATCCTCTGGCTCTTTTCAAGCATCCATAGGCTTGTAAAATTTACTATGGGACCCGAGCTACGGCTTAGGAAATTGTTAATATGCATCAATAGTCATCATGCAGAGAGCCGTCTTTGCATCATTTCCCCTCTCACCTCGCTTTGCCTCTTCGAGCTCAACCGCAAAACATTCACGATTGGGCTATGGTTGCCTTGAATAGCCCAACCCCATTCTCAGTAGGAAATTTCATTATCAGACAACATGGATCCGATGCTACTTTGAAACTAGCAAAGGCTGGTCGGCTCAGAAAATCATTGTAAGTCAAAAATTCATTAATTATCGCAATGTTCTGCACCCGCACGACCTTGCACTCTCCTATGCTTGATTCCATGGACAAGTCAATGCATCTAATAACTCTTTAGCCACTTTGGTAAATTCTTGATTATGGGATTTACATGGCTTTATATCCTTCTATTTCTCATAATTCTCACAAGAAACTAGCAAGCCTAATTAAAGGCAGTCTGGCCCAATCAAAGCTAGCCCAACTGATCCATGGTCGGCCTAGTCAAGAGCTAGCCCAAATCCATGGTCTCAAACCAGCCCTTCAACCCAGCTAGGCGCCATGGTAAAACTTCAAGAAACCTTCACATGAAGACCAAGACCGGGCCTTGATTAGTCCTGCCTAGCACCTCTACATTGGACTTCCACCATAATCCAAAGACCATCGTGGTTTGCCCGGCTCCACACGAGCCCTTCAACCCAAAAAAAACACCATGGTAAAGCCTAGCCTCTTCAAGTAACCTTCAGATAAAGACCAGGACTGGGCACGAATCATTCTTGCATGCCTCCTTTACATTGGACTTCCACTAGTAGCTAAAGACCAATGTGGTTCGCCTGGCTCCACACTAGCCCTTCAACCCAAAAGGGCATCATAGTAAAGCCCAACCTCTTCATTCAACCTTCACGTAAAGACTAAGACCGAGCGTCGATCAGTCCCTTCCAGATCCTCTGCATTGGACTTCTAACAGCAGTTAAAGGCCATCGTGGTTCATCCGACTCCACATCAGCTAACGCCCAACCTCTATTAAAGCTTGTCTGGCTAAGCAGCACATCAGGAAAGAATAGCCTGCCCTCGGACATGGCTTCCTTACAAGCTAGATCCAGCCACACACAGCCTTCCCCTTGGACACACGTGCTCGGTCCATTGTCCACCTTCCCTATTCGGTACTTAGCTAAATTCCTAACATCTTCCATGCTATCAACATCCGGTCGGCCGACTAGGCCATGTGGGTACTTAAGTAAAATACAAAGCTGTAGACCTATCCCATCAGAGCACCACCAGTGGGGTGGCTGATCATATGGTGCTTACCATCAGCACTAAATGCACATTAAATATCGCCATCCTTTGTACAAAGTGGTGATGAGTGCTTTCTCATCCACCGCCTATTTTCTGACCCATTTTATAATTACCAAACATCCACCTCTACTACCAGATCAACCGCCGAGCCTGCTTTTTGCCTTCTCTCGTGGCACAATCTTAGGCATACATTACCTATTCCAACTTCTATAAATACCCCCATGCAAAGACACTTCAAATAGGTTGGAACATTCAGGAATTTTGAATACTGTGCATAATTCGGTGTTTTAATATCGCGATACTTCTCATGATTACATATAAGTGCCCCTTTTTTCTTATTATTCTCTTGTAATTCCCTATAGTTGTAAGAGAAATATATAGTAAGAGAACTTTATAGTGGACGTGGATAGCTTTACCGAACCACTCTACATCTTGTGTTATTTACCTTTCAATTGCATATTTAACTCCTCATTTTGCATTTGAAGCCTTATGATTGGTAAGAAACCTTTGCTTTTTACAACGTACTCGCATCAGTATGAGGTTGGCTAGGAAACTAGTCAATATTTTTGCGTTGGAAGGAGGACACTTCCTCCTAAAGCTCAGCCTTTTCCACACTTTTCTACTTTGGAACAGGTTCTGACTTGTTACCATGGAGTATCTTCTGTCGTTCGAAGGTAACGACTCTAATGGGCATGAAACCAATGGCAACACTGTCCCTACTATTGTTTTGCCTAAACTAGACTCATACAAAGAACAATGGTATTCTATGATGCTATAGCTATCGAATGCAAGTTAGTTGGCCCATGATGTCAATTGCTTGACGATAAGGTTGGATGTTTAAGCCACCATTAACTTTGTCCCACTAGCTCCACCAACAATCGACCCGGTCGATCTACCTACTCCCAGACAAATTTCCCTTGGCAGTTATGGTCCTCTAAACAACCAAGGCCTAGGAGAGGGTGGTACCAGAAACTCCACTGACGAACGTCCCTATCATTCCCAGGAGATATGTCGCACTCGTGCCTAAGTGAATTTATATTTCCTTAGACTTGGCTTCACTAATGAGGCCAAATCATTGCTATTCCCCCCAGTAGAACAACGATAAGATCCAGCTTAACTCGAATTTATGCATTTGATCTTTATAATGGAGCCTCTGCCATTAGCAGAGCATTCATGGCCCTTTAGGTGCACTCCCAATCTTAGAAGGATGTGGATGAAAACATGCAGCATTTCGAATCTCCTTCAGTGCATTGAGATCTCTGGCTGATCTCATCATTCTGCGTTTAGTTATCGATCTCTAACTCCATCCTGGTGCAGACTTATCCCTTAGCCAATAGTTGGCCAAAACTTGCCGTAATAGGCGGATGCCTGCCTTTGGGAAGAAATACCCGCTAATAGCTCAACGGAATGAAAACCCACGGCATAAGGGGCAAGGCATTCTCAATTGACGGAATGGGGAACCATTCTTCATTGGATACTTACATCCATCAATAGTATGCCTTATTGCCGATTGATAAATACGATAGAAGTATTGACCCATCCGACCACATTATGATATTCAACTCCATCACTTACATCCTTCGACTGTATGCCTTGCCGCCGAATGACAAATACGTTGGGAGTATGCCTTCCCTTGTATCTACTCTCCCCCACCACTCCTGCAGGATAGCCTCACACTGGTTCTTGCACCTACGATCAAGAGCATCCACTCCTAGGCACAACTATGCTCGGAATTCAAAACTAATTTCTTTATGTCCTGCACACATGTAATGTTGGCTAGGAAATTAGGCAATATCAGGCAAGGTCCTTCTGAGATCATGTTGTGTTATGTCAGCCGCTTCAACAAAGAGTCGACCTGAGCTAGGGGTGCGGACGTCAACAACTTGGTCGTGGCCCTATGTTCAGAGGTCCAATATAAATCTAGGGTGTGGAGAGAACTCCATAAACAACCGGCTTTATCGCCGACTTTTACCATCGACCAAACAACATAAAGTGGATAAAAGAAGCGGATCTTTTAGACAGCAATAATGAGGCGAGGCACCCCACCCAGACTGGTCCTCGTAGCAACAACGATCACCGCAATAGTGGTTGTCAGACCGATGCCCGAAGGCATCCTAAGAACGGTCCTTCTACAAACCTAGGTACCATAATTACAGTCACTTGAATAGAGACACCACTACCTTCTACCTCGCCAAGAGGAACCATGTGCGGTATCAAAGGCCAGCCACCATCAGAGAAGAGAAGCAAGATGAACCTCATTGCAATAGTAAATACTGCTAATTCGATTGAGTCAACGACCACTATACAATAGACTATTGTATGCTTAAGGACGAGATCGAAAGGCTCATTTGAGAAAGCATACCTTTGTAATTTTTCTAGTATCACGAGTCAAGAAAAAGGGAATTATGAAGAACGACCGAATTAGCCCCCTCGGCCCAACAATACAAATATCCAACCCACCATCGAGGTCTTAACCATATGTGGGGGACCGCATGTGACATGCAGCAACTGGGGTCTCAATCTCGATATCGGAGAGGTGGGTACTACAGGGCAGGTTTATTCATTATAGTCCTAGGCATCCAAGGCATGTTGGCTGGTATTAGGTCAATGGAACGGCTTCACGGTCGAAGACAAGTCAGTATTCTACTACCCCCATCACGACCCTATAGCCATCACTCTTTCCTTGGCCAACCCAAATGTGCATTGGGCCTTTGTGGATAGGGCTTCTCTGTCAAAGTCATGTTCAAGATTGTGTTTGAAGCCCTCAGACTTCCTACCTCTAGCCTCACCCCATGCTTCTTGCCCAATTATGGCTTTGGAGGTGTAGGTATTGTTCCAATCGGCATAACTAGCTCTTAACAACATTCAGCCAAGAGCCCCTCATTGTAAAGATCCAGTTAACTTTGTAGTAATTTATTTTCTATCTGTTTCTAACATATTAATAGGACAACCAACACTTACCGAGCTTGGATTCCATCATTCCCTATAACCGCCTCATCATGAAGTTCCCCGTCCAAGATAAGGTCGTTTATATCGGTGGCATCCAACAAAAGGCAAGGGAATGTTATGGAACTTCCTTTAGGTAATCAAAGAAAGGTGTTCTCATGCTACAAGAAAAGCATCTAACAACCAACAATGGTTTTATTAGCATATCCAGCGGGTCGTCCAATGCCTTGGCTTTTTTCAAGGCCACCCCAACCCTGAAGCAAAGTGGGCAGCTCCCACCTCTCATAATCGGCCGACTTATCTAAGAGCTGGGAGCATCATTACCTTGACCTCATCCTTTAATTACAGTTAAGTTTTCAACTGTGATATGGAAAGTTATGTATATATGTTGGTACTCATTTTACTAATCTTCGAGGTCGGGCTGCATATAGCCCGCCTCGCCATCACACGTCCGGCACTAGAGTGAGCAAATCAATATGCTCAGATTCGACTTGGGATCAATGGTCGCTTCGTACCTGATAACGTATCACCTAAAAGAACTCTGTAGCTGATGAGCTTGAGTTCAAGTCTAGACTCGTCTACCACACAACGCTGATCGCTTGATGCTCGAGAGAACTCGCGAGCTAGCTTGTGTTTCAGCTCATGCCGTTGCAAATTGACACTCTATATCCAGCTATCACTTGGCAACTTCATTGGCTTTTGCTTTGGGTTCAACACTTATCCTGTACTCAGTAACATGTCACCTAAGAGAACCCACAGCTCGTGCGCTCAGATTCGACCCTGGGCCCGTTTTCCACTCAACGATCGTCCGCTTGAAGCCCGAAAGGGCTCGCAAGCTAACTTCTATTTCAATTCATACTAGTGCAAACTTTTACTTTACATCCCACTATCTTTTATCTATATTAATGGCTATATCTAGCCCATCTTGTTGTTAAATCAATAGTGGACGTAATCCTAAAAGAAAAAAATTCCAGCATAAATACAGGGACTACTAGATACTCAAAGTATGCTACCTAATAGTCGCACAGATTATCAAGCAACACGATAAATTTCTCAAATCAAAGTCGTGAAAAATCCTATTCGTTTAGTTCAAAAGAGTGCGGAGGCACAATGCCCACCCCATTGGGAACACAGTAATAATTCCATGAGCAGTAAGTTAAAAAGAAGAAGAAAAGAGCAGAAGAAGAAGCATGTCAACAACTCTTCAGAGGCAGGCCAGCCTATGCTTTTATCATCACCTAAATAGTCCCTAGCTTCGCCAAAGAGGCATTTCAAAAGATTAAGAACTTGTTGAAAAAACTGAACAAACTCCCCTCTTCGAAGCACTTTGGATACTCCGACCAATTTAGAACTTGTTGAAGAGAGGTGAGTGTGCCTATCCAACGCCTTCTCCTTTAAAGGGCTGCGAGAAGCTTTCGGACAACCTCATCAAGGAGTAGACGAAGGTTTCGATCATGGCAGAAGAAGCTGAAGCATCCAAATTGATTTGGAACTTGAGTTGTCGAGGCCTCAAAGCAAGGAAGCGCCCTAGCTTCACCTGGATTATTAGTCCAAAACTGATGTTCAACCACTATCAGAACCCTAGTCGATAGGCATGTGTCCAAGCCAAGTGGCGAAGCATAATCCGCTCCAAGAAGAAGTTTTTAGCCAATGGTCTGAACTACGGTCAGCATGGGGTTGTTTACACACCGAAGAGCTTTATACTCTTTCGAAATCCCAACTAAATTTGATATAAATGAATACGAACAAAGGCATGTGAAAAGGAAACAAATGATGAAGCCAATGGCTTTTTATCAGTAAAGAATTATTAATGACTCGCATGCTCTAATTTTTTTCATAAAGAGCAACCTTTTGGGTTAATGGAAGAAGAAAAAGGGGTATTTACATACTCATGCCTTTAACTGCATGCATTGAACTCAAAAGGCAAAGAGGATCCTAGCCATCCAAAAGAGATCGGTATTAATCCAGTTAAGCACATGGCAAGATGTAACATGTTCTTACTACGTACGAAAATTTAACCATCGCAACCAATTGCACAAAGCTACTTGGAAGGCGCATTAAATGTATTGCAAAACTATAAAAGATTTGTATGATAGTCATTCAAGCTCGCACCTATAAACGATTATGGACTTGATGGTTAGAATGTTGCTTATTTTTTTGCAAGCAACAAGCAAGCTTAATTAAAGGCAACCTGGCCAAATCAAAGCCAGCCTAACTAGCCAAATCAAGGCCTCATATTTTATGCCTAGTGATTGGTAGGTAACCTTTGCTTTTCACAACGCCCTCGTATAATTCTGAAGTTAGCCAAAAAACTAATCAAAACCTTTAGATTAATTTTCATTTGATCAACTATCTTTTTGAATAAAATGTTACCGAGATCCTACGGTCAATCAGAACTTGGTGCACAGTCATTAGCCCAACAACGGCCATAATAACCAAAGGGTCAAGCTTCCACACTTGCACCCCATCAACGTATCTATTTTGGAATATCATGTCATTATTCATTGTCTTCGGTTGTTTTACCAGAGCTCGGTCTTCAACAATAAAATAACTCTTGTGCGGCACATGCTTTTATGAACTTCCATACTGCTATATTTTGTTCCAGCTCTTCTCCACTAGATGTGTCCCTCTCGAAATAGTGATTATCATAATTCTACTATCAGGTCACGATGGTACCTCTCCGTTGGAACTAGACTAGTCCCTTTGGGCATTCTACTCTTGGGGCCTATTATTTTGTCCACTATTCCATGGATCTCTCATGTATTGCTATAACTTCTTCTTTTGGATTAAATCCTCGATCACATCTCTCAAACGACGACACTCATTAGTATTGTGCCCATGAGTTTCATAGAAGTGGAAATACTCCCCCGAGTGCCATTTAGCTTTAGTTGCCTCCTTCCAAGGTGGCTTCTTATAGTTCTTTTTTCCTTACATAGCAAGGTAAATATTTTCAACAGTATCATTCAAGGGAGTGCAATCTTCCGACTTCGTGTATATCGAACGCTTTCCATGAGTGCCTTGGTTTCTCCTTTTCCGATTATTATTATTTTCGACATTCACCGTAATGTTTTTTGCACTCTCACTGATTTTCTTAATAACGATGTTGCCATGCACAACTTTATTCAATACTCTACCATCGATCGATCGAGCGGCCAGGTCTGCCTCTTCCAAGCATAGAAACTAGGATCCATAGTGATAGAACTCTTCCATGGTTGGTGGCTATTTTCTCTTTAGCTATCTAACGAATTTTATATCTAGGTTTATCCCTCGGATTAATACCATCAAAACTATATCCTCATTTGTTTTACTAACTTCAATCATAGCAGTATTAAATTGTTTCAGAAAATCTTTCAAGGTATCTCCAAAACTCTAATGGATGCTCAACAAGGACATCACATCTTTCAATTGAGCTATATAGAGCCAGAACTACTCCACAACTGTTCTAGTTAGTTGACCAAATGAAAATATGGGACTTGGCACGAGTCGAGAAAACCACATCATAGCCACCCCATCAAAATATATAGAGAAATATTTGCATCTCACCGTGTTAGTTGCATGGGCACTATCCATGTGCCACCTGTACTTTAGTAGATGTTGTCTAGGATCTATGGTCCCATTATATAATGACATCATTGGCATAAAAAAAGTCATTGGGTAACTCTCTTGTATTATATCATTTTTGAATGGAGACCTACTAGGTGCCAAATCCCATTCATCCTTATTTCTATGCTATTTTTCGTTCAGCGATCTCTTAATCATATCCGATATGATTCCTTATTTGTTTAGGCCGCTGGACAAAGACTGCCCCTAGTATTTGACTCTGCAAATGCTCTCGATGACATCTAGGCTCTCCTGCCCCTAGGAGAGCCACTTGTTAGATCTTCTATGATGCTTTGCTGGTTCTATGGCATTTGCCTGAGCCATCACTCTACCCACTAGCATTCTGCTTAATGTCATTACCCGTGTTGTGACAACCCATACCTTAATGGATTGAAATTTTGACTAAATCAAAACCCAAGTCCATTAGGATACGAATCATTGGTTTTGATAACCTTAGTAAACGTAAGTATATAAGAGAACGAACTCATAATGGAATAGTAAAATATAATAGAACATATATTCTAACTAAGGCTACTACCTCGGAACCTTCTCTTTTGCCCCCAATCTTTTTTTGACTTTTCCAAGTACAATTTGCATAAGAATGTTTATTTTTGGATGTTAAAATGGAATTCTTTTAAACGCAAGTTTTGTTCACTATTAACAAGGTATGAAAATATAAATTCCAAAGCTAAAATAGCTTTTTCTTTTGTTTTCCCCTATGTTTTTTATACTTTCACTCTTGTCGGACAGTTAAACCTTTATTCACTAATGCGTCGATCCTCCCTACGTTAACCATGTCGCATTTGAAAATCGGAAATTTTCTCATTTTTTCGTTAAAAATCTTGTCCAAAAGTAGGATTTTTAACTTGGAACGTTTATTTTTGTTCGAAAGCTCAATTGCTATACCAAACCAATTTTCAAAAACATCTTTTATAACTTTAAACAATAAAAAGAGGAGTAGACAAAAATAAATTCCATCATATTTTCTCTTACCACTCATGCTATTTCCACATTCAACCTTAGCGGAGATAATAGCCTATGAAGGAGACTTCTAAAAGATACATGCGATTATTGCACGTATCTATGGAAGCCATCCATTTTTCCTATGCTTTGACTCACATTCCTTACATTGTTCCTAACTAGATTACCGATACTATTCTATATAAATTCCTAAAATTGTTTCTACTTAAATTTCCTAGCATCGCTACTATTTACATTTCTCCCACCTAAATGGCTTATACTTACATGGCTTCAAGTGGTAGTGCACCACCATCTGCGCAGTTAAAGTGTTTAGCGATTCTATAGTAGTGGAGATGCAAAATGTTATAGCGGGGTTAAAGGAGGGATATAATAGAAATTAACGGAGGTGCAAAAGGCTTCATTTGTTATTAAACCAAATATTTAAAGTTAATTTATTCTCATTCTCACATCTTTTGTGTTGGAAAAAGAAATATTCATTAATTTTGTATAATAAAACCAAAAAATGCCATGATTTATGCAGACTAGATTTGATGACTATAATAGATTTCTAATTTATATTAAGTACTTATGCCTTAAAATTAAGTCTATACCCTAATTTAGTTGATTTGGTTTAAAAGATAACTAGTCAAACCAATCTTAGTATATTAATATTGCTAAAGCAAGTGCTAAAAAGCCTTGATTTAGCGGAAAATAGTGGGGCTTAAAGTGGATCTACTATTTAATAGCGCTAAATTGAAATAGGATAGCATTCGAAAAGTGCTACGCGCTATAGCGGGGAAATAGCGAAGCTTTAGCAAGGCTTTAACTGCACAAACTGGCATAACCTTCAACATGTTCCGTACTAACATGATTTGGTCGGTACCAACCATGTTGGCTATAGTCAAAACTTGGCCACTCCCTCCAGTTTGCCTCCTTGGCGTCCCAACATCATTTCCATTTAAATTTTGTTTGCCTTCTCTCATGTTCTAATCTAATGAGAATGAACTTTACTCTTTAGAACTTGAAAATGACGAACTCCTACAGTTTTTCCTACGCCTTGTGACTGTTGGGCTAGCAAAGCGAAGCTTTTTTCCATTCCTTCAAAGATGGTGTTCTGGCTATCAAGCACCCTTTGACTCATCTCAACAATCATCCTATCGCAACTCTGGATAACATCTTTTATGGGGAAGAGGTCTTGGCAAAGCATGTGTTGGCTGAGTGGTTTCTTCATTGTGAGGAGAAGCTTCATCTTCTTCGGTAGTACTCCTAATCTCATGGAAGGTCTCTTAGGTTTCATATCTTTCATATCTAATGTACATTCATTTTCGAATCTTAGTAACTTCATATCTATAGTAGTAAACTTCTAGATCTAATTTCTATATACTCGAATCCAAAAGTTAAAGCTAGATCTTAACTCGATAAGCTCGGTTCTTAGTTAAAGCACTAAAAATGTTAACCCAAAAAGTGACATAATACCCCAAATCGAAATAAAATGAGAATAAATGATTAAAAATGGTAATAGGATTGCCAAAATACAAGGATTTTTAAAGTGGTTCGGCTAAATCAAATGCCTACATCCACTTAATCTTATTTCTTTTGGATTTGTCATTAATACAAATGATTCTTCAGTGATTTCTAGTCCAGAGAACAAAGTAATCTATGGTTTGGTAATAATTTGTTGCTAAGTTGGTTTGGTGGAGGTGAGAATATAAAGAATGGTGGCTCAAAGATTGAAGAGACTAAAATTCTTTTTCACATTGCCTTAACTCCCATATTTAAAGTCGAAATCCTCTTCCATATTCTCTAGATGAAGGAAGACCAAGTAAGATATCAGAACCACAAAGCCAGGGAGAAAGAAAAAGTCATTATTGGACAAGAAAAATCATTTCGGTACTACCCATAATTGTGGTCGGTACCAACCATGTTAGTCATCACCATGCATGTTTGCTATCCCATATTTCATAGGTTCCAATCCTCCAAAGTTCTTAGGTGGATCCCCCTTGAACCAACTCAGTACCTACTACAGTTGTGGTCAGTGCCGACCATGTTAGGCCTTCTCTATTTTGTTTCAAACCGTCTGTGCTATCTCTTCTAGTCATTTCTAGCATGGCCCCAAGTTTTTGATCCATTTTCGTCTTTGTCTCAATGTCCAGATTCACTTAGAAGCGCTCGGTTCAAATATTGGATAACATGGGTCATGTGGCATGCGCTCCTATCAAAATCTTGTTCAGATGATAGTTCTTGTCTAAGTCCCAGCATACAACCTTCATAGTCTAAGGGAATGGGAAGTTCGTTGATATTGACATGACCTTTTAAGTTTTTTAGGTGGTCGTTAAAAGTATCCAATGCCGGTTGATCAACGTTGATTCTACAACGGTGATCAATTGACGCCCTTTTTAAGGGAAGTTCAATAATGCAATGGTGACACTCAGATCATCGAAGTGAAATCATCGAAGTGAAAACAAAATTGAAGAAAAAAGCAATGGCAAAATCTACTCAGCATTTAACTATGAATCGAGGTCCAACATATCATCAAATTAAAAGCAAGGCATAATCGAAGTCGAAATAGGAATTACTCACTGATTAAAATTGAATCTGAAGAGGCTTGTAGAAGATGAAGAAATCAATAGCTCAAAATTCTATTTAATGGTGGAAATATGAAAAGCTCGGTAAAGGTTAAAGATGAAGAAAAGCCAGTACTTACAGATTGTGGCATTTAATCTTGGTTTTTGGATCAAATAAGCGAGAGACGGTCTAGACCATCTAGATTTCATTAATTACTCTGTCAAAGCAACATTGCATCTTTGAATCATCTCGGCAACGCCTTGAGAAACCAATCGCCAGCACTAATGGCGAGAGGACACGTGTTGGCAACATCAAATACGCAAGTGATAAGTCCACCCTTTCTCGTAGGCATGAACTTAGAGGGGCGTATTACTTGATTTTTTTTGCAAGTAAAATGCGGGTCGGCCTGCATGGTTCCGGTAGCCCACGCCTTGGCTAGCCTATTTTCGAAAGCTCGCACCTTGTTCAAGTTACATATGTCCCGTTATAAATAGCCTACTCAATACAAATAAATATGTGAGCCGTATCAACCCCTTTCAGCTATCAACAGAGAGTGACAACAAATACAAACCTGACGTGCGAATAACACTTGAAAGGTGGGCCTCCCCATCAATCGACATGCCCATGCATTAGCAGCACAGTGTACCAGGGTTTTCCATGGGCGAGCAATCCAAATGGAAACTACCCATTCCTTAATAAATTCCTCGACTCGCTTTCCACCTCGACTGCTCGCACCTTCCAAAACCCTCTTGTCTTAACTCAACAAGCTTTGGCCATATGTGCCCAATCGCCTCTAAAGCAGCGACTCTATTGTTTCTTTAAAAGGACTGATACATATGACAACTGTTAATCTGACAAAAGCGGCACTGTGCTCATGGTCCTTTACTGGTGCCCTAGTAAAGCATCATTCCACAACCACTTTTTGATCCCATGCTATCTGTCCTTGGCCAAGGCATTCTCAAGTACAAACTGCCAGCCAGAGAATATCTAAGCCATGCAATCAAGTTAGCATACTCGCAGGCTCGCGCATCAACCCAACCCCTTAATCAATAACTGAGGCTAATTACCAAACTTTGGCAGTGCAATCTTAGTAATCCAACTCGATTTCCAGCGGTTACAAATACAACCTATCATGCATTTTTATAAAGATTATTCAATAAAGATTGAAATCTCTTGAGCATTTACTTTTTTGTTACCATCTCTTGTAGTCCAAGCTATTGTAAGAGAAACAAAATAATAAAAAAATTCATCACAGTGGACGTAAATCAACTTAGATCGAACCTGTGTCTCTTTACTTATCCTATATTTACTTCCTCTTTTTACATTTTAAAACAAAGTATTAGAGAGTAACCTTCGATAATATCTATTCTCTACCATAGCTCCAAGGTTGATTATATGTCTAGTCAACAATGTCCTATTATATCTTTCGGTTGTCTTGCATAAGTCGTGTTGAGTTCTATAGTCAAATCATCCATATTCCTTGTTTCAATGAACAGTACATAATTGCACACACCTTTCCTCAAGTGTGAAATGTGAAACACATTACACACGCCTATTAAACTACTAGGTAACTTGACTCAATAAGTGAATTTGTCAATTAACCCAAAATAAGAAATGGTCCTACATAGTTAGGTGTTAATTTCTCCACCTTTCCAAAATGTACTACACTTCCTGCAGGTGATACCTTGATGAATGCATGATCACCAACAGAAAATTCCAACTCAGTTCACCTTTTATCAACACAACTTTTCTTCATTGAACGCGCTACATCCCTGCATGAATAAACTCAAATTCCGTGGTAGCAACTCTAAACCAAACTAGTTTAAGAGCAAGTTTATCTCCCTTTTCAAGCCAATATATGGGTACCTTACATGGTATTCCATAAGACCACCTTAGATGATGGCATACTAATGGTAGAGTAGTAATTATTATTATTACAGGAAAATCCTACGAGATGCAAGTGTTCCTCCCCCTACCCTCCAAAACCTAGGACATAAGTTATCTCTAGAACTTAGGTTATCATATTTGTTTAACCATCACCCTGTGGATGATAAATCATGCTCAAGTTTAGTTTTGTGCCTAAAATACTCTCCATGCTTTACTGGGTCTCGCTGATGAGCAGTGCGTTGCGATCATTTACAATATTACTCAAAACTTCACAATGCTTTATAACATTCATCACATGCGAATTCTCCAAACTAGTTGTCGTCTTTGTTAAGATAAAATGGGCACTCTTGGCCAATTTGTCAATTATCACATATATACTATCATTTCTCAACTTCGACCATGGCAACTTATCCATGAAATCTTAGAAACTAATCTCAACTTTTAGGTTGTAAGTACTTCTAAAGGTTGAAGTAATCTACTCAGCTTCTGATGCTCGATCTTTACTTATGGATGAGTAAAATATTTCATCATGTTGTGTAGTTAAAACGCTTAGTGTATCTATAGCGGTTTAGGTGCAAAAAGCTATAGTGGGGATAAAGCAATGAATAACAGAAGTGCAAAACGCATTATTGAAGATAAAATATGTGGATTTATTATTAGCCTCACTTCATCATGTAGGAAAAGAAACATTGTTTCCTTGTGTAGAATACAATCTAAGAACGTCATGATCAACGCAATTCAAACTTACAGACTCAAAATACCATTCCAACTTATTTGGAGAGTTTGGAAATTGAACTTAGAAACATACCCCAATATTGTTTATTTTTCTTAAAAAGGTATGGTTAAATTAATTTTTATACAAAAAGCACTAAAACAGATGTTGAAAAACTTTGATTTAATGGGCTTAGCAGTAAATAGCATAGCTTTAAGCGGATTCACTGTTCAATAACAATAAATTGTAAAAGCTAACGGTCGAAGAGTGCTAAGTCCTTTAACGGGGATTTAGCTAGGCTTTAAAGGGACTGTAAAAGCGCAGGCCACGTGCCTATATTGCTAATATTGTCTTCAAGTACCAAAATGCGATATTTGAAAAAATCGAGAAAATGTTGAATTGTATCGGTAAAATTTCAGACATGCTATATTATTAGCCACTAGTACATAACAATAACTAATGATTTGTGATGATAAAAAAAATCCAGATGATAGCAAGGAAAACCCATATAACATCATTTCCAGCTTCAGATGTCTTCAAAATAATTCTTAGCCATGTAAGGCAATAATTGTTAGTCGCATTCTTAATCAAAGGCTCAAGCGACCACCTTTAAAGTTAGCTCTTATATTTGTGACACCAGCTCCACAACCTATTCTACGTCATATCCCACTTTTTCTTGACAACTTTTTATAGTTAGTTCTTATATTTGTAAACAAATTTTTAATTACACATTATACCGCTTATATCGATCATTTGGTTGATGATCCTTTTTTTTTTACTTTCGTGCCTATTTTGTTATGCAACCTCACCCATCACACGTGTATCTCTATACACTAAATAAATATAAGTATTTGCAACTTAGTTAGTTATTTAGGAAGAAAACTTGCATATTAAATAAATAAATTTGAAATGAAAATAGGATTTGCACACATGCATGTCTAATTAAACACTTACTAATAAAAAAACGAGGAGCCATAAAAGTATAATAAGATAAGTAAATCATTCATCATTTAAAACAATGGGATATGAAAAGTTTGATTTGTTTATATCGATATTGTTTTATCATACCCAACACCATTGTCTCAGTGGTTAGACATTCTACAACCGATCTATGAGATCGCATGTTCAAATTTTTGTAATGTAGTTCGAACCACTAGATAAATGATTATTTATAATATGTTATATAATATATAAAACTTGTGGTATAGCTATGTATTACCATCAAAGTACCGAATTTCATATACGTAATTCGACATCAATGAGGGAAATGTGCATGAATATCAACGGGACTAATAAGAGCTACACATTTTTTGCCCCCGGATATCCACCTTTAGAAGCTTTGCTCCTATGTTTCTCACCCATAAGCATGATTGCTGTAGAATTGTTCTTCAATATATTATGGCATACGTTGATTAAAAAAATGTGTTTTGCTTTTTCTTCTAAAAAAATGAAGTACGAATTAAGGATGGAATATCGAAAAATTTAAAGACGATGTTCCGCCATCAATAGTTTAGACGAAACTTTGAAAAAATATCGCTCAAAGAATACAACAACGACAACTAAGCCATTAATTCCAAACAAGTTAGAGTCGAGTAGAGATGAAACCCGAAACTAAATGGCAACGCGAATTTAAAAGTTATAATAATAGCAATAACAATAATAGAATGAAGTCAAATAAGTAAATTAATGATAATAATAATGCTAAGTAAAATAAAAATAAAGATAAAAATACATATATATGTATATATAAAGAAAAATAAAATAATAATAAATAAAATAAAATGATGATATTGATAATAATAATAATGGTGTTGATACTAGTATTGATCAAAGACCAAACGCTACGTCATAGGCTCGTGTTCCCTCGTCTTATAGTCTAAAACTTAGAAAACTCATAGCTCATGGTTCTGATACGTGGATCGCTAACTTCCACGCGCTCTTCTCTCTCACCAGCTCTTCGGATATACTCCAATCCTTCAAGTCCCTTTTTACCACTTCCTTCCATGTCAACCTTGGTCGACCTCTACCTTTCTTTGAGCATTCAACGCGGCCTATAATTCCAACGCGCACAGGTGCCTCGGACGGCCTCTGTTGGAAATGTCCAAACCATCTTAAGTGATATTGAATTAGCTTTTCCTCAATTGGTGCTACTCCAAGTTTTTCACGTATATCATCATTTCTAATTCGGTCTCTTCTTGTACAACCGCAGCTTTATCGCAGCATACGCATCTCTGCTACACTTACTTCTGAACGTGTTGACTTTTAGTACGCCAACATTCTGCACCATACAACATCGCATGCCTGATTGTCGTTCTGTAGAACTTTCCCTTAAGCTTCTACGGGACTTTCCTATCACAGAGAATGTCAGATATTTGTCGCAATTTCACCCATCCAGCTTGAATTCTAAAACTAGCATCTTCATCAGTCTCGCCATCATACTGCAACATTGATCCTAAATATCGAAAGGATTCCTTCTTGGGAACTATTTGTCCAGCCAGAGTAACATCTTCATCCTCTGAACTGATACCTCTGAACTCGCACGTCATATACTCTATTTTAGTTCTGCTAAGCCTAAATCCATTTAATTCTAAAGTCTGTCTCCACAGCTCCAGTTGTCTATCAATCTCAATCCAACTTTTATCAATTAGCACAACATCATCGGCAAATAGCATACACTAAGGAATCTCACCTTGTATACCCTTTATAACCTCATCCATCACTAGGGCAAAAATGCAGGGGCTCAATTCCGACCCTTGATGTAATTCTATGTTAATAGAAAAGTCACTGGTTTCACCATCGCATGTTCTAACACTAGTCACAACTTCATCGTACATATCCTTGATAAGGGTAATGTACTTTGTTGGGACTCTCTTCTTTTCCAGAGCCCACCACATCATCTTTCGCGGTACTTTGTCATAAGCATTCTCCAAATCGATAAACACCATGTGTAGATTCTTCTTTTGCTCTCTAAACCTTTCCATAAGTTGTCTTATCAAGAAAATCGTCTTTGTGGTCGACCTCCCGGGCATGAAACAAAATTGATTTTTTTGAAACGCTTGTCATTCTTCTTAATCGATGTTCAATGACTCTATCCCGAAGCTTCATTGTATGACTCATAAGTTTAATTTCTCTGTAGTTTGTGCAACTTTGGATATCTCCTTTATTCTTAAAAATTGGAACTAATATGCTTCTCCTCCACTCATCTGGCATCTTGTCTGATTTGAAAATATTATTGAATAACTTAGTTAGCCAGGTTATCCTTACATCTCCAAGGCATCTCCACACCTCAATGGGGATGTCATCAGACCCCAATATCTTACCTGCTTTCATCCGTTTTAGCGTCTCCTTTACCTCAGATCCTTGAATTCTCCTAACAAAATGTATACTGGTGTCATCCAAAGAGTCGTCCATCTCAATCGTAATGCTATCATCTTCTTCATTAAATAGCTTATCGAAGTAATCTCTCCATCTATTTTTTATCTCATCATCCTTCACCAAAAGTCTATTATTGTCATCTTTGATGCATTTAACTTGGTTGAAGTCTCTTGTCTTCCTCTCATGGAGCTTAGCTATCCTATAAACATTTTTTTCACCCTCCTTCGTACTTAGCTTATGATACAGGTCTTCATACGGCCGACCCCTTGCTTCACTCACCGCTCTTTTTGCGTTCTTCTTTATCACTTTGTACTTTTGCATGTTGTCCTTGCTCATGTGATGATGTAAACATTTATAGCATTCCTTCTTCTTTTTGAAGCCTTTTACACACCACTGTTCCACCACCACGAATCTTTAGGTTCGCATTTATTTTCTTTCGTTATCCCAAACATCTCAGTAGTCACTTTTCGAATGCGCGTTGCCATCTCATCCCACATATGATTTGCTTCTCCTTCCATATTCCATGTCTTTCTCCCATCACCTTATCCTTAAACACCCGTGAGGCGTCTCCTTTGAGCTTCCACCATTTTGTCCGACTAAACTTGGCTCCTTTATCATGTCGAACACGTATTCGAAGACGAAACTCGAATATCAAAAGCTGATGTTGTGAGGCGACACACTCTCCAGGTATGACTTTGCAATCTACACAAGCTCGTTTGCCATCTCTTCTAGTAAAGACAAAGCCAATCTGGCTGAAGTGTTGACCACTACTAAAAGTAACTGAGTGTGATTGTCTCTTTCTAAAGAAAGTATTAGCTATCATTAGGTCATAAGCAATAGCGAAATTCAATATTTCTTCTCCTTCTTGGTTACTATCGTCATATCCAAAACCACCATGCACTCTCTCAAACCCCCGACTAGCTGTACCAATATGGCCGTTGAAGTCTCCTCCTATGAAAAGTTTTTCGCTACTAGGCACATCTCTAACCATGACATCGAACTTTTCCCAGAAATTCTTCTTGATTGCTTCACTTAGACCTACTTATGGGGCACAGACACTAATGACGTTCAGTATCATATCACCCACTACCAGCTTGACTAAGATGATCATGTCCCCTTATCTCCTAACGTCGACAACTCCGTTTCTTAGGTTCTTGTCAATTAAGATGTCTACTCCATTCTTATTACGTTCTTTTCTCGTGTACCATAACTCAAAGCATGTGTTCTCCACCTCCTTCGTCTTCTGGCCCGTCCATTTTGTCTCCTAAACGCATAAAATGTTTAGACGTCTCCTAGTCATAGTATCAACTATCTCTCTTAGCTTTTCTGTTAATATAATCCTACATTCCAACTACCTAACCGAATCCTACTTCCATCGACTACCTAGCTCCACGTGTGTAGTTTTCTATGCAGCATATACAAAACCAGGATAAAGGTGGAGGGTTGTGATAGACTTGACGAATCAACGTAAAAGCAACAGCCACTCTTATGAAAATGGAACCTAATTATATCGTTCAAAGAATGAAATATGAAATTTCGTTTAAATTTCAATGTATTTTCACATGATTAACAACATAGCCTCTTGCACGTGCTGAAACCCTCTTCACCTCTTCAGAAGAACAATCACTTCATATCATGGCACATTTTAGTTTCTCGAAGATGAATAGTAAACCAAAATAGGTGACTTTCGTTAATGACTATTTTACTAAGATTCCCCAAATTACAAACACAATCGTTTTTCTTTCTTGGCAAACTTTTGGAATAAATCTCGAATCTCTTCAGGTCCTCGATATCTACCCTTCCACTCATCAATTTTTTCTCCGATAATTTTTCCTATCATAGTTGGTTAACTTCCAAAACACAATAAATACCTACTAGATTCCAAAACACGATTACATACTACCAAATCGCTTTTGTTTTCTTTTCCTCGACCATTTAAAGTCCAAAAATGCAATATTTTATGTAACGTATTCGAAAATTTTAAACAAGTATTTTAAATGTATCCCACTTTGTCTAGGTTTGATTCTACAGTTGTGCACTGTGCATTTTGAAATCACAATAAATATTAATACAATTCACTTGCAAAATGTGTTTTAGAGAACAAAGAAATAGCATGATCATTCCATACTAAAATACTAGACAACAAATTTTGACTATTTAATTTCAGTAGGTTTGTCAAGGATACTATCAGCAGCTGCATCCAAGTCATGAGGAAAGAAAACCCTGTACATAAACACTATTATCAATACAAGTGAATCATAAACTTTAACCACAAATATACATAATCACAACAGATTGCATCTGTGGTATACACTACAATGATTCTCTGTATTATATGACAAAAAAGACACCTATTTTTTAGCATATAAAATATGGATGAAATAAGCGTACGTGTTACCCCAAAATCAGATTAATACAAGGTCAATTTTATGATATAAACTAATCTATTTATTTATTTAAAAAAGGAGGAGGAGGGAGAAAGAAGAAAATGAAACTGATTCCATTAAAAGACTCATTTCCAAACTTACTGCTGAAATACATCTGATTTTCACCAAGTTGGAAAATGCATTTTTTACAGTGCACAAGAACAAATTTGTTAAAAAAATTATATACGCACACTTTGAAACTACGTAGTTAATATCGGTATTGGATACGTATTGGTCAAGTACCGATATGAGATATTTTAAATTATCGTGGTAATATCGGTAAAATATCGGATATGTGTAGAACATGTTATAAATAATAGTGTACTATGTTATAATCTTGTATTGGTGTTAAGTTTTCAAACATTTGGATAAATAATGCAAAATTAATATCAAAGATTGATTGCAAATGGTTACATATTACAATCCGTTTACTGAGATATTCTATCAAATAAAAATATAACATAGGCTCATAAAAACCGAGAAATTCATATACTGTATATCTTTATTATTTTCTTCATTTTTATACTGGTTCATTGTTTCTTCACTCGTCTAATCATCTATATTACTTTTTCAAATTTTTCATATTTATAATTTCGTCATTTTTATTTTCACTTAATTTAACGAATAAGCAATGTTGAGTTAACACCAATTACTACTTTAGCTCATTCCTTACCAATATATCAAATATATAACTTTACCGCTCCTCAACTTTTAGTTCTTGGTGCATGATAATGACTAATAAAATAAATTTTCAAAAGCTAACTTACCAAGTAGAAATGGTGAAAAAAACAAAAAAGAGAAGTAGTTCTTTCATTATCTTGTATTTACCGTTAAAAGTCTTCACGGAAAATAAAACATATAAAACAATGAAATAACTAGAGGCTTTTTTTTATTGAAGGACCAATGAAGAAGACTAAAACTTTATGGTTAAACCAAAAATCAGTGCATTGGGATTTCCAATATGGTCTAGATATTGTCATTCACCGTATACAAAAAACAAATATTGAAAATGTAAAGATATTTATTTGTAAATACAATCTCCAAGACATACAATGATGAATGATATAGTTAAAAAAATATTGAGTATTTTACACTAAATATCGAACGATATATCGGTAATGACATTTAAAGCGATATTTTGAAAAAATAACGGCTTTGGAGAGATATTTCGTCGATATATCAATGATATTATCCATAATTAACTACACAGCTTTGAAAGTGCACGGCAACGAATTTGAAAAAAATAAATAAATAAATAAAAACTTACCTGCAAATTTACACTTAGCGCTTTAAAAGTGGACAATAACAAACTCAATGTTATAACGTAAACGTGCAAATTTGTTCATATGATTCTTTAAAATACTAAATTCATATTCCGATCTAGTGAAAACCAAATCTATTTATACAACGTGTTTTGAATGGTCTATTATTGAAATTAGTTTCTTTCAAGAGCTTATTTCAAAATTTTGTCTTTAATGCAATTACTTACCTGCAAGTATTGTGGTACAAAACTTTGCTTAGCTGCTCAATGTCGGCTATGCCCTTACATCCTGCAACCACCTCAAGGACTTGCCTATATATGAATATAAAATAAAAAAGAACCCATAATTCTGTAGTTCTATAGAGAATTTAGCTGACAAGGGACTTATGGCTCGTTTGGATTGATTTAAATAAACTACATTTTTTTCTTTTTGAAAGCCAAAATGAATTGGTTTTGACTTATAAAAAAAAACAAGTTGCTTATTTAAGTTCATTCAGACTGGCCCTTGCTGTTTCTCATAATCAATGAAGATAGGATGTTATAAACATATGACATATCAATCATAAATGAGCTATGAACATACCTAACAGCACAAGGTTCATTTCGACCTTTAACGGTTGAACCTTGATCATATTTTTCCTTCTTCTTCGAAGGCCAAACCGTTTTAACAAATTGCATACCGGCATGAGTGTTCCTAATGTCACAATATGGGGAGTCGGTCTCTATCATCATCCTTTCAATTGGAATGTCACGAAGAGCTTCGAGATTCTCTTTCGTTTTTAGTGAGCAGCCATTTATACCTGTGTTGTATGACCAACATGAAAAAGAAAAGGAAACAAGATTCTGAATTATATATAAAAATAAAAGATAAATAAAAAATCACCATGATAGATACATCTTAATGACTTGGCGAGGTTATAGCAAAAGCAAAAAAATAATACAAACATTATGATTTGAGCTAAGAGTCATTCACCTATATAAAGATTATCAAATGATAAAAGTTTATCACGCTCTGATGAACTACCCGTGAATGAATGGGCAACCCCAGAAGTGAACCTAGGAAAGTATTGGAACATTAGAATTATAGGACAGCTTTAAGAAACAAGTACTTATATTGAAGTTACAAGACCAATAATATGTCCAGTTATTATGCAGAGTACCTAAATCTAGGAATGATGGTATAAAAGAACACAGCTGATTAATTTAACACTTAATTTATTATCAAACAATTTATGATAGGAAGTTTAAATAAAAATTTCAAGATTCCACGTATTGAATGTTAAACATGTTTTGTCTCCAATGACACATGCAGTAGATATATAACAACTAATCAGTTAAATTTAGTAATTAAATCTAAAGAACGATATATTTCAGAAGAACCAATCTTACCTACTTTTCTGCTTTGTTAAAATATCGCAGAAGTCATCAGCAGCAGCTCTCATGTGCAGGAACATTGGCAGTTTCAAAGCTTCTGCCAATTGAAATTGCTTTTCAAAATACCTGATAAGGAAGCAAAAGCATTGTCAAATAAGTCTTTTTGATGTAGATATATGCACACTTATATTTGTGTACATGTGTGTATACCGATGAAAGTTCCAGGCACCCCTGGAGCGCTTATATCATATGTGCTACAAAATCTCAAAGCTTCACAAAATTTTGTGTATACGGACGTACCATGTGTCCATAACTAAGATCATCTCAACAAATATTGAAATGAATCCTTCTTGTACAACTAAACAAATATTCCAAATCACAGTTGACATATGTTTTGATGGTTCATATAGTCTTACAATTTGAAGAGGTTAGAAATTATAAATTGCTCTAGTTTTTTGTAGATATGGTAGTCATAACATAGAACAACCAACTTCAAAACTATGTTCGGATGATGTAGCTAAAAATATGTTAACGGTGTCGTTAAACCAAAAAATGGATCAACACCCGGAAATTAGATGAACATAACAGTTCAGTTTAACGTAAAAGTAGAATAACAAAAAGCATTAAAAGAGACATAGAATTTTTATGATGGTTCGGCATAATCTCCAGCTTACATCCACTTTAATCTTTTATTAGTTGTCTCTCTCCGGATTACAACTAGTTAGATCCGATCTGACCACAGTCTAGTAGATCCAAGATTTACAATGAAGTTAAAAATGTTATTTGAATAGAATAGAAGCGAAGAAAGTATAATAGAAGCTCCAAGTCCAAGAGTGTTGGAAGGAGATCCAGCAGAAAGAGATCATTTTCTGATAGCAGGTAGGTTGGTATTTATAGAGGAATTGAACAGCATAAAATCGGAAACCCAATAATAATGAAGTCCAGAAGACAGCGCAAAGTCACACCAGAAAACTCAAGTCATCCCGAATCAAATCCTTGACTCGGTGTCGAGTTAAGGATTTTGATGTCTTGCCCAACTCTTTACTTGTTCCACTTTGCCACCTTCTTCTAGAGTCGTTTGAACCTATTTTCCATCGTCTTTGAGTTCAATCTTGCATTCCAGCACATCCTTGAGTAAGTCATCAATTCCTTACACCATCACTTGAACATGAAGTAATGGAGTAGAGCGAGTCATGCATGAAATCCAAGAGATCACCGGGTGAGTATCCTTAAGTCGGCCCGACTCAAGGCCTTAACTCGGGTCCGAGTTTAATTGGTGGCGTCAAACCACTCCATACATTTCTTAAGTCCTTCCTTGTGTTTTTCTAAGTGCTCTTACCAAATTTCAAGTCATTCTGATTCTATTTTAATGTTCTACGTCCAGCTGAAGATGCTTTAGTGATAACTCGGTACCAACTCAAATTCTTAACTCGTCAAATCCTTAACTCGGGGTTGACCTAAAGCCTTAATTCGAGATTGAGTTAAGGACTTAGCAAATTTTCCTACCAAATTTTCTGAGTTCAATTCTTTAGTCCTTTTAAATGAGTCTCCAAGTTTCCAAGGCATTTCATCATTGTTTGAATTTTCTTGGTCCGGTTGAAATCTGCCTTGACTCAAAAACGGATTAACATTAGCTCCCAAAGTTCGTTTTTCGAATGTAAGGTGTGTTTTGGTCAAGAACAAGTTCGAGTAATCGGTCTTCAATAGTTGAGCTCTCCGGCTACTTCAATCTTGACGAATCATGTTCCTTCATATTCTCTTGTCAATTACGAGTCATTCCAAATCTTTTACAGCCTAAGACTCTAGACTCTGACTAAGTGTAATCTATACATCGTCATCATTCCGACTCTATTCGGAGTTATTGAATCATATATAATACATCACATATCAAAATTATCTCGTGTTCATCCAACATTTACATTATTATCATTTTGATTCGTTCAAAGTTATCATATCATATATCAAAATCATCCCGCGTTCATCCGGGATTATCTGTTTAATCCTAATTACAAAGCATTCAAATTCTTTTATCAAATGTGTTTCCGTTCTAAGGTTCGATCTCTCTAGATCATTTTTCATTTGATTTAACGCGCAATCTCTTCGGATCGTTTTATATTCAGTTTAATGTATGATCTCCCCAGATCGTTTTATATTCAGTTTAATGTTTTAAGTCAAAGCGACGATCCTTCCGGATCTTTTATTGTTTAAGTACAACGGATGATCTCCCCAGATCCTTGCCGAGTTCGTTTGCTTTCCGATAAAAGGACTCAACGACAAAGCAAGCTTATCTGCTCACTGTCCGGTGAGGAGACTTACTTCTTGCACTCCGGTCGGGACTCCATGGCGACCAATATCATACAAGTCCATCCACTCGTTCTCTGGCAAGAGGACTTGCACCTTACACTCTGGTCCCGTCTCTCTGGTCGGAATTCTAAGGCGATCAAAATCAGTCATCGCTCTCCTGTGGAATTTCAAAATTCAAATATCCAAATCAAAGCAAATAAGCAGAAATCCTAATTATTCATCCCAAACATCCGACTCAAAACATGATTAGAGACCAGTCTAGGTTTTGTACACGTTTGAGTGGTCGGATGTTATTATTATCCTAAGCAATCACTCCAAACATCCGAATTAGAGTGTGACTATGGACCTATCTAGGTTCTGTTCACATCTAAGTGGTCTGAGCTTATTATTGTCCTAAATAATCATCCCAGACATCCAACTCAGACCGTGCCTAAGGACCGTTCGAGATCTCGTACACGTGTAAGCGGCTTTAGGTTATATTGCATCATTTATTCAAAGTCAGGGTAAAAAAATCAAACATAACCCCAATCCATCCCGATCATGGAGTTTTCATCCAATGGAAATCTTCGATCCATAACATCATTTTGCCACATATTCCAACGGTGGGATTCTGGTTCCAGCTTCTGTTGTTATATATGTATTTCGATTTCCCACTTTGGCTCTAAGATCGCATTTTCCCGACATTAAAGCTCATTCTAGATCCAAATCAATCGTGCTCCTAAGTCGTGAAGGCATTGTTTCAGTTTTCTTTGCTATATCTCCAGATGCTCCTGCATTAGCTCCTTGTCATTGGTTCTGAATTTCAGAATTTCAGCAGCTCTAGTTATTCCTTATTTCCCCCATCCTTTGGAAGAACTCTTCTAGCATCTCCTGCTGCCTAGCCATGAACCCTTCTAGCATCATTTTCTACATCTCTTCGCTGGTCACATAGATGGATTGATGAGAATTTGATGACACCTCCTGACTGTCCTCGAGCTCTGGTTGACTTGCTCCAGTTTTAAATCTAGTATTAGGCCTCTTCGTCTTCTACAAATCCGTGAGTCAAGCTTCAAGTTTTCAGATCTAGTTTTTGGTTCTTAGTGAAAGCACAAAAATGTTAATCCAAAAAATGGATCGAACGCTCGAAATCGGATGAAAGCACTAGTTCGGATTAATGTAATAGAAAGCGGTAAAAGAGACACCGAATTTTTATAATGGTTCGGCGTAATCTCTAGCCTACGTTCACTTTAATTTTTTATTAGTTGTCTCTTTCCGGATTACAACTAGTTAGATCCGATATGGCCAGTCTGGTGGATCCTAGATTTTTATAGTGGCAGGATATGGGATCCACTAGACTGTGGCCAGATCGGATCTAACTAGTTGTAATCCGGAGAGAGACAACTAATAAAAGGTTAAAGTGGACGTAGGCCGAAGATTATGTCGAATCACTATAAAAATTCTGTGTCTCTTTTACTGCTTTATGTTATTTTAATCTGAACTGGTGCTTTCATCCGATTTTCGAATGTTGATTCATTTTTTGGGTTAACAGGTGTCAAAGGATACTACATCTAGGGGTGACACACACAGGGGATCCATGGCCCCTTCAATTTAGCCTCTCTCTTAGCCCCTTAGCTCCTTCTGGCCACTGGTTTTTAGATTAGTACAATTAAATATTTATTGCGTCTCTCTTTTGACACATGATAATATAAATTGACCATTGATTATATAAAATCTAATGGCTATAAATAGGGGCCTAATATAGCATCTAAATTGAAGGAGCTACGGATCCATTACCATAATCATTTTCACCGTCTCATTACCATTTGATTGGATCAGCCACCTGAATTATCTCTTTTAATTTTTTTCAAGTCATATTGACGTGAGTATGCACACACATGTTTGTGTGTGTATGCCTTAAAGGTGTGGCTGAAGTAGTGAGGATAGACACATGGTGTTCTGGGCATGAAACAATGCTGAGCTAGCCCGAGATTTCAGGCAACATTTCCATTGTAAAAAAGAGCAAACTAAGTAGAAAAAAAATCGAGTAGAAAAGTACATTTAGGATGTTTTTCGACTGCAAAAAGACATTAAGAGTTAAGTGGATGAGGAGTAAAAGTAAAATAAAATTGGATTGTATTTGTCGTGTTCTCAGTTTAGAGCAACTGAATTATTTGAGATAGGGCAAAACTGAAATTTTTTATTTTTGCGCAACGGTTGCTAAATTTTACTAAGGGCATTTTCTCCAGCTAGCCTTCGCTTGGCACTTCCCTTGAAGTCCTAAATATCAGAGTTATTTATGAGGACAAACTACACATCTAAAACAAAAACGCTCAGAAGTCCTGAAATCAAGATAATTTAGTTGTTCGCATGAATTTGCATTGTCTTTATAGTTGTAGACGTTTAAGTATTTAAGTGACCATACACTTGCATATCCAATAATTCAAACATTCATGCACAAATGCATATATATGTACACACACACATTTGTTTTTGAGTGTGCGATGAGTGTTATCTTAGTATAAAATCGTCATCTGAATCAATAGAATAATTAAAGGAAGAGCATAATTAACTTTAAAGAAAGGACACGGTAAAGAAAGGTAAAGTTCAACTGACTTTTTTTGTATTTCAGCTGGGCAGAATTGGAGCCTATCATAATCCAATCCACATTCACCAACTGCCACGACCTATATCAAATTAAAGTATATGCAACCTTATTTTGTTTTAGGATATCATGTAATGCCAGCGTATTTTACATATACTTACTTTTCCCTTTTGAACTCCTTCCTTGGTTAATGAAACCAGTGCTTGAAAGTGCAATTCTGGATCACCACTTTCTTCAAATTCCTAGTAACAAAGACTCAAGTAGTTCAGAGTGTGTTTGGCAACAACTTAGTTATGCAAATTTGACTTGTAAACAACTTCTCTGAAAAGGTATTTGCAGCTACTTGTTTATTTTCAGTTAATAAGTCAAAATGTGTATATTTCATAAGCAACCATTTGTTGCTCATGACTTAGAATAATGATAACTTATAAGTAGGAGAGATGGTTTATAAATTGCTTCTTTAACTTGAAATGCTCATTAAAATCATAACTTTTCCAACTTTCCTTTTCTTTCCTTTCCTTCTTTCTTTCTATTTATCATCAAAAAGAAGAACTTCCTTGCGACTTATTCCATCTTTACGCAAAATTTGATCATGCTTTCTATTTTTTGAGTAACTGAAAAATTGTTTCCAACTAACATGCTTTTAAATTTAGGAGCTCGTTCAGTAACAACATAGTCAAATCACTTATAAGCAACTTATATCAAATAATTACCTTGAAACTTAGAAGCAACAATTTCTTGCTTACCAAAATTACTGAAGAGAAAAAAGAACTTAAAGTCGATATAAATAAATGTGTCAAATGTTTACTCAAAAAAGTTTCTTACAAGCCAAATATGTTAAAATAGCAGTTTCCAAATCTATAGATAAGATATAATACCATGCATCTGGTTGGATGCACCCCAACAGTACAAAACAAACGTCCTACAAATCATGTTTAAAAAAAAAACAAGTCAAATCCACTTTAGGCATTTCAACAAACCGTTCATTGGTCATAGACAATGGATAATTTGAATGAGAAATATCATCAAACACTTGAACTGCATTCAAAATTACCATCAGTCTCTGCTATAGACAGAGCCTCTCTAGATTCCTGCAGCGATCCACCAGTAACCTTTTTCATAGAATTATCAATAGATAATCAATCTATGAACCATAAATAAAGCGATGGTTTTTAATTCAAATGCAGTAAAAAGTATGATTAATTATCCCACGATGATTCGATCAACTCCAGCACTCCATGCCCTGGATAGAACCACGGGAATGTCAGCCGCGTGGCACTGACGACCATTGTAGATTCCTTTAAACATTTGATCTGCAACACAATAAGATTCAGTTTACGAATTTAATTCATCTTAATGCAGTATTAAGATTTGAATTTAGTTTAATTCACCTACCTGTGAAATTTACGGCTATATCTGTTCATGGTGAAGGACAACATGTAAATAAAGTTAGTTTTGAAATCTTAAATATAATTCTATGTACAAAAATAAAAAAATTAAGAGAATCTTGCCTATCATTTTAATGGCAGATGACATTAGCTGCTGCGGGAACGAGAAACCGGAAAGTTGGTAAATATTTATTGCGGGGTAATTTGTATTCTAACCGCATTAGCGCATCCCAGCAGGGAGTGCCCGCAGTCAGTTGGGGAGCCGTTCCCCTTTTTATTTTATTTTAATTAAAAGAGCTGCGGCTAAATGGTTTTACAAATATAACCTCTTTTGTTTAAATGGACTTCTAAAATCTTTTGTTTAAAATGTTTTCTGAAAACCGTTTAAGACTTAAACGGCTTTTGAAAACCATTTAGGAATTGCCATTTAAAAAAAGTGAGCAATCTCCACTTTCTGTTTCTCTCCATGCTCGAACGTTGTAAATTTTCAAATAGCTTTGGGGTTTTGGTTTTTGATTTGGAATTGTAGAAGTAAAGAAAGAAGAAGAAAAAAAGTCCCACATTGTAAAAAATAAAAAAATATTTGTATATATTTAGTTTTCTTATGTGGATGTTGAGGCTTTAGGGCTCCCACATGTTCGTTTTGTTGTGAGGAGAGAAGTCATGCAGCATCACACGCGTGTCGCCGTCTGTCCGACCGAGCCGGGTTTCGGGTTAGGATCTGAAAATATGTTTGGATCATATATTAACAGTAACGGGCCAGATTTCAGCCCGTCAAGGACGCAGAACCGAAATCTCTAAATTTGAATAAAGGGCGGAAATTTGTAACGTTGCAAAATGAAAAGACGCGATGTTTAAATTTGAATACGTTCGCAATAGTTGTGAACCATTACAAACGGTCGTGACGCTTGGCGAATAGACATCTCTTCACGTCTATAAATAGCAACGCTCAGAAATGTTGCAGACGGTTTGATTCTGAACTCCTTCTTCTTCTTCACATAGCATTCCGCGACGCCAGAAAGCGTTGCTAAACGTTGCGCCATCATTGCTCTGTTTTATAACGCTTCCAAAAGTGTTGCAAACACAGAATTGCTCTCTTCTTTCTCTTCATTCTATTCTATATAAATTGCATCATCAGAAACTGTTGCTAAAGTGTTCTTAGTCGGATCAAAGTCGTACAAAATTTGAATCCGATTTCGCTGTTATAGGGCTTCATTGAATCATGAAAGTCGATAATTCGATAACCCGTTTGTACCTGGTGGGTTGAACTATTGTCTGAAAGAATCTATTTCATAGATCCTTGAAGTCGGAAGTACAACATTGTCTTCATCGCCATCAAATTCGTTTCGAACCGCAAAATACCCAACAAATTTCAGACAATATTTTTCAACCATGGAAGGTTCGAGCGCTTTACAAGTTATGAATTAGCATCTAACTTGATTGGAGCGTTTTGATGGCGACAATTTCACTCGTGGCAAGAGACGATGAAATTTTTCCTGATCACCTCTAAGTTGTTCTACATTTTGGAAGATAACTTGGAAGAAATCGCAGAGGAAACTAATAAAGATGATGATGCTCTAAAGGCTAAACGTGCAAAGCGCAAAGAGGATGATTTCCTATGCAGAGACCATATTCTGAATGTGCTATCTACCCCAGTCTAGAATGCTCATAGGACCTTGAAAACAGCGAAGGCACTCTGGACTGCCCTGGAGAATAAGTACCGCATATCCGAGGCAAGTAATAAAAAGTTTCTTATTTCTAATTTCATGGATTTCGAAATGGTCACCAATAAGTCCATAATTGGACAAGTAAGCGAAATCTTACTGTTATTGAATCAATTTAAAGACGCTGGAGTTGATCTCTCTGAATCTTTTGTTGTTAGAGTTATAATTTCTAGACTTCTGCATAGTTGGAATGATTATAAAAAAGATGAAATATGCGGAAACGGATTATAATTTAGACGGTTTGCAGTGTCATCTTCGTATTGAAGAAGACTCTCGTAAACGCGATCTAGATGATAATCCGCAAACTGAGTCCCATTCTAAGGCAAATAATGTTGAAATTACTGATAAATTAAAGCCAAAGAATGAGACACAGTTTAAGAAGAAAAATCATTCCAAAACCAACAACAAAAAGAAAGGTGCTAGTTATTTTTGTAACAAGCCAGGCCATTATGCCCGAGACTGCCAAAAAGTGAATGTGGTCGAAGACTCACTTGTGGCTGTAGTGCAAGAGGCGAACTCCGTTAGTGGTAATGATAATGATTGGCGGTTCGATATTGGAGCAACCATTCACATTTCAAAGACCGTAATCTTTTCAAGAGTTACGAAGAAAATAAAGGAGAAGCCGACGAAGTTACTGGAGCAAATAAGGTTCCAAGCAAAGTTCTGGGAAAAGGCACTATAGAACTTCCTCTCACCTCTGGAAAAGTTCTTACATTAGTCAATGTATTTTATGTACCTGAGATGTGTAAGAATTTGGTCTCTGGATACCTTCTTAACAAAGGAGGATTCAAGATGTTGATGAGTCTGATAAGCTAGTGTTGTCTAAGAATGGTAAATTCATTGGACAGTGATACTCTTGTAACGGCATGGTTAAGTTGAATCTAATAAAGAAATCTTCAGTTTATATTGTTGGCTCTATTAATTTATAGCATGGTAGATTAGGACATTTTAATTATAAATCCATTAGAAATATGAATAAATTAGGATTAATTTCTGATTGTGATTTCGATACCATCTCTAAATGTGAAATATGTGTTCAAGCGAAAATACACTGGAAAACCTTTAAATCCGTAAAAAGGAAAACCGGTTTGCTTGATTTGGTATATAGTGATGTGGGTGACTTAAAAAGTCATATCACCTATGGTGGTAACCAATACTATATAACATTCATTGATGATTATACTAGATATGCGTATGTATATCTAATGAAAACTAAAGATGAGGCTTTTGATAAATTCAAAATTTACAAAGCAGAGGTCGATACACAATTAGGAGTTAAAATTAAAATATTACATTCAGATCGTGGTGGTATATATTTCTCAAATGAATTCACCTTGTTTTGTAAACAACAAGGTATAGTTCACCAATGTACTGCCCCATATACACCACAACAAAATGGTGTTGCTGAAAGGAAAAATAGAACTTTAGTAGAAATGGTTAATGTCATGCTTATAAGTTTTAATTTACCTTATAACCTATGGGGTGATGCTATGTTATCTGCCTGTTATATTTTAAATAGAGTACCACTTAAAAAGAATAATATTTCCCCTTATGAATTATGGTTTAATAGGAAACCTAACCTAACTAAACTTAAAGTTTGGGGTTGCTTAGCATATGTTAGAAAACTAGACCCTAAACGACCAAAGTTAGGAAATAGAGCATTTAAATATGTTTTCATAGGATATTCACTTAATAGTATAACTTATAGATTCCTTATTCTTGACACCATAGAAGTTATAGAATATGTAGATGTAGAATTTTTTGAAAATCAAACTGTTGAGATCCCATTGAGATCATCTAGTCCAGAACCTAGTGTGACTAATGATATCAATGACGATGATTATGCCCTTGCTCAAAACAGCAAGGAAGTGTCAGTACCAAATAATAGTACTGAACAACGAAGAAGTAAAAGAGCAAGAATAGAGAAGGACTATGGTCCTGACTTCATTACATATCTTGTAGAAGGCAGTAAGGACGAAGTCCTTAATGTGACTAAATATGTAATGAACGTCGATGACGATCCCAAAACTTATTCTGAGGCTATGAGTTCCAGAGATTCCAATTTCTGGAAAGAAGCTATCAATGATGAAATGAATTTCATACTGTTAAACCAAACTTGGCTTTTAACTGATTTACCTCCTGGTGCTAAATCTATAGGATGTAAATGGATATTTAAGAAAAAGTTGAATACAAATGGATCCATTGATAAGTTTAAAGCCAGATTAGTTGCTAAGAGATATAAGCAAAGACATGGAGTAGATTACTTTGATACATATGCTCCATTTGCTCACATATCTTCTATACGCTGTTTAATTGCACTTGCATCAATTCATAAATTAGTCATACATCAAATGGATGTAAAGACTGCTTTTCTAAATAGAGATTTAGAAGAAGAGATATATATGGAACAACCTGAAGGTTTCAAAACCCCAGGCCAAGAAAAGAAAGTTTGCAAATTAGTGAAATCTCTTTATGGCCTGAAACAAGCTCCCATGCAATGGCATGAGAAGTTTGATAAAGTTGCACTGTCATATGGATTCACTGTTAATGATGCTGATAAATGTACTTATAGCAAACCGGATAACAACGGTATTGTTATAATATGTTTATACGTTGATGACATGCTAATATTTGGTTCTAATATATCCTGTGTGAATGAAACTAAAGACTTTATATCTTCTAAATTCGATATGAAAGATCTAGGAGAGGCTGATGTAATTTTGGGAATTAAAATTGTTAGGAAAGAGGGGAAGTTATTACTAACTCAATCTCATTACATAGAGAAATTCCTACAAAAGTATGGTCATTACGATGACAACCCAGCACCAACTCATTTAGATCCTAGTATTAAATTAGAAAAGAACACTAGACGTACTATCTCTCAACTAGAGTACTCCAGTGTTATTGCGAGTCTTATGTATGCTATGCATTGCACTAGAACAGACATCGCACATGCTATAAGTGTATTGTGTCGATTTACGAGTAATCCAGGTTTCGAACATTGGAAAGCTATTTCCAGAGTTTTAGCTTATTTGAAAGGAACCATTGAATATGGTTTATCTTATAAAGGATATCCTGCTGTAATAGAAGGATATAGTGATGCAAACTGGAACAATGTAGAATCCAGATCCAAATCTACGACTGGATGGATCTTTACATTAGGAGGCGCGACTGTGTCTTGGGCTTCCAAGAAGCAGACTTGTATTTCTGACTCAACAATGTTGTCAGAATTGATTGCATTAGCAGATGCATGTAAAGAAGCGGAATGGCTTAGAAATTTATTAATGGAAATCCCTTTATGGAAGAAGTCATCTCCAGCAGTCTTGATTAACTGTGACAATCAAGCAACGATATACAATGTGTCTAATAAGACATATAATGGAAAGTCTAGACATGTGAGTCTAAGATATCAAATGGTGAGACAGTTACTCAAAAGAGGAGTTATAACTATTGACTGCATAGAAACAAAGAAAAACTTGGCCGACCCACTTACAAAGAGTCTTCCAAAAGCAATGGTTTCTATAAAGTCACAAGAAATGAGACTAAGGTCTGTGAATGAAGGCTGATCATCCTTAATAGAAACCCAACTTATATCTTGAAATGGATAGACAAAGTTCAATGGGTACCAACAAGTTAAGAGAATGATTATGGAACACTAAATTGATAATCCCTTAATATTTAGTGTTGGATTCTACAAGAACAAAGGATGGATATATATCCTTATTAAGTCTAGAAACCTTAAAAGGTGTCTCGCAGAAACACCTTAAGAGACTTGCCTGTATGAGTATGGAAATCAGGCCATTTCCTAGGAAAGAAAGACCGCTTTCTAAGTAGACTCATGAACTAGGATTTAAGCACATGGCCATTAACGTGCTGAGCAATACAGAACACTTTACCTAAGGAAGTCAACATGTGTGATTGTTCCGGTTTTATCATTAGGGATACTTGGTTCAAGATTCGTTCACCATAGAATCTCGATAAAGCTTTGAATGGTTTACACTAAATAAAGGTTCAAATCCAAAAGATACCTTTTATTTATGTGTTGGTTTTCACGATGATGCAAAACTTGATCTTAGAACTACATAGGCTTAATCCCACTTGGGTATGTAGGAAATCACTCTAGTGATGCAACCATCCTATTCATTTATTTTCTTATTTTGAAAATTGGGGGAGATTGTTGTAAATTTTCAAATAGCTTTGGGGTTTGTGTTTTTTGATTTGGAAGAGTAGAAGTAAAGAAAGAAGAAGTAAAAAAAGTCCCACACTGTAGAAAATCAAAGAAAATATTTGTATATATTTAGCTTTCTCATATGGATGTTGGGGCTTGGGGCTTCCACATATTTGCTTTGTTGTGAGGAGAGAAGTCATGCAACACCACATGCGCGCCGCCATCGTCTGTCCGACCGAACCGGGCCGGGCCGGGTATGGGTACGGGCTTCGGGTTTCGGGTTAGGATCCGAAAATATTTTTGGATCGCATATTAACAGTAACGGGCCAGATTTCAGCCCGTTAAGGACCTAGAACCGAAATCTCTAAATTTGAATAAAGGGCGGGAATTTGTAACGTTTTCTGAACATTGCAAAATGAAAGGATGCAACATTTAAATTTGAATACGTTCGCAATAGTTGCGAACCGTTGCAAACAATCATGACGCTCGGCGAATAGACATCTCTTCATATCTATAAATAGCAACGCCCGAAAATGTTACAGACAGTTTGATTCTGAACTCCTTCTTCTTCTTCTTGACAGAGCATTCCGCGACGCCAGAAACCATTGCTAAACGCTGCGCCATCATTGCTCTGTTTTGTGACGCTTCCAAAAGTGTTGTAAACACATAATACGTCGCAGAATTGCTCTCTTCTTTCTCTTCATTCTATTCTATATAAATTGCATCATCAGAAACCGTTGCTAAAGTATTCTTGGTCGGATCAAAGTCGTACAAACTTTGAATCCGATTTCGCTATTATAGGGCTTCATTGAATCCTGAAAGTCGATAGTTCGATAACCCGTTTGTACCTGGTGGATTGAACTATTGTCTAAAAGAATCTATTCCATAGATCCTTGAAGTCGGAACTACAGCATTGTCTTCATCGCCATCGCCTACCCAATATCGAATTCCCACTGCTAGAAGGAATGGCAGTGGGGATCGTCCCCATTTCTTGTTATATTTTTGCTGTTGGGAATGCTCTTACTATGGAAAATTGTAGCATTTATAAGCGGAGTGGTTGTCCATATGAGAAAATAAATAAAAAGAATATCGAAAAATTTGATAATGATTTATCAACATAATAATTAAAACTACGTCTATTTTTCATATTATTCCAGAAAATAATTACAATCTCTCTCTAGTAGGTAGTCTTCCCATAATTGCTTTGTATGTTATCAAGGTCATTTTAGGGTTATTAGCTCTGTGACATATAATCCTGCTCCAATTGATTTTTTGCTCTCTTAATCTGGTCGCCTTCCAAGCTATTCTGAAAGTAAAATCCTTTCATGTGTGCTTCCAAGTCCAATATGACTATTTCTACCAGAAAATAAGGGCATGTATTCAATTTGCTTTACTATTGCATGGTATCACATCACACTTCCACGTGCCTTTCCGAATAATTGAGTCTACCTTATTATTCGGGCATCCACAAACTGAGCATGCATCCCACCCCAGGTTATCTATTAAAAGTTTCCCTTCAATCCAAGGATCTCTTCAAAGATCGGTTTCTCCACTTCGAGAAATTTTCCTGCTGCAATTTACTACTAGTTTGTCCCTTACTCTCAAAATTGCTTTCCATGTAGACGAAGCATTATTATTATCTGTCATTTGCTAGAAATTGCTATATATGTATGTATATATGTAGTTAAAGCTCCACTAAATCCCTGCAAAATTCGCGCTATAACACATACCGCTCTTCGACTGCTACACTATTTCAATTTAGCGCTATCAAACAGTAGACCTGCTTAGTGTCGCTATTTGCCGCTACACCTGCTAAATCGAGGATTTTTAGCGTCTACTTTAGCAACATTAACACACAATGATTGATTTGACTAGTTATCTTTTAAACCAAAACAATAAAGTTAGGGTAAAAGCCTAATTTTAAAGTATAAGTGCTATATATAAGTTAAAAATCGATTGTAGTCACCAAAATTTGTTCGCATAAATCGTAATATTCTTTGATTTGTTATATAAGAATAAATAATATTTCTTTTTCCTACAAAAATGATGTGAGAATGAGAAATTAATTAACTTTAAATATTTGGTATTATATCTAATGAAGCTTTTTGCACCTCCGCTATTTTCCGGTATATCCCCACTATAACATTATACATCTCCACCACTATAGAACCGCTAAGCGGTTTAACTACACGCACAAATATATGTGTGTGTATCATGTTAATAATTCATATCGTGCACGTATAAATGAATAAATGGTATAAAAAACTAACTATTGTCATTTTACTTTATTTGTTGTATATAAGCTGGCATTATTATTGAAAATGATCTAGGATCGGATCGAATAAATTTCTTCTAGTTTTTCTAGCTTTGTTAATTATTAGCAGAGCGGATAAATATCCATTGACATGTTTGTTTATATGACTGCATGGTTGGAGGGGGGTCATTAAACTTCTTTTTTACAGTTTGAAAGCTTGAAATATAACATGTAATCATTAGTTAAATAATTATTTTATCCAATTAATAATTTAATTAACGATTAATTTATTTAATTAAAATCATTAAACAACTCATAATCAATCATTAATATTAGAGCAATAGTTTATAATTATAACTTAAGGTAATAGCTAATAATTAATAATTACAGCACTGGTTAATAATTATGGTAAATAATTAATACTGGAGGCAATATTTAATAATTAATACTCAAAGCAATAGTCAATAGTTGTTATTTATTTATTAAATGTAATAATTATTAAAAATAATATTAAAAACTAAAAAATAATTTAATGTGAACGTTTTTATACACTCCAATTGCAAGCTAAAATCAATGGAAACGTTCATTAGGAAAATCTGCATTATTTTTATGTTACAAAATCAAATGGTGTGAAACCAAAACAATATGTTTTTTCGTATGACCAACATGTCACATTAGTTTGTTATACCATCTTCACCTTTTTTTCTAACATCTTTATAGTCAATCGGTTATTCCTCTTTTCAAATATATTTTATGTATACACGTACGTACATATAAATTGCTCTTCATCGTATTATTCTAATAAATTCATATTTTTTCTGCTACACTATATTCTCAAATGATGTCAAAGAAAACCTGGTGTAGCTACCAATTCGAAAGAACTACCCCCACAACAACAAGAGCTGAAATGAAGAAAATGAACAAAAACTAATCCCAGGTGGTGCCGCACCGAGATAATATGAAACCGCGACAGGATAAAGTGTATTGGGCATAATATAAGTCAATTTATGAAAATGACGTGATGAAAAAAAATCAAGTAATACTGCGTCAAGGCCCCAAAAAAGAAGCATAGTCATGCCCCTCACTAAGTATAGATTCGACATTATGACACTGCGCCAAAAAGTCGAAATACCCATAAGGTGTGCACCACAATTTGGTATCAAAAAAACAATAAGGAGGCGCCGCCACCTTGATGTGATAGGACATCGCCGCGATCCTATATCGATATCAAATTAGTAAAGACTACACCGCAATCCCGCAAACTCTGACCCTAAACCCAAAAGCTCAAGGAATGGAACGAGGGAAAAGACTACTCCGTAACTAGGAACCAAATTTTGCACCAAAAAGGAAAAGCAAGAAGAACTACCTTCATCCTCAAGATCATTAGATCCAACTCAAAGACAAAAGCGAGGGCATGGTCCTCTAATGACTGAAAGCAGATCAAAATAGAATCACTTGGGGAAACCACCTCTAAAGATTACAACTCGACCTCTCCTACCAAGCAATGCAACTCTACTCTAATTATCCCCACATCATGATTGATAAAGTCAAGGGTATGCTCTAGGGGCAATTATATAATTTGTTACATATATCTATATCTTTGACTAATCTTGTTTGAAATACATGTATTTTCTTTCTATTATATACTTGACATAATGTAGTTATATTAATTAATCAATTTACTTAAAAGTACATCTAATAGAAATTCAATAAATTGTATGTTTTTTGATAGTAGCTACAAATTGTTGTAACAGTGAGTAATTTATCACAATGAAACAAATGTACCATTTTAAATGTTCCTACTCAAGATGCATCGAGACTGGATATTGATGTATTCATTGAGATCAGAGTACGTAACGCTCTGCAAATGTTGGATAGTATATTACTCATCACTTCTGGAGGCACCTAGTGTAACAACCCGCATATTTATCGATTTTATATTTAAATATTTTATTTAAATATTTTATTTAAATATTTTATCGTTCGTCGGATTTTGGTCCGAAAACCTACTTTTTGCATACGGTCGAATTAGGACTCGAGACCACCTCCATTGAGTTCAAAATGCCGTTTGCGACCTTTTTGAGTATAAGCTTCGATATGTTTGGAGAAAGTTGATTTTTGCTACTTTTTCCCGCTTAGGGCTTTGGTTGGGCTGAGCCAATTAGCCACTTAACTCAGTTCCAACCCTCTCCTCTTCATTCGCTTCTCTTCTATTTTCCTAACACTCAAGCTCAAGCAAAAATGGAGGAAGAGAATGGCAAATAGAAATTCCTAAGCCCTAGCTTGCTTTGCAAATCCATCTCCTTGCTCCAAAGTTCATGAGAACCCATTGATTCAAGCTTGTTGAGTTGGAATTGAAGAGTGCTTGTTCTTGCAATTGCTTCATAGCTTCTCCTTCATTGATTTGGGTGCAAAGGTGAGATTTTTATCTCACATCTATGACTATAATTATCTTTGGTTGTTAGGTTTGAATTCCTAACACTTCTTCATGAGAATTTGCTCTTGATTTGGATTGGTTTTGTGAATATTCCAATTTTTGGGTTTTTAAGTCAAATTTGTGTGAAAATCCTTTTATGGATGTTTGATCATGCTTTTAGTGATGCACCGAGGAGCATATAGGGCCGGGTTGCCGATTGGCATAAACCCTTAGAGCCAATGTTCGTCCGGTTGCATTTTGGAAGAGTTTGCTCTTCATTTGAATAAGGCTGAAAAACAGCCCAGGCATGATTCAGTCGACTGAAAACTCTGTTCAGTCGACTGAACCTGAAACCCGAGAGTTTCCAGGCATGATTCAGTCGACTGAAAAACTCTGCACAGTCGACTGAAACTGGAAACAGAAAGTTTCATGAACTTGGAAAATTTCCAGGCACAGGGTCAGTCGACTGAAAACTCTGTTCAGTCGACTGAACCTGCTGTTTGAGTCCAATTTGCCTTTTTGGATTGAAATTCCAATTTAAATCGATTCGTGAAAATCCTATTTGTTGTTATCATCTATTATGACTTTGATTACTCTTTTTAGGGATTTTTGAATATCCATTTCGATGGATCCTTTATCGATTTCTTTGGATTTTATTCACGTCTTCGTATGTGAATTTTTGTGATTGATTGTTCTTACAATCTTCTTCGTGATTTGTCACTTTAAAAATATAAAGGTTTTCTATACTAGTAGTAAATATCAAAACTCTTTCCTCAAACGATTTCAATACTATTTTAATACCAAATTCGTTTATAATACCGTTTTCCAATCTATTAGTATATACAAACCTTTACCTCACTCGTATGAGAAATCTAATTAAACGGCTTAGTAAAACAAGTGGTATGAAACGCTTGCGTTTACTTTGTCGATTAATTCTTGGACTTGTTCGATTGAACCTCTTGTGATAATTTTCTAGTGGAGATTTACAGTTTGTTCGTAAATATTTAAGTTAAGCAAGTGGTTATGGGACATGAAGCTAAACTCATATATTTACTAGCTTAGTGTAATTGACACTTCTCGTTGATCATGACGATCATCTTTGTGATTTAGACTAGCAATGTGCGATGTCTCTTTGTCTGCGAGGGAGACTAAACCCCGTTTTGTGGAGTTTCTACTCAATTTGTGATGGGGTAGCAACCCATGGTCTTCGGGCCGTTTGTGGAGCTTCGGCTCAATTTGTGATGATTAGCGACCATGGAATTAGCGTTCCGTTTGTGATACACGTATTGGTGAGCTTTATGCTCCCGTTTGTGATAGGCCTCCCCCCTTTTGTGATTTCTGGATTTCTTGTGTAGATTTCTAGAATTTGTGTTTCACCAATTTTTCGTGATTTCCATTGATAAGTCTTATCGATATTTGTGCATTGGTGAATTTGTGTGTCATTGACTTTAGTGATTTCTGGATTTCTTGTGTAGTCTTCTGGAATTTGTGCGTCATTGACTTTTGCGATTGACATTGATATTATCGTCAATATTTGTGGTTTGATGAACGAAATAAAGAGTATGACACTTCTTGGATTCTTGTGTAGATTTTGTGATATTGATTAATCTCTTGTTGATTATCAACTACTTATATATCATAGCTTGGCCTTGTGATTATTATGTGTTTAGTCATAACTCTGATTCTATATCGTTTCATCTGATATCTATAGTTAGACTGATCCGTTTATTATTTTCTTATTAAATAATACTCGGGTCAGACCGAGATGTTACAGGTACTTCTGCTTGACTTCTCTCTTGGGATTGATTTCTCTTGCTTTTGGTTAACTACTTAGATTAGTAGTTTTTGTTGTATACATTTGAGATATAGACTCCATAATGTATACTTATTCTTTTGTGTAGTTCATGTAACTATTCTTTTGTGATATTGTGGATCTTTTTAGACCACTACTCTGATGTACACTTCCTAGTGTAATATTCATATCTATTTTCCGCCTTTGTGATATGAATTGTCTGTGACTGATCTGTGTTATGCTTATTTCTATGTTTGTTTTCCGAAGGATTTATATAGCCACTGTGTAGTAGCTTTGAGTTTGTGTCGGTATGTCGGATTTCCTCTTGAGATGAAAAGTTATATTTTTATCCGGTATATCGGTACTCGCACAAAGCAATTATACAAATGGTCGCTCCTCAACAGCCTTATTCTCCGTGCTAGTTGACAGCATTCACAGTAATGTTCTTGTCTAGCGTGGGTATAGAGGTGGGGCGTCACACCTAGGGTTTACATGCTGATAGTTATTGGATAACTATGGGATGACTCACTCGATAGTTTTCTGTTGGTTAATATAACTAAGGTTAAGCAGAGAATATAGATGTGACTAATTTACACAGTTCTCTCGACTTGAGAATACTGTTGATCTTCAATGTGGAAGCTCCGATTTGATTATAGTTAAATCCTAGCAAAGCGTCCATCGAATGGCTATAGTTGGGTCGAATGAAAGCATTGGAAGTGAAACACTATTCAAGAGAGGATTCGTCTCCTCAATATATGAGGCTGGTATCACGGTCACTTGAAATCAACTCAAAGTCAAAGTCTCTTACCAGAGCATTTTGGTTAATGATTATTATTATTATTATTGAACCAAGGATGTCATGTTTGGACTATAAAGTTAAATGTGGATGATATTGGAATTTTGACCATTATCAAATTCCATAAATTCAAAGTGATATGGTTTTGACGAAGAGAATTGGTGTAAATAATTGTCACTATTAGTTGTGACTTATAATAAGTGAAATTGGATTTTACCAAAAGATGTGTAAGCGATACATTCGGCCAAAATATCACATCACCAGCTAAGTGACATGTGAACATTAATATTCGAATAGTTCGATATTAATCGTTGGTCGAATTTACACCTCTGAGTCACACAACCAAAATGATGAATTCTTTGAAAACCACATGGTTTAATTAATTTATAAAATGATGTAAATTGATTAAACTAATCTATATTTGAGAAATATTAATTTTTATTTATTTGATGTTTGGAAGACTTTTGTAATTATTTTAATGCATTTATAAAAGTTATATTTGCGAGCATTGATATACGTTGTTGATGTAATAAAAAAAATTGCATGAAATGATTTATAGAAATTTTATATCATTTGATGACATGATTTATGGAAATTTTATGTCATTTGATGATATGATTTTTTAAAAAAAAATTATGTCATTTGATGACATACGTGTAAAGAAAGGATTGGAGGGAGAGAAACAATCAAGGGAATTAATTAGGAAAGTTTTAATTAAAGAATGGAAAATATTTCAATCTTTCAAATAAAACATATTCTCTAATTCTTTTTGTACGTACAATCCATTCTTTCTCATTTAGTATGTTTCTTTCTCTTCTCCCAACTTTTCATTGCAGAAAACAAAAAATAAATTTCCAAAATTCTTTCAACTCCATATAAAAACACCAAAAAAAGTGGTTCATCCATCTCTTGCAAGGATATGATGGGGATCTTGAATATCTAAAGGGATATAATTATTAAAGGTGTGACTTCTAAGCAACATCCTAAGGGGAGTTTAGTTTCAAGATGTACTTCAAGGCTTTGGTAATAAGGTATGTTTTTCTTTAATAGATAATGATATTTGATGTAATGTGTAACGATTCGGATTTTTCGATGTTGGTTTGGAATATTTAAAGGATTTTAAATATTGAATTTGAAATATAGGTTGATTTTGAATATGTAAATTTGTTTTTTTATTTATAATTCAGAATTTAATACAGCGATTTATTGGATAAATTAATTTTTGGATTTTATAATTGAATATTGGGTAATTGTATCTTGAGTTTTAAGCTCGATAAAAATAATTTAAGCGCTTATAAAGATTATATTGATAATGGTAAAGATAATAAAAGTTTTAAAATTGAATTTAAAAATGATTTATTCAATTTTAAAAATATGTCGTTTTAATTGACATTTAAAAATAGCTTTCCGAGGCACGGCCTCGGAATTCAACGAAACCAGTTCCATTTGGATCCGCAACAGCGTGTTATTATCAGATTTTAAATTTTTTAGTGTTTGGAGTTATCGTTTGATCGCACAGGATATAAAATTCTTTGAAATTTAATATAATAATTGGGTCCAAAAAGCTATCTTATCCATACTGTCGAATTAGGACTTGAAACCTTTTCCATTTCGTTCGGAATAGGAGTACAGTATTATAAGCGTCTAGCGGCATGCCTTGATAGGAGGTCAAGATTTTAAGCTACGAAATCGAGATGTTTCGTAATTTAAATAATGTATTTATATGATTGACTTGACTAAAATTTTCACATCAGCCGTTTTCCCTCAAATTCAAATCACTGTTCATTAATCCATTCAAACATGCAACTGGTCAAAAATCATGCAACATCCTTTTAAAAATCATATCTTCTCATCTACCTTTTAGTAATCTCAAAATCAAATCGAATTCAAGTGGCAATTCAAAAAGAAATTGAAATCGCGTGCCTGTTCTTCAATTTACGAAATCAAATTCAAGGCTGCGTGTCTCCTTCTTCTTCAAATCATGATCGACTTCTAAAAAAACCAGTATGTGGACGCAAGCATGAGGGAGGCGCCACCGACGCTAATGCAGCGCGCTCGGGCGAAGGTCGGGGGAAAAATTTAAACCTGGGGCAATGGGAATGGTCGTCACGTGGATGGGCGCGGTCGTGGTCGACGGCGGTAGGCAAGAGAAGGGGCGTGATGAGACGTAGCGCTGGCACACTCGAAGTGAAGGCGGCAGGATCATCTCGCCTAGTCGCGTTGACAGCAGGAATGGAGCAAACTTGGAAGTGTTCGATGGAGTTGAACTTCGTGAAGCATGCTCGATCATCAATTACGAGATGTGGGGTGTCGATTCGTTGAAGAGGACGGTGAGGTAAGGGTTTGTGTCGAAGTCAGTAAAGGGGAAGATGCGATAGCCGTGGGATGGTGTTCCAGGTGGGCGGTCGTTGTTTTAGGGAAGGAGTGCGGCGTGACTGAAGTTGGCAGAGAGGTATAATCTATATTAAAATTCAATTACAATTGGTTGGTTAAATTTAGCAAATTAGAAAATTAATTATTTGATTATTGAATCTTATAAAATTCGTAATTTGCTTATACGAGGTTTAAATTCGAATAGGATCTTGGCAGCCTAAATAAAAAGTTAATATGGATTGTAGAATAAATCAAGGTGGGTAAAATCTCACTCATTTGGATAGCTAGTATAATTTAAAAATGTCAAATTTAAATTATTGGTTGTTTGGATGAATTTATAAATTTTATCTGTTGGATGTTAAATATACATATAATAGTATATATATTAGTGTTGGAGTGATATTCCTGCATATATATAGCAGACGAGACACTATGCGCCGCGCATAATAGCGGATGACCCTATATACCGCGATATCCCCCTCAAAGTGGGATTGGTGTTTACTTTATGTGTATTAACATATGTGGATGTAGGAAAACTGGTCAGAGGGATCCAACTGGATTCCTCCAATTTATTGTTTATTTTTCATGTATAGTGATATATGATTTGTGTAGAATAATCTATTATAGATTATTGTAGTGATTGAATTATTGGATGTTATTATAGCACTAGCCTAAATTTTGATAATTTAAAGACAATAAATATATTTTTAAAATTTAAGGAATTAAAGGGAATTTGATAAAAAATTATATATATTAGATTTGGAGTTATTTCAGAGAAATTGAATTAGAAAATAAAATTATATTTGAGTTTGGTTATACTTAACCATTGTGAATTAGGAAATAGAGATTTTTAAAAGAAATTATATAAAGGAATTTATAAGTGATATTCTGGAAATGTAAAAAGGAGTTGAAATCAATATGGAAAAATAGTTTGGAAGTACTAATGGAATTTATAAGAAATAAAATTTATATAATGGATTTTTATAAATACATTTGTTTTTATAAACAGATAAACCCAAAGGAGGTTATAAAATTGATAAACGACGTTTATAATGAAAAAATTCGATATCAGATGATAATTTGGAATATAAATTCATAGGAGGAATTTATATTAGAATATTTAAACAGGGTGGAGAAAGCTGGAAAATTTTATTTTTGAAATGAGAATGGTTAGGTAATCGACAATGAATTGAGATGTTGTGAAATCGAGAGAAAGTTATTAATTAAATCTGATTATTGAGATTTTAAAAACATATTTTAGTTATAAGAGGTGATATTGTTTTAAAAGGGAAATTTTATTATTTTCAAACTATGGAACTTTAAACTAGTTGAGATTGAAATATTTGGTAAGTAGATTTTTAAATATGAAGTATTTATTCTAGTAAATTCTAACTTTTAAAATCAACTTTGAAAATTTATATATTATTGTAAAAATGAATTATTAATGTTATAAAAAGGGTTTTCGATATTTCAAATAATTATTCAAACATGTTTTAAAACTAAATCATTTTTCTTCAAAATACTTATTTTATATATATAGAGTTTGCAGTGATAGAAATTTTTATTTTTATGAATTCTCTCGAGATTCGACAAAGGGCTTAAAAAAGATATGATTTGAGGCGAGGAAATTTATTTGTGATTTCAGAGATCTTTGGGAAAAAGTTACGAAATAATTTTCTAAAACGTTAACTTTGAAAGGATTTTTGGAAAATAAAACTTTTAATTTTTCCTAAGAATAGAAAATAGAAATTTGAGATATTTCTAAGTGTTGAGATGTTGGAAGTATCCTGTTACGGATTAAGTATTCGAAAAAAAAATCAAATGTTGGGAGGAATTGACATATCTTTTAAAGATATTTTGGAAGTAAATATTTTGGAAAAAATAATTATATTAAGGCCAGATGATTGTTTATGGATGTTTAAGTTGATAGTTAAATAAGCGACTATTAATATTGGCCAATTTCGTTAGTCGTTTCGAAGAGGCCGGGATCGAAATTAATGTTCCAAAAACCACTTTGATTCGGTTTGAATGTGACGAATGAATACCGTAAAGATGATGTAGATGGTGGTTCGGTTTGTCTAGACCCAGGACAACTTGTATGGACGAATGCTTACAGAACATCGTCATTGGAGGTCGATGAGCATTCTAAGTAAAATTGTTCTTGAAAAGGTAACGCTTAGCCTCGAGCCTCATCAACCGGGAATGACTGAAAATCAAGGGAGATGCAGCAAGGCTAAGTGGGTCGCACCCAAGTAGAGTAAGGTTACCCCTATCTAGAGTCCATTTTATTTGGCGATGTGGCAGTTTCTGATCCCAACCGCGGGGTAATCTTATTCGGGCTATCCAGTTTAAGGGGTAGTCCGGTCTTGTGTAGCAGGGGATCCCGGAGTGGTGTTCGGTACATTGTTCTAGAGGTATACTGTGACAGGTGGTACCCAGTGCCTACTCATTCAGTTGGAATCCATTCTCCAATACGAGCTTACGGTTTTGTTTGTAGAGCCTAGTATACTGGAATTTAATTAATGTAATAGTTTCGTCTATTTGAATAAGTATTTGTATTTAGACATTATTATAATATCATTGGATTTTCTATAAAAATGTTTGCGTTATCGTAAGGTAAAAACCCATTGTGTTTATGTGTGATGCGGTCTTACGAGATACCTTTGTTTTTCAAAGGATTTTTGATAACTCTAACAATTCAAATTGAGGTGTGTCTTCTCACGCTGGTTTTCCAGACTTACTCGGGTGTTATTTTATTATAATACTCGGGTCAGACCGAGTATTACAGATTATGGTTAAATGCTATGGAGCTTAGGAGGCTAGCTGGAGTTTCAGGCATATCCCCGTACTTGACCTATATTTCGCATTGTAAGGACAAGTTATATAACTGTCCAGTTTGATGTATTGATTGATCTACTCTGATGATTGTAAGTATATAAACTGTTACATATTCTTTTGTATAAAATCTGTTATTATATATTATATTTTGTTCCGCTGCGATTATGAGATTCTGTGTTGTTGTTTCTATTTTTTCTTCTACCTCTTTCTTCTTCTTTACCCTAGTTATTCGCTCTTCGCACACTTTGGGTTGAACGAGGAAGAATTATAATCAACTCAAGGGGTAAGGAACTACGGGTCGCTACATAATGTTTGTTGAAAGAGAAATTTAATTATCATAATTTGTATGTACATATCACTGCCTCATTTAAGTTAAAAATTGTTTGTGTAGCTTGAATTGTTTGCTGAATGAATTAATTGGTGTTTTATTTAATAAATTAAAAATAATATTTGTATATGTTTAAATAATGTTTTGTTTTGGAACTATGTTCTGAACATTTGATTTAAAATCAAATTTTTCGATCAAAATTTTTATATATTTGATTTATCAATTGGGCTCTTATTTTATTAGATTAAAATTAAAATTTATATATTTGAATACAATGTTTTATTATAGATTTATATTGTAAACATTCGATTCAAAGTATAATCCTTTTGATCTAAAAGTTTGTATACTCATATTGTTTTGGTTGGATTTTACTTTAACAAATTAAGATAAAATTTGTTTATGAATGTTATAGTGTTTTATTGAAGATTCATGTTTTAAATCATATAAAACAAAATGTAATTTTAGATTTGAAAGTTTACATGTATGTATTTTGTGTTTGTATTATTTTGGAAAAAAGATATTTTGGCAATAAATCTAAATTTTAATTTGATTACTATAGTCTCTAATTTGTATTAATTAGAGATATTTTATTGAATATTACGTACATACAATTGATGGTTTGATAGTAAACCTACTTTTCAATTGATTGCTATAAATCTCTAATTTTTATTGAGTAGAAAGGCTTGATTTAATCTTATATACACACGATTAATTTTATATATATGTTTGCATGTATAAAATTTATTACATGTATTTCATATTGTCGAAGTATGATTAGATTTTTTTCCAAAAGTAGTAAACAATTTAAATAAAGCGCGCAGTAATATATACATATATTTATTTTCGACTATTTATATCCTTATATTATTATGCCTCTAATTTGTCATTTATATGCTGCATTAATTAAATTTACGAAATGGGAAATTGATTCAATCATCGTCGTTACCCTTTATTTATTTCTCATTTTTTCCTTTATGTAGTTAGCTATTCAATTAATTTTTTTTATAGGTCTACGCCTTGCCATCAATTGATAGCCCCTATCATATGTCGCGCTTACAGAATTTATACACTATAATGTACATTTGTTTATGCTACATTCATGTCATATACATGTTGCTAATTAACGACATTCATATGATCAATTAATTTAATTAAAGAGGGACAAATGAAAGGTTACTCTCTCCATCTAAATAAATTTATGCCCCATCATTAATTGAATAAGTTAAGAGGAAGGAAATGAAAAAATTCCTTCTCTAAATAAATTTATGCTCCGTCATTAATTGAATAATTTATGAGATAAGAAATGAAAAGTTTCATTCTCTAAGTTACACACAAATATGTACGTAAGAGTATATTTGATATACTCTAATTTTCAACATATTAAATTAAAGTAAAACTTCATTTATAAAATTAAATAAAATATTGATTTTATTTAAAAGAAACTTAGAATAGTTCTAAGTATATTTAGACTTCATAGGCCCGCTAAAGATCCAAAATGGCTAAAAAAAATTAAATTCATCTATTTCTTCCGTTGCGGGCTGGCCCAGTTCCTTCATTGGTACCAGAGCGAGGTTGGTTGAGGCGTTCATCTGGCACATTGGATCTTTCAGGTTTGATCTCTACAACTAACATGATAGGGGATTCTCACATTGTGATCTGTGAAGTAGCATTATCTCTTACCTTACATGTCCTGTTATGGATGTGCTAGTCGAGAGGCAGCATGTAAAACTCGCTCGTGAGGTATCTAGTTGTGTCACCCCAAAGGAGTTTGCACTACACGAAAACTAACTACTCACAGCACTCATTGTCATCATTTAAATCCTAAGTGTTATTTCAAATGTTAATCCCTAGCATCAAAGTATATAAAAACGTTGTCACATGTTTCCCTCCTTTTATCTGAATTTTTTTTGCTACGCCACTAATTTTTCAATTTCACGTGCTACTTCTCCTCTATCTTTACTCTTCTTTTCCTATTTTTAAACAAACGTGCTCATTAATTTCCCTCTCTCCTTCCATTAAGCAAATAAGTGAAGAACAAAGTTGTCTGTGAATTCTTGCAATTTTCTCCTCCATCTTCTAATTCGACAAAATATATTTTTATCTCTAGATTTTTCCCATTTAGAAGTGGATGTTTATGTAATTTTATATGGCTTTAGTTTGAAGTTTATTAAAAAGTTTGTTGTACTACTCTGCTATAATCCTTAGCTATTCCATATAATTCCTGAAAGATATTGGAGTTAATGTCCAATCACTCCAGAGTTCTATAACTAAATTTTAGATGACATGGTCACGAATATCAACTCCTATGTCTCAATAAAATCAACGCTTATGATTATTTTTTTAGGAATTATTATATACTTTTCATGTTGAATTTGGATGATTCAAATATTTGTTAAAGATGAAAGAAATTGATTAATTGATTCATTCAAATCAATTAGTTTGGCTGGTATATGAAAGGATATTCTGAAGAAAACTAATTAATTAGTCAATATATTTGCTATATGAAGAAATAAATGATTGGGCATGGAGAATAAATGAAAGATATGGAAACCAAGATTATGCCATCTATTTGTACTAAAATCAAATCATGCAATTTGGAAAGATGTCTGGGTAATCAGGAAATTGATTTTCTTAATCTCCAAGAAACCCTTCATTATCAAGTCTATTTAAATGAAGGAATTTCATCTTCATATGTACAAGCAAGTGTGAGAGTATCCACCATTATTCTTCCCTCTCTTTTGTACTCTTTCCTTTAGTGAAACAAAAGAAGTTGTTGGGTCTCCATGGACGTGGAATATTCATATTCGAACCACGTTAAATCTTCTGTGTCACTTATTTCTGTTATTATTTCTATGAGACTGCATAATTTTTTTAAGTTCCATTGGTATTTAAATAGACAATACTAGATCCTGATCAAATAAATCGCTTCCGCTCAAATTAAAGCAAAATTCACTACAGTTTTGTATCGGAGCTAGTGTTATTGTTCCTGTTTGGATATTAATGGCTACTTCTAGTAAGTCTGTTGGTAGATCTAGTGTCAATTATGGAGTAACACGTTTTGACGGAAAATGAGATTTTGGTACTTGAAAGATGAAGATGGAGACTGTACCGAAGAAGGAGAAGACTTATAAGGTTGTTTCTGCGCCTGAAAAATTAAAAGGTATTGATGCAGCTGATTTGGAAGAGATGGAAGATGAAGCTCTCACAACAATTCAGTTGAGCCTTTCAAATGAAGTTCTTAGAAAATTTTCTCAGAAGAAGACGGCGAAGGAACTATGGGATGCATTATCGGATGCATATCAAGACAAGTCTCTCACTAATCGGATTATTTTTCAGCAACAACTCTATTCGTTTAAGATGAAGCCTAGAGATGATCTCATGGAGCATGTAGATGCTTTGACGACTTTGATTATGAACCTGAAGGCAGCGGAAGTTGATATTACCGATGATGCTCAAGCTGTTATCCTCTTATGTTCCTTGCCTAAGGAGTATACTGCTTTTGTTAATTCCATGACTTATGGCCGCAGTATAATTAGTCTGACCGATGTAAAGGCTGGTCTTCATAATAAAGTATCAAGAGGTAGATTGGCGAGCACTAGCTTGGATAGTGATACCGAAGGCTTATCTGTTCAGAGAGGTAGAGGCCAAAGTAGGTCGAAGAAATGTGGATGACGGAATTCTTCACGGTCGCAATCTAGGGGGCCTAAGAATTTGACTTATCATTATTGTAAGAAACCAGGGCACTTCATAGCACAATGTCCTAAGCTTGAAGGTAGAAGAAAAGATCCAAAGCAAGCCTCGGCATCTACAGCAGAGAAATCAGATACAGAAAGTGACACCAATGTATTTACAGCTTCTGGCTCTTCTAGGAAGAGCAACTTATGGCCAATTGATTCTGACGCATCCTATCATATGACAACTGATAGGAGCTGCTTTTCCACTTACCGTGAAATTGATGGAGGAGAAGTTTGGATGGGTAATGATGCAACTTGTCGTATGGTTGGTGTTGGTAGCGTGATGATTAGGATGTTTGATGGTGTTATTTGTACGATCATCGATGTTAGACATATACCTGATTTGAGGAGGAGCTTCATCTCTGTTGGGGCGTTGAGTAGACTTGGCTTGAAATTGTAGTGGAAGGAGAGAAAACGAAGATATCGAAGGGTTCCATGATTGTTACGAGAGGTGTGAGGGCATGAAATCTTTATCTATTAAAGGGCACTACTGTGATTGGTGAATCAGCTTCTGTTACATTTGTTGATTCAGATTCTTCCAGATTATGACACTTACGGATGGGTCACATCGGTGAGCGCAACATGGATGAGTTGAGAAAACGAGGATTGATTGATGGAGTTCATCATTCAAAACTTGATTTTTGTGAAGAGTGTGTTCTTGAAAAGCAGATGAAGATTTCTTTTGGTATAGGAGAGCACAAAGCAAAAGATGTCTTAGAGTATGTTCATACAGATGTCTGGGGTCCCTCCCCTTGTCAGTCTTTAGGTGGAGCCAGATATTTTGTTTTATTTATAGATGATTTCTCTTGTAAAGTATGGGTATACTTTCTTCAGTCAAATAGTGAAATCTTTGCCAAGTTTTAAAAGTGGAATTCTATGGTTGAGAAGCAGTCGGGGAAGAAATTAAAGTTCTCCGTTCAGATAATGGCGGTGAATTTGTATCACAGGAATTCATCGATTATTGTGGGTCTGAAGGCATTAAGAGGCATTACACTACACCAGCCGACCCCCAGTCTAATGGAGTTGTAGAAAGGATGAATCAGACATTATTGGAGAGAACAAGACGCCTTAGACTGACTGCTAAATTGAAGAAGGTATTTTGGGCTGAAGCTTTATCTATGGCGGCTTTCCTCAACAACCGCACACCTTCTACTGCCATAGATATGAAGATCCCTGAAGATGTATGGAAAGAAGAGCATGTTAGCTATTCATTTCTCGGAGTGTTTGGTTGCCCAGCTTATGTTCATGAGAGCAAAGAGAAGCTGGAACCTAGAGCTCACAAGTGTATTTTTCTAGGTTATAGGAGAGGAGTGAAGGGATATGGGGTGTGGTGTCCTATTAGCAAGAAGATCGTTATGAGCAGGCATGTGACTTTTGATGAGAAGGCTATGTTGAAGGTGGATCCTTCCTCATCATATGACAATGAGAGGACATGTGAAGAATACTAGACACAAAGCAAGTAATCTGTTGATTCTTTCCATAGACGTTCAAGTGGTGTTTCCGATGACACCGTGGTTGATGAGGATAATATCGATGTTGGTACAAAGGATCAAACTCAAGGTGGAGCTCATTCAGAACCTAGGCCTATCAGAAAAAGAAGAAAGCCTAAGTGGCTTGATGAGTTTGTTGGATTGAGCATTGAAGATATTAACTTCGACGATATGGCAACATATGCTTTGAATGTTGTCCATGATGGACCCTGTGATTATGGAGAAGCTATCGCATCATTTCACAGTTCCAGTTGGTTAGTTGCTATGGAGGAGGAGACTGTATCATTGAAGAAAAATCATTCTTGAGATTTGGTGCCTCTTTCCAACGACAAAAGAGCTATTGGATGCAAGTGGATCTATAAAATGAAAGACGGTGAAAACGGTAATCTCAGATACAAGGCAAGGTTAGTCGCAAAGGAGTACGTTCAAAAGAACGGGTAGAGTATAATGATATCTTTGCTCCAGTGGTTAGACATACTTCTATTCATTATTTTTGGCATTAGTTGCTCATTATGATATGGAATTAGAGCAACTAGATGTCAAAACTGCATTTTTGCATGGTGATCTGGATGAGGAGATTTATTTAAAGCATCCGGGAGGGTTCATTGATAGTAAGAGACCAGATTATGTTTGCAAACTCAACAAATCTCTATGTGGACTGAAGCAGTCTCCTAGACTATGGTATAAGAGGTTTGATAAGTTTATGCTTTCATAGGGATACTCCAGAAGTTTCAAAGACCAATGTTTTTATTTCAAGGGACGTGATGGTGATATGATTTATTTGTTGTTGTATGTTGATGATATGCTGATTGCATCTCGGAATATGGTCAGAATTAAGGAGTTGAAAGCGGAGCTCAATAGAGAGTTTGACATGAAGGATCTGGGAAAGGCACAAAGAATATTGGGTACGGAGATAAGCAGGGATAGGAAATGGAGAGAGTTAAGGCTCACTCAAGCGTAGTACATTGAGAAGGTCCTCGCTCGATTTGAAATGGAGAAAGCTAAACCGGTTGGCACTCCATTAGGCACTCATTTTAAGTTGTCAAAATACTTATCTCCCTCATCGGAAGAAGACAATAGGTATATGGCTGATACACCTTATTCTAGTGCTGTTGGTAGTCTTATGTATGCGATGGTGTGCACAAGACCAGATTTGGCCCATGCAGTGGGTGTTTTGAGTCGATATATGTCTAACCCAAATAAAGAATATTAGCAAGCTATGAAGTAGATTCTTAGATATCTTCGAGGCACTTCTTCATGGGCTTGTTATATGGTTGAGTGGATGGTGACATCTTTCTTAGAGGATATTGTGATTCTGATTATGCTGGGGATAGAGATGCTAGAAAGTTAGTGTCGGGCTATGTTTTTACACTTGGCGTAGGCTCGATTTCATGGAGATCAAAGCTGCAATCCATCGTAGCTTTATCAACTACTGAAGCAGAGTTGATATTGATTGTGGAAGCAACAAAGGAAGGATTATACTTCAGTTGTTGAATAATCTTTCAATGTGCAGCGAACAGCAGAGCTATTTTCAGAAGTCAAAGCGTGATTTTGTAGAAAATCAAGCTTAGTTCATGGACGAAGCACATTGATGTTAGAGGTTTCTTTCTTATGCTTGAGGAAGAACGAAGCAAGATCAAATTTTTGAAGGTGGGTACTTTGGATAATCCTTCAGATATGATGACTAAGTCACTTCCAAAGGACAAGTTTGAGAATTGCTCAAACTTGATTAGTTTGATACGTGTTACTTGAGCGCCATGGGGTGTTAGACCCAACAACTTATATGTCGATTGCTTGATAAGGCGGTGAAGAGAGATTGTTATATTTGAATCAGGGTGGAGTGTTGAATTTGGATGATTCAAATATTTGTTAAAGAGGAAAGAAATTAATTAATTGATTCATTCAAATCAATTAATTTGGCTGGTATATGGAACGGTATTTTGAAGAAAACTAATTAATTAGTCAATCAGTTAATTAGTCAATATATTTGCTATATGAAGAAATAAATGATTAGGCATGGAAAATAAAAGAAAGATATGGAAACCAAGATTACGCCATCTATTTGTACTAAAATCAAATCATGCAATTTGGAAAGATATCTGGGTAATCAGGAATTTGATTTTCTTAATCTCCAAGCAACCCTTCATTATCAAGTCTATTTAAATGAAGGAATTTCATGTTCATATGTACAAGAAAGTGTGAGAGTATCCACCATTATTCTTCCCTCTCTTTTGTACTCTTTTCTTTAGTGAAATAAAAGAAGTTGTCGGGTCCGACCGTGGACGTAGGATATTCATATTCGAACCATGTTAAATCTTCTATGTCTCTATTTCTGTTATTATTTCTACGAGACTGCAATTTTTTTAAGTTCCATTGGTATCTAAATAGGCAATACTAGATCCTGATCAAATAAATCACTTCCACTCTAATTAAAACAAAATTCACTACAGTTTGGTATCAAAGCTAGTGTTATTGTTCCTATTTGGATATTCATGACTACTTCTAGTAAGTCTATTGGTAGATCTTGTGTTAATTATGGAGTAACACGTTTTAATGGAAAATGAGATTTTGGTACTTGAAAGTTGAAGATGGAGGCTATACTAAAGAAGGAGAAGACTCATAAGGTTGTTTATGCGCCTGAGAAATTGAAAGGTATTGATGCAACTGATTTGGAAGAGATGGAAGATGAAGCTCTCACAACAATTCATTTGAGCCTTTCAAATGAAGTTCTTAGAGAATTCTCTCAGTAGAAGACGGCGAAGAAACTATGGGATGCATTATCAGATGCATATCAAGACAAGTCTCTCACTAATTGGATTATTCTTCAGCAACAACTCTATTCGTTTAAGATGAAGCCTGAAGCTGATCTCATGGAGCATGTGGATGCTTTGACGACTTTGATTATGAACCTGTAGGCAGCGCAAGTTGATATTACTGATGAGGCTCAAGCTATGATCCTCTTACGTTCCTTGTCTAAGAGTATACTGCTTTTGTTAATTCCATGATTTGTGGCCGTAGTAAAATTAGTCCGTCTGATGTAAAGGTTGGTCTTCATAATGAAGTATTAAGAGGTAGATTGACGAGCACTAGCTTGGATAGTGATACCGAAGGCTTATATGTTCAGAGAGGCAGAGGCCAAAGCAGGTCGAAGAAATGTGAAGGATGGAATTCTTCACGGTCTCAATCTACGGGGCCTAAGAATTTGACTTGTCATTATTGAAAGAAACCAGGGCACTTCATAGCACAATGTCCTAAGCATGAAGGTAGAAGAAAAGATCCAAAGCAAGCTTCAGCTTGTACAGCAGAGAAATCAGATACAAAAAGTGACACTGATGTATTTATAGCTTCAGGCTCTTCTGGGAAGAGCAACTTATGGCTGATTGATTCTGGCGCATCCTATCATATGACAACTGATAGGAACTGCTTTTCCACTTACCGTGAAATTGATGGAGGAGAAGTTCTGATGGGTAATGATGCATATTGTTGTATGGTTGGTGTTGGTAGCATAATGATTAGGGTGTTTGATGGTGTTATTTGTATGATCACCGATGTTAAACATGTACCTGATTTGAGGAGGAGCTTGATCTCTGTTGGGGAATTGAGTAGACTTGGCTTGAAGATTGTAGTAGAAGGAGAGAAAATGAAGATATCGAAGGGTTCCATGATTGTTACGAGAGGTGTGAGGGCAAGAAATCTTTATCTATTAAAGGGAACTACTGTGATTAGTGAATCAGCTTATGTTACATCTGTTGATTCAGATTCTTCTAGATTATGGCACTTACGGAAGGGTCACATCGGTGAGCACAGCATGGATGAGTTGAGAAAACAAGGATTGATTAATGGAGTTCATCATTCAAAACTTTATTTTTGTGAAGAGTGTGTTCTTGAAAAGCGGACGAAGATTTCTTTTGGTATAGGAGAGCACAAAGCAAAAGATGTCTCGGAGTATGTTCATACAGATGTCTGGAGTCCCTCCCCTTGTCGGTGTTTAGGTGGAGCCAAATATTTTGTTTTATTTATATATGATTTCTCTTGTAAAGTATGGGTATACTTTCTTCAGTCAAAGAGTGAAACCTTTACCAAGTTTCAAAAGTGGAATTCTATGGTTGAGAAGCAGTCAGGGAAGAAATTAAAAGTTCTCCGTTTAGATAAAGGCAGTGAATTTGTACCACAGGAGTTTATCGATTATTGTAAGTCTAAAGGCATTAAGAGGCATTACACTACACCATGCAACCCCGGTCTAATGGAGTTGCAGAAAGGATGAAACGGATATAATTGAAGAGAACAAGATGCCTCAGACTGACTGCTAAATTGAAGAAGGTATTTTGGGCTAAAGCTTTATCTATGGCGGATTTCCTTCAGATATGATGACTAAGTCACTTCCAAAGGACAAGTTTGAGAATTGCTCAAACTTGATCAGTTTGATACCTGTTACTTGAGCGCTATAGGGCGCTAGATCCAACAACTTATATGTCGATTGCTTGATAAGGTGATGAAAAGAGATTGTTATATTTGAATCAAGGTGGAGTGTTGAATTTAGATGATTCAAATATTTGTTAAAGAGGAAAGAAATTAATTAATTGATTCATTCAAATCAATTAATTTGGCTGGTATATAGAAGGATATTTTGAAGAAAACTAATTAATCAGTCAATCAATTAATTAGTCAATATATTTGCTATATGAAGAAATAAATGATTAGGCATGGAGAATAAAGGAAAGATATGGAAACTAAGATTACGCCATTTATTTGTATTAAAATCAAATCATGCAATTTGGAAAGATATCTGGGTAATCAGGAATTTGATTTTCTTAATCTCCAAGCAACCCTTCATTGTCAAGTCTATTTAAATGAAGGAATTTCATGTTCATATGTACAAGAAGTGTGAAAGTATCCACCATTATTCTTTCCTCTCTTTTATACTCTTTTCTTTAGTGAAATAAAAGAAGTTGTTGGGTCTCCGTTGACGTAGGATATTCATATTCGAACCATGTTAAATCTTCTGTGCCTCTTATTTCTGTTATTATTTCTATGAGACTGCATAATATTTTTTTAAGTTCCATTGGTATCTAAATAGACAATACTAGATCCTGATCAAATAAATCGCTTCCGCTCAAATTAAAACAAAATTCATTGCAGTTTCATATTAAGGAAACGATGGTCTGAGAAACTTTGGTTAATGAATTTATGGTAGAAAAGGTAGAACTTTATTTATTTTGGCTTAATACTGTTTGAGAATATACCAGTTATTTATGCTTTAGAAATTGGCCTGATTGAGTGATGTAGATGAGCGGTCTTTTGGAATTGTTCTTTTCCTCTTTTGTCATGTAGACTGCAGTTGTATATTTATTAATCACCTTACAGAATTGATAGCAGATATTTACATGGTGACTTTTGTCACCGGCTAACTTTATCCTACCTTTGGTAAAATTCTTTTTCGAATTGCATTTTGACGATCTAGCTTGTATATGTTACAACGGTTTTGCACAAATCAAGGAGGAAAAATAAAAAATGTTGTTTAGCACTTATATGGAACTTTTCCTGATTTTTGGATATTGGAAATCCACTGAGTTTTTTAGCAGTGCAAAGTGCATCAGATTTAGTAGCTTACTGTCTGCTGCTTCAAAAAAGCTTCTCTTCTCAATTTCTTCAATTCTACTTCCATTGCCTTGTTTAAAGTTTTGGTTCTATAAGCTTTCTACGATAGTCACCTTTTCATCAGTCGAATGCAAAACTTTAGCAACTTCCAGTAGAGCTACATCTTTAGACTTTAAAATACGTTCATATGCCTTTTTATTTTTTTAGAGATACAAACAATAGAAAAAGAAAATAACAATAATCAAAATGTGACTATTATATATCCTACTCGCAGGATCTTCATCCTTCAGATTTGCATGGACTCTTCTTAGAGTTGCTTCGATTACAAATTGGGCAGTTAAGGCCTATTTCTTTCGGATATTTTGTATCTTTATCCCAATATTTTGTGATGCATAATGATATGTTTTTAAATTGAAGAAATGTTTATAATGTGTGAAAGTTCAAAGGTATTGAGTGGTGTACCTTGTCTTCGCGTTGTTTTTCTGGGTTTTTAAGCTTCGATTTGAGTCTGTTTTAGTTCATGCTTAGCTGTAATTAAGAAAAAATTAAAATTATCATTATAAATTAATTTCATATAGAAAAATCTTAAATAATTGAATTTGGCATGCTTGAATTTATCTACCTAAATATATGATGCGTATTTGAAATATTTAACTAAATGTTAATACTTTAGCATTATCATAACTTGTCTGATTGCTTATTGATAATGGAAATACTTCTAGCCAAGTTTACATCTTAGTTCAGCCTAGCTATTTTAGAATTTAACCATGGCAATCATCCAACACTTTATGCAACTATTTAGGTTTATTTGAAGGTTCAGAAGAGACAATGGCTTAAAGCACTGGTAGCTGCAAAAAGAACAAAGTTTCACATTGGGCTTAAGTTAGTAAAAGGAACTTATTTGACAAGAGAAACATAGTTGGCTAACCCTTTAGGTGTAGCTTCTATGATTCATGGTAGTATTCAAAATATACATGCATGGTGTGAGAATGCACCTCTTTTATTCTTTATAAAGTTGCTAATGGTTCTAGTTCGTTGGTGGCTGCAGCACATAATCTTGAATCACGTATGAAATCTTTGAATTACTATTTTAATCTGGTTACATTTACTTTGCTTGACTTAATATTAACATTACCAGCTACCATTATCATGTAGCCTTCACATCTTAAATAAGCATGTGCATGCCAAAGTAATTCGATGTTGTAACGACCCGCTATTTTGACTATTTGCATCCGCACATGTCGGACTTGAATAATTCAAAATACCGAATTGTTAATTTAAAATTTGGCAAAACTGAACATATACAGTAAATAAATAATCACATAACCACAGACAAAGAGTAATAATATGCAGCGGAAGTAAAAGAGATAGTAGTTCATGAAGCTACTATATAAATATATAAGATACATCAGAGTTTACAACAGAAGAGTTAACACGATACATCAGATATAAATCAGAAATACATCACTGGAATCATCGAATGCTGAAGGCAGAATAGATGGCTGGATCTGCAATCAAAGCTCCAACTCCAAAAGTGAGTCTCGAAAGTTGAACCACTCAGTCTGACCCGAGCATAAAGCAAAACACAAAACACTCGAGTCAGGATTAATATTCTCATATCAATAAATCCAACTCAAGTGAAATAGCAATCGAAATACAAGTAACTTAAAGGATGTTGGAATCACCATCCTCTAAGGATCCGTTAAACTATCTACTATGTAGTAGTGTACGCTAAATAGATAATGTCTATCAGTAATATAAAGTATCAAAATAGTGTTAAGGCGTTACCATTATCCCCCTTAACACGTTTATATAAGCATCATAGTCTATACAGCACTGTAAACTCCACCGTAAACTGGTGGGATATCAGGGAGTACTCCATAGGTATAACACAAAACAATTTCGTAGTGGTCGCGTATATAGGGATACAAGTATGACAAGGCACATGAGGCAATACCCAAGGTAGTGAAACTACCGTTCGCCTGATCCGGACTGGTGAGAACGCATCGCCGCAGCGATCGCAACACCGCGAAACAACACTCCTGAAATTCCGAGGGTGCACCAATCGATAACATGTAATGAGTAGTAGTTACGAAGAAGTTTGTTCGCTCGAGGTGGCTAACCCCATTTGGCCCGGCACGGCTTCTGATTTTAGTCATTTCCAATTTGACACAAGTGTCAAGGCTATCCATTATCGTTCTCTTTCTTCAGTCATCACGTACATCATTCCAACCACTTCATTCTGGATCACAACTCCGCGTATAGTTATTAAAGTGGTTTCCGGTTTAGACAGAGAGTATGTCCATAACCGATTCCGGTCTCTTTAATAACTTTCGTAATTATTACACCGATTGGTCGTTTAATAAATTTCAAAACAAATCAATTTCAATTTCAATTGGTAAACCAACATTTCATTTATCTTTCTAAATCAATTCCCAAAATTTTACGTTTCAAAACTTCCAAATTCCCATTCCAAAATCTTATAATTCAATTTCAACTTTTATTTCAACAATACAAATATTGATTCAAGTTCGTATATAAATTTCATTCCGAAATCATTTAAATAAATTTAATTCAAAATTCAAATGAAGTTAAATACATTTATCGATTTCATTCAATATTTGTTAAGTCAATTTATCATTTATTACGATTTCTATTGGTTTTCCAATTCATTAAATCAACCACTTAAGTTCAACTTCATTATATCAAACTTCAAATTCAATTAGATTAAATTCGTCAAATCAAATTCTTAAATTCAAGTCTTATATTTATTTCAATAAAACACATTTTTATTTCTTGTAAAGAAATTTAATCCCATTTATTCATTTACTCACGAATTTCAAAACTCAAATAAATAAAGTAACTCGATTTCACTTGTTCAAGAAGTTCAATTTCACTTATTAACTTACTTATATTTTCCAAAGCTTAATTAAATAAGAAAACTCAATTTCATTTATTAACGAAGTTCGAATTTACTTATTCAAAAGTTCAATTTCTCTTATCAAAGAATTCAATTTTATCCAATTATCAATTATTTCAATCTTATTCAATTATTAAACAATTTCAATCTTAATTATTAATAATTTCAAAAATTAATAATTACAAACTTGATTATCAATTCAAACTTAATTATTAGATCATTTTCACTTAATTATGAATTCAAACTTAATCATCCATCATTTCAACGTAATTATAAATTCAACTTAATAATTTCAAACTTAATTATAATTTCAAACTTAATTATAATTTCAAATTTAATTATTAAACGATTTCAAACTTAGTAATTTCAAAACTCAATTATTACTAATTCCAAATTATTTATTAATAATTCCAAATTTAACTATTATATAATTAAATTTCAAATAATGTTCTTTCATCAATTACTACGTTAATATTTGTTTCAGAATTCAATCTTTACATTTTCCTTTCAAAAATTCAAATTCCAACTTCACTTCAAAACTTATTCTTTGCTCGGATAAAATCATTATTTTATTTTAAATCAAATTATTGACCAACCGGATTTTATTTAATTCTCTATCCTAGGTCAAGTTCATTTTGGGTATTTATCATTTCAACCCGATTCCATTTCAATTCAAAATCAAAGCATAAAAGGGGAACTTGCAGGGTGATAACTGGGATGGTGTCAAAGTAATAAACAAGCAATAACGACAATCAATAACAACAATCAATAAAAATCCAATAATTAATTCGAATAATCCCGAAATAACCATATTAATTCACGTTGTTGTTTGTGCAAATTAATATAATTATTTCTAGAATCTACACTATCATTTCATGTAGACTAAAGATTATCACATTACGGTTTTTCACTTATCGTTCAATTTCAATTTCAGTTTCATCGATTTAAACAACATGCATTCAATGGTTCAAGGTGTAATAAATCAAATCCTACGTGTCAATTAATTTAACATTTAAAGGGGTCATATTATACAAATTTAACTAATCAAATTCAACACATATGTCGATTCAAAATTTTAACTATCCTACGTCAAATTCAGTTGCATAATATTTATCACTTTATACATCACAATTTAACATCCAATATAAACAACAATCAATCAATCAATTTATCAACCAAACTGTATTATCATCGCATAATAATTAACAGATAACGGTGTCAGATGTCATAGATGAACAGATACAGGTAATAACAGTGTACATAACTAACAACAGCATATTTCAATAGTCGTTTCAATTGAAATCAAATTTAATAAATAAAAGAACATTAATCGTGAGTGATTGCTCACCTTTCGAGGCAGAGAGATTACAGAATGTGACACGGATACGCACACTGATACGGACACTGAAATTGAATTTCGCGTCCAAACCAAGCAAACTCGGCACGAATTCCAACGATCAAAGCTAATTGGCCCGAATTGATGAAACAGATCAGATCAGAACTGGAACGATGAATATAAACGGTATAAGCGAGCTTATATAACCATCTATAATTATATATACATATGAAATTTATATATTTAAATTTAGACACAATAAATTTAATAAGCCTGCGTTTCAAACATATATATTAAAATCAAACTTACTTTTTAAAAGAAAACCTAAAGCATATTATACCAAAATTTACAGTGACGGCTGACATTACTAACAGACTATGATTTTATACCAGTACATATAATAAAAAAAAGTACGCATATTAAAATAAATATAATATAACTGGTCTATAGTACACACAAACTTAATTTTTTTTTTTTGAAACTGATATTAAAACATACGGTAATTATTTTAATAAAGCTACTATGTGAAAGCACACATATATATAACGACATATTATATCACTTAGAAAACTAACATTTATATATACAGTATAGATATAGCCATTTTAGAATAAGCAACTTTATCTACTTTAAACTATAAAAACTGTAAAACTGTAAAACTGTATACACTATAAAAATATAATATCCAGCAAGCCTACACTTAAAAAATGTTGAAAACTATGGTATACAAATACTATAGCCAATATTGTTATTTATATATTCACATTTTAAATAGTGACAACTATTATATACATATGCTTTTATAATAAAATGCACAGTACTATATTAACGGCACACATATAACGCAAAAGAACATATCTATATAAACTTATATCTATAATTGAACCTTACATATAAATTTTAATGTTGTAAACATAAGGTATAGACACTGTAACATATAACTCATGCAAGTAAGCTATATAGCATATAACTTCACCTTGAAAAGCGTGGCATCATGGAGCAAAGTGGGGACGTACTGATCTCATGCAAGTATAGCCGATATCACACGTTTCTTCAAAAGAGGCTAAGGTAGGAAACATGCAGGTAGGCTTCACTATGATAGCCAACATGAATATGATACATGTTGGAAACATGCAGGTAGGCTTCCCTATGACATCCAGTTTACTACAGGCTTTGGAAACATGCAGGTTCGGGAAGGGCAAAGGCAGGGACGGTGGTCAGTGAGGTGAAGAACGGCGACATGCGCGGTGCGCCGGCGAGTGGAGATGGCGCTCGGAGAGGTGAAGAGAAGAAGAAAGGCCGGGAAGCTTGCGTGGCCGGAGGGGCAGCAAGGTGGAAGGTCGAGGCGGGTCAGTGGCTGAGGCTTGCGGTTGCGGCGTGTAGCGGAGGTTGTGGGCTAGAAGGAGCTCGGGTGGAGTGGCATGCATGAAGTCAGGTGGATGGAAGTAGCTTGCGTGCGACATGGCCTCTTTTTTTTTTCTCTCTTAGTGGGTCATCGGCCATGTATGAAAAGAGGAAGGGGTAGAGGAGATGAGCAGGTAAAAGAAAATATGGAGGAAGACACGCAAATGCAAAGAAAGAAAATGGGATATGTTGGCTGTGAACAGAGGGAAAGAAATGAAGAAAAAGCAGAGGAACCGATTAGTAATAAATTGGAACCATGGAAAATCAAAAAAATTCAACCGCAGAATTCAAGAAGATTAATGGTAGTGGTTGAATTTATATATTATGAACGACTATTGATCGGTGTTTTCTGATATTGGAAAATGAATGGTTATCATAAAACAAAGTAAAGTATTAAATACCGATACGGTCACTCGCTTTATCAATTTCGCCGTTCACCGGACGTCAAAACATACATACAAATATACCATAGAGATCATCACAACAATATGATCAAAACGGTATACATATATTAGTGGCACGATCGAATTATAAAAATTCGAATTTTCAACTAGCGGAAAATGCATAAAAATTACAGAAAATTAAGATCGACGGAGCCAAAAATGTTTGAATTTGGAAAAACGACAAACTGACAACTTGCTCAAAAGATGTTTTAGAATTTTTCTATGTAAAAATATTTTGGTTTTGAAAATGTTTTATTTTCATCGCTTTTTAACCGATTAGATTGAAGTAAATTTACGCGCGAAATAAACTTTCATATTTTCGGACGAAAATTTACTTGTTGCTATATTTATCTAGACGCATTCCAAATATCACATTTATATTTCAAAATTTAATCGTTGAAATTTCACACATTTCAATTAGTAACGTTATTAAAACTGGTTAAATTTACGGGTCGTTACATTCTCCCCCACTCAAAACTTTTCGTCCCCGAAAAGGAAGGAAGTAGGAGAATAGAAACAACCAGAAGAAAATAGACTTGAATTACAAAATAAACAATTAATTTAAACCATACACATTACAATTTAAAATAAATTAATATTCAACACTTTGTTTTTAAATTCAAGATTTCCATTAAATTGATTTGATTTCGCATTATTAATGTTAGGTACAAAATGTTTCTTTCAAATGAAATTCAAGTTATATTCAATTAATACCTCATTAAATTGATTTAATTTCAAATTATTAACTTTCAAAACAAAATTTTTATTTTATTAATCACATCTATTATTCAATTAACTTATTATTCTATTTATCTCCATAAACATTTTATAATTAAAATTTAAGTGAATAACGTTTGTTATACGCACTCACATTTTATTTATAAAGACAATTTATACTGTATATTACCCAAATTTCTTAAATTAACGATTTCAAAGATCATAAATTTGAATAGTCATTTATTATAATCATACTTTATTCGACAAATTTAATTCTTCTTTATTCCAAATTATTATTAAATAATTTTACTTATTATATCTTATCACATATATAATGAATACATTTGCATTTATATGACTACTCAAATTTATTTAGAAATTTTCTTTGATATCATTTATATTATATAATATTCAATTTCATAATTAACTTTTTGAAAATTTAGGTAAAGTTATATATAATGCAATTTAGTACTTAAATTTTTATTCAAAATTTCGATTTCATATTATAATTGAAATTGTCCTTTATCATAAATTTAAGAATTAAATTCCAAGTAACTTCAAGTTTATTTAGAAATAAATATATATATATATATAATATCTCAAATCAGATTTAAATCATATATCAATGTATACATTACAAATCAAATCATACTTTAAGAATTTTAAATCAATTTATTTTCAAAACAAACCATAGCAAAGCTACAGGATAGTCTCTCCACTTCGAGACTCGAAAATGAATGTCGATGATGTGGCCGCCATCACCGAAATTATTTTCCAGCGACAAAAGAAAAGAGCTCTAATTTAAACATTTAAAATTCTTTGGAAACCATTTCTACTCGAAAATATTTTAAATAATGTATATTTTAAAACCTTAAAACCGTAGTTTGAAATCATCAAAAATTAAATTCATAAATTCTTGATTTAAATACATTTCAAATTTCAAATCAAACTTATAACCAAATTTATAATTTCATTTATATTATGAAATAGTCAATGATTTATAACAATAAATGAAAATTAAATTTTAACATTTCGGACAACAGATTCATTAACATTTTAATTTTAGAAAAATTTAGACTTATATATAATATAATCGTACAAAACTATTTTATTTATCAAATTTGACAACAATATTGTGTCAGTTTGCTCTGTTCAAGTGTTTTGGAAATCCTATCGATAGCGTTGATCAGACGAATCGATCGAAAATCCAAATCAACCTCAACAACTCAAACAACACAATATATAAAACATTTAAAACATTTTTAATATAAATACAAATACACTTCCTCGCTCAACGATACAAGGATGGATTTCAAAATAAGTATAGAGATTCAAATTTGATGGAAATCAAATCAAAGAGAATTTTGATTCGACGATAAGTTCGAAACAGAAGATAAGATAATTCAATTTACAGAATCGGGAGATGGATGAGCCTATTTAATTCACGGGCAACCTTTCGGGTCAACCGTAACTTCAAGAATAAGATCGATGCTGAATTCCGAGGTAAATCAACATTCGATCTCAAGAAACAGAATTCAGGTATAGCAGGAGATAGATAGCATTGTAAACCAAAAATACAGAAATCTTCGGTAAATCAATGTCTATTGTAAATGAGTTTCACCCATTTACAGATAAATTTGGGATTGGCGAGACCGCCGACTCACTTATACAGATCATTCGAAGTGGAGTTATGGGGTACTCCAGAATAAAAAGAAGATAAATAGTAAGAGATATGAATGAATTTTGAAACCGCAGAGAACGTTCCAAAATTCAAAGGAATTGAGTTAAAAGGAAGAGATTGAAACTCGAGTGATAGTGATTCTGTAAATACATTTACCCTATATGCTAAGTTTTGCCAAGAGCTACCAAAAGCTCTGATACCAAATGTAACGGCCCGCTATTTTGACTACTCGCATCCGCACATGTCGGACTTGAATAATTCAAAATACCGAATTGTTAATTTAAAATTTGGCAAAACTGAACATATACAGTAAATAAATAATCACATAATCACAGACACAGAGTAATAATATGCAGCGGAAGTAAAAGAGATAGTAGCTCATGAAGCTACTATATAAATATATAAGATCAATCAGAATTTACAACAGAAAAGTTAACACGATACATCAGATATAAATCAGAAATACATCACTGGAATCATCGAATACTGAAGGCAGAATAGATGGCTGGATCTTCAATCAAAGCTCCAAGTCCAAAGGCGAGTCTCGAAAGCTGAACCACTCAGTCTGACCCGAGCATAAAGCAAAACACAAAACACTCGAGTCAGGATTAATATTCTCATATCAATAAATCCAACTCAAGTGAAATAGCAATCGAAATACAAGTAACTCAAAGGATGTTGGAATCACCATCCTCTAAGGATCCGTTAAACTATCTACTATGTAGTAGTGTACGCTAAATAGATAATGTCTATCAGTAATATAAAGTATCAAAATAGTGTTAAGGCGTTACCATTATCCCCCTTAACACGTTTATATAAGCATCATAGTCTATACAGCACTGTAAACTCCACCGTAAACTGGTGGGATATCAGGGAGTACTCCATAGGTATAACACAAAACAATTTCGTAGTGGTCGCATATATAGGGATACAAGTATGACAAGGTACATGAGGCAATACCCAAGATAGTGAAACTACCGTTCGCCTGATCTGGACTGGTGAGAACGCATCGCCGCAGCGATCGCAACATCGCGAAACAACACTCCTGAAATTCCGAGGGTGCACCAATTGATAACATGTAATGAGTAGTAGTTACGAAGAAGTGTGTTCGCTCGAGGTGGCTAACCCCGTTTGGCCCGGCACAACTCCTGATTTTAGTCATTTCCAATTTGACACAAGTGTCAAGGCTATCCATTATCGTTCTCTTTCTTCAGTCATCACGTACATCATTCCAACCACTTCATTCTGGATCACAACTCTGCGTATAGTTATTAAAGTGGTTTCCGGTTTAAACAGAGAGTATGTCCATAACCGATTCCGGTCTCTTTAATAACTTTCGTAATTATTACACCGATTGGTCGTTTAATAAATTTCAAAACAAATCAATTTCAATTTCAATTGGTAAACCAACATTTCATTTATCTTTCTAAATCAATTCCCAAAATTTTACGTTTCAAAACTTCCAAATTCCCATTCCAAAATCTTATAATTCAATTATAACTTTTATTTCAACAATACAAATATTGATTCAAGTTCGTATATAAATTTCATTCCGAAATCATTTAAATAAATTTAATTCAAAATTCAAATCAAGTTAAATACATTTATCGATTTCATTCAATATTTGTTAAGTCAATTTATCATTTATTACGATTTCTATTGGTTTTCCAATTCATTAAATCAACCACTTAAGTTCAACTTCATTATATCAAACTTCAAATTCAATTAGATTAAATTCGTCAAATCAAATTCTTAAATTCAAGTCTTATATTTATTTCAATAAAACACATTTTTATTTCTTGTAAAGAAATTTAATCCCATTTATTCATTTACTCACGAATTTCAAAACTCAAATAAATAAAGTAACTCGATTTCACTTGTTCAAGAAGTTCAATTTCACTTATTAACTTACTTATATTTTCCAAAGCTTAATTAAATAAGAAAACTCAATTTCATTTATTAACGAAGTTCGAATTTACTTATTCAAAAGTTCAATTTCTCTTATCAAAGAATTCAATTTTATCCAATTATCAATTATTTCAATCTTATTCAATTATTAAACAATTTCAATCTTAATTATTAATAATTTCAAAAATTAATAATTACAAGCTTGATTATCAATTCAAACTTAATTATTAGATCATTTTCACTTAATTATGAATTCAAACTTAATCATCCATCATTTCAACGTAATTATAAATTCAACTTAATAATTTCAAACTTAATTATAATTTCAAACTTAATTATAATTTCAAATTTAATTATTAAACGATTTCAAACTTAGTAATTTCAAAACTCAATTATTACTAATTCCAAATTATTTATTAATAATTCCAAATTTAACTATTATATAATTAAATTTCAAATAACGTTCTTTCATCAATTACTACGTTAATATTTGTTTCAGAATTCAATCTTTACTTCCTTTCAAAAATTCAAATTCCAACTTCACTTCAAAACTTATTCTTTGCTCGGATAAAATCATTATTTTATTTTAAATCAAATTATTGACCAATCGGATTTTATTTAATTCTCTATCCTAGGTCAAGTTCATTTTGGGTATTTATCATTTCAACCCGATTCCATTTCAATTCAAAATCAAAGCATAAAAGGGGAACTTGCAGGGTGATAACTGGGATGGTGTCAAAGTAAATAAACAAGCAATAACGACAATCAATAACAACAATCAATAAAAATCCAATAATTAATTCGAATAATCCCGAAATAACCATATTAATTCACGTTGTTGTTTGTGCAAATTAATATAATTATTTCTAGAATCTACACTATCATTTCATGTAGACTAAAGATTATTACTTTACGGTTTTTCACTTGTCGTTCAATTTCAATTTCAGTTTCATCGATTTAAACAACATGCATTCAATGGTTCAAGGTGTAATAAATCAAATCCTACGTGTCAATTAATTTAACATTTAAAGGGGTCATATTATACAAATTTAACTAATCAAATTCAACACATATGTCGATTCAAAATTTTAACTATCCTATGTCAAATTCAGTTGCATAATATTTATCACTTTATACATTACAATTTAACATCCAATATAAACAACAATCAATTAATCAATTTATCAACCAAATTGTATTATCATCGCATAATAATTAACAGATAACGGTGTCAGATGTCATAGATGAACAGATACAGGTAATAACAGCGTACATAACTAACAACAGCATATTTCAATAGTCGTTTCAATTGAAATCAAATTTAATAAATAAAAGAACATTAATCGTGAGCGATTGCTCACCTTTCAAGGCAGAGAGATTACAGAATGTGACACGGATACGCACACTGATACGGACACTGAAATTGAATTTCGCGTCCAAACCAAGCAAACTCGGCACGAATTCCAACGATCAAAGCTAATTGGCCCGAATTGATGAAACAGATCAGATCAGAACTGGAACGATGAATATAAACGGTATAAGCGAGCTTATATAACCATCTATAACTATATATACATATGAAATTTATATATTTAAATTTAGACACGATAAATTTAATAAGCCTGCGTTTCAAACATATATATTAAAATCAAACTTACTTTTTAAATGAAAACCTAAAGCATATTATACCAAAATTTACGGTGACGCCTGACATTACTAACAGACTATGATTTTATACCAGTACATATAATAAAAAAAAGTACGCATATTAAAATAAATATAATATAACTGGTCTATAGTACACACAAACTTAATTTTTTTTTTGAAACTGATATTAAAACATACGGTAATTATTTTAATAAAGCTACTATGTGAAAGCACACATATATATAACGACATATTATATCACTTAGAAAACTAACATTTATATATACAGTATAGATATAGCCATTTTAGAATAAGCAACTTTATCTACTTTAAACTATAAAAACTGTAAAACTGTAAAACTGTATACACTATAAAAATATAATATCCAGCAAGCCTACACTTTAAAAATGTTGAAAACTATGGTATACAAATACTATAGCCAATATTGTTATTTATATATTCACATTTTAAATAGTGACAACTATTATATACATATGCTTTTATAATAAAATGCACAGTACTATATTAACGGCACACATATAACGCAAAAGAACATATCTATATAAACTTATATCTATAATTGAACCTTACATATAAATTTTAATATTGTAAACATAAGGTATAGACACTGTAACATATAACTCATGCAAGTAAGCTATATAGCATATAACTTCACCTTGAAAAGCGTGGCATCATGGAGCAAAATGGGGACGAACTGATCTCATGCAAGTATAGCTGATATCACACGTTTCTTCAAAAGAGGCTAAGGTAGGAAACATGCAGGTAGGCTTCACTATGATAGCCAACATGAATATGATACATGTTGGAAACATGCAGGTAGGCTTCCCTATGACATCCAGTTTACTACAGGCTTTGGAAACATGTAGGTTCGGGAAGGGCAAAGGCAGGGACGGTGGTCAGTGAGGTGAAGAACGGCGACATGCGCGGTGCGCCGGCGAGTGGAGATGGCGCTCGGGGAGGTGAAGAGAAGAGGAAAGGCCGGGAAGCTTGCGTGGCCGGAGGGGCATCAAGGTGGAAGGTCGAGGCGGGTCAGTGGCTGAGGCTTGCGGTTGCGGCGTGTAGCGGAGGTTGTGGGCTAGAAGGAGCTCGGGTGGAGTGGCATGCATGAAGTCAGGTGGATGGAAGTAGCTTGCGTGCGACATGACCTTTTTTTTTTTCCTCTTAGTGGGTTATCGGCCATGTATGAAAAGAGGAAGGGGTAGAGGAGATGAGCAGGTAAAAGAAAATATGGAGGAAGACACGCAAATGCAAAGAAAGATAATGGGATATGTTGGCTGTGAACAGAGGGAAAGAAATGAAGAAAAAGCAGAGGAACCGATTAGTAATAAATTGGAACCATTGAAAATCAAAAAAATTCAACCGCAGAATTCAAGAAGATTAATGGTAGTGGTTGAATTTATTTATTATGAACGACTATTGATCGGTGTTTTCTGATATTGGAAAATGAATGGTCATCATAAAACAAAGTAAAGTATTAAATACCGATACAGTCACTCGCTTTATCAATTTCGCCGTTCACCGGACGCCAAAACATACATACGAATATACCACAGAGATCATCACAACGATATGATCAAAATGGTATACATATATTAGTGACACGATCGAATAATAAAAATTCGAATTTTCAACTAGCGGAAAATGCATAAAAATTGCAGAAAATTAAGATCGACGGAGCCAAAAATGTCCGAATTTGAAAAAACGACAAACTGACAACTTGCTCAAAAGGTGTTTTAGAATTTTTCTATGTAAAAATATTTTGGTTTTGAAAATGTTTTATTTTCATCGCTTTTTAACCGATTAGATTGAAGTAAATTTACGCGCGAAGTAAACTTTCATATTTTCGAACGAAAATTTACTTGTTGCTATGTTTAACTAGACGCATTCCAAATATCAAATTTATATTTCAAAATTTAATCGTTAAAATTTCACACATTTCAATTAGTAACGTTATTAAAACCGGTTAAATTTACGGTTCGTTACAGATGTGATTATTTTATTTTAATATGCATTGTTTAGCTTCTTTGTTTTATAATGATATTGACTGAGACAAGGTTGTATTTGAATATTATGAATTTATTGCAAACTGAAGTATTTAGATGGTTGAGGAGCCTGATGTGTAGTTTGTGAAAAGGTTGAGGGGTCCTATTGTGTGTCTTGATAAAAGGAAATTCTTGTTGAGGAGTCTAGTGTGTATTGTGAACAACTATGGTGTTCTTCATGAAATTTTGTAATGTATTTAGTGCAATAATAGTATAAATGATTTCTATAAAATTACCTTTGCTAACTTCATTACGTTATCTCTAACTATACTAATTATAACTAATAATAAAAACACAACAACTAAACACCATGTTTGTGTGTGTACGATGTATCATGTATATATATATGGTTGTACACACACACATATCATATTGAAACAAAATTACCTTCGCTAACTTTATTACTTCATCTCTAACTACACAAATTAGAGACATATATACGCACATGTATGCACCCACATACACATATAATAAAAACTCAACATCTAAACACTATGTTTGTGTATGTATGTATGTATGTATGCATGTATGTATGTATACATATACACACATGCACACACATACACATAATAGTGAATATTATCATATGGTAGTATAGCATAGACATTTTTCCTGTCTCCTTAGTTTTCTCTTTATATATTCATTTAGTTTTTTAATAATCTCATTAATCTCTCATCGACATTTTCACTATTACATTTTCAAAAGTCTCCTTGCTTCTTTAATACCGTCAATAATAATAGTTTCACTCAAGCCTTTACGTTTTCATGTTACCATTTGATTTAGCATAAAATTTTCAATTATAGATCTGTTCATTTTTTATCTCAGCAACTTCAATATACATCATGCAATAAATTTGAAATTTTGTCTAAATTAATATTTACCTCAACAAAAGTTTGAATTTGAATTCTAAACTAATTAAATAAACCTAAGTAACTAATTCAATTACTCACATGATAAATATTTGCTTCTAAAAAAATCAACATAAATTGGCATGCATATTCATTATATGGAGGAAAATCACTTATCATTCCTTTCAATTTTGAAAGGAAATGTCAATGTTGGCGATGACTAGATTGCTTATGTTTGTTTTAAAGTTTTTTGGTATATTATTGTGATTGAAGGTGAAATTTTTTCGTATAATTTTGTGATTGAAGGTGACCAAAAGTTAAGTGGTTAAAAATTTGTTGAATTCAAATTGCTTTGTAGAGTTAATAGCTACAATCGATTGAGCATTATTTGGCATCATATTTAGTATTGCATTTTCTGATGTTTTGCATGCAGGTAGATTTGTACAGGAAATTAGATATTAAACAAACAAATAAGATAAATTTATTATGCATAATTGCTTGTATCATTTTAACATGCATATGCTTGTTTATCAATTACTCCATATTACTTCCCTAATCCTTTTTTTGGAAATGTATCGAAAATGAATCCATTTTTCTTGTTTTCTTGTTTTCTTTCTAAAGTCAACATTACAAGAAATGTATAGCTGAGTGTGATTAATCAACAATCAATAAATACAGTATAATGTGTCGTTAGGACCATGTATATGACAAGCTGTGTTTTTTATCGTTTAGCTTAAGCAACTCAATTAAAGTGTGGGCTTCCATTAATGTTTTTTCTATTCCACTGGTTTTTTTTTATTAATTCTAAGACCGTGGTTGACAGAAATAGCTCAAATTGTTGAAATAGATGAAATTTTTATTTGACAAAACATTCATATTTAAGACGGAGCTTATATAAAAATTTATTGGAGAAACTAGAACTTGCTACATTTGTAATAATCCAAATTAGTCATCATATGCAAGGAAGTAGCCGTAAATTTCAGAAAAATATTGGCGATATTGTATTAAATGCCTTTTAAGGATTATATAACTAATTTGAGTTATTTAATGATTTCTTATACATGTATTTTTCGGACAATATTATGATTTTCATAATCTTATAGCAACTGAGAGTCTGAGATGTAGATTTCTGGGTCCTTAGAGAACTATTGGATTATCTTTGATGCTTTTAACGGTATGCATGTAGTTAAATTTATATTTGATTTTCTTGTTCTATTTTTGGTGGTGTACAAGTTATAGTAACTAAAGATGCATAAAAACATGTATCTATTAGGAAAATGATTGAACAGATTCATATTATATACTATATGTTGATGCATTGAATTCAATACATTGCCCTAATTTACAAATAAATTTAAATGTAAATCGTAAAAATAAAAACAATAATCTTTATAAATATCTGAACATGTCACACAACGAAGGAGCATTGAAGTATTTTGATGTTCAATGCAGCACAATTACACTAACAAATCTGAAAAATAATATCTTTAATTTAAAGGTTTCACCTAATTGGGTTAACCCTACATTATTAGAGCAGAGGTGATCCAAGACATTCATAACTCGGTAATAATTATCGATTAATACAAATCATCTGACAAACCACAAATAGTATATGCAGTTATATTATATATTTATACTCTACAAATATTCACTACTAGAAGCGGCTCATGAAGTGTCAAGGCCTTGGCTAAAATTGGCTAAAATACACGGCCGATTCTAGCCGACGCAATCTCGCGTTACAGAAACCCCAACCCGCGAACTCCTTCCTCATTCTCTTCCCTCCATTTTCTCTTCCAAAACCCTCCTCCCCGTCACCCGCCGCAACCGCCTGCCGTCACCCCCCGTCTCCCCTCACCATTTAGCCCGCGACGTTCTCCAACACTCTCCGGTACCTCTTTTCTTCCCGATTTCAGTTTGTTTGATGTATGATGTAAACTCTAAATTTTGAAATTAGTTGATGATAGATTAGAAATTGATGATTGTTTGGTATTATTCGATGATATTACTGATTTAGATTGGTTTGGAAATATAATTTTGATATTGTCGGCTTGAAATTAAGGAAATTCGAGAAAAGAGTTCATTATCAATTTGTAATTGTTGATTATTGCATATGGGTTTATGTTAACGGTATACATTAGTTGATGATAAAAGGTATTAATTGATTTAGAATTAAAAAAAATCTATTTTTACAAATTATATGTGTGAACAACTTATTTTAGTTTACATAATCGGCAAATTAAAAATTAAAATAGTTAAAAGAAAGTTAAATTACGTTGTAAAATTTCAAATTTAGTTAATAAATATTTAAATAGTTGAATGAATATTGTTAATTATAAAAGTTTTATTTTTTAAACCCCTTAGAGAATTTTTGGCCTCATTTGACAAGTGTTGTATATGATCGTTATATAGCTGTTCGGTTTTTTACAGAACGGACATCTATATTCATCTGATACAATATTTGTCGGATTTGTCCCTGTATTGGACAAGTTACAAATACAATAAAGTATAATTACATTTTGTAAATCATATCATTTTAAATGGTTCACAAAATTTTGATAGCACTTCCGTTTTGTTCTCTGTGTACACGTATTTGTGTACGATATAAGAAACAAAGGGGAAGTGCTGCCGAAATTTTGTGAACCGTTTAAAATGATATGATTTACGAAATGTAATTGCTTTATTGTATTTGTAATGGGAAGTAGGATGGTCGACCATCAAAGTTAAAACAATAAAGCAAAAAGCAAAAAATAAATCGAATCGATTATTTGGATTAATAAACGATAAACTTTATTGTGTTTCTAACATATATTTTCAAATCAGGGAAAATGTTCGATTATTTTCTCGACCGTAGTTGGATGTATGAAGTCAGAACTGGTATGAAATGTTTAATAAAGAAACATTTCTGTAACGATGTACATGAATTTATTAGATTCGCTAAATCTAATAATCGTAATAACGAAGAACTTCGTTGCCCGTGTAGTAAGTGCAAACATTTGAAGCGTTGGAAAGCAGATATAGTTGAAGTACATTTGTATAAAAACAGTTTTGTGTTGAATTATTACTTGTGGGACCGTCATGGAGAACTTCTTGCACCCACACCTAATCCTGTAGCGTTGGATGACAATAATGTTGTGACGAATCCAATAGAAAATATGGTGGAAGATGCAGCACGATCAATGTTTTCAATGTTGATCAAGATGACGATGAAGATGTAAATGTCGAAGAAGAACCGAATGTGGGAGCTAAAAAAATATATGATTTATTAGACTCTGCTAAAAGGCCATTGTGAGATGGTTGTAAAAGTGGAATCGAATTATCAGTAATTGCCGAATACATTACTATGAAATCAAAATTTAACCTTACAGAAGCTGGATTTACAGTAGTTGTAGAAGCAGCAAAACGACACATGCCACCCAATAATCGGATGTGTGATAGTCATTATAAAGTGAAAAAACTTATGTCCGCTTTCGGTCTGCCGTACCAAAAGATAGATACATGTGTAAAAGGTTGCATGTTATATTGGAAAAATGACGTTGAGCTTAGAAAATGCAGAATATGCAACGAAGAAAGATACAAACCAAGAAAAAAAAGGAAAAGAAGTTCCATACAAGAGGATGCATTATTTACCCATCACTCTCAGACTTCAAAGGTTATATGCATATTCTGCTACGGCGTGCCATATGCGATGGCACAGGATGAGAACACCGGAATAAGGAACTTTGATACATCCATCTGATGGAGAAGCATGGAAACATTTCGATATGACTTATCCCGCATTTGCTGCCGAAAGGCGTAATGTTAGAATCGGTTTATGTACGAATGGATTTGCATCATTCTCTCAGTTTGGTAGTAAATATTCATCATGACCTATTATCTTAACTCCTTATAATTTACCTCCATGGATGTGTATGAAAACTCCATATATGTTTCTCACTACTGTCGTCCTGGGCCTGATGATCCAACACAAGCAACCGATGTTTATTTACAACCATTGATCAAAGAGTTGAAAACGCTTTGAAATGAAGGGGTTGAAACGTACGACATTTCGAGAAAAAAGAAATTTTCGTATGTTCGCTTCTTTATTGTGGACTATTAGTGATTTTCCTTTATACGAGATGTTTTTAGGTTGGAGTACGGCTGGTCGTCTAGCTTGTCCTTATTGCATGGAAGAAACACGGGCGTTTTCTCTACAGTATGGAAAGAAAGTTTCTTGGTTTGATTGTCATCGGTGTTTTCTCCATCTCAATCATCCTTTTAGAAGGATAGAAAAAGCTTTATAGCTAACAGAGAAGAGAGTATGCAACCATCGAAGATTTGGTCAAGCGAAGAAATATATGAAATTGTAAAGGAGTATCCAAAGATACATGAAACTGGAGTGCAGACTGAAATTCCAGGTAAATCAGACATTTATAATTGGTGCAAACAAAGTATATTTTGGGAGTTACCATACTGGAAATATCTCCTACTCCGACGTAATATTGACGTGATGCACAATGAAAAAAACGTGTTTGATAATGTGTTTAATACAGTTATGAATGTAAAGGTGAAAATAAAGGACGATTTGAATTCAAGACTTGATATAGCAAACTTTTGTAAACGTCCCGAACTTTATATGAAACCCAATGACAATAAAAAACCCAAAGCATGCTATAAGCTAGACAGTGAGCAGGTAAAACTCGTGCTAAAGTGGGTGGAAGCACTAAGACGTCCTGATGGGATTTCTTCTAATCTTCGTAGATGTGTTGACTTTAAAAACAATAGATTAAGTAGGATGAAAAGTCACGATTGTCATATCATGATGGAATATCTGTTACCCGTGATTCTCAAAGAACTGTTGCCCATAAAAGTATGGAGCTTTATAACAGAATTAAGTTTGTTTTATAAACAACTTTGTTCGACGACGTTAAAAGTCGACCGTATACGTAGACTTGAAGTAGAAATTCCTATACCGCTCTGCAAGCTGGAAAAAATATTTCCGCCAGGTTTCTTTAATGTAATGGAGCATCTACCTGTTCATCTTCCATCCGAAGCACTTCTTAGAGGTCCTGTTCAATATGGTTGGATGTATACATTTGAGAGGTAATATTGATTATCGGCAATATTTATGTTAGTTTAAAATTCAGTTTTATATACCTAAATTTAAAATAAATTTGTAATTGGTACTTGAATCATTTGAAGAAAAAAATTAGGCATAAATCACGAGTTGAAGGTTCGATTTGCAAATCATATCTTGAAGAAGAAGATTCATTCTTTTTCTCTCATTATTTTAGTGATCATGTGAACTTATCGTTTGCAAGTGTTGCTCGTAATGAAGAAGTCGTTGAACATGATTCTTCTCAAGCAATGTTGTCTATTTTTAGACAACATGGCCGACATGCTGCAAAATGTGTGGAAATATGGTTAGACGATAGAGATCACCATGTAGCACACACATATGTTCTTCTAAATTGTCCAGAAGTTGCTTGTCATGTAATTATAAATTCATATATAATTCAATTATACTTACATATTAATTATATTAAAACATATTACATATTTGTAGTATATACGAATCACTGCATCCATCTGGCGATCTCAGTAAAGAATTTGCTAAATGGTTTTCAAATTACATTTATGATCCAATAAACTGTGTCGTTGACGAAGGATTACGGCATCTTGCGATCGGACCAAAAAGAAATGTCAAGACATATCCAATATTCTTTGTCAATGGATTTAAATTCAACACCAAAGATTACGGTGTCGAAAAATTGACATATAACAGCGGTGTATTTGTCAAAGGTAGTGACGATCCAGATGAGCATATAAAAGATTTTACGGCGTCTTAACACAGGTTTTCGAGTTGACATATTACATATGACCTGCAGAAAAAGTTTTTTTATTCAAATGCAACTGGCTTAGCAATGTTCCTGGTATTAGAATCAACGTGCACAAAGATTATAAACTTATTAAAATAAAACATACCTCACATTACTATAAGTATGATCCTTACATATTGGCCAAGCAAGCGTTACAGGTTTATTTTGCTCCGTATCCATCTTTGAAAAGAGATAAAGCGGATTGGTCGGTTGTTTTCAAAACAAAGGCAAAATTTACATTTGACGGAAATAATATTCCAGACGAAACAGCGTATCAAACGGATCTTGAGCCAAATACTGAAGTAATAATAACCGATGACATTGATGTAGGGTTGTTGAATGATGAATCAAATATTTTGGTAGATGCTTTGAAAGTATTGAAGAAGACGATATAGAGTACGAGACCGTGTCTGAATCGGAGAACGACGAAGATTGATAATTTTAAATATTTGAATTGCATGTTGTATAATGTATTTTTATGACATATGTAATATTTAGAGTCTGAATATGACATATGTAAATATTTGAATTGCATGTTGTATAATGTATTTTTATGACATATGTAATATAAAGTCTGAATCAAGTGGAATGTTTTATGCGATGATATGATATGATATGTTCTGTGATATGATATATGATATATGATACGATATGTTTGTGGCAGATATGTCTTACAGGAGATGCGGCAGTAGATCTGAGCCTTCTCCTTCTCCCGACGCAGGTGCCAGTGGCAGTGCGCCGAATTTACGTTCCATTGTTGAGTTAGTTCCGAAGCTGGCAGTGTAAGTATCATATATATTTCAAGTATGTTATTTAAAACATATTACATATGTACATCAAAATTTATACAGGGGCTTTGAGGTGGAGCCTTCAGATTTCACTTTACAAACGTCGAGATAGACGTTTATGCGTAGGATGTTCGGTTGTTGGCCACGGTGGGACGACATCCCAATGCCTGTAAAGAATGCAATATGGGCAGATTTGATGGTAATTAAGTACAAATTTTTATTCGATTTGAATGTCAATAATGTTTATAATTCAAGTTAATTTCAATATGCAGGCTGCCGTACGTGTTGAGCCCCAGATCTGGATGTGTTTAGAAATCATTGGAATCAAAGAACGAGAAAAAATTACAGAAACACTTAACTAAAGTAAAGAGTGCGGGAAAAAAGCTAAGTTGGATGAGCGCTGACGTATATAGTGAGTTTCTTCGGCTCCGGGACACTCCTAAATTCAAAGTAAGCTATCCACTTTCGAATTGTAATTTAAAAATTTTAAGATTTTGTATGTTAGTTGCATTAATATAGTTAACCTTGTGTTTAAATGTACAGGAAATATCAGCGCGGAATCACGAAAACAGGAATAAGAATCCTGCTGTATATCGTGGTGGCTCGAAATCTTTTCAGCAACATAAAAACCAATTGGTAAATTTATAAATCGTGTTTATAAATATCTGGAACACTATTTAATCATATTGGTAACATTGTTTATTCATATGTATATTTTTAGTCTAAGAAGTACAATCGTGAGCCTACGATGGCTGAATTGTTTACTGCCACACATGCGGTGGAGGAGCTAGACGAGGAAGGAAATGTTTCGTATAGATGGACAGACGCCAAATCTCAATCTGTAATGGTAAACATGCTTATCCATAATGATAGTGTTTGATAATACTTTATTTCACAGCTAAAATATCATAAATTAAATTTTTTTCGCGTCAAACTTTTATTTATAATCGCAGGAGTCATATGAGGCGGAGCGGACACATGTGGCGCAGACCACCGGACGTGAGGAGTTGACCGTTGAGGAGTCAAACCATATTTAGGACGCCATTATAGATCTGCCTACGTGAAATAGGCGATATATAGTTATGGAAATATGGAGGTAAACTGCTTCATTAACTAATATATACATTTAATATGATATGAAGCATAAATTATCACTAGCTATTAACTATTTCACAGGCGATATCGTTCCAGAGGGCATAAAGGAGATCCCAGGCAGAGGAGGAGATAGCTTTATTGCGTCAGCGGATTGCGAAGATCAATGACTGGCGGAAGAGAACTGCTTTTACACAGCAGCTCGATGCGCATATCACGGCATGCCTGGCAGAGCATGGAAGAATGCCTAGAGAGGATACGTCTGGATATGATGAGTAGGTAAGGTTGTTTTGTGTTGAACTTATTGTGTTGTTTTTTGTTGAACTTATTGTTGTTTGATGTATGATGATGAGTAGGACAACGATGTACGATTTGTTTGATGGTACTTATATGTATTGTTGAGTATGATGTATATTAGTGAACGTTGTATTTGATTGATGAGTTTTTGGATATATAGTTGTTCTTTGATGGAAAATTGTGAATGTTATGTTTGATTGATGAGAGGTTGGTGTTATACTTGTGTTGGAAAATTGAATGTTTTTATAATTCGACAGAAATTGTTTATACCGTGGTTTGAAGGCACAAACAACAGCTGTTTATAAACAGATGAACCCAGGCTTGCGTCGGCTAGTGACGGCTAGCGACGGCTTTCTGGTTACAGGTTGGCGTCGGCTTGCGTCGGCTAGTGACGGCTAGCGACGGCTTTCTGGTTACAGGTTGGCGTCGGCTTGCGTCGGCTAGTGACGGCTTTGTGGTTCCAGGATTGCATCGGCTGGAATTGGCTTGTTACGACAAATAGAATTTTGAAAAAATGACCACGTGGATATAGCCGTCACTACCCGACACTAAAGGGACGACGAAGCCGACGCAAAAGCCAACTCGAATACTTGGTGGTGACGTCTATTTTTGCGTCGGTTTTTAGAATCGGCTAGCGATGGCCAGCGTCGGTTTTTTGCCGACGCCAATGCCGGTTTTTCTTGTAGTGAGTATGCCAGCTATGTTTTATTTGCTGCTTAAATTATTTTTGATTTGTCAAATTTCCTTCATGATATTTATCTTGGATAAGGCTATTATCATTTAGAATGTCCATTCTCATCTTGGTTCATGTCTGTCCATGCCAACTGATGAGGCTAACATTTCTTTAGTTCATAATTCACATGGTATTCATTTCTTCAATACAAATGCTCAAGAAATATCACAATGTTTACTTGGTGCAGTTCTTTCTTTACCATGCTAAAGTCTGCAGTGAACAAAGGCAGATGTAGTTTGTTAAGTGGGTTGTTTCCAGATGGATACACTTTCTCGATATTTAAGTTGCTGATTTGGATGATGATGGCGTAGTCAAGTAAACTTTTCATTTATCTTCGTTCATCACAAAATAGTAATAGTAATAATAATAACATGTGCTTTTGGATTTTGGATTTTTTATTTTTTGACACACTTACAGATTTTGTGGTGTACAAGTTAAAGGAGATGAGGAAAATCAAATGGGAGGATATTGCACGTCTAATGCGGGAATTTGAGAAACTTGATGTGGATCAGTCTGGTGCCATATCAACCACTGATATTCTTGCACAATTTGAGGTTTCGTTCATGGTAATCATTTGTGCTCAATTAATTTATTAAGATATATTATGAAACATTGGCTTTTTTAATTCACCTCTTGAACACACATTAGTAAACCTGAAAATATATATATTAGCAAACGCGAAAAAATACATCCCAAACAAAATAATAATAATAATAATATAATAAGTATTGTCATTGTCACTATAAATAATGAAATACATCATATGTTAAGTCGGTATTATTATAATTATAACATGTGCCTTGAAGGTATATTGTGAAGCTAAATTCAATGTTACATTGAACATATGCTTTTGTGTTTGAGGAAATTTGTGGACAATGTACTTTATCCTTCATTTGAGTAGAGATTACAAAATGCACTTGGCAATTAGCTGGATAATCGGCACAATCATTTATGTTGGAGGAGTTATATCAATTACACTATTCAAAGGTCAAATGTTTTTGAGCGTTCGTTTGTAGGATAACTGGATATTAGGGTTTCTCTATCTCGTTAGTAATTGTTGTTGTTGTGCTCTTTGGTTGAGATTGCAGCTATTTTTTCTACGCCCATTCCTATATTAAGTTTCGAATTTCATCAACAATTAGATGATTTAGAAATATATAAATATGAGATTAAAGCCTAATATGTTTTAGCTCATACTCGCATATCTTAAATTAAATAAAATCACTTCATTTTCAGACATTTCCTTAAGTCGGAGAAAGCGCAAGTTATAAACTATATGTTAATTATTTGATGAACAGGTGCTGATATGCAGAAATTATCTTGATCCATTATCTCAGTCAAGTTGGATATGTATATTAGGTTCATTACGGTCTATAGGTTTCACTTTATTCTTGGAACCTGATTTGAAAGCATGGAAACTGAATTCTTCAGTTGAGCTACTGTGTTGCACATATGCAGCAAGTTCTATGCATCAAATTCTTTATTATATACTTGCATTCATGGGTAGTTTCATAGTTTAAAAACTTTATGTAAGAGAGAATTGAATAGCATCACATATTGTTCATCATCAAGCAAATGCTAATTTATACCTTGCTATAACGTTTATTTCAAGGATTAATGGGATCTAAAGTTACAGTTTACTTGCAATCATGGTGCATATCGAAAAGAGGACCTCTTTGTTCAGCCATGTTTAATCCTCTAGGCGCCTTATTGTTACTATCCTCGTAGTTATATTCCTGGATGAACATCTTTATCTTGGAAGGTATGCATATATATTTTCTTAAATTAGGACAATTAGTGACCTTTTGGTTTAAATTATACTGTGACATTACCTATAATTGACATTCAAAATAGATAGTCAAAAGAAACTATATTTAATCTATAAGTTTTTCCATAAACAATTAGGAATAGTTCCATGCAAACTATTAATAGACAAGTCTAGATAATTAAGCCTATGTAAATTGCATATGGACTTTAGTATTATGCCTATAAGTTTCCCATTTGTGTATAAGCGAAGGGAAAAGAGGCTGGTAAGCTTCCCGATAGATGGAGGATGTTGCTTGTTAGTTTAGCAAATTTGATCATTAGGTTTTGCAGTTACCGAACAATGAATGGTGGGATGGTTCCAGGTATATCGGATGCCTTTGGAAGGAAATCTGTTACTCTGTGTGTTTTGGAATCACACTGTAATGACCCGCGTAAATTCGATGTTTGAAATGAATTAAATTAATAGGATTTTATTTTAAAATTTAGAAAGAAATAAAAATCTTATTAATTTATATGAAAGAAAATATTGAAATTTGATGTATCAAAGGTAATTAAAATTTGCAAATTAAATTATATATTGCAATTAATAGTAATAGTGGAAATTGTTGCAAGTATTGAATTTGTCAATGGAATAAAATATTGATTTACGGAAATTGAATATAAACGGAGGTAATAAAGTAATGCAAGAAAATAAATAATGTAATTAGTACAATCCCTTTTGTTTGTAAACTATTGTAAGGTGTTAATTAATTGAAATATGAAAATTTGGAAATAGATTCAAAATTTATGTTAGATAAATGAATTGCAATAAATAAAGTTAGTAATTAATAGGTTAAAGGGAATACCAATTTATTCATAAATGAATATAAGTGAATGTAACAAAATAAATAGGAAACGCTAATTATTCATAAGTGATGGTTGATGATATAAACGTTACTAACTATTAATGTAGTAACGTAAGATGTAAATGTATTTTCAACGGAAATGTAACCTTATTTCTAGGTAGAAATTGCAGGTAGATTTATGAAATGGAGTTTATGAGATAAATAGAATTGAATGTTTCGTTAGTATGAGTTTAAGGGAATATGGGGTAAATTGATTAAATCAATAAAAGACAATAAATGCAATGATGATGGGTTAGTAATAAAAGTGAATAGGGAAATGATTGTATAGTAAAAATGGAATTCCAACTTGTTGGAATGAAGTAAATACACTTAGTAATAAATTTAGGATAGGAAAACGAAATGGAAATATTGAATTAGTTAATTCGTATATATATATATATATATATATAGAATGGCGATTATTGGATTGTAAATAATAAACTTATTAATGGTGATCAAGAGTTGTGACCACAAGTTATTATGAGTGATACATATATATTTAATTCAATTCAATTGATTTGGAAATCATTGCATTAAATATAAATCAAATGTTACGTTGAATAAGTTAAGGTAATAAATGGATAATAACGTAAATGTTCTTCGTAGATATGATAATTTGAATCTATTGAAATTTATGGAATTTGAATATAACATTTTACGTTAATTGGAGATAAAGATGGAAATAGGTAATAATTGCATTAATTTGTAAGTAGAAATAAATCGTTAATAAGAACAAGTATTTAAGATTTACCACCTATTTAGTATATTAAGTTATAACGGAAAATCAATTGCAATAATTAACAATATATTTATTTCATTAATGATAATGACGTAATATTTGAAATATTAAATAGGATGGAATTCAAATGTATATAACGATAGAAATGTGAAATTTGGGGAATAGATTCAAAGTTATAAATGAGTTGTTAAAATAATACATAATAAGTGCAAATTGAATGAATCAATGGGAGCACAGATTTAAGTTTAGAAAACGATATTTTGGTTTAATTAAGTATTGCAAAATAAATGAAATTAACGTTTAAATATTTCGTTTATAGAGATTAAACTAAAATTCAAGGATATTAAAATAATAGATTTTGAACCCAACATGGAATCCTACTACTTAAAATTTTTAGATGGAATAAACATTTGATTATTTAATTGAATAGAGAAAAAGATTTATTTAGTATGTAATTTAATGCTTGTTGAAAACTGTAATTTTATAAACATGTTTGCTTGACTATAAATAAGGATTACAATGTTCACGTATTTATTTAATTGATTTCATCAATTAGGGTCTGTTTTGAAGTGGAAGATTAAAATTAATTGGAAATAAATTTATTAAAATCTTTCAATTGAAAAAGGAAAAGAAACAAAGTGCAATTAATAAAATTTATGTAAGAATGTTTTCATTATGAATGTACATTATTTGGAAATATAAGAATTGATTTAATATTGTATAAGTCGATCATTTTAGAATATAAGAATGTTTACATTATGAATTGCAAGTAACAAATAAGCATTTTAAGGAAAATAAAAGAATGTTGAGGAAATAAAGTGAACGTTTCCATTCTAAATATAAGGAAGTGGAGAAATTAACACTGCAATGGATAGACTTATCAGCTTTTAATTTACATCTAAATTTGTTTAGATCAATTTGGAAATTTATAAAATTGTGGATATATTTTGAAACGTAAACGAAAGGTCTAGATTTACATTTGTAAATACGTTTAAAATAAAATGTAAATGATAAGGAATTTATTTATTTCCTAAATCCATAACGTGTGTAATTAATATTATTTATCTTTTGGGACCACCTCCGTTTGCACGTTAAAATTCGTGCACACCTATTCTTTTGCGATCTATCTATAAATAGGCGGTGAAACCCTAGCCTCCATCTTCATTCCTCTGTATAGTCTCTTCTTCAACTTCTTCTCTTCTTCAATGGCAACAGACAATTTCTAGATCCAGTTTCAATCCAAATAAAAGTCAAAATTCAAACTCCTCTAAAAATTCCAAAAAAATTATATGTTGGAGTTCTCAGAATAAGCAATCTACTGGTGGTGTTCGTTTTCTGTTTTGGGTTCGGTCTGGAAACATATTCGCGTGCTCTTGTAGCCAAAGCGCGTGGAAGACGATAGTGATGTGGCGAGTATTTAATTAAGGTTTGTTTTGTTTTATAATTTATTTTGATTTTCAAATCGTTTAAATCGCATAACCTTTTCATACGACCTCGGATTCACGCGAAACTTTTTTGTTAGGATCGTAATTAAATTCCGGACAGTTTGGAAATAGTTTGGACCAATTCAGAGACCATCGGATTTTTGGGTTTAAATCGGATTTAAATTCGATTTAAATTCAAAAGGTGAGTGCTTTAACCCACTCACGACTTCTAAAAGTTTTTATGTTTGTTAAATTTATTTTAGATATGAGTAGAAATTTATTTATGATTGTTTGGCATGTTTTATTCAGCATATCGGTTAATTCGCATTTATTTAATTTAACTGTCAATTTAATTCATTTATTGCATATTAATTGACAGTTAGAATTTATTTATTTGCATCTAAACTACTAGTTAAACAGTTATAAATTTAATTGAATATAAAATGTTAGTTAATAACTGTCAATTATTTCTTGTTATATTGTATATATATTGATGGTTGTTAAACTGATGATGTTTGAAATAATTTTGATTGATGATGGGTGAATGGATGTTTTATTGTATATCATTAAACTACAAGTTATCATGCATTTTTCATTTCATTCGGGATTGTGGTTTGAAATGATATACAACCGCAAATTTTATTTTTAAATTGCGGATTGAAATGATAAATATCCGTATCACTTGACCATATGATAGAAAATTTTATACAGGAACCGTGGTCTATATATAAATTATTTTAAAGTGATTTCTATGGTTTGGATGGGATACGGTTTATAAAAAATTTTAATTTGATATTTTATAAATGTTATTCTTCTATAAATATACATATGAAGTTAAAATTTTTGAATTTAAGCTGTGTATAAATCAATTAAATAAAAATGGGAAAATTGAGAAATGGAATTTGATAATTCATATTATATGTTTAAGTTTGGAAAATTTTAAGGTATGATATTTATAACTGGATTTTTCCAAGATAAATTTAAAATGAATATTCTAGTATAATTTAATTGAAGAAAATATTTAATTGCTAGAAATTGGAGTTTTATTTATGGATTTTTATATAAATATTCAAGACTAAATAATAGAACATTTAATTTGGTTGAAGGAATAAATTCCAACTTTAGTTTTGAAATATTAATACTCCAAATGGATATATATATATATATATATATATAGAAATTGAAGTGGTTTTGGAACTTGAAAGTGGTATTTAAATTTTGGTTTAGACTTTAAATAAAGAAATATATTTGTAAAGCCATGGAAATTATTTTCTTTACAAAGTAACCTTAAAGATAAACCATTTATTTCGTATACCGTTGAATATCCAAACCATTCAAGTTTTAGAAGTTATGGTTTTAAAATATATGAATTTCGAAATATTATGCTTTGAAAGTATAAGTCAAATATTTGGTTTCCAGATATTTTAAATTTTAAAGCAGTATGATTTTGGAAAAGAAATATATTTGGATAAAATGATATCATATTGTTTTTGGTTTTAAGATGATATCGTATTCATAGTTTTGAAATGGAATTTTTATTCTGGTTTTAAAGTATAAACTATTTTAAATGACCGCGGTGTTATAATAACGATTGGTTGGCAAAGAGACCGGGATCAGATATAGACATACTCTCTGTCGATACCGAAAACCACTTTGACTAACCGTGTACGCGGTGGAGATTCCAGAATGAAGTAGGTGGTGGCGACGTTTCCTGTAAGGTAAATACGTGGACCCGACTCCCGTGAGTTGGCATAAGGTGGCTAAAACAGGAGTGATTCTCGGGCCAATGAGGTCATACCTCTGATCGGACGCTCCTCTTCGATATTATACTTTGACTTTGGATTGATTCAGTGGCCACTTCTATTTTTGATTTTGGGGGAGTTTGTTCGAGGTGGGCGGTAACTGCGGCTACGCGTTTCCACCAGCCCGGATAGCAATTGGTATATCTACCCTAGCATTGCCTAGTTGTGCCGTGTCACCTACCATACCGAGCCTTTACTACGAGTTTTGTTTTGTACCATACCTACGGAGTGCCCTCTGACGACGCCCAGTACGGGGGAGATTACGGTACTGTATAGACTATGGGAATATATTCTGTGTTAAGGGCTATATGGGTAACCCCTTAACGCTATTAAAAAGTAAGTTTATTTTACAATTAGACACTATTATAATAGCGCAATATACTACATAGTAAATAGTTTAACGGATCCTTAGGAGATGTAAATCCCGTGCATCTCTTGAGTTACTGCACTCATATTTACTCCTGTTGATTTAACTCACATAAGATCTTTTAGTTCTGACTCGAGTGTTTTGTCTTTTCAATTCGCTCGGGTCAGTCCGAGCGTTTTAGGATTTGAGGATTTAGCTCTGGAGGACGAAGACGAAGATTTGAAGTACTAGTATCTACTATATTATTCCACTACACCATTTAATTCCGCTGCATTGTTATTGGTATGTGAGACTCTGATATATAGTATATAAATGTTCTATAAACAGATTTATAAACTCAACATTTTATTATTATATTTTATCCTTCCGCTGCGAGATTCTGTTTTCTTTTATTTCTTTCTCGTTTTTCTTATTTACCCCATAACAATCCGCCCTTCCGTATGGTTGAACTGGCACGTGTGTCGGTTTAAATCGTGCGAAAAGGCGGGATGTTACAGTTGGTATCAAAGCTTTGGTTTAGCAATAAATCTTGGCTTTGTGGGGTTTGACTCTTTGTTTATAGGGTAGTAATACCCTATGGGAGTCGCTGAGTGTATATATATGAGAGAGCGTACTTGTTAGTGTTATAAAAAGGTTTTAATATTGTGTTAATCTGTTCCGTTTTGTATTTATAAATTCTGGTTGATGCATGGGACGCTGTGACATCAATAGCGGTTTCTAAACACTAAATATGACAGACTGACATAATATCTGTTTTAATATAGGTGAATAAAATAATTTTTCCTATTATATTTTCTATATATAAAATAAAATTTTCAATCTATATCTGTATTTGGCTGCAATAGATTGGTTGTTAGGTGATAAAGTGTATAATTAATAATATAAGTTAGATTGGAAAATAAGATTGATGAAATTTGGAAATTTAGAACATAAGTTCCGGGGTTTTGAAATTTCTTTCGAATAAATTTTGGAATATAATAATATTATTTATAAGTATTTTCTGATATAAATATTTCAATATAATTCAGAAAAATTGTTTTAAAGAAGATTTCGGGAAAAATAAGTTTTGTACTTTCCTCCCTGTTGCTGGAAAATAATTTCGGTGATGAGTGCACGCATCATCGACTTTCATTTTCGAGTTTCGAAGTGGGAAGGCCGCTGTAGAAATTTACTGCAGAATTGTTTAAGAAATTTTAATCGTTTTAATTATAATTGGATATATATATATATATATATGTTAAGAATAGATATCTATCTATTATTTTAAATGATTTAAAAATTAAACCCGGTATTTGGTTCTTAAGTTCCAGTTAATTAATAGTTCAATTAAGTGTAGAAATTGGAACCTTTAATTAAAGTAAAAATTTAATACAATAGGAAGATATGTAATGTAAATAAACGATTGTAAACATTATTAAATGAATTAATGAACTTCTTTATTTATATGAATTGATGTATAAAGTTGCAAATTTAGTGTAGTTAAATTGTTACCATTATTAAATATAATAGAAATGTAAGCATTAAATAAATGAATGAAATTAAAAGTAAGTTGAAATTGTAATTTATAAAACGAATATATATAATTATTGAACCATTAATTAATTAAAGGAATTGAGAAGAAACTTGTATAATTTTCACTTACATTCTTAAAGCATATATATAACTTACCATATAATAAAAGTTGCAATGTTAGTAAGAAAATGTAAGGGGAAATCTTATAAGTGAAGCTTGAGGTAATAAAGGTATTCAATGAATTTGCTGTTACAAAATGAGAATTAAATGTATAAACTTAAGTTAAAATGGAAATTTTAAGTATTATAAATAGATGATTATAAACTTAAGTAAATATAATGGAATGCAAATATAACGGAATGCAAATATAATGAATATTGTAATAAATGAAAAATGAAAATTGTAAGTAATGAAGGAATCACTCAATAAATGAAAGAAAAGAAATTAAACAACCAAAGCATGAAATAAATGTATAATAAGTTAATTTGGTTGTTGGTTTGAATTGTTATTGTTTGACTTATGGTTGGTTGGGCAAGAGAATTTGAAGTTGTTGGATGAATAAATAATCTATCGTTGTTCCATCTAAGACTGTTGAGTAAAGGATGCACTTGATAGTTATTTTCATTCCATACAATTTCAAGTTTTGAACCCGAACAACTATTTGTTTGTTGGATTAAATGGTTGCTTTGTCTTGTGTATGTATGTTGTTTGTAAAGTTGATGGTTGTTGTGTTGATTGGTTGATTAATGGTTGAAACCGCTTAAATATTTCACTTTATATAAATTGTAACCCTTTGGATTATATAAGAAAATGCAGTATCTTGGAAATATTTTGGAAATGTTTTTCCAAACTTTAATAATTTAAATATAAAGGATTAAATAGTTATAAATAGGATATCTTATTTAAAGTGATTAATTTTGTAAATTTAATTGTTTATAAGTTAAATATTTTGGATAAGATGTATTGTATTTAATTTTTCTCTTCTTTTCCTTTTCGAGGACGAAAAGTTTTGAGTGGGGGAGAGTGTAACGACCCGCGTAAATTCGATGTTTGAAATGAATTAAATAAATAGGATTTTATTTTAAAATTTAGAAAGAAATAAAAATCTTATTAATTTATATGAAAGAAAATATTGAAATTTGATGTATCAAAGGTAATTAAAATTTGCAAATTAAATTATATATTGCAATTAATAGTAATAGTGGAAATTGTTGCAAGTATTGAATTTGTCAATGGAATAAAATATTGATTTACGGAAATTGAATATAAACGGAGGTAATAAAGTAATGCAAGAAAATAAATAATGTAATTAGTACAATCCCTTTTATTTGTAAACTATTGTAAGGTGTTAATTAATTGAAATATGAAAATTTGGAAATAGATTCAAAATTTATGTTAGATAAATGAATTGCAATAAATAAAGTTAGTAATTAATAGGTTAAAGGGAATACCAATTTATTCATAAATGAATATAAGTGAATGTAACAAAATAAATAGGAAACGCTAATTATTCATAAGTGATGGTTGATGATATAAACGTTACTAACTATTAATGTAGTAACGTAAGATGTAAATGTATTTTCAACGGAAATGTAACCTTATTTCTAGGTAGAAATTGCAGGTAGATTTATGAAATGGAGTTTATGAGATAAATAGAATTGAATGTTTCGTTAGTATGAGTTTAAGGGAATATGGGGTAAATTGATTAAATCAATAAAAGACAATAAATGCAATGATGATGGGCTAGTAATAAAAGTGAATAGGGAAATGATTGTATAGTAAAAATGGAATTCCAACTTGTTGGAATGGAGTAAATACACTTAGTAATAAATTTAGGATAGGAAAACGAAATGGAAATATTGAATTAGTTAATTCGTATATATACATAGAATGGCGATTATTGGATTGTAAATAATAAACTTATTAATGGTGATCAAGAGTTGTGACCACAAGTTATTATGAGTGATACATATATATTTAATTCAATTCAATTGATTTGGAAATCATTGCATTAAATATAAATTAAATGTTACGTTGAATAAGTTAAGGTAATAAATGGATAATAACGTAAATGTTCTTCATAGATATGATAATTTGAATCTATTGAAATTTATGGAATTTGAATATAACATTTTACGTTAATTGGAGATAAAGATGGAAATAGGTAATAATTGCATTAATTTGTAAGTAGAAATAAATCGTTAATGAGAACAAGTATTTTAAGATTTACCACCTATTTAGTATATTAAGTTATAACGGAAAATCAATTGCAATAATTAACAATATATTTATTTCATTAATGATAATGACGTAATATTTGAAATATTAAATAGGATGGAACTCAAATGTATATAACGATAGAAATGTGAAATTTGGGGAATAGATTCAAAGTTATAAATGAGTGGTTAAAATAATACATAATAAGTGCAAATTGAATGAATCAATGGGAGCATAGATTTAAGTTTAGAAAACGATATTTTGGTTTAATTAAGTATTGCAAAATAAATGAAATTAACGTTTAAATATTTCGTTTATAGAGATTAAACTAAAATTCAAGGATATTAAAATAATAGATTTTGAACCCAACATGGAATCCTTCTACTTAAAATTTTTAGATGGAATAAACATTTGATTATTTAATTGAATAGAGAAAAAGATTTATTTAGTATGTAATTTAATGCTTGTTGAAAACTGTAATTTTATAAACATGTTTGCTTGACTATAAATAAGGATTACAATGTTCACGTATTTATTTAATTGATTTCATCAATTAGGGTCTGTTTTGAAGTGGAAGATTAAAATTAATTGGAAATAAATTTATTAAAATCTTTCAATTGAAAAAGGAAAAGAAACAAAGTGAAATTAATAAAATTTATGTAGGAATGTTTTCATTATGAATGTACATTATTTGGAAATATAAGAATTGATTTAATATTGTATAAGTTGATCATTTTAGAATATAAGAATGTTTACATTATGAATTGCAAGTAACAAATAAGCATTTTAAGGAAAATAAAAGAATGTTGAGGAAATAAAGTGAACGTTTCCATTCTAAATATAAGGAAGTGGAGAAATTAACATTGCAATGGATAGACTTATCAGCTTTTAATTTACATCTAAATTTGTTTAGATCAATTTGTAAATTTATAAAATTGTGGATATATTTTGAAACGTAAACGAAACGTCTAGATTTACATTTGTAAATACGTTTAAAATAAAATGTAAATGATAAGGAATTTATTTATTTCCTAAATCCATAACGTGTGTAATTAATATTATTTATCTTTTGGGACCACCTCCGTTTGCACGTTAAAATTCGTGCACACCTATTCTTTTGCGATCTATCTATAAATAGGCGGTGAAACCCTAGCCTCCATCTTCATTCCTCTGTATAGTCTTTTCTTCAACTTCTTCTCTTCTTCAATGGCAACAGACAATTTCTAGATCCAGTTTCAATCCAAATAAAAGTCAAAATTCAAACTCCTCTAAAAATTCCAGAAAAATTATATGTTGGAGTTCTCAGAATAAGCAATCTACTGGTGGTGTTCGTTTTCCGTTTTGGGTTCGGTCTGGAAACATATTCGCGTGCTCCTGTAGCCAAAGCGCGTGGAAGACGATAGTGACGTGGCGAGTATTTAATTAAGGTTTGTTTTGTTTTATAATTTATTTTGATTTTCAAATCGTTTAAATCGCATAACTTTTTCATACGACCTCGGATTCACGCGAAACTTTTTTTGTTAGGATCGTAATTAAATTCCGGACAGTTTGGAAATAGTTTGGACCAATTCGGAGACCGTCGAATTTTTGGGTTTAAATCGGATTTAAATTCGATTTAAATTCAAAAGGTGAGTGCTTTAACCCACTCACAACTTCTAAAAGTTTTTATGTTTGTTAAATTTATTTTAGATATGAGTAGAAATTTATTTATGATTGTTTGGCATGTTTTATTCAGCATATCGGTTAATTCGCATTTATTTAATTTAACTGTCAATTTAATTCATTTATTGCATATTAATTGACAGTTAGAATTTATTTATTTGCATCTAAACTACTAGTTAAACAGTTATAAATTTAATTGAATATAAAATGTTAGTTAATAACTGTCAATTATTTCTTGTTATATTGTATATATATTGATGGTTGTTAAACTGATGATGTTTGAAATAATTTTGATTGATGATGGGTGAATGGATGTTTTATTGTATATCATTAAACTACAAGTTATCATGCATTTTTCATTTCATTCGGGATTGTGGTTTGAAATGATATACAACCGCAAATTTTATTTTTAAATTGCGGATTGAAATGATAAATATCCGTATCACTTGACCATATGATAGAAAATTTTACACAGGCACCGTGGTCTATATATAAATTATTTTAAAGTGATTTCTATGGTTTGGATGTGATACGGTTTATAAAAAATTTTAATTTGATATTTTATAAATGTTATTCTTCTATAAATATACATATGAAGTTAAAAATTTTGAATTTAAGCTGTGTATAAATCTATTAAATAAAAATGGGAAAATTGAGAAATGGAATTTGATAATTCATATTATATGTTTAAGTTTGGAAAATTTTAAGGTATGATATTTATAACTGGATTTTTCCAAGATAAATTTAAAATGAATATTCTAGTATAATTTAATTGAAGAAAATATTTAATTGCTAGAAATTGGAGTTTTATTTATGGATTTTTATGTAAATATTCAAGACTAAATAATAGAACATTTAATTTGGTTGAAGGAATAAATTCCAACTTTAGTTTTGAAATATTAATACTCCAAATGGATATATATATATATATATATATATATATATATATATATATATATATATAAATTGAAGTGGTTTTGGAACTTGAAAGTGGTATTTAAATTTTGGTTTAGACTTTAAATAAAGAAATATATTTGTAAAGCCATGGAAATTATTTTCTTTACAAAGTAACCTTAAAGATAAACCATTTATTTCGTATACCGTTGAATATCCAAACCATTCAAGTTTTAGAAGTTATGGTTTTAAAATATATGAATTTCGAAATATTATGCTTTGAAAGTATAAGTCAAATATTTGGTTTCCAGATATTTTAAATTTTAAAGCAGTATGATTTTGGAAAAGTAATATATTTGGATAAAACGATATCATATTGTTTTGGGTTTTAAGATGATATCGTATTCATAGTTTTGAAATGGAATTTTTATTCTGGTTTTAAAGTATAAACTATTTTAAATGACCGCGGTGTTATAATAACGATTGGTTGGCAAAGAGACCGGGATCGGATATGGACATACTCTCTGTCGATACCGAAAACCACTTTGACTAACCTTGTACGCGGTGGAGATTCCAGAATGAAGTAGGTGGTGGCGACGTTTCCTGTAAGGTAAATACGTGGACCCGACTCCCGTGAGTTGGCATAAGGTGGCTAAAACATGAGTGATTCTCGGGCCAATGAGGTCATACCTCTGATCGGACGCTCCTCTTCGATATTATACTTTGACTTTGGATTGATTCAGTGGCCACTTCTATTTTTGATTTTGGGGGAGTTTGTTCGAGGTGGGCGGTAACTGCGGCTACGCGTTTCCACCAGCCCGGATAGCAATTGGTATATCTACCCTGGCATTGCCTAGTTGTGCCGTGTCACCTACCATACCGAGCCTTTACTACGAGTTTTGTTTTGTACCATACCTATGGAGTGCCCTCTGACGACGCCCAGTACGGGGGAGATTACGGTACTGTATAGACTATGGGAATATATTCTGTGTTAAGGGCTATATGGGTAACCCCTTAACGCTATTAAAAAGTAAGTTTATTTTACAATTAGACACTATTATAATAGCGCAATATACTACATAGTAAATAGTTTAACGGATCCTTAGGAGATGTAAATCTCGAGCATCTCTTGAGTTACTGCACTCATATTTACTCCTGTTGATTTAACTCACATAAGATCTTTTAGTTCTGACTCGAGTGTTTTGTCTTTTCAATTCGTTCGGGTCAGTCCGAGCGTTTCAGGATTTGAGGATTTAGCTCTGGAGGACGAAGATGAAGATTTGTATTACTAGTATCTACTATATTATTCCACTACACCATTTAATTCCGCTGCATTGTTATTGGTATGTGTAACTCTGATATATAGTATATAAATGTTTTGTAAACAGAATTATAAACTATACATTTTATTATTATATTTTATCCTTCCGCTGCGAGATTCTGTTTTCTTTTATTTCTTTCTCGTTTTTCTTATTTACCCCATAACAATCCGCCCTTCCGTATGGTTGAACTGGCACGTGTGTCGGTTTAAATCGTGCGAAAAGGCGGGATGTTACAGTTGGTATCAGAGCTTTGGTTTAGCAATAAACCTTGGCTTTGTGGGGTTTGACTCTTTGTTAATAGGGTAGTAATACCCTATGGGAGTCGCTGAGTGTATATATATGAGAGAGCGTACTTGTTAGTGTTATAAAAAGGTTTTAATATTGTGTTAATCTGTTCCGTTTTGTATTTATAAATTCTGGTTGATGCATGGGACGCTGTGACATCAATAGGGGTTTCTAAACACTAAATATGACAGACCGACATAATATCTGTTTTAATATAGGTGAATAAAATAATTTTTCCTATTATATTTTCTATATATAAAATAAAATTTTCAATCTATATCTGTATTTGGCTGCAATAGATTGGTTGTTAGGTGATAAAGTGTATAATTAATAATATAAGTTAGATTGGAAAATAAGATTGATGAAATTTGGAAATTTAGAACATAAGTTCCAGGGTTTTGAAATTTCTTTCGAATAAATTTTGGAATATAATAATATTATTTATAAGTATTTTCTGATATAAATATTTCAATATAATTCAGAAAAATTGTTTTAAAGAAGATTTCGGGAAAAATAAGTTTTGTACTTTCCTCCCTGTTGCTGGAAAATAATTTCGGTGATGAGTGCACGCATCATCGACTTTCATTTTCGAGTTTCGAAGTGGGAAGGCCGCTGTAGAAATTTACTGCAGAATTGTTTAAGAAATTTTTATCGTTTTAATTATAATTGGATATATATATATATATATATATATATATATATATGTTAAGAATAGATATCTATCTATTATTTTAAATGATTTAAAAATTAAACCCGGTATTTGGTTCTTAAGTTCCAGTTAATTAATAGTTCAATTAAGTGTAGAAATTGGAACCTTTAATTAAAGTAAAAATTTAATACAATAGGAAGATAAGTAATGTAAATAAACGATTGTAAACATTATTAAATGAATTAATGAACTTCTTTATTTATATGAATTGATGTATAAAGTTTCAAATTTAGTGTAGTTAAATTGTTACCATTATTAAATATAATAGAAATGTAAGCATTAAATAAATGAATGAAATTAAAAGTAAGTTGAAATTGTAATTTATAAAACGAATATATATAATTATTGAACCATTAATTAATTAAAGGAATTGAGAAGAAACTTGTATAATTTTCACTTACATTCTTAAAGCATATATATAACTTACCATATAATAAAAGTTGCAATGTTAGTAAGAAAATGTAAGGGGAAATCTTATAAGTGAAGCTTGAGGTAATAAAGGTATTCAATGAATTTGCTGTTACAAAATGAGAATTAAATTTATAAACTTAAGTTAAAATGGAAATTTTAAGTATTATAAATAGATGATTATAAACTTAAGTAAATAAAACGGAATGCAAATATAACGGAATGCAAATATAATGAATATTGTAATAAATGAAAAATGAAAATTGTAAGTAATGAAGGAATCACTCAATAAATGAAAGAAAAGAAATTAAACAACTAAAGAATGAAATAAATGTATAATAAGTTAATTTGGTTGTTGGTTTGAATTGTTATTGTTTGACTTATGGTTGGTTGGGCAAGAGAATTTGAAGTTGTTGGATGAATAAATAATCTATCGTTGTTCCATCTAAGACTGTTGAGTAAAGGATGCACTTGATAGTTATTTTCATTCCATACAATTTCAAGTTTTGAACCCGAACAACTATTTGTTTGTTGGATTAAATGGTTGCTTTGTCTTGTGTATGTATGTTGTTTGTAAAGTTGATGGTTGTTGTGTTGATTGGTTGATTAATGGTTGAAACCGCTTAAATATTTCACTTTATATAAATTGTAACCCTTTGGATTATATAAGAAAATGCAGTATCTTGGAAATATTTTGGAAATGTTTTTCCAAACTTTAATAATTTAAATATAAAGGATTAAATAGTTATAAATAGGATATCTTATTTAAAGTGATTAATTTTGTAAATTTAATTGTTTATAAGTTAAATATTTTGGATAAGATGTATTGTATTTAATTTTTCCCTTCTTTTCCTTTTCGAGGACGAAAAGTTTTAAGTGGCGGAGAGTGTAACGACCCGCGTAAATTCGATGTTTGAAATGAATTAAATTAATAGGATTTTATTTTAAAATTTAGAAAGAAATAAAAATCTTATTAATTTATATGAAAGAAAATATTGAAATTTGATGTATCAAAGGTAATTAAAATTTGCAAATTAAATTATATATTGCAATTAATGGTAATAGTGGAAATTGTTGCAAGTATTGAATTTGTCAATGGAATAAAATATTGATTTACGGAAATTGAATATAAACGGAGGTAATAAAGTAATGCAAGAAAATAAATAATGTAATTAGTACAATCCCTTTTATTTGTAAACTATTGTAAGGTGTTAATTAATTGAAATATGAAAATTTGAAAATAGATTCAAAATTTATGTTAGATAAATGAATTGCAATAAATAAAGTTAGTAATTAATAGGTTAAAGGGAATACCAATTTATTCATAAATGAATATAAGTGAATTTAACAAAATAAATAGGAAACGCTAATTATTCATAAGTGATGGTTGATGATATAAACGTTACTAACTATTAATGTAGTAACGTAAGATGTAAATGTATTTTCAACGGAAATGTAACCTTATTTCTAGGTAGAAATTGCAGGTAGATTTATGAAATGGAGTTTATGAGATAAATAGAATTGAATGTTTCGTTAGTATGAGTTTAAGGGAATATGGGGTAAATTGATTAAATCAATAAAAGACAATAAATGCAATGATGATGGGTTAGTAATAAAAGTGAATAGGGAAATGATTGTATAGTAAAAATGGAATTCCAACTTGTTGGAATGGAGTAAATACACTTAGTAATAAATTTAGGATAGGAAAACGAAATGGAAATATTGAATTAGTTAATTCGTATATAAACATAGAATGGCGATTATTGGATTGTAAATAATAAACTTATTAATGGTGATCAAGAGTTGTGACCACAAGTTATTATGAGTGATACATATATATTTAATTCAATTCATTTGATTTGGAAATCATTGCATTAAATATAAATTAAATGTTACGTTGAATAAGTTAAGGTAATAAATGGATAATAACGTAAATGTTCTTCATAGATATGATAATTTGAATCTATTGAAATTTATGGAATTTGAATATAACATTTTACGTTAATTGGAGATAAAGATGGAAATAGGTAATAATTACATTAATTTGTAAGTAGAAATAAATCGTTAATGAGAACAAGTATTTAAGATTTACCACCTATTTAGTATATTAAGTTATAACGGAAAATCAATTGCAATAATTAATAATATATTTATTTCATTAATGATAATGACGTAATATTTGAAATATTAAATAGGATGGAATTCAAATGTATATAACGATAGAAATGTGAAATTTGGGGAATAGATTCAAAGTTATAAATGAGTTGTTAAAATAATACATAATAAGTGCAAATTGAATGAATCAATGGGAGCATAGATTTAAGTTTAGAAAACGATATTTTGATTTAATTAAGTATTGCAAAATAAATGAAATTAACGTTTAAATATTTCGTTTATAGAGATTAAACTAAAATTCAAGGATATTAAAATAATAGATTTTGAACCCAACATGGAATCCTTCTACTTAAAATTTTTAGATGGAATAAACATTTGATTATTTAATTGAATAGAGAAAAAGATTTATTTAGTATGTAATTTAATGCTTGTTGAAAACTGTAATTTTATAAACATGTTTGCTTGACTATAAATAAGGATTACAATGTTCACGTATTTATTTAATTGATTTCATCAATTAGGGTCTGTTTTGAAGTGGAAGATTAAAATTAATTGGAAATAAATTTATTAAAATCTTTCAATTGAAAAAGGAAAAGAAACAAAGTGAAATTAATAAAATTTATGTAAGAATGTTTTCATTATGAATGTACATTATTTGGAAATATAAGAATTGATTTAATATTGTATAAGTTGATCATTTTAGAATATAAGAATGTTTACATTATGAATTGCAAGTAACAAATAAGCATTTTAAGGAAAATAAAAGAATGTTGAGGAAATAAAGTGAACGTTTCCATTCTAAATATAAGGAAGTGGAGAAATTAACATTGCAATTGATAGACTTATCAGCTTTTAATTTACATCTAAATTTGTTTAGATCAATTTGGAAATTTATAAAATTGTGGATATATTTTGAAACGTAAACGAAACGTCTAGATTTACATTTGTAAATACGTTTAAAATAAAATGTAAATGATAAGGAATTTATTTATTTCCTAAATCCATAACGTGTGTAATTAATATTATTTATCTTTTGGGACCACCTCCGTTTGCACGTTAAAATTCGTGCACACCTATTCTTTTGCGATCTATCTATAAATAGGCGGTGAAACCCTAGCCTCCATCTTCTTCCTCTGTATAGTCTCTTCTTCAACTTCTTCTCTTCTTCAATGGCAACAGACAATTTCTAGATCCAGTTTCAATCCAAATAAAAGTCAAAATTCAAACTCCTCTAAAAATTCCAGAAAAATTATATGTTGGAGTTCTCAGAATAAGCAATCTACTGGTGGTGTTCGTTTTCCGTTTTGGGTTCGGTCTGGAAACATATTCGCGTGCTCCTGTAGCCAAAGCGCGTGGAAGACGATAGTGACGTGGCGAGTATTTAATTAAGGTTTGTTTTGTTTTATAATTTATTTTGATTTTCAAATCGTTTAAATCGCATAACTTTTTCATACGACCTCGGATTCACGCGAAACTTTTTTTGTTAGGATCGTAATTAAATTCCGGACAGTTTGGAAATAGTTTGGACCAATTCGGAGACCGTCGAATTTTTGGGTTTAAATCGGATTTAAATTCGATTTAAATTCAAAAGGTGAGTGCTTTAACCCACTCACAAGTTCTAAAAGTTTTTATGTTTGTTAAATTTATTTTAGATATGAGTAGAAATTTATTTATGATTGTTTGGCATGTTTTATTCAGCATATCGGTTAATTCGCATTTATTTAATTTAACTGTCAATTTAATTCATTTATTGAATATTAATTGACAGTTAGAATTTATTTATTTGCATATAAACTACTAGTTAAACAGTTATAAATTTAATTGAATGTAAATGTTAGTTAATAACTGTCAATTATTTCTTGTTATATTGTATATATATTGATGGTTGTTAAACTGATGATGTTTGAAATAATTTTGATTGATGATGGGTGAATGGATGTTTTATTGTATATCATTAAACTACAAGTTATCATTCATTTTTCATTTCATTCGGGATTGTGGTTTAAATTATATACAACCGCAAATTTTATTTTTAAATTACGGATTGAAATGATAAATATCCGTATCACTTGACCATAGGATAGAAAATTTTATACAGGCACCGTGGTCTATATATAAATTATTTTAAAGTGATTTCTATGGTTTGGATGGGATACGGTTTATAAAAATTTTTAATTTTGATATTTTATAAATGTTATTCTTCTATAAATATACATATGAAGTTGAAAATTTTGAATTTAAGCTGTGTATAAATCTATTAAATAAAAATGGGAAAATTGAGAAATGGAATTTGATATTCATATTATGTGTTTAAGTTTGGAAAATTTTAAGGTATGATATTTATAACTGGATTTTTTCAAGATAAATTTAAAATGAATATTCTAGTATAATTTAATTGAAGAAAATATTTAATTGCTAGAAATTGGAGTTTTATTTATGGATTTTTATGTAAATATTCAAGACTAAATAATAGAACATTTAATTTGGTTGAAGGAATAAATTCCAACTTTAGTTTTGAAATATTAATACTCCAAATGGATATATATATATATATATATATATATATATATATATAGAAATTGAAGTGGTTTTGGAACTTGAAAGTGGTATTTAAATTTTGGTTTAGACTTTAAATAAAGAAATATATTTGTAAAGCCATGGAAATTATTTTCTTTACAAAGTAACCTTAAAGATAAACCATTTATTTCGTATACCGTTGAATATCCAAACCATTCAAGTTTTAGAAGTTATGGTTTTAAAATATATGAATTTCGAAATATTATGCTTTGAAAGTATAAGTCAAATATTTGGTTTCCAGATATTTTAAATTTTAAAGCAGTATGATTTTGGAAAAGTAATATATTTGGATAAAATGATATCATATTGTTTTGGGTTTTAAGATGATATCGTATTCATAGTTTTGAAATGGAATTTTTATTCTGGTTTTAAAGTATAAACTATTTTAAATGACCGCGGTGTTATAATAACGATTGGTTGGCAAAGAGACCGGGATCGGATATGGACATACTCTCTGTCGATACCGAAAACCACTTTGACTAACCGTGTACGCGGTGGAGATTCCAGAATGAAGTAGGTGGTGGCGACGTTTCCTGTAAGGTAAATACGTGGACCCGACTCCCGTGAGTTGGCATAAGGTGGCTAAAACATGAGTGATTCTCGGGCCAATGAGGTCATACCTCTGATCGGACGCTCCTCTTCGATATTATACTTTGACTTTGGATTGATTCAGTGGCCACTTCTATTTTTGATTTTGGGGGAGTTTGTTCGAGGTGGGCGGTAACTGCGGCTACGCGTTTCCACCAGCCCAGATAGCAATTGGTATATCTACCCTGGCATTGCCTAGTTGTGCCGTGTCACCTACCATACCGAGCCTTTACTACGAGTTTTGTTTTGTACCATACCTATGGAGTGCCCTCTGACGACGCCCAGTACGGGGGAGATTACGGTACTGTATAGACTATGGGAATATATTCTGTGTTAAGGGCTATATGGGTAACCCCTTAACGCTATTAAAAAGTAAGTTTATTTTACAATTAGACACTATTATAATAGCGCAATATACTACATAGTAAATAGTTTAACGGATCCTTAGGAGATGTAAATCTCGAGCATCTCTTGAGTTACTGCACTCATATTTACTCCTGTTGATTTAACTCACATAAGATCTTTTAGTTCTGACTCGAGTGTTTTGTCTTTTCAATTCGCTCGGGTCAGTCCGAGCGTTTCAGGATTTGAGGATTTAGCTCTGGAGGACGAAGATGAAGATTTGTATTACTAGTATCTACTATATTATTCCACTACACCATTTAATTCCGCTGCATTGTTATTGGTATGTGTAACTCTGATATATAGTATATAAATGTTTTGTAAAAAGATTTATAAACTGTACATTTTATTATTATATTTTATCCTTCCGCTGCGAGATTCTGTTTTCTTTTATTTCTTTCTCGTTTTTCTTATTTATCGCATAACAATCCGCCCTTCAGTATGGTTGAACTGGCACGTGTGTCGGTTTAAATCGTGCGAAAAGGCGGGATGTTACACACACCATACAAATGCCCATATGAAGCAGTCGAGGTCTGAAATTTTGCATGAGTTTAATATTATTGGCCATGAGAAATAGTCTGATGTGCTGCAATTGAATTGGACTTAGATGGGAAGTGTCGAATCATTGAGGGTGAGAAGTGTTGCAGCAATTGGGTACCGAGAGAATTCAGGTAAGACAGTAAGCCAATTAGTCGTAGTGTCGAAGCATATCTACAGCAAATGAGAGGTGTTTTAGCAAAGAAAACATGATGGCAGAACCAAAAACATTCAGGCTGAACTGAAAGCCTATAGGTAGAACCAGAAGTGTTGCAACAATGTGGAGAGTAGCAGCGGGTAATCAACAAGACATTTGTGAATGCAGCAACAGAAGACTATACTAGCTGAAAACTTTCAGGCAATTGAGCAATTGGTGCACCCAGAATCAGTGTGCAGCCTAAGTAGCCAGAAAGAATGGACCGCTTTTAGGTTGAGAAGAATAATATGGGACAAGTGTGGTTTCATGCTTTCAAGATTAGAACTAGGCAGACAACTCTGTAAATGCCCTTTAGATTTGCATTTGATTCCAAACCATTTGCAAACCATGTCATGTCTGCTGGACTTCTAGGTGATGGATTTGGTTCAGCACTTGAAATGAGTAAGAGAAATCTAATTTGGGTTGTCACCATGATGCAAGTTCTTATTGAATATTATCCTTCTTGGTAGGTCCTTTGTCCATCTTGATTTGCATTTTTTTTCTTCATTGTCTTTGTCAATTGCCAATTTCTAGTTTACTAGTCAAAAATGCAAATTATATTTTGCTATTTATGATTTATCGACAAGTGATTTATACATACATATTATAAAATATCGTTGACAACAATTGACTGGTACATTTTTTTGGGTGCCATCTTACTATATGTTTCCTTTCTTTAAAATTAAAAATATAGTTCATATGCTAAGCTTAGATGATTTCTTCTTATTATACAATTTTGACAATCATACTAGCACAAGTGATGTTACATATGATTATGCAAGGGAAAGGTATCGCTGAAGTAGATACTTTGGATGTAGCATCGGGAAAGAATGGTACGAGAAGAGACTGGCATATGTGTGAACGTCAAACTGGTCAGACTATAATGAGAGTCCCCAGGTTGTAGATTTATTTTTACTCTATGTATCATTATCTTACCTATATGTGTTGTATGTGGGTAATAATTTTTTATATACATTGTCTTGGTAATTGGGTGATGATGAACAAACAACAAGGAGATTATCCAAAGAATAGAAAAGAGTTCAGAAGCTATTTATATTAAATTATGAGTATTATGTAAGTGCTAATGATATATTAGAGTAACACATGGATATTATTTTATTGGTTGTGTGTGTGTAGAAGCTAATACATAAGCTAAAAGCTTATAAGAATCATATAGAAAAATAACTTGTAGATCATAATTACTTCGCTTTATGTGCATGCTTTTGAAATTTAGAATCATAAGAAAAATAATGTGTAGATCATATTTACTTAACTTTACGTGTTGTTTTGTTAATTTAAAATTAACTTTATGTGCTGTTTTGATAAATTAAACTTACCATTGGCACATTAAGACACTATTGATCTCAGCTGCTCATAGGCTAGACTCTGAAAATCTTTCTCAAACTCAAGAATCATGGAAAATTGGCGATGAGCCTAAGGTTTCAACAGGTAATTAAGTAAACTATCATGTCCGACTCAAGGTAGCAACATGTATATTGTCAGTTCTATCATATGGTTGCAGCACGTATATTATCAATTCTAATTAGATCATTTTGTAAGTATTAGATCTGCATGTTTGGTACTTTATATACTCCTAATAACGTTAGTAAAGTATTCAAACTAGACCATTCTTTAAGCGTAAGATTAGCATGTTGCAACAAGTGTATTATCAATTCTAACTAGTTTGTTTTGTAAGTATCGGACTGTCATTTCTACAAGCCTTTTATCATTGTGAAGTTCATATAGAATGAGCAATGAATAATTGAAGTTCTTAGTATTTACTAATCATTTACACTATAAAAGCACTCAATAAGCATAAAAAAATTATAGTTAAAATTGATTGCTACAGGAAAAAGCTGAATGGCAGAGGCATGAATTGTGCAGTGGGTTGATGTGCATGATTATGACAATAGAATGGCAGAATAGTAGCCAAAAGAGATAATGATGCTGCAAACGAGGCTCAAGATTATGCTGCAAACGAGGCTCAAGATTCTTAATGGTTTGAGCACCCTTATATTTACTATTAAACCATTTTTAATGGTATGTACTATACGAATTTTAATACAGACATTTTATGTATGAACAAGGTGTGAAATTGGTTATGTTTAATATTTAATATATGTTTTATTATGAAGCTTTTTTGTGATTGTCGCTTGAATTTATTGGATTGTATGTTAAAGCATTCGACAAAATTTTGCCATTTGAAAAGCTATTTTAATTTTGTGTTAGAAATGCTGTTAAATGACATGTAATGAAAAGGAAATGAGGTGTATAACATAGTAGAAATAAATGCTCCAATTAACTAATTTACATTTAAATTTAATAAGAATACAAAAATAATGTCTAAAGAACTAATAGCTTTTAATAAACGGTATGGGTTATTTAGCATAGCATTTTTTTCCATAGCTTTTCATTTCTAGTAGCGTTCCATACACACTATTAAGGGTAAACATTATAGCGTCCATATAATGTTACGGAGAAGGAAAGATTCTATAGCATTTCATTTAATTTTAAACCATTTATAATTCATAGCGTTTAATAGATGCATTGAAAAGCTAACTTTTCATAGCGTTAGCTTTAGTGCTATTAGATGTTCATGATCGATTATAGCATGTCGGAAACAACATGCTTTAAAATGCTATGGTAATCTATGATTGCGGTTTTCAAACGCTATAAAAGGTCCGGTTTCTTGTAGTGTTGGGCTGGAGCTTTAATGGTATCAGAGCCCAATAGCCTATGCGATCTAAATTAGTCATGTTAGGTCTAACTAATTATGCTTGCGCACTTAGTACGATGTTTAGAAAGGTGATGTCTAGGATTGAAATTGGATAATCAAGTATCCTGTCCTGCCTGGTTACCTGTCTGGCCTAAAAGTTGAAGTGAGCCCAAAGGTTGATCCTGACAGAAACGGCCTTATTTGAACTAGGCCTTGTGGTAGTTTTCAAAATAGTTTTGAAAATTAAGACTAGATTTTAAATTCAAAATAAAAACATGTTTACTATAAAAGATTCTAATATAACATAAAATTTCAAAATGTTTAAAAGGCAATGAAAATTTCAAAATGTTTGAAACTATTTCAAAATTAATTTCAAAATTTAAAACTTATTAATAATGATAATAAAATAAATTAATTAAATGAGTTAATTAATTAATACTTATATGCATGTATTATATATGTTGATATGCTATGTTATTAAAAGTGTTTAAGCTAACATAAGTATATATGTATGTATGCAAGATAAACTTTGAAATTGATATAATTTAATTAAATAAATTAATCAAAGGTTGATTAATTAAATAAAAATAAACATACATAAGATATATGTGTTACAGTATAAATTTTATGGTAGGTATGCCCAATATAAAAGTTGTATTGGAATACTAATATAAAATTAGTTAAAGGGTTAATTGGTTAAAATTAACTAAATAAGGTTTAACTAATGAAATATTATACATAAGACTATCATATAAGTAATATGAAATATAAAAGTTATATAATAACAAAACTTATATGATATGAATGTATAAACTAACTGTGAAACATTAAAAAAAAACCAAATAGACTTGAGGAAGAATTACATACGTAAATGTACGTATACCTTGATTTCTGATGTGTTTGACACTTGAATCACGAAGATATTTCATACTAAATCTATTATTTCATAAGTCAATATCACTCAATATAATATTGAAGATTATGAATATTCAATATAATGTTGTCATCTACTTGTATATATTAACAAATTACTTGCATACTCCTTAGTTGTTGAGAAAACTCAAGCTATGAATGTTATGTGTAGTATTATTAATATATTGAATAGATGAGGTAAGATAACAATATGTATTTTTTTCAGTAAACTCAAGGTACATATACTAAACTTAGGCCGTCACGATATGGTAGGTATGAACGAATAATCTCTTTCGATTTATTGAGCAACTCAAGGTTGAAATGAGATTAGGACAATGAAACATGAGTTAGGATTGTATGTGATACAACCAATAAGGAGTTATCCATCTTTTTTGGGGCTATGATTTGTTAAGCAAACTTAAGGTTAGAATACCAAGGCGGACGAGTCCTAACACCCACTAGTGAAGTCGAGATACTTCTATGTTTCATCTTAGGGTTTGAAGAAACATAAAAGACTAGTGGGAGCCTTATTAGAAAAATGGAATGGTAACATTTAACCTTTCTAGCATTGTAAGAACATATGCTAATTAATGTTATAATTCTCTACAAGGATAAATTTGTGCATTTAGTAGGATTAATAAAACATTTATCAATTAACATATACAAATGAACTGAATTGAAAATTGACAAATGGAAATATAATATAATACTCACCATTAAATGCTTGTTGCATGTTAATGTTTTCTATACCCATGCAAGTGCCTAATTTTTACAACTACTTAATACATTCGTAAAATGATCACTTACGTGTTTATTTATTTTCGACCGTGTATTGCATTTTATTAGTTTCGAACTCTAAAAGCAATACATGACTATGGATGGATATTTGATCCATATACTATCACATATAAATGTTATATGGTGAACGGTCATAGTACGTACTGTACAATACTTCAATGAATATAGTTCATTCGAGTTAAGCCAATAAACTGTACTATGAGATCGAGTATTCAATTTGATTGATTACATAAAAAGATCATATTGTGTTAATTGTAGCATAGGACCAAAACTACAAGATAGATCTAAGAACTCGATCGCTGAAATGTCAGTTTAATTAGTTTATGCAAAGAGCAACCTATTTGATGTCCTTAAATGTTAAGATAATCAAATGCCCTTGCATAAAGAGTTTCATGATATTGTAGTAAGAGTTTTCTTTTGAATGGTTTGACCATTTAGAAAGGAAAATGAATGTATAAGAGTAAATGTGATTTAAGGTATAGTTGGGATGGAGAGAGTAAATAGTCATTTCTTCTTCATAAAGAAACAACGAAAACGAGAATTATAATAATAATAAAAGATACATAGCATTGGAATAAGAAATATGATTTCTACTCCAAAAATTATTTTAGTATAGACAATTGTTTTTATGAGATTTGTTTCTATGTATAGTTGATCAAAGAACTCTCTACCATAAACTAGTTGCAATAAGAAATAGATAAATCCATATTAAGTGAATGATGGATCTTCGAATTTAGTACGCTATTATAGTAATGGCAGAAATAGTGAGAGCATGCCATATAGCTATTACTGATTGCATCAAATTACGAAAATTGTTTTTGTAAAACGTATTGAACATTATTTATGAAATAATGACTATTTTTCGCTATTGACTAAAAAGTAGACATAACTATATTTCAGTATGAGTATTATGAATATTATGAATATTTGTTATGAAATAAAACCGTGGTATTTGTTTTCATAACAAAAGCAATGCATTGGAAAATATAAAAGTATCTACTATTATTTACAGTTATTATGGAATTATAAACTAAGCCATAGTTTTGAGAAAATAATTATATTATATGATTTTGAATCATATGATACTTGATAATTATATCTCAAACAATAAAGGGCTATGCACCCATTTAGTGGGAGCATCATAAGAGTTGATGAACTCTTCAGATTGATACACGTAGATGTATACAATCATAATTCTATAAATACCAAGATGGTTCCACATACTTCGTCATATTCACTGACTAGTCATCATTGACATGGACATGTGTATTTGATGCACTTGTAGTATGTCTGTTGTAAACTCATTAAATAAATAACAGAAGTAAAAATAATATGCGATAGAAATGATTCGTTTTGATCGAATGAGTGAGTATATTGGAAAAGGTTCCAAACCTACCTAAAATGAGTAAAGATTCAATTTCAAAATAACTTCTTCATGTGATACATAATGATGCATTAATATGGAGTAATCGAATTTTGTTAGACAACGTACGATTAATTGTGAGTGAAATTGAGTTAGTTTCTTTCTATAAGGTAATTAAAGAGGAGTATACAAGGTTAATATTATTTCATCTGAATAACAATTTACAAAATCTTACAAGATAAGGGTTTATTCGAAGCTCCAACATATCCTAGGCTAAGGAGTTGGTAGGTTATGCGAGTCGAAAGATTTCATGTAACAATTGTTTGTAAGGGATCTTATATGAATCTCCCCAAAAGGATTTTGAAAGGACTGTCATTGACTATTTACACTGAGAAACAATTGTTGTTTCAAAATATACCAACTTTATTGTAAAGGAATTTCTTTGACGAATTATTGATAGTTAAATGGAATTGGATACGATCCATAGATAGAACTGATTATATGAGATGAATCGAAATTAACTAACCTAAATGAACACATAGCATTAGAATGTCTAATAAGTATTCTCGCACATCGAAGAGAAAATATGAGTTTCTTATTAATGTCGAAAATATATAATCCTCGGTGGTTTAATTAAACCATTAAGAGTGTTGGCTCTATATGATATAATGCGCAAATCCGAAAGAATTCCAAGTACACTATCAAAATATAGATTTTGGTGGCCATAACCGAAGGGATATGATCCATCGGTCGAGGTCGTGTCTTATGAAAAAGGCTAATGCAGTTGGAATTAAATGAGTAATGTTGATAAGAATAATATTACAAATTTCAATTGTTGAAAATAGCATAATAGATTCGGTATTCAACATGCTTAAGTTAATTCAGATTCGCTCATCAAATTATCACTTGACAAGATTTAGTGTTTTAGTATATGTGTATTGAAACAGAAAATTCTAAATAACGATATAGAATAAGTTGTTTACACATATTAAACAAAAATGTCTCGAAGTCAGTGGGAGCGATATTGAGTTTGTGAGTTTTTGGATATGATTCAAGAAATGATACGATAGTATCATTTTATAAGCATCAAGATTGAATAAGTATTTTGATAGAATTATTAAACAGTTTGATTTTTAAACAAAGTACAGAGAAAGCGTGTCTTCACAAAAAAAAAAAGTTAAAAGGTACATTGATGTTTTTAAACTATAAGCAAATAATACATTGTTGATATTAACGATGTACTTGTGTTAAATCAGCCTTAGTTGTTTTAATACGCAACATTGGATTAATAAATGATGTAAAAGATGTCGGGAATGTCCCAAATGGTATGAAGGGACATCTTGTCAGAATGTTTAATACGGAACATGTAAGATTGATTCTTTTGCATAAGCAATTGGAATTATCATACATGTTACGTTGTCTATGATATCATGATTTGTTTATGTATTAATACATGAAACTAATATAAAATCCAAATTGATATCACTAAATGGTTGTTTGAAGTATTCTCATGTATTTATGAAATATTAGAGAATTATTTATAGAAACAAAAACACCTTATGAAGGAGCATTCGGACTTGAACTTGATAAGTGATATTGAGTATAATATGCCTATATAAATTCAAGTTAAGAATCTTTAAGTTGGAAATGTTCCAAATGAACGACCATAGCTAATTCAATGAAAAAGACTAAGTATATCGCATAGAATAGCGCCACAGTAAAGACAATGTATATAAGAATATAAGTGTACAAATTTATAACCAAGTCAATTTCAAATGTTGAGAATCTCATAACATAATTATATGATAAAAAAGTCACGATATAGTTTGTAACATAACTTATAGCTCACTAGGTGTCGAGAGACATACTCTGAATTATTCCACATGATAAAGTAGCTTATCACTGATAGAGAGAGTTGATTGACAGAATAGATAACTAAAACATAATAGGATAGTCATTCACAAAGGGAGTGACCTAATTGGTTTGAGAAAATGGATTTGAGAAGTTGGAATAAGATCCCATAATTGACCCAAGTGCGATTGGGAGATTGATTGAGTCAGGGGTATGTCATAGGGGCAATTATGTAATTTGTTACATATGTCTAACTCGTTGACCAATCTTGTTTGAAATAAAGGTATTTTCTTTCTAATATATACTTGATATAATATGGTTATATTAATTAATTGATTTAATGAAAAGTATATTTAATAGAAAATCCATAAATGATATGTTTTGTGATAGTATACAAAGTGTTGTAACCGTGAATAATTTATCATAATGAAACAAATGTACCATTTTAAATGTTTCTAGTCAAGAGGCATCGAGACTAGATATCGATGTACCCGTTGAGAGTGGAGTACGTAACGCTCTCCAAATGTTGGGCAGTGTATTACTCATGACTGTTGAGGGCACCAAGGGTTGCGTATTGATAGTTTTTGGATAACTATGGAATGATTCACTCGATAGTTTTCTGTTGGTTAATCTAACTATGGTTAAGCAGAGAATATCGATGTGACTAATTTACCGAGTTCTCTCGACTTGAGAATACTATTGATCTTCAACGTGGAAGCTCTTCTTTGATTATAGTTAAATCATGGCACGACGTCCATCGAACGGCTATAGTTGGGTCGAGTGGAAGTATTGGAAGTGAAACACTATTCAAGAAAGGATTCGTCCCCTCAGTTATATGAGGTTAGTATCATGATCAACTGAAGTCAAATCAAAGTCAAAGTCTCTGGCCAGAGTATTTTGTTTAATAATAATTATTATTTAACCAAGGACATTGTGTTTGGACTATAAAGTTGAATGTGGATGGTATGGAGTTTTGGCCATTACCAAATTCCATAAATCCAAAGTGATATAGTTTTGATGAAGAGAATTGGTGTAAATGATTGTCACTATTAGGTGTCTCTTATAATAAGTAAAACTGGATTTTACCAAAAAGACGTGTAAGCGATAAATTTGGCCAAAATGTCGTACCACCTGCCAAGTGACATGTGAACGTTAATATTCGAAAAGTTTGATATTAATCGCTGACTGAATTTATACCTTTAAGTTGCACAACCATAATGATGAAATCTTTGAAAAACCACATGATTTAATCAATTTATAAAATGTTGTAAAATGATTAAATTAATTTATATTTGAGAAATATTAATTATTATTTATTTGATGTTTGGAAGTTTTTGTAATTATTTTAATGCATTTATAAAAGTTATATTTGCGTGCATTGATATACGATGTTGATGTTATTTAAAGAATGTAAAATATTTCAATCTTTCAAATAAAACATATTCTCTAATTCATTCTGTACGTACAATTCATTCTTTCTCATTCAGTCTATTTCATTCTCTTCTCCTAACTTATCATGGCAGAAACAAAAAAAATTCCAAAATTCTTTCAACTCCATTTGAAAACATAAAAAAATAATACAAAAGTAGTTCATCCATCTCTTGCGAGGATAGGATGAGGATCTTGAAGATCTGAAGAGATATCATCATTCAAGGTGTGACTTTTAGGCAACATCCTAAGGGGACTCCATTTTCAAGACGTGCTTCAAGACTTTAGGTGATAAGTATGTTTTTATTTACTAGATAATGACATTGGATGTAATGCTTGTTGAAAGAGAAATTTAATTATCATAATTTGTATGTATGTGTCACTGCCTCATTTAAGTTGAAAATTGTTTGTGTAGCTTGAGTTATTTGTTGAAAGAATCAATTGGTGTTTTATTTAATAAATTAAAAATAATCTTTGTATATGTTAAATATAATGTTTTGTTTTGAAACTATGTTCTAGTATTTAATTTAAAGTCTAATTTTCAGATCAAAATTTTTGTATGTTCAGTTTATCAATTGGGTTCTTATTTTATTAAATTAAGATTAAAATTTATATATGTTTGAATATAATGTTTTATTATTGATCTAAAATGTAAACATTCAACTAAAAATATAATCCTTTAGATTAAAATTTTGTATGCTCGTATTGTTTTTATTTGATTTTACTTTAACAAATTAAGCTAAAATTGTTTATGAATATTACAATGTTTTATTGAAGGTTCATGTTTAAATTCATATAAAACAAAATGTAATTTTAGATTTGAAAGTTTACATGTATGTATTTTGTGTTTGTATTGTTTTAGAAAAAGGAAAAAAAGAAAGAAAGATGTTTTGGCAATAAATCTAAATTTTAATTTGATTACTATAGTCTCTAATTTGTATTAATTAGTGATATTTTATTGAATATTACATACATACAATTTATGTTTTGAAATAAACCTACGATTGCTATAAATCTCTAATTTTTATTAAGTAAAAAGACTTCATTTAATCTTATATGCACACAATTAATTTATATGTATGTTTGCATGTATAAAATTGTTACATGTATTTCGTATTGTCATTAGTTTTTTTTCCACAAGGAGGGAACAATTTAAATGAGCCAATAATATATACATACATTTATTTTCGACCGTTTATATCCTTATATTATGATGCCTATAATTTGTCATTTATATGCTGCATTAATTAAGTTTACGAAATTGGAAATTGATTCAATCATCTTTGTTACCCTTTGTTTATTTCCTATTTTTTTTTCCTTTATGTGATTAGCTATCAGTTTAATTTTGTTTATATGTCTACAGCTTGCCATCAATTGATAGCACCTGTCATATGTCCCACTTACGGAATTTACACTATAATATACATTTGTTGATACTTACATTCATATTATATACATATTGCTAATTAATGACATTCATATGATCAATCAACTTAATTAAAGGTAGAGAAATGAAAGGTTTCTCTCTCTATCTAAAAATATTTATGCCCACTCATTAATTGAATAAGTTAAGGGGAAGGAATGAAAAGTTTCATTCTCTAAATAAATTTATGCCTCGTCGTTAATTGAATAATTTAAGAGATAGGAAATGAAAAGTTTCCTTCTCTAAATAAATTTAATAAGTTACTGTTATACACAAATATGTATATAATAGTATATTCGATATACTCTAATTCCATACACATTAAATTAAAGTAAAATTTTATTAAAAAAATTAAATAAAATATTGATTTTATTTAAAAGAAACTTAGAAAGGTTCTAAGTATATTTAGACTTCATAGGCCCATTAAAGATTCAAAATGGCTAAAACTTTGAAATTCACCTATTTCTTCCGCTGCGGGCCTGCCCAGTTCCTTCAATGATATGTTTACGCCACAAGATAGAGGGTGCAGTACACCTTCAGAAATGTCAGTGCAGTACCAAGGCAATGTGGCGTCACAATGTTCGACGAAGCAAGGCGAAGCCCTAAAGTTCCAGTGAAGATGTTTGCTCTCCTTAAAAAGAAGGGCAGCACCCCATGCCAACACCATCCACCTATGGATGCAGAAGTACATGCCATGTGCTATGAAGAATCCAGGATATATTAGCAATTCAAAGCATTGAGGTTTCCTATCTCAACTTCAAACATTCCCGCTATAATTTAGGGTTTCCCGCCTAAAGTCAGAAATCTAACTGCTCAAAATACATTTTTCTATCAAAGACATGTCAGCAATTCACACACATCAAACAAATGAGATGGATGGATGATACATGATGCGATCCAAAGGTGGAAACTAAAAGAGCAGAATTAGGATGTTGATGATCCACGTGCAACTCTATATTATAAGTAGAAAAGGCATTGTAAAAGAAGGGCAAAATTTCACTTTCTTTTTTGGACATGCAAAAGAAAAACTTTGCACTCTCTATCATTATTTGTTTGTATTAAGAATATAAAAGAAAGAAAGTGATATTGTTCTCATGGACGTAGGATCCTTTAACATCCGAACCATGTAAATTCTCTATGTCCATTTACTATTTCTAGAAATTTGTTTAGCAGCTTTATCGTGTTCCGTTAGCTCGAATACCTAGATAAATAATTGATTTTGTATACTTTTAGCATTTTGCAGTTTACAATATTGTACGCAAGAAAAGTAATATAATTACTCCTCTTTATGGAAACGTTAACATCACTTGATTTTATTGATCATAATCGCAAAAGCATCGTCATGATTATTTCATAAGAAATACATCGGTGTTTGTAAGACGAATAATCTCATCGACATTTTTTGCACTAGAAGGAGGGTCGATTTCCCTCTTCAGCAAATTTTACCTACATTTTCTTTAAATACCATTACGATATCATGGATTCCCTATCCCTGCACAAGAACAATTACACCTGGCTTCAAAAGTCTCGAAGAAGCCACTCATAACCTCTAAAGCCCTAGCTGAGGCGGAAGCTCCATCGAAGGTACCCTTAGATCCCATTCTGGATGCACTCCAAGCCTTCAGTGACCAAACGAACCAACATATGGAGGGGTTAGAAAAAACTATATCCTAACATACAATCCTTCGGCCAACCTCTCTCCAACCATTCATAGCTCATCGCCTTCATTCACCAACCGCACCGGCTATGCAGCGCATGGGTGATAACGACACTCTCAAAAATAAGAACAGTAAAGCTAGCCCCAAAACAAGTGACAAACTCAAAGGCAAGATCCAGGCTAACCCCATCAAGTCAAAATCCGCTAACATTAATATGCTAGTATTGAATAAGTAGACTCAATCTGCTTTGGATGACGACGACCTCACTTTGCTTTACAAGGGCGATTCATCCCAAATGGATCCTAAGAAAGATGAGATCAGTCACTTGAAAGCTGATATAAAGCAGCAGGCAAACTTGTTCTAGTAAAGCACCATGGAAAAAAATAAGGCAAGAGGATTCTTCTCCGTTCAGTGAGACTATCATAAAAGCAGATTTCTCTGACAACTTTAAAGCTCCATCAATTGACAAATTTAATGGAATCACCAACTTTGACGACCACATCTGCACCTTCGATTATTATATAGACATTTTAAAAGTAGGGATGATGGATCGATGTGAACTCTTCCTTGTTTATTTAGCTGGTGCAGCCTCCAGATGGTTTAGGAGGTACGTGTTGGACTGGACTAGCCTGCAGTGGAAGTTATAGGTGAATTTCAAAATTTTTACCTATTAGATCTTTTGTTGGGCCTATGAAGTCTAACTAAATTAGAAAATTTATAAATTTCATTCAATATAATCATTTAATTTATTTAAATTCAAATATATTAAGATATGAAATTAATTTTATTTGATTTAGTTTATACATAAATGTATCATATACATATATGTGTGAGTGCATGTGTAACATAGTAATCTATGAAAGGTATAATATGCCCATATATAGATGTTGGGATTTACATCACAACAGATATATTAGCTCATTTGTATGTCATGTAGTTTTCCAAATATGTGCATGTATATGTGTTACAACACACACATTTGTATAAATATACTATACATAATACATGAACATAAAACATTTATATCTAGATAAATATATATATATATAGAAAGAGAGAGAACAATTATTAAAAATTATTATAATTTAAAATTAACTTAGTTTTACAAACAAAATAATTTTAGTATTTTAATTTGTATATATTATGATAAAATAAAGTTTTCATCCATAAATAATCAACATAAAATAATCTATTGATGAAAATTCATATTCTACAATTTTTGAAAATCTAGGATCATAAAATAGAGTTTAGGAAAAATTTGGAGATTTTTCGAAGTTGAAATATTATCTTTAAAAAACAATACATTGATTTCGACAATAACTATTTAATATAAAATAATATATTATTGAAAATTCAAATTTTAAATTTTCATAAATTCTAGGATCATGAATCAAAAGGTTACTAAAAATTTTAAAGGAATTTTTCAATCAAATATTATTTTTAATAAATCACAAATATTTTTTTCGAAATAATATTAATTATTAAAAATAATAAACTTTATTGAAAAATTCCGAAATTTTTACTGTTAGCACCAAAACTAGTCACTAACACCCTTGAATAGAGTTATGTAGAGAGATTAATGAAGAAAGTAAATTAAAACAAAGAAGTAATGTAATTGAGTGCGAAAAGAACAACAAAAAACGAGAACACCTGATTTATAGCGGTTCGGCATAATTGCCTACGTTCACTTTGAATATGATCTTTATTATTTTTCCAATCACTTGAGTATAGATGCAATCCGTAAACAAACAACTTGAATTCAAGTTTTAGTAGAAAGGAAGTGAGTGTCCAAAATGGCAGAGTCTCTCTGGAGTTCACGAAAAAAGGTCCCCTTAACTAAACCTCCGCCCCTCTATTTATAGATGAAGAAAGGCTAGATCCCCTGTCCAGGCCCATGACTAAGATAGCTCGGTTCGTGGCTGATAAGTGAAGTAGAACAAACCATGCATCGTGATCCTTCTTGACCGACCCATATATCGCCGATCCACACACCAATCTACACTTGTCGAACAACCAAGGTCGAACCACAATCGCTGAACCACCTTGACCGACCCACTTCGAGCTTCCTTCTTTAGCTGAGCCACCCATATCGACCCATACATGTCGAACCGTATACATAGGCCGAACCGCATGTATACAAATCCTCCTGAGGCCAGTCAACATCTACACCGAGCCACTTGGGCCGAAACGCTACATGCCTACCCACATTGGCCTGTCTCTCCTGGCCGAACAACACTTGCCGACCCATCAAGGCCGACCCATCCATGACCTTCCATAAGAGCTATCCTACTCCAACCAAACCACCATCGAACACCGATCCATGTAGACATGCCGAACCACATAGGTTGCATCAATCCCTTATATCTCCAATCTCTTCTTGGCTAGAATCTTGTCTGGTGCTAACTATAACTTCTACGACTGTCGCTTTGTAGTCGGGCCAAGTAGCCCGATAACATTATCTCCCCAAAATACGTCTTGTTGCATACACGACATGCTTTGAATCGAAGCAAGTTAGAGTCTCTAGAAAGAAATCCATCATGTTTCCTGAATAGTCATTATCCTGCAATTTTATCCTCCCAAAGTGTCGTATCCTTCTTTCATAGTCATGATGCTTAGTTGATTCCCAATATTATAAATATAGGATAGTAGTTCATCAATAGCCATCTGCGTCCAGTTTTACAGGGCTAGTAAGCTTCGGCTATCTGATCAGGTCGTTTCTTAATAACCTAAGTGAAAATTCAATTTCTATTAATTTCAAGAAGTCAAATTTTTTCAAATATACACGTGCATGTTAAGGCACGTGTTCTTGTCATTGGCTCTAAGATGCGTTTTATATGCTCGTGAGTCATCACAGATTTATTTTAGTGTGTTTGCAATTCGATTGCAATTCCTTTTTTATATTTTCTGTGAAATAAGGGTTGTAATCAGCCACTCGATGATAGGGACTCTAAGTTCTTCATGGATGACGACCTTGGAGCCGTAAGTAAGGGTGAATGGAGTATGGCAAGTTGCAGACCCTTAATGGTTCTACAAGCCAATAATGCTACTGGTAGCTTATTCACTCATTTACCTCAAGCCTTTTCTAAACCACTTTTTAGAATAGACTTTATGATTTTTTTCACAGCTTCAACCTATCCACTTGCTTGAGGGCGAGCAAATACCACAAATTTCTTTTCAATATGATGCCGATAGTAGAAATTTTGAAATTTAGCGTTGTCAAATTGGGCTTCATTATCAGTTATAATGGTTCGTGGAAGGTCATAAGGGCAGATAATATTACGGACAATGAAGTTGATTATTTTCTTCTTCTTGGACATGGTTAAAAGTTTTTCATCTGTCCATTTGGTGAAGTAATCAACTGCTATGATGGCGTATTTCACACCACCTTTAGGATCGGCAAGAAGGCAATGATGTCAATGCCTCTAAGTGGAAAACAGTTATGGACTTGCTATATGAGTAATTTGCATTGGTGGGGCTCTCAGATTTCTTGCAAACATCCTACACTGGTCGCATTGTCTAGCATGATCAATCGCGCCTTGATTGATAGTTGGCTAGTAATATCGTAGCACAAGATTTTCATTGTCAAGGTTTTCCCCTTGATTTAATCACTGCATTCTTCTTCATATACTTCACTCAAGAATCATTTGATATCATCATGGGTGATAGACCGAAGCATGGGAATGGATAAACTCCTTTCTACACATGAGTTCTTCTTGGATGATTTGGCGTGAAGCTTTGAGGAGGATTTGTCGTTCTCCATTCCTCCATTCAGTAAGAATTCATCTTGTAGATAGTCTTTGATAGGAGTCAACCATGACCCCTTTTCTAGCTCTGTCTCTAATATCTAGTTGATCTCCATCCGTCAATGCTTGGAATATTAAATATTTCAACCGAAACAAAGTATTTCTGTTGTGCGTCCCTAAAACTGGCCAGCTTGGCCAGTGACTTGACTCTTTTCATTTTGTTCGTTGAGGATGTGTGTAATGATGTAATACATGAAGTCGGCTTGTAGCTTTTGGACCCAGCAGAGATAAGGAGCAAGACAATGCCCCCGGAAAGATTAACTTTCCTAACTTTGCATACTACTAATCAGGAATCACAAAAGATATGTAAAGTTTTCACTCTAAGTTATCTAGCAAGTTTGAGGCTGGAAATCGAGACTTCATACTAAGCATCGTTGTTTGTTACAAGGAAATCGAGTTTCAAGACGTAGCAAATTGATCATTCCTCAGGAGTCATCAACATGACTCCTATGCCATAACACTGATCATTGGAAGCTCCGTCCGCATACATTTTCCATCCGTTGGTTGGTTCTCCACTACTCTTCGAGTAATTGTCTAATGCAGTGAATTCAGATATGAGGTCTTCTAATTTCCGTTCTTGGATAGCTCTTCGAGGAAAATAAATGATATTGAATTGACTTAATTTAATATTCTATTTTAGCAGTCTTTCAGACATCTTAGGTCATTGTATGACCTGTCATAATAGGCTAGCTTTTGTAGCTTCGGGTCGATACTCAATGCATGGCTCGCGATAGTCGGTGAAATCACATATGCATGTTAGAATGGATTCAAGAGGACATATCATCATATATTTAAAAAAAATCCAACTAATTCTTTTATCCTCATTGCACTGAGTTGTGAGCCGATCTTCAGTACCCTTAAAGGGTCACTATGGCTGACTATAACGTCGTATGTCGGCTTAGTAGGTGCAGTCTTGGATTCTTCAAGTTCAAATGTAACTATTTTGCATAACAATCAACGTGAAATCTAGTTGGGATGGTCAGTTATGATGGTTACTCTGGTCGAAGCCCAGAGTCTTTTCATGAGTTATTAAGCCTGATAGTGAAGGGTTCTAAATGATTTGAGTAATTATCTGCAAATGGCTAATGATCAGGCTTAGAAACACATTGAAGAAAATGTCGAGTAGGGGTCAGCCTCGAGTTTCGTGTAGCTGCATAGCTGGCCCTTGCTTTGAGTTTGAATCTACTTGTGTATTCAAGTTACGCACTTTCTATTTAACATATTCATGATCCATTACCCATCGTTCGGGTTGAAGTGTTAGTCAGTTGCCCATGAGCTTGGCATCAATTTTTGATTCTATCTCTAGGTATCCTTTCAGTCGTAATCTCGAGTCGTTGTAAATGTTATGTATAAGTTTCAATATTGAGCTATCGCAGCCAGTCTTTGGATGATCATGCTTCTGCTCCCAATCTCGGGTTGATAAATATACTGCATGGACGGTCGAGTCTTATCCTAGCCTTTTTTATACTCCTACCTAAGCTCCGAAGACATAGAGTTGATTAATGAATAATCTATTCACATTCATCTTGTTCCTGCTCATGCCCCTAAGCCTGGAGCATACATTGGTAAGTAAGAAGGCAAACCACGTCCACTTTAGCTTTACTATCTTTCTTGTTGAATCGCGGTATCAGATTGGTCGATGGAAGGTTGAATTTCACCTATCCTGGATTTATTCTAGTTTTTCCTTCCAACAGGAATACTTCGATGCATCATCAGATTTCGAGGATGAGTTGGGTACTAGACGGTCAACACGTCCACTTTAACTCATATTCTGCAATCGGATCTAGGGGTAAAGTCGGTTCGAGTGCAGTCAGGTCATACTCATCTAGTTTCATACTTCTCATGACGGATCGAAGGAGCGTGCTGGAGAATTAATGATCAAGTCTTCATGGTTTACTCTCCTTTCCACACTTTGGTGGTCATAGTTTTTCAAGGAACATTCGGGTCACATTCGTATGTGCTTGGTGCGGATCGATATTGACCCTCGATTTGAGGTATGAAATAGTCGATCTCCCGTAGCTTTAGATGTCATTTCGATTGGTTCTGTATTGAGGCCTCCTTGCAGCCGTTGTCTTAAGTTTTAAATAACTCCTAGCTAGACTACAATGAGCTATCGTATTCAGCTTTCAATGATTTGTAGTCCTGCCCCCAGCATTGATTTGGCCAGGCCACAATTTGGATGGTCGAAATCCATCCTTGGCGAGTAAATACTCCTTACGTCGATTTTAGGCTGAAGTTTTCGGAATAGAGAATGGTCGGAATCCACTCATCTTTCTGTCGACTGCGCCACTCTACATTCTGGGGACTTAGAGTTATTCTTACCTCGGTCAACTCGCACCCAATTTGTGTTCATGCTTCGATCCACTATCTGGGGATTTAGAGATTCGTCGAACAGTTTATGTTCTAGTCCACAGTCTGGGACGTAGTGATTTTCGTCAAGTCGTTTATACTCAAATCTGCACTCTGGGGACTCAGAGTACTTCAGTCTGCTTCTGGGACTTAGAGATTTTTCTCAAGTTGTTTATACTCTAGTCCGCCCTTTGGGGACTTAGAGGTTTTTCTCAAGTCGTTTATACTCTAGTCCGAGCTCCAGGGACTCAGAGTACTCTAGTCCACTTCAGGGACTTAAAGATTTTCGTCAAGTCATTTATACTTTAGTCCATACACTGGGACTCGGAGTACTCTAGTCCGCTTCCAGGATTTAGAGATTTTTCTCAAGTCGTTTATACTCTAGTCCATGCTCTGGGAACTTAGAGTATTTCGGTCCGCTTCAGGGACTTGGAGATTTTTCTCAAGTCGTTTATACTCAAGTCCACGCTCTGGGGACTCAGAGTACTCTAGTCCGCTTTAGGGACTTAGAGATTTTTCTCAAGTCGTTTATACTCTAGTCCGCGCTCTGGGGACTCAGAGTACTCTAGCCCACTTCAGGGACTCAAAGACATCATCAAGTCGTTTATACTCTAGTCCACACTTTGGAGACTCAGAGTACTCTACTCTGCTTCAGGGACTTAAGGATTTTCGTCAAGTCGTTTATACTATAGTCCACACTTTGGGGACTCAGAGTACTCTAGTCCGCTTCAGGGACTTAGAGATTTTTGTCGAGTCATTTATACTCTAGTCCTAGTCTGGAGACTCAGAGTACTTTAGTCTGCTTTAGGGACTTAGAGATTTTTATCAAGTCGTTTATACTCTAGTCCACACTTTGAGGACTAAGAGTACTCTGGTCCATTTCAAGGACTTAGAGATTTTTGTTGAAAGCAGTCGTATTTCCACCCGTTTGATTTGTATTTCATTTACCATATCGGGGCTACTGTTGTCGAATGAACGGTTGAACTGCGTTTGCTCATGGAATAGGATTCTACCACCAGCATCAAGGACGAAACTTGAAAAATGGACGGTCGATTCATGTCCGCTTGGTGATTGCAGCTCTTCTAATCAAGTCATGGAAGGAGTTATATGATAGATGATTGGATAACATCCATGCTGGGGTTGGATAATCAAGTCTCGCACAATTTGGTTGGTATCTCTTTCTAGAAAATAAGGATAACGGATTATTGAGTAGACAAAGTAAGTTGCATATGTTTCAAGGTGCAGTCGTGTCCATGTATTGAGAGCGATGGTTGGTGAGTAGATAGTCCATCACAGCTACTCCAAGTCGGGCTTTCGAACTACTTTTTGTTTTTAGGGTAGAATTTGATGTGTAGATGATTAAATCAAGTCCACTCTAGATAGATTCTGACGTCACTGAGCTTCAGGAGAGGCATTTGTATTTTGTCGAACTTTATTTTATGACTCAATTTGAGTGGATGATTGGGCTATATTCATTCCAAGCCTTTCTTAGGTCTCCAAGTCAAATGTGGAGGTCGACGAATGGACGGTCGGTCATGTTCGCTTTGTATTGGGCTCTGACCATGACGATCTTTTCAATCTCTAGTCCTTGGCCCTAAATCAAAGGCACATGGTTGATGATAAGCGATCGAATCATGCTCGTATTGATGAAAATCCACAGGTCCGATTAAGGTCTGCGTGGATTGGTTGGTGGCCAACTCTGAGTACTTGGTCACATGCATCATTTTGGAAGAATTTTTGTTCAAGTCGGTTGTAATTCAAAGCATAATTGAAATTGAAATAGGAATAATCCAAAGGAGATTGGTATAAGTCTCATTGATAAGTGGAGAAGCATCGTGCGCTCGCTATTCAACTCTGCCTCTAGCCTCTTCTGGCGGGATGTCGACTGCCAACGCTCCAATTGATAATTAGAGTTTTTTATTGATAGGCATCCGAAGTTCCTAGATCGCCATTCTACAAGGCTTGCACAAACTATTGAAGCTTTCCTTTTCCAAATCATCTTTCCGATCACACCTCCGAGGTGTTTATAATCGCTAGTGTTAGGATCAGCGTGCATTTTGGAATACACAACATTCCCTTGATTTTCTCTGGACTTCAATGGACTCTCTCGAGGTTGGTTTTCAGTACCACTCTGAGTCGTAAGTCTCGAAGTAGAGGCTATCGATTTAATCTTTCAAAGAGCATATGAGTCGAATTTTGAAATCTTGTTTTGTCTATTGGAATTAGAGTCCTTAGCCAACGGGCCTGCATTGTTATTTTTCCTAGTTTACTCCATTCCTCCTCACTTTGGTTCTAATTCATTTTGTAATAGAAACAATCCATGGTCGTAGGAGGCTCTCCAACTAACTAGCTGCCAAAATATATTTGGAGGTCGACTCTCCTCAACGCGGTCAGTATGATATCCTTGTTAGCATTTGGAACAAATTGCTTAGAGTCAAACATTGGTTTACTTGGCGTCACTAAATTCGAAGTGCTGGGTCAGTAAAGAATGGTGCTTGGAGTCATCTTGGTATTTTCCTAGAGTCATATCATCTATGTTTTCCAACCTTTGGGAGTATCGTTTGAGTAGCGGTTGCTTGTCTGTTCCCTTGTTGCAATTTAGAAGCTACCGCTTGATCCTCTATGCCCTGATAGGTCATAGGATGTAAGGGAAGTGGATAGAATGTTCCTTCAGTAAGTAGAGTTTTGTATTCACTATGCGAAGGCACTGTGCTGCGGCTAGGGTTCGGTATACATACATACATAAATAAATAGATATATATATATGTGGGTCGCACCTAGAAAAGTCTTTTTTTTTGAAAATAGGGGTCGTACCCGATCCATATATATATATATTTGGTATAGGGACTGGTCAGATGGATTTTTGAGAGAGGCATCGGTATACAGTAGAGGGATCGGTATACAATAGAGGGGTCGATATGCGTACGACCGGTAACACTGGGTCAGTATACACTGGGGAGGGGTTGGCATATACATTTTCTAGAGCAGTCAGCATATACCTTTTCTAGGACGATCGGCATACACCTTTTCTGGAGCGGTCGGCATACACCTTTTCTAGTGCGGTCAGCATACACCTTTTCTAGAGCGGTCGGCATACACCTTTTCTGGAGCGGTCGACATAAACCTTATCTAGAGGCGGTCGGCATATACCTTTTCTAGGGCGATCGACATACACCTTTTCCTTGGTGAGGGTTCAACCATATGAGAGATGACTGAATTGCCTTTAGAGAAGTTCCATCCTTCGTTTAACTTGAGTGCAAACTTCAACATCCAATCCCAAGATCTTGCATACATCAGTGAATCTAGTCCTTTCCAAATGAACATGAATACATGATCAACTCTAACCAGGAACATTAGCATAATCAAATCTTCCAAAAACAGGGGAAGACATAATTTCTTAGACTATGGCTATCAACTTCCTTTAGATTTTTTTTTTCAAATTTTAGTAGAATAGAAAGTTTGCTGGTAAACAACTAGATCTATCTCGCAAATATGGAAGTCCACCAGTAGACGGTGAGATCCAATCAAGCTGAGAATTCAATTCTTAGTGAAAGCACCAAAATTGATCACTAACACCCTTGAATAGATTTATGTAGAGAGATTAATGAAGAAAGTCAACTAAAAAAGAGTAGTCATGCAATTGAGTGCGAAAAGAACAACAAAAAACGAGAACACCAGATTTATAGTGGTTCGGCGTAATTGCCTACGTCCACTTTGAATATGATCTTCATTACTTTTCCAATCACTTGAGTACAGATACAATCTGTAACGATCACGACTTTTCGTCCACGAAGGTCGACATCAATACGTCCACTGTATCAACTATCGAGCAATCGAATGTCGGAAAACCGAAATGTTATGGTTAAAGAAGAAGAAAAAGATAGAAGAAGAGAGAAAAAGATAGAACAGAACAGAAAGAAACAACAGAACAATATCAGAATCTCACAATCGCAGCGGAACAACATATAATAGATAATTGAACAATCTTTAAAACAAAGAACTATATTAGTTATTACATTACATCATATTACATTACATTACATCATCAGAGTGTACAACAACAAACAACAACAAACATCGGAAAAGAAATACTATATACTAGTGAATACGCCATGCCATCCAGCATGCCTCCAGCAACTCCTGAATTCTAGAATATCCTGATAACCTAACTCTAGACTGCCCGTGTGGAAATTGGTGGGCATCCACAGTTTAGGAAGGAAAACAATAAACTCCAGGTCAGTCATGGGACTGGTGTGAGAACTTAAAACAGATTATCTTTAAAACAAAGAACAGGATAATTTTAAAATAGATTCGCAATGCTTTTTAGAAAATGAGACTACCATAAGGCCTCCCGCACACACACACACAATGCAAACGCGGAGTCGAAGGAGATTTCTCCTTATGATAGTCAAAGATGCTTGATACGCATTAAAAATAAACATTTGATATTATTACTAGTGCATAGTCTAGGAAAACATTTCGAAAGTAAAGATATAAATCTTAGCCAGTATAGGCATTTCGCACTTATGCCTACTATAGCTACCATCCAAACAGTGGTGACCACCATAAGTGAATGATAGGTTCTACAACTAAAACCGAACAAGATCGTATTGTTTCTTTGGATTTCCAACAAATGGTCAGGCCAAGGAACTTCCCATTGCCACATGGGTACGCCTTTGGAAAGACGACCCGAGAACCTAACGTTACGGTTAGATCTCTGCCAACACAAGGTCGGGTTACCCTTCAAACTGGGTAACTACTGACACGAATATATCATTCCCCGATCGTAAGCGATCTATATCCGAGGATCCTCGATTCCAACAACCACAAAGTAATAAATTTGCAGCAACGACATAGGTTAAGTATTTGGGCTCCATACCATGATACCACCTCTATCCAGAAGGAATGACATACACTAAAGGGGCGCTACCCCCTAATAACCTTGCCGCATCCTTCCTATTTTGACTATTTTCGAGGTGTGAGGTTCGACGAAGTCTCGTCCATAAAGCTACGCTTTATACAAAAGCTGTGCTTTGTTCAACAAATGTTCAACAGCACTTAGCATATCACACTACCAAATTGGGAGTATGTCACTAATAACCTTCAACTACATAACCTCTGAGCTCGTATGTCTCAGAGAAGGGTGTTAAGCTAAGAAAATAAATTCTCCGCCACCAACAGAAATATATTTGAAAGAAATCAGCTTTATATCTCAATTTGTAATATCTGACATACAATCCATACAAGTCTATTCCGGGCTCGAACAGAACCGAAGGAACTTCCAAAGAAGCCCTTGCAATCCGGATATTCACTAATCACGTCCGGACTTCCCGTCACTAAGGGTGATAAAACCTCTATATCGGAGATCAGCCGATGCAGAGTCATTCGATCGTAATCCTTCCGTTTTCAAAAATATCCGGTCTTCAACGCCGGTCTTCAACGCTGGTCTTCAAATGCAATCCATAACGACGTATTACATATTCGGAATGGGTTATACGACCCAAAGGTCCTTTCCCGGCTAACCCGAATAGTGAGCGCTTATTTAAAAAAATAAGTGTGGCATTCAAATTCAAGCAAATCACAACAAATACCTATTTAAAGGTAAATATTGATAGTCGGTTATTTAACTATCAATAGGCGTGCACAACATCACCAAATTCCAAATAATTTTCCAAATTATTTATTTCCAAAATATCTTTAATAGATATATAATTTCCACACTTCAACCATTTGAAAACAAATTTCAAACCATTTTTTAGCTTTCAACTTTTGAAAACAAATTTCAAATCGTTTCCCTACACAGGATATATTCACAAATCTTTATTCATTTCCATTTCAAAATGGTTCATTAAAACTAATTAAATAAATCCTTACTGATTTACTTTATATTTACATTCCAAATCCGTAAATTTATTTCCACACTTCAAAAATAAATCAACGTTTATTTTTAAACAAATTTACCTTTCTTTTATAAATTCCATAGTAATTTACAATTCCAAAATATCTATGAATATATGATTTCCAAATCGATTTCTAATATTCATTTTCAATTTATCTTTAAAAGATAAAATTTCAAAATATCCACTTCATATTGGAAAACATTTCCATACTTATTTAATAATAAGTAATTCACAAATCATTTTATTTCCAACACTTGGAAAATATTTAATATACTTAATCGAAATTAAGTATATGTTTCATTCTTTAAAGAAAACGTGCGCTTAAACACATTTATTTGAGTCAAAATGAATGTTGCGTAAAACATCGTTACGACGACCCAAAATCACTAGTATAGGGATTCGAAATTAAGATAGGTATATAAATTCCAATACTATATAAAACATTTCATTTCAGAAATCATTTACTATAACAACAGTGTTATAGTCCACTATTTCCTTCTATTTCTCGAAAACGTCTATTTCAACAATAAACGTTGAAATATATGTATTCGATACTTAACGCATTTTAAAACAACTTCAAATTATTTTAATTCCATTTAAAAGATCACTCCCTAAACATTCCTTTAATATATTATTCACGGTTCAAAATCGTGAATATAAATCATTAACCAAATTCAACACTTTTACATATTCAATTCAAAAATTATCCACTGTCCCAAAATCATGAATATACTCCTTTAATAATCTATAAAAATTTACTTATCAAATTCAATCAATCTTGAATTTATAAATCAATGTTTATAAATTCACATTTATATATTATAAAAACTTCAAGTTATAAAATCACTTTATTCACAAATTTTATCCATATCCCATTTACACGCCAAAATCCATATTATAAGTAAATTTAACTATAAATCTTTTATTTTACAAAATCTATTCATTTTATAACTTCTCAATTTATAAATCTATAAATTTCATTACTTACTAATCCATCCATTTACTATTCATTTTAACACAAAAAAACTCGTTTTATAATTTTATTATTTTAATTTATAAATATCAATTTTATAAATCTTTTATATAATCCGTTTATAAAAATCCGAAAATCTCAATTTAAACTATTATATAAAATTCATTAACTCCATATTTCAAAAATCACATTTTAACTATATTTCTCAAAAATCATAAATTTTATAACATTGAAATTATAACGTTTATTTATTTAAAATCAATCAATTCCAAAATTTATATAAAACGTATACTTTCAAAAATTACTTTAAAATCCTTTTAAATTCAAAATCGTTATTTTAATGTTTTTAAAACTCCAAAAATAGGCTAATGCTGCAACAGCAACAATATATCAATCACGACAATCAAAACATCATATATCAATATGATAATCAACAAATATCACAATATCTGTAATCAAATAAATATTGGTGAGGAATCCAGTTGGATCCCTCCAACCGGTTTCCCTGCATCCACAGATGTTAGCACAATACCAATTCCGTTCCAATACGGAATATCGCGGCATATGGGATTTATAAAATATTATCCGCTATTATGCGGTGCAATAGGGTCTCATCCGCTACATAATGCGGGAAATCAACTCCAAGTACATATATAATACCAATTTCACTTTACGGTGAAATTATCGCGGTATATGGTTTTAATAAATAACATCCGCTTAATATACGGCGTATAATGTCTATTTAACACAATAGATAACAATTTATCATTCAGGCATATAATCAAGAAATTTTAAATTTAACTATTTAAAATTTAAATCGAAACAATTTCGATTGAGTGAGAAGTTCTCACCTTGAGTTTCAATTCAGTTTAAGGGTTTTATTTCGAATAAAATTAAACACGCGTTTAATTTTACCCGAAATTCAAACTAGATCCAAATGACTCCAATCCAGTTCCATAGCGTAGTGCTCGACGAAACAAAGCCAACACAACTTGTTTCGTAATTTTTCGACCTCGTATGACAAAGTTATGGTGTTACAAGGATTACACAATTATAAATATAATTAGTTTACAAATTTATTTCAATTTTTATACCCCAAAATGTCTCGGCCGTAGGATTTCCTTAGATCAAATCATGTCCGTGTATCTTTTTCTTCCTCCCCTTCGTTACTTCCAGGTGACGAACGAAAATAACCCAATGAAGCCGCCTTCTAGGGTTAAGAGCCGCTCCCCCCTCGACGACTTCCAGGACGATCGAATACCACCAAATTGCTCGCCGTCACCTACTCTATACTCGGCTACAATGGCATCAAGCTCGGCCTCAGGTGGTGCTCGAAAACCACGTGCAAACGTTGAACATTCAAACTCGATTTGACGACAATCCGTAGCATGAAAATCCATCATCACCGTTGAAGTCGTAGATCTCGAGACGATCTACAACATTGCAGTTGAACTCTTTTTCTAATTGTTGATGGATTGACAGAAATTTGAGGAAGAACATTAGAAATTTTCGGCCATTGATGTTTTTAGGAGGCGGCTGACCTAATTTCTTTTTAGGGTTTTGCAATTTGTGATCTTGGAGGGGCTTATATAGAAAATTCTCAAATTACTATTCACTCGAAATTTTCCGAACTTCAAATCTCGCACGGTGACTGGCATTTCTGGGGTTTACCCCATGTTCCGGACACAATGGAATATGTTTTGGAGGCTAATTCGATCAACTGTGCGAGTTACGGAAATAAACGATCAAATTTAAATTAAATCGATTAAACGAATTTCTTATGCGTTTTGGCTTGTCCCGGACAAACAGTAAATCCGATTGACACGAAATTTGAAACCATACAATAATATTACATTACGGATCCGATGAAACTGGTTTCATCGAAATCCGAGACTGTTTGAAAAATGGCTATTTTAACTCGTCAATTAAATATTTTAAATATTCAATTTTCACAAATTAACTTTTAATTCGATTTTAAAAGTTTTACAACATCATTCTAACTCCAATATGATAAAATAAAATTTTACAAATCATTTTTAATCATATTTAACCCAATTTTCAATTATTTCTGTAATTTCAACTATTAAATTATCGATTTAATTATCCAATTAAATCCAATTATTTGAAATAAAATTTATTCGACTATTTAATTTCACTTATTAATATTTAAAATCAATTAAATATACGAATTTTAAATGACAGAAATTCTGGGTCGTTACACAATCCGTAAACAAACAACTTGAATTCAAGTTGTAGTAGAAAGGAAGTGAGTGTCCAAAATGGCAGAGTCTCTCTGGAATTCTTGAAAAAAGGTCACCTTAACTAGACATACGCCCCTATTTATAGATGAAGAAAGGCTAGATCCCCTGTCCGGGCCCATGACCAAGATAGCTCGGACCATGGCTGGTAAGTGAAGTAGGCGGAACCATGCATCATGATCCTTCTTGACCGACCCACATATCACCGACCCGCACACACAGGTCTACACTTGTCGAACAACCAAGGTCAAACCACAATGACCAAACTACCATGACCGACCCACTTCGAGCTTCCTTCCTTGACTAAGCCACCCATGCCGACCCATACGTGCCGAACCTTATACATAGGCCGAACCGCACATATACAAATCCTCCTGAGGCCGGTCTGCATCTACACCGATCCACTTAGGCTGAAACACTACGTGTCGACCCACATTGGCCTATCTCTCTTGGCCGAACAACACGTGCCGACCCATCAAAGTGGACCCATCTGTGACCTTCCATAAGAGCTATCCTACTCCAACAAAACCACCATCGAACGCCGAACCACATAGACATGTCGAACCACACAGGTTGCATCAATCCATTTTATCTCCAATCACTTCTTGGCCAGAATCTTGTCTAGTGCAAACTATAGCTTACGCAACTGTCGCTTTGTAGCCAGGCCAAGTAGCCAGGTAACATTTTCTATATTTTTCTGAAATGATATAATATATTTTTTAAATATAAAATTGAATTTTGAATGTAATAATTATTTTATATATAATAAACAATTCAAAATTCAATAAATGTTAATTTAAAAATATGAATATACATATGATAATTAATTTTCGAATTTGTAAATTCATATTATATATAAATAAGTGTATTGAAATTTTTAGATCATATATACATCTTATATATGCATATATGCTATTATGAGCGAGAAATATATACTAATATATATACATATATATATATATATGAATTTATTAATAAATATATATATAAAACAATTATTAATGACAACATTTGATTTTTTACAGTAAACAACATTTATCTATACATAAATTAAATAGTATAATAAATAAATTATGCACGTAACCAAATTGATTTGTGAAAACCACATCTACTTATAAAAATCTCACCTAACTAAACATATATTAGCAATATATTTAAACAGATATGAAAGTGCTCATTATAGGATCATAGAATATAATTTTCTACTGTAATATGAATTAAAATAACAAATTTAATAATTCCTTTGAATACACGTTGAAGCAATGATTTACCTTCCTTTTACTGTTCTTGATTCGTCAGATTGCAAGTCTGGAATCACCCACCGCTAACTATCGAATAATATTATTTTAATTTGAAATATATTTGAGAATTTTGTGGATTGAAAGCTACGTTTTAACCAGCAATGTAGATGGTAATGGCAGCCAAAAAGGCAAGTAATTGTTTTTAGAGATACATATATATACACATACATATATACATATATATAGGGTTGTATTAGAGAGAAACGAGGAAAATCCTTTTACCCATTCTCACTTGATCTCAACCCATTATATCCAAGCCGATTCCTTATGTTTTAGCCACCCCTAGACCTTCCCAAAACCGAAATTTTGTAGCCTTAATGATGGGTCTTAAACCGAGTGTGATGTTATGGCTAAATTTATCGCTTACTCATTTCCGGTAAAATCCAATTTTAGTTTAATAAGCATTATCCGGTTGTGACATTTGTTTACACCAATTCTCTTCATCAAAACTATATCACTTTGGATTTATGAAATTTGGTAATGGTCAAAGTTCCAACCTCATCCACTTTCAACTTTATAGTCCAAATACAAAGTCCTTGGTTCACTAATAACAATTATTATTAACCAGAATGCTCTGGCCAGAGACTTTGACTTTGAGTTGATTTGAGTTGACAGTGATACTAACCGCATACAACGGAGGAGACTCCTCTCTTGAATAGTGCTGCACTTCCAATACTTCCACTCAACCCTACTATAGTCAACCGATGGACGTCATGCCATGATTTAGCTATAATCAAAGCGGGGCTTTCATATTGAAGATCCACGGTATTCTCAAGTCAAGAGAACTGTGTAAATCAGTCACATTGATATTTTCTGTTTGACCTTAGTTATATTAACCAACAAAAAACTATCGTGTGAGTCGTTCCATAGTTATCCAATAACTATTAGCATGTAACTCCTAGGTGCCCCCAGCAGTCATGAGTAATACACTGCCCAACATTTGAAAAGTGTTACGTACTCCAGTCTCAATGGATACATCGATATCTAGTCTTGATGCATCTTGACTAAGAACATTTAAAATGGTATATTTGTTTCGTTGTGATAAATTATTCATGGTTAAAACACTTTGTAATTACTATCACAAAATATATATTTATGATTTTTCTATTAAATATACTTTTAGTTAATTTAATTAATTAATATAATCACATTATATCAAGTATATAATAGGAAGAAAATACATTTTATTTCGAATAAGACTGGTCAACGAGTTAGATATATGTAACAAATTACATAATTGCCCCTAAGGCATACCCCTAACTCTATCAATCTCCCACTTGCACTTGGGTCAATTATAGAATCTAATTCCAACTTCTCCAATCGGTTTTCTCAAAACCAATTAGGCCAGTCTCTTAGTGAATGAGTATGCTATTATGTTTTAATTATCCACTTTGTCGATTAACTTTCTTTGACACTAATAAACTGCCTTTATCATGTAGAATGATTCGAAGTATGTCTTTCGACTTCCAGTGCGCTTTAAGTTCTATAACGACCAATTTCATAACATTGTTATCTTATAACAATATTATACGATTCTCAACATTTAGAGTCTCCTTTGGCTCAATTATAAATTTATGCATTTATATTTGCATATATTGGTTATTGTAGCGCGATTCAAGTTAATGTTCTCAACAATTCGTTGAATCGACCACAATTATTTTAAAACATTTTCCAATTAAAGATTTTAACTTGAATTATCATTGACGTGTTATACTCAGTATCACTTATAAAAGTTTGTGTCCAAACGTTTAATCATAACGAGTTCGTTGTTTCTATAAACAATTCTCTAGTATTTCATAAATACGCAAGAAGACCTCAAACAACTATTTAACGATATCAATTTGGATTTTATATTTGCTCCATGTATCAAATACATAAACAAAACACAATATCATACATAACATTACCTGTATGATAATTCGTATTGCTAATGCATAAGGAATCAAACTTACATGCTCTCTTTTTAATAGGGTGCTCTTGTTTATCATTTTGGGATAATCCCTATTTCTTTTATACTCACCATAAAAGGCATCATTTACAATCCAAAATTGAGTATCAAAACAACTAAAGTTGATTTTAATACAAGCATATTGTTAAAATCAACAACGTGTTGTTTACTTATAGTTTAGAAATATCAATGTAACTTTTAATGTTCTTTCTTATGAACACACGCTTACTCTGCACTTTGATTGAAAATCGAACTATTTGATATTTCTATCAAAATACTTATTCAATCTTGATGCTTATAAAATGATACATTCATATCATTTTTTGGATCATATCCAACAACTCACAAACCCAATATCGCTCCCACTGACTTCGATGCATTTTTGGTTAATATTTGTAAACGGGTTATTCTAAATCATTATTTAGAATTTTCTATTTCAATACAAGTACCAAACACTAAGTCTTATCGAGCGATAATTTTATGAGTAAATCTGAATTAACTTGAGCATGTTGAATACCGAATCTGTTATGCTAATTTCAACAATTGAAATTTACGATATTATTCTTGTCAACATTGCTTATTTAATTTCAACCACATTATTTTTTTCCAATAAAGACACAATCTCGGCCGATGGATCACATCTCTTTGGTTATAACCACTAAAATCATATTTTGATAGCGTACTTGTAATTATTTCATATTTACACATCATACCGTATAGAGTCTACAACCTTAATAGTTCAATTGAACAACTGAGAGTAATGTATATTTTCAACATTAATAAGAAACCCATAGTTTCTCTTCGATGTACGAGAATACTTATTAGACATTCTAATGCTATGTGTTCATTTAGGTTAGTTAATTTCACTTCATCTTATATATTCAGTTCTATCCATGGATCGAATCCAATTCCATTTAACCGCCAAATTTTCTCAAAGAAAATCCTTCACAATGAAGTTGATATATTTTGAAACAACAATTATTTCTTCGTGCAAATAGAATATGGATTCATAAACGCTTTATGAACCTTTTTATTTATAAAACTGATTTTAGTTTATAAAAATTATGTTCAAAACATAAATATTTCATTTGATGACAGACCTTTCGAAGAAACTTTTTGGAGATTCATACAAGATCCCTCATAAACAATTATTATGTGCAATCTTTCGACTCGCATATCCTGCCAGCCTCTTGGTCTAGGATATGTTGAAATTTCTTACAAACCCTTATCTTGTATGATTTTGTAAACTGTTTATTAGATGAAATAATATCAATCCTATGTACTAATCTTAAGTACATGACCTTATAGAAAGAAACTAACCCAACGTCACTCATAATTAATCGTAAATTGTCAAACAATGTCTGATAACTCCTTATCGATGCATCATTATGTATCACATGGAGGAATGATTTTGAGACTGAATCTATATTCATTTTTAGGTACATTTGGAACTCTTTCCAATGTACTCATTTATTCAACCAAATCAAATCATTTTATTATATTGCATGTTATTTTATTTACTTTCCTTTTATTTCTATGATTTTATCATAAACTTACTACATGTGTATCTAATACACATGTTCATGTTGGTAATAAATCATCGATGAATATAACAAAGTATATGGAACCCTTTTGGTAGTAATAGACTTGTGATTGCATACATCAATATGTATTAATTCAAAGAGTTCAACTCTTATGATGCTCCCACTGGATGTGTGCATATGCATTAATTGTTTGAGATATAATTAACCTGTATCATATGAGTCATAATCATATAGTAAAATTATTTCTCAAAATTACGGCTTATTCTATAATTCCAAAACAACTGTAAATAATATTAGATACGTTTGTATTTTTGTTGCATCACTTTTATTATGAAAACAAATTCCATAATATAGTTCCATTCCATAATGAATATTCATAATACTCATACTGAAATATAGTTATATCTATTTTTCAATCAATACCAAAAATAAACATTATTTCACAAATAATGTTCGATATATTTTATGAAAACAATTTTCGTAATTTAATGCAATCATTAGGTGCTATATGACATCCTCTCACTACTTTCGGCATTACTATAATAGCGTACTAGATTTAGAAATCCACTATTCACTTAATATTGTTAATATTGTTAACTTATTTCATATGCTGCAACTAATTTACATAGGAGAGTTCTTTGATCAAATATCCTGAACTCAAAGAAATAAATGTTATAGAAAATAATTTTCTATATGAAAATACATTTCGGAATAAAAATCATATTTCATATTCCAATATTAAGTATCAGTTATTATTACAATTTTTGTTTCCAATGTTTCTCTATGAAGCAGAAGTGACTATTCATTCTCTTCATTCCAACTTTACCTTAAATTACATCTATTCTTATACATTCGTTTTTCTTTCAAATGGTCAAACTATTCAAAAGAAACCTGACTACACTATCGTAATTTTTTTTTACAAAAGCGCATTCAATTATTCTTAACATTTAAGACATCAAATATGTTACACTTTATGTGAACCGATCAAGATGACATTTCAAACATCGAGTTCTTTGATGTATCTTGTAGTTTAAGGTCTTGTGTTACATTAACACAATATGATCCTTTTGAAATCATTCAAGTTGAATACATGATCCTAAAATACTGTTTATTCGCTTACATCGAAAGAACTAACTTCATCGAAATATTGTACCCACAAACTATGACTGTTGACCATATAACATTTATATGTGAAAGTACATGGATCAAAAATCCACAGTCTTAAATTGCATTTAGAGTTCAGAAACTCAAAATGCAATGCATGATCTAAACAAGATAAACATATAAGTGACCAACTTACGAATGTATTAAGTAGTTGAAATTGGGCACTTGCATGGGTATAGAAACATTATATAACATGCAATTAGAATTATTAGTAAGTACATATTATATTTCTATTTGTCAACTTTCAATTTAGTTTGTTTATATATATTAATTGACAAATGTTTTATCAATCATATTAAATGCATAAATTTATCATTGTAAATAATTATAATATTATATAGCATATGTTCTTACAATATTAGAAAGGTTAAATGTTACCATTTCAATTTTCTAATAATGCTCCCACTAGTCTTTTATGTTTCTCCAAACCCTAGAATGAAACATAGAAGTCTTACAACTTCACTAGTGGGTGTTAGGACTCGTTTGTTTTTGTATTCCGACCTTGAGTTTGCTCAATAAATCATAGTCCCACAAACGATGGATAACTCCTTATCGGTTATATCACATACTACTCCTAACCCATTTTTTCTTATTCTAATCTTATTTCGACCTTATGTTTGCTCAACAAATCAAAAGAGATTATTCACTCATACCTACCATATCGTGATGGCCAAAGTATGGTATATGTACCTGAGTTTGCTCAACAAATACATATAGTTATCTTACCTCATGCGTTCAATATATTAATAATACTACGCATAATATCCCTAGCTTGACTTTGCTCAACAACTAAGGAGTATGTAAGTAACTTATTAATATATATATATGGTAGAGGACAACATTATATTGAAGATTCATAATCTTCAATATATAGTGAGTGATATTGACTTATAGAATAATATATTTCTTATGAAATATGTAGGATCGTTTTCATCCTAGAGGGAGGGTGAATAGGGTGTACTAATAATAATAAAAATTAATGCGGAAATAAAAATAATAATAGAAAGTAATGCTGCAGAGATCACACATAGTTTTACCCAGCTATGGCAATAACCTACCTACGTGTTGCCCCAAGGTTTCTACTAGAAATTAGGTAATCAGACGCTTACAAACACACGTAAACTCGCGACACCCACTAACTCGATTAACCTAACTCTAAGTTCAAAACCTTGCCACAACTCAGCCATCGAGTTGCGAATACTTCGAACTACGCCATGTAGTTCGTAACCTGGTTAAAACTAGAGTTTGACTCAAATAAAAAACAAATAAAAGTACTTAAAAACAAAAAAAACTAATACAAAACTATACCGCCCAATAAATAAAATGAATAAAGGAGTTCCTTTTTTATAATGCGGCCCAAATTAAATATAAACGTGTTTTCCCTTTTATAGTGCAGTCCAAATAAAATATAAAACAAGATTTCCTTTTGCGCTGCTTCCTGCTCATGCCGTCGTTTTCCTTTTACAGTCTAGAATTAAAGCTTTGTTCAATTGAAGACAAGCTTGATAATCGATCAATTGAAGTGATTATGTTGCTTTGATTAGCTTTGTCAATCGACTCCATAGCTTTGATAGCTTACGGCCACTTAAATAAGTCGAGTTGAATGTTGATAAATTGGTACGTGATTTTTGCCATTTTAGCTCTCGACTTTGATTCGAGTTATAAATTTATTTTCGATTTTTTAAAAGAATGCTCTCTGGATTTTTTATCTCGAACTCAAATGAATATATGCCGATGATGATAATGGGTTTAAATAGTGATAAAATCCCTAAATTTACGTTCGTATATTTTTGGTTTGAACGTTTCATGATTTTATCACTTGCATTGCTTGGCCGTTTAATTATTGATTAAATGATATTGATGACTTCTGACTTGTTCATTGTTACTCTATGGATTCGAATTTTCTTGAATTGATTTAGTCGATTCCTTTCTATGCTCTATGACTTCGGCATTTTGAATTTTAAGATAATTTTGATTTCGTGAAGATTGACTGATTCATCTTGAATTCTTCTGCGACTTTATTCAACTTGCTAATAATTACCCATGGCTTGAGATCAAAATTGACTTTCTGACGTTGTCCCATTCTTTGCTAGCCCATACAGTTCCTTATGACCTCTGTTGCATATGTATAGAGCTGATGTTAGTTGTTTCGAGTTTCATATCCATTTCCTTGTACTAAAGACTCCTCTGTTGATTGTTTTATCTCTATATACATGTATGTATGTATGTATGTGCATGCATACATGTGTGAACATGCATTTATATATGTATGCTATGTTGAAACGTTGCAATTATGTTAACTATTTGAACTATCTGAACATTGCATTCATGACTTTATTTTGATTTGTTGTATGTGTGCCTATACTTGATCACTGTCACTGTTTCCATCTTCATGTATTCATGTGTGTGTTGTTGTGAACTTTACACATCCACATTGGTTAGGGTCTGATTACATGTGAACTGGTCATTGAACTTGTATTCATAAGGTCTGTTTTGGTTAATACTTCATGTGTGTTGAACTAACATGTGTATGTATATATGTATACGAGTATGTTGGCACGTCCGTTGGACGTGCGAGTAACAGGGAGAGAGCAAATTTTCTCTTTGTTACAGTTGTCTTGTTGTTAGAGAGTATGGTAAAGGGTGTGACAGAGGGGGGAAAAGGAGGAAGTGATATGGTAACCAAAGTGAAATAAAGTGTTAAAGTTTAATCGAAGTAAATTATATGTCTGAATCAATTGACGTATCATTGTACATAACAATATTACAGCCTGTGTAGGTAGGTGGAGTAATTGGTCGAACTTCAACCTAATTTCATATTTGCTTGTTTGCGTTAATTTACCATCGAGAAATTTATATGTAATTGATGTTAATTGTTTACTTGCATTCGTTTCTGCAGTATAAAATATGATGGTTAATGAAGGATCATAAATTGTTGTTGATTGGTTTAAAATTTTGTTGATGTGATGAGTTAGTTCGCTGTTTTGTGAAATGTAGTGAAAGAAACATTGGAATGTAAGATGAAATAGAACAAAATAATTAGAGATGAAGCGTGGAGTTGATATTAAATGTAAGTTGGTAGAGCAGATTACTGCTTGTTAATGTTGCGGAAGAAAATAAGCACATTACATAGTACATAATTTCTTTTGTACAGAGAAAATACTCTCAATACACATAAAAATTTCAAACTTACAAAGTTTTCTGAGTAGAAGGTAAATTAACAATATAAAAATATAAAATAATCTAATCACAATAATTAACTCTGACAATTCCACTCAGCATTAAATAAAATAAAAATCATGAAACTTTGCTAGATCAAGAAGTAGAGCAAGAAGTAAAGTGATCAGCTCTTCCATTATCTTAATAGAAATGAATATTTCCTTTGCATCCATGACCCATAAGTTTCTTCTATAATGCTGGTATTGTTAAAGTAACAACTTAAAGATTGATTTCAATATAAGAAAGTGAATTAGCAAAATGGAACCAAACCTTAAGCCTGGAAATATCTCCTCTGCAGCATCTGTCTAAGACCAACGTCCACCTAATGCCAACTAAACCTCAAGTCTGAAAACACTTTGCTAATCCATTTCCCTTTATCCACCATAATGCAAACTAATTCTTTGGAATGTATTGAGATACAAATTTGTTTGCGTGAAAAAAATGTATGTTAACTTGTTTTTGTTGCAAAATATAATGAATACACTTGGAAGCAAAAAAATAATCAGAAACAAAGCTTGATTACCAAGCCAGCATGGCATAGGCTCATATACTTCAGGAAAAAAACATTTCTTCTGAGTGCCAAAAATTGTTTTAGTTGATTACAAAATAATTAGAGAGGCAATAAGTACATTAATGGAATTTAATATAGTATGGAAAAACGGTCGACAATTACTTCATATATTTTACAAAATTCAAACTCCTAGTCACGCCTCTCTCTTTTCGGAAGATTGCTTTCCATTGCCTTTTCGGTAAAGTTGTAGAAAGTTAGGAAGCAAATATAAATTCCCTCGCAGGCTCCATCACTGCAGCAATCATCTTTGATGAATCAAAATCATTCATCTAAGCACCTACACCTTATGATACCAAGGTTTTGTATTTTTGTAAAATGGCCCACTTCCCATGAAAAAGAACATGTAGCTGAAATTGTCAATGGAACCATCATAAGAGGAATTAATGACATAACTGTACTACTCTGGTTGTTGGTGCTGCCAAGGACCGTTGATGTGGAGAGTAATACATGTGAAGTTGGTTTTTGCCTTGAAGCCAATGGTAGCAGCATATGTCATGGTAGTCCTTCCCCACCTTAAACTTATGCTGATACTTTAGAAATGAAATAACATTGATGGTTAGAAAAAAATAGAGATGTTTTCCAAGTTAAAACTTTTGATATTGTACCGTATATGTATAATAAATCAATCGATTAACCTTTGAAATATTTATTTATGCCATGTGAAAGCCAGATCAAGCATCCATTACCCTAATAAATGAATTTATGTTCAGTTAAATGGTTCCAGTAGAACAAATCCCTATAAATTTAATGTATGCAAGTTCATGTATTATTTTTTGTTATACTGGTTCATGCAACATATTCATGGTAACAGCCATATTATGGTAAATGCTAATTACCTATTAATAATTCAACTTATCACAGACATTAAATTAAATTTCGACCAAACATAGCAATAACACAACAACTTGTATAGCATATAATAACAATGGACAAACCGACACCTTTGAAAATTGCATCTATGACTGACCATATCTCATCTTGCCTCTTTTATTTTCTTTATTTGGTGTTTTGAAGTGATAATTCTTCAGCTGGTTTTGTCATGTCACTATTCAAACGATAAAAACAAAAATAAGGCTAGAGCCTAATAATAATACATTAAAGGTTTTGGTTTACGTAAAAGGATCACAAACCTGTAAATATAATTCTGTCCATCACTTATATTCCTAGTGGGTGATTTGTCTCAAGCTTTATAAATAATATTTTAGTTAATACTCCAATTGTGCGATTTTAACAACTAATATTATCATACTATATTAAGCAACTTTTATCTTTCTAACATGAATTGTAGAATTAACAGATGAAAATTTTTGAAAGTAAGAATCCTCAAAATAGGCTTACGTTATCATAGCCTGCCTTAAGTATTAAAGGGATGCATAAACAAAAGATAATGAACAATTGAACAAACATGCATATAAAATAATCATGCAACCATAGTGTATAACTGCGTCAGTGCATGAATCTAAAAATAACAACAAATATATACTGAATTTACAGAGTGGGACAATTATTACATACACATATATGCCAATAAAAGCATCTCGAATGATTCTATTTTGCAATAATAAGAACAACAGCTTAGTGTTACTATGTAAGTACTTACCTTAACTCACATGATATAACTGACAAACAATTGTATTTAAATGAAACTCATTAGGCTAATCAATGAATATAATTGACAAACATGAAAGAACTTCTACTAATAATAATAATAGACGATTTTGAACATTTGGGTTTTTTTCCAAATAGAAATAAGAAGAAAAAAGATGCTGATAGTTATCTAAAATGATTTTCTGAAAGAAAGAGAGACTTACAAAAAGGAGTCACAATTGAACAGAAAGCCCCAAATAGAAAAATCAATATGGAAAGAAATTATTCATTTATATTACCCCAAACAAATTTACACTATTAAGTCATCAAATGAATCGGTACATAACAATAGATAATTTAACAGTCAAATAGACGAAAAAAATATAAATGCAGCATGAAAGAAAATCATATCTAAACAGAGATTAGGGTCTACCATCGGATTCTCATCAATAGAATGAGCAAACATGTATGATGGAATTTAATAGCATAGTGAAAGGCAATAACCCAGGTAGCTTGTGGCACCTTAACAGCTTGGGATCTTAAAGCAAGATGGTAGGCATCTGACATCGATACTAATAATTTTATTGTTGCAGGTTAATAGTGATAAAGCCTGAACCTAATAACAATTGAAAATATGTTATATATGTCATGTCATAGTTCATTGTATTTTTAGGTTATTATTTATATATAAGTCGAGAAAGAAATTATTCATATTTAAAACAATATCAGATGCATATATTACCCCAAACAAAGTTACATTATTAAATCATCAAAGGAGTAGATAGATAACAATAGATAATTTTACCGTCAAATAAATGAAAAAATATAAACAAAACGTGAAAGAAAGTCATACATAAACAGCGACCAAGGTCTACAATTAGATTCTCATCAATAGAATAAGCAAACATGTATGATCATATTTGATAGCGTAGTGAATGGTAATGATCCAGGTAGCTTGTGGCACCTTAATAGCTCGAGATCTTAAACCAAGATGGTAGGCATCTAAAATCAATGCCGATAAGTATATTATTACAGGTTGATTGTGATAAGACGTGAACCTTGCAACTCTTGAAAATAGGTTATATATTTCATGTCAAGGTTTACTTTATTTTAAGGTTATTATTCAAATATAAAACGTGAAAGAAATTATTCATATATAAAATAATATCGGATTAATATATTACTCCAAACATAGTTGCACTATTAAATAGTACACCTTTGTTATCTTGATGAAAAAAATGAGTGGGAAGTAAACTCTACAAAACAAACAAATTAGTTATTAGATGAAAAAAAGTGCATAAACTTTTACATTGAAAAGAGTAACAAAAGTGTACGTTTGAGAAAAAAATGAGTAGTAAGCTAAAGTACGTTGAGTTTATATAATAATAAAAAGAGTGGTGAGTCTCGTTTATTGTGTTTTGGTCTGAGAAGTAGGACAAAGTATGTTGTGAAAAATGGGCAAAAGCAAGTGGAACGATACAACTTGGTTATTTAAAAAGATACATATCAACTCAGGAAAATTGGTCAGCAGCGGATAATACTAATGAGAGGCATTTTCGAAACTTCAAAAATCATTGTGAACATATAATGCAAAGGTAAAGAAGGGTGCTATTCTTACTCGGTTGCATTAATAAAGACATTTAGAAATTGTATATGACTAAAAGTACACATGTTACTATTGATTTTGGTAATGGCATATTAAGAACCAAACAGTAGGTTGTTACTTTTTTAATCTCAGCCTATTGTCTAGGCTTATGCTATTATGCCTGGTGAATATACCATGGAAGTTTAATAAATGTAAGTTATCGTGCAAGAAAAATGCATATAACCTGGCAGAATCAGTGGATTATCTATTAGATGGATAACTTAAATAACAACTTTCTAATTACATGGTAATTAATTAAACAAATTAGTTATGTTAATTTGTATAGTTGAAATGCCCTTCCATTAGATTCAGTAGCCACACTAATCATGTGGCCATAAGTAATAACAGTGAAACTATCTTTATTTTTTTATACACATTACAAGCAATCACAAAAGGAAATTTCAGTCAAGCAATAACTACTGCATAATAACTACTTAGCGGTAGTAGTTTGAAAGCTAATAACCAAATGAGTCATTCTTAGAATATCAAACATATGGCCATAAGTAAACATGTTTACTATAATATCTCTTTTTTTTAAATATAAAACAGAAACTGAAGTATAATCATATACTAAATTCTCAGCCAAAGGACATGTGATCTATTAGCATATCTCATTATAATTACTTTTACATGACCAAACATCAGCAAGATCAGATGTGGGACCTATTTCTACTTCAAGAAATTCCAAGGACAGAAGTTGATGTCTTGTGTATGGATTAACAAACAAAACAGAATTTGCAGTTAAGATATGAGTGCATCTGTACAGTTGCAAAAATTACAAAAAAAATTGCAAATAAAAAAGGTAAAAGCAAAATTGGAAGAATACCTTAAACTGGAAAGTTGGTCCATGCGGTCAAAACCAATGAGATCGACAGCCATCACCTCTTTCCCTCACTGTGCCTCTTCCTCAATGATCCATCTACTACTGAAGACGAAGACGTGTGGAATTGGTACAGAGCAGTCAAACCTCCATTGGGAAGCCTAATCTCTGAGTTGGGCAAAGAAGTTGATACGTGAGAGAAGACTGCAATTGTACAGTTCCAAAATTAGGGAACAAAATTGAAAATAAAAAGGATAAAAAGCAAAAGTGGAAGAATAAAGTAAAAGCGAACCATAGATCGACATCCATCGGTGAGCAGTCCAACCTCCATTGGGAAGCCTAATCTCTGAGTTGGGCAAAGAAGATGATACGTGAGAGAAGACTGCAATTGTACAGTTCCAAAATTAGCGAACAAAATTGCAAGTAAAAAAGATAAAAAGCAAAATTGGAAGAATAAAGTGACAGCGAACCATAGATTGACATCCATCGAGGGTGGTTTTGGGAGGTAACTGTCTGTTTTGATTTGAAGAGCGGTGAGAAGATTGGGGGTTTGAACGGAAGTAACCACAGTTATGAAGTCATGGTGTATGCGTATGTGGAAGGCCGAGAAATACGAATGGTCATGTCAAGTAACTGCCGTACGTGGGTGAGAATGCCAAATCTAACCCGGCCAAAAATTTGTGAGTTAAGTGTCAAGTGGGTATTTTGGGAAATCCAAAAAAGGCTTCACTTTGACCGCGTTGACCAAGGTTTTGCTTTATAGTATAGATATATGCATACATGTGTATCTTCATGTATGTTGGCTGGTTGCCTCTGGACTGTGTTGCATTATGTGGTGGTCTGGTTTGGTGTTGATTCTGTCTGATGCATTTGAGTAAATGTTGTATGTTATTTCTAGTCTGGGTTCTTTTGAAGTCTTGTTGGATGAGCACTTTGACCAGTTGCTTCCAGTTCATCCATGTTGAACCGGTTCCATTGTTCATGTTGTAACTATGTCTGGTGCACCACTATTTTTTGCATCGATCATTTCTCTGCTTGAAATGTCTAATACTTCTTGAAGTCTGGATTTCAATGGTTCATGTCTGCTTCTGGTTTCATATGTGGAATCGATGTACTTTATGTTTTGTTTTGCTTGAAGTTAAATTCCATTGCTTCGAGTCATTTCATTGACCTGGTCTGATGAACTTGGTGCCACTGTATTCTATGCTTGTTGAACTGCTTGTATTTATCCATGTCCAGTTGCCTGGTTGCATATATATAAATGTTGTTTGTTGCTTTAATCTTCATGTGTCTGATTTGATGTTGTTGTGGTCTCGAGTTAAACAGCTTTGTCCTTGTGGTCTGGGTTCATTGATGATCTGCTATGTTCTGGTCTAGTCTGTTCACTAGTTTGTCATATTGTTTTCATTTGTTTCTTTGCACCTGACCTTGCCTTGCACCTGACTATGCCTTGCACCTGACCGTGCCTGAAACTTTGTTGCTTTCTATTCATGTTCACCCTTCGAAGCTTTTCATGTGTGTTTGTATTTGTTACACTTGAGTTGAATCTGGCCTAGGCTTGGGTTTGACCTTGTGCTCACCTGTCCCTGCAGTTTTAACAAGCAAGTGTATATCGGCGTGCACGACCTTATGGCATATACAGTTATACACTATGCATGTCACAACTTGTTCGTGTATGATGAATTAATAAAAATGACGATGACTAACCCAAATAACTAAGGCAAATAATATTTCAATACACACACTTTATTGTGCACTGCAAAATATTTTATTTTTTAATTTTACTATGTCAGTGTTTATTTTGCAGATAGTTCAGATGTTGAATACATGCTGGAACAAAGTTGATGATCAAAATACGAGTGAAGAGTGAATAAGGTGAAATATGTATGAAAAATTGTATATTGAAAATTGTGTTGTAATTGAAACTTGTATTGTTATTGAAAATGTGTAAATGTAGTGAGAGCTCAAATTTGTACTATTTGAACTTGTAATAAAATATTTGTTTGAATATGAATTTTGAGTTATTTACTTTATTCAACAAATATTTATTTAATTATGTGGAAAAATAAAATAGTACAATAACAAATACATTTGAATATATATATATATATATGTTATCATCAAACAAAAATCATAGGCTATTGTATTCTACAATCTTCCCCTTTTGATGATAACAAACATATATTAAGATTTTAACTCTATTAAATATATGTGGTCGATGAATTCTATTAGCTTCCCTTATTTGAATGCTCCCTCTAAAACAAAGCTCCTCCTTCACATATGCATGAAAATAATAATAAAAAAATGCAATGGACCTAGATGGGAATATGCATGTAAAAAATTTGAACTTATTTGCCAAAATCTTAACTTCTCTCCCCTTTTTGTTATTAGCAAAAGAGTAATAGTGTTAGATAAGAGTGATAAAGTGATCAACATTAATACAACATTATACCAAATCGAGTATAAATATTAGATTTCAATAAAAAATCAAACAAAAATCATAAATACACTGTTAGGCACATATTCTACTTTAGAGTGATAGGGGTGATGTCGGCATATAAAACCTTATAGTCATGTCCATCTATGGTATATTTATGATAGTAATTTGAATACTTACTACCCATGCATAACCGTTAGGACTTTTAAATGAGATTAGTAGTATTTCTAATTTTTATTAAAAAATGAATCCCAACTATCTTCAACCACGCATAACCGTGAGGACTTTTAAACGGTCTTAGAATCAACTCACCTATTTAATAATCAATTTTGGTATGTGTTCCAGACATGCATAACCATGAGGACTTTTAAATGAGCATGAAATCACATAATCAAAGATTTCTAGTAGCTCACCCATGCATAACCGTGGGGACTTTTAAATGAGAGTGAGTATTTTTGGATGATTTTATTACTAATCAATTAAAAAAATGAATAATTTCCTATTTAAATACCATATTTTGACATACTATATTGGATTTTGATAAGTGACAGTCATAGAAATATGATAGAAATATAGATGGTCAAGCAATTTTTACCAACCAAAGTTATTACAAATTTTGTTTAAACTTGTAAAGAAATTTACTAAATATACCGTCTCAAGTAATAACGTATGATTAATATCAACGTTCATCATTTTTACAGTCACTATTTATCTTTTTGATAATTAACAGGTAGTCAAATTAGTCAACATAAGAATTTAAGATCAAATCCAAAAATATAAAATCAAATTTCTAAAATGCTTAAACTGAGACGAAGCCGACAAAAGCTATTTTCTGGAAGGGGGTTTGTAAAAATATCTGCCAACTGAAAATCAGTTGAGATGAAATTTATGCAGATATTTTCTTTGGAAATGTGTTCTCTAATGAAATGATGTTTTTCGACTTGACCATGCAACTAACGAATGTCCCAACACAGAACACGTTCCACAAGTACTTTTTCTATCAACTAGACTACCAGCATAATTTGCCTCTGAATACCCTTTTTACTCAAGGTTATCATTGTTGGATACCAAAGACCAAACCATGGGGTGTGCAACAGATACCTTATAATCCATTTTACGGCTTTTAAATGAGATTCTTTTGGATTTGATTGAAACCGTACACATAAACAAACAGAGAACATAATGTCTGGTCTAGAAGCGGTAAGATAAAAAAGTGATCCAATCATACCTCAATATTTCTTTTGATCAACTACCTCATCTTACCTTTTAAACGAGCAATGTCAAAAGATATTGACTATATATTACCTTTTCTCTTACCTAAAAATAATGTTTGTTTTGATGTTTGGTTAACAATTTTGCACAAATCTGAATCAAAACAACATTCATTCCCTTATCTCATAACTGGTTGATTGAAATCAGATTATGGTGCAAATTTTCAACATATAAAACATCGTTTAAGGTAAATGTACCATTACCTACTTTACCTTACCGATAAGTTTACATTTATCGTTGTTTTCCATTATGACTCTGCCACCTTTGTACTTCTCTAGGCTAAGAAACTTGGATTTTTCGCTCATCGTGTGGTTGGAATAGCCAGAATCTAGGTACCGCTGTTGTTGTTCCTTAGCCTGCCAACACACTTACACAAGAGAAGATTTTTGTGACCTATTTATTTTTAAAGGACCATGATTGTTAGTGACAAAGAATTTTGAAAAACAAGTAGAACCAAGACAGTCTATGTTTGTTCCTTTTGGCACCGAGATTTGTTTGACTTTAAGGGATTTTACATTCATGCCTTTAGGAACCCAAATTTATATGGTTTTCATGTGTTTTGGTCTATACCAACAATTGTTTTGATTATATCAATCGTGCACTTGAAGTTGACATGATTAGTTTCACCTCTAACTTTTTAGATTGAATATACCCAAGTCCTTGTCTAATAGTATTAACAGTTTGTTTCCCTAATAACATATTTAGTGATCTTTCTCCTTTGGAGAACTTTCCTAAAGTTGTAGATAATTGTTGGACTTGTGACTTGAGAGATTCATTTTCGTTCAATAACAAAGTGCACTTTTTAATAGAATTTTCTCTCTTGGTATTTTCACTTTCTTTCAAAATCAAATTTTCATTTTTTAATTTCTGATTTTTTTATTTCTTCTCCAAATGATGGACACATATCACACTTAGGGCTCTTATTTCTATAGTTTTGAACCAAATGATCAAGCAGCTTATTTAGTTCTATCAAATTATCCTTTTGTGATTCAATTTTAGCGTACTTCTCCTTAAATCTTTCAAAACAGCTATTTACTTCATAAAAATATTTAAGTGATCACGAGTGAGTAAGTTTTGATACCTCGTTTGGCTCGTCATCATCGTTGTCGCTTGTTTCTCCTGAATAGCATAGATTTTCTTTTTCACTCTCACTACTAATGCTTTCATCATCTTCATCACCTTCATCTCGAGTTGCTGCAAAACTTCTCCTTTTCAGTTTCTATCCTTGCCGAGTCGATTTTGAGGACAATTTGGCTTGATATGACTAGGTTTATTGCACTTGTGATAAATGATCTCCTGCTTTTCTGAGTTGTCTAGAGCTTCGACGATTTTTCTCTTTAGTTATTGACTTAGGGCCAAATTTCCGTATTTGCGGTTCCACCTTTTGAATCTCTTTATTATCAGTGCCAGTTTAGTTGCTCCATCGTCGTCGTCCTCATCTTCACTTTCCGTTGTTCCTTTAAGAGCTATTGATTTCTTTTGTGTATCACCTCCTTCATGTTCTTCCTTGAATTTTATTTCTAGCTCATAAGTGGTGAGATTTTCGATAAGTTCTTCAATCTTAATTTGTTTCAGATCCTTTGATTCTTGAATGGCAGTCACTTTTGCTTCAAAATTTCATGGAAGAATTATGAAGATTTTTCGGACTATTTCCAGTTCTGTGTATGGTCTTCCTAGGGATTTTGATTTGTATACACGATTAGAAAGTCGTCCATACATTTTTTTTGACGCTTTCATCCTTGGCATTATGAAGTTCTCATACTCGCTACTAAGCATGGTAAAGTGAGATTCTTTAACTTGGAAGGTTCCTTCATGAGTAACTTCAAGTGTGTGCCAAATTTCCTACGCAGTCAGATAATGTGAGACACGAATGAATTCAATTTGAACTAATTAATTCATAGCTTTAGCATTAGCATTTTGCGGTTTATTTTCAAGATCTGTCCATTGATTCATAGTTTTTCAACTTCTTGATTATCTACCATTATTGTTGGTGTGCTATATCCCGTCTCAACAATATTCCATGCATCTATGGTTTTCAAAAAAGTTTTCATTCTATTTTTCCAATATGCATATTCACCACTGAACATGTGGTCTAACCATGGACTGGCCCTTAGCAAACGCATTATTAAAAGAAGCCATTAAAATAAATTTAAAATGTTTTTGTTCCTAGCTCGGATACCACTTGTAGAATCGTTTTCACCCTAGAGGGAGGTGAATATGGTGTACTAACAATAATAAAATTAATGCGGAAATAAAAACAATAACAGAAAGTAATGCAGTAGAGATCGCACATGGTTTTTACCCAGCTTCGGCAATAACCTACCTATGTGTTGCCTCCAAAGTTTCTACTAGAAATTAGGTAATCAAAAGCTTACAAAACCATGTAAACTTGCGACATCCGCTAACTCGATTAACCTAACTCTAAGCTAAAAACCCTGCCACAACTCAGCCACTGAGTTGCGAATTCTCCGAACTACGTCACGTAGTTCATAACCTAGTTAAAAATAGAGTTTGACTCAAATAAAAAAAAAGTACTTAAAAATTAAAAAAACAAAACCCTAATACAAAAATATATGGCCCAATAAATAAAATGAATAAAGGAGTTCCCTTTTTACAACGTGGCCCAAATAAAATATAAACGTGATTTCTCTTTTATAGTGCGGCCCAAATAAAATATAAACGAGATTTCCTTTTTCACTGCTTCCTACTCATGCCATCCTTTTCCTTTTATGATTTAGAATTAAGGCTTTGTTCCAATTATTGAAGACGCCGCTTGATAATCGATCGATTGAAGTGATTATGTTGCTTTGATTGGCTTCGTCAATCAATTCCTTTGATTTGATAGCTTGCTGCCTCTTCAATAAGTCGAGTCGGATGTTGATAAATTGGTATGTGATTTTTTTCCCTTTTAGTTCTCAACTTTGATTTGAGTTATAAATTTGTTTTCGATTTTTTAAAAGTATGCTTTCTGGATTTTTGTCTCAAACTCGAATGAATATATGTTGATGATGATAACGGGTTTAAATACGGATAAAATCCCTTAATTTACATTTGTATGTTTTTGGTTTGAATGTTTCATGACTTTATCACTTGCATTGCTTGGTCGTTCGATTATTGATTGAATGATAGCGATGACTTCTGACTTGTTCATTGTTACTCCATGGATTTGAATTTTCTTGTATTGATTTGGTCGATTCCTTTCTATGCTCTTATGACTTTGGATTTTGAATTTTAAGATAATTTTGATTTCCTGAAGATTGACCGGTTCATCCTGAATTCTTCTGCACTTTATTCAACCTACTAATAATTACCCAAGGCTTGAGATCAAAATTGACTTTCTAACTTGCTGTTCCATTCTTTGCTGGCCCATACGATTCCTTATGACCTCTATTGCATATGTATAGAGCTGATGCTAGTTGCTTCGAGTTTCATATCCATTTCATTGTATTGAAGACTCCTCTATTAATTGCTCTGTCACTATACACACACATGTATACAGTGTGAATTGCATGTATATATGTATGTTGTGTTGAAACTTTGCATTCACATTAACCATTTGAACTGTTTGAAGCATTGCATTCATGATTTTATTTTAATTTGTTGTATGTGTGCCTGCACTTGATCACTGTCACTGTTTCCACCTTCATATATTCGTGTGTGCGTTGTTGTGAGCATTACACATCACATTGGTTGGAGTCTGGTTGCATGTGAACTGGACATTGAAATTGTATTCATGACGTCTGGTTTGGTTGATACTTTATGTGCACTAAACTGACATTTGTATGTATATATGTATACATGTATACATGTATATATGTATATATATGCATACATGTGTATCTTCATGTATGTTGGCTGGTTGTCTCCGGTCTGTATTGCATTGTGTGGTGGTCTGGTTTGGTGTTGATTATATCTAGTGCATTTGAATGAATGTTGTATGTTATTTTTGGTCTGGGTTCCTTTTGAAGTCTTGTTCTATGAGCACTTTGACCAGTTGCTTCAATTTCATCCATGTTGAGCTAGTTCCATTGTTCATGTTGTAACTATGTCTGGTGCACCACTATTTTTTGCACCGACCATTTCTCTGCTTGAAATGTCTGACACTTCTTGAAGTTTTGGTTTCCTGGGTTCATGTCTATTTCCGGTTTCATATATGGAACTGATGCACTTTATGTTTTGTTTTTCTTCAAGTTAAATTCCATTACTTCGAGTCATTTCATTGACGTGGCATGATGAACTTGGTGGCACTATATTCTGTTCCTGTTGAACTGCTTGTATTCATCCATGTCTAGTTGCTTGGTTGCATATATGTAAATGTTGTTTATTTCTTTAATCTTCGTGTGTCTGAACTGATGTTGTTGTAGTCTCGAGTTAAACGGCTTTATCCTTGTGGTCTGGGTTCCGTGATGATCTGCTCTGTTCTGGACTGGTCTGTTCACCACTTTGTCATGTTGTTTACATTTGTTTCTTTACACCTGACCATGCCTTGCACCTGACTATGCCTTGCACTTAACCATGCCTGAAACTTTGTTGCTTTCTATTCATGTTCACCCATTGAAGCTTTGCGTGTGTGTTTGTATTTGTTGCACTTGAGTTGAATCTGAGGCTCGGGTTTGATCTTATGCTCACCTGTCCCTGCAGTTTTAACAAGCAAGTGTATATCGGTGTGCACGACCTTGTGGCGTGTACAGTGATACACTATGCATGTTACAGGTTGTGTATGATGAATTAACAAAAATGACGATGAACAAGCCAAATAACCGAGGCAAATAATATTTTCAAAACACACACTTTATTGTGCACTGTAAAATAATTTCTTTTTCAATTTCACCGCGTCAGTTTTATTTTGCAGATAGTTCAGATGTTGGATACAAGTTGGAACAATGTTAAAGATCAAAGTACGAGTGAAGAGTGAATATGTAGTGAGGTGAAATATGTATGAAAAATTGTATATTGAAAATTGTGTTGTAATTGAAACTTGTATTGTAACTGAAAATGTGTAAATGTAGTGGGAGCACAAATTTATACTATTTGAATTTGTGATAAAATATTTGTTTGAATATGAATTCTGAGTTATTTATTTTATTCACCAAATATTTATTTAACTATATGGAAAACTAAAATAGTACGATAATAAATACATTTGAATGAATATATATGTTATTTTATGGAAACCAGGGAAACCCGTTCCATCACGGCCGACATTGCGACTCCTGAACAGTAAACCCGGGGGAAAACAACTGGCCCGCCACAACCGTGTCCCCAGGTAGACCAGACCTTTCGGTAGGCTGAAACAGGTGCCAGGAATCGAACTCGTCACCTCATACAAGGGAGGTCGTTGCTCTTGTCAACTGCACCAAGTGCGCGGACGCAATATATATGTTTATTATCATCAAACAAAAATCATAGGCTATTGTATTCTACAAAATACCACAGCGATTCAAGTATCAGACACATAAGAAATCACGGTTTATGTACATTTACATATGTATTTATTTCTCAAGTCTATATGGGTTTCTTTAATGTTCCACATTTAATTTATACACATATCATATAAGTTTTATTGTTATATAACTTTTATATTTCATATTACTTATATGATATTCTTACGTATAGTATATCATTAATTAAATCTTGTCTAATTAATTTCAATCAATTAACTCTTTAATTAATTTTAAAATAGTATTCTAATATAACTTTTATATTGTCATATCTACAACAACGTTTATAGTGTATATTATAACCTTTATAGTGTAACACACATATATCATATATGTGTATATTTTATTTAATTAATTAACCTTCAATTAATTAATTTAATTAAACAATTTTTATTAAAAGTTATTAATTTCAAATTTCATCTTGTATACATACATGTATACTTATATTATCTTAAACATTTTAAAATACGATAACATACATCAACATATGTAATACATGCATATATGCATTAATTAATTAACCTATTTTATTTATTTATTTTATTAATCTTATTGATAAATTTAAAATTTGAAATTATTCTATAAATATTTTCAAACATTTTGAAAATATCATTATCCTTTCAAATATTTTGAAAACTTATGTAGTATTATAATTTTTATAATAAACATATTTTGTTTTAAATTTAACTATTAAATTTAAAATATTTAACATTAATTTTCAAAACGATTTTGAAAATTAGCTCAAGGCCCAAATTAAGTTCGGTAATTTCTATTAGAAGCAACCTTTGGACACACTTCACCTTTAGGGCCAAGCCGGTAACTAGGTAGGACAGGGTACTTGATTACCCAATTCCTAATACTAGGCGTTAACTTTCAAAACACCGTACTAAATTGGCAAGCTTAATTAGTTAGCCCTAATATGACTAATTTAGACCGCATAGGCTTTTGGGCGTACCATTTTTGGAACTAGATTAGCTCGCAGCAGAAGTTATGGGTGAATTTCAAAAAAATTACCATATTGGATCTTTTATTGGGCCTATGAAGTCTAACTGAATTAGAACATTTATAAATTTTATTTAAATAAAATCATTTACTTTATTTAAATTCAAATATATTAAGATATGAAATTAGTTATATTTGACTTAGTTTATACATAAATGTATTATACATATATGTGTGAGTCCATGTGTAACATAATAATCCATGAAAGGTATAATGTGCCCATATGTAGATGTTGGGATTTATATCGCAACAGACATTAGTTCATTTTGTATGTTACATATGTTGTCCAAATATGTTATATGTGTTACAAAACACACACACATACATATGTATGTATAAATATATTATATATAATACATGAACATAATATATATATATATATATAGAAAGAGAGATAACAATTATTAAAAACTATTTATAATTCAAAATTAACTTAGTTTTGCAAACATAATAATTTTAGAGTTTTAATTTATACATATTATGAATAAAAGAATGTTTTCATCCATAAATAATTAACATAAAATAATCTATTGATGAAAATTCAAATTTTACAATTTAAAAAACATCTAGGATCATAAAATAGAGCTAAGGAAAAATCTGAAGATTTTTCAAAATTGAAATATTATTTTTAAAAACAAATACATTGATTTCAACAATAATTATTTAATATATAATAATATATTATTCAACATTAAAATTTTAAAATTTTATAAATTCTAAGATCATGAATGAAAGGTCACGAAATTTTTTAAAGAATTTTCCAATTAAATTATTATTTTTAATAAATCATAAACAGTTTTTTCAAAATAATATTAATTATTAAAAATAGTACAATTTATTGAAAAATTCTTAAATTTATTCTATATGTTTCTAAAATGATATAATATTTTAAAAAAATTAATGTAATAATTATTCTGTATATAATAAACAATTCAAATATTCAATAAATGTTAATTTTAAAAATAAGAACATATGTATGATAATTAATTTTCGAATTTTTAAATTCATATGATATATAAATAAGTGTACTAAATTTTTTAAATCATACATATATATATATATATATATATATCTTATATCTGCATATATGCAATTATGAGAGAGAAATACACACACATACACACACACACACACACACACACATATATATATATATGAATTTATTAATAAATATATATAAAGCAATTATTAACGACAAAAATTAATTTTGTACAGTAAACAACATTTGTCTATACATAAATTAAATAGTATAATAAACAAATTATACATGTAACCAAACTGATTTGTGACAACCACGTCTACTTACAAAAATCTCATCTAACTAAATACATGGTAGCAATATATTTAAACAGATATGAAATTTCTCATTGTAGGATCGTGGAATATAATTTTACTACTTTACTATGAATTAAAATTACCAATTTAATGATGTCTTTGAATCCACACTGAAGCAATGATTCCCTTCCTTTTACTGTTCTTGATTTGTCAGTTGCAAGTACAGAATCACCGACCTCTAACTATCGAATACTATTATTTTAATTTGAAATATATTTGAGAATTTTAGAGTGGATTGAGAGCTATGTTTTAACCAGCAATGTAGAAGGTAATGGCGGCCAAAAAGGTTAGTAATTGTTTTTAAAGATACATAGATACATGCATGCATACATACATACATACATACATACATACATACATACATACATACATACATACATACATATATATATATATATATATATATTGTATATATATATATGGTTGTATTGGAGAGAAACGAGGAAAACCTTTTTACCCATTCTCACTTGATCCCAACCCATTATCTCCAAGCCAATTCCCTATATTTTAGCCACCCATAGACCTTTCCAAAACCGAAATTTTACATCCCTAATGATGGGCCTTAAACCCATCTAAGCCCAAGCCAAAATCTAATTTAATCGCTTGTTGATATTGTATATCGATGGATATATATAACTGTTATAAATATATATAACATTATTTATTTCTCAAATCATATTCAAAATTTATAATTAATATTTCATAAATATGAATTAATTTAATCAATTTATAACAATTATAAACTAATTGAATCGTTTGGTCTAAAGGGAATTCATCATTTCGACCGTGTAACTCTTGGGTGTAAATTGGGTCAGCGATTAACATCGAACTATTCTAATGTTAACGTTCATATGTCACTTAGTAGGTGGTGCGATATTATGGCCAAATTTATTGCTTACTCATTTTGGGTAAAAATCAAATTTTAGTTTAATAAGCATTACCGGTTGTGGCATTTGTTTACACCAATTCTCTTCGTCAAAACTATATACTTTGGACTTATGGAATTTGATAATGGTCAAAATTCCAACTTCATCCACATTCAACTTTATAGTCCAAATAAAAAGTACTTAGTTTAATAATAACAATTATTCTTAACCAAAATGCTCTAGCCAGAGACTTTGATTTTGAGTTGACTGTGATACTAACCGCATATAACTAAGGAGACGAATCCTCTCTTTAATAGTGCTTCACTTCCAACACTTCCACTCGACCCAACTATAGTCACTCGATGGACGCCATGCCATGATTTGGCTATAATCAAAGTGGAGCTTTCATATTGAAAATCCACAATATTCTCAAGTCGAGAGAACTGTGTAAATCAGTCACATTGATATTTTATGTTTGACCTTAGTTATATTAACCAACAGAAAATTATTGAGTGAGTCGTCCCATAGTTATCCAATAACTATTAATACATAACCCCTAGGTTCCCCCAACAATCATGAATGATACATTGCCCAACATTTGGAGAGCGTTAAGTACTCTAGTCTCAACGGATACAACGATATCCAGTCTCGATGCATCTTGACTAGGAACATTTAAAATGGTATATTTGTTTCGTTGTGATAAATTACTCACGGTTGCAACACTTTGTAATTACTATCACAAAATATACCATTTATGGAATTTTCTATTAAATATACTTTTAATTAAGTTAATTAATTAATATAACCAACCCTGTAACAAGTACCCAAAGTATGTGTTTGGCAGGCACATACTTCCCTAGAGTTTACAAGCGAAGCTTGGTTCTCTAGGTAATTCAAAAAAAAAAGTATATAATATGAAGAAAATACCTTTTATTTCGAACAAGATTGGTCAATGAGTTATACATATGTAATAAATTACATAATTTCCCTTAGGGAATACCCCTAACTCTATCACCACGGACTAGGAGAGGTCCGCTCTTGGAGGAAACTATCCATAGTTTTCTAAGGAAATTAAATTCAGGGAGAGAAGCTTCCCCGGATGTAAATACCATGTCATGCATAAAACAAGGTGATAGTGAAAGCCTGTGCAACTTCATTAAACTCTTCAAATCTGGGGCACTCCGAATTGGAGTGACTAGCGAGGAAGCACTACTAATGGCGGCTCATGTTAGGATTGATACTGCTATGTGGGACAAAATAGTAGAAAGCCATGTCGCAGCATAAAGAATTTTTATGAAAGGGCAAGCGACTATTTTAGGATGGAAGAGGTCAGATCTGCGACGTAATATCAAAGAACTTTCCGCCCTTAACTATGACAAGAAAAGGGATAGAAGGATATCATCTACCTACAAAAGACAGAAGGAACTCAACTTCACAATAAAAACTCCCATCACCCATACCCCTAGGCAGACATATGAAATGACTAAGACTAGGCTTGCTTATAATGTACCGAATTAGCAAAAAAGGAAAACCAGAACCGTGGCATCTCACAGCATCATTAGCTCTAGCAGAATCCATGTGCCATTCTATTTCATCAGATGTCGCCTTCCCGCTGTACAACGGCATTGTCGGCATCGCAAAACTCTTCGTATATTCCTCGTGCAAGATCTCCTGCATGAAGGGATTCTGATCCAGGAAGGAACCTTAATCATCATTGCTCTGATGCTAGTTCTAAATTACAAGTCTCTTCACTCTATCAGCCAATCGGGCTCTAGTAGATTTACTGATCGGCGGTGATCATGGTTCGCCCAAAGTGTTTGGCTCGACAAATGCTCTCGGTTAGTTTCACGATACCTAGGTTCCTCTGAATTCAGGAGAACCATTCATTCAACAGCTCTATATGCATAATCCCTTCGTAGTGGATCCATAGCGGCCACCTGATCTCCAACATTCTAGCCATTTACAGCATGACCAAAATCCAACCCAGCACCATCATTCAAAAGCCGATTACCCGAACCAACGTTTGATGGTTCGGTACCGAGCCCTCTTGATGGATCGGTACCGAGCCCTCTTGATGGATCGGTACCAATCCATAAGCCTTTGCGATGATTTGGTTCCGACCTCTGTTTTGACATTCCAGCCTCTTTCTAACCGTCTTCTTCTTTTTGTCCCTTTGCCTTTGCTCTAATGATGAGGAACTATCAAATTCTGAACCAGAAGGTGTCAAGTCCCCCATGCTTTTCCTACATCTGTTAGTCAGTTGATTCAACAAATCCAAACTCTACTGCATTTTTCGATTCAACTATTGTGATTCTCTTGCAGCTAATGATTCATTTGTTTCATCATGTGGTCCATCTCGACCCTAGTAATCACATCTATCGAGTTTTGACCCTCCGTAGCAGTTGGTTGTGCACAACCTCCTCAACATATTGGGAATCGACATTCTCAACATCCTTAGAAGCTCTTGAAGTGATGGTTCGATCTCTTTGAGGGGCCATTCTGAAAAGCTTCAGTAGACTTTCTGGAAATTTAAGTAGTTCAAAAGGGTAAAAAGCAAATAAATTGGATCTATCTCATGGATTTAGGCAATCCAATAGTAGATGATGGATCCAAACGGCTTGAGAATTACGTTCTCAGTAAAAGCACCAATGTGTTTATACCAAAATGTGGCATAAACACCCAAGAGAATAATGTAGAGAATAAAATGAAGAAATATAAACAGATAATGAAGTAAAAGTGAGACATACAAAAATTATAGTGGTTCGGCCAACTGATGCCTACATCCACTTAGTGTTTCTATTGATTGTACTATTGATTGTAAGTTGTGGTTTTATGGATCGGTATAGATCCTCGGGGTTATAAGAGAATTATAGAAAAAATTATAAAGAAGCAAAAGGATCCCTTATGACGCCTAAACCTCTTGTTTATAACTATAAGTCGTCTGAAAGTTCTCCTCCATGAGCTCCGCGATGTTCCCTGCTACCTAACGGCAGTTATCCTCGAAAAAACATGGTCATGTCAGCAAAGGTGATGGATTGGTACCGATCCATCGGCATGGATGAATACCGATCCATAAGCTCTTCTCATGAATCGATTCTAATGCTTTGTGTTGTGACGATTTGTTGTTAGCTTCATGATTTCCATCTTGCTTTCATTATTGGAAGCTTGCTTCTAGCTCAATAGGATGGATCGTAGAGGAATAGAGTTTCTTATTTCAGGTGTGAGAGGCATTCGATGGCAAACAATGTGCGACTGATCCTAGGAAGCTTGAACTAGGTTGCTGGAACTATGGGCTGGTAGTATATGAGGTTGGGGGAAATTTGAGTGAAGTTCTATGGATCGGTACCAATCCATTACATAAATGGATCAGGGCCTGTGGAACTCTGAGATGGCTTTGTATTTGCCCCGTAGTCTTGATCATACTAAGTTTCTGTCCTTGTCAGCTATCTCTATGGGCTTCCTGCATCGATAACTTCCAAGTTGGACTTGCCAAGTTCATTCAAATTCTGTTTGGTAAAAAGGCTAGATAATATAGTACTTCCTTTTCCGCAATGGATTTGATTGTCAAACAATTGGCGAACATGAATGGAGTTGTGATTGATTGCGATTGAACCGAGTAGTGTATGGTCTTCCTTGTGCTCATGAGTTATATCAAAATTACACTGATTGCCACGCTATTCCTCTTGAAGTAGTAGATGAACACTGGAGAAAGCTGAATTACATTGCACAAGTCGAAAATTCAATGGAATTACTTCAGACATCCGAATTTCAATACTTAAAAAAGTTATTTGATAATGCCACTAGCGAAGAAAAAAGTTCATCCTACTCAAGTTAAAGGGGATTTCATTACGATCAACAACATCACTATTGGAGCCTAAAGTAGTTAAGCATAATGAAAGACTGACTGGCACCAAAATCAAGCTAACTGCAAAACAAAAAAACAAAAATTTAATGAAGCATGATCTCTCAGCCTTTGAGTATGCAAAAGCTAGTGATTAAAGACTTTCACAATCCAGTGTGAATATAAAGTTACAACCAAAGTGATAAAAATCAAATGTGGACTTTGCTTCAAGTGATAAGGAATCGGTAAATTCTGGAGTTAAAGTTTTAGCTTTTTATACAGGATTTTCACATCCATATGTTGTTAATGTTGAAGATGTAGTAGGCGATGGTAATTGTGGATTCAAATGTGTTGCTGAGCAAGTCGAAGAACTGAATTCATGTTGGATTGAAGCAAGGAAAGCTTTTGTAGAAGAGTTAAACAAGAATTGGGAATTATATGTTAGGCATTTTGATCTTTCTCTTTGCGAATAGCTAAAAGATTCTATTAATTGTTGTACTAGTCCATGTTTTAAAGACAATTGGATGATTATGTCTAAACTGGATATTTAATTACTAATGCATTCAACCGAGTAGTGGCTTATATATTTGATCGTCGGTGTTTGACATACTATCCACATCAGACTGCTCCAAGTACAGTGGAGAAACATCGATTTGTGTATTTTACTAATATTCTTGATTATCATTTTGTTAAAATAACTCTGAAAGATGATTCACCGAACCCCCCTGTGGCTGGTTTTTGGTGTTGATTTGTATCTGCAGAAGCAAAACTATGAAGTGAATTTTATGTTGATCGACAAGTTGAATTCAACAAAATAAAACCACCGGATCTGGCAACCAAGGATGCACATGTTTAGAATTTGAATTTAACCATTTTATAATGAAATTGTAATTTGATTACTTTGTAATCGATGTATTGAATGATTGATTTTGATGTTAATGTACTGAACGATTGATGTTCTTGGATAATATGTGTTAAAATCATTGTTAAAAATATAATAGTCGAATTATTAATGCTCTGTGGTATAAAAATCATTGTTGTATAACCAAAAGCAACCCGTGCTGTGCAATATAGAAAAACCAGTTGACAACACTGAAGGGTAGTTTATAACCGGTAAAATATGAATCTAACAGTGAAGAATAAACGCATGGTTGTTATTGACCATATAGTTGTTAAAGCGTACAATGATGTCTAGCCGAATGAAGTATAATTAAAACGTGTACCACCATCGATCTATCATTTTCACAGTTGACTTCAAACGATAGAATAAACGGTTATATTTGACCTAGCATTTCTCTACCCAATGGCAAAATTTAACCGAGCGGTGGCTTTAATAGCCGACCAGAAACATGGGCAATTTTCATGGCTATAACTCAACATCAAAGCAAACAAAGTCATGGCGATATAACCGTATGGAAATTTCCACTGCTGACAAGTACTTTAGTATCATACTTATACCACGGCTATATATTACTGACATATCAGTGTTACAACACGGCTATATATTGCTGACCAGAATGATGCTGATATGCCATGACTATATATTGTCGAATGATAAGTTAAACAACATGGTTATATACTGTCAGCCAGTACATTACTGACATTTCTTGCTACACGATTTTTCCATATGCAATTGTAAGCATCTCAGCAATAACCCGTTACATGATTTTATATTTTTGAGATGATTTTTCCACATGCAATTGTAAGCAATACGATGAAAATGAATTCAAAAGTACATATCACTAAGTAAGCATATGCCACATAAGCATCAAATACACAAGCATCTCGGCACATAAAACACTAAGTAACCATATGAGCATTTTAAATGCATCTCATCACATACATCAACTAAGTAGCCATATGACCATCAAATACACATAAGCTATACACAAAAATAGATATCACTAACCATGAACAATAAAAAACCAAAGTAATACATCAAAGCAATAAAAACCAAAGTAATGCACGGAGTAATAAATAACGAAAGTACGCATCACTAATGAAATACCATAACATTTCATACACCATACAAAATACCATAACGTTTCATACCCAATACAAAATACCATAATGTTCCATACACCATACCAAAGTAGATATCACTAACAAAATACCATAATGTTTCATACACCATAGCAAAGTAGATATCACTAATAAAATACCATAACATTTTATATACATATACGAAAATAAAAATAGGTTAACAAAATACATACCAACTTCACAACAATCTTCATCCCCTCATATTATTATTCCCGTTCTTAAGTTTCTCCTCTTTATATGATTCTTTTAAGGCTTCTTCCAAAAAATCCACAGCTTATCGTTGCGCATTTAACAAACTCGTAACATCTTTGGGATGATCAGTTAAACTTTTCTTCGGTACGTCAAATGCTTTACTTGCAGCCATTTTCTATCAATTTAGAGACAAAACAGGATTAACTGACATTCAGGTAAAAAATAATACAATATATTATATAGAGTTGCCGAAATTTACCAATTTGTCACCAAAATCAACTTTTCTACTAGTACTTTGCCTCATTTCAGGGTTTTGAAGAATCAGATGTGAAACATCAATATGCCTGCTAAGTATTTGGTAGTACAATCCTAAAGGTCCACTACAGCTGGGGATCGTGATTTCATAGAAAGCAAATGACCTTGCCAATTTTTTACCATCAAAACCCATTATCATACTCAACCCGATATTGATTTGCACACAATCCTATATGACATTTTCTAGGCTCCATATTTTTCAAAAATCAGTTGATGAACTCCGAATTGTCTCATAATTCTATTGAGATAATATGATTCAGCAATGCCAAAACATAATATAACACCATTGTGGAATGCAACTTTGGTAAAGGGTAATGAGATCTAATATTACGATAAGGAACCTCCATATCCGCAAATTTAAAGAAAACATAAGAGATTAAATATCACTAAATTTTTATTAAGATCCTACAGCAAATTAAAACTTACATCTTGAACAGTTAAATCGTCTATTTGTTCTCTAAGTCAAATTATAGTAGATGTTGCAACCCTAGACTGATTCTTAGGTTTCGATCTACACATTCTAGGAATAGTGTGCTCATAGTTTTTGCAAGGAACAATGCTAGAAATCATAGGGAAGTGGTCATAACTCCATGCCTAAAAAAATAACCTTTTAGGCTATAATAGTGTCTAAATAAGAAATAAAAAGAAAATATATTATAATACATGTACCGTTAGTAACGTCAAATAGCCAGCTATCTGTTCAACGTTCCATCAGGAAGCCAAACCAAGTTGACGATACAAAAGTGCTAATATCCCCATTCCCCAAGCCTGCTCACTTGGACTATGTACATCTGACAAACATTTTAAATAGTTAACTGACACCTTTGAATCAGATTTATCACAAAACAAAGTACGTCCCACCAAATAGAGTAGGTAAGAACGGGAAATGATTTCATAATCATTCTCACTTATTTCTTCTTTCTTTTATATTTTATTGAATCTATCCAACAGAAAAAGCTTCAGGAGCATGAATCTTTTAATTCTGCCCTCGCAACTTCGTCTGTAACTCCAACATATTCCACTAAAAGTTAATCATTCCGTTCATCTTCTTCCCTATAAATAGAATGGCCAACAACCAAAACTTTCAAAATTTGAGCAACATCATCCGGTGTAATTGTTAACTCTTCGAATGACATATGAAATGAATTAGTCTCTAGACGTCATCTCTCAATGAAAGCTAAAATGTAACATAATCTGCGTGTTTATATGTATATTCAGCCGAATAGTACAAACCCACATTCTTTACTATTTCAACAACTTGACTTGGCAAATCATCCAACTTCCACTCATTTAGCTTCCTCCAATATGCAATACATTTGAGTGTCTCTTTCTTTTATAAAGAAAATTTTCACAAATTATTACACGTTAATAATTAACATACACAAGTAATAAAGTTACAAAGTGTTTACATAACTCTTTCTTATTCAAATGCTATGTGCGACATGAGTTTCAAAACTTTTGCGTATATAAGAGCCATTAATGGATGGGCAAGCATGGTTACAGTTGAATTAGAAGGATTCATAGATAAGTTATTTAGTGGTACCTCTTCGGCCTTTGAGTTATTCGAACTCAATCTGTCATCCGAACCATCATCATTGGAACCTTCTTCGCTAGACCCATTTTCCTTCCCCATACCATCCTTTGATCCATCATCGTGGGAGCTACTACCATTTACTTCCTCTTCACCAGCAATTGTTGCATCTTCATGTGCTTCCACTGATTTTTGTGCAATGGATTTTTTCTTAGCTCATTCAAGTTCCAATGCACGTTTTCTCCGATAAAATGCATTCAAGTGCTCTCTCTCTTTTCCTACAATTATGAGCAATAAACAATTTAATTAACATCTCCACAATGATCTAATGTAAACAATCTTTCATACATAAAAGAATAAATTAAAAAATAACTATAAATTTTTTAAATAACATATCATTATTTAAACTACGTATTTCAATTTATTTTTCTTTTCAACCTTTGTTGTGTATTTAACTATAAGTATTTTTAAACTATAAGTATTTTTAAACTATAAGTTAACTATGTATTTTATATAATAATTTTTTTTCTTTTCAACTATGTATTTTACTATAAGTTCCAGGCCTAACCTTATTTCATTGGCATGAACATTCATCTTTTAATTTCATATAAATGTAGTTGAGATTTGGTAAATATATTTGAATAAATATATAAACAAAGGGCTTCAAATATAATTGAAAAATTATAGCCACCCCAAATGTTGTCAGTCGGGGAATGACAAACAAAAATTAGTGGCAAACTAAAATTTGAAGTCGTGGAAATAATCGACCACCCTAACAACAAATTCAACTCTGGCCCATAAAAACCTTAAATGGGATTTTAGCAAAATTTGAAATAGAGAACTTATGAGATGGCTGAGAAGAAGTTTTCTGGTTGCGAGATGGTTGAGATATTCGACTTTGCTTCTTCGTCACTCTGGTTGATTTTCGCATCGTGAAGGTGTTAGATTTTGGTGATACAATATTCCATATTTAAGTACATTTTGGAGATATTTAAGTCTATTTGGAATTGCGACTCAAATTTATTGCCTATTGTATAAATTTTAGAGAGTGATTGAAAGTCTATATGATGGATCGTGTAGTGTGTATATATGCAAGTATAAGTGACTAACCATGTGATGTATCTAATATAAACTTAATAGATGATAATAGCAAAGTAAATGGAAATAATCACACCAGGATTTTATACTGGTTCGGACCTTCCATCCTACGTCTAGTCCCGAAGCTCCTCTTCGGAATTCGACTATCAAACACCCTCACTTCGTCCAGAGGAATAGGCTTGGTTACAAAAGGTTGTTCTTGTCAAATGTGTGTTCTATAACACGAATATTGACTATTAGGTACAAATGCTTCCAATATATATCTATAAGATATTGATTGAAGAATTATGTATATATGGAAGAGTGAAATACAAATATATGATTGCTAGAGATCAAGAATATATCAGAGTAAAAGAGTAAAGAACATAAGTAAGTATGGTGAGATTTTCTCTTGGATTCTTAATGCTATTTATAGCGGTAGAGAGATTCCTTGATAGTTGCATCAATTAACAAGTGTTCTATGGTCGCTTTGGATGGTGACGAAGAGTTGCAACGAAGAGGAGCGGAAGTATCTTTTCAATTGTGATAGTTGTGATTTGAGTATCAACACCCGAGTTTAAAAATAGACTTCTGGAATATGTCTCAGACGTCTGGCTTTTGTATATTTATTGTATATAGTAGCTTTTTAGACGTCTGAGTACATTAACCAGACGTCTGATTCTATCTGATTTATGAACCATGGGATTTAATCAGACGTTTGGCTGGTGCACTCAGACGTCTGAACTTGTGCATGTTGCTTTTCTTGTGTCTGTGTCATTGCTCTTCTGATTCTATCGAATTACAGCCTCTTAATACTTTCTCTGAGTTTTGTTCTTGTCTCTTTGGTGATGTTACTCTAACAATCACCTGTGAGTAGAAATATATATATGCATATTTGATTTCCATTGTATAGTTGTCGTCATCGAAACCATAGAATTGATTTCCTAACAATCTCCCCCTTTTTGATGATGACAACTATTCAATGTACTTATATATAAATTATAAATCTCCCACTGAATATATGCTTATTCTTAATGTTCTATAATTATACGTATATTTTTCCCCCTTTGGCATTATCAAAAAGAATTATAAATGATATAACCAATCGTCAAACAAAAAGGAAAATTTCATTAATAATTCAAAAGTGATTGCATACATAAATTTTGTCGAATTTACAAAATTTGATATCCAAAAAACCTAAAATATACGATTCCCTAAATATATGATTCTTTTGGAGAAGCTTTATCTTGATCATCTTCCTTTGTTTCTTCTTTTTTAGAACTGCTAGCCTTTGTAGGAGATGTCAAAGTGCTTGAGAGGTTCATCCTCAGAAAGTTTGGAATGCTTTGCAGGAGGAGAAGGTACTGGGGTTGGCCAATCTTCAGAAGGCGGTGTTGGACCGCGAACCCGTTGTAGTACTTCTTTAAGAACCGTCAAGACAGTCGAAAGAGATTCTTCAACTGTGGCTAGGCGTGTAGCAAATGATGTTTCAAAATTATCAATCCGCTTAGCCAAGAGTTTTTGATTTTGAGATAATATATATTGATTTCAAAGGGTGAGATCTCAAACACTTTCATTTGGATTTGTATCCATTCGAGTCTCCGTAATCTCACCTTGTCCTGGATAATCAAATGGTGTAGGAGGAGGTGGAGATGATTCTTGATGTTGTTCCTCCTCTTGAGATGGTTCAATGCGTGGTTGAGGAGGAGGCTCAACTCGTCTAAATTGACGATTGCGCATCCAATCTTCAAAGGATATAAATTCTGGGGGAATCTTGGGTAGGTGCATAAGGGAGAAAATTTTGGTGGAAGCATATTTAGGTGAGATTTCTTCAAAGGTCGATAGGTAGGATGGAATATTATGTGCATAAAGAAGTCTCATAATATAAGTTGGGTAAATTATTGATGGCCGTGATCGAGTCCAAAAATGCTTGAGCTCGTCGAAGATGAATTTGGCCCAATTCACCCTTGTTCCACTAAATAGAGCATATAGGGCTTTGTGCTCTAACTCGGTTATTTGCTCGTGGCTTCCCATACGTGGAACGATGGTATTGATTATCATTCGAGTTAGGAGTCAAGCTTTTGGACGTAGATATTTGGAGGCAAATTTTGGCATTTCATCCTCCCAAACGTAATGAGTTATACTATTCCATGGCTTGAAGCGCATATTGGGAATGTTGTATAAATCTTCCCCTGTGTCAGAGCATCCTAGGGTTCGACCTATTATGCCAGGAGTTAATCTAATCGTGTTGCCATACATGCTAGACCAGAGCCAGTTATCTTCATCTTCATTGTTCCACATTGAAGTGCTATCCAAATTCGCATAGAATAGAAATATTGCCAATTGATCGATTTGGATGTCATTGGGAATGTATGAAATCAAGGTTTCTAACAGGGCATTCTCACACATTTCATCCAAATTATATGTTGGAAATTTAAGTAGATTATAGAATGGACCCGTGTAAAGCTTTTTCTTTTGTATATCTTCATACCTCTTGATTGAATGTGGTACTCTATTCATCCATCTTTCAATTTGATCATCCGAGCAAACTTGACGATTTGAAGATGATGTTGGTTGGTCTTGTTTTCTTTTGGAATTCTTGGGATTCTTAGTTCGAGGAGGCATTGTGATTTGATTTGATTTGCGTAAAGATGAAGTTTTTGAAAAAATATCGTCACTAGAGGGATCGGAGGTTTTAAAAATTTTGAGATAAAAGAAAAAAATGTCGTTACCTGAGCTAATTTAAAGAGTCGATTGAATTTCAGACGTCTGGATTGGAAATCAGACGTCTGGTTTGCTCTAAATTGGGTACAGTAGATAAATTCAAACGTCTGGTTTGCTCTAAATTGGGTACAGTAGATAAATTCAGAAGTCTGGTTGTTGGTTTAGATGTCTGGTTTGGTAGAATTTAGAAAATTTGATAGTCAGAGAGTTTTACCAGACATTTGGGTTGAAAAAAAAACATCTGAAATAGGATAGAGTTGAAAACTTTTGCGGCAGAGAACTAATTCAGACGTCTGGGTCTAATTTCAGACGTTAGAAATTTTTTGATTTTTATTTCGAGGAGACAGAGCAAATTTTTAGACGTCTGGGGGTATATCAGACATCTGACATATGCACGGTGCTTAAAAATTAGACGTATATCAGAGTGTCAGACGTCCGAGGTCTACATCCAGACGTCTGAAATAGGCAGTTTTCTAAAATAAGCCTAAAATTTGATGGTTTTGCTTATTTTCGATTCTCTATTTTATGAATAAAAAATATTATTTTGTGTGAAATAACAAACAAACATAGATACATATAATAACAAATATAATTTATTTAGAAGGCGATGGAGTTTTATGATCTCCTGACTTATTACCTTCCATGGTTTAAGCGGAGACCATATGTTTCCACGTTCGTGAGTTTTCGGGGAGGTAGAAAATTGTCTTGGTGAAGGGTTCGAAGGAGTATGATACGAAGACGAGGGATCCAAAGTACTACAAGGTTTTGGAAGTGGTTCATGGACATCTTTCTTCCTTGACGTACAAAACTTCATCGCTACTTGCTCCAAAAAGCTTAGCCGTCGTGCTGTAACTTTTTGTTCAAAAAATAATTCTCGTTGTAGATCTGTCTGTTGTTTCTGATAGTGATGAATTTCATCAATTTTTTCTTTTGTGTTAGGAGAAACAAACAGAGATCTTTTGGCCTTCTTGCTATCGGGGGTAAATCCCGTATGATATGAGGACCACCTATACGTTGGTTCCTGCTTTGGTGTAGGTGTAGGAAGCCGTTGTGGTGTATCAGCCGAGCTATCCGTCGTAGGTGTCGAGATGGATATATAAGAGTTCTCAGAAGACATGGCTATATTTTGTTTCTTGAAGAAAATATGAATTGTGTGTTTATAGTTTTTCTTATTTGTATAACTGGTTATATATAAGTTGAAAAAATTATTTATAGAAAAAACTAACTATCTAAAAAATTAAAGGTTCAGAAGTAATTAATTATAATTTGTGGATAGTAAAATAAATGAATAATCATAGCCTAAATAAAGCAGTGATTATTTAAGGGAGAAGATCATGGAGTGAGCAAATCCCTGAATTTCGTCGGAGTTTAATAAAAGTTTGTTCATTCAGTGGTTTTGTAAAGATGTCTGCTACTTGATTTTCGGTATTTACGTATTCTAATGAAATAGTTCCTTTTCAACATTGTCTCATAAAAAATGATGTCGTATATCTATATGTTTAGTTCGTGAATGATTAACAGGGTTTTTGATAAATTTATAGCACTTGTGTTATCACAATATATTGGAGATTTGTTAATAATTTTGCCGAAATCCGTAAGTGTTTGTTGCATGTATATCACTTGTGCACACGCTAGAGCTGCGGAGATATATTCGGCTTCGCAAGTAGATAAAGAAACACAATTTTGCTTTTTGCTAAACCATAAAACTAATGATTGTCTGATAAAGTGACAAGTTCCACTAGTACTCTTACGGTCTGTTCTACGTCCACCAAAATCCACATCGCTATATGAAACTAGTTCAAATGATGATCCATTAGGGTAGAAAAAACCATAATCTCTAGTACTAGATAGATAACGTAAAATATGCTTAAAAGCTCTTAGATGAGATTCTTTTGGTTTTGCTTGAAATCGAGCACAAAGACATACACTCATCGTAATATCGGGTCGACTAGCCATCAAATACAGTAAAGAACCAATCATGCTACGATATAATTTTTCATCAAAATCTTTTCCGTCATCATCCGTTTCTAAGTGAATAGTGGTAATCATTGGTGTTGGTTTGCTTGAAGTTTTATCCATTTCAAAACGATGTAATAGATCGTTACAATATTTTTCTTGATAAATAAATATTCCATTTTCAAGTTGTTTTATTTGTAAACCTAAGAAGAAATTTAATTCTCCCATATGTGACATTTCAAATTCATTTTTCGTAATATTTGAAAATTGATTACATAAATTTTCATTGGTTGAACCCAAAATGATATCGTCAACATAAATTTGTACAACTAAAATATCATTATTTTCACTTTTAATAAATAAAGTTGTATCTATTTTGCCTATTTGAAAACCAGATGTAATTAAATGATTTTTAAGACGTTCGTACCATGCTCGTGGAGCTTGTTTTAATCCATATAATGCTTTGTGTAATTTAAAAGCATGATCGGGATATTTTTCATGAACAAATAATGGGGGTTGTTCTACATATACATTTTCTTTAATAAGACCGTTCAAAAAAGCACTTTTGACATCCATTTGAAATAATTTAAAATTGTGATGAGTTGCAAAGGCGAGTAACGTGCAAATGGCCTCTAATCTAGCTACTGGAGCAAAGGTTTCGTCATAATCGATACCTTCTGCTTGATTATAGCCTTATGCAACTAAACGTGCTTTATTTCTAACAATATTTCCATTCTCGTCTGCTTTATTTTTAAATACCCATTTTGTTCCTATAACCGATTGTTCTTTAGGTCTTGGTACTAATTCCTAAACATTATTACGTTCAAATTGATTTAATTCTTCTTGCATAACGATTATCCAAAAATTATCATTTGAAGCTTCTCTATAATTTTTTGGCTCAAAATTTGACACGAATGCTATATGGCTTATTTGATTAAGTTGATTTCTAGTTACTCTAGAATTGAGATCTCCAATGATATTATCTCTTGGATGATTCTTAAAAATTCTAGGGGATGATATCAAAGTGTTATTTTGCACATTTGTTTCATTATTAATAGAATTTGTTAGTGGAATAATTTCTTCTTCATCATTAGTATGATGATTAAAAAGATATTCGTCGAACGAAACATTTAAACTTTCTTCAATGGTATTATTTTGTTTATTAAAAATTCTATATGCTTTGCTACGATCCGAATATCTAACAAAGATACCTTCATCGGCCTTTAGGTCAAATTTTTCTAAGTTATCTTTTGTATTTAATATAAAACATTTTGAACCAAAAGTTTTAAAATATGATACTTTAGGTTTTCTTCCAAAAAATATTTCAAAACAAGTTTGTTTGGTCATAAGACGTATAGTTACTCGATTCAATATATAACCAGCTGTAGGAATAGCTTCTGCCCAAAAGTGTTCTGGTAAACCACTATTATTTAACAATGTTCGTGTGCATTCTTGTAACGTTTGATTTTTTTCTTTCTACGACACCATTTTGTTGAGGTGTGCGAGGAAAAGAAAATTATGAATTATTCCTTTCTTATTACAAAAATTGGTAAATAGATCGTTTTCGAATTCTCCTCCGTGATCACTTCAAATATTTTTAATTTTCAAGTCCATTTGCATTTTGATTCTTTTAGCAAATATCTTAAACATACCAAAAGTATCGCTTTTATGTTTTACAAACAAAGTCCATGTATATCTTGAAAAATCATCAACTATTACGAAAACATATTTGTTGTGATTTATAGATCGTATTTGTGTTGGACCAAATAAATCTAAATGTAACAATTCTAATGGTTGTTTTGTATAAATATTATTTAGATTTAAAAGAGCTTTTCTTTAGTTTTCCAATTTGACAATCGTCACATAAATTTTCTACTTTGTAATTTATTTTAGATAGACCTCTAACTAGCTCATATTTTCCCAATTTATTAATATTTTTAAAATTGATATGACAAAATCGTTTACGCCATAACCATGGATCATCTTGTTTGGAGGTTAAACATAAATTCGAATTTTTATTTATATTCATGTTTAATATATAAATATTTTTGTTTCTAAAACCTTTAAATATAAGTTGTTTGTTATTATTGAAAATATTACATCTATCTTTTTCGAAATTTATTTGAAAACCTTTATTGCATAATTGACTAATACTTAGTAGGTTGTGTTTTAGATTTTCTAGTAATAAAAGATTAGAAATAATAGGAGAGTTAGAAATACCAAAATTGATGACTTCTACAATGCCTACGACATATCCTTTCGACTTATCTCCAAAGGTTACCGTTCTACCATCGATGTATATTATATTTGATAACATTTTTGAATTTCCAGTCATATGCTTGGAACATCCGCTATCTAGTATCCATTTCTCCTTATTTTTTATTGTTGGTACCTGCAAAATAAAAGATGTTTTAATTGGTACCCATATATTTTGTTAGGGTCCTAATTATTAGGTGAATGTATCCATACCCAAGATGGTTTGGTACCTTTATAAATATAATTTTTATTATAGACTACATTCTCTAAGAAATTATTAATATATTTTTGTCTAATCAAATTATTATTTGTCTTAGGATCATATTTTTGGTATTCATATTGGACGTTGGTAAACTTTTAGTTTTTTTTATAACTAGAATGTTTAGCATCATTCTTTTTGTTTAGAAATATTTTTAAATCCTACTCCATTTCTACTGCCTAATGGTTTTGAAGTTTTGATAAGATTTTCCAAATCTTATTTACCTTTATTAAATTTTGACACATTATTTGTAATTTTATCAAAATTTTCTTTTAATTCTAAATTTTTAATTTTCAATAATTCAATATTGCTTTTTAAATTGACACTTTCTTTTAAGAAATTATCCTTTACTATTTTAGTGTTTTCAAACACAATAGCAATAGCCTCACTTTCTATTAAGTTATTTTTAATTTTTCCTTGAGATAATTCTAGTTCTTCTTCTAAGATAATTTTTTCATCTTTTAACATTCCTACTTCAAGTTCTAATCTATTTATTTTGACTATATATTCTTTGTTTAATTTTTAATTTGTCTAAATTTATCATCTAATTCCATGCTAAGTTGTAATAATTCGTCATAGCTAAGTTCCGAACATACCTCATTAGTTTGTGCCATAAAACACACATTAGCTTGTTCTCCGTCACTATCGCTATCACTTTCAGATGATGAAGAATCCGAGTCATCCCATGTTACTTTGAAAGCCTTCTTCTTTTTGAATTTTTCAAATTGGTTTTTCTTTTTATCATTATTGAGTTTGGGGCAATCCTTCTTCATATGTCCGTATTGATCACATTCATAGCACTTGATTGAGATAGGTTTATTGCGTTGGACTTTCCTTCTTTTTGGAATTTAGTCATCTTTCTAAATTTCTTGAATCTATTATAATTCTTGGCAATGAAGACTATCTCATCTTCATCTAAATCAGAGTCATCATTTCTTTTACTGGGAATGCTATGTTCTTCTTCTTCGAATTTAATTCTTTTCATGCCTGCAAATTAGCTTCATAGGACATTAAATTTCCTATCAACTCTTCAACTTTGAGAGTAGAAAGATCATTAGCTTCTTCAATAGCTAATACATTTCTTTCCCAATCCGATGTTAAAGAGTTGAGTATTCGAGAAACTAAATCAAAATCAGTAAACTTAACTCCTAATGCCATAAGATCATGTTGGGTAGTTTGAAATCTAGAATACATGTCAACAATAGTTTCATTTTGCTTCATTTTGAATGACGAGAATTGGTTTTACAAATTGAAATCTTAGTTTGTTTGACCTTTGTTGTACCTTCATGTGTAATTCGTAAGGTGCGCCAAATGTCAAATGCAGTTGTGCATAACATGACACATGAAAATTCATTTTTACCTAGAGAGCAAAATAAAACATTCATAGCTTTAGCATTGTTTGATGCTAAGGTCTTTTGTGCATCGGTCCATATGTTCATAGCAGTAGTAGGTGCTTCATATTTATCTTGTGTGGCTGACTAAATTTCTAGACCATTAGCTTCCATAAAAATTCTCATACGTGTTGACCAATATGCGTAGTTAGATCCATTAAAAAGTGGGGGTCGTGCTGTGGATTGTCCTTCTTGAAAAATACTTTTCATATTAAAGTGATTCAAAAATGTGTTACTGTTCTTTGATCAAATCTTGTTTTGATACCAATTGAAAGTCTATATGATGGCTCGTGTAGTGTATATATATGCAATTATAAGTAACTAACTATGATGTATCTAATATAAACTTAATAGATGATAATAGCAAAGTAAATGGAAATAATCACACCAGGATTTTATACTGGTTCGTACCTTCCGTCCTACGTCTAGTCCTGAAGCTCCTCTTCGGAATTCGACTATCAAACACCCTCACTTCGCCCGGAGGAATAGGCTTGGTTACAAAGCTTGTTCTTGTCAAGTGTGTGTTCTATAACACGAATATTGACTATTAAGTACAAATGCTTCCAATATATATCTATAGGATATTGATTGAGGAATTATGTATATTTGGAAGAGTGAAATACAAATATATGATTGCTAGAGATCAAGAATATATCAGAGTAAAAGAGTAAAGAGCATAAGAAAGTAAGGTGAGATTTTCTATTGGATTCTTGATGTTATTTATAGCGGTAGAGAGATTCCTTGAGTAGTTGCATCCACTAACAAGTGTTCTATGGTCGCTTCTAATGGCAATGAAGAGTTGCAGTGAAGAGGAGCGAAAGTGTTTTTTCAATTGTGACAGTTGTGCTTTGAATATCAACACCCGAGTTCAAAATCAGACGTCTGGAATATGTCTCAAATGTTTGGATCTTGTATATTTTTTGTATATGGTAGCTTTTCAAACGTCTGAGTACATTAACTAGATGTCTGATTCTGTCTAATTTATGAACCAAAGGATTCAATCAGACGTCTGAACTTGTGCATGTTGCGTTTCTTGTGTCTGTGTTATTGCTCTTCTGATTCTATCGACTTGTAGCCTCTTGATACTTTCTTTGAATATTGTTCTTGTCTCTTTGGTGATGTTACTCTAACAATTACCTGTGAGTAGATATATATATATATATATATATATATATATATATGCATATTCGATTTCCATTATATCGTTGTCGTCATCGAAACCATAGAATTGATTTCCTAACAGTGATTAACTGCATCTTTTATTGCTTTAAAGAAGCAATGAATTACCTACGTGGAAATGATCTATGGAAGTATTTAGTAGCTTCTTAAAAGATATTTTGTTAACGTTATTAAAAGTAAGCATGTATAGGGTTCAATAGATGTGCGTGGAAAAAAAAATATTTTTCTAGCGTTTTGGGATTGAGATATCTTCTTAATTTTTAGATGCACCATTGTAATCATTTGGTGAATTAATAAAGGTTTTGTTTGGAGAAATTTGTTTGTCATTGTTTCTTCACTTCTTATCTCTTTTAAAATCTAATTATGTAGGGAACCTAGGAAAATCCTAACAGTTAGTTAGTATCAGAGCATACTACACAAAATTTCTGAAGAGAGTTTTGGTTATGGAGAGTACAAGTGTTGAAAAACTTGATGGAAGAAATTGAGAGTTATGGAAGACGAAGATGAAGGATTTTCTATATCTCAATGATCTTTACCAACTATTGGAGAATAAATGGGAGAAACCTACTCATGTATCTGAAGCAAAATGAGAGATTTTGGATAGGAAGACTAAACCAGTTATTTGATGCTTTTTAAAGGATACAACGTTTCATATTGTTGCTAATAAAACATCTGCATTTGAAATTTGGAAGAAATTGGAAGGAAACTATGCAAAGAACTCAGCAAAAAACAAGACACTTCTTATGAGAAGATAGGTAAACTAAAACCTAAGGAAGGTGGGTCAATTGGAGAGCAACTCAGGCAATTATGGACCAATTGGAAGCGGTAAATTACAAGATGGATAACGAGACACAAGCCTTGATGTTAATGAGTTCATTACCAGGGAGCTGGGAAATGCTTGCGATTTCATCGAACAACTCAAATTCAGATGGAGTTGTTCCAATAGGATCAGTGGTTAGTAGTCTTCTTAATGAGGAGATGCGGATGGTGAATCTAATGGAAGTAAAAACAAGGAAAAAGATGAAATTAGAAATTGTAACAACCAGACCATAATGAGACTGTTTGCAGGTTTGCAGGAGGAGTGTGTAGGGCCAAAGACATCAGTTAGGAAGAATTCTGGTGAAGATCAACAAGGCAGAGCTAATTCATCAGGGTTGAAAGAAGTTGAGTTTGAACAGCTGCCAGAAAGCTACTGCAATGAAGAATATGAACTGAGGAAAGAATTGAACGAATGTGAATGTTTGCACGTGCAACCTTAGTTATTTGGGTATTGTTAGTTTTGAAGTGTTGTGAAACTGTTGTGTGTTGTGGGTAATTGGGTCGGTGGATTAATATTGAATTAAGTGTTTTTATCTGGGCCATTACTGATGTGTGTATATATATATATGATTGTACAAACAACTTAGGATGTGTGGAATTTCATAGTAATAAAATCAATTTTTCTTTGTTACTGTAGTGAGAAATTATCTTCTCATATCATTATGTTCATTGCTATGCTACTGATGTCAGAAGAAATTACATTCTTGTTGAATTCAATTCTTTCTGCTGTTGAACTTGATGTGTTTTGTTGTCTTCTTTTTCTTCTTTCACAAGTTAAGTCATAATTCTTGAATCTTCAATTCACTACAAACTTGTTTCTTTATGTTAATTTTTCTTGAATCCCTTGTATACCAATCTGTTGTTTCCAAATATTTTTGAGTTGCTTTTGTAGGAAGAACAAGAATATTACTGTTATGATTCAATTCTTGAAGTTGAAGTTACTACATTCCTTGTACAATTCTGTCTCTTTCTTGAAGTAAAATTTCTGTTCTTGATTTTTAGTTCCCTGTTTTCTTGATTCTGCAAGTTGTGTTCCTCTCCCTGTTTTTGAATGCTATTTTCTGGTTAAATACAGTTTTTTAGTTGGTAATCCCTTTCTTTGATTTCAGCTTTAGTAATCTGTAGTTCAATTTTTTGTTTACATTCCAGTTCCTTATTTCCTCAGTTAAACTGGGCATTTCTTGCAAAATAATCCATTCTTGAAATCAACCTCTGTAGTTGTTACTTACAAAACAATTTTGTTGTTTCATTCTTGAGCAAATCAACACAAACTGTGAATCATGTATACTTTGAGAAATTCCTGTTTACTCCTGTTATCAACTTCGAGTTCATTGCTATAAACTTCGAGTTTACATACTGTTACATTGTAAAACTTCATTTGATTGTTTTTTTGGTTCTCAATTCACATGTGCACGTGCACATAAGTAACTCCTTCTTCTTCTTCTTCCTGAATTCATCATCAGTCATCGGTTCTTTTCTTCAATTCCATGGCTAGAGGCTCGGATCAACCTGGCCCTTCCAATTTGGTATCAAAGAAACCACCCGAGTTACCCCCAAATCTTCAGACCGATCCTTCTAACAACAACAACTCCGACCAACCACCATTACAACATCAAGATTCAACATGGGCAACGCATGAAGCTTTTAATCGAAGAATTGAACAAGCTCAGCAAGAATTGAATACAAAATTTGAAGGATTCCATAATGTACTTACTGTACTAGCTCGAGACATTCAACATCTCAAAAATAAACCTTCACCAGTTGTGCCGCCTCCAAATTCTTATCAAGAACCACCTCATACTCATAATCAACGCGGAACATGTCCCCCTCAGATAACTGTTTACCCTCCATCTTCATATCCTCCTTATTCCTCTAATCCTCCAAATTTTCGAACCACTCTACCAAGAATTCCTGTACCTTCAAGAAATCATCCTAACTTCCAATGTCATCCACAAGAACCCCCATATTCCTCTTTTAACTCAGAAAATCCATACCCGAATCATTATTACTCAGATCACACATCAAGAACTGCTCCATTGACTACTCTTAAATTGGACTTTCCTGTGTTCAACAATGAAGATAGAGTGATAGATTGGCTTCAACAAGTTGAATAGTATTTTAGGTTTCATCTAACTGACGAGAGATTATGGGTGGATATATGTTCTTTTTATCTAAAAAAAGTGCCCCTGCAATTGTATAACTGGTATGTTCATAATTGATGTGCACGTAAATGTGCATATTTTTACCACCATATTTATTCAATTTAAATTAAATAAATGATCATATTGGGTATTTTAACTTGTTTTAACCAAAATTCATATTAATTCCAAATTATCACATATCCATCTTCATATAGGGGCAAAAAGGTCATTTGTGTGCATATATTTCTTTGAGAAAAATTAATTGAATTTTTTTATATATTTTTGTAGGAATTTGGTCTCAAATAGGAGTGGTTTCATGAAGAAATATGCATGCACAAAGAATATAAAGAAATGAAGATGGAAATAATTCAAAGTGAAAATCATGGAGGACCCCACCCACCCACCTACCTTAATGTACAAATTAAAGGCTAAAGCACATGCTTTTGGAGTTAATGGTTTCATGTACACTTAATGGGGTATTAAGACATGTTAATGATTACTTGGCCTCCACACTTCCTAAAGGGCATTTTGGGCATTCCCCAAAAAGTGAATTAGGGTTTTAAAACTTGTATATATACCCCATATGTTTCATGTAATCATCTCTTCTCTTAGGCCCCCTTCTCTTTAGTTTAGATCAAAAATAAAATGAAAGCTCCTCTTTCTCTTTTCATGGCTACTTAGCCATTTTTTTATGTAATCTTTTTTTTATGCAATTTAATACATGATCTTTCCTTTCATGTTCATTTACTTTTATGTTGTAGTGTAGATCTCTTCTCTTTTTGCAAGTAGAATAATTTTTCTTTTCATTTTACTCTCTTTTTCCTCTTCATTTTGCTTTCATGTTGTTAGCTACATTTGTTAATAAAATGACAAATATGAGAAGCTAAACCCCTTCAATTTAGGGGTAATGAAGCTCTCTAATTAATGTAGCTTCAACATTTTGTTAATTCATGCTCTCTTTTTGTGCTTAATGATGATGATAGAAGTGGTTTTATTTGTTGGTTTTTGCCTTGAATTTGATAGTCTATATTATTGACACCAAATAAGCTATGCTTAAACAATCACTAATAGAAATGCCTCTTCATCAATATATGATTATGGCATAAGAAAGTGATTTGAAATTAAAATTTGATGGTCTATGTTTCTAATCAATAGTTAATAGGCCATACTTAAAATAGATTTCATTTTCATTTTCTTTGTCAAGTTTCATGAAAGTTAGTAAGTGTTTTAAGGGGTGTGTTATAGTTTGATGACTTATGTTGGTTAATTAATAGCTCAAATATGTCATACTTATGATAAACACATCAATTAAAACACTAATGAACATAAAAGAGAGATCATAATTTCATGTGTTGAACTACATGATCTAGAGAGTGGATTTATTCTCTAAATTGACATTTAACTCTCATATTTGCATTTCTTTTCTTTTTGTTAGTTAGTTCATTTTCTCATTTTCTAACTTAAATACACTCTCGACTTTGGTATAATTTGATTGAGTAGGAAATTTAGATCATCAATTCTCTGTGGATCGACCTGTATTCGCCACGTGCTACATTCGTACACCGTGCGCTTGCGGTTATTTTTTAATTCTAAATTCGTTCGACGGTTTTCTAAACCGATAGAATTTTCGTCGACGAACAATAATGTACCCAATCATTGTTCTTGGCAAGTTTTTAAAGAAGAAATTATGGTGCGATTTAATCCAGAAGAAATGGAAAAACCCTTTGAAGCATTGGAAGGATTGAAACAAACTCCCACTGTTTTGAATTATCTTAATAAATTTGAACAATTGCAAATGGCCACAGAAGTTTTACCACCAAAATTTGTGCTGGATCGGTTCGTTGGTGGTTCAAAAAAAGAACCGAAGTATGATGTACTTACTTACAGACCAATTAATTTCAAAGAAGTAGTTGCTTTAGCAAAGATGTATGAAAGTAAACAAACTTACACTAAGAAGAACAGTAAATCAGCAAATCCTGCCATGAATATTCAAAGGAATACTAATGCCCATCCCACTCCATCTCAAGGTCATTCCATTAATCACCCTATAAACCCTGCCAGTAATCAAAAGGATACTCAGTTGGAAGCTTTAGCAAAAAGCAAGGGTCTCACATCCAGTCAATTAATTGAAATGAGGAGACAAAACTTATGTTATGGATGCAAAGATAAGTGGCATAGAGACCACAAGTGTAAAAACCAGCAAGTATATATATTAGAAGGAGTAATGCCTTTGTTTGAAGAAGAACAAACAGAAACAGTTGGAATTAAAACATGGGTAGATTCAGAAGACAATGAAGATGAACCACTAACCATCATATTACAAGCTATGTGTGGAATACCCACTCTATCAACTATTAAGATTAAAGGAAGTATATAAGGAAAATCGGTTCATGTGCTAATTGACTCAGCACTGCTCGCAGTTTTATTAATGAGGATTTGGCAAAAAAATTAAAACTCAAAGTTGAGGAATCCAGAGTTTTTGAAGTGGTGGTAGTTAATGGTGAAAAGCTAAGGGGTAATGGTGTGTGCCATGAAGTGATATTAAAGTGTCAAGGGTGTGTAATGCCTTTAGACCTACTTTTGTTTCCTTTAGAAGGGTGTGAAGTGATTCTAGGTGCACAATGGATGAGGAAACTGGGAGAAGTCACTTTAAATCTTGAGAAATTACAAGTCAAATTCACGTACAATAACAAGGAATATATGTGGCAAGGAATGCAACAATAAGAGATGAAAGTTGTCAATAAGAAATCCATCAATAAGGAATGCATTCAAGGGTAGATTACCATGATGCTATGCACTTCAGAAATTTCTAAAAATGTCACTCCAGATATTCCATCAGAGATTGTAAAGCTTCTTCAACAATTCCCTAAAATCACAACAAATCTACCACTCCTTCCTTCACACGGATTGCAAGATCATAAAATACCTCTATTACCCAGCACTTAACCTATTTGCATCAAGCCTTAACAACACTCCTATCATATTAAAAATGAACTCGAGAAGCTTATTAAGGAAATGCTAGATTCAGGAATCATTAGAAATAGTAATAGCTCGTACTCTTCTCCTGTAGTGATGGTGAGAAAGAAAGATGGGACATGGAGATTGTGCATTGATTATAGAGTTCTTTATTCTAAGACCATAAAAGACAAAATCCCCATTCCTTTAATAGATGAATTGTTTGATGAACTACATGGAGCTAAATTCTTTTCCAAGTTGGATTTAAGGTCAGGCTATCATCAAATAAAGATGGATGAAGCAGATATTCATAAAACAACATTTAGGACTCATGATGGCCATTACGAATTCATAGTAATGCCATTTGGATTGGCTAATGCACCTTCTACTTTTCAATCCTTAATGAATGAAATATTTAGACCTTATCTGAGGAGATTTGTGTTAGTTTTCTTTGGTGATATAATTATATACAGCAAATCATGGACTGAACACTTAGAACAATTGCTAGTCACATTTCAGATACTAAAACAAAATCATCTAGTGATTAAAATGTCTTAGTGCAGCTTTGCAATGGAATCCTTGGAGTATCTTGGTCATATCATTTCAGTAAATGGGTTAGCTTTTGACCCAAGCAAAATTAAAGAGTAATAAATTGGCCACTGCCAAACAGTATAAAGCCTTGAGAAGATCATTGGGTCTCACTGGTTATTATAGCAAGTTTGTTAAAGACTATGGTACCATTGCTAAACCCCTGACAAATATGTTAAAAAAAGATGCATTTACAAGGAATGAAGATGCTAAAGAGGCTTTCAACAAACTCAAGTATTGTTTGGTTTCTCCTCCAATATTGGCAATGCCTCATTTTACACAACCCTTTGTCTTAGAGTGTGATGCAAGTGGGTATGGTGTAGGAGCCGTATCACTGCAAAATCAAAAACCTTTAGCTTATCTGACCAAAGCCTTGCATGGCAGGAATTTAAATCTATCCACATATGAGAAGTAACTATTAGCCAACATCATAGCTACAAGGAAATGGACACAGTACTTGTTAGGTAGACAGTTTATTATTAGAACTGGCCATCACAGCTTAAATATCTTTTGACACAAAAATCACACTAGAGTGCAGAGCAAGTGGCTTGCCAAACTTCGTGGATTTGACAATAGAGTTGAGTACAAAAGTGGAAGAGACAATAGAGTGGCTGATGCATTATCAAGAATAGAAGGCAGTGAAGAAGAAGCTTCTCAACTACAGGCAGTTTCTGTAGTACAGTCACCATGGATGCAAGAGTTAAAAAACACTTTACTAAGCTCCTCTTGGTATCAGCAGCAGTTAGCACGAATTCATAGGAATGAATTGCCAAGTAGTAGATATAAAGTAGTAGACAATTTAATTTTTCATAAAGGAAAAATCGTAATAGACCATCAATTGAACACCATTACCAGAAAATTAGTAACAGAGCACCATTCCACTCCGTTAGGGGGACATTCTGGAATCAAAGCTACATTGAAGAAACTAAAGCAAGCTTTTTATTGGAAAAAAAATGAAGACAACTGTGGAGGAATGTGTAAAAAACTGTGATGAATGCCAAAGAAATAAAGGAGAGAAAATACTTGTTCTTGGACTCTTGCAGCCACTTCCTATTCCAGAAAATTTTTGGATGGATATCTCTATGGATTTTATCATGTGTTTGCCACGAAGTCAAAGATATACTGTTATATATGTTGTTGTAGATAGACTTAGTAAATATGCACATTTCTTCCCTTTAAGTCATCCTTACACAGCTAAAGAAGTGGCCACAATCTTCTTCGATGGAGTGTTCAAGCTACATGGGATTCCCAAAACCATTATGAGTGATAGAGATGTCTTGTTTACAAGTAATTTTGGGAAGGCAATTTTTAAACTACACGGCAGCAGTTTGAAGTATAGCTCGGCATACCATCCTCAAAGTGATGGTCAAACTGAAGTAATTAACAAAATTCTTGAAGGCTACTTAAGATGCTTTGTTTGCCACAAGCCTTAAGAATGGTTGAGATGGATAACTAGCCGAGTTTTGGTACAATACCACTTGGAAGACTTCCACTAATACTACCCTATTTAAATCAGTATATGGTATTGATCCGCCAAATTTACTGTCGTATGTCCCAAATTCTGCAAAAGTAGAAAGAGTTGAAGCGGAGTTGTATTCAAGAGATGTAGCTCTGGAGTTTTTGAAAGACAGTTTGAAATTAGCTCAAGATAGAATGAAGAAATATGTAGATTTAAGAAGATCGGATAGAGAATTCGAAGTAGGAGATAGGGTTTATTTGAAGCTACAACCTTATAGGCAACTTACTGCTAGGCTTCAGAAAACTCATAAATTATCACCTAAATATTATGGGCCTTATCAAGTTAAGGAGAGAATAGGAAGTGTAGCTTACAAATTACAATTACCTACTAATGCCAAAATACACCCTGTTTTTCATGTTTCTCAGTTGAAGAAGAAAATCAGTGAAGGCTTGATATTACAAGAAGATGTGCCTAGTTATGTAGAAAAATAGTGGTTCAACCTAAGGAAATTCTAGACAGAAGATTAGTTCCCAAAAATAATGAACCAGTGGTACAAGTATTAATGAAGTGGAAGAACACGCCTAGGATGAAGCAACATGGGAAGATTATTGGCCGTTGATTAAGAGATTTCCGACACTAGACCTTGGAATAAGGTCTGTTCTTAAAGAAGAAGGGAATTGTAACAACCAGACCATAATGAGACTGTTTGCAGGTTTGTAGGAGGAGTGTGCAGGGCCAAAGACATCAGTTAGGAAGAATTCTCGTGAAGATCAACAAGGCAGAGCTGATTCATCAGGGTTGAAAGAAGTTGAGTTTGAACATCTGCCAGAAAGCTACTGCAATGAAGAATATGAACTGAAGAAAGAATTGAACGAATGTGCATGTTTGCACGTGCAACCTTAGTTATTTGGGCATTGTTAGTTTTGAAGTGTTGTGAAACTGTTGTGTGTTGTGGGTAATTGGGTCAGTCGATTAATATTGGATTAAGTTTTTTTATCTGGGCCATTACTGATGTGCATATATATATGATTGTACAAACAACTGAGGATGTGTGGAATTTCATAGTAATAAAATCAAATTTTCTTTGTTACTGTAGTGAGAAATTATCTTCTCATATCATTATGTTCACTGCTATGCTACTGATGTCAGAAGAAATTACATTCTTGTTGAATTCAATTTTTTCTGCTGTTGAACTTGATGTGTTTTGTTGTCTTCTTTTTCGTCTTTCACAAGTTAAGTCATAATTCTTGAATCTTCAATTCACTACAAACTTGTTTCTTTATGTTAATTTTTCTTGAATCCACTATATACCAATCTGTTGTTTCCAAATATTTTTGAGTTTCTTTTGTAGGAAGAACAAGAATATTACTATTATGATTCAATTCTTGAAGTTGAAGTTACTACATTCCTTGTACAATTCTGTCTCTTTCTTGAAGTAAAATTTCTGTTCTTGATTTTTAGTTCCCTGTTTTCTTAATTCTGCAAGTAGTGTTCCTCTCCCTGTTTTTGAATGCTATTTTCTGGTTAAATACAGTTTTTTAGTTGGTAATCCCTTTCTTTAATTTCAGCTTTAGTAATCTGTAGTTCAATTTGTTTGTTTACATTCCAGTTCCTTATTTCCTTAGTTAAACTGGGCATTTCTTGCAAAACAATCCATTCTTGAAATCAACTTTGTAGTTGTTACTTACAAAACAATTCTGTTGTTTCATTCAACACAAATTGTGAATCATGTCTACTTCGAGAAATTCCTGTTTACTCCTGTTATCAATTTAGAGTTCATTGCTATAAACTTCGAGTTTACATACTATTACATTGTAAAACTTCATTTGATTGTTTTTTTTCTGGTTCTCAATTCACATGTGCACGTGCACATAAGTAACTCCTTCTTCTTCTTCTTCTTCCTGGATTCATCATCAGTCAACAGTTCTTTTCTTCATTTCCACGGCTAGAGGCTCGGATTAACCTGGCCCTTCCAATTTGGTATCAGAGCAACCACCCGAGTTACCCCCAAATCCTCAGACCGATCCTTCTAACAACAACAACTCCGGCCAACCACCATTACAACATCAAGATTCAACATGGGCAACGCATGAATCTTTTAATCGAAGAATTGAACAAGCTCAGCAAGAATTGAATACAAAATTTAAAGGATTCCCAATGTACTTACTGTACTATCTCGAGACATTCAACATCTCAAAAATCAACCTTTCACCAGTTGTGCCGCCACCAAATTCTAATCAAGAACCACCTCATACTCATAATCAATGTGGAACATGGCCCCCTCAGATACCTGTTTACCTCCATCTTCATATCCTCCTTATTCCTCTAATCCTCCAAATTTTCGAACCACTCTACCAAGAATTCATGTACCTTCAAAAAATCATCCTAACTTCCAATGTCATCCACAAGAACCCCCATATTCCTCTTTTAACTCAGAAAATCCATACTCGAATCATTATTACTCAGATCACACATCAAGAACTGCTCCATTGAATACTCTTAAATTGGACTTTCCTGTGTTCAACAATGAAGATAGAGTGATAGATTGGCTTCAACAAGTTGAATAGTATTTTAGGTTTCATATAATTGACGAGAGATTATGGGTGGATATATGTTCTTTTTATCTAAAAAAAGAGCCCCTGCAATTGTATAACTGGTATGTTCATAATGTACCCAATCATTGTTCTTGGCAAGTTTTTAAAGAAGAAATTATCGTGCGATTTAATCCAGAAGAAATGGAAAAATCCTTTGAAGCATTGGCAGGATTGAAACAAACTACCACTATTTTGAATTATCTTAATAAATTTGAACAATTGCAAATGGCCACAGAAGCTTTACCACCAAAATTTGTGCTGGATCGATTCGTTGGTGGTTTAAAAGAAGAACTGAAGTATGATGTACTTACTTCCAGACCAACTAATTTCAAAGAAGCAGTTGCTTTCGCAAAGATGTATGAAAGTAAACAAACTTACACTAAGAAGAACAGTAAATCAGCAAATCCTGCCATGAATATTCAAAGGAATACTAATGCCCATCCCACTCCATCTCAAGGTCATTCCATTAATCACCCTATAAACCCTGCCAGTAATCAAAAGGATACTCAGTTGGAAGCTTTAGAAAAAAGAAAGGGTCTCACACCTAGTCAATTAATTGAAATAAGGAGACAAAACTTATGTTATGGATGCAAAGAAAGGTGGCATAGAGACCACAAGTGTAAAAACCCGCAAGTATATATATTAGGAGGAGTAATGCCTTTGTTTGGAGAAGAACAAACAGAAACAGTTGGAATTAAAACATGGGTAGATTCAAAAGACAATGAAGATGAACCATTAACCATCACATTACAAGCTATGTGTGGAATACCCACTCTATCAACTATTAAGGTTAAAGGAAGTATAAAAGGAAAATCGGTTCACGTCCTAATTGACTCAAGCTCTACTCGCAGTTTTATTAATGAGGATTTGGCAAAAAAAAATTAAAACTCAAAGTTGAGGAATCCAGAGTTTTTGAAATGGTGGTAGCTAATGGTGAAAAGGTAAGGGGTAATGGTGTGTGCCATGAAGTGATACTCAAGTGTCAAGGGTGTGTAATGCCTTTAGAATTACTTTTGTTTCCTTTAGAAGGGTATGAAGTGATTCTAGGTTCACAATGGATGAGGAAACTGGGAGAAGTCACTTTAAATCTTGAGAAATTACAAGTCAAATTCACGTACAATAACAAGGAATATATGTGGCAAGGAATGCAACAAGAAGAGATGAAAGTTGTCAGTAAGAAAGCCATCAATAAAGAATGCATTCAAGGGTAGATTGCCATGATGCTATGAACTTCAGAAATTTCTAAAAATGACACTCCAGATATTCCATCAGAGATTGTAAAGCTTCTTCAACAATTCCCTAAAATCACAACAAATCTACCACTCCTTCCTCCACACAGATTGCAAGATCATAAAATACCTCTATTACCAAACACTCAACCTATTTGCATCAAGCCTTACAGACACTCCTATCATATTAAAAATGAACTCGAGAAGCTTATTAAGGAAATGCTAGATTCAGGAATCATTAGAAATAGCAATAGCTCGTACTCTTCTCCTGTAGTGATGATGAGAAAGAAAGATGGGACATGGAGATTGTGCATTGATTATAGAGTTCTTAATTCTAAGACCATAAAAGACAAGTTCCCTATTCCTTTAATAGATGAATTGTTTGATGAACTACATGGAGCAAAATTCTTTTCCAAGCTGGATTTAAGGTCAGGCTATCATCAAATAAGGATGGATGAAGCAGATATTCATAAAACAACATTTAGGACTCATGATGGCTATTATGAATTCATAGTAATGTCATTTGGATTGGCTAATGCACCTTCTACTTTTCAATACTTAATGAATGTAATAGTTAGACCTTATCCGAGGAGATTTGTGTTAGTTTTCTTTGGTGATATACTTATATACAGAAAATCATGGACTGAACACTTAGAACAATTGCTAGTCACTTTTCAGGTACTAAAACAAAATCATCTAGTGATTAAAATGTCTAAGTGCAGCTTTGCAAAGGAATCCTTGGAGTATCTTGGTCATATCATTTCAGTAAATGGGTTAGCTGTTGACCTAAGCAAAATTAAAGAAGTAATAAATTGGCCACTGCCAAACAGTATCAAAGCCTTGAGAGGATTCTTGGGTCTCACTGGTTATTATAGGAAGTTTGTTAAAGACTATGGTACCATTGCTAACCCCTGACAAATATGTTAAAAAAAGATGCATTTACATGGAATGAAGAAGCTAAAGAGGCTTTCAACAAACTCAACTATTGTTTGGTTTCTCCTCCAATATTGGCAATGCCTGATTTTACACAACCCTTTGTCTTAGAGTATGATGCAAGTGGGTATGGTGTAGGAGCTGTATTACTGCAAAATCAAAAACCTTTAGCTTATCTGACCAAAGCCTTGCATGGCAGGAATTTAAATCTATGCATGCATGAGAAGTAACTATTAGCCATCATCATAGCTACAAGGAAAGGGACACAGTACTTGATGGGTAGCAGTTTATTATTAGAACTGACCATCACAGCTTAAAGTATCTTTTGACACAAAAATTACACACTAGAGTGCAGAGCAAGTGGCTTGCCAAACTTCATGGATTTGAGTATAGAGTTGAGTACAAAAGTGGAAGAGACAATAGAGTGGCTTATGCATTATCAAGAATAGAAGGCAGTGAAGAAGAAGCTTCTCAACTACAGGCAGTTTCTGTAGTACAGTCACCATGGATGCAAGAGTTAAAAAACACTTTACTAAGCTCCTCTTGGTATCAGCAGCAGTTAGCACGAGTTCATAGGAATGAATTGCCAAGTAGTAGATATAAAGTAGTAGACAATTTAATTTTTCATAAAGGAAAAATCTTAATAGACCATCAATTGAACACCATTACCAGAAAATTAGTAACAGAGCACCATTCCTCTCCGTTAGGGGGACATTCTGGAATCAAAGCTACCTTGAAGAAACTAAAGCAAGCTTTTTACTAGAAAAAAATGAAGACAACTATGGAGAAATATGTAAAAAACTGATGAATGCCAAAGAAATAAAGGAGAGAACATACTTGTTCCTGGACTCTTGCAGCCACTTCCTATTCCAGAAAAAATTTGGATGGATATCTCTATGGATTACGTGTTTGCCACGAAGTCAAAGATATACTGTTATATATGTTGTTGTAGATAGACTTAGTAAATATGCACATTTCTTCCCTTTAAGTCATCCTTACACAGCTAAAGAAGTGGCCACAATCTTCTTCGATGGAGTGTTCAAGCTACATGGGATACCCAAAAACATTGTGAGTGATAGAGATGTCTTGTTTACAAGTAATTTTTGGAAGGAAAATTTTAAACTACAGGGCAGCAGTTTGAAGTATAGCTCGGCATACCATCCGCAAAGTGATGGTCAAACTGAAGTAATTAACAAAATTCTTGAAGGCTACTTAAGATGCTTTGTTTGCCACAAACCTTAAGAATGGTCGAGATGGATAACTTTAGCCGAGTTTTGGTACAATACCACTTGGAAGACTTCCAGTAATACTACCCTATTTAAATCAGTATATGGCATTGATCTGCCAAATTTACTGTCATATGTCCCAAATTCTGCAAAAGTAGAAAGAGTTGAAGAGGAGTTGTATTCAAGAGATGTAGCTCTGGAGTTTTTGAAAGACAGTTTGAAATTAGCTCAAGATAGAATGAAGAAATATGCAGATTTAAGAAGATCGGATAGAGAATTCGAAGTGGGAGATTGGGTGTATTTGAAGCTACAACCTTATAGGAAACTTACTGCTAGGCTTCAGAAAACTCACAAATTATCACCTAAATATTATGGGCCTTACCAAGTTAAGGAGAGAATAGGAAGTGTAGCTTACAAATTACAATTACCTACTAATGCCAAAATACACCCTGTTTTTCATGTTTCTCAGTTGAAGAATAAAATCGGTGAAGGCTTGATAATACAAGAAGATGTGCCTAGTTACGTAGAAGAAATAGTGGATCAACCTGAGGAAATTTTAGACAGAAGATTAGTTCCCAAAAATAATGAACCAGTGGTACAAGTATTAATCAAGTGGAAGAACACGCCTAGGATGAAGCAACATGGGAAGATTATTGGCCATTGATTAAGAGATTTCCGACACTAGACCTTAGGATAAGGTCTGTTCTTAAAGAAGAAGGGAATTGTAACAACTAGACCATAATGAGACTGTTTGCTGGTTTGCAGGAGGAGTGTGCAGGGCCAAAGACATCGGTTAGGAAGAATTCTGGTGAAGATCAACAAGGCAGAGCTAATTCATCGGGGTTGAAGGAAGTTGAGTTTGAACAGCTGCCAGAAAGCTACTGCAATGAAGAATATGAACTGAGGAAAGAATTGAACGAATGTGCATGTTTGCACGTGCAACCTTAGTTATCTAGGTATTGTTAGTTTTGAAGTGTTGTGAAACTGTTGTGTGTTGTGGGTAATTGGGTCGGTGGATTAATATTGGATTAAGTTTTTTTATCTGGGCCATTACTGATGTGTGTGTGTGTATATATATATATATGATTGTACAAACAGCTGAGGATGTGTGGAATTTCATAGTAATAAAATCAAATTTTCTTTGTTACTGTAGTGAGAAATTATCTTCTCATATCATTATGTTCACTGCTATGCTACTGATGTCAGAAGAAATTACATTCTTGTTGAATTCAATTCTTTCTGCTGTTGAACTTGATGTGTTTTGTTGTCTTCTTTTTCTTCTTCCACAAGTTAAGTCATAATTCTTGAATCTTCAATTCACTACAAACTTGTTTCTTTATGTTAATTTTTCTTGAATCCACTATATACCAAACTGTTGTTTCCAAATATTTTTGCGTTTCTTTTGTAGGAAGAACAAGAATATTACTGTTATGATTCAATTTTTGAAGTTGAAGTTACTACATTCCTTGTACAATTCTGTCTCTTTCTTGAAGTAAAATTTTCGTTATTGATTTTTAGTTCCCTGTTTTCCTAATTCTGCAAGTTGTGTTCCTCTCCCTATTTTTGAATGCTATTTTCTGGTTAAATACAGTTTTTTAGTTGGTAATCCCTTTCTTTAATTTCAGCTTTAGTAATCTGTAGTTCAATTTTTTTGTTTACTTTCTAGTTCCTTATTTCCTCAGTTAAACTGGGCATTTCTTGCAAAACAATCCATTCTTGAAATCAACTTCTGTAGTTGTTACTTACAAAACAATTCTGTTGTTTCATTCTTGAGCAAATCAACACAAACTGTGAATCATGTCTACTTCGAGAAATTCCTGTTTACTCCTGTTATCAACTTCGAGTTCATTGCTATAAACTTCGAGATTACATACTGTTACATTGTAAAACTTCATTTGATTGTTTTTTTTGGGTTCTCAATTCACATGTGCACGTGCACATAAGTAACTCCTTCTTCTTCTTCCTGAATTCATCATCAGTCATCAGTTCTTTTCTTCAATTCCATGGCTAGAGGCTCGGATCAACCTGGCCCTTCCAGAAATCCAATAGGAGAGGTGCATCTTGCAAGGAGGGGTAACCAATCAGACAAGGAAAGACAATCAAATAGATCAAACACGGAGAGAGATTCCATCTGCTATTGCTGCGAAAAACCTGATCATCGGTTGAGATTTTGCAATAAGCTTAAAAATGACAAGGAGAGGATAAATGCACTAGAAGAAGACTAAATGAACAAAAAGATAGTAGCAATGATGAGGTGAATTTTGGTTAGAAATTTAAAGACAATGTCCTATGCATGGATAAAGGCAAAAGAAAAGATTGAGTGCTTAATTCAGGTATTTGTTTCCACATACGCAATAAAAAGAAATCATTTATTGATTACGAAGAGCAAGTAGCTAAGGTGAAATCTGCTAATGGTGAAAATTTGGATGTTAAGGGCATTGTTCTGTTAGATTGAAGATGCATGATGGAAGTGTAATATGAAGGTGCAACGGTAAAAAGAGAAAGCAACAATGTTTACAAACTGATTGGAAAGATGGTGGAGATTGAAGAAAGTTCTCAATTTGGAGTTGGGGAGGCAAATTGGTCTGAATTAAGGTGTAGCATGCGATGGAAAACCACAAAGTCTGCCTGGAGACATTTGTGGTATTACAAACAATTCTGATTTATTGATAATATGCATGTACAATTAGGGAGCGTGCATATATAGGTGGTTTGGAGGTTAGTCGGTTTTTGGAATGTTGATATTTGTTTCCATGGTAATATTGAAGTTTGTTTGGAGTTTAAGGTTTAAGATGAAGTTTGGATGATATTTCAGGAATATCGTATCAGGGTGGAGATTGTTAGATTTTGGTGATACAATATTCCATATTTAAGTAGATTTTGAAGATATCTGGGTGTATGTGGAACTGTGACTCAAATTCATTGCCTATTTTATAGGTTTTAAAGAGTGATTGATTGCCTCTTTATCGCTTTAAAGAAACAATGAATTATCTATATGAGAAAGATCTATGAAAGTATTCAATAGGTTCTTACAAAAGATGGGAATATTTAATAGGTTCTTAAAAAAGATATTTTGTAAAGACTATTATAAATAAGCATGTATAGGATTAATTACATTTGCGTGGAGAAATATTATTTCTCTAGGGTTTTAGGGATTGTTTCCAATTTGTAAACTTTCTCATGTAATCATTTGGTGAATTAATAAAAGTTTTGTTTGAAGAAATTTGTTTGTCATTGTTTTTCTTCCTTTATTATCACTTTTAAAATCTATTTGTGTAGGGATTTTAGGAAAAAATCGAAATAGAACGATGAACAAGGAGGAAAAAAAATAAAATGAAAATATGGTTTTTTAAAATGGGTAGACTGATTTGTTTATTTGATGGTATAAAATAGTATTTTTACCGAGTATACATGGCGCTCTCTAGAAATCGCATCGCTAAGCAATTTTTTTGGTCCTTTTAGCAACAGACTTCATCTATTTTCTGTGTTCGCAACAAACCTATACTAATATACAACATTAACAATAAAAGTCGGGTTTACAACGAACAGCCCATTCAGAAACAGCCCGACCAATGATAAAAGAATCCCTTTATATTCGATTTTCTTCCAAGGTATAAACCCTCTTCATTATTTCAAGAACTGCCGCCGCCTTGCTCCAGATCAAACCCATTTTCGTATTATCAAACGCAAGGTACCAACATTCTATTCTTTGCTGTCTTCCTTGTAAAATTATGAAACTTTACTGTTTAAAATTATTGATTTCTGTGCACGACCCGTTCTGGTTGATTTTGTTTGTATAAACTTGGTTTTCCAATGGGAAAAAAAAAATTTGTTTTCAATTATGTGGAGAAACTTGAATTGTAGGTATGCATACTGTCTTTGCTTTGTCGTATGATGAAATTGAAGTGTTTTTGGAATCCGTCATAAATGTTGCAGATCTTCACCTAACCCTAGAATTTTTGTTACTTTGACTATTTTTATTAATGGCTAACCACCTAGTTTATAGCAAAAGTAATCGAAATTCGGAAAAGAGCAACCATCTTTTGTTTCATCAAGAATATTTTGCTTTTGGAAAATCATTCTTGTAATATATCAGGCATTTAAGTTTTAGTCCATCTTATAGGTTTGTTGATCACCACCTGTTATACTCATTTGGGAGAGACATCAAATATATCAAGTTTCTTTTTTGGTACCAAATATATTTGTCATTTTCTGCTTTTAACAAAAGTGGAATCAAAACAAATTGAGTTTAGATGCCTAAGTGCATTTCATTTAACTTGATTTGAACTATTATATCAAAGCCTTTGTAATTTGTTTGTTTATCATGCATGAGGGATGCTATGCTGAAATATGGAAAGAAAAACTTGATTCTGTAACTTCTGGACTGATGTTTTCAGGCTCAAGAGAGTTTTTAGTATTTTTTTACTGGCTAGTCCTGAGGTTCCCTTACATTTGTTTGCTCATGCATTAATATAATGTAGGGTTACTGACCAGCGTTTGTGAGCGAAAAAGTTAAAAACAATAAGATATGTTCTCACTGTGCAGCAGTTTTGTCTTTGTGTGTTTTGCAGTTCAGTTAAACTACTGAAAATTGTGATCCACGTATTTACTGAATTTTGAAAACGTTATTATTGGAAATGTGAATAAACAACTATATCCCGTCTACCATATTGTATGCAGATAGAGGGTTTATCTATTTACACACCCCACCAAAATTACCTTTTCAATTGATGCTAAATGTATGTACGTATATACACACACACTTACACACTATGGCTTGTATTGATTTCATATACACACACTTTGTATTCTTGAAATTCCCGTTACATCTAATTCAATAGTGTAAATAGGAATTCAATCTGTCCTTCTGTATATCAAAAATACCATCTATGTTTTCTCTGATTTCGATTCTGTCAACCGTGTAGGGGCCTGTTTTGATGTAATTAATGGTGGGATTTTGTTGCGTATATGCAAGTGTTAGGATTATAATGAAAACTCCATTGTTATATGGCACAATCTATACAAACAAGTTTGAACTGTAACTCTTGATCAAATAAAACGCTACATAACGGTGACACCGTTGTTCTTATGATTTGCTGCAAAAGATCGTTGCAACTTTAAAACTGTACTTAATGTATTCTTGATGCAACACATTTGCAGGTAAGGGCACTTGAAGAGCAAGCAAATCAACATTTATACAGCTTGTAGTTAATGCTCTTGAATCGCGATGGATATGCAAACAAATTTTCTCCAAATAACCTACAAACCAGAGATAACAAACGGGAAATCTATACACATCTCATCAAATGCACTTCCATCTAAGGCATCAAACTACGAACCAGCTGGTCTTTCCTTTCATTTAGCCGCCCTGAAACTCTCTGGCTACAACAACAAAGAAGACAAAGACACAGACACAGACGACCAAAGCGTGAAATCAGATGACAGAGACCAAACTTACATCCCATCCTCAGAACCCTACACCAAAAATAAAAAGAAAGGCAACGACAAAGACGATAGCAAGCAACAAGATCACTATGCACTACTAGGCCTAGGGCACCTACGCTTCCTAGCCACTGAAGACCAAATCAAGAAATGCTATCGAGAAACCGCCTTAAGGTACCACCCCGACAAACAAGCCTCTCTTCTTTTATCAGAAGTGACCGAAGAAGCAAAGCAGAAGAAGAAAGACGAGATAGAGAATCACTTCAAAGCAGTTCAAGAAGCCTACGAGGTGTTAACCGACCCTATGAAAAGAAGGCTGTATGACTCCACTGATGAATTTGACGATGCTATACCGACTACTTGTGGGCCAAATGATTTTTTCAAAGTGTTCGGGCCTGTATTCATGAGAAACGGTAAATGGTCGGTTACCCAACCCGTTCCTAGTTTAGGAGACGAGGGCACACCATTAAAGGAAGTCGATGGGTTTTATGATTTTTGGTATTCTTTTAGGAGTTGGAGGGAGTTTCCTCATGCCGACGAGCACGACATCGAAGAGGCGGAGTCTCGAGATGAGAAGAGATGGATGGAGAGGCAAAATGCGAAGTTGAGAGAGAAAGCTCGTAAAGAGGAGTATTCCAGAGTTAGGAGCCTTGTGGATAACGCTTATAGAAAAGACCCTAGAATACGTGGTAGAAAAGAGGCGGAAAAGGCGGAGAAGTTGAGGAAGAAGGAGGCTAAATTGATGGTGAAAAGAAAGCAAGAGGAAGAGGCTGCAAGGGCAGCTGAAGAGGAGAAACATAGGAAGGAGGAGGAGGAGAAGAAGGCAGCGGAAGCTGCTGCTATTCAGAAGAAGAAGAAGGAGAAGGAGAAGAAGCTTCTGAGGAAGGAGAGGAGTAGGCTTCGTGCACTTTGTTCGAATTCGGGTGTTTCGGTTGATGATGTCGAGAGCTTGTGCATGTCGCTCGATATGGAGAATATCAAATGCTTGTGCGATAACTTGGAAGGGATAGAAGATGATAGTAAGATTAAGGAGCTGAAACTTGCATTGGGTAAAGGAAACACTTACACTTCTAAAAGTTCAAATTCGAATTTAAATTCGAATTCAAATGGGGATACGAATGGAAATATAAATGGTGAAGAAGAAACGTGGTCGGATGTGCAAGAGAAGGAGCTTTTTGAGGCGTTGAAAACATTTACAACAAAAGATGGGAAATGCTGGGAAAGAATTGCGGCTTCTGTTCCTGGAAAAACTGTTGATCAGTGCAAGATGAAACTCGAGTCAATGAAGGAGAATTATAGAGGGAAGAAAGAAATCTGACTGAGGTTAGAGGAGTAGAGATTTGAAAGTATGCTAATTTTACTATAAAGTTTCATTCTTCAGTATTCATTGAACCTTGTATTGGTCTATTTGGAGATCCTTCCTTTGTGCCTTGATTCGAAGAAGCTGCTGTCCTTTATGTGTTTCAGGTGAAGATTGGTTAGGGAGGTTTTTCCGTTTTTGGTTTTATCTTTTTATATTTTTGTATGTTGAATGTAGAATGGACCCCTGTTCTAGGAAAATATATTACTATTTGAGGTTATATGATTTTATTGGTACACTTTGTGATACTGGTGACTGACTACTATATCTGTGTTTGCTTCTTCGCGTCGTTAGCAGTACTATATACACTTGTATTTGAGTGCGTCATTGATTGGAATATACTGTGAAGTTGAAGAAAAATTATGGAAGAATTTTAATTTATAAAATTTTTACGCAAAAAATTTATAACCTTTGTTCTGCGATTTTCTGAAGTTACGTTAGTTTTGCATAATTCGATAGTGTTTTGGATGATGTTATCTATGTTGATCTGTACACATGGAACATACTAATGGCAACGTGTCTAGGATGATTTTGGATGGTTATGGGAGTGCGAATGTATCAATATGAGTTGCTATGGGTCTGCGTAGCAATTGTATGGGGTGTGACTGAAGTTATGCATAACGTACGAAAATGAATCAACATATAAGTTTCCATGCATCAATTTGCATTTTTATAGCAATTGATCAAAAATCAAAGTTACCGTCATCAAATCCAGCATCAAGCATCATAGTTACCAACATCCCACACCATATCACCGATTAACATCTCTCGAACTAAATTTTTATATATGTGTAATGCTATACAAATATCGCATTATATATGTATAATGCTATATGAATATATCATTCTGTTGTCCTTCAAACTAAATTTTAAAACTTATCTCATACGGACTAAAATTGAGATTAGGTTTTTTTTCTAAATACTAATTGCCTCAAGAAGTTATACGATATTGGATATAGCATGCAACACGACTATATTTGTCCAAAATTCGAATCATTCTACGTAAATTTCGAACCTATGACCTTTGAACCACATTAAAATTTTGTAATTTGTTGTAAATTATTCTGTAACAATATCTCGTTCGAAATAAAATAGATTTGTTCTTCTAGATGTACTTGCTATATTGTGATACGTTAACTAAATAATTAATTTAAGTATAATATAAAAATCCACAAATGATATGTTATGTGATAATAATTACAAAGAATTGTCATTGCGAGAAAATTACCATAATATTTAAAACATATTATTTTAAAAGTTCTTAGTCAAGATGTTTTGACAAAGGACATCGATACATCATTCGTGACCATAGTACATAATGCTATTCAAATGTCGAACAGTGTATTACTCATGGCTGTTGGAGACAACAATGGATCACATGCTATAGTTAACTATGGAATGGTTCGTCTAAATTTTTCATGTTGGTTAACAACAAGAAGGTCAAACAAGAAATCTCGATTGACGATATTGTTGGAATTTGATTAGCCCACAGCGGAAGTAATGGGTGAATTTCATTTTTTTTTACCCTATTGGATCTTTATTGGGCCAATGAAGTCTAACTGAATTAGAACATTTCTAAATTTCATTTAAATAAAATTATTTATTTTATTTAAATTCAAATATATTAAAATTTGAAATTAATTTTATTCCATTTAATTTATACATAAATGTATCATGTACATATATATGCGAGTGCATGTGTAACATAATAATTCGTGAAAGGTATAATATGTCCATATGTAGATGTTGAGATTTACATCGAAACAGACATATTAGCTCATTTTGTATGTCATGTATGTTATCCAAATATGTGCATGTATATGCATTACAAAATACACACACACACATGCATGTATAAATAGATTATATAATAGATGAACATAAAACATTTATAAATAGATAAATATATATAGAAACAGAGAGAAAAATTATTAAAAATTATTTATAATTCAAAATTAACTTACTTTTGCAAACCTAATCATTTTAGTATTTTAATTTGTATATATTATAAATAAAATAATGTTTTCATCCATAAATAATTAACATAAAACAATCTATTGATGAAAATTCAAATTTTATAATTTTCGAAAATCTCAAATCATAAAATAGAGCAGAGAAAAAATCTGGAGATTTTTCAAAGTTGAAATATTATTCTCGAAAACAAATATATTGATTTCGGCAATAATTATTTAACATAAAATAAGATATTATTCAAAATTCAAAATTTCTTAAATTCTAGGATCATGAATGAAAGGTTACGAATTTTTTAAAGAATTTCCCAATTAAAATATTATTTTTAATAAATCATAAACAATTTTTCCAAAATAATATTAACTATTAAAAATAATAAACTTAGTTGAAAATTTTCTATTTTTTTTCTATGCGTTTATGAAATGATATAATATTTTAAAAAATATAAAATTTATTTTTAATGTAATAGTTATTTTATATAAAATAAACATTCAAAATTCAATAAATGTTAATTTAAAAATACGAATATACGTATAGTAATTAATTTTCAAAATTTTAAATTCATATTATATACAAATAAGTGTATTAAATTTTTTAAATCATATATATACATATATATGTACGCATATATGCTATTATGAGAGAAAAATATACACTTATATATATATTTGAATTTATTAATAAATATATATAAAACAATTATTAATGACAACAATAGATTGTGTACAGTAAAAAAAATTGCCTCTACGTAAATCAAATAGTACCATAAACAATTATGCACATAACCAAACTGATTTGTGACAACTACATCTACATACAAAATCTCAACCAACTAAACATATAGTAGCAATACATTTAAACAGATATGAAATTGCTCATTATAGGATCATGGAATATAATTTAATTACTGTAATATGAATTAAAATTACCAATTTAATGATGCCTTTGAATCCACATTGAAGCAATGACTTCCCTTCCTTTTACTGTTCTTGATTCATCAAATTGCAAGTCTAAAATCACCGACCTCTAACTATCGAATAATATTATTTTAATTTGAAATATATTTGAGAATTTTGAAGTGGATTGAGAGCTATGTGTTAACCAGCAATGTAGAAGGTAATGGCAACCAAAAAAGATTAGTCATTATTTTAGAGATACATACATACATACATAATATATATAGGTGTATATATATAGGTGTGTATATATATAGGTCTATATATATATGGTTGTATTAGATAGAAACGAGGAAAACCGTTTTACCCATTCTTACTTGATCTCAACCCGTTATCTCCAAGTCAATTTCCTATGTTTTAGCCATCCCTAGACCTTCCCAAAACCAAAATTTTGTAGCCCTAATGATGGGTCTTAAACTCATCTAAGCCCAAGTCAAAATACGATGCAGTTCAATCTAATTTAACCGCTTGTTGATATTGTATATCGATTGATATATTTATACTTGTTATAAATATATATAACATTATTTATTTCTCAAATCATATTTAAATTTTATAATTACTATTTCATAAATATTAATTGGTTTATAACAGTTATAAACTAATTAAATCGCTCGGTCTTAAGGGAATCAGTATTTCGGCTGTGTAAATCTTGAGTGTAAATTTGGTCAGCGGTCAATATCGAACTATTCTAATGTTAATGTTCACACGTCACTTAGCAGGTGGCGTGAGATTATGGCTAAATTTATCGCTTACTCATTTTCGGTAAAGTCCAATTTTAGTTTAATAAGCGTTACCCGGTTGTGACATTTGTTTATCCCAATTCTCTTCGTCTAAACTATATCACTTTGGACTTATGGAATTTGGTAACGGTCAAAATTCCAATCTCATCCATATTCAACTTTATAGTCCAAACACAAAGTTTTTTGGTTCAACAAAAACAGTTATTATTAACAGAAATGCTTTGGCCAGAGACTTTGACTTTGAGTTGACTGTGATACTAACCGCATATAACCGAGGAGACGAATCTTCTCTTGAGTAGTGCTTTACTTCCAATACTTCCACTCAACCTAACTATAGTCACTCGATGGACGCCATGCCATGATTTGGCTATAATCAAAGCGGAGCTTTCATGTTGAAGATCCACTGTATTCTCAAGTCGAGAGATCTGTGTAAATCAGTCACATCAATATTTTCTGTTCGGCCTTAGTTATATTAACCAATACTATCGAGTGAGTCGTTCCGTGGTTATCCAATAACTATTAATACGTAACCCTTAGGTTCCCCCAGCAGTCATGAGTAATACACTACCCAATATTTGGAGAGCGTTACATACTCCATTCTTAACGGATACATCGATATCTAGTCTCGATGCATCTTGACTAGGAACATTTAAAATGGTATATTTGTTTCATTGTGATAAATCGCTCATGGTTACAACACTTTGTAACTACTATCACAAAATATACATTTATGGATTTTTCTATTAAATATACTTCTAATTAAGTTTATACATTAATATAACAACATTATATCATATATATATATATATATATATATATAAAATAGGAAGAAAATACCTTTTATTTCGAATAAGATTGGTCATCGAGTTAGATATACGTACCAAATTACATAATTGCCCCTAGAGCATACCCCTAACTCTATCATATATTGCATAGTTCTCTCAACTTGAGAGTACTGTTGAACTTCAATATGGTTGCTCCACTTTGATTATAGTTAAATCATGGCATAACAACCATCGAATGACCGTAGTCGAGTCTGAGTTGAAGTGTAACACTCCACATCTATACTCATACTACCAAAGGATATTTCTAGGTAATACTATTTAATAATACAAAGAATGGGACGATATAGAGCTATCACACACGAGTATTCCCTTAGGCCGACACTGGTACATATTTCAAAATCATAAACTACTTATCTATATAACCGGTATCAGCACAAAGTAATAAACACGTGCATTTGCAGGATAGAACAATACACAATATAAAGAAGAAAATAAAGAACAAAGAATTAGAAATACAATGATAATATACAATAAATGAATTACATGAGTTCACGTAGGTCCACAAAAGTGTCAAATGCCCACTAATACTCAAATACACAAACTATGTCAAATACATACACCCCATCAACATAAATACACAAGAGGCTACATCTATATAATGTTACACCAATCTATAAATATACTACCTCCAACTATGCATAACAAACATAGGCTGGTCACTTCGTCCCTGGACTCGAAATATCTCGGACCGACCTTAGTATTATATAAATAACACACGGACCAAACTATGTCTAGAACATAGAAGTTAATATGTAAGACAACTAACATGATATAAACAAGTGTAACTCATAGTAGCATATGCACATCCCAATTATGGCAACGTATCTCAAAACCATACCAATAAAAGATCATCCATCACTAAGTATAGTCAATCAATCTATCAAATAGCATATAATCAAGTGGGTGTAACAACACACAACCAAATATATCAGCAAATAAGTATCATTAGGTAGTACATGACATGCACTCAACAATGCTAAGGCTATCTCTTAGATAATCATGAAGTAAACACACACAGGGTCCGTCATACTCAACACATATGAATATACAAAAACAAACATTCGAATCATCCACACATATAATGCAAACATGGCATGCACTCGGCAACCAAGGTTAACTCCAAAATAACCAAGTAAAAGATAAGTACAGGGTCTAACTTCTTGCTCTCAACATCCATAACTATCCTCGATAGTTGTATAATAGTATGCACATCGTCAGTCAAATTCGTGGATGTAGTCCCATGAATAATCCATGTAATCCATAATCATAAAACTAACCATCCAGACTATCAACCTCATAGTTAAAATGCTTGGCTAACGACCTCATGAATAATCATATAGACACCCTACTACTTATTAAATACTGCCAGTCTCATAGATATCCCTCTGGACACTCATTCCTCAAAGAAATAGTGTGGGCTCTCAGCCTCGTAAGTAACTATTTTAGCATCAGTCAAATCAGATGATCATGTTGTCACTCAGCCTCATACTCAATGATCACATAAATGTAAATAAGTGTGTGTCTATATACTTACATTAACAATCAGGTGGGAGATAGACAACTCTTGGCCTACCCCAGGAGTATTCCTCACACTCCCAACGCTATTGTTACGGTCTTTAGTTACCTCGATGACCATCATGTCCAAATGTCCATCGGGTGCAAGCCTACGCGATGCAATGGTCATGACTCTGCAAGCGCACCCAAATGGTAACAGATTACGGACCTATGTGACATAAGAAAGTTGGCTCTTAGCCATACTCAAAAAGTATGTCACAGATTCAAACGTGACGCTGCAATTAGGCCGCTAGGATGGATACTAGCCTAATTGGGTTTACTCATTATCAAAATAATAGGAGTACACATTTTAATAGATTGACAAGCTTATGGCTCTCAACTTTTCACTCTTAGTTTGCACCACTATATATATAAATTCCGTATGAGTGATATCTACTAACATTAAAGTATTTAAACATATACACAAATATCCCATGCCACTTGCTGTTACTTGGTTGTTTACTCTATGGTTGTATACTACACTGGCTCTACATAGTAATATCCTATGTAAGTGGTCCAAAGAATAATCAAGGAAATATTATCGATGATCGCATACCAGACGGAATATAAATCCGTTTAATCGATATCCTCATCACATAGAAAAAAATCAAATAAAACGCACATTTCATTCATAAAGAAGAATTTATTTATAGAAAAACATATTAAAAGTTCAAAAAGCCTTTATATTATTTAAAAGTGAAGAAAATATAATTCCTCGCATTTATTTAACCCCGGAACAAGAGTTTTAAAGCTTATAAACAATTCCAAAAGCTCTTCTCTATAGTTTTAAAATCATAGAAATCTCTTTTATAATCAAATATTACTTATAAGAACCATCCTATAATTTTATGTAACCAAATACGGTTTTTAAAGGAATTTATAAACCCTTGAATCAATTCCACTTATTTCAAACTATAGAATATATTTTAGAAATCTCATCCATATATTCCAAAAATCATAAAAAACTCTTTCAAAATCCAATAATCTTTACTAGAAATCATTTCATAATTTTGTGGAATTAACTAGGATTTTAAATGAATTTTTAAAGCCCAAAACAATTTCTAGTAATTTTTAAAACTCGATTAATAAAATAATTAATAAAATAAAACCTTTTAATGAAAATAATTTGATTTTTAGAACGTGTCCAATGTTTACTTCGAAATGTAATTTTTCTATTGAAAGCATATAAAGTTTTTTTAAATACATCAACATTCGCTGATTGAAGCATTGTCTGCTCTAGGCTATCAACGGTCGACCGACCCCTCTGGGTAGGTAATGCCCCAGATCGTGAACCAATTCAAGCTTTTGAAGCTCTTTCCTTCTCTGTTTGATGCTCTACTCTGTTCCCTTCATACTAGCATGGATTTAAACATAAACTTCAAACAAAAAGGCACCAAACATCATGAATCATTAGCCATAGAAAATATGTAGTGCTTAAGTAAATGGGTTCGAGCATCACAGTGAAATGCACATCAATTCAAATCGTAATCAAACAATTCAACAAAGCATTCATACATTCAATACATAGATTCGCGAGTAATGAATTACTTACTTTAACAATAGCAACACAATTCTCTCTATTAAATTTCATGATTTTTGGGATTTTATTTTATTTCATATGAATTTTTAAAGAAGAATGCAGGATTAAACATTTTGATTTTTAAAAACGAGAAAGATGAGAGCCAGACTTTGCCCTTTAGAAAAAGAATAAGAGTCCTAGAATGTTCAAGAGAAAATACGAAGAAAGAGAATATCATTCTCTTATTTGGTTTGGGTTGGACTTCATGGATTTATAAATAAATAAAATATCATTTATTAAATTCTCATTTTCTCATTCAATAAAACAAGTTTTCCACTTAACTAAAAATTTCCAAATCTCAATTAAAAGTTATGTCTACTATCTACTAGTGTTTATCCAACCTTGTGTAATTATAGAAAATTTATATTTCTACAATCTCTCCTCTAAAATTAATAATTCCAAAATTGCAATATTAGGCCTATTATAGTAAAAATCGTTTATTAGCATAAGTAATTAAATAAAATTTTATTCTCCACCACCATAAATTCAAAAATTCCTTATTATTATTATTTAACATTATAAACTTATCAAATCATTTTAAGATATTTTAAAAATTATTTCAAGATTAAAAAATCGATATTATCTCAAAAAACTAAAAAATACCGATTATTAATCACTTAAAGCTCAAAATGTTTAATACCAAAATAACTCATTTAATAATCGCCATAAAAAATAATTTCTTTTAATATAAATAGATATCTCTAGTTGAAATTATCTTTCTCCCAGATCCCTCCAATAAATATTTTACTGTCAAAATTCATATCTTTACAAATACTTCATCATTTAAACTTTAGATATATCATATACTTCCAAATCACCTCAAATTCTAAATAATCACATATAAATCCCCTAAAATATTCACATTTTGTTATTAAACAAATTCATTTTAATCATTTTAATCTCTTATTAATTTTAATTAACCACGTCTCAACATTGGGTTGTTATAGCTCTCCCCTTAAGAAAATTGCGCCTTCTCAATTTCATCTTAGGAAAACTCTACATCAAGAAAATACTTCTAGCTTTGCTATAACCATCGACATTTTAAATACAGAACAAACATGCATCCATCAAAACAAATTACAACCGATGAAATCCATTCACAACCATAAAACACAAGCTCTTTATTTGTTATATTGGGTTAGCTTGTAGAGTGATTTATATCAACCCATCAAGAAATAATTAAAGCGACACAAAAACTCCTTAACAATTATTAGACCATCTCGGTGGCTTCCCTCAACAAAGACTACTGTCCTTGCCCAATCAACTATGGCTATGAGCAGTGAGTTTAAACAAACTTATTTAGAAAGATACCCTTCAAACACCACAATCAAAATACTCTAAAGATGTTGAAATATTTGAAATTTTTTGGAGTAGTCTCAATAGTACGAAGTGTATTCCAAATATCCACAACACCAAAACACATTATACAAACATATCGTATATAAATCCATAACATTCATTCACAAAACAAACACCTTTACATTTGCAAATACAAAATTCCTTAATTAACTTCAAGATGTTAAAATATATAGGTTTTTTTATTACTTTTCAAAGATGAAGGTGTAAAATAATTTGTAATGTCTTTCTTTCCAAATCTTTCCTAATACATATACAAAATATAGAGGACCCTAAATATATTCAAAAATCTCAAAATCTTCAAATTCTTAAAAAGTTTCATATTATATAACCTGGTCCTCAAATTAATTTTTCACAGAATAAACCTAAAACTAGGTAAAATCGCCTCACATAATGTTGTTTACTTTCGAATCTACTTTAAAAACTGCAAAAAGATAACTTTATTATTAAAACTTGAGTATGGAAAACAAAGTAAGTTTTATTACCATTATTCTTATTCCCAAAAACTTCCTTTTAATTTTTTTTTCATAAATGTTTTCTTCAATTCAAAACACTTCACTTTGAATAAGCCTCATTTAATTTTTTTTTTCTATTGAGTTTTAAGTATTGAATTTTTGAGGAGAAGATTGGATATGGTGATTAATTAGTTTTATTGCTAATTTCTTATGCTCCATGCTCTCTGTATATGATTATATATAGCCTAATTCTACTAGCCATTGCTTATGTTCTAAATTACAATTCCACCAGCCATTGCTTATTTCCTAAATTATAATTGCCTACTTACACCCCAATTACAGGCTAAGTACCAAGTATAGCCTACAGCTATATAATGCATGCTAGGCTTTTATTTTTTTTCTTATTTACATCATACGATGAAATTTTCTGAGGCTACCATTCTTATTTCTCCACAGCCTTTTATTTGTTCTCTATTTACAGCCTATGTTTTGAGGCTATAATTCCTATTTGTCCACATTCCCCATCAAGTGAGGTTCAAATAAATTTACAGAACCTAACTTGTTGAGTATGTTTAGATGGCTATCCTCGTCGAGTACTTTTATGAAAATATCTACCAGTTGCTTTCTGCTTTTGACAAATGGAGTTTCTATTTCCTCCGGTTGAACTTTTTCTCTAACAAATTGACAATCTATCTCTATATGTTTTGTCCTCTCATGGAAGACTGGATTAATGAAATATGTCATGCAACTTGATTATCACATTATATTTGCATTATTCCTGTGTACTATATCTTTATGCTATATTGTAATTTCTTAATCCAAATAAACTTACTTGCTGCGGATGTCATGACTTGATATTCTACATATGCACTTGATCTAGCCACAATATTTTATTTCTTGCTTTTCTAAGTGACCAAATTACCACTACAAATGTACAAAACACTATAGTTGATTTTTCATAGTAACTTCCAGCATAATTTGCATCAGAAAAACCAACTACATTGTTAGAATTTTTTTCTTCATCCAAATTCCTTAACCTGGAGTGCCTTTAAAGTATCTCAATATATGCACTCAAGTGTTTGGTACAAAGAGCATGCATAAATTAACTTATGCTGCTAACTATAATAGGTCTGGTTACTGTAAGGTAAAGTAATTTGCCTACCGTCCTTTGATATTGTCATATGTCAAATAATGTCTCACCTTCTTCAATTCCTAGTTTAATACTCATCTCCATAGGAGTACTAGTTGATCTAACCCCCAATTTACCCGTCTCTTTTAACAGACCAATGACATATTTTCTTTGGGATAGAATTTTTTGAGTGTGCTATTTCTATTCCAAGACTTCATTTTTCCTTTTAATAGATTAATCCATATAGTGCAAGAAAAATCATCAATAAACGTGATAAAATATTCAAAATGTGTAGCGACTGTAGTTCCATACTCTTTGAGTTGATAATAAATTACTCATATTCAACCCAAATAGTACGAAAGAGCAAATAACTAGGGAAAAGAAGAAGAAAGTTAGAAGAAGAAAAAATAAACAATGCAGAATCTCACAATCGCAGCGGAAAAAAATATAATAAAAGTTTTTTTTACAAAAGAATCTATAATAGTTTATGTACTTACAATCATTAGAGTACAACAATCAATACATCATTCTGGACAGTTATAATAACCTGTCCTCACACAGCGGAATAAAACGAGTACGTGATATACGTCATAAATCCTCTAGCTTGTCTCTTGAGCTCCATAGCAACCTAACCTGAATCTGTAATACTCGGTCTGACCTAAGCATTATAATAAAATAACACCCGGGTCAGTTTGGAAAACCAACGTGAGAAAACGCACTCAGTTTGAATTAATAGAGTTATCAAAATCCTTTGAAAACAAAGGTATCTCGTAAGACCGCGTCACATATAAACACGATGGGTTTTTACTTTACGATAACCAAAAACATTTTATAGAAAATCCGGTGATATTATAATAATGCATAAATATAAGTACTTATTCAAATAGCTGAAATTGTTACATTAATTAAATTCTAGCATAACAGGCTCTATAAACAAAACCGTAAGCTCGTATTGGAGAATGGATTCCAATGAATGACTGGGCCACTGGGGTTCCACCTACCACAATACACATTTAGAACAATATACCGAGGACCACGCCGGGATCCCCTGCTACACAAGACCGACCTACCCTAAGTTGGATAGACCGAATATGTTATTACCCTGGGTGTTCCCACCCTTTCTATCAAGCGCTCCTTCCATGCACAACCATATCCATAAATAATAGGTTTTCGAGGACATCTAGAAAAGTGATAACAAACCCTAATTTGGTGCGACCCACTTAGCCTTGTTGCATCTTCCATGTCTTAGTCATTCTCGGTTAATGAGGCTCGAGGCTAAGAGTTACCTTTCAAGAAATAATTTTACTTAGAATGCGATGTTATGATAGCATTCGTCCATATAAGTTGTTATGGGTCTAAAAAAACCGAATCACCATATTCATCATCTTCACGCTATCCATTCGTAACGTTCAAACCGGATCAAAGTGGTTTTCGAATAATTATATCCGACCCCGGTCTCTTCAAAACAATTAGTGAAATTGATCAGTTATTGATAGTTGGTTATTTAACCATCAATTAAACATCCATAAGCAATCATCCGGCCTTATTATAATTTTTTCCCCAAATATTTACTTTCAAAATATCTTTAAAAGATATATCAATTCCTTCTAACATTTGAAAACAATTTTTCCCAATAATCAAATTCGTAACAGGATACCTCCAACATCTCAACACTTAGAAACATTTCCAAATTTCTGTTTTCTATTCTTTACAAGTCTTATTTTCCAAAATCCTTTCAATATTAATGTTTCAGAGAATTATTCCATAACTTATTCCAAAAATCTCCAGAATCACAAATAATTTTCCACAATCATATCTTTTTTAAGCCCCATTTCGAATCTCGAGAGAATTTATAAAATAAATTTTCTATTTCTTTGAAACTCTATATATATAATAAGCATTTAAAAGATTAAAAAATTATTTATAAAATATGTTCAAGTAATTATTTAAAATATCGAAAACACTTTTATAACATTAATAACTCATCTTTAGTTAAACAAATAATTTTCGAAGCTGGTTTTAAAAGTTAGAATTTATCAAAATGAATACTTGATATTTGAAATCTACTTACCGAAGTATTTCAATACTTACTAGTTTAAAACTTTATAATTTTTAAATAGTAAATTTTCCTTTTGAATACAAACTTAACTTCCAAAGATTAACAATATTTTTTTTAAACCTCAATAACCAACCCAACTTATAAATTCCTTTCGACTCCCATCACATCATTTCCATCCCGATTTCCTTAATCTTTTCACTTTTTAAAATAGTATCTACTATTTTCTTACCATATTTCCATATTCTATATAAATTCACTCTACGAATTTATTTTCCAATATATCCACTGATATGATAGACTTATTTATAACATCGTTTATAAATTTTTATACTCCCTTGAGTCTTACTTGCTCTATTAAAACAATCTCGTTTATAAATTCCATTTAGATATCCATTACCTTAATAGTCCCATTTAAAAATTCCAAACCTATTTTTAATATCGACTTCAACTGTAACAACCCGCATATTTATCGATTTTTATATTTAAATATTTTATCGATACTCGGAATTTGGTCCGAAAAGCTACTTTTTGTATACGGTCGAATTAGGACTTGGGACCACTCCCATTGAGTTTAAAATGCCGTTTGCGACCTTTTTGAGTTTAAGCTTCGATATGTTTGGAGTTAGTCAAGTTTTGCTACTTTTTCACTTTGGGTTTGGGTTCAGCCCTATGTTTAACTTATACTCAAATCTGAACCACTCCTCCCCATTCACTCTCACTTCCTCCTCTATTCAGTTATAAAGCATCAATGGTGTGAGAGATGGGAAATTAAAACTCCAAACCCTAGTTTTCTTTTGCAAATCAAACTCTAGCTCCAAACTAATAGAAGAACCCATTGGTAAGCTTCTCTTCTTCTTCTCCAACTCATTCTCTTATCAATTTCAAAAATTCCTAAACCTAACTTTGGGAATGTTCTCCTTTTAAAGCTTATAATCAAGCTTCTTGAGTTGGATTTGAAGAGTGGCTGATTCTTCTTTGCTTTCGAGCTTCTTCTTCAATCGTTTGGGTTCAAGGTGAGATTTTTTATCTCACATCTATGTCTATATCTATCTTTGTTGTTAGGTATGAATTCCTAACACTTATTTATGTTCATTTGCTTTTGATTTGGATTGAAGTGGTGAATATTCCAATTTTTGGTGTTTTGTAGTCAAATCTTTAAAAATCCAATCTTTGATGTTTGAACATGTTTTTGGCGATGCATCGAGGAGCCGTTAGGGCCGGGTTGTCGCTTGGCGTAAATCCTTAGTTGACATTGCTCGTCCGATCGCTTCCGATACGTTTTGGCCACTTTTGCCTAGGCAAATTGTTGCCCAGACCAGGTGACCAGACGTCTGGTGACCAAGTCCAGACGTCTGGTTTGGACCTGGAAAGAAAAATGTATACACGCATATTATAAAAAAAAATGCCAGAGACTATTTTCAGACATCTGAAATTTAGGATCAGACGTCTGGATAAGTCTCAGACGTCTGACTTGATGTTTCAGACATCTGACTTGATGTTTCAGACGTCTGGGTGTTCTCTGGGTTATTTCCAGAGAACAAAACCAGACGTCCGGATTCAAAACCAGACGTCTGGCCATGGCTCAGACGTCTGTTTTGGCTATTCCAGACGTCTGGGGAGCTTTCTGAACTATTTTTTAGAAAACAAATCCAGACGTCTGGAGATGTTTATTTTTTCCTATTCAGGCTGTTTTGTGTGAATTTCCATTATTTATCGATTTTAGCGATCCTATTAGTCGTTATCACTTATTATTGACTTTGATGGCTTCTTTTTATGGATTTTTGGAAATATCCATTTCTATGGATTTGGTATCGATTTCTGTGGATTTTATTCACGTCTTCGGATGTGAATTTTGGTGATTGATTGTTCTACAATCTTCTTTGTGATTTGTCACTTTAAAAATATAAAGGTTTTCTATACTAGTAGTAAATATCAAAACTCTTTCATCAAAACGATTTCAACACTATTTTATTACAAAGCTCGTTTCTTAAACCGTTTTCCAATCTATTAGTATATATAAGCCTTTACCTCACTCGTATGAGAAATCTAATTAAATGGCTTAGTAAAACAAGTGGTATGAAATGCTTGCGTTTACTTCGTCGGTTAATTCTTGGACTTGTTCGATTGAAACTCTTGTGACAATTTTCTAGTGGAGACCTACAATTCGTTCATAAATATTTAAGTTAAGCTAGTGGTTATGGGACATGAAGCTAAGCTCATATATTTACTAGCTTACTGTAATTGACACTTCTTGATGATCATGACGATCATTTTTTTGATTTAGACTAGCAATTGTGCGATGTCTCTTTGTCCACGTGGAGGACAGTAACTCATTTTATTAAGCTTCGTCTCATTTCTTTGTGGGGTAGCTCCCCATGGCCTTCGGGCCGTTCGTGTGTCAAAAATTAATGGCTAGCTACCATGAGATAGCTTCTCGTTCGTGTGATACATATGTTGGTGAGCTTTAATGCTCCCGTTTGTGTGATAGGCCTTCCCCCCTTCCTTGTGATTTCTGGATTTCGTGTGTTGAATTCTGGAATTTACGCTTCACCTATTTTTGTGATTTTTATTGATATGATTTATCAATATTTGTGCATTGGTGAATTTGTGTGTCATTGACTTTTGTGATTGACATTGATATAATCGTCAATATTTATGGTTTGGTGAATGAAATAAGGAGTATGACATTTCTTTGATTCTTGTGTAGATTCTGTGATATCGATTAATCTCTTGTTGATTTTCAATTACTTATATATATCACAGCTTGACATTGTGATTATTACGTGTTTAGTCATATCTCTTATTCTATATCGTTTCATCTGATATTTATAGTTAGAATGATCCGTTTATTATTTTCTTATTAAATAATACTCGGGTCAGACCGAGATGTTACAGGTGCTTCAGCTTGACTTCTCACTTGGGATTGATTTCTCTGACTTTTGGTTAACTACTTAGAAGTAGTTTTTGTTGTATACATTTGAGATATAGACTCCATGATGTATACTTATTCTTTTGTGTAGTTCGTGTAACTATTCTTTTGAGATATTGTGGATCTTTTTAGACCACTACTCTGATATACACTTTCATGTGTTATTTATATATTCATATCTTCTTCCGCCTTTGTGATATGAATTATCTGTGACTGATTTATGTTATGTTTATTTCTATATTTGTTTCTGAAGATATTATAGCCACTGTGTAGTAGCTTTGAGTTTGTGTCGGTATGTCGGATTTCCCTCTTGATAAAGAAATGCATGTTATACTATCTGACATATCGATGCTCGCGCAAAGCAATTACACGGATGGTCGCTCCTCAACAGCCTTATTCTCCGTGCTAGTTGACAACATTCACCGTAATGTTCTTGGCTAGCGTGGGTATAGAGGTGGGGCGTCACATCAACTCTTTTTATTTTCCTGGGCAGTCATTTATAAATTCTCTTATATAATTCATTTCAAAAATTCCTACTAAAAAATTCATAATAGTTAAGTGTAACCAAAAATCAATTTTTTTTTCTCTAATTCAATTTCTTTTAAATAAACCCAATTTCAATATAAATATTTTTTTATATTAAAATTCCCCTCTGTTCCTTAATTTTTTTTTAAAAATATTTAGGGTATTTAAATCCTAAAAATCCAGGCTAGTGCTATCGTACATCCAATAATTTCAATCACTATCATAATCTAAGATAGATTATTCTACACAATCCATATATCATAATATACGAAAAATAATCAATATATTTGAGGAATCCAACTATTATGTTATCTAAATCTGTAGATTTAGGGAAACAGGTTGGAGGGATCCAACTGGATTCCTCAAAAATATTGAATTTAATTTCATAAATAGTGATATATGATATGTTTGAATAATCTGTGATAGATTATTTATGATTTGAATTTATTGGATGCTATGTTAATACTGGACTAGATTTTGGTATTTTAAAAATACCATAATTTATATATATTGAATTTGAAAAGAAATTAAAAAGGGATTTTGAAAGTGAAATATTTATATAGAGTTTGGATTAGTTAGAAGAAATTGATATGGATAAAATAAATTATTTGACTTTGTACTTGACCATTCCATGATATTTTAATGGAGATTTTGGGATATTGTATATAAAGGATTTTAAATAATACTTCTTAAGTGATACTTGTTTAAATATAAAAGTTTTTAAAAATCAAGATTATTAATAGATTGGGAGAATAAAAGAGAATTTGGAAATAAAGATAAAATTGGTTATACTGGATCTTAAATAAGATTTCTAAATTATTAAATGGATGTAGAATCGAGATTTGATGGTTTTGGAATATAGTTTGGGTTACTTAAGTAATTGACTTATAAATGGAATTTAACTTAGAAATCGATGTGATGTGAAACCGTTGTAAACTGGAATTTGAGACTCTGGGATTTATAAACAATGTTATAAATAAAGTGAAATGATTATCGGTTGATAAATTGAAGTTATAAATTCACGATAAGAATTTATAATGAGATGGGTAAATCGGTTTAAAAATAAGAATAGATTTTTCTTTTAAAAATGTGAAAAAGGGATTTATGAAATTGGGGACATAAATCGAATGGTGATAAATTGAGAGAGATTTATAAATATTAGATTGGTTATATTGGAATTGAAAATATATTTTATCGAGAAGTTGAGTTTTTTCTAAAAAAGAGGATTTTTAATTATTAATCTAGGTAATTTAAAAATGTTTTGGCATAAAAATATTCTAGAAAATTAGTTATTTAAATATTTTCAAATTGTCAAAATAAATTATAATTTTTGTAAACAATTCTTGTAAAACGATTAGAATTATATTAATAAATCAAAATTAGTCAGTGTTATTATTTTAAAAGGTAAATTATTCTATATTAATATAGTTTTATATAATAAATTTTATTTAAGAGTATTTGCCTAAATTAAACATGGAAAATTATTATAGAAACTTTATAAGCATTATTTTGAGATAATTATTAAATAAAGTTTTTGGAAAGTAATGGTAAACTTTCATGGCGAAATTGGAAGGCAGAGATTGCCAATAGTTAAGTTTGGATTTCTCTAGGATAAAGATGTAATCATTGAGTTGCAAATCCATGATTGATACCGCATGGTGCTTTCCATATTTATTTTAAAAGTTTTTTCAAATATTTTTGAAGGGAATGGTTTGTGAACTTACTTATACCAATAAGATAGTATATACCTTTTTTGATAAAGAGATTTAATTTATTGAAATTTAAATTAAATAAGACTTAAGGATTTCAGTGGGAAATGATTCTTTGATTGAATGATTGTTTGTTTGATAGTAAAATAACCCACTATCAAATCTAGACCAATAACAAGACTTTGGGAATATCTAGGAGAAACACGGGAATTATATGATACAGTTACTGTCGAAGGTGCTATACTACACGTATAAACTCGTTTCGTTCTTCTAGGACAATGATAAGGAAAATCGTCCACTAACAGTTATGATATCCGTTCTTATTTTCATCTGTTTATTTCCTAAAGAACCAGGGTTAAGTTTACCGAAAATATCGAACGTTGTTTCAAAGAGACCAAGATCAGATAAGTTATTCGAAAACCACTTCGATTCAACGCATACGTTTTTGAAATGAAGATAAAAGCATGGAATCAAGGTTGGAGCATTGAAGTACAAGGGCTATTTTCTACTAATCCTGAGGATGATTCCAAAATGGATGTAGTAGGAAAAATGCCTTCGGTTTCGTTCAAACCAAAAACAGATTGGTATGGATGAATGCTTTCAAAACATTATCATTGGAGGATCAGAACATTATCATTGGAGGAAAATAAGCATTCCAAGTTTAAATTCCTTTAAAAGGTAATTGTAGCCTCAAGCCTCATCAATCGAAATGACTGAAAATCACGGGGGATTAGTAAGGTTAAGTAAGTCGCACCCAATTAGGGTATGTTATCACCTTTCTAGATACCCTCGGATATATTATAAATTATGGATCATGGAAAAAGAGCTCTCAATAACGGTGGGAACGCCTAGGTAGTAACATATTCGGTGCTATCTAGGTTAGGGGTAGGCCGGTCTTGTGTTATAGAGGATCCCGGCGAGGTCCTCGGTACATTTTTCTAGATGTTTACTGTGCTAGGTGGTACTCAGTTCCTAGTTATTGTATGAAAATCCAGTGCCTTTACGATTTTGGTTGCAGATCCTAGTATGCTGGAATTTAGTGAATTCAATAATTTCGTCTATTTGAATAAGTATTTGTACTTAGACACTATAAAAATATCAGATGATTTTGATATAAAATGTTTTGCTTATCGTAAGGTAAAAAACTCATCATGTTTATGTGTGACATGGTCAACGAGATACCTTTGTTTTCCAAAGGATTTTGATAACTGTAATAATTCAAATTGAGTGTGTTTTCTCATGCTTGTTTTCCAGACTGACTCGGATGTTATTTTATTATCATGCTTGGATCAGATCGAGTATTACAGATTTAGGTATGAAGCTTAGGAGACAAGCTGGATGACAAAGACATATTCCATGTACTTGATTATTTTTCGCTGTGTGCGTTAGGTTGTGTGGTCAGCACTAGTGAGGACAAGTTGCTACAACTGTCCGGTATTGAGTTGTGATTTGTTGTACTCTGGCAAATATATGTATAAATAACAATTATAGCTCTTTTTGTATAAAGACAAGTTATTATTTATTATATATTGTTCCGTTGCATTTGTCAGATTCTGTATATTGTTCTATTTTCTTCCACTTCTACTTTTCTTTTTCCCTAACTATCGGGTTTTTGGGCATTCGATTGCTTGACATGTAATACAATGGGCGTATTAATGTCGATTTTCGAGGGTCAAAAATCCCAGTCGTCACATTCTATCTTTTAAATCTGCCTGAATAGCTATAAATCTCCGCCCTAATAAATGCTGAATACAATCAGTAAACTAATTTAGCGGAAATAGAAATGGAGAACTATCTATAGGAACATATTCAGCTACAGACTTCAAGCTCCATCACAATGCTCCAAGTAAAACATGACTACTTGGCTACTCGAAAAAATAGGACACCCAGAGTTTAAGAGAAAAAAAAATAAACTCCGGGTCAGTCATATGACTGGTGTAAGAAACTCAAAATATAGATATTTGTAAACAAAGGGTATCTCATAAGACTACGCCGCACATAAAAATGGAACGTATTTTTATCTTATGATAACCAAAATCTTTACTATGTAAATCCAGTAATATCATTTTTAATGACATTCTTTTGAAAGCACTTTCCAAGTAAACTAATATAATCTTAGGCGAAATTGTTACATTGATTAAATTACAGCATAATAGGTTCTACAATCAAGTCTGAAGGCACTTGTTGGAGAATGGATTTTTATACAATGGCAGGCAAGGAACTACCTTACGCACAGTACATCTTTAGATGTAACGAGGATCAACACTTTTGGACCTCTGCACCTGGCAAGACCGGCTAACTTGTAGACCCATCTGGTGACGGATAGAACTGAATATGGCATCACTGTGACGACCCAGAATTTTTGAGCATTTAAAATTGGAATATTTAATTGATTTTAAATATTCAATAGAACAATTTTAACTTGAATTACGAATATCACAATTTATTTGATAATTAAATTATTAAATTAAATAATTTGATGTTGAGTAAAATGCTGAATTTGGAGTTTTAAGTCTGTTAAAAATAATTAGAAGACTTATAAAATTTATATTGATAATACTGAAGATAATAGAAGTTGTAAAATTGAAATTAACAGTGGTTTGTTCAGTTTTAAAATTTTATAGTTTAAATTGAAATTAAAAATAGTCTTTCGAGGCACAGTCTCGGAATTTGACGAAACCAGTACCATTGGATCCAGAATATTTTATTATTATCGGATTTCAATTTTCGTGACGTTTGGAGTTTTCGTTTGATCGTACGGTAGTTTAACGCGTTGTAGTTTATACCGAAAATTCAAATCTAATTTAGTATATATTTATTTATACTAGTCAGCGTCAGCCGATTTTCCATCACAACGCAACTTTTTCGAAATTACTGTGGCTAGGCAAAGCTTCTCATGCAATCTTCCTCTTCATTTCTTTTAAGTGGCCGAGCCTTTCCTTTATCAGTTCAAAACCAAAAATCATTAGAACAGAATAAAATCGAACGAAAGAAAAAAAAAGGGCCGATGTCTTTCTCCTCTTCTCCCCTTTCCTCTCAAATTCAAATCGAATTCACAGTAAATAGTGAAAGAGGCTATGTGGTAGGATCGTGTAATATGGAATAATGAAATAGTCTAGGTAGATAAAGTAGGTAAATGCAAGGAGACACCAAGACTTTTATACTGGTTCGGACCTCTCGTCCTACGTCCAGTCCCTAAGCTTCACTTAGGAATTTCACTAACTAATACCCTCACTTCACCCGGAGGAATAGGTTTACAACTTATCCGAACAACCGAACGGAATTTCTTTCCTCAACTACCGAAGAGGACTTCAACTCAATTACTAAAATACAATATTCGACTTGTTGTGTCCTTGTCAACACTAATGAGTCTAATGTAGTACAATATTCCTATAATCTTATCCTCGAGAATATGCAATGTATTTGTGAAGATTTAGGAAATGTGAATTGCTATGAATCAAAAAGAATGTTATAAACAAAAACAATGATTCAAGCAATAGATTAATGAATGCTTTGAGAGTATCTAGAAAATATGAACAAGAGAATAATTAGATTAAAGCAAGAGAATTCGGTGAATTAAATGATATTAGAATCATGTATATATACTTGTAGAAGAGGTGCATATGTTGTCAAAGGTTGCAAACAAGAGATGCTTCCATTTCCATTGATGAGTGGTTGTAACTCTTGGGAGGAAGAAAGTGTCTTTCTAGAGAAAATTCGTAGGTTTAAATTCAGTCGACTGAGCAGTAGATTCAGTCGACTGAAAATATGAATAAAAATTTTCAGGAACAATTTCTGTCGACTGCATAGGTAATTCAGTCGACTGAAACTGCGCAATTTTGTATATGTGTACAGTTTCAGTCGACTGGCCATGCCTGTTTAGTCGACTAAAGTATAAAAGTATGCACAGTGAATATGTGAATATGTGCAATTTTGAGGACAGATTTTAACAAATAATCTAGACTAAGACCCATAGAAAATCATACTAATGTTTATACTTTGGTCTTCATCGATCTTCTTCTAGCTTTTGCATTCTCTTCCTATTTGTTGAAGCTCATTGTCATTGATCAAAATCTTCGTGTATCAACATTCTCCCCCTTTTTGATTGATGACAATACTATTCTAGAGATGTATATACTTACTTTCTCCCCCTGAATGTATGCACTATCTTTCCTACAAAACAAAGTTAGTACCATAGATTTTCTCCCCCTTTGTCATCGACAAAAGGAAGAACTAACAGCAGTAATCACTGAATCATAGAGAATATTTGCATAAGCATGAATTAAGAAAAAATGTTGTGACAGACAAAAATGGCTATTTATACAAGCCGTTAGAAAGTTAAAAATACACATCAAAACAACAAAATTACTCATCCTTATCCCAGTCATATGAACCTTCTCTTCCTGTTGGTTCACGTATGACGGGTCCTTCTGTTGGTGGTCTATGTGCTCTTCCTCCTTGGCCACAACTAGCTCCACTAGCGCTGCTACTTGTATGCTCTTCGGATGTCGTCCATGTAAATGTAGGTGCCAGACGTTTGCCGCGTGATGTTGAAACAGTAGTGGTGCTTGAGCTGGAGATTACATCCCAAAGCTTGTTGAAGAATCCTTTTATTTTGTCAAGCTTACGATCTACCTTTTTAAGACGTGTGTCAAGAATTTGTTGATTTCTTGACAAAATCCCCAAGGATTGGTTGGTAGCGAAGCTTGGGTCAACAAGACGTATTTCATCATCTTGCTCAAAATGTTCTTCGGCGAGGTTGAGGAGGTTGTTGTTGTTCTTGATTTCTTTCTTCCCATTCGGCAAGTGATATTATGCGAGGAGGTCGAGATGGGAGTTGCATTAGGCTTATGGTCCGATGGTTAATTTGATGGACCATTGTATTCTCTGATTCAGGTAATGGCGTATCGACATTTAGGAGAAGTCGCATTATGTACTCTCCAAAGTAAATGGTGCGCATTTTTCCATTGTTGAAGGTGAGAAATTCATCAAGAATAAGTTGTACCCAATTAACTTGTATATTGCCTAAAATGGCATATAGAGCTTGATAGTTATTTGGGTAGACAATTTCGTACGATCCTGTACGAGGAGTAATCGTTCTCATTAGGGTTTTATTGAGGATTCTCGCCATAGGTCTTAGAGAGGTGGACTTAAAATCCCTAAAGTTGATATTATCATCCATGAATCGATGGTTGATGTTGTCACGAATGTGTGGATTGAATTCTATTTCCTCTAACTTTCTCCCGACATTTGGAGACTCTAAAATATGTGCTATTCTATCCACTAAAAACCAAACATTCTTTCCACACACCATACTCCAAACACTATTGTTTGGGTTTCTTGGAGTTTGGTGTCCAAGATTAAGATGAGCATAAAATAATTTTGCCATTACATGATTAATGGCATGGTCATTTCTTTTCAAATCTAAAAGTGAAGTTAAACCTGCCGGATCTATTAACGCCTGAATGTTGTAGGTTTGAAAGCTTTGAAAATCAACGAAAGAATGCTCGAAAATTCTTGAATTCTTCATCTTGTTCCATCAAGTGACAGTGGTTCCATCATAAAGCCATTGTGCTATTTGAGCATCAATTGGCTCGGAGGATGAAGAAGATGAAGCTCTTGCTCTTTTTGGTGCCATTTGGGTGAGAATTGATTTGATTTTGAGGAATTTGGGAGCTAGGGTTTCGAAATTAATTTGGGGAAGAAGGTTTGTAGGAGGTAAAAGTGAATTGATAGGGTAAAATCTGATGGTTAAAAGGGGAAATTTTGCCTGGGAAGCAGCGTTCAGTCGACTGAATGTTCTGTTCAGTCGACTGAATTAAAGGCCGAAGTGTTCTGTGATAGATTCAGTCGACTGAGCAGTACATTTAGTCGACTGAATTTTTGTTGCTGAACTTTTCTGTTGAATTTTTAGTCGACTGTGCAGATGGTTCCAGTCGACTGAACTTAGTATATATTGTTTTCTGTCATATTTTCAGTCGACTAAGCAGGGGCATTCAGTCGACTGAAACACGCAATTTTGTTGTTTTAGTTAATTTTTGAAATTAAATAATTTATTTAAAGAAATAGTTACAAAAAAATATTGATGTAACAACATACAAATATTTCAAAATTTAACTATTTCTTTGGAGATGGACTTAGAGACTTCTTTCCTTCATTCTTCATGTAATTTATATCCCATGAATTCGGACTATATTGAGGAGTCTTATGAGACGTCCAAGGATTCATAGGATCGACTGGATTACGATAAGATGAAGATGGATCAAGAGAGCTAACAGGGCGAGGTAAGGGTTCAGCCACTTCGTTCTTCTTTGATCCACAGAAGCGTAAACCAATTTGCTCTAGTAAGCTCAAGCGTCTTGCCGTAACTTTTTGTTCGAAGTATAGTTCTCTTTGAAGATCTATTTGTTGTTGTTGGAAGTGATGAATTTCATCAATCTTTCTTTTTGTGTCAGGTGAGATAAAGAGTCCGCGTTTCGCCTTTTTGGATTCTGGTGCGAAACCAGTACGATAATTTTCACATTTGTGAACCGGCTCATGTGCTGGTGTTGGTGTGGGAAGTTTTGGCGACGTTGGAGTGTTATCAACTGACGAGGTGATATTGATTGGAGATAAGGAGTTGTTGGATGACATTTTATATTGAATTAAGATTTTATTCGTAAAATCAAGATGAAATAAAAATATTTTTAATTTTCAAATCTTTAGTGTTTTGAATTCTTTTAACAAATGTTTTAAAATGCTCAAAAGTGTCACTTTTATTTTTTTATAAAAATAGTCCATGTATATCTTGAAAAATCATCAACTATTTCAAATACGTATCGATTATGATTAATGGATTGAACTTGTGTTGGTCCGAATAAATCCATATGTAGTAATTCTAATGGTTGTAAAGTTGAAATATTTTTCTTAGATTTGAAAGATGATTTCGTTAATTTTCCTTTTTGACAATCATCACAAAAATTATTTATTTTAAAATTTATTTTGGGTAATCCTCTTACTAATTCATTTTTAGAAAGTTTTCTAATAGTTTTAAAATTTATATGACAAAATCTTTTGTGCCATAACCAAGGATCATTATCTTTGGCAAGTAAACACATACTTGAATTATGATTAATGTTCATATTTAAAACATAAATATTTCTATCTCTATTTCCTTCAAAAATAAGATTTTGGTTTTGATCAAAAATACTATATTTATTATTCGAGAAAGTTTCTTAAAACCTTTGTCACACAGTTGACTTATGCTAAGTAGATTATGTTTTAAATTTTCAACTAATGAAACATTTGTTATAATAGGTAAATTTGATGTACCGTAATTGTTCACATCTCCTTTGCCAATGATATACCCTTTTGAATTGTTTCCGAAGGTAACCGAGTCACCATCAAAGTAAGTGATGTTTGTAAGCATGTCTTTGTCTCCGGTCATGTGTTTTGAACAACCACTATCTAATATCCATTTCTTCTTTTGAGTGGGACCTCAGATTCTTGAGCCATGAAGCATACATTTGCCTGTTCATTGTCGCTATCACTATCATTTTCGGATGAAGATGAATCTGAATCGTTCCATGTTACAGAAAATGCCTTCTTTTTGAATTTATCTTTCTTGTTTTTGTTGTTGAAGTTTTTCTGATTTTCCTTCATTTGTTCTTGACAATCTTTTTGCATGTCCTTTCTTGTGACAATTGAAGCATTCTATATTTGAGGATAAAGGTTTGTTCAAGAAATTCTTTTTGAATCCGTTTTTGTTTCCTTTTCTATACTTTAAGAATTTCTTGAAGTTTTTGGCTATAAATGCTAAATCTTCATCTTCAGACTCCGATTCTTCCTTTTCCGCATGAAAAGAAACATTCTTTCTTTCTTGAGCTTGATCCTTTTTAGCTTGCATATTTACTTCATACGACATAAGATTTCCAATCAATTCTTCTGGTTTCATTGTAGATAGATCATTTGCTTCCTCGATTGCTAGTACTTTTCTTTCCCATTCATCAGTGAGTGAATTTAGAACTTTAGACACAATGTCAAAATCCGTGTATCTTTCTCCTAGTCCGATTAGAGCATGATGAATGTCTTGGAATCTTGAGTACATGTCATTGATGGATTCATTTTGTCACATTCTAAAGTTTTGGAATTGATTCTTCAGCATAGATATCTTTGTTTGTTTAACCTTGTTTGTGCCTTCATGTATGACTTTTAGTGTTTCCCATATCTGATATGCAGTAGTACATATACTAACACGGTTGAATTCATTTCTATCCAGGGCACAAAATAGCATATTCATAGCTTTGGCATTTGCACTAGCTTCATTCTTTTGAGTTTGTGTCCATGTAGGATAATCGGTTGTGGGTACAACGAACTCTGCTTGAGTAGCATTCCAGGCTTCGAAACTTGTTGCTTGCATATAAATCCTCATCCTTGTAGCCCAATAGTTATAGTTTAGTCCATTGAATAGAGGAGGTCTTTGGGTAGATTGTCCTTCCGCAAATTAAGAACTATAGGCAGATGTTGTGCTTGTACTTGCGTTATTTTCCATATTATCAATATGTCTAATAACGGTGTTATGGTTATAGGACGGCCTTGCTCTGATACCAATTGAAAGAGGCTATGTGGTATGATCATGTAATATGGAATAATGAAATAGTCTAGGTAGATAAAGTAGGTAAATGCAAGGAGACACAAAGACTTTTATACTGGTTCGGACCTCTCGTCCTACGTCCAATTCCTAAGCTTCACTTAGGAATTTCACTAACTAACACCCTCACTTCACCCGAAGGAATAGGTTTACAACTTACCCGAACAACCGAACGGGATTTCTTGCCTCAGCTACCGAAGAGGACTTCAACTCAATTACTAAAATACAATATTCGACTTGTTGTGTTCTTGTCAACACTAATGTGTCTAATGTAGTACAATATTCCTATAATCTTATCCTCGAGAATATGCAATGTATTTGTGAAGATTTAGGAAATGTGAATTGCTATGAATCAAAAAGAATGTTATAAACAAAAACAATGATTCAAGCAATAGATTAATGAATGCTTTGAGAGTATCTAGAAAATATGAACAGGAGAATAGTTAGATTACAGCAAGAGAATTTGGTGAATTAAATGATGTTAGAATCATGTATATATACTTGTAGAAGAGGTGCATATGTTGTCAAAGTTTACAAACAAGAGATGCTTCCATTTCCATTGATGAATGGTTGCAACTCTTGGGAGGAAGAATGTGTCTTTTTAGAGAAAATTCGCAGGTTTAAATTCAGTCGACTGAGCAGGAGATTCAGTCGACTGAAAATACGAAGAAAAATTTTCAGGAACAATTTCAGTCGACTGCACAGGTAATTCAGTCGACTGAAACTGTGCAATTTTGTATATGTGTACAGTTTCAGTCGACTGGCCATGCCTGTTTAGTCGACTGCAGTATAAAAGTATGCACAATGAATATGTGAATATGTGCAATTTCGAGGATAGATTTTAACAAATAATCTAGAGTAAGACCCATAGAAAATCATACTAATGTTTATACTTTGGTCTTCATCGATCTTCTTCTAGCTTTTGCATTCTCTTCCTATTTGTTGAAGCTCATTGTCATTGATCAAAATCTTCGTGTATCAACAAATAGAAGTGGCGATCATTCCTTAAAAAAAATTATATGTATATTCTAACGCGATCAAAATTTCGATTGCGTAGTGGAGCAGTGCGTCGAGCAAGCGATGGAGGCACCTGCGCGCTTGCGAGCATGGCGGCAGGGGCGAAACGCGGAGGGGAGACGGAGCTCTTCTCGATTGGCGTGGGTTCGCTTGAATTGGAAGCGATGGGTTTGGATGTAGGTGGCTCGCAACGGCGTTCACTTTTGACATGGGAAATAGTGCCGCGTTCGGCTAGGTTAGACGCGATGGGAAGTCGACGAGATGCTGGGAAGCGGCGGCGCTGCTACATGGTTTTGGGGGGAGTCATGATTCATCGGCGACGTGATGGGTGAGCAGCCTCTCGTTTCTCCTTGTATTTGCTTTGAATTTCAGATGTTCCTAAAAAAAATTATATATATATATTTACGGTAAAGAGTTATAGAATGTTGGAAATTATTGGGTATTCAGTTTAAAAGAAAAAGGAAAGAAAAATATAAATGAAGAAATACAGTTTTGGGAAATCATGTTTAATCAAGATTTGGATTATATTTACTAGAAATAGGAATTTTTTTTTATAAATTGGGAAAAGGAAATAAATAAATGAATATAGATAGCTAGTTTAGATTAAATTGGTTGTCAACTAAATTTATTAAATAGTAAACTTTTATAGTTTCCTCTCAGATGACAACAAGTCGTATAATATTTATTTAAGGTCATAAATCGAGAAAACCAATGGGGTATTGAAGTGGATGACCAATGCATTGTCCAAGGTGAGTTAATCTCACTCAGTTAAATTTAAACCTAAATGATTAAATTTAAATACTTGTTTGAATGATTGAATTGATTTATGAGCAATAGTATGATATATTTTGGAATTGACAGGTTATATTGTGCTAACATCTGTGGATGCAGGGAAAAACAGGTTGGAGGGATCCAACTGGATCCCTCAACATTTATTCAAATTATTTAATACCCTCTGTTGTGATTATTCTATATTCTATGATGAATATTATTGATAATTGGAATATTGGATGTTATGGTTTACCTGAATATATTCCGGTGCACTAAGTTATCAAGATATATAGAATTGGATTTTGGAAAATAAAGAAATGAATTTGGAAGTAAAATAATTATAGAAAATTTGAATAGATTTGAAAATAAATAGGAAAGGACGCAAAGTGACTTTAAAATTCTAATAAATGAATCCTGAGGATAGAGAGGAAATTTTGAATAACAAGGAAGTCAATGAATTGTAAACATCAATGTTATTGTTTAAAAGAACAAAACATTTATTTTAAATTTAAGATTTAAATTATTGAGAGAAATTAAGAAGAAATTGGAAAGGCTGAAATTTGTATATTTCAATTAAAATATTTAAATCAAACAGAAATAATAATAATAATAACAAGTCCATAATTAATGAATTTTGAAATGAACAAATAAGTAAAGAAATTTATTTCAGAATGGAATAAATTGGAAATCAATTTGGGAAATTGATTTAAGGGATTGAAGTTGGAAATTCTCTCTGGATAACCAAGTACGTTTAAATATAAGTTAAAAGTTTTAAAGTTGTTTTAAAAAGCAAGTTTTGGAAAATTTATTATTTCTAATATTTAAATTCTAAAGTAAGTATTTCCTTTAATATATTATAATAGTGATTATTTAAAGAGTGACTTAATATTTTGTTTTAAGGGTGAAAATATAGTTTTTATATTATAAAGTAACCTTATTTTCCAATATTCGTATAATATATTTTTAACTAATTATTGAAGTAGTTTTAACTTAAATGTTTAAAGTAAATTCCAAAACAAGCATTTTGATTAATCTATTTTCGTAATAATTATTTAAAGAATGATTTGGTATTTTGTTTAAAGAAGAAAATCTGATGTATAGTTATAAGGTAACCTTATTTTAGTTATTCCTAAAGTATTATTATAAATCAAATATTAAAGTAATTTTCTAAATTAAATGTTTAACATATTTAAATAAAGTGTTTTTAAATTGTTTTAAAATACCAGTTTGTACTTGGTGATTTCAGTGGAGATAAAAATATATTTGGGGAAGTTTATTCTGGAAAGAAAGAATGGTTTGAAGCTGTTTCCAAAAAGTTGAAAATAGAAATATATCTTGTGAAAATATTTTTGAGATTAATAAATAATTTGGAAAATTATTTAATGGTTGATGGATGTTTATGAATATTAATTGATAGTTAAATCACCGACTATCAATACTGGCCAAATGCGTTGATCGTTTCGAAGAGACCGGGATCGAGATTTATTTCTCGAAAACCACTTCGATCCGGTTTGTACGTTTCGTGGAAACGAGTTTGTATTCGAAGATGGAGCAGGGAAGTGCAAGGGCTAGTCGCTACTAATCCTAAGGATATTTCCAAAATGGATGTAGTAGGAATAGTGCCTTCGGTTCCATTTCGGCTATTTTATAAGTATTTGTATATAGACCCTATTATAATATCAGAGGATTTCTATAACAATTGTTTTAGCTATCGTAAGGTAAAAACCCGACATGTTTATTTGTGGCGTGGTCTTACGAGATGCCTTTGTTTTCAAAGGATTTTTGAAACTTTAATAATCAATTGGGTGTGATTTTCTCACGCTGGTATTCCAGACTGACTCGGGTGTTATTTAACTGTAATGCTCGGGTCAGACCGAGTATTATAGGATACAGGATATGATGTTGTGGAGCTCAGGAGACGAGCTGGATGACGATACGTACTCTCGTACTTGTTTATATTTATATTTCCGCTGTGTTGAGTTGTTGTGTATCCATTTGTATGATATTGATGTTGAGCTGTGATTGATGTACTCTGATGATGTAATATATAAACAGAGATATTTGATTTTTGAGTAAAGATCATTCATTTATCTATTATATTTTATTCCGCTGCGATGGATAGATTCTGTTAATGTTTTATATTTCCTTCTTCTACCTCTTCTTCTTTAAACCCAAATGGTTCGTATTTCTGTACAACTTGAGTCGATTGTTGTAGAATAGTGTTAACTCAAGGGGTACGGATTTGCGGGCTGTTACAGTGGTATGTGAGCTTAGGTTGGTGATAACCTTGGCTCTGGTGGGAAATTACTCAATAAATAGAGTCCGTAGTACTCTATAATGAGTTTGAGCGTATTAATAGAAATGAGCGCGTATTTGTTAGTGAATATAAATGATTTTAATATTGTGTTGATTGGTTTATTGAGTGGCATATGAACCTTCGTTGGCACAGTCTGGACAACTGTATCGAAGGGGTTCCTAAACACTTGAAGAGAACAATCGACACAGTATTGTTTTAAATAAGGGCGAATGAAATAATTTTACCCAAAAATATATTTTAATATAAAGAAAAGTTTTTGTAAACTATTTTAGCTAATATATGGTTGCTTGGATATTAGAAATGATAACATTAAATTATTATCATCGTTCTGTAAAAATTTAACTAGAAATTTAAAACATAACCAAAGGTTAAGGAAATAATTCATTATACAATGAAACTTATAAATATGAATTATAAATGTAAATTATAAATTGAAATATAATTAAATGAGAATTTGAATAAGCATAAACTATACAAATGAATTGTGGTTAAAATTGATTTAAGCAGGATTTGGAAATTTAAAATCCCGAAGATTTTGGAAGAATTTGTCTCAATGTTTTGATGATAAATGATAGCATTATTGTTTTGGGGGTATTTCTGAAAGGAAATTGTTTTAAAGGGATTTTAGAAGTGATATAGCATTGAAATCACTTGGATTATTGGGAAATAATTATGATGATGACGGCCGCATCATCAGTATTCATTTTCGAATTTCTAAGTGACGGGTTGCTACCAAATTGATTTGTTCAGAAAAGTTAGTTGTTTTTGAACTCTTAAAGGAAATTTGTTGGGAATAAAACCAGGGTTGGTTTAATTTTGAGAAGTATGATTTGAGATTTCAAAATAATTTGAAACCAAAAGTCGGGTGTTTAAAAATCCTGATGAGATAGTTGTAAGCTTATAAATTGAGATGATTTTTAAATCAGGAAGGAAATATAAGCTTGAATGTCAGAAATTTAAATTTAAAGTGAAAAGTTAAAAATGAAATAAGCTTGGATTGAGGAAATAAAAATTTAACTGGATTGTAATTAATTGGATAGGCTGAAATAATATCCAGTTGTTTTCGAATTAAGTTGAAATCAAATTGAGATTAAATAAATCTAAGTTTAAAATAAAATTGAATTGGAATAAAAATTCAATTGAGTTATTTAACGGAATAAGATTCTTACCTGAATAAATGAAAATAATTTGGTTAAGGATTGGATTGAAATAAATAAATTAGAATGACATGTAAAAGAATTAAAAATCCAAAGAATAAAATATGCTTGGGTTATAAATAAGCATAAGGCTTGAATTAAAAATAAAAGAAGGATATATTCAAGCCTATAATGAATAGAATTGTGTAAATAAAAGTGTGACTTATAAAATTTGAAAAGTGGGATAGGAAACCCAAAATAAATATTTTTGATGAATTGGAAAATAAAATGCAAATCAAAATTTGAATTATAAAATAAATTGAACTTAAGAAAATCAATAAAGTAATATTTGGAATTAAAAATCAAGTATTGAATTATAAAAGCGAAAGAGCTATTTAGATAATGAAATATGTAATGAGAACCCAATGTAGTTGAATAAAAGTTGAATTGTGGGTTAATGATGAAGTTTGGAATTAAAACTCAAGTTATAAATTTAATTCGATTTGAATTGTGGTAAAGTAAAGTGAATGGTGGAATCAGAACTTGAGTTATTAATTAAAATTTGACTTAAAGTGTTAACAAATTAAATATAATTGAAATGTATCGAGTAAAAATGTAAACGGATTAAAATAGTAATGGTTTGAATGTGCAAATAAAATCCAAATAAGTGGAAATAAATTGGAGATGGCCATGTAATCAATTGAATGAGTTAAGTAAGAAAGTTAAATTTTATAATAACTGATCAAAGGAAATTGTAGATTTAAAACGAGATTTAATTGAAATAGAATTAAGTTGAATAGAAGAGAAAATTTTACTTGTAAAATGAAAATGAGCTTAAGTATAAAAATTTGAATAAATTGAAGTAAATTTACTTAAGCTAAATAGATGGGGAGTTGAATTGAATTCAACTTAAACTAAGTTTAATGATATCGGGTTGGTTTTGAATCAAGAAAAAAAAAAATTTGAATCGAAATAGAATTCGGTGAGTTATAAATAGTATTTAAGGAAATGAAAATTCATAATGGATTGAGTGGATAAACTAATTATATTGAATAAATATATGGATAGGATAAATAAGAATCAAAGGAAAAAAAAGAAGTAGAACTTATTATAAAAAGAAATGGAAATGAACTTAAGTTATTGACTTGAGTAAGTGTTGAGTAAAAGCTGAACTCAAAATGAAGTGTGGTTTAAATGAGTTGAGAAATGGTTATTGAATGAAATAGCCTGGGTTGTTTTCGAGCTAAATAAAATAGTTTGGAAAAAAAATATAGTATGGTTTCAAGTGAAATGTAAATGAAATGGTTGTGAATGAATTAAAATAACGAGGAAATTTAATTGGTAATGAAGATGAACCTAAGTTGTTAATGGTTTTGTATGAACTAGTTTGTTTAGTAAAATGAGATGCGAGTGAATGGATTCAAGTTTAAAATGCAATGGAAATGAGAATATATGGATTGTGAATAAATTTAAAAAAAGGGAATAGAATTAAGTATAAATTGGCTTGAAATCCATTTAAATTGGTTATAAAACATAAGTACTTATTATTCACATAGATCTTGTCAAATTGCATAGAATAAATTGTCATTCGGTGTAAATGGAAGTAATTAAGATGATATGAATTGATAGGAGTAAAATAAATTGCTTTTGAGAGCAATTGAATTAGAGTTTGGTTTGCTTAAAAATAAATTAAATGTAAGCGGTTGAGATTTAAACCATTCAAATTGATGAAGTTGATATGAATGGATTGAAAACCATTTAGAATTGAATGAAAATGGTTATAAATTAATTGAAACAGAGGAATTAATATGAAAATTTTATAAGTTGCTTACGGAAAAATGTTTGGTGTGAATTTCCTTTAGAATTCATAGGTTTAACTATTGCAGAGTCGTGAAATGTTGTTAAACTGCATATATTTGGCACTTACACGTTTAAATTGACTAAGTACAGGTACTTGAAAGCCGTGTGACTGGATATGGTTGTGCTAACTGCTAAATAAATAAGCCGCTTGCTTAAAATGCTAAATAAGGTACGCCTACGCAATAAAAATAGGAAATATGAATTGTTTTTTGTTTTTCCGACTGGGTGGGTCGATGTATATATATTTATATCTTTTATCAAATTGCAAAAGCTCCTCCGTACAAAGGAGACCCTGCCAAAAAAATTCGGAAATTTTGAGAGTTAGAAAATTTTGGAAAATTTTGTTATCGACAAACGTTTTCCAATTGGAAATTGAAATAAATTTGTAAATGAACTAATGTAAAATAATGACATGAATTAGTTATAAATGAAAAATAAAATTTAAATATTCAGAGTTAAAGATAAATTGAATTCATACGGAAACGAAAGAATCAATTTGAATAAAATTAGATATAAACTAAAGTGGTAAGATGAAAATAAATAAAGAAGCATATAAAATGCTTATACTAACTTAAGAAAGGAATGGTGAATTCTTAATTGGAAATTGATATTACAGATATATTCTAAGTTAATATTTGAATGCATAAATATTGACATTGTAAGGAAGTCGATACAATATTTTTGGAATACTGTGGTTTGATATTAGTGCTAAGCAGGATATGCAGGTATTATATAAAGGGAAAGAGAATTGATTTTGATTTCAGAAGATGAATTTGAAATGCTCGACAAAAAGGTATGCGTTCAAATTTCTGTGAAATTTGATTGGGATTTTGGATTGATCCACTTGGCCTTTTGTTTTCTTTTTGGATTTGGGAGGCCGTAGAGCCATTTTGTATTTGTACCGAGCTAGCCGCGCAAAGGAAACGCTGGCGAAATTTTTCGAAAATTTAGAGAGTTAGAAATTTTTTTGAGAAATTTTGATAATTCAAATTTTGGTTTTAAATTGAAACTTGAATGGTTAAACAAATAGTATAATAAGAATGATAATGGGTCTTCTATATAAAAGATAGTTGGTAAGATGTTGAATTGTTAGAAACTGTTTGGTTTCGGGGAAAAAGTAAACGGGTAATGGACCATTCATCCCAATTAGTAATTTCGGGGACGAAATTCTTTTAAGGGGGGAGGAAATGTGACAACCCAGAATTTTCGAGCATTTAAAATTGGAATATTTAATTGGTTTTAAATATTCAATAGAGCAATTTTAACTTGAATTACGAATATCACAATTTATTTGATAATTAAATTATTGAATTAAATAATTTGAAGTTGAGTAAAATGCTGAATTTGGAGTTTTAAGTCTGTTAAAAATAATTAGAAGACTTATAAAATTTATATTGATAATACTGAAGATAATAGAAGTTGTAAAATTGAAATTAACAGTGGTTTGTTCAGTTTTAAAATTTTATAGTTTAAATTGAAATTAAAAATAGTCTTTCGAGGCACAGTCTCGGAATCTGACGAAACCAGTACCATTGGATCCGGAATATTTTATTATTATCGGATTTCAATTTTCGTGACGTTTGGAGTTGTCATGTGATCGTACGGTAGTTTAACGCGTTGTAGTTTATACCGAAAATTCAAATCTATTTTAGTATATATTTATTTATACTAGTCAGCGTCAGCCGATTTTCCATCACATCGCAACTTTTTCGAAATTACTGTGGCTAGGTAAAGCTTCTCACGCAATCTTCCTCTTCATTTCTTTTAAGTGGCCGAGCCTTTCCTTTACCAGTTCAAAACCAAAAATCATCATAACAGAATAAAATCGAACGAAAGAAGAAAAAAATAGCCGATGTCTTTCTCCTCTTCTCCCCTTTCCTCTCAAATTCAAATCGAATTCATAGTAAATAAAAGTGGCGATCGTTCCTTAAAAAAAAATTTATATGTATATTCTAACGCGATCAAAATTTCGATCGCGTAGTGGAGCAGTGCGTCGAGCAAGCAATGGAGGCACCTGCGCGCTCGCGAGCATGGCGGCAGGGGCGAAACGCGGAGGGGAGACGGAGCTCTTCTCGATTGGCGTGGGTTCGCTTGAACTGGATGCGATGGGTTTGGATATAGGTGGCTCGCGACGGCGTTCGCTTTTTACAAGGGAAATAGTGCCACGTTCGGCTAGGTTAGACGCGATGGGAAGTCGACGAGATGCTGGGAAGCGGCGGCGCTGCTACATCGTTTTGGGGGGAGTCATGATTCATCGGCGACGTGATGGGTGAGCAGCCTCTCTTTTCTCCTTATATTTTCTTTGAATTTCAGGTGTTCCTAAATTTTTTTTATATATATATTTACGGTAAAGAGTTATAGAATGTTGGAAATTATTGAGTATTCATTTTAAAAGAAAAAGGAAAGAAAAATATAAATGAAGAAATACAGTTTTGGGCAATCATGTTTAATCAAGATTTGGATTATATTTACTAGAAATAGGAATTTTTTTTTTATAAATTGGGAAAAGGAAATAAATAAATGAATATAGATAGCTAGTTTAGATTAAATTGGTTGTCAACTAAATTTATTAAATAGTAAACTTTTATAGTTTCCTCTCAGATGATAATAAGTCGTATAATGTTTATTTAAGGTCATAAATCGAGAAAACCAAGGGGGTATTGAAGTGGATGACCAATGCATTGTCCAAGGTGAGTTAATCTCACTCAGTTAAATTTAAACCTAAATTATTAAATTTAAATACTTGTTTGAATGATTGAATTGATTTATGAGCAATAGTATGATATATTTTGGAATTGACAGGTTATATTGTGCTAACATCTGTGGATGCAGGGAAAAACAGGTTGGAGGGATCCAACTGGATCCCTCAACATTTATTCAAATTATTTAATACCCTCTGTTGTGATTATTTTATATTCTATGATGAATATTACTGATAATTGGAATATTGGATGTTATGGTTTACCTGAATATATTCCGGTGCACTAAGTTATCAAGATATATAGAATTGGATTTGAAAAATAAAGAAATGAATTTGGAAGTAAAATAATTATAGAAAATTTGAATAGATTTGAAAATAAATCGGAAAGGAAGTAAAGTGACTTTAAAATTCTAATAAATGAATCCTGAGGATAGAAAGGAAATTTTGAATAAAAAGGAAGCCAATGAATTGTAAACATCAATGTTATTGTTTAAAAGAACAAAACATTTATTTTAAATTTAAGATTTAAATTATTGAGAGAAATTAAGAAGAAATTGGAAAGGCTGAAATTTGTATATTTCAATTAAAAGATTTAAATCAAACGGAAATAATAATAATAACAAGTCCATAATTAATGAATTTTGAAATGAACAAATAAGTAAAGAAATTTATTTCAGAATGGAATAAGTTGGAAATCAATTTGGGAAATTGATTTAAGGGATTGAAGTTGGAAATTCTCTCTGGATAACCAAGTATGTTTAAATATAAGTTAAAAGTTTTAAAGTTGTTTTAAAAAGCAAGTTTTGGAAAATTTATTATTTCTAATATTTAAATTCTAAAGTAAGTATTTCCTTTAATCTATTATAATAGTGATTATTTAAAGAGTTACTTACTATTTTGTTTTAAGGGTGAAAATATAGTTTTTGTATTATAAAGTAACCTTATTTTCCAATATTCGTATAGTATATATTTTTAACTAATTATTGAAGTAGTTTTAACTTAAATGTTTAAAGTAAATTCCAAAACAAGCATTTTGATTAATCTATTTTCGTAATAATTATTTAAAGAATGATTTGGTATTTTGTTTAAAGAAGAAAATCTAATGTATAGTTATAAGGTAACCTTATTTTAGTTATTCCTAAAGTATTATTATAAATCAAATATTAAAGTAATTTTTCTAAATTAAATGTTTAACATATTTAAATAAAGTGTTTTTAAATTGTTTTAAAAATCTAGTTTGTACTTGGTGATTTCAGTGGAGATAAAAAAATATTTGGGGAAGTTTATTCTTGAAAGAAAGAATGGTTTGAAGCTGTTTCCAAAAAGTTGAAAATAGAAATATATCTTGTGAAAATATTTTTGAGATTAATAAATAATTTGGAAAATTATTTAATGGTTGATGGACGTTTATGAATATTAGTTGATAGTTAAATCACCGACTATCAATATTGGCCAAATGCATTGATCGTTTCGAAGAGACCGGGATCGAGATATATTTCTCGAAAACCACTTCGATCCGGTTTGTACGTTTCGTGGAAACGAGTTTGAATTCGAAGATGGAGTAGGGAAGTGCAAGGGCTAGTCGCTACTAATCCTGAGGATATTTCCAAAATGGTTGTAGTAGGAATAGTGCCTCTGGTTCCATTCGAACCCGGGACGGACTTGTATGGATGAATGCTTGCGAAACATCGTCAGGTGGACGATGGGCATTCTAAGGGATATGTTCTATAAGGTAACGCTTAGCCTCAAGCCTCATCAAATGGGAATGACTGAAAATCAGGGGTTATGCAGCAAGGCTAGGTGGGTAGCACCCAAGCAGGGTGAGGCCATTCCAGTCTAGATGTCATTTTTTATTTCGGCTCAGTGGGCGGTTGCTGATCCCAACCATGGGGTGATCTCACTCGGGATTATCCAGTAAGGGGTAGTCTCGGTCTTGTGTTGCAGGGGAGCGGGCGTACTCCTCAGTACGGTGATCTAGGCCCCGTACTGTGACAGGTGGTACCCTAGTGCCTAGTCATTAGTTGAAAATCCATTCTCCCTACGAGCCTTGTACGAGTTTTGTTTGTATTACCCACTCTGTGGCTAGTAGCTGGAATTTAATGAATGTAACAATTTCGGCTATTTTATAAGTATTTGTATATAGACCCTATTATAATATCAGAGGATTTCTATAACAATTGTTTTAGCTATCGTAGGGTAAAAACCCGACATGTTTATTTGTGGCGTGGTCTTACGAGATGCCTTTGTTTTCAAAGGATTTTTGAAACTTTAATAATCAATTGGGTGTGATTTTCTCACGCTGGTATTCCAGACTGACTCGGGTGTTATTTAACTGTAATGCTCGGGTCAGACCGAGTATTATAGGATACAGGATATGATGCTGTGGAGCTCAGGAGACGAGCTGGATGACGATACGTACTCTCGTACTTGTTTATATTTATATTTCCGCTATGTTGAGTTGTTGTGTATCCATTTGTATGATATTGATGTTGAGCCGTGATTGATGTACTCTGATGATGTAATATATAAACAGAGATATTTGATTTTTGAGTAAAGATCATTCATTTATCTATTATATTTTATTCCGCTGCGATGGATAGATTCTGTTAATGTTTTCTATTTCCTTCTTCTACCTCTTCTTCTTTAAACCCAAATGGTTCGTATTTCTGTACAACTTGAGTTGATTGTTGTAGAATAGTGTTAACTCAAGGGGTACGGATTTGCGGGCTGTTACAATCACCCTAGTCGTTCCCGACTTATCTGAGAGCTCTCGCAGCATACACAGCCTGCTTGATATATAGAGGGTAACTAGAGTGGTGATGACCATATCCTAATGGTTGCGAACTCCATAGTTTTACGACATACCCTATTTAATCCATTTCCAGGTTATGAGGCCCAAAGTAACGATTACATTTCACATAGCACATTCCACTTTAAATGCCACATTGCCAATTCCATCACATATTATTGATTTCCACAAATGTATAACCTCTAAGCTCGTACGTCTTAGAGAAGGGTGTTAAGTATATGAGAATTACCTCCTACACCACCAAATGGATGTACGTTTGTAAAAATAATGTACGTGCGTTTTAGAAATACAACGTTAGACATTCGTCCATACAAGTTGTACAGCAACTGGACAAACCGAAGGAAATCTCCTACTACATCTTGTTAGGAATTGCCCTTAGGATTAGTAGCAAGCAAACCTTGCATCGATGATCAAATGAAGATACTACTACCACATATAAACGATATGGGAAATTCCCCCAAGGGTCAATGACAAGCAACCCTACATTCCATCTTATACTTATTATCATTCCATATCTTTAGTTCGAATTCATATATTGGTTCGAAGTGGTTTTTGGATAGGAATCATCCAAATTCGATGCTAGTTCCTTAGAACCAATTATCGATAAAAATATGTTAAGTTTGAGGGTTATTATCATTTCATTTATTAATATCTTTTATCAAATAAAATATCTCTTTAGAGATACAAATCTTTAAATCATATTCTTTTCCAGTATGTATAGAATCAGTAAACCTCTCTTTTACTTTGGAAATACCAAATCAAAATCATCTCTTATAAATCACATTGCAAAACTGTATTGAGTAAAAATGGTCGATATAAATTATACTAATTCTACTCAATATCAATTTCCTTATTGAAACTTTACTATCCATCGAACAACGGTGGAATCACCTTTTAAATTCACATGGATAATGCACGTTCCCTCCTCGAAATTTAATATCAAGTATAAGAAGATTATTTCTACACAATCCAAGTCGTATTAAATTTATAAATTTGGAACTTTAATAGTTACCCCATTTTCGACATTTCGACCTTATCTATTCCATGCCCAGGAAAGAGGCTAGGTGAGCTAAGATGCTATTGTTCCTGAACATTTCCTTAGTTTAAGCATCTCACATCCGGATCTCAAGAATAGAAAAATCCACTCTACTCATCGGCTTTTAGAGTCAAGATTAAATCACTTAATTATAAAAGCTTTTCTTTAAATCATTTATTTAAACTCTATAAATAAATTACAAAACCTCCACATTATCTTTAAAATAATTAATTATTTATTTGAAAATATTTATAAAAGATTTGAAAAAGAACACTTAAGTTTAAAGTCATGTTTCAAAAGTTATTAAAAGTGCTGCGAATAGTGCTTTTAAGGCTTATTTGATCAAAACAACTTTTCGATCATTACAAATCCATTTTTACAACTCAATTATCTTTTAAAACATTTTAAAATATTTATAGAATTTATTTTATATTTTTAAAGAATTATAACTATCAATTTTAAAGAATTCATCGCTTTGATTTTCGAACTACCCAACGATGGCTATTTTGAAAACTTGATTTGCTCATATTTTGAAATCTACTAAACAAAATCTTGATCGTTTTCTTTTTTTTAAAACTATGATTATAAGAGTTTGGAAAATTCTTATTACAAATAATTTCAACTTCGATTCCATTGATAAATGAATTTAAACTTTTACGGTGCGAAATCGCAAAACGCCCTTATGCGATGCGCCTATTTTTGACTCAATTTTCATAACTTGTTAAAACTTCACCAAATTGGGTGTTAGCATTTATAAATCAATTTAATGAGGTTTAAAAAATTTCTTAGACACCATTTCATTTATTAAAGGAAAGTGATTTCCTTTATGATATTCGATGTGTATTAAACGTGAATTGTTTACACATCCAAATGTTTATATCCAAACATGGTTCCCAATAATCACAACCAAGCATATGCAAACATATATACATACATACATACATATATATATATCATCCAATAATCATAATATAATTAGAGTTTATGACCTTATTGGTTATCTAACTATACGAAAATTCACTATAGCTTAGCTATGATCGAATCAAAGCTTATGGAATTGAGCCTTAGACCTTTGGATGGACTTGGTCTAAGCTTGTAAGTGAAGATAAGCATGTCCTTGGGTGGTAGGAGGTGGTGGCTGTGAGTTTAGAGAGAATGGAGAGGAGGGATTTGAGCTTACTTTAAAGTGGATTCTTAATGTATATATACTTAATTTTCTTTTTGCTAATTTTTCTAAAGTAGGAAGCCGTTAAAATAGCTTGAGAAAGAGTGAAGTGGAAGATGAAGAATAGTGTTAAAATTATAAAAGAATGTATGGGTATTCATAGGAATTTTTTGAAAATAAATATTCAAATGTGCATGGACCAAAATACTCTTGCCCACACTCTCTCCATCACCTCAAGGCACATGGCTATGCCGCCCCCTTATGACTACATGTTTGTGAGTTGATGTGTGTTAGAGTATGACTTTGGGTTGCTTAAGGATGAAGTTTATCAAAAATATCTTAGATTTTTTATGATATATGTATTTATAAGTGTATATGTATATTTGCATGTATATATATGTTCATGTATATGTTAGAGTGTGCATGTGTATGTTATATATGTACTCAAGACATATAAATAAGGTTGCAACAATTTTGAACAACTTTCGTTCATTAAAACGTTGAAAATTGGAAAGTCGTTTCCCGGTCACATTTTCACTTATAAATTAATTTACACACAAATGTAAAAAAAATTGAAAAAAAAATTCTTATCATTCTTAACTAAATAAAAATGATCTTATTTGAATCATAAAACCATACAAATTAATATTAAACAATTATACAAAAAGTGCTATTATATCGATAAAGCGGTGTCAATTTTCCTTACAGTTTCAAGTCAAATATTATAATAGATTTATTATCACTTCATAACTAATTAAAATGAATTATTATCATTTAAAACAATTATTTGAAAAATTATAAAAATTATTAAATCATTAAACCCAATTTAAATTCATAAATCAATTACTAAATTTGATGCCATTATTGATGATGTCATAAATACATTTTATTTCCCAAAAATAAAATAAACAATTTTATTTATTATTCTTGTTTAAATGGATAAATAAGTGTATGTATCCACTCTTTGTGCGACTTTTGATAATTATAGAGGTATTTATTGATAAAACGATCTTCGACCATTTATCGATATTCCTCCAAAGTTTAAGTTTTCGTAAATACATATTTAAAATAAGATTACCATCGTTCTTGTTCACATAATCTATGTTTTAAAAAGCTTATATTTGAATATTTAAAGTAAATATAATTTATCAAATTGATAAATTTGCAGGTCGTTACATACTTCCCCCTTAAAAGAATTTCGTCTTTAAAATTACAATGCAAAACCTAAAGGTGTTTGTCAAAACATTTATTTTTATACCTACACCGATACGATATATATAGATCATCCGTACGCAATATCCGATTTAATCTACCATTCTAGTCCATAACTTTGCTTCTAAACCACTATTGATCCTCCGTTCCTCTAGTGCAGATTCCGATCAGAATTTTAGTTTTCCTTGCATAGCTCTCGATTATGATAGAAAACTCAAGTATCTAACCACAAACCCCCATCAATGTTCATAGTCAAGGATCGAGTGATAGAACCTTTTTCGGACTGGTATAACTCCCTTAAAGTTTTACACTCGTATCTTAGATCCGAATTGTGCGACGAAATAATCCATGTACCTCACACGTACTTATTAACTTCACCAAAATATTTTTATGAAAACATTTTTTGAAATCTTAACTTTGATTCAAACTCTTTTATATAGACATTTCTTTACATATAATTTATTCTCCAAGTATTTCTTCTTAAAGGAAAACATCTCATTCTAGAAGATAAATACCTTTTCCATTAAAATTTATAATAAACATCTTTTATTATAATGCACTGATAATCATTTCGAAATATTTGCCCTAAAATATTTCTATCTCCTTTTCAAAAGAAATCGATTATCATTTACTTGAAATAATACCATTATAATTTCATTGAATTTCTTTTGATATTTTTTTCTTAATACATCCCATTTTAACTTTCAAAATTTATTTCAAAGATTTTTTATCTTACAAAGAAAATTCTCCTTTTAAGCTTTGTTTCCTTTATTAAGAATTCTTGTCAATTTTCATAAGCGACTTGTATAATTGCAAGTGAATGAACTTAAAATGAAAGATCATAGTTATATTATACATCTTTACATCTCATAACCATCATTTCCATCACACTTGGTCATTCTCAAGTCATTCCAATCCTATTAGGGTATATATTGGAAGTTCATAATACAAATACAAATTTATGGCCAATCGCAACATCACCCTATCACAAGCCATACTTATAAACTACTACTTAATACCTAATATTAGGTAAATATAACTAGTCTTCAACCACAACCTCAATCATCATTCCGAATCTATTGTTGATGGTGCACTTCAATATCCAAACTCTAATGAAACTTCCTCCACATCCACATCCTTACTCTCTTTTTCGTTGTCAGCTTCGTTTCCGTCTTCATTTTCCACATATTATATCCAATGCAGATTCCATGAAACATGTCCAAGTCCAACTGGTACTTCTTGCAACATTTTCCCTTCCTTAATTCCTCCAATCCATGTATTCCTATTTCCTTGAGATTCTCAAATCCTCCGCGCCTTCTTCCTCGGCTTCCACTTCATCATCTTCCACATTATGCCACTGAATGTATGAAATTGATAACTCCTGATGCCAAATAACATGATCCCCATCCATCTCCCATATGATATTGCTGCCCCCACTATTGTGGTTTGATTCATTTGATATCATATCATTCGAGTCCTCCTCTGGTTCAGACTCTTCCTCGATGGGTTCTTCTTCAGGTTCGAATTATGAACTGGCAGGGTCAGTGATCACCCTTCCTTCCGAGGCTGGAGCAGCATCTGCGTCACTAGATATTTATGATCAGTTCTAGAGCTAGGGGAGTTATAAGCATTCCCGCTATCGAGCAATCATCTCTGTCTCTACGAATGTATGGATCATACTCCTCTATGGGTTTGTCCTCATCACTTCAAAGAATGATTAGATCATCTTTCTCATCCCAATTTGCTCTTGAGGTCCCTCCATTTGAATACTTCCCTCGTATGGATTCTACCAATATAAACAAAAATACTTAGAAGCAAACACTAATTATTTATCCTATATTAACAAATATGCTACTTTTCAAATCAAGGTTCGATCTATACTTAGGAAGCAAATCGAGATCTTTATCAAAATGTTTTATCTCTTTCCAAAAATATTTTTGATTTTCTTTTTTAAATGTTTTCCAAACATTATTATCATCAACTTTCAAAATCCTTTCTAAGAAAAAAAAACTTTTATATAAAAATCTCATTATCCAAATCTTAGGTTTTCCCCCTATTTTTAATCCTCTCAATACCATTATTAAACATCTTATAGTCAAACTATGAAATTCTAATCACAAGATGTTTATTCTTGATTTAATTAATTTGGTTAAAATAATTATCCATTTTATGGCTTTTATATCATAACTAACTATATTTTCCAAAATATGTTCTATATATTTAAAATATGACCTTTGGTAAAATTATTTCATTTACCATATTTTCAAAACGAAGTATTTTTGTATATCAATAAAAAAATACGTGCTCTTATATAGTATTCTTAACTCATTCTAGGGTGTTGCTTGCCCGATTTCTAATGAGTTACTCATCCTAAGTTATTATTAACCCTATCTCTGATGATACTTTACCTCTATTAGGCTCAGGTATTCGTCCAACCTAAGCTCCAATACCAAACATGATGACTCGCCTTCTTGACCTTCATAAATCAACACTAGTACATCCTTGGTATTCACATGCTGCAAATCCAAGTGCCAAAGAGGCATATTATCATGGGGTAAAAGAAAATAAAGACAGAACAGAATCTTACACGAATGGAATAATATATATTATTTCAATATATATATATATATATATATATATATCTTTGCAATGAATTTTTTAGATACATTTATCAGAGTCTATCTTATAAATCAGCCTGGATAGGAATAAAGCTCCATCCTTATAAATGTTGAATACAATCAGTAAACTAATGTAGCAGAAATAGAAATGGAGAATTATCTACAGGAACATCTTCAGCTCTAGACTTCAAGCTCTATGACAATGCTCCAAGTTAAACCTGACTATTTGGGTTCCAAAAAAAATAAGGCACCCAGAGTTTAAGGAAAAAGAAATAAACTCTGGGTCAGTCATGAAACTAGTGTGAGAAGTTCAAAATACGAATATTTGAAAACAAACAGTATCTCAAAAGACCTCGTCGCACATAAATACGGAACGGGTTTTTACTTATGATAAAAAAAAATCTTTATTACGCAAAATCTGGAAATATTTTAATGACATTCTTTTGAAAATACTATCCAAGCAAACTTATATAATGTTAGCCGAATATGTTACATTGATTAAATTTCAGCATAATAGGTTCTACAATCAAGTCTGAAGGCACTTATTAGAGAACAAATTTTCATACAATGGTAGGTAAGAAACTACCTTCCATACATTACATCTCTAGAGAGATGTATCGAGGATTAACACCTTTGAAACCTCTGCATCTGACAAGATCAGCCTGCCTGTGGACCCATTTGGTAGTGAGTAGAACCGAATAAGACATCACCTTGGTCATTCACGACCAATTGGAGAGCTCTCATAGCATACACAACATACCCGATATATATAGGGTAATCTAGAGAGGTGATGACTATACCCTAATGGTTGCCAACCACGTATCCTTATGGCATGCTGTAACAACCCTAGTTATAAATAGCATTATTTATGAAATTTAATTAGATAAATTAAATAGAATAATGTAGAGAATAGAGTGATAAGGATTTGAGATTTGAAATCTAATTAGGGTCATGCCTTAACTAAATGGATTTATAAGAATGGTTTACAAGTTAAATACTTTAGAGAATATGGCAAGGGTAATATGGGAATAGCCGAACACCGTAACCCCTAAAGCTCCTACAACCTTTTGATTCTCATTAGATCCTTACAAAAAGCAAAAACAAAAATGAAAGGAAAACAAGGCCGACCATAATCCTAAGAAGAATAAGTGCAAAAATAAATTAGAAGCTAAGATTCAAGCTAAGAAGATTAAAGCAAGAACAAATCTCAAGTTCCTTATCCAAAAAAGGTGAATAATGATCCAAACCATCTCATATAAGTCATCTTGAATGTTTTAGTTTAGGTTTAAGCTTTAAAACTATTTGGATAGATGAATGATGATATGCTTTGATTTATATGCCATGTTACAATTTAAACAAGGATTTTTGTAGGATAATATAACTCTATTTTACGGTTAATATCATGCTAATTGATTCTCGATTGCCATGATGTTTGAATATGTTATGTAAAATATTATTTTGGTGAAGGGTTTAATTTCTCACAATATTCAAAGCTATGGATAATTTATTATCAATTTTGAATGGAAGAAATGGATAATTTTGGGTTTAAATCATTCAAGCCAATCAAGTATTATTTTCGAATTTGAAATTTATATATTGGAAAACATATTAAAAGTGAATAATTGTGATTTTTGGGGATTTTTCCTATGTGTTTTTACTATGGTTATTAAATTATTTAAGTTGGAGAACTTAAATGTTTTGTTAAGGGGAAGGGCTTATTTGTTAAAATGATTTCATTTGTAAATTGTTGAATTCGGCAGCCTTTTAGAAAAGAATTTTATAAAGAATTGACAACCAATCATATTTAGGCAAGTTAGGTAAAAGGAAATTACTTTGAAAGGCATACAAATCAGTTTTGTTTTGAATTACAACTTCGCCACTTCCATTTGCTTACTTCTGTCACCATACTTCTGCCAATGACCGTTCGCACCTATTCGAAACCAATACACATGGTATCAAGCCATTGATGCTTAGTGTATTGGAGAAAGGCGGAAGGGACTGTGTTAAAGGTATGTTTTCAAAGGGGTTGAAGCTACTTTTATTAACTTTCAAATCAATTATACTTTCCTTTGTTTTTAACGAAGCTTTCGAAAGAGTTGCTGCATTTTGAACTCATTCGATACCCGGCTACCGCATTCATACCTTTCGAATTGGTTAAATGCCGCTTTTCTTTATAGCTTTATAACAATGAGTTCAAAAGGAAGGCTTTCGTTTCATTAACATTGAAGCCGACTTCCCAATGCTTTCGAAAGGGTTGTTTAGCCACTTTTAATAAGAGTTTGAGAGGAAACAGTTTCGAAAGGTTGGTTTCGAAGCTATCCTCTTCTCCAATTCTTTTACTTAAGATCAATGCTTTCGAAAGGGATACTTTCGCTTCTTTTCGACCCAGTAGTTATACTTAATGTTAAACCCAATGATTCGAAAGTGATACTTCCAAATAGTTTCAGAGCTACGCTTCCATAAGTTCTTACTTGAATTAAATGCCTTTAAAGGTATGTTTAAGTGTTTAGAAAGGTATATTTTAAGTGTTTCGAAAGGAAGGTTTTCAATGCTTTCAAAAGGTATGTTTTTAATGGTTTCGAAAGAGAAGGTCTAGGACTTTAAGTAATGCTTTCAAAAGGGAGAGTGACGGAGGATAACTCATGACGTCACAATGAACCAAAGGATCTAGTCGAAAGCCTTAACTTTCAAATAAGAAAACCCAATCTCATTTTAAAGGCAAACCCATGGCAATGTAATAAATGACATTTAAAATTTTGAAATCTTAGAGGAAGTTTTCCTTGCTAAGGATAGTGGGTTAAGGGTATTAACCTGTTTTTGTAGAAAATGATTACAATGAATTAAATCATGGATGTTTACATTATTATATTTTAATCAGTTATCATTTATGCTTCTGTAATCATATTCACTTCATAATTAACCAACAATTACATTTTGGGGTGTTAAGGGCAGATTAACTGACTAGGTTGGCTCAATAGTAAATATACTTTGAATTAACTCCCGTATGAGTAGAATTGCATCTAGACGGTCAGATGTTTATATTATTAATTAACCTCAATCTCTTAAGCTAAATTATGTGTTTATGTTAATTAATTACAAAGTTTGTAAATTAAAGATTTTAATGATAAATAAATGATTAATTAAGATAAGTGATCTATAATTACCTAATAATTAAAGAATAATTAATTAAAGGTTAATTAATTATTGATTTAAGGTTAATTAATTTATAATTAAGGATTAATTAATTAATGTAATTAATTAAGAAATATTAAATCAATGAAATCATCTTTTGTTTCCGCTGTGTTGTATCATCTAATGTTGTTATAAGCTCTACCGAACTGGAGTTCAACGTTTGAATCTCCGGTATTCGAATACAAGTGAGGTATTTGATGTCGATTTTTGAACGCTGGACCCTAGGTCGTGACAAGTGGCACAGAATATAGGATTCCCAAAGTTGATTTAAGATCATTAGTTTAGACAGGTTCTTAGTAAGCCCATGAAAATTATGTATGGAAATTGTTATTGGTAGGGGGTCAGTTGGTTTTTAGTGATCCCATGAAAACCATGTCCAGAACAAGTTATTGATAGAGATCAATAGGTTTATAGTCATCCCATGAAAACTATGACATAAGAGATGTTATTGGAGAATCCAATAGGTTCATAATAAGCCCATGAAATCTATGGTTGGATGTTGTCGTTGGAAGATACCAATAGATTCTTAGTGATCTCATAAAAACTATGAAACTGGACAGATAGTCTGTAAGCTTGAAACATGTTATTAGTCAGCTCATAAAACCTAATAGGTTAATAGTGACCTTAGAAACTATAACTTGAGATAGATATTCAGGTAAATGGGGATGGGAAATCTAAAGTATATTGCATGTTTACGTATCAACATGATATACTATATTATGTTATGTGTTAACTATTGTGGATGCAGGTGCACAATTTATAGTTATTATAAATTGGGTTAAGATACTAGATATCTATATGGTTCGAGGTGGTAGGTTATTATTCACACCGGAATTTTTTTGACTCAAATTTAATGTTTTTTCCTAAACTCTTGAGTGCTCAATTGATTTTGAGTAGTTTGAGAGTTAAGGATTTCATGTTCTCCCTTAGTCAAATAAGCTTTCGAAGACATGCAGGTAGTAAGCTAGCTATTAGGAGTTCTATCTGCTTGATACTGCCGTGTTATTGGATGTAATGATAAAGTTCTTTAGTGCCTATATTTAGACTCTGATTAACCAAGAAGGCATTTTCATATGTCGCTCTTGGCGTATTTTGTAATAAATTGTAATTTCTCTGAATGTGGCTTACGTATTAGATTATGTAATGAATCTGAAATGAAATATGAAATTTATTTTAAATTGAGTTTAATTTCTTTTATTCATGTGTTTCTGGTATATCAATGCATCTAACATTATCGCATTTGGTCACCGAGAATTAATAACTATGGATGATTGCGCATCTGTAGTAGTTAGTTTTGGGCCTCCAAATAAGGGATGTTACAAGTTGGTATCAGAGCATAGGTTTACGTACATTTATAAAAAATTGAACATAAAATATTTTCAAAACATAACCCGATGAATCAGTGAATGAGATTGGGATTTGGGTTAAAGCTATAGTAATGTGCTTGCATTTGTTACATATATAAGTATGTATTTCCCTCTCTCTTAGATCTTTCTTCTATATCTTACTAAGGCTCGTATGCAGATATATGAGAAAAGAAGATATGGAGGAAGAAAATGTAAGAGGAAATCTAGGTGGAGGAAGCACCACAACCATTGGAAATGTTCAACCAATTACTAGAAGGAATTCGGGTCGATAGAAATATGCTAACTTAACGCAAATGCCAACGTAGGTGCTGGAACCCACCAGTTGATATGGAGATGATGTATCAGTTCTTTGTCAATTTGTTGCAAGCTGGAGAAGCTATAGGAGTAGCTGAGGGTAATGCCGTGAATGTTGGAGAAGCTAATCCCATGGCCCCCATTGGCAATAACTACGCCAAGCTGAGCAGGGATTACACCAGCCTTGGCGGAAAGCCCTTTTTGGGAAGATGCTGTAGAGGTAGAAAATTGGCTTTTGCATTGTGAAAGGATTTTTGCTGACTAGGGGTTGGACGATGAGCAGAAGAGAAAACTTGCTTTGAGACAGTTGCAGGGAGCAACAATTTATAGGTGGAATGGTGTTACGGTGGGAGTTCCTGAGGAAGAGTTCACTTAGGTAGAGTTTCGTAGGAGATTCGAAGAGAGTTTTTGTCTGAATTTCCCAAGTTAGTATCGTTGAGAAAGTTCATGGACTTAGTGCAGGCTGAAATGTCAGTGATTGAGTATGCTAAGAAGTTTGATGAGTTGTCCAGATACAGATATGCTACCTCTAACACCGTCATTTAAAGGAATGAGAAGTTTATTCGAGGGTCAAAACCCAAGATTTCCATGGTGACTATACCACACCTCCATGATCCTAGTGCAGTTGTAGTGGAGATGGCAATCAAGAATGAAAAGATGCTTTCTACTTTTAGGAAAGAGAAGCAGGTTGAAACCCAGGATTCTCAGGGTAAGAAGAGGAAATTCTTTAAGAAGAAACGAGCTTAAAAAAGAAGAGCTTCCAATAAAGCGAAGGTCAATGTTGTTTGCTACAAGTGTGACAAGAAAGGACATTATGGTCATAAATGTCGAACTGGAAAAGGCAAAAAGGTTGCAGATAAGAAAGCAGTGAAGTGCTTCAACTATGACCAGATTAGACACTACAAGAATTTGTGTCCAGAACCTATCAGAGCGGACAAGGGAATGTGCATGTCAACCCGCCTTTTGGCAAGGCCATAGACATGAGGGTTTAACTAAATTGACTACTCGTTTGTCAAGATCGAAATGCGATGGGTTTAAGCTAGTTGGATGGATAGACGATAGGTCACGGGTGGTTCGATGTGGGCCGTTCGACAAGGGTGGCTCGGTCATATATAGCTCGGTAATTGGTGGTGTGGGTCGACGTGTTGAAGTTGATCAGCACCAGTGGGTCGGCTAAACTCAGTGAGCTAGGGTCGGTCGGCATTGGTGATCGTTCGGTCTGAGAGAAATGGTTCGATCGTGTAGGTTCGGTCAGGGTAGGTAAGTCAGGATGTCGGCTAGGGAGGATCGGTTGGACATAGTTCAGTCGTGGTGTGAAAGTTGAGGTGGGTCGGCCAGATATGGCTCGGCCGTAGTTGGATCGGTAGGTGCCGCTCGATCAAGGATGGAAGTTTGTGCATGGATCGGCTTAGATGGGTCAGCAGGTGTCGCTCGGTGAAGGATGGAAGCTCGTATATGGATCGGCATTCGTGTTTCGGACTGTATGGTGTGACTCGGTCATCGATGGAGTGGATCGGCATACTAGAGTATGGAGTGGATCGACATAGGTCGATCGACATGGCAGTGTGGTTCAGTCATGATGAACGATGTTGGCTCGGCTATGGTCCTAATGGGCCCAGACTACTCAGGAAGCCTAGTAACTGGGATTTGCCCATAAATACAGCATGTTTGACTTTGGAAAAGAGATCTTCATTCTGTTTTCCTTCGTCTTCTACATTAAGCCTGCTCTACCATTGTTGTTCAAAAAATTTAGATTGTAACTGTAATTGATTCTAACATCAATAAAAAGAAATTTTTTGAAGTGGACAAAGGCCGGAGTCAGTCGAACCATTATAAATCATATGTTATTACTGCTTTCTTTTTAAATTTAATGTTCTTTATATATATACTCTCTACGTACATTTTATCTGTGACTGTGATTTGGTGCTTTCATCTGGATTTGGGTGTTAGTGACCAATTTTGGCGCTATCATTTTGGTGATTTCATCGAGAAAGCTAGCACTGGGGGATTCAAAAGCTTGGATTTTGGATTTAAAGGCTTAGGAACTTGGATTCTAGAGACTATGGCAAAGCAATCAACTAGGAGACAGAGGACATAAAAAAGTCAACATGAGGGAAGTCAGGAGGCTTCCTCTGGAGCTAATCAAGCCTCTATCTACATCACTTGGGACGAGATGCATGCCATAATGAATGTCATGAACGAACAGTTGAAAAGGCAAAAGGAAATAATGCAGGCACTTTTTGAAAATTTGAAAAAGCAAGAACAGCAGGAGCTACAGGAGCTCAGATCCATGGAGCTGGATCAAAAGGACTCAACTGGCAAGCAGATGGAGTGGTTCAGCAAGGGCGGCCCCCAATCAGTAAACAACTGTCAATCTGGATGGACCTAGACTCGGGGGCACACCAAAAGGAAATGCTGGACCAATCCATGGAGGGGTACCAGATGACGCAGCGTAGCCTGACGCTAACAGGAATACAAGAGTACGTGACGAGGAGTATGTACTGGAATTCCCTTGAGGACTTGGAAGGCAGTTAAGGAATGTAAATGGAGGGCAACCCTTGGTAGGTAACAGAGGATTATCTGACATCATCAGGGGAACCATTCGCGGAGGTCTGACAAACAGGGATTTGGAGGGATTCAACAGAAGTCCGTTTACCCGGAACATCAAGATAGCTAGGAATCCACTCGATTTCTAGCTACTCACTCTGGAAGTATACAATGGTAAGACAGATCCCACTGACCACTTGATGAGGTATACAAGGCATTTGGAAGTGCTGGGGGCATCAGAGGAGGTCGTGGCCCGATGTTTCCCCTGTACTTGACTGATATAGCTGCTATGTGTTTTAGATAGCTAAAGGATGGATCCATTGGAACGTGAATAGAACTAGTAGATAAATTCTTAAGTCACTTTCGAGTTCACATAAAAAGGCCAAAGAATGTGATGACACTAACTCAGTTAAACAAAGGGCAGATGAATCGCTTAGGACTTTCTTAACTCGGTTTAATACAACAGTTGCTTTGGTGGATCGGCTAGATCCATCAATGGTTCTGATGGCTGCAGCATTAGGAGTCAGGTATAGTTCAGATTACAAAGTATCATTGATATGGGACCCACCAATGGATCTTGGGGAATTCTTTCATGAAGCTGAGAGATTTCTTCGACAAGAGGATGCATGTTTGGATATGAAATCAAAGGAAGCAAACATGGTTAAGGATGGAGGACTGCCCAATGAAAGCTCGGTTAAAGACAAGGATAAAGGGAAGAGTAAGTGCCGAGGAGAACCAAAATTCTCCACTTACACAGTATTGAATGCAACATCGGAGCGGATATTCTTAGATACTTGAGATCGCCTCCCTTGTCGAAGGCCGGCGAGGAAGGAACCCTCAGAACGCGAAAGGGCATCAGGAAGGCACTGTCTCTTTCATGACCTGGATGGGCATGATACTAACAGCTGCCGGCATCTAAAGGATATAATCGAGGAGAATCTAAGGAATGATCGTTGCGTCAATATGTCAAAACTCGGGGTGTAGCGGTGGAACAGGAGCAGCTATCGCCTGCCTTGAACGACGATGGCATGAGTCCCAGGAATGGTGGCCGTTTAGTCATCAACTAACTGTGATGGTTTGGAATAAGTAATAAAATCCGGGCAAGCGGCTAAATAACTTACTCATGTATGGGGTTGGAGATAACCCTTAGGCATGCTGTAAGATGATAGTTTACTAAGACGCTTCGGTTTGTGAAATTTGTTTTTTCCTTTTGGCTTGGACATTTGTTTTTCCTGGTTTGGTTTTGGAGTTCGGTTTAAACTCCCCATTTTGTTGGTTTTTTGATTTGGATTTGGATTTGGATTTTTGATATGGATTTTCGATTTTCTGGTTTGAATCTGGATTTTGGATTTTGGTTGACTTTTTGTCTGGTTTTTGGTTAATAGGTCATCGAGCATGAACTATGCTTGGTAAGGGTCCGAAGAGACCAGAATTCATCCAAGGATTTTGTAACGACCCAGAATTTTTATTAATTAAAATTTGAATATTTAATTAATTTTAAATATTTATAAGTGAATTTTTAAGTCAAATAAATTTTTATTGGAATTTTTGGATTTAATTGGCTAATTAAATTAATAATTTAATATGTTAAATTATGGAAATAATTAAAAATCGAGTTAAATATGATTGTAAATGATTTGTAAAATTTTATTTTATCATATTGAAGTTAGAATGATATTTTAGAACTTTTAAAATCGAATTAAGAGTTAATTTGTGAAAATTGAATATTTTAATATTAAATAATCTACTGTAAAATAGTCAATTTTTGAACAGTCTCAGAATTGAACGAAACCAGTTTCATTGGATCCGTAATAGTTAGTTATTACCGGATTTCAATTTTCGTGTCAATCGGAGCTATCGTTTGATCGTGGCAGCTCGAAACGCATCGAATTATTTTTAATTTAAATTTGGCGAGTCAAAATAGCCATTTTTCAAAAAGTCTCGGATTTCGACGAAACCAGTTTCATCGGATCCGTAATGTGATATTATTGTAAGATTTCAAATTTCAAGTCAATTGGATTTACCGTTTGTCCGGTACAAATTAAAACGCCTAGAAATCGATTTAAATCGGTTTAATTTAAATTGAACGTTTTCAGCCATAACTCGCACATACTTCGGAATTAGCTTCCGAAACCTGTTCCATTGTGTCCAGAACGCAGGATAAACCCTAGGTACGCTGGTTACGGCGTCTAAATCGGAGTTCGGAATTCCCGGGATGAATAGTGTTTACGCTTGCTCGTTCCTTATAAATAACCCCAACCCTTCATTTAGAAAATAAAAAAATAAAAAATAAAAACAAACCCTAGCCGCCACCTAGGTATGAACGGCCAGCAGTTCATCAACTTCTTCCCCTCAAATCTCCAAATCCATTCATCGATTCCAGAAACTCTCAACTACAATCTTGAAGAGCTCGATGAGATCTACGATATCAACGGCTATGATCGTGTTTGGAGCTTCGGATTGGCGGCAAATCGAGCTGGGAACTTGTAACTTGCGCACGCGTTTCAGAGAGGAGGATGGGGCCGAGTGCTACAGGGTTTGGGCCGAACCTAGAGGGGGTCGTGGGCTATGTGATGGTGGTAGCATGATCGAGTATAGTCGCTCGAGGTGGTGGCAAAGCTAAAACCTAATTTCATGAGTGGGTTCGGCTACGTTGGCTCCTTCCTGGAGATGGTTGCGTGAATGTAGAAGATGGAGGGGAGCCCTTGGATCATGATCTAACGGCATGGATTAGGCATAGGTTAAAATTATAAAAGTTTATGTTATAATTGTTATATAAAATCGTGTATAATCTTGTAAAAATCATAACTTTTTCATACGAGGTCAAAAAAATGCAAACTCAGTTGCGTTGGAATCGTATGGACGAGCACTACGCGATGGAGTTGGTTTGGAGTCGTTTGGAGTTAGTGAGAATTTCGGGTAAAATTAAACGCGCGTTTAATTTTATTCGAAATAAAAGCTAAAACGGAAATTAAAACCAAGGTGAGAACTTCTCACTCAATCGAATAGATTTCGATTTTATTTTTAATAGTTAAATTTAAAATATTTGAATGCATGTTTGAATGATGAATTGTATCTATTGATTGTTAAAATAGACATTATGCGCCGTTAGTAAGCGGATGTTATTTAGTAAAAACATATACCGCGAATATTTCATAAACAGTGAAATTGGTATTATATATAATATCAATATATATATATTGGCATATGTATATATTGCAGTTGATTGATTTCCCGTATTTTTTGCGGATGAGACCCTATTACGCCGTTAGTAAGCGGATAATATTTATTAAGAACATATACCGCGATAATTTCGTACTGGAGCGAAATTGGTATTGTGCTAATGTTTGTGATGCAGGAAAACAGGTTGGAGGGATCCAACTGGATTCCTCAACAGTTTTTATTTTATTTCAGATATTTTGATATTTGATGGATTATCATATCGATATATGATATCGTCGTTAGTCGTGATTGACTATTTGGTGTGTAGCATCATTGGACCCAGATTTTGGGATTTTAAAATGGTTTTAAAGTGATTTTTGAAAATATACTATATTTTTGGAAATTGATCCATTATAAATAAATAAACGTTATAATTTTTAAAGTTATAAAATTATGGTTTTTGTGAAATATAGTTAAAAGCTGGTTTTTGAGAAATATGAACCAATGATTTTATAAAATAGTTTAAACTGGATTTTTGAGTTTATTATTATTAGTTTGAATATAAGATTTATAAAATTTGATTATTTTATAAATCAAGAGAACGGTGAAATTTTAAGGGAATTTAAAGACGTTTAAAAGAATAATATAAATTAATTTATATTAAGAGATTTATAAATGGATATTTATAAATTGAATTATGGACATTATAAAACGAGTTTTTATAAGTGTTTGAATGTAGTGAAAATGAATTTCCTAAATGAATGAAATTTATGAAATTATAAACTGTGAAGTTATAAATGAAATTTTATAAGCAATAGGTTTATAAAATTTATAAAGTTATCGAAAGAATGAATTTTGGATGAATAAACAATCTTATAAGTTAAGATTTATAATTTGGGAAGTTAAATGAACGATTTTGTAAAATAATCGTTTTTATAAGTAATTAACTTATAATATGAACTTGTAGTTTATAATTGAGTTATAAACTGGAATAGGTTAATAAAGGAATTTATAAAAAGGGAAGTTTTTATAAATAAATAGAAACGGAATTTATAAACGTTGTTTTATAAATCCGCAAATGACTTATTTTGATAAGTTAATTGTTATAACCTATTAATGGAGTTATATTCACATTTTTAAATAGTGAATAATCCTTTAAAATAAATTGAATAAAAGGATGAAATTTGTTAACGAAGTATGTTCACGATTTTTGAATAGTGAATAACACGTTAAAGAAAATGTTTTAGAATGTGAATGTTTTAAATAGAATTAAAACGATCTAACGATGTTTTAAGATGTGTTGAGATTCGAAACCATAGATTTCAACATTTATTGTTGAAATAGATGTTTCGAGAAATAAAAGGAAATGGTGAACTATAACACTGTTGTTATAGTAAATGATTTCCGAAAGGAAATGTTTGTATAGTATTAGGATTTATATGTCTATTTAATTTCGAATCCCTATACTAGTGATTTTGGGTTGTCGTAACGATGTTTTACGCAACATTCGTTTTGGCCCAAATAAATATGTTAAGTGAATGATTTCCTTAAAAGAATGAAAGATATACTTAATTTGATTTAAGTATATTGAATATTTTCTAAGTGTTGAAAATAAAAGAGATTTGTGAATTACTTATGAATAAATAAGTATGGAAACGTTTTCCAATATGAAGTGAATATTTAGAAATTATCTTTTTGAAGATAAATTGAAATGGATAAGTGAAATCGTATATGCATGGATATTTTGAAATATAAATTCATTATGGAATTTATAAGTGAAAAGTGGAATTGGTATAAAAAAAAAATATTGATTTATTTTTGAAGTGTTGAAACTATATATCTAGTAAAGATATCTTGGAAAATAAATAATTTGGAAAATTATTTGGAATCTGGTGATGTGTGCATATCCATTGATAGTTCAATAGCTGACTATCAATATTTCCCTTTGAATGGGTATTTGATGTGAATTGATTGAATTTGAATGCACACTTATTTTTGAATAAGCGCTCACTATTCGGGTTAACCGGGAAAGGACCATGGGGTCGTATAACCCACTCCGAATATGTGATACGTCGTTGTGAATTGCATTGAAGATCGGTGTTGAAGACCGGTATTTGCGAAAGCGATAGGATGACCTGTCGATTGACTCTGCACCGAGTTGCTCCGGTATTGAGTTCTCCATATGTGATGGTGAATCCGATCAGGATTGTGAATATCCGGATTGCAAGGACTTCTTTGTAAGTGCCTTCGGTTCTGTTCGAGCCCGGAACAGACTTGTATGGATTGTATGCCTGACATTACAAGTTGAGATATAAAGCCGATTTCTTTCAAATATATTTCTGTTGGTGGCTGAGAATTTATTCTTTGCTTAACACCCTTCTTTGAGACGTATGTGCTCAAAGGTTATATAGTTGAAGTTATCAGCGATATATTCCCAATTTGGTAATGTGACATGCTGAGTGATGCTGAAATGATCATTGTGTTGATTATTGTGATAGGATCATTTATTTGATCGTCTATCTTAGTGATCATTGTGTTGATCATTTGTTGACCCAAAGCATGGCTTTTGTATAAAGTATGTTTTTGTGGACGTGACTTCGTCGAGCCTCACACCCCGTGAATGGTCAAAACAGGAAAGAAGCAGCAAGGTTATGAGGGGTAGCACCCTTTAGGATGTGTCCATTTCCTTCTGGAAAAGGGTAGTATCATGGTATGGAGCCCAGATACTTACTCATGTTGAAAACACTTTGTTATGATTGTGTGAATTGATTAGAGAGCGCTCTCGGAAAAAGGTCCCAAAGGACCGGGGGATGGCATATTCGGTCAGTTGTTGCTCAGTTAGGAGTAACCCGGCCTTGTGTTGGTTGAGATCCGGTTTGGTTCTCGGGGATGTCCATCCAGAGGCATTCTCAGTGGCAATGGGAAGTTCCTTGGCCTGACCATTTGTTGGAAATCCAATTCCCAATACGAAACTTGTACGGTATTAGTTGTAGAACCTGCTATTCACTTATGGTGGTCACCACTGTTTGGATAGTAGCTATAGTAGGCATACGATAATGGTCGTATGTTGGCTAAGATTTATATTCTACTTTCGAAATAAATTTGTTATACACTATACACTAATAATAATATCAAATGTTATTTTAAATGCGTATCAAGCATCTTTGACTATCATAAGGAGAAATCTCCTCCGATTCTGCGTTTGCATGTGTGTGTGTGCGGGAGGCCTTATGGTAGTCTCATTTTTAAAAGCATTGCGAATTGATTTAAAAATATTCCTCTATTTTGATTTTAAAGATAAATAAACTGTTTTGAGTTCTCACACCAGTCACATGACTGACTCGGAGTTTATTGTTTTCCTTCCTAAACTCTGGGTGCCCACAAATTTCCACACGGGCAGTTAAGAGTTAGGTTTATCAGGATATTCTGGATATTCTGGAGTTGCTGGAGGCAAGCTGGATGGCATGGCGTATTACTAGTATATAGTATTTCTTTTTCCGCTGCACTGTTTGATGTTGTTGATGTTGTATACTCTGATGATATGATGTAATGAAATGTATGTAATGTAATAACTGATATAGTTCTTTGTTTAAAGATTATTCATTTATTATTATATGTTGTTCCGCTGCGAATTGTGAGATTCTGTTGTTGTTCTGTTGTTTTATGTCCGTTCTATTTTCAAATTCTCTTTTTCTATTTTAAAATTCTCTGTTTTCTAAAAAAATCGTCTATCTTCTTTTCCCTCTATTTTTCTTTTTCTTTCTTCTTTTTCTCTCTTCTTTCTTTTCTTTTCTTTTTAAAACCCATAACATCTCGGTTTTCGGCCTTTGATTTCTCGGCAGTCGATAAAGTGAGTGTCGATGTCGGATTTTCGAAGATTGAAAATTTCCGGGGCATTACATTTGGTATCGGAGCTGATGGTTAAGCGACAACCATGGTTCTGTAGGGTATTACTCATTAGAGATAGAGTCAGCAGTACTCTAGAATGAGTTTGAGAGTAATAATAGCTATGAGTGCGTATTTGTTAGTGAATAAAAAAATTGTTTTATATTGTGATGATTGGTTTATTGAGTGGTATATGAACTTTCGTCAGCATAGCCTCGAAACTGAGCCGAAGGGGTTTCTAAACACTTGAATAGAACAATTCGACACGATATTGTTTTGAATTGGGTAAATGAAATAATTTTACCTTGATTATATTTTATATATAAAGAAATAATTTTTCAAAATTATCAAAGTGTATAAGTTGATTGTTAGGTTGTTTGAATAATCTAAATAAAAGAGTAATTGTATAAGCAAATGAATTATAAGAATTGAATTATAATTAAAGTGATTTACAATTGTGAATAAACTTATATATATAAGAAGTGAAACTATAGGAATATATTTATGAATATGAGTTGTAAATAAAAATGAATTTAAAGTTAAATGAAAATTTACTTTAGAGTTGGAATCTGAATTTATTTACAAGTGGGAATTTAAGTTATGAAAAACAAATGATGTTTGTTAAATGAAATATAACTTAAGTGTTGTTGAATGGAATTGATTTTGGTATCGAAGTAAATAAATCAAGTAGATTAAAAGAAATGTGAACTTAAGTTATGTGAATGAAATTCAACTTTAGAAATTGAATGAATTGAATGTTAATCAATTGAATGTGAATGATTGATATGATATAATGAATATAAGTGATAATTCATTAAAATCTAATGTTATTAGAAGTTGAATAAATTGAATGAGAATGAATATAAGCAAAGGAATTTGGTTATAATTAATATACATTGGTTGATATTGATTGTTAATTGATTGTATATAATTCATTAAGTGTTAATGAAATTAAAAGCTATGTAATTGAATTCAAATGGAAAGTAAATAAATTTGAATAGAATTGAAAGTGAATTGGATTTAATTAGTGAATGTAAACTAATTGAATTGAGAATGAATGTTAGTAAATCCAATGTAAATGAATCAAATGTAATTTAGAGTGAAAACCAATTCATTGTATATGAATGAGAATATGAATGAATATTATTGGTTATGAATGTAGTTGGTTGATGGTTGAATATATATTGCTATGGTTGCATTTTCTATGTGACATGTATAGTTATGTTGCTATATGTTGTATATTGATACTATGCTTTATATACATGATTCTCATGTTGTTTGTTGAGTATTTAGTAGGTGCGGATCGCGTTTGCTTCGCATTTGGAGTTCGCTTTTGCGCTATATTAGCCGTATATGCTTGCTAATAAAATATAAGGTACATATCTCGGATTAAATATCGTACTTTTATACTTTTTCCCTTCGGGATGCCTCATTACTTGATGAGATGTATATTTGTGATATATATACTGTCATTTTTTTTTCGGATCGAGCCGCGCAAAGGAGACTATGGCGAATTTTTCCGAAAATTTAAGGCGTTAGAAAAATTTTGAGAAAATTTAGAAAATTTTGAAAACTTTATCTTTGTTTTAGAATTGAAAGTTAAACAATAGTAATTGTTTTTGAAAAGATAACTAAGTATGATTTGAAAACTTAGTAAACTATTGTAAGAAGTTTAACTATGGATTTTGGAAAGTTAATAAATTCTGTAACCTTTCTTACTTGTAATTTCGAGGACGAAATTCTTTTAAGGGGGAAAGATTGTAACGACCCAGAATTTTTATTAATTAAAATTTGAATATTTAATTAATTTTAAATATTTATAAGTGAATTTTTAAGTCAAATAAATTTTTATTGGAATTTTTGGATTTAATTGGATAATTAAATTAATAATTTAATATGTTAAATTATGGAAATAATTAAAAATCGAGTTAAATATGATTGTAAATGATTTGTAAAATTTTATTTTATCATATTGAAGTTAGAATGATATTTTAGAACTTTTAAAATCGAATTAAGAGTTAATTTGTGAAAATTGAATATTTTAATATTAAATAATCGACTGTAAAATAGTCAATTTTTGAACAGTCTCAGAATTGAACGAAACCAGTTTCATTAGATCCGTAATAGTTAGTTATTACCGGATTTCAATTTTCGTGTCAATCGGAGCTATCGTTTGATCGTGGCAGCTCGAAACGCATCGAATTATTTTTAATTTAAATTTGGCGAGTCAAAATAGCCATTTTTCAAAAAGTCTCAGATTTCGACGAAACCAGTTTCATCGGATCCGTAATGTGATATTATTGTAAGATTTCAAATTTCAAGTCAATTGGATTTACCGTTTGTCCGGTACAAATTAAAACGCCTAGAAATCGATTTAAATCGGTTTAATTTAAATTGAACGTTTTCAGCCATAACTCGCACATACTTCGGAATTAGCTTCCGAAACCTGTTCCATTGTGTCCAGAACGCGGGATAAACCCTAGATACGCTGGTTACGGCATCTAAATCGGAGTTCGGAATTCCCGGGATGAATAGTGTTTACGCTTGCTCGTTCCTTATAAATAACCCCAACCCTTCATTTAGAAAATAAAAAAATAAAAAATAAAAACAAACCCTAGCCGCCACCTAGGTATGAACGGCCAGCAGTTCATCAACTTCTTCCCCTCAAATCTCCAAATCCATTCATCGATTCCAGAAACTCTCAACTACAATCTTGAAGAGCTCGATGAGATCTACGATATCAACGGCTATGATCGTGTTTGGAGCTTCGGATTGGCGGCAAATCGAGCTGGGAACTTGTAACTTGCGCACGCGTTTCAGAGAGGAGGATGGGGCCGAGTGCTACAGGGTTTGGGCCGAACCTAGAGGGGGTCGTGGGCTATGTGATGGTGGTAGCATGATCGAGTATAGTCGCTCGAGGTGGTGGCAAAGCTAAAACCTAATTTCATGAGTGGGTTCGGCTACGTTGGCTCCTTCCTGGAGATGGTTGCGTGAATGTAGAAGATGGAGGGGAGCCCTTGGATCATGATCTAACGGCATGGATTAGGCATAGGTTAAAATTATAAAAGTTTATGTTATAATTGTTATATAAAATCGTGTATAATCTTGTAAAAATCATAACTTTTTCATACGAGGTCAAAAAAATGCAAACTCAGTTGCGTTGGAATCGTATGGACGAGCACTACGCGATGGAGTTGGTTTGGAGTCGTTTGGAGTTAGTGAGAATTTCGGGTAAAATTAAACGCGCGTTTAATTTTATTCGAAATAAAAGCTAAAACGGAAATTAAAACCAAGGTGAGAACTTCTCACTCAATCGAATAGATTTCGATTTTATTTTTAATAGTTAAATTTAAAATATTTGAATGCATGTTTGAATGATGAATTGTATCTATTGATTGTTAAAATAGACATTATGCGCCGTTAGTAAGCGGATGTTATTTAGTAAAAACATATACCGCGAATATTTCATAAACAGTGAAATTGGTATTATATATAATATCAATATATATATATTGGCATATGTATATATTGCAGTTGATTGATTTCCCGTATTTTTTGCGGATGAGACCCTATTACGCCGTTAGTAAGCGGATAATATTTATTAAGAACATATACCGCGATAATTTCGTACTGGAGCGAAATTGGTATTGTGCTAATGTTTGTGATGCAGGAAAACAGGTTGGAGGGATCCAACTGGATTCCTCAACAGTTTTTATTTTATTTCAGATATTTTGATATTTGATGGATTATCATATCGATATATGATATCGTCGTTAGTCGTGATTGACTATTTGGTGTGTAGCATCATTGGACCCAGATTTTGGGATTTTAAAATGGTTTTAAAGTGATTTTTGAAAATATACTATATTTTTGGAAATTGATCCATTATAAATAAATAAACGTTATAATTTTTAAAGTTATAAAATTATGGTTTTTGTGAAATATAGTTAAAAGCTGGTTTTTGAGAAATATGAACCAATGATTTTATAAAATAGTTTAAACTGGATTTTTGAGTTTATTATTATTAGTTTGAATATAAGATTTATAAAATTTGATTATTTTATAAATCAAGAGAACGGTGAAATTTTAAGGGAATTTAAAGACGTTTAAAAGAATAATATAAATTAATTTATATTAAGAGATTTATAAATGGATATTTATAAATTGAATTATGGACATTATAAAACGAGTTTTTATAAGTGTTTGAATGTAGTGAAAATGAATTTCCTAAATGAATGAAATTTATGAAATTATAAACTGTGAAGTTATAAATGAAATTTTATAAGCAATAGGTTTATAAAATTTATAAAGTTATCGAAAGAATGAATTTTGGATGAATAAACAATCTTATAAGTTAAGATTTATAATTTGGGAAGTTAAATGAACGATTTTGTAAAATAATCGTTTTTATAAGTAATTAACTTATAATATGAACTTGTAGTTTATAATTGAGTTATAAACTGGAATAGGTTAATAAAGGAATTTATAAAAAGGGAAGTTTTTATAAATAAATAGAAACGGAATTTATAAACGTTGTTTTATAAATCCGCAAATGACTTATTTTGATAAGTTAATTGTTATAACCTATTAATGGAGTTATATTCACATTTTTAAATAGTGAATAATCCTTTAAAATAAATTGAATAAAAGGATGAAATTTGTTAACGAAGTATGTTCACGATTTTTGAATAGTGAATAACACGTTAAAGAAAATGTTTTAGAATGTGAATGTTTTAAATAGAATTAAAACGATCTAACGATGTTTTAAGATGTGTTGAGATTCGAAACCATAGATTTCAACATTTATTGTTGAAATAGATGTTTCGAGAAATAAAAGGAAATGGTGAACTATAACACTGTTGTTATAGTAAATGATTTCCGAAAGGAAATGTTTGTATAGTATTAGGATTTATATATCTATTTAATTTCGAATCCCTATACTAGTGATTTTGGGTTGTCGTAACGATGTTTTACGCAACATTCGTTTTGGCCCAAATAAATATGTTAAGTGAATGATTTCCTTAAAAGAATGAAAGATATACTTAATTTGATTTAAGTATATTGAATATTTTCTAAGTGTTGAAAATAAAAGAGATTTGTGAATTACTTATGAATAAATAAGTATGGAAACGTTTTCCAATATGAAGTGAATATTTAGAAATTATCTTTTTGAAGATAAATTGAAATGGATAAGTGAAATCGTATATGCATGGATATTTTGAAATATAAATTCATTATGGAATTTATAAGTGAAAAGTGGAATTGGTAAAAAAAAAAAAATATTGATTTATTTTTGAAGTGTTGAAACTATATATCTAGTAAAGATATCTTGGAAAATAAATAATTTGGAAAATTATTTGGAATCTGGTGATGTGTGCATATCCATTGATAGTTCAATAGCCGACTATCAATATTTCCCTTTGAATGGGTATTTGATGTGAATTGATTGAATTTGAATGCACACTTATTTTTGAATAAGCGCTCACTATTCGGGTTAACCGGGAAAGGACCATGGGGTCGTATAACCCACTCCGAATATGTGATACGTCGTTGTGAATTGCATTGAAGATCGGTGTTGAAGACCGGTATTTGCGAAAGCGATAGGATGACCTGTCGATTGACTCTGCACCGAGTTGCTCCGGTATTGAGTTCTCCATATGTGATGGTGAATCCGATCAGGATTGTGAATATCCGGATTGCAAGGACTTCTTTGTAAGTGCCTTCGGTTCTGTTCGAGCCCGGAACAGACTTGTATGGATTGTATGCCTGACATTACAAGTTGAGATATAAAGCCGATTTCTTTCAAATATATTTCTGTTGGTGGCTGAGAATTTATTCTTTGCTTAACACCCTTCTTTGAGACGTATGTGCTCAAAGGTTATATAGTTGAAGTTATCAGCGATATATTCCCAATTTGGTAATGTGACATGCTGAGTGATGCTGAAATGATCATTGTGTTGATTATTGTGATAGGATCATTTATTTGATCGTCTATCTTAGTGATCATTGTGTTGATCATTTGTTGACCCAAAGCATGGCTTTTGTATAAAGTATGTTTTTGTGGACGTGACTTCGTCGAGCCTCACACCCCGTGAATGGTCAAAACAGGAAAGAAGCAGCAAGGTTATGAGGGGTAGCACCCTTTAGGATGTGTCCATTTCCTTCTGGAAAAGGGTAGTATCATGGTATGGAGCCCAGATACTTACTCATGTTGAAAACACTTTGTTATGATTGTGTGAATTGATTAGAGAGCGCTCTCGGAAAAAGGTCCCAAAGGACCGGGGGATGGCATATTCGGTCAGTTGTTGCTCAGTTAGGAGTAACCCGGCCTTGTGTTGGTTGAGATCCGGTTTGGTTCTCGGGGATGTCCATCCAGAGGCATTCTCAGTGGCAATGGGAAGTTCCTTGGCCTGACCATTTGTTGGAAATCCAATTCCCAATACGAAACTTGTACGGTATTAGTTGTAGAACCTGCTATTCACTTATGGTGGTCACCACTGTTTGGATAGTAGCTATAGTAGGCATACGATAATGGTCGTATGTTGGCTAAGATTTATATTCTACTTTCGAAATAAATTTGTTATACACTATACACTAATAATAATATCAAATGTTATTTTAAATGCGTATCAAGCATCTTTGACTATCATAAGGAGAAATCTCCTCCGATTCTGCGTTTGCATGTGTGTGTGTGCGGGAGGCCTTATGGTAGTCTCATTTTTAAAAGCATTGCGAATTGATTTAAAAATATTCCTCTATTTTGATTTTAAAGATAAATAAACTGTTTTGAGTTCTCACACCAGTCACATGACTGACTCGGAGTTTATTGTTTTCCTTCCTAAACTCTGGGTGCCCACAAATTTCCACACGGGCAGTTAAGAGTTAGGTTTATCAGGATATTCTGGATATTCTGGAGTTGCTGGAGGCAAGCTGGATGGCATGGCGTATTACTAGTATATAGTATTTCTTTTTCCGCTGCACTGTTTGATGTTGTTGATGTTGTATACTCTGATGATATGATGTAATGAAATGTATGTAATGTAATAACTGATATAGTTCTTTGTTTAAAGATTATTCATTTATTATTATATGTTGTTCCGCTGCGAATTGTGAGATTCTGTTGTTGTTCTGTTGTTTTATGTCCGTTCTATTTTCAAATTCTCTTTTTCTATTTTAAAATTCTCTGTTTTCTAAAAAAATCGTCTATCTTCTTTTCCCTCTATTTTTCTTTTTCTTTCTTCTTTTTCTCTCTTCTTTCTTTTCTTTTCTTTTTAAAACCCATAACATCTCGGTTTTCGGCCTTTGATTTCTCGGCAGTCGATAAAGTGAGTGTCGATGTCGGATTTTCGAAGATTGAAAATTTCCGGGGCGTTACAGATTTAGCCCCTAATATTTGTCGGTCACTACTTCAGGTCGAGTATAGACTATGCTCGGCAAGAGTTTGGAGCGACCAGGATTCCGCTTAGGACTTAAGCCACGGCATTAATCAACGTTCAGGGACAATGAACCAGGAACACCACTGCACTACTTGACATAGATCGTCGGGTGTAGGTTGCGCTTGGCAAGACCCCAGAGAGGTAATAGATTTGGATATTGGATATGAACAGCTAAGGATTTGGGCATAGACCCGGAGCGGTCCCAGATTTGGATATTGACCTGGAGAGGTCATGGATGTGGTTATTGGATATAGATGGATTAGAACTCGTTTGTCGGGTTCGGATGGATGTGGAATTGGATAAGGATTTGGTTACTGGATATGAATTGGATATCGACTCAAAGCAGTCACAGATTTGGATAAGGATGCAACAATGGCACTTGGATAAAATGGATTGGATTATGAATCGGCAGATATGGCTACGGATAACATGTGAACTTCAGACATCGGATTTGAGTTTATTCAAAACACACCTTCCAATAGTAAGGCTTGTTTTGAGGGGAAAATGTTAACCTACCTTTTGGAAAGGCCATGGATAGGCAGATTTAACTAAATGGATTACTCGTTTGTCAAGATCAGAATACGATGGGTTTAAGCCAGTTGGATGGATAGGAGATCGGTCATGGATGGTTTGGTGTGGACCATTTCGCATGGGAGGCTCGGTCATATGTAGCTCGGTCATTGGTGGTGTGGGTTGGCATGTTGAAGTTGATCAGCACTAGTAGGTCGACTAAACTTGGTGAGCTAAGGTCGGTCGGCATTGGCCGTCGTTCGGTCTGAGAGGAATGGTTCAATCGTGTAGGTTCGGTTAGGGTAGGTAAGTCAGGATGTCGGCTAGGGAAGATCGATTGGACATAGTTCGTTGTTTGAAAGTTGTGGTGGGTTGGCCAGATATGGCTCGGTATAGTTGGATCGGCCTAGGTGGGTCAGCAGGTGTCGCTCGTGAAGGATGGAAGCTTGTACATGAATTGTCATTGGTGGTTCGGACTGGATGGTGTGGCTTGGTCATCGATGGAGTGGATCGGCGTACTAAAGTCTGGAGTGGATCGGCATATGTTGGTCGGCATGGTAGCGTCGGTCGGTTATGATGATGGATGTTGGCTTGGATATGGTCTTGATGGGCTGAGACTAATCAGGAAGCCGAGTAACTCGGGATTTGCCTATAAATATAGCATGTTTGGCTTCAGAAAAGAGAACTTCATTTTGTTTCCCTTCGTCTTCTACACTAAGGTTGCTCTGCCATTGTTGTCCTAAAAACTCTGGATTGTAACTGTAATTGATTCTAACATCAATGAAAAGGAAATTTATGGAGTGGACGTAGGCCGGAGTCAGCCGAACCACTATAAATCATGTGTTATTACTGCTTTCTTTTTAATTTTTACTGTTCTTCATATCTATACTCTCTACATACATTCTATCTGTGATTTGGTGCTTTCATCTAGATTTGGGTGTTAGTGACCAATTTTGGCACTAACATTTTGGTGCTTTCACTGAGAAAGCTAGCACTCAGAGATTCAGAAGCTTGGAGTTTGGATTTACAGGCTTAGGAACTTGGATTCTGGAGAATATGGAAAAGCAATCAACTAGGAGACAGAGGACAGAAAGAAGTCAGCAGGAGGGAAGTCAGGAGGCTTTCTCTGGAGCTAATCAAGCCTCCATCTACATCACTAGAGATGAGATGAAGGTCATGATGAATTCCATGCAGGAACAGTTGAAAAGGCATGAGAAAATGATGTAGACGCTTTTTAGACAATGTGGACAAGCAGGAAAAGCAAGAGCTACAGGAGCTCAGATCGATGGAGCTGGATCAGAAGGACTCAACAGGCAAGCAGATGGAGTGGTTCAGCAGGGGCAGCCCACAATCAGCAAACAACTATCAATCTAGATGGACCTAGATTCGGGGGCACACTACCGGGAAATGTTGGACAAATCCACGTAGGGATACCAGATTATGTTGTGCTGCCCAACGCCAACAGGAATACAGGAGTACATGACGAGGAGTATGTACCGGAATTCTCTCAAGGACTTGGAGGGCAGTTAGGAAATGAAAATGAGGGGGCAATCCTTGGTAGGTAACACTGGATTGGCTGACATCATCAGGTGAACCATTCGCGGAGGTCTGACAAACAGGGATTTGGAGGGAGTCAACAAAAGTTCGTTTACTCCCTACAGGGTTTGGAGGGATTCTTCATATCTATACTCTCTACATACATTCGCAACCCTTAAGAAAGTGATAGGATTTGAGGGACTCTTCATATCTATACTCTCTATATACATTCTATCTGTGATAGTGATTTGGTGCTTTCATCTGGATTTGGGTGTAATGACCAATTTTGGTGCTAACAGTACACTTTGGATTCATAGCATACCAATTAGGGTACTATTTGATACCAGTGCATTTCATTCGTTTATATCTCAGTATTTGGTAGATAAGTTATGTTTAGAACCTCATATCTTGTCACTTCCTTAAGGCTTGCGATTCCGATAGGAGGGTATGCAACTCCGAGGATGAGATGTGACCAGTTAGAACTTGAATTGTTAGGTCATAAGTTTGCATGCAGATTGCATTTTTTTGATTTTGTGGGCTTTGGGATCATTTTGGGCATGTATTGGTTAGACAAATACGATGCCAGGATATTTTCCAAGATAGGAAAATATCGCTAAAACGCCATAATAGTCATAACCGAATTATATACTTGGTCTGAATGCAATGGAAGTAAAAGTAGAATTGAATCAGGTTTTGATAGTAAGAGAGTTTGCAGATGTTTTTGAGCCAGTCACAGGACTACCATCGAAGCGAGCCATTGCGTTTCAGATATATCTTGTGCAAGGAGCAGAACCTGTAAGTGTACCACCTAGCAAGATGACACCTACCGAGATGAAGGAATTGAAAGTGTAGCTAATGAATTTAGAAGGAAAGAATTTTTTTAGACCAAGCAGTTTGCCTTAGGGAGCAGTCGCGGTGTTCGTGGAGGAACCTAATGAGTCGTTAAGGATGTGTATCAATTATCGTAAGTTGAACGAGAAGACGATCAAGAATAGGCATCCTTTGCCAAGAATTGATGATTTATTTGATTAGTTGAGTGGAGCTAGAGTATTTTCCCAATTGGATTTGGTGATAGGTTTTCATCAGCTAAGAATGGAAAAGGACAGTATTCCGTTGATAGCGTTTCGGACTAGGTACGGTTCGTACGAGTGATTAGATGCCATTCGGGTTTTCGAACAACCAATCTGTGATTATTTTGAAAACATGATTTGCTCATATTTTAAAATCTACTAAACAAATCTTTATCATTTTTTTAAATCTATGATTACAAAAGTTTGGAAAATTTTTATTACAAAGATTTTGACTCTAATTCCATTGTAAAATGGATTTAAAATTTTACGGGACGAATCGCGAACTGCCGCACGCGATGCGCCTATTTTTGACTCAATTTTCATAACATGTCAAAACTTCACCAAATTGGGTTTTACTATTTATAAACCATTTTAGAGTAGTTAATAAATCTCGCATACACCGTTTCATTTATTAAAGGAATGTGATTTCCTTTGTGATATTCGACGTGTATTGAATGTGAATTGTTTACACATTCAAACAAACATATTATCATATCCAAACATGGTTCACAATCATCACAACCAAGCATAATAAAACATATATATCATCCAATATATCATAATATAAATAGAGTTTCTCATCTTCATTGGTTTTTAACTTTATGAAAATTGTTATAGCTTCGCCACTATCAAATCAAAGCTTATGGAATCGAGCCTTGGACCTTTGGATAGGCTCGACCTAAGCTTTCAAGTGAAGATAGGCTCAGCTTTGGATTGTAGGAAGTGGTGACCGTGAGTTTAGAAAGAGGAGAGGAGGGATTTTAGCTTGTTTTGAAGTGGAATGCTAATGTATATATACTTATTTAAATTTATTTTCTTTCTGTTAATTTTTTATAATATTCCTTAGGTAGGTAGCCATTAAAGTATCTTACGAAAGAGGAAGAGGAAGAATACCGTTAAAATTATAAAAAAAAAGGGTGGGTATTTATAGCAGAATTTATGAAAATAAATATCCAAGTGTGCATGGGCCAAAATGCCCTTGCCCACACCCTCCCCATCACCTCAAGATGCATGGATATGCCGCCACCCCTTGTGCCTCTACATGTGTAAGTTGATATGTGTAAGAGTTTGACTTTGGGTTGCTTAAGGATGAAGTTTATGAAAAATATCTTAGATTTTTTTGTAACATATATATATATATATGTATGTATGTATGTATGTATATATAAGTATCTATGTATATTTATATATATTTACATGTTTATGTGTGTGTTAGGGTGTACATGTGTATGTTATATATGTGCACAAGACATATAAAAGGTTGCAATAATTTTGAACAATTTCCATTCGTTAAAACGTTGAAAATTAGAAACCGATCCCCGGTCACATTTTCACTTATAAATTAATGTATATATAAATGTAAAAAAATTAAAACTAATTTCTTATCATTTTTAGCTAACTAAACGATATCATTTGAATAAAACCATAAAAATTAATGTTAAATAATTGTTTACAGAAAGTGCTATTATATCAATAAAGTGATGTCAATTTTCCTTACACTTTCAAGTCAAATATATATCTTTATATAACTATTATAATTGATTTATTATTACTTTATAACTAATTAAAATGAATTATTATCTTTTTAAAAATTGTTTGAATAATTATAAAAATTAATAAACCATTAGCTCTTAATTTAAATTCATAAATCAATTATTAAATATGATGCTATTATTGATGATGTCATCAATACATTTTATTTCCCAAAAATAAATAATTTTATTTCATATTCTTGTTTAAACGGATATATAAGTTTATGTATCCAAATCCATGCATAACTTCTGATAATTATAGAGTTGCTTATTGATAAAAAGATTTTCAACCATTTTATTGATATTACTCCAAAGTCTAAATTTTTCGTAAATACTTATTTAAAATAAGTTTACCATCATTCTTGTTCAAAACATCATAATCTATGTTTAAAAATATTATATTTGAATATTTAAAAACAAACATAATTTATCAAATCGACAAATTTGTGGGTAGTTACAAAAATTTATCAGGCCTTCGTTTAGAATTGCTCACGAGTTGGAAGTAGGAAGAAAAACTTACGTGTGCTAGGAAGAATGGAGTCATTGTGAATAATTAAAATCGACGAGGAATGGAGACTTTGGTGAATAGTTGAACTATAGCGAACTAAATTTTGCTATTATGGGAGAAGGTGGAGTTCAAGTCACCTTGAAATGAGGTTTTTACCTGCGAATACCAAACCACGATAGTTAATTTTAAAACCTTCAAAATTCATGTCTTCTTCAACGGTTAAAAAAATTCTTTGACCAATCGTCAATAAAATGTAAATTATATTTAAATTTCATGTTTTTTAATTTTTTCAAAATTAAGGATATTTTGACCATTTTTGAAATTCAAGGGTCTTGAGTTCAACTCTCAATAAAAGCACAAAAATCTCAAACCAATTATGATACATCCACTTTTTGAGTCATACATATGATGCGAAAACCGGTTACATGGTGAACTACGAAGTAAATTCAAAAGGACCAGGCCAAAGTGCGGTAGGCCACTTAAAAAATATGAGTCAGTTCAACCACGAAATAAGCTATGTAGGATCAAAACACATAACATAATGAACACGCACTACGACTCTAAGACGAAGAGCATATCTAGCATCCTTAAGATGCAACTATGGCAATGTACCATAGTAAAATGAAGATATAATATCGCCCATAAAACTAGCATATGTCCTATTAATCTACCCACCTGGACAAAACTTAAGGTGTGACCCAATAATATAAACGACACACCAATCGCAAAGCCACCATGCTATCAGCCATAAAATCACACTGACCATACAGGTAAGATGCATTATAAATTGATAGAGGTATTATGTCACTCCAAACGAATTGAGAAGCTCAATTATACCAACAAAATCACTATAAAAACAAGTTGAGATCATACAAGGTCAAATATGCGCAGTAGTAAGCTAGCTCGGCTGAATAGAGATGAAATGCACTATCATATTTACAATCCACTTAGTCACCGATGTGCTAAGTGTAGAAATAGACCATTATGCACAGAACTAAGTAACTAAACCAAATAAATCCAAGCTGCTCTATATTGCCATATTTATGTTCCATTACCCACTTGATTACAAGATTCTTAGTGCAGAAGCGAGCAATCTTGGTATGATAGCTTGTGCACCACTAAAGCTAGCCAAAGTGGACCGAGGCAAGCCAAACATGAAAAACTGCACTGCACTTGTTAACCGGTCCAATTCCGATAGGAAATGCTACTTCAATATGCAAACCTTGCCAATTACGTCACTATCTAAATCAACGTCATGGCAACCGAACTACGCTGGTACACTTTTGAAGCTTAAACCTCATACTGCACTAACGGGAAGTCAGGTTACAATGTCTAAACCCATCTTGATCTGCGTTACATAGCCACTTCAGATTGTGCTATCTTTATAACATCAAACTGAGCCGCAATCCCATGTTGGAATAAAATATAAATGATAGGAACCAATCTGTAGCCTTAATATTCATCTCAAATTGGAATTGTGGCACGTCTACTCAAACAACTATATGCAATAAGGGATGCATCACAAGCTTTAAAGAACATCTAAATTGCCAAGTCTGCGCCACAATCTTATATCACATAACAAAGCTACAAAGACTCCTTGCCATCCTGGTATGACATTGAAGAGACAAGACTGCATTGCAATCTAATGTCAATGTTAAAGTGATAATGATGCACCATAACCTTGATGTAATAAGGCAGCATCACAATCCTAGAAAGTACTTATCACACATATAAAAAGGTCCAAGGGATGACACAATGGTCCGAAACTACTTCACGACCAAAAACCGAGCCTCATTCCTCAAAGACAAAAGAAGTAGCGCAGTCCTCTATATATAAGAACGACTCAGAATATATTCATATAGGGTGACTACCCTTCAGAATAATGGCACAATATCTTCTACCAAACCGTGCAACCCTCCAACACCACGCTTTTCTAATAAAGGAAAGTTGGTACAATACATCCTCGAATAAAAGGCAATTTCTCAATATAGTTTTATCTACACATGACACAGTTCACAAACCTGCTTCTTTGCAGAATCAAAGAAGGCATAATTTATTCAAATTTTGGCAGTTCTCACCTTAATCCCAAATCATCCCGCCTAAAACCAAATCTTCCCACCGATGACAAACTTCGTGCCCAAAGCCACATCACCAATTCATAGGTGCTTAAAGCAAGCCGTAGATGGATGACATGTGTAAAGATCCGATGGAGGAAGTAAAACATGGTTGGATGGCATCACCAAATTATATGAGAATAGCTCTACTATAAATAGAGTGGCGCTGTAGCAGTGTCAGAGGATCTTTTTTCGAAATCCCCAAGATGGGTCTTTTTTCATGGAGATTCACAAAATTATATGCTGAAATACTTGCATTGTCTTCCATAAGATGCAACTATGCCAATATACCACAATAAAGTGATGAAATAACAAGGCCAAAAAAATTGCCCTGTCTCATTAGAAAATCTACCTAAATGGACAAAACTCAAGCTACATCCTAATAACATAAACTACGCGCTAAACGCAAAGCCACTATGCTATTAGCCTTAATGTAACAACCCAAGATTTTTTACAAATTTTTTTTTTTTGATTTTATTTCAAAATTTTATTTTCAAAACATTTTAAACGTGTAGTTGAGATTTCCCTATGTTAGTTGTATTTTGTTTACAATTTTTAATTCTAGCTTCAATATAACAAACTATTTTCTTTATTTATTTTCCTATTTTTCCTAAGACATTATTTTATTTTCATTTCCACTTTATTTTGTGTCGACTTCTATTTTATTTACTTGATTTTTTATTTGTTTATATTGAATTAATAGATTTGGAAATTTAAGGAGACAAAACCTTTACACTTTAACTTGTGACTTTTCCTTTTCTTGTCTCTTCATTGCCTTGGCCGTTCATTTCTCTTTGATAGCCGTGCATTTCATTTGCTTAATCACGTGAAAATTTTCCCACCTCTTCACCATTCACGGATATTCTCAATTCTGATAAAAATTTGTAAGTCGTGGCTTCTTTCTTCTCTTTTCTTCTTTATTTATATTGATTTTTGCCTTGCTCCTCTCTAGCTTTACTCGGCCACAACCACCATCATCTTCACCGACCACCACCATCATCTCCTTCCCCTCATCATCCACGGCTAACCACCCTACCCCTCTGTCCAGACCTGGCCGTGTCCATCTAGGTGTACTTCCATCACAAAAACTTTGCAAAAACTCCAAACAATGCATAGCCAAGCCATATTCCCATCACCATCTCATGTTGTAGCTTCGGCCATCAACCCTAGCTCCACCACCAGCACATGACATCACCTCTGGACATCACATCAGCTTCTGACCTGACCTGTAGTGTCATAGCTGATCCCAAACTTGACCGTAGGCCGAGCCTTGTTGCACCAAAAACTCCTCTTTTTAGCCTTGTCTCTTGCCATTCTTTCACTTTAACCCCAAACCCTTCACATTACTATGTAGCCGTGCCTATGTGATGTCAAACCCGAGCCTTGTTCCTCAAATTAGAACCATGGCCGAGCAAAAAATAGAGGAGGATCGAGCCTATGTTCCATCAAGATCAAGCACTTTTGTGTTAAAGCTTGGTGTTGTCATTTGTTGCTTCAAATTTCCAATTGTTTAATTTAAATTTTGTGTTGAATATATATTTATATTGCTTTACTTTAGTTCGCACTTTGTGAATCTAGAGTTAGTTGATGTTTATACTCCAGTTCGCACTCTGGGAATCTGGAGTTAGTGGATGTTTATACTCCAGTTCGCACTCTGGGAATCTAGAGTTAATGTTTATACTCCAATTCGCGCTCTGGGAACTTGGAGTTAGCCGAAAGATGGTCAGTCACATCTGTTTGGCCATTTTAGGAATTCGTTCACACTCTGGGGACGATGGATTTATCGGGATCGTGGATGGTCGGATCACATCCACCCCGAGTTAACAAGCGAGGTCGTTAGATGGATGGCTCCATCCTCCTCAAACTTGGTTAGGATACGGCCGAAGTCGTTAGGCGGACGGGCCCACCCTCTCCGGAACCGCATTTATATGTTTATACTCCAACTCGCACTCTGGGAGTTTGGAGTTAGTGTTTATACTTCGGTTCGCATTCTGGGAACCTAGAGTTGATGTTTATACCCCAATTCGCACTCTGGGAAAATGGAGTTAGTGTTATACTCCGGTTCGCACTCTGAGAACCTAGAGTTGTTGTTTATACTCCAATTCGCACTCTGGGAAAGTGGAGTTAGTGATTATACTCCGGTTCGCACTCTGAGAACCTAGAGTTGATGTTTATACTCCAATTCGCACTCTGGGAAAGTGGAGTTAGTGTTTATACTCCGGTTCGCACTATGGGAACCTAGAGTTGATGTTTATACTTCAATTCGCACTCTGGGAAAGTGGAGTTAGTGTTTATACTCCGGTTCGCACTCTGGGAACCTAGAGTTGATGTTTATACTACATTTCGCACTCTGGGAAAGTGGAGTTAGTGATTATACTCCGGTTCGCACTCTGGGAACCTAGAGTTGATGTTTATACTCCAATTCGCACTCTAGGAAAGTGGAGTTAGTTATAGGACTGTCGTGTGTCAGTCCAGATCAGCCTTTGATGTGATGGCTTGCCCCCGAGCTGAGGTTTCACTTAGCAAGTGATCGATGGGATCTCGATTACTTTCCACTTATCTACTATCAACGAAGGATGAGATTTAGTTTATGGACGGTTGAATCGCATCCATGTTCATTTGGATCCCGGTTCTGCCAAGCCTAAGGAGTAAGATTAGTGTTCTGGCGAGCTTTGAGCTCGAGCAGAGGAGAGGATGGCTGAACTACATCCACTTTGAATTTTGTATTTTCCCTTAAGTTGGGGCAAGAGTTGGAGAGGGGATGGACAAGTCATGTCCACTTATACTTTGCGTTCTTCCGATTGAGCTGAGGAAGAGAGTTGAAATGATGGCTCATGATGGAAAATGAGTAGGCAGTCAGTTGTTGATGATTATAAATTGAGGTTGGCCCCCAATGAAGTCGGTTTAAGGTACGATTGTTTTGCGGAATCACTGACGCAAACTGGAGAGTGAATGGTCAAGTCATATCCATTTTAAACATGTGTTCTTAAATAACCCCAAGTGTCCAATGCAGGATTGGATGCATGGACGGTCATGTCACCTCCACCTTTGGTGTGATTTCGATTTTACTGGGCATCATAAGAAGCATAAGTATTTTAGAGAGCTTCAAGTAAGAGATGGAGAGTGCATTGTTGGGAAGTATAACTTCAAGTCTTTCTCAAATCTCCTAATTAAATTGCATAGGCGTATGGGTGGATGGTCGGTTGCATCCACTTTGTAATGGAGTCCCGACCTTGTCAGTCTCTTCTGCTTTAATGCCCTGCCCCCAAGTCAGGTGCATATAGCAGCCGACGAGTGGTTGAATCATGCTCGTCATGATGATACCTCGATGATTTGAGCATAGTCCACGGAGGTTGTTTTGCATCCATCCTTAAGTACTCGGTTACCTACATCATTTGCAAGTAGTTTAATTCAAGTCGGTCATATTTCGCAACATAAACGAAATTGAAATAGAATTAATTCAAAAGAGATCGGATTAAATCTAATTGATTAGCGAAGCAGCGTCGTATGCTTGCTATTGCACTTCAGTCTAGCCCTTCTTAGTTGGAAGATTAATGCCAGTGGTTTAGCTTGATCAAATTTCTTGATTGATAGGGATCGGGGGTTCCCAGCCCTTCGTTTTATAGGGCTCGAACATATTGTCAGAGCTATCCTTTCCGGAGCAGCCTTATGGCGTTGGCATCTACGGTAGCCATCTAAAGGAGAGGAGCTTCTCGACTTAGAGTATGGAGTAGGTTTCCTCGTTATCTTGCGGCATTGATTCTTCATCTAGTTCATCAACTCTATATTAGGTACAATATGCTGATGTAGTTAGTGGTGGCTATCCGCCAGTTCTCTTATCAAACTGACTGAAAGTCTTCTTTGAGGAATAGAGGAGACATCTGCATTAGATGGCATTCATCACTCTTCGTGGAATCCATTCACCACTCTCACTTTATGAGATAGTGTCGGAGGTTGAATTTTCATAGTACACTGACATAGTCAGCATGCTGAACTTTTGCATGTAGGGTGGTTTCAATGAATGGGTCCTGATGGGAAAGATACTAAAATCAACATTATCAAGTTCATTTTAAGGCTACAGGGTCTTGTAATACTAGTGAAAGATGTATGAACGATTGCCCAACGTTCGACTGGTTGGTAATGCCATTTAGATGGTGAGTAGATTAAGATGGGCTCATAGATTGGTGATTATTTCTAATTTTCACCAGGAAGGAGGCCCGTATAAGATAGTAAGGAAGTCCTCTTAAGGTTGTATACTATGCTTTTAGTCATATGGACGTGGAATGATTAAGATGCGGGCATTTGAAGATGGTTCAGCGGTGACCAGCTATGTTTTGAGTTGGCAGAGTAGACAGTGTAGAGCAGTTGTCATGTAAGCCATCGTACCATAGTTGTCAATTCAAGAGTTTCAAATGCTGGTCAATTGTGGGAAGTTGCAGTCCACCATAGAAGCATGATACATTAATTAACTTTAGTTCCTGACATATTAGCTAGGTTCTCCAGCCTCTGGGAGCACCAGTTGAGTAGTATTTCTTTATCCATTCCTTGATTGAAATTCAACAATTGCTGCTGTAACCCCCTACGTCCCGTCCAGTCATGGAACGATCAATATGCCTCTTTTTAGGAAATTTGGATCGTACCTGAAAATATTTTTTATTTTATTTTTTTCAAATTTCATCACCATTTTCGGTACGAGGTGGTGTTTGAGGATCGATGTGAAATGCAGCTGGCTGGATTGATCTGCACTTCGTATCCATCATTTCGTATCGATCGAATTTCATATCGATCAGTTTTCGTGTCGATCTAATGTCGTATCGATCACGTTCCGTATCGATCGTTGTCGCTCCAAGTTGATGGATACGAATAGTGGTTCCATGATGGATACGAAGTGATGTTTACTTGATGGACACAAACTAACGAGCCCCGATGGATTCGAACAAGATCTTCCAGGATGGATACGAAATGGTACATCCTGATCGATTCGAATGAATGCTTGCTGAGGGATACGAACATGGTCGATGCGAAGGAAGCTGCCTTTGGATGGATACGAAGTAGCGCTCCCCAATGGATACGAAATAATCAATTCTCGATCGATCCAATGGGTACGAAATCGACCGATGCGAAATGATGAGTTGTGACTTCAATCGATTCGAAATGATGGATACGAAAATCATCACATTTTCTGGACACGGAAAGATGGATACGAAAAACATCACATTTTCTGGACACGAAAACATACATACGAAAATCATCACATTTTCTGGACACGAAAACATGGATACGAAAATCATCACATTTTCTGGACACGAAAACACGGATAAGAAAAACATCACATTTTCTGGACACGAAAACATGGATACGAAAAACATCACATTTTCTGGATTCGAAAATATAGGTACGAAAAACAGCATATTTTCTAGATTCGAAAATATGGGTATGGGATTCATCATATTTTCATGGATACGAAAATATGGATACGAAAAACAACATATTTTCTGGATTCGAAAATATGGGTATGAAAAACAGCATATTTTCTGGATTCGAAGATATGGATACGAACTTCATGATAAATGTGGTTCCTCTTAGATCTGGAGCAATCTGAATAGAATAGAAAGAACCACTGAACAATAGATCTGGATCTTCTCCTTAGATTTATGCAATCCGGTATCGAAAGTAGATCCAAGGAACGGGCGAAAAACTGGGGTTTTCTCTGTGAAAGCACCAAAGTGTTTGTACCAAAATTGGACACAAAACCCTTCGGATGTGTTTGAAGAGATAAAATGAAGAGAATCGATGTAAAATGAAGCAGATCTAACAAACACATCAATAATCATATGAGAAAATGCATAAAAACATAGAGTTTTAGAGTGGTTCGGCGTATAGCCTACATCCACTATAAAGTTGATGATTTTATTGACTTTCACATGCCGATTACAACTTATTGCAGCATATTACAGCGGAGTATAATGTTGAAATTCGTGTACAACAGCAACTATGGAGTACAAAATTGGATTCGGAGAGTCTGGACGTAGGAGAGCAAAAAGATCTCTTTTCTGTAGGCTTTGGGATGCTATTTATAGGCGTAGGAGGCCGATATTTCGCTCAAATCTCGGAAGACTTTTTCTGGTACGTGGGGGGCCCACGCGATCGATCCCACATAGTTTCGGCCCGATCCGTGATGGATACGAACGAATTTCGTATCCATCAAGGTTTGATCCAATCGAGCTGAAATTTGGCGTGAACCTTCCTTAGGTCGCATGCAAGCTCCTGTGAAAATTTCATGGAATTTGGACCTGTGGATTGTGAGATATGATCGATGCAAGTTGGAGTTTTTCGGACCGTGATTGATACGTATGAATTTCGTATCGATCAAGAATTGATCCAATTGAGCTGAAATTTGGCATGAACATTTCTTAGGTTGCCAGTAAGCTACTGTGAAAATTTCATAGAATTTGGACTTATAGATCTTGAGTTATGATCGATGCAAGTTTGAATTTCTCATCCGTGATCGATCAATATCTTGAGCATATGAACTCCGATTGACTTGAAATTTGGAATATTGGCTTTCTTAGCTTTGCTTGTCATGTCATACCAATTGTAGCTCGATCCGGACTCGGACAAAATTTACCGACATCCATAGTAGACCTATGCATTAACAATCTCCAGGACGAACTATCCTTGATTTCTAGTCAAGTTCTTGGTGTCACGGCCTTGCCAAAAGGCGGGATAACACATATCACTACAAACACCACCATCTCCAAATACAACATCACCACCAAACCATCTGCCTACTTTCAGATCCTCAAACTGTCAACCCCACTCCTGGCCAGCAGCCTACCATGATCGCCTTCTACCAACAGTCTCGACAACAAACCCACTGCACTGCCTCAGCCTGACTCTAACTATCCTTCTCTATGAACATACTCTGTGCACATGCTGTTACTATATAAACCTGTGCACGTATTGTTGCAACACTGCCTTCTCTGTGGTATCAAACTACCTTTACTTTCTAAAACTTCACCCTTCTTCTAAACAATCCACCATCACACCACCACTATCTCTCACCTGCTATCACCTACAAAACCCAATGACCACAGCCACCTCACTACAGTACACTATACACCAACATCAACTAGCCTCTACCACAAACAACTCCTCCCTCTTCCTCAAATCAGCAACCAAAAACCCATACAATTGTTCATTGCCCACACTCCATCCATTCAACATATCTCAGCACCACAACATTTCAAATCACCATCTATCGTCCACCACAAGTCACCCTGAACCACCATTTTGCAACTGCTTCACCAGAGCCACCACCCACAACACATTTCAGCTGCCGTTGTTAACTATCACAGTCGACCATTCATTCAATTGCCTACTGCATTCCTCGCCTTTATCAAACAAACAAGTGCCCAAAAAAAGGCGGTTGTACAATACCAGACAAACTTCCCTCCTACCAGAAAACAGTCACCACTTACCTCTGCTCGACTTACAACTTTCTGTACAATAACATCATCAAACTGCTGAAATTCCTCCCCTAACTATCACTTCATTTCAACTTCAGTAATCACCATCTGCAGTCCTGCACGGTACATCCCCAGTGCCACCACTTCATACCTTAACTCAACCATCATCGATCATTCCCAAACAAGTGCAAACTGCGCTTCTACAAAATACAACTGTGCTCTGTATACATAACATCTCTGTTTGCACTTCGCTGCATATCCCTTCTCTGTCAACATACAAAACTGTGCATAGCTCCTTCAATGCCTACAGACTCACCACAGTTCACCACAACAGTTCGAATCCACCAATCACCAGCAGCATCGACCCCAACTTCAAACTGCAATCAATTTTGACGCAAACTCAAAACTTCCCAAATACTCCAATCAAAATTCTGACGTAGCAAATCCAATATCATCCCATTTGCGAATCAACCTAAAGCAAATCGACCACCACCGCAATCCTTCAATTCGAGCACGCGACCTCCAATCACCCGAATTCGATTGCATCACCTCGACCTTCGTGATGTATAGAACTTTGTCGTGAAATTCATTATGGTCTTTAATCTGAAGTTCACGTTTGATTTTGATTTCTAAGAATCGCAAATTCTCTGTTTGATTTTGAGTTCGCGTTTGGATTTATTTTCTTTTAGCCGAGTTCTAGATGGTTGATACAGTGAAGTTAATTTTAATTTTTGTTTAGTTGGGCTGGGCTGATTTTGAGTTCATTAAAATAGAATAAAAAACAAAGAAAATATATATAAACGAAGAAGTTTTAGAAATTCATCTCAGGTTTCATATGTTTTCAATTGTTTTCTAACTTCTTTTCTAAGTTTTTTTGATTTCATTAGTTTTGATTTTTTACTTCTTTTCTATTGAAAATAATTAAATTTTAATTTTATTTGTTTTGTTTAATTTGTTTTAGTTCCATCCTCGATAAAAAAACAAAAAAAAACAAAAAACAAAAAAAATTCAATTTGTTTGCTTTCATTTGTTTTTTACTAGTTATGTTTGGTTTTTCCTTATATATTTAAAAAAATTTGTACATATCTTGTTTTTATTTTCATGTTGTCAAAACAGATTGGAAGTGTCGCTTGCTTCGCTTGGCTTGGCAAAAATAATTGCTTCGCTTTGCTTTCAAAAAAAAAATCTGCTTTCATTTCTAGTTTTATTTGAATTGCATTGTTGGTTGCATGCATTTGCATTTAAAAAAAACAAAAATTCATTCGTAGCTGCATTGTTAATACACATTTAATTTCAGTTATGCATTTCATCTTAGATTTTGATTAATAATAACGGTTAAAAATCATAACGTTTAACTGTATATTGACAATTTGTCTTATTTGAATAATCTAATTTCTTAGTGTCTAGGCTACGGCAGAGCAATAATTAGTTATAAATATTACGGTGATTTTTAAATATTATACTAAATTGTTCCTCTGAATGTACTTAAATCTTCGGCTGCATTGCTACGGTGATTCGTGGTGCACCGATAAATCATGTCCGTTACCTGGCTGAGAACTATATTGTTGATTTACCGCAAAGTGTAATTATACAATTTTGGATTAACTTAGGATAAATCATTTGTAAGTAAAACCTTGCATTTATTTAGTTGCATTAGTTCATGCATATTAAAAAAAAAACTTCAAAAATCCAAAACTAACAAAATTGTAAATATCCTTTTCTTTTTCTTTGAAATTTTTAATCCTTTTCCTTTGAAATTTCAAAAAAATCCAAAAAAAAAATAAAAAAAATCCAAAAAATATAAAATCTTCCCTTTGGAAAAAAATATAACTTCTATTTGTAAATATTTTTCCTTCATAAAAAACAAAAAAAAATTCTTAAAAACGTCCGTGTTTCTTTTTCCTTACTCACTTGAATTTAGTTGTGAAAATCAATATAATCCATCTAATTTCACTTCAAATTCTTATGGATATTTTAACAACAACTATTGTATAAATGATTCAAATTTTGAACCACAAAATTTTCAAAATAACGAGCAACCCTCAAATCTTGAAATTAGCATTTCGTCTTTACTTGAAATCTATACACAACAAAATATAAATGATTTGTGTTATTATATTTGTGTAATAACTCAAGTCAAGGATTTCAAAATTTGAATTTAATTCAAAATTCAAACGATTTCGATTATAACCCATGCCAATTCAATTTCGAACTCCAAAATGAATTTCAAACTCAAAATGAAAATGGAAACAACTTTTCAAACGAATTGGCAATGAGAATAATCTTAACCACGTTATGATTGAAAATCTTTGTTTTCAACAATTTCAAAGTGAAAATCCTCATGCTAATAACAATAAATTAGATTTTGTTGAGAAAATGAACGAAATTTATGATGATCACATAGATTCGTTGTTTGAAACATATATGAAACAACGTGAAAAACAAAATTAAATTCAATGTGTGACGAGTCAAATAATAATCCATGTTTTACCCAAATCGACAATTTTCCAATAACAACATTTGAAATTGAAAATAACAATCTTAATGAAATTGTTGAAAACACGATAATTGAGTTGGATTTCAATTCTTTTGAGGGCGTGGAACCAAATTTAAAATTTGATCTTCCTTTTCTCGATTTCAAAATTTTGAATACAACAACTTTGGATTTTTAACCGAGACATGTTATAAAGTTGTTGATAATCCAACAAAGGAAAACGAATTTAACGAACACGATTTCTTTGGACTTTATGAAAACGAGTTGTCGAGTTCTGAAGGGGAAGATTTAAATCACCATTTTGATTTTGAAATCAACAATTCTGGAGAATTTTTCAATGAAGAGCTTGAATTTCAAATTGGTGAAAATAAAATTAAAACTTCAATCAATTGTTTTATCGACCCCAAAAAACATCAAAAACAAAACAACTTGTAAAATTTTCAGTAAAACAACATTCGTTTTTCCAAATCAACATTCAACTTTGAAATCTTTTACGGTTTGGTTTTCTACGCTTAAGCTGTGTCTCACACACTTGGCGAGACAAATGAATCTGTTTTTGAAAGACCGTTTCATTTACTTTTTGAGATATACTTTCTGATCTAGTGTAAATATCATTAGTTTCATGTAAATATAGGTCATCTTTTTATTTTTATTTTTCACCTTTCATTTAGGTTGACTATGGGGACACAGTGAAAATCAAGTGTGGGAGGAGACTTGTCTTCATTTTCAATTTTTCATGATTTTTTTTTACTTTTTCTTTGCAAAAAAAAAATCTCAAAAATAAAAAACAAAAAAACAAAAATTATTTAAGCATTTTTGATTTATTTTTAAAGAAACACTATCGGATAAATATATGGTTTTGGCTTATTAATTGAAATTTTTGAAAGTTTATTTATCTTAACGAAAATAAAAACGAAGTTTGATTACAAATAACAATGGTTTAACTAGTATATAGGAAGATTCATACGTGTTAATTATGAAATACATCCTAATTGAAAATCTTTGTTTTAAAAAGTGGTTGATTTAAAGTAAAGATATAACATTTTTTTGTCTTCTAAGTTAAATGGTGCTAAGATGATTTTGCAAAACTCTCTCTCTCTCTCTTAAAAAAAATAATGTCCAAAGTATTCACTCCCGTTTAAATGTCCTCACGGTTATGCATGGGTGAATTACTTGGAATCTTTGATTATGTGCTTTCATACTCATTTAAAAGTCCTCACGGTTATGCATGTATGGAATACATGTAAGAAAAAAAGAATTGACTTAATAAAAACCACATACGGTCGATATGTGTGTGCATGAAAGTGTGTGCACTCGCCATGCTCTGTACTCCCCTCACATAAGCCCGAAAGGCAGTGCATGGGTTGTATATCTGGCCTCAGTTTACCTGAGCTAGGTGTGTAATTTTTCTTGCAAATAATGAGAGCGCAATCAATTGAAATCCTAACACTATTTTTACTTATTTGATTTGATTTGTTACTGAAAAGAAATGAAAATACCACTTTGAAAAACTTTGATAATCAACTAAGGATCCATTTCACAGTTACACTATGTTATTAACTAAAACAATGAGTTCAATTATAGTATATTTGTTATGATAACTTAATTTTTGTTGGAAGTTTTGATAAGTAAATGAATTAAATTTCAAGATAATAACCAAAACCTATATTTAACTTATTTGTGTAGATTTAAAAGTGAATCCTTCATCGTAAATATTTTCAAAAACTCGTATTCATCTCTTTGTAAATAAATCTTGCATTTTGTAAATATTTTCACTTTGCATTTGGATTTTGTGGGTAGTATCCGCTGTAAGCCCTCACGAGACAACACTCGTCCTACTAGGGACACCCAGAGGTTTAACAGCTTATTGCTATGCTCAATGCAATCGTGCTCCTTACGAAAATGGATTTATCTTAGTTTTTTTCTTTGACGAATAAGTGTGGGAGTATTTGATGTGCACGAAAATGTGCATATTCTTACCACCATATTTAATCTATTTAAATTAAATAAATGATCATATCGGGTATTTTAACTTGTTTTAACCAAAATTCATGCTAATTCCAAATTGTCACATATCCATCTTCATATAGGGGTAAAACGGTCATTTGTCTTCATATAGTTCTTTGAGAAAAATTAATTGGAAATTTATATATATTTGTGTAGGAATTTGATCTCAAATAGGAGTGGTTTCATGAAGACACATGCATGCACAAAATGGATACAAAAGAATGAAGATGGAAATAATTCAAAGTGAAGAACATGGAGGACCCCACTTACCCACCTACCTTAATGTACAAATTAGAGGCTAATGCACATGCTTATGGAATTAATGGCTTCATGTACATTTAAATGATGATTAATAGAAGCTAATGATTACTTGGCCTCCACACTTTCTCAAGGGTATTTTGGGCATTCCAAAAAATATAAATTAGGGTTTAACACATGTATATATACCACTTATGTTTCATGCAACCCAGTTCTTCCTTAGTCTCTCTTTTAGGCTCTCTTCTCTTAGGAAAATAAAATGAAAGCTCTCTTTCTTTTCATGGCTACTTAGCCATTTCTTCTTTATGTAATTCATTTTTATGCAATTTAATACATGTTCTTTTCCTTTTCTTGTTTATTTTCTTTCATGTTGTAGTGTAGATCACTTTTATTTTACGCAAGTAGAATAGTTGTTCTCTTTTTCATTAGCTTTTATTTTCCTTTTCTTTTCTTTTTGCTTTCATGTTGCTAGCTACATTTGTTAATCAAATAACAAATATGAAAGGCTAAACCCCTTCAATTTAGGGGTAATGAAGCTCTCTAATTATGTAGCTTCAACTAGTTGTTAATTCATGCTCTCTTTTTGTGCTTAGTAAGAATGATTGAAGTGGTTTAATTATTGTTTTTGCTTTGAATTTGATAGCCTATATTGTTGACACCAAATAGGCTATGCTTAAACAATCACTAACATAAATGCCTCTTCATCAAAATATGATTATGGCATAAGAAAGTGATATGAAATTCAAATTTGATGGTCTATATTACTAATCAATAGTTAATAGGCCATACTTAAAATAGATTTCATTTTCATGTCATTTTCATCAAAGTTACCAAGTGGTTTAAGGGATGTGCTATAATTTGATAGCTTATGTTGGCTAATCAATAACACAAATATGCCATACTTATGATAACACATCAATTAAAGCACTAATGACCATAAAAGAGAGATCATGATTTCATATGTGTTTAACTTCATGATCTAGAGAGTGGATTTATTCCCTAAATTGTCACTTAACTCTTATATTTGCTTCTCTTTTCTTTAGTTAGTTAGTTAATTTTCTAATTTCCTCGCTTAACTTTCACTCGACTTTGGTTTAATTTGATTGAATAGATTTTTAAAATTAAACAATTCCCTGGGGATCGACCCGTATTCGCCACGTACTACAAGTGTACGTCGTGCGCTTGCGGTTAAATTTATTTCAAAATTCGTTTGGCTATTTTCTAATTCGATAGACATTAAGCCATCCGAACAGAGTCACTGTGAACAAGCTACCGAAGGGGTTAATGACTGATCAAGTTCATCGTGGATAATTAAATCAACATGTGTTGATGATTGATGGAGCTTTCGCTTGGTGAAACAAGTCCTCGTGTAGTGAAAAAATTGTAATGTAATGAAGCAACATTCATGTAAGATGATCGAGTCTTCGTGAGTGATGGATTCTTCGTGAATGATGAATGACGGAGTCCTGTGATGGAGTCTACATGAATGATGGATGATGGAGTCCTCGTGACTGATGCAACTTCCATGATGGCTCTATTAACTTAAGACACGATGTCTCTTAAATGTTAATTTCAATGGTTCCTTGGACATCAATATCTGATAGCTTCCTTTTTAGTTTTTCTTTTCCTTTACAGCCCTTTTTTCCCCGCCCGTTTTTGGAATTTTTGGTGTAACAAACGGTCTTCCTAGGACAATGGGGCTATTCTAGTATAAACTCAGTCATCCCCTTGATAAGAGGAACACACAACCTACCATCCCTATGTAGTTCCTCTTGAATCAATGGAATAATGGTACAAATGACTCGAATTATCACCTCTATTTACCCAACAATTCCACGTCTTACCTCTGATTCAAACTGATACAGTTCATAAATGAAGGCTGAACATCTAAAGCTGCCAATAATCCCAGTGCGAGGTCCGATGGAAGTTGGAAATTAAATGTAGAAATAAAATCTAAGTGCTTCCACTTAAAAAACGTAGAGCCTAACATCATGTGTCTCCTACTCAAGGCATCATCTACGACATCGATGTTGCTTGGAGTATACGAGATACCAAAATCATATGTTGTTAAGCATTCCATCCTTCTCTACCGTCTCAACTTCAAATCTTCATGGGAGAAAAAATACTTTAGGAATTTATGATCTATAAACAAATCAAATTATTCCCCTAAATGGTAATGCCTCCATGATTTGAGAGCAAAAACAATAGCTGCCCACTAAATGAAAGGAGTTGGATAATTTTTCTTATGTTTCAACTGCCGATTAGCTTAGAATAAAACTCTACCCTCCTACATAAAACGGTGCCTATTCCTATATGCAAGCATAGGTATACACAATAAACAACTCTGAACCATCGGGGAGTACTAAAATAGATGCACTGGTCAATAACTCCTTTAGCTTAATAAAATCGTGCTCGCACTCTAAGTTCCATGAGAGACTAAATTCCTCTTTGTAAACCGTGTTAATGATGTGGAAATCTTTGCAAAGTATTTAGTGAACTTCCTATTCTAGCCAACCAAACTAAGAAAGCTTCTAATTTCCTTAGTATTCTTTGTACATACCAATCTAGGACTACAACGAATTTACTTAGGTCAACTGATAATCCTTGCTCGAAGCTAACATGACCAAGAATGTGAGCCGCCTTATGCATAAAGAGACATTTGAAAATTTTCCCTTTAACCTTATGCATACGCAGAGTATTGAGCATTTCCCTTAAATGCAACTGGTGCTCATCCTTGCTTTATAAGTCAACAAGTATATCATCTACAAATACCATCGTGAACTTATTTAGAAACCCTCTAAAGAATTGACTCGTGAGGTCGATGAAATATGCTAGTGCATTGGTCAGCCCAAACGGCATGACTAACCATTCATAAAATCCATTGGGTGTATCAAAAGATGTTTTCTCAATATTGGCCTCAACCACATGCAATTGATAGAATACGATAGCCAAGCCAGACTTATAAAATGTCCTTCGTCCAACTATCTGATTAAAAAAATCATCAATATGTGATGGTGGATAATGATTCTTCTTCGTAGGCTTATTTAGCTCACAATAATCAATGTAAATCCTTAAAGAGCTATCTACTTTTTTAGCAAAGAAGGTAGGTTCTCTCCATTTTGAAGTACCGCTCAGAGTAAAATCATTCTTAAATAATTCATTCATCTATTTACTAAGCTTGCACATTTCTTTGAAAGGCATATGCCTTAATGGTAAGGAAATAGTTCTCACATCATTTTCTAATTAAATTTGAAATTCAATCTCCCCGTGAGAAGGAAGACTAGAAACTTTAGTAAATACTGAGAAGTCAAGAACTATAGGAGCATAAGCTAACTCATCAAGTGATAGGTCTAGAGAATACGTGCAACTCCATATAACATAACTTCTGGATCATAGTAAACCTCAAGGTTATGCCTATTACAAGTACGCAAGCGAACCACCTTCACATCACAATCTATCATCATGCTCCATACATAATCATCCACTCCATCCTAAAATTAAACCGAACCTAAAAAATTACAATACAAAAGCATTACAATCAAGTTCGACACCCAAAATATGTAAATTCAAACCCTTATAAATCATAGAGAAATGGATCGATCCCCTAATACAATTCGATGCTATAATAGGGTCTATGGCCATACTAGTCTCTAAATGCAATTCATTTACTATCTTATTCGATAAGTGAGATGTTCTGGTGTAAAATAAAGTGCGAATAGATAAATTAGAAAGAGTTAACACACCTTCCATTAAGATTTCCTCCCTTTATCCACATATGGGTCTGCACTTGAGTTAGGAACAACATTAACTACATAAGCTGGAACCATTAGAATAGAGGTCTTAGGCAAGGTTGGATACTATCACTTCATATGCCCAAACTGGTTACAGTTTTAGAATTTAACCTTTACAACATTCCCTTCGAAATCCTTGGCCATATGTCCCCTCGGATTGCACTTCTTACACCTAAACCTTAGTTTCGTTATTTTTTTATGCTCGTACTACAACCTTACATTTATTCAACTGAATAGGCCTTCCTTCTACTTTCTTAGGTTCTCCTTTAGTAATTGAATTCAATAATGTCATCTCAACCAAGCTCTCAAAAGTAGCTCTAGTGGGTACATTGCTCTAAGCAGCATTTCTCAAAGATGGGTTCAACCTTTTAGCAAATTTTGTCACCTTCTTCACTTGTGTATCAATGAGGTCCAGGCCATACTTTGCCAACTAATTGAACTTATTAACATACTTCTTGACAATACGGTCTCCTTACTCCAAATGAATGAACTTCTCCACTTTCACTCCCCATTTGGCCTTTAATATAAACTTAACTTTCAAGCGCCTTTTAAAATCAATCCAAGTAATTTCAGTTTGTTTTGTCACAGTAATGACAATATCCCATCAGTTCAAGGTCTCTCCTTGCAAGTGCCATGAAACTAATTATTTCTTCATTACATTATCTAAACCCATCATATCAGATATACGATCATAATTCCTCGACCTTGCCCGAGCCTCAACAAATGATTCAATCACCAAATAATTTTTTCCACCTAAACTCTAGAAATCCTAACATAATTAGGGAAAATTTAAAATTGGTGGTGGAGCTGGGACTGCACCATGTACATGTGCAATGGTTCTCCATTTGGATTAATTTCAGTATGGCCTCTTTCCTAGAGATAATGACAAAACCATACTGTAACGTTAATTTTCGAAACCTCAGCTGCTGCCTCACCAGAACTATTTCCAGTTTGATTGCTCATTTTCACTTATATGTAAAGATGAATTATTAACAACTTCCTTATTATAATAGTTTGCTTACTACAATTCTATAGGTGTATTCATGTTGTGTTTATATATACATAGTATCTTTTAAAATATACAAGAATGCTCCCACGATACGGGTCCAATCCCTAAAGACCCTACCGAAACAACAGGCACATCCATACATAGTAATTCAAATCCCAAAAGTGGCGCTTGAACTTGCATCGTGTCATGAAATACAGATCATTATAATTTTGATGGGTTGTAAGGTATAAAGAAAAGTATAACTTTGAACATTCTACACTTTCAGATCTCACAATGAAAGGAATAAAATGTAAATACTGAAATTACCAAACCATTGTGCCCAAAAATAGTAGTGGTTATCTACATAAAGTCTCCAAATAGAAATATATATAACTGATAAGTGCAAAAAAATATGTAGGAAACGATAATATGTAATTATAAATCCAAAGCGCATAGTCACCTCCTCAACACATCTTATCCTCGTCATATCACCTACTACCTTGTCATCCTGTAATATACATAATGAGGGAAAATAGAGGGGATCATATAAGGTCTGGTGAGCAAGAAATATCACAAGTGGTATGGTGTTAATAGGAAATTAAATTATCATTTATAATCTATACTACTAAGGGTGTTAATTTGTATGTGTGCACTATATCTGACAAATTAACTAATTGACACGATATAGGACACCAATCTATAATACATAGTCTAGTAATACTCCAAAAAGATTTCCAGTCGAAGTTGGACATCCAAAACATGGTAAACCTAACAATATGCCAAGTATACAGTCTCGATAGCAAACTGCCTAAACATACATTGAGTGAAATATCAATGGTAAATAGCTTAACATACATTGAGCAGACAATATCAATGTTAAATCTCCTAAATCGCACACACCGAGTGCACAATCATAATGCCAATGCATATATCAGGTATATAGCCTGGATGAAAAACTACCTACCAAAATATCGAGTATACGACCTCAGTGGTAAACATATCCTGTGCTCCATATCCTTCATCTAATAACATAAAAGGATTCATAAACGATTCAACTTCTTGTGTAGGTATATTTACTGAATGATTGTAAACTTTACCAACATGGATGCCTCCGTCCACCTCACGCAGTCCGCAACTCACGGTCATGATTACTATAGTAATAATGAGAGCACTAATTGCAATACGCTTGCATGCCGCATTAAGCATCAAATTATATAACATAATTACAAAACTACGCTAAGTCCATAAAGTTAAGGAAGTGAGAAATAAATCCTCAAAGCTATCCTACTTGGACTACACCAGGTCTAGGTTCAACCTGGGTTATCTACAAGTTATCAATTGATTGAATTATATGTCAGTTGACTAGTTCCTTGTATGTATATATGTATGTATATATGCATATATATATATATATATATATATTCTTTTAAACCATGAAACAGTCTACTGGAATAAAACATAATCGATTCCTAAGGCATTCAGTCGACTATTTGCCTGTAACTAAATTTCTATGTATATAACAACCATTTGTCGACTGTTAAGTGCAATTAGTCGACTCTGTAAGAAATTAGTCTATCGGTGCCCATAGTTACTCAAATGTTTGGCCAAGGAAATGAACTGTTTTTCCTTGGGTTTGACTTGGGTTTGTTTAGTTTTTTATCGAAGCATCAATCGACTAGTCTACATAGTCAATCGATCGTTTTTCTAGCAAATTGATTTTCAAATTTTTTAACTTGTGATCTTGATCTGGTTTTGATTATTTATCAATGGTTCTCCTTTATAGACTTCATGTATAAACTTAGAATTTGTACAACATAATTTTAAACAATTATCTATCTGTAATCTTAACTTTTATCGAAGACAACCTTTTGTCTAATTTATCTAATTGATTGTACATAAAATCTTGATTAGTGTGTGTATTTATATATATTCGATTTTATTTGTAGTTGGTAGAATCAGATCTGGACCATTTTGAAGGATATGTACATAGATTCACATTTATTCAGCTAAATTAATTCATATCTATTACATAGAATCCGATCTATATGATTAAGGATGAATTTTATTTAATCTAACATTCCTAATTAGTAATAATTTCTATTATCAAAGTTGTATTCTAGGGTTTATCCATATTATCCGTTTCATATAGATTTTCAATTGAAAATCATCGATTCAATTTAAAAATCATATTTGAATCTTAATAAATATATAAATGAAATTTAAATACTTATCTATATCATATTAATTATGTATATAAACCCACTCATCTTTATATGATGCCTTTGAAGAAATTATCTAATCTTTTTCTTTGACTCGTTTGGATTTGGTGCCTTTCCACCTCTATCCGGCTTGCTATTGAATCTCCTTTCCTTTCCATTTGATTTCCTTATATGCTTTAGAGGAATTTGATTTAATTTTTGTTTGGAGAAATCCGTTTTAAGATTTAAGGAAGAAAAGAAGAAAATGAAGTATAGCTTAAGCGGTAGCTACCAAAGAAGAAAAGTGGAGAATAAGGTGAATTAGGGTTAGAAACCTCTCTTATATAGGCACAAATCCCAAAATACTCCAAAGCCCACTTAGGACTTGACTAGTTTCGCCTAGAAATGAACGCAACAGTAAATGATCTGTTTCATTTGAAAATTTCTAATTTTCAGCCTTATGTAAAATAACAAAAGTGCTCATTCTAGTTAAATATTTGTTTTTATATAAATCCAAGGTGCTACAATAGCAGAAAATAAAATAGCCCTATATCACATCAAATACAGTAGATCATGCTACTCAAGACTGTTGCAATGTCCGAAGATTGAATCAACATGAAATTTGAAGATTCGATCAACCAACGTATGTTCAAAGGCCAGGCCCTTAAGGTATAAAATCTTATTTACCTTTTACATCATACTTACAATACAATAGTTAGTACATACAATGATTTTATATGCATATCAGTTCTCTCTTATTATATATGTTATTAAATCACATCAAACTACATATGCTAATTCTTTTTTATGTTTAGATCCTTATTTAAATTAAGAAAACTATCTTTAATTTTGGCAATGATTATATATTTTATATATTATTTTTAAATATTAAAATTGAATTTTAATAATTTAAAGTGCTATTTATTAAATTTAAAAGATACACATACACATTTATGTATGTGTATTATGTATTTAATTTTTCTTATAAAGTTAAATATACATATATAATATTCCGGCTTTAAAAATATATTTTGCTGAACTTATTCAATAATTATATTTATATTTAATAATTTAAATGATGTTTATATATATGTATGTATGCAAAATATTTATTTTATTAGAAGTAATAATAAATACTTTTGGATTTAAAAAAAAAGAATTTACGATCGAAAAGAATTTTTTACATATGTATACTATTTTTATATTTATTTTATCACAAAATAAATAAAATAATTCTTATATGCAAGTTTAAATAGTTTATCTATTTAAAATAATATGGATATATTGTTATTTGCAACAGCAAAATTATTTTTATAAATATAATTATATTTTTTAATAATTAAAAGACATTTTAATTGATTTTATGTATCAAGATTTGAGTTTTAAAATTATTTTACATAGTCAAAAACAGATATTTTAGATATTAAATATGAATTTTTAATTTTATTAACATGGTTAAATATATATAAATATTTTAAAATTTTATTTTAATAAATATGTAAGTTTCAATATTATATATGTATATGTATGTATGTATGTATTAAACTATGTTTTGCGACAATCAATGCGCACATAAATGGTGATTTTATATGTTGTAGATGTAAATTACAACATCTATACATGTATACGGTAACTGTATACATGTTATTATGTTGCACATTCACATTATAAAATATAAATATAAATTTATTTAATTCATTAATTAAATAAATCAAAAAATCAAATTAAATTTGATTTTATTCAAATTAACTAGATTGAATCTGATATATCCCACACTACAAGAAAATGGGGTCTTTACCTACCAATTGTAAGTGTAGGTAAAACTAGCCTAATGGTGGGTAATATGTTTTAGCTACCAATATTGAATTGGTAGACACTGGTAGGTAAAGGTTGGTAGGGAAAGAGTCTTTACCTACACTTATTAATATAGGTAGGTAAAAGAATTCATGGACCTCACTAAATTGTGAATCAAATGATGAGTCATCGACTGATGTGTTTGATGATGCGTCATCCTACGTGGTTGCATACATCGCTGCCACAATAGCATATACATAGCATACATCAATGCCGCCACTTGGTATCTTGTTGTTGGTCCATGTATCAAACAACAATTTGTCCATGTGTCATCATTTGATTAGTACATATGGCAACATCTTTCTTAGGTCACGTAGCATCATTTGATTAGTCCATATGGCATTATTTGATTTGCCACGTGGCATCATTTTATTGGTGTACGTTGCACAATATTATTAGACCATGTGGCGTTATTTTATTGGCCCACATGGTATCATTTTATTGGTCTGTTACACAATCCATATTTTGATCAAATTTAATGGTTATGTTTAGGTAAAAGAAAATAACAGTTATTGATAAATGTTCTGTATTAGAAATAAACTAGGAAAAAATATACATTATTATTATCTACAAAAATAATATATCAAATAACCCAATAACCAAATCAAAGCAGTAGTAATCATTGTGATATTCAATCAAATGTATATGTAGTGTACATAAAATTCGCACTTATATATGTACAAACAACTGATGTCCGTGTATATATAATTTAAAGAAATTAACTTGAAAAATTAGATGTCTTTCCTACACAATGGACATGAAGCATGGCTGATGAGCCAGCTATCGATACATTGCACGTGAAAAACATGTTTACATTAGTAGACTCCTCATGCTTTCTTCGATTTCAAAATCATGCAAAAAATGAATACTTCTTTAGTCATCAACTAAAAATTAGGCTTAACATATCAAGAAAATATTTTGCAATAGAAGTCATACCTGAAGGCAAACTGAGCAGCATACTGACTCTAATGCATAAGAACTATTCTCCATTGATATCTTAATTGTTTCAATTTTATCAATTGTATCTTATGACATGCCTTTTGTGCCTTCTATATCGAATATGTCGAGGAATTTGATTACTAGAGAGTCTACTGCATTCGTCTACAAAAAACATATATATAATGTAAATATCAATTCCAGTTTTATGAAATATCATTCTATAATATAATGATTTGATTGTATGTTACCCGACTTTGTACCGTAGATCCTATCTTCTCTCTGACGAGTCTTCCACTCAAAAGATTAGTAAGGACATCGATCAGTGGTCAATTGTAGAATGATTGTAAGAATCCTAGGTCTTCAAATTGAATGTATAGCTTGTTTTTACTTGATTCATTTTTGATTTTCCTGAAATAACAACAAGAAAACTTGTCTTAGGAAGATAGATATTTCATCAAAAAAAGTGTTGTGGGCTAATGAATTTATTTCTAGTGGAGAAGTTATAAGTTTATACAGTGATTTTGTTTGTAAAACAAACATTCTTAAATGTTTATGCTAAGCTCTGGCAAAAATTGAAGATTCCTTTTTCTATTAGCCCTGGACCATGTAGCAAAGATTTTGTTATGGATAAAATATTTTTGATAATAAATTTGTTTCAGTAGCATTTTTTTACTTATTTAGAAATAACCTAGCTTTATGTGATATTATATGATATATGAGAATTTGATTTGTTTTTGGACAAATTTAAAGTTATGTTTGAAAACACTAATAAAGAAAAAGAGTACAAGTTTTTATATTTAAAACATGATTTAGCCAGAGATAGATTAGTAAACAAATAGTGAATGAGTGACTGTAATGCATTAAATACGTTGCTTCATGATTATTGAAACAAACACAAAAATATAGTTGCAAGTAGCTTATAATCTATGAATGCTATATACCATTCTCTATAGCTCACACACTTATAATATTTCTAACCTACACATGTTTTAGTTGATTTAAAGAATCTCATATTATAATTTCAAATGTATCAACTTTAGAGTATGGTAAGAAAAGTAAATGAAAGTGAAATTAATAAAATTTCTTGATTAGTAATGAAAGGCTACCAAAATTTAAAGGGTGTAAAAAACAATTTTAAATCTAAAATTATGGAAATATTAATAGAATAATATGATACATAGGTTCCTTGTGGAAAAAGACAATAAATTAAGCAGTAAGAAAATAACCTGAGAGAGTAGGTTCTCAAGATCAAGTTGTAGACCATCATGTAGTCAATTCTTGAAGACATGCACTACTCTTAATTTCAAGATAAAGATATTTGCAATACAATGTTGAGAAATAGAAAGAAACCATTGATTGGTAACTACCTTAAGAGAGATCGATATTAATATAGAAACAAAATTATTGATAGGAATATCATCGATACCTCTATATTATTGATTATTCTTAGTATTACATTCTTAATATTGTTTTAAAGAACAAAATAAGTAAAGAAGTGATGCTAGATTGGGATGGAAGCAAGCTTGAATGAAAAAAAATCATAGTGACGATAAACTGTAGGAGTAAACGTCCATAAAATTAACATAATAAAGGAAACAAATTTTTAAGCCTAAAAAATGAAACACATTATTAAAATATGTTGGAAAACTTATGTAACATATCAAACTCTAATTCATTCAAATCTTTTCTTAAAAACCGACTTCCAAGAAGTGGACAACATTTAGAATAATTTCAAACGAATAATGAAAAATATGATTCCAATGTGCAAAAGCAATTTTAGGTGCAATAGAATGAAATTCAACCAAAAAAGGAAATATTTCTAGCCAAAAGTTAAACCTCAAAGAAATAATTATCAATTTAACTTGATATAGTCAAATTAGATTCCAGTATTGGATGCCATATTTAAAAACCAAACATAAATCAAAATCAGGCGAAGGTTGGTCGAAGTGATTGAAAATTAAAAAATAAACTCCATGCTTTACAAAATAATGGGCTAGCAAATCTTAAAGCTTGAGTAAAATCTATTTTTAATGCTAAATAGAAGGAAATGTCAAAATAATAGCAAGATTTGGAGGTTTATTGTGATAAAAATTAAGGATTTAATGACTAACAAAAATAGCATCAAAAAATAAATCAACTTTCCTTTTTGAGGCAACGATGATCAGAAAAAGAGAGGTTGTATTTATTTTAAAAATGTCATCTTTCAGGTAATTCATGCCCTACATAACTTAAAATGGATAGACAATTAAGTTCTTAATTGTTTTCATTATATAAAATTGATACTTAAATGACATTATTAATATTTCATTTGTTATTATAATCAAGGATGTTACAAGTCATTTAAGAAATAATTTTGTACAATGAACACAATTAAGCATTTAATTATCTATCCATTCATGGAAGGCCATAATAAAACGAACCTTACCAAATGAGTGAATCAATGATGAAATTGGTAAGTAATAATTTTGATGAAAAATCAAATCCAAAATATTAAAAACATAGAATAAAAATATTCATGTTTATTGTCTATAGGAATTTTGCATTTAATATTACAATCACTAAGGGCGCATCATTTAGTCAAGCATTTTGATAATATGTAGCCAATTTAGCATTTCACTAACAATGTATTGAAGGAAACCAATGCTATATTACATAACTTTACAGCCTTACCAAATAAGTGAATCAATGACAATATCATCAAAAATGTTATAAAATCCATAAAAAATTTGAAATAAAGAAAAAATCAAGATTGCTATAATTTCTTAGGGTATTATTTTTAAGAACTTCATGTGCTAAACTTGTAGAGGAAAAGTAAAATATGCAAAAAAAATTATAAAGCATTTGAATAAGTGCATGTTTTACCGCAATATTAATCAATGCAAAAGCATAAGATGATGATCTAGAATTCGGTTGTAGTCTAAATAACCGTTATCCCGTCTTTTGGAAAGGCCGCAACACCAAGGAATTAACTAGAAACCAAAGGAAGTTCATCCCGAAGATCGGTTATACACAGGTTCACTATGGATACTAGTAAATTTTGTCCGAGCTTGGATCGAGCTACAATTGATATGACACAATTAGCAAAGCTATCAAAAGAAAACATTATATAGCGGACGTAGGCTACAACGCCGAACCACTCTAAATCTCTATGTCTTCATACTTCTATTTGTCTATTTTTGGTGTGTTTATTAGATCTACATTATTTTTCATTTATATTCTTAGCTTTAATCTCTTCAAACACGCCCAAAGAATATTGTACCCAATTTTGGTGCAAACACTTTGGTGCTTTCACCGAGAAAACCTAGCTTTTCTCCTGCTCTTTGGATCTACTACCGTCGTTGAATTGCAAGAATCTAAGGGGAAGATTCAGATCTCACATCTAGTAGTTCTTCCATCCTATTCAGATTGCATCAAATCTAGGAGAGAGCTACATCATTCACTATGGTTACTACAAGGACTGTCTAAACCGTTTCGAGAATAAGATGAAACCCATGGTCTTACTTGGCACAGCTTAGGTAAAGGCGGAGAAGAAAAGATTGTACAAGATTTTTTCTTATGACCAAAGAACTGCCACGATTTAGACATCGGATTGGTTCTATGCCTACTTTTTCCAAATGAGAATTATACCTACATCTAAAAAATAAAACACCCCTTTTCTTTCATTCAATCCATGGTTTGTAGCGGCACTTTTGACGTTGTGAATTAGAATGATAGAGTGGATCTGCATCTTTACCACTTGTGCACACGTTCGACTTTAAGAAGGGCAAAAAGAATCGTAAAAGATTTGACGTTGACAAGTTATATAAGGTAGGCAAGAAGGAGCGACAATTCAAAAAATTGAGGTCCCCATTGCTGGAAGATTAAAAAAACTATTCTGAAAAATTAAACTGTAGCAAAATTTATATCAAAGATTCATAATTTTAATGGATATTTATTTGAGTGAAATCGATGTGGAAAACAATGTATTTTTATGAAATAGCCTTGTTATTCAAGCGTCAAACACATTAGAAATCACTTTATACATACAATATATATGTATTTGTTTCTTAAATCTAAGTTAGGTTTTACTGAATCAAATAGTGGCACAACGCACCAACTCTACTAGAAACGAGACAGATTTAATTCAAACAGTAGAAAACAACAAAAAACACAAAGAATATTATAGTGATTTGGCAAATTCTATGGCATACGTTTACTTTAATCTTATTAGAGATTAATTGTCATAAGTATAAAGGCTTTACAATTTGATTTCAGATCTAGAATAGCAAAAGCAAGCATTGAAGTGACAAGTTTGGGTAGAGATTAGAAGGTGAAGAAAATGAAGGCTAAAGGTCCTTTTCAATTGGCCATGGTGTTCCTATTTATCGCAGAATTTCTTAGTAGAGTCGTCAGGTCATGAAATACTAGGTCCAACGTCAGACCCATGAAGATAAGAAGGACATAAAGTCTTCCTATATGATAAATCATATCGTTACCGATCATAAATATGATTGATACTAACCATATTGGTCAGATGCTAAAGTGGCACTTAACATATTTAACTTCTTCCTTATCGTATACCATGTTCATACTCTAGGAAATATCTCAGTATCCATAAGTTTGATTTTATACATGGCTTGTCCTCTTCTGCATAGCTCTGGAGTAGTTCAACTATTATCTAAAAAGTAAACCCCACATTAGAAATCCACTTTGTGCCAATATGATTACTCTATTACTCCACCCGTTGATCACGTTGCATGTTACCATTGAAATATGTAAATTAAATCTACCAATTATCTCAGTATCAATCAAATATTTGATCGGTACAGATTAAATTGACTTATTCATTTTGACTTCAAACTTCCATGGCCATGTCCTCTTGTCACTCCAAGCACATCCCTAAGTTCTTGAGTCATCCCGCCTTTGTTTCGAAGTCTAGATTCAACTGAAAGTTGCTCGATTCAAATATTGAATAACACTTCCCCCCCAAAGTATGCTTCTTTTAAAAACAAAGCATTCTTTGCATCAAGACAAGAGGAATATAATTGTCGACGTTAACCTTGCTGGTTAGCCATATCACTTTGAAGTGCCGCCATCTAGTCCAAGAATCTGTTCGATCACTTTAAATAGTTGATATGTCACTCTTCACATCAATATCTAGATCCACATCATCATGAAGATCATTCCACACTTTGGCCAATTAAGCACTCTTCTCTCTCCTTTTTTAATTTCTCTTTTATCTCTTTTATTTAAACAAATCATCTCGATACCAATCACTTTTGATATTTACCGACATGATTGCTAAGTGGATTTTGTCCCATATAAATATTTGAGACTTATAATTTTTCTCCTTATTTTCATTTGCTCATGACTAAACTATTTCCTCTTGTGACCTTATCCTTTAGCCACCGCCGCAACCCCTCGACTTTAATGTCAAGCTGGTGCCATCACTTTTAGCACCACCATGAGCATCCTTAATATTGTCATTTCGATTGATTCTTTCGTCACTTCAAGGGGTTCGACCCTGACCTTATTGATTCACCCTCTTCTTAATCGGGTCTACTTAGTAAACGTGTGTTCCTTGGGTATGTACCACCGCTGCAGCCATCATGGAGTGATGTCAGGGCCACCATTACCACCATGTCACGGTCGAAGCTCTTGGTCACCGTTCCTCTTTCATCATCGACCATGGCTCACTATAGGCATACCATTAGACCAATTTTTCTTGGAAGTACTCGGGCTATCTTCGGGGATGACACTAAGAAATACTAGATTTCACATCCAAACTTCCAATGCAATTCTTTGTGTTTGTTGTACAATTAAACACCTTTCATCCTGAATTTTTCTTTTACAAGCTATGTTTTGATAAGATGATGTAAACGACTTCGGTTGAGCTTTGGTCGAATGGGGATCGACAAATTGGCTAGGGTGAGACGGTTCTAAGGAATGGTCACAATAGTTCTTCTCTAGCATTCAAGTGGATCATTTATATATATATATATATATATATATATATATATATATATATATATATATATATATATATATTCCAAGTTACAAACAATCTTATGTCTCTACAAAGAAGGCTCTGTGTCACTCTGAACAACGGTTTTGCTGTTGTTTACTCTGTGATAATGGGTAGTATCTAGATAGTTTGCCAGCACGAGCAGGATATCTTTATAGAGTTCTCTGTACACCATGCTGTAGACATAAGATGCACACTACATAGATTGACACTTTATAATATCTCGGTCATTATTCAGAACCCGATTAGTCAACACACATCGACATCCATGTAATTCTGCACATCGATTACATAGGTTCTAATTAAAATAAAACATATCTGACTACATTCATCATCAAGCTTTCATTCCAAAATAGCTATGCAATCTCCTTGCTTCAAATTCAATCTTGATCCTTCTACCGCTTCTGAGGCCAGTTCTTATACTGCTCAAGCCCCTAAGTCTACTTCATTTGGGGTAAGGCATTCGATTATCAACGAACTCTAAGATCAAACTATTTCAACGGTACCTATTCAAAATTGGCCCCAAGAGTTTTAGACAATCCTCCAGACCAAACACCATCCATACTAGTAGTAGAATCGATCCAATCTATTTTGTTTTAAGTATGGATGTGATGACTGCCCTACACTTTGGTACCCAATATATTTGTAAAATGCATTGTGGAGATACCTGGATAATGTAGGACGATAGTCAAGGCTGAAAAGTAATGGAAAATCAACACAAACCTGTAGAATATCTTACGTTGCAGACAAAATATAATATAATATAATATAATATAATATAATATAATATAATAGATGTAAAATAAGTGAGATAGTGATATGATCAAATGAATCATAAATAAGAACATCAGAGTGCATCAGGTTCGCAGATTATACCAAATCTGAAATAAAGAGTTTATACATCCTAAATCTCCTATTTAAACTCTATAACGTCTCTCAAAATACAAGTACTGGCATAATTCCATGGTAATGCATAGTTGAATATAGGTGATAGTAAGCTCAAAAGTATAGATATATGAAAGCGTAGCCTCCTACTCATACTCCGTACAACTCCATGCGATATCTAGACCTGTTATCCCTAATCCACTCATTTAAGAGTACCCGAGATAATAAGAAGCAAAACATAAAACCTCGGATCAGACAACAGTCTGTTGTAAGCAATAAATATAGTAAATAAAGGCGTAGGGTATGAAGAACCATACTTGACATGTCCACGCATCCAAAGAGTTAACATATAACAATCAATATATGTTAATCTATTATCACGGCCATAAAAGTGTACTGCAGTCAAAGTACAATGCCTAGTGTCTAGGTATGCGATCGAAAATACCTATATTGTATGACACCCTAGAGTGGTAAACAACCATGGAAAATATATCATCCATCAAATAATCCTTACCATCACCCGCATACGTTGGATATATGATAACTCGTAAGACTAGAACCCAACTAAAATTTCGGCTTTATTGGTGCTCGAATCTATGCCACTTTGAAAGGCTAGGAATCAGGCCCATAGTCGTAAGGCCTAGGTTAATCTGCAATTACAAGATCCGGACACAATTTCAAATCCAGGTGGACATCCCTACATAACTCTTCTTTACAAGCACTCTAGATATCTCTAAGTTATCAAAGATCCCTTCACACACGTATCCATAATGGAACTCAATCGTTATTCCATCATGGCTATCTCCATCAGTAGGACATAGTCGTAAATCCCACTTGCAAGCCCTCATCATTGAACTTACCCCCTATAGAACACCGTCACGACTTCTATTTTTAAGTCATCATGTTCGAAATGTCTCTAAACACATATCATAAGTGGAAAGCCATCATACTATCTTCTCGAAGTCGTCGTCATCAGCATCATGTCGAAGTGTCATGTCATTGCTTCACTAATAGCCACATGAAATCCAAGGTCATCATGAGTCATCTCAGATTATCCGCCCTTACTCAAAGCCTACCCCCAAAGACCACCAAGTGGCCCATGTTTTGCCCAAAAGCAGCCCCGATATGCTACAACGCAACCTTAAGTACCGTTCCTTGTTTGGTACTTGGGTATAGCTCCATCGGATAGAAAAGTTTGTCTAGTCTGCTATGGCATCACCGGACAGTAAATGATATCCAGTGTCTAATGTTACCAACGGACAACAAATTCTATCTTGTTCTCCCTTGCCACTACCAGATAGTAAATATTGTCCGGTCCTCCGTGTCATCACCGGACAGCAAATGTTGTCTAGTCTCCCATGAAACCATCGAGCATCAAATATTGTCCGACCTTTCTCCGATGCTAGACCAACCTCACCCTGAGCCAACTCCTCCCAAGCCCAAACTCAAAGCCGAGCCAACCAATGTAGAACCAAATCCAATGATTCCATCCTAGCACCGAACAGACCTTCCCTAAGCCAAAGTGCCACAGAAATTCCAACTTTTGTTATCATGTCAATTTCACCGCTATGCTCTGTCCTTCAGCCCGTGTCTGCATGCATCAATATGACTCCTTTCTTCCCCGAGTCCATCTTTTGAAGTCTAGTTTCACGGGTTCTGCCTCTAGTTCGCTCCGATGAGCGTTTTCAACCATACAAACATACATTATACACACATCGAACAACATTCAAACATCCAAACATACAACAATTCATGGCAAATCATCCTATAATATGTCTCTAATATAGCATAACACACATCAAGGCAACCATACATCAAATTAAGATGATTAGAACAATTTAAAAAGTTTTAAATTTGTTTTTATTTCATATTTCACTTTAAAATAGTCCCAAAACATGATTTTGACTTTAAAATTGGGTTTTAAAGATGTTAAAACCTATAGATACATATATAGTATGGCGAGAGATGATAAATCACTCACCAAGATCTCAAATTCCATGTTTTGCATGCAAATTGAGGTAAATCCAAGAATCAATAGCCAAGATGTAATTTTCCTCCCAAAAATATAGATTTGAAGGTCTCTAATGAAACTACTTGCTAATCTACCCTTAATCAATGATTTAGATTGATTAGGAGGAGATAAGAGAAGATTTTGAGTGGAGAATGGGTTAATTAAGGCTTCTACCAAAGTTGTAGCCTTTAAAAGTTCTCATGGGAAAAATCGTCTGGAAAAATTCTAAAGATGGAAAATGTTACTAATAAGCATTTTCTAAAGTTACAGAGCAATACAACCTCATATGAATTTAAAAATAGTACTTATGATCCTTCAATATGTAAAATACATGTCATTACACTCTTCCCCTTTAGGAATTTCGCCCCCGAAATTCCTAACATAACAAGGTGAAATCAAATATAGTTACTTCGGATGCCTAACATCCATGAGCAACCATATTAAACATCAAACATGCACATAGATGCAGTTAATGATATCGACTCCTACCCTAGCATGCATGATATTAAATTATCCTATATGATATCGAAAGTGAAAGTAAATGTGATAAACATAAGTCTCACCAAGGGAAGAGCTCTAGTTAAGTGGCCCTCTTCCTTTTCTCGGTCTTCGAAGTACAATTGTACCTGCTCCCACTCCATTGAACCTGCTCTAGCTCTCCTGTCTTCCTCTTAAGCTACTCATGTCGGATGATACAAATAGGCATACGAGTTCTCGAAGCTTCTGGTTCAACCTCGATATCATCAAGTTGATTCGGTTCAACTATCGTGCCTGAGCCATGCACAAACTTTCGAAAGTAAGAGATGTGGAACACGTTGTGCACGCCCACCATCTTCTAAGGTAAGTTAACTCTATAAGCCAGTGCCTAATGTGAGAAATGCGGATTACGAATCTTAAGGCTAGGATAAACACTAGAAGGGGGTGAATAGTGTTTTAAGGAATTACTAAATCCTTTTGAGTTTATGTTAATTTGAACACAAATGTATGCAATATTCAGACACGGATATGATCATAGAAACAAACACAGATACATAAATAAAGTAAAAGCAGTAAAGGAAAGAATACACCGGATTTTATACTGGTAGTTACCCTACATCTAGTCTGATACACAAGTACAGATTTCCTTTCAAAAGCAATCTTTACAATTACACCCTCGATTTCAAGGCTACGAGGTACACCCTCCAGATTCACAATCCTCTGGGTAGAGACACTTGATTTCACGGGCAACAAGTTCACCCAATTGATTTCCCGGGATACAATCACACCTTTTCTAACTTGATTGATTTCCAAGGCTACAATCACACCTTTTCTAACAGAAATGATTACAAAGAAGTCTATAACTCTGAATAACACTGAGGATCTTGTTGAGATATGATAGAGAATCAAACCAGAAATGATCTAGTTAGATTCACTGGTGATTTCGGCAGAGTAATAGTAAGAATGCGTATAAAGAAATGTGGAAGAACAAGAGGAGTGAAAACCGGAAAAATATGATTAGAAATTCGTTGAAAACAGTCCCTATTTATAGAAGAACAACAGCCATGTCTATTCGTGAAGGGATATGACGAATAGACACTTCTTTTGAAATTCAAAATTTTGAAATTAACTGCCACTATGTCGACATGGGTATCTTGGGTATGTCGACATGCCAAAGGAAATTTTGGTGGTTTGTTTTTCTTTGAAAATAAATTTTATCTTATATTAAAAATATTTTAAATTTTTATAAATATACTTATCTATAGTTAAAATACATAAATAAATATAGAGAATAATATTTTGGTATATATAAAATTTTACTATAATTTTATATTTAAATCTAAGTGTAATATTAAAAGTTAAATATATGATTATTAAAGATAATTTAAAACTAAGGATAATTTGATTTTGAAGATAAAGACTATTTTGAGGCTAAAAATACTTAAAACCAAGATAGATGTTTTTAATTCTTTTAAAAGGAAGGTTTTGAAATCATTTGAAAACAAGATATAATTTTTTAAAAACATTTTGAATAAAAGTTAGTGGATAGAAAACAATGTTCCACTAAATTTTTCGTAGGTTCTATCCTACTTAGGGTTCCATCCCTTTAACAGACTCAAAGTGGATTCCATTCCACGAATAAATTGGATTTTAAGATGCAAGTGCTTTTCTAGGAGTTTTAACAAAATTCCTAATTAAATTACTTATTCTTGAAATCTTGAACTCTTGATAATCTTGATATCTTGAATTTTTATACTGTACAGTCTTAATTCTTGGTACCTGTATGGTTAAATCCTACATATACATATATATCTAAATTATAATGTTAGTATTTATATTTTGTAATCTTATTCTAAGGTTTTTGTCATATAACCATCATCTTAAGAACTAACAACCTTCCCCTTTTTGATTATGACAACCTTTGTTTATAAAATATTACTTCTATCCTAATAACTCCCACTAAAACTAATAACTCCCACTTAATCTATGCCTAACTATTCTATTTTATATTTCTCCCTCTTTGTCACCAACAAAAACTAACTCCAAACTATATAATCTCCAAACTATATAACCCCCCGTCATTCTTGGACTAAAGTACCTGCATTAATAAACTATACAATGGAGTATATAATAGATAGATTAAGATTTGATTATACCGATAGACATGATAATAATTAAAGATCATATAAATATCAACGCATATTTATACATGTTTTTCACACCAAATATCAATCCAAACCAAATCAAATCAAATCAAATCAATCAAAGCAAACAATTCAAATCAAACAAAGCAATCAAGTCAAATATTACGAGGAACTTCCACCCATCCTTCTTCTCCAAATATAGGGTCTGCTTTAATGGCATCCTAATTTTCATTATCATCAGTGAGAGAGATTGGAGGATGTGCTTCGTTATCTTCCTTGTGCAGGGAGGAAATCATCCATCGTATTGCATCGAAATGCCTTTCTTGCTCCTTGATCATCTGCATTTGACTCAACTCTAAGCATCCTGGTTTCGAAGAATGAACGAAAGAATATTCTTGAAAGAATTAAGAGTCTCTTCAAGATTCTCGAATAAATTATGAATTGGATTGACCATATTATAGTTTGTGAGAAGAATGAGAGACAAAGTAGATAATAAATAATATTGAGTGATTAATTTTGGAAGAAATAGGTATTCATAAGTGTAGAAATTCGTTTGAAATGAATAGACATAAGGTAGTTATTCAAATTTCAAATTCAAAATGAAATGTCATTTCGGACCAATACATATCGACATGGTCATCGAGGGGATGTCGACATAGTGCGGTGAATTTTGATCACAAATAATTGTGTGTATATATATTTATATAATATACTAACATTTATTCTGGAGATAAGATAAGCTAGATAACAGAAAAGGAATTCAATTTCATTTCATGATAACATGATACAACGATTAAACACAAAGAACTACATGAACTTTTAAATTAAAACAAACTAAACTAATACAATATGAAATGAATAGATAGAACTAGTTAGAGGATGATGAAGATGAAGATAATCAAAGCTTCTTGGTGACTTTGGAAATAAACTTGTTCATCTGGGACGAAATTTTGTCCAACTTCTTACTAATGGATCGTTTAAGAATCCGTTTATTCTCAACAATGGTCTTTTGGTTTTTGAGAAGGGTTTTGTTGGTTGGATTAGGAGGATAATCAATGCTTTCCAAAGATGTTTCACCTTCTTCTTCTTCTTCAATTTCCATTTCATCTTCTTCTTCTTCCTCTTTCTACTCTTCTATCTGAAAGCGGTGGTGCGGATCGTGCTATAAGGAATTATAATATACTAGTGCGGAAATAAAACAAAGTTACTGTAGTAGAGTAAATAAGAAAAAAACAAACCACCACACCAGGAATTTTTATACTGGTTCGAACTTTCCGTTCTACGTCCAGTCCCAGACTCCTTCTGGAATTTCACTAACAACAATCCTCACTTAACCCAGAGGAACAGGTTTACAACAACCCTTGAACAGCTGAACAAGGGACCTGAGCTGCAGAACAGGATTTCGCCTCAATAGTCGAAGAGGACTTCACTTGCCCGAACGACAGAACAGGACTTCAACTTATACAGAAAGTATACGACACAGTGTGTTCTCAATAACACGAATTTGTCTCTTGATAGTACAATCTTCCTATATCTTCTCCTTTTGATATATATATGTGTGTATGTGAAGAATATGGGTAAATGAATGATTATGTAGAAATTTGAATGCTCAAAATGTTAGAATCAGTGTAGTATATAAATAGAAAGCTTTTTATCAATTTTTTGGTGAATTAAACAAATGATTCTAATATGTTTATATAGAGTATAAAGAGTTGTAATCATTCGTGAAAAGTTATCATGAAAGAATATGGATGTATCTCTTAGTAAAAGGTTGTAATTCTTCATCAAAGTGAAATGTCTTTTCAAAAATATAGCAGTTGAAGAAGTTCAGCCGTCTGAAAATAAATTTCAGACTTCTGAAATTTGAAACGTGCAAACCAGAAAAGAAATAGGCTATTTTAGCCCAAATTCAGACGTCTGAAATGGTCAATTCAGACATCTGAAATTGACCTGTAACTAAAAATTACCATAGCTCAAATGGTTAGAGCACTTGCCGTCTAAACTAGTGACCTGGGTTTGAGTCCCGCTCCATGCAATTTTTGAAAACTTGGTTTTTCATTTAAAATATGTATCTATATGTGTGTATACCATTTGGAGAAGATTTTAACATTTTTAAACTCTAGACACGACACTATATGACTACTAATACTTTGTTTATCACCTTTGTCTTGTCTCTATCGTATATATCTCTTCTTGTATCTCCATATACATTCTTTTATTCTTTTGTACTGTGTATCTTTATTTTGAATGTATTTGATTATCTCTTTTTGATGCCCATGTACCTTCAAATTAGCTTAGAGATTCTTTGACATAATTGTATAGTTGTTGTCATCAAAATCCAGCAATTGAGGTTCTAACATTCTCCCCCTTTTTGATGATGACAACTATACAATTTTTAAAAAATATTCATTCTATATAAAAAATAATATTAATATGTTTAAAGCTCCCCCTAAGTATAGCATCTCCCCCTAAGTATAGTATCTCCCTCTATTAATATGCATATGAATTTCTCCCCCTTTTTCATTATAAAAAAGAATGAGGGAATATATAAAATTATATAAATTATCTTGTATATAACGAGATAAACTCATTATTAATTATGAAGAAAAAATAAAATAAATTTTACCATATTTACTGAAGTCCATATTTTATTGTAAGCACGTAATTCTATTAAACGTATGGAACATTCTTTAAAATTCCAAAATCTATCCTTTTCCTTTTGTTTCTCTGAGTACCTGCAAAAAATAATAATAATTTTCGGTACCCACTTACTATGTTAGGGTCCGGGGGGTTAGGTCTTTGGAAACCATACCCATTTGGGTGTGGCTGAACCTTTATAAATATAATTTTCATTACAAATTACATTCTTATAATAGTTGCTAATATAAAGTTGTTTATCATGATCAATCATATTAGCTGGAATCCATATCTTAATACTATTAGTCATTAGCTTAGTACTTGAAGAATAATTTCTATCATTTCTAAACAAAGTACTATTATGACTATAACTGGTTTTAAAACTATCTTGATTACTAGTTCTAACACTAAAGTTAGTATACATGAATGCATATCTAGTACTATTTTTACTTTTAGCTTGTTTATAGCCTAAACCGCTTTTATCATTTTGAGCTTTTAAATTCTTAACATAACCTAATCCCTTCTTATTTGAAGCAGGTTGAGAATTTTCAATAATCCTGGATAAATTTTCACTCCCTTTATTAAAATTGGAAATATTTTTAGTAATGTCATCAAGCTTAGTTTTGAGACTAGTGTTATCTAACTCAACAATTTTAGTTTTTGTTTTTAACTCATGATTTTCAGAAGCTAAAGCATTATTCTTTTCTTTTTGAGCTTCTATTTCTTGACTTAATAGAGCGAGTTGAGAATTATCTGAATCTTGAATTTTCTCAAGCTCTTCTTCTAATATTCTCTTCTCGTCTTTAAGCAAATCTCTTTCGAATTCTGCTTTCTTCTGATTTTCCAGAGCTTCCTTATATTTTCTTTTAAGACTCTTTAAAGCGTCTAGAAGTTCTGAATTTATTTCTATCATATCATCAAAAGTTAGATCACTAACCTCATTATCTTTTGCCATGAAGCATTTGTTTGTTTGCTCCTTTGCTTTTTCTTTATTGCTCTTCCTCTTCTTATTGCCTTGACTAGATCTCTTTGTAGACATTTATTCTAGGATGTTGTTACGATCTCTAGAAAACTAGGCTTTGATACCAAATGAAAGTGGTGGTGCGGATCGTGCTATAAGGAATTATAATATACTAGTGCGGAAATAAAACAAAGTTACTGTAGCAGAGTAAATAAGAAAAAAATAAAACAACCACACCATGAATTTTTATACTGGTTCGAACTTTCCGTTCTACGTCCAGTCCCAGACTCCTTTTGGAATTTCACTAACAACAATCCGCACTTAACCTGGAGGAATAAGTTTACAACAACCCTTGAACAGTCGAACAAGGGACCTGAGCAGCAGAACAGGATTTCGCCTCAACAGCCGAAGAGGAATTCACTTGCCCGAACGACAGAATGGGACTTCAACTTATACAGAAAGTATATGACACAGTGTGTTCTCAATAACACGAATTTATCTCTTGATAGTACAATCTTCCTATAATCTTCTCCTTTTGATATATATGTGTGTATGTGAAGAATATGGAAGTAAATGAATGATTATGTAGAAATTTGAATGCTCAAAATGTTAGAATCAGTGTAGTATATAAATAGAAAGCTTTTTATCAATTTTTTTGTGAATTAAACAAATGATTCTAATATGTTTATATAGAGTATAAAGAGTTGTAATCATTCGTGAAAAGTTATCATGAAAGAATATGGATGTATCTCTTAGTAAAAGGTTGTAATTCTTCATCAAAGTGAAATGTCTTTTCAAAAATATAGCAGTTGAAGAAGTTCAGCCGTCTGAAAATAAATTTCAGACTTCTGAAATTTGAAACGTGTAAACCAGAAAAGAAATAGGCTATTTTAGCCCAAATTCAGACGTCTGAAATGGTCAATTCAAACGTCTGAATTTGACTTGTAACTAAAAATTACCATAGCTCAAACGGTTAGAGCTCTTGCCTTCTAAACTAGTGACTTGGGTTCGATCCTCGTTCCATGCAATTTTTGAAAACTTGATTTTTCATTTAAAATATGAGTGTATATTTTGTCATACCATTTGGAGAAGATTTTAACATTTTTAAACTCTAGACACGACACTATATGACTACTAATACTTTGTTTATCACATTTGTCTTGTCTCTATCGTATATAACTCTTCTTGTATCTCCATATACATTCTTTTATTCTTTTGTACTGTGTATCTTTATTTTGAATGTATTTGATTATCTCTTTTTGCTGCCCATGTACCTGCAAATTAGCTTAGAGATTCTTTGACATAATTGTATAGTTGTTGTCATCAAAATCCAACAATTGAGGTTCTAACACTATCTCCTCTTGAGCCAAATGCTCTTCCTTTTCGGCAAGTCTCATAAGGTTGAAAAACAAATGGAATTTTCATAAGAGAAATATTGGAATGATTGAAAAACTTTTTTGAAACAAATTCTTCTCCTTTGAAATCTACTCCAAAATAGTTAAAAATCCGAGTGAGATAGATTCCATGATACAAAGTATTCTCACCCATTTTAAGATTTTTGGGACGAAGTTCATCCAAAATAACTTGCGCCCACTTAAAATCATAATTTTCAAAAATAGCAAAAAGTTCTTAGTAGGATTGTTAAAATCCCCTGATCTTGGGGCCAAAGTATGTTGTAAAAGAAGATTGACAATTCTAGCTTTTGGTCGAAAGTTTCGATTTTTGAATTCAAAATATCATTTCCTTCAAAAATGTGATGAAACGTCTCACGATCATTTTCATCAATATTAAAACTTGAAAGATCCATTCGCATACTCTTGCAATTGAGAATGGTACCCAAAAGATCACAATTCAAAACAATTCTAGTGCTTTTGACACTACTCCAAATTTCTTCATCGTTTCCAATATAAAAACCACGGATTAAATTTGCATAGAAAATTTTAACAAGATTTGGATAAAAAACGAAATCTTTTGACAAGCATCAATAAGACTAAGAATTTGATTGTTTGCAAAAAGAGAATCAATTTCATTAGTAGAGAAATCTTGAAATATAGAAAACTTTCGGGGATGGACTTTTCCATAGTTAGCATAATTCATGTATGCTTTTATGGCCTCCGGATCATTGAAGAGTTGCTCTTTTATATTTCTGGAAATTCTCATGGTGGAGGGGTTGCTTGAAGAAGCCATTAGAGTAGAGAGTAGAGAGCTTGAAGTTTTGAAGAGAGAGTTTGAATTTGAAAATGAGAGTGGAAAGATGTGATAAAATATAGTGAATAAATAGATTCTCAAAGGACATATTCTCTGGTCAAAAGTTGCATTTTCATAGAATTGAATGAAGTGAAAAGGTGGAGGGAAATTCAACCATTTGAATTCAAATTTTGAATTTCAAATTCTGTACCCATGTCGACATCATGGTGGAGACCATGTCGATATGTGTATTTGAATTTCTATGATTTATTTTTCCTAAGTATTCTAATATATATATACTTATTATTTTTAATGCATATATATCTGGAATAATTCTGAAATTATAGTATATTCTATAAAATATTATAATACTATTATTATTAATAATAAAAAAATAAAAAGTAAAATATTAGTAAAAAATAAAAAATTTAAAATTCAAACAACACACCAATTCAAAATCAATCAATCAAGCATCTAAATCTAAGCATGCAATTTCAAACAATTGTATTATAAATGTGTACCTTTTTCTGAGTCCGTTTCTCTGAATTCGTCGGAGTCGTGAACTACTGTGAAACACATATTTGAATTATCTGTCTTCTGATCATCATCGCTTGAGGACGAGTCTGAGTCATCTAGAGTAGCAGTAAATGCACGTTTTCATTTCTTTACAGAATCATTGTTTATAGGAAGGTTTAGCCTATCTGGATACAGGCAGTCTCTTTTGATATGGCATGGTTCATCACAGTTGAAACATTTGATATTGTTTGGCACTACATTCTGATTTCCAGAGTTTTTATAGTTGTTTCTCTTGAGATTGTTCATCTTTCTGTATTTCAGAAATTTTCGAAAATTCTTGGTCATAAAGGCTATCTCTTCATCATTATCGCTGTTTGAGTTTGATCCATTGGTTAATGCATTGAATGCCATTGATTTCTTTTCAGATGCTTTGCTTTCTCTTTCCCCAATCATTTGGACTTCAAATGATATTAGATTCCCAATTAATTCTTCTATTTTTAAGGTGCTGGTGTCATTTGCCTCTTCGATCGCAAGTGTCTTTTGATCCCATTCTGGACTGAGAGAATTTTAGATTTTTCTGATTTGATCTTCTTCCGAAAATTCCTTTCCCAAGGATATTAGAGAATGCACAATATCCTGAAATCTACTATACATATCTGAAATAGACTCATTAGAATTCATTTTAAATAGTTGAAACTGATTTGTGAGCATGGAAATTTTGGTCTGTTTAACTTTGCTTATTCCTTCGTGAGTAACGTGCAATGTTTTCCAGATTTCATATGTAGACTTACAAACTGACACTCTATTAAATTCATTCCTATCATGTGAAAAAATAGAATATTCATTGCTTTAGAATTATTTTGCGCAATAGTCTTTTGCTCACCGGTCTACTGTGCAAAATCAGTTGTGGGTTCAGAATATTCAGTCTGTGTGATATTCCAAATGTCTAATCCTATAGATTGTAAATATATTTTCATCCTACATGCCCAATATGCATAATTACTTCCATTGAAAAGTGGTGGTCTGGAAGTAGACTGACCTTCTACAAATGAACTAGTGACAGGGATGATAGAACTAGTGTTGATAGTGTTACCAGTACTAGTGTTGGTAGCCATTTTGAAAATTTTTCAAAATTCAGATTATTAAAACTTTGAAAACCTTGCTCCGATACCAAATGTGAGAAATGCGGATTATGGGTCTTAAGGCTAGGATAAATACTAGAGGAAGGGTGAATAATGTTTTAAGGAATTACTAAATCTTTTTGAGTTTATGTTAATTTGAACACAAATGTATGCAATATTCAGACACAGATATGATCACAGAAACAAACATAGATGCAGAAATAAAGTAAAAGCAGTAAAGGAAAGAATACACCGAATTTTATACTATTTTAGAGTTACCCTACATCCAGTCCCACACACAAGTACAGATCTCCTTTCAAAAGCAATCTTTACAATTACACCCTCGATTTCAAGGGTATGAGGTACACCCTCCAGATTCACAATCCTCTGGGTAGAGATACTTGATTTCACGGGCAATAAGTTCACCCAATTGATTTCCAAGGCTACAATCACACCTTTTCGAACTTGATTGATTTCCAAGGCTACAATCACACTTTTTCTAACAAAAATGATTACAATGAAGCCTATAACTCTGAATAGCACTGAGGATCTTGTTGAGATAGTGATAGAGAATCAAACCAGAAATGATCTGGTTAGACTCAATGGTGATTTCAGCAAAGTAATGGTAAGAATGTGTATAAAGAAATGTCTAAGTACAAGAGGGGCGAAAACCAGAAAAATATGATTAGAAATTCGTTGAAAACAGCCCCTATTTATAGAAGAACAATAGCCATGTCCATTCGTGAAGGGATATGAAAATAGGCACTTCTTTTGAAATTAACTGCCACTATGTCGACATGGGTATCTTGGGTATGTCGACATGCCAAAGGAAATTTTGGTGGTTTGTTTTTCTTTGAAAATAACTTTTATCTTATATTAAAACTATTTTAAATTTTTATAAATATACTTGTCTATAGTTAAAATACATAAATAAATATAGAGAATAGTATTTTGATATATATAAAATTTTACTATAATTTTATATTTAAATCTTAGTGTAAATATTAAAAGTTAAATATATGATTATTAAAGATAATTTAAAAGTAAGGATAATTTGATTTTGAAGATAAAGATAATTTTGAGGCTATAAATATTTAAAACCAGGATAGATGTTTTTGATTCTTTTAAAAGGAAGGTTTTTAAATCATTTTGAAAACAAGATATAATTTTGTAAAAACATTTTGAATAAAAGTAAGTGGATACAAAACAATGTTCCACTGGATTTTTTGTAGGCTCCATCCTACTTAGGGTTCCATCCCTTTAACAAGCACGAAGTGGATTCCATTTCACGAATAAATTGGATTTTAAGATGCCAGTGCTTTTCTAGGAGTTTTAACAAAATTCCTTATTGATTTACTTATTCTTGAAATCTTGAACTCTTGATAATCTTGATATTCTAAATACTCATGAGTCTTCAATCTTGATATCTTGAATCTTTATACTGTACAGTCTTCATTCTTGGTACCTGCATGATTAAATCCGGCATATACATATATATCTAAACTATAATGTTAGTATTTATATTTTATACTCTTATTCTAAGGTTGTTGTCATCAAAACCATCATCTCAAGGACTAACACCCAATCCTCTCAAGGATCAAAAAATGACCAATGAATCTCGCTGCCAACTTCCCTTAGTATCGAATCGAATAGCATTCTCCAATGGAGAGATCTTGACAAACACCATGTCATTGACAAAGAACTCTAAGTCACGTCTTCTTTTATCAGTGTAGCTCTTCTGTCTATCTTGGGCTTATTCATTGTCAAATGATCTCGATCTTCTCTGAAGTCTCTCTAATCATTTTTGGCCCAAGTATCAGTTTCTCATATGCTTCCCACCAATATGAAGGGGCGTTGCATAGTCGACAATTTAACACCTCAAATGGTGCCATACTGATGCTGGACTGACAACTATTGTACGCAAACTCTAATAAGTGCAAATGATTGTCGTATAAGCCATCCATATCGAGAATGCAAGATTATAAGAGATCCTCCAAGCACCCTCTCTACCTGCCCATCTATTTTTAAGTGATAAGTTGTACTAAGATGCAGCTCCGTCTCCAACGCCTCTTGTAAGCTCTAAAAAATCCAGTTAGTGAATAAGTCTCGGTCCCTCATAACGCTCTTGGAACATTATGGAACTGCACAACCAATTTCACATATAACTCGGCCAATTTAGATGTGTTCCACTAGACTTGACGGGTATGAATCAGGCACTCTTTGTCAATCTATCGACTATGACCCAAATGCTATCATACCCTCCTCTGGTCCTTGGCAAGCCATCAATAAAGTCCATCAAAACTTGTTCCTATTTCTACTCTGGAACCTCGAACGGTTGCAGCAAACCACTCGGCTTCTTCTGCTATGCCTTTATCAACTGACAATTCATGCACTTCGAGATGAATATCCCAACATCCTTCTTCATTCCTTCCTAATAAAATGTCAATCGCATATCATAGTACATTTTACTGCCATTGGGATTTCTAGTAAATCTAGAATGATGACACTCGTGCAACACCTCATCCCTCAACCCATCGACATTAGGAACAAACAATCTCCCATCCTTATGGAGCCAACCATCATCATCGAGCCTGTACGGCTTCATCTCTTCAGAATTTACTCCTTCCTCTATGTTTACCATGATCTCCGCTAGTCTAGCATCTCGCCTCTAACTAGTACTTATCTGCTCGATCAAGGTAGATCTGATCGTCAAGCTTGCCAACACTTCTGGCTCTAGTCATATTGAGGTTTAAAATCATAGCCAACAATAAACTCCAATTGCTTCTACTTTTGGAACATCACTCCAGAGCTATCGTGTCTCCTACTCAAAGAATCAGTGACCGCATTTTTCTTACCAGGCTTATAGGAAATGTAAAAGTCATAGGAGATCAAGAAATCCAACCATTACTGCTGATGAAGGTTAAGGTCCATATCTTCAAAACAAATATTATCGCTGCCAACTCCAAATTGTGAGTTGGATACTTCCTCTCGTGTGGTTTCAGCTATCGACTAGCATAGGTGACAACCTTTCCCTGTGCATCAACACCACACTTAGTCCAGTACCATAGGTGTCTGTGTATACTATCAATTCCTCAACATGGGTGCTCGTAAATCTCTCCTTCAGACTCACGAACGCAAGCTCGCACCTTCCATACCAAATAAAAATCCGATTCTTCTTCATTAAGTTGGTTAACAATGCTGCTAAATTGAAGAAGTCCTTGATAAGACATCTATATTATCCCTCCAAGCTAAGGAAACTCCTCACATCTGTAGCAGTCTTAGGTCGATCCTAATTATGTAATGCTGCCACCTTCAAAGGATCTACAACAATATCCTGCTCAAAAAAGTGACTTATAGATCGCTTTTCGCTCCTCCAGAAGTGACATTTTAAATTTTGCCGTTAATCGAAGCTTACTCAACACCTTGAGCACAATCCTCAAATGCTTTTTGTGTTCTTCCTCCATCCTCAAATAAACAAGGATATCGTCCATGTACACAAGTATAAAATTATTTAGTCGGTCCTTGAAAATACAGTTCATAAGATCAACAAAGTATGTCGGTGCAATGGTTAGCCTGAACGGCATAACCAACCTCCCATAGAATCCAGATGGTGCACAGAACGCTGTAATTGGTACACTCTCGTTTAATACACTCAGTTAATGAAACCCCATCGCAAGATCCAACTGAGAGAACATCCAGCACCATGGATTTGCACTAGTAAAAAATACGCATGTTGTTTTGCCTCATTTGCATCGGTTGTTACCACAACCGATGCAAGTAGAAGTATTTTCATCCATTACGTTTTAACACCTGTGCATTTGGTATGTGGAAACCAGTAGATAATACAAAAATACAATTTGCATCAGTTATTGTCAATAACCGAAGAAAATACACCGATGCATATAGTGTTAATTGCATCAGTTTTATTTACAACCGGTGCAACTACCTTTATTTGCATTAATTTTCTGTAGCCAATGCTATTTTACCGTGGTTGGACCCAAATTAACTTTTTTTTACATCAGTTCACTAGCAAAGGCGATACAAGTTATTTAGGGGTCAAAACATTTTCGCTTCACACGTTAGCTTTTTTACATCAGTTCACTAGCAACTGTTTGAATTTGAACTTGCCCGTGTGTACTTGCAAACGCAACCAAGGTATTACTGGATATTTATATATAAACTTTTATTTGATTCCAACAAAAGTTATTTGAATTCAAATCCAAAATTTAGGCGCCCCTCCCTAAATTTTCAATATATTAGTTTCCTCGACCACTTTCTCAACCCTAAATCAAAATCTAAAATCGCCGAGGTTACTCCTTCAACTCTTCTTCTTCTTCAAAAGTAATCTCACTTCATAACCTAAAACAGATCATTGCTATAAAATTTGTTTCTTCTCCTACTAAAAATTGGGCTTCAACATCTTGCTCTAACTTCAGCTAGAGATCGATGATTTCTGGACCGCATGTGGATCTTAACAATGTTTGCTACACTACCTATCTCCTGCATAAATCTGAACCCCACCGCCTGAAGAATCACTTGCATCTTAATTTGCTCGTGATGCCTAGATCTGGTCAAGAGTTATTCATCCAGATGGAGCGACCTACCTTGGGTTAGGTTTAATTTTGACATCAATTCGAAAATCAATATAAAAAAATGAAAACCGACGATGTCACCAAATTTCAAAAATCAAAAGTTAGAAACCGTTTTGTTCGAAAATCATTTTTCTAGTTCGGGTTTTGCTTTCCTAATCAATAGGTTGATGATGTTTGTGCCTCATGCTATGGTCAGATTATAATGGACATGAAGTTGATTTTCGGATGTCAATCTGATGTTGCTTAGATGAGTTGCGATGCTAGTGGTTCACTGCTATCAACCTATAGTTTGCATGCCCTTGTTGTATTCTACTATTATGTATGTATGCTTGAAACAGTGATGGAAATACAAACCCCAAGGTAACTTAGAAATTCTCAAACTTATGATTGTTCGGACTATTTATGCATGTTAACACAATAAGTTGTACATATTTTGAAATATCATATTGCTTAACCGTCATTTAATAGCATAGTTGCAATACTGATATGCTTCCAAATATTACGTCTAGAAAGCACACTAGTGTCATTATTTGCTCTAGTATCATTAGCTGCAATTTTATAACTTGTCTTGAGGCTTAAATTTTGAAGTACAAACCAACAACTTGACCGAAATGGGAATACATATCAAGAAAGTATTCACCAAATCTATATCAACATTCATTTTGCATATGTGCTGCTGCATTTATAAAAGGTGCATGTTTTTTCGTTGAACTAAAGGACAAGTATTCACCTAGTTAGTTGTTTCCATAGAATTTCGACTATTTCTATTAGTGATTGTTAATCTTTCAGAATACAAGCGATGTGCATAGTGAAAGGTTGATATGAGCTTGCTATGTTGCTGTAGGAACTGATTATTAGGAAGCGCCAACCTTTAATAGTTTTAAATTCTTATAATGATATTGAAGTATTGTAGTGCTTTTAGCCAGACTTGTATACCACACACACATATTACACTGTAATATACTTTCAAACGAAAGCACTGAGATTTATACCTACTGCATTAGAAAATCAAGTATACTGAGCACATCATAGTATAGCTTTACAAATGCCAACGTTTTGATTCATAGAAGTTTGATATGGTTTTGGGTCATTTATTGAGTTTCCTCAAAATGAATGTTGTGTTACTGTCATTGGCATAAAACTCAGATATCTGCAAATTTTTGTTCTACTGCCCAATTAAGAACTCATTGTACTAGGCTCCCACTCCCCATTGTCCCAAAAAAAGTATTATCTTGGCACTCGAATTTGAATTCAAAAGTCAACAGTTATAGACTTTAGCCCAATGGGTGTTTGTTGGCTTCAACGGTCATGATCAACAACCATCCTCTTCTCTATATAAATGATAATGGATCATTTTGCCAGATTAATATACTTCATATTTTGGAATTAAAATAATAAATAAAGCATTATCATTATCATTTTGAGTGTTCTTCTTATCTGTGAAATAATCACATTTCCCACAAGTATTCTTCATTTTATTCTGAGTTAATGTTGTCTGTAACTCTCTGTGATTTGAGAAAGGGAAACCATTTTTGAAGACAGCAATTCAAACGTGCCTCGGAGCGAGCATTCTATCCCTGATCACAATAGGCTTTTCGTAGCGTGCCACCAAGTTGGGCCTTCACTACCAATTAAGACTAAGATATAAGTGTTATGGAGTTTATTGTCATATAAAATGCTTGCCCGGTATAAACACAGCATGGATAAGGCATCAGTTTATTAGCTTTTACTCAATAGTGTATAACTGAATATAAAGAATGATTTATAAATATATCTGGCTTGAATACGTTTTGAACAGATTATTTTCTTCAGAACACAAAACCTTTGTGCTTATATCTTAAGTAGCATATGAATGATGTGCAAATGAGCATTTCTTGAAACAGTTGAAGGTACAGGTTTTGGCTATTAACAGTAGAGGTATCAAAACCTAATTACATAATGCAAACTGTTTTTCTTCCATTCTTCCTTCCTTTCTTTTTTTATTTTGGTATTACGTAACAGTTACATCACATTGCCAAGAATTCATGTTCCTTTATATATAACTTGTGAATTTATCTTCATTGACTTCTCATTTCACATGCTCTTTAAGTTCACGAATTACGAGATTTTTTATGGGATGGATTACCTTCTGAAGGTGCTTCATGGATAAGGGAAGAGCCTCTTGATTTAATTTGGCAAAGGGTAATTCTCGTGCCTGTTTGTGGTGGTGTCATTGTAAGCATGATAAATTTTCTACGTAATTACTTTGAACCAAGCTCAAAAAATGATTTTCCTGAATTAAACGTAAAAGAAGCATTAAAACAAATTTTAAAGACACTTGCTAAAGCCGTTACACTTGGGACTAGAAATTCATTGGGACCAGAGGGTCCAAGCGTTTAAATAGTTTTAGCCATATCAAAAGGTATTAGACGTGTTTTTAAATGGAAAGGTGGAAGAAATTTGTCCCTTCTGGCTTCTGGATCTGCTGCTGGAATTTCTTCAGGTTTTGGTCCTTCATAATTATTGATATGTTATTTTATTATTATAAATGTGTAGAAATATTTAGCTTTGTGTCCTTATTTATTATTAATATCATATGAACTTTTTATGCAATGGTACTTAAGTAGAAAACACATTAAGCCCAAAGACAATCAATACATTGTTGTTGCCTAGTTCTTGCTTAATGCATACCAGAATATGATTGCTTAGTGTAGACACATATTTTATGTAATACAAGCTTTCAGAAATTGCTTTTGGAAATGTTTGCATCTATTGGTCAGACTTACAAATAGGTTGCTAGCTGTGTATGCTTTTGTTTCCTCCACTAAGGCAAAATGCACAACGCCAATTACTAAATTATTAACTTAATCAAAATAGCTTAGATAAATTTTGTGATGGGTTGTTCAATGGTTGTATATTATATGACTATAAATACTTACAGCAAGAGCCATCGTCATTTATTTTTCTATCAAAGTCATTTTGTCATGGGATTCTAGCTATATAATATTCATCTATTTATAGACAATTATGGTTGTGTGTAACAGTCGGCATCCACAAACAATGCAAATGTATATTATATCAACTTTGTTACCTTCATTATTTTAGCTTATTCAAGATACGAAAATTTGTGTTCCTCCAAATGTATTGATCCAACGTCAGAGACATGGCACGTGCTTATAATCAACATTATCTCCATTTTACCCACCTTACACGGTGACATCAGTATCAGGCTGGAGGCAAATTTATGTTTGAATAGAGAGGTTACCATACCATTCATGCCAAATTAAAGTGTTTGCTTGTCGATATGATTTATTTGTTTTTATTTGTTTAAAAAACCTAAAAGAAGTAGATGTTAATGAATTCTTCAAAGTGTACCTATTCAACACACTTGTTGAAAGATTCATTTTATATTACTTAAATTTTCTTAGTATATATGATGTTGGTGAAGTATAGATTGTACTGTACCATGCCATCTACATAAGGTTGTTCCAATATATACATCTCTTTCTTGAAAAACATTGAGTGTAACATCAGCATAAAAGATTACTTTTCTTTGAAATATTAAAACTGATTTTTACTGTCATACTTTAATTCCTTGATTTATTCCTCTTTTAGGATTTAATGCTACTGTTGCTGGATGCTTTTTTGCTATAGAATCTGTATTATGGTCATCTCCTGCGGATTTATCTTCGCCTCTTACGAACTCAACATCAATGGTTATTCGATGTTCAGTCATCGCATTTGTAATTTTTGAAATTGCCCTTGGTTCTGATCCTGCATTTACAGTTCCTGAATATGACTTTCGTTCTCCAGATGGTACGTTTTTTTGTTGATAAATGATAATACAAGCTGTTTTTTTCCCATTATTACATTTGTTTCTGCTTTATATTACGGTGAGAAGGACATATCAATTGTTATGTATGCTTTACCGGGGGTTAATTTGTGAATTTGCTTTTTAATCAGAATTAAGTTTGAAGAGGTCTTACATTTATGACAAACGTACATTTACCCTTATTGCCGAACCCATTTCATTCGATTAACATAGGATGATTTTATGATATTTTCTCATCACTTAGTTTTTGACAAGCTAATGTTCTTTTGGAGGCTTTTTATTTTTTTAAATATGGTTAAAATTTAAAACTAATTAACTGGGTTCTTTTGGAAGAAGAATAAAGCTTGTTGACATATTATGTTCATTGTATACCATGCTTCAAAGAAGGATGGGATATTAAGTCGTGTAGTTAAAAAAAGTTTGGGTTTGAGTGTATAATATCTAATTTGATACGTTTCACTAAGATATAATATCTAATTTGAGATGTTCTCCTTTTATATTTTAGTTCTTGCATTTTGAGTATGATCTTTTTATTTTTATTTCTTGATGATAATATGTCAATCATCATACCTCTCTCAATCTCCTTCTTTTCCACCCTACACAAATCCCCGACGCGAAATTCATACTCGCTACCCCTAAAATATTCTATCCTTGTGCTTTCCTTGGCCTTTTAAAAGGCATAAACAATTTCTTATATGCTTACGACCTATATTTTCTTCCAGTTTCAAATTCTGTTTTGCTACTGTTGACGCATTTATCCTTTACTGCTTTCTTCGCCTTTTTAATAATAAAGCAAAAGTTCACTCCTTTCTCCATAAACGCCATTGGTCTACTGACCGTGGGGGCAACTATGTTAGGATCTCATGCGAGTTCTGATAGACCGAATGGAGTGACAAAAGGATAGTATTATCATGGCTTTGCTTTGACTGTACGAGTAGCTTTGTTGTATGGTTTGGTTTCGCCTTTGATCGAATTGACTTACATAAAAGCAAAGGTTAAGAATGTGAGTTACAGATTGGTGATGGAGATGCAGATGATTATGGGTTTGTTTGCAACTTTTTTCTTTTGTTGGCATGATTCTTAGTAAGGACGTCCAGGTGCGGTTGTAGTTGATTATACCTTTGATTTCTGTCTATTGCTCCAGAAAGTCTTATGCTATTGTTACTGAAAGCTTCTCCTGACTGCTAACATGTTATCACACAAGTCCAGATCTTTAGGTTTGTCATATACTGCTGGTAATAGAGAGTTATATTCCTTTGTTTTGAGTAGAATTGTTAGTAATTTCTACCCAATTACACAATGTGGCCTCTTATTTTTGCACAACGTGGTCTCTGCTTACATATATTTAAAAGAAAATATTAAATGGCACATTTATTTTAGTTTCTTATATACATGCTATCTATGTCTGAAAATCAGTATAGCATTGGAAATCAACCTTAATATTTTTTGGTATTGACTTGGTAACACCAATCTTTATTAATGGATTAGTTCTTTTATATACTACTTAACTTCAAATACATTTTTATTCATGGACATCATATCTATTATTTTAACTCAGGTTCTTGTTTTGGATCAAGGTTGCTGTTGATGATGATGGCGGAAGCATTGGTGTATAGGGTACTTAACAATCTAGACTATATTACTTGTACTAAAGATCTGAATTGTAGTACTAAAACGAATGTATGAGTCGCTATTTTATATGGACTATGAACACTATAATTGAAATATATTTATTTGGTATTACGTTATTCAATATGTATTTGCCGTCCAATTTGATTTTAAATGACTACAATATTGCATGCAATAATTGTTTTGCTATGATATGTTTATATTCGAGTATTTTGGTAATATGTGAGAAGGCGTTTTTTTGCATCGGTTACTAATGACCGAAGCAAAAGAAGGGTATTTTGCATCGTTGTTAGAAATAACCGATGCAAAATAGGAAACTTTTAAAGCCAATTACCCCAATGTTGCACCGGTTGATAGTAAAAACCGATGCAAAGAATGTCTTGTTGCACCGGTTGTTACTGCCAACCGGTGCAATATAAGGGACTGGTTTTAAGCCAAAGATCTTATGTTGCATCGGTTTTTACTGATAACCGATGCAAAAGATGACTATTTGCATCGGTTTTACAACCGGTGCAAAAAAAATTAGTTTATTGCATCGGTTGCATGTGCATCGGTTGCATGCATCAGTTGCATGTGCATCGGTTGTAGAACAGATACAACAGGGGGGTGAACAACCGATGCAAATGACCTGTTTTGTAGTAGTGTTGATTGGACAAGTCATCAGTATGTGAGAGTGGATACTAGTTCTTCTTCGTTACCTTATTCAGAACACAGTAATGTACATACAATGTCAGCGAGCCATCCGCCTTGGTGGTGAATTCTAAAGATGCACTCCATTAGAATATGCTTCTAAGAATGAACCCTTGCCTCAAATGGTCATTCATTTGCAGCTTCAACTCCTTCTCTCTAGGTGCCATATGTCTCAAAGGCATAACTATTGATCCGACATCCTTCACCAAATCTATATGGAACTCTATCTCCCTATGTGGTGTTAATCCAGTCACCTCCTCGAATATATCATAATACTCCCTTGCTATAGGCGCAGATGACGACTCATCATGTCAGATCTCAAGCGAGTATAGAAATCTAAACATCACCTCATCATCAGGTAGGTAGCCTATCTCCAACCTATGCCCATTATCAATCCCTATCGTCACCAATGGCCACTCACAATCCACCACCACTACTTCTGCAGCCAGTCCATCCATGGAATAGTACCGATCCCTACAAAACCCAAAAAAAAATCAATCATGAGCAAAAAAACATCCACGACTCGGTAAGGCTAGGTCTTGACAAACCATGTAAAGGCCAATCGATCCTCCAATAGGTTTATGACAATTAAAGGTCGGTCAACTATCTCGGGTTTCATTCCTAATCTATCCACTAAATCACTAAATATGATGGGATGTGAAGCCCTGATAATGAATAAAACACATACAGGTGTGTCAAAAAATGAAAGAATACCCAGTATGACGATGCACTTCCGCCTCTCCTTTGTCAATGGAGCACATGACGAATCTAGAACATCATTTAATGCGTAAGCAGACACAACCTGCTTATTTCTCGATGGTTTTAGACAATCTTCCTTGATATGTCTCGGCTTGTTTCAGTTGTCACTTCTTGCCCTCTGCCTTGCAAGATGGCCCTTCTTTCCAAAATTATACTAAGTAGGCTCCCACTTTCCCTTCTTCTGACCACTGTTTTGAAACTGCTTCTTATTGTTGTTGTCCCACTTCCTCTTTCCTACCCACCGTCTTACAGCTTTAGCTCATCCTTGGGAGCAATAACCAACTTAGGCTTAGGATACAGACTCTTATGTCAAATAGCCTTCTTCACTAGCCTCTCGAAGGTCTCATCAATATGACTTACGAGTTTTTCCCCAAGATAATCATCCAAGAACATAATGAACTTCTTATTCTTCTTGAGCGAAATATTAATAAAAGATCGGCTATACTTCAATATGTTGTCGAACTCAACCATGTATGCTAATACAAATATATCCCCTGTCTCAAGTTAATAAACTTTTGAAAGAGCACCAACTTTTGAACAGTCGGCATATACTTCTCTTCAAACATCACCTTAAACTGCTTTCAAGTAATCTAGTCCTCGGGAGTAGTAATCTAAATGGCATTCCTCCATCCCATAGCTCTTCCTTGAAGCTGTCTAGAGGCCTGCTTCCTCTTCATTGCATCCTCTAACTCCCTATCCTCAAAGATGCGTTCGTAGGTGTCCAAACTATTCAACACTTTGATGGCTGATTCTATTCTGAGGAATGGTTTTCCTTCCATAGTAGAATAATCCTTGTTCAAATCGACAAAGTTAGCCCTTGGCGCTTACATTGGGCACCACCACCAATAGTCGCAATAGGAACAACTTGAGCATTTAAACCACTTTTTGCATGCATCTTCGTATTGAAACTCAATCATTATTCCATCATAGCTATGTCCACAAAAGGCCATAGTAGTAAATCCCACTAGCAAGCCCACATCGTTGAACTTGCCCTTATGAATCACCGTCATGACTCCTATCTGTTACCCCATATTTCTCAAACTATGTTGAAAATGGGCTAAGCAAGGTGCAAGGCTAGGAGAACTGCTCTTGCAGAGAAGGTTAAGGTAAAAAGAGAAGGAATTAAAATGATCCAATTGATACTGCATAAGAAGTTAGGAATTGCAGCGCGCCGCATGAGACTTCATTTAGTTATTTAATCGAAGCTTATTACTCCTACCATGACTGACCATAAAGTATGACAGCCAGTTTGCAGTCATGACACTTAACCAAATTAAAAGAACTGCAGTCAAAAAGAAAGAAGTCACAATGGATAAAAATACCATGCTTATAAGATAGGCTATAAAGATATCAGATCTGCTTCCATCCCTTAATTTCAATATTATATTATGATACGGAACCTAAAATTTGACATAGTCACGGGGAGCAGGAAACAATCCACAATTATAATACACATAACCAAAATAAGGCATAGATACAGTGCAGTAATGTTAGAAGCTGCTTTTCAAAAAGCCACTCACAAACCAAAATACATGGGCAATCGAACCACGCTATCAAAATCCCCAAAACTTATACTTTGTTAACACCTTCAAGAGTGGATCTATACCGCACATGCTGAGGGCTACCTAAACAGTACCGTATTTACTCAAAAAAGAATTCCAAAAAGCTACACAACAGGCCACTCAAACAACGCTCCAACGTAGATCCACACTTACAAGTAGACAGCAAAGACATAAATCTCCCTTGTCAATAACTCGTGCATATTAGCATCATAGGCAGGTTAAATCATAGTCAAATTAGATCATAATCAGCTTAGATTACATTCGTATGTGCATCAAGCTAACTCCCCAAATTAAGGTATCCTACAGTAGTGGATCACACATCCTGAAGCTCAAAGCAGTTCAGGACGACATCACCAAAGTTTTAGGCAAGCACCGTAGTATCATGTAAATAGTGCACATCAACTAGCATAATTTAGCCCCAAATTTTTGGCAACCACTCCATAACTAAAGAGTAACTCCTAATATCCTTCTAAGGTAATATACAAAACCTTCGCCTCTTCAGATCGGAAGTATACGACCCGCTCCAATTTTAGATATTCCCGCTTTAATTTCAGGATTTCCCTTGTTAATCTCAAACTTTCCACCAAAGACCATGATTCAGCAGCTCAAATCATGGCTTCACACCGAAGATATGTCAGTAATCCAAGAACATCAAACTATGGATATAGATTGATGATAAGTGGCATGATTTAAAGGCCGAAATTGAAACAATAGATAAAGGGTAATTGCGGTAATTTGCAAACATCTTCTACACTAAGAGACTAAAAGGTGAAAATGTGGATTTTTCTCTTGGAATCCATTTCTTCTTGGTAAAAGGCTAGAAGGTTTTATTCTTTTAACTCTTACGAAAAAATTGTACCAGGAATAATTATATATGAAAGCATTTCACCCATGAATGTAAGCTTCGTAAGAATCTGAACCACATAAAAATTTCTGTGTTATTTTACTTTCATGCACTATAATATGCTTACATTGCATTGGATTGTAACCCATTAAACTAATACAAATTGAATTTAATATTCTAATAAATTGTTGGAGTGCAAATATTTGATTATGTAAGCATTCAACGTAATCATGGCTTCTTGCCAATTACATCATCAATTCAGGAATATCAAACTAAGGATACAGATGGATGACAAGTGGTAGGATCCAAAGGCCGAAATTGAAACAGTAGATAAAGGGTGATTGCAGTAATCCGCATACATCTTCTACTCAATAAGTAGAAGAGACTGGAAGGTGAAAAGGGGGATTTTTTTTCCTAGAATCCTTTTCTTCTTCATAAAAAGCTAAAAAAATTATTCTTGTAACTCCTATGAAAAATTTATACCGGGAAGAAATATATAAGAAAGGATTTGGCCATTCTTGTAGGATTCACAAGAATCCGAACAATGTAAAAAAAAATTGTGTCTTATTACTTTCATGCGGTATTATCCATTTATATTGCATTGGATTGTAGCACATTAAACTAATACGAATTAAATTTGATACTCTAACAAATAGTTGGAGTGCAACTACTTGATTGTGTAAGCATTCAGTAACATAGTCACCATCCAAAGGCAAGCTTAATACAACTTAGATTTGTTGATAAATTTGTGGAAGTACATTAACAATATTTGGCAATCAATTGAGGTGTTGTGGAATGAAAAATCCCATTAACATTTTTGGCGCTAGAAAGAGGACTCGAACCTCCGATCCCAGTTTCCTATTTTCGATTTGTCTACCTATGCTCCTAACCAAGTAATGAATCCCACTGATCATTCATTTCCTTTACTAAAAAATGATTGCTCATGGCTTTCGAAGCCTCCATCTGTAACACCATTAATTTTAAATAACATTATTTAAGAGATTTAATTAGATAAATTAAATAGAATAATGTAGAGACTAGAGTGATAAAGAGTTTGAGATTTGAAAATGTAATATGGTCGTGCCTTAACTAAATGAATTCATAAGAATGGTTTATAAGTAAATACTTAAGAGAATAAGGCAAGGGTAATATGGGAAATAATCATATATCATAACCCCTAAACTCTTACCTCATTATAATTTTCATTTTCGAAAAACAAAAATGTAAACAAAAGGAGATTAAGGCCGGCGGCAACCCTAGGAGTAAAGAAGTTCAAAATCAAGCAGAAGCTAAGGTTCAAGCTAGGAAGATTAATGCAAGAACAAATCTCAAGTTCCTTATCCAAACAAGGTGAATAATAATCTAAACCATCCCATATATGTTTTATTGAACAATTTAATTTTGGTGTAAGAATTAAAACATTTTGGACGAACTGAATGATGATATGCTTTTATTATATGTTGTGTTTGATTAAAACAAGTATTTTGTATAATGGTATAATTCGATTTAAAGGATTTAAAATCATGTAAAATGGGTTTTGAATGCCATGAGGATTGAATATGTTATGTAAAACATTATTTTGGAGATGGGTCTTAATTTTCATAATATTCCAAGTTATGGAAAGTTTATTATGAATTTTTGAATGGAAGAAATAGACAAATTTTGGGTTTAAATTATTTAATGCAATAAAAGAATGATTTCGGGTATGAAATTTTTGTATGTTAAAAAACATATTAAAAGTGAATTATGATGATTTTTGGGGATTTTTCCTAGGTGTTTAATAAGGTTATTAATTTATTGAAGTTGAAGGATTTAAATGTTTAAATGTTCTATGGAAGGAAATGGCTTATTTTTTAATATAATTTCAGTTATAAATTATTGAATTCGGTAGCCTTTTAAGAAAAAGGATTTTTGATAAAGAAATGGCTACCAATTATATTTTGATAGATTGGCAAGTTAGATGAAAAGAAGTTACGTTGTAAAACATAAAATCAGTTTTGACACAATTTACCACTTCCCCACTTCCGATTGCTACCCTTCGATGCCATACTTCTATTAATAAACCCATTCGAAACCAATACACATGGTATCGAGCCACTGATATGTAGTGGATTGGATAAAGGCGGAAGGGATTGTGTTGAAGGCAAGCTTTCGAAGAGATTGAAGTTATCCACAACTTAATACTGTTTATAGATGGTGCTTTCGAAAGGGTGGAAGCCAAATATATTAGCTTTCGAATCAATCAACTTACCTTTGTTTTAGAAAAGAGCTTACGAAGGGGTGAAAGCCAAATATATTGGCTTTCAAATCAATCAACTTACCTTTTTTAAGAAAAGAGCTTTCGAAGGGGTGGATGCCAAATATATTAGCATTCGAATCAATCAACTTATCTTTGTTTTAGAAAAGAGCCGTCAAAGGGGTGAATGCCAAATATATTAGCTTTCGTAATCAACTTACCTTGTTTTAGAAAAGGGCTTTCGAAAGGGTTGCAGCCTTTTTCTTTTAAGAAAAGCTTTCAAATGAGTTGCCCCTTATTTAGTTTAGAATATTTCGAAAGGGTTGCCGCTTTTGAACTTTGTAATATCCCCTTACTTGGAGTCCCAAAACTAACGATACGAATGCTGCAGTCATCCATAGTTATTAATACTTGGCGACAAAATACGGCTGTGTTAGATTCATTGATACACAGAAACACATGAATATGGAGAAAATTTGAACTTCAAACAAAATCACATTTCACTCCAAAATATTTCCAATTCATTACATAATCCCAAATTCGCAAATCACGTTCAAAGAAAACATATTTATTACAACATACGCCAAAAGTGACATATGGAGGTGCTCCTTTTGATGATCAGAGTACATACAGGCAATATAACAACTTTGCCATTACAAACAACATAGTAGAATCAAAAGAAAAGAGAACTCTGAATAGCTAACATGCCTCCTGCACATCTCCAGAAGCTTATTCGTCTTAAGGGTACTTGAAAACCTCAACTCTCAAACTACTCAAAATCAACTGAGTACCCGAGAGTTTAACTGGAAAACATAAACTTCGAGTAAGATATAAAGCCTGGTATGAATAATAATCTACCATCTCAAATCACTATAATATCTAGTGAGACTATGCCACTTAGTGGAACGGTTTTCCCCTCACTTTTTCAGAACCTTTATAAAACCATATACTGTGCTCCTACATCCACAATGGTTAAAACAATTCAAAATGGTATAATATGATGATATGCAAAAAAAATGCATTAATTTGGATTACCCATCCCCATTCATTTTAGACTATCTGTCTCAATTAAATAACCTATTAGTTTTCACGGGCTGACCAATAACCAGTTAAGCATTTAAGGACTTCATGTAAAATTACATAGTTTTCGTGGGATCACTATGAACCTATTAGTAACTCCAATATCTAACTCTTATCCTAGTTTTCATGGTTTGACTAGGAACCTATTGGTAACCCCAATGTCCTTTCTCTTATCCTAGTTTTTATGGGTTGACTAGGAACCAATTGACATCTGTCAATATTTCATCCGGATGTAGTTTTCATGGGATAATTACCAACTTATTGGCCCATATCAGTATCAAATCATAGTTTTCATGGGGTTACTATGAACCTATTTTTCTGACATCTTCCTTTATATATAGTTTTCATGGGCTAACTATCTTTTATACATAGCTTTCATGGGCTAATTATGAACCTGTCTTTTTGAGATCTTCCTTTGTACATAGTTTTCATAGGCAGATTAAAATGTCTTTCTGACATTTTCCTTTATACTTAGTTTTCATGGGCTAACTACGAATCTAACTACGAATCTATTGGCCCCTACCAATATGTTTCTTTTGTATTTTAGCATCCTATATTCTGGTCTTCCTGACCTCCTAGATGCAATTCTACTCATTTAGGAGTTTATTCAATTTATATTCGCTTCTAGATTAATCTAAAGTGTTCTTCTACCATTTACCCCCAAAATGCAGTTATGGGTCCATTATAAAGTGAATATATATTCATATTTGAAGAAGCAACATAACAACATAGCAACACCACTCTTGTGGGTTTAATATAAAACATGATTAATTCCTTAACCTATTACTTTATCAAAGAAAGCTTCTTCTCAAAACCATTATAAAAACTCCTTTAATATAGCCATGAATTTTTCCTTTAAAAATAAAGTTTGGGTTGTAAAACCTTTCGGTACCTTCGAAACCTAGCTTTCGACTTCATAGGATGACCTTCTTCGAAAGCCTTAAAAATCCATCTTCAAAACATTAGGCTTCTCCCTTATAATACTTTAAAATCTACCTTTCGAAAACTTTCGAAGATATTAAAGTATTAGCATTTAACTTTAGAAGCTTAGCTTTGATACCAGTTGAAAGTACCCGTATCGATACCAATGGAAGTAACCCTTCCGAAATCATTGGAAGTACCACTTTCGAAAGCATTGGGTTTATACTTAAAATATTATTTAGGTCAAAGTGAATATAAGAGAAAACATCTATTTTGAAACCATCCTTTATTATATAAATATTATTAAGGAAAACTTGATGGCGTCGGCACCATCTCTTTCGAAAGCATAAAACATCTGGTTAAAACATTGGAAGGTTGGTGTCGAAAACACTTTTGAAACCATCACCTTCAAAACCACTAATCCCTTTTGAAAGCTATAGGAAGTGGCTTAAAATTTATATAAAAAAGTACCTTTCAACAGCATTGATATCTTCAACACCATCGAAAGGCTATTGAATATGCTAGTATATGATTTTTGTTTGATGATAATAAACATGTATATATATATTCATTTAAATATAATTGTTATTGTACTATTTTATTTTCACATAATTAAATAAATATTTGCTGAATAAAATAAATAACATAGAATTTAAATTCAAACAAATTTTTTATTCAAACAAATTTTTATTACAATTTTGAATAGTACAAATTTGAGCTCTCGCTATATACACAATTTTCAAACAATACAATTTCAAATTACAACACGATTTTTCACTATACAATTATCATTTACATTTGCACCGCACTACATATCACTCATTCACTAGTATTTAATCTTCAACTCTATTCCAGATTGAATCCATCATCTGAATTATCTGCAAAATAAATACTCACGTAGTAAATTGAAAGAGAAATATTTTTATAGTGTAAAATAAAATGTGTTTTTGAAAATATTATTTTCCTTGGTTATTTGAGTTGTTCGTCATCATTTAATTTTGAATTCATCATACATTAACATCTTGTGGCATGCACAGTGTATCACTGTACATGCCACAAGGCCGTGCAAACCGATATACACTTGATAAAATTGCATGGACAGGTGAGCACAAGGTCAAACCCAATCAAAAGCTAGGTTCAACTCAAGTGCAATAAAATAAAATCATGACATGAGCAGAAGGTCAAACCCAAGCTATATGTTGGATTCAACTCAGGTATAAAGTGATGTACACATGAAGCCAGCAACAATAGAGGCTAGACAGTCCAACCAGATTCAAGTACAACGAAGACACAATGAACCAACACAAAGAGAGGTGGACAACACACAAAGGAGCAACCACTAACCACATAAAGATATATACATATATGCACATATATATGTATACACATATATGGTGGATCAACACCTTAAGTACAAAGATCAATACAGGACCATCAAACAGAGAGCTTTCATATTGCAATGCGGACTACAAGCTTCAAACCAGATTCAAGTGAAAACAAATTGTAAAGTGACATGCACAAGTGAAGATATCAAGTGCACACAAAGCAAACTACATGTATGCAACAGATTGGATTGTAGAACTACCCAAACTATTAACAAGAACAAAAGCAGACTATATGACGATGATAGAAAGTGGACAGTGCAACCAAGTACACAAACCAAAGTAGATGCAACTCAACTCAAATCCAGACAACATGATGTATGAATGCAATGACCACAGTAACAATCATATCAAGCTGCATCAGAGGCATGCATAACAACAACAAATAGTTTCCAAGCAATGTAAATGAACATACATGAAAAAAAATGTACCAACACTTGACATGACTGATAAAAATAGTAATATGCAGTGACAATAAGAAAATGAAAACTGCCTCAAAGCAATATGACACATTTACAATATGAACTCAATGCACAAGACCGCAATGAGACAGCAAGCACATGAATGCACAGTACAGACTACATGAACACACATTATGCAATGCAACAGTAGGTTTTACAAGTGGAAATAACATGCTCACAGGAATGCAAACTACAACATAAATGTAGTCACAAGAAGACTCCAAGCCGACCACATACGAAAATGTACACAATTCAACATGCTCAGTTCACATGAAATGCAACAGCAATGATCCTCACTTATATACATATGACAACGAGCACTTGAAGCAAATTTTCGGTTCATCATATACATAAAGACTAGAACATACACACACACACACACATATACATATTCATATGCATATGGTCAGGCAATGTTGAAGACAATGAAAGTCTCATCATACATATATACATGTGTGAAACAGCATGTGTACTATATGCAGTTATGAATAAGACTACAATACCGATTGCAGTAACAAAGTCAATGTTTGAAAGAAAATGAAAGAAAAGTAGTTTGAAAAATGACAAGTACAAATGAAACCACCAAACATCAATTTTATAGTCTTGCAGAAATTTGGCAGCAGTTTCAAACCAAGGCAAAGAATGGAACGACTCAAATCTAAGTCGTTATCACACAATACAGTTTTCATGAAGCCATGAATGAACAAGTCAGAGAGTCAAGCACTTCTCAAAGTCAAATGCCAACAAGTCATAAGAGAAACAAATTCAAGTCAAAGTGGCCGAAGTCAAAGAAAAAAGAAGTAAAAGGAACTGTACTATTTAACGGAGGAAATTCTATGGAATTAGAAAACCGTCGAAAAATTTCAAATTAAATTTACCGCAAGCGCACGGTGTACGAATGTAGCACGTATGCGAGTACGAGTCGATCCACAGGGAATTGTAGATTTTAAAATTCTATTCAATCAAATTAACCCAAAGTTTGAGAAAATTTAAGGTAGAGAATTAGAGAACTAACTAAAAGAAAAAAGAAATAAATATAAGAGTTAAGTGACAATTTAGGAAATAAATCCACTCTCTAGATCATGTACACTTATCTTTTTATTCGTCCTCAAATAAACTAAAAATAAGATAAATCCGTTTTCATAGGGAGCACGATTGCATTGAGCGTATGCAACAAGCCGTTAAACCTCTGGGTGTCCCTAGTAGGACGAGTGTTGTCTCGTAAGGGTTTTCGGCGGATACTACCCACAAAATCCAAATGCAGGATGAGAATATGTACAAAATGCAAGATTTATTTATAAAGAGCTGAATGAGAGTTTCTGAAAATATTTACAAATGAAGGATTTATTTTTAAATTGACAAGGATAAGTTAAATATAGGTTTTGGTCATTATCTTGAAAATTTATGCCATTTACTCGTCAAAATTTCCAACAAAAATCAAGTTATCATAACAAATAGACTATATTTTAACTCATTGTTTTGGTTAATAACACAGTGTAACTATGAAATGGATCCTTAGTTGATTATTATCACGATCCAAATTTCAGCATTCGAAAATCGACACCCGTACTTCACTCGTACATGAATGCCGTAGATTCAACCGTTAAAATTTGACTCGTGCCGGAGCTTATAACACATCAAGCACAGCACAACAGAAGAAAATGAATAATACATTTGATATACAACATTTGACACAATAACCGATACAATGATGATACAATAGAATGATACACTAGATATCAATACTATCAAAGATACAAGGAATAGCAGCCGAAAGATAATGTCTTCAATAGAATACATCTCTAAAATGCAACTGCAACACCATCTCCAAACTAAAGATAGCTCGCAAAACCATCAAGTTGCACCAAGATAAGCAAGGTCAGCAGTGAAAGCTGAAGTATAGAAAATGCGATCCATGATCCGAAAGGCTTCGAAGGCTATCGAATCAACTCCTATAATTCGACTATCTGAAAAACCCAACTCTAGACTGCCCGTGTGGAAAATATTGGGCACCCAGAGTATAGGAAAGGAACAATAAACTCCAGGTGAGTCATGTGATTAGTGTGAGTAAACAAAACGGTTTTATCTTTAAAACAAACAAAAGAATTTAGATTGAAAACCGCAATGCTTTTTTTTGAAAAATGAAACTACCATAAGGCCTCCCGGCACACACACACAATGCAATCACACACATGGGGGAGATTTCTCCTTATGATAGTCAAACATGCTTACGACGCAAAATTATTCTTTTATATTGTTATTAGTGCATAGTGGAAAACATTTTGAAAGTATAATATTAATCTTAACCAACATAGGTACCATTATATTATGCCAGCTATAGCTACCATTTTAAATGGCAGGTTCTACAACTAAAACCGTACAAGGAGCGTATTGTTTTGTTTAGATTTCCAACAAATGGTCAGGCTAAGGAACTTCATATTGCCACATGGGAACGCCACTGGAGGGATGCCCCGAGAACCTACCCAGCTCACTGCCAACACAAGGTCGGTTTCCTCCCTGCCCGGGAGTAACACCTAAAGATATGCCACCCCTGTCCTTTGGGACCTATATACGAGAGCTCTCAACACCAACAACATCACACAGTAATAAATATACTACAGTGTCCACATGAGTAAGTATCTGGGCTCCATACCATGATACTACCCTTTTCCAGAAGGAATGGTCACACCCTAGGGGAGCTGGGGAGCTACCTTTGAAACCTTGCCGCATTTTTCCTGTTTCGACCATTACCGGTTTGTGAGGCTCGATGAGGTCTCGTCCACAAAGCTACACTTTTCACACAAGCCATGCTTTGATCACAAATGATCAATGAATGATCATCAACACACAGTAGCACTTAACATGCCACACTACCAATTTGGGAGTATATCGCTGATAACCTTCAACTATATAACCTCTAAGCTCGTACGTCTAAGAGAAGGGTGTTAAGCTAAGAGAATAAATTCTCCGCCACCAACAAATATGTATTTGAAAGAAATTTGCTTTATATCTCAAAGTGTAGTGTCAGACATACAACCATACAAGTCTGTCCCGGGTTCGAACAGAACGGAAGGCACTTCCGAAGAAGCCCTTGCAAACCCAGGTATTCACAATCCAGATCGGACTTCCCATCACTTAGGAAATCTCTATACCCGCGTGACTCAGTGCAGAGACAATCGATGGGTTACCCTTTCGTTTTCGAAAATACCCGGTCTTCACCACCGGTCTTCGAATGCTATCCATATCGACGTATCATTATTCGGAATGGGTTATATGACACAAAGTCATCTCCCGGCTAAACCGAATAATGAGCGTAATATTTAAAAACATATGGATAATGGGATTTCAGTTAAGTCACGACTTATTATCCAAACCTTTCTTTAAATGGTTTAAAACAAATTACCATTTCAAATCTTTTTAAAATAATAAGATTCACTACACAAAGTTCACCATTTTCCACAAAGGTTCAATTACGACTTTTCAAAACAATCTCCTTTCAAATTGGATTAACATATCCAATCTTTAAATTGAAGATTAAATTTATAACTATCGAATCAATTCAAATCTTGTATATGGAAGATATACCATTTAGAAATTATCTTTGATTTCAAAACAAGATTTAATCGTCTTCACAAGTTTGATTCATAGTCTTTCCAAACTATTTACAATTTCATTTCAAACTTGAAATCTTTGGACACAAATTGGAAATCCTTCCTTTTTATGAAAGCTATATTATTTGAAAAAAATAGTTTTCGTTTTGGGAAAAACTGATTACAATTACATAAGTTAAAGCCATTCAAGTATAAAACTTGGGTTTAAGTTTAAATTTCAAAAACCATACTTTTTAAATGGTTAAAAACCCGTATAAACACCTTTATAACTTGTATAATCTTTTTAGACCATAATTTCCAAATTATTGAATTCAATTTCAAATATTGAATTCAAATTTAAATCAAATTATTTAAATTTCAAGTTTTATTAAGTAATTTAAAATAACTTTTATTTTTGAAAACTCATTTCAAAGCTTTTAATTCCAATTCCAAAACTATTTTGGATTTAAGAACTCAACCTTTAAATTTTTTGAAGATTTGTGACTATGCCGATTTCCTCGTGCAATCCATATTTGTGTGTGTATGGTGTAATCCAGGGGTTTTACACAGTGGTGCAATATCATTCAGTCATCAAGGATTCAATCATAACAATATCGATAAGCGGCATATTCCAACAACGCTTATCTATATACACGGATTCACAGAAAGCAAAATATGAATGCATTAAAAATAAATAAATTACATTCATCACAGATCACACTGAAACAATTCATAGCACAAAGCACAATATATCTGAAATATCAAACTGTTCGACAATCAATGGAATTCAAACATCCGTAAATAAGCTCAATTAATTATCTGATTAATTAAATCAGATAAGTAATCAATCATGGTTAATTAACATTAATTAATTCCAAATCATTTGATTAATTGTCCTTTAATCATTTATTAATTAAATTAACCAACCTTTAATTATTTGTACTTATTCAATTATCTTTTAATTAATTTCCCTTAATTAAATAAATTAATCAACCTTAATTTTTACCATTTAATTAATTATTCTTAATTAATTACAATAAGTGATTATTCCTAATCACTTTATCAACTTTGATTAATTAATTACCTTTTTAATCAATACTTAATTGACCTTAATTATGAAATTGATTAACCTTAATCATGAAATTAATTATCTTTAATTATCCAAATACCCATAAGTAGTTACCCTTTCATTAATTACTAACTTATCATTAAAAATCTTTAATTAACCATCTTTGTATCATTAACAATGCTTAATTATAAATAAATTAAACACTTAGTTATTAATTAACCAATCTTTAATTACAAATTGATTAATAAATTACAATTATAAATTAATTAACCCTTCTTAATTACTTTCCAAAACAATTAATTAATAATTATTATTTATCTTAACATTTTAAAATCTTTCTTAAACTTTGGAAACAAATTATTACTAATTTGGAAACTTTAATGGTACTTAATTTTAATGCTTAACTTAAATTATCTACTTAATTAAAATATTAGTTAAGATTTTTGAAAACGTTGTTAAGTATTTTCTTAAATAAATAAAATTATAATGAAGTCTTAACATCAAATTGTCAAACATTAATTGTCATCATTATTTTAAATTGTTTAAAAGCTTGCTTAACTTACCTTTTATTTAAACTGCAGGTTTGGTGAGTCAACCAGAGTAAAATTTCTGTTTACTCGAGTAACAACTCGAGTCTCCCCCACAACTTCCCCGAGTTAAATTCTGTTTAATTCGTTAATCACTTTATAAAATACTTTAACAATTTAAAGTTATTAAAACATTTCATTTTTTTTCTTCATAAAACTTATTTATAAAAAATGGAATTCAAACACATTTTAAATTCAGATTTTAGATTTGTTTCAAAGCCTTTGTTTTAAACTTGCTTTACACTTTTAAATTTGGTTTAAGTTTAAAACTCAAACGCTGTCAGTTTTTTTAAACAAAACCTGTAACAAACAATTTACTCGAGCCCTTATATCTAAACCCCGAGCCAAATCACCCCTGTGCTTCAAGAAATCCATGAAACAATTCGAGTAAATACTCGAGTACAAGTCCACTGCTCAATTCATCTTCACCGGGAAACACAACTGCACCGTACACGTGCACAGCACCGCCGATTGCCTTCGGTCGACATCACTACGTCGAACAAGTCAGCAACCATCCACAAATCCCTTCCCGATCATCAAAACTTCGTCGTCACCTCGAAATCAAAATTCGAGTTCGAAGCCGAAACCTGGAAAACATCACCGAAACCACCATCAACCTAGAAACGCATCGTTCTCGCGACCACGACCACCAGAGAACTTGAAACCCCGGCCATCCACTCGTCAACAGTTCCTCTTCCACCTCCCAAAACCTCGCAACACTCGATCATCTCCAAACGACGAACGAGGCCAAATACCTAACCACGACAAAACTAGGTTAAAAAACTATAAACGTTCGCCGCCGCCACCACGTTCATCTGTACACCCTCTCGCTATTTTTCCGGCAACCCCTGATCACTCCTCCACCTCCAGGAGGAAACACGGCCTCCCAATCCGTCGAGATCATCAAAAATCGACCAGAAACCAAATTCCATTCAAACCCAAAATTCACATTCAGTACTTCACTTAAAATTGTGATTTTGATTTCAAAAATCATATCTTCCCAAGCCAATTCAAGTTATGTATTTGAATCAGAGAATTGTATCAATTAATTTTAACATATTTATAATTTTTTTTACTGTTATTTCTATTTCTAGTAAATTTTCTTGTTAAATATACTTCGCAATATTTTTAAGACCTAAATCATGATCGTACAAACAAGTTTTGTTTAGATTTCAAAACTTAATATAAATCTGAGATGAAGGGTTTGGATTTTTGTTTAGATTGGGGATGAAGTTTTGAACCCTGTGTCAAAAAAAAGTAAAGATCCCTGTTTCCAGACATGCACACATCTATTCACCCAGATAAACACATATACACTTGCTAATGTACACAAAATCAGACAATATCTTCAATCACTGTCATTACAGAACAAAAAGAAATCAAGGAACTGGTTTAAGAATTTGGATTTGCTCATCAGGAATGAAGACAGAGGATAGGCTCTCAAAACTGGAACTTGTATTTTCATTTTAAATCTGCATCTTTGATTTTTTTTAGTTTATTTGATCTACTACTTGCTTTGCTTCATGAATTTTTTGCTTAACCTCAACTTGATATTTGATTTGATCTTCATCTCCAAGTTTTGAAATCTTCCTAGGTTTGAAGACTTTAGATTGCTTTTGTTTTTGAATTCTATTTTCTGGTTTGCTCTGATTTCATTTTGGAAGCTGAAAGCTTGTTAAGTTATGATGAACGAACTGAAATGAAAAGCTTAATGTATAAAAAGAAGCTTACAGGATGATAAAATTTGTACAACAGGTCAGAGATTTTTTCCTTGTTTTATGTTTGACTGAAGATTATTGTCTACTTTGGTGGCTTATGTTGTTGTTATTTCAGCTAAAATGATTTCTTGTTTGTGCTTATGTAGATTTTTTTCCTTCTTGCATACTTTTGTTAATGTCATACTTCATTCATATATCTTCTTTTGCAAGCTTCATAGATATTTATATCTTCTTTTATTCATACTTCTCTTTATTTGTTCCTATTTGAATGTATTTAATATGTTATCTTTATTATTATTTTTTATCTTTTTGCTTTGTACTATAAAGGAAATTGTATAATCAATATGTTGTTGGAATTCATCCTAATGTATTGAATTTATATTTTATAAAACTATATAATTTTATTAACATGTTGTTTGAATTTGTCTAATTTATTTCTAACTTAAATACTTATTTCAACTTACATACTAATTGTCTTGTATGTCAGCATATATAAATTCAAACCTACTCATCTATGCACATACACATACACACACACACACAGATATATATATATAGGATTTAAATTCAAATGATTTAATCTCAAAAGAAAAGTTTTATTCCTATAAATTAACACGTATTTTATTTGAATTTGGAGAATCTCAAATCAATTTACCAATTAGTTCCACAATGTTTTTATTCAAAAATTAAATTAATTATTAATTTAAACTTAGAAAAAAATCTAGGATCGTTACAACTATCGAAGTTTATCAAAGTGGTATTTTCATTTCTTTTCAATAACAAATCAAATCAAATAAGTAAAATTAGTGCTAGGATTTCAATTTCTTGCTCTCTCATTATTTGCAAGAAAAATTACACACCTAGCTCGGGTAAACTGAGGCCAGATATACCACCCATGCACTGCCTTTCGGGCTTATGTGAGGGGAGTACAAAGCATGGCGAGTGCACATACTTTCATGCATACACCTATTGACCATAGGTGGTTTTTATTAAGTCTGTTTTTTTTACATATGTTCCATACATGCATAACCGTGATGACTTTTAAATGAGAGTGAATACTTGGATGTTATTTTTTTTTATTTTTTTTTATTTTTTTAAAGAGAGAGAGAGAGTTTGCAAAATCATCTTAGCACCATTTAACTTAGAAGACAAAAAAATGTTATATCCTTTACTTTAAATCAACCACTTTTTAAAACAAAGATTTTCAATTAGGATATACTTCATGATTAACACTTATGAATCTTCCCATATACTAGTTAAACCATTATTATTTGTAATCAAATTGCATTTTTATTTTTGTTAAGACAAATAAATTTCCAAAGATTTCAATTTAATAAACCAAAACCATATAATTATCTTATAGTGTTTCTTTTAAAAATAAATCAAAAGAAAATTTGTTTTTGGGATGTATTTTTAAATTTTTTTTTGAGATTCTAAAGAAAAAATAAACCATAAAAAATGAAGATGAGTCTCTTACGCACTTGATTTTGACTGTGTCCCCACAATCAACCCTAGTGGAAGAAGAAAATAAAAAAACATAACCTTTATTTAAATAAAAATGAAAAGATGATTATTTACAAGTCATCAGAAAGTATGCCGTTAAAGAGTAAATGAACCGGTCTTCCAAGAACCCATTCATTTGTCTCACCAAGTATGTAAGACACAGCTCAAGCGCAGAAAACCAAACCGTAAAAGAGTTCGAAGTTGAACGTTGATTTGAAAAAACGAATGTTGTTTTATTGAAAATTATACAAGTTGTTTTGTTTTCGATGATTTTTGAGGTCGATAATACAATTGATTGAAGTTCAATTTTATTTTCACCAATTTGAAATTCAAGCCTATCTTTGGAAACATTTTCAGAGTTATTGATTTCAAAATCAAAATGGTGATGTTCATCTTCCCTGTTGGAATTTAACAACTCGTCATCCAAAAGTCCAAAAAATTCGTGTTCATTAAATTCCTCTTCCTTTGTTGGATTATCAACAACTTTATTACATGTCTTAAGTTCAAAATTCAAAGTTGTTGTATTCAAATTTTTGAAATCAAGAAAAAAGATCGAATTTAAAATTTGGTTCCACACCCTTAAAAGAATTGAAATCCAACTCAATTACCGTGTTTTCAACAACTTCGTTAAGATCATCATTTTCAGTTTCAAAAGTTGTTTTTTGAAAATCGTCAATTGTGGTAAAAGATGGATTATCACTTGACTCGTGACACGTTGAAATTTGATTTTGTTTTTCACGTTGTTTCATATATGTTTCAAACAACAAATCCGTGTGATCATCGTAAATTTCATTCATTTGTTCAACAAAATCAAACTTGTAATTATTAACTTGAAAATTTTCGATTTGGACTTGTTGAGAACAAGAATTGTCAATTTCGATGAACGGTAGATTATTATTTGATTCTTTCCAAGTTGAGGTTTGATTATGATTTTCACGAAATTTTTTGTATTTTTCAAGTAATAAATCCCCGTTATCTTTTTCCATTTGGTCAACAAAATCAAATTCATGATTATTAATTTGAAGCTTTTCATTTTGAATTTGTTGATAACCAAAATTTTCAACCGTATCGTTATTGAAACTATTCCCATTGCCAAAATTATTTGAAAATTGCTTCACATTTTCATCTTGATTTTGAAATTTATTTTGAAGCTCGAAATTGAATTGGCATGGGTTATAATCGAAATCATTTGAATTTTGAAGTGAATTCAAAATTTGATTATTTTGACTTGAACTATTGCACAAATATGAGTTACACAAATTGTTTATATTTTGATTTCGTTGTGTAGAGAGTTCAAGTAAAGATAAAATGCTATTTTCGAGATTCAAGGATTGATCGTCGTTTTGAAAACTTTGTTGTTCAAAATTTGAATTATTTACAAAATAGTTGTCGTTAAAATATCCATACGAATTTTGAGTGAAATTATATAGATTATATTGATTTTCACAACTATTGTAAAATTCACGTAAGTGGGGAAACTCGGACATTTTCAAGAATTTTTTTTTGTTATAAAGAAAATTATATACAAATAGAATTTATTTTTCAAAAGGGAAAATGATTTTTGTTTTTTTTCAAATTTTTTTTGTTTTTTTGAAAAGATTTTATATTTTTTTTGGATTTTCTAAAAAACTAAGCAAATTATTTTTGAATTTTTTAGAATTTTCATTTGAAAATTTTCTAAGGAAAAGGTAAATAACTAAGTTAAAAATATTTACAATTTTTTTTTTGGATTTTGAATTTTTTTTAAATGTGCATGAACTAGTGCAACTACATGAATGCAAGGGTCTAATTACAAATTATTTATCCTAAGTTAACCCAAAATTGTATAATCACAAATTGTCTTGAATCAACAAGATAGTTCTCAGCCAGGTAACAGACAGGATTTATCGGTGCACCACGAATTACCATAGCAATATAGCCAAAGGTTTAAATACCTTCAGAGAAACAGTTCAGTATAATATTTACGAATCACCGTAATATTTATAACTGATTATTGCTCTGCCGTAGCCTAGACACTAAGAATTTAAATTGTTCAGAGAAGACAAATTGTTAATATACAATAAAGTGCTATAGATGTCTAACAGTCATTATTAACAAATTCTAAGATGAAATGCAAAGCAGGAATTAAACGTGAATTAACAATGTAACTAGAATGGATTTTTTTGTTTTTTTTTTAAATGCAAGCAAACAACAATGCAAGACAAAAAGTAATAGATATATACGATGCAAGGCAAATTAAAAGAAAATTATAAATAAGCAAGCAGTTTTTTTTGGTAAGCTCAGCAAAGCGAGCAACTTCTCCTATCTGCTTTGGCCACCTGAAATAAAAACAAGATATATACAATATATACAATATTTTTTTAAAAACCAGGATGGAACTTAAAGAAAATTAAAATAAAACAAATTAAAACAAAAATAACTTAAAAACAATTGAAGCTTGTTATTATTATTATTATTATTTTAAACAAATTAAAACAAAACCAATTTTAAAATCTTTCTCTTTTTTTAAGACAAATAAAAAAAACAAGATAAACAAAACAAGTTAGATAAAAGAAAGAAGATAAAACATGATAAAACAAGTGAACTTTAAAAGTTGCTTTGTTGTTGTTTTTTTTTAATTCAATTAGGACCCGGCCCACACTAAAGTTATCAAACACTCCCCCACATTAAACGAACGCGAATTCAAATTAGCCGAACAAATGAAAACTCAAAATCTCGAACAAGAACAGAAAATTGAAAGCTCGAACAAACTTTCACAGAGAATTCCCAATTAAAATTTCCAAATCCAAACAAGATTCTAATCTCATCCCAGTTCTTGTTCGAATTACTGAATTTGAAGGTATCGGTTTTCTGGATGAATGCGATTCAGTGTCGAGGTGATGATGGTTGTGTAGATGTTTGATTGGGCAAATTCAGGTCAATTTAGCAAATTGGAAGGCGGGTTGGTGGTCGCGCACGATGTAGAGGGTGTTTTGCAATCAATTATGGTCGAACGTGTTCGAATTGGCTTGATTGTTTTGCGATTTGCATTCGAGAATGGGTTAAGGTGAAGTGGTTTTGGTGGCGAAGGAAGTGGATGGCTGAATTTTAGTTAATGAACTGTGGGAAGTTGATGAAATGATTGTTGAAATGTGGGAAGTGGATGGCAGTAACTGAAATGGTAATGGTTTGAAGTTGGTGAATGTGAAGATAAGCGTTGTTGAAAGTTGAAATGGGTATTGGTTGTGATGTACTGAAGTGGGGAAGAGCAGGTTGTTGGTTGGGTGGAAACTGCAGTGGTCAGTGAGGATGAAGACTGTGCACAGTTGCACAGAAATTGTAATGAAGATAATATGGCAGTGCGATGTAGTCAGGTGGATGGTTTTGAGGGAGGTTATGGTTGGTGGAATGAATGGTCATGCTGGGTTATGCAGTTTGGCTACAGTGAAGTGGTTGAGTGTTTGATGTTGTGGTTTTGAGGGGAGAGGTTGATGGTGAGCAGCTGCTTGGTGACACTTGCAGATTTGTTGAATGGCCGAGGAGGTTTATCAGGGCAGTGATATAACTGCAGTGTTTTGATGGTGAATTGAGTATGGTCAGAGGTAAGGGATGGGAACGACAGTGTAGTTAGTTGTTGGTGAATGTGAAGTTCAGGGTAGTAAAGGGGTTGGCGTGATTGTTTTGTGGATTGCGTAGTATGAGTTGTAGATGCAGATGATCGGTGAAGTATGGCAAGCAGCCGTCGACTGTGTGGTGGATCTGAAGTTGTACTGGGGGGAAATATGGCAGTAGGTAGGGGAGTTGAAGACTGGTGAATTGTTGCAGTAGCCAAAAACTTGTTTAAGTGGAACTGTCGTTGTTCAAGGAAGTGGTGTGATATGGAATTGTAGAGCAAGTTGTAGCGATGGTCAGTGGAAATTGGGAAGAGCAATGGTATGGTAGAGAGTTATGTAAACAAAACAACAATGAAGTGCAATGGTACCAGTGAGGTAGCGGAAAATTTTGACTGCAGTAGTTGATGTTAGTATGTGCAACAGTATCAGTTGTATCGGTAACAATGAAGTGCTACAATATCAGTTGTATATGGTTGAAATATGGGAGATTGTGGAACAGGGTGGTGGACTGGTTATGGTGAAGGGGAAGTTGAAGGCCAGTGAGCTGAAGGTCATTGAGCAGCAGTAATGAATAGAGAGGCACACAACAGAGAGTAATAGCAGAAATTGAAACATCAATTGAAAAATAAAAGAGATTGGCAATGAACAGTAATTGTAAAATGAAAACAGAATTATAAAATGAAATTCAAAGTGTAAATGAAATGGAAATAAAATATTTTTGTTTTTGTTTTGAAATTGTATGTTTTTCTATATATAGCAATGCAAATGCAAAAATGAAAAGCAAGAAAACAATAAACAAACACACAATAAAATGCACACAAAAATCAAACAAACACACAATTTTTTTTTAATGCAAACACACACAAAAATCAAACAAAAATAATTCGAAGAATAGAAAATCAAAACCAAAGCAATTCCCCGGCAACGGCGCCAAAAACTTGTTTAACGGCGGATATTCTATGGAATTAGAAAACCGTCAAAAAATTTCAAATTAAATTTACCGCAAGCGCACGGTGTATGAATGTAGCACGTATGTGAGTACGGGTCGATCCATAGGGAATTGTAGATTTTAAAATTCTATTCAACCAAATTAACCCAAAGTTTGAGAAAACTTAAGCTAGAGAATTAGAGAACTAACTAAAAGAAAAGAGAAGCAAATATAAGAGTTAAGTGACAATTTAGGAAATAAATCCACTCTCTAGATCATGTAGTTCAACACATATGAAATCATGGTCTCTCTTTTATGGTCATTAGTGCTTTAATTGATGTGCTTATCATAAGTATGACATATTTGTGCTACTGATTAGCCAACATAAGCCATCAAACTATAACACATCCCTTAAAACACTTACTAACTTTCATGAAACTTGACAAAGAAAATGAAAATGAAATCTATTTTAAGTATGGCCTATTAACTATTGATTAGAAATATAGACCATCAAATTTTAATTTCAAATCACTTTCTTTTGCCATAATCATATTTTGATGAAGAGGCAATTAGTGTTAGTGATTGTTTAAGCATAGCCTATTCGGTGTCAACAATATAGGCTATCGAATTCAAAGCAAAAAACAACAAGTAAACCTTTTCTATCATCATCATTAAGCACAAAAAGAGAGCATGAATCAAAAAATAGTTGAAGCTACATAATTAGAGAGCTTCATTATCCCCTAAATTAAAGAGGTTTAGCCTCTCATATTTGTCATTAGAACAACAAATGTATCTTACAACATGAAAGAAAAAGTAAAGGAAAAATAAAGCAAGAAAAAGAAAAATTATTCTACTTGCATGAAAAATAAATCCAAACTACAACATGAAAGTAAATAAGCTTGAAAAGAAAATGAACATGTATTGAAGTTGCATAAAAGAATTACATAAAGAGAAATGGCCAAGTAGCCATGAAAAGAAAGAAGAGAGCTTGGTTTTATTTTGAGCCTAAACTGATGAAGAGGAAGAGACTAAGTGAGAGGAAGAGGAGGAGGGAGGGTTACATGAAATATAAGGGGTTATTTATACAAGCATGAAACCATAATCCATAATTTAGGAAATGACCAAACTACCCTTGATAAAGTGTGGAGGCCAAGTAATCATTAGCTTCTACTAATCATCATTTAAGTGTACATGAAGCCATTAATTCCATAAGCATGTGCATTAGCCTTTAATTTGTACATTAAAGTGGTGGGTAGGTGGGGTCTTCCATGATCTTCGCTTTGAATTATTTCCATCTTCATTCCTTTATATTCATGTTATGCATGCATGTTTCTTCATGAAACCACTCATATTTGAGATTAAATTCCTACACAAATAGATATAAATTTCCAATTAATTTTTCTCAAAGAAATATATGCACAAAAATGACCGTTTTTCCCCTATATGAAGATGGATACGTGACAATTTAAAATTAATATGGATTCTGGTTAAAACATGTTAAAATACCCAATATGATCATTTATTTAATTTAAATAGATTAAATATGGTGGTAAAAATATACATATTTACGTGCACATCATGTACTAAATAAGAAATCAAAGCCATGAAAACCAAGCAATCAGAAAATGTACGAATTGAATTTGTAACAACCGAATATTTTTGAAATATATTTTTTATTTGTTTTAAAATATTTTATGATGAATTAGAAATTTTTTTAGAATTAATGGTAATATATTGGAATTTTTAGGTTCTGTTCCCTATTTTTAAGCAATTTCTTTAATTATTTTGAAATTTTCCATGAATTTAATTATTTATTTCACCTTGAAAATGTTTTAAAAATCATTTTTATTTCAAATTTTGTTTTATAATATTTTTAAAATGAAATACATCATTTTCCAAAGCTATTGGAATTTTCTTGTAAAATTTTTGGCCATGTTTGCTATTTTTAAACAATTTCTTTTTTCCTTTTTCTGTTTTTCTCCAATTTAATTATCTATTTTATTTTGAAAATGATGAATAAATTAATTTAATTCAAATTTCCACTTCATAATATTTTTATAATGAAATGTATAATTTTCCAAGACTAACAGTGATTTATTTATAATTTTAGAACACTGTTTGGTATTTTAAGGCATTTTCTTCATTATTTTATATATTTTTTCAAAATTTATTATTTTTTCTCTCATATTTCTAATTGATTTCGGTTTGTAAAGTATTTTTTCTGAATTTTTTTTATTATAAAGATTAAAAAGAAAAGAAATATGAAAGGTTGTAAAACATGTTGAAACTTAAGCCCTTTTATCTTCAAAACTCTTCGTTTTCTTTAACTCCTCAATTATTACTCCTTAGCCGTGTAAACCCTTTTGTTTAGCCGTGTATCTCATTAGGTCTTCACGAAAAAAATTGCATCGTCCTCATTCTTCACGGCTAGAGGAAATTTGGTAATGGTTTCCCTCTTTTCTTTCTACCTTTTCTTCTTTTTTTATGCAATTTTGCTTTGCTTTCCCCCTTGTTTGGATCGGCCTCCCCCTTGTTCCACGACCACCACCTCCTTCCATCTCTTCCCGACCATCACCACCATCTACCCCACCAACCACGACCATGGCCGAACAACCCTTGATGGCCAAACCCTTCCAAATGCAACCAAAGGCCAAAATCCATGCTTGTTTGACCTCCTCTTGCTCATCCACTACAACCACCATCCAAACCACCACCCTAGCCGCAAACACTCCTCTGACCTGACCACAACACTCCCTCTCCCACCTCTGTCTAGTCATGGTGCGTCATAGGCCGAGCCCACTCCCCATGGCCGAACCATCTTGTGACTAAAAAACTACCTAGTTTCCTTCAAAACCACTTCACCTTCTCATGACTGAAACTCTACCTTGTCTTGCCTTGAACCCGAGCTATGTTAGCCCAAACCAGACCCAAAACCTTGACCAGATCTGAACCAAATCAAACCCCAAGCCATACCAAATAGTAGAGGAGGCAAAGCAAAAGACTGCATAGTCGTATCTCCTTTTATTTCAATGTTATTGCATTTTAAAATCGTATTGAATTGTGTTGTTTTGTTTGTTTATTTTGGGTTGTACACAAGAGTTGTAGCTTGGATTTCACTCTCCACTCAAGTCCGTAGTTGTTTCATCGTGCCCTATTGTCTATTTGTGCCATTGGTTTGGAAATATTCAGCAATTAGAGGTGAGTAAATCTCACACGACAATTATATACTTATGCAGTTGTAAAACAACCACAACTGAATGTGTAGAAATATTTATGATGTTATAACTGCCATGTGATTTTATATATATGATGTTAACATGATTAAATTATATGTCACATCACCTGTTACATGTCACATCACCTGTTACTATTGTATATTGTTAAACTGTTCATTTTTATCTGTTTATCACACTGCAAGTTCCCTGTAGGTTAGAAATCACTATGGGTTGAAATTATACATACCCGAACGGACTTTAGAATAAGGAAAAATCGTTATGGGCTGAAATAATAGGCCTGAACGGTTTTTAAATTATTCATTTTGACTTGGGATTGCGGGTTTGAAATGATAGAACCCGGATTTTATTTTTAAACTGCGGATTGAAATGATACATATCCGTATCACTTAAACTAGGTTAGAAAACTATATACAAACCCGTGGTTTTTTTATAAATGTTTTTCTGGAAATTTTAATAATTTTAAATTGTAAGTATATGAAAATTTGATTTAAATTGGATTTTTTTTATAGAAATTTAGAATTTTCTGTAAGTTAAAATGTTGGAAAAAATGAATAGTTACATTGAATTGTGAAATATAACTTAAGCGGAAAATTTGGAAATTTTGTTAAATAAATTAAGTTATATAAATAAATTTTTAAATAAAAATTTTTTTTTTGAAAAAAATGGAGAATTTAAGTGTTAAGTTGTTATTTTAAAAAGGTGAAGAATTGGAATGTTACACTTGAATTTAATAAAGGAATTTGCTGAAAATTGAATTTAATAATAAGAAATTTATTGTATATAAATATTATGTTAAATAATATGTGAGTGAATCTTTTAATGAAAAAATATGATTTTGAAATGTTAAAAGTTTTAAATAAAGTTATTTAATTGTTGGAAATATACGAAAACCCTAGAAATTGACTCTTAACAGCATTCAGAAATGATATAGTTACTGAATTGAACTAAAATAGTGTAAATAGAGCTATTACAGCATTTTTGAAATGCTGTAGTTGCTGTAATTGAACTTATAGGCTAATATTGGACTCAGGACTATTGTAGCATTCTCTGGAAATGCTGTAGTGGTCTGCTGTGTTTGCTGAAATCAATTAAAACCTTTATTTTGAAATCTGAACTACCGCAGCACTTCTGAAATGCTGTCTTTTCTGTTTTGAACTATAATTCAACTAAAAACTGAGTTTTAACAGCAGTTTTAGTGCTGTCTTTGCTGAATAAAAATGATTTCATATATAACTTATAACAGCTTTTTCTAAATGCTGTAAAAGGCTGAAATTTCAATAATTATGGATTTTGACTTAGTAAACGAACTCTGAATGGTTTGAAACTTTGGAAATTGAATACTTGAAATGAAAGAACAATAAGTCCACTTTTAAAATGATCTAAATGAATAAATTAAATTGGAAATGAATCATTTTAAAGGGAAGTTCAAATTGAAATAAATGAATGTTATCTTTGAACTTTAAAAGGGTATTAAGTTTGATAATTTGCATTTGAATTTAATAATGATTTAAAAGGGAAATTTGAAAAGATATGTTGTTTTGAAATATTGAAATGATTTTTTTGGAGATGATTAAAATCTTTATTGGATAAAGAATTGAGTTTTGAAATGATGTTTTATTTTGAAGTAAAGTATAAATTTTAAAGTTATAACCACGGGTTATAATAACGATTGGTTGGCAAAGAGACCGGGATCGGATATGGACATACTCTCTGTCGATACCGAAAACCATTTTGACTAACCGTGTACGCGGTAGAGATTCCAGAATGAAGTAGGATGGTGACGACGTTCTTGTGGTATGTTACGTGGACCCAACTCCCGTGAGTTGGCATAAGGTGGCTAAAACAAGAGCGATCTCGGGCCAGCTGAGGTAGCACCTCTTATCGGACGCATTTCTTCGATACCATTCTATTACTTGTGATTGTTTGGTGGCCACCCTCCGATTTTGGGAATGTGTTCCAAGGTGGGCGTATGTGTCTGCTGCGTTACCACCAGCCCGTGTGCGTAATTGGTGTATCTACCCTGGCATTGCCTTGTGTGTCGTGTCACCTACCTTACCGAGCCTTTACTACGAGTTTGTTTTCTCCCGTAGCCCGTGGAGTATTTAGGGTAGTCTCCCGATCTGGAGATATGCTGATACTGGATGGACTACTGGGACTATTATGTGTGAAGGGTGATATGGGTAGCCCGGAACGCTACTTAAAGTATGTTTATTTGACTGTTAGACATTATTATAATAGCGCAATATACTATACAGCAAATAGTTTAACGGATCCTTAGAGGATGGGCGGTCCCAGGCATCTTCTAAGTTATTTGTACCTTTACTACAGTTCACTTGAGTTGGTTTACACCGGATAAGTATGTATGTCCTGACTAGAGTGTCTGCTTTTTATTTACGCTCGGGTCAGCCTGAGTTTATTCACAGATTTGGATTTCCACTCTCTGGAGGTATGGAATTGCTAGAGATTTATCAGCCTATCTAGTTATCTATATTTCAGTCTGTTGTTCTGTTGTCAGCTTTGTATTAGTGGACTTCTTTGTATTTGGGATTTGATGTCGTATTTACTTTCAGACAGATATTATGTATTTTGTATTTGGTTTTGAGACTTTATGATAGTAGCTTCATGAACTACTATGGTATTTCATTTTCCGCTGCGAGATATTCTGATGTTCTGTGCCTGTGATTCTGTGATTTGATTTTTATTTGCTCCGAAATTTTATTACAATCTATTATTTTGTACTATTCAAGTCTGGAATGTGTGGATTATTGTCGATTTGAATAGTGGAAAAAAGGGTCGTTACAGTTGGTATCAGATCTTTGGTTTTTAGGCAAATCTTAGCCTGCGGAGCAAAAACTCATCAGAGATAGGGTAGAAATATCCTAAAATGAAATCAACTTCAGAATCATTTCTTTGTGAGAGAACGTATTTTCAAAGTATAAAATGATTTTTGAAAGGTTTTCAAAGATTATTTTGATATAAAACTTTTTTTTCTTGTTTTAAAAGCAAATTTTCTAACTCCTTTCCTTTCGTATCTGCCTTGTTAGAAATTTCTGTAATTAAGATGTTCATCCAAGTGGATTTATTTTGTCTTATCTTATCTTTATCTTATCTTTATCTTATCTCTACCTGTGTCCTAATATTCATTCTTGAATTTCAGGATGAATCGTAGAAATGCTAGAGGTCAGGGTCGTGGTGCTGCCCCAATTCCAGCCCCAGCTCCTATCCGTTTCACTGTTCTTTGCAATGAATTTACTCAGCTTGGAGGAACCAAGTTCACTGGTTCTGAATCTATAATTGAGGCTCAGCAATGGCTGAGGAGTATCGAGAGGATATTTACTGGTCTTGATATTACTGATGCCCAGAAGCGTCAGTTAGCCGCATGGCAGTTGCAGGAGGCTGCCCAAGATTGGTGGGAGTCGGTTACGGCTAACACCATTGAGGCTGATCTTGCTTGGGAACAGTTCAGGTATCTTCTTGTGTCTCTTTGAATTCTGTTTTGTATCTTTCCGTGCCTTGTCTAAGCTTATCTATCATTTCTTCTCAGGGAAGCTTTCATTGCTAAGTGGATGCCCGAAGCCGGGAAATCCCAGCTTTATAGGGAATTCATGGATCTCAAGCAGGGAAGCATGTCTTTTTCAGAGTACGAGAGGAAGTTTAACGAACTTTCTAAGTTCGGACCTGGTCTCATAGACACTCCTCTAAAGAAGAACGAGAAGTTTATTGCCAGTGCTCGTCCCGAGTACTACAATCGTCTCATTTCTCATGTTCATGGCACTTTTACTCAGCTTATGGATATGGCTCTCCGTTATGATAACCCTACTTCTAAGGGTCCTGCTTCAGTTGGTGCTCCATCATCTCAGACTTCTTCTGCAAATTCTAAGAAGAGGAAGCTTAGTTTTCAGCAACAAAAGAAGAATTGGCTCAAGAATCCGGGTTTGGGATCTTCAGCATCTGCTCCATCTCAGAGGCAGCCAGTTGGCCTTTCTTCCATCACCTACTTCAAGTGTGACCAGAAAGGGCACTATGCGAATAGTTGTCCTACTAGTGTTGGTGCTGCCATTCCTCCCCCTGCTCAGCTAGCTAGGCGTGAGCTTTGTCACATCTGTCTCCAGCCTGGCCACTTTAGGAAGGATTGCCCTACCCAGCAGAGGGGTAAGCCTTCTGGTATATTTGCGGTCACCTCTGCCTCCCTTCCAGCACCTGCTCCTTCAGCTCCTAGTGATGACCAAGGTACGCTCCAAGGTTCCTTTTCTTTGTTTCAGCATCCTGTTCGTGTTCTATTTGATACTGGTGCATCCCACAGTTTTATATCTGTTGATTTGTGTGATAAGTTTGAGCATCTACTTTCTCCTGAGTATGTTTCTAAATTCTAATGTGTTTCAAATCCAATGTCCCGCAAACCTTAATAGGATTTGTAAACAAGTGAAGCTTCTTTATTCTAATCATCGGTTCAGTGGTGATTTCTATGTTTTGGGCTTCGATGCTTTTGATTTGTTGCTTGGTAGTGATTGGCTTGGTAGGCATAATGCTCATATCTCTTGTAAAGCCCGGTCTGTTTATCGTGAGGATGATATGGGTAATTCCTTTGTTATTCAGTACCGCATGCCTCAGGATTTTGCTGGCAGTTTTATTTATTCTCTGGATTCTGCTTCTGGTGACCTTCATTCGACCCATGTGGTCAAACTCTTTCCAGATGTTTTTGGTGAAGTCACTGCTTTGCCTCCTAAGCGGGAAATAGATTTACGCATTGACCTTATTCCTGGAGCTCGACCATTTGTTCTTCCTCCTAGAAGAATGGCACCTCGTGAGAAGGTTGAGTTAGCAAAGCAAATTGGGGACTTGTTCTCCAAAGGTCTAATCAGACCTAGTCATTCCGAATGGGGAGCAGCAGTGGTTTTTGTCACCAAGTCAGATGGTTCTCTTAGGATATGTGTTGACTATAGGGAGCTGAACAAGCTCACTATGAAAAACAGATATCCAATGCCTCGCATCAATGATATGTTTGATCAGCTTTATGGTGCTACTTGTTTCTCTTAGCTTGATCTTGTCAAAGGTTTTCACCAGCTCAGAGTTGCTGAGGAAAGCATTCCCAAAACTGCCTTCCGGACTGAGAATGGGTTCTTTGAATGGTTAGTCATGCCTTTTGGTTTGACTAATGCTCTTGCTTTCTTTGTGGATCTTATGAATCGTGTTTTCGTGTTGTGCTTAATAAATTTGCTTTAGTCTTTGTTGATGATATTTTAGTCTTCTCTAAGTCCGAGGAAGAACATGATTCACATTTGAAGTATGTTCTAGAGACTCTCAGAAATCATCAGTTGAAGGCTAAATTTTCTAAATGCCATTTCTGGAAGGACGAAGTCCGATTCCTTGGGCACATTGTTTCTAGTAGTGGAGTTTCTGTTGATCCAGTCAAGATCGCTGCGATCAATGTAAGTCTTTCCTCTTTCTCTTTTTCTTTATCATTTGATCATTCTATCTCTTCTGTGGTTTTTATTTTTCCCTATTCTGTTTCAGGATCGGGAAACTCCTAAGACTCCGACTGATATTCGTAGTTTTCTGGGCCTTGCTGGTTATTACCGAGATTCATTGAGAATTTTGCTCGGATTGCTACACCTCTCACTGCTTTGACTCGTAAGAATGCAAAGTTTATCTGGGATAAGAAGTGTGAAGCTGCATTCGCTGAGTTAAAAAGCAAGCTAACTTCCGCATCAGTTCTTACCGTTCCGAACGGAAGTGAGGGATTGACAGTATATATTGATGCTTGTCGTCAAGGATTGGGTGTCATTCTCATGCAGGATGGTAGGGTCATTGCCTATGCCAGCCGTCAGCTGAAAACCCATGAAGCTAATTATGTCGCCCATGATTTAGAGTTGCTTGCTGTTATCTTTGCTTTAAAGCTTTGGAGGCATCATCTGCTTGGAACCAAGTTTGAGCTTTTCACCGATCATCAGTCTCTAAAATATATCTTCACCCGGAAGGATTTGAATCAGAGGCAAGTTCGTTGGCTTGAGTTTCTGGCTTCTTACGACCTTGATATTAGCTATACTCCCGTTAAAGCTAATGTTGTGGCCGATGTTCTGAGTCGGAAGAAGGCTTTGTTATGTCAGCTTGTTGTTTCTTCTCCTCTTTTGGAGCGTATCATAGCTAAGCAGGATGAAGATGAGATGCTTAGATTGATGAAGGAGAGTGTTCAGAACAGAGATGGTGGCAGTAGTAGTGGAGCTCAGATTGATGATAGCGGTGTTTTGAGGATTAATGGTAGGATTTATGTCCCGAATGTTGATGGTTTGAGGCAAGAGTTACTTTGGGAGAATCATCGATCCAAACTTTCTATTCATCCTGGTGTGTCGAAGATGTATCAGGATATGAAGAGGTTTTATTGGTGGAAGGGTACGAAGAGGGATATCTCTATCTTTGTTAGTCGGTACGACTTGTCAGCAAGTCAAGGCCGATCATCAGAAGACTCCTGGTTTGTTGCAGCCTCTTGAGATTCCCGACTGGAAGTGGGAACAGGTTTCCATGGATTTCATTGATGGATTGCCGAGGTCTAGTAAAGGCAATGAGAGTATCTGGGTTATTGTGGATATGCTGACCAAATCTTCTCATTTTATTCCGGTCAAGTTTACCCGTTCTGCTTCTAGCTTATCTGAGATCTACATGAGGAAGATTGTTCGTCTCCATGGTGTTCCTCTCAGTATTGTCTGTGATCGTGATCCTATCTTTACCAGCCAGTTCTGGAAAGCTTTTCAGGAATCTTTGGGTACTCATCTGAATCTGGGCACTGCTTACCATCCGCAGACCGACGGTCAAACGGAAAGAGTGAATCAGATACTCGAAGATCTTCTTCGTGCTTATGTGCTTGATTATGGTGGATCTTGGGAAGATCATTTGCATCTTGTCGAGTTCACCTATAGTAATAGTTATCAGGTATAATCTTATCCTTTGTTTTAAATTCATCTTAATATTTTATCTATCTCTTTCTATCCTTAAATTCAGGTCAATATCAAGACATCTCCATTTGCTGCTTTATATGGACGACCTTATCGATCCCCATCTTGCTGGATTGAATCCGGTAATCGTTTGATTCTTGGGCCTGATATGATTCTGGAAGCTTCTGAGAGAGTTGAGAAGATTAAGAGAAGGTTGAGAGTTTCTCAGGATAGGCAGAAGAAGTATGCTGATAGGCGTAGGTGGAAGCTTGAGTTCGCTGTTGGCGATATGGTCTTCCTTAAGGTCTCTCCCTTGAGGAATGTCATTCGTTTTGGTCGTAGAGGGAAGCTTTCTCCCAGATTCATTGGTCCTTTCCGCATTGTGGAAAGAGTTGGTCCCTTGGCTTATCGTCTGGAGTTACCCGAGAAGCTATCTGGAGTGCATGATGTATTCCATGTCTCGCATCTTCGCCTGTATCTCCATGACCCATCTTTGTTTGTTCAGCCTTCTGCTCTTGACAGCTTGGATATTGAGCCTAATATGACTGTCGAGAGGAAGCCACTTCGTATTGTCGATAGAGGTACGAAGCAACTAAGGAGGAAATCTGTTAGTCTGCTCAAAGTACAATGGAGTACGGATGATCGTGACTGTACTTGGGAGACCGAGGAGAGCATTCGTGCTTCAAATCCGGAATTGTTTATTCCAGGTACTATTTTGTTTTTCTATCTTGTTTTCATTTTGTTTCCTAGTTCCGTTCTTTTCGAGGACGAAAAGGTTTGAGTGGGGGAGAGTGTAACAACCCAATATTTTTGAAATATATTTTTTATTTGTTTTAAAATATTTTATGATGAAGTAGAAATTTTTCTAGAATTAATGGTAATATATTGGAATTTTTAGGTTCTGTTCCCTATTTTTAAGCAATTTCTTTAATTCTTTTGATATTTTCCATGAAATTAATTATTTATTTCACCTTGAAAATGTTTTAAAAATCATTTTTATTTCAAATTTCATTTTATAATATTTTTAAAATGAAATACATCATTTTCCAAAGCTATTGGAATTTTCTTGTAAAATTTTTGGCCATGTTTGCTATTTTTAAACAATTTCTTTTTTCATTTTTCTGTTTTTCTCCATTTTAATTATCTATTTTATTTTGAAAATGATAAATAAATTAATTTAATTCAAATTTCCACTTCATAATATTTTTATAATGAAATGTATAATTTTCCAAGACTAATATTGATTTATTTATAATTTTAGAACACTGTTTGGTATTTTTAAGGCATTTTGTTCATTATTTTATAAATATTTTCTCAAAATTTATTATTTGTTCTCTCATATTTCTAATTTATTTCGGTTTGTAAAGTATTTTTTCTGAATTTTTTTTATTATAAAGATTAAAAAGAAAAGAAATATGAAAGGTTGTAAAACATGTTGAAACTTAAGCCCTTTTATCTTCAAAACTCTTCGTTTTCTTTAACTCCTCAATTATTACTCCTTAGCCGTGTAAACCCTTTTGTTTAGCCGTGTATCTCATTATGTCACATCACCTGTTACTATTGTATATTGTTAAACTGTTCATTTTTATCTGTTTATCACACTGTAAGTTCCCTGTAGGTTAGAAATCACTATGGGTTGAAATGATACATACCCGAACGGACTTTAGAATAAGGAAAAATCGTTATGCGCTGAAATGATAGGTCTGAACGGTTTTTAAATTATTCATTTTGACTTGGGATTGCGGGTTTGAAATGATAGAACCCGGATTTCATTTTTAAACTGCGGATTGAAATGATACATATCCGTATCACTTAAACTAGGTTAGAAAACTATATACAGACCCGTGGTTATTTTATAAATGTTTTTCTGGAAATTTTAATAATTTTAAATTGTAAGTATATGAAAATTTGATTTAAATTGGATTTTTTTTATAGAAATTTAGAATTTTCTGTTGGGAAAAATGAATAGTTACATTGAATTGTGAAATATAACTTAAGTGGAAAATTTGGAAATTTTGTTAAATAAATGAAGTTAAATAAAATTTGAAATAAAATTTTTGTTTTTTTTGAAAAAAATGGAGAATTTAAGTGTTAAGTTGTTATTTTAAAAAGGTGAAGAATTGGAATGTTACACTTGAATTTAATAAAGGAATTTGCTGAAAATTGAATTTAATAATAAGAAATTTATTGTATATAAATATTATGTTAAATAATATGTGAATGAATCTTTTAATGAAAAAATATGATTTTGAAATGTTTAAAAGTTTTAAATAAAGTTATTTAATTGCTGGAAATATACGAAAACCCTAGAAATTGACTTTTAACAGCATTAGAAATGATATAGTTGATGAATTGAACTAAAATAGTGTAAATAGAGCTATTACAACATTTCTGAAATGCTGTAGTTGCTGTAATTGAACTTATAGGCTAATATTGGACTCAGGTCTATTATAGCATTCTCTGAAAATGCTGTAGTGGTCTATTGTGTTTGCTGAAATCAATTAAAACCTTTGTTTTGAAATCTGAACTACCGCAACACTTCTAAAATGATGTCTTTTCTGTTTTGAACTATAATTCAACTAAAAACTGATGTTTAACAGCAGTTTTAGTGCTATCTTTGCCGAATAAAAATGTTTTCATATATAACTTATAACAGCTTTTTCTAAATGCTGTAAAAGGCTGAAATTTCAATAATTATGGATTTTGACTTAGTAAACGAACTCTGAATGGTTTGAAACTTTGGAAATTGAATACTTGAAATGAAAGAACAATAAGTCCACTTTTAAAATGATCTAAATGAATAAATTAAATTGGAAATGAATCATTTTAAAGGGAAGGTCAAATTGAAATAAATGAATGTTATCTTTGAACTATAAAAGGGTATTAAGTTTGATAATTTGCATTTGAATTTAATAATGATTCAAAAGGGAAATTTGAAAAGATACGTTGTTTTGAAATATTGAAATGATTTTTTTGGAGATGATTAAAATCTTTATTGGATAAAGAATTGAGTTTTGAAATGATGTTTTATTTTAAAGTAAAGTATAAATTTTAAAGTTATAACCATGGGTTATAATAACGATTGGTTGGCAAAGAGATCGGGAACGGATATGGACATACTCTCTGTCGATACCGAAAACCACTTTGACTAACCGTGTACGCGGTGGAGATTCCAGAATGAAGTAGGATGGTGACGACGTTCTTGTGGTATATGTTACGTGGACCCAACTCCCGTGAGTTGGCATAAGGTGGCTAAAACAGGAGCGATCTCGGGCCAGCTGAGGTAGCACCTCTTATCGGACGCATTTCTTCGATACCATTCTATTACTTGTGATTGTTTGGTGGCCACCCTCCGATTTTGGGAATGTGTTCCTAGGTGGGCGTATGTGGCTGCTGCGTTACCACCAGCCCGTGTGCGTAATTGGTATATCTACCCGGGCATTGCCTTGTGTGCCGTGTCACATACCTTACCGAGCCTTTACTACGAGTTTGTTTTCTCCCGTAGCCCGTGGAGTATTTAGGGTAGTCTCCCGATCTGGAGATATGCTGATACTGGATGGACTACTGGGACTATTATGTGTGAAGGGTGATATGGGTAGCCCGGAACGCCTCTTAAAAGTATGTTTATTTGACTGTTAGACATTATTATAATAGCGCAATATACTATACAGTAAATAGTTTAACGGATCCTTAGAGGATGGGCGGTCTCAGGCATCTTCTAAGTTATTTGTACCTTTACTACAGTTCACTTGAGTTGGTTTACACCGGATAAGTATGTATGTCCTGACTCGAGTGTCTGCTTTTTATTTACGCTCGGGTCAGCCTGAGTTTATTCACAAATTTGGATTTCCACTCTCTGGAGGTCTGGAATTGCTGGAGATTTATCAGCCTATCTAGTTATCTATATTTCAGTCTGTTGTTCTGTTGTCAGCTTTGTATTAGTGAACTTCTTTGTATTTGGGATTTGATGTCGTATTTACTTTCAGACAGATATTATGTATTTTGTATTTGGTTTTGAGACTTTGTGATAGTAGCTTCGTGAACTACTATGGTATTTCATTTTCCGCTGCGAGATATTCTGATGTTCTATGCCTGTGATTCTGTGATTTGATTTTTATTTGCTCCGAAATTTTATTACAATCTGTTATTTTGTACTATTCAAGTCTGGTATATATGGATTATTGTCGATTTGAATAGTGGAAAAAAAATGGGTCGTTACAGAATTAGTCAGGATTAATCACAAGCAAGCAAGAAAATCATTGGTCGACTTAAATTAACAGACGAAGTCAACAGAATATATTCGAACGAAAATAAAGGAAACCAATCCCTATTTAACCCAATCATTATCGGCATTTTCCTGTCAATCGAGTTCAAGCAAATTAACTAGAATAGCAAAAAGGAAATTACACACCATTCATATTGCACTCGATGAATTGAAGCAGCCATGTGCAAATCGAAGAAACGATCAATTGATAAAGCAATCAACACTAAACATTCATTCAATTGATCAACTAGTATCGGCGATTTTCAATTTCCAAAACCCTTATTTCATGAAAAAGAACGATCACTGCCATTTTCACCAAGCAAGAAAGCGGGCCGAAGGAATAAAAGAAAAAGGGAGAATAATTGTTTTATCACGTTTTTTTTGGGCCGACTTTTAATTGTCTTTGGGCTTCTTTTTTAAATTAGAGTTTTTATTGTTTTAATTGTTTTTTATTTTGTAATCTTTCTTCTAAACGTTTTTAAATTCTACCCGTGTGACTAGTGGACGAACTACGGTGTTGTAGTTCGAGAATTCGTGGTTGAGTTGCGGCAGGGTTTCGAACGTAGAATTAGGTTAGTCGATAGCGGGTGTTGCAATTTACATATGTAAGTGTCTGACTGCTTAATTTTTAGTTGAAACCTTGGGGGTAGCACGTTGGCAGGGTTTTGCTGATACTGGGTAAATCTGTATTGTTCTATATCTGCTTTTTAATATTCTGCTATTATTTGTGCTGCTATTGTTCGGCTGATATATATGTTGCAATTATTTTATATATTTCCGCATAAATTTTTACAATTATTAGTATCACCCTATTCACCCCTCCTCTGGGGTGAAATCGATCCTACAGAAAGGCGATAGAACCGCAACAGGCTTCGATTTGGTTGAAACCCCTTCTCTCAAAACATTCTTTCCCCAGTTGAAAGCAATCTTAAGTTAATGGCAACCCTTTCGAAACCCTTTTAATACTTCTTTTGAAACCATATGCTTCGACTCTGTCGAAAGCTTAAAACAAAACAAAGACAGGCGCTTTTCTTTAAAAACAAAACAAGGTTACGACTCCTTCGGAAGCTATGCTTTCGACACCTTACCTTCTGCCTTCCTCCAATCCACTACGTACCATCTCTTTGATAGCTTGTGTATTGGTTCAGCATCATAGGTTTTGATTAAGATAAAGGCGAAGGCATCTATGACAAAAGATACTTTCTAAAGCAGGAGGAACCTATTTTCTGAGTAAACTTGGTTTAGTTCTTTATGAAGTAAACTTTTCTCTAACTAAGCTTCCACGTGTCAATACCAGATTGGTTGGCTTAACCTTTTCAAAAAAATTTCAAAAATAACTGCCACTAATCCAGATCTATACCATGGTTAAGTTAATCAATTAAGCCCTTCTAATTTTTGCAAAGAAGTCCCTCTTCTAATTTATTTTGCATAGCACACTTTGGAAATATCCCCAAAAATTCCAGAGATTCACTTTAATCATGTTATCTAATATATCAAAATTTCAGACCCAAGTTCCCAATATATTTCTAAAATAAATTTATAAACTCATATAACCATAATTTCCTTTGAAAATTTATAATAATCTTTCCATAGCTTGAAAAATTACAAAAATTGAAACCCAACTCCAAAATCATATTTCTCATAACACAAAATTTTCCCATGGAATTTGAACATCATTATGTCTCGGTTTTGACCTAAAACCATGCCAAAATTCTTTTGAACAATTTTATTTAAATCAAATAAATCAAGAATCAAGCATATCATCATCCAATATATCATAAAAACAAATTTACCCTTAAATCCGAAAATATATAATTTAAAACAAAATAGAGATTGAATTATTATTCATCTTGATCTAGATAAGGAGATAGGATTAAGAGCGTTTTCCCCCTAAGCTTGATTTTCTAGCTATAAATTTGGATTTCTTCTTCCTCTTAATGGCCGACCGTTTCGCTATCTGTCGGTTTGCGTTTTCAAAAATGACGTGAATGGGAAGAAATGGTAGGAACGAAAGTATATATGGGTAAGGGTCATTGGGCGGAAATTTCCAATTATAACCTTATGTAATTTGTTTAACCTAAAAACCATTTTTTAGCCCATTAATCTTTTTATTATACTTGGCCTTAATTTAATTAATTCAATCTCAATTCCCTTATTACTTAACATTTACATTATTCCATTTAATTTATCTAATTAAATCTCCTAAACAATGTTATCAAAAATTAGGAGTGCTACAAACCTAGTCGAAACCTAGCCGCCGTCTTCATACCATACTAATATGTTAAAGGCCACTTTTCCTTATAGTTTTATAACAATGAGTTAGAAATGAAAGCTTTTGTTTTATTAATATTGAAGCCACTTCCCAATACTTTCGAAAGGGTCCCTGTAGCCACTTATATTAAAGGTTTCGAAGGAAATGGTTTTGAACGGTCATTTCGAAGCTATCCTTCTCCCCAATTCTTGTATTTGAATATCAATGTTTTCGAAAGGGTTACTTTTGTTATTGTTTTCTTTGACTCGGAAGTTATATTTAATGTTAAACCCAGTGGTTCCAAAAGAGATACTTTCAAATGGTTTTGAAGCAATGCTTCTATTGATTTTCTTTGAACTAAGTGCTTTTTAAAGATAAACTTTAATGCTTTCGAAAGATATATCTTTAGTGGTTTCGAAAGGAAGGTTTTTATACTTTCGAAAGGAATGTTTTAGGTGTTTTTAAAGGAAGGTTTGAATGCTTTTGAATGGTATGTTTTTTATGGTTTCGAAAGTAAAGGCCTAAGGTTTCGAAAGCCTTAGTTGTCAAACAAGAAATCTAATCTCATCTAAAAAAAAGAGTAAACCCATGGTGAAAGAGTTTTGAAATGGCTTTTGACTTTGGTGTTTAAAGAAGCTTTCCTTGATAAAAATAGTGGGTTAATGGTATTATCCGTGATTCATTTGAATGATTATAATGTAATTAACCATAGGTGTTTATATTATTATGTTATGATCAGCTATCATGTATGCTTCTTCTATAAACATATTAACTTTATAGTTAACCCATAACTGCATTTTGGGGTGTTAAGGGTAGAATAACCAGCTTGGTTGATCCATTAGTGAATATATATCGAGTTAATTCCTATATGAGTAGAATTGCATCTAGGAGGTCAGATAGACCACAATGTTGGATGCTCAAGGATTGATCAAATAATTATTGATATATACAGGTTCATAGTAAACTATGTATGGAAATTGTTATTGGCACAGGCCAATGGGTTCTTAGTTATCCTATGAAAACTATATCCGGATTAAGTTATTGCCAGAGATCAATAGGTTCATAGTCAACCCATGAAAGCCATGACATGAGAGAAGTTATTGGAGAACCCAATAGGTTCATAGTAAGCTCATGAAAACTATAATTGGATGAAGTTGTTGGTAGATACTAATAGGTTCTTAGTGATCCCATAAAAACTATGAAACCGGATAGATAGGAGGTAAGCTTTGAATTAGGTTATTAGTCAGCACATAAAAAATATTAAGTTCACAGTTGCCCTAGAAACTATAACTTGAGACAGGTAGTTAGATAAATGGGGATAGGAAACCTATAATATATTTCATGTTGCATATTAGGAAGATACATTTTATTATGTTATGGCATAATCATTGTGGATGCAGGTGCATGGTATATGGTTATTATAAATTAAGTTAAGATACTAATGAGGCGAAAACCCGTTCTGCTAAGCCAGATGGTCTCACTAGATATTTATAAGGTTTGAGATGATAGGTTATTATTCATATTACACTTTTTTCCGACTTGAAGTTTATGTTTCCCCTTAATATTTTGGGTGCTCAATTATTTTGAGTAGTTTGAGAGATGAGATTTTTAGGTTCTCCTTTAGACGAATAAGCTTTCGAAGACATGTAGGATGCAAGCTAGCAAGTAGGAGTTCTTTTCTATTTTGATTCCGTTGTGTTTTGTTGTAATGACAAAAAATTTAATTGCCTATGTTTAGACTTTGATTGACCAAGGGGGCATCTTCGTATATCGCTCTTGGTGTATTTTGTAATAATTATATTTCTATGAATGTGATTTACAAATTGGGACTATGTAATGAATTTGAAAAACGATTTGAAGTGAAAGCGAGAAATTTGTTTTATGAGTTTAATTTTTTTTCATATTCATGTGTTTCTGTTATATCATTGTATCTAACTATACCGTATTTGGTCATCGAGAATTAATAAATGTGGATGACCACAAAATAGTAGTTATTTTGGATCTCCAAGTGGGGAAAGTTACAAGTTGGTATCAGAGCATAGGTTTATGTAAGTTAAAAGAAAACGAAATCTAAACCTTAAAGATTTTCAAAATATAATCCAATGAATCAGTAAATGAGATCAGGGTTTGGGTTAATGCTATAGTAACATATTTGTATTTGTTATGTATATATTTATAAGTACGTACTCAACTCTCTCTTAGACCATTCTTTTGTATCTTACTATGGCTAGTATGCAGATTTACGAGAAAGGAAGATATGGAGGCAAGAAACGGAAGAGGAAATCTAGGTGGAGGAAGCACCACAACTAACGAAAATGCTCGACCCAACACCAGGAGAAAGTCGGGTCGACAAGCAAATGCTAATACAAATGCCAACGTTGGTGCTAGAATTCCACAAGTAGATATGAGGATGATGTATCAGTTCTTTGTCATTCTGATGCAAGCTGGAACAGCTGTAGGGTAGCTGGAGGTAATGCGATGAATGCTGGAGGAGCTAATCCTGTGGCCCCAATCGGCAATAACTATGCTAAGTTGAGCAGGGATTATATTAGTCTTGGTGCGAAGCCATTTTTGGGAATAGAGAATGATGTCGAAGTAGAAAATTGGCTATTGCACTATGAAAGGATTTTTGCTGACTTAGGACTAATCAATGAGAAGAAGTGGAGACTTGCCTCCAGACAGTTGTAAGGAGCCGTACTTTATTAGTGGAATAGTGTTACCATTGGAGTTCCCAAGGAAGAGCTTACTTGGGTAGAATTTTGAAGGAGATTCAAAGAAAGGTTTTCGTCTGAAGTTTCCTAGTCGGTATTGTTGAGAAGTTCATGGACATAGTGTAGGGTGAGATGTCGGTGATTGAGTATGCTATGAAGTTTGATGAGCTTGTTAGGTATGGATATGCTAGCATTGACAGCCGTCATTAAAAGAAATGAGAAGTTTATTCGTGTGTTAAGACCCGAGATAGCTATGGCAATTATGCCAGGTTCGAATACAATTGTAATGGAGATGGCAATCAAGAATGAAGTGATGATTTCTACTTATGGGAAGGAGAAGCAGGTTGAAACCCAAGATTTTCAGGGCAAGAAGAGGAAATTCTTTAAGAAGAAAGGGACCCAAAAGGGAGGAGCTACCAAGAAGGCAAAGGCTAATCTAGTTTTTTTAAGGATGATAAAAAGGAACATCATGCTTATGAATGTCAAACTTGAAAAGGGAAGAAGGTTGTAGATAAGAAGGGAGTGATGAGCTTCAATTGTGACAAAATTAGGCATTACAAGAATCGGTGTCAAAAACCGGTCAAAGCGGACAAAGGAAAGGTCTTCGCTTTAGGACCATCGTCCGCTAGGCCAACCGCTGCTGAAAAAGGAAAGGCTGTGATGGAAAGTACACTTTTGATTCAAAGTATAACGGTTAGGGTACTATTTGATATCGATGCATCACATACATTTATATCTCAGTGTTTGGTAGATAGGTTATATTTAGAACCCTCATACCTTGTTACTTCCTTAAGGGTGGCAAATCCGATATGAGGGTATGCAATTCTGGGGATGAAATGTGACTAGTTAGAACTTGATTTGTTAGGTCATAAGTTTGCATGCTATTTGCATATTTTTGATTTCATAGGCTTCGAAATCATTTTGGGTATGGATTGGTTAGATAAGTATGATGCTGGGATATTTTGCCAAGATAGGAAATATTGCTAAAACACCCTAATAGTTATAACTGAATTATATACTGGGTGGATAAATTAGACTCAAGTGCTTGGGCTTCGCTGAATTCAATGAAAGTAGAAGAAGAATTGAATCAGGTTTTGGTAGCGTGGGAGTTTGCATATGTTTTTGAGTTAGTCACAGAACTACAACCAAAATGAGCCATTGAGTTTCAGATAGATCTTATGCCAGGAACAAAACCTGTAAGTTGACCACCTAGCAGGATGACATAGACCGAGATGAAGGAATGAAAGATGTGGATTTAGAATGGAAGAATTTCATTTCACCAAGTAGTTCATCTTGGGGAGCAACCGCAGTGTTTGTAAAGAAACCGAATGAGTCAATAAGGATGTGTAGCGACTATCGTAAGTTGAACAAGAAGACGATCAAGAATAGGTATCATTTGCCGAGAATCGATGATTTATTTGATCAATTTGTAGGATCGTTTCACCCTGGAGGGGGGTGTATAGGATCTACTAAAAAATTAATGCAGAAATAAAACAAAAATAAAAGTAATGCAGTAAAGATCACACGAAGTTTCACCCAGTTTCGGCAAAAAATTTCCTATGTGCTACCCCCAAGGTTTCTACTAGAAATTAAGTAATCAGACACTTACAAGAGCATGTAAACTTGCGATATCGCTAACTTGATTTACCTAACTCTAAGCTCAAAACCCTGCCACAACCCAGCCACTGAGTTGCGAATTCTCAAACAATTCCCCGTATTTTGTACCTAGTTACACAACTAGAAATTTACCAAAATTTATAAGAGAAAATTACAAATAAAAATAAAACTAAAAAGCAAAACCCTATATAAATGAATCCCAATACAAAATAAAACCACCCAAGTAATAAATAATGAAAATGAAGACCGTCTCCTCTTATCTTCGCCGATTTCCTCTTTCACTTTTGATTTAGGGTTTTATTGAAATAAAACCACCGCTTGAATATTAAATCGTCTGCTGGTATGCTTTCGTTCTTCAATATGATTACTGCTGCTTCTTCGATCTATGTTCTACGATTTGCTTACGGCTTCTTCAATGTCGAGTTTGAATGGTATAAAATTAATATGCAATTTTTACTTTACTTTCTCTGTTGATTTGCTTGAACTCGAACTACTTGATTGCCGACGATGAATTGGGTTTAAATAAGGATAAAATACCAAAATGTTAATTTCATATATTTTGATTTGAATTCTTAATTATTTTTCTCGGCCATTCGATTCTTGATTGAATGGTTGTAATGATTTCTGACGTGTTCATTGATTAACTTGATCATCCTTCGATTGTATTTCTAATATATTTAAATATGTTTAAATGTATTTGAATTGGTTCCTCTCTTCACTGCCAATGACTCGTTCAATTCGTTTCCTTTCCTTATGACCTTTGATTGAACTACATATAATTTTCAATTAATTTTGACTTCTTGAAGTTTGACTTGTTCATCATGAAGTCCTCTGTGACATTATTCAAACTGCTACTGATAATTTTTGATTTTCTTGTTGAACACTTCAACAGTGTTTTATTTGACCATTTCTTTTTGAACCATAACCCACGGCTTCACTATTTTTTTTGCTGTTGATTTGGTTTGGGTTCTGTCATTTCATTGCTCTGGTCTTGGAGTCTTTAGCCTTGATGCCTTGTACTAGTAATCTAAACATGATTCCTCTATGTATATACACACATACATATATGTATGTATATATGTGTGTGATTGTTATTGCTATGCTGTGTCCAATTCCTTGTAATGTTTGCTAGTTGCTTGGTTGAGTGTATGATTGCTTCAGTTCCAATACATTGATGTCTTCTATGTTGAAATTGAAGTCTAATTTGTTTCCTTTTGAAGTCATATTACATGTCTGGTGCACTTTGTATTCACTGAACTGTAGTCTGGTTCTAGTTGCTTTGTACCGAATGCTCTAACCATCTAGGATGGTGTGTTCTTGTTGGCTTTTTTATTGAATCTGGTCTGTGTTGCATTGTGATTTGCTTTGAGTTAAACTGCCCCTATGCATGTTCTGTTTTGATTTGAAGTCTGGTTTGGTTGCTTTTGAACTCCTATGCCCTGTTGTATTTGTTTGCATTTGCTCATTGATTTTGAAAATCGTGCACATACATATGCATGTATATATGTGTAATTATGTAATGCATGTGTCATATCCAGTTATATTCGATTTGTACATGTGTGGTGCACTCTAAAGTCTGGTGTGTGTTCACATGTTGTTTTCATGTTGGTTGATCCTGAGTAGTCTAATATGTTGTATGTGTGTTTCCTACTTTTGCTTTATCCTTTGTATAGATTGCTTGCATATTGAATGCTTGAATTCCATTGATGTGTTGTTTGTTTTTGCACTTGAGTTGAATCCAGTCTTGTCTTGGGTTTGATCTTGTTCTCACCTGTCCCTATAATTTTAACAAGCAAGTGTATATCGCTGTGCATGACCTTGTGGCATGTACAATGATACACTATGCATGCCATAAGTGATTCGCGTAAGATGAATTAAAAAAATGACGACGAACAACCCAAAACTGAGGCAAACAATATTTTCAAAACACACACTTCATTGTGCATTGCAAAATATTTCTTTTTCAATTTTACTGCATCGATATTTATTTTACAGGTAGTTCAGATGCTGGATACAGTCTGGAACAGAGTTGAAGATCAAATGCGAGTGATGAGTGAATTATGTAGTAAGGTGAAACATGTATATAAAATTGTAAAGTGAAAATTGTGTTGTAAATGAAACTTTTATTTGGAATATAGTGAGAGCTTAAGTTTTACTATTTGAATTTGTAATAAAATATTTGTTTCAATAAAATATTTTTTCAAATAAGGATTCCGAGTTATTTATTTTATTCAACAAATATTTATTAATTATGTGGAAAACTAAAATAGTACAATAACAAATATATTTAAAGGAATATATATGTTTATTATCATCAAACAAAAACCATGCACTAGCATATTCTACAATCTCCCCCTTTTGACGATAACAAACATATATTAAGATTTTGTCTCTATTAAATGTATTTTGTCTTGATTAATTCTGTTATGTCCCCCTATTTGAATACTCCCCCTTACAACAAAGCACCCCTTCACATATTCATGAATAAAAAAAATGAAAATGCAAAAAATAAAATATGCAATTAAAAAATTTGAACTTATTTTCCAAAAACTTAACTTCTCGCCCCTTTTGTTTTCAGCAAAAGAGTAATAGTGTTTGATAAGAGTGATAAAATGATAAGCATTAATACAACATTAATACTTAATCGAGTATGCATATTAAATTTCAATAAAAAATCAAACAAAAATCATAAATACTCTATTAGACACATATTCCATTTTAGAGTGATAGGGGTGATGTCGGCATAGAAAACCATATAGTCGCGTCCATTTGTGGTATATTTATGACATGAATTTTTTAAATACTTGCTAGCCATGCGTAACAGTTAGGACGTTTAAATGAGAATAGTAGTATTCCTTATTTTAAAAAAATGAATTTCAAGCATCTTCTAACCACGTATAACCGTGAGGACTTTTAAATTGGGTTAGAATCAACTTGTGTATTTCATCCAATTTTGATATGTGTTCCATACATGCATAATCATGGGGACTTTTAAATGAGCATGAAAGCACATAATCAGAGATTTTAAGCAGTTCATCTATGCATAACTGCGAGTACTTTTAAATGAAATGATTACTTTTGGATGATTTAATTACTAATTAATTAAAAAAATGAATAATTTCCTGTTTAAATACCACATTTTGACATACTATATTGGATTTTGATGAGTGATTGTCGTAGAAATATAATAGAACAAGAGATGGTCATGGAATTTTACCAACCAAAGTTATTATAGTTTTTTTTAATTTTTAAAGAAATTTTTTAAATATACTCTCTCAAGACATAATGTATGATCAAGATCAACACTCATCACTTTTCAGTCACTATTTTGTCTTTCCAATAATCAACAAGAAGTCGGACTAGTTAACATAGGCATTTAAGATCAAATAAATAAAAAAATATAAAATCACATTTCTAAAATGCCTAAACTGAGACGAAGTCAACAAAAACTACTTTTTGGAAGGGGTTTTGCAAAAATGTCTGCTAATTGAGAATCGGTTGAAATGAAGTTCATGAAAATATTTTCTATGGAAATGTGATCTCTAATGAAATGATGTCTAACATCTATATGCTTGGAACAAGAATGATTTACAGGATTATTTGTGAGATCAATTGCACTTTTTCTATCACCCATAAGTGGAACTCATTTAAAATTTAGACTATAGTCTTGCAAAGTTTGTATCACCCATAAAATTTGAGTAGAGCAACTGCTTAGAGCAATATACTCTGCCTCAGTGGTAGATAACGCAATACAATTTATCTTTCGACTTAACCATGCAACTAACGAATGTTCCAACATAAAACATGTTTCACTAGTACTTTTTCTATCACCCAGGCTGCCAGCATAGTCTGCATCTGAATACCCTTTTAACTCAAAGTTATCATTAGTTGGATACTATAGACCAAACCGTGGGGTGTGCAACAGATACCTTATAATCCCTTTTACAGCCTTTAAATGAGATTCTTTTGGATTTGATTGAAACCATGCACATAAACAAACAGAGAAAATAATGCCTAGTCTAGAAGCAGTAAGATAAAGAAGTGATCCAATCATATCCCGATATTTCTTTTGATCGACTACTTACCTTTTTCATTCTTGTCATGTTTAACTGTTGTGCTCATGGGAGTTTTTGCAGGTTTAACATCTTTCAATCCGAATTTGTTGACAACCTCTTCGATATATTTTGTTTGAGAGATAAACGTACCTTTTTCACTTTGTTTGATTTGAAATTCTAAAAAGAATTTCAACTCTCCTACCAAGCTTATTTCAAACTTTTCCTGCATGACTTTTTCAAATTTCTCACACAAAAGGTTGTTAGTGGCACCATAAATAATGCCATCAACATATATTTGAACAATCAAAAGGTCATCATTTTCGTGCAACAGAAATTATATGGTGTCTACACAGCCCTTTTAAACCCATTTTCAAGGAGATAAGTACTAAGACATTCATATCTAGCCCTAAGGGCTTGTTTTAATCCGTATAGTGCTTTCTTAAATTTATATACATGGTTAGGGTATTCTTGACTTTCAAAAACTTCAGGTTGTTCAACGAATACATCCTCTTTCAAAATTCCATTAAGAAAAGCACCTTTAATATCCATTTATCTTAGTTTAAATCCTTTATAACAAACAAAAGCTAACAAGATTCTAATGGATTCTACTCTTGCTACTGGTGCAAAAGTTTCATCGAAATCAATTCCTTTAATTTGATTATAACCTTTAGCAAATAACCTAGCTTTGTTCTTAATCACATTCCCAAATTCTTCAAATTTATTTTTAAAAATCCATTTGGTTCCTACAACTGGATAATCATTAGGTTTAGGTGCTAGAATTCAAACATCATTTCATTCAAATTGATTTAGCTCTTCTTGCATTGCCATAAACCAACTCTCATCATTGAGAGCTATATCTATGTCTTTAGGTTCAATTTCTGAAATACATCCACTATATGGACATAAATCACATAAATTTCAAAAGTATGAACGAGTTTGAATACCTACGGTGGGATTAACTATTACCAATTCTGGAGGACGATCTGCTTTAAATTTCAATCTCTCTGGTTCTAAATTTCTTTAGGCTTCTTCCACAGCTGCAGTTTCTTTTGGATTTTCACTTTCATCTTTTTCGTTCTCCTTCTCGACATTGCTTTTGATTATTTTCTTGCTTTGATCATCAATGCCTTCATCAAATTTCACATTGATTGACACCATGATTGTTCTCGTTCTTATGTTTCAAATTCTATAAGCTTTGCTTCTGGAAGAATATCCCATGAACATGCCTTCGTCGGCTTTTGGGTCAAATTTCCTTAATTGATCGTGTGTATTGAGAATAAAACGTGGACAGCCAATTTTTTTGAAATATACAATGTTTGGCTTTTTGTTGAACCATAGTTCATATGGTGTTTTCTTAAGAATTAGCGTAATCATGTCTCCATTCACTACATAACAAGCTGTATTTACTACGTATTCCCAAAAGGACAAGGGTAGTTCATACTCGTTTATCATAGATCTAGCCAACTCTTGTAAAGTTCGATTCTTTCTCTTGACTAGTCCATTTTGTTGTGGAGTACGTGGGGAAGATAATTCATGTTTAAATCCATTTTCATCACAAAAATTTTCAAATTCATAATTTTCAAATTCTGCACCATGATCACTTCTTACCGAAATAATAGAAACTCATTTTTCATTTTGAACTAATTTTGTGAATTCAGTGAAGTAATCATCAACCAATACAAAAAAATATCTCTTGCCACCTAAACTTGCAACATCGTTAGGTCCAAACAGATCCATATAAACTAGATCAAGGACTCTAGAGGTACTTATAGTGTTCTTGGCATGAAAGATGTTTTTTTCTAAATTTTCCTATAGTACATGCTTTGCATAGAGTTTCTATTTTGAAATCATGAGATGGTAAACCTCTTACTAAATCTTTTCTTTTTAATTTGTTTAATAGATTCATGCTAGCATGTCCTAATCATCTATGGAATAAGTTTACTTCTTCATCCTTAGTGTTAGCTCCAAAATTGGTCACTAGCACCCTTGAGTAGGATTGTGTAGAGAGATTAATGAAGAAGGTAAATTAACATAGAGGAATATCACAATTGAATGCAGTAAGAACAGTAAAGAACGAGAACACCAGAATTATAGTGGTTCGGCGAAATTGCATACATCCACTGTTAATGTAATCTTTATTGCTTTTCTCAAAGACTTGAATAAAGACACAATCCGTTAACTTCTAACTCGAATAAAAGTTTGAACTAACAAAAGCGAATATCAAAAATGGCAGAGCATCCTTGGAGTTCTCGAAAAAAGGTCCCTTTATACTGTGTCCTGCCCCTCTATTTATAGACGAAGATAGGCTGGACTCCCTGCACAGGCCTAAGTACAAGGTACCTCGACCCACAATAGACAACTCCTGTATACCGAAGCAAGTATACTGAACGGTGGTTGCCGAGTGACATCGGTCGAACGAAGGTAGCCGAACGATGCTTTGCCGAGCGGTGCTTGCCGAGCGATGCTTTGCCGAGCGGCGCTTGCCGAATGATCCCTCCTAGGACATCTCGACTGAACCACATTTTGACCAAATACACCGAGCCATGTGCTGGCCGAACGATACCTCCTAGGACATCGTGACCAAACCACATCTTGACCAAACATACCAAGCCATGCGCTGGCCGAACGATACCTCCTAGGACATCTTAACTGGACTACATCTTGACCAATCACACCGAGCCATGCGATGGTCAAACAATACCCCTAGGACACCTTAACCGAACGATACTTGCTAGACCATCCTGGCCGAATGACTTATTCTCTGACCAAACGATATTCGAACAGAACTTTCCAAGACCGAACGAGATAATAAATCCCTCAACCGAGCGACGAATGTACTCCTTTAAGCCAAGCAATATATATGGAGTTTGTTTCTTGGAGATTTGACCAGGCAACTCGGTACTCGGCCCCTCTGGATTGTTCGGCATATCATCACGGTCGGCATCCAACAGGTACTCGGCATTTAGTAGCGTTAGGCTCCACTTCACTCGGCATGCTTCCATATCACTCGGCATCCAAGTTCATTTGGCGTCTATGGAACGCTCGGTATAACAGAGCATTCGACATTGAGAGACGTGTGGGGTGGACTAACGTTCATCCTAACTATTACTCAGCCCAAGGATCGTTCGGCCGAGACATAGTTCGGCCTGAGTAATGTTCGACCAAAATATCGTCCGGCCTAAGTTCTGCTCGGCATACAAACATCGTTCGGCCAAGTCACTGGTTCGGCTTCCAGTATCGTTCGATGCAAATGCTTCCCACGGCACTCAGAGCGTTCGGCTTCGCTACATTTGGCATGAGGAGATCGTTTGGCATAACAAGGACGCTCGGCTTAAGATCGTTCGGCATCCAGAGATTGTTCGGCCTCCCAAGAACGTTCGACAACCAAAGATTTTTCGACACTCTTTCAATCTCGTCCGGCTTCGATTGATTGCTCGGCCAACTCTTCCTACATAACACCACATCGTTCGGCACGAAGACATGGATCGGCATTTGGCCATTCGGCATGTTCGGGTCAGCACACAGAGTTTACTCCATTTGGGCCGTGATATCTAGCTGCCAGGCCCACCAGGGAAGTCCAACTCACTTTCGCATATAAATAGAGAGGCAGGGGCACAGTGAAAAGGATCCTTTTTTTGAAAAGACCGAGGAGACTCTGCCATTTTTTACACTCTCTTCTTTTTCATTCAAACTTGTATTCAAGTGATTGATTTACGGATTGTATCTGTACTCAAGTAATGGAGAAAGCAATAAAGATTAACTTCAAAGTGGACGTAGGCAGTTACGCCGAACCACTATAAATTCGGTGTTCTTGTTTCTGCATTTAAATTTCTATATTGTTCTCTATTTTCATTTACTTTCTTCATTAATCTCTCTACACAATCTTTCTAAGAGTGTTAGTGACTAATTTTGGTGCTAACATTTTGGTGCTTTCACTGAGAAGGTTTGATTTCTCAGGCTGTTAGGATCTGTTTTGTAGCTACTGGATTGCATAAATCCCCTAGAGGAGATCCAAGATCATTGACGAGGCATCTGTTGATTCGATTCAGAGTTATAACCAACAACTCTACAATGGGGAGACCACGAACCAGATCGGCCTCCCACAACGCAGATGTCCATGAAACTGCCAGCGTACAACAAGTTCGACCTGAAAATCAGCTAACAACCAGAGGTGCAGGGCCCTCCACCCAAATCCAAGCGGAAGTCGTTTCCCGAATAGAGTTCGATGACTTGATAAGAGAACTTAAGGAAAGTAGAAGGCAGCTTGCTGAGCAGATTCAAGCCAACACTAATCTTATGACTCAGCTCGCTCAGCAGCAGCGCTAGAATGCTGGATGTAACCCTTCCCCTTATTCTGAATATGATAGCTCAACCTCAGCTGGCGAACCTCCTAGGCGTAGACGCCGTAAGGATGAAGGCGCACAAGCAGGCGTTGGGAATCAAGCCCGCGAAGAGACCGGGCACCCGAATCTCCAAGACCCAAATCAGGCGAGACACCAACCCGCATGGTCCCGTGGAACGAAACCCAACCATCCATCCTCCATACAAACTCCGGACTTAACAGCTATGGTCAGGTAGTTAACGAGAGAAAACCAAGGCTTGACCAATGAAGATTGAGAAGTGTCCAGAAGCCATGCCCCCTTTACGGATGGTATCCTGTAGGCTGAGTACCCCAAGAAGTTCAGTATGCCGACTATCCCAGCCTACGAAGGGAAGACTGACCCCAGGCAGCATGTGATGACGTATGGATGGATGATGGATTCTGCAAGAGCTCATGATGCAGCTAAGTGTAGGTGCTTCCCAATCACTTTGTCTGGAATCGCCACCTTGTGGTTTACTCGACTTTCCCTGCGATCTATATCCAGCTTTGACGAATTGGCAATGAAGTTCATTGAGCAGTTCAGGATACACACCACTCGTCCAAAGGATGTGATGTCCTTATCAAGCGTAATCCAAGCTCCAGGAGAGTCATTGAAAGCATATTTGCAGAGATTTCATGTTGCTGCTACTGAAGTAAGTAATCCAAACGACCACGCTATTTTGATGGCGGTAATACATGGAGTGGATCTAGACTTTGAATTTGGAGATTGGTTGGTGGGAAAGCCCCCAGCCACGCTGGAGCGTTTTTATTCGAAGGCTCATCAATTCATAAGAAGGGAAGAAGCTCGATGGACGAGACGAGACAAGGCACCAGGGTCTGCTCAGAAGACTGTGAAAAGTATCGTCGCCATGAAGCAAGCTGGCGATAATTTGGGAAAAGCTCAAGCCAACGTCAAAAACAAGCCTGTACAGTCTAAAGGATCCGAAGGTGGAAATCCCGGGAAGAAAAAAGAGATGGGGAGATGGAAGTCAAGGATCCCGACCTACAACGAATACACCTCGCTCAATGCATCACTTGAGAACATCTATTTGTCAACTTGCAGCACTTTCCAGTATAGAAAACCACGCCCAAAGGAATCAACGGAGGAACAGAAGCAGACTGGGAAGTACTGCCGCTTTCATGAGTCTTATGGGCACAACACAGAGGAGTGCAGGTACCTCCATGACGCTATTGAAAGGTTGATTAGGCAGAAGAAGCTGCAGGAGTTCGTCAACGACCCACGAGAAAGAAGACAATAGACGTCGGACCCCGGACGTGGGCTAGCTCCACGCCAACCAGAACAACCTGCTCGAACTGTGGGTAGATTGGTTATCAACACGATTGCGGGCGGACCTCATCCTGCGGATAAGAATTGGTAGGAGACGGAGCGATATGCTAACTCTTTAAGACATGCGAAGTATGAATGTTATTCAAATGTAGAGGATGGGACTCCTGCAAAGCAGCAGCGAACGATGGATGATGATATTGTATTCAGGAGCCGAGATGCGAATAAGGTGGAGGCCCCTACCGTCGACCCGATGGTCATATCTACGACAATCGGGCCGGCGCTTGTGAAGAGAGTTCTAATCGATTGTGGAAGCTCCGTTAACATCATCTTCAAGAAGGCATATGACCAAATGAAGCTGGAAGCTAAGGATTTGAAGCCATCCAATGCCAGAATCCATGGCTTTAACGGTGCAGCAACAGATGTAGTGGGATATGTAGAGTAACCAGTTGAACTGGGGCAAGGCGAGCGTAGGAGGGTGCGAATCCTACCATTCATAGTGTTGGACGTTGACTCTCCATATAACGTATTTCTAGGACGTCCAGCCTTGGCAGAATTTAGGACAGCATTGGCCCCTTGGTGTTTGACATTAAAATTTCCCATAGACAGTGGTGTTGGAGTGGTACACGGCAATCATGCGACCGAACGTGCCTGCTATGTGGCTGAGCTGAGAGAGGCTCAGCGCAGAGAGAAAGGAATGGTTGCGGACCGCTTCGTCCGCATCCGAAATGCTGATGATTGATAAGTAGCGCCCGAGCCCGGGCTGGGGCAACATTCTCGGATCTATAGAGACATAGATCCAAGAGACGATAATGGGGAATCTAGGGAAACCAATGCAGCACCGGCGGAACTCACAATTGACATCCTTGTTAGGCGGAGCGACCCATCACGAATTCTTAAAATTGGGTCGCAACTCGACACTTTGGCCGTTGAGAACCTTACTGATTCCCTCCGAGCGAATCTTGATGTTTTCGCCTAGACACATTCTGATATATGCGGGATTTCTCCTGCGATTGCGAGTCCTATGTTGAACATAGACCTAAAACATGTAACTGTGAAGCAAAAAAGGAGAGGCATGGAGCCAGAGAGGTCTGCAATTCTCAAAGAGGAGGTGGACAAACTCAAAGCCAACGGGTTCGTCCGCGACGTCCTCTACCCTGAATGGGTATCTAACCCGGTGCTAGTAAAGAAAGCAAAACGGAAAACGGAGGGCCTATGTTGATTATTCTGATTTAAACAAAGCATGCCCTAAGGATAGTTTCCCGTTGCCTAGGATTGACCAGCTAGTCGACTCAACTGCCGGACATGAGTTATTATCATTTATGGATGCATACTCTGGATATAATCAAATCCCAATGCACCTCCTAGACCAAGAACACACCAGTTTTGTCATGAACATGGGATTGTATTGCTATGTAGTAATGTCATTTGGCTTGAAGAACGCAGGAGCGACCTATCAACGCCTGGTGAATCGAATGTTCAAAGATCAGATTGGTAAAACAATGGAAGTCTATGTGGATGACATGATCGTGAAGTCACGGCAGTCCAATGACCACATCCGAGACTTAGCGGAGATGTTCGACATACTCAGGCATTATGGAATGAAGATCAATCTGTTGAAGTGTTCATTCGGCGTAGCATCAGGAAAATTTCTGGGATTCATTATGAATTCCCGGGGAATCGAGGCTAACCAAGAGAAGATTCAGGCTATCTGAGATATACAAGTGTCCAGAACCATAAAACAGATGCAAAGCTTGAATGGAAAGGTAGCTGCGCCGAGCCGATTCATATCCAGGGCCACAGACAAGTGTATTCCTTTCTTCGATGTCATAAAGAAAGGAAAGGGGAATTTCGAGTGGTCATCCGACTGTGAGGAAGCATTTCGAGCTCTTGTAAGGCACTTGGAAAGTCCCTCGATATTGTAAAAACCAATAGACCATGAAATGTTGTACGTATACTTCGCTGTATCCCAGCATGCTATCAGCACAGCCATGGTTCACGAGAAAGACCGGGTTCAGAAGCTAGTTTACTATGTTAGTAAACGCTTGACGGTGGCAGAAAGAAATTACCCGAAGATTGAGAAGCTAGCCTATTGCTTGGTGATTGCATCACGCAAGCTTCGTCCATACTTCCAGGCACACTCAATCAGTGTTTACACTGACCAACCCTTACGGCAAGTACTCCAACGACTGGAAACTTCTGGAAGAATATTAAAATGGAATATTGAATTAAGTCAGTTCGACTTTACCTATCTGCCGTGAAGAGCCATACATGGATAGGCACTAGCTGACTTCATTGCTGAATTCACTATGACAGACGAATCAAACGATCACAATGTCATACCTCCCGTTCGATAGAAGATGTGCACCGATGAGGCATCTAATGACCATTGTTTGGGGGTTGGCATAGTTCTTGTAACTCCTGAAAACCGATCAGTTTGCTACGCTTTGAAGCTCGAATTCACAGCGATGAATAATGAAGCCGAATATGAAGCGTTGATCGCCAGCTTAAGACTTAAAGAACTGGGAGTAAAATCGGTCGAGATCTTTAGCAACTCTCGGCTGGTGGTATACCAAGTGCGAGGAGACTACCAAGAGAAGGGCAGAGACTCGCCCCATATTTGGTCAGAATCCAGGAGCTGCTAGCGAGTCTCGAGTACTATGATATTTCACATGTCCCCCGCGAGCAAAACAAAGCAGGCGATTCATTGGAAAAATTCGCAAGCACTGGTGATGCGCAACAAATGGGATTATTTCCTGTTGAAACCCTCCATGCTCCGAGTACAGATATGATGGAGGTAGATTTTGCGTTAGAAACAGAATTCGAGAAGGAATCGTGGATGACCCCAATCAGGCAATACTTGCTATTCGAGACCTTACCCAAAGAAAGGAGTGAAAGACGACAAGTCCTACGTAAGGCTTCTCGTTATGTAATACAGGACGGAAGAATGTATCAATGGAGATTCTCAACCCCATTACTCTGATGCATTGCCCATGATGAGGTAACACGAGTCTTGAAGGAAGTCCATGAGGGAGAGTGCGGTAACCATACTGGGGGGCAGACGCTAGCGAAGAAAATCCTCCGTTATGGATACTACTGGCCAACGGTGAATCGGGATGCTGCAGATTTTTTAAGAAGATGTGACAAATGCCAGATATATGTGAAAATCCCGAGAGCTCCGCCGACGGAAATCACGCAGATGGTTAGTCCCTGGCCATTGCAATGTGGGGGATTGACCTAGTTGGCTCTTTACCCTTAGCCAAAGGTGGAGCGAAATGTGCAATAGTGGCGGTCGACTATTTTACCAAATGGGCAGAAGCAGAGCCTTTGACCACAATAACCACCAAGAAGGTTATTAATTTCGTCGTACGAAATATCATATGCCGTTTTGGCCTTCCGTGGACCATCGTCACAGACAATGGAACTCAATTCGATAGTAAGGAGTTCAAAGAATTTTGTTAGAAATATGGCATTGAGAAGAAGTTTGCAGCGGTTGCTCACCCGAAAGCCAACGGACAAGTGGAAGCCATAAACAAGATAATCAAGTCCATATTGAAAAAGCATCTGGAAAAGGCGAGAGGAAAGTGGGTGGCTGAACTTCCAACGGTGCTTTGGGCCTATAGGACCACCCATAAGACCGCGATTGGCCACACTCCCTTCGCATTGGCATATGGAACGGAAGCTGTCATACCCGTGGAACTTGAAGTTCCATCACATCAGGTAACTTATTACGACCCCGAGTCGAACCAGAATCTTTTGTTGGAATCGTTGGACTTCATTGACGAAAAACGCAAAGAGGCCGATTTGAGAGCGGCTACATACAGACATAGAGTCGCCAAATATTATAACGAAAAGGTCCGACCAAGAATTTTTGGTGTGGGAGACCTCGTTTTGAAACGAGTTTTTCCGACCCCATCTTATATGAATCCCGCATGGGAGGGCCCATACGTCATCGAATGGAAGCTTGGAGAAGGAGCTTTCAAGCTAGCGACCGTCGATGGTGCGACACTCCCCCGAGCATGGAACAGCGAGCACTTGCGGCATTATTATACTTAGTCTATTTCTTTCATGTATTGGTTGCACTTATTTCCAGTACGCTTTTATTTCTAGTTCTTGGCATGTAGTAAGATAATTCAGCTTGCTCTCATTAATAAAGGCTTGAAGCCATCTTTCCATGAATGACTAATGTTTCTGCGTATGATAATCCTATGACAGGAAAACGAGACCGTATTATTCTGGCTGATGTACAAACGAGCATAAACGACTCAAAATCTCCAAGTCCCCGGAGTGTGGACTGGAGTACTCTAAGTCCTTGGAGTGTGGACTCGAGTATAAACAATTTAAAATCTCAAAGTCCCTGGAGTGCGGACTGGAGTACTCTAAGTCCCCGGAGCGCACACTCGAGTATAAACGACTTAAAATCTCCAAGTCCTCGGAGTGTGGACTGAAGTACTCTAAGTCTCCGGAGTGCGGACTGAAGTATAAATGATTTAAATGACCAGGTCTGCTGAAGACGGACTGGTTATAAATGACTTGAAGTCATCGAGCCTTCAGCGTGTGTATTAGAAAATATTCTAAGTGCTTGGGGCGCGGAAGAAAAAACAGATAGTTCTCAAAGAATTTTCGAGCTATATGAAGATGAACCGAGAGGTCTATTATAATCACCACAGCTTGGATTTGAATCACCATCACAAAGAAAGTTGAACGACAAGAGCCATGGAAAGACAGAAAAACTAAGTTTTATTCATCAAAGATAAGTTACCATTACAACTCCTTTAAATCTCGGAATCAAAAGTTTATTTACACAGACTAAGAAAACAAAAGTACTTGCCTAATCTAAACTGACTCTCGTTGAACGAGAGTAATGATTACTTCTTATGCTTCTTTGCCTTCTTCACCTCTGTTGCCTTCTCAGACGACCCCTCTCCTCCGCGTTTACCCTTGATACCCTTCTTTGATGGAGAAGTGACAGCCGGAGAAGTATGAGAGACATCCACAGGTTTAGACCTGCCAAGGAGAATGATCTTCAGCGGCTTATTCAAAGGATCGTCGGAGTCCACGGCTTGAGGTTCGACCTTGATCTTGGTCATTTCTCTCTTCTCTTTCTCCAACCGCTCCTTCATACTCAGCTCAGACATGTGTTCGGAGGCACCTGTGATCTCTACTTCATAACTCCCCTCGATTGGAGAAGAAGTCTCAGATTTGTCTTCATCTAGCACCCCAATCACCTGAGCATCTGGCCTGGGAGCTTCTTCTGCTTGACTAGCCTCACATATCTTCTCCTCCACCTCCTTGGCAACATCGCTCCTCGGAGTGGGCCCGGGATCAAAACGACCTGCGCGAAAGCATGGAAAACAAGCATCAGAATACAATAGTCCTAGGATGTCGGCATTTGGAATTTCAAAGTGAAGAGTTATCTACGAGCTTCCGGCAGGCTTTCAGCCGTCAAGGGGGTCACACCCTCCGGAATGGGAGACAGAATATGGACTCCAAGGCCAGGGTCCTCTGGATTGTAACCAATATGCTGCTCGAATGGATCGAGCATCGGCCGATCGAATAGGCGCATGAGCTGGAGGCATAGCCCCGGATGGACCAGTAATAACTTCTTTCCCTTTCTTTGAGGGGGAGCCTTTGCAATAGATAGCTTTGGCCGCCGACAAGTCTGAAGGCTCAGTTCCCTTGAGATATTCTTTTATCAACTCCTCTTCATCAATCTCTTCGGTGCCGTGCTCGGCCTTCCTGATTCCTATAAAAGCCTCCCATGCCTCGGCTAAAGATTCAAGATAGCCCTCGCCCAAAAAAGTCAAGTCTCGATGCATGAGAACGCGGGCGTTGAATTCAGCGATTAGCAGGTCAAACATACTTTTGACCTCTTCTCTGCCTTCTTCTCTAGCCGCCTCGAGACGCGATTCGAAATCCATGGATGCTATCCTCTTGCCCTCTTCTTGGGCCTCACTCTTTATCGCCTCAACTTTGGAAAGCTCAACCTCAAGTTTTTCTTTTAAATTCCGAGTGGCAACGATCTCGTCACGGTATCATTGTGACTCTTCTTGGGCAGCCGCTTTCTCTTCTCTCTCCCTGCAAAGCGCTCCTCAAGCTCCTTGATTTCGTAGGCTGAGCGCGTCCCACTCCTTTTGAACGGAGTCCTTCTCTAGAGCCAAAGCCCTACATCGTTGAACCGCCTCGTCAAGTTCTTTCTTATGAGTCGATTCCAGACGAGTGACGGCCTCAGCAGTATCCTTGGCGCTCTGATGGGCGGCCTCAAGTTGGGACTTGTAAGTTGCGATTTCTTTGTCCTGAACCTTAATGATGTCTATGTCGTGGATATCCTCAAGCTTCGGGCGATCGATTTCATGTTGGCGCTCCACGGAGAATTCGAAAAGTTTTTCAGCCAAGTGAACAAACACGCCGTGTTGAACATAGACGTCGTTTGTACAGGCGATGGCGCTCTACTTGATGTATCCGGGGATAGAATGAATCACCGGGAGGAATTTCAGGCCGTCGAAGCAGATTCTTGGAAATTTATCTTTAAGCTCGGCCAGTCTCTCCGATACTGATGGGTCCATTGCAGGAGCGGGAGGAGACGGCTTTGAAAGTTCGGCTCTCCTTTGAGAATCTCGGGACTGTCAAGTGGAGGAGGAATCGGAGTGTTGGTCCTGGGGAGCATTAGGTTGCGACCTCTTATGGCCGCGCTTGTCTTTACTTTGCTTTGCGTGAGAAGAAGTATCCTGGTGGTATTTTGGTTGATAATAAGTCTTCCTTCGAGATGACAAGTCCCGAAATGATAGTCTTTATCACGTCACCATCCCTATCTCGACATTTCCCGGAACCCGAGTCCCGTCCATAGTGATGAAGAACAGACGAACCACAAAGGCGATCGAATCCATGTGAACGCTCCACACCACCTGCACAGAATTCGAATAACAGCAAATTAGCAAAGAGTAGTGTGACGACAAAATCTAAGCGAAAACTGAAGTGCAAGTGTTCGGGTGTGTCCTAGTGTTTCCCCCGACGGACCAGTTGCTTTACTAACGGGAGTTTTCTCTCCCTGACTCTGGGCTAGAGCACCCGCATCGCCTCTGATGGACGAGTGTGGTTGAAATGCTTCCAGATCGTCAAAGCCATAATTGAGCAGATCATCTGGAACAGAGAGGTTCGATAGGCCCTTTAAAGAACTTTCTACGTGCTGGGAAGAGGCCTCTTTCTCCATTGGAATAAGTGTAATCTTCGAAGTTCCGCCAACCTTTTCCTTCCTAATCTTGTACGTCGGTCCCTTTTTCCTCTCTGAAGGAGAAGATTACGTTTCGATATCGTGCACTTAGACTATAGGACCTTGAGTGGGACCTAAATTCTCACCTTGTGCTTCGGTGGTTCATTCTCTTTGATTTTCCCCTCTTCCTGTACATCAGGGGTGTGGCGTGATGACGACTCAGCTAATTTTTTTTCCCTTACCAGATGCGGGCTTGGGTATGGAGACGCCCTCGGGAAGGCTTACCCGACGACCTTCAGCTAACAGTCCGAACCGCGATAGTGACTCATTAGAAATGAGAGTTCGGATGTCTCGTTCCTCGGCGGGAAGATCTCTAATAGCTTCAATGGCCTCAGAATATCTGCGGCCATCAGGACGTGGATTGATAGCAGAGAAGATGAAGCAAGAGTTAGAAAAGGCATAGCCCCGACCAAAACATGAGTATTGTTCCAAGAAGAAGACTTACTTCCTTCAACCCATCTCCTCGCAAAACCAGGGGCAACGCACATAGAACCATTCCTGTTTGTACAGGGAAAATTTGCTCCACTCCCCGGTTAAGATTTGACATTTACGATATGGCTCGAGGAACATGTAAGAGGGGCTATCTGCTCGCTTCTTGATCATATATGTATCTGATGTCGCTAGGAGTTGGAGGCCTAGAGAAGACGGTCATGAAGAGTATGTAAGTGCCATAGATGAAGGCGTGACCGTTTGGGTGCAGCTGCGATGGGGCGATGTCAATGTATTACAGCACGTCCCGAAGAAATAAATTGAACGGTGGCACGCTGCCAACCCAGCACATGAATTTATTACACGCCGTGTATCCGATTGGGGGCAGATGTGGCCGATCGTGCCCCGATGGAACCAGCACGTCGTCAAAAGGTATTCCGTGAATGGAACATATTCGTTGTAGCGCTACTTCATTGATTTTTGAAGCCTGTGAATCAGTAGGGTTGTCCAAGAGAATCAACGCCTCCAAGGCATTGGGGGCTATGTTATGTGCAGGGGAGGTCGATGGATTTGAGACATCTGCGACTTCCTGTCGAGAAGATGGCCGCAGTTTTTCAGAAATCGTGGCAGAGCTGGATTTTTTAGACATCTTCAATAAATAGTGAATTCGGCTAAGCACCTGTGTGAACTATACTTGAAAAATGCTCGACGTTAGAATTAACAACACAAATATTCCCTCCATGTGGTGTGTGAACTAGTGCGATCAATCGTGTGTAAGAGCTGAAAAATTGAAAGTCACAGAGTTAATAGCATGAAATTGAGCTCTGAATCATCGCCTTCGAAGACCGTCATCGCTGACTGTCTCCAAAAGCCTGCCTTATGGTAATTACAGTTTCGGATTCAGAGAATGTTAGAAGAAGTTATCTGATTATGTCAATTTAAGTTCAGGTTTATGTCTGCTGAAACTTGGAGGTTATCAGTCCAAATTAGTTCGATACACTAGTATGCTGAAGTTTCTGTCCTTGTTTTGTTATGTAATTAGGCAAGGCAATTGATCGTTCGTCCTAAGTTCTATTCGGCCTATAAAATGTGGTTCGTCCTTTATGTTTGTTCGGTAGAAATAAGGTTTGGCATTCATGATCGTTCGGCCTAAAGGTAGTTCAGCTTAACTGTCGACCGGACAAGCTATCGTCCGGCCAAGCTCTCATTCGACAAAACTATCATTCAGCCGAAATAACGCCCGGCCTTAGTCCTGCTTGGCCAAAGTAACGTTCGGAATCCCCACTAATTCATGCCTCCTCCCTAACCTTCCTTTCCACTATTCGGCAAATGGTGTGTCACGCCGAACCTGGGTTATGCCGAGCCTCAACACTCGGCACTCCGCCTTTGACTACAGTTCCATTTTCTCCTCTCCTTCTCCATCCACGCCGAACAACAAGAGCGGATCGCTCGACGAGTCACTCCAGGTCATGCCATTCGGCATCCTAACCACCTCCCACTCCTCCTCTATTCTTTCTTTTCTTCCAGTCTCGTTCAGCACGAAGAAACCGAGCCGAACTACAACACATCACCCAACAACTATAAACAAGTGATCATCCCCTGTCATTTCTCCTTACCTCACACCAACCCTATCCTAATCGAAGTTTGATTCCTCCATCCACATAACCCTTTCGGCTATGGCCCTAATTTACAAACTTAAGGAAACTGTTTAATCATGGAAAGGATTTAGATAGAGGAGGAAATACCTAGTTGGTAGATCGAGACTTAGGAAGGATTGTTTAAGTCTTTAGTATTTGATTAACATGTGAAGTTTGCAAGTATAAGGTAGCGGAGGTAAAAAGTGAAAAGAGAAAAAGGGGGAAGGCGCTGGCTTTTATAGGGAAGAAGAAGAAGGCGAAACGACGATGACCGGTAGAACCGGTCAAAACTATCGTTCAACATCAGTTTGTTCGGCATACGTGGATCGTTCGGCTTCGGTTGTATCGCTCGGCCTTCACACTACGTTTGGCACACACCTCCACAACTTGTATTCATAAGAAAAACAACCCTCGAGAATGATGGGCCAGGGTTCGAAGCAAAGCATAAAGGACACGTAGTACAAAGCGCATCACGTTCGGCCATGCGATACGTTTTGGGGGGCAAGTATTTCCTGGAGATTTGACCGAGCAACTCGGTACTCGGCCCCTCTGGATTGTTCTCCATATCATCACGGTCGGCATCCAACAGGTACTCGGCATTTAGTAGCGTTCGGCTCCACTTCACTCGGCATGCTTCCGTATCACTCAGCATCCAAGTTTGTTCGGCGTCTATGGAACGCTCGGTATGACAGAGCATTCGGCATTGAGAGACGTGCAGGGTGGAGTAACGTTCAGCCTAACTATTTCTCGACCCAAGGATCATTCGGCCGAGACATAGTTCGGCCTGAGTAACATTCGGCCAAAATATCGTCTGGCCTAGGTTCTGCTCGGCATACAAACATCGTTCGGCCAAGTCATTGGTTTGGCTTCCAGTATCGTCCAGTGCAAATGCTTCCCACGGCACTCAGAGCGTTCGGCTTCGCTACTCTCGGCATAAGGAGATCGTTCGGCATAACAAGGACGCTCGACTTAAGATCTTCGGCATCTAGAGATTGTTCGGCCTCCCGAGAATGGTTCGACAACCAAAGATTGTTCGGCACTCTTTCAATCTCGTCCGGCTTCGATTGATTGCTCGACCAACTCTTCCTACGTAACACCACACTGTTCGGCACGAAGACGATGGATCGGCATTTGGCCGTTCGGCATGTTCGGGTCAGCACACAGAGTTTACTCCATTTGGTCCGTGATATCCAGCTGCCAGGCCCACCAGGGAAGTCCAACCCACCTTAGTTTATAAATAGAGAGGCAGGGGACAGTGAAAAGGATCTTTTTTCGAGAACACTGAGGAGATTTGCCATTTTTTATACTCTCTTCTTTTTCATTCAAACTTGTATTCAAGTGATTGATTTACGGATTGTATCTGTACTCAAGTAATGGAGAAAGCAATAAAGATTAACTTCAAAGTGGACGGAGGCAGTTACGCCGAACTACTATAAATTCGGTGTTCTTGTCCTTTGCATTTGAATTTCTATATTGTTCTCTATTTTCATTTACTTTCTTCATTAATCTCTCTACACAATCTTTCTCAGGGTGTTAGTGACTAATTTTGGTGCTAACAGAGTTCCTACCAACATCTTTCTTTGGTCGAGCGACATAAGTTATCTCACAAGACCGCTTGACACAAGTCTCTCCTTACTCGACCGAACCATGCATACAGATCGAACCATGTATATAGGCTGAACTACACAGATTAGACCCGTTTCACACATCTCCAACCCCTTACTGGCTTGAGTCTGGTCCCGACCAAATCAAAATCTCTAGGACTACCATCTTGTAGCCGAGCCAAGTGGTCCGGTAACATTTGCCCCCAAAAGTGTGTCGTGTGAAACAACACGACACACTTTGAATCAATCATTAGTTCTTGCTTTCAAAAGCCAAACATCTAAGATCTCACGAAGGTCGAAACATAGCTAAATTCCTTTTCTCTCTCTTTTTATTATTACTAAATGGATGGCTCAGCGTTTGAAAATCGAGCTATGCAGTCAGTCTACTCGGTTTCGTTTGGCTACGTTCACTCACCGACCCACTATAGTGGTCAGACCGGTTCTATAGGGTAATGCCTGTTCACCTCCCCTTCTTCATATAAAAGCCAACACTTCCCCTCTTCTTTCCTTTATTTTCACTTCAACTCTACAGGACCTTTTAATTTACCTTCCCTCGAACTTCGGCTACCGCTTCAGCCTTCCTCTCTCATCCTGAATCTAGCACGTTTGCTCCACACTCCCTCCAATAACGAGTATAAACCAACTGTAGTCCCCTCAGCTTCAATCCATTCTCTTATGTATGAATTTCTCATTCAATCGACTTTCCCAAATTAGGGTATTGTACGAAATTCGAATTCATGAATTTTCTTCAGATTACAGACTATTGGAGTCGTGTAGATGAGGAAGACGAATCTGAGGTTAGAACATGCCTTAGGGTTGGAACTCGATATAGCTTTAACTGATTTTGAGGCCAGTGAGATGGAGAGGAGAAAGGAAAAGGATACTGGTGGTCTCTAGGACGCAGGCTCCTGTTGGGCCACTGAGCGAGGAAGTGTGCTTGTTAGGTTATTAAAGTAGAGTTGATTTGGTGATCTGGTACGAAGTCGTTCGGCTAATAGGCAATGAAAGAGAAGGATGTAGAAGTGGGTCGGTAGGAGTTAGTAAGTTTAGAAGGTGTAGGCTGAGTGTCAATGATGAGTCAGTAGGTTGGGTGAAAGTCTACTAGTCGGTAGGTCCCTTATGGGAGTAGTGCATGAGTGAGAGTGTCGTTCGATGTGCACCTAGGAGAGTGTTTAGATGATTTTAGGAAGTGAGATGGAGGATACCGAGTGGGTTAGTGTCTCTGGTCTAGAGTATTGTTCGTCCTGGAGGGAGGGCACGGGACGGTGGGGAATTAGGAAGGTGGGTCGGTCAAAGTTCGAGTGAGGCAGTTTGGTCGTTAAGGATAGTTGATCGGCATTCATAATCTGGACTATTCTAATTTAAACATTACATTCATTTGTCCAATCCGCCTCTACAACCAAACAATAAATAACAGTCAATGACAAGTAACAAAGCATATTAGCTCTGGGACTTAACTTAACTACCTACCCAACAACTTGAATATTATTCAATGTAAACTCAACCGACCAAATACAAACAGATAGTCTCCACACTCTATGATGCCAATGTTCGACTCCCAAACCATTACTGTTGAAACATAAGACAAGCTCTTGGAGACGGTCAGCGATGACGGTCTTCGAAGATGACAGCTTAATGCTCAATCACACTTCATCGGTCTTTAAATCTTTAATTCTTTCACAGTTATACTTGAATGATTGCACTAGTCCACACACCACTCGGGGAGAACATTTTTGTTGTTATATCTAATATCGATTATCTTTCAAGTATAGTTCAAACAGGTATTTATCCAAATTCGATGCTCATTGAGGATGTCTAAAAAGTCGAGCTCCGCCACAGTTTCAAATAAACCTGAGCCAAGTTCTCAGCAGGAAGTAGTGGGAACTTCGAATCCATTGACAACTCCTACACAGGATATTCCAAATCCATCGGCTGTAACTATTGACCCACTCTTGATGTGATAGACGGAGCAGTTATCCTAGATAATCCTATTGATTCCCAAGCTTCAAAAATCGACGAAACCGATCTTCATCGATCGTGCACAATTCATGGAATCCCTTTTGATGACGTTTTAGTTCCATCGGAGCAAGATCGACCTCACCTGCCCCCAGCTGGATATACAGCTTGCAATTAATTCATGTGTTGGGTTGGTAGCGTGCCACATTTCAACTCCTTTCTCCGTGATGTGTTACAGTACATCGGGATCGCCTCAGCACATCTATATCCCAATAGTCATGCATTCATCAATGGCACTTGTATTCTCTTCATGAGCATCCTATTCAGGCTCTCCACTCCCGGTGATATCTGTTATATCTATCATTTCAAGAGGCGGTACGACATCCCATCTTTCATATTCCTTGAACCACACTCCAATTGTTAGATCCCGACGGTGGCGTGGAGTAAATACTCCAATATAAACAGGAATGGTTTTACGTACGCTGCCTCCCTGGCTTTGCGAGAAGATGGCTGGAAGGTACCATTTCCGGACCAATATTTGTCTAAGGCACGTAGTGGATTGTTTTTAAACTTCTTTCGATTTTTACAGGTATCAGCGCACGTCCCGAAGGTACTGGCTATTCTGAGGTCGTCGAGGCCATTTGAGCTGTTCCCTTGGGAAATCGGGAGATCAAATCCGTTATCTCCAATAAATCGCTTTCAAAGTTCGGATTATTGGCGGAAGGCCGTCGAACAAGTCTTCCTCCTAGCGCCACTACCACTGGACCTGCCTCGGAAAAAGGCAAAAGGCAAGCTAGGCCTTCGATGCCTTCCACAAGAGGGACCCCCGATGTATCTAAAGAGGGTGAAATAAAGGAGGCCGAGGAGCCAAAAACAACCTACGAGAACTTAGGCCCTAATATTGTGCCTATAACTGACGTACCCAACGTCACTAAATCGCTTCCCCTTCAAAAAGGCAAAAAAGCTTAGCCTACAAATTGAGGAAGAAAACATTTGTTGGGACTTCTAAAGTTACCATCACCCCGGTCGAGAAAAATCCTCTCCCCAACATATAGAGGGTTTACTTAAAGGTCTTTCAGACCTGACCATCCCCAATGATCTGCTGAATTATGGTTTTAACGACCCAGGAGATATGGGGCTTAATTCGCCCACGAGAGGCGATATAGGCGATTCGGCCGGTCGACATAGAGAGTCAACCCCAATTAGTGAAGCAAAATAAACTGGTCCATCGAGGGGAATCATTAGGACACACACGAACATTTACACTTCACCATGCGCTTAAACTTCAGCCATCATATTATTCTTGCTAATTCGTCCTCACTTAATTTCTGTGCAGGTGATATGGGACGCACTCACAGATTCGACCGCCTTCGTGGGTCCTCTATCTTCCATCATTTCAGTCAAGACTCAAGGTCCGGTAAATGCCGATATAGAGACAAAAACAGCGATAGAGACTATCATCCCTGAGATTCTTCGTCGTCTCGAAGGAAAACTTACAGCCATTCTTCGTACCCAAATGATCCTCCTTCTCAACCAGAACAAAGCAGGGAAAAATCATCTCAAAGGGGATCTCAATCTGAAAACTCCTTACGACCAATACAATGGTTCATCAAGCACTAGGAAATGTCATGAGTCTCACAAGAAGTCCGTGGTCTCAGCTAAACAAACTTCCTCAGCCCCTGCACATGATCCATCGATAGCAGAAAAGCTAGCTGAGCTTAAAGCCACATTTCCAAAAATATGCTTTGATGGATTAAAGTTTCTTCCTGCGATCCATCCTATACTAGGGCATGTTAAACAAAGTGCCATTGCTTGCAATAATGGCATCTACGTCCAATACGATGCATTCGTTCACTTGGCGGAAAAGTTTCTGAAGTTTCTATGGAATGCCAACATGAAATCGATCGCCTGAAGCTTGAGGCCATCCATGATAAGGATATTATCAAAGCCCAAGATGAAGAGCTTTCCTCGTATAAATCTCAACTTGAGGCCGCCTAGAAGAACGCCAAAGATACTGCTGAGGTGGTTAATCGCCTGGAGACCACACACAAAAAAGAAACTGATAAGGTGGTTTAACGTTGTGGCACCTTAGCCTTAGAAAAAGACTCCGTTCAAAAGGAGAAAGATCTCCTCGCTCAATGAGTCAAAGAATTGGAGGAGCTACTCTTCAAATAAAAGGAAGAAATGACTACCGCTCAAGAGGAGTCACAACGATATAGTGACAAGATTGTCGCTACACGACTCCTTAAAACAAAGCTTGATGAGGAGCTCTCCAAGGCTGAAGCGCTGAAGGACGAAACCCATGGGGAGGGAAAAAGAATGACGCTCTCGAAAATTGATTCTCACCTCGAGGTGGCTACTCATGCTGGTAGGGAAGAAATTAAGTGCATGTTTGATCCACTCATAGCCGAGTACAATGCTCGAGTTCTCATGCATCGCGACTTAACATTTCTTAGCAAGGGTTACCTCGAATCTTTGGCTGAAGAATGGGACACTTTAATAAAAAATAAAAAGGTTGAACCGCGAACCGAAGAAGTTGATGAGGAGTCTCTTGTAAAGGAAATGCTTCACGAGAATGAGTGCACTGACCTATCTGCAGCAGGCCGTTTACGGAAGGGACGCTTCCTCATCAAAAGGAAAAAAATGACACTGCTGATCCATCCGGAAATGAGTCCTCAGTTCCTCCTCCTATTCTTCCGACTGGTCTCCCATCATTCGATCTAAAACGACCACTCGACCTTCGAAAATCGACTCCAAATACATCACCCATATTCGAATGCCGCAGATTCAAATGTCGAATCTAGTTCGTCGGAGCTTATAACACATTAAGTACAACAACATAGCAGAAAATAAATGAATAACTTTATTGATACACAATAGATACAACAATCTGATACAATTGAATTATCAATATCAGAGACAAGATACAACAATGGAATAATAGCAGAAGAGATAACAACAGCAGCGGAAAGATAACTTCATAGACTCCAACAGAAAGAGAGAATCCAATAAAATGCATCTCCAATTCCAAAGCTCCAATCCAAAGATAGCTCGAACCTCCTTATCATGTCTAACTTAAGCAAGCCAGAATGTTGAAGAAAAGCACAATGCGATAGACAAAATCCAAAGTCTTCAAAGACCAAAGACTTCAAGAATTCCGAAAGGTACACCTACTATCTTTTCTATCTGGAAATATGACTCTAGGCTGCCCGTGTGGAAAATTGTGGGCACCCAGAGTTTAGAAAGGGAATAATAAACTCCAGGTCGGTTATAGGACTGGTGTGAGCAAACAAAAATAGTTTATCTTAAACAGAACAACAAAAAGAATTTAAAATTGAAATTCGAGATACTTTTTGGAAAATGAAACCACCATAAGGCCTTCCGGCATACACACAATGCAATCGCACACTTGGGGGAGATTACTCCTTATGATAGTCAAACATGCTTGATACACGAAATCCTTTTAATATTATTATTAGTGCATAGTGCAGAAAGCAATTGCAAGTATAATATTAATCTTAGCCAGCATATGTACCATTATAGTATGCCTACTATAGCTACAATATTAGATGGCCTGTTCTACAACTAAAACCGTACAAGGCGCATATTGGATGATTGGATTTCCAACAATTGTCAGGCTAAGGAACTTCCTATTCCACATGGGTATGCCTCTGGAGGAACGCCCCGAGAACCTAACTGGATCTTTGCCAACACAAGGCCGAATTACCTCTGTAACTATGTAACTACTGGTACGAGTATGCCATCCCCGGTCATTACTGACCTTTATCCGAGGATCCTCAACCACAAAAGCAACAACCACAAAGCAATAGATTTGCAGCAACCACATAAGTTAAATATCTAGGCTCCATACCATGATATCACTTTTTATCCAGAAGGAAATGGACATACCCTAAGGGGCACTACCCCCAATAACCTTGATGTATCCTTCCTGTTTCGACCATTCCCGAGTTGTGAGGTTCTGATGAAGTCTCATCCCACAAAGCTACGCTTTTCACAAAAGCCATGCTTTGATCAACAAATGATCAGCAGCACTCAGCATGCCACATTACCAAATTGAGAATGTATCACTAGTAAATACCAACTACATAACCTCTGAGCTCGTACGGCTCAGAGATGGGTGTTGAGCTAAGAGAATAAATTCTCCGCCACCAAACAGCATTGTATTTGATAGAAACCAGCTTTGCATCTCAAAGTATAATGTCAGACACACATCAATCCAAGTCCGTCCCGGGTTCGAACGGAACCGAAGGCACTTTAAATAAGTCCTTGCAATCCGACAATTCACATTCCCGATCGCACTTCCCCGTCACATATGGAGGTCTCTATACCGACGCAACTCAGAGTAGAGACATTCGACGGGTAATCCTTTTATTCTCGAAAATACCCGGTCTTCACCACCGGTCTTCAAATGCTATCATTTCGTCGTATTATTATTCGGAATGGGTTATATGACATAAAGTCCTCTCCCGACTAAACCGAATAATGAGCGCTTTTTTTTAAAACATATGGATATAGTGGGATCTTAGTTAGGTCACAACTTAAAGCCCAAAACCTTTCTTTTGAATGGTTTAGACAAATTTCCACTTTTAATCTTTTCAAATCAAAAGATTCACCTTTTTAAAATCCACTTCAATTTGAAACCAAGGTTCATCAGTTTTTCAAAAAGATTCAATTATAGCTTTCAAAACAATTCTATTTCAAACTTGAAATCTTTTCAACAAAAACTGGGAATTCTTTCTTAATATGAAAGCTAGTATCATTTAAAAACAAAAGTCTTTCGTTTCAGAAAGATCCGATCAAATATGCACAAGTTATAGCCTTTAGAGTATAACTTGGGTTAATTTTAAATTCCTAAAATAATATTTTTAAATGGTTTAAAATCCATATATATTATTGTATAACTTGTATACCCTTTCAAACCAAATAATTTCAAAACTTTAAACAAGATATAATATATTCAAACCAATTTTCAATTTCGATTTTTCTTTCCAAAAGCTTTTCAAATTCAATCCAATTCCATTTCCAAAACCATTTGGATTCAAAATTCAACTTTGAAATCAAAATAATATTTAGATTTCAAAATATCTGTGACTTAACCGATTTCCTCGTGAAATCGATATTTTTTGTGTGTGGTGTAGTACAGGGGTTTTACACACAACGATACAATATCATCAATCATCACAAATCCAAGTATAGCAATATCGATAAACAGTATAATCCTGTAACGCTTATCTTCATTCATAGATTCATAGATAAATAATATAAATTCATCGCAGATAAATAAATCATAGCTCAAATCAAAATAACTCATATCACAAAGCATCACACATCAGGGATATCAAACAATTCAAAGCATTTCATACAATCCAAACATCTATAAGTAAAATCAATTAATCATCTGATTAATTTAAACCAGATTAATTACTTATGAATAAATTTCTAATCCCAGTTAATTAATATTAATTAATTACAAACCATTTTATTTAATTATCCTTTAATCATTCATTAATTAACCCTTTAATAATCAATTAATTAACTTTTGATTATTAATTAATCAACCTTAATTAATAAATCAGTCAACCTTAAATCATTAAATAATTAACCCTTAATGATTTCATTAATTAATGTAATTAATTAACCTTAATTAATTACATTAATTAATTAACCCTTAAATAATTACCATTTAATTAATTATTCTTAATTAATTACAATAAGTGATTATCCCTAATCACTTATATAAATTAATTACAAATTAATTTCAGTGAGTAATTATCCTTCAATCAATTGATTAATCAACTTTAATCATTAATTAATTACTTTTTAATTAAGTAATTATCTTTGAGTAATTAATTACCTTTAGTTACTTACATTATCTTAATTAATTAATTATCCTTAATAAAAAACAATTAGGTAATTATCCCTTAATTACTTACACTAATTAATTAACCCTAATTAATCAAAGATAAATCATTACCTTAATTTATTTCTTAATTATCATTTAAATCCTTATTTAATTAACATTAGAAAATTAATTATCATTAAAATAAGAATTTAACTTAAAACTTTTAAGTTAATTTAAAAATCAAAACAATGTTTAAGACAAACCATTTATTTTCAAAATCTCATTTAAATAATCTTGAAAATTAAATTTATTTTTAATATATGAATTAACTTAAAATTCTTAAGTTAATTAAAACCATCATCTTTTTTAACTACTTAAATATACCATCTAAATTCATTTTAAATAGGCTTAAGAATTCATTTTAAAATAAAGAATTAAAACATTTTAACTTAAGTTTATTAAAATACCTTGTTTAAAACTTTAACTAACTCAAAATTAAAATAAAACATTTATTATTTTTAAAAGAATTAACCACAATGTGTTTAAACTTATTTTTTTAAAAAACTTGTTTAATTAAAAATTCAGACCCGAGGTTACTTCGGGTATCCACCTGAGTGGTTTGCCAATTTACCCGTGCCTTGCATTGGGATAAAACCTGCCCTTTTCTTTTAAACTTTGTGTTTATTTTTAAAACTTAAAAATTTGATAATACACTCAGGAGAACAAACCCGAGGAACACCCCGAGCCAACTACCCAAATTCTCGAACATGACTTCGAGGCTTTCCCCCTTCTTCTCCAAACCCAACAATCCAGACACCATTGATACCTGTGCACATGCACAGGAACTCTGGCCATCTCCGGTTATTGCGACGACCACCCACACAACGACGATCACCCATTCGAACTTCCCGACCACCCAGCACCCTCAAACTCGTCGAAATTCAGAATCGAATAACTCAAAACCACTGGAACCCAAAAGCCGATCAACAAAACTCGATCACCATGCCACCTACGACCATATGAGTTCTCTCCATCACGACCAGAGCTGCCTCGATGACCCACGCGACGATTCCCCCATAAGCAATCATCTCCGGTGGTCTAACGACACCGTACAAACCTCAAATTCAACGACGACCAAAACGACACCACCAACCCCAGTTTGACTTCGCCCGAACTCCTCGTCGATCTATAAATCAAGTGATCATTTTTTTGATGATCATCAACCCGCAAGCTACCATTGACATCAACCACGTGCTTCAATTCGTCGTCAATCGACGACAGTTGACGATAATAAGAATTCCTTTCAACTCGAGATAACACAAGAATTCGAAGCTTAAAAATCTTGTAATCGCTATCAAAATTCATAGTTTTCTAACAAGAATTCATTCAGGAAATCCAAACATGAAATCATAATCATTGATTTTTGACTTGTATATAATTTTTTCTGTTATTTCATATTTTTGAATTAATTACTAAATATAAATCTTGAAACCATTTTTAAAATTTACATTACTTTGTTACAATCCTTTTTGATGTAAAGATCATTTCCCAAAACAGATTATATTAAGAGATGTGAATTTTTTTGAGTGTTTCTGAACCTGTATAATACAACAGAGATGTATGTATACATATATACAGACATGCACAGCCTATCTACCTATGTATAAAAACATATGGACAATTTTCTTCCATTCATATAATATTTTCCACAGCAAAACTTCAAATATTCATCAAGATATATAACAGATTCAAGGTTAGTTTGCTCACCTGTTAATGAAGACAGAGGATAATTATTTTAGCCTGGAAATGAAATCTAGAAAGTGAATGATCTTTGTTTTAATTGCTTGATCTTCTTTGCTTTCGATTTGCATAAGGATTTGTTTGAGTTGAATTTATAGCTTTAGGTTGAAGTTTGATCTTTGAAAAACTAGAAATAGACTTTGATCTGGAGATTTTTAATGTTGATCTATACTTGATTTAATTGCCTGATTGTAGATGATCTGATCATTAATTTGCTTGATTGAGATGCATTTGCATGCTTTGGTTTCTAGATTTGAACCCAAATTGTTGTTTGCTTTGAAACTTTGCTTAATTAAGCTGCAGGTTGAAGATTGTTTTGCATTTGATTTTGTTTGATTTAGTTTTTAATTTCTTGGTTTTGTATTTTTAGATTTTTTTTTTTGCTTGGAATTTTAACAAAGAAATGAGAAGAGGAGGAGTTAATGATAATTATATCTTTAATTTCCTTTTATTTATTAAATTCAAAATTGAAAAGAAATTTATAAAGACGACACTTGTAATCTTCATATATTAAAATAGGTACACTTGTTAATATGATATGTTAAAATAGCTACAATTGTTAAATGCATTCTAAAACCTTTACACTTGTATTTTTCATGCATTTATGCTTTTAGTTATATTTTCTTAATTTAAATAAATCCATTTTCTTTTATTTATATATATTTATAACTTTAAATAAATTGATTTTAAAATCTAATTATACTTAAATAGATAATTATACATACACACACACACACATATATATATATTAGTTTGTAAAATATAAATTTTTAATTTTCAAATAGCTTTTGAAAATTTACTACATTAAATTCAAATATAACTTTCAAATCATAATGTATGTATAAAAATACATATATACATATTATATTTACGAAACAAATTTTTATTAATTTTAAAATATAGACTTTTCAAATTCAAATTAGTTCTCAAAATATTTATTTTTGAATTTTAAAATCCAACGTACAAGATATCTTATTAAATTTGGAAAAATTCAAATTAATTCATTATTTAATTCAAAAATTTATATAAATTACCAATTTAAATTTGACCTAAAAACCGGGATCGTTATAGATTCCCCTCTTAAGAAAATTTCATCCCCGAAATTTGCTAGACAGGGAGACAAACAAAGAATATGTGAACACACAAAGATATAACTTTCCAGATCAAGCTGAATATCAATTCTACATTTGTCTTACCAAAGTAGAATGTCATCAATAATTACGAGAACAAATTGTTCAACACTTCACAAGATACTCAGGTCATCCTGTTTATGAAATATACAGGGCATTGGTTAGTTTGAAAGGATAACTAACCATTCATAGAATATATCTGGACCCTAAAGAATAGACAAATGGATACAATTCAATTTAACTTCTTATTTTATTAACTAATTTATTTCAAATAAAATTTCAAATTCATTGAAGTTAAAATAAAAAAGATTGATAAGAAACTGACGATGAGAATACGAAATAGGAGCTTGTCTACACAATTCGTAAGGCCACCACACCAAAGCTTCTTCTTGTAGCTTCCATGAAATTACCAATGAATTGATATTGGATGACGATCAAAAAAGATTAATAGAAAAAGATTGTTTCCTTGTTGTTACAGGTATTGGCCATTTGTAGTGGCACTTCCTTGTCCCCTACCTCGTCCTCTTCATGCACTCATACTCACTATCAGTGGATAGTAAGAGAATTTACTAAGGCATACAGATAAGATATCTTAAGGATATACTCATTCTAGGGTATTTGTAACCCTATCCCTAATGAGTTTCCTAATGTGTTACACCCCTGAGAAAAAGTTCTTACTCAACCTTCAGCTCTGATACCAAATGAAACGGCCCTGACTCGACCTTTGAAAATGGCACCAAATACATCACCAGTATTCGAATCCCGCAGATTCAAATGTCGAATCTGGTTCGTCGAAGCTTATAGCACATTAAGTACAACAACATAGCGGAAAACAAATGAATAACTTTATTGATACACAATAGATACAAAAATCTAATAAAATTGAATTATCAATATCAGTGACAAGATACAACAGCGGAATAACAACAGAAGAGATAACATTAGTAGCGGAAAGATAACTTCATAGACTCCAAAAGAAAGAGAGAATCTAATAGAACGCATCTCCAATTCCAAAGCTCCATTCCAAAGATAGCTCGAACCTCCTTATCATGTTTAACTTAAGCAAGTCCGAAATGTTGAAGAGAAGCACAATGCGATAGCCAAAATCCAAAGTCTTCAAAGACCAATGAATTCAAGGTTTCCGAAGCTACACCTACTATTTTTTCTGTCTGAAAATATGACTCTAGGCTGCCCGTATGGAAAATTATGAGCACCCAAAGTTTAGAAAGGGAACAATAAACTCCAGGTCAGTCATGAGACTGGTGTGAGCAAACTAAAACAGTTTATCTTGAACAAAACAATAAAAAGAATTTAAAATTGAAATCCGTAATGCTTTTTGGAAAATGAAACCACCATAAGGCCTCTCGGCACATACAATGCAATCGCACACTTGGGGGAGATTTCTCCTTATGATAGTCAAACATGCTTGATACGCGAAATCCTTTTGATATTATTATTAGTGCATAGTGCAGAAAACATTTGCAAGTATAATATTAATCTTAGCTAGCATACATACCATTATAGTATGCCTACTATAGCTACCATATTAGATGGCAAATTCTTCAACTAAAACCGTACAAGGCGCGTATCGGATGATTGGATTTTCAACAATGGTCAGGCTAAGAAACTTCCTATGCCACATGGGTATGCCTCTGGAGGGACGCCCCAAGAACCTAATCGGATCTCTGCCAACACAAGACCAGGTACCTCTATAACTAGGTAACTACAAACACCAGTATGCCATCCCTCGGTCGCTACCGACCTTTATTCGAGGATCCTCAACCACAAAGCAATAGATTTGCAGTAACCACATAAGTTAAATATCTATGCTTCATACCATGGTATCACTTTTTATCTAGAAGAAAATGGACATACCCTAAGGGATGCTACCCCCGATAACCTTGCTGCATCCTTCCTGTTTCGACCATTCCCGGTTTGTGAGGTTCTAATGAAATCTTGTCCCACAAAGCTACGCTTTTCACAAAAGCCATTCTTTAATCAACAAATGATCAGAAGCACTCAGCATGCCATTACCAAATTGGGAATGTATCACTATCAAATATCAACACATAACCTTTGAGCTTGTACGTCTCAGAGAAGGATGTTAGCTAGAGAAAAAATTCTCTGCCACCAAACAGAAATGTATTTGATAGAAACCAGCTTTACATCTCAAAGTGTAATGTCAGATACACATCCATACAAGTTCGTTTCGGGTTCGAACGGAACCAAAGGCACTTCAAAGAAGTCCTTGCAATTCAAATATTCACAATCTCGATCGGACTCCCCATCACATATGAAGATCTTTATACCAACGCAACTCAATGTAGAGACATTCGACGGGTAATCCTTTCATTCTCGAAAATACCCGGTCTTCACCACCGGTCTACAAATGTTATACATTTCGTCGTATCATTATTCAGAATGGGTTATATGACATAAAGTCCTCTCCCGGCTAAACCGAATAATTAGCGCTTATTTTAAAAACATATAGATATAGTGGGATCTTAATTAAATCACAACTTAAAGCCCAAAACCTTTCTTTTGAATGGTTTAAAAAATTTCCACTTTTAATCTTTTAAAACTAAAAGATTCACCTTTTTAAAATCCACTTCAATTTGAAACCAAGGTTCACCAGTCTTTCACAAAGATTCATTTATAGCTTTAAAAACAATTCTATTTCAAACTTGAAATCTTTTCAACAAAAACTGGGAATTCTTTTAAACTTTTTTTATTTTTAAAACTTAAAAACTTGATAACACACTCACGTGAACGAACCCGAGGAACACCCCGAGCCAACTACCCAAATTCCCGAACACGACTTCGAGGCTTTCCCCCTTCTTCTCCAAACCCAACAATCTAGACACCATTGATACATGTGCACATGCACAGGAACTCCGACCATCTCTGGCCAAGTCCACCCACACGACGACGATCAGCCATTCGAACTTCCCGACCACCCAGTACCCTCAAACTCGCCGGAATTCAAAATCGAACAACTCAAAACCACTGGAACCCTAAAACTGATCAACAAAACCCGATCACCATGCCACCTATGACCATCTGGTTCTCTCCATCACAACCAGAGCTGCCTCGATGACCCACTCGACGATTCCCTCATAAGCGATCACCTCCGGTGGTCTAATGACACCGTACGAACCTCAAATTCAACGACGACCAAAACGACACCACCAACCCTGGTTTGACTTCGCTCGAACTCCTCGTCGATCTATAAATCATGTGATCATTTTTCGGATGACCATCAACCCGTAACTTCGACATCAACCCCGAGCTTCAATTCATCGTTGATCGACGACAGTTGACGATAATACGAATTCCGTTCTACTCGAGATAACACGATCATTCCAAGCTTAAAAATATTGCAATCGCTATCAAAATTCATATTTTTCTAACACAAATTCATTCATGAAATCCAAACATAAAATCATAATCATTGATTTTTGACTTGTATATAATTTTTTCTTTTATTTCATTTTTCTGAATTAATTACTAAATATAAATCTTGAAACCATTTTTAAAATTTACATTACTATGTTACAATCCTTTTTCATGTAAAGATCATTACCCAAAACAGATTATATTAAGAGGCGTGAATTTTTTTTGAGTGTTTTTGAACTTGTATAATACAACAGAGATGTATATATACAAATATACAAACATGCACAGCCTATCTACCTATGTATATAAACATACAGACAGTTTTTCTTCCATTTATACAATAATTTCCACAGCTAAACTTCAAACATTCATCAAGATATACAACAGATTCAAGGTTAGTTTGCTCACCTGTTAATGAAGACAGAGGACAATTTTTTTAGCCTGGAAATGAAATCTGGAAAGCGATTGATCTTTGTTTTAATTGCTTGATTTTATTTGCTTTTGATTTGCATCAGGCTTTGTTTGAGTTGAATTTATAGCTTTAGGTTGAAGTTTGATCTTTGAAAAACTAGAAATAGACTTTGTTCTGAAGATTTTTAATATTGATCTGTACTTGATTTAATTGCCTGATTGTAGATGATCTGATCATTAATTTGCTTGATTGAGATGCATTTGCATGCTTTGATTTCCAAATTTAAATTCAATTTTTTATTTGCTTTGAAACTTTACTTGATTAAGCTGTAGGTTGAAGATTGTTTTGCATTTGATTTTGTTTGATTTAGTTTTTGATTTCCTGGTTTTGTATTTTCAGATTTCGTTTTTGCTTTGAATTTTAACAAAGAAGTGAGAAGAGGAGTTAGTGATATTTATATCTTTAATTTCCTTTTATTTATTAAATTCAAAATTGAAAAGAAAATTTATAAAGATGACACTTGTAATCTTCATATATTAAAATAGTTACACTTGTTAATATGATACGTTAAAATAGCTACAATTGTTAAATGCATTCTAAAACCTTTACACTTGTATTTTTCATGCATTTATGCTTTTAATTATATTTTCTTAATTTAAATAAATCCATTTGCTTTATATATATTTATAACTTTGAAGAAATTGATTTTAAAATCTAATTATACTTAAATAAATAATCATATATATATATTAGTTTCTAAAATATAAATTTTTAACTTTCAAATGGCTTTTGAAAATTTACTATATTAAATTCAAATATAACTTTCAAATCATTATGTATGTATAAATATACATATTATAATTACAATTCAAATTTTTATTAATTTTAAAATATAGACTTTTCAAATTCAAATTATTTCTCAAAATATTTATTTTTGAATTTCAATTTCAAAATCCAGTTTACAAGATATCTTATTAAATTTAGAAAAATTCAAATTAATTCATAATTTAATCCAAAAATTTATATATATTACCAATTTAAATTTGACCTAAAAACCGAAATCGTTACACGATCCCTTCGAGCAGCATATTGGCTATGACCCAGAGGAGCTTGGACTTGATATTCACGCTCTATCTCCTATTCCAGAAGGTAAAACTTCCGGAACAGTTGAGAGTCAACTAGAAACTGGTACATAACTTTTCTTCCTAAAGTTCAAAGGGCCATCGTTTGTGAGTAGTAAACGTATTCTAATATTTGTCCGTCATGATTTCGTATAGGCCATTCCGACCCCGAACCTACTCCAAGGAGCAATGTCTCCACAAAGACGAAGGAGAAAATGGGAGAGGCAATTTAAACGGGGGAGACTCCCGGACCTGACGCTCAAGTGATCGAGGCACTTGGTGAACACAAATCTGAAAATCCATTGCCCGCCGAGGAACATGATGAATTTGAAATTACAGGCGCCATCGAGCACACTTCAAAATTGAGCATGGAGGAACAAATCATCGAAGAGGGGAAGAAGAAAATTGAAATTATGGCTGTGCCCCAAGTGGTGGAACTGGATGATCCCCTGAACAGGCCCTTGAAGGTCATTCTCCCCGATGGGATCAGGCCACTAGACGTTGCTTCTCCTTCCTCTGGCAGCATTTCACTAGGAAGTAAAGCATACAAGAGGAAACGCTCGGGTGAGGAGCCTTCGAAGAAGCCGAGGAAGGAAAAGAAATCAATAAAGTAGCCATCTGATTGTGCCTTATCCAACCCAAATAAGTTCGAATTATGTAGTTATTTCTATTTTTTTCATAGTCGCCGTAAATAGACTTTTTGCTCCAAGTTCAGGAGAAGTTGCAGTGAAACTGAATCCTCGATTAATAAATTTTGTTTTTTCTGATGATCTTCGCTACTTAGCTTTACCATCCATCTTATACCTGAAATCCAGAGTTGTGTGGGACATTTAAGCACTTGTTTGTTTCTGCATGACTCGTAGATTTCTAAATTGCTTATATTTTAGCCTGTGCTCTAGAGGCTTAAATATTTTTGAATCATTTATACTCTAGTCCGCACTTTAGGGACTTAGAGTACTTTAGTCCGCACTCTGGGAACATAGAGATTTTGAAGTCGTTTCTACTCTATTCCACACTTTGGGGACTCAGAGTATTCTAGTCTGCACTCTAGGGACTTAGAGATTTTGAAGTTGTTTATACTCTAGTCTGCACTTTGGGGACTTAGAGTACTCTAGTCCGCACACTGTGGACTTAGGCTAGTTCGCACTCTGGGGACTCAGAGTACTCTAGTCCGCACTCTGGGGACTTAGAGATTTCTAAATCGTTTATACTCTAGTCCGCACTCTGTGGACTCAGAGTACTTTAGTCCGCACTCTGGGGACTTAGAGATTTTTAAGTCATTTATACTCTACTCCGCACTATGGGGACTTTGAGTACTCTAGTCTTCACTTTGCGGACTTGGAGATTGTTAAATCGTTTAAAATCTTGTCCACACTCTGGGGTCTCAGAGTACTCTAGTCCGCACTCTAGGAACTTAGAGATTTTTAAATCGTTTATATTCTAGTCCGCACTCTGGGGACACAGAGTACTCTAGTCCACACTATGGGGATTTAGATATTTTTAAGTCGTTTATAGTCTAGCCTGCACTCTGGGGACTTAGAGTACTCTAGTCCGCACTCTGGGGACTTAGAGATTTTTAAGTCGTTTATACACTAGTCCGCACTCTGGGGACTCAGAATACTCTTGTCTGCACTCTGGGACTTAGAGATTTTTAAATTATTTACAATCTAGTCCGCGTTATGGGGACTCAGAATACTCCAATCCACACTCTGGGGAGTTAGAGATTCTTAAGTCATTTATACTTTAGTCGGCACTTTGGGGACTCAGAGTACTCTAGTATGTACTCTGAGGACTTAGAGATTTTAAAGTCGTTTATACTCTAATCCGCACTCTGGGGACTCAGAGTACTCTAGTCAGCCCTTTGAGGACTTGGAGATTTTTAAGTTTGTATGCGCGTTCAAACCTAGACAGAATAATGTGATTCATTTTTTTCACTGAATTGTAACATACAGAAACATCAACAGTTCGTGGAAAAGACGGCTTCAAGCCTTTATTGATCATAACAAATGGAAACAAACTGTTTTGTCTTATTACATGCCAAAAACTAAGAACAACAAAATAAATATATGCTGGAAATAATTGCAACTGAAATGCAAAAGAAATAGACTAAGTGTAATAACAACGTAAATGCTCGCTATTCCATGCACGGGGAAGTGTCATGCTGTCTATGGTCGCTAGCTTGAAAGTACCTTCTCCAAGCTTCCGTTCGATGACATAAGGACCTTCCCATGTGGGATTCAGATATGATGGGGTCGGAAAAAATCGCTTCAAAACGAGATCACCCACATCGAAAATTCTCGGTCGAACTTTTTCGTTATAATATCAAGCAACCCGGTGCCTTTATGCAGCCGCCTTTAAATCAGCTCCTTCACATTTTTCATCAACAAAGCCTAGTGATTCTAGTAGGAGATTATGATTCATCTAAGGACTATAATGAGTAACCTGATGAGAAGGAACTTTAAGTTCCACGAGTATCGCAGCTTTAGTGTCGTATGTCAAAGTGAATGGAGTGTGGCCAGGCGCGGACTTGTGGGTTGTTCTGTAAGCCTAGAGCACTGTCAGCTCATCCACCCACATGCCTCTAGCCTTCTCCAAACGTTTGTTTAATATTAACTTGATTATTTTATTTATGGCTTCAACTTGTCCATTTGCTTTAGGGTGAGCGACTGCCGCAAATCTTTTCTCGATGCTATACTTTTAGCTGAATCTTTTGAACTCCTTACTCTCAAATTGAGTTCCGTTGTCCGTGATGATAATTCGTGGGAGACCAAAACGGCATATGATGTTTACAACGAAATTAATGCCTTTTTGGTGGTGATTGTAGCTAAGGGTTCTACTACCGCCTACTTGGTAAAATAATCGATCGCAACAATTGCATATTTTGCACCACCTCTGCAAATTGGCAAGGAGCCGATTATATCGATCCCCCATATTGAAAATGGCCGGGGACTCACCATTTGTGTGAGTTCTGTTGCCGGAGCTCTTGGAAATTTCGCATATTTTTGATATTTGTCGCATCTTCGCACATAATCCACCGCACGGTTGGCCAATAGTATCCATATCGGAGGATCTTTTTTGATAATGTCTGCCCCCAGTATGGTCGCTACATTCTCCTTCACGAACTTCTTTTAAGACCTGTTTTATCTCACCGTGGGTAATGCACCAAAGTAAGGGGATCGAGAATCCCTTCTAATACATTATTACGTCCTACATTACATATCGCGGAGCTTTGCAAATGACTTGTCATCTTTCGTTCTTTCTTTGGGGCAAAGCCCCGTGTATTAGGTATTGCTTGAATGGGGTTATCCATGACTCCTTCTTGATTTCTGTTTGTAACACAAAATCTACTTCCATATCACTTATACTCGGAGCATGTAAGATTTCGACAAGAACAAATCCCATCTGCTGTGCATCACCAGTACTTGCGAATTTTGCCAATGAATCGGCTTCCCCATTTTGTTCACACGGGATGTGTGAAATATCATAATATTTGAGGTCTGCCAATATCTCTTGAACCCGAGCAAGATATGGGGCAAGTCTCTTCCCCTTTGCTTGATAGCCTCCCCACACCTGGTACACCACCAATTGTGAGTCGCAAAAGATTTCAATCGATTTTACTCCAAGTTTCCTGATAAGCTTGAAGCCAGCAATCAATGCCTTATACTCGGCTTTGTTATTTGTAGCTGGAAAATAGAGCTTCAAAGCATAACAAATCAATCGGTTTTTGAAAGTTATAAGAATAACACCATCCCCAGAACGATGTTCGTTGGATGCCCCAACGGTGTATAGTTTCCATCGAATGAGGGAAAAAACATCCTCACTAATTGGCTCGTCTGATATGGTGAATTCTGCAATGAAGTCCGCTAGCACCTACCCTTGGATAGCCCTCCATGGCAGGTAGGTGATATCGAATTGACTCAATTCAATGTTCCATTTCAGCAACCTCCCATAGGTTTTGGGTCGTTGGAGCACCTGTAGTAGAGGTTGATTGATATAAACACTGATCAGGTGTACCTGAAAGTACGAGCGAAGCTTGCATGATGCAATCACCAAGCAGTAGGCTAGCTTCTCAATTTTAGGATAATTTCTCTCTGCCCCCGTTAAACGTTTACTGACATAGTACACCGAATTTTGGGTTCGGTTCTCCTCGCGAACAAAGGTCGTGCTGATGGCGTGTAGAGATACGACCAAGTATACATACAACACTTCATGGTCTATAAGCTTTGACAGCACCGGGGGACTTTCCAAATGTCTTACCAAAGCTCGGAATGCGTTCTCGCCATTGGGCATCCATTAGAAATTTCTCTTCCTTTTCTTTATCACATTGAAGAAACAAATACACTTGTCTGTCGCTCTGGATATGAATCGACTCAACGCGGCCACTTTTCTGTTTAGGCTTCGTACCTTCTTTATAGTTTTGGTCACTTGTATGTCTTGAATATCCTAAATCTTTTTAGGGTTAGCCTCAATTCCATGTGTATACCAAAAAACTTTCCCGACGCAACGCCCAAGGAGCACTTTAGTGGATTGAATTTCATTCCGTAGTACGTGAGTATATCAAACAATTCTGCCAAGTCTCAAATGTGGTCGTTTGACTATCGTGACTTCACGAGCATGTCATCCACATATACTTCCATTGTTCTACCAATTTGGTCTTTAAACGTCCGATTTACTAAGCGCTGATATGTCGCTTCTGCATTCTTCAGCCCAAAGGGCATCACCACATAACAATACCGTCCAATGTCTGTGACAAAACTAGTATATTCCTATTCTGGAATGTGCATCGAGATCTGATTGTATCACGAGTACACATCCATGAATGATAATAACTCGTATCCTGCCGTTGAGTCGACCAGCTGGTCGGTTCTGGGTAAAGGGAAGCTATCCTTAGGGCATGCCTTGTTTAAATCTGAATAATCAACATAGGTCCTCCATTTTCCATTTGCTTTGCTCACTAGTACGGGGTTAGAAACCCATTCAGGATAGAGGGCATCGCGGACGAACCCATTGGCTTTGAGTTTGTCCACCTTCTATTTGAGAGCAGCAGACCTCTCCGGGCCATACCTCTCCTTTTTTGTTTCACTGGTACATATTTTGGGTCAATGTTCAACATATGACTTGCAATGGCGGAACAAATCCCGCACATATCAGAGTGAACATCCAGGTTCGCTCGGAGGAAATCAATTAGGCCCTCAGTCATCGAGCGAGTGAGTTGTGATCCAATGTTAAGCACCCGTGATGGGTCATCATTGCTGACTGAAATGTCAATCATTAGTTCAGCCGATGCAGCTTTAGGCTCCTTAGGTTCTTCATCATCGTCTCTCGGATCTATGCCTTTGTAGATCCAACCCTGCTGCCGGAGCCAAGGCTCAAGCGCTACTTGTTAATTCTACGCTAAGTGGATGTGGACAGATTTGTCCAAAACCTTTCCCTTCTCTCTCCGTTGGGCCTCTCTCAGCTCAGTCATATAACATGCACGACCTGTCGCATGGTCGCCATGTACAACCCTAACTCCTCTATCTGTTGGAAACTTTAAAGTCAAACACGATGGGGCCAAAACTGCCCAAAACTCAGCCATGGCCGGTCGGCCCAGAAAAACATTATATGGGGAATCGACATCCAAAACAATGAACGGTAGGATCTGCACCCTCCTACATTCACCTTCCCCAAGTTAAATGGCAATTCAACAAAACCTACTGCATCTGTAGCCGCACCATTAAAGCCATAAATATGAGCTTAAGGTAGTTTTAGATCTTTTGTCTCCATCTTCATCTGGTCATAAACTTTCTTAAAGATAATGTTAATAGAACTTCCACAGTCAATCACCATTCTTCTCACAAACGCTGGCCCAATAGTAGCCGAGATGACCATCAGATAAATGGTAGGTGCCTCCACTTGATCGGCATCTCTGCTCCTGAGCACTATATCGTCAGTCATCATTCGCTGCTGTTTCACTGGAATCCCATCTTCCGAGTTCGAGCAGCATTCAATGTCCATGTGTTTCAAGGAATAAGCATAGTGTTCCATTTATTTTCAACTCTTGTCTGTTGGATGGGGCCCACCGACTATCATGTTTATGATTAGTCTACCTACAGTCCGAGCAAGTTCCTCAGGATGGCATGGAGCTTGCCTGCGATTGGGGTCTGAAGTTCCTTGTCCGCCTTACCGTGGATTCTTAACAAACTCCTGTAACTTCTTCTGTCAAATCAACTTTTCTATTGCTTCGTGGAGGTGCCTACAATCCTCGGTATTGTGCCCATAAGTCTCATGAAAGCGGCCATACATCCCAGCCTGCTTTTGTTCCTCAGTGGACTCTTTTGGCCGTGGCTTTCGATATTGAAAATTATTTCAAGTCGATAGGTAAATATTTTCCAGAGATACATTCAAAGGAGTGTATTCATTGTAATTGGGATCCTTGGTTTCCACTTTCCTGCTTCCCTCTTCTTTTCGGGATTTCCTCATCTGGATCCTTTAGATTGCTCTGCCTTGTTTTGAACATTGATTGGACCTTTCCAGAGTTATCGTCGGATTGTTCGCAATGTTGCTTTTCATAGTCTCCTTGCCAGGCCCTGGTGCATTGTCTCGCCTCGTCCACCTGGCTTCCTCTCTTCTTATGAATTGATGCGCCTTTGAATAAAAACGCTCCAGTGTAGCCCGAGGTTTTCCTGCCAGCCAATCATCAAACTCCAAATCTGGATCTACTCCTCGCATCACGGCCATTAGAATGGCATGGTCATTCGGGTTGCTAACTTTAGTAGCAGCAACGTGAAATCTTTGTAAGTACTCCTTTAACGACTCCCCTGGAGCCTGAATCATACTGGAAAAGGACATCACATCCTTGGGAAGAGTGGCATGAATCCTGAACTGCTCCAAAAATTTCGTCGCTAACACATCAAAGTTGGATATAGACCACGGAGGAAGTCAGGTGAACCACATGGTGGTGATTCCAGATAAAGTTATTGGGAAGCATATTTAGTTGCATCGTTTCCCTAACTGAATCCATCATCCACTCATATCTCATTACATGCTATCAGGGATCAATCTTTCCTTAATAGTCGACTTGTCAAACTTCCTGGGTTACTTTTCCTGTTGGATAGCATCTGTGAATGGAGCGTGGCTCCTAGATACGCCCCAATCATCATTAGATATGCCTTGATTTTCCCTCATCAGCTGTCTGACCATAGCTGATAGGCCTGGGGTTTGTATGGAAGGTGGCAAGTTGGAATCTGTCCTGCGGGACCATTTTGGTTGGTGCCTCCTTGGTTGGCGATCCACCAAAATGTGTGTCCTGGGGACCTGCTTCATTGTGACCTTGGTGAGCCAGTCGTCCAGCTTCCACTCATGCTCCGGATCCTAAGCTTCATGTTCCAACTTGAGTATGGTTACCCTGGTGTAAATGAGGGGCCATGGCTCCAGGTAGGGAACTTGGACCATCCGTGGTGGATCGTTCAGCAACACCTATTTGCGTTGTTTCAGTTCTATGGTGTCTAAGCCTAGGTGGTTCATCAAACGAAGCGGAGCTATCTGACGAGGAGTAGGCAACGGGACTTCCTCCAGCATTTTGATGCTGTTCTTGAGTAAGCTGAGTCATGAGGTTGGCATTCGCTTGAATTTTCTCATTAAGCTATCTCCTGCTTTCCAGAGTTCTCTCATCGGCTCATTGAACCCCGTTCTGGTGACAACTTCTGTTTGGTTTAGGGTGGTAGCGGTCCCTGCACCTGGATTAGCTTGCTGATTGATGGGTCCTACTTATTGGACGTTAGCGGTCTCGTTGACATCTGCATTGTGAGAGGCTGATCCGGTACGTGGTCCTTCCATTTTAGAGTTATTGGTAGGAACTTTGAGTAGAATCTATGAACTTCTTGTGAACGAACTTGGATCTTCCTTGGGGAATTTCTTCAATCCAGTAGCAACAAAGTAGATCCTAACAACTTGAGAATGCTATTCTCAGTTAAAGCACCAAAATTGGTCACTAACACCTTGAGTAGGATTGTGTGGAGAGATTAATGAAGAAGGTAAATTAAAATAAAGGAATATCACAATTGAATGTAGTAAGAACAGTAAAGAACGAGAACATCAGAATTATAGTGGTTCGGCGTAACTGCCTATATCCACTATTAGTGTAATCTTTATTGCTTTTCTTAAAGACTTGAATATGGATACAATCCATAAACTTCTATCTCGAATACAAGTTTGAACAGAAAAAAGCGAATATCAAAAATGGCAGAGTATCCCTGGAGTTCTCGAAAAAAGGTCCCTTTACACTACGCCCCTGCCTCTCTATTTATAGACGGAGATAGGATGGACTCCCTATGCAGGCCTAAGGAAAAGGTACCTCGACCCACAATAGACAACTCCTGTATACCAAACAAGGTAGATCAAACGGTGGTTGCCGAGTGACGTCGGTCGAACGAAGGTAGCCGAGCGATGCTTTGCCGAGTGGTGCTTGCTGAGCGATGCTTTGTTGAGCGGCGTTTGCCAAACAATCCCTCCTAGGACATCTCGATGAACCGCATCTTAACCAAATACACCGAGCCATGCACTGGCCGAACGATGCCCCCTAGGACATCTTGATCGAATCACATCTTGGCCAAGCACACTGAGCTATGCGTTGGCCGAACAATACCTCCTAGGACATCTTGACCGAATGATACTTACTAGACCATCCTGGCTGAATGACTTGCTCTCTAACTGAACGATATTCGTACAGAACTTCCCAAGACTGATATCTCCCTCAGTCGAGCGATGAATGTTCTCCTCTAAGCCGAGCGATATATAAGGAGTTCCTACCAACATCTTTCTTTAGTTGAGTGACATAAGTTATCTCATAAGACCGTGCGACACACGTCTCTCCTCCCTCGGCCGAACCATGCATACAGGCCAAACCATGTATATAGGCCGAACCACACAGATTGGTCCCATTTCACACATCTCCAACCCCTTACTGGCTTGAGTCTGGTCCCGACCAAATCAAAACCTCTTGGACTACCATCTTGTAGTCGGGCCAAGTGGCCGGATAACACTTAGCTACCAATTTTTTTGAAAGAGTGAGATTATCAAAAGATAGAGAGTATATATTACCTTTCTTCTTACCTGAAAATAATGTATCTTTTGATGATTGGTCAACTATTTTTCACAAATTCGAATCAAAAACAACATTCATTCCCTTATCACATAACTGGCTCAAATCAGATTATGGTGCAAATTTTCAACGTACAATACACTGTTAGGGTAAATGTGTCATTATCCACTTTACCTTTACATTTATCATTGTTATCTATTGTGACTCTGCCACTTTTGTATTTTTCTATGCTAAGGAACTTTGTTTTGTTGTCCGTCATATGCCTAGAACAGCCAGAATCCAGGTACCACTCGTGTTGTTCCTTTGCCTGCCAACACATCTACACACCTACACGAGAAAAGAGTTTAGTGACTTATTTGTTTTTATTGGTCCATGATTGTTATTGACAAATTTTTTATGAAAACAAGTTTGCGTAGAACCAAGACAATATATGTTTATTCCTTTTGGCATCTAGATTTGTATGATTTTAAGGGATTTTATATTCATGCCTTTCGAAATCCAAATTGGTATGGTTTTCATGTGTTTGGGTCTATACCAACAATTGTTTTAATTGTGTCCAATTTTTGGCAAATCATGCACATAAAGTTGACATGATTAGTTTCACTTCTACCTTTTCCAGATTGAGTATACCCAAGTCCTTCTCTAATAGTATTAACAGTTTGTTTCTCTAATAGCATATTTAGTGATCTTTCTCCTTTGGAGAATTTTTCTAAAGTTGTAGACATTTGTTGGACTTGTGACTTGAGAGATTCATTTTCATTCAATAACAAAGTGCATTTTTTAATAGAATTTTCTCTCCTAGTATTTTCACTTCTTTCAAAATCAAAATTTCACTTTCAAGCGATTTAATTTTAGTTTTTGATTTTTTTTTTATTTCCTCTTCTAGTGATGGACACTTATCACACATAGGGCACTTATTTCTATAGTTTTGAACCATTTGATCAAGCTGCATATTTAGTTATATCAAACTACCTTTTTGTGGTTCAATTTTAGAGTACTTCTCCCTAAGTCTTTCAAAACAGCCATTTACTTCATGAAAATATATAAGTAATTGCAAGTGAGTAAGTTTTGATATCTCGCTTGGCTTGTCATCATCGCGGTCACTTGTTTCTTCTAAAAAACACAGATTTGCTTTTTGGCTCTCACTGACAGTGCTTTCATCATCATCTTCATCACTTTCATCCCAAGTTGTTGGAAAACATCTCCTTTTTGGTTTCTTTCCTTTGCTGAATCGATTTTGAGGACAATTTTGCTTGATATGACCAGGTTTATTGCACTTGTGACAAATGATCTTTGGCTTTTCTGAGTTGTCTAGAACTTTGACGATTCGGCTCTTTAGTTAATGATTTTGTGCTGGATTTCCGTATTTGCGATTCCACCTGTTGAATCCCTTTATTATCAGTGCAAGTTCAGCTGCTCCTTCATCATCTTCACTTTCCATTGTTCCTTTTAGAGCTACTAATTTCTTACGCGTATTCCTCCTTCACGTTCTTCCTTGAATTTGATTTCTAGCTCATAAGTGTTGAGGTTTCCGATAAATTTTTCAACTTTAACCTGTTTCAGATCCTTTGATTCTTGAATGGCAGTCATCTTTGCTTCAAAATTTCATGGAAGATTTCTGAGGATCTTTCGGACTATTTCCAGTTCTATGCATGGTCTTCCTAGGGTTTTGATTTGCATACAAGATTAGAAAGTTGTCCATACATTTCTTTGATACTTTCATCCATTGCCATTGTAAAGTTCTCGTACTCGCTACTAAGCATGGCAAGGCGAGATTCTTTAACCTAGGAGGTTCCTTCATGTGTCACTTCAAGTGTATGCCAGATTTCCTACGTAGTTAGACAATGTGAGACTCGATTAAATTCAATTTGATCTAATGAGAAAATAATAGAATTCATAGCTTTAGCATTAGCAGATTGCAGTTTATTTTCAAGATCTATATGTTGATCCATAGGTCTACCAACTTCTTGATTGCCTACTTACTGTTGGTGTGGTATATCCCGTTGCAACAATATTCTATGCATCTATGGTTTTTAGAAAAAATTTCATTCTAGTTTTCCAATATGCATATTCACTATTGAACATGGATAGTCTAGCTATGGACTGACCTTCAGCAAAAGCATTATCAAAAGAAGCCATTTAAAGAAAAAATCCAAATTTTTTAACAAAAAGTGGTTTTTGTTTCTAGATCTGATACCACCTGTAGGATCGTATTCACCCTACAGGGGGGTGAATAGGGTCTACTAAAAAATTTATGCAGAAATAAAAATAAAAATAGAAAGTAATGTAGTAAAGATCACACACAGTTTTACCCAGCTTTGACAAAAATTTTCCTATGTGCTGCCCCCAAGGTTTCTACTAGAAATTAAGTAACCGGACGCTTACAAAAACATATAAACTTGCGATGCCTGCTAACTTGATTTACCAAACTCTAAGCTCAAAACTCTGCCACAACTCTGCCACTGAGTTGCGAATTCTCAAAATACGCCCCGTAGTTTGTACCTAGTTATACAACTAGAAATTTATCGAATTTTATAAGAGAAAATTACAAATAAAAATAAAAATAAAAAACAAAACCCTATATAAATGATGCCCAATACAAAATAAAACCGGTCCAAGTAATAAATAATTAAAATGAAGACCGTCTCCCCTTATCTTCGACCGATTTCCTCTTTCACTTTTGATTTAGGGTTTTGCTGAAATGAAACCGCCGCTTGAAAATTAAATCGTTTGTTGGTATGCTTTCGTTCCTCAATATGATTACTGCTACTTCTTCTATCAGTATTCTTCAATTTACTTACATCTGCTTTAATGTCGAGTTCGTGTGGTATAAAATTGGTATGCAATTTTTCTTTACTTTCTCTGTTGATTTTCTTGAACTAGAACTACATGATTGCTGATGATGAAATGGGTTTAAATGAGGATAAACTCCCTAAATTTTTGTTTTTTATATTTTGATTTGAATGCTTTAATTGCTTTGCTCGGTCATTCGAATCTTGATTGAACGGTTATGATGATTTCTGACTTGTTCATCGGTTGACTTGATCATCCTTCGATTGTATTTCTAATATATTTAAATATATTTGAATTGGTTCCTCCCTTTACTGCCAACAACTTATTCAATTCGTTTCCTTACAACCTTTGATTGAACTATAGATAATTTTCGATTAATTTGGACTTCCCGAAGTCTGACTTGTTCATCATGAAGTCCTCTGTGACATTATTCAAAGTGCTTGTGATAATTTTCGATTTTTTTTGTTGAACACTTTAACGGTGTTTTGTTTGACCGTTTCTTTTTGAACCATGACCCACGGCTTCACTATTTTTTTGCTGCATTATGATTTAGTCTGGGTTCTGTCATTTCATTTCTCTATTCTTGGAGTCTTTAGACTTGATACCTTGTACTAGTAATCTATACATGATGTCATACATACATATATGTACGTATGTGTGTGATCGGTATTGCTATGCTCTGTCTAATTATTTATAATGTTTGCCGGTTGCTTGGTTGAGTGTATGATTGCTGTAGCTCCAATGCATTGATGTCTTCTACGTTGAAATTGAAGTCTAGTCTGGTTCCTTCTGAAGTCATGTTACATGTCTCGTGCACTTTGCACTCTTTGAACTATAGTCTGGTTCTAGGGGTTGCTTTGTACTGAATACTTTGACCATCCATGCTAGTGTTCTTATTTCCTTTGTTATTGAATCTAGTCTGTGTAGATTTGCTTCGAGTTAAACTGCCCCTGTGCATGTGCTATTTTGATTTGAAGTCTGGTTTGGTTGCCTTTGAACTCCTATTCACCATTGTGTTTGTCTGCATTTTCTCATTGATTTTGAAAATCATGCACATACATATGCATGTATTTGTGTATAATTTTGTAATGCACGTGACAAATCCATTTATATTCGATTTACGCAGGTGCGGTGCACTTTGAAGTTTGGTGTCTGTTCACATGTTGTTTTCATGTTTGTTGATCTTGAGCAGTCTGATATGTTGTATGTGCGTTTCCTGCTTTTGCTTTATCCTTTGTACATATTGCTTGCATATTAAATGCCTGAATGCCATTGCTATGTTGTTTGTTTTGGAACTTGAGTTGAATCTAGTCTTGGCTTGGGTTTTACCTTATGCTCACATGTCCTTGCAATTTTAACAAGCAAGTGCATATCGGTGTGCACGACCTTGCGGCATGTACAGTGATACACTGTGCATGTCACAAGTGGTTTGCGCAAGATGAATTAAAAAATGATGGTGAACAACCCAAATAATCGAGGCAAACAATATTTTCAAAATACACACTTCATTGTGCACTGCAAAATATATCTTTTTCAATTTTACCGCGTCAATATTTATTTTACAGATAGTTCAGATGCTGGATAGAGGCTGGAACGGAGTTGAAGATCAAATATGAGTGATGAGTGAATTATGTAGTGAGGAGAAACATGTATATAAAATTGTAAAGCAAAAATTAAGTTGTAATTGAAACTTGTATTTGGAATATAGTGAGAGCTTAAATTTGTGCTATTTGAATTTGTAATAAATATTTGTTTGAATGAAATATTTGTTTGAATGAAATATTTTTTTAAATAAGGATTCCAAGCTATTTATTTTATTCAATAAAAATTTATTTAATTATGTGGAAAAATAAAGTAGCATAATAACAAATACATTTAACGAATATATATATATATATATATATATATATATATGTTTATTATCATCAAACAAAAATCATAAACTAGTATATTCTACATAATTGATTAGAGCTGGAGTATTTTCCCAATTGGATTTGGCGGTAGGTTCCTATCAGCTAAGAGTGGCAGAGGACAGTATTCCTTTGACGATGTTTCGCACTAAGTATGGTTCATACTACTGGTTAGTAATGCCATTTGGGTTAACGAATGCGCCAGCTTTCTTCGTGGATTTGATGAACCGACTTTTCCAAGAGCACTTGGATAGGTTCGTATTAGTATTCATAGATGACATTTTAATATACTCTAAGGATGAAAAAGAGCATCAAGTTCATCTTAGAATAGTGCTTGAGATGCTAAGGTGACATCAACTTAAAGTGAAGTTTTCGAAGTGTCATTTTTGGAAGAAAGAGTTAATTTTTTTGGCAATGTGGTCTTAGAGAATGGTTTGTCAGTTGATCCAGATAAGATTGAAGCTATTAACAACAGGAAGAGACTAGAGACGACGACTTAGATTAAAAGTTTTTTTGGACTTGCTAACTATTACCGTAGATTCATTAAGGATTTCTTGCGGATAGCAACACCTTTGACTAAGCTAACCAGGAAGGATGTGTAGTTTATTTTGGTCTGACCGATGTGAGGAAGCATTCCTTAAGTTAAAAAATTTATTGAACAACGCACCTATGCTAATAGTTCCAAATGGGAATCAAGGGTTAATGGTGTATACAGATGCTTGTGGAACCATGTTAGGAGCTGTGTTGATGTGCAAATGTAAAGTTATTGCCTACATTTCACGACAGCCTAGACCGCATGAAGTGAGATATCCCACTCATGACCTTGAGTTGGCAGCGGTGATTTTCGCACTGAAAATAGGGAGACTTTATCTCTTAGAGGGGAGATTTGAGTTATATGAAGATCATAAGTACTTAAGGTATTTATTCTCTCGAAAGAAGTTGAATATGAGACATCAAAGGTGGTTGGAGTTTTTAGCAGCATATGATTTTGGTATAGTGTATACACTTGAAAAAGGAAATAAAGTAGCAGATGCTCTTAGAAAGAAACATCATAATATGGTGTTAGCTATCTTAACAGAATAGAAGGATCTAGAGGCTTTTACTACTTGTAGCAAGCAATTAAGATTGATTGCTAGTTCTAGTCAGAGCATTGCATTTTATCGTGCTTGAAAGTTCGACTAGTACTGATCGAAAGAATTGCTTCTAAGCAGAAAGAAGACCCATTGTTAGCTGAGAATATTAGAAGGCTTGACGTTGGATCAGAGATTGATGATTTAAAGGAATTTAATCTTGACCATAAGGGATGGTTGAGAAGGAGGGGACGGTTGTGTGTTTCGAATGTTGAAGACTTAAGGAGAGAAGTTCTTAGCAAATGTCATCGATCCAAATTTAGGGTTTATCCTAGGGGAACAAAAATATAACAAGACATGAAGACAAGTTTCTACTAGGAAGGTATGAAGAAAAATGTTGGCCTATGGGTAAAGTAGTGTGTGAACTGTCAACAAGTGAAGGCTGAACATCAGAAGCTGAGTGGGTTGCTTCAATCTTTGGAGGTACCAGTTTGGAAATAGGATTCGATATCCATGGATTTTATATACGGGTTGCCAAGATCGAATTGATGAAATGAAAGTATATGGGTCATGGTGGACTAGTTGACCAAGAGTGCCCATTTCATCCCCGTTAAGTCAACTAGGACGACACCTGTTTTAGCTAAATTGTTTATGAAGAATATAGTTAGACTGCATGAAATTCCTAGTAGTATAGTAAGTGATATAGATACTTTGATTACTAGTGAGTTTTGGAAGAGTCTACAGGATGAGTTAGGTACCAAGCTCAAGATGAGCACTGTGTATCACCCTCAGGATGATGGGCAGACAGAGAGAGTCAACAAGGTACTCAAGGATTTGTTAAGAGCTTGTGTACTAGACTTTGGTAGATCTTAGGAAGATTACTACAATTAGTTGAGTTTTCCTATAATAACAGCTATCGGGCTAGTATAGAAATGGCGCCTTTTCGAAGCTTCATATGGAAGGCCACGTAAATCACCAGCATGTAGGTTGGAAACTGGAGACAGATTAGTCTTAGGTCCATATCTGGTGAGAGAGGCAACATAGAAGATTTAGTTGATCCGAGGTAGGATGAAAGAAGCCCAGTCTAGACAAAAGAGTTAAATAGATAAGAGGCATATGGATCTAGAGTTCTCGGCTAGAGATAAGGTTTTCATTAAAGTATCGCCGACGAAGGGCGTGGTATGATTCGAAAAGTTAGGGAAACTAACATTGAGATATGTTAGACCGTTCCTAGTTGTAGAGAGATTCGGAAAGCTTGCATACAAATTTGCCGAGCAGTTTGGCAGGTGCCTATAATGTGTTTCATGTATCTCATCTTCGTAAGTACGTGCATTATCCAGAGGATACTATTCCTCTGAATGTGTTGGAAGATTTTATAGTAGAACCAAATTTGACTTTCGTTAGACTGCCAGTTCAGCTTGTAGTGAGAGATGAGAAGAGGTTAAGAAACAAGAGAGTCAAGTTAGTGAAAGTTCAGTGGAGAGACAACGAGAAGGACTATACATGGAGGCAGAAGATAGGATTAGAGATACTTATCTTGATCTGCTATAAGGGTATGTTTTATATTTGCTTTACATAGACTATTTCTAGTCAGGTAAGCTACTATGGTAGTTAGGAGATGTTAAAGATAACTATAATAATTAGTATTTAGTCCTTGCTAAATTTCAAGGATGAAATTCTTTAAGGAGGGGAGCCTGTAGCAACCCTAATTTTAAATAACATTATTTAGGAGATTTGATAATGTAGAGACTAAAGTGACAAGGGGATTGAGAAGGGTTGTGCCTTAACTAAATGAATTCATAAAAATGGTTTATAAGTAAATAATTAAGAGAATAAGGCAAGGATAATATAGGAAATAGCCATATACCATAACCCCTAAAACATGTTTGATGATGGAATTTCTATCGAATTAGAAAACCGTCGATAAATTTCAAATTAAAATTTAACCGCAAGTGGATGGCTTACAAAAGTTATTACGTGGCGAGTACGGGTCGATCTGTAGGGAATTGTTAAAATTTTAAAATCTATTCAATCAAATTATACCAAATGAAGAGGAAATTGTTAACTACAAGCAAAATGAAGCTAAAACTAGATTTTAAATGAGACTAAAAACTATGAGATTAGAGAAAAATTTAGAGGCAAATCCACTCTCATATTTTGTAAATCAACTAACACATTATTTATGATCTCTATTTTTGATATTAAGTGAAATGATTATTGCATTTGTCATAAGTATGGCTTATTTATGTTATTAATTAACATAACTTAAACCATCAAACTATAATACAACAAATAAACCACTTAATAATTCTCATGAAAATGAAGCCAAAGCAAAAGCTATTTTAAGTATGATCTATTTGCTATTGTAATTAGTAATATAGATCATCAAATTTTGTTTTTACTTTCATTTAAAAATCAAAAATAATTTAGCAAATGACGATGTAAATTGTATTTATGTTGAAGAAGAATAGCTCATTTGCAAAAGCAACATAAGCTATCAAACTCATTTGTATAAACTTACATCAAAATCCACTTTCATGAAGCACAATTAAAAGAGATAATAAATCATAGAAATATTGAAATTACATTAAGTTAGAGAGCTTCATTACCCCTAAATTGAAGGGGTTTAGCTACTCATTTGTGTTATCAAATCAACACCCGTAAATTTTAACATGAAAAAGCAAAGAAATGGAAACTAAGCAAAGGAAGAAAAAGTGATTAACTACTAATTACTTGCATAAAAATTAAAGCTACACTACTTGCATAAAGGTAAATCTAAGCTATAAACATGAAATGAGAGAAAGAATAAAAATAAACAACAACATAAAAGCAAATAAAAACAAGTAGAAAAGAGAAGAGAAAGAGGCTTGGAAGCCATTTTTATCTCATGAAACTTTGACATTACAACTTGCTTGCTTAATTTCCTAACTAATTTTTTTAAAGAGTAGAAGATCAAGTACATAAGAGGGCTACTTATACATGCATAAAACCCTAATTCAATTTTCCAAAATGCCCCTTAGGAAGTGTGGCCATTAAGTAACCATTAGCCTATAATTAATCCATCATTAAATATGCATGAAGCTTTAACCTCCACTTAGTGTCCTTAGCTTCTAATTATATATTTAGGCAAGTGGGTTCGGTCCTCCATGATCATGAGCTTGAATTATTTATTCTTCATTCTTTCGTATTTCCTTGTGCATGCATATATCTTCATGAAACCCTCTTCCATATGCATCCAAATTCCTATAAAAATTATGGAAAAATGTTTAAGTAAAAAGTCCCAAATTAACACATGCATAAAAATGACTATTTTGCCCCTGTATATAGATGAATATATGATGATTTGAAAATAATTGAATTTTGGTTTTAAACATGTTAAAATTACCAAATATGAAATTTATTTAAATAAAAATAGATGAAATATGGATGTAAATATATGCACATTTACGTGCACATCAAATACCCCGCACACTTATCTATTTATTCGTCCTCGAATAAAGGAAAATTAAGATAAATCCGTTTTTATAGGGAGCATGAGTGTATTGAGCATATGCAATGAGCCGTTAAACCTTTGGGTGTCTCAAATAGGACGGGTGTTGTCTCATGAGGGTTTTCAGCGGATACTACCCACAAAATCCAAATGCTAAGTGAAAATACTTACAAAATGCAAGATTTATTTACAATGGAATGAATGCAAATGTTTGAAAATATTTTTACAATGAATGATTTACTTTTAAATTGACACAAATAAGTTAAATATAGTTTTTGATCTATCTTGAAATTTAAGTCATTTTCTCATCAAACTTTCCATAAAAATGAAGTTATCGTAACAAATGGGCTATAGTTTAACTCGTTGTTTCGGTCGATAATACATTGTAGCTATGAAATGGATCCTTAGTTGATTATCAAAGTTTATCAAAGTGGTATTTTCATTTCTTTCCAATAACAAGTTAAATCAAACAAGTAAAATTGTTCTTGGATTTCAATTGCTTACTCTCTCTTATTTGAAAATTTATTGATATTAACAATATTTACATATGCCTAACTCAGGTAAACCGAGGCTAGACATATTACCCATGCACTGCATTGCGGACTGATGCGAGGCAAATACTAAGCGTGGCGAGTGAACACACAAGTGTGAACACTTATCGACTGTAGGCATTATTAAAAAGAATTTTTTTGTATACATACACCTAACTCAGATAAACTGAGATCAGATATACCGATCATGCACTGCCTTTCGAGCTTACGTGAGAAGGGTACAGAGCATGACGAATGAACACACAAGTATGAATACATGACTCTAGGTGTTAAAAATCTACATACATATATACAAATATTTTTTTACTTATATATATATATTGTCTTTTTTTTGTTTTTTTAGGAAGAGAGAGTTTTGCAAAATCTTCTTAGCACCATTTAACTTAGACAATAAAAATGTTATGTCCATTACTTTGAATTTACCACTTTTTAAACAAAGATTTTCAATTATCATATACTTCATAATAAACACATATGAACCTTCCTATATGCTAGTTAAACCATTGTTATTTGTAATCAAACTTCATTTTTATTTTTGTTAAGACAAATAAATTTTCAAAAATTTCAATTTATTAACCAAAACTTATACTTATCCTATAATGTTTCTTCAAAACTAAATCAAAATGCTAAAAAGAAAATGTTTTGTGATTTAGAAATTTTGAGAATTTTTTTAGTTAAAAGAAAATGAAAATTCAAAAAGCCATGAAAAACTAAAAAAAATGAAAATGAGACTCCTCCCAAACTTAATTTTGACTGTGTCCCACAGTAAATGCATGATATAATGAGTGTAATAGGGAAAAATATATACATATTTACAAAAGAGGGTTAATATTCTTACTAGACGTAGCTTGGCTCATGAAGAATCATGAGCTCCTCCTCTTGTTACTTGGAAATTCCAAGAAAGGTTTCAAACAATGACCGTTGACTTTGAAAATCGATCCATCTCGAGGGTTTTCTATTTCTATAGCACAACGTGAAAAAACAATTCGTACCACAAATGGTCTGGTCAATCTCGATTTAAGTTTTCCAGGGAAGAAATGAAGTCTTGAGTCGTATAAAAGAACTTTCTGGTTAGGCGAAAACGTTTTCCTTAGGATTGACTTGTCATGAAAAACTTTTGTTCTTTCTTTGTAAATTTTCTTATTTTCATACGCGTCGTTCCTAAGTTCTTCTAGCTCGTTAAGTTGTAGTTTTCGGTTTTCGCCAGCTTTCACAAGATCAAAGTTTAAGTTCTTTATTGCCCACAACGCTTTGTGTTCGATTTCTACGGGTAAACGGCAAGCTTTACCGTAAACTAAACGAAACGGGGATATCTCAAGGTTAGTTTTAAAAGTAGTACGATAAGCCCAAAGCGCGTTGGTCAATTTCTGAGACCAATCTTTTCGATTTTTGTTGACAGTTTTATCCAAGATTTATTTTATTTTATGATTTGAAACTTCAACTTGCCCACAAGTATGAGAATGATACAGAGTGGATAATTTGTGGGTTATCAAGTATTATTTCATTAATGTTTCAAAAGATCGATTGCAAAAATGGGTTTAGTTATCACTGGTTATTGTGCCAGGTGTGCCGAACCTCAAAAAGATGTTTTCATTGAGAAATTTCACAGTAATTCTATGGTCGTTGGTTTTTCAAGGAACGGATTCGACCCATTTTGAGACGTAATCGACAGCGGAAAGGATATACAAGTTTCCAAAAGAATTTAAAAAAGGTCCTATAAAGTCGATACCCCAAACACCAAATATTTCGATCGTAAGAATGGGGTTTAGAGGCATCATATCTCATCAAGAAATTCGTCCAAGCATTTGACACCGATCACAAGTTTTGCAAAACTCGAATGAGTCTTTGAAGAGAGAAGGCCAATAGAAACCACACTGAAGCACCTTTTTTCCGTTTTTCGAGGACCGAAATGTCCATCGCATGCTTGATCACTGCAAAACGGAAGAACGCTCCTGATCTCATTATCCAGAATGCAACGTCGGATGATTTAATAGGATAAATACTTGAACAAGTATGGATCATCCTAATAGAAGTATTTAATTTGGGACATGAATTTTTACTTGTCCTATTTGGACCAAGATGAGGGAGTTTCTTTAGTGACTAAGTAGTTCACATATCATCGTACCATGGATCGATAGAAATTGTTCATCGGGGAAGTTTCTATTGATTGGCAAAGAAGATGGAGCATTCGAAAAATGAGGTATGACACTATCAGATCCTTTTTGTCTTTGATTGTAGGATCAAATTATGAAGCAAATGGATCCAACGAATCAAATGGGATTTAGATCCTGTTTAGTGAAGTGATATCAAAGAGTAGAATGGTCCATATACATAGTAACGTGTGACCCGATCAAACATTGTGGGAATTTTTCGAGAGCAAAAGCTACCTCTGGAAGCTCTTTTTCAGTGGTTGTGTAGTTAAGTTGAGCTTTGTTCAGAGTCATGCTAGCATAGTAGATAACGTGAAGAATTTTGTTGTTGCGTTGTCCTAAGAGAGCAATAACTGCAAAGTTCGAAGCATCGCACATTATTTCGAATAGGAGATCCCAGTTGGGTGCGCAAATGGTTGGAGCTGAAATGAGTTCTTTATTAAGACGTTCAAAAGAAGAGATACACTCAGAGTTGAAATTGAATGGACGTCTTTTCCGAGAAGAGTTGTCAAAGACGAGTAATTTTGCTGAAGTCTTTCACAAAGCTTCGGTAAAAGCCAACATGTCCTAGAAATGACCGAATGTTCTAAACTGATTTGGGAATGGGTAGGTTTGCAATTACATCAACTTTCGCTTTATCTACCCAATGCCATTATTTGAGATGTTATGTCCAAGGACTATGCCTGGTTTGACCATAAAGTGGCATTTTTTCCAATTCAAATGTTTTCTTTACATCAATTTAAAACTAACTTAAGATGATGTAAACATTGGGAAAAAGAATCGCCAAAGATAGAGAAATCGTCCATAAAAACTTCTACAAAGCATTCAATCATGTCGGAAAAGATTCCAACAAGGCATCGTTGGAAAGTACCAGGAGGGTTACAAAGTCTGATTGGCATACATTGATAAGAAAAGGCACCGAATGGACATGTGAAAGTCGTTTTCTCTTTACCTTCGGGAGCGATTAGAAATTGGTTATAGCCGAAATAACCATCAAGGAAGCAGTAGAATTCGTGGCCGGCTAAACGTTCGAGCATTTGGTCACTGAAAGGAAGACGGAAGTGATCTTTACGTGTTGCAGCATTTAGTTTTCGATAGTCAATATAAACACACCAACCAGTTTAAGTCCGAGTAGGAATGAGTTCGTTAGCATCGTTTGTTATAATTGTAAGTTTGGATTTTTTGGGCACGACATGAAATGGGCTAACCCATGGGCTATCGGAAATGGGATACCCGTTATCGAGGAGCCTAAGAATTTCTTCATGAACCGCATTTTCATTTTTAGGTTAAGCCTCCGTTGTGCATCATGAGTGGGTTTGGCTTCGTCAATTAAGTGAATGCGATGTTAGACAATAGCAAGGCTAATTACTTTCATATCGGTAATGGACCACCCAGTTGCTTCTCTTTTTTCAAAAGAATAGAAAGTTACATGGTTTCTCGATCAAGAGATAGTTGCAGAAATTATGATGGGAAATGTTTCATTATCACCCAAGTATGCGTACTTAAGGTGGCCAGGAAGTGGTTTGAGGTCCAACTTTGGGAGTTTCTCGATCAAAAAATTGGGTTGGGATTCAGACTCTACTGGAAGCAATTCAAAAGGAAGAGTGCATTTAATCTCATTGGGTATTTCATGAAATATTTTTTCGTACTTAGCTTCGCATTCGTCATTAAGGTCAAGTGTCTCATTTTCAAAATTTCATGAATGGCATTAACTTTCAACATTTGGTTGTGATGTTCATTTGATTAGCTTTCAAGATTGAAAATGTTCAGATCCAAAGTCATGTTTCCAAAAGAGATTTTCATCGAACCGTTGTGACAATTGATGTGGGTAAGAATGGTCGGCTTAAAATCAATGGAATTTGACTTATGGGATTTGTCGCGGGTTGTGTTTCGAGAATGATAAAATCAACGGGGAATATGAATTGCCTTACTCGAATGAGCATGTCCTCGAATTCTCCCATGGTCTTTTTAATGGAGCGATTGAAAATTTGAAGCGTGACTTTTGTGGATTTGAGCTCACCTAAGCCTAATTGTTCATACACGAAGTATGGAATCAAATTGACATTCGCACCTAAGTCTATCAAGCATTTGTTAATCGTCTTATCTCCAATTGTACACGAAATTATAGGGCGGCCAGGAACTTTGTATTTAACGGGCATGGATTGGGATAAGACTTCACTCAAACTGGTGGATAAGAAGACTTTTTAGGCACTTGAGTGTGTCGCTTTTAAGTACACAAGTCCTTAAGAAATTTTGCATATGTGGGGACTTGCTGAACAATGTCAAGAAGTGGGATGTCCACTTTCACTTGTTTTAAAATTTCCAACATCTTTTCCATTAGGTCCGAGTGTTTCTTGTGTCAAAGACGATGTGGAAATAGGACACGATACTTAGTAGGCGGGTCTACTTGAGTAGAAGAAGAATCTGATTGGCATTCGATTCAAAGTTTTGCTCCATGTTCTGTTTAGATTCGTTAGTTGTTTTAGAAGCGTCGAGAGAGGTTTTCGGTAAATCGTTTGGATTAACGACTTGTTATCGATTTGCTTATCGAAATGTAGAGTTGTGATAGCATTCAATTGGGTGACATTGCTATCGTGAATAACATGGGATTGAGTTGAATTTGTGCTTTGATTTTTGGGATTTTGAATGGGCTGGCTTGGGAATGTTACACATTCGCATTCACTCACAGACGTGACTAATTGACTTATTTGCATTTCAAGTTTTGCAATTGATTGGTTCGTGTTTTGAATATATGAGGTCAGTAAAATTTTCAAATTGCTGTTTGATTGAAGGCTTTGAGTAGTTGCTTTAGCCAACGTTTCAAGAGTTTTCTCAAGTGAACTTAAACGTTTATCATCTTGGGGAGGATGAACAGAATTTGGTTAATAATTTGATAGTTGCGGTTGATTATGAGATGGACCTGCAAAATTTGGTTGAAAATGATTGGGTTGAAAGAAAGGGTTCGAAACATTATTCGGGAATGCTTGAAAATTGGGACGAACCGTATTCGTTTTGGGATTGTTTTGGTTCCAAGTAAAATTCGAATGATTTATCCTACCAAGATTGTACTTTGGAGAAAACGGGTCATTTTTGGCTCTATTGAAACTCATGCACAAGTGAAAATCGAGAAGAGAAAGAGGTTAGAAACGAGTTTAGAGAATAAAACAAGATTTGGAAAATGAAGTGAAAAATTATTTTTTTAAGTAAGAAAAATATTTACCAAGTGAAATTTATTTTCAAAAGAAAAGTTTGATTTTTGTTTTGTTGTTGGCATTTCAAATTTTTTTATATGTTTTTGTATGTGTGTGTGTGTGTGTGTGTATATATTGAATTTTCAAGCTTTCAAATGTTTACCAAAAGAAAAAATTGTTTTAAGAAAATGGGAAATTTGATTTTATTTTTTTTTCGAATTTTGAATTTTTTGGACTTTTGTTTTTTTTGTTTTAGATTAAAAACTAAGTAAAATTTACCAATTTTTTTTGAATTTTGGATTTTTTTGTTTTAAATATACATGAACTAATGCAACTGAATGAATGCAAAGGCTTAATTATAGTTTTCCGTCCTTAGCAGTTTCTAACCCAAAATTGTATAATTACTTTGTCTTAAATTAACAAAAATATTTCTCAACTAGGTAACGAGCAGGGTTATCGGTGCACCACGAATCATCGTAGCAGTGCAGCGGAAGATTTAAGTACCTTTAGAGGAACAACCACTATAATATTTACGAATCACCGTAATATTTATAAATGGTTATTACTCTACCATAGCCTAGACACCAAGAAATAAAATTGTTCAAAGAGAACAATTGTGAAGATACGATTAAGCCCTAGATGAGCTCGTGACACCCTTAAGTCCGAACGTCTAACATTTATTATTAGTCAAATTATATGATGAAATACGATTCGTGGGCTAAGAAAAGAGTGATGAAATGTCTCACCTTATGTGAACTTGGGTATTGTCCTTATAAAATAAAAATAATATAAGATGAATGCAAAGCAGAAATTAAACGTGAATTTACAATGTAACTAAAATGAAGTTTTTTTTTTGGATTTTGAATTATATATATATATATATATATATATATATATATATATATATATATATGCAAATGCAAGCAACCAACAACGCAATTCAAATAAAAAATAAGAAATGAAAGCACGATACTAGAGCGTGCAGATTATTAGCAATTTTTTTTAAGCAAGCAATTATTTTATCGGCAAGCTAAGTAAAGCAAGCAACTCTTCCAATTTGTTTTGGCAAGCTGAAACTATAAATAAGATATATACAATTTTTATTTATTTATATATATATATATATCAAATACAAAACCAAAACAAATAAGTGAAGACCAAAAAAAAATTGAAAACAAAACAAATTGATTTTTTCTGAAAGATTTGAAAATATTGAAATCAAATCATAAATTTGTTACATTCACATCAGAAAATATTAAAGCCAAGATAACTTAAAACTTAAAGCTAAAAAAAGGAAAAGAAATTCTTCCCAGATAACAAAGGGGTTAATAAACAACCCAGCTTAACCCAGCTTGGCCCACTTTAAAAATGCACAAAAAAAATCGTTTTAGCCCTTAATCAAAGACCACAACCATATGATAAAACACAGCATTATCGCAATTTTTATTTCTCAAAATTTTCAAATCTCCTATATCTCAAATCGAGTTTATTTTCGCAATTCAAAAACTTGTCTTTTTTTTTTATTCGAGTAACTTCGCGATGGCAAAGGTAGGAGGTGGTCTCGGCAGTGAATGCGGGTTTATGGAGGTAGAGTTGGGCTTCAGGCGAAGCTCGTGGAAGTCGCACGTGTAATTTGGGCGGGATGAAGTTGCAGCTTTGCAGCGGTTCAGGCGTTCGTAGGGATGATGATGAAGTTGGTTCGATGATTTCGGTAATTGTTCGATTTGGTTTCGTGGATTGAGTGGTTGGGTTCGATTTAGGGGTTGCAGTCGATGGAGTGTATGGGGAGGTTTGTGAAAAATGGTAAAGATTTGATGAAGGCTGCGCTTGTATTGGCTGCACTTTTGACAGAAGTGGGTTGCTTGAAGTTTGAGTATGATTAAAATGAAGTGAGTGGTGAATGGCAATGACAGTTGTTGTAGTGGGGGTATTTGATGTGGTGAAGATGTCAGGCGCAGTTTTGTGCAAATGTTTGTGATGTGGTTGATAGGCACTGGGGTTGCTTGGCGGTGGTGGAGATGTGACTGCAGTGTTGATGTTGAGGCAAATTGAGCAACAGCAGAAGAAGTGTTGAAGTGCAGTAGTGTATTTGCAAGAGTGACAGTGTTCGTTGAAATGAGAGTTGTGGAGGTTAGTGGCTGCTGTATTGTATTGGTGGTGGTGAGGAAGAAATGAAGGCAGCAGTGATAACAGAGAGTAGAAAGTGACATGATTGTCTGGTTTTTTTAAAAATAAAGAAAAGAAAAGAAAATGAATACACTTATAAATAAAATGTAAATGCAATATAATATTTTTCTTGTTTTGAAATTGTGTTGTATTTTTTTTAATAGGAAAGCAAATGCAAATGCAAGAAAAACAACAAGCACGCGACAAAAATCAAACGACAAACACACAACACGTCACTTTTTTAAAAATGAAATAATCAAACGAAATAAAACCCACAAAAATCAAACAAAAATAATTCAAAGAATAGAAATCAAAATCAAAATAATTTTCCAGCAACGGCGTCAAAAACTTGTTTAACGACGAATTTTCTATCAGTTTCGGAAATCGCCGATAAATTTCGAATTAAAATTACCGCAAGCGTACGGCGTACAATTTTAGTACGTGGCGAGTATGGGTCAATCTGCAAGGAATTTTTAAGATTTTTAAAATTTTCTAATCAATCAAATTAAACCGAGAGTGAATATTGTTCTGAAAACTAGAAAACTAAGCAAATGTTGAGATTTAAAACTATGTGATTAAAACTCAATTTAGAAGCAAATCCACTTTCTTATATTTTTCACGTAAATCAACATAAAATCAAACGATGATCTTTTTTTAATCTAAGTAGGATTAGTGATTTATTTATCATAAGCATGGCCTATTTGAATATTAATTAACACAAATCAAACCATCGAACTATAATACAAATCTAGTCCTACTATTTCAAATCTCATGAAACATGACATAGAAAATGAACCAAATCTAGTTTAAGCATGATCCATTTACTATTAGTTAGTAACATAGATCATCAAATTTTGATTAAAACTTCACTTCATTGTCATGATCATATTTAGATGAAGATAAAATTTGTGATTAATTAGATAAGCATAGCCTATTTCTTATGAACAAAGTAGGCTATCAAATTCAACATAAAACACAAACAGACATAAACATCCATTTTCTCATGAAACACAAAAGAGATCATACATAGAAAATTATGTTGAATCTACATGACAAAAGAAAGCTTCATTAATTGTAGGGATTTGGCCTTTCATTTGTGTTATCATTTCAACGAATAGAGATTTCAACATTGAAAATAAAATAAAGTAGAAAATAAACAAAGAAAAAGAAGATTAACTACTAGAAGGAAATGAACTAAACTAAGTGCATAAATGTAAATCTAAGCTATGAATATGAAATGAAAGAGAGCATAAGACTAAAAACGAGCATAAAAAATCAAGTACAAAAAAAAGGCCAGGAAGCCATTTTTATTTCATGTAACATTGAGCTTATAACTTGCTTGCTTAATTTCCTAAGTCAAATGAAAGATAAAAAGATCATTTACATGTACATAAGAGGGCTCTTCATACATGCATAAAACCCTAATTCAATTTTTAGGGTGCTTTCCAAAATATCCTTTAGGAGTGCGGCCACCAAGTAACCATTAGCCACTAATTAATCCATCATTAAATGTGCATGAAGCTTTAACCTCCACTTAGTTGTCCATTAGCTTTCTAATTATAGATTTAGGTAAGTGGGTGGGGTCCTCCATGATCATGAACTTGAATTATTTTCCTCTTCATTCCTTTGTATTCATGTGTGCATGTATGTTATCTTCATAAAAGCCTCTTCCATATGCATCCAAATTCCTATAAAAATCATAAAAAATGTCCAAGTAAAAATTCTCAAATTGACACATGCACAAAAATGACCATTTTGCCTCTGAATGAAAATGAATATATGATGAATTGAAATAATTGAATTTTAGTTTTAAACAAGTTAAAATGCCTAAATATAATATTTATTTAAATAAAAATAGATAAAATATGGATGTAAATATATGCACATTTACGTGCACATCATTCTCATTTACATTTTCATAAAATAAAAACGTAAACAAAAGAAGATCAACGCTGGCCACAACCCTAGGTGAAAAGGAGTTCAAAATCAAGTAGAAGCTAAGATTCAAATTGGGAAGATTTAAGCGAGAACAAATCTCAAGTTTCTTATCCAAACAAGATGAATAATAATCTAAATCATCTCATATATGTTTTATTGAATAATTTAATTATGAGGCAAGACTTAAAATCATTTGGATGAACCGAATGATGATATGCTTTTATTATATGCCATGTTTGATTTAAACGAGTATTTTGTGTAATGGTATAATTCGGTTTTAAGGATTTCAAATAGAGTAAAGTGGGTTTCGAATGCCATGAGGATTGAATATGTTATGTAAAACATTATTTTGGAGATGAGTTTTAATTTTCATAATATTCCAAGTTATGGAAAATTTATTATGAATTTTCAAATGGACAAAATAGACAAATTTTGGTTTTAAATTATTTAAGGCAATAGAAGAATGATTGCGGGTCTAAAAGTTTTATATGTTAGTAAACAGATTAATAATGAATTATGATGATTTTTGGGGATTTTTCCTAAGTGTTTTAATATGGTTATTAATTTATTTAATTTGAAGGACTTAAATGTTTAAATGTTTTATGGAAGGGAAAGGTTTATTTATTGTTTTAACATTATAAATTACTGAATTCTGCAGCCTTTTTAGAAGAAGGATTTTTTGATAAAGAAATGGCAACCTATTATATTTTGGCGAATTGGCAAGTTAGATGAAAAGAAGTTATTTATAAAGCATAAAATCTATTTTGAAATAATTTACCACTTTGCCACTTCCAATTGCTAACCTTCGACACCATACTTCTGTTAATAAACCCATTCGAAACCAGTACACATGGTATTAAGTCACTGATTCATAGTGGATTGGAGAAAGGCAGAAGAGATTGTGTCAAAGGCAAGCTTTTGAAGGGATAGAAGTTATCCACTACTTACCTCCATTTATAGACGGTGCTTTCAAAGGGGTGGAAACCAAATATATTAGCTTTCGAATCAATCAACTCAACTTTATTTTAGAAAAGAGCTTTCTAAGGGGTGGAAGTCAAATATATTAGCTTTCGAATCAATCAACTTACCTTTGTTTTAGAAAAGAGCTTTCGAAGGGGTGGAAGCCAAATATATTAGCTTTTGAATCAATCAACTTACTTTTGTTTTATAAAAGAGCTTTCAAAAGGGTTGCCGCCATTTTTTTTTAGGAAAAGCTTTCAAATAAGTTGGCGCTTGTTTAGTTTTGAAAAGTAGCTTTTGAACGAGTAGCCGCTTTTGAACCTAGTCGAAACCTAGCCGCAATCTTCATAACTTTCGAGTTGGTTAAAGGCCGCTTTTCTTTATAGCCTTATAACAATGAATTCAAAAGGGAAGCTTTTATTTTATTAATATTGAAGCCACTTTCCAATGCTTTCGAAAAGGTCCATGTAGCCACATATATCAAGGGTTTCGAAGGCAATATTTTCGAAAGGTCATCTCGAAGCTACTCTTTTCCCCAATTCTTGTATTTGAAGGTCAATGTTTTCGAAAGGGTTACTTTCATTATTATTATTTTTTGACCTAGAAGTTATCTTTAATGTTAAACCTAATGGTTTCAAAAGAGATACTTTCAAATGGTTTTGAAGGTACGCTTCTATTAATTTTCTTTGAACTAAGTGCTTTTTAAAGATAAACTTTAATGCTTTCGAAAGGTATATATTTATTGGTTTCGAAAGGAAGATTTTTATGCTTTCGAAATGAATGTTTTAAGTGTTTCAAAAGGAAGGTTCAAATGCTTTCGAAAGGTATGAACCTGCCACTGAACAAGGGGGCAGGTCATGCCCTGCATGTGGTTGAATATGCATGTCAAAATATCAGTTCAACATTCATGAACTGCACGAGAAATTAATTCAAAAAATAGCGAGGAAAAATGAAGCATGGAATGTACCGCAGCTCATAGATCAGCGGTAATTCTAGAAATTAAACTAGCCAGGTAAACATCAGAAACATAGATTTACTTAAGGTCACTTGGTTCTATTTTTACTTACCAAAAACTTTATGTGTGACTCATATACCCATGCATACTTCATAAACAAAAATAGATAACAACAATCACAACACGAGTTTCATCAAAATCCGCAAAGCTATGCCTCATAAAAAACAAAAAAAAAACACTAAGAGTTTGACTTAGACTTAGAGGACAAGCTAGCTATAAACATTCTATATCGGGGTGATCTACGGGAATGTGAGGCCGAAGGTGGAGAAGAACCACCCATCAGTTGGAGAATGTGAGGTGAATCATTCGAGTCGGTGATAACAACTAATGAAAGAATGTGGGCATCACGTCTATAAGTGTACTATCGTAAACCGTACATGGGTCATAATTTGTGCTAGCCCGAGTATCATCATAATCCTATGGGTCATACTCTTAATTGGCATGATTATATATCAAATATAGTTTAAGTCTAGGTAGAAAAAAATTTGAAAATATCGATTGCACGCCTCCTACCAATTTTCTTCATTACCATATTTACCTTCTCATTAAGAAGTTACTATAATAAGGATGCCATATCCATGCCACCTCGGCAGATGACAATGGAGACTAGGCAAGCTTCGCATTCTAAGTTGAATACCTTATTCTCAAGCGCATTCACATGCTCCATGGCCACCCATCTAATTCTTTCAATCTCACCAAAAAGGAATCCCCTTGTTTTCTCAGTATTCCTAGAGAAAGGGCCAAAGAACTCCTCAGTAGAAATGAAGGGTGAAATACGAGTGCCCGGTGTAGCTAATCCTTTCTTATAATGATCCTCCAGCTCGTTAAACTTGGCTTCATAATAATTTTCTAAATCATTCTTCCACTTAAAAGCTTCATCTAGGTCAATGCCAAGAAGGGGCACAGGAGCAATACCTAGTCTAAAAGAGGTACCCATGACCAAGGTGGTAAATGGAGCATCTTCTGCGCTAATTCGCTTGGCAATCTCCCTATCCAATTCTTCAATTTTATATTATAAGACCTTTATTTCATCCTAGAGTACGATCTCATGTGCATTTTAGGCATCTTTTAATAAACCTTCTAATTCCGTAACTTTGGCTAGAGAAAAATCTAGCTTCTCTTAAGAATGGCAACCTCCTAAGCCTGAGCGAAAGAAGCCGGCTGAAAGCCAAAAAAGTCCTACAAATCAAAATAAAATAAAAGTACAGAAAAGCGAAGTAAATACATGAAATTCACAAACTTTACAAAGAAATGATTAATTCTCTGAACACAAGTACAACTCCAAAGAAAGTATCAAACGACATAAATTAAAAAATCATTTTCTATCCTAAGGTCCAACACTTAAACAAAAATAAAAAAGGTACCAATAAAATGCTGGGTAAAGGCGGGGCTTAACTAACAGAAAAAGTCATTCAGGGATTATAGCAAGCCCCAGCCCAATGGTCTGCAGTTTGTTCAGCAGACACCTTGAAACCCACTATGTTGCATAAAAAACCCTGATCTAGCGTAGGATAGAAGACTCTAAAACATCCTTGGCATACAATAAGAAAACCTACCCCCTTACTTACTTTTAATTTTCTCTCTCTTAAGTTTCTATGTGTAGGAAGAAATATTTCCTTGTGCATCACACAGGGAATCCTCGAGATCATGAATCTTCAATATAGTCTTCTGCATTTTTTTTAAGTTATCGATCAGCTCAACCTTAGCCTTCTTAGTTCGTCTTGAGAAACTATCAAAAAACATATTTGCGTCGTTTCTCCAACCGTCATACTACAAATGGGAAGGCCCCCTCGACTCCACTACCCTCGTCCGACAAGTCAGCGAAGAAGACCTAGAACCCATGGAAAGGGCAAGAACCATGTCCGAACGAGGTACCGCAACTGCCTCCCCTCGTTCAGTAGTTTCTCTCCCTCCGGTTAGGCAAGCAATCTCTACAAACATATATTTAATGATTTTCTTCTATTTTGCAATCTCGTCCTCATAAATAATACCGTATAGATTTTCACCATTTTCATAGACTCCTGCATTTCGTCTAACATTAACATAGCTTCCTCGGCCCTGTGCGCAACTTAGTGTTATATTCATGTTGGCGTGCGAGTGCGTCGGTAGCTTCTTTAAGTTCCTTATGAACATGTCCTAACTCCTGTTCGGGACTTTGATTCCCGACTCTGAGGAAGCTAGCCTCTGCCTCAATACAACAAAAGGATCCTTCCCCCAACCCTAAGTTCAGACACACCTATGATCTCGGTTGTATTTGGTTTCTCTAAGGCTATCTCTCCAGGCCTTCTACCTCGATAGCTTTCAAGTTCTATTCGTCAAGTCAGTCTAGATACTGCTCGATCGAAAGACAGTATAACACTACCCCCTCAAAGCGCGCCTTACTAGTGGAAGGTGTGTTTTGCGAAGAACAGATATCAAAGTCAGTGCAACATTAGTAGTTGAGTTTTCTAGCAATCTGCCTATTGAACTATAGCGAATCATCTTACTTCTTTCACTATAATAAAACGACCATATTACAACATTTCATTTTACCAGCAAAAATTGACAGTTGTAATAGGTGTTTTTTAACAACTATTTTATTTCAGCATTTGTAATGGGTATTTTGTAAAAACTTTTCTATTTCAGCAGTTGTAATAAAGACATTTTTAACAACTATATTTATACAGTAGTTGTAATATTTATTGATAACAACTGTTTTCAACATTTGTAACAAGTATTATATTTCATCAGGTTAGTAGGGATTTTTGATCTCCATCCTTTCATTTCTTTGGCCGACCAGATGCGAAAAAAAATCTAAATCTCTCTCCCTCATTTCATTTAGTTTCCCTCCTTTCAATAATTTAGTTCAAATTAATCACAGATTCTACGATCCGGAAAACCCTGAATCGCCGTCGTCACCGATTGCAGACCGCAACTATCGCTTCTAGATCGCTCTTGCTCACCGCATGTACTCGATCCAAAAACCCCTAAAAAAATCTAGATCGTAGACTTGCCGCTCGTCGTCGCTCATAGTCGTCGTTGCCGCTCGCAGTTCGTGCTTCCTTTGCTGGCTGTGTACTTTTCGGGGCTGCCTCTGTTTTGGTATGTTTTGTCTTTTGAGAAATAATATGATTTTTTTTCTAAATTTTTCTTGATATACTTTGCCTAAATTTTTTCTCCATTGTTTGCCAGAATGAGTTTTTTTTTGTTATTTTTTGTTAAACAAATCAATGTTTGCTAATTGAGTCAATACTCGAGAAAAAACTGAGTTAATGATTTTTAAACAAATCGAGTGAATTTTTCAATGATATATTTTGGTGCATCTATTGAAATGAGCTAAAATGAATTTTTCAATTGACTAAATTTCTGTTAAATATGTTGAACTGATGCTTGCTAATTGAGTTAAACTAAATAATGTTTGTTGGCAGAGTTAAGCAAATGATACATACTTGCTAATTTGGTTCAAAATGTGTGCATGTGTAATTTGCATTTCCATTTGTAGTGGAAGTATTTTTTTGTACAACTATTATTTTGAATGTCAGCCCTTACATACTTTTATACATATCAAATCAGATACATGTTTCGTAGAGGAAACACGTATAGTGGAAGAAAATGCGTCTATTGTTATAATTTGTGCAAATGCATATAGATATGCAACTTGTTTACTTGTCATTCGTATATTAACCGGGGGGGGGGGGGGTAGCATGAATAAACCATATAAAAAAAGAAGTGCTTTAGAAGGTAGATGAACGAACATATAAAAGAAAAGAATTTCTAAATGAACTGGTTAAGTGTCTGAAAGTTAATGCAAGTTAGCTAAGCATGCATGTTGGAAATTTCAAAGTGAATTTTAGATATACAACCTTTTGACAATATGATATGAGAAGAGATAAAAATAACTATTACCCTTTTTCAAGATAAATGAGTTACAAAACTTTTTGTTTCAGTCCATTCACTTACTTCATTCTAGACAATGTTTGACTCCACTAAAAGTTCAATTGGCCTATGCAGTTTTGATAAGACTGAGATTGATAGGGATGTTGATGTGCACGTAAATGTGCATATTTTTACCACCATATTTACTCTAGTTAAATTAAATAATTGACCATATTAGGTATTTTAACTTGTTTTAACCAAAATTTATATTAATTCCAAATTTTCACATATTTATCTTCATATAAGGGTAAAATGGCCATTTGTGCACGTATATTAATTTGAGAGAATTTAATTGGAAATTTCTATAATATTTTGTAGGAATTTAGCTTCTCATATTAGTGGGTTCATGAAGAAACATGCATGCACAAAATGGATATAAAGGAATGAAGATGGAAATAATTCAAAGTGAAGATCATGGAAGACCCCACCTACCCACCTACCTTAATGTACAAATTAAAGGCTAAAGCACATGCTTTTGGAGTTAATGGTTTCATGTACACTTAATGGGGGATTAAGACATGCTAATGATTACTTGACCTCCACACTTCCTAAGGGGCATTTTGGGCATTCCCCAAAAATATGAATTAGGGTTTCATACATGTATAAATACCCATATTTTTCATGTAATCTCATCTCTTCTCTTAGTCTCTCTTAGGCCTCCTTCTCTTTAGATTAGTTTAGATCAAATAAAAGAAAGCTCTCTTTCTCTTTTCATGGCTACTTAGCCATTTTTATTTTCATGTAATTTTCCTTTCTTTTAATGTTATTAATACATGCTCTCTCCTTTTACATGCCTCTTTTTTATGTTGTAGTGTAGATCTCTTTTCTTTTATACAAGTTAATTAGCTTATCTTTTCATTTTGCTCTCTTTTTCCTCTTCATTTTGCTTTCATGTTGTTAGCTACATTTGTTAATAAAATGACAAATATGAGAAGCTAAACCCCTTCAATTTAGGGGTAATGAAGCTCTCTAATTAATGTAGCTTCAACATTTTGTTAATTCATGCTCTCTTTTTGTGCTTAATGAGAATGATTGAAGTGGTTTAATTTGTTGTCTTTGCTTTGAATTTGATAGTCTATATTGTTGACACCAAATAGGCTATGCTTAAACAATCACTAACACAAATGCCTCTTCATGAATATATGATTATGACATAAGAAAGTGATTTGAAATTAAAATTTGATGGTCTATGTTTCTAATCAATAGTTAATAGGTCATGCTTAAAATAAATTTTGCTTTCAACTTTGTTGTCATATTTTATGAGATTCAAAAGTGTATTAGTGGTTGTGTTATACTTTGATGGTTTATATTGAGATAATTAATAGCACAAATATATCATACTTATGATAAGCACATCAACTAATTCACTAATGACAAGAAAAGAGAGATCATAACTTCATTTTGTTGATTTATGTGATCTAGAGAGTGGAAATTGGCTCTAAATTGTCTTAACACTCTCATATTTTTATCTATTTTCTTTTGTCATTTTTTTTAGTTAATCACTCTTTCAACTTTGGTTAATTTGATTGAGTAGAATTTTAAAATCATCAATTCTCTGCGGATCGACCCGTATTCGCCACGTGCTACATTCGTGCATCGTGCGTTTGCGGTTATTTTTAATTTAAATTCGTTCGACGGTTTTCTAAACCGATAGAATTTCCGTCGACGAACAGATGTCATTAGAACAAAGAAACATTTCATTTTTGGGTTTCATACGAATGAATGGGATCATCATCATATTCATCCTGAACTAAGCCAAATGATGATGGATGTTAAGTTAATAATATATATATACCCAAAGAAATGATAACCATTTTCACTGTAAAGTTTGATATCAGTAGTATTTTAATCGAAATATGAGTAATTTTTTAAAATATTTTTTATGATATTTGGTTTATAGATATTTTGTAGTGCAACTATTTACATCTTAACTACTTGCGCTGACCTTTTTTGATTGAAAATATGAACGGAATCTGAGACATTTATCTTCTACATTCAGCAATTTTAGAATATGATGAAAAAACATGAACGTAACTTACATAATATGAATAAATAAAAAATGCAGTCTAATTTTTTCTTCTTTTTATTTTTTTCTTAGTTCGTAGCAAGCCAACATATCTCTAATTACATAAACTTCTTTTTAATTCATTTGTACCACTCACGAATTCTTTTGCTTTGTCATTGGGTGGTAAATGAGAGATTATATACAATCTCACAATATAAATGGTTAAATTGATGTCGAATAATCATTGACCTTGCAAATGCAGAATTCAATATAATGTAGCAAAGAAATGTTTGGCAAAAATCATTTTCGGGGATCAACCAGTGGACCAATCTGAAAATAAGGAAAGAAGTAAAAAGGATGCCAAAAATGAACAGAAAAAATAACTGTTATCCATTTTCGGAAATATATTTACAATTTATATCTGTATATAGAGCCTTAATAGTAGTACCATAATCTATTAATCTTGTACTACGTCGTTGACTTTTTTCTTCTTTCCAAAATATGATTGGTAGCGGATTATTTGCATAATCAACGTGTTGAAATCAATCAAGGATTTGCTGAAAAATCCATGACTATAGCTATATACTATAGATTTAAGAGTATATCTTCTTTGCTGAAAAAATAAGGGATAGGTCAAAGTAAACTTCGATGGAGTAACGCCACTAATACCAATTAAAGAAGCATCAATTCATTAACTAAGACAAATCAGAGGAAAATCTAATAGTCACAAATATATATATCATATCTTATAAGAAGCCAAACCAACGAGTTGCCTATTTAACCATTTTGATTCCATTATCTTCAAAACTGAAGTTAATTAGTGATGAGCTTACTGCAAGAAAAAATGAAGTCGTTAATTCTTTATTTGACATTGTAAAAATGCTAAAATGATACTAGTATATTAGAAACTTGCATTTTTAGTCAATTAATTCACTTGAAGATGTGAAACCCACAAATTGGGTTTAACTTTACTAGTCCCAATTGTTTTTATGCCTCATAATAAGTATGATAAAGATGCAACCGGATAGAAAAACTAAATAAGATGATACATATTTAATTATTTTTAGATAAAGATATTCAAAAGATAGAATACAAAAATAGAATTGAGACTTATGGAAACAACATCAAGGAAGTTAACACCATCTAAACGACTTTTCACTGCAAATGTTGCATACTCAAAACCATAACTCACATTTTCAAGCATGTTTGAGAGAACAAGTGTTGCTTTATAATTGAACGTATTAATGAAACATATACCATGCAATACTTCTTCTACTCTGTTTAACCAACATTTCACTTTGTTTTCCACCCAACTCGACAATCGAATACTAATATAAATAATGGATAAAATCAAGCAAAACTAGGTCATAAAAACCTCGAACCTCATCCACAATACATTCAAAGAGTGGTAAATTCAGATTCATACCATAAAGTAGGTTCTAATTAAGTAATGCAATAATTATCTACACATGACTAATAATACAAATTTTGTTTTCATGAAATACTAATAAATGTATGTAGTTTTATCTGAAATCAGTAATGATATTATATAATTTATTGGTATTTACACATTTCATTGTTCTTTTCATATAGATGAAATAAATTAGGCATACAATAACACTATACCAAAACAAAAATAAATTAATAAACTAGGAAAAGACAAGTACAAAATCGAAAACAAGTAGATATAATAATTTGTGAATATGATGTTGCCAGATTATAAAGAAAAGGATAACATAAAGTCAAATGAATAAACATTTTTACTAATAGTGGTTGGATAATTGATAACATTTGAGATCTGAAACGCATGCTTCTACATACTTTATGCCTGAACGCAATACATTTTTTTTTTTTTTTGAAATGGTACTTAGATACAACATATCACTATGACAACAAACCACAAATCTTGTGTCAATAAATATTCGAATCACGTTACGCAAGTTTCGAACTTGTGACCTCTCGCACCAAAGTCGAATCACTTAACCACTAGGACAATGGTGCTTGTCTAACGCAATACATTATATGGCTGCAACATGAGGTTTACCATGAGCTTGCTCATTTGAAAAGGTTTATCGAGTAATAAATGTATATATAACATAGAAAAAGTAACCTCTGTATGGTGTTATTCTAGTTTGGTAGTCTTAAATCACCAAATTGCGTTTCTGAGGCATGAAATAACAAATTAATACATTGTATCTTAACAGTGCTTACTTCTGCTCATTTTAGACTATCTCAATTCTTCAAAGTAATATGTTTGCCATGACTCTTATATTTTATTACTTAGTAGTGGTCTCTAATTTTTGTGTCTATGCTAATAATATTGTTGGACGAAACTACAAGCCTATTACGAAGCACTTACACTACCAACTTTGTTGATATTAAGGACATTAAATTAGAGGCAAAATAAAAAATTTGCCTCTATTAATAGCTAACTGGGGGCAAAATAATTATCAAGCGTTGCTAATAAATTTTCCTCTTTTACTACTATGCAATTTAAAAATGAGTGATACTGAACGGTTTTTCATGGGCTGATCTCCTTATAATAAAGGTGTTTGTTTTTCTTTAATGTTACTTTCACAAACATTTTTTATTATGAATCCACTACTTTATTAAGCACTGAAGCAATATTTTAGTACTAATCAATTATTATGAATTCACTGTTTTATTCACATGTACATATACCTTATAATGTAGTTAGCGTTCAGTGATCATTTCTACATTTTGAAATGCTAGTACGCATTGGATTCCCCGCTAGGCTTCATGCTTTTATGCACCTTGTGGTGCTAACACACCTCGTGAAGACTTGAACTTCCATGAGTTTGAATCTTCTTATGACCTTAGCATTACACTTATACTCTAAAGCTACTGTTAACTGGAGAGATTTTTCCTTACGTCTCTCACAAAACAGTGATGTGGCATCATTTCAAGAATTCTATTACTCCAAAGTTTATGTTATATTATTATTTTACCCATGTGTTACCCTTGCCCTCTGACCCAGATGTCCTCCTTGCCCTCTATTCTACCCACCCTCAACCTACAGTTTTATTTTTCATGGGTTTAATATGCTCTAATGATGGTTGATTTTTAGCAGATAGTACAGGTGGTTGGAAATTATTTTCACCGTAATTTTTTGGAAAAAGAAATACTAAGACTATACAAGTAGCATATATAAGGAGCCAAATATGAAATTTTTTAGGTTTAGGCTTATCAATAAAACTTATTTGGACTTAAGAGCCCATTGAAAACTCATTACCAAATTACTAACATGCTGTGCTTCTGCACATTGAAAATCCACGAACACAAAATCTTTTTTTTCAAAAATATATGATTATATGCTTTCTATGTTTTTGGTTTCCATGCTTCAAAAATATATGCTTATGCACTTTCTATGCTTCCACGAACATAAAATTCAGTACCAAAGTACTAACATGTTATGTGCTTCTACTTCATGCAGGTTGGCTGATACAATGCAGTTATTGAAATCAATGTCTCCTATGGAATTCCCATGCACCATTACCATTACTTTATTTTTTCCAACCGTAATGCTTTATTTTTACAGTCTCATCGGAGTAGCAACAACGTCACAATTGGTCTTAATATACAGTTTCAGTAGCAGCCTAGAAAGTGCAAATTATTGAAATGGCAAAGGAACGTTGTTGTAGAAGCAACAATAGCATCCATGGACCCTAATATTTTAGTGCATCATGTACCACTAGGATCAGATACTTGGAAAGTTTGGATCGATGTGGTTGTGGATCCCCAAGCTCTTTTATTTAGGCCTACTTCAGATATCTATATGGTTGGACAAGCGGTTGGGACGCCTATTTCTTGGCTTAAAGAATTTAGCACTTTTGATTAGTACATTTATGTACTTTTACTGATTTATATTATGGATTTAGTTATGTTTTGGAACGGAGTTATGAACTCATAAATGGTATAAACTTGAATTGTTTTTGAATGTGAACGGTTCTTGTTGTTTCAAGTATTTGAATGGTTGTGGTTATTATTAACAAAATATTGGTTTTAATTATAATATGATGAAATTTGTGGTTAATAACAATTGTGAAAAGATGAACTATAGTAGTTTGTAGTAGTTGTAAAAATATTTGTTGCATTTGTCATCACTAGTTGTGGTAGATCCTACTACAACTATTACAAACTATTGTAGAATGTGGACGCAACAGGCGAAAACGATTGTTAAAATATTTATTACAACTGTTGTAAATAGTTATAAATAAGTCTTTTACAACTGCGAATTCTATTACAACAGCTGCTGAAAGTTGCAAAGAGTCATATAACAACTGGTTTTGGTTGTTGCGATAAACTTCAATACAAGTGCAAATAAAAAGTCTTTCACAACCGTCGAAAGCAATTGTAAATAACTCTTTAACAGCTGCTATTTGCAGTTGTAAAAAGAATTTTTACAACTACATATGCAACTGTACATACCCGTTGTAAAATAATCCCCCTCTACTACAATTGGGGATACAAAGACTGGCACCTTACTACAACTATTTTTGGTAGTTGTGAAAGGGTATTTTTGTTATAGTGTTTAGATTCATCTGCAAATAAAAGATCGTTCCAGATGATGATAGCTAAGGATATTGAAATCATTATGTGTTCTTTTGGAATTGTTATATTGCACGTCGCATCATGAATCAAGATCATCACGTGTTTATTCGAGAGCTAGCAATCACATGTTGGAATCAATGGCTCGATTCAATAATCACTAATGAATCATTTCAAGATTTAATTGCGTTCAAAGCCAGCGTATAAATCTTGATTTCCCTAGGTCGTGTACTCGATAACCGATTCAATTCCTAATCACTCCAGAGTGTTGGCAGAAAAATCAATCTCTCCAGATCAGTAGTCGTATTCTCGATCTGTTTAGATCGTTAGTCGAATCCATGGCCTTTTATGGCCAATAGTCAAGTCCACGATCTCTTCGGAGTGTTAGTTAAATTCATGGCCCTTCGAGGTCGATAAGTGAATCCATGATCTCTTCAGACCGTTAATCAACCTGATGACTATTCAAGGCCGGTAAGTAAATCTATGGTTGTTCAAGGCTGATAATTAAATCTATGGTCTCTTCGGACCCTTGCCGAATGCAATCCGCTTGCTCTTCGATTGGGGGACTCGGCGACCAAAGCAAGCCCATTTGCTCATGGTCCGGCAATGTGACTTGCTTTCTATACAAGTCCAGTCCACTCGCTCTTCAGCAAGGCAACTTATGCCTTGCACTCCGATCTCGACTCTCCGATTGAGACATAACACGATCAATATCATACAAGTCCATTGCATGCTCTCCGATGAGGTGACTCGCACCTTACAATCACCGTACCATCTCTTCGGATGGGACTAGAAGATCTTATCAATCATCACAATTTAGTGGATAAAATAAAACATCCATTTATAGGGTTCGAACTCAAACACCTAACACACATCACAACATTCATTATAGGTATTAAAGCCTTGCATCCAACTTAGAGCATGGTTAAGGACCAATCACTTTCCCTTGCACGAATAAGCGGCTCAACTGCAATACCACTTTATTTATTGGGAATAAAAGCAAGGCAAACAGGGAAAACGAACTTGATTCCCTGCCATTCCAATTTGGAGATGACTATACTTGACCTTGATCTAAGGCCATTTGCATTCACTGTGGATGATGGTTGCTTATGTTCCACCATCATACCTCGACTATTCACATACTGTTGTAATTGATTATTCTTGACATGTTCTTCAATCAGGTCGTACAAGTGTCTACAATCATGTCCATCCAACTCATGGAATAGGCAATAATTTTTGGACATCCTCATACAGTCCATGGAATCTCTCCTCTAGTATCAAGGTAAATCCTTTCTAGGGTCTCGTTCAAATCTATGTAAGGAGAATTTTGGTTCCCTTCTTTGCCACTTTGATCCTTCAAAGACATCATCCATTTTTGTTTTCCTTTTCCTTCACTGGATCCTTATCCGGGCGGTTCTTCGCTATCCATAGCGTTAATTTCTTGCTGCTCAGCTTTAGTTTCCTCCAGATGTAAGTATCTTTTGACTTCATGGTAAAATTTTGTGAGATCGATCGATGGATTTCGTTCCAAAACAACCATGAAATCTATTTTACTAGCTATTCCCGAAACTGCAGCCATCAGAACATTGATGGATCCGGCCTATCTACCACGGTGGTCACCGCATTGAACCTCGTCCAGAAACTCCTAAGGAACTCTCCGGGCCTCTGCTTTAAACTCGACAATGTCACTACATTCTTGGGTCATAAAATATGAACCCGACATTATTTCATGAAACTATTCACTAACTCGACCCATGTGCTAATGGAACCGTTCTCCAGCTATCTAAACCATTACGCCACCAAATACATCGGATATAAAGGGAAACTCCATCTCATGACCTCTTTAGACTCACCCAGCTCCTCCATGTGCTAAATGTACCTTATCAAATGAACCATTGGATATGTCTTCTCGTCATACATTTCCAACATTGGCAGCTTGAAATCAGGCGGATCCTAAGCATATCGGGTGTACAGAGTGAATGGACTCCTGTTCACATCCTTTAGGCTTCGGTTAGGCAATCCTCCCCTCATAGCTCGTCTCACCATCTCGTTAAGTCTATCATCATTATTTGAAGGAATTCTCAAGTTTTCATTCTTAGCTTGCCCCTTGTTTCACGAGGGAATTCTGGCACAAACTCCTTCGATGGAGCGTCCACATTTTGATTCATATCCAATTGGTTAGCATTATTCCCTGGACATGCATCAATTCTGCCTAAGGCAACATGGGTACGCCCCTAAGTTCTTGAGGTTCGGTATCAATCAGTATCGATCCATACAACTCCGTCGAGGGTTGTTCCATGTTGCTTCATTCTAATCCCTAGTGCATTTGCTTCAGCTTTAAGTCTTCGATTCTGGTTTGCAGCGACTCCAGCTATTCCTATTTGTCTCATTCTCCTGAAGAAACTCTCCATAGTCTCTTTTTGGCATGCTATCATCATTTCTTGTATTTCATTCATCATTGTCTCCATCTCATCCCAAGTAATGTAGATAGATGGGTGGTAGCTCCTAAGGATGCCTGTTTATTGTCCCAATTAATTTCCTCCACCAGCGGTCTTCTTAGTAGACTGTGTCATCATTTTGAACTCTTTACAAATCTTAAATCAGCCAATTCAAGTGGTTCTCGGTGAAAGCACCAAAACGTTTGAACCGAAATTGACACAAAGGCCTGAATGAGTATAGTGGAAAAAAGAGTGAAGAAACTCAATTAAAAAAAGTAAAAGCAAGACACAAAAGTTTTACAGTGGTTCGGCTAATCATTGCCTACATCCACCTTGCTTTATCGTTGTTTTGGTGGTGTTTACAGGTGTTGTTCTTATGCTTCGGTACCACTCGATAGCCAATTACAAGAAATGTGCAAAAGATTGCTAGAGAGTTAAAAGTTCCCCAAAATGATTCCCTTTCATGTCTATTAATAGTTGTAGGTCGGTGGGAAATGCTCCACCATGTTCGCCTTTATGAACTCCATGATGTAGCACTAGTTGCGCTCGAGAAAATATAGCTAGTCAAAAATCAACTATGGATTGGTACCAATCCATAGGCATGGTTCGGTGTCGATCCATAGAATTGATTTATGGATGGTTCTAGCCACTTTAGGACGAAGTGATATACCATTAGCTTTGTGTTTGCAAACTTGTTTACTTGCTCTAGGCTTGCTTCTGAGTCAATTGGATGGATCGGTGGAGGAAAAAACTTACCAGGTTTTGATGCTTGAGGCGTTTGATAACAACTAGCATGGGAACAATCCATGGAGCCTGGAGTGGGCTTTTAGCATTAAGACTAAGTAGCATGAGAAAAATTGGGCGATCCAGAGGATATTCTATGGATTGGTACCAAACCATAGCTATGGAACGGTACTAATTCATCAAGTTGGTGGATCAAGTTGTTGAACTCTTGGATTGGCTTTGTTTTCGTCTTGTGATCTTGGTTGTATTTGGTTTCTTAACTTTACAGCTATCTCTACGGGCCTTCTACATCGATAGCTTTCAATTTCTATTCATCAAGTTAGTTTAGATACTGCTTGATCAAAAGGCAGTATAACACTTGCCCCCAAAGCATGCCTTACAAGTGGAATGCATGCTTTGCTCAATAATAGATATCGAAGTCTATGCAACGTTGGTAGTTGACTTTTATAGCTATTTGCCTATCGAACTAGGCGAATCATCCTATTCCTTTTGATTCATCTATAAATCAAAGATCATTCTATACCATGATACCTAAGGACTCAAGTCCTGCTTGAGTGTTATCCCCAAATAATAATTCTATGTTCTTCCAGAATTATTATCTTGCACGTCCCATCATGAATCAAGATCATTCCATGTTCGTTCCGGAGCTAGCAATCACATGTCAAAATCAATGGCTCGATTCGATAATCACTAACGAATCTTTTCAAGATCTAATAGCTTTCAAAGCCAATTTTGGTTCAAAAACTTTCCTTCTTTTTCTTTCTTGAATAAAAGCATACAAATGAACAAATAACAGACGAAGGAGATATATACGTACCTTAATTTGAATAGTGGCCACACGATTGAAAGTACGAAAGAATTTGTAAGACGTTGATCGATTATGTTGCCAAAGTAATGAATACAAAGACTTATATAAATTTCCTATAGAAAGGAAAGGTTTGATTTAACAACCCAAAACTGACATTAACCCTGGCTCCAACTCCATAAATTTCATGAGTAAGGTTGACTTGGCTACTTTAGACAAAAATCCTCAAATCTCCTTCGAAAATATTCCGAAGTCAACTCCTCCTCGGGCAATCTGACAGTAACTCTGTTCCACCAGAATAAAGTGACTCCTTATAGCTGTCTAGAAGCCAATCTCCTTTTTTGCTCATAATTCAGACCCAAACCAGCAAAAATCCATTCACAATGTAACAGCTAGTTCTCCACTTCTATTACATCCTCAGTCCCTATAAAAGGCTTCCTCTCAGATTGGTGTAATCCCGACTCAGCTTAACATAGCTATTAACAACTGGCGCTATGGGATTAATCCTACCGCATTAGCAACATTTTCATGCTCAACTTTTGCAGCTGCTCTAACTTGCATCAGATTGACGAAGAACTAACACATAGTCCCTATATCTACTGGTAGGACTCCAGCATCTACATTGACATTTGCATTTTGATTAGCATTTTCCTATCGACCTTGGTTTCTTCTGGTGTTGGGTCGATCATTTTCTATTAGTTGTGGTGCTTCCTTCACCTAGATTCACTCTTTCATTTCCTGTCACCATATCTTTCTTTCTCGTAAATCTGCATACGAGCGTTAGTAAGATACAAAAGAATGGTCTAAGAGAGGGGAGAATATAGATGGAATACATACTTATATATGCAAATACAAGTACGTTATTAAGCGTTATCCCGTACCCCCAATCTTATTCTTTGATTCATTAGGATTATGTTTTCAAAAACTATTTAGGTTTAAAATTCTTTTAATCATAAACCTATGTTCTGATACCAACTTGTAACATCCTCCATTCTGGGCTCAAAACTAACTGCAATGGATGTTGCAGTCATCTACAGTTATCAATTCTCAGTGAAAAAATGTGGCTATATTAATCATATCAATAATTGGAAACATATGAGTATAAAAAATTTCAAACACGGTTTAATAACAAATTTTCAATCTCCTTTCACAATTGATATTTGATATTCATTACATAATCTCATTCGCAATCCCAGTCTTAGAGAAATATAATTATTATAAAATACTCCAAGAGCGACATATGACGCGCTTGGTTGATAGAGTCAGATACTTGACAATTATACAAATTTTTTATTATATCCAAATAGACAAACCAAACAACACAGCGGAAATATATAAAGCTTCTAATTGCTGAATTGCCTCCTACACGTCTCCGGAAGCTTATTCTTCTAAATGAAAACTTGAAAATCCCTTACTCCCTACTTACTTAAATGAGTATCCAAGAGGTTAAGGGGAAAATGAAAATTTTGGGTCAGACGACAGTCTAGTGTGAATAATAACCTACCATCTCGCACCAAACAGATATCTAGTGAGACCATGCCGCTGAGTGGAATAAGTTTTCCCCTTACTAGTATCTTATTAAAACATAACTACCAGCATTTATGATCATGCAACGCATATTGGATTACCCATCCTACTTCATTAGATTATCCATCTTAATTTCAAATGATTACCCGTCACAATTTAAACTGATTATCCATCATAATTTAAACCGACTATTCATTTTATTTTAATCGACTACCCATCTTATAATTATGTAGACTACCCATCTTACATTTAAACATATTCAGAATTATGTTGACTATTCATCTCACATGTATTTATTATTTGGGTTACCATCCTCTACCATATTGACTACCCATCATATATGGTTTAATCATTTAAAATTTTATGAACTAACCATCACACATTCCATTTAAATTAAAATGATGTGGACTATCCATCACGCATATCGTGGCATTCCTAGGATGACAATGAACCCTTCACTTGGCCTTTTTAATTCATGTTACTCACATGTTTCTCTTTAATCCATTTACCCACATGTTTCTCTTTAAACCATGTTTAACCCATATCTACTGGTATCCCCATGATGTGCACGTAAATATGCACAATTTACTACCATATTTAATCTAATTAAATTAAATATGATCATATCGGGTATTTTAATATGTTTAAACCAAAATTCAAATTATTTTCAACTCGTTATATATTCATCTTCATATAGGGGCAAAATGATTGTTTTGTGCATATATTAATTTGAGAAAATTTAATTAGAAATTTTTATATTATCTTATAGGAATTTGGCTTCATATACAAATGGTTTCATAAAGATATATACATGCACAAAGAAGATACAAAGGAATGAAGATAGAAATAATTCAAAGACATGATCATTGAGAACCCCACCTACCCACATATCTTAATGTACAAATTAGAGGCTAATGCACATGCTAATAGAGTTTAAAGCTTCATGCACACTTAAATGATGATTATTTGATGTCAATGATTACTTGGTCTCCATACTTCCTAAGAGGATATTTTGAGCATTCTCCAAAAAAGTGGATTATGGTTTTATACATGTATAAATACCCCATATGTTCATGTAATTAGTTTCTTCTCTCTTAGGCCTTCTTTTTTTAGGCTCTCTTTCTCTTAGTTAGTTTTAGCTTAGATTAAAAATAAAAGAAATATCTCTCTCTCTTTTCATGGCTACTTAGCCATTTTTATCTTATGTAATTTTCCTTTTTTTATGCAATGTTAATTATTGTTTTCTTTTAGTTACATGTTCATTTCCTTTCATACTAGTAATGTAGTTTCATTTATTCATGCAAGTAGAATAGTTTTATTTCTTTTTAGTTAGCTCTATTTTTACTTTGCTCTCTTTTTCCTTTTCTTTTTATTTCATATTGCACGCTACAATTGTTGATATGATAACAAAAATGAGAGGCTAAACCGCTTCAATTTAGGGGTAATGAAGCTCTCTAATCATGTAGCTTCAACATTTTAAAAATTGCTGCTCTCTTTTTGTGCTTAATAACAATGCTTGAAGTGGTTTGACTTGTTGTTTTTGCTTTGAATTTGATAGCCTATACTGTTGACATCAAATAGGCTATGCTTAAGTAATCATTAAACACAAATTACTATTTCATCTACATATGATTATGCTAATGAAGTGAATGTTAAAATCAAAATTTGATAATCCATATTTTTAATTAATAGTTAATAGGTCATGCTTAAAATAAATTTTACTTTCAACATGTTGTCATTTTTCATGAGAACTAAAAGTAATTTAAAAGTTGTGTTATAGTTTGATGGCTAATGTTAGGTTAATTAATAGCATAAATATGTCATACTTATGATAAGAACGTCATTTAGATTCACTTATGACAAAAAAAAAAGAGACTATAATTTCATATTTTGTTGAACTATATGATTTAGAGAGTGGAATTATCTTTAAATTCTCATTTTATTCTCATAGTTTTCATTCACTTTTGTAGTGTTAGTTTTTACATTTTTTTTAGTTAAAGCATTCTCTCGACTTTGTTATAATTTGATTTAATAGAGATTTAAAATCTAACAATTCCCTGCGGATCGATCCGTACTCGTCACGTACTAACATTTGTACACCGTGCGCTTGTAATTATTTTTATTATAAATTTGTTTGGCGAATTTCTAACTCGATAGAATTCCCGTCGACGAACAAGTTTTTGGCACCGTTGCTGAAGAATTGCTTTGATTTTATTTTTCTATTCTTCGAATTATTTTCCATTTAATTTTGTTATGTGTTTATTTTGTGTGTGTGCATTTAAAAAAAAAAAATTCTTGTGTGCTTGTTTTCTGGTTCTAGTTGCATTTGCGTTAGCATTTCAAATTAAAAAAAAAAGCATATACAATTAAAAAAAAATTATTTTCATTCTCATTTACGACTTCTCTGTTTTGATTTACATTGCATTCATCTTCGATTTTGTTTGCATCTCATTTACAAATTTTCAATTCACTGTACATTTGCATCACTGTACATAAATCATCAATATAGTGCTTCTGGCTACTTGATTCTGCCTGCAACACTCTTCTTGCCACATCTCCTTCACTGGCTTCAAATCTCCTTCACTTTCTTCAAATCTCCTTCACTGACTTCGCAACATCCCACAAGATCACGGTAAACAACTCCTCAACCTTCTTCTGATCATACCATCCTCCTTGCCACCTCACTTTTAACATTGCAAAAGTGCACAAATCTGTGCACATTTCATCACAATTGCCACTTCTTTCTACACGCAGACTTCCCCTTCATACCACATTTAATTCCACTGCCTCCTACACTTGCCTGTGCATATCTGCACATACCATCACCTGACCTTATCACCACCATAACAACACCACCAAGTCTGCACTGTGTAGTTCACTCATTCTCACATTACTTCATTACCAACATCACCAATTTCAGTTCTGCCCATTTGCAATTGCGGCAACCTATACAACTCACTACGCTGTGTCACAATCTTCCACTCATCAACCACTTTCCATCCTTTCTTCGGCCTGCTTCATACAACCGAACTTCCCACATCAGTCGCTACAACACCATACCAATCTCTCTGCATTCTCAATTGAATTGCTAGACCACGACAACACTTCAAGTCCAAACATTCAATTGCAACCATACCTTAAATTCTTTTCTCCATACATTCAGTTCTTCATACATTCACCTCTGAAACTCCCCTCTGCATTGAGAAGTGCACACCAGAGCCATCATCCACTTCCTGACATACAACTCCACCCCTGAACTGCTCTGCTACACTGTTATATAAGCACACCATTGCCCCTTCATTTGCACAACTATAAACTGTCATTTCAACTGCTATTTCGAAAATGAGACTCTACACTGCAACTTGCATTCACCTTACATGGTCACCTTGCAACCCAACTGTACGTTCACCACTTACCACTGCACTTCCCATCTACCCTGGTCACTACAGCTCCTCCACGCCATCAATGAATTGCCCAATCCACGGCGTACAATTTTGTTACAATTCTGTTACATCACTTGCCTGCAACAGACTCGTTCATTTCAATACACGTTCATTTCAATTCCAGCAAAATAATAAAGAAGAAAAAAAAACTTGCCTGCAATAGACTCGTTCATTCTGTTACATCACTTCATAACACCATACGATAACAATCACCTGACTTCGAAAACCAACAACCAAATTGAAATCAAGGACAGCAACGCAATTGCCTCAGAACCTAAAACGCGTCCCCAAGTCGCCATCGAACAGCGTTACCTCCTCTTGAATTGTGCATCGCCTCGAAATCCAATCTATTGATTCACCAAAATTCCATCACCCCATATTCCAAATCGAACTCCAACCACGTGAAAACCGAAACCGCTTCGAAATCCAACACAAGTTCCGCAACCTCATATTAACTTCTAATTTCTGATTTGATATTGAGAAAGTTTGCGGAGAAATAGAAAAGGAGAAAAAAATTCGAATGATACCGGCGATTAAGCAAATGCGGAACTCCTGTGGGAGAGTTGTGGGGTTTGCATTGATTTTGGGAGTAAGTTCAGCAAGAAGTTTTTAATTGGGCCGGGTTGAATTTTTTTTTATTTAACTTTTTTTTGTTCAATTTTTAGTTTTCTTTTACTTATTTTAGTTTTCAATTTCACTTGTTTTTGTTTCCATTAGTTCTACTTTCATTTGTTTTTCGCTTATTCTATTTTCTTCTTTGTTAATTTATTCAAAAAGAAAAAAGAAAAAAAAAAGAACAAGGTTCAATTTCTTCTTCTTTTGTTCTGTTTTCAATTGTTTTGATTTGTTTGGTTTCGAGTTAATTTTTTCTTTGATATACAAAAAAATGTTGATCTATCTTGTTTTTATTTTTAGGTTGTCGAAGCAGAGACTCAAAAGGAAACCGCTTGCCAAAAATAATAGCTTCGCTTTACTTGCAAAATAAATACAGTGTTTGCTTGCTATATTTATTGTTTTTATTCTTCTTGCATTGTTGGTTGTTTGCATTTAAAAAAAAAAATTCAAAAACCAATTTCATTTGTAGTTGCATTGTTAATACATGTTTTATTTCTGTTTTGCATTTCATCCTAGAATTTTCATTAATAATAATGGTTAGGTAACACTTAATTGTATATTGACTAGTTGTCTTCTTTGAACAATTTAATTTCTTGGCTACGGCAGAGCAATAACCATTTACAAATATTAATGTGATTTGTAAAAAAATTATAGTGGTTGTTTCTCTAAAGGTACTTAAACCTTCGGCTGCATTGCTACGGTGATTCATGGCGCATTGATAAATCATGCTCATTACCAGGTTGAGAACTATCTTGTTGATTTAAGATAATGTGTGATTATACAATTCTGGGTTAGGATAAATAATTCGTAATTAATCTTGCATTCATTTAGTTGCATTAGTTCATGCATATTTAAAAAAAACTCTCAAAAACAAAAAATTATAAATATTCCTTTGAAATTCTTAAATCCTTTTCCTTTGAATTTTTTTTTATCAACATCAAAAGTCCAAAAAAATATAAAATCTTTTCAAATACAAAAAATTGAAAAACAAAAAAACCAAAATAAAAATTAATTTCCTTATGAGCAAATTCATTTTGTGAATATTTTTCCTTTATAAAAAAACAAAAACATTCTTGAAAATGTCCGAATTTCCATATTCACATGAATTTTAAGATAGTTGTGGAAATCAATATAATACATATAATTTGACTTCAAATTCTTATGAATATTTCAACAGCAACTATTGTTTAAACGATTCGAGTTTTGAACCATAAAATATTCAAAATGACGAACAACCCATGAATCTCGAAAATAGCATTTCATCTCTACTTGAAATCTCTATACAACAAAATCAAATGATAAATGATTTGTGTACTTCTTATTTGTGAGATAACTCAAGTCAAAATTTCAAAATAATCAAAATTTATATTCACTTCAAATTTCAAATACTTCGAATATAGCCCATGCCAATTCAATTTTGGACTCCAAAATGAATTTCAAAATCAAAACGGAAGTGTTATCTACTTTTCAAATAATTTTGGCAATGAGAATAATCACGAGTACAATACAAGTGAAATATTTTATTCAACAACAAATCCAAATTGAAAATTCTCAAGTTAATAACTGTAAATTAGATTTTGTTGAACAAATGAACGAAATTTACGATGATCACAAGAATTTGTTGTGTGAAACATATATGAAACAACGTAAAAAACAAAATCAAATTCCAACTTATGACGAGTCAAATAATAAACCCGCTTTTACCAAAATTAACGATTTTCAAATAACAACTTTTGAAATTGAAAATGATAATCTTAACGAAGTTGTTGAAAATGCGGTAATTGAGTTGGATTTCAATTCTTATGAGGGTAAGAAACTCGATTTGAGATTCGATCTTCCTTTTCTCGATTTTGAAAATTTGAACACAGCAACTTTGGATTTTGAACTTGACACGTGCGACGAAGTTGTTGATAATTCAATAAAAGAAGACTAATTCAACGAACATGATTTCTTTGGACTTTTTGAAAATGAGTTGATAAATTATGAAAGGGAAAGTTTAAATTGCAATCATGATTTTGAAATCAATGGTTTTGAAGAATTCACCAATGATGAGCTTGAATTTCAGTTTGGTGAAAATAAACTTGAACTTCAAACAATCGTTTTATCGATCTCAAAAATCATTGAAAATAAAACAACTCACATGATTTTTAATAAAACGACATTCGTTTTTCCAAATGAACATTCAATTTTGAAACATTTTACGATTTGGTTTTCCGACCTTAAACTGTGTCTTGCATACTTGACGAGACAAATGAATCGGTCTGTGGAAAACCGTTTCATTTACTTTTTGACGATATACTTTCTGATCTCGTGTAAATACCATTCATTTTCATGTAAATATAGGTCATCCTTTAATTTTTGTTTTATTTTTCTCCTTCACTTGGGTTGACTGTGGGGACATAGTCAAAATCAAGTGTGGGGGGGGAGACTCGTCTTCATTTTTTATTTTTCTTGCTTTACTTTTTGCATTTTCTTCAGAAAAACAAAAACAAAATCCCAATAAAATTTCATTTTTTAATTTCTTTTGAAGAAACACTATAAGATAAATATATGGTTTTGGTTAATTAATTTGAAATTATTGAAAATTTATTTGTCTTAACAAAAGTAAAAATAAAGTTTGATTACAAATAACGATGGTTTAACTAGTATATAGGAAGATGCATGGAGATAATTATGAAATATGTTCCAATTGAAAATCTTTGTTTCAAAAGGTAGTTGATTTAAAGTAAAGGATATATCATTTTTTTTGTCTTCTAAGTTAAATGATGCTAAGATGATTTTGCAAAACTCTCTCTTCAAAAAAAGAAAAAAGAATATTTCTTGTATATATATATATTAACACCTACGGTCGATAGGTGTACACACTTTTGGTACACTCGCCATGCTCTATACCAAGCCCGAAAGGCAGTGCATGATCGATATATCTGGCATCAATTTATTTGAGCTAGGTGTATGTATATAAAAATTGTTTTATTAATAATGTCTACAGTCGATAGGTGTTCACACTCGTGTGTTCACTCACTACGCTCTGTATTCTCCTCACATAAGCCTGAAAGACAGTGCATGGGTAATATATCTGGCCTTAGTTTTCTGAGTTAGGCATATGTAAATATTGTAAATATAAATAAAATTTTCAAAAATATAGAGAGAGTGAACAAATGAAATTCAAGCACTATTTTAACTTGTTTGATTTGACTTGTTATTGAAAAGAAATAAAATACCACTTTGATAAACTTTGATAATCAACTAAGGATCCATTTCATAGTTACACCGTGTTATCAACCGAAACAATGAGTTAAATTACAGTCTATTGTTATGATAACTTGATTTTTGTTGGATATTTTGATGAGTAAATGACTTAAATTTTCATGACAATAATCAAAACCTATATTTAACTTATTTGTGTCGATCTAAAAGTAAATCCTTCATTTGTAAACATTTTCAAAAACTTACACACATCTCTTTAGTATCGCATTTGGATTTTGTGGGTAGTATCTGTTGAAAACGCACATGAGACAACACTCGTCCAACTGGGGTAATCCAGAGGTTTAACGGCTTTTTGCATACGCTCAATGCAATCGTGCTTCCCAGGAAAATGGATTTATCTTAGTTTTTTTCCGTTATTCGAGGACGAATAAAAAGATAAGTATGGAGGTATTTGATATGCACGTAAATATGCACATTTTTACCATCATATTTAATCTAATTAAAATAAATAAATGATCATATCGGGTATTTTAACTTGTTTAAACTAAAATTTAAATTATTTTCAAATCGTCATTTATTCATCTTCATATAGGGGCAAAATGGTCTTTTTTGTGCATATATTAATTTAAGAAAATTTAATTGGAAATTTCTATATTATTTTGTAGGAATTTGGCTTCATATACAAGTGGTTTCATGAAGATAGATGCATGCACAAAGAAGATACAAAGGAATGAAGATGAAAATAATTCAAAGACATGATTATGGAGGACCCCACCTAGCTACCTATGTTAATGTACAAATTAGAGGCTAATGCACATGCTAATAGAGTTTAAAGCTTCATTCACACTAAAATTATGATTTTTTGATGCTAATGATTACTTGGCCTCCACACATCCTTAGAGGGTATTTTGAGCATTTCCCGAAAAAGTGGAATAGGGTTTTATACATGTATAAATACCCTATGTGTTCGTGTAATTAGTCTCTTCTCTCTTAGGCCCTCTTCTCTTAGGCTCTCTTTCTCTTAGTTAGTTTTAGCTTACATTAAAAACAAAAACAAAAACACTCTTTCTCTTTTTATGGCTACTTAGCCATTTTTATCTTATGTAATTTTCCTTTTTTATGCAATGTTAATTATTGTTTCCTTTTAATTATATGTTCATTTCCTTTCATGCTAGTAGTGTAGTTTCATTTATTCATGCATGTAGAATAGTTTTATCTCTTTTTTGTTAGCTCTTCTTTTACTTTGCTCTTTTTTTCCTTTTCTTTTTATTTCAGGTTGCATGCTACAATCGTTGATATGATAATAAAAATGAGAGGCTAAACCCCTTCAATTTAGGGATAATGAAGCTCTCTAATCATGTAGCTTCAATAATTTGATAATTATTGCTCTCTTTTTATGCTTAATGACAATGCTTGAAGTGGTTTAACTTGTTGCTTTTGCTTTTGCTTTGAATTTGATAGCCTATATTATTGATACCAAATAGGCTATGCTTAAACAATCACTAAACAAAAATTACCTCTTCATCTACATATGATTATGGTAATGATGTGAATGTTGAAATCAAAATTTAATGGTCTATATTTCTAATGATAGTTAATACGCCGTGCTTAAAATAGATTTTACTTTCAACTTATTGTCAAGGTTGTGTTATGGTTTGATTCTTATGTTAGGCTAATTAATAGCACAAATATGTCATACTTATGATAAGCACATCATTTAATTCACATATGACCAAAAAAAGAGATCATAATTTCATATTTTGTTGAACTATATGATCTAGAGAGTGGAATTACCTCTAAATTGTCATTTTATTCTCATATTTTTCTTTTACTTTTGTAGTGTTAGTTTTTATATTTTTTGTAGTTAAAACATTCTCTCGACTTTGGTATAATTTGATTGAATAGAGATTTAAAATCTAAAAATTCACTACGGATCGACCCGTACTCACCACATAGTAACATTTATATGTCGTGTGCTTACGGTTAGTTTTATTATAAATTCGTCCAATGGATTCCTAACTCGATAGAATTTTCGTTGACGAATACCCCAATCTGGTTATTACTCCTTATAGTTTAACATTTTAAAGTTACATGCATTAATATCCCCTAATGTTTCATGTCAAAGTCTATATTTGTTGGCATCCTAAATGATAGTGTCGGAATCATAATTTAAATTAACATTGGTATCCCTAAGAAATTAAAATAAAAAAATATAGCATATGGCTCTTCGCCTTTCGTTAGTTTAGTATAAAATAGGATCAAAGTTCATATTGTAAAACAATATTGGTATTCCCAAGGACATCATTGAAATAGATAGCAAAGGCTCTCCGCCTTTAATAAAATACACTCACAGGTTTAAACGATGACGACCTATGCCCAAGGTCGAAGACATAACTTAAATTTCCATTAAGTAAAAAATACTTTGAAAGTAACAATATTGATTTTCATGAAAACAGGTGGCTTTCCGCCAAAACATATGCTCCTTGACCCACTTGAATATAGGTTTCTTCACCCCTTTTAAAATAGTTTGGATTTGTGTTGAATGGGTCTTTTGGATGCTAAAGAAAAATGGCAATATCCTTAACGAATAATGTGGGGTCATTGACTTTATTGAATAGCGGCGACAAGGACCTCGCCACCCTTAAAATAACTTAATAAACTCACTTCGGCTATTATGTCACTTTATATATAGTTGAAAGTAAGGCATGCGGCTCCATATTCAAAATGTAGGCGAAGAAATGTCTTCGTCCTTGATGGATTACAATGACCCGATACCGCCAATCTTGGGTTGTTGCTGTGGACCACTTCGACGAAGTCAAAAACAATACATAACTACATAAGTAGCTATCCTATGCTTACAACCATATCAACACCGACACACATGAAGACTCAGGCATGACATCATTATAGATATGGAGAGATCAAAGGTGGCATGACATCCTTGTAATTTATATAAAAACTGATTTCTTACTAGTTAAAGTAATAAATTTTTACTAAATTCAAATTTTTGTCCAATTCTCAATGGATAAAACAAATTTTACATTTTCTATTTAGACAAAAACTACCGCATGAGATTTTCAAGTTCCAAAAACATATTCAATATAAATAATTAATACCGTTAATTAACTAATCCTTTTATATGCTTATCTAGCAAAATAAATTTATAATAAATCAAAATCATTAGGAAAATATCCCAAAAATTCATAGAAATTAAAGAATATCCTTCTCTTTACTATAAAAATTTTTTGGTGCAAAACTGTATTTAATCGTTTTAAATATTTAAAACTCTAATTTATTCCATTTCCTCTTTAGGAAAATTCATATAATATCCAAATAAATTCAAAAATTATAAAATTTTAAAAACATTTCCAAAATATTATTTTACACCACATATCAAAAATTCAAGTCACTCGGAGAAAGAAAACATCGATTTTAACTGTAAAACCCAACTAAATATTTATTATAACATTCCAATAATTTATTTTTTTAAACCAAACAATATTAACTCAGCCAATTATAGCATGCTTATCAAAATTTACTCAGGTATTACCTTAATCGAGTTCAAGATTAAGTATATAGATGCAAATGTACTATTCGCCTTTTAAATAAAATGTTGAAGTTGATATTTAGTGTAGCTTTTAATCCTTAAGCTTCTTTCCCTTGGATCCCTTGATTTCGATTCTCTTAGCTTGTTTATTGGATGGCGTTTCCTTTCTATTTTGTTGATTTTTTATGAATGATGGAAATGAGAATGGAATAAGAGGGAAGGGTTTAAGGCAAAAGGTTTGGTCTATTCCTAAATTAACTCTCTCATTCATTCCTTTATATGTTTATTCTTTAAAACAATTATACTTAGTTTATTAAGGCATGACCTTATTAATTACCCAAATTTTATTCTCCTTAATTATTTACAGCCTCTATTTAATCTATCCAATTAAATGTCCTGAATAATATTAAACAAAAATTAGGGGTGTTGCATTGAATTATGGTCTTTAGAGGGAAGTTTGAGATTAAGGTGGGAACTCCTGAAATTGAAGCAGGAATATATGAAATTGGAGTAGGTCATATACTTCTCATTTGAAGAGGAAAAGGGTTTGTATATTGCGTTAAGAGGATACTGGTTACTCTTCGATTTTAGGGTATTGCCAATATATTTGGGGCTAAGTTCTACTAGTTAATGTGTGCTATTTACATGATACTGCGGTGCTTTCCTAATAGTTAGGTGAAGTCATCCTGAAATTCTTTAGGCTTTAGGATGTGTGATCTACTATAACAGGATGCCTTAAAATTGGGGATTTAGCTCGATACACATATAGATTGAGCTGGCTATGATCTGAATTGGCCGTGATTTAAGTTGCCCCTGATGCTGATATACACGAATTGTTAATAAGGGAGATTTTTATCTTTGTTGTCTACCTATAAGTGTGGATCTGCGTTGAAGTGTTATTTGAGTGGCCCTGTGCGCAGCCCTTTGGAATGCTTTTTGACTCTATGCAGTTCTGCTTAGGTAGCCCTCAACATGTGCGGTGCAGATCCACTCTTGAAGGTATTAACAATGTATAAGTTTTTGGGATTTTGATAAAGTGGTTCGACTGCCCATGTCTTTTGGGTTGTGAGCAGTGTTTTGATCGAGATGTGTTGTACTTTGACATTTCAAAGTAGCTTCTAACGTCGATGTGTAGTATTTAGGCCTTGCTTTAGCTTGTGTATCATAACTGTGGAATGTTTCCTGCTTCCTATGACTATGTCAAATTTCGGGTTAGTATCACAATGTAGTACTGAAATTAAGGGATGGGCACAGATTTAGTATCTCTCTGGCATGTCTTACGAGCGCTACGTTGTTATCCGTTGTGACTTCTTAATTTCGACTGCAGTTCTTTTTGTTGGGTCAGTGTCATGACTACAGGCTGGCTGTCATACTTTGCAGTTAGTTTTGGCAGCAGTAATAAGCTTCGATTAAGTAGCTAAGCGAAGTCTTATGCGGTTCGCTACGATTCTTGACTTCTTATGTAGTATCAATTGGATCGTTTCAATTCCTCCTTTTATCTTAACCTTCTCCATGAGAGTAGTTCTCCTAACCTTGCACAATTCTTAGCTCGTTTTCAACATGGTTTGAGAAATATGGGTGTAACACTTGCCTCTTAGTCTGTGGCGACCATAGATAGGTGTAGACTAGTCATCATCTACAACTGGTATGCACATCGTCGCTTCCATATAATCCTTCTTTTCTTCTTGTCATTGGGAAAAGTCTTACTGGTTACTTTTGCATTTTCACATGTCATTTCCTCATTGGGCCACTTTATGAATCGCTAAATTTGATGAGCTGTCCAGGTATGATATGCTACTATTGATACGGTCATTAAGAGGAATGAGGAGTTTATTCGGAGGTTGAGGCCAAAGATTGCTAGGGCAACTATCCACATCTCAGTGATTCATGGAATGTGTAGAGATAGCTGTTAGGAATAAAGAAATGTTTTCAACCTTTAGGAAAGAAAAGTCGGTAGAGAACCAAAATTCTCAAAATAAAAAGAGGAAATTATTTAAGAAGAAAGGATCTCAGAAAGGTAAGAAATCTAAAAGGGGAAAGCTGATATAGTATGTTACAAGTCTGACAAAAAGGGGCATAATGCTAAAGAGTGTCGATCGGATGATGGCAAGGCGGTTGTAGGGAAGCAGAACTTGAAATGCTTTAATTGCGACTGGGTGGGCCATTATAAGAATAAATGTCCAGAGGTGGCCAAGTCTAACAAAGGGAAGGTGTTTGCTTTGGAGCCATCAACATCAAGACCGACATCAACCGAGAAGGGAAAGTCTATGATGGAAGGTACCCTTTTGATTCGTGGGATACAAGTTAGGGTACTGTTTGATATCGTTGCATCGCATTTATTTATATCTCAATGTTTGATAGATGAGTTATGTTTAGAACCACCAAACCATGTTACTTCCTTAACAAAAGCTAATCCAATAAGAGGGTATGCAACTTTGGGAATGAGATGTGACCATCTAGAGTTTGAGCTGCTAGGTTATACTTTTGCCTGCAGTTTGTATGCATTTGATTTCGCGAGTTTTGGGATTATTTTAGATATGGATTGGTTGACCAGATACGATGCTAGGATATTTTGCTAGGATAGAAAAATATCATTGGGACACTTTGATAGTAGTGACTGAATAGTATACACAGTTGAGAATTTGAGTCTAGGAATTTGTGCTTTATTGGGAGCACGGATTGGAAGACGAATTGAATGGGTTTTAATTATAAAAGAATTTGTAGATATTTTTGAGCCGGTTACAGGAATACAGTCGAAATGGGCTATTGAGTTTCGTATAGATCTTGTACCAAGAGTGGAACTCGTAAGTAGACTACCTAGCAGGATGACACCTACCGAGAAGAAGGAGTTGAAGGTGAAGCTAGTGGACTTAGAAGGAAAGAGTTTTATAAGACCAAGCAGTTTGTCTTGAGGAACGGTCGCGGTGTTCGTGAAGAAACCAAAGAGGTCGTTATGATCGTATATCGATTATCGTAAGTTGAATGAAAAGACAATGAATAATCGATATCCTTTGCTTGATGGTTTATTTGACAAGTTGTGTGGAGCCAAAGTATTTTCCCAGTTGGATTTGGTGACAGCGTTCCATCAGTTGAGAGTGATGGAGGACAATATTCCATCAATGGCCCTTCGAACAAGGTATGGTTCGTACGAGTGGTTAGTATGCCATTCGAACTGACTAATATGTCTACTTTCTTTGTAGACTTGATGAACTAGATATTCCAAGAGCACTTGGATATGTTCGTTTTAGTTTCCATTGATGCCATTTTGATATATTCTAAGGATGAGAGAGACCATGGAGTTCATCTTAGAATAGTGCTTGAGACGTTGAGGCAGCATTAACCGAAAGAAAAGTTTGCAAAATGTCATTTCTGGAAGAAAGAAATGCAGTTTCTTGGTCATGCAGTTTCATTGAAAGTGTTGTCGATCCAACCAAGATCAAATTTGTTAACAGTTGGAAAAGACCCGAGATGGCGATCAAGATAAGAAGCTTTCTTGGACTAGCTGGATACTACCCGATATTTATCAAGGATTTCTCACGGATAGCAGCTCCTTTGACTATGCTAACCGGAAAGGACGTGAAGTTCAATTGGTCTGATAAATCTGAGGAAGCATTCTTTGAGTTGAAGAATTTGTTGACCAACGCACTTATGTTAGTAGTTCAGATGGAAGTTATTATTTGGTGGTATATATACATATACGTATGGAACTGGATTAGGAGCTATGTTGATGTAGAGGGTAAGTTATTGCCTATGCTTCCCAGCAGCTCAGACCACATGAAGTTAGGTATCCAAGTCATGATTTGGAGTTGGTAGCGGTCATTTATTTTCGGGTTATGATTTGGAGTTGACAGCTCAGACCACACTCACTTGAAAGTGTGGAGAAACTACCTCTCAGGAGAACGATTCAACTTATATACAAATCATAAGTCTTTGAGGTATTTATTCTCTTAGAAAGAGTTGAATATAAGATTGCAGAGGTGGCTGGAGTTTTTAGCAGCTTATGATTTTGGCATTGAGTATACACCATAGAAAGGAAATAAATTTGCAAATGCACTTAGCATAAAATGTCAGAATGTTGAGTTAGCTATATTGGCAGAATGGAACGATCTGGAGGCATTGACTACTTGTAGTGTGCAGTTAAGATCGACTACTAGTTCTAGTCGAAGTACAGCCATGTTATCTTGCTTGAAAGTTCGACAAGCATTGATCAAAAGAATTGCCTCTAAGCAGAGAGATAATCAATTGTTAGCCGAGAGGATTAGAAGGCTGGAAAGCGGAACTAAGATTGATGATCTAAAAGATTTTGTTCTTGACCAGAAGAGATGGTTGATAAATAAGGAACGGTTGTGTGTTCCAAATGTTGGAGACCCAAGGAGAGAAGTTTTTAGGGAATATGAACCATTGAAGTTTAAGATTCATCCTGGAGGAACCAAGATGTAACGGGATATGAAGAGAAATTTCTTCTATGAAGAGGGATGTAAGCTTATAGGTGAAGCAATATGAAAATAACCAGCAAGTAAAAGACGAACATCAGAAGCCAAGTGGATTGCTTCAGCCTTTGGATTTACCAGTTTGGAAATGGATTCGATATCTATAGATTTTATTATCCGGTTGCCAAGGTCAAACAGAGGAAATAAAAGTATATGGGTTGTGGTAGATAGATTGGCTAAGGGTGCCCATTTCATACCTATTAAGTCAACCAGGAAGGCGCCTGTATTGGCTAAGTTGTTTATGAAGAATATAGTATAACTACATGGCTTCCTAGTAGTATAGTCAGTGATAGAGATGCCTTGTTCACTAGTGAATTCTAGAAGAGTCTTCAAGAAATACTAGGTACCAAGCTTACGCTGAGTACTGCTTATCATCCGCAGACAGATGGACAGAGATAGTCAATAAGGTACTTGAGAATTTTTCGAGAGCTCGTGCACTAGATTGTGGTGATTCGTGGGAAGATCATTTGCACTTGGTTGAGTTTTCTTATAACAATAATTATTAGACTAGTATATGAATAGCGCCTTCTGAAGCATTGTAAGGAAGGCCATGCAAATCATCGGCATATTTGGTGGAGACTGGAGACAGATTGGTCCTTGGTCTAGAGATGATGAGAGAAACAATTAAGAAGATTGAGTTAATCCAAGGTAGGATGAGAGAAACTTAGTCTAGGTAGAAAAGTTATGCAGATAAAGGCGTAAGGATTTAGAGTTCTCAGTTAGAGATCGTGTTTTGATTAAAAAATCACCGATGAAGGGTGTGGTACAATTTGGAAAGTCAGAGAAAGAGGCACCAAGATATGTTGGACCATTCTCGATTATAGAGAGGATCAAAAAGCTCGCGTATGGGTAGAATTACCATGCAATTTGGCAGGTGTCCATAATGTATTTCATGTTTCTCATTTACAAAAGTATGTGCATGATCTAGTGACTATTATTGCTTAGACGACATTGGAAGATTTAGTGGTAGAACCGGATCTAACTTCTGTAAGACGACCAGGTTGTAGTAAGAGATGAGAAGAAGTTAAGGAACAAGATAGCCAGATTAGTTAAAGTCCAGTGGAGTAACAACGAGAAAGATTGCACTGTGGGGACACAGGACAGGATTAGGGATACTTATCCTAAGCTGCTACGAGGGTATGTTCTATATTTACTGTATATAGACTTTATAGATGGTATGATATACTAGCATCATTTGCATGTTTGATATGCTTATCGTGTAGTCTTTAATGAATTTCGGGGAAGAAATCTTTAAGGAGGGAGCTTGTAACACCTTTAATTTTATTTAACATTATTCGGGACATTTAATTAGATAGATTAAATAGAATAATGCAACCAATTAAAAAAAATGAGATTTGGGTGATTAATAAGGTCGTGCCTTAATAAATTAAGTAAAATTGTTTTAAAGACTAAACATAAGGGAATGAATGAGAGAGGAAATATAGGAATAGACCAAACCTTTTTCCTTAAACCCTTCCCCCTCATTCTATTCTCATTTCTATCACTCACAAAACAATCAAGGAAATAGAAAAGAGAGGTCGGCCATTAAACAAGCTAAGGGGAACAGAAATCAAGGGATCCAAGGGGAAGAGCTTAGGGATTAAAAGCTGCACCAAATGTCAAATCTAATATTTGATTTAAAAGGTAAATAATTTACTTCCATCTCTATAGTTTATCTTGAACTAGGTTATGGGTAATACCTGAGTAAATTTGGTAAGTATGTCATGATTTGTTGAGTTAATATTGTTCAGATAAAACAATTAATTATTGGAATTTTGTAATAATTGTTTGATTGGGGTTCAAGGTTAAAATTGATGTTTTCATTCTCCAAATGACTGGAATTTTTGATATATGGTGTAAAACAATATTTTGGAGATGGGTGGTAAATTTCATAATTTTCTGAATTTATTTGGATGTTATATGAATTTTACTACAAAGGTACTTGGCTAAATTTGTGTTATCCATTTATATTGCATTGGAATATAACACATTAAACTAATACAAATTGAATTGGACATTCTAACAAACAATTGGATTGCAACTACTTGATCATGTAAGTATTCAGTAACATAATCACTACCCAAAAGGTAAGTTTAATACAACCGAATTTTTTGATTCGAATTTGCGGAAGTACGTTAATAATTACTTTGGTAATCAATAGAGGTGTTGTGGGACGAAAAATTCCACTAACACCATCGCTAAGTTGCCATCTTCGGAACGCCTCTAGACACTTATCGTAAGTCATAGAGCCATGATACTAAGGTTTTGAAGTCATCGTCATAACCATCGGTATCTCTATTGTAAAAATCCTTCTAGGCTCCTGCCTAGGCCTTATTTAGGCTCTATGATAGCCTTACCGCCTAGGTGTTGCCTAATCCGCCTGGATGAGACTTACTGTATTATCAATGCATAAAAATAGGTTTGTAGGCATCATCTATGCACTAACTTAGCTTTGACACCTCTTATATGCATCGAAATGTTTGTTTCAAGTGATTTTGTCTCTATAGTTGCTTCCAAACCCATGAAATCCCATTGTGGATTAGTTAATACTAAAAAAAATTCAATCCAAAATGCATGAGTTCATCAAAAATGCCTGGCCCTGGTTAATCCTAGATTACTCCCCTCCTAAGTGATTAACCTCTAATCTATGCTTACCGCCTAACATCCGCCTAGCGACATTTACAACCTTGGTGTCATCATGTCAAAGTATTATGCCATCGCTTCACTAATCGCCAAATGAAATCCAAGATCATCCTGAGTTGTCCTAGAGTCATATGCCCTTACTCCAAACCTACTCCTGAAGACCACAAAGTGACCCAAGTCATGCCTCAAAGCTGCCCCGTCATGCTACGATGCAACCCCAAGTACTCTTCTTTGTTTGATACATGGGTATAGCTCCACCGGAAAGAAAAGTATGTCCGACCTCCTATGGCATTACCGAACAACAAATGCTGACCAGTACCCAATGATACCATCAAACAGCGAATACTTTTCGGTTCTCCTTTGCCACTATCGGATAATAAATTTTGTTCGGTCCTCCACATTTGCACTGGACAGAAAATACTATACGGTCTCCCATGACACCACCGGACAACAAATGATGTCCAGTCTTTCCCCAATGCCGGACCTACCTCACCCTGAGCCAACTCTTCCCAAGATCGAAGTCTAAGCCGATCCAACCAATGTCGAATCAAATCCACCGAGCCCATCCTAGCACCGAACAGAACTGCCTCGGGCCAAAGTGCTGCAGAAACTCCTACTTCCATTTTTGCGTCGATTTCCCCGCTACGCTCCATCCTTTGAGCCCTATGCATTCCCCATGCATCAATACAACTCCTTACATTCGCGAGTCCATCCATCAAAGTTTGCTTTCAGGCTCCTACCTCTAGTTCGCTCCAATAAGCGTTTTCAACTGTAAAAGCATACAAACAAATACCATTCATACACCAAACAACATTCAAACACACAAATATACAACAATTAATGGCAAACTATTCTATAATATGTCTCTAATATAGCTTAACAGACATCAAGGCAACCACATATCAAATTAACATGATTATAACACTTCAAACATTTTAAATTCGTTTTTACTTCTTGTTTCGTTGTAAATCCAAAACATGATTTCGATTTTAGAAATGGGTTTAAAACATGATAAAACCTATGGATACTCACATAATAAGGTGAGAGATGATACACTCACCAAGGCATCTAAAACCTAAGTTTTACATGCAAATCGAGGAAAATCCGAAAATCGACAACCAAGATGCAATTTTTCCTTCGCAAAATGTAGATTTTATGATCTCAAATGAAACTCCTTGCTAATCTACCATTAATCTATGATTTAGACTTCATTTGTTGGAGAAAAAAAGAATCTTTTAGGTGGAGAATAGGTTAACGGAGGCTTAGATCTATTTGGATAAAAGTGATTTGAGGATGATGGTTCAGCCAAATATAGTCTCCAACCTAAAATGGATTAGTGGGCTTGCCCCCAAACTTATTAATTATCCACTAAGTTGCTTCGAAAACTGCAATATTCAAATTGCCATATCTCCTAGTCAGAAAGTCCAAATCACTATTATAACTGCTCTACCGAAAGAGAAACCATTATATCTTTCCAACGGAAGTGGTCTTGGATGTTAATTCGGCATATATCAAAAGTTATAGTCATTAAAAAAATTCAGGGGTAAAACGTCTGAATAAATTATAAAGATTGGAAATGTCATATATAGTCATTTTCCAAAGTTATAGGTCATACAGCCTCATATGAATTTAAATAATATTTTACGATCCTCCCATACTTAAAAATTCGTATCATTACAATGTGATCCCAGAAGATGATGTCTTATTATCAGCGGTTCATCAATGAGTGCACAATTCACTCCTAGGGTATACTGCATGCAACAAGTTCATTTGCTTAGGTGGAGTGGTCTCTCCTTTCAATGTGTTCATTAAATTCATTTCGGGAGGGATTAGGTTGGCTATAAAGCATGGGCATCCCAATGGCTAAGCCCTACGTAACTCCTTGTACATTTTGTTCATGATGTAGCTGAATCATCCTCCTACCTTCATAGAGTTGACATACCTTTTAAGCTTCAAGAAATGGGAAAACTCTCCTCTTTGTTGCAACGATCCGAAATTTCGGACACTTCGTATTTAGATATCTAAACTATTTAAACATTTGAATCTTGGATTAAATATTATTAAAATGATTTGATAAGCTTTTTAACCCCTTTTTAAATCATAAGTAATGATGGTAAACTTGTTTTCTAAAAATGTTTACAATAATAAATATTTTGAAAGAACATCGATAATGTGACCGAAAATCGTTTTATCCATAAATAGCTTTTTAACCATCAGAAGTTGTTCATATTTTTTGACATACACCTATTTTCTTAGAAAATAAATAATATAAAATATTTTTTTACCATTTATGAAAATAAACTTTTTGGATGATGTCATAGGTGATGCCATCAAAGATATTTAGGAAATGAGCTTCTATGATAAGACTTAACTTTTAAGTAAAAGAAAAGAGGTGTAAAGGTGCATATGAGAGGGAAGTTCCTTTGTGACCTTTCATGGAAGGTATAAGGTGGTAATACCCTATTTCACAAACCTATAAACACACCCTTAAGCTAAGAAGTAAATCATAAATTCACTAAAGCTTCAAATGAAGTATGAGAATAGAAATGGTAGTAGTGCTCAAGCACTAACCCACAAATTCTTCTCTAACTTTTTCAAGCCTTAACCAAATCATCTCCATCTCTTCTAAACTTTGGCCATAAGCCTACAACATCATGGAAAGCATTAATATCAAGTAAAAAGCAGGAGAACATAAGAGGAAGAGGTGTGATCTTGGATGGGCCGTGAGCAATGAAGGAGGAGGGGAGGTGTTGCCATTGTTTGAAAGGGTTAAAGGTTGGATCTTTTGGCTTTTGATGATGATGGGAGGTGGTTGATTGGTTCTTATGGCTTTGTTTTGTGTTTCTCTAGGGTCTAAGTAAGTTATCTCATTATCTTATAATTATGCATTGTGTACATATATTTTGAGTGTAAAGTATAAAGTTAATGTGATATTAACTAATTAAAGTTATAAATTTTGGACCCCTCTTGCTTTTGAAAGAAAATGATAACTTTATATTATACAATATCACTTCTATTACCTTCTTAAACATGTGGCATAGCCATGACCTGATGTCTAAATGGTTGGTTAGATTGTGAGTTGAATTGAAGCATGTTTGGAAGTGTTTCAAACTAGAATAGTCGTTATAAGTGCACTTCGATATCCCTTAACTACAACTTATGTAAATTGGATATTTATGATCTTAGCTAGTAATAATTTGATTTGATTGTTCACTACACATATTTTGGTGTGTTTTTAGTAAAGAAATGGTTTGGAAAGTTATAGAAATTGTGAATAAAAGATGTGGTTATAAATACACTTCGTAAATTTAGCCTGTTTTCAAGAATTTTTATAAATAAAATGGAATATATTCTTAGAGGTTTATTTCTATGATATTTAAATATCCTAAGTGTAATACCTACTATAAAAATTTCAAGTCTCGTATCATTTTTTTAAAGTGGTTGAAACTAGTCGTTAAGACCGTGCTTTCCAATGTTGTTTTTAACAAGGACATTTAACAGCATTTATAAATGTTGTAGCAAGTCGTTTATGATTTTAAATGTTGAAAAATGACTTTTAAATTTGGTATTTTTCTCTAATATTTTAGAAATGTTTTCAAACACATATTGAAGTATTATAAATTTGGTTTGAAGTTTAAATGTTTTAAATAATTATATATGTATTTTCATAGTAAAGAGGTTTTATAATATAAAATATGTTTTTCATAATATTATAAATTAGTTATTTTCAAGTAATATTTTACATTGACATTTAAAATATATTCACAAGTATTTTAAACTATATATAAGTTTTGAAAAGGGTAATTGACTAAGCTTAACATTAAAAGCCGAAGAGGTTGACTTCTCTATTTGTGAGAGTTAATATTGATGTCGGGTAGGGATAGAGCAGTAGAGCTCTAACCTATCAGGCTTCCCACTTGAATGAGTAATAGTTAAGTTGAAATGCTGAAAATATGTTAATCTTTTTTTACTTTTTTTTTTGAAAAATAATTAACTTTGCTTAACGCTAAAATCGACGAAGTAGGCTTATCTATTTATAAGCATTAAGATTGATGTCAAGTAGGGACGAAGAATTAGAGCTCTAACCTATTTGCTTCCTTCTTGAACAAGGAATATTTAAGTCGAGAATGTCGAGAATGGGTTAATTATGTTGTTTGTTACTTGTTTATTGAAATCATTGATACTATACCTAACAATAAAACTGATGAGCATGCTTATCAATTTATGAGATTCAAGAATGATGTGTCTAGGTAAGGATTTGATACAACCGGTGCTCTAACTTACCCGACTTCACTTTTGGATGAGGAATAGTTAAGTTGAAATGTTAACGCTTCATACACCTCTAGGATCACGAACACTAACTTTTTTCACTTGTCCCAATTTTGTGCGGTAGTTTTGTAATTCCTTCTTCTTCCTTTTAAGGTACAATGGCTAGAGACCGTATAGACAGCCTCCATTCAAACATTAATCAGCGCCACTCATCCACCTTGGGTCAGTACTCACAATGTTTGAGCACATACCAGGAGATAGAGGAAGAAATAAGAATAAGAAAGGGAGGTTATCAGGAGGAAGAGGAGAAAAGGAGAAGACACCAAACAGAGGAGAAAGAGCGCCATGAGCTTAGGAAGAAACCGCGTGATTCTCATGACTTCCTAGGCCCTGTTTTTGGCTTGTCTTAGCAACACACTCAACCGTAGACAATTCCGCATCAACCATCGATGTCTCAGCCTCTAGATACCACCGCATCAACTCCTAGAAAACTAAAAGAAATCTCAATCCATATTGCTCTATCACTACCCCTTCCAGATCAATCCACTAGTATTGGCACCAGAACGTAGGTTGCTTTACCTAAGTATTGCTTAATAAGGGTGATGTTCGATTATAATATCAAGGACATTTCCAAGAAGGATGCCATTGTAGAGTCGAGAGGATAAAAGAAATGATTGACTAGTATTTTGAATGGAAAAAGCTTGTCAAAACCCTTTCAAACATCAATATAATTAACTAGACTGAAATCCAGTAATTTAATAGTGAGAGAAGAGATCGTAACCGGATAATCATTCGCTATAAAACAAAACTGGCCAATGTTACTAAAGAGAGGGATGGTACTCTGATATCTATCAAGCTCACAAAAAGGATAAAAGAGGAATTATCTAAACTTCATACTTAAGCCGCCACGGTGATGAAAAATCAAATTAAAGTGGTCTTCCATGAGAATCTTGAGCTTATGCCGCAAGTCAAAGCCAAAGATGAGAAGTTATAGGCCAGGGAGTTAGAGTTGAAGATGCTTCAAGCCAAAGTTAAGAGGATCAAGACCGATTTGGAGGTCAAAATGGATTCAAAGACCCAGGCATAAGTCAACCTTGCTATGGTAGAAATCGATATTAGAGATCTCAAAGAGCAAGCAAAGGAGAGAAATGAGGAGATTGATGCCGACCTCCAATTTTTTTTTGCAAAGGTCTTCAAGGACAAAAATCTGAAATGCCTAGCGGATAGCTACCTTATTACGCTTTCTAACGTCTGGAAAGAGATTTTTCATCGATCAATTGAAGCCAAAGATTGCCTGACTGAAGATAAGCCAACAGAAAAGTTATTGGATGAGGAAGAAATACTACCTTTAGAGAAAGGAAAAACCATCTTCGCTGAAGGGAGTAAGACTGCCGGAAAGGAAGGCGTCGAGGCTTCTGCCAATCCTGGTGCACTGGTTCAAGCAGTAAAATCTACATAGCTTAGAATGGATGTTACACCTCCTGTGGTGACCTCCTCTGAGGCCACCCATACAGAAATCTCGATTTATGTCGCAACGACTACTATTGAGCCTTATATTCCTCCCATCGTTACTCAGCCTATTCAGTCTTCCATTGAAAAGGGTGAAATTGCCAAGTCACCGATCAAGGAGCTTCACTAGCGAAGGTGTTTCCCATGTTTCCCGTTGTTTGAAAGGCTTCAGTTCTCATCCGAGGCCGGCACTAACCTTTAATTCACTACTTATGAACTTAAAGGTCATCCATAATTCCCTCCTCCTTCCCCACTAATCACCCACAGTTTGGGTCTTAGTGATATCTCTACCACGTCAACCTCTATTACTACAAAGCTAATCGTCCCAACTCCTTCTTCCAGCTCCAGCTCCAGTCCTAATTCATAGAAAATAGGGGCATTGGAAGGGTTGCAGGAGATCAGCCAATCTCAGGAGGAAGATATTAAAGTTGTAGGCGAAAAGGACGTAGATGCCCACATCATGATGACGGAAAGGCTGAAGGCTGACCATGAGGAAATCAGAATTAAACTTGAGCTACAGACCAAAAACCCGCCATCGGCATAGATAAGCGAGGCCTTATTCCCAAGCTTCCCCCTTTAAAAAAGAAGCTTCATAGCATATATCAATATATTATCACAATCAGACTGGTTTTGTGCATATATACTTATACTTTTATCTATAATTACTTTGTTATATATTGTGATGTCCCGGGAATTCGGGAAATATTTATTTAATAATTTCCATTAATAATTATTTTAAAATGTGAAATGTTGATTTAATAATCTAATTCAAACAAAAATTATCTTTTGAAAACTAAAATTATCTAGTTTGTCAAATGATATTCTTTTCAAATTTATGATAATGATAACTTTATATTTGGGAATTTTATTCTTTTCAAAAGTTAAAAATATTTAAATGATGAAATTATCTTTCTAAGCTAATTTAAAGAATATTTTATTTATAAAGTATATATGTGTATACATTGTAAATAGAGAATTTGATTTTAATTTAAATTTAAATTTAATAAGAATATTTTCAAATTTATAACATATATGTGTATAACTTGTAAATTTAATTTGAAATTAGTATAGAAACTTTTCAAAAGTTAATTTAAAAATCTATCTTATATTTTCAAAAGAAAATAAAGTAAATATTTATTTTGTTTAAAAATATAATAGTCTAAATTGTGAATTATAATAAAAAGTTTATTTTGTTTTGAAAATTGTTTTAAAATAGACTTAGTTTATTTACATTAGAGTATAATATTTTGGTTTGAAACTTTGGAATAAAATTGAATTCAATATTCTTTTTCTTTTTAAATTTTCTCTCTTGAAAATTTAGTTTTAAAAATATTATTTTAAAAATATTCAAATAAACATTAAAATGTGTAATGTTATAAAGGAAGTTTATATGTAATCATTTAAAGGCTAAATGAAATAAAACATATAAAAACATGTTAAATTAAATAAGAAATTGTTTTAGAAGAATTTAAAAACATTTATAAATTAAGAAATCTATTTTTATATTAAAATGAACATGTGTTAAGCATTTAAATAATAAGAAGACACTTGTAAATCACTTTACAAACTAAGGTAACAAGTGTCAATATTAATTTATTTTTGAAATTAATCATTGTAGGTAAGAAAACTTAGAAATTCATTTAGTTCAAAACATTATCTTCAAAATGAAAATATAAAATCAGATTATAAGTAAAATTAAAAACCAATTCTGCAAACAAATTCAATATAAAAATCTACAAAAACCAAATACAATATAAAATCTGCACAACAATCTGCTTGCTCTTCAAATCTGTAATCTGTTGAAGTTCAATTCAACTCCAAATCTAAGCAAAGAAGAATAGAGGTCAGCATGCATTTTAAATCAACTTCAACAGCAAATGCAAACCCAGATTTCAACTTGCAATCAATAGTTTCAGGAAATTCAAATCAGGTTCCAGGAAAAATGAATTTGCATCAGAAATTGTTCTCTGCTTCTTCTATAATAGGTGAGTAAACTTCTATTTTAAAAACAGTTCTTACTTTTTAAAAATCGAAGATAACAAATTTCTAGAACTCAAGAATCAAATGCATCTGCTTTCAAAAAAAAATAAACTGCTGTAAATATACCTGCCCTGTTTTTTTTAAAAAAGATTTAAACTGCTATAAAAATGTAAATTTATCTGATGCATGTGGATTGATAGAAAATGTTTGTATGATTGTATTGTGATGATATTCTGTGTATTTGTGTGTATATATATATATATATATATATGTGTGTGTGTGTGTGTGTTTCAGGCATCTGTATATCTGTTCTTGGTCTTAAAACTAAGTTTCAATAGAAATACCTTATCAACTTGTTTGATCTCTGTTAGAAATTAGTATGTAAACAAAAAGATGTTTGTTTAGTATGGATTAAGTTTATAAACTAAAATTAAGATTAATAAAAAAACCGTTGTCTCTGTAAACTATAAAATCGGTTATTGTTCAAGTAAGAAAATATCAAACATCTTAAATTATTGAAACAGGTTTATAACTTGAATGCATGTAGGAAATCATGATTTTTAAAACAAAAATCACATTTTTAAATTTACTATGGAGTAAGAATTACTGGGTTGAACAAAATAGGGGTTTTGGGTTTTATCTGGTGGTTCAGTGATTTTAGGAAGTTGCAGTTCTTCATGGAGGTGGAGAGCTGATAGGAGAGTGGGGGAAAATTATCAGGTGGATGGTCAGGGGTTGGTGACGACCATGGTTGGCAATTACAGTTTCTAACCCTAGGTTGCTGGTGGAAGAAGTTTTGTAGCTTCTTGATCTCTCTGTTGCATCGAGTGATGCAAGGCTTTAGGGTTTGGCAGAGGGGACGTAGATGAAGAGTTGGCCGGAGTAGTGGGTTCTCTGATGATCGGAGGAGAGTTTGTACAGTGATGACAGGTTTGGGAAGATTTGCTGTGTGGTGTTTTCAGGTTTGGCTTGGCTATCTCGTTTGTGATTTCAAGCTACAGAGGGATTTCTGGTGATCGTAAGCATGTCAGAAGTTGGTCGGTGACTTGGTGAAGAGTGTTATGGTGGCTGGAGATCGCCAGAGTGCCAGTGCATATGCACCGTGCATATTAAGATCTGATGAACTTGTTGCGTTGTGCAGGATTTTTGACTCGAGTTTCACTCGGGTAGATCGAGTAGTTACTCGAAGCAGTTAGGGTGTTAACTCGAAGTAATTATTGAGGGGTCTCGAGTTATGTTAGCTTCAGTTTTTTTTATAACCTATCAGTATGCAGTTTTTAAAATTTGAATGAAATTAAAAAAATTTAAGCAGGATTTAAACAGGGGTTTAAATTCAAGTTTAAGTTTAATGAACTTTTGAATCCAAAGTTTTTTAAATGAAAATTTTAAATTTAAAACAAGATTTAAATTTAGTTTTAAATTCAAGTTTAAATATAGTTTCAAGATTACTATGGATTCAAAAATTTTAATTTAAAACATTTTTGTAATTTTAAAATGATGAACAAATTTAAATGTTTTAAAGTAGATTTAAAAATGAATTTGATATCAAATAAAAGTTTAAACTTGTCAAAATTCTTTTCTTTAATATTTGAGTGAAAGTTATGATGTGTTTAACTTTAATTTGAAAGTTAAAATAATCAATTCATTTTAAAGCTTGATTTCTTTTCATAAAGTTAAGTAATTTAGTTTTAAACTTTTCTTATTTAAGTAACGAATGTTCTTTATTTTTATTTTATGTTTATAAATTTATTTAAATTTGGATAAATGTTTTTAAATGGTTAAACATTTGAAATCTTAAAATTTAAAATGGAATTTTAAGTTTAATTTTAGAAATGTATTGTTTTAAATACATTTTGAAGTTAATGAAGTCATTAATAAAGTAAATGAATTATTTTAGAAATAACTAAGATAATAAAGAATTTACTAATTTATCTGATTTAAATAATGATTTAGATTAATTTTTAATTAGAGATGATTAATAATGATTAATCTAAGATAATTTTCTTAAGGAAGTAATTAAAGAAAATGTTATTAGTTAATAAGGATAATTATGTAAGGATTATTAATTAATTAATTAATGTGATTAATTTTGATAATTAATTAGATTAATTAATTGAAGATAATCAATTGTAAATGGTTAAGCATAATTACTTGATAAAAGTAATTAAGGGATTAATTACTTATTGTAATTAATTTTGATAATGTGATTTGTTTAAGTTTATTAATATAGTTTAATTAATTTAAGTAAATCATTTGATGGTTTAATAACAGTAATTACTTAATGTAATTAATGGAGCATGATTACTTAGAGAAGTAATAAATGATAATTACTGGAATGTAATTAGTGAGAGATGATTTTTAATGAAGTAATTTGGGAAATTACTTTTGTAGTTAATCAAGGGATTAATTAATGAAGATAATTAATTATGGAATAGTTAATTTGTTAATGAGTAATTAAGGGTAGTTAATTACTGGATTGATATTAATCAATGGTGATTAATAATTATATTTTTAAATTTTAGATTAATTACTAAATGTAATTAATTTTAAATAAATAAATAATTTAAATATAAATTAGAGATCATTAATTAATATAATTAATGATGTAATTAAGAATTGTTTAATTAAGGAATAATTAATAATAAGTGATTAATTAATGTAATTAATTAAGGATAAATGTAATTAATTATAGTTAATTAATAAATGAAGTAATTAAATGTTAATTATTATGATTAAGGTTAATTAATTTGTGGAATTAATTTAAGACTAATTACTTATTAAAATTAGAATGATTAGTTAAAGGTGTTTAATCAAGTTGAATAGAGAATGATTAATTAACTAGGTTAATTAATTAATGGATATATAAGAAGGATTTATAGATGTAGTAATTAATTTAATTTGTTTTAAATTAATTAGAGATAGAAGTAATTAATTTAATTCATTTTAAATTAATTATAGATGATGATTAATAAATCATTGCTTATGGATGATATTGATATCTCATTGGATGGTTGTAATCTCAGAATGAGATGAGTAGTATCTATATGATATGGATGCTTAGTCAAAGTACGATAATATGGATTATCTGTTTGTGATGATTATCTGGTTGTGATGATTATCTGTTTGTGATTATGATACGGTTTATCTGTTTATGATGAGAATGGGACTTCTATTATGATATGTGAATTATCTATCTGTGTGTAAATAGATATTGATGAATTGAATTAATTGTTCAAACTAAATTCACTTGGACATTAAGATGGCGTTTGGATTTCGATGAGACCGGGATCGGGTTTCCAACTTTGGAATTCTGAAAACCACATCGATCCAAATTAAACGTTAGGTCGTGAATTTCAAGTGAAGAGTGAAGACTCGAGGTGTAAGGACTATTTCATGTTAATACTCTAAGAGTGATTCCAATACGAGTTTAACGGGGGTAGTACTTTCAGATTCGAGATGAAGATTCAAAGTGCAAGGGTTACCGTCGTTAACTCTGAGGATGATTCCAAAACGAGTGTAACGAGATAGTGCCTTCGGTTTCGTTCGAACCCGAAACGAACTTGTATGGATTGAATGCTTTCAGAATAATCGTCAGGTGGACGATGAGCGTTCTAAGATTGATGTGTCTTATTAAGGTAATCGTAGCCTCAAGCCTCATCAATCGGTAATGGCTAAAACATGGGAGGTGCAGCAAGGCTAAGTGGGTCATGCCCAAGTAGGACGAAATTTACCCCTGTCTAGAGGTCCCTTTTTATTACGGTTATGTGGCAGTTAGCGACGGCCAATCTGCGGGGTGGTCTTGTTCGGAACTGTTCAGCAAGGAATGGTTCCGACTTTGTGTTGCAAAGGATTGGGAGTGATCCTCGGTACAGTGATCTAGGCCACGTACTATGATGGACGATACCCCGGTAGCCCTTCCATTGATGGAAACTCATTCTTCCTACGAGACCCTAAGGTTTTATTTGTATCACCCACTTTTGTGGCTAGTAGCTGGAATTTAATGAATGTAACAATTTCAGCTATTTTCTATTTATTTGAAAGCCCTAGACACTATTATAATATCACTGGATTTCCTATCAAATGTTTTGGTTAGCGTAAGGTAAAAACTTTTCCATATTTATGTGTGGGAAGTCTTACATGATACCTTTTGTTTACAAAAGATTTTCTAAAGTTAAGCAACTTTTAAACCCGTTTACTCACACCAGACCCATGTCTGACCCGAGTGTTTATTTTTTGTTTTATTAAACTCTTGGGTACTCATATTATGTATGAGTAGTCAAGTGATTCAGGATTGGTTTGACGAATTCTAGAGGAGATATGGAGCAGGAGGCTTCAGCGTGTAGATATATATAGTGGTTTTGCTGTGTTCGAGTTGTATATGTTTTCTTTGATGTGCTTGAACTGTAATTTCTAGACAGGTGTTTATAACTGTCTAGTTTGTGTTGTATTAGCTGTATAACTCTGATGTATATGATACTATGTAATGTTTTATGTGATATAATATAATTTATTCGTTCCACTGTGAGATTCTGATGTTGTTTGTTTCTTTCTTTCCTATCTTTTCTCTTTTCTATCCCTTTCTTTCTTCTTAATGATGCGTCTTTCTATGGAATGAAAGATGGGTCGTTACATTATGGTATCAGAGCACGGTTGAGCGAATACCTAGGCTCTGGAGTGGTGTTTGTCTTGAGAGAGCGTATTTGTAATTTTGAATATATATATATATATATATATATATATATATTTTCTACCTATTTGATTGGGTTACCTATTCGGGTTTTCCAATATAAGTTCTAGAGGTAGATAGGGTAGTGGTGTGTAACACAACTACCAATGGTTGGAGTCCGAGTGTTTGAGGTTGGAAGTGAATCTGCTAGGGCAGTATTGGGCATCTTGTGTAGTTTTGCATTTTGGTGTGAAGGATTTCACCGATCTCTGAAGGAAATCTTTTCAAGGTTCGGAGTTTATCTTTGGAATGTAAGCTTGGTTGCACTCGTGCGAGTGGATTTTCTTGAGTCTGGATCAGTTGGGAGTACTGAAGCCAGCGATTAAATCTTGTTAAACCTTAGGAAGGAGTTCTATCTGTATTTGAGTTTGAGACTCATTTTGGCAGAGTGTTTTGTGCTTGGTTTGAAGTCGAGTTTTCTGAGGGATATCTGTCTATTGAAGACTCTATTATGGAAGTGGCTGAGGTAGCTTTGTGATTCGATTTGCTTTTGGATAAGAATGTCTTTGGCCGCAGTAGCAGCTTAGAGGTGTTGTGTGTGCTATCAGGATAGTCTTTGGGCTTAGCTGTATCCTAGAGGTGGAGTCCAGAAGCGATAGAGTGGCATGTTTCTTCGATGGTTCAGAAGTCTCTGTGATTCTTCTGTCAGTAGGCCAGGCAGATGGTGAAGTTTGTCCATTTCTTCTGGAAGCTCAGCTGGGTGTGATGTTTGTGGTTGAAGGTGGACCACTAGTTTCTTCTTTCGATTAGAAGGCTTTAGCTGTTCTGATTGTTGAAGTGAGAACGGTTTCTTGGAATCTGAACTAAGTAGAATCGCAAAAGTGATTTGCGATGGTTCGAAAGTTCTCTTAGTAATCTTTGTTTGGATTGAAGCATCTCTAGAGGATGTTTGAGTTATCGAAGTGGTTTGGTATTTTCAGGATATCTTCGAAGAAGTCAAGATTTGCATCCGTATCGAGAGATTGAGATCTGTTTTGACTTGGTTCTTGGAGCTTTACCGGTGGTTCAGCATAGTAGGAGGGTTCTTTGAGAGAGAGGTCTGTTTAAGCTGGCAGGATTGATCGGATCTAGTTTTCTAGTTGAATTTTTGCTGAGATATTTGTGACCCAATCGGATAGGTCACTGAGATTTTATGGAATTTGATGAACAATGTTTCCGGGATAAGTTGATCAAGTTTATACTTGTGTTCATCAAGAACATTCTCAAAATCAGAGTTGCGCAGCGGAAGCATGGTGGCAGCTATTCCAGAATAGAAGCAACACCCGATTTATTGGGAATTTGTGTTTTGTCTTGGATCAGAGGATTTCTACAGGAAATTTATTTTGGATCTGGAGGCTTGGTTGTCTTGTGCATCTGTTCTGTTTTCCGAATAGGCGTAGTATGTTTCAAGTCTTCTGATATTTTTGTAAGTAGAGTTTGTGTGGTGGATTTTGATGGATATTGAGAGAACCATTTTGTTGAGTAGGATCTGGAGATCGTTTATTTCTTTGTCTAGATTTGTTCCGTGAAGCATCTACAAAGATTGGATTGATCAAGAAGGTTGGAAGCAGCCCAGGATCGACAGGAGAGATTTGTGGATAAGAGTATTGTATCTTTCTGTTTTCTCTTAAGGGTTAAGTGTTTGGTCTACAGGATTGAATTGCCAGTTGGGATGGCCGGAATTTATTTTGTTTTTCACGTATCTCTAAGGGAGTACGTGTATGGTCTATCACTGGTTTTAGAATCAACAGGTCTGGGAGATTCGGAAGTTGATCAGGACTTGTCTGTGGTCTAGTATCCTGTTTAGATTTGTAGATATAGATATATAGAAGCTCTAGATCTGAGTGGTGTAACCAGTTTAGATTCTATAGAGCGAGTGTCTCGGTGTTTGTACCTGGGAAACTCTAGGGAATCCTATCCAGAATTTTGTTTGGATAGTTAGAATTGTTTGTTTGAATTGGTTGCTATGGTTGCTAGTATTTGGTTGATATCATATGCTTGCTATTTTAAAATTAAAATCTATATGGGATTATTAAATTACATTTGCTTTTAAATTTCGGGGACGAAATTCTTTTAAGGGGGAAGGAATGTGATGTCCCGGGATTTTGGGCAATATTTATTTAATAATTTCCATTAATAATTATTTTATAATGTGAAATGTTGATTTAATAATCTAATTCAAACAAAAATTATCTTTTGAAAACTAATAATTATTTAGTTTGTCAAATGATATTCTTTTCAAATTTATGATAATGATAACTTTATATTTGGGAATTTTATTCTTTTCAAAAGTTAAAAATATTTAAATGATAAAATTATCTTTCTAAGATAATTTAAAGAATATTTTATTTATAAAGTATATATGTGTATAAATTGTAAATAGAGAATTTGATTTTAATTTAAATTAAATTTAATAAGAATATTTTCAAATTTATAACATATATGTGTATAACTTGTGAATTGGAAAATTTAATTTGAAATTAGTATAGAAACTTTTCAAAAGTTAATTTAAAAATCTATCTTATATTTTCAAAAGAAATTAAAGTAAATATTTATTTTGTTTAAAAATATAATAGTTTAAATTGTGAGTTATAATAAAAAGTTTAATTGTTTTAAAATAGACTTAGTTTATTTACATTAGAGTATAATATTTTGGTTTGAAACTTTGGAATAAAATTGAATTCAATAATCTTTTTCTTTTTAAATTTTCTCTCTTGAAAATTAGTTTTAAAAGTATTATTTTAAAAATATTCAAATAAACATTAAAATGTGTAATGTTATAAAGGAAGTTTATATGTAGTCATTTAAAGGCTAAATGAAATAAAACATATAAAAACATGTTAAATTAAATAAGAAATTGTTTTAGAAGAATCTAAAAACATTTATAAATTAAGAAATCTATTTTTATATTAAAATGAACACGTGTTGAGCATTTAACTAATAAGAAGACACTTGTAAGTCACTTTACAAACTAAGGTAACAAGTGGCAATATTAATTTATTTTTGAAATTAATTACTGTAGGTAAGAAAAATTAGAAATTCATTTAGTTCAAAACATTATCTTCAAAATGAAAATCTAAAATCAGATTATAAGTAAAATTCAAAACCAATTCTGCAAACAAATTCAATATAAAAATCTGAAAAACCAAATATAATATAAAATCTGCACAACAATCTGCTTGCTCTTCAAATCTGTAATCTGTTGAAGTTCAATTCAACTCCAAATCTAAGCAAAGAAGAATGGAGGTCAGCATGCAGTTTAAATCAACTTCAACAGCAAATGCAAACCCAGATTTCAACTTGCAATCAACAGTTTCAGGAAATTCAAATCAGGTTCCAGGAAAAATGAATGTGCATCAGAAATTGTTCTCTTCTTCTTCTATATTAGGTGAGTAAACTTCTATTTTAAAAACAGTTCTTACTTTTTAAAAATCAAAGATAACAAATTTCTAGAACTCAAGAATCAAATGCATCTGCTTTCAAAAAAAAAATTAAACTGCTGTAAATATACCTGCCCTGTTTTTTTAAAAAAAAAAATTTAAAGTGCTATAAAAATGTAAATTTATCCGATGCATGTGGATTGATAGAAATAATCATGTTTGTATGATTGTATTGTGATGATATTCTGTGTATTTATATATATATATATATATGTGTGTGTGTGTGTGTGTGTGTGTGTTTCAGGCATCTGTATATCTGTTCTTGGTCTTAAAACTAAGTTTCAATAGAAATACCTTATCAACTTGTTTGATCTCTGTTAGAAATTAATATGTAAACAAAAAGATGTTTTTTTAGTATGGATTAAGTTTATAAACTAAAATTAAGATTAATAAAAAAATATTGTCTCTGTAAACTATAAAATCAGTTATTGTTCAAGTAAGAAAATATCAAACATCTTAAATTATTGAAATAGGTTTATAACTTGAATGCATGTAGGAAATCATGATTTTTAAAACAAAAATCACATTTTTAAAATTATTGTGGAGTAAGAATTACTAGGTTGAACAAAATAGGGGTTTTGGGTTTTATCTGGTGGTTCAGTGATTTTAGGAAGTTGTAGTTCTTCATGGAGGTGGAGAGCTGATAGGAGAGTGGGGGACAATTATCAGGTGGATGGTCAGGGGTTGGTGACTACCATGGCTGGCAATTACAGTTTCTAATCCTAGTTTGCTGGTGGATGAAATTTTGTAGCTTCTTGATCTCTCTGTTGCATCGAGTGATGCAAGGCTTTAGGGTTTGGCAGAGGGGACGTAAATGAAGAGTTGGCCGGAGTCGTGGGTTCTCTGATGATCGGAGGAGAGTTTGCGCACTGGTGACAGGTTTGAGAAGGTTTGTTGTGTGGTGTTTCCAGGTTTGGCTTGGCTATCTCGTTTGTGATTTCGGGCTACAGAGGAATTTCTGGTGGTCGTAAGCATGTCAGAGGTTGGTCGGCGACTTGGTGAAGAGTGTTATGGTGGCTGGAGATCGCCAGAGTGCCGGTGCATATGCACCGTGCATATTAAGATCTGATGAACTTGTTGGGTTGTGCAGGATTTTTGACTCGAGTTTCACTCCGGTAGATCGAGTAGTTACTAGAAGCAGTTAGGGTATTAACTCGAAGTCATTATTGAGGGGTCTCGGGTTATGTTAGCTTCAGTTTTTTTTTATAACCTATCAGTATGCAGTTTTTAAAATTTGAATGAAATTAAAAAAATTTAAGCAGGATTTAAACAGGGGTTTTAATTCAAGTTTAAGTTTAATGAACTTTTGAATCCAAAGTTTTTAAAATGAAAATTTTAAATTTAAAACAAGATTTAAATTTAGTTTTAAAATCAAGTTTAAATATAGTTTCAAGATTACTATGGATTCAATTTTTTTAATTTAAAATAGTTTTGTAATTTGAAAATAATGAACAAACTTAAATGTTTTAAAGTAGATTTTAAAAATGAATTTGATTTCAAATAAAAGTTTAAACTTGACAAAATTCTTTTCTTTAATATTTGAGTGAAAGTTATGATGTGTTTAACTTTAATTTGAAAGTTAAAATAATCAGTTCATTTTAAAGCTTGATTTCTTTTCATAAAATTGAGTAATTTAGTTTTAAGCTTTTCTTATTTAAGTAATGAATGTTCTTTATTTTTATTTTAAGTTTATAAATTTATTTAAATTTGGATAAATGTTTTTAAATGGTTAAACATTTGAAATCTTTAAATTTTAAATGGAATTTTAAATTTAATTTTAGAAATGTATTGTTTTAATGAAGTCATTAATAAAGTAAATGAATTATTTTAGAAATAATTAAGATAATAAAGAATTTACTTATTTATCTGATTTAAATAATGATTTAGATTAATTTTTAATTAGAGATGATTAATAATGATTAATTTAAGATAATTTTCTTAAGGAAGTAATTAAAGAAAATGTTATTAGTTAATAAGGATAATTATCTAAGGATTATTAAGTAATTAATTAATGTGATTAATTTTGATAATTAATTAGATTAATTAATTGAAGATAATCAATTGTAAATGGTTACACATAATTATTTGATAAAAGTATTAAGGGATTAATTACTTATTGTAATTAATTTTGATAATGTGATTTGTTTAAGTTAATTAATTTAGTTTAATTAACTTAACTTAATTAATCTAAGATGATAGAAGTAATTAATTTAATTCATTTTAAATTAATTATAGATGATGATTAATAAATCATTGCTTATGGATGATATTGATATCTCATTGGATGGTTGTGGTCTTAGAATGAGATGAGTAGTATCTATATGATATGGATGCTTAGGTAAAGTATGATAATATGGATTATCTGTTTGTGATGATTATCTGGTTGTGATGATTATCTGTTTGTGATTATGATACGAGTATCTGTTTATGATGAGAATTGGACTATCTATTGTGATATGTGAATTATCTATCTGTGTGTAAATAGATAATGATGAATTGAATTAATTGTTCAAACTAAATTCACTTGGACATTAAAATGGCGTTAGGATTTCGATGAGACCGAGATTGGGTTTCCAAATTTGGAATTCCGAAAACCACATCGATCCAAATTAAACGTTAGGTCATGAATTTCAAGTGAAGAGTGAAGACTCGAGGTATAAGGACTATTTCGTGTTAATACTCTGAGGGTGATTCCAATACGAGTTTAACGGGGGTAGTACTTTCAGATTCGAGATGAAGATTCAGAGTGCAAGGGTTATCGCCGTTAACTCTGAGGGTGATTCCAAAACGAGTGTAACGAGATAGTGTCTTCGGTTTCGTTCGAACCGATGGAACGAACTTGTATGGATTGAATGCTTTCAGAACATCGTCAGGTGGACAATGAGCATTCTAAGATTGATGTGTCCTATTAAGGTAATCGTAGCCTCAAGCCTCATCAACCGGGAATGGCTAAAACATGTGAGGTGCAGCAAGGCTAAGTGGGTCATTCCCAAGTAGGACGAGATTTACCCCTGTCTAGAGGTCACTTTTTATTTCGTTTGTGTGGCAGTTGGCGACGGCCAATCCATGGGGTGGTCTTGTTCGGAACTGTTTAGTAAGGAATGGTTCCGGCTTTGTGTTGCAGGGGATTGGGAGTGATCCTCGGTATGGTGATCTAGGCCACTTACTGTGCGGTACCTCGGTAGCCCTGCCATTGATGGAAACCCATTCTTCCCACAAGACCCTACGGTTTTGTTTGTATTACCCACTTTTGTGGCTAGTAGCTGGAATTTAATGAATGTAACGATTTCGGCTATTTTCTATTTATTTGAAAACCCTAGACACTATTATAATATCACTGGATTTTCTATCAAATGTTTTGCTTAGCGTAAGGTAAAAACTTTTCCATGTTTATGTGTGGGAAGTCTTACGTGATACCTTTTGTTTTCAAAAGATTTTCTAAAGTTAAGCAACTTTTAAACCCGTTTACTCACACCAGACACATGTATGACCCGAGTGTTTATTTTCTGTTTTATTAAACTCTTGGGTACTCATATTATGTATGAGTAGTCAAGTGATTCAGGATTGCTTTGATGAATTCTGAAGGAGATATGGAGCATGAGGCTTCAGCTTGTAGACATATATAGTGGTTACGCTGTTTTTGAGTTGTATCTGTTTTCTTTGATGTACTTGAATTGTAATTTCTAGAAAGGTGTTTATAACTGTCTAGTTTGTGTTGTATTAGCTGTATAACTCTGATGTATATGATACTATGTAATGTTTTATGTGATATAATATAATTTATTCATTCCGCTGTGAGATTCTGATGTTGTTTGTTTCTTTCTTTCCTATCTTTTCTCTTTTCTATCCCTTTCTTTCTTCTTAATGATGTGTCTTTCTATGGAATGAAAGGCGGGTCGTTACATATATCTTCATATAATATCCAAGAATCAAAATAAAAAAAGGAATTTTTATTATTTAATTAATTTAATATACATTATTTAAATTTTATATAAGCTTTATGAGCTAAATTCTATACCGTATTCTATACAAAATATGATTTTTTTTTAATTTTGTATGAATAGTTTCATGTATAAAATACTTTCGGCAGAAATAAAATAATTTTTATATATTTATTTATTATTATTATATATTCTTTAAGCCAATTAATTATTTAAATTAATTACACCTATTTCTATATATGTATATAAGATATATCTTATATTTATAAACAAAATTTGCACCAAATATATTTTAGGAAAATAATATTTTTTATACAATTTAGACATTTAAATTTTGATCGAAATTTAAAAATAGATATAAAATTGTTTTGAAGTTATAAAATTATATATTAAATATTCAAATAACAAAATATCATTCGAATTTCTACTAAAAATATAAAATTCAAAATTACGTTTTGAAATATATTTTTATTTAATTTACATAATATTCGTTTAGATACTTAATTTAAAATTTAAGTATTTTAAGTTTAAAAATAATAATAATAATTCTTTTTGCCAAGTGCATTATTATGTGTATATATATTTAATATATAAATCTTGTGTATTTTAGAAGTATTGACATATATATATATATTTATTTATTATTATATTATACATACACACACACACACACACACACATATATATATATATATATATATTGCTTTCAGTTTCGCAATAAAAAAGATTTAATGTTACAAATGTTTTATACATACTTATATAATTACACACGCACATGCACACACACACACACACACACACACACACACACACATATATATATGATGTTAGATATTCCACTTACACACACACATATAATTTTTTTTATGGCAAATCCAATTGGGTTTTAAAGTGGCCCATCCACTTTTAATACAAACAAATAGATAGTTAATACAAAAGCAATGCAGCATGCCTCAATTACTAATATAGGAAAATACAAAACGGAAGGTAGGAAAAAGGAGCCTAAACTACTATAAATGGCGTACAACTAACTCTCTTCCAAAGCGGAGGAGGTAATACCATCAGCCAAAGAGACTAGACTTGTCATATGAAAAAAATTCACAAAATAAGACATAATATCTCGAACATAACCAGTGTAGTCTTTGCAAAAGATGAATTTTTGCTTCCAGGTGTCGTCTTTAAGAACAACACTGTTCCTAGCACCAAGATTGCCATCAACCAAGAGAATAAGTCCTTCCTCATCAACAAATTAATATAGGTGCCTAGATTCACCATAGATTTCACTAACAAACATAAAGAATTGATCCTGATCCAGATCATATCGCATCTTAGAAGGCTCATGAATCCATGCGCTTTCATGAGAATTCTACTCAATGATAGAAGCTGGAGCGACGGGGGAAGAAACAAGAACATCAATAGTAATAGAAGGAGAAACAATACTAACATCGAAAGATGTGGCATGGCCGGAACCAACAGAAGCAATAATCACATGGCATCAATTCCTATAACAGAAGGGGAGGAAGGTACAGCTAAAGGGGGTTCAATGGCAGGATCAGGAATAGGAATATCAGAAAGGCCCACAAACGGATCCGCATAAGAGCAATTCCAAACGTGAAGAACCCATTTCAAACATATGGATGAGGGAGCAGAACATTGGGCAGAGTAGATCATCCAAGGACGAGCTAGGAAGCATGCAAGAGACGGCAAGATAGCCAAAAGAATGACAAGTAGAACAAATATTAGAGGCCCAACCATATCTAACTCGAACTTCTGCCACATGGCCAATATCAAGCTGAACTCTAAGTGAAGAAAGAAGAGGCTTATCAAGGGTTATTTCAATCAAAGCCTTAGCATAAATTAATTTCTCTCGGACCACCGTATTAGTGTCAAAATATTTTAGTTTGCCAATAAAGCAAACTAACAAATTCAAACCCACTAAGGGTTGCAAGACAGATGGGATATGTGAAAAGTATGCCCAAACAGGAATATACATTACCTAGTCTCTATTACTAGCCATGGTAGGAGACCAAGTGGTGATGATGAGTGGATCCCCATTAATAAAAGTCGGATCGGCTTCAAGTACTCATTGGCACTCCCCACTGCTAGAAAATTTGAAATAGACCAAGGTGATTATTCTTTCCTCTACTCTCAAAATTATACTTTCGTAACCCTAAATTGATTTGGGGAAAACTCTAATTTGATTGGTATCATGCCCAATTTATATGAACAGGGGCTTTGACATGCCTGTACCGTGATTGTGCACTTTGGATGTTATATAAAATCACAAGAGCTTCGGTCTAATATAGTGTTTATACGCATAACCTCTATCTTCCCTACTATATATGAATATTGGACTGTGAATATAAGTACCATTTATTTAGTTCATTAACACACTTAATTGATTATTGCACATATTTACCACTTATCTTCTCTTTCCTTTAGATATATGACATGGGACCTTGAGTACTCTATTCCCAAAGACTGTATGGATTCTTGAATATATTATTCCAAGTGATCTAAGGACTCTCAAGTGTCTTGTTCCAAGTGACCCTATCTTGAATGTCATATTTAAAGAAATTTTATAGGCCTTCGAATATGTTACATCTAAAGACTATGGGCATTACGGACCCATTTCTAATGATATCATCTTGTACTTAACCTTGCATGTTAAGCCTATTCTTGATGTAATTAGTGCCAACGTAGCCATGCTTAATCGTCATGTGGGATCAAATCAAGGATTGGCTCATCATTCTTGGCATTCAGGTGTTATGCCAATTTTTGTTTTAACATTTTTGACGCTAGAAGTTTTAATACCTCAGTTATTGATTTTGATGACGACAAACTTGATAATAAAACTACATTCATATAAAATATGGATATTAATGTTTTTCCAAGTTCTATAGCGTAGAGTGCAGGATATTATATAGGTATTGAATCAAAGATTGACAGTATAAAGACTCAAAGAATGGACATTAAGACTCATGAGTATAAATACCAAGATACGAAGATATCAAAACTATAATATAGTATATAGACTTAAAGAATATTTTTAAAGTCATTGGTAGCAATCTTTGATCTATATTTCTCATTTTCTTATCTTTTATTTTTAAAATCAAATGTATTTGAAAAATATTTTATAAGTATTTCAAAAGTTAAAATGTTTATAAACTATGTTTAAATTATTTTACAAAGTATCAAAATATTTTACAAAGCATAAGATATTCAAAACATTTAAAAGCAAAAGATTTTAAATTTTCAAAGGGATATGTCGACATATCTATATATAGTATGTCGACATACATGCCACTAATTTGAAATTCAAATTTTGAAATGAAGTGTATATTCATTGTAACTCTTTGCGAATAGACGCGTCTATTTTTTCACTATATATATGGGGTTTCAAACGAATTTTTTAACTACTTTCTTATTATCTTTTCTCCTCTTACTCTGCCAAAATTTCTAGTGAAAAAGTTATTCAAATCTTTTCAATTTCAACCAAAATCATTTCAATCTTCATTGTATTTCTATACCATTTACTATCTGATTTCACTTATCAATCAAAGATTAAAGTGCTGTCTAAGAGGCTATAGGACCCATTGTATCATAAGATTAAGAAACTAACTTTGGAAAAACAATCAAACTCTAGTTTTATTTGTGTGGATATGATTGTAGCCCATTCAAATCAATTGGTTATGCTTGGTAGCCCGAAAATCCGAGTAGTTATGCTTGTAACCTGTCCAAATCAAGTGGGTGTACCCTAAGCATGGAAAATCAGAAGGATGTGTCTCGTAGCCTTGGAATTAAGATTGTAATTGGGCTTTCCTTCTACCTATTTAGATTAGCATTTGAAAAGAAATCTGTACAAGTAGTTGTACGGGATGGGACATAGGGTAACTCCGAAGAAGTATAAAAATCCATGGTCTGAACTTCTAATTCTCTACTTTTTACTTTATTGCATTTATACTTATATGTATTTGCATCTATGATTGTTCATTCTGCATTGTTTAATAATAATCTTGAAAAGATTTTAAAAAGATTCATAAAAATTATAAAATTTTATTCAACCTCCTTCTAGTGTTTAATTAGCCTTATAATCCATATTCCGCAGCCCACACATGGTATCAGAGCGCTAAATTTACAAAAACTCGTAATTTGATTTTTGAGAAGTTTAAATGACTAGTAACACTTTAGTAAATTTGTTAATACTTTTTCGAAGGACAATCTTGTAACGACCCGCCTTTTTGGACAGTTTAAACCGACGATCAAATACCCATGTCGATTCCAAACCATTAAAAGGGCAAATAGTTATTGGGGTAAATAAGAAAAGAAAAGAAAGGGAAATAAAGGAAATGAAACAACACAGAATCTCACAGCGGAAGGCTAAAGTATAATAATAAAATAACAGTTCATGAAGCTGTTAATTAAATGAATACATTTGAAATGAATACATTTGATTATTATTATACAACATTTATCAGAGTTACATACACAACAAATATCATACAACAATGCAGCGGAATGGAATGAATATAATAGTAGTAGATAATATACCAAATCTTCGTCTCCGTCCTCCAAGGAAATGATCTTCAACCTAAACTGAAAACTCAGGACTGACCCGAGCGTAATGAAAAGACAAAACACTCGAGTCAGGACTAAAATATCCTTATGAAAGTTAAATCAATCGTAAATAAATATGAGTGTAAACGGCGTCAGAGATGTTTACGGGGTTTGACATCTCCTATCCAGTGTCAACGTGCGTGCAATAACTTAAGAGATGTTACGGGATTTTCCATCTCTCAAGGATCCGTTAAACTATCTACTATGTAGTAATATACGCTAAGTAGATAATGCCTATCAGTAATATAAAGTATCAAAATAGCGTTAAGGCGTTACCATAATCCCCCTTAACACATTTTATATTCCCAAAAGCATATACAAGACCGTAGTTTCCCCAAAACCGGAAGTCACCAGAGGGCAATCCATATACTCAAGGTACAAATCAAAACGTAGTGGTCGCGAATAGGATAATCAGTATGACAAGGTACATGAGGCGATACCAACTAGGATACTAGTAGTTGCGTGATCCGGACTGATGTTGGGCATAGCCAGCAGCTACCCCAACACCGCGAAACAACACTCCCAAATCAAGGGGTGCACCCAAATCGCATCACAAATGTAATAGAAATGGTATCGAAGAAGTGTGTCCGCTAGAGGTGGCGAACCTCAATGGCCCGGCGCGGCTCCTGTTTTAGTCATGTCAGGGGTCATCCAATAATCGTTCTCTTTCTTCAGTCAACGCGTTCACCAAACCATCCACTTCATTCTGGATCAACACTCCGCGTATAATAGTTATTAAAGTGGTTTTCGGTATCGACAGAGAGTATGTCCATATCCGATCCCGGTCTCTTTAATAACTACGTATTATTACACCTTTGGCTCTTTATATTTCAAATCGATTCATAATTGATATCAAAATATCATATTCGCTTCAAAAATCAAATCCATTCAAATATCATCGTATCTTTCAAAATATCAGATTTCATATTTAAATTCAAGATTTAAATATAAACATTTCACCTTATTGACCAGCTTAGGATTTTAGAAAAATAGTTTTAAGTAGTTTAAAAGTAGTTTTAAATAATTAAAATAGTTAAAAACACTTAAAATCCTTAAAATAGATAAATTAGTTTAAAATAATTTAAATTGGGTTAAGTAGATTTAAAATAGATTAAAATAGTTTAAGTATTCAAAATGGTTTATATAACAGAGTAATTTGGAAAACAAATTAAAACAGCTTCAAAATCAATCCATTTCAATTATAACTTCCCAATTCAAATCAATTTCAATTTCCATTCTACCGATTCAATTTCGATTACAATTTAAAACAATGTCAACTTTTACTTCAAATTTATTCAAAAATTTTATTCACTTTCAATTAATTCAATTTCAATTTATATCGGTTTAGAGCTGGATTTTCAAAATATCAATTTATAACACTTAACAAAATTATCCTTCAATATTCAAATTTAAATCCAAATTTCAAATATGATTCAATTCCAAGCTCATTTCAAAATATCATTTTTATGTCACTTTACTTAGTAATATTCAAAGCTCAAATTTAATGTTCAATCTTTAAAACAAATAAATTTCCGAAATTCAATCATATCCAAATTTCAAATCTCAAAGTCTCCACTTAAATTTATTCAACAATTTCTTTTAACCAAAATTTTATTTCAACATTTCAAACTCAATTTTTCGATAAATTCGATTTCTATACATTGATTTCTATTTATCACTCTTAAATCGAAACATTTAAATAAATTTCAAATCGACGATTTCAAAAAATTATTAATTTAGCCAATTCGGTGTCCGTATATATTTTTCTATCCTATGGCCAAGTAATTATTTATTTCAATTAAATGTCAGGGATGAGTATACATTACTTAAATTAAATCTCAGTATCATATGTATGCATAACAGGATCTATATAAGCAAATAAACATCCAAACATTCAATTATCAACCAATAGCATCTATCAAAATACCTCATCCAATAAACAATACAATTCATGGCAGTTTCATAGTTATCAATGTCAGGTAATTTAATCGCAATTCAATTTTAATTCAATTTAACTGTCAATTTAATTTTTCAACGGTTAATGCAAATGACAAGCTATATGACAATTAAATTTTTACCAAACAACGACAAATAAAATCATAACACTTCATAATATCAAATTTAACTAGCATAAAGATATTTAGTACGGTGTGAGCGTTATAAAACACTCACCTTGATTTTCGATTTTAAATCAAATCGAACGACGTTCGATTTGACTCAAAAATTTCTCTAGCTCCAAATAATTCCAATCCAGCTCCATTGCGTAATGCTCGTCGATACGATTCCAACGCAAAAAGTTTCGTGCGTTTTCGACCTCGTATGAAAAAGTTATGCTATTTTAAAGATTGAACGATAATTAAATCTAATTTTTAATCTACAATTTCTATATATATATATATATACATATTTTTTTTTTTTTTACCCAGAATCAAATCTGACCGTCCCTCCCTCTACCATCAGATCTGGACCGCCAATTTCCACCTTCCTTCATCACGTTCTCTTCCAGTATTCGCGCGCACAACATGAACCCATAGCCGCCTAACATCAAGCAATTTTCACGACCTCCACGACGACTTCCAGAACGATCAGGACCCATCATCTCGAAGGCCTTCGCGAGCTCCATCTTCACCGTCAATAGCCTGAAGCTCGGCCACCCCCTGTGCCTCGAATTGCGTGAAAAACGCAGCTCCTTCCAACACGATTTCCCGTTGATCCGTGGCTCCGTTTTCGATCATCTCCGTATGGATTTGAAGCTTTCATCGTGCTCTACAACTTTGTAGTTGAGAGTTTTTGCTAATTGTTGATGGATTGAGAGGAAAATGAGGAGGAAGTTTCGAAATTTTCAGGCCATTGAAATGAAAGTGGCGGCTGGTCAAAATGAGTTAGGGTTTGGAGCAAATGAAAGAGGATGGGTCCTTTTATAGAAAATTGCAAAAACACTATTCACCGAAAAATTTTCGAACTCCAAACGAAGCGTGCCGGCAGGCGTTTCTAAGGTTTACCCCACGTTTCGAACGCAATGGAACGTGTTTCGGAAGCTAATTCGATCGTATGTGTGAGTTACGGCAATAAACGATCAATTTTAAATTAAACCGATTAAACGATTTTCTATGCGTTTTGGCTTGCCCCGTACAAACGGTAAATCCGTTTGACTTGAAATTTGAAACCTTACAATAATATCACATTACGGATCCAATGAAACTAGTTTCGTCGAAATCCGAGACCGTTTGAAAAATGACTATTTTAACTCGCCAAATTAATATTAAAACAATTTCAACGCGTTTCGAGCTGCCACGGTCAAACGACAACTCCGATTGCTACGAAAATTGAAATCCGATAATAACTAACTATTACGGATCCAATGGAACTAGTTTTGTCCAATTCTGAGACTGTTCAAAAATTGGCTATTTTCCAGTCGATAATTAAATATTAAATATTCAATTTTCACAAATTTACTTTTAATTCGATTTTAAAAGTTCTACAACATCATTCTAACTTAAGTATGATAAAATAAAATTTTACAAATCCTTTTATATCATATTAAACCCGTTATTCAATAAATTCCAAATATTAAATTTTAACAATTTAATTGTTTAATATTTGACGGATTTCAATATTGGAATTTTAAATAAAATTCATTATCAGCCGGTTTACTATATTACTTCGAATCAATTACCTTTGACTACATATTATTTCAATAGATTTGGGATTTCATTCAATTCATAAATAATTAACTAGATAAATTTGTTGCATTTCATTCTAGTTATTATTATTCGAAACGACTTACAAATTTTTTCTAACACCAAATCACGAAATCTTATTAAATTAGCTACTTTAATTATCGAAAATTTACGGGTCGTTACACTCTCCCCCACTCAAAATTTTTCGTCCCCGAAAAGGAAAAGAAGGGAAAAGAAACTAAGTATAGAATTCAACATTAGATATATTTTATTCAAAGTTACCAACTTATAAAACAATGAAATTCCATTTATAAAGTCATAATTACGCTTCCACTTACTTACTCCGAACGTCTTTCTAAACTTAAAAGTTAATAATCAAAACAAGTTATATAAAAAAAAATTAAACTTGAAAAATTTTCTAATACCCGGATTTACGGAAAAATTCGGCAGAGTCTCCTTTGCGCGGCTCGATCGGAAAAAATATAATAGCATATATATCACAAATATACATCTCATCTCAATGATGAGGCATCCCATATGTGGGGAAACAACATATAAATATCACCAATATCATATAAAACCGTAAGCGTACCTTTTATTTAGCATTTATTAGCATTTTACTTACATTATGCGTTTAGCGTAGAAGCGAGCTCCACAACGAAGCGCAACCCCTTTGCTACCTACTAAAATGCTCAATAACTAAGTTAGAACCATGCATATAAAAATAGATGCTATACTTAGCCTACACAACATATATATAACATATTTAGCTTCAAAACTGAGATTTCAATTTCTGGACAGCAAACAAATCTTAGCTTTAGGTCACCTAAACGGTAAAATTTGGCAATAGAATCTAAACAAAAGTTGTTTCATTCATTTCAGGCTTTCCGGAATGTCCAAAATCATCGAATTCGGATCATCCGTTCAAAAGTTATGGTCGTTTTATTTAGGGGATACGCTTCAGCCTGGGCAATGAATTGCGCAGGTCAGCGACGTTCACCCACGTTTTCGACCTTCTAAACGATATCAAAACACAAAACACTTAAAACAAAAGTTTTAGCTTAAGTTCTTAGCTTTCCAGAAAGTGCAAGATCATCAAAATCCAATAAACCAGTCAAAAGATATGGCGAAAATAATAAGGGTGTATACTACTGATTTTACTTATTTTTACACAGGACAGCGAGTAACATTCAAGTTTTTAACCAAGCAGACGAAGGAATTTTCTCAAGTTATCTAAACAAAAGTTATGCTATAGTTTCTAAGCTTTCCGAAAAGTCCAAAATCGTCGAATTCCGTTCAGCCATTTAAAAGTTATGGTTGTTTTCGTTTCAGCATATATTGGACAATTTGGATTTTCCCAAAAATTTGCTTTTATTATTTCAAAGTGCAAACCATCAAAACTTCAAATTTTCAAAAAAAACAATCATAAACACAAAGTCATTTATTTTCTTATTCATCCATGCAATAGGTTTACATTCAATTTGTTTCCGATTTATTCAAGTTTGTTTCATTCACATTTTAAATTCAAGTCAATTTGCTTCAATTTAAATTGAATTCAATTATATTTAATTTCACTTTGCTTCAAATTTGAATTTAATTATTTTACAATTTTATTCCGTTTATTCAATTCCATTAACACTAATGAATTCTACTTAATCAATTATCATCCATCTAACAGCCAATGCATATCAAACATTAACATCCATCCAAAATCTACACTAAATCAATTATACAATTTCAAGTCAACTTTAATTTCATACACTTCCAAGTTTATTGACATTTAACTATATTCTAATTTAATTAGTTTCCATTTACCAATTCTATATTTCATTAAGTTTTAAATTTTATTCATTCACTTATATATATCATTCATTTTACCGCTTAAATTTCTTTTATATTTACAACTATCAATTAGATCTTCACATTTTATTTTTCACTCTCTCACTGGTATATTATTTCTCTACTTATCCTTATTAGCATTTTAAACCATTTAAGTATTTGGTAAGTTATAGTTATGCAAATAGAATGTAGTTAAACAACATACAACTTCTTTCCATTTAAAGTTGAATTTTCAATTTATTAATTCTTAAGTCATTACTTAAATTTCACTATAATTTAATTTCACATTTACATTCACATATAGTATTTCCATTTTATATTAACATAATTGTGAATCTCCTTTAAATGTTAATTTAAATTCCAATCATTTACTAACAATTTTATTTATATTTGCAAACCATTAATTAAATGCACCTTTCATTATTCAAACCTATACTCGTATATTATCCAATTAACAATCCATATAACATTTTGAACTTCTTAAGTATTTTGGTAAGTTATATCTATGCTATAGAATGAAATTTAATACTATGCGAGTTTTACAGTTTCAATTTTTATTTTAAGTTCAAAATTTCCTAATTCTAAGGATTTCTACTTCAATTGATATTTTCACTTAGCTCTTAGGTTCATTTCTCATTTCACAATTCAGAAGTTCCTCAATGATTCAAGTCTAAATTCATTTCAATCATTTTAAAAAAAATCATTAATTATTAAAGTACTTAAGAATTCCAATCCCGGTTTCATTTCAAATCAAGTTTTGAAATAATATATACTTATATAATTTATATATCAAATCATACTTTAGAGAATGCAAAACAAAATAAAATTTAAGTCAAAACAAGATTTAGACAAACTATTAAGTGGTCTCCCCCACTCGGACTCTCGAAAATAAACGCCGATGATGCGTGCACTCATCACCGAAATCATTTTCTAACGTCAAGAGTAGGGAATATAACACTTATCATAAAAAAAAAATCCTTCGAAAATAATTTCAACTCAATTATACTATCATATAACACTCATATTATATTTTTTCAAATTCTTGTAAGTCAATTTCAAACACTGGAATTTAAATTCCCAAATCCAAGTTAAAATACATTTATATTCATTATCAATTGTGTTTACAAGATTTCATTTTCCTAAATCCATTGTTATTTAATCAATTGTTGTAAATATTGACTGATCAAACAATAACGATAATAATCTAATATTATCATCTTCTAACAATCAATTCAATCAAAATGAATAAATATTCAAATAATTCTTTTATATAAAATATATTCCAAAACGATATTGTGTTGGTTTGTCCTATTCGAGTGTTTAGAAATTCCTATCGACGCCTTGGCGTCCCAAGTATCGACCAGAATTCATAAATACTCAACGGAACAAATTAACACAATATAAAACCATTTTATATCAAATAACAAGTACGCTCTCTCATATACACTCAACTCATTCATATAGTTTACCTCTATTTCAATGAGTTATTCCCCACTAGAGCCAAGGTTTATCGCTAAACCAAAGCTCTGATACCAACTGTAACGACCCGCCTTTTTGGACAGTTTAAACCGACGATCAAATACCCATGTCGATTCCAAACCATTAAAAGGGCAAATAGTTATTGGGGTAAATAAGAAAAGAAAAGAAAGGGAAATAAAGGAAATGAAACAACACAGAATCTCACAGCGGAAGGCTAAAGTATAATAATAAAATAACAGTTCATGAAGCTGTTAATTAAATGAATACATTTGAAATGAATACATTTGATTATTATTATACAACATTTATCAGAGTTACATACACAACAAATATCATACAACAATGCAGCGGAATGGAATGAATATAATAGTAGTAGATAATATACCAAATCTTCGTCTCCGTCCTCCAAGGAAATGATCTTCAACCTAAACTGAAAACTCAGGACTGACCCGAGCGTAATGAAAAGACAAAACACTCGAGTCAGGACTAAAATATCCTTATGAAAGTTAAATCAATCGTAAATAAATATGAGTGTAAACGGCGTCAGAGATGTTTACGGGGTTTGACATCTCCTATCCAGTGTCAACGTGCGTGCAATAACTTAAGAGATGTTACGGGATTTTCCATCTCTCAAGGATCCGTTAAACTATCTACTATGTAGTAATATACGCTAAGTAGATAATGCCTATCAGTAATATAAAGTATCAAAATAGCGTTAAGGCGTTACCATAATCCCCCTTAACACATTTTATATTCCCAAAAGCATATACAAGACCGTAGTTTCCCCAAAACCGGAAGTCACCAGAGGGCAATCCATATACTCAAGGTACAAATCAAAACGTAGTGGTCGCGAATAGGATAATCAGTATGACAAGGTACATGAGGCGATACCAACTAGGATACTAGTAGTTGCGTGATCCGGACTGATGTTGGGCATAGCCAGCAGCTACCCCAACACCGCGAAACAACACTCCCAAATCAAGGGGTGCACCCAAATCGCATCACAAATGTAATAGAAATGGTATCGAAGAAGTGTGTCCGCTAGAGGTGGCGAACCTCAATGGCCCGGCGCGGCTCCTGTTTTAGTCATGTCAGGGGTCATCCAATAATCGTTCTCTTTCTTCAGTCAACGCGTTCACCAAACCATCCACTTCATTCTGGATCAACACTCCGCGTATAATAGTTATTAAAGTGGTTTTCGGTATCGACAGAGAGTATGTCCATATCCGATCCCGGTCTCTTTAATAACTACGTATTATTACACCTTTGGCTCTTTATATTTCAAATCGATTCATAATTGATATCAAAATATCATATTCGCTTCAAAAATCAAATCCATTCAAATATCATCGTATCTTTCAAAATATCAGATTTCATATTTAAATTCAAGATTTAAATATAAACATTTCACCTTATTGACCAGCTTAGGATTTTAGAAAAATAGTTTTAAGTAGTTTAAAAGTAGTTTTAAATAATTAAAATAGTTAAAAACACTTAAAATCCTTAAAATAGATAAATTAGTTTAAAATAATTTAAATTGGGTTAAGTAGATTTAAAATAGATTAAAATAGTTTAAGTATTCAAAATGGTTTATATAACAGAGTAATTTGGAAAACAAATTAAAACAGCTTCAAAATCAATCCATTTCAATTATAACTTCCCAATTCAAATCAATTTCAATTTCCATTCTACCGATTCAATTTCGATTACAATTTAAAACAATGTCAACTTTTACTTCAAATTTATTCAAAAATTTTATTCACTTTCAATTAATTCAATTTCAATTTATATCGGTTTAGAGCTGGATTTTCAAAATATCAATTTATAACACTTAACAAAATTATCCTTCAATATTCAAATTTAAATCCAAATTTCAAATATGATTCAATTCCAAGCTCATTTCAAAATATCATTTTTATGTCACTTTACTTAGTAATATTCAAAGCTCAAATTTAATGTTCAATCTTTAAAACAAATAAATTTCCGAAATTCAATCATATCCAAATTTCAAATCTCAAAGTCTCCACTTAAATTTATTCAACAATTTCTTTTAACCAAAATTTTATTTCAACATTTCAAACTCAATTTTTCGATAAATTCGATTTCTATACATTGATTTCTATTTATCACTCTTAAATCGAAACATTTAAATAAATTTCAAATCGACGATTTCAAAAAATTATTAATTTAGCCAATTCGGTGTCCGTATATATTTTTCTATCCTATGGCCAAGTAATTATTTATTTCAATTAAATGTCAGGGATGAGTATACATTACTTAAATTAAATCTCAGTATCATATGTATGCATAACAGGATCTATATAAGCAAATAAACATCCAAACATTCAATTATCAACCAATAGCATCTATCAAAATACCTCATCCAATAAACAATACAATTCATGGCAGTTTCATAGTTATCAATGTCAGGTAATTTAATCGCAATTCAATTTTAATTCAATTTAACTGTCAATTTAATTTTTCAACGGTTAATGCAAATGACAAGCTATATGACAATTAAATTTTTACCAAACAACGACAAATAAAATCATAACACTTCATAATATCAAATTTAACTAGCATAAAGATATTTAGTACGGTGTGAGCGTTATAAAACACTCACCTTGATTTTCGATTTTAAATCAAATCGAACGACGTTCGATTTGACTCAAAAATTTCTCTAGCTCCAAATAATTCCAATCCAGCTCCATTGCGTAATGCTCGTCGATACGATTCCAACGCAAAAAGTTTCGTGCGTTTTCGACCTCGTATGAAAAAGTTATGCTATTTTAAAGATTGAACGATAATTAAATCTAATTTTTAATCTACAATTTCTATATATATATATATACATATTTTTTTTTTTTTTTACCCAGAATCAAATCTGACCGTCCCTCCCTCTACCATCAGATCTGGACCGCCAATTTCCACCTTCCTTCATCACGTTCTCTTCCAGTATTCGCGCGCACAACATGAACCCATAGCCGCCTAACATCAAGCAATTTTCACGACCTCCACGACGACTTCCAGAACGATCAGGACCCATCATCTCGAAGGCCTTCGCGAGCTCCATCTTCACCGTCAATAGCCTGAAGCTCGGCCACCCCCTGTGCCTCGAATTGCGTGAAAAACGCAGCTCCTTCCAACACGATTTCCCGTTGATCCGTGGCTCCGTTTTCGATCATCTCCGTATGGATTTGAAGCTTTCATCGTGCTCTACAACTTTGTAGTTGAGAGTTTTTGCTAATTGTTGATGGATTGAGAGGAAAATGAGGAGGAAGTTTCGAAATTTTCAGGCCATTGAAATGAAAGTGGCGGCTGGTCAAAATGAGTTAGGGTTTGGAGCAAATGAAAGAGGATGGGTCCTTTTATAGAAAATTGCAAAAACACTATTCACCGAAAAATTTTCGAACTCCAAACGAAGCGTGCCGGCAGGCGTTTCTAAGGTTTACCCCACGTTTCGAATGCAATGGAACGTGTTTCGGAAGCTAATTCGATCGTATGTGTGAGTTACGGCAATAAACGATCAATTTTAAATTAAACCGATTAAACGATTTTCTATGCGTTTTGGCTTGCCCCGGACAAACGGTAAATCCGTTTGACTTGAAATTTGAAACCTTACAATAATATCACATTACGGATCCAATGAAACTAGTTTCGTCGAAATCCGAGACCGTTTGAAAAATGACTATTTTAACTCGCCAAATTAATATTAAAACAATTTCAACGCGTTTCGAGCTGCCACGGTCAAACGACAACTCCGATTGCTACGAAAATTGAAATCCGATAATAACTAACTATTACGGATCCAATGGAACTAGTTTTGTCCAATTCTGAGACTGTTCAAAAATTGGCTATTTTCCAGTCGATAATTAAATATTAAATATTCAATTTTCACAAATTTACTTTTAATTCGATTTTAAAAGTTCTACAACATCATTCTAACTTAAGTATGATAAAATAAAATTTTACAAATCCTTTTATATCATATTAAACCCGTTATTCAATAAATTCCAAATATTAAATTTTAACAATTTAATTGTTTAATATTTGACGGATTTCAATATTGGAATTTTAAATAAAATTCATTATCAGCCGGTTTACTATATTACTTCGAATCAATTACCTTTGACTACATATTATTTCAATAGATTTGGGATTTCATTCAATTCATAAATAATTAACTAGATAAATTTGTTGCATTTCATTCTAGTTATTATTATTCGAAACGACTTACAAATTTTTTTTAACACCAAATCACGAAATCTTATTAAATTAGCTACTTTAATTATCGAAAATTTACGGGTCGTTACAAATCTACTGCTAGACCCCTACTTTTTAATGTTAGTAATTAACTTATTGGTCATGTAGGATGAATGTCTATTTACCTGGTTTAGATATTTGGAATGTCACACAAAATGAGTACACTAAACCCGAGACTAATTTTGCACAATGGACTGCTGATCAAAGGCACTTGCATAAAATAATTCTATAGCCATAAATATTTTGTTTTGTTCACTAGATAAAAATGAGTTTAATACGGTCTCTATTTATGAGTCTACATATGAAATTTAGAGAATATTATAAGTTACACATGAGGGCACTAGTAAAGTGAAACGGACTAAAATTTCCATGTTAACCAAACAGTTTCAATTGTCTAAAATGAATCCAAATAAGTCTATTTCTGATATGTACTATAGGTTTCAAGATGTAGTGCATTCATTAGTTGCACTAGGTAAAAAGTTTTCTAAAATCAAGTTAGAAAAAATTTCAAATCACTCTCTTCGTGATGGGATCAGAAGATACTTGGAGGTAAAGAGGCTAATAATATTATTATTCTAAAAATTGAAGATTTAACAAACAATTTTATGTCCTATGAAGCACAATTAAAGGGAAGAAGGGAAAACAAGGCAACAAAAAAGAAATTCATCACTTTCAATGCAATAAAGAACGATCAGGATTCAGATGATGATAATGACAAAGAAATTGCTTTTTTGACTAGAAATTTCAGAAAATTCCTATAGTATAGATAGATGAATAACTTTTGAAAACCTGAAAACAAGATGTTTGGAACTAGAAATGCAACTAGACGTTTCAACTGTGATGAACCCGGACATTTTCAGAGAGACTGCCTGCATCCGAACAAATCAAAGATCTCACTAGCAAATGATTCATCAAGTAAAAGAAAAAGGGCTTGTACAGCAACTTTGGATGATTCAGACACTTCCTCTAATGACAACGAACCTGACACTGAAAATGTGAATATGTGTTTCACTACAACAACTAACTAATCAAAACTAAAAACAAAAAGTGGCAAATAAGGTACCTTTTATTTAATATTTTTAGTTCATTTTTTGATTGATTTGGTTTTTATGAATTACATGTAGATTATTGGATGAATATCAGTATATATTTATAGGAATATATTAGCATAATTTTATTTTTTTTGGAAATTTTATGTATATGTGGACATACCCTCATGCCATATGTCGATATACATGCCAGAAACTGAAAGTTGAAATTTGAATTCAAAATTCAAATTCCAAACTTCCCTCTCCTTTTGCACTTACTCTCATGTTTTGAAAAGACATCTTTTTGACCAGAGAACATGATTCTTCACTCTATTAATTTAATCTATCTATACCCATTCTTTTTCTCACTTTATTTTAAAATTCAAATATCTCTTCATTATATTATCTTTTTGAAAACTCAAAAATGGCTTCCTCTGGTCAAAATCCTAAAACAATAAGGCTCTCTAGGAAAACTAAGGCATTCTCTTTAATGAGAAAGACACCATTGAAGCCTATACAAAGTATACTACTTCTGAAAAGTTTCTCTTGGAAGATTTGCTGAATTCGAAGATTATTCCTTTTATGGTTTGCATGATCTTTGTTTTGAAAATGAAATTCTTGTTTTAATTGAATCTTCTCAAAATTATTTTGTTTTATCCGGATTTGGCCAAAATGTTTTTGCGAAGTTAAATAGATAATTTTATCAAGGAGAAGAAGGTCAAGTTTGGAGTAGTGTTAACAGTACTCAAATTATTTTGAATTGTGAACTCTTGGGTAATATTCTTGGTTGTAAACCTATTGGTATTGACCTCTCCAGTTTCGAATTGATGAATAAAATCATGAAGTTGTTCATGATATTTTTGAAAGTGTTGAAGAATTTGAATTTGAACACAAGAACCTTCGACCAAAATCGAGACTTATGAGTCTCATTTTACAACATATTATAACTTTGAGGAAGGGTAACTGCAATAACCATACTCAAAAGGTTTCTAAAGCTCTTTCGCTATTTATGGTCCTAACAACATCAATTGGGAATAAGTTATTTTAGATGACTTTATTCAAAAGAATAATTCTAGACATGAGAACACACACTTTCATGGTGTGTATCTTACTAGAATTTTCACATATTTTGCTGTTAATTTTAAGAGGAGAAAAATATATTTCTAGAATTTTTTTAGAAAAAACCAATATCTCTCTTATGCACATTCCACCATTTTTTGAACCATATGAGACACTTCCCAAAATGGAACAAAGATTAGCATGGGAAGAAGAACATGAAATTCAATAACAACAAGAAGAGGGCGATGAAATTAAAGTGAAAGAAGAAGAGGAGAAGGAGGAAGAAGGGAATGATTTCTTAGAAAGTTTTGACAAACCACTCCACCCCTCCAACAATAACATCCTAAGGAATCAAGAAAACTTCTTAACAACCAAAAGAAGCTTAAGCGCTCATTTAGTAAGAAGTTTACTTCTTTTTTCAACAAAGTAGATAAATACTTTGGAAAGATCATTCGCAAACTTGACATGCTCTTCATCATCATCATACACATCCTTCTAAGCCTATCTAGTTGTTTACTTATGATATCTAGCTTTGTATTATGTGATTTTAGTTAAGTTCATGTTGTTTTTATGTATTTTCCTTTATTAATTGTTGAAATCCATGCATCCTTCAATTTTAAGTAATGAAATATATCTATCATTATTCCATATTGTTTATTACTCTCAAAAAGTTATAAATGTATAACGGTATAAGATAAAAACTATAACAAATATGCTAGTTTTGAAATTTTAAGTACGTATGACAATATACACAATACGTATTTGTCGACATATAATGGGCAGACTGCTAATTTTTAAATTTCCAAATATAAATAACTACCATCCATCCATTAATATTTCAAACAACTTTCTACTCCTATATAAGCCTATTTCTTCCAGAAAACCTACTCATCATTTTATTCTATATGCTCTTTTCATTCTCAAACATATTTTACAAATGCATCTTCTCCACATCAAAAAATAAAAATTATGTGAAAATCTTGAACCAACTCTTCAATTTTTCAAAGATATTCTCTATTTTATCCTAAGAAATTAAAGGCATTTATAGTTGAGTCAAATGCAGTGGATCAAGGAATAAGAATAGCATTTTAAAACCATTCGATGGATAATCTCTTATAATCAAAGAAGAACCATCCAACAACTCAAAGTGCATTGTTAACAAGGATCATGAGATTGGCATGCCATTAAAGAAGATCCAATCTTTGGGTTCGATGGTTGGATTGAATTTCCACGAAACCTCTAGTTATTAGGTTTGGATTTAAATATGTGCGTGTATGTGTGTCTGTATATATATATTGACACACACACACACACATATTCTTAGGATTTGGATTGATTGATTGGTTTGAGTATTTGGACTGAATTGGATTTGGTTTAGATTGTTTGAATTTTGAATGATTTGATCTGTTTTGATTGACTTATGCATAACTGGATTTGTTTGAATTACATAAACAAAATCTGCATCATTATCATACATCATCATGCTTAATATTGAAATAATAATATTATTATTTTTTATTGATTTTTAATCTATAATTTTTAAGCATTTCATTTAGTGGGAATTTTACCTTTCACCCACTTTTATTGATGATAAGAGGGAGAAAAATATATAATACACATATGCGTATATTCAGGGGGAGTTATCTAACTCGGGGGAAGTTATATCATATTTTATATATTTATAAGATATTATGATTGTCATCTTCAAAAGGGGAAGGAATGTTAATACATTAGTTATTGATTTTGATGATAGCAACCTTGATAACAAAAATACATTCATATAAAATATGGATACTAGTGTTTTTTTGAATAGCATGCAGGGTTGAATGGACCCTTACCATATTTATTAAACAAAAGGTGAGCAATAACAAACTAGTGCTCACAAAAAGAAAACAGGGAATACAAAGAACAGTGAAGAAAAACAGAAAACAAAGGAAAAACAAACAAAAAAGAGCAAAAACACTACAACAGGGAGACATAAGCACCATGAAAAGTAGACTTAACCTTAACCTTAGAATTAATTATGTTAAGCAACGCACTTTCAAGCTTCATATTGTTATTGAAGACCCGAGCATTTCTTTCAGTCCATATCTCATGCACAAATACTTTCAGAATAAGTAACATCGTATAAGAAGAAGGATTCTTCCATCTTGTACTTCTGAAAACTCTATTCCACTCAGCTTCACCATATAAAATCTGCTCATTAAAACCACCACTGATGAGACTAGCTTTCCATCTAGTGTTTTGCCAAGTTATATAGTATATAGTGCTGGATATTATACATGTGTTTAATCAATGACTGTATAGTATAAAGACTCAGATAATGGACATGAAGACTCATGAGTACAAAGATCAAGATATGAAAATCTTAGGACTATAATATAGCATATAGAGTCATAAAATACTGTTAATGTCCCTGGTAGAAACCTTTGATCTCTATTTCTCATTTTCTTATCTTTTATTTTTAAAATAAAATAGATTTTAAACATATTTTATAAAAGTATTTCAAAGGTTAAATGTTTATAAACTATGTTTAAATTATTTTACAAAGTATCAAAATATTTTACAAAGCATAAGATTTTCAAAACATTTCAAAACAAAAGAATTTTCAATTTTCAAAAGGATATGTCGACATGTCCATATATAGTGTGTTGACATACGTGCCTCTAATTTTAAATTCAAATTTTTAAAAGAAGTGTATACCCGTCGTAACTCTTCGAAATGGACATGTTTAACAGCCCGCCCTTCATAATATCAAAAGTATGTGCCTTATGTCACTGCACAACTTATGAATACCACAAAAGACAGACCATCAGAGTAAAATTAGAACAAAATACTAAACCAAGACATCGATAAGATCTCACAAAGGAGTGACAATATATAATATACTGAATATAGATGAATAGAACAGAATGACGATATATAAGGGACCGCGCTTGCAGAAGCAAGTGCAAATAAATATTAGTAAAGAATAGTCAAAATACATCAACTTTAAAATAACCACAAAGTTCTGAATAAATATTTGATACAACAGTCTCCTATATAAATGACAGATCTGTCATACACAAATGAAATAAGAAGTGTATATCTTCAAATATTGATGCCATACCTCCAAAATGCTCCAGTTGCGTACTCTGATAGCGTATCCCCAAAAGCAGCTGACTCACGAACTACTCAATTGAGTACTTAAGAGTTCTCGTGACATAAGCAGACAAAGATAAAATATGGATCAAACATAAAGCTTGTTGTTAGGGGAACTATCTCAAAATACCATATATTAAAAAAAAAAAAACAGGAACACTAAATCACAGTCTGTCCTCTCTACAAACGTGGCTCAAGGGAAATCCCGACTGCCTATAAAAAAGTACGATAAATTCATCTCAAAAGTAGGGGATCATACCATAACCCGGCCTTCTCCTGTAATAACAAGTTAGCATAATATATTCCATTCAACTACAACAACCCAAAACTACTCATAATATAGTACATATATACCATGATCAAACCATGATCCAAAAACGACGATCACTACTGCTAAGATCGTTACGAGGCCTACTCAACGGATACGGTCACTGCTACTAAAACCGAATAGGCATGCCATAATGCATATGGTCACTACTGCTAAGACCAAACAAGTGCATCGTAATGCATATGGTCACTACTGCTTAAACCAAATGTTCGTAAGCCTACGGGTGTACGACCTAAGAACATGCAAGCGATCTCAGCAAAATAAAGTTATTCACGTTCCCATTAAAACTGTGTCGAGTGTGTCATGGCCATCAACAACATTCTAAGTAAACCACAGCAAGGTTAATACTTGGGTAGATCACATAAGTCTATACTTTTGGTGTGTCACAACAAGTCAACACCAAATAAATTTTATATTACTTTAAGGATGAAACCTTAAAGTACAGAATCACTCCGTGTATAACATATGGAATCGCCACGTATGGCTCTAGTCGCCACGACCTAAAAACCCACCGGATAACTCAAACAAAACCCTATACTAACCCAAATCACATTCCAAATGGAACACGTGACCTCAATGTCATAGTACTCCTAGATATACCCTCCCGATCTACCTTAAAATTTACAATTTTAGAATACGTGTTGGGGTGGGTCCTACATAGGCTCCAAAATCCAAAATTTCACAGGTTGCAGCCCTTGAAAAGCGGTGAATAATGGTCTAACTTCACCTCGATCTGAATTTGTATGCGAAAGTTATCGCATTTTGAAGTTTGCACAACACACAACAGGTTAGTCATCTTAAGGGCCATTCAATCGACTTAACTAGAGCCGAGATGGACATTTTCCTCTTGACTAGTTAACTGAATGGAACAGATCAATTGACTAAACTAATAGTTTACAGGCAGTAAGCCTAGGTAGGGAGTATATTCCCCTAACGGATGTTGATTCACGCGCTATTTCCTTTGACACTTCACCTGTTGAGTCGCCTTGCTACTAGAGCCTGCCTTCATCCCATCAGAAATCTACCGGGATTCATTTGTTGATGTTTTAGAAGTGAATCCCATAAGCAATCGAAAACCAGCTCCGATGGGAGAAATCCACTCTTTGCACAACCAGTGTTCGCAATTATGGCGACTCGGCTTCCTCTAACATGCCAAAACGACATACCCAGCCTTATGCATAGCCTATACATGTGTCGATGCACTCATTTGTACACTGCTATGCAAATATGCTCACGTAACACACAACCAAAACAAATTACATTTTGGACTTCACCGGGATGATTGCACGACCCTGTATACACTTTTACAACTTAGCACATAGGATAGTTGCTATGGGTACGTGAAATGCCTGCAACGGACTAGTAATCAATTTATAGCTCTCTATAATCAAATAATTGCAAATGTATATAAACAGCCAAACGTATAACAATTCTAATTACAACTCACACAACGTATTGATTGTTATTTATCTTGAAATACACATATACATATACTTGTCCTAACTTATATACATATGCATATATTTTTAATAAGTACTTCATCCATTTCTCAATCAACTCTTACTTTTATTTAACAAGCCTTCTCAGTAAAAGTATAAAATGATTTTTTACTATTATATAAAATATTACTTCTATTTTATAAAATACCACGTTAGCTTATATATCCATTTTAAGCATTCAAATACTTAATTGCCTAACTTGAAATTAAGTATACTTTATATTGCTATTTATGAAATCTCTATTTTCATTTTATATAATCTATACTTCATTTATAAAATCATATACCTAATTTATAAGTAATCTAACTCCATTTTCTGTTTTATAAAATATCATATCATTTCATAAAATACCTTCTTTGCGTATAAAAATCATTCTTCTACTTAAATAATGTTTCTCAAGATCAATATAGCTTCATTAACGCTCTAATCATTTTAATAATAAGTGTAGAATTCAAAACTAACTAAATTAGCTTACTAACTATTTTCCAAACCATTTGAATTAGCTTAATTATGGCTAACTACTAGCATACACTTAGTTATAAAATGTAATTAGCCTCCAATCTATCACTATTACACTTAATAACATTAAATTAACCTAAAAAATCAATTTCTTAGGTTGCCAACTGTTTTCAAAATAGTTATTAAAGGCATAAATATTTATTGAGTTTATATAATCATGTTAACAACACAAAAATAAGCCCAAATCAACTCAAACAATTTCCAAATCACTTAATATAATTTTATAATCATTAATAATCAAATATATGAAGTATAACACTTGAATTAATAAGGAGAATTATCACACTCACCTTAATTAAACCAAAATTAAGCTCAAATCACCAAAACCCATCTCCACGCTCTCTTGAGATCCTAAATGAAATTTAGTACTCCAATTCAAGCTAATTTTTTCATGGGTTTTATAGAGAAACCCATAAGAAGAAATATGGTTATTTTATCGGATTTTATTGGAGGCATGGATTAGTGGATCTAAGGTTAGGGGATTAAGGGGTAATTAATGGAGTGATTATAGAAAGTGGAAGAAAGTGAATGTGGAAATGAAAGTGAGAACGGAAATAATGAAGGGGTTAGCTTTATATAGGCTAGGTAAATGGACTTAGCCCAAATTCGTCTCTTTTTCAAAAATCACTATTCACTTCAAAAATCCATTGACTCCAAACAGAGACAAGTTTATACCCATTTTACTCCATTGAAAAAGAGAACTCAGCTATGTGTGTATTGAGTCCTAATTTTCTTATTTGTAATGATCGAGTGTAAGAGATGTTCTGTCGCATAACGATTAAATATTTAAATTAATCATTTAAATATATGATCGTCAAAATTGTGGGGTGTTACAACATGTCTATTTATTCCCTATATATAAGAAGTTCCAAACGAATTTTTTAACAAGTACTTTCTCATTATCTTCTCTCCTCTTACTCTGCGAAAATTTATAGTAAAAAACTTATTCAAATCTTCTCGATTTCAACTGGAATCAATTCAATCTTCGTTATATTGGTTCTTTACTATTTACTCTCTGATTTCAATCATCTCTTTCTCAGTCAAAGATCAAAGTGCTTTCCATGAGGCTATAGGATCCATTATATCCAAAGACCAAGAAATTGACTTTGGAAAAACCATTAAAGTCTAGTTGTATTTGCGAAGGCGTGATTATAGCTCGTTTAAATCAATTGGTTGTGTTTTGTAGCCCAAAAATCTGATGGGTGTGCATGTAGCCTATCGAAATCAAGTGGGTGTATCCTGAGCCCAAAAAATCAAGGGGGTGTGTCTTGTAGCCTCGGAATTGAGATTGTGATTGGGTTATCCTTCTACGCGCTTAAAGATTGTCATTTGAAAACGAATATATACAAGCAATTGTCCCACATCAAAATTTGGTCCTTAAGATACAATGGGACTACTGACCCCGATGATCATTTAATGGCATTCTAAAGTCAGATGAACCATTACAAAGTATCTGAAGTAGTGCATAACAGACTTTTCCCTACTACCTTCCAGGATGCAGTAGCCAAGTGCTATGGACAATATCAAGAAAGAATTATCTACTCTTGAAAAAAAAATGCTTCAAGTTCTCAACACAATTTTACATTTTCCAAAACCCCCCCAATTGACTATGGCATACTGGCTAATATCGAGAAAAAACCAAGTTGCATGATTATCTCAAGAGGTTTAATACCGAAGTGCTAAAGGTGGAGGATATGACTAATAGAGACAAATTGATGGCAGCATGCTCAAGGTCGATTAAGCAGACACCCTTCTAGCGAGAGCTTTACCTTCATGAATGCAAAGATCTCCAAGACTTCCATTTTCAGGCTGACAAGTTCATCCACATGGATGAAATGTTCCATGCCAGGAAAAAGTCCTATGCAAAGAAAGAAATGGGAAGATTTGGAAATAAGAAACCAAGATGGTAGGAGATTCCAAAGTCCAATTATGTTACTTTAAATAAACCAATGTCCTACATCTTTGTTGCAACAAAAGAAAGCAGTGAATTTCTAGTCCCCTACAAAGCCAAGAATTGCCCTGAACCAAAAGGAGGGGTAGAGTACCGTGCTTATCATAAAGCAAACGAGCATGAAACGGACGAGTGTCGAGTATTAGCAGAAATAATCCAAAATATGATCTTCTCGGGACATTTGAAAGAGTTTATCAAGATCAGAAAATTGCATGTTCTAATGAAAGCAACCAAAGGCTCCTAAACAACACTGCAAACTTTGTAGGAAAGATGCCCAACCAGATTTCGAATCTATGTTATCCATGGAGGCCCATCTAGCCGAAAGCAGCAAAGGAGCCAGAAATTGCTACGTTAGAGAGGCAAGAGATGAGATTTTCTTTATTCTAGAAGAGCCCCCACTTAAGAACCCCAGGTTTCAAATTCAGATGCATAGCATAACCATCACCCTGCAAGAGCTAAAAGGAATTTGCCATCCATATAATGACCCACTTATGATAACTATGCAAGCTGGACTCTTTGTGGTTATTAAAATTCTGGTAGATATTGGAATGCAGTCAATGTGATTTTTAAACATGCCTTTGACAAAATGGGGATCCCAGTGGAGAAGCTAGAGCCGAGCTTTGAGCCCGTATTTGGGTTCAATAACAAAGGATAAATGCCCATAGAGCAGATAAAGCTTCTGGTATAGATGGTATTCTGCCATGTTCTACGACCTTCTAGACTCGCTTTGTCATCTTGGATCAACCTTCTTATTATAATGACTTCTTTGGAAGTCTGGCTTTAGATGAGTTTGATGCTTTTGTCTTGCCAAAATACTTGATGGTGAAATTTTTAATCAAGAGTGGCCGAGGAACAATAAGAGGAGAGAAATTTAGCTCTCGTGAAAAGTACTTGGCCATACTTGAGCAATACGAATGAAACTATCTTTTTTTATGACTCAAAGAAAAATGAATTAATCAAAGTTGATATGAAAAATCCTTTGGATGATGATTCTCCAAGCCCATCATCTAAAGCAAAAGCAAAAGCAAAAGTAAAGACCATTGAGAAAAGTAAGCATGCACTGAGAAAGTTTAACTGCTCTGAAAAGAAAAGGAAAATAAAAGAAATAAACCTTGTGGAAGATGAAGCAGAAGGCAAGGAGATCATCACTGAACTAGACCACAAAGGTGAATAGGAAAGGATGAAGCCCATAGAGCACCGTAAGGAGATATTTTTGGATCCCGTTGATCCAATAAAGGCTATAAAAATTGGAAAAGAATTGGATAACAAACTTAGAGGAGAATTAATTCAATTTCTGTAATCCAGCAAAGATGTGTTCGCTTGGACCCATTCAGATATGGTTGGAATAGATCTGACTGTTATGTGTTATGCTTTGAATATAGACCTGAGTATCACACCTATTCAACAGAAGAAAAGATAGTTTGATAAAGTATGATCTAATGCCTTGAAAGAAGAGGTCAAGAGATTGCTTGAGTACAGATTCATCAAAGAAGTACTCTACCCAAAGTGGCTAGCCAATTTAATACTGGTCAAAAATTCTAATAGGAAATGGAGGACATGTGCCGATTATACCGATTTGAATAAGGCATGCCCGAAGGACTACTACCCCCTTCGAAGAATAGACCAATAAGTCAATGTGACAAATGGACATAAGCTTTTATCTTTCTGGACGCTTATTTCAGATACAACCAGATTCTAATGTTCAAACCTGATGAGGAAAACACTAGTTTCATAACAGATTGGGGAACATACTATTACAAAGCAATGTCTTCAGAACCCAAAAAAAGTAAAGGTGTAATGAGCTTAAATGGAAGGGTAGCTACATTGAATAGATTTATCTCCAAGGCCATCAACAAATGCATTTCATTCTTCGATGTGATTAAGAAGAAGAAAAACTTTGAATGGGGGAAGATTGTCAAAAAGCCTTCAAGGAATTGAAAGACCATCTTGAGAGGCCACAAATCTTGTCCAGTCCCGCGGGAGAACCTTTACCTTTATATGGCAGGTTCCAAGCATGCCATTAGTTCTGTTCTGGTAAGAGAAGACATGGGGACTCAACTTTCGATATATTATACGAGCAGGAGGCTCAAAAATGCAGAAACTAGATATCCCGTTATAGAGAAATTAGCATATTGCTTGATGCTCACTACGGAAACTAAGAGCCTACTTTCAAGCACATTTGGTCAAGGTCTTGACTAACCTCCCACTCAAGCAAGTTTTTAGCAAACCCAAAACTTCATGAACACTAACAAAATGGGATTTAGTATTGAGCCAATATGATATTGAATTTATTTTTCGAGTGGCAATCAAAGGACAAGCCCTAGCTGAATGTACGGGGTTCATTAAAGAGTAATCATAAAAGGAGAAGGATTTAAAGCCTGATTGGCAATTGTTTGTGGATGGAGCTTCTAAGGAACAAGGTGCTAGAGCGAGATATGTGATTATTACCCCGATAGCCATCGTTTACACTATGCAATGAAGTTGGGATTTAAGCCACTAATTATGTAGTAGAATACAAATCAATGGTGGCAGGACTCACCTAGGCCTTACAGTTAAAAATCCCTAGAATTGGAATTTTTAATGATTACCAACTAATGGAAAATAAATTGAATAAAATATATCAAACAATGGATGCCAAGTTAGTCATGCACGTCAAAAAGTTGTTAAACGTTAACCCAATTAGAAGATTTATCCATACATCAAGTACCGAGTGGAAAGAATTCTCAAGCTGGTTCTTTGGCTAAATTAGCTAGCTCACGAGGAGCACCAGAAACACGAATTGTACTGGTAGGCTACCAACCAAACTCCCATATAGAAGAGAAGGCTCTCGAATCAAGAAATGAATCCATGATAATGACCAGATCTTTAGCCTTAACGCATGCAGAAGAGGGGTCAGAAAATGGAAGTGAGTATAGAAATTTCCTCATCCAAAGATGAATGACCAGTACAAGAACAATTGATGATGCCTATTGTTGTATATCAGATATACTGGAAATTTATGATTTTTTATTCTTGGGTTGTAATGCTAATTTTGGCATTGTAAAATCATGGAATTTCTATTCTATGTACTTGGGGGAATATTCTAGTAATTATATATATTTTTTATGCATATTAAATTAGAATAATTAGAAGAATAGGTCTGTAGAAAATCGTAATATACAACATATATTTTCAATATTGATTTTATGAATTCTATAAATTACTCCCATGATAATACTTGAGAATTAAAATTATTATATGATATAAATCACTTAATATTAATAATTTTAAAAGCAAAAAATAAATAAATTTCATGGCTATATTTAAATAATAAGAATTTTCTATCTATTAAATATATTCGATAGACACGTTTTCATTTGGTTTCTAAAAAGAAGTAACTACATATAAGATATTACTGCTTGAAATGAGAATTTTAATTAATCAATTTAATAGTACTAGTGGTATGTAACATTATTATCATTATACTGATTAATTCTTTGACTTAATGATATGTTATTTTATGGAGTGGAGTTTACTATCTTATAGTAAATATTCAGGAGTCACTAAGTGGTTATGGGACATTAAGCGAATTTTGAGTATTTAATATTGGAAAGTATATAAAAAAAATTAGACGTGGTGACTCAATTTTGGGCTTGTTCACCGACGTGCTTTCATGTATATCTTTGCCTGTTGACTTGTTTTCAAATTTATTTTCGACGTACTCATATGTATGCATGTTATGATGACATTATGCTCATCTTGTTTTGGCATGCATTTAGGCTGGGGGACACTAGGCTCGTCTTCATAATACATGCATCCAAGCGTATTTGGCAACATCAGGCTCGTCTTATTTTTGCACACATCTAGGCGTGAATGGCGACACTAGGCTCATCTTGATAACTTGCTTTTATGCAGGTTTTTTGATTTATGATATCCTTTGTGAGATTTTTATTACCATATTTAGAGATTGCTTTTGAGAAGCAATTTATTGATTTATGACATGGTAATTTGATGAATGGTTTACTTGTTTTAGTTAAGACTAGCTTTCACGCTTGTCTTTGATTTTGACTTGCTTTCAGCGTGTATTCTAGATTTTACTTGCTTTCATGTATGTTTTTGTTTACGAATGTGAGATATTTTGATTCATCTTAGTTTGATGTTGAATTATTTGAGTTAAGGCATAATTTAATTAGATTTTGACTTATTATAGAATTATGGCTACACTATTGTGATTCATATATGTTATATCATTTGATCCCGCTTTTATTTAATTAGAATTAACCTGAACCGTGTATTATTTTCATAATACTCGGGTCATACTGAGTCATTTCAAGTTCCTAGACTCAGTGACCTTTAGATGTTGGCGTAGCTTGAAGATAATTGTATATATCTTTTTGGGTTTACATGTAATAGTGTTATTATTGAGAAAGAGATTCATATTATATACATATTCTTTAACACTAGCCTAAGGCTTGATTTGTATATTATGCGAGTCTAGTATTATCTTTTGTAGACTCACTATGTATCTATTTTATGTTGATAATTTATATTCTGTTGCATTCTATGATTCTGTATTTTCAGTGATATTATATATTATATATTATTTTGAATTTCTTTTTAGCCATCGTGTTTATTGTTTTGTGTCAATACCGTACATGTCAATTATTCAGTTCAAATTATCAAAATTTTGGCCTCAGATGACTAGTCATGTCATCGATTATGTGAAAAGGTGTGAAAAGTGCCAAAATTCTCTTAGCTCTCATGTTTGCCACCTAACGAATTAACTTCGATCTCAATCCCATGGCCTTTCAATGTATGAGGAATTGACCTAATTTAGCCACTAATTATATCCAAAGGAGGAGCTAAATACGCAGTAGTGGTCATTGGTTATTTCACAAATAGGTAGAAGTAGAACCGCTTCCGAATATCATGTTAGGGAAATTACTTAAGTTTGTAATAAAGAATATCGTTACCAGATTTGGAATTCCAAACAAGATAATATCTGATAATGGAACTCAGTTTGAAAGTGAAGAAATCACATGATTCTATAACAGAAATGGAATCATCATGAACTTTTCGTCTGTAGCTCATCCCAAAGCTAATGGAGTCATTAAAGATGCTAACAAAACTATTAAGACCATTCTCAAAAATATGACTGGACAAGGCTATAGGAAATTGGGTAGAAGAACTACCTCTTGTATTATAGGCATGTACAACTTCTACTATAATCACAATAGGACATAGCTCATATTCATTAATGTATGGATGCAAAGCCATGCTCCCGATTGAGGTTGATGTACCTTCTCATCAAAGGATTGCGTATGCATTTGATCCAATTCAAGAATTAAAGAAAGAAGCCTTGGACTTAATCAGTGAGTTATGAGATGAAGCAATCATACAGATAGTTGAACATCGACGTAGAATATCCAAATATTACAACTCTAAAGTAAGCGAGAGAACGTGTCAAAAGGGAGATTTAGTGCTTCGAAGAGTCATGGAAAATACTAAGAATCCAGCGAACAGACTGTTCGGGACAAATTGGGAAGAAACCCTAATAAGACATGAAGTAATCCCACCTAAGACTTACAGACTATGTCGACCTGATGGAAACGTAATAGCGAGAACATGGAATGTCGAACATTTGCGATCATATTTACCAATAATGGATGAATAAAGAATTTAAAACAAAAATATCTACTAGATCAATTACAGAAAGGAGTAAGAATCTCCTAAAATAAAACACCTAAACTATCACCCAAGATTACAGTAAGAGATTTGATCCAAACTGAAATGATTACAATCTTCTAGAGGAAGATCTGTCAAAAATAGCCATTAGAGCTTGCAATCTTCTAAACAAAGATCTGCTACAATTTTCTAGAGGAAGATCTGTCAAAAATTACCATTAGCACTCACAGTCTTCTAGAGGAAGATCTATAGTAAGTTCTTATTTCACCTGAAAACGGCCTGTTTAAGGCACCTTCTAGAGGGAGGATGGAGCAAGCCTTTGTCATGCTTAAAAACGACCTGGTCAAAGCACTGAACCAGCCTTCAGTACCGCTTATAAGACTTGACTGAAATGCCTTCTAGAGGGAGGTCGGGTAAGTCTTTGGTTCTGCTCAATATAGCTAACCAAACACACTTAATAAAATCAATCAAGTTAGTTACGCTCTATTCAAAATAGTGAAGCAAAAACAATCTTTTAGAGGAAGATATATAAAAAATGAACCATTAATGCTCCAGGGAAAAAATGATTTTCTATATGAGTCATGTGCTTTAAAGCAAAAATAAAGCAATCTACACTGTTGCCAGATGGATCTTATGGTCTTCTATCATTATATCCAGACAGATTTCTGATCTCCTATCTGGTCCTCTATTTAAAGTATTATTATGGTTGAAAAGTTTTCCATCCAAAATATTCTCATTAGTGCCATTATCATTACTAACCAAATTATTAGTCTCCCTTCATCCAGTTTTTTTAAATATATTGGAAATTAGAGGAAAATTATTAGCGTTTGAAAAAATATCAATTTTATATGGAAGTGTGAAGAATTCTCCAATCTAACGCGTATCAATTTATGTCTTAATTAAATCCAAAAAGAATCATTTGGGAGTTATATACTAAAATTGTAATGAAAAAACATCACTTGTTCTATGTTGTCCAGGAAAGCAAAGTAAGGAATCGACAAAGCAAAGTAATCCAAGAAATACCAATAGGAGGCAAAGGATGTTGTTGAGATTATTGATTTGAAAAGTCAATGCTTCCTCTGTACTAGAAGGGCATATGTTACTACAATTATCACTTTTGAAGATATGCGACATGCGACATAGATATAACATCACATCAGTAGTTAGTGCCGAAAGAATGGTAAAAAGCCAATGTCAATGCACTACCATGCCGCCCCTTATCAACATGAGTTAATGTGTAGTATCGCTTGTCACTAATGAAGAATGGATTAATGAAGATGGATTAATGTCATCAACATGACTATTATCACCGATAGCCAATGGAAGTGAATCAATGTCGAAAGTATGAAGATGGATTAATGTCGGAGGCATAAAATGTCGCATCTCATCAATAAAAATTCATATACAATGTTATATGTCATTAATAAAGCCAAGGATACCGAACACTAACAATGTCGCACACCAACAATAAAGTTGAATAATTAATTTTAAGGCTATTATGCCATTAAGCAATGTCTTTGTTCACCAAAGAAGCAATAATGTGGAACATAATCGACACCGTGGGTCATCAGTGTCACGCCTAATTAATGCGACATACTATTAATGCATCCATTCACCTGTGAAGATAAAATGGATGACACAACTCATCAGTACCGCACTTTATCGACATCGCTCATCATTGATGTAATCTATTGTCAAGCCCACTATACATTGATGTCGTATTCCATTGTTATCGAAACCTCTTACTTCCAATACTACTTCGATAGAATCAATGACGCCGGTTATTGATACCGCCAACAATCAATGCTGCATCTGGTTGATGGTGCATTTCATCAACCCTACGAAGATATCACATATTTATTCATGCGATGTTCATGCTAAAAGTTGTCAACGTTCACAAGAGTTACCAAGGCCGATATCATGCAAAATGATGTTGCTTACGGTTAATGTCGCTCCATATTACTGCTGCACTATATCAGTCCCGTCGCATGTCGATATTGATTCTTTGTATAACTTCCAATTGATGGTGATCCATATTGATGTTGGATGCCTCCTTTATCTGGCAGTGTTGAAGTCCAACTGAGCATCAAAGAGTGCCAAAAATCATCTTCAAACAAGGCTTAGCGCCATGCGGCATTGGTGACACCGAGGGACATGGATGTTGAAACCAAGCTGCAGCACATTTTGCATTTCAACCCTTATAAATATGAACCTATGGGCTTGGAAGAAGGGGCGATCATTTCTTTCCTATACTCTCAAAATTCTTCTTTTGTAACCTAAATTGATTTGGGGAAAACTCCAATTTGATTGTAATTATGGCTAATTTATATGAACAAGGACTTTGACATGCCTATACCGTGGTTGTGCACTTTGGACGTTATTAGACATGAATATGCATATAATGCAGCTCCTTGGGCCCAAAGAAATTGTGATACTATTTATATAGAATCACAGAGCTTCGGTCTAAACTAGTGTTTATATGCATAGCCTCTATCTTGCCTAGAACATTGGACTATGAACATAAGCACGTTAACATGCTTAATGGGCTATTGAACATATTTACCACTTATCTTCTCATTCCTTTGGATATATAACATGTGACATCGAGTACTTTATTCCCAAAGACTATATGGATTCTCAAATATATTATTCCAAGCGATCTTAAGAGCTCTTAAATGTCTTGTTTCAAGTGACCCTATGAGGTCTCGAATATCATATTCCAAGTAATCGTATAGGCCTTCGAAAATGTAACATCTGAAGCCCATATGCATTATGGATCCATTTCTAATGACATCGTCGTGCACTTGACTTTAATGTTAAGCCTATTCTTGATTTAATCAGCACCAACTAAGCCATGCTTAGTCATGTCGTCATATAGGCTCAAATCAAGGATTGGCTCATCATTCTTGGCAGGTGTTATACAATTATTTGTTTAACAATTATAAATTTAGAAATGTTCAAAATAAACTAGACTTCATAGGCTTAATAAAGATCCAAATTGGTAAAAAAAATTGAATTTCATCCATTACTTCCGCTGCAAGCTGGCACAGTTCTGACAAAATTTTTATATCATACTTGTCATAACCTTTCCTTCTTCTATAATCAATGAGCAAGCATAACCAATATAATGTGACTAAAACGTAATAATCATACTATGATAAAGGTAGTTTAGCATTCAAAAGTAGGGTGATCATAATATAAGTCTACGTGAAGTACAAAATGATAATAAATGCAGTAGCAGCAACAACAGTAGCCAACTAATAACACACATAACATAACAATGAAAGACAAATAAGAAATATTAGTAAATATGATGGTTGGAGTAAACTATGGACATCTATCACGATCCAATAATTCAAGATAAATAGATTCAGAACCTAATATACCTAGACATCCATCACGATCCAATGATTCAAGATAAATAGAGTCAGTACATTAATGTACCCAGACACCTGTTGCAATCTAATGATTTAAGATAAATAGATTTAGTACACTTACGTAACCAAAAATCTATCATGATCCATTGATTCCCTTCAAGAGTTCAAGATAAATAGAGTCAGTGTCTAAATATTCTAAAGACCTCGAGCCATAAGTCTCGTATAGATCTCACCAAACCTCTATGATAAACATAAGTTACAATCTACTCTATCTACTTGAAACCTAGTCCTAATAGTAAATAGAATCACCGTACCCTTATAATGAGAGTAAATGTTATTTAATCTATTCTAAATACCTATGTACTTTGCGGATCACATTGTATCCCTATGATGAGCGTAAGTGTTCTATGATCTCGTACTAGATGATTGTCATCATCCACCTCTAGGACATCAAGGATTTCTTAAATAACTTGCATACTCCTCTATCTAAAAAGAGAACAACATTGGCATCTTGTGTAATACGCCATTGGGAACATAAAGGAACACTGATGCTGTATAAATATATGCACAATCAATTATAACTCTATGCAATCAAATACGCATACCATCAATGAAGCCAAATATCTCGTCATGGTCTATTGATACAGACAGTCTCTATTGAAATACCAAAAAATATAGCAGACTATATGTACCCTAAGTTCAAAGCCAAGGGTTATGGATTACTTTGCTCGATTGTACATGCTTGACGGGAATAATCGCGTGGTCGATCATCATACCATTCCCATGCCCCATCGTGACCAATCAATTTCTACTACATACAATTAACTTTGCACTCATATCCAGATCTCAAGATTCGTCATGTCTTCCACTTCCTTGAGTAGCCTAGAGCCCTCCCGAAGTTGTGGCAAAAGCCTCATGAGAACCACACACGAGACAGGGTAAAAATCTCTGAAGCCTTACACCTGACTTGGGCTTGCTTCCTAGATAAGTGCGCCTTCAGTAAACTGGGAAACATCGCCAGTCGACTGGCCTCAGTAAACTGGCACACCAGTCGATTGAGATTGGAAATTCCTTGGTAATAAGTCCAGGCCAGCAAGCCAAATCGACCACCGCTTGCCGATTTGAGCCTCGTCTTCTCCTCCTTCCCCCGATGAGTGTCTAGCTCCCTTAGTCAGCCTTCGTTGTAATGGAAATCATTGGTTAATGTTGTAGAAGTGGTTTCTTAGTGTCGGAGCTCTAGCTATTAGTGCAAGTGGGTGTGTGTCGCCAAGAAACACGCAATGGCGATCTCTGTTTGGCTATCTCCACCTTGAAGGCCTCCATTATCAAACCCAAAATTCGGTAGCAGTTATGGCCACCTCCCAAGCCTCATTTCATAAGTGCATGCTTATATAGATTTGAAGCTCTTGCATGTCGGAGATCAAAAGACCCGGCCGTGTGATTTATCTTGACTGAAGCTCTTGGTTTTGATTTTTGCAGAAGGTAGCTAATTTTATGTTTGTTGAAGGAGAATTGAAAAGTGGAAGAGGGAAAAGAAAATGAAGTGACGAGAATTCCTATATGAGGGGGATTATATATATATAATTTTATTTTACCAATAAATCTCATCACGCTCCAAGCCCGTATGCTCACACAACACGTCGAATCGGAATGAAACTTGTCGGTGCACATCGTCTCATTATTTCGATCCCAATGGTATATATTTCGTCGCTATCTAAGATAACATTCCAGGATGATAATTTCATGAATTTTGGGTTTGATTCGCCATCAGATCTTCCGATTTCAAATATAGCGATGCTTATACTCATTTTGATTCGCAACGTTGATCTAGACTCAACAGAGGTAGTCATGAGTCCTATTCAATTGCGATGGCCTAATTTTCCATACCCGGAGAACCCGCACTGATACGCCTCCACCATGAATTGCCAAGACAAGAAAGACTGATTGTCATTGGTGAAATAAAAGAAAGAAGAACGGAACAAACACAGAACAATGCAGAATAATGCAACAGAATATAATCTCCCAACGCGTGGAGAAAATATAATATTAAATTTTAAACTTTGCAGTGGAAAACATTTAAGAACATATTATAATTACAATTCAAATTTTTATTAATTTTAAAATATAGAATTTTAAAATTCAAATTATTTCTCAAAATATTTATTTTTGAATTTCAATTTCAAAATCCAATTTACAAGATATCTTATTAAATTTAGAAAAATTCAAATTAATTCATAATTTAATCCAAAAATTTATATAAATTACCAATTTAAATTTGACCTAAAAACCGGAATCATTACATGATCCCTTTGAGCAACATATTGGCTATGACCCAGAGGAGCTTGGACTTGATATTCATGCTCTATCTCCTATTCTAGAAGGTGAAACTACCCAAACAGTTGAGGGTCAACCAGAAACTGGTACATAACTTTTCTTCCTAAAGTTCAAAGGGCCATCATTTTTGGTGAGTAGTAAATGTATTCTAACATTTGTCCGTCATGATTTCGTATAGGCCATTCCGACCCCGAACCTACTCCAAGGAGAGAAGTCTCCACGGAGACGGAGGAGAAAATGGGAGAGGAAATTCAAACGGGGGAGACTCCCGGACCTGACGCTCAAGTGATCGAGGCGCTTGGTGAAGACAAAACTGAAAATCCATTGCCCGTCGAAGAACATGATGAAATTGAAATTACAGGCGCCGTCGTACACGCTTCAAAACTGAGCATGGAGGAAAAAATTACTGAAGAGGGGAAGAAGAAAATTGAAATTAAGGCCGAGCCCCAAGTGGTGGAACTGGATGATCCCCTGAACAGGCCTTGAAGGTCATTCTCCCTGGCGGGATCAGGCCACTAGACGTTGCTCCTCCTTCCTCGGGAAACATCTCACTAGGAAGTAAAGCATACAAGTGGAAATGCTCGGGTGAGGAGCCTTCGAAGAAGCCGAGGAAGGAAAAGAAATCAAAAAAGTAGATATCTGATTGTGCCTTATCCAACCCAAATAAGTCTGAATTATGTAGTTATTTCTTTTTTTTCATAGTCGCTGTAAATAGACTTTTTGCTCCAAGTTCAGGAGAAGGTGTAGTGAAACTGAATCCTCGATTAATAAATAAATTTTGTTTTTCCTGATGATATTCGCTACTTAGCTTTACCATCCATCTTATACCTAAAATCCAGAGCTATGTGGGACATTTAAGCACTTGTTTGTTTCTGCATGACTCGGAGAATTCTAAATTGCTTATATTTTAGCCTGTGCTCTAGAGGCTTAAATATTTTTGAATCGTTTATACTCTAGTCCGCACTTTGGGGAATTAGAGTACTTTAGTCTGCACTCTGGGGACTTAGAGATTTTTAAGTCGTTTCTACTCTATTCCACACTTTGGGGACTCAGAGTACTCTAGTCTGCTCTCTAGGGAATTAGATATTTTGAAGTTGTTTATACTCTAGTCCACACTTTGGGGACTTAGAGTACTCTAGTCCACACTCTGTGGACTTAGGCTAGTTCGCACTCTAGGGACTCAGAGTACTCTATTCCGCACTCTGGGGACTTAGAGATTTTTAAATCATTTATACTCTTGTCCGCACTCTGGGGATTTAGAGATTTTTAAGTTGTTTATACTCTATTCCGCACTATGGGGACTCAAAGTACTATAGTCTTCACTTTGGGGACTTAGAGATTTTTAAATCGTTTAAACTCTAGTCCACACTCTGGGGACCCAGTGTACTCTAGTCCGCACTCTGGGGACTTAGAGATTTTTAAATCGTTTATACTCTAGTTCGCACTTTGGGGACTCAAAGTACTCTAGTCTGCAATATGGGGACTTAAATATTCTTAAGTCGTTTATATTCTAGTCCGCACTCTGGAGACTCAGAGTACTCTAGTCCGCACTCTAGGGACTAAGAGATTTTAAGTCGTTTATACTCTAGTTCGCACTCTAGGGACTCAGAGTACTCTAGTCTGCACCTTGGGGACTTAGAGATTTTTAAATCGTTTATACTCTAGTTCGCACTATGGGGATTCAGAGTACTCCAGTCCGCACTCTGGGGAGTTAGAGATTCTTAAGTCATTTATACATTAGTCGGCACTCTGGAGACTCAGAGTACTCTAGTCCGTACTCTGGGGACTAAGAGATTTTAAGTCGTTTATATTCTAATCCGCACTCTTGGGACTCAGAGTACTCTAGTCTGCACTCTGTGGACTTGGATATTTTTAAGTTTGTGTGCGCGTTCATACGCCAAACAGAATAAGGTAATTTAAATTTTTTTCACTGAATTGTAACATACAGAAACATCAACAGTTCGTGGAAAAGACGGCTGTTATCCCATTTTTGGTCAAAACTGGGATATCAACAAATTGGCAAGGAATGATGGATATCAGGATTGGAGATCAGTTGGAATCAAGGCTACGATCGATATCGTCAAACTTTGGTTGAACTCCGATCGGGACGAAATTAATTGGAGACGATGATAAGGATTAGGATAGGCTATGTTTCAAATTTCGGGTTGATCGGAGTTCATATGAAGGAGTTATGATCGATGCAAGACAGGAAAGGCATGGCTGTTCGAATCCATCTATGGGTCAAGATGGTGCTCATTTCGAATCCATAAGATTCGAACCCATCAAGGTTTTTTGTCCATTTCGAACCCTTCAGGTTCGAATCGATCGAAGGCACGACACACATGGTTCGAATCGATACACTTCGTATCGATTGGTATGGGTTCGGCTCTGCGGAGATTCGCATCAGGTGTTGGTTCGACTCGATAGTGTTCGAATCGATCGAGTTGCTGGCTCGAATCGATAAGCTCGTATCGATCAGATAGGAGGGGTAGATGGATCTCGACTCGATGGCAACAAACCCAGAGTGGTAGCTGGTATGTGGAGGTTCTTCGAATCGGTGCACTTCGTATCGATCAAGATTGGGGCAGGCAATGTATTTCGAGTCCATGCTCTCACAGGTAAAGATCTTTCTCGTGTCCATCAGGTAAGGGTTCGTTCGTATCCATCATCAAGATTGGTTTCGTACCCATCTGTTTGCTTCGTATCGATCAAATACAATAGTTCGCATCGATTAGATCGATACGAATTACTCTCGTGCGATCGATACGAGGGAACATGCGATGCAAACAGTTGAGTATATGGATAAGTGATGGACACGTGCGAGCTAGAAGCGTGGACACGAGCGCTTCTCCAGGTAAGGGGCGTCCAACTCGGAGTGCAAAATGGATCAACCCGGTCAACACGCCACAAAAGTCGAATCGACCCAGGAGGATAGCGCCACGTCATTGCGCATACACTTTGGATGGATTCGAAGGAGGTGGGTTCGAAGGAGATGGATTCAAATAAGATGGATTCGAAGGATGTGGGTTCGAAGCATGGGTTCGAACCAGGCGCACACGAAACTTTGAACTTGAATCGATCATATCTTCCAAACCGTTGATTCAAATGCAGTGAAATTTTTACAGGAGCTTACATACATGTTGAAGAATGTTCTCACCAAATTTGAGCTCAATTGGATGATTTCTTGATCGATTCGAATGGAGTTCGAACCGATCCCAAAGTGGGCCCAACTTCCTGAAGCATGGCGCGTGGGCCCTACTCACATGCCAGAAGCGGTCTACCGGATTTTTAGGAGAAATATCAGCCTCCTACGCCTATAAATAGAGCCCCTGGCCATTCAGAAAAGGGGTCGGAGATTCTAGAGAGAAAGAAAGCACGCCCGGACGCTGCCAGGATCACTTTATATCATCATCACTACTACTTATTTCGAATTTGGACTTTGTAATTGCTGTAATCACTTGTAACCAGCAAGGATAATCAATAAAAGGATAAAACTTTGGAGTGGACGTAGGCCGGAGATAGCCGAACCACTATAAAAACTTGTGTCTTTGTTCATTACTTTTGGATTGCTGCTTGTTATTTGCTGAGATCTGTGATTTGTGTTTGAGTATTGTTGATTTGTATTCATACACTGGTGCTTTTCACGGTATTTGGGGTTTGTGACCAATTTTGGCGCAAACACTTTGGTGCTTTCACTGAGAAGGACTAGCACCCGCTACGTCGGATTTGAAGTTTGGATTTGAAGATTTAAAAGAGTTTGGATTCAAGGACAATGACCAGGCAAAATAGTAGAAGGCAGAGGGCTGAGAGAAGCCAACAGGAAGGAAGTCAACAAGCATCCTCCGGAGCTGGGGAAGGACAGGCTTCAATCTATATAACCCGGGATGAAATGGAGGCTATGGCAAATTCTTTGCAAGAGAGATTGTTGAAGAGCCAACAGGAAATGATGCAGGCTTTCTTTGAGCAAATGAGAGCTGCAGGGATGCAGAACCTAGGGACAACTACAGCCGTTGTGGATGCAGGACAAGGGACTAGGGTTGTGGAACCCAATGGAGGACAGGATACAGAACCACAAAGCAATCAACAAGGGCTTGGGGGCAGACCCTCAGGATCCAACACAGGAGGACCTCTGGAAGGAGTTCAACAAGCTAGAGCTAACGTTGCTACTAGCGAGCCACATGAAGAGTATGTACCGGAATTCCCTCGGGGGCAACCCCCAACAGACAATGCTGGATTAGTAGAAATCATCAGAAGAACTGTGCGAGGTGGTTTGGCCAACAAAGACTTGGAAGGAGTGAATAGGAGTCCGTTCGCTCAGGAAATAAGGATGGCTCAGAATCCACCTAAGTTTAAGTTGCCTAGCGTGGAGGTATATGATGGCAAGGCAGATCCAACAGATCACTTGATGAGGTACACCAGACATATGGAGGTGCTGGGGGCATCGGAGGAAGTGATGGCCCGATGCTTCCCTTTGTATTTGACGGACTTAGCTGCGATGTGGTTTAGGCAGCTGGAAGAAGGATCTATCAGGACTTGGAGGGAATTAGTGGAAAGGTTTTTGGGGTAGTTTCAGGTTCATGTCAAGAGACCGAAGAACGTGATGACATTGACATCGGTAAAGCAAAGAATGGATGAATCGCTTAGAGATTTTCTAACTCGATTCAGCGCGGCAGTCGCTTCGGTGGATCGGCCTGATCCATCGATGGTTTTAATGGCAGCAGTATCAGGAGTTAGGGAGGACTCTGATTTCAAGGTATCTATGATACGAGATCCCCCATAGGATCTCGACGAATTCTTTCACGAGGCAGAAAGGTTCCTTCGGCAGGAGGATGCGAGTACGGATTTAAAGGTGAAAAAGTTTAGTGCAATCGAGGTTGGAGCAATATCCAGCGGTGGTTCGGATAAAGACAAAGGAAAAAGGAAATTGGATAATGATTCTGGAAACGCTAGGAAGCGATGGAAGGATCCAAAGCTTTCCACATACACAGGATTGAACGAGACGCTGGAGCGGATATACATGGATACTCGGAATCGCCTTCCCTACCGGAGGCCAGCCAGGAGAGAGCCTTCTGAACGAGAGAGGGCATCAGGGAGGCATTGTCTCTTCCATGACTTAGACGGACATGACACCAACAGCTGCAGGAACTTGAAGGATATAATCGAGGAGCATGTAAGGAATGGACAGTTACAGCGGTACGTCGGAGCTTGGAATGCAACGGTGGAGCAGGAGCAACCACCGACAACCTCTCGCCGTGATGATGGGAGGCCCAGGGATGGTGGTCGATTGATCATCCACTAATCAGGATAATATGGAATAAGTAGCGAACTATTAGCAAGCAACCAAGTCATTTACACATGTACGGGGACGGAGATAGCCCCTAGGCATGCTCTGAATGATGATAAACTGCAATGTTATGGCTTGTGAAATCTATCTTTTGCTTTTGGATTGGACACTGCTTTTCTTTTCGGATTTTGGTTTTGGAGTTTGGATCGAGCTCCTGGTTTTGCTTTCTTTTGATTTAGATTTTTCTTTGGATGATTGTTTTCGGTTTTGGATGCTGGTTTGGTTTTCTGGTTTTCTGGTTTTCTGGTTTTGGATTTGGATTTTTGGGTTTGGATGTTGGATTGGATTTTGATTGGATTTTCATCTGGTTTTTGATAAATGGTCATCGGGTATGGATTACGCCTGGCAAGGGGTGAGTCACTTTGCCCGAGCGTGGTAGATTGACTCATTCAGGTCGCTGAGTATGGACTATGCTCAGCAAGGGTCCGGAGTGACCAGGATTCGGCCTAGGACTTAGGCCCTGTATTATCAATTGTTATTTTCAGGTCGTTGAGTATGGACTATGCTCAACAAGGGTCCGGAGAGACCAGGATTCGGCTTAAGGCTTAAGCCATGGCATTGTACAGCGTCCAGGGACACTGGACCAAGGTCGTCAAGTGTGGATTACGCTTGGCAAGAACCCGGAGAGGTTAGCTCAACGCCCAGGGACACTGGACCAAGGTCATCAAGTGTGGATTACGCTCAACAAGAACACGATGAGGCTAGCTTAATATCCAGGGACACTGGATCACGACCGTCAGGTGTAGATTGCGCTTGGCAAGAGCCCGGAGAGGTTATGGATTTGGATATCGACCCGGAGAGGTCCTGGATTCAGTTATTGGCTATTGGATAAGGATGGTTTGGAACTCGGTTGTCGAGTTCGGATGGACATGGAATTGGCTCAAGCTTTGGTTACTGGATTTGGAATTGGATATCAACTCGGAGCAGTCAATGATGATATACTCTGGCAATATGATTATGGACTTCGGATATTGGATTCGGAACTATTCAAAACACACCTTGTTATCACAAGGCATGTTTTGGGGGGCAAAGTGTTATCCCATTTTTGGTCAAAACTGGGATATCAACAAATTGGCAAGGAATGATGGATATCAGGATTGGAGATCAGTTGGAATCAAGGCTACGATCGATATCGTCAAAATTTGGTTGAACTCCGATCGGGACGAAATTAATTGGAGACGATGATAAGGATTAGGATAGGCTATGTTTCAAATTTCGGGTTGATCGGAGTTCATATGAAGGAGTTATGATCGATGCAAGACAGGAAAGGCATGGTTGTTCGAATCCATCTATGGGTCAAGATGGTGCTCATTTAGAATCCATAAGATTCGAACCCATCAAGGTTTTTTGTCCATTTCGAACCCTTCAGGTTCGAATCGTTCGAAGGAACGGCACACATGGTTCGAATTGATACACTTCGTATCGATTGGTATGGGTTCGGCTCTGCGGAGATTCGCATCAGGTGTTGGTTCGACTCGATAGTGTTCGAATCGATCGAGTTGCTGGCTCGAATCGATAAGCTCGTATCGATTAGATAGGAGGGGTAGATGGATCTCGACTCGATGGCAACAAACCCAGAGTGGCAGCTGGTGTGTGGAGGTTCTTCGAATCGGTGCACTTCGTATCGATCAAGATTGGGGCAGGCAATGTATTTCGAGTCCATGCTCTCACAGGTAAAGATCTTTCTCGTGTCCATCAGGTAAGGGTTCGTTCGTATCCATCATCAAGATTGGTTTCGTACCCATCTGTTTGCTTCGTATCGATCAAATACAACAGTTCGCATCGATTAGATCGATACGAATTACTCTCGTGTGATCGATACGAGGGAACATGCGATGGAAACAGTTGAGTATATGGATAAGTGATGGACATGTGCGAGCTAGAAGCATGGACACGAGCGCGTCTCCAGGTAAGGGGTGTCCAACTCGGAGTGCAAAATGGATCAACCCGGTCAACACGCCACAAAAGTCGAATCGACCCAAGAGGATAACGCCAGGTCATTGCGCATACACTTTGGATGGATTCGAAGGAGGTGGGTTCGAAGGAGATGGATTCGAAGAAGATGGATTCGAAGGATGTGGGTTCGAAGCATGGGTTCGAACCAGGCGCACACGAAACTTTGAACTTGAATCGATCATATCTTCCAAACCGTTGATTCAAATGCAGTGAAATTTTTACAGGAGCTTACAAACATGTTGAAGAATGATCTCACCAAATTTGAGCTCAATTGGATGATTTCTTGATCGATTCGAATGGAGTTCGAACCGATCCCAAAGTGGGCCCAACTTCCTGAGGCATGGCGCGTGGGCCCTACTCACGTGCCAGAAGCGGTCTACCGGATTTTTAGGAGAAATATCAGCCTCCTACGCCTATAAATAGAGCCCCTGGTCATTCAGAAAAGGGGTCGGAGATTCTAGAGAGAAAGAAAGCACGCCCGGACGCTGCTAGGATCACTTTATATCATCATCACTACTACTTATTTCGAATTTGGACTTTGCAATTGCTGTAATCACTTGTAACCAGCAAGTATAATCAATAAAAGGATAAAACTTTGGAGTGGACGTAGGCCGGAGATAGCCGAACCACTATAAAAACTTGTGTCTTTGTTCATTACTTTTGGATTGCTGCTTGTTATTTGCTGAGATCTGTGATTTGTGTTTGAATATTGTTGATTTGTATTCATACACTGGTGCTTTTCACGGTATTTGGGGTTTGTGCCAATTTTGGCGCAAACAACGGCTTCAAGCCTTTATTGATCATAACAAATGGAAACAAACTGTATTGTCTTATTACATGCCTAAAACTAAGAACAATAAATAAACATACGTTGGAAATAATTGCAAATAAAATGCAAAAGAAATAGACTAAGTGTAATAACGACGTAAATGCTCGCTATTCCATGCGCGGGGAAATGTCATGTCGTCTACGGTCGCTAGCTTGAAAGTACCTTCTCCAAGCTTCCGTTCGATGACATAAGGACCTTCCCATGTGGAATTCAGATATGATGGGGTCAGAAAAACTCGCTTCAAAATGAGATCACCCACATCGAAAATTTTTGGTCGAACTTTTTCATTATAGTATCGAGCAACCCGGTGCATATATGCAGCCGCCTTTAAATCAGCTTCTTCACATTTTTCATCAACAAAGCCCAGTGATTCTAGTAGGAAGTTATGATTCATCTAAGGACTATAATGAGGAACCCGATGAGAAGGAACTTCAAGTTCCACGAGTATCACAGCTTCAGTGTCGTATGCCAAAGGGAACGGAGTGTGGCCATGCGCGGACTTGTGGGTTGTTCTGTAAGACCAGAGCACTATCAGAAGCTCATCCACCTACTTTCCTCTAGCCTTCTCCAAACGTTTCTTTAATATTGACTTGATTATTTTATTTACGGCTTCAACTTGTCCATTTTCTTTAGGGTGAGCGACTGCCGTAAATCTTTTCTCGATGCTACACTTTTAGCTGAATTTTTTGAACTCCTTACTCTCAAATTGAGTTCCGTTGTCCGTGAAGATAGTTCGTTGGAGGCCAAAATAGCATATGATGTTTACAACGAAATTAATACGTTTTGGGTGGTGATTGTTGCTGCTACCGCCCACTTGGTAAAATAATCGATCGCAACAATTGCATATTTTGCACCACCTTTGCAAATTGACAAGGAGCCGATTATATCGATCCCTCATACTGCAAATGGCCAGGGACTCACCATTTGTGTGAGTTCTGTTGGCGGAGCTCTTGGAAATTTCGCATATTTTTTATATTTGTCGCATCTTCACACATAGTCCACGGCACGGTTGGCCAATAGTATCCATAGCGGAGGATCTTTTTTGCTAATGTCTGCCCCCAGTATGGTCGCTACATTCTCCTTCATGAACTTCTTTTAAGACCTGTTTTATCTCACCGTAGGCAATGCACCAAAGTAAGGGGATTGAGAATCCCTTCTGATACATTATTACGTCCTACATTACATATCGTGGAGCTTTGCGAATGACTTGTCGTCTTTCTTTCTTTCTTTCGGGAAAAACCCCATGTATTAGGTATTGCTTGAATGGGGTTATCTATGACTCCTTCTCGATTTCTGTTTCTAACACAAAATCTACTTCAATCTCACTTATACTCGGAGCATGTAAGATTTCGACAGGAACAAATTCCATCTGCTGTGCATCAACAGTACTTGCGAATTTAGCCAATGAATCGGCTTTCCCATTTTGTTCACACGGGATATGTGAAATATCATAATATTTGAGGTCTGCCAATACCTCTTGAACCCGAGCAAGCTATGGGGTAAGTCTCTTCCCCTTTGCTTGATAGTCTCCCCGCACCTGGTATACCACCAATTGTGAGTCGCAAAAGATTTTAATCGATTTTACTCCAAGTTCCCTGATAAGTTTCAAGCCAGCAATCAATGCCTTATACTCGGCTTTGTTATTTGCAGCTGGAAAATCGAGCTTCAAAGCATAACAAATCGATCAGTTTTCGAAAGTTATAAGAATAACACCATCCCCATAACGATGTTTGTTGGATGCCCCATCGGCGTATAGTTTCCATCGAATGAGGGGAATAACATCCTCACTACTTAGCTCGTCTGATATGGTGAATTCTGTAATGAAGTCCACTAGCGCCTGCCCTTGGATAGCCCTCCATGGCAGGTAGGTGATATTGAATTGACTTAACTCAATGTTCCATTTCAGCAACCTCCCATAGGTTTCGGGTCGTTGGAGCACCTATCGCAGAGGTTGATCGGTATAAACACTGATCGGGTGTACCTGAAAGTACGAGCGAAGCTTGCATGATGCAATCACCAAGAAGTAGGCTAGCTTCTCAATTTTAGGATAATTTCTCTCTGCCCCTGTTAAATGTTTGCTGACATAGTACACCGGATTTTGGGTTCGGTTCTCCTCGCGAACTAAGGCCGTGCTGATGGCGTGTTGAGATACGGCCAAGTATACATACAACACTTCATGGTCTATAAGCTTTGACAGCACCGGGGGACTTTCCAAATGTCTTACCAGAGCTCGGAATGCGTTCTCGCCATTGGGCATCCATTAGAAATTTCTCTTCCCTTTCTTTATCACATTGAAGAAACAAATACACTTGTCTGTCGCTCTGGATATGAATCGACTCAACGCGGCCACTTTTCTTTTAGGCTTTGTACCTTCATTATAGTTTTGGTCACTTGTATGTCTCAAATATCCTGAATCTTTTCAGGGTTACCCTCAATTCCCTGTGTATTAACAACAAAACCCAAAAACTTTCCCAACGCAATGCAAAAGGAACACTTTAGTGGATTGAATTTCATTCCGTAGTACTTGAGTATATCGAACATTTCCGCTAAGTCTCAAATGTGGTCGTTTGACTGCCGTGACTTCACGAGCATGTCATCCACATAGACTTCCATTGTTCTACCAATTTGGCCTTTAGACGCCCGATTTACCAAGCGCTGATAAGTCGCTTCTGCATTCTTCAGCCCAAAGGGCATCACCACATAACAATACCGTCCAATGTCTATGACAAAACTAGTATGTTCCTGATCTGGAATGTGCATCGAGATCTGATTGTATCATGAATACGCATCCATGAATGATAATAACTCGTATCCTGCCATTGAGCCGACCAGCTGGTCAATTCTGGGTAAAGGGAAGCTATCCTTAGGGCATGCCTTGTTTAAATCTGAATAATCAATATAGGTCCTCCATTTTCCATTTGCTTTTCTCACTAGTATGGGGTTAGAAACCCATTCAGGGTAGAGGGCATCATGGACGAACCCATTGGCTTTGAGTTTGTCCACCTCCTATTTGAGAGTAGTAGACCTCTCCGAGTCCATACCTCTCCTTTTCTGTTTCACTGGTACATATTTTGGGCCAATGTTCAACATATGACTTGCGATGGAGGGAGAAAATCCCGCACATATCAGAGTGAGTCCAAGCGAAAACATCCAGGTTCGCTTGGAGGAAATCAGCTAGGTCCTCAGTCATCGAGGGAGTGAGTTGTGATCCAATCTTAAGACCCCGTGATGGGTCATCGTTGCTGACTGAAATGTCAATCTTTAGTTCAGCCGATGCAGCTTTAGGCTCTTTAGGTTCTTCATCATCGTCTCTCGGAACTATGCCTCTGTAGATCCGACCCTGCTGTTGAAGCCAAGGCTCAAGCGCTACTTGTTAATTCTACGCCAGCTGGATGTGGACAGAGTTGTCCAAAACCTTTCCCTTCTCTCTCCGTTGGGCCTCTCTCTGCTCAACCACATAACATGCACGACATGTCGCATGGTCGCCTTGTACAATCCTAACTCCTCTATCCATTGGAAACTTTAAGTCAAAAACGATGGGGCCAAAGCTGCCCGAAACTCAGCCATGACCGGTCGGCCTAGAAAAATATTATACGGGGAATCGAAATCCAAAACAATGAACGGTAGGATCTGCACCCTCCTACGTTCACCTTCCCCAAGTTAAATGGCAATTCAAAAAAACCTACTGCATTTGTAGCCGCACCATTAAAGCCATAAATACGAGCTTAAGATAGTTTTAGATCTTTTATCTCCATCTTCATCTGGTCATACGCTTTCTTAAAGATAATGTTAATAGAACTGCCACAGTCAATCACTATTCTTCTCACAAACGCTGGCCCAATAGTAGCCAAGATGACCATCAGATAAATGGTAGGTGCCTCCACTTGATCGGCATCTCTGCTCCTGAACACTATATCGTCAGTCATCATTCGCTGCTGTTTCACTGGAATCCCGTCTTTGGAGTTTGAGCAACATTCAATGTCCATGTGTTTCAAGGAACAAGTATAGTGTTCCATTTCTTTACAACTCTTGTCTGCTGGATGGGGCATATATATAGATATAAATAGTTTTTATAGGAATAGAATTGTTATTTTTAAATTGAATAGGTAGTTACATATGTATATGTGTATAACCTGATTTGTAAATTGGATTTTAGAATTTGATTTGAATTTGAATTTAAAGTTTTGAAAATTCAAGGTATAGATATTTATATTGTTTGGATTTTAAAATATAAGTATAAACTTTTATTTATGAATGTATTTGGTTTTATTTCTTTAAATTTTTCTATATATGTAAACAAATACTTATAAACTAATTAGTTAAATATAAGTTTATATTAACTTTAAAAACAAAAATATAAATACAAACTACTTAAAGAACATGTGTAAATCTATTAAGAGCTTGTTAAACAAGTGTTAGCATATAAATTCACTTGATAACAAGTGTTAGAAAATTAAATAGAAAGGAAGACAAGTGAATTTATTTAACAAGCTCTTAATTTTCTTCCTTTCTATTTAATTTATTTAACACTTGTCTTCCTTTCTATTTAATTTTCTAACACTTGTTATCAAGTGAATTTATATGCTAACACTTGTTTAACAAGCTCTTAATAGATTTACACATGTTCTTTAAGTAGTTTGTATTTATATTTTTGTTTTTAAAGTTAATATAAACTTATATTTAACTAATTAGTTTATAAGTATTTGTTTACATATATAGAAAAATTTAAAGAAATAAAACCAAATACATTCATAAATAAAAGTTTATACTTATATTTTAAAATCCAAAACAATATAAATATCTATACCTTGAATTTTCAAAACTTTAAATTCAAATTCAAATAAAATTCTAAAATCCAATTTACAAATCAGGTTATACACATATACATATGTAACTACCTATTCAATTTAAAAATAACAATTCTATTCCTATAAAAACTATTTATATCTATATATATAAACAATCATTATTATTTGTTTTTACTTTGTAACGACCCGGAATTTTCGAACCAGAAAATTCCGGATAATTAGAGAAAAGAAGAAAGAGATAGAAGAAGAAGAACAGAAAACCAAACCCAAAGTCTCACATACGCAGCGGATAAAATATAATACCACATAAATAATAGTTATACAAAGGAAACTGTACTTGTCAAATTACACTTTATTATATCAGAGTTACAACAGATTTACAATCATAGAACAGATAAATCTATCTGTTTTAGATACTATAATATGTTAACATCAGAAGCTTTCCATACGTTCCTGCTCTCCAACTCGCCTCCTGAGCTCCAGAACGTCCTTACCTGAAAATTTGTAATACTCGGTCTGACCCGGGTAACTGTCTAGTATGAGTTGTATATCTGTGTACTCTGATAATGTTGTAAACTATGTTAATATTTTATGTTATTAATATAATTTATTCGTTCCGCTGTTTATATTCTGATGTGTTGGTTCTTCTTTTTTCTCTTTCTTTCTATTCTCTATCCCTTTCTTTCTTATTAGTGATGCGATTTCCTGGAGATAGGAAGTTGGGTCGTTATAAATGTAACGACCCGAAAATTTCGATTTAGAAATTTCCAGATAGTTAGTGAAAAGAAGAAAAAGAAAGAAGAAGAAACAGAAAACTCAAACTCAGAATCTCACATTCGCAACGGATAAAATATAATATCACATAAATAATAGTTTTACAAAGAAAAACTTATCAGTATATTCACATTTATATATATTAGAGTTACAATCAATACACAATAGTGGATAGTCTAAGACAACATATTCTAGTTATAACATAGCATATCACAGCGGAAAATACATACGATCCTGCCCTCCAGCTCGCCTCCTGAGCTCCAGAACGTCCTTACCTGAAAATCTGTAATACTCGGTCTGACCTAAATGTAACGACCTGGAAATTTCGATCCCGAAATTTCCAGATAGTTAGTGAAAGAAGAAGAGATTGAAGAGAAAAGAAACAGAAACAAGTCATAGAGACCTCACATTCGCAGCGGATCAAATATAATATCAAATAAATTAGCAGTTATACAACGAAAATAATATCTGTTACTTTACATTTAAATACATCAGAGTTACACATGTACACAAACATTGGACCAAACAATCATGTCCAGATACTACAATGTCTCAGTGGAAACTCTCTATATGTCTCTGACATCCAGCTCGCCTCCTGAGCTCCAGAACGTCCTTTCCTGAAAATCTGTAATACTCGGTATGACCCGAGATAGCGTGCAAATGAATTTGAATAAGCTTGGAAGCAACAGTCTCTGTCTTCTGCTTTTATACAAGGTGAGTAAATCTTGAAAAAATCTGATATCTTGAACTAACATGTGTTAATCTTTTAAGTATGGTTTGAATTAAGTTGTGCATGTTGTTTTAAAATGGTTTATGTATAGAAATATGAGTGAATATTTATATACACGACTAAGGTATTAAAAAAAAAAAGAGGAGGCTCTGATACCAAAATGTAACGACCCGGAAATTTCGATCCCGAAATTTCCAGATAGTTAGTGAAAGAAAGAAAAGAAAGAAGAAATAGATAGCAGAAAAAGAAGAAACACCAGAACACAGAACAGAAACCTCGCATTCGCAGCGGATCAAAATATAATATCACATAAATAATAGATATACAAAGGAAAACTGTACTTTTCAAATTACACTTTAATATATCTGAGTTACAACATATTTTCAACCACATGACAGATAACTAATCTGTTTCAGATACCATAATATAACATAGTAAAAACTCTCCATACGTTTCTGCTCTCCAGCTCGCCTCTTGAGCTCCAGAACGTCCTATCCTGAAAATCTGTAATACTCGGTCTGACCCGGGTGTTATTTTGATGTAATGCTCGAGTCAGACCGAGTATTACAGATTTTCAGGTTAGGACATTCTGGAGCTCAGGAGGCGAGCTGGAGAGCAGAAACGTATGGAGAGTTTCTACTATGTTATATTATGGTATCTGAAACAGATTAGTTATCTGTCATGTGGTTGAAAATATGTTGTAACTCTGATATATTAAAGTGTAATTTGACAAGTACAGTTTTCCTTTGTATATCTATTATTTATGTGATATTATATTTTGATCCGCTGCGACTGTGAGGCTTCTGTTCTGTGTTCTGGTGTTTCTTCTTTTTCTGCTATCTATTTCTTCTTTCTTTTCTTTCTTTCACTAACTATCTGGAAATTTCGGGATCGAAATTTCCGGGTCGTTACTTTTTTTGAAAATAATTTTATTGAAAATATTGAAAACAGTTTTTGAAAACCCGGGTCAGACCGAGTATTACAGATTTTCAGGTAAGGACGTTCTGGAGCTCAGGAAGGCGAGCTGGACGGCTGGAACGTATGGAGCGTACCCAATGTGATATATATAGATATATCTATGACATGTTGTTTTATAACTGACCTGTATTGTGTAAATGTTATAACTCTGATATATGAAAATGTAAATGTACTGATACTGTTCTTTTTGTAAACTGTTATTATGTGATATTATATTTTATCCGCTGCGAATGTGAGATTCTGAGTTTGAGTTTCTGTCTTTTTCTTCTTTCTCTTTCTTCTTTTCACTAATTTTCTGGAAATTTCGGAATCGAAATTCCCGGGTCGTTACATTTATATATGAGTAGTCAAGTGATTCAGGTTATCTCTTGACGAAATCTGGAGGAGCTATGGAGCAGGAGGCTTCAGCGTATAGATATATGGTTAGAGTTTCCGCTGTGTGTTATTCAGTGTTGCTGTTCTTGTATTGTATAAGACAGAAATGATATTACTGTCTAAATTGAGATATTTTGATGTGTACTCTGATGTATATGATACTATGTATATGTTCTATATTATATTTAAATCATTCCGCTGTGAGATTCTGATGTGTTGTTTTCTCTTTATTTTCTTCTTCTATCCCTTTCTTTCTTAATTAGTGATGCGATTTTCCGGAAGTGGAAAGTCGGGTCACTATAGCTGGCTATCATGTTTATGATTAATCTACCTACAGTCCAAGCAAGTTCCTTAGGATGGCATGGAGCTTGCTTGCGATTGGGGTCTGAAGTTCCTTGTCCGCCTTCCCATGGATTCTTAACAAACTCCTTTAACTTCTTCTGCCGAATCAACTTTTCTATAGCATCGTGGAGGTGCCTATAATCCACGGTATTGTGCTCATAAGTCTCATGGAAGCGGCAATACATCCCAGTCTGTTTTGTTCCTCGGTGGACTCTTTTGGGCGTGGCTTTCGATATTGAAAATTATTTCAAGTCGATAGGTAAATATTTTCCAGAGAAGCATTCAGAGGAGTGTATTCATTGTAATTGGGATCCTTGGTTTCCACTTTCCTGCTTCCCTCTTCTTTTCGGGATTTCCTCGTCCGGATCCTTTAGATTGCTCTGGCTTGTTTTAAACATCGACTGGACCTTTCCAGAGTTATCACCGGATTGTTAGCAATGTTGCTTTGCATAGTCTCCTTTCCAGGCCCTGGTTAATTGTCTCGCCTCGTCCACCTGGCTTCCTCTCTTCTTATGAATTGATGCGCCTTTGAATAAAAACATTCCAGTGTAGCTGGAGGTTTTCCTGCCAGCCAATCACCAAACTCCAAATCTGGATCTACTCCTCACATCACGGCCATTAGAATGGCATGGTCATTCGGGTTGCTAACTTTAGTAGCAGCAACGTGAAATCTTTGTAAGTACTCCTTTAACGACTCCCCTGGAACCTGAATCACACTGGAAAAGGACATCATGTCCTTGGGACGAGTGGCATGAATCCTGAACTACTCCAAAAAATTTGTCGCTAACACATCAAAGTTAGATATAGACCGCGGAGGAAGTCAGGTGAACCATATGGTGGCGATTCCAGATAAAGTTATTGGGAAGCATATTTAGTTGCATGTTTCCCTAGCTGAATCCATCATCCACTCATATCTCATTACATGCTGTCGGGGATCAGTCTTCTCTTCATAAGCCAAAATAGTCAACATGTTAAACTTCCTGGGTTACTCTGCCTGTAGGATAGCATCTGTGAATGAAGTGTGGCTCCTAGATACGCCCCAATCATCATTAGATAAGTCTTGATTTTCCCTCATTAGCTGTCTGACCATAGCTGATAGGTCTGGGGTTTGCATGGAAGGTGGCAAGTTGGAATCTGTCATGCGGGACCATTTTGGTTGGTGCCTCCTTGGTTGGCGATCCACCAAAATGCGTGTCTCGGGGACCTGCTTTATTGTGACCTTGGTGAGCCGGTCGTCCAGCTTCCACTCATGCTCCGGATCCAAAATTTCCTGTTCCAACTTGAGTATGATTACCCTGGTGTAAATGAGGGGCCATGGCTCCAGGTTGGGAACCTAGACCATCCGTGGTGGATCGTTAAGCTACACCTATTTGCGTTGTTTCAGTCTATGATGTCTACGCCTAGGTGGTTCATCAAGCGAAGCGGAGCTATCGGATGAGGAGTAGGCAGCGGGACTTCCTCCCGCATTTTGATACTGTTCTTGAGTAAGCTGAGTCACGAGGTTGGCGTTCGCTTGAATTCGCTCATTAAGCTGTCTCCTGCTTTCCATGAGTTCTCTTATTGGCTCATTGAACTCCGTTCTGGTGACAACTTCTGTTTGGTTTAGGGTGGTAGCGGTCCTTGCACCTGGATTAACTTGCTGATTGATGGGTCCTACTTGTTGGATGCTAGCGGTGTCGTTGACATCTGCATTATGAGAGGCTGATCTGATACGTGGTCCATCCATTTTAGAGTTATTGGTAGGAACTTTGAGTAGAATCTACGAACTTCTTATGAACGAACTTGGATCTTCCTTGGGGGATTTCTTCAATCCAGTAGCGACAAAGTAGATCCTGACAACTTGAAAATGCTATTCTCAGTTAAAGCACCAAAATTGGTAATTAACACCCTTGAGTAGGATTGTGTGGAGAGATTAATGAAGAAGATAAATTAAAATAGAGGAATATCACAATTGAATGTAGTAAGAACAGTAAAGAACGAGAACACCAGAATTATAATGGTTCGACGTAAATGCCTACATCCATTATTAATGTAATCTTTATTGCTTTTCTCAAAGACTTGAATATGGATACAATCCGTAAACTTCTAACTCAAATACAAGTTTGAACTGACAAAAGCGAATATCAAAAATGGCAGAGTATCCCTGGAGTTCTTGAAAAAAGGTCCCTTTACATTATGCCCCTGCCTCTCTATTTATAGACGAAGATAGGCTGGACTCCCTATGCAGGCCTAAGGAAAAGGTACCTCGGCCCATAATAGACAACTCCTGTGTACCGAACCAGGTATATCGAACGGTGGTTGCCGAGTGACGTCGGTCGAACGAAGGTAGCCGAGCGGTGCTTGCCGAGCGATGCTTTGTTGAGCGGCGTTTGCCAAACAATCCCTCCTAGGACATCTCGGTCGAACCGCATCTGGACCAAATACACCGAGCCATGCGCTAGCCGAACGATACCTCCTAGGACATCTTGTTCGAACCACATCTTGACCAAACACACTGAGCTATGCGTTGGCCGAACAATACCTCCTAGGACATCTTGACCGAATGATTTTGTTGGACCATCCTGGCCGAATGACTTGTTCTCTAACCGGACGATATTCGAACATAACTTCCCAAGACTAAACGAGATAATATCTCACTCAGTCGAGTGATGAAAGTTCTCCTCTAAGCCGAATGATATATAAGGAGTTCCTACCAACATCTTTCTTTAGTCGAGTGACATAAGTTATCTCACAAGACTGTGTGACACACGTCTCTCCTCCCTCGACCGAACCACGCATACAGGCCGAACCATGTATACAGGCCGAACCATACAGATTGGTCCCATTTCACACATCTCCAACCCTTTACTGGCTTGAGTCTTGTCCCGGCCAAATCAAAACCTCTTGGACTACCATCTTGTAGTCGGGCCAAGTGGGCGGGTAACACTTAGCTACCAATTTTTTTAAAAGAGTGAGATTATCAAAAGATAGAGAGTATATATTACCTTTCTTCTTACTTGAAAATAATGTTTCTTTTGATGATTGGTCAACTATTTTTCACAAATTAGAATCAAAAACAACATTCATTCTCTTATCACATAATTGGTTGAAATCAGATTATGGTGCAGATTTTCAACGTACAGTACACCGTTAGGGTAAATGTGTCATTATCCACTTTATCTTTACCGATAATTTTACATTTATCATTGTTATCTATTGTGACTCTGCCACTTTTGTATTTCTCTATGCTAAGGAACTTTGTTTTGTTGTCCGTCATATTCCTAGAATAGCCAGAATCCAGGTACCACTCTTGTTGTTCCTTTGCCTACCAACACACCTACACGAGAAAAGAGTTTAGTGACCTATTTGTTTTTATAGGTCCATGATTGTTATTGACAAAAATTTTATGAAAAACAAGTTTGCGTAGAACCAAGACAATATATGTTTATTCCTTTTGGTATCCATATTTGTATGATTTTAAGGGATTTTATATTCATGCCTTTCGAAATCCAAATTGGTATGGTTTTCATGTGTTTGGGTCTATACCAGCAATTGTTTTGATTGTGTCTAATTTTTCCACAAATCATGCACATAAAGTTGACATGATTAGTTTCACTTCTACCCTTTTCAGATTGAGTATACCCAAGTCCTTGTCTAATAGTATTAACAGTTTGTTACCCTAATAGCATATTTAGTGATCTTTCTCCTTTGGAGAATTTTTCTAAAGTTGTAGACATTTTTTGGACTTGAGAGATTCATTTTCATTCAATAGCAAAGTGCACTTTTTAATAGAATTTTCTCTCCTAGTATTTTTACTTCTTTCAAAATCAGAATTTCACTTTCAAGCGATTTAATTTTAGTTTTTGATTTTTTTATTTCCTCTTCTAATGATGAACACTTATCACACTTAGGGCTTTAATTTCTATAGTTTTGAACCATTTGATCAAGCTGCATATTTAGTTATATCAAACTATCCTTTTATGGTTCAATTTAGGATACTTCTGCCTAAGTCTTTCAAAACAGCCATTTACTTCATGAAAATATATAAGTAATTGCGAGTGAGTAAGTTTTGATATCTCGCTTGGCTCGTCATCATCGCCGCACTTGTTCCTTCTAAAAAACACAAATTTGCTTTTTAACTCTCACTGACAGTGCTTTCATCATCATCTTCATCACTTTCATCCCAAGTTGCTCCAAAACATCTCCTTTTTGGTTTCTTTCCTTTGCCGAATCGATTTTGAGGACAATTTTGCTTGATATGACCACGTTTATTGCACTTGTGACAAATGATCTTAAGCTTTTCTGAGTTGTCTAGAACTTTGACGATTCGTCTCTTTAGTTATTGATTTTGTACTGGATTTCCATATTTGCGGTTCCACCTTTTGAATCCCTTTATTATCAGTGCCAGTTCAGTTGCTCCTTCATCATCACCATCATCATCTTCACTTTCCATTTTCCTTTTAGAGCTATTGATTTCTTACGCGTATCTCCGCCTTCACGTTCTTCCTTGAATTTGATTTCTAGCTCATAAGTGGTGAGGTTTCCGATGAGTTCTTCAACTTTAACCTGTTTCGGATCCTTTGATTCTTGAATGGCAGTCATCTTTGCTTCAAAATTTCATGGAAGATTTCAGAGGATCTTTCGGACTATTTCCAGTTCTATGCATGGCCTTCCTAGGGCTTTGATTTGCATACAAGATTAGAAAGTCGCCCATACATTTATTTGAAACTTTCATCCATTGCCATTTTGAAGTTCTCGTACTCGCTACTAAGCATGGCAAGGCGAGATTCTTTAACTTGGGAGGTTCCTTCATGTGTCACTTTAAGTGTATGCCAGATTTCCTGAGAAGTTAGACAATGTGAGACTCGGTTAAATTCAATTTGATCTAATGAGAAAATAATAGAATTCATAGCTTTAGCATTAGCAGTTTGTAGTTTATTTTCAAGATCTATCCATTGATCCATAGGTATATCAACTTCTTGATTGCCTACCATTACTGTTGGTGTACTATATCCCGTTTCAACAATATTCCATGCATCTATGGTTTTTAGAAAAAATTTCATTCTAGTTTTCCAATATGCATATTCACCATTGAACATGGGTAGTCTAGCTATGGACTGACCTTCAACAACAGCATTATCAAAAGAAGCCATTAAAAGAAAAAAAATCAATTTTTTTAACAAAAAGTGGTTTTTGTTTCTAGCTCTGATGCCACCTGTAGGATTGTATTCACCCTAGAGGGGGGGGGTGAATAGGGTCTACTAAAAAATTAATGCAAAAATAAAAATAAAAACAGAAAGTAATGTAGTAAAGATCACACACAGTTTTACCCAGCTTTGACAAAAAATTGCCTACATGTTGCCCCCAAGGTTTCTACTAGAAATTAAGTAATCAGACGCTTACAAAAACATATAAACTTGCGATGCCCGCTAAATTGATTCACCAAACTCTAAGCTCAAAACTCTGCCACCACTCTGCCACTGAGTTGCGAATTCTCAAAATACGCCTCGTAGTTTGTAACTACTTATACAACTAGAAATTTACCGAATTTTATAAGAGAAAATTATAAATAAAAATAAAACTAAAAAACAAAACCCTATATAAATGAAGCCCAATACAAAATAAAACCGTCCCAAGTAACAAATAATTAAAATGAAGACCGTCTCCCCTTACCTTCGATCGATTTCCTCTTTCACTTTTGATTTAGGGTTTTCCTGAAATGAAACCGCCACTTGAAAATTAAATCATTTGCTGGTATGATTTCGTTCCTCAATATGATTACTGCTACTTCTTCGATCAGTATTCTTCGATTTGCTTACGGCTGCTTCAATGTCGAGTTCGTGTGGTATAAAATTGGTATGCAATTTCTCTTTACTTTCTCTGTTGATTTTCTTGAACTCGAACTACATGATTGCTGATGATGAAATGGGTTTAAATGAGGATAAACTCCCTAAATTTTTGCTTTATATATTTTGATTTGAATGCTTCAATTGCTTTACTCGGTCATTCAAATCTTGATTGAACGGTTATGATGATTTCTGACTTGTTTATCGGTTGACTTGATCATCCTTCGATTGTATTTCTAATATATTTAAATATATTTGAATTGGTTCCTCCCTTTACTGCCAACGACTCATTCAATTCGTTTCCTTATAACCCCTAACTGAACTATGGTTAATTTTTGATTAATTTGGACTTCTTGAAGTCTGACTTGTTCATCATGAAGTCGTCTACGACATTGTTCAAAGTGCTTGTGATAATTTTTGATTTTTTTTGTTGAATACTTTAACCGTGTTTTGTTTGACCATTTCTTTTTGAACCATGACCCACGGCTTCACTATTTTTTTGCTGCATTATGATTTGGTCTGGGTTCTGTCATTTAATTTCTCTATTCTTGGAGTCTTTAGACTTGATACCTTGTACTAGTAATCTAAACATGATGTCTCCATGTATGCATACATATACATATATGTATGTATGTGTGTGATTGGTATTGCTATGCTCTGTCCAATTATTTATAATGTTTGCCGGTTTCTTAGTTGAGTGTATGATTGCTGTAGCTCCAATGCATTGATGTCTTCTATGTTGAAATTGAAGTCTAGTTTGGTTCCTTTTGAAGTTTTGTTACATGTCTGGTACATTTGTATTCTCTGAACTATAGTCTGGTTCTAGGGGTTGCTTTGTACTGAATGCTATGACCATCCATGCTAGTGTTCTTATTGCCTTTGTTATTGAATCTAGTATGTGCAGGTCTGCTTCGAGTTAAACTGCCCCTGTGCGTGTGCTATTTTGATTTGAAGTCTGGTTTGGTTGCCTCTGAACTCCTGTTCACTGTTGTGTTTGTCTGCATTTTCTCATTGATTTTGAAAATCATGCACATACATATGCATGTATATGTGTGTAATTTTTTAATGCACGTGCCAAATCCATTTATATTCGATTTATGCAGGTGCAGTGCACTCTGAAGTTTGGTGTCTGTTCACATGTTGTTTTCACGTTTGTTGATCCTGAGTAGTCTGATATGTTGTATGTGTGTTTCCTGCTTTTGCTTTATCCTTTGTACATATTGCTTGCATATTAAATGCCTGAATTCCATTGCCATGTTGTTTGTTTTGGAACTTGAGTTGAATCCAATCTTGGCTTGGGTTTCACCTTATGCTCACATGTCCCTGCAATTTTAACAAGCAAGTGTATATCGATGTGCACGACCTTGTGGCATGTACAGTGATACACTGTGCATGTCACAAGTGGTTTGCATAAGATTAATTAAAAAATGATGGTGAACAACCCAAATAATTGAGGCAAACAATATTTTCAAAACACACACTTCATTGTGCACTGCAAAATATATCTTTTTCAATTTTATCGCGTCAATATTTATTTTGCAGATAGTTCCGATGCTGGATAGAGGCTGGAACGAAGTTGAAGATCAAATACGAGTGATGGGTGAATTATGTAGTGAGGAGAAACATGTATATAAAATTGTAAAGCAAAAATTAAGTTGTAATTGAAACTTGTATTTGGAATATAGTGAGAGCTTAAACTTATGCTATTTGAATTTATAATAAAATATTTATTTGAATAAAATATTTGTTTAAATAAGGATTCCGAGTTATTTATTTTATTCAATAAATATTTATTTAATTATGTGGAAAAATAAAGTAGCACAATAACAAATACATTTAACGAATATATATATATATATATGTATATATATATATGTATATATATATATGTATATATATATATGTATATATATATGTATATATATATATGTATATATATATGTATATATATATGTATATATATATGTATATATATATATATATATATATATGTATATATATATATATGTGATATGTATGTTTATTATCATCAAGCAAAAATCATACACTAGTATATTTTACATAATTGATTGGAGCCGGAGTATTTTCCCAATTGGATTTGGCGGCAGGTTCCTATCAGCTAAGAGTGGCAGAGGACAGTATTCCTTTGACGGTGTTTCGCACGAGGTATGGTTCATACTATTGGTTAGTAATGCCATTTGGGTTAACGAATGCGCCAGCTTTCTTCGTGGATTTGATGACCGACTTTTCCAAGAGCACTTGGATAGCCTCGTATTAGTATTCATAGATGACATTTTAATATACTCTAAGGATGAAAAAGAGCATCAAGTTCATCTTAGAATAGTGCTTGAGATGCCAAGGTGACATCAACTTAAAGTGAAGTTTTCGAAGTGTCATATTTGGAAGAAAGAGTTAAGTTTCTTGGCTATGTGGTCTTAGAGAATGGTTTGTCAGTTGATCCACATAAGATTGAAGCTGTTAACAACTGGAAGAGACTAGAGACGATGACTAAGATTAAAAGTTTTCTTGGACTTGCTGACTATTATCGTAGATTCATTAAGGATTTCTTGCGGATAGCAGCACCTTTGACTAAGCTAACCAGGAAGGACTTATAGTTTATTTTGGTCTGGCCAATGTGAGGAAGCATTCCTTAAGTTAAGAAATTTATTGAACAGCGCACCTATGCTAGTAGTTCCAAATAGGAATCAAGGGTTAATGGTGTATACAGATGCTTGTGGAACCATGTTAGGAGTTGTGTTGATGTGCAAAGGTAAAGTTATTGCCTACATTTCTTGATAGCTTAGACCGCATGAAGTGAGATATTCCACTCATGACCTTGAGTTGGCAGCGGTGATTTTTGCACTGAAAATATGGCGACTTTATCTCTTAGAGGAGAGATTTGAGTTATACGAAGATCATAAATCCTTAAGGTATTTATTCTCTCGAAAGGAGTTGAATATGAGACATCAAAGGTGGTTGGAGTTTTTAGCAGCATATGATTTTGGTATAGAGTATAACTTGAAAAAGGAAATAAAGTAGCAGATGCTCTTAGCAGGAAACATTATAATATGGTGTTAACTATGTTAACAGAATAGAAGGATCTAGAGGCTTTGACTACTTGTAGCATGCAATTAAGATTGATTGTTAGTTCTAGTCAGAGCACTGCATTTTATCATGCATGAAAGTTCGACTAGTTCTGATCGAAAGAACTGCTTCTAAGCAGAAAGAAGACCCACTGTTAGCTGAGAATATTAGAAGGCTTGAGGTTGGATCAGAGATTGATGATTTAAAGGACTTTAATCTCGACCAGAAGGGATGGTTGAGAAGGAGGGGACGGTTGTATGTTTCGAATGTTAAAGATTTAAGGAGAGAAGTTCTTAGCGAATGTCATTGATCCAAATTTATGGTTTATCGTAGAGGAACAAAAATATAACAAGACATGAAGAGGAGTTTCTACTAAGAAGGTATGAAGAAAAATGTTGGCTTATGGGTAAAGTAGTGTGTGAACTGTCAACAAGTGAAGGCCGAACATCAGAAGCCGAGTGTGTTGCTTCAACCTTTGGAGGTACCAGTTTGGAAATAGGATTCGATATCCATTGATTTTACATATGGGTTGCCAAGGTCGAATTGAGGAAATGAAAGTATATGAGTCATAGTGGACTGGTTGACCAAGAGTGCCCATTTCATTCCCATTGAGTCAACTAGGATGACACCTGTTTTAGCAAATTTTTTTATGAAGAACATAATTAGACTGCATGAAATTCCTAGTAGTATAGCAAGTGATAGAGATACTTTTATTTCTAGTGAGTTTTGGAAGAGTCTACAGGATGGGTTAGGTACCAAGCTCAAGATGAGCACTATGTATCGCCCTCAGGCAGATGGGAACACGGAGAGAGTCAACAAGGTACTCGATGATTTGTTAAGAGCTTGTGTGCTAGACTTTGGTAGATCTTAGGAAGATTACTACAATTAGTTGAGTTTTCCTATAATAATAGCTATCAGGCTAGTATAGGAATGGCGCCTTTTCGAAGCTTCGTATGGAAGGCCATGCAAATCACCAGCATGTTGGTTGGAAACTGGAGACAGATTAGTCTTAGGTCCATATCTGGTGAGAGAGGCAATATAGAAGATTTAGTTGATCTGAGAAAGGATGAAAGAAGCCCAGTCTAGACAAAAGAGTTAAATAGATAAGAGGCATAAGGATCTAGAGTTCTCAGTTAGAGATAAGGTTTTCATTAAAGTATCACCGACAAAGGGTGCGGTATGGTTCGAAAAGTTAAGGAAACTGACATTGAGATATGTCAGACCGTTCCTAGTTGTAGAGAGGTTCGGAAAGCTTGCATACAGATTTGCCAAGTAGTTTGACAGGTGCCCATAATGTGTTTCATGTATCTCATCTTCATAAGTATGTGCATTATCCAGAGGATACTATTCCTCCGACTGTGTTGGAAGATTTTATAGTAGAACCGAATTTTACTTTCGTTAGACTACCAGTTCAGCTTGTAGTGAGTGATGAGAAGAGGTTAAGAAACAAGACAGTCAATTTGGTGAAAGTTCAGTGGAGCAACAATGGGAAAGGGTATACATGGGAGGCAGAAGATAGGATTAGAGATACTTATCTTGATCTGCTATAAGGGTATGTTTTATATTTGTTTTACATGGACTATTTCTAGTCAGGTAAGCTAGTATGGTAGTTAGGAGATGTTACATATAACTGTAATAATTAGTATTTAGTCCTTGCTGAATTTCGAGGACGAAATTCTTTAAGGAGGGGAGCCTGTAGCAACCCTAATTTTAAATAACATTATTTAGGAGATTTGATAATGTAGAGACTAAAGTGAGAAGGGGATTGAAAAGGGCTGTGCCTTAACTAAATGAATTCATAAAAATGGTTTATAAGTAAATAATTAAGAGAATAAGGCAAGGGTAATATGTGAAATAGTTGTATATCATAACCCCATAACCCCTAAAACTTGTTTGATGATGGAATTTCTATCGAATTAGAAAACCCTCGACAAATTCAAATTAAAATTTAACCGCAAGTGGATGGCTTACAAAAGTAAATACGTGGCGAGTACGGGTCGATCCGTAGGGAATTGTTAAAATTTTAAAATCTATTCAATCAAATTATACCAAATGGAGAGGAAATTGTTAACTACAAGAAAAATGAAGCTAAAACTAGATTTAAAATGAGACTAAAAACTATGAGATTAGAGAAAAATTTAGAGGCAAATCCACTCTCATATTTTGTAAATCAACTAACACATAATTTATGATCTCTATTTTTGATATTAGATAAAATGATTATTGCATTTTCATAAGTATGGTTTATTTATGCTATTAATTAACATAACTTAAATCATCAAACTATAATACAACAAATAAACCACTTAATAATTCTCATGAAAATGTAGCCAAAGCAAAAGCTATTTTAAGTATGATCTATTTGCTATTGTAATTAGTAATATAGATCATCAAATTTTATTTTTACTTTCATTTCAAAATCAAAAATAATTTAGCAAACGACGATGTAAATTGTATTTATGTTGAATAAGAATAACTCATTTACAAAAGCAACATAAGCTATCAAACCCATTTGTATAAACTTACATCAAAATCCACTTTCATGAAGCACAATTAAAAGAGATAATAAATCATAGAAATATTGAAATTACATAAAATTAGAGAGCTTCATTACCCCTAAATTGAAGGGGTTTAGCTACTCATTTGTGTTATCAAATCAACACTCGTAAATTTCAACATGAAAAAGCAAAGAAATGGAAACTAAGCAAAGGAAGAAAAAGAGATTAACTACTAATTACTTGCATAAAAATTAAAGCTACACTACTTGCATAAAGGTAAATTTAAGCTATATACATGAAATGAGAGAAAGAATAAAAATAAGCAACAACATAAAAGAAAATAAAAACAAGTAGAAAAGAGAAGAGAAAGAGCCTTGGAAGCCATTTTTATTTCCTGAAACTTTGACATTACAACTTACTTGCTTAATTTCCTAACTAATTTTTTTAAAGAGTAGAAGATCATTTACATGTACATAAGAAGGCTACTTATACATGCATAAAATCCTAATTCAATTTTCCAAAATGCCCTTTAGGAAGTGTGGCCACCAAGTAACCATTAGCCTCTAATTAATCCATCATTAAATATGCATGAAACTTTAACCTCCACTTAGTTGTCCATTGGCTTCTAATTATAGATTTAAGCAAGTGGGTTCGGTCCTCCATGATCTTGATCTTGAATTATTTCCTCTTCATTCCTTTGTATTTTCTTGTGCATGCATATATCTTCATGAAACCTTCTTCCATATGCATCCAAATTCCTATAAAAATTATGGAAAAATGTTCAAGTAAAAAGTCCCAAATTAACATATGCATAAAAATGACTATTTTGCCCCTGTATATAGATGAATATATGATGATTTGAAAATAATTTAATTTTGGTTTTAAACATGTTAAAATACCCAAATATGAAATTTATTTAAATAAAAATAGATGAAATATGGATGTAAATATATGCACATTTACGTGCACATCATATACCCCGCACACTTATCTATTTATTCGTCCTCGAATAAAAGAAAACTAAGATAAATACGTTTTTATAGGGAGCACGAGTGTATTGAGCATATGCAACGACCGGTTAAACCTCTAGGTGTCCCCAATAGGACGAGTGTTGTCTCGTGAGGGTTTTCAGCGGATACTACCCACAAAATCCAAATGCTAAGTGAAAATACTTATAAAATGCAAGATTTATTTACAATGGGATGAATGCAAGTGTTTGAAAATATTTTTGCAGTGAATGATTTACTTTTAAATTGACACAAATAAGTTAAATATAGGTTTTGGTCATTATCTTGAAATTTAAGTCATTTACTCATCAAATTTTCCATAAAAATGAAGTTATCGTAATAAATGGGCTATAGTTTAACTCGTTGTTTCGGTTGATAATACAGTGTAACTATGAAATGAATCCTTAGTTGATTATCAAAGTTTATCAAAGTGGTATTTTCATTTCTTTCCAATAACAAGTTAAATCAAACAAGTAAAAATTGTTCTTGGATTTCAATTGCTTACTCTCTCTTATTTGAAAATTTATTGATATTAACAATATTTACATATGCCTAACTCAAGTAAACCGAGGCTAGATATATCACCCGTGCACTGCCTTGCGGACTGATGTGAGGCAAATACTAAGCGTGGAGAGTGAACACACAAGTGTGAACACTTATCAACTGTAGGCATTATTAAAAAAAAATTATATACATAAACCTAACTCAGATAAACTGAGGTCAGATATACCGATCATGCACTTCCTTTCGGGTTTACGTGAGAAGGGTACAGAGCATGACGAATGAATACACAAGTGTGAATACATTACTCTAGGTGTTAAAAATATACATACATATATCAAATATTTTTTTTACTTATATATATATATATATATTGTCTTTTTTTGTTTTTTAGGAAGAGAGAGTTTTGCAAAATCATCTTAGCACCATTTAACTTAGAAAATAAGAATGTTATGTCCTTTACTTTAAATTTACCACTTTTTAAACAAAGATTTTTAATTATCATATACTTCATACTAAACACATATGAACCTTCCTATATACTAGTTAAACCATTGTTATTTGTAATCAAAATTCATTTTTATTTTTGTTAAGACAAATAAATTTTCAAAAATTTCAATTTATTAATCAAAACTTATACTTATCCTATAGTGTTTCTTCAAAAATAAATCAAAATGCTAAAAAGAAAATGTTTTGTGATTTAGAAATTTTGGGATTTGTTTTACTTAAAAGAAAATGAAAATTCAAAAATGCCATGAAAAACTAAAAAAATGAAAATGAGACTCCTTCCAAACTTAATTTTGACCGTGTCCCCACAGTAAATGCAAGATATAATGAGCGTAATGGGAAAAAATATGTACATATTTACAAAAGAGGGTTAACATTCTTACTAGACGTAGCTTGGCTCATGAAGAATCATGAGCTCCTCCTCTTGTTACTTGGAAATTCCAAGAAAGGTTTCAAACAATGACCGTTGACTTTGAAAATCGATCCATCTCGAGGGTTTTCTATTTCTATAGCACCACGTGAAAAAACAATTCGTACCACAGATGGTCTGGTCAATCTCGATTTAAGTTTTTCAGGAATAAATGAAGCTTGAGTCGTATAAAAGAACTTTCTGGTTAGGCGAAAACATTTTCCTTAGGATTGACTTGTCATGAAAAACTTTTGTTTTTTCTTTGTAAATTTTCTCATTTTCACACGCATCGTTCCTAAGTTCTTATAGTTCGTTGAGTTGTAGTTTCAGTTTTCGCCAGCTTTCTCAAGATCAAAGTTTAAGTTCTTTATTTTCCACAACGCTTTGTGTTCGATTTCAACGAGTAAACGACAAGCTTTACCGTAAACTAAACGAAATGGGGACATCCCAAGGTTAGTTTTAAAAGTAGTACGATAAGCCCAAAGCACGTCGGTCAATTTCTGAGACCAATCTTTTCGATTTTTGTTGACAGTTTTATCCAAGATTTGTTTTATTTTATGATTTGAAACTTCAACTTGCCCATAAGTTTGAGGATGATACAGAGTGGATAATTTGTGAGTTATCGAGTATTATTTCATTAATGTTTCAAAATATCGATTGCAAAAATGGGTTTTGTTATCACTGGTTATTGTGCCAGGTGTCCCGAACCTCAAAAAGATGTTTTCATTGAGAAATTACACAACAATTCTATGGTCGTTGGTTTCGCAAGGAACGGCTTCGACCCGTTTTGAGACGTAATCGACAGCGGAAAGGATATACAAGTTTCCAAAAGAATTGGAAAAAGGTCATATAAAGTCGATACCCCAAACATCAAAGATTTCAATCGTAAGAATAGGGTTTAGAGGCATCATATCTCATCGAGAAATTCGCCCAAGCATTTGACATCGATCACAATTTTTGCAAAATTCGAATGAGTCTTTGAAGAGAGAAGGCCAATAGAAACCACACCGAAGCACCTTTTTCACCGTTTTTCGAGGACCGAAATGTCCATCGCATGCTTGGTCACTGCAAAACGAAAGAACATTCCTGATCTCATTATCCAGAATGCAACGTCGGATGATTTGATAGGAGCAATACTTGAACAAGTATGGATCATCCCAATAGAAGTATTTAATTTGGGATATGAATTTTTATTTTTCCTATTTGGACCAAGATGAGGGAATTCTTTAGTGACTAAGTAGTTCACTATATCAGCGTACCATGGATCGATAGAAATTGAAAGAAGTTGTTCATCGGGGAAGTTTCTATTGATTGGAAAAGAAGATGGAGCATTCGGAAAATGAGGTATGACATTATCGGATTCTCTTTTGTCTTTGATTGTAAGATCAAATTCTTAAAGTAAAAGGATCCAACGAATCAAATGGGATTTAGATCCTTTTTAGCGAAGTGATATCAAAGAGTAGAATGGTCCATATACATAGTAATGTGTGACCCGATCAAATATTGTGGGAATTTTTCGAGAGCAAAAGCTACCTCTAGAAACTCTTTTTCAGTGGTTGTGTAGTTAAGTTGAGCGTTGTTCCGAGTCATGCTAGCATAGTAGATAACGTGAAGAATCTTGTTGATGCGTTGTCCTAAGAGAGAAATAACTGCAAAGTTCGGAGCATCGCACATTATTTCGAATGGGAGATCCAATTGGGTGCGGAAATGGTTGGAGCTGAAATGAGTTCTTTATAAGATGTTCAAAAGAAGAGATACACTTAGAGTTGAAATTGAATGGAACGTCTTTTTCGAGAGGAGTTGTCAAAGGACGAGTAATTTTGCTGAAGTCTTTCACAAAGCTTCGGTAAAAGCCCACATGTCCTAGAAATAACCGAATGTTCTAAACTGATTTGGGAATGGGTAGGTTCAATTACGTCAACTTTCGCTTTATCTACCTCAATGCCATTATTTGAGATGATATCTCCAAGGACTATGCCTTGTTTGACCATAAAGTGGCATTTTTCCAATTCAAAGTCAAATGTTTTTCTTTACATCGATTTAAAACTAACTTGAGATGATGTAAACATTGGGAAAAAGAATCGCCAAAGATAGAGAAATCGTCCATAAAAACTTCTAGAAAGCATTCAATCATGTCAGAAAAGATTCCAACAAGGCATCGTTGGAAAGTACTGTAGGATCTAGATTAACCCTAGAGGGGGGGGGGGTGAATAGGATTATAGCAAATTTTTCCGAATTAAACACAGAAGCAAACTGCAGAAATAAATATGCTGAAAAATAAATCACACACAAAATTTACCCAGCTTCGGCAACCCCTGCCTACTGCTGCATTCCCAGATTTCTATTAGAATTAAACAGTTTCCCGCTTACAAACACTCTAACAGACTTGCAAACCCTGCTACCGCCTATAGAGTTTTGCAAACTCGCAAACCCTGCTAACTGGACTAACTCTAACTAGACAATCTGACAACACCTAAACCCTAGGTGATGATTCATGTTTTGTTTTGAAAAGAACAGACAAATAAAACAAATTATAAGAGCAAGCACTAAATTTAAAACAATTTAAATTATCTTGCCTTTAAAAATAAAAATAAAGATACCCTAACCCAAAACAAACAAAAATATGCGGTCACTTCCCTCTTATCTTATTTTACCCGGTCCATTGTCTTTTGTTTGTGGAGGAAAAAAAATGGCGGCCCTCTGTTTATTCGATCTGAATTAGGGCTTCTGTTTCTTTCTCGAATTGGGGCTTCGGCTTCTTTCTGATGACTGATTAAGCTCTTGCTTGTCCTCTGATGATTGATGCTTGTTGCTAGCTCGTTCTCCGTTGATCGAGTTGTTGATGGTTCGGTATGTAATTTCTTTTGTTGCTTGTTTGATTGCTTGCTTTTTAACTCGATTGTTCTGTGTTCTATGATGATTTCTTGGGGTTTATTTATAGGGTCGAAACCCTAATAACCACTGTCAGATTTGATTTTTGCACGTCGTTGATTATTTTTCCTGAAATTGTTCTGGATTTGGAGTATTCCTTTCTTGATTTGATTTCGAATTATTGCTGTCCATATTTGTTTTCGAATTAATTAATTCGAAAATTTCTTCCTATATTTGTTGTCTCGGCCCCTATTTGAATTAATACTGACCATATATGAATTCGAGAAATTTGATGCAGAGATTTCTTTCCAAATTAGATTTCTTTGACTTAATCAAAAGATACGAATTTGTTCTTTAACTTCGGCTTGATTTCTGCACTGACTTGTACTTGCCACTGTCTTGTGTTCCCTACTGCACATTCACCTGTTTACTATATATGTGCATATATACATATGTATGTGTGTATGCATATATTCTTGGGTTTGTACTTGGATTTGAACTGCTTCATGTTCTGTTGATCTTGATTTTGGAGCTGCCACTGACTTCTTTGTTGTAACTTGAAATTGTTTTGTCAATTCGAATTGCACTTGCACACTCCATGTTGCATTATCACTGTGTTGCATTGTAGCTCCATCTTGACTTGGGCTTTTTCACTGTATCAGATGCTACACTTGTTCATGTATTCAACTTCTCTGTTGCACTTGAGTTTGTTTCCACTGCTTCATCATGTTGTATTCATCCCTGTACATGTGCACAGAGTTTGTTGTTGCACTCGATGTTTGTAGCTTCACTGTGTTTGCTGTTGCAGTGGTTTGTCTGACCTTGTATGCTTCAAGTTGCCTTGAGTTGAACCTATCTTGGGTTTGACCTTGTTTGTGACTTTTGTGCATTGTGCTATGTTGTTGTATTTGCATTGTGTTACTGATTTTGGTCGAGACTTTGTTTGTTGCAATATGTCACTGCATTTGGTCTGAGTCACTTGTATCCATTCTCGAGTTGCACACTTTGATTTGCTACTGCTTCACCTTGTTGAGTACCTGTAATTGCTGTTACATCACTTCACACTGCATTTATTTGCTTGTACTTGTGTTCTGGTCATTGCTTTGTTGTGTAGCTGCTATGCAGTTGCTATGCATCACTATATATATACTCTCTGTTTTGATTTGCATTGGTGCAGTTTCCATATTTTGTGTATCTTGATGTTGTATACACTTTTTCAAGCTGCTGTGATGCAGTTTCCTTCACTGTTGTGTCTTCGGGAGTTTGCACTGCTTCATGTTGAATTCATTGAAGTATTGATTGCTTTTGTTGATAACGCACACGAGTTGGCGAGGCAGTGCACACGTGTATAGATGTACACGTGTGTATTGCAGCCACTCACGATTATCTGTAAGAACACTGATATGCACAGATATTACACAATCAAAGATGATGACAATAACCCATGTATCTGAGACACAAACAAATTTCTATTTTTGCACATTCAAATTTGTTTGTTTTCAGATTACTGTTGTAGTTGCTAATTATACAGGTACACAGGAGACAGGACAAGAAGTGGAGCTGGATAATGCAGATAGATGTAGATGTGCAGACAGAGTGAAAAACTGAGTGTTGAGTGTTGTAGTGTAAAATGTATGAACTGGTGTATGTATATATAGAGAGAGCTGAAAAACTTTGTATTTTTTAAGTGTTGTAATAAAATATTATATTGAATAAAAAAATACTGGTTGAATTATATAAATTCTGTGCAATAGTATAATTATTCAATATGAATATTTCTTCCTTTCTGTATATAGTCCAAACTGCAAACACACACATATATATATTTTGTTATCATCAAACAAAAAATCACATCAAACAATCTCCCCCTTTTGATGACGACAAACATATATGTTAAAGATTTTGAAATGCTAATACATGTGTTTGAGCATGAAATGTTTTAGCTCCCCCTATTAGAATGCTCCCCCTACAACCAAGACCACTCCCTATTTAGAAGATAACAAAAATTACTGATGAATAAACGAACTAAGGAAAATTATCTAACAACATTAAACAAGTATTGTTGAAGTATTCAAAAAAAATATTTACTTCCTTATCAAAATCTAGTTCTTTTCTCCCCCTTTTGGCATTATCAAAAGACTGACAAAAAACAATGGAACAGTAGGAACAAAAAATAATATATCATAACGAGATAACAACTTCCACATTGTAGAGAATGGATCGATGATCGGTTTAAGAAGAGAGATATTTTAACATTAATTTGACATTTAAGCACAAAAAAAAAAATAAGCACTTACTAACCACGCATAACCATAAGGACTTTTAAATGGGATTAGCAGTTACTTATTAGTCTAAGCATCCGGACTTTTAAGTGAGACCAGAATACTTAGTTATCATACTCCATCCATGCATAACCATAAGGACTTTTAAATGAGAATGGAGTAATGATAAAAATAATTCACTCACATGCTCCATCCATGCATAACCATAAGGACGTTTAAATGAGAATGGATGCATGAGAGTTATTATTATTTATTATTATAATTGTATATATATATATATATTTTTTAAATTAATTCACTCTTCTTATTTTACAAAACCATTATGAACGATAGAAAGATGGTAGAAATAGAAATGATCGTGGAATAAGTTACCAAGTTAATTATATTATGTAATATCCAGTACTGAATACCATATTCGAATCAATCTTTGGATAATATCCAAAACTGGTTTGAATCCTAGAAATTTAAGTTGAAAGTATATATCCAAGAATATTTCAACAAAAAAAATGGAAAATGGTTAGTCAATTTCTATAATCCCCAAATCCAAACGTAATCTGGAGAATCTTTCTTCTGGGAGGGGTTTTGTGAAAATATCAGCAAGTTGAGTCTCAGTTGAAATATATTCAATGCAAATGTCTTCCTTAGCAATGTGATCTCTAAGAAAGTGGTGTCTCACATCAATGTGTTTTGTGCGTGAATGATGAACAGGATTATTTGATAAGTCTATTGCACTTTTACTGTCACATTTTAATGGAACTTGTATATAAACTAAGCCAAAATCAGAAAGAGTTTGCATCATCCATAAAATTTGAGCACAACAACTCCCTAAAGCAATATATTCTGCTTCAGTGGTGGATAATACAACACAGTTCTGTTTTCGACTTGACCATGAAACTAACGAGTGTCCTAGCATAAAGCATGTTCCACTAGTGCTTTTCCTGTCAACCAATGAACCAGCATAATCAGCATCAGAATAGCCAACTAAATCAAAATTTTCACAAGAAGGATACCATAACCCAAGTTTGTTTGTGTGTGAAAGATATCTCAAAATTCGTTTAGTGGCTTTCAAATGAGATTCTTTAGGATTAGATTGAAAACGTGCACACAGACACACAGAAAACATAATATCAGGTCTAGAAGCAGTAAGATAGAGAAGTGAACCAATTATCCCTCGATATTTCTTCTGATCAACAACACTTCCTTTCTCGTCTTTGTCTAACTTTGTTGATGGACTCATAGGAGTTCTCAATGGTTTGGAGTTCTCAACTCCAAATTTCTTCAACAGTTCCAACACATACTTGGATTGTGAAATGAAAATGCCATCACTGCTTTGCTTGATTTGAAATCCAAGAAAATATTTCAATTCTCCAACCAAGCTCATCTCGAATTTAGCCTGCATGACTTGTTCAAATTTCTCGCACAAGAGTTCATTAGTAGCACCATAAATGATATCATCTACATAAATCTGAACAATCAAAAAATCACTTCCTTTATGTGATAGAAACAGTGTCGTGTCAGCACTCCCCTTTTTAAAGCCGTTTTCCAAAAGATATGTACAAAGGCAGTCATACCAAGCTCTAGGAGCTTGCTTAAGACCATATAATGCTTTTTCAAGTTTATACACATGATTTGGAAAATCGTGATTTTCAAAACCGGGGGGTTGTTCAACAAAAACCTCTTCTTTCAAATCACCATTTAGAAAAGCACTTTTTACATCCATTTGTTTAAGTTTGAAACCTTTATAGCAAGCAAAGCTTAGCAAAATCCTAATGGCTTCTAACCTAGCAACTGGAGCAAATGTTTCATCAAAATCTATGCCTTCTATTTGGTTATATCCTTTTGCGACCAACCTAGCTTTGTTTCTAATTACATTTCCTGATTCATCAAGTTTGTTTTTGAACACCCATTTAGTTCCTACAATTGGATAGTCATTTGGCCTAGGAACTAATTTCCAAACTTTATTTCTCTCAAATTGATTAAGTTCATCTTGCATTGCTAGAATCCAACTTTCATCATTAAGAGCCATTTCAACAGAATCAGGTTCAATTTCAGAAATAAAACCACTATGACAACAAAACGCACACAAATTTTTATCAAATGAAGAGCGAGTGCGTATACCTTCCGTAGGATCTCCTATAACCAATTCAGGAGGATGATTGGATTTGAACTTCAATCTATCAGCATCAACAATCCTACTTTCATCCTTCTCACTAGATGTCCCTTCTTTAATGCCTTCATGATCTACCCCATCATCAACCGTTTTTTCAGTCGTCCTTTCCAGATCAGATTCATCAAATTTCACATTGATTGATTCAACAATTGTCTTTGTTCGTTTGTTGTATATCCTGTAAGCCTTGCTCCTGGTTGAATAGCCCAAGAAAATTCCCTCATCAGCCTTTGATTCAAATTTTCCAAGTTGATCACCTGTGTTAAGAATGAAACAAGGGCATCCAAAAACACGAAAGTAAGAGATGTTAGGTTTCCTTTCATGCCACACTTCATAAGACGTTTTGCCAAGTATTGGTCTAATCATTACTCTATTCATTATGTAGCACGAAGTATTCACCGCCTCTGCCCAAAAAGTTAGAGGTAGTTTATACTCACTCAACATGGATCTAGCCAATTCTTGCAATGTACGATTTTTCCTTTCAACCACCCCATTTTGTTGAGGTGTTCGTGGAGCAGAAAATTCATGTTTTAAACCATTTTCTTCATAAAAGTTTTCAAATTCCGAATTTTCAAATTCGCCTCCATGATCACTTCTTAAAGTTTTAATTGAAACTCCTTTTTCATTTTGAACAAGTTTAGAAAATTTTGAAAAATAATCAAAAGATTCAGACTTTTTGGCTAAGAAATAAACCCATGTAAATCTAGAATAATCGTCAACCAATACATAACAATAACGTTTTCCATTCAAGCTTGCAATTTCATTTGGTCCAAATAAGTCCATATGAATTAATTCGAGGACCCTTGATGTGCTAACAATGTTTTTAGGGCGAAATGATGATCGACTAAGCTTGCCCAAGGAACATGCTTTACACACTTTGTTATCTTTAAATTTCTGATGTGGTAACCCTCTGACTAATTCTTTCATTTCAAGATTTTTTAAGAGACTCATGCTAGCATGTCCAAGTCTCCTATGCCATAGAGATGCCTTTTCGTCAGTGGCTACCAAACATCTGGAAAGATTTAGATTGTCAAACGAAAGCGAGTAAACATTTCCTTTTCTTTTGCCCATAAAAACTATGTTATTAGAAGTTTTATCAATGATCTTGCAAGTATCACTATCAAAAACCACATTCATACCTTTGTCACATAGTTGGCTAATAGAGATGAGATTGTGATGCAAATTATCAACGTATAAAACATTAGTCAATGAAAAAGTACCGTTACTTACTTCACCTTTCCCAATAATCTTACACTTGCTATTGTCTCCCATGATCACATTTCCACCTCTAAAATTCTCTAGGCTAAGGAACTTAGATTTATCACCTGTCATATGTCTAGAACAACCTGAGTCTAGAAACCATTCTTGTTGCTCCTTAGCCCGCCAACAGACCTACATAAAGAGAGAGGAGGATGACCTAGAGAAACTCTTAGGTCCAATGATATTAGTAACTGAAGCATTGTGAATAAACAATCCCTTTGGAACCCAAACTTATTTTGTCCTTTCATTTTTTTTCCTATAGACATGAAATTTGTTTGTAGAATTCTTAGGAACCCAAACTTGTATAAATTTGGTGTTATTGTTCCTACGACTACAATTTTCAACACGATGTCCAATTTCACTTCTAACAAAGACACTCTTACCTTTTGCATAATCATCAACCTGTGTTTTCCCAAAACCTAGTCCTTTTCTGTTATTAGCAAAGAGTTGATTTCCCAATAACATGTTAAATCATTTTTCTCCTCTTGAAAAGTTATTCAGAGATTTCTCAAGATTTTAGACTTTGGTTTTTAGTGTTGTGTTTTCAGTTACAAGTGTGGTGCATCTATTTATAAAATCCTTTTTCCTAGTGTCAATGGTTTCCTTAAGACTTGAGTTTTCTTTTTCAAGATTGTCGAAGCTATTCTTAAGTCTTGATATCTCTGAATCTAAAATTTTACATTTTTTACAGTCTAGGTTTTGAATATTTTCAAGCTCAGTTTCTAACCTAGTATTCTCATGAACAAGTTCTCTCATGTCAGACTTCAATTTTTCAATTTTAGTTTCAAGAGTATCAATTGTATTAGTAAGATCATAACACATCAAAACAAGTTCTTTATAAGAATAGTCACGTACCTCACTGGATTCCTCTGAACTTGTTTCTGAATCTGATTTTGCCATAAGGCATAAGTTAGCCTCTTCTGAGCTATTATCCGAAACTTCTTCTCCTTCTTCATCATCCCAAGTTGCTGCAAAGGCCTTCTTCTTCTTTTTCTTTCCTTTGTTGTTTTTGAGAAGTGGACATTTTTGTTTGAAGTGGCCAGGCTTTTTGCAGTTAAAGCATGTCAATTCATTATCGGAATCGTCAGAATCTTTTGACCTATTACCACTTGTTTTCTTCTTGTGTGGCCTGAATTTTGACCATTTTCTAAGATTATTGACAGCCATCGCAAGCTCTTCAATTGGATCTTCTTCTTTTTCATCGATTTCTTCTTTGCTCTTCAAGGCAATTGTCTTCTTTTTTGATTCGGAGTTGTTACGTTCCTCCTTTGCCTTTAGCTCAAGCTCATATGTCATCAAGTTTCCGATCAACTCCTCCATGCTTAGTTTACTCAGATCTTTTGATTCTTGTATTGCCGTGACTTTTGCCTCAAAGTTCATTGGTAAGACTCGCAGTATCTTCCACACAAGCTCTACTTCAGTGAAGACCTTCCCAAGCGCTCTAGCATTATACACCAAAGTTGAAAATCGTCCAAACATATCCTTTATGCTCTCGCCCATTTCCATCACAAAGTTTTCGTATTCATTGCTAAATAGAGCTAGACGTGACTCCTTGACTTGAGAAGTTCCTTCGTGTGTCACCTCCAAAGTGTGCCAAATTTCCTGTGTTGTTGTACAATGAGAAATTCTATTAAACTCATTTTTATCAAGAGCACAGATCAAAGCGTTCATTGCTTTGGCATTTGTAGTTTTTAATTTCTTATCGTTAGCATCCCACCTATCCTTAGGTTTAGGAATCTCAGTATCACCAATAACTATAGTGGGAGATTTATAGCCAGTTTCAATAATATCCCAAACATCATAATCGACAGAACTAAGATAAATTCTCGTCCTAACTTTCTAATAAGCATAATCATTTCCATTAAACATGGGTGGCCTAGCAATAGATTGCCCCTCAGAAAAAGCATTATTTGGTGGATTCATGACTCTAGAGTTAAAGTAAAATACCTAGCTCTGATACCACTTGTAGGATCTAGATTAACCCTAGAGGGGGGGTGAATAGGGTTATAGCAAATTTTTCCGAATTAAACACAGAAGCAAACTGCAGAAATAAATATGCTGAAAAATAAATCACACACAAAATTTACCCAGCTTCGGCAACCCCTGCCTACTGCTGCATTCCCAGATTTCTATTAGAATTAAACAGTTTCCCGCTTACAAACACTCTAACAGACTTGCAAACCCTGCTACCGCCTATAGAGTTTTGCAAACTCGCAAACCCTGCTAACTGGACTAACTCTAACTAAACAATCTGACAACACCTAAACCCTAGGTGATGATTCATGTTTTGTTTTGAAAAGAACAGACAAATAAAACAAATTATAAGAGCAAGCACTAAATTTAAAACAATTTAAATTATCTTGCCTTTAAAAATAAAAATAAAGATACCCTAACCCAAAACAAACAAAAATATGCGGTCACTTCCCTCTTATCTTATTTTACCCGGTCCATTGTCTTTTGTTTGTGGAGAAAAAAAAATGGCGGCCCTCTGTTTATTCGATCTGAATTAGGGCTTCTGTTTCTTTCTCGAATTGGGGCTTCGGCTTCTTTCTGATGACTGATTAAGCTCTTGCTTGTCCTCTGATGATTGATGCTTGTTGCTAGCTCGTTCTCCGTTGATCGAGTTGTTGATGGTTCGGTATGTAATTTCTTTTGTTGCTTGTTTGATTGCTTGCTTTTTAACTCGATTGTTCTGTGTTCTATGATGATTTCTTGGGGTTTATTTATAGGGTCGAAACCCTAATAACCACTGTCAGATTTGATTTTTGCACGTCGTTGATTATTTTTCCTGAAATTGTTCTGGATTTGGAGTATTCCTTTCTTGATTTGATTTCGAATTATTGCTGTCCATATTTGTTTTCGAATTAATTAATTCGAAAATTTCTTCCTATATTTGTTGTCTCGGCCCCTATTTGAATTAATACTGACCATATATGAATTCGAGAAATTTGATGCAGAGATTTCTTTCCAAATTAGATTTCTTTGACTTAATCAAAAGATACGAATTTGTTCTTTAACTTCGGCTTGATTTCTGCACTGACTTGTACTTGCCACTGTCTTGTGTTCCCTACTGCACATTCACCTGTTTACTATATATGTGCATATATACATATGTATGTGTGTATGCATATATTCTTGGGTTTGTACTTGGATTTGAACTGCTTCATGTTCTGTTGATCTTGATTTTGGAGCTGCCACTGACTTCTTTGTTGTAACTTGAAATTGTTTTGTCAATTCGAATTGCACTTGCACACTCCATGTTGCATTATCACTGTGTTGCATTGTAGCTCCATCTTGACTTGGGCTTTTTCACTGTATCAGATGCTACACTTGTTCATGTATTCAACTTCTCTGTTGCACTTGAGTTTGTTTCCACTGCTTCATCATGTTGTATTCATCCCTGTACATGTGCACAGAGTTTGTTGTTGCACTCGATGTTTGTAGCTTCACTGTGTTTGCTGTTGCAGTGGTTTGTCTGACCTTGTATGCTTCAAGTTGCCTTGAGTTGAACCTATCTTGGGTTTGACCTTGTTTGTGACTTTTGTGCATTGTGCTATGTTGTTGTATTTGCATTGTGTTACTGATTTTGGTCGAGACTTTGTTTGTTGCAATATGTCACTGCATTTGGTCTGAGTCACTTGTATCCATTCTCGAGTTGCACACTTTGATTTGCTACTGCTTCACCTTGTTGAGTACCTGTAATTGCTGTTACATCACTTCACACTGCATTTATTTGCTTGTACTTGTGTTCTGGTCATTGCTTTGTTGTGTAGCTGCTATGCAGTTGCTATGCATCACTATATATATACTCTCTGTTTTGATTTGCATTGGTGCAGTTTCCATATTTTGTGTATCTTGATGTTGTATACACTTTTTCAAGCTGCTGTGATGCAGTTTCCTTCACTGTTGTGTCTTCGGGAGTTTGCACTGCTTCATGTTGAATTCATTGAAGTATTGATTGCTTTTGTTGATAACGCACACGAGTTGGCGAGGCAGTGCACACGTGTATAGATGTACACGTGTGTATTGCAGCCACTCACGATTATCTGTAAGAACACTGATATGCACAGATATTACACAATCAAAGATGATGACAATAACCCATGTATCTGAGACACAAACAAATTTCTATTTTTGCACATTCAAATTTGTTTGTTTTCAGATTACTGTTGTAGTTGCTAATTATACAGGTACACAGGAGACAGGACAAGAAGTGGAGCTGGATAATGCAGATAGATGTAGATGTGCAGACAGAGTGAAAAACTGAGTGTTGAGTGTTGTAGTGTAAAATGTATGAACTGGTGTATGTATATATAGAGAGAGCTGAAAAACTTTGTATTGTTTAAGTGTTGTAATAAAATATTATATTGAATAAAAAAATACTGGTTGAATTATATAAATTCTGTGCAATAGTATAATTATTCAATATGAATATTTCTTCCTTTCTGTATATAGTCCAAACTGCAAACACACACATATATATATTTTGTTATCATCAAACAAAAAATCACATCAAACAAGTACCAGGAGCGTTATAAAGTCTGAATGGCATATATTGATAAGCAAAGGCACCGAATGGACATGTGAAAGTCGTTTTCTCTTTATCTTCGGGAGCGATTAGAATTTGGTTATAGCCGAAATAATCATCAAGGAAGCAGTATAATTCGTGGCCGGCTAAACGTTCGATCATTTGGTCAATGAAAGGAAGACGGAAGTGATCTTTACGTGTTGCAGCATTTAGTTTTTGATAGTCAATATAAACATGCCAACCAGTTTGAGTCCGAATAGGAATGAGTTCGTTAGCATCGTTTGTTATAATTGTAAGTTCGGATTTTTTAGGCATGACATGAAATGGGCTAATCCATGGGCTATTGGAAATGGGATACCCATTATCGAGGAGCCTAAGAATTTCGTCATGAACCGCATTTTCATTTTTGGGTTAAGCCTCCGTTGTGCATCATGAGTGGGTTTGGCTTTGTCATCAAGTGAATGCGATGTCAGACAATAGCAAGGCTTATTCCTTTCATATCGGTAATGGACCACCCAGTTGCTTCTCTTTTTTTCAAAAGAATAGAAAGTTACAAGGTTTCTCGATCAAGAGAGAGTTGCAGAAATTATGATGGGAAATGTTTCGTTATCACCCAAGTATGCGTACTTAAGGTGGTCAGGAAGTGGTTTGAGGTCCAACTTTGGGAGTTTCTCGGTCAAAAAATTGGGTTGGGATTCAGAATCTAGCGGAAGCAATTCAAAAGGAAGAGTGCATTCAATCTCATTGGGTATTTCATGAAATAATTTTTCGTACTTAGCTTCGCATTCGTCATTAAGGTCAAGTATCTCATTTTCAAAATTTTCATGAATGGCATTAACTTCCAACGTTTGGTTGTGAGGTTCATTTGATTAGCTTTCATGGTTGAAAATGTTCAGATCCAAAGTCATGTTTGCAAAAGAGATTTTCATCGAACCGTTGTGACAATTGATTAAGGCATTTGAGGTGGCTAAGAATGGTCGGCTTAAAATCAATGGAATTTGACTCATGGGATTTGTCGTGGGTTGTGTTTGGAGAACGATAAAATCAATAAGGAATATGAATTGCCCTACTCGAATGAGCACGTCGTCGATTTCTCCCACGGTCTTTTTAATGGAGCGATTGACAAATTGAAGCGTGACTTTTGTGGGTTTGAGCTCACCTAAGCCTAATTGTTCACACACGGAGTATGGAATCAAATTGACACTCGCACCTAAGTCTATCAAGCATTTGTTAATCGTCTTATCTCCAATTATACATGAAATCGTAGGGCAGTCAGGATCTTTGTATTTAACAGGCATGGATTGGGACAAGACTTCATTCAAACTGGTGGCTAAGAAGACTTTTTAGACACTTGAGTGTGTCGCTTTTAAGTACACAAGTCCTTTAGAAATTTTGCGTATGTGGGGACTTGCTGAACAATGTCAAGAAGTGGGATGTTCACTTTCACTTGTTTAAAAATTTCCAACATCTTTTCCATTAGGTCCGAGTGTTTCTTGTGTCGAAGACAATGTGGAAATAGGACACGATACTTAGTATGCGGGTCTACTTGAGTAGAAGAAGAATCTGATTGGCATTCGATTCAAAGTTTGGCTCCACGGTCTGTTTAGATTCGTTAGTTGTTTTAGAAGCGTCGAGAAAGGTTTCGGTAAATTATTTGGATTACGACTTGATTATCGATTTGTTTATCGAAACATAGAGTTGTGATAGCATTCAATTAGGTGACATTACTATCTTGAACAACATGGTATTGAGTTGAATTTATGCTTTGATTTTTGGGATTTTGAATGGGCTGCTTGGGAATGTTACACGTTTGCATTCACTCACAGACATGGCTAATTGACTTATTTGCATTTCAGGTTTTGCAATTGATTGGTTCGTGTTTTGAATATATGAGGTAAATAAATTTTGCAAATTGCTGTTTGATTGAAGGCTTTGAGTAGTTGCTTTAGCCAACGTTTTAAGAGTTTTCTCAAGTGAACTTAAACGTTTATCATCTTAGGGAGGATGAGCAAAATTTGGTTAATAATTTGATAGTTACGGTTGATTATGAGACGAAACTGCAAAATTTGGTTGAAAATGATTGGGTTGAAAGGAAGGGTTCGAAGCATTATTCGGGAATGCTTGAAGATTGGGACGAACCGTATTCGTGTTGGGATTGTTTTGGTTCCAAGTAAAATTTGAATGATTTCTCCAACCAGGATTGTACTTTGGAGTAAACGAGTCATCTTTGGCTCTATTGAAACTCATGCACAAGTGAAAGTCGAGAAGAGAAAGAGGTTAGAAACGAGTTTAGAGAATAAAACAAGATTTGAAAAATGAAGTGAAAAATTATTATTTTTAAGGAAGACAAATATTTACCAAGTGAAATTTATTTTCAAAAGAAAAGTTTAATTTTTGTTTTGTTATTGGCTTTTCAAATTTTTTTATATGTTTTTGTATGTGTATATATATATATATTGAATTTTCAAGCTTTCAAATGTTTACCAAAGGAAAAATTGTTTTAAGAAAATGGGAAATTTGACATTTTTTTTTGAATTTTGAATTTTTTGGATTTTTGTTTTTTTTGTTTTGGATTAAAAACTAAGTAAAATTTACCAGTTTTTTTTGAATTTTGGATTTTGTTTGTTTTTAAATATACATGAACTAATGCAACTAAATGAATGCAAAGGACTTAATTACAGTTTTCTGTCCTTAATTAGCAGCTTCTAACCCAAAATTGTATAATCACTTTGTCTTAAAACAACAAAAATATTTCTCAACCAAGTAACGAGCAGGGTTATCGGTGCACCACGAATCATCGTAGTAATGCAGCCGAAGGTTAAGTACCTTTAGAGGAATAACCACTATAATATTTACGAATCACCGTAATATTTATAAATGCTTATTACTCTACCGTAGCCTAGACACCAAGAAATAAAATTGTTCAAAGAAAACAATTGTGAAGATACGATTAAGCCCTAAATGAGCTCGTGACACCCTTATGTCGAACGTCTAACCTTTATTATTAGTCAAATTATATGATGAAATGCGATTTGTAGGCTAAGGAAAGGGTGATGAAATGTCTCACCTTATGTGAATTGGGGTATTGCCCTTAGAAAATAAAAATAAGATGAGATGAATGCAAAGCAAAAATTAAACGTGAATTTACAATGTAAATAAAATGAAGTTTGGTTTTTTTTTTCGAATTTTTTTATATATATATAAATGAAAATGCAAGCAACCAACAATGCAATTCAAATAAAAAACAAGAGATGAAAGCACGATACTAGAGCGTGTAGATTATTAGCAATTTTTTTAAGCAAGCAATTATTTTATTGGCAAGCTAAGCAAAGCAAGCAACTCTTCCAATCTGCTTTGACAACCTGAAACTATAAATAAGATATATACAATTTTTTATTTATTTATATATATATATATATATATATATCAAATACAAAACCAAAACAAATAGGTGAAGACCAAAAGAAATGAAAACAAAACAATTTGATTTTTTCTCAAAGATTGGAAAATATTGAAATCTAATTTTGAAATCAAATCATAAATTTGTTACATTCAAATCAGAAAATATTAAAGCCAAGATAACTTAAAACTTAAAGCTAAAACAAGGAAAAAAAATTCTTCCCAGATAACAAAGGGGTTAATAAACAACCTAGCTTGGCCCACTTTAAAAATGCACAAGACAAATCGTTTTAGCCCTTGGATTGAAAATGCACAAAACAGAGGTGGTCAGGGGAATAAGAAGGCAAGATGACAGTGGTGATTGTAGTCAATTGAAAGTGCAGTGATATGGAACCAAATGTTTGTGATGTATTGCTACGTTTGAACTAAGGGATGGGATGGTGTTCCATGAAGTTGGTATAGTTCTGATAGTATGGTGGTTGATAGGTACTGGGGTTGCTTGGCGGTGGTGGAGATGTGACTGCAGTGTTGATGTTGAGGCAAATTGAAGGCAATATTTGCAAGGGTGACAATGTTTTTTGAAATGAGAGTTGTGGATGTTGGTGGCTGCTGTGTAGTATTGGTGATGGTGAGGAAGAAATGAAGGCAGCAGTGATAACAGAGAGTAGAAAGTGATATGATTGTCTGGTTTTGTAAAAAATAAAGAAAAGAAAATGAATACACTTATAAATAAAAATGTAAGTGAAATATTTTTTTTTGGTTTTGAAATTGTGTTGTGTTTTTTTAATAGGAACGCAAATGCAAATGCAAGAAAAACAACAAGCACACAACAAAAATCGAACGACAAACACAACACGTCACTTTTTTTAAAATGCAACAAACAAAATAAAGCACATAAAAATCAAAAAAAAATAATTCGAAAAATAGAAATTAAAATCGAAATAATTCCCCAGCAACGACGCTAAAAACATTTTTAATGATGAATTTTCAATCAGTTTAGAAAGTAGCCGATAAATTTGGAATCAAATTACCGCAAACGCACGGCGTACAATTTTAGTACGTGGCGAGTACGGGTCGATCTACATGGAATTTTTAAGATTTTTAAAATTTTCTAATCAGTCGAATTAAACCAAAAGTGGAGATTGTTTTGAAAACTAGAAAACTAAGCAAATGTTGAGATTAAAAACTTTGCGATTAAAATTCAATTTAGAGGCAAATCCACTTTCTTATATTTTTCACATAAATCAATATAAAATCAAATAATGATATCTTTTTAATCTAAGTAGGATTAGTGTTTTATTTATCATAAGCTTGGCCTATTTTAGTTATTAATTAACACAAATCAAACCATCAAACTATAATACAAATCTATTCCTACTTTTTCAAATCTCATGAAACATGGCATAGAAAATGAAACCAAATCTAGTTTAAGCATGATCTATTTACTATTAATTAGTGACATGGATCATCCAATTTTGATTAAAAATTCACTTCATTGCCATGATCATATTTAGATAAAGAGAAAATTTATGATTAATGAGATAAGCATAATCTATTTGTTATAAACAAAGTAGGCTATCAAATTCAACATAAAACACAAACAAACATAAGATCCATTTTCTCATGAAGCACAAAAGAGATATACATAGAAAATTATGTTGAATCTACATGATAAAAGAAAGCTTCATTACCCCTAAATTGTAGTGATTTAGCCTCTTATTTGTGTTATCATTTCAACACATAGAGATTTCAACATTGAAAATAAAATAAAGTAGAAAAAAAGATTAACTACTAGAAGGAAATGAACTAAACTAAGTGCGTAAATGTAAATCTAAGCTATGAATATGAAATGAAAGAGAGCATAATAATAAAAATGAGCATAAAATAATAAAAGCAAGTAGAAAAAAGGAGGTTAGGAAGACATTTTTATTTCATGTAACTCTGAGCTTACAGCTTGATTGCTTAATTTCCTAAGTCAAATGAAAGGTAAGAAGATCCTTTACATGTACATAAGAGGACTATCCATACATGCATAAAATCCTAATTCATTTTTAGGGTTCTTCCCAAAACGCCCTTTAGGAAGTATGTCCACCAAGTAGCCATTAGCCTTTATTTAATCCATCATTAAATGTGCATGAAGCTTTAACATCCACTTACATGTCCATTAGCTTTCTAATTGTAGATTTAGGTAAGTGGGTGGGGTCTTACATGATCATGAGCTTGAATTATTTTCCTCTTCATTTCTTTGTATTCATTTGTGCATGCATGTATCTTCATAAAAGCCTCTTCCATATGCATCTAAATTCCTATAAAAATCATAAAAAATGTCCAAGTAAAAATTCTCAAATTGACACATGCACAAAAATGACCATTTTGCCTCTGAATGAAGATGAATATACGATGATTTGCAAATAATTGAATTTTGGTTTTAAACATGTTAAAATGTCCAAATATGACATTTATTTAAATAAAAATAGATAAAATATGGATGTAAATATATGCACATTTACGTGCACATCATTCTCATTTATATTTTCATAAAACAAAAACGTAAACAAAAGCAGATCAAGGCCTGCCACAACCCTAGGTGAAAGGAGTTCAAAATCAAGTAGAGGCTAAGTTTCAAGCTATGAAGATTTAAACAAGAACAAATCTCAAGCTCCTTATCCAAACAAGGTGAATAATAATCTAAACCATCTCATATATGTTTTATCGAATAATTTAACTACAGGGTAAGACTTAAAACTGTTTGGATGAATTAAATGATGATATGCTTTTATTATATGCCATGTTTGATTTAAACAAGTATTTTGTGTAAAGGTATAATTTGGTTTTAAGGATTTCAAATCGTGTAAAATGGGTTTTGAATGCCATGAGGCTTGAATATGTTATGTAAAACATTATTTTGGAGATGGGTTTTAATTTTCATAATATTCCAAGTTAGGAAAAATTTATTATGAATTTTCGAATGAATGAAATAGACAAATTTTGGTTTTAAATTATTTAAGGCAATAAAAGAATGATTTCGAGTCTGAAAGTTTTATATGTTAGTAAACAGATTAACGGTGGATTATGATGAATTTTGGAATTTTTCCTAAGTGTTTTAATATGGTTATTAATTTATTTAATTTGAATGACCTAAATGTTTAAATGTTTTATGGAAGGGAATGGTTTATTTGTTAAAATGATTTCAATTATAAATTATTGAATTCTACGGCCTTTTTAGAAAAAGGATTTTTGATAAAGATGTGGTAACCAATTATATTTTGGCAAATTGGCAAGTTAGATGAAAATAAGTTACCGTGTAAAGCATAAAATCAGTTTTCAAATAATTTACCACTTTGCCACTTCCAATTGCTAACCTTCGACACCATACTTCTGTTAATAAACCCATTCGAAACTAGTACACATGGTATCAAGTCATTGATACGTAGTGTATTGGAGAAAGGCATAACAGATTGTATCAAAGGCAAGCTTTTGAAGGGGTAGAAGTTATACACTACTTACTTCTATTTATAGATGGTGCTTTCGAAGGGGTGGAAACCAAATATATTAGCTTTCGAATAAATCAACTCACCTTTGTTTTAGAAAATAGCTTTCAAAGGGGTGGAAGTCAAATATATTAGCTTTCGAATCAATCAACTTATCTTTGTTTTAGAAAAGAGCTTTCGAAGGGGTGGAAGCCAAATATATTAGCTTTTGAATTAATCGACTTACCTTTGTTTTATAAAAGAGCTTACAAAAGCGTTGCCGCCATTTTGTTTTAAGAAAAGCTTTCAAATAAGTTAGGGCTTGTTTAGTTTTGAAAAGTAGCTTTTGAAAGAGTAGCCGCTTTTGAACCCAGTCGAAACCTTCCACCATCTTCATAACTTTCGAGTTGGTTAAAAGCCGCTTTTCTTTATAGCCTTATAACAATAAATTCGAAAGGGAAGCTTTTATTTTATTAATATTGAAGCCACTTCCCAATGCTTTTGAAAAGGTCCTGGTAGCCATATATATTAAAGGTTTCGAAGGCAATAGTTCCAAAAGGTCATCCCGAAGCTACCCTTTTTCCTAATTCTTGTATTTGAAGATCAATGCTTTCGAAAGGTTTACTTTCGTTATTGTTTTTCGACCTAGAAATTATCTTTAATGTTAAACCTAATGGTTTCGAAAGATATACTTTCAAATGGTTTTGAAGCTATAATTCTAATAATTTGCTGTGAACTAAGTGCTTTTTTATAAATTTAATGCTTTCAAAAGGTATATCTTTAATGGTTTCGAAAGGAAGGTTTTTATGCTTTCAAAAGGGATGTTTTAAGTGTTTTGAAAGGAAGATTCATATGCTTTCGAAACGTATGTTTTTAATGGTTTCAAAAGAAAATGCCTAAGGTTTCGAAAGCCTTAGTTTTCAAACAATAAACCAATCTCATTTTTTTTAAAGTAAACCTATGGCAATATGAAAGAGTTTTGAAATGGCATTTGACTTTAGAGTGTGAAGAAGCTTTCCTTGACAAAGATAGTGGGTTATATTACTATGTTATGATTATAAGGAAACTAAACCATATGTGTTTATATTACTATGTTATGATCAGTTATCACGTATGCTTCTTCTATAAACATATTCACTTTATAGTTAACCCATAACTGCATTTAAAGGTGTTAAGGGCAGAATAACCAGCTAGGTTGACCCATTAGTGAATATATTGAGTTAACTCTTGTGTGAGTATAATTGCATCTAGGAGGTTAGATAGACCGAAATGTTGGATGCTCAAGGATTGATCAAATAATTATTGGTTTAGACGGGTTCATAGTAAGCCCAGGAAAATTATGTATAGAAATTGTTATTGCCAGAGGCCAATAGGTTCTTAGTGATTCCATGAAAACTATATCCGGATTAAGCTATTTACAGAGATCAATAGGTTCATTGTTATCCCATGAAAACTAAGATATGAGAGAATTTATTTTATATCTACATGGTATAACTTGATATCTATATGGTTCGAGATAGTAGGTTATTATTCGTAGCAGACTTTTGTATGACTCGAAGTTTATGTTTTCCCCTTAAACTCATAGGTGCTCAATTAATTTTGAGTAGCTTCAGGGTTAAGGTTTTCAAGTTCTCCTTTAAACGAATAAGCTTCCGGAGATGTGCAGGAGGCAAGCTAGCTATTAGGAGTTCTTTTTGTATGATTCCGTTGTATTTTGGTTGCAATGGAAAAGTTTTTCAATTGCCTACGTTTAGACTTTGATCAACCAAGAGGGCATCTTTATATGTCACTCTTGACGTCTTTCATATTAATTATATTTATCTGAATGTGGTTTACGAATTGGGATTATGTAATGAATTTGAAATATGATTTGAAGTGGAATGAGAAATTTGTTTTATGAGTTTAAATTTTTTTCATATTCATGTATTTCTGTTATATCAATGTATCTAACATTACCGCATTTGGTCATCAAGAATTGACAACTATGGATGACTGCAGCATCAATAACAGTTAGTTTTGGGCCTCCAAATGGGGGATATTACACCCTTAAAGATCCCTACCTAAACATTGTTAAGATCTCCTTTAACCAGTCAAACCAATGGATGAATAGGATAAAGGAACGATGACTCAAGATACCGCTCTTTGACCAACAACACCTCCACCTTCCACGACCCACCACCATCACTCATTAAGTATTCTAACTATGCAGCAGGTGAGTGATAACGGCACTCTTAGAAATGGGAAAGGTAAGCGTGGCCTACGAGTCAAAGCCAAGCCATCAATACCACTACTACTTAATAGAATGACGCAATAATTGGTGTTGCATGGAATCAAGTTTAACGGCCACTACTAGTTGATCATCATTTTTTATTATCAACCAATGGTTGCAAGTTGGATGAAAGCACATGGTATTTATTGATTTGGATAGTGATTCCGATGATGGCACAAAACCTAGAGCTGGAATCTAAGAATCCACTATACCATGTGAAAAGGATTTGGAAAAAAACGCCTCTACTACGATCATATTGATAAGGATGTTTACACATTTTTCTTAGAAACCAGGAGATTCAATTTCCATGTTCTTAAATGTTAGTCGTCATTCGGGTTAAACAGCAAGTTTAAATGATTGAGATGCATGCCGATTTGAAAGATTTGCTACCATCCTCAACTGGAACCAAACACAGCTAATAATGCCTAGGCCACCGATTTTCTTTCCCTAGCCAGAAATAACACCTATGCTGGAGAGATGCCCAAGATCGAAGGTGTGATGGATTCAAAATCTAGTGGAGGAAATAAAATTGACACATCAATTATAACTACAAAAATGCTATGATTGGGGTTGCGCTAGATATCTCAGACTTCATTTTGAGCATTGCTTATGTACTTAACAATGTAATTATTATAAAAGAATAGTAACACAATGGACTGGTGTAAATATATTAGCCGGCTTGAACCAGTATAAAAATCCTTCTATGTTAATCCTTGACATAACAACTGGACTAGGGATACCAGACGACCCGAATCGATATAGAAAGCCTTTCTATGTCAATTCTATTAGCATAGTCGTGATGGAGATATGGAGATTAGACAGCCTGAACCAGCTATTAAAATAAAGCTGCATAAAACCTAATTCTGCTTTCTCAACAAAATAAGTTGTAGGGATATTGGATGGTTAGAATCAGTATAAAAACCCCTCTATGTTAGTTACTACAAACATAGCATTGGTTGTACGGATACTAGACAGCCGGAACCAGTACAAAAAACCATGTGCATGATTTAAAAGGTTGTAAATACGTAACCTGACTTCCTAATCAAATACTAGCATACCCCCAAATAGCGGAGTGGACCGTGCCAAGCCCATGAATGTGAACCTGCCTCTGAATAAGAGGGCAGATCATGCCCTACACGTGGTTGAATATGCATGTCAAAATTTTAGTTCAACATTTATGAACCGCATGAGAAATCAATTCAAAAAATAGCAAGGAAAAATGAAGCATGGAATGTACCGCAGCTTATAGTTCAGCTGCAATTCTAGAAATTAAACTAGCCAGGTAAAGATCAGAAATAAAGATTTACTCAAGGTTACTTAGTTCTATTTTTACTTACCAAAAACTTTATATGTGATTCATATACCCATGCATACTTCATAAATAAAAATAAATAACAACAATCACAATACGAGTTACATCAAAATCCAAAAACTATGCCTCATCACAAAACAAAAAAAAAACACTAAGACTCTGACTTAGACTTAGAGGACAAGCTAGCTACAAACATTCTACGGTGGGCTGATCTACATGAATGTGATGCCGAACGTGGAGAAGAACCACCTATCAGTTAGAGAATGTGAGGTCAATCATTCGAGTCGGTTATAAAAACTAATGAAAGAACGAGGACATTATGTCCGTAAGTGCATATCGTAAACCATACATGAGTCATAATTTGTGCTAGCCCGAGTACCATCATAATCTTGTGGGTCATACTCATAATTGGCATGATTATATATCAAATATAGGTCAAGTCTAGGTAGAAAATATTTGAAAACATAGATTACACGCCTCCTACCAATTTCCTTCATTACCATCTTTACCTTCTCATTATGAAGTTACTATAATAAGGATGCCATATCCATCCTACCTCAGCAGATGACAATGGAGACCAGGCAAGCTTCGCATTCTAAGTTGAATACCTTATTCTCAAGGGCATTCACATGCTCCATGGCTACCCATCTAGTTCTTTCAATCTCGCCAAAAAGGAATCCCCTTGTTTTCTCAGTATTCCTAGAGAAGGGGCCAAAGAACTCCTCAATAGAAATGAAGTGTGAAATACGAGTGCCCGGTGTACCCAATCATTTCTTATAATGATCCTCAAGCTCGTTAAACTTGGCTTCATAATAATTTTCTAAATCATTCTTCCACTTAAAAGCTTCATCTGGGTCGATGCCAAGAAGGGGCGCGGGAGTAATACCTAGTCTAAAAGAGGTAACCATGGTCAAGGTGTTAAATGGAGTATCTTCTGCGCTAATTCTCTTGGAAATCTCTCTATCCAATTCTTTAATTTCATATTATAAGACCTTGATTTCATCCTGAAGTACGATCTCATGTGCATTTTAGGCATCTTTTAATACCTTCTAATTCTGCAACTTTGGCTAGGGAAAAATCTGGCCTCTCTGTAGGAATGCCTACCTCCTAAGCCTGAAAGAAAGAAGCCGATTGAAAGCCAAACAAGTTCGTACAAATCAAAATAAAATAAAAGTATAGGAAAGTGAAGTGAAGTAAATACATGAAATTCACAAATTTTACAAAGAAATGAAAAATTCTATTAACAGAAGTACAACTCCAAAGAAAGTATCAAACGACATAAATTTAAAAAATCATTTTCTATCCTAAGGTCCAACACTTGAACAAAATAAAAAGATACCGAAGAAATGCTGGGTAAAGGCAGCGCTGGGGGATCATAGCAAGCCCCAGCCCAATGATCTGCAAGTTGTTTAGCGGACACCTAGAAACCTACTATGTTGCATAAAAAACCCTGATCCAGCATAAGATAGAAGAAATCTAAGACATTCTTGGCATACAATAAGAAAACCTCCCCCTCAGTTACTTTTAGTTTTATTTCGCTTAAGTTTCTATGAGTAGGAAGAAATATTTCCTTGAGCATCACATAGGGAATTCTCGAGATCATGAATCTTCAATATAGCCTTCTCTATTTTTTTTCTAAGTTATCGATTAGCTCAGCCTTGGCCTTCTTAATTCGTCTTAAGAAACCATCAAAAACCTATATGCATCTATTCTCCAACCATCGTCCCATAAATGGGAAGGCCCCCTCGACTCCACTACCCTCGTCCAGCAAGTCAGCGAAGAAGACCTAGAACCCAGGGGAAGGGCAAGAACCATATCCGAACGAGGTACCGCAACCGCCTCCCCGCGTTCAGTAGTTTCTCTCTCTTCGATTAGGCAAGCAATCTCTACAGACATATATTTAATGATTTTCTTCTATTTTGCAATCTGGTCCTCATAAATAATATTGTATAGATTTTCACCATTTTCAAAGACTCCTGCATTTCGTCCAACATTGACATGGCTTCCTCGGCCATGTGCGCAACTTAGTGTTATATTCATGTTGGCATGCGAGTGCATCAGTAGCTTCTTTAAGTTCCTTATGAACATGTCCTAACTCCTGTTCGGGACTTCCATTCTCGACTCTGAGGAAGCTAGCCTCCACCTCAATGACAACAGAAGGATCTTCCCCCAACCCCAAGTTCAGACACACCTATGATCTCCATTTTATTTGGTTTCTCTAAGGCTATCTCTCTAGGCCTTCTACCTCGATAGCTTTCAAGTTCCATTCGTCAAGTCAGTCTAGATACAGCTCGATCAAAAGACAGTATAACACTAGTCCTCCAAAGCATGCCTTATGCTTTGCTAAGAACAGATTTCAAAGTCGGTGCAATACAATCTGCCTATTAAACTATAGCGAATCATCTTGCTCCTTTCACTATAACAAAACAACCATATTACAACCTTTCATTTACAACCAGCAAAAATTCACGGTTGTAATTGTTATTTTTTTAACAACTATTTTATTTCAGCGTTTGTAATAGGTATTTTGTAACAACTGTTCTATTTTAGCATTTGTAATAGTTTGTAACAACTGCTCTATTTCAGCAGTTGTAATAAAGATACTTTTAACAAGTATATTTGTACAATAGTTGTAATATTTATTAATAACAACTGTTTCCAACAGTTTTAACAAGTATTATATTTCATCAGGTTAGTAGGGATTTTCGATCTCCATCCTTCCATTTCTTTCGTCGACCAGATGCGGAAAAAAACCTAAATCGCTCTCCCCCATTTCATTTCATTTTCCCTCCTTTCAATAATTTAGTTCAAATTAATCGCAGATTCTATGATCCAAAAAAAACCCTAAATCGTCGTTGCCGCCGATTGCAGACCGCAACTATCGCTCCTAGGTCGTTCGTGCTCGCTGCATGTACTTGATCCAAAAACCCTTAAAAAACCTAGATCATAGACTTGCCGCTCGTCATCATCGTCACCGCTCGTAGTCGTCGTCACCGCTCGCAGTTTGTGCTTCCTTTGCTGGCTGTGTACATTTTTGGGCTGCCTCTGTTTGTTATGTTTTGTCTTTTGAGAGAATAATATGATTTTTTGTTGAATTTTTCTCGATATACTTTGCCTAAATTTGTTTTTTCATTGTTTACCAGAATGAGTTATTTTGTTATTTTTTGTTAAACAAATCAATGTTTGCTAATTGAGTCAATACTCGGAAAAAAAACCGAGTTAATGCTTTTAAATAAATCGAGTGAATTTGCCAATGATATATTTTGGTGCATCTGTTGAAATGAGCTGAAATAAATTTGTTAATTGACTGGATTTCTGTTAAATATGTTGAACTGATGCTTTCTAACTGAGTTAAAGTAAATAATGTTTGTTGACAGAGTTAAGCAAATGATACATACTTGCTAATTTGGTTCAAAATGTGTGCATGTTTAATTTGCATTTCCATTTGTAGTGGAAGTATTCTTTTGTACAACTATTATTTTGAATATCAGCCCTTTACATATCAAATCAGATACGTGTTTCGTAGAGGAAACACATATAGTGGAAGAAAATGCGTTTATTGTTATAATTTATGCAAATGCATCTAGATATGCAGTTTGTTTACTTGTGATTCGTATATTAACCGGTGGGTAGCATGAATAAACCGTATAAAAAAAGAAGTGCTTTAGAAGGTAGATGAACGAACATATAAAAGAAAAGAATTTCAAAGTGAACTAGTTAAGTATCTGAAAGTTAATGCAAGTTAGCTAAGCAGGCATGTTGGAAATTTCAAAGTGAATTTTAAATATACAACCTTTTGACAATATGCATATGAGAAGAGAGAAAAATAACTGTTGCCCTTTTTCAAGATAAATGAGTTACAAATAACTTTATTTTTATTGTTTCAGTCCATTCACTTACTTCATTCTAGACAGTGTTTAACATCCACTAAAAGTTCAATTGGCATGTGAAGTTTAGATGAGACTGAGATTGATAGGGATGTCACTAGAACAAAGTAATGTCTCATTTTTGGGTTTCATATGAATGTATGGGATTATCATCATATTCATCCTGAACTGAGCCAAATGATAATGGATGTTAAGTTAATAATATATATATGCAAAGAAATGATAACCATTTGATATCAGTAGTATTTTAACTGAAATATGAGTAACTTTTTAAAATAATTTTTGTGATATTTGGTTTATAAATATTTTGTAGTGCAACTATTTACATCTTAACTACTTGCACTGTCCTTTTTTTGATTGAAAATATGAACCGAAACCGAGACATTTATCTTCTGCATTCAACAATTTTAGAATGTGATGAAAAAACATGAACGTATCTTACATCATATGAATAAATAAAAAATGCAGTCTAATTTTTTCTTCTTTTTACTTTTTTATTTTTGTATTTTTCTTAATTCGTAGCAAGCCAACATATCTCTAATTATATACACTTCTTTTTAATTCATTTGTACCACCTGCGAATTCTTTTGCTTTGTCATTGGATGGTAAATGAGAGATTATATACAATCTCACAATATAATGGTTAAATTGATGTCGAATAATCATTGACCTTTCAATTGCAGAATTCAATATAATGTAGCAAAGAAATGTTTGGAAAAAATCATTTTCAAGGGATCAACCAGTGGACCAATCTGAAAACAAGGAAAGAAGTAAAAAAGATGCCAAAATGAACAAAAAAATAACTGTTATCCGTTTTCAAAAATAAATTTACAATTTATATCTGTATATAGAGCCTTAAAAGTAGTACCACAATCTATTAATCTTGTACAATGTCGTTGACTTTTTTTTCTTTCCAAAATATGATTGGTAGTGGATTATTTGCATAATCAACGTGTTGAAATCAATCAAGGATTTGTTGAAAAAAACCATGGCTATAGCTGTATACTACAGATTTGAGAGTATATCTTCTTTGCTGAAAAAATAAGGGATAGGTCGAAGTAAACTTCAATGGAGTAACACCACTAATACCAAGTAAGGAAGCATCAGTTCGTTAACTAAGACAAATCAGAGGAAAATCCAATAGTCCTAAATATATATATATATATATATATATATATATATATATCATATCTTATAAGAAGCCAAATCAACGAGTAGCCTATTTAACCATTTTGATTCCATTATCTTCAAAACTATAGTTAATTAATGATGAGCTTACTGCCAGAAAAAATAAAGTCGGTTATTTCTTTATTTGACATTGTAAAAATGCTAAAATGATATTAGTATATTAGAAGCTTGCATTTTTAGTCAACTAATTCACTTGAAAATGTGAAACCCACAATTTGGGTTTAACTTTACTAGTCCCATTTGTTTGTATGACTCATAATAAGTATGATAAAGATGCAACCGGATGAAAAAACTAAATAAGATAAGGCATATTTAATTATTTTTAGATAAAGATATTCAGAAGATAGAATACGAAAATAGAATTGAGACTTAAGGAAACAACGTCAAGGAGGTAAACGCCATCTAAACGACTTTTCACTGCAAATGTTGCATACTCAAAACCATAACTCACATTTTCAAGCTTGTTTGAGAGAACAAGTGTTGCTTTATAATTGAACATATCAATGAAACATATACCATGCAACACTTCTTCTATTATGTTTAACCAACATTTCACTTTGTTTTTCACTCAACTCGAAAATCGAATATTAATATAAATAAAGGATGAAATCAAGCAGAACTAGATCATAAAAACCTCGAATCTCGAACCTCGTCCACCATACATTCAAAGAGTGGTAAATTCAGATTCATACCATAAAGTAGGTTCTATCTAATAATGCAATAATTATCTACACATAACTAATAATACGAATTTTGTTTTCATGAGATACAAATAAATTTATGTAGTTTCATCTGAAATCAGTAATGATACTATATAATTTATTGGTATTTACACATTTTATTGTTCTTTTTATATAGATAAAAACAAATTAGGCATACAAAATAACGCTATACCAAAACAAAAATAAATTAACGAAGTAGGAAAAGACAAGTACAAAATCGAATACAAGTAAATATATTAATTTGTAAATATGATGTTGCCAGATTATAAAGAAAAGGATAACATAAAGTCAAATGAATAAACATGTTTTACTAATAGTGATTGGATAATTGAAAACATTTGAGATCTGAAACACACGCTTCTGCATACTTTATACCTAAATGTAATATATTATGTGGCTGCAACATGAGGTTTACCATGAGCTTGCTCATTTGAAAAGGTTTATCGAGTAATAAATGTATATGTAACGTAGAAAAAGTAACCTCTGTATGGTGTTATTCGAGTTTGGTAGTCTTAAATCACCAAATTACGCTTTTAAGGCATGAAACAACAAATTAATACATTATATCTTAACAGTGCTTACTTCTGCTCATTTTAGACTATCTCAATTCTTCGAAGTAATATGTTTGCCATGACTCTTATATTTTATTACTTGGTAGTGGTCTCTAATTTTTATGTCTATGCTAATAATATTGTTGGATGAAACTACAAGCCTATTATGAAGCACTTACACTACCAACTTTATTGATATTAGGGACATTAAATTAGAGGCAAATTAAAAACTTTGCCTCTATTAATAGCTAATTGGGGGCAAAATAATTATCAACCGCTGCTAATAAATTTGCCTCTTTTACTAATATGAAATTTAAAAGTGAGTAACGTTGAATGCTTTTTCATGGACTGATATCCTTATAATAAAGGTGTTTGTCTTTCTTTAATGTTACTTTCACAAACATTTTTTATTATGAATCCACTACTTTATTAAGCATTGATTGAAGCAATATTTTAGTAGATATATAACTAGTTATTATGAATTCACTGTTTTATTCACATGTACATATACCTTATAATGTAGTTAGCGTTCAGTGATCATTTTTGCATTTTGAAATGCTAGTATGCATTGGATTCCCCGTTAGTATTCATGCTTTATGAACCTTGCGGTGCTAACACACCTCATTAAGACTTGCACTTCCATAAGTTTTGAATCTTCTTATGACCTTAGCATTACATTTAAACTCTAAAGCTACTGTTAACTGGAGAGATTTTTCCTTACGTTTCTCACAAAATAGTGATGTAGCATCATTTCAAGAATTCTATTACTCCAAAGTTTATGTTATATTATTATTTTACCCATGTGTTACCCTTGCCCTCTGATCCACGATGTCCTCCTTGCCTCTATTCTACCCACCCTCAACCTAGATTTTTATTTTTCATAGGTTTAATATGCTCTAATATTGATTGATTTTGAACAGATAGTACATGTGGTTGGAAATTATTTTCACCGCAATTTTTTGAAAAAAGAAATACTAAGACTATACAAGTAGCACATATAAGAAGCTAAATATGGATTTTTTAGGTTTAGGCTTATCAAGAAAACTTATTTGGACTTAAGAGCCAGTTGAAAACTCATTACCAAAGTACCAACACATTCTGTGCTTCTGCACTTTGAATATCCACGAACCCAAAACCTTTCTTTCAAAAATATATGCTTACACACTTACTATGATTTTGGTTTATATGCTTCAAAAATATATGCTTACGCACTTTCTGTGCTTCCACGAACAAAAAACTCATTACCAAAGTACTAACATGTTCTGTGCTTCTAGTACGTACAGGTTGGCTGATACAATGCAGTTATTGAAATCAACGTCTCCCATAGAATTTCCATGCACCATTACCATTATTTCATTTTTTCTAACCATAATGCTTTATTTTTGCAGTCTCATCAGAGTAGCAATAACGTCACAATTGGCCTTGATATAAAATTTCAGTAGCATCCTAGAAAGTGCAAATTATTGAGTTGGCAAAGGAACGTTGTTGCAGAAGCAACATTCGCATCTACTGACCCTAATATTTTAGTGCATCATGTACCACTAGGATCAGATACTTGGAAAGTTTGGATCGATGTGGTGGTGGATCCCCAAGCTCTTCTATTTAGGCCTACTTCAGATATATACATATGATTGGACATGCGGTTAGGACGCCTATTGCTTGGCATAAAGAATTCAACACTTTTGATTAGTACGTTTATGTACTTTTACTGATTTATATTACAGATTTTGTCATGTTTTGGAACGGAGTTATGAACTCATAAATGGTGTAAACTTAAATTATTTTTGAATGTGAACGGTTCATGTTGTTTCAAGTATTTGGATGGTTATGGTTATTATTAATAAAATATTGGCTTTAATTATAATATCATGAAATTTATGGTTAGCAGCAATTGTGAAAAGATGAATTATAGTAGTCTGTAGCAGTTGTAAAAATATTTGTTGCAATTGTCATCACTAGTTATGGTAGATCCTACTACAACTATTACAAACTGTTGTAAAATGTTGAGGCAACAGGCGGAAACAATTGTTAAAATATTTATTACAAATAGTTGTAAATAAGTCTTTTACAACTGCGAATTCTAGTACAATAGCTGCTAAAAGTTGCAAAAGAGTCATATAACAACTAGTTTTGGTTGTTGCGATAAACTTTAATACAAGTGCAAATAGAAATTGTAATAAATCATTTACAACTTCCAAAAGCAATTGTAAATAACTCTGTAATGATTTCTATTTGTAGTTGTAAAAAGAATTTTTACAACTGCATACGCAACAGTACATACCCGTTGTAAAATAATCCCGCTCTACTACAATTGGGGATATAAAAACTAGCACCTTACTACAACTATTTTTGGTAGTTGTGAAAGGGTATTTTTGTTGTAGTGTTGGATTCATCTTTAAATAAAAGATCGTTCCAGATGATGATAGCTAAGGATCTTGAAATCATTATGTGTTCTTATGAAATTGTTATATTGCACGTCGCATCATGAATCAAGATCATCACGTGTTCATTCGGAAGTTAGAAATCACATGTTGAAATCAATGGCTTGATTCAATAATCATTAATTAATCATTTCAAGATTTAATGGCGTCAAAGACAGAGGTCATGTATTCGATAACCGATTCAATTCCTGATCACTCCAGAGCATTAGATGAAAACTCAAACTCTTTGGATCACTAGTTGCATTCTCGATCTGCTTAGATCGTTAGTCGAATCCATGGCCTTTTGTGGTCGATAGTTATGTTCGCGATCTCTTCGGGTTGTTGGTTAAATTCATGGTTGTTCGAGGCCAATAAGTAAATCCATGATCTCGTCAGACCTTTAATCAACTTGGTGGTTGTTCAAGGCTGGTAAGTAAATCCATGGTTGTTCAAGGCTGATAAATCTATGGTCTCTTCGGACCCTTGCCGAATATAATCCACTTGCTCTTCGATTAGGGAACTCAACAACCAAAGCAAGCCCATTTGCTCGTGTTTCGGCAAGGTGACTTACTTCCCGTACAAGTCCAGTCCACTCGCACTTCGGCAAGGCAACTTATGCCTTGCACTCCAAATCTTGACTCTCTGGTCGGGACTTAATGCGATCAATATCATACAAGTCCATTGCATGATTTCCAATGAGGTGACTCGCACCTTACAGCCACCGCACCATCTCTCCAGATGGGACGGGCAAGATCTATATCAATCATCACAATTAAGTGGATAAAATAAAACATCCATTTACAAGGTTCGAACTCAAACACCAAACACACATCACAACATTCATTATAGGCATTAAAGCCTTGCATCCAACTTAGAGCATGGCTAGGGACCAACTAGTATCCCTTGCACGAATAAGCGGCTCAACTGCAATACCACTTCGTTTATTGGGAATAAAAAGGGGAAAAACAGGGGAAACGAACCTGATTCCCTGCCATCCCAAATAGGAGATGACTATACTTGACCTCGATCCTAGGCCATTTCCATTCATTGTGGATGATGGTTGCTTCTATTCCACCACTTTAGCTCGACTATTCACATACTGTTGTAATTGATTATTCCTAACCTATTCTTCAATCAGGTCGTGCAAGTGTCTGCAATCATGTCCATCCAACTCATGGAATAGGTAATAATTTCTGAACATCCTCACACAATCCATGGGATTTCTCCTCCAGTATCATGGTAAATCCGTTCTGGGGTCTCTTTCTGACGCAGCGGAAATACGAAAATTTAGATGAAACGGTAAAAGTGGCAATCGGTGGATTGAAGATACTGAAATGCCCAAATTCGTTGATCACAAAGATACCGAATTCTAGCTATCTCTGACATGTTGATCGCGCATGATACCGTGAAGAAGATCTGCAATTCTTCAAACGTTGATCAAGCGCACTTGATACCGTGAATTGGCTTCAACGATCGTTGATTCGAGCGCACTCGAATACCGAAGGTGGAGATAGGAGATCACACTCAACTACCAATTTAATGGAGGCACAAAGCTCTCAAACAAAAGTTTCATTCAAAATCAACCAAGTCAAATGTTACAACTCACCCACTATTTATAGCATTTACAACACCCAGTTCACTAGGTCGTTCACGACCTTACAACACACACTAGGTCGCACGCGACCTAACACTGATACACGACCGACCTAACTTAGGTCATTAACGACCTAAGCCATCACGACTTAACAACATGAAGCGACTCAACCATAAATGACATAACAAATACAACATGAGACTTTACAAAGCAACGACCTAAAAATCAACGACATATCCATATATACAACACAACTACACGACCTAACTTTATGCGACCTAACGGCATAAGCGACCTATCCACAAGCTTCAGTAGCGACTTAAGGCTTCAAGGCGGCTTAAAAATTCCTCTGCTTCATTCTGGGTTGCGGGTTAGGTCGTTCGCGACCTATTCTTGAGCGACCTAAGGCCTCACGACCTAAGGGAAAACCTTCTACATGCGACTTAAGAACATCAGTAGCTGGATCTTCTTCACGCGACCTAACTAGGTCGTAGGTCGTTGGAGTTTGGTCAGAGCGACCTAAAGACTTACTGCATAACTCGTTTCCACCGCTTATCTCCGATACCTCGCTAGGTCGTTCCATAGGATTCGCTAGGTCGTTGCGCGACCTATCATAGGTCGTTGGTTCCCTTTCCTCTGCATAACTTGCTTCACGTCTTGCTCCGGTACCTCGCTAGGTCCTTCCATATAGGTCGTTCGCGACCTAAAATGCTGCGACTTAATGAAAAACGCACTAAGTATCTGTTGCACTCCATCATCCTTCTCGTTAGGTCGATCGCGACCTAAGACTTCATCAGATTGGCCTGCATCATCTCCCCTGGTTGGGAAAACTTCGTCCTCGAATTTAAAAGTTCTTCCCCATTGGATTGTTCATCTCCATAATAAGGTATAAGGTGTTTAACATTAAACACGTCAGAAGTGTACACATCCTCCGGCAGCTTCAACTTATAAGCATTTTCATTGATCCGTTTCATAATTTTTACAGGACCAATCTTTCGAGCTTTAAGTTTATTGTATGCTCCCACTGGAAAACGATCCTTCGTTAGTACAGCATATACTAAATCTCCTTCATTAAATTCAACACTTCTTCGCTTCAGATCCGCATATCATTTATACTTCTCATTCGTCTTCTCCAATCGTTCCTGAACGATTCTATGGCATTCTGTCAACCCATCAACGAAATCAGCAGCCCGCTTAACTGTCCCCTTCGGTTGTGGCACTATCGTTAAATCCAACGGCCCCTTTGGCAAGCTTGAATATACAATCTGAAATGGACTAAAACCTGTACTACGATTGGTAGCATGATTATGAGCAAACTCTACTTGACATAACTTCACATCCCAACTCTTCAGATTATCTTTCACAAGACGCCGCAATAAATTTCTCAATGTTCTGTTCACAACATCCGTCTGTCCATCTGTCTGCGGATGATAAGCGCTACTGAAATTCAGCTTCGTTCCCACCATCTTCCACAAAATCAGCCAAAAATGACTCAGAAATCTGGTATCCCTGTCCGAGACTCCATGAAGACAATAAATCTCCCTGAAGTATAACTGCACCACATGGACTGCATCTGCCGTCTTCTTACAAGCAACAAAATGTACCACCTTCGAGAAACGGTCCACCACAACATATATAGAGTCATTTCCCCTTTGAGTCCTTGGTAAGCCCAACACAAAATCCATGCTTACATCTACCCACGGTTTTGTAGGAACAGGTAAAGGCATATACAACCCCGCATTTGTAACTGTCCCTTTAGAAACTTGACAAAGATGACATCTACGCACAAACTTTTCAACTTCGCGCTTCATCGATGGCCAATAGTAAGACTGAGAAATCAACTGCAATGTGCGATCCCGTCCAACATGTCCTTCTCCATGCAACTCTTTTACAATTTTTGTTCTCAAGCTGCAATCTGGTATGCATAATCGATTCCCCTTGAATAAGAATCCATCCATCAACACAAACTCATCAGTACTCCCATCCTTGACTTTCTCAACAATCTTCGTAAAGTAAGGATCTTCTTCAAACAACTCTGGCAATAGTTCAAATCCTGCCACTTCAACCTTCATCATCGTCAACAAATGATTTCTCCTGCTCAAAGCATCAGCTACACGATTCGTCACCCCTGATTTGTGCTTTACCACAAAAGTAAACTGTTGTAGATATGCGACCCATGAAGCGTGCCTAGCTGAAATTTTGTCCTGCCCTTGTAAATGCTTCAAAGCTTCATGATCCGTATAAACAACAAACTCCTTCTAAAACAGATAATGTCTCCAGTGCTTCACAGCTTGAACAATCGCGTAAAACTCCACATCATAAGTGCTATATCTCAACTTGGCTCTAAACAATTTCTCACTGGAATAAGCAACTGGTCTTCCACTCTGACTCAATACTCCACCAATCCCAACCTTCGAAGCATCAATGTGTAACTCGAACAATATCTGAAAATCCGGCAGTACCAGAATTGGTGCTGACGTCAAAAGTGTCTTGATCTTCTCAAAAGCTAACTCTGCTTCCTCCGTCCACACGAACTTCTTTCCTTTCATGCAATCGGTTACAGGTGCCATCACACTGCTAAAATATGGAATGAATCTTCGATAAAAAGATACCAACCCATGAAAGCTCCTCACTTCAGTAATTGTCTTGGGTTGTGGCCAACTCCTGACAGCCTCTACTTTGCTTTCATCTACTTGAATACCCTCCTTCGACAGAACATATCCCGGAAACAAAACACTGTGCGTCATGAACACGCACTTCTTCATTGCTGCATAGAATTGCTCCTGTCGTAGAATCAACAGTACTTCTCGCAAATGCTGGACATGCTCTTCCATACTCCCACTATAGATCAAAACATCATCAAAGTAAACTACTACAAACTTCCCAATGAATGGTCTGAAAATCTGGTTCATCACTCTCATAAAAGTACTAGGAGCATTTGACAAGCCAAATGGCATAACTAGCCATTCGTATAGACCTTCTCTAGTTTTAAAAGCAGTCTTCCACTCATCACCCGGTCTAATACGAATCTAATGGTATCCACTCTTCAAGTCAATCTTCGAAAACACAATAGCCCCACTCAACTGATCAATCAAATCATCAAACCTCAGCATAAGAAATCTGTATCTCACAGTGATCTTGTTTAGAGCCCGACTGTCCGTACACATCCTCCATGAACCATCCTTCTTTGGCACCAATAAAGCTGGCACGACACAAGGACTCAAACTCTCCTGAACACGCCCTTGTTCTAACAACTCCTCCATTTGCCTTCTCGGTTCCTCATGCTCCTTAGGACTCATCCTGTAATGTGGCCTGTGTGGTAATACTGCCCCTGGCACAAGATCAATCTGATGTTGAATATCCCTCAACGGTGGTAACTCCATTGGCAACTCTTCAGGAAACACATCTTTGAATTCTTACAATACCGGCTTTACTTCCTCTTGGACTTCAACAGATTCAGTAGCTTCATGTCCAATCAACAAAAACACCTCTGGACTCTCCTCTATTTCTTCAACAAATTCCTTCAAAGTCAACAAAGTCTTCAGCTCCTCAATCTCCTCAGATTTTCTCTCTCCTTGCTGTCTCTTCTTCGAAACTAAAATGATCTTAACACCTTCAAACATAAAGTTGTAGCTATTGGTTCGACCATCATGCCGCACTGCTCGGTCATACTGCCATGGTCTTCCCAAAAGCAAGTGACAACATCCATCTCCACCACATCACACCAAATCTAATCTTTATACTTCTTCCTAATAGAAAATGGAACATGAACTCGCCTATCCACCTTTACCTCCTCTCCTTTTCTTAACCACGCTAACTTGTAAGGATTTGGATGTTTCTCCGTCTTCAATTTCAACATTCTCACAGCTTCGGTAGAAATGATATTGTCACAACTTCCTGCGTCAATCACAAATTTACAAACTTTCCCCAGTATAGTGCATGTCGACTGAAAGATATTACTCCTCAACCAACTAGCCTCATCCTCCTGCTTCGGTGTTAAACAAGACCTCCTCATCATTAGATTACATTCTTCATCTCCCGACGCGATATCCTGTTCATCCTTCTCAACTGGACTAGAATAACCTTCACCAACATCCTCATCTTCCACTTCAGCAATCATAGTTCGCTTCTTTGGCTTCAGACATTCATTACTCTTGTGACCCACTTCCTGGCAATTATAACATTTGAAACTGTTGTTGACCTTCGCCTTCTCAACCTCCTTCACAACTGGTTTACTGACAGCTTTAGAAACATTGGAACTCCCACTAGCACCCTTTCTCTGAGTATTGGAACTTGGAAACACACCACCTCCTCGTCTTCCCTACTTCTCCCAAGCCAACGCTTTCTGATGTGCTTCTGCAACAGACCTCAGATCAAACATATTAACCATATCTTGAATCTGCATCCTCAACCCTCCAACAAACCTAGCAGCCAATTGTTTCTCTGTCTCCATAATGTCATTTCGAGCAATCAGTTGGTAAAATTCATCAGCGTAATCATTAACAGTCTTCGTCCCCTGCCTCAGATTCTGCAACCTCTGATATATGAGTGATTGATAATTGTAAGGTAATAATGTAGCCTTGGTTAACTTCTTCATCTTCTCCCATGATTCAATCTTTGACTTTCCCATCCTCTCCCGTGTAAGCTTGGTTTTCTGCCACCATGTCATGGCTCTCCCTCTCAAACGAGTAGCAACCAACTTCACTCTTCGATTCTCGGGAACCTCCTTGAAATCAAAGATCTCTTCAACATTAGACAACCAATCCAAAAATTCTTCTGCAACCATTCCACCCTTGAATTCTGGAATTTCCATCTTCATCCTCGATTCCCATCGACGATCATCTTCTACATCCACATATCGATTCCGTTCTGGACCTCGATCTCGATAATGCACACTACCTCTACCACCATCAAACTCCTCATCCAAATCTGATGTATATCGATGTCGATCGTGACCACCAACATCTCTACCACCACCACTTCTTCGATCTACATTCCTATCACGATCGTCAACATTTCTATGATCATGATCTTCTCTTCTTGCCCGATCTGAATGTGGTGAAACTCTACTTCCCCCATGGCTCGATTCAGGTGAAACCCTTCTTCTACTTTGATTCATTTCAAGCATCATTCTCTCTAATCGGCCAATTCCTTCATTAAACTTTTCATTGAACTTTGCACTAATTCGTTGCTCCAGTTGTTCAACATCTTCTCTTCTATACATATCGGTAACGTTTTGATGACGGTTAGCTCTTCTCGGAGGTATGATTAACTTTCAACAAATCAAACACAACTTCAAAACTTAAACACAAATCTGAACAAATAAGGCACGACCTTCTGCACTTCGAAATGAACATCAACAAATGATACCAAATGATGCTTCAATTCGCGGCTTGAACACTAAGTGATGCTCGGCCTACACTTCAAACACTTTTCGAACTTTGATTCAAAATGATATGGATCAAAAACTCCCAACTTGTTGCAACTTCTCGATGAACACGATGAACACCAAACTTCAAACTCATTGGCTCCAAGACTCGGCTTAGCTATGATTGGCTAAGTCTAGCTCTGATACCAAAATGACGCAGCGGAAATACGAAAATTTAGATGAAACGGTAAAAGTGGCAATCGGTGGATTGAAGATACTGAAATGCCCAAATTCGTTGATCACAAAGATACCGAATTCTAGCTATCTCTGATATGTTGATCGCGCACGATACCGTGAAGAAGATCTGCAATTCTTCAAACGTTGATCAAGCGCACTTGATACCATGAATTGGCTTCAACGATCGTTGATTCGAGCGCACTCGAATACCGAAGGTGGAGATAGGAGATCACACTCAACTACCAATTTAATGGAGGCACAAAGCTCTCAAACAAAAGTTTCATTCAAAATCAACCAAGTCAAATGTTACAACTCACCCACTATTTATAGCATTTACAACACCCAGTTCACTAGGTCGTTCACGACCTTACAACACACACTAGGTCGCACGCGACCTAACACTGATACACGACCGACCTAACTTAGGTCATTAACGACCTAAGCCATCACGACTTAACAACATGAAGCGACTCAACCATAAACGACATAACAAATACAACATGAGACTTTACAAAGCAACGACCTAAAAATCAACGACATATCCATATATACAACACAACTACACGACCTAACTTTATGCGACCTAACGGCATAAGCGACCTATCCACAAGCTTCAGTAGCGACTTAAGGCTTCAAGGCGGCTTAAAAATTCCTCTGCTTCATTCTGGGTTGCGGGTTAGGTCGTTCGCGACCTATTCTTGAGCGACCTAAGGCCTCACGACCTAAGGGAAAACCTTCTACATGCGACTTAAGAACATCAGTAGCTGGATCTTCTTCACGCGACCTAACTAGGTCGTAGGTCGTTGGAGTTTGGTCAGAGCGACCTAAAGACTTACTGCATAACTCGTTTCCACCGCTTATCTCCGATACCTCGCTAGGTCGTTCCATAGGATTCGCTAGGTCGTTGCGCGACCTATCATAGGTCGTTGGTTCCCTTTCCTCTGCATAACTTGCTTCACGTCTTGCTCCGGTACCTCGCTAGGTCCTTCCATATAGGTCGTTCGCGACCTAAAATGCTGCGACTTAATGAAAAACGCACTAAGTATCTGTTGCACTCCATCATCCTTCTCGTTAGGTCGATCGCGACCTAAGACTTCATCAGATTGGCCTGCATCATCTCCCCTGGTTGGGAAAACTTCGTCCTCGAATTTAAAAGTTCTTCCCCATTGGATTGTTCATCTCCATAATAAGGTATAAGGTGTTTAACATTAAACACGTCAGAAGTGTACACATCCTCCGGCAGCTTCAACTTATAAGCATTTTCATTGATCCGTTTCATAATTTTTACAGGACCAATCTTTCGAGCTTTAAGTTTATTGTATGCTCCCACTGGAAAACGATCCTTCGTTAGTACAGCATATACTAAATCTCCTTCATTAAATTCAACACTTCTTCGCTTCAGATCCGCATATCATTTATACTTCTCATTCGTCTTCTCCAATCGTTCCTGAACGATTCTATGGCATTCTGTCAACCCATCAACGAAATCAGCAGCCCGCTTAACTGTCCCCTTCGGTTGTGGCACTATCGTTAAATCCAACGGCCCCTTTGGCAAGCTTGAATATACAATCTGAAATGGACTAAAACCTGTACTACGATTGGTAGCATGATTATGAGCAAACTCTGCTTGACATAACTTCACATCCCAACTCTTCAGATTATCTTTCACAAGACGCCGCAATAAATTTCCCAATGTTCTGTTCACAACCTCCGTCTGTCCATCTGTCTGCGGATGATAAGCGCTACTGAAATTCAGCTTCATTCCCACCATCTTCCACAAACTCAGCCAAAAATGACTCAGAAATCTGGTATCCCTGTCCGAGACTATAGATTCCGGTAATCCATGAAGACGATAAATCTCCCTGAAGTATAACTGCGCCACATGGACTGCATCTGCCGTCTTCTTACAAGCAAAAAAATGTACCATCTTCGAGAAACGGTCCACCACAACATATATAGAGTCATTTCCCCTTTGAGTCCTTGGTAAGCCCAACACAAAATCCATGCTTACATCTACCCACGGTTTTGTAGGAACAGGTAAAGGCATATACAACCCCGCATTTGTAGCTGTCCCTTTAGAAACTTCACAAAGATGACATCTACGCACAAACTTTTCAACTTCGCGCTTCATCGATGGCCAATAGTAAGACTGAGAAATCAACTGCAATGTGCGATCCCGTCCAACATGTCCTTCTCCATGCAACTCTTTTACAATTTTCGTTCTCAAGCTGCAATCTGGTATGCATAATCGATTCCCCTTGAATAAGAATCCATCTATCAACACAAACTCATCAGTACTCCCATCCTTGACTTTCTCAACAATCTTCGTAAAGTAAGGATCTTCTTCAAACAACTCTGGCAATAGTTCAAATCCTGCCACTTCAACCTTCATCATCATCAACAAATGATTTCTCCTGCTCAAAGCATCGGCTACACGATTCGTCACCCCTGATTTGTGCTTTACCACAAAAGTAAACTGTTGTAGATATGCGACCCATGAAGCGTGCCTAGCTGAAATTTTGTCCTGCCCATGCAAATGCTTCAAAGCTTCATGATCCGTATAAAGAACAAACTCCTTCTAAAACAGATAATGTCTCCAGTGCTTCACAGCTTGAACAATCGCGTAAAACTCCACATCATAAGTGTTATATCTCAACTTGGCTCTAAACAATTTCTCACTGGAATAAGCAACTGGTCTTCCACTCTGACTCAATACTCCACCAATCCCAACCTTCGAAGCATCAATGTGTAACTCGAACAATATCTAAAAATCCGGCAGTACCAGAATTGGTGCTGACGTCAAAAGTGTCTTGATCTTCTCAAAAGCTAACTCTGCTTCCTCCGTCCACACGAACTTCTTTCCTTTCATGCAATCGGTTAAAGGTGCCATCACACTGCTAAAATATGGAATGAATCTTCGATAAAAAGATACCAACCCATGAAAGCTCCTCACTTCAGTAATTGTCTTGGGTTGTGGCCAACTCCTGACAGCCTCTACTTTGCTTTCATCTACTTGAATACCCTCCTTCGACAGAACATATCCCGGAAACAAAACACTGTGCGTCATGAACACGCACTTCTTCATTGCTGCATAGAATTGCTCCTGTCGTAGAATCAACAGTACTTCTCGCAAATGATGGACATGCTCTTCCATACTCCCACTATAGATCAAAACATCATCAAAGTAAACTACTACAAACTTCCCAATGAATGGTCTGAAAATCTGGTTCATCACTCTCATAAAAGTACTAGGAGCATTTGACAAGCCAAACGGCATAACTAGCCATTCGTATAGACCTTCTCTAGTTTTAAAAGCAGTCTTCCACTCATCACCCGGTCTAATACGAATCTGATGGTATCCACTCTTCAAGTCAATCTTCGAAAACACAACAGCCCCACTCAACTGATCAATCAAATCATCAAACCTCAGCATAAGAAATCTGTATCTCACAGTGATCTTCTTTACAACACCAAGTTCACTAGGTCGTTCACGACCTTACAACACACGCTAGGTCGCATGCGACCTAACACTGATACACCACCGACCTAACTTAGGTCATTAACGACCTAAGCCATCACGACTTAACAACATGAAGCGACTCAACCATAAACGACATAACAAATACAACATGCGACTTTACAAAGCAACGACCTAAAAATCAACGACATATCCATATATACAACACAACTACACGACCTAACTTTATGCGACCTAACGGCATAAGCGACCTATCCACAAGCTTCAGTAGCGACTTAAGGCTTCAAGGTGGCTTAAAAATTCCTCTGCTTCATTCTGGGTTGCGGGTTAGGTCGTTCGCGACCTATTCTTGAGCGACCTAAGGCCTCACGACCTAAGGGAAAACCTTCTACATGCGACTTAAGATCATCAGTAGCTGGATCTTCTTCACGCGACCTAACTAGGTCGTAGGTCGTTGGAGTTTGGTCAGAGCGACCTAAAGACTTACTGCATAACTCGTTTCCACTGCTTATCTCCGATACCTCGCTAGGTCGTTCCATAGGATTCGCTAGGTCATTGCGCGACCTATCATAGGTCGTTGGTTCCCCTTCCTCTGCATAACTTGCTTAACCATCCTTCTCCGGTACCTCGCTAGGTCCTTCCATATAGGTCGTTCGCGACCTAAAATGCTACGACTTAATGAAAAATGCACTAAGTATCTGTTGCACTCCATCATCCTTCTCGTTAGGTCGCTCGCGACCTAAGACTTCATCAGGTTGGCCTGCATCACTTTCAAATTTATGTAAGGAGAATTTTGGTTCCCTTCTTTGCCACTTTGATCCTTCAAAGACATCATCCATTTTTGTTTTCCTTTGCCTTTACTAGATCCTTATCCGGGCGGTTCTTCGCTATCCATAGCGTTAATTTCTTGCTGCTCAGCTTCAATGTCCTCCAGATGTAAGTACCTTTCGACTTCATGGTAAAACTTTGTGAGATCCAGGTGGATCTCGTTCCAACGCAACCATGAAATCTGTTTTACTAGCTATTCTCGAAACAACAGCCATCAGAACCACTGATGGATCCGGCCTATCTACCGCAGTAGCTACCGTCAAGAAACTCCTAAGGAACTCTCCGGCCCTCTGCTTCAAACTCGACAATGTCACTACATACTTGGGTCATGAAATATGAACCCAACACTGTATCATGAATCTGATCAATAACTCGACCCATGTGCTAATGGAACCGTTCTCCAGCTATCTAAACCAATACGCCACCAAATATATCAGATATAAAGGGAAACTCCATCTCATGACCTCTTCAGACGCACCCAACACCTCCATGTGTCGAATGTACCTTGTCGAATGTACCACTGGATCTGTCTTCCCATCATACATTTTCAACACTGGCAGCTTGAAATCTGGCAGATTCTGAGCATATCGACTGTATAGAGTGAATGGACTCCTGTTCACATCCTATGGGCTTCGGTTAGGCTATCCTCCCCTCATAACTCATCTCACCATCTTGGAAAGTCTATCATCGTTATTTTAAATAATTCTCAAGTTTTCATTCTTAGCTTGCCTCCCGTTTCACGAGGGAATTCTGGCACGTACTCCTCCGATGGTGCGTCCACATTCTGATTCATATCCAATTGGTTAGCATTATTCCCTGGACATGCATCATTTTTGCCCAAGGCAACATGGGTATTATGATTCATATCCAATTGGTTAGCATGATTCCCCGGGGATCAATATCGATCCATACAACTCCATCGGGGGTTGTTCCATGTTTTTCCATTCTAATCCCAAGTGCATTTGCTTCAGCTTCAGGTCTTCGATTCTGGTTTGCAGCGACTCCAGCTGTTCCTATTTGTCCCATTCTCTTGAAAAAAGTCTCCATCGTCTCTTCTTGGCATGCTATCATCCTTTCTCGCATTCCATTCATCATAGTCTCCATCTCATCCCTGGTAATGTAGATAGATGGGGGGTAGCTCCTAAGGATGCCTCTTTTTTGTCCCTGTTAATTTCCTCCACTAGCGGTCTACTTAGTAGATTGTCTCATCACTTTAAACTCTTTACAAATCTTAAATCTGCTAACTCAAGTGGTTCTTAGTGAAAGCGTCAAAATGTTTGAACGAAAATTGACACAAAGGCTAAATGAGTATAGTATAGAAAAGAGTGAAGAAACTCAATAAAAACAAGTAAAAGCAAGACACAAAAGTTTTTTAGTGGTTCGGCTAATTGTTTCCTAAGTCCACCTTGCTTTATCGTTGATTTGGGGGTGTTTACAGGTTTTGTTCTTATGCTTCAGGACCACTCGATAGCCTATTACAAGAAATGTGTAAAAGATTGCCAGAGAGTTAAAAGATCCCTAAAATGATTCCCCTTCATGTCTATTTATAGTTGTAGGTCGATGGGAAATGCTCCACCATGTTGTCCTTTATAAACTCCATGATGTAGCACTAGTTGCGTTCGAGAAAATATGGCCAGATCAAAAATCAGCTATGGATTGGTACCAATCCATGTGCATAGTTCGGTGTCGATCCGTAGAATTGACTTATGGATTGTTCTAGCCATTTTAGATCAAATTGATATACCATTAGCTTTGTGTTTGCAAACTTGTTTACATTGCTCTAGGCTTGCTTCTGAGTCAATTGGGTGGATCGGTGGCGGAAAAAACTTACTAGGTTTTGATGCTTGGGGCATTTGATAACCACTAGCATAGGAACAATCCGTGGAGCCTAGAGTAGGCTTCTGGCATTAAGACTAAGTAGCATGTGAAAAATTGGGCGATCCAGAGGATATTCTATGGATTAGTACCAAACAATAGCTATGGATCGGTATTAATTCATCAAGTTGGTGGATCAAGTTGTTGAACTCTTGGATTGGCTTTATTTTCGTCTTGTGATCTTGGTTGTATTTGGTTTCTTAACTTTACAGCTATCTCTCCGAGCCTTCTACATCGATAGCTTTCAAGTTCTATTCATCAAGTTAGTCTAGGTACTGCTTGATCAAAAGGCAGTATAACACTTGCTCCCTAAAACATGCCTTACGAGTGGAATGTATGCTTTTCTCAAGAATAGATATCAAAGTCGATGCAATGTTGATAGTTGACTTTTCTGGCTATCTGCCTATCGAACTATGGTGAATCATCCTATTCCTTTGGATTTATCTATAAACCAAAGATCGTTCTAGACCACGATAGCTAAGGACTCAAGTCCTTGCTTGAGTGTTAGCCCCAAATAATCATTCTATGTTCTCCCAAAATTATTATCTTGCACGCCGCATCATGAATCAAGATCATCCCATGTTCGTTCAGGAGCTAGCAATCACATGTCAAAATCAATGGCTCGATTCGATAATCACCAACGAATCGTTTCAAGATCTAATAGCATTCAAAGCCAATTTTGGTACAAACACTTTCCTTCTTTTCCTTTCTTGAATAAAAGCATACAAATGAACAAACAAAAGACGAAGACGATATATATGTACCTTAATTTGAATAATGGCTACATGATCGGAGGTACGAAGGAATTTGTGAGACTTTGATCGATTATGTTGCCAAAGTAATGAATACAAAGACTGATATAAATTTCCTAGAGAAAGGAAGGGTTTGATTTAACAATCCAAAACTGACATTAACTCCTACTCCAACTCCATAAATTTCCTGAATAAGGCTGACTTGGCTACTTTAAACAAAAAAAATTCCTTAAATCTCCTTCGAAAATATTCCCAAGTCAACTCCTCCTCAGGCACTCTGACAGTGACTCTGTTCCACCAGAATAAAGTGACTCTCTGTAGCTGTCTAGAATCCAATCTCCTTTTTTGCTCATCATTAAGACTCAAATCAGCAAAAATCCATTCACAATGTAACAACTAGTTCTCCACTTCTGTTACATCCTCAGTCCCTAGAAAAGGCTTCCACTTAGATTGGTGTAATCTCGACTCAGCTTAGCATAGCTATTAACAACTAGCGCTATGGGATTAATTCCTACCGCATTAGTAACATTTTCACCACTACTTTTGCAGCTGCTCCAACTTGCATCGGATTGACGAAGAAATGACACATAGTCCCTATATCAACTGATAGGATTCCAGCACCTACATTGACATTTGCATTTTGATTAGCATTTGCCAGCCAACCTTGATTTCTCCTGGTGTTGGGCCAAACATTTATCATCATGCAATGCATATTGGATTACCCATCCTACTTCATTAGATTATCCATTTTAATTTCAAATGACTACCCGTCATAAGTTAAACTGACTATCCATCATAGTTTAAACCGACTATCCATCTTATTTTAGTCGACTATCCATCTTATAATTATGTAGACTACCCATCTTACATTTAAATATATTCAGAATTATGTTGATTATTCATCTCACATGTATTTATTATTTGGGTTACCCATCCCATACCATATTGACTACCCATCATATATGGTTTAATCATTTAAAATTTTGTGGACTATCCATCACACATTCCATTTAAATTAAAATGATATGGACTATCCATCACGTATATCATGGCTTTCCTAGGATTCCTATGAACCCTTCACTTGGCCTTTTTAATCCATGTTACCCACATGTTTCTCTTTAATCCATTTACCTTCATGTTTCTCTTTAAACCATGTTTAACCCATATCTATTGATATTCCCATTATGTGTACGTAAATATGCACAATTTTACCACCATATTTAATCTAATTAAATTAAATAAATGATCATATTTAGTATTTTAACATGTTTAAACCAAAATTCAAATTATTTTCAAATCGTCGTATATTCATCTTCATATAGGAGAAAAATGATTATTTTGTGCATATATTAATTTGAGAAAATTTAGTTGGAAATTTTTATATTATCTTGTAGGAATTTGGCTTCATATACAAGTGGTTTCATAAAGATATATGCATGCACGAAGAAGATACAAAGGAATAAAGATGGAAATAATTCAATGACATGATCATGGAGAACCCCACCTACCCACCTATCTTAATGTATAAATTAGAGGCTAATGCACATGTTAATAGAGTTTAAACCTTCATGCACACTTAAAATGATGATTATTTGATGCTAATGATTACTTGGCCTCCACACTTCCTAAGAGTGTATTTTGGGCATTCCTCAAAAAAGTGGATTAGGGTTTTATACATGTATAAATACCCCATATGTTCATATAATTAATTTCTTCTCTCTTAGGTCCTCTTCTCTTAGGCTCTCTTTCTCTTAGTTAGTTTTAGCTTAGATTAAAAATAAAAGAAAGCTCTCTTTCTCTTTTCATGGCTACTTAGCCATTTTTATCTTATGTAATTTTTCTTTTTTTATGCAATGTTAATTATTATTTCCTTTTAATTACATGTTCATTTCCTTTCGTACTAGTAGTGTAGTTTCATTTATTTATCCAAGTAGCATAGTTTTATTTCTTTTTAGTTACCTCTTCTTTTACTTTGCTCTCGTTTTCCTTTTCTTTTTATTTCATGTTGCATGCTACAATTGTTGATATGATAATAAAAATAAGAGGCTAAACCCCTTTAATTTAGGAGTAATAAAGCTCTCTAATCAACTTCAACATTTTGATAATTATTGCTTTATTTTTGTGCTTAATGACAATGCTTGAAATGGTTTAACTTGTTGATTTTGCTTTGAATTTGATAGCATATATTGTTGACACCAAATAGGCTATGCTTAAACAATCACTAAACACAAATTGTCTCTTCGTCTACTTATGATTATGGTAATGAAGTGAATAGTTAATAGGTCATGCTTAAGATAGATTTTACTTTCAACATGTTGTCATTTTTCATGAGAACTAAAAGTGATTTAAAGGTTTTGTTATAGTTTGATGGCTTATGTTAGGCTAATTAATAGCACAAATATGTCATACTTATGATAAGAACATCATTTAGATTCACTTATGATAAAAAAAAAAGAGATTTTAATTTCATATTTTGTTTAACTACATGATCTACAGAGTAGAATTATATCTAAATTGTCATTTTATTCTCATAGTTTTCATTCATTTTTGTAGTGTTAGTTTTTACATTTTTTGTAATTAAAGCATTCTCTCGACTTTGTTATAATTTGATTTAATAGAGATTTAAAATCTAACAATTCCCTTCGGATCGACCTGTACTCGCCACGTACTAACATCTGTACACCGAGCGCTTGTAGTTAATTTTATTACAAATTCGTTTGACGGATTTCTAGCTCGATGGAATTCCCGTCGACGAACAAGTTTTTTGCGCCATTGCCGGGGAATTGCTTTGATTCTATTTTTCTATTCTTCGAATTATTTTTCATTTATTTTTTGTTGTGTGTTTATTTTGTGTGTGTTTTCATTTAAGAAAAAAAATCTTGTGTGTTTGTTTGATTTTTGTGCTTGCATTTTATTTTTGTGCTTGTTTTCTGGTTCTAGTTGCATTTGCATTAGCATTTCTAATTAAAAAAAAAGCATACACAATTAAAAAAAAATCATTTTCATTCTCGTTTACGACTTCTGTTTTGATTTACATTGCATTCATCTTCGATTTTGTTTGCATCTCATTTACAAATTTTCAATTCACTGTACATTTGCATCACTGTACATAAATCATCAATACAGTGCTTCTGGCTACTTGATTCTGCCTGCAACACTCTTCTTGCCACATCTCCTTCACTGACTTCAAATCTCCTTCACTTTCTTCAAATCTCCTTCACTGACTTCGCCACATCCCACAAGATCACGGCAAACAACTCCTCAACCTTCCTCTGATCATACCATCCTCCTTGCCACCTCACTTTTAACATTGCAAAAGTGCACAAATCTGTGCACATTTCATCACAATTGCCACTTCTTTCTACACGCAAACTTCCCCTTCATACCACATTTAATTCCACTGCCTCCTACACTTGCCTGTGCATATCTGCACATACCATCACCTGACCTTATCACCACCATAACAACACCAGCAAGTCTGCACTGTGTAGTTCACTCATTCTCACATTACTTCATTACCAACATCACCAATTTCAGTTCTGCCCATTTGCAATTGCGGCAACCTATACAACTCACTACGCTGTGTCACAATCTTCCACTCATCAACCACTTTCCATCCTTGCTTCGGCCTGCTTCATACAACCGAACTTCCCACATCAGTCGCTACAAACACCACATCAGTCTCTCTGCATTCTCAATTGAATTGCTAGACCATGACAACACTTCAAGTCCAAACATTCAATTGCAACCATACCTTCAATTCTTTTCTCCATACATTCAATTCTTCATACATTCACCTCTGAAACTCCCCTCTGCATTGAGAAGTGCACACCAGAGCCATCATCCACTTCCTGACATACAACTCCACCCCTGAACTGCTCTGCTACACTGTTATATAAGCACACCATTGCCCCTTCATTTGCACAACTATAAACTGTCATTTCAACTGCTATTTCGAAAATGAGACTCTACACTGCAACTTGCATTCACCTTACATGGTCACCTTGCAACCCAACTGTACGTTCACCACTTACCACTGCACTTCCCATCTACCCTGGTCACTACAGCTCCTCCACGCCATCAATGAATCGCCCAATCCACGGCGTACAATTTTGTTACAATTCTGTTACATCACTTGCCTGCAACAGACTCGTTCATTTCAATACACGTTCATTTCAATTCCAGCAAAATAATAAAGAAGAAAAAAAAACTTGCCTGCAGTAGACTCGTTCATTCTGTTACATCACTTCATAACACCATACGATAACAATCACCTGACTTCGAAAACCAACAACCAAATTGAAATCAAGGACAGCAACGCAATTGCCTCAGAACCTAAAACGCGTCCCCAAGTCGCCATCGAACAGCGTTACCTCCTCTTGAATTGTGCATCGCCTCGAAATCCAATCTATTGATTCACCAAAATTCCATCACCCCATATTCCAAATCGAACTCCAACCACGTGAAAACCGAAACCGCTTCGAAATCCCACTCAAGCTCCGCAACCTCATCTTAACTTCTAATTTCTAATTTGATATTGAGAAAGTTTGCGGAGAAATAGAAAAGGAGAAAAAATTTCGAATGATACCGGCGATTAAGCAAATGCGGTACTCCTGTGGTGGGGTTTGCATTGATTTTGGGAGTAAGTTCAGTAGGAAGTTTTTAATTGGGCCGGGTTGGATATTTTTTTTTAATTTAACTTGTTTTGTTCAATTTCTAGTTTTCTTTTACTTATTTTAATTTTTAATTTCACTTGTTTTTGTTTCCATTAGTTCTACTTCCATTTGTTTTTCGCTTATTCTATTTTCTTCTTTGTTAATTTATTCAAAAAAAAAAAACAAGTTTCAATTTCTTCTTCTTTTGTTCTGTTTTCAATTGTTTTGATTTGTTTCGTTTCGAGTTAATTTTTTCTTTGATATACAAAAAAAAATGTTGATCTATCTTGTTCTTATTTTCAGGTTGTCGAAGCAGAGACTCAAAAGAAAACTGCTTGCCAAAAATAACAGCTTCGCTTTACTTGCAAAATAAATACAGTGTTTGCTTGTTATATTTATTGTTTTTATTTTTCTTACATTGTTGGTTGTTTGCATTTTAAAAAAAAATTCAAAAACCAATTTTATTTGTAGTTGCATTGTTAATACATGTTTAATTTCTACTTTGCATTTCATCCTAGAGTTTTCATTAATAATAACGGTTAGGTAACACTTAATTGTATATTGACTAGTTGTCTTCTTTGAACAATTTAATTTCTTGGTGTCTAGGCTATGGAAGAGCAATAACCATTTATAAATATTAAGGTGATTTGTAAAAAAAATTATAGTGGTTGTTTCTCTAAAGATACTTAAACCTTCGGCTGCATTGCTACGGTGATTCGTGGTGCATCGATAAATCCTGCCTATTACCTGGTTGAGAACTATCTTGTTGATTTAAGACAATGTGTGATTATACAATTCTGGGTTAGGATAAATAATTCATAATCAATCTTGCATTCATTTAGTTGCATTAGTTCATGCATATTTTAAAAAAAAACTTTCTCAAAGACAAAAAATTATAAATATTCCTTTGAAATTTTTAAATCCTTTTCCTTTGAATTTTTTTCATCAAAATCAAAAGTCCAAAAAAACATAAAATCTTTTCAAAACAAAAAAAATTGAAAAACAAAAAAAACCAAAATAAAAATTAATTTTCCTTATGAACAAATTCATTTTGTAAATATTTTTCCTTTATAAAAAAAACATTCTTGAAAATGTTCGAATTTCCATATTCACATGAATTTTAAGATAGTTGTGGAAATCAATATAATCTATATAATTTGGCTTCAAATTCTTATGAATATTTCAACAACAACTATTGTTTAAACGATTCGAATTTTGAACCATAAAATTTTCAAAATGACGAACAACCCATGAATCTCGAAAATAGCATTTCCTCTCTACTTGAAATCTGTACACAACAAAATCAAATGATAAATGATTTGTGTAATTCTTATTTGTGAGATAACTCAAGTCAAAATTTCAAAATAATCAAAATTTATATTCACTTCAAACTTCAAATGGCTTCGAATATAGCCCTTGCCAATTCAATTTTGAATTCCAAAATGAATTTCAAAATCAAAACGAAAATGTTATTTACTTTTCAAATAATTTTGGCAATGGGAATAATCTTGAGTACAATACAAGTGAAAAAATTTGTTCAACAACAAATCCAAATTGAAAATTCTCAAGTCAATAACTATAAATTAGATTTTGTTGAACAAATGAACGAAATTTACGATGATCACAAGAATTTGTTGTTTGAAACTTATATGAAACAACGTAAAAAACAAAATCAAATTCCAACGTATGACGAGTCAAGTAATAAACCTGCTTTTACCAAAATTGACGATTTTCAAATAACAACTTTTGAAATTGAAAATGATAATCTTAATGAAGTTGTTGAAAATGCGGTAATTGAGTTGGATTTCAATTCTTGTGAGGGTAAGAAACTGGATTTGAGATTCGATCCTCCTTTTCTCGATTTTGAAAATTTGAACACAACAACTTTGGATTTTGAACTTGACACGTGCGACGAAGTTATTGATAATTCAATAAAGGAAGACTAATTCAACGAACATGATTTTTTTGAACATTTTGAAAATGAGTTGATAAATTATGAAAGGGAAAATTTAAATTGCCATCATGATTTTGAAATCAACGGTTTTGAAGAATTCACCAATGATGAGCTTGAATTTCAGTTTGGTGAAAATAAACTTGAACTTCAAACAATCGTTTTATCAATCTCAAAAATCATTGAAAATAAAACAACTCACGTGATTTTTAATAAAATGACATTCGTTTTTCCAAATGAACATTCAATTTTGAAACCTTTTACGATTTGGTTTTCCGACCTTAAACCGTGTCTTGCATACTTGACGAGACAAATGAATCGGTCTTTGAAAAACCGTTTCATTTACTTTTTGACGATATACTTTCTGATCTCGTGTAAATACCATTCATTTCATGTAAATATAGGCCATCCTTTAATTTTTGTTTTATTTTTCTCCTTCACTTAGGTTGAATGTGGGGACACAGTCAAAATCAAGTGTGGGGGGAGACTCGTCTTCATTTTTAATTTTTCTTGGTTTACCTTTTGCATTTTATTTCAAAAAACTCAAAAAAACAGAAACAAAATCCCATAAAAATTTCTTTTTTTAATTTCTTTTGAAGAAACACTATAAGATAAATATATGGTTTTGGTTAATTAATTTGAAATTTTTGAAAATTTATTTGTCTTAACAAAAATAAAAATAAAGTTTGATTAAAAATAACGATGGTTTAACTAGTGTATAGGAAGATTCATGGAGATAATTATGAAATATATTCCATTTGAAAACCTTTGTTTCAAAAGGTAGTTGATTTAAAGTAAAGGATATAACATTTTTTCGTCTTTTAAGTTAAATGGTGCTAAGATGATTTTGCAAAACTCTCTCTTCAAAAAAAGAAAAAATATATTTCTTGTGTGTATATATATATATATATATATGTTTATTAACACCTACGGTCGATAGGTGTACACACTTATGTGTACACTCGCCATGCTCTATACCAAGCCCGAAAGGAAGTGTATGATCGGTATATCTGGACTCAATTTATCTGAGCTAGGTGTATGTATATAAAAATTGTTTTATTAATAATGTCTACAGTCGATAGGTGTTCATACTCGTGTGTTCACTCACCACGCTATGTATTCCCCTCACATAAGCCCGAAAGACAGTGCATGGGTAATATATCCGGCCTTAGTTTTCTGAGTTGGGCATATGTAAATATTGTAAATATAAATAAAATTATCAAAAAAAATAGAGAGAATGAACAAATGAAATTCAAGCACTATTTTAACTTGTTTGATTTGACTTGTTATTGAAAAGAAATGAAAACACCACTTTGATAAACTTTGATAATCAACTAAGGATCCATTTCATAGTTAACTATGTTATCAACCGAAATAATGAGTTAAATTACAGTCTATTGTTATGATAACTTGATGTTTGTTGGATTGTTTTGATGAGTAAATGACTTAAATTTTCATGACAATAACCAAAACCTATATTTAACTTATTTGTATCGATCTAAAAGTAAATCCTTCATTTGTAAACATTTTCAAAAACTTACACATATCTCTTTAGTATCGCATTTGGATTTTGTGGGTAGTATCTGTTGAAAACCCACATAAGACAACACTCGTCCAACTGGGGACATCCAAAGGTTTAACGGCTTGTTGCATACGCTCAATGAAATCGTGCTTCCCAGGAAAATGGATTTATCTTAGTTTTTTTTCCTTTATTCGAGGACGAATAAAAAGATAAGTATGGGGGTATTTGACATGCACATAAATGTGCACATTTTTACCACCATATTTAATCTAATTAAAATAAATAAATGATCATATCGGGTATTTTAACAAGTTTAAACTAAAATTCAAATTATTTTCAAATCATCATATATTCATCTTCATATAGGGGCAAAATGGTCATTTTTGTACATATATTAATTTAAGAAAATTTAATTGGAAATTTCTATATTATTTTGTAGGAATTTGGCTTCATATACAAGTGGTTTCATGAAGATAGATGCATGCACAAAGAAGATGCAAAGGAATGAAGATGAAAATAATTCAAAGACATGATGACGGAGGACCCCACCTAGCTACCTATGTTAATGTACAAATTAGAGACCAATGCACATGCTGATAGAGTTTAAAGCTTCATGCACACTAAAATTATGATTTTTTGATGCTAATGATTACTTGACCTCCACACTTCCTAAGAGGGTATTTTGAGCATTCCCCGAAAAAGTGGAATAGGGTTTTATACATGTATAAATACCCTATATGTTCGTGCAATTAGTCTCTTCTCTCTTAGGCCCTCTTCTCTTAGGCTCTCTTTCTCTTAGCTAGTTTTAGCTTACATTAAAAATAAAAAAAGCACTCTTTCACTTTTTATGGCTACTTAGCCATTTTTATCTTATGTAATTTTCCTTTTTTATGCAATGTTAATTATTGTTTCCTTTTAATTACATATTCATTTCCTTTCATGCTGGTAGTGTAGTTTCATTTATTCTTGCATGAAGAATAGTTTTATTTCTTCTTTTTTTTAGCTCTTCTTTTACTTTGCTCTTTTTTCCTTTTCTTTTTATTTCATGTTGCATGCTACAATCGTTGATATGATAATAAAAATGAGGGGCTAAACCCCTTCAATTTAGGGGTAATGAAGCTCTCTAATCATGTAGCTTCTACAATTTGATAATTATTGCTCTCTTTTTATGCTTAATGACAATGCTTGAAGTGGTTTAACTTGTTGCTTTTGATTTTGCTTTGAATTTGATAGCGTATATTGTTGATACCAAATAGGCTATGCTTAAACAACCACTAAACAAAAATTACCTCTTCATCTACATATGATTATGGTAATGAAGTGAATGTCGAAATCAAAATTTAATGGTATATATTTTTAATTAATAGGTAATATGCCATGCTTAAAATAGATTTTACTTTCAACATGTTGTCAAGGTTGTGTTATAGTTTGATGCTTATGTTAGGCTAATTAATAGCACAAATATGTCATACTTATGATAAGCACATCATTTAAATTCACATATGACCAAAAAGTGATCATAATTTCATATTTTGTTGAACTATATGATCTAAAGAGTGGAATTACCTCTAAATTGTCATTTTATTCCCATATTTTTCTTTTACTTTTGTAGTGTTAGTTTTTATATTTTTTGCAGTTAAAACATTCTCTCGACTTTGGTATAATTTGATTGAATAGAGATTTAAAATCTAAAAATTCACTACGGGTCGACCCGTACTCGCCACATACTAACATTTATATGTCGTGTGCTTGCGGTTATTTTTGTTATAAATTCGTCCGACGGATTCCTAGCTCGATAGAATTTTCGTTGACGAACACCCCAATTAGGTTATTACTCCTTATAGTTTAACATTTTAAAGTTACATGCATTGATATCCCCTAATGTTTCATGTCAAAGTCTATACTTGTTGGCATCCCAAATGATAGTGTCGGAATCATAATTTAAATTAACATCGATATCCCTAAGAAATTAAAATAAAAAAATATAGCATATGGCTCTTCGCCTTTCATTAGTTTAGTCTAAAATAGGATCAAAATTCATATTTTAAAACAATATTGGTATTCCCAAGGACATCATTGCAATAGATAGCAAAGGCTCTCCGCCTTTAATAAAATACACTCACAGGTTTAAACGATGTCGACCTCTGCCCAAGGTCGAAGACATAACTTAAATTTCCATTAAGTAAAAAATACTTCGAAAGTAACGATATTGATTTTCATGAAAACAGGTGGCTTTCCGCCAAAACATGTGCTCCTTGACCCTCTTAAATATAGGTTTCTTCTCTCCTTTTAAAATAGTTTGGATTTGCGTTGAATGGGTCTTTTTGACACTAAAGAAAAATGGCAATATCCTTACCGAATAACATAAGGTCATTGACTCTGTTGAATAGTGGCGACAAGGACCTCGTCACCCTTAAAATAATTTAATAAACTCACTTCGGCTATTATGTCACTTTATATATAGTTGAAACTAAGGCATGCGGCTCCATATTCAAAATGTAGGTGAAGAAATGTCTTCGTCCTTGATGGATCACAATGACCCGATATTGCCAATCTTGGGTTGTTGCTATGGTCCACTTCGACGAAGTCAAAAACAATGCATAACTACACAAGTAGCTATCCTATGCTTACAACCTTATCGACACCGACACACATGAAGACTTAGGCGTGACATCATTATAGATATAGAGAGATCAAAGGTGGCATGACATCCTTGTAATTTATTTAAAAACTGATTTCTTACTAGTTAAAGTAATAAATTTTTACTAAATCCAAATTTTTGTCCAATTCTCAATGGATAAAACAAATTTTACATTTTATTTTTAGACAAAAACTACCGCATGATATTTTCAAGTTCCAAAAACATATTCAATATAAATAATTAATACCATTAATTAACTAATCCTTTTATATGCTTATCTAGCAAAATAATAATAAATCAAAATCATTAGGGAAAAATCCCAAAAATTCATAGAAATTAAAGAATATCCTTCTCTTTGCTATATAAAAAATTTGGTGCAAAAACTGTATTTAATCATTTTAAATATTTAAAACTCTAATTTATTCCATTTCCTCTTTAGGAAAATTCATATAATATCCAAATAAATTCAAAAATTATAAAATTTAAAAACATTTCGAAAATATTATTTTACACCACATATCAAAATTTCAAGTCATTCGGAGAAAGAAAACATCGATTTTAACTCTAAAACCCAACTAAATTTTTATTACAAAATTCCAGTAATTTATTGTTTTAACCAAACAATATTAACTCAGCCAATTATAGCATGCTTATCAAAATTTACTCAGGTATTACCTTAATCGAGTTCAAGGTTAAGTATATAGATGCAAATGTATTATTCACCTTTTAAATAAAATGTTGAAGTTGATATTTGGTGTAGCTTTTAATCCCTAAGCTTCTTTCCCTTGGATCCCTTGATTTTGATTCTCTTAGCTTGTTTAATGAATGTCCTCTCTTTTCTATTTCGTTGATTTTTTATGAACGATGGAAATGAGAATGGAATAAGGGGGAAGGGTTTAAGGCAAAAGGTTTGGACTATTCCTAAATTAACTCTCTCATTCATTCCTTTATATGTTTAATCTTTAAAACAATTATACTTAGTTTATTAAGGCATGACCTTATTAATTACCCAAATTTTATTCTCCTTAATTATTTACAGTTTCTATTTAATCTATCCAATTAAATTTCCTGAATAATATTACACAAAAATTAGGGGTGTTACATTGAATTATGGTCTTTAGAGGGAAGTTTGAGATTAATGTCGGAACACCTGAAATTGAAGCGGGAATATATGAAATTGGAGTAGGTCATATATTTATGATTTGAAGAGGCAAAGGGTTTGTAAATTGCGTTAAGAGGATACTGGTTACTCTTCGATTTTAGGGTATTGCGGACATATTTGGGGCTAAGTTCTATTAGTTGATGTGTGTTATTTACATGATACTGCGATGCTTTCCTAATAGTTAGGTGAAGTCATCCTGAACTTCTTTAGGCTTTAGGATGTGTGATCTACTATAACAGGATGCCTTAACTTGGGGAGTTAGCTTGATACACATACAGATTGAGCAGGGTGTGATCAGAATTGGTTGTGATTTAAGTTGCCCCTGATGCCGATATACACGAATTATTAATAAGGTAGATTTGTATCTTTGTTGTCTACCTGTAAGTGTGGATCTGCGTTGAAGTGTTATTTGAGTGTCCCTGTGTGTAGCCCTATGGAATGCTTTTTGACTCTATGCAGTACTGCTTAGGTAGCCCTCAACATGTGCGGTGCAGATCCACTCTTGAAGGTGTTAACAATGTATAAGTTTTGAGGATTTTGATAGAGTGGTTCGACTGCCCATGTATTTTGGGCTGTGAGCAGCGTTTTGATCGAGATGTGTTGTACTTTGACATTTCAAAGCAGCTTCTAACATCGATGTGTAGTATTTAGGCCTTGCTTTAGCTCTGTGTATCATAACTGTGGAATGTTTCCTGCTTCCTATGACTATGTCAAATTTTGGGTTAGTATCACAATGTAGTACTGAATATAAGGGATGGGCGCAGATTTAGTACCTCTCTGGCATGTCTTATGAGCGCTACGTTGTTATCCGTTGTGACTTCTTGCTTTTCGACTACAGTTCTTTTTGTTGGGTTAGTGTCATGACTACAGGCTGGCTATTATACTTTACAATCAGTTTTGGCAGCAGTAATAAGCTTCGATTAAATAGCTAAACGAAGTCTTATGCGGTTTGCTACGATTCTTGACTTCTTATGTAGTATCAACTGGATCGTTTCAATTCCTCCTTTTATCTTAACCTTCTCCATGAGAGTAGTTCTCCTAACCTCGCACAATGCTTAGCTCGTTTTCAACATGGTCTGAGAAATATGGGTGTAACACTTGCCTCTTGGTCTGTGGCGATCATAGATAGGTGTAGACTAGTCATCATCCACAACTGGTCTGCACATCGTCGCTTCCATATAATCCTTCTTTTCTTCTTATCACTGGGAAATGTCTTACGGTTACTTTTGCATTTTCACATGTCATTTCCTCATTGGGCCACTTTATGTATCGCTAAATTTGATGAGCTGTCCAGGTATGATATGCTACTGTTGATACGGTCATTAAGAGGAATGAGGAGTTTATTCGGGGGTTGAGGCCAAAGATTGATAGGGCGACTATCCACATCTCAGCGATCCATGGAATGTGTAAAGATAGCTATTAGGAATAAAGAAATATTTTCAACCTTTAAGAAAGAAAAGTCGGTAGAGAACCAAAACTCTCAAAATAAAAAGAGGAAATTATTTAAGAAGAAGGGAGCTCAGAAAGGTAAGGCTTCTAAAAGGGGAAAGCTGATATAGTATGTTACAAGTCTGACAAAAAGGGGAATAATGCTAAAGAGTGTCGATCGGATGATGGCAAGGTGGTTGTAGGGAAGCAGAACTTGAAATGCTTTAATTGCGACTGGGTGGGCCATTATAAGAATAAATGTCCAGAAGTGGCCAAGGCTAACAAAGGGAAGGTGTTTGCTTTGGAGCCATCAACATCAAGACCGACATCAACCGAGAAGGGAAAGTCTATGATGGAAGGTACCCTTTTGATTCGTGGGATACAAGTTAGGGTACTGTTTGATATCGTTGCATCGCATTTATTTATATCTCAATGTTTGATAGATGAGTTATGTTTAGAACCACCAAACCATGTTACTTCCTTAACGAAAGCTAATCCAATAAGAGGGTATGCAACTTTGGGAATGAGATGTGACCATCTAGAGTTTGAGCTGCTAGGTTATACTTTTGCCTACAGTTTGTATGTATTTGATTTCGTGAGTTTTGGGATTATTTTAGGTATGGATTGGTTGACCAGATACGATGCTAGAATATTTTGCTAGGATAGAAAAATATCATTGAGGCACTCTGATAGTAGTGACCGAATAGCATACTCAGCTGAGAATTTGAGTCTAGGAATTTGTGCTTTATTGGGAGCCACGGATTAGAAGACGAATTGAATCATTTTTAATTATAAGAGAATTTGTAGATATTTTTGAGCCGGTTACAGGAATACAGTCGAAATGGGATATTGAGTTTCGTATAGATCTTGTACCAAGAGTGGAACTCGTAAGTAGACTACCTAGCAGGATGACACCTACCGAGAATAAGGAGTTGAAGGTGCAGCTAGTGGACTTAGAAGGAAAGAGTTTTATAAGACCAAGCAGTTTGCCTTGAGGAGTGGTCACGGTGTTCGTGAAGAAACCAAACAAATCGTTATGATCGTATATCGATTATCGTAAGTTGAATGAAAAGACAATGAATAACCGATATCCTTTGCTTGATGGTTTATTTGACAAGTTGAGCGGAGGAAAAGTATTTTCCCAGTTGGATTTGGTGACAGTGTTCCATCAGTTGAGAGTGATGGAGGAAAGTATTCCATCGATGGCACTTCGAACAAGGTATGGTTCGTATGATGGTTAGTATGCTATTCGAACTGACTAATACGCCTACTTTCTTTGTAGACTTGATGAACTAAATATTCCAAGAGCACTTGGAGATGTTCGTGTTAGTTTCCATTGACGCCATTTTGATATATTCTAAGGATGAGAGAGACCATGAAGTTTATCTTAGAATAGTGCTTGATACGTTGAGGCAGCATCAACTGAAAGCAAAGTTTGCAAAATGTCATTTCTGGAAGAAAGAAATGAAGTTTCTTGGTCATGCAGTTTCATTGAAAGTGTTGTCGATCCAACCAAGATCAAATTTGTTAACAGTTGGAAAAGACCCGAGATGGTGACCGAGGTAAGAAGCTTTATTGGACTAGCTGGATACTACCCGAGATTTATCAAGGATTTCTCATGGGTAGCAGCTCCTTTGACTAAGCTAACCGAAAAGGACGTGAAGTTCAATTGGTCTGATAAATGTGAGAAAGCATTCTTTGAGTTGAAGAATTTGTTGACCAACGCACTTATGTTAGTAGTTTAGATGGAAATTAGGATTTGGTGGTATATATACATATACGTATGGAACTGGATTAGCAGCTGTGTTGATGTAGAGGGTAAAGTTATTGCCTACTCTTCTCGGCAGCTCAGACCACATGAAGTTAGGTATCCAAGTCATGATTTGGAGTTGGCAGCGGTCATTTATTTTCAGGTTATGATTTGGAGTTGGCAGCTCAGACCACACTCACTTGAAAGTGTTGAGAAACTACCTATCAGGAGAACGATTCGACTTATATACAAATCATAAGTCTTTGAGGTATTTATTCTCCTAGAAAGAGTTGAATATAAGATCACAGAGGTGGCTGGAGTTTTTAGCAGCTTATGATTTTGGCATTGAGTATACACCAGGGAAAGGAAATAAATTTGCAGATGCACTTAGCATAAAATGTCAGAATGTTGAGTTAGCTATATTGGTAGAATGGAACGATCTGGAGGCATTGACTACTTGTACTGTGCGGTTAAGATTGACCACTAGTTCTAGTCGAAGTATAGCCATGTTATCTTGCTTGGAAGTTCGACAAGCATTAATCGAAAGAATTGCCTCTAAGAAGAGAGATGATCAATTGTTAGCCGAGAGGATTAGAAGGCTGGAAAGCGGAACTAAGATTGATGATCTAAAAGATTTTATTCTTGACCAGAAGGGATGGTTGATAGATAAGGAACGGTTGTGTGTTCCAATTGTTGGAGACCCAAGGAGAGATGTTCTTAGGGAATATGATCGATTGAAGTTTAAGATTCATCCTGGGGGAACCAAGATGTAACGGATATGAAGAGAAATTTCTTCTAGAAAAGTATGAAGAGGGATGTAAGCTTATGGGTCAAGCAATATGCAAATAACCAGTAAGTAAAAGCTGAACATCAGAAGCCAAGTGGATTGCTTCAGCCTTTGGATTTACCATTTTGGAAATGGATTCGATATCTGTAGATTTTATTATCCGGTTGCCAAGGTCAAACAGGGAAAATAAAAGTATATGGGTTGTGGTAGATAGATTGACTAAGGGTGCTCATTTCATACCCATTAAGTCAACCAGGAAGGCGCCTGCATTGGCTAAGTTGTTTATAAAGAATATAGTTATACTACATGGGTTCCTAGTAGTATAGTCAGTGATAGAGATGCCTTGTTCACTAGTGAATTCTGGAAGAGTCTTTAGGAAATACTAGGTACCAAGCTTACGCTGAGTACTGCTTATCATCCGCAGACAGATGGGAAGAGATAGTCAATAAGGCACTTGAGAATTTTTTGAGAGATCGTGCACTAGATTGTGGTGATTCGTGGGAAGATCATTTGCACTTGGTTGAGTTTTCTTATAACAATAATTATCAGACTAGTATAGGAATAGCACCTTCTGAAGCATTGTAAGGAAGGCTATGTAAATCACCCGCATATTAGGTGGAGACTGGAGACAGATTGGTCCTTGGTCCAGAGATGGTGAGAGAAACAATTGAGAAGATTGAGTTAACCAAGGTAGGATGAGAGAAACTTAGTCTAAGTAGAAAAGTTATGCAGATAAAGGCGTAAGGATTTAGAGTTCTCAGTTAGAGATCGTGTTTTGATTAAAGTATCACTGACGAAGGGTGTGGTACGATTTGGAAAGTCAGAGAAAGAGGCACCAAGATATGTTGGATCATTCCCGATTATAGAGAGGATCAAAAAGCTCGCATATGGGTAGAATTACCAAGCAACTTGGTAGGTGTCCATAATGTATTTCATGTTTCTCATTTACAAAAGTATGTGCATGATCTAGTGACTATTATTGCTTAGACGGCATTGGAAGATTTAGTGGTAGAACCGGATCTAACTTCTGTAAGACGACCAGGTTGTAGTAAGAGATGAGAAGAAGTTAAGGAACAAGACAACCAGATTAGTGAATGTCCAGTGGAGTAACAACGAGAAAGATTGCACCGGGGGGACAGAGGACCGGATTAGGGATACTTACCCTAAGCTGCTACGAGGGTATGCTCTATATTTACTGTATATAGACTTTATAGATGGTATGATATACTAGCATTATTTGCATGTTTGATATGCTTATTCTGTAGTCTTTACTGAATTTCGGGGAAGAAATCTTTAAGGAGGGGAGCTTGCAACACCTTTAATTTTATTTAACATTATTCAAGACATTTAATTAGATAGATCAAATAGGATAATGCAACCAATTAAGAAAATGAGATTTGGGTGATTAATAAGGTCATGCCTTAATAAATTAAGTAAAATTATTTTAAAGACTAAACATAAGGGAATGAATGAGAGAGGAAATATAGGAATAGACCAAATCTTTTGCCTTGAACCCTTCCCCCTTATTCCATTCTCATTTCTATCACTCACAAAACAATCAAAGAAATAGAAAAGAGAGGTCGGCCATTAAACAAGCTAAGGGGAGCAGAAATCAAGGGATCCAAGGGGAAGAAGCTTAGGGATTAAAAGCTACACCAAATGTCAAATCTAACATTTGATTTAAAAGGTAAATAATTTACTTCCATCTCTATAGTTTATCTTGAACTAGGTTATGAGTAATACCTGAGTAAATTTGGTAAGTATGTCATGATTTGTTGAGTTAATATTGTTCAGACAAAACAATTAATTATTGGAATTTTATAATAATTATTTGATTGGGGTTCAAGGTTAAAATTGATGTTTTCATTCTCCAAATGATTGGAATTTTTGTTTTATGGTGTAAAACAATATTTTGGAGATAGGTTGTAAATTTTATAATTTTTTGAATTTATTTGGATGTTATATGAATTTTACTACAAAGGTACTTGCCTAAATTTGTGTTATCCATTTATATTGCATTGGATTATAACACATTAAACTAATATAAATTGAATTGGACATTCTAACAAATAATTGGATTGCAACTACTTGATTGTGTAAGTATTCAGTAACATAATCACTACCCAAAGCTAAGTTTAATACAACTGAAGTTTATTGATGCGAATTTGCGTAAGTACGTTAATAATTACTTCGGTAATCAATAGAGGTGTTGTGGGACGAAAAATCCCACTAACACCATCGTTAAGTTGCCATCTTCGGAACGCCTCTAGACAATTATCGTAAGTCATAGAGCCATGATACTAAGGTTTTGAAGTCATCGTCATAACCATCGGTATCTCTATTGTAAAAATCCTTCTAGGCTCCTGCATAGGCCTAATTTAGGCTCTATGATAGCCTTACCGCCTAGGTGTTTGCCTAATCCTCCTGGATGAGACTTACAGTATTATCAATGCGTAAAAACAGGTTTGTAGGCATCATCTATGCACTTAGGTTTGACACCTCTTATATGCATCAAAATGTTTGTTTCAAGTGATTTTGTCTATATAGTTGCTTCCAAATCCATGAAATCCCATTGTGGATTAGTTAATACTAAAACAAATACTAAAATTCTGTCCAAAATGCATGAGTTCATCAAAAATGTCTGGCCCTGGTTAATCCTTGATTACTCCCCTCCTAAGTGATTAACCTCTAATCCATGCTTACTGCCTAACATCCGCCTAGCGATATTTACAACCTTGGCGTCACCATGTCAAAGTATTATGCTATCACTTCACTAATCGCCAAATGAAATCCAAGATCATCCTGAGTTGTCCTAAAGTCATATGCCCTTACTTCAAACCTACTCCAGAAGACCACCAAGTGACCCAAGTCATGCCTCAAAGCTGCCCCGTCATGCTACGATGCAACCCCAAGTACTCTTCTTTGTTTGATACATGGGTATAGCTCCACTGGAAATAAAAGTATGTCCGATCTCCTATGGAATCACCGAAAAAAAATGCTTACCCGTACCCAATTATACCATCAAACAACGAATACTTTTCGGTTCTCCTTTGCCACTACCGGATAACAAATTTTGTTCGGTCCTCCACATTTACACTGAACAGAAAATACTATCCGGTCTCCCATGACACCACCGGACAATAAATGATGTCTGGTCTTTCCCTAATGCCGGACCTACCTCACCCTGAAGCAACTCTTCCCAAGCTCGAAGTCCGAGCCGAGCCAACCAATGTCGAATCAAATCCACCGAGCCCATCCTAGCACCGAATAGAACTGCCTCAGGCCAAAGTGCTGCAGAAACTGCTACTTCCATTTTTGCGTTGATTTCCCCGCTACGCTCCATATTTTGAGCCCTATGCATTCCGCATGCATCAATACAACTCCTTACATTCGCGAGTCCATCCATCAAAGTTTGCTTTCACAGCTCCTACCTCTAGTTCGCTCCAATAAGCGTTTTCAACTGTAAAAGCATACAAACAAATACCATTTATACACCAAACAACATTCAAACACACAAATATACAACAATTAATGGCAAACTATTCTATAATATGTCTCTAATATAGCCTAACAGACATCAAGGCAACCATATATCAAATTAACATGATTATAACACTTCAAACATTTTAAATTCGTTTTTACTTCTAGTTTCGTTTTAAATCCAAAACATGATTTCGATTTTAGAAATGGGTTTAAAACATGATAAAACCTATGGATACTCAAATAATAAGGTTAGAGATGATACACTCACCAAGGCCTCTAAAACCTAATTTTTACATGCAAATCGAGGAAAATCCGAAAATCGACAACCAAGATGTAATTTTTCCTTCGCAAAATGTAGATTTTATGATCTCAAATGAAACTCCTTGCTAATCTACCATTAATCTATGATTTAGACTTCATTTGGTGGAGAAAAAAGAAGCTTTTTAGGTGGAGAATGGGTTAACGGAGGCTTAGATCTATTTGGATAAAAGTGATTTGAGGATGGCGGTTCAGCCAAATATAGTCTCCAACCTAAAATGGATTAGTGCGCTTGCCCCTAAACTTATTAATTATCCACTAAATTGCTTCGAAAACTGCAATATTCAAATAGCCATATCTCCTAGTCAGAAAGTCCAAATCGCTATTGTAACTGCTCTATCGAAAGAGAAACCATTATATATTTCCAATGGAAGTGGTCTTGGATGTTAATTCGGCATATATCAAAAGTTATAGTCATTAAAAAAATTTAGGTGTAAAACGTCCGAGTAAATTCTAAAGATTGGAAATGTCATATAGTCATTTTCCAAAGTTATAGAGTCATACGGCCTCATATGAATTTAAAATAATATTTTATGATCCTTCTATACTTAAAATTCGTGTCATTACAATGTGATCGCAGAAGATGATGTCTTATTATCAGCGGTTCATCAACGAGTGCATAGTTCACTCCTAGGGTATACTGCATGCAATAAGTTCATTTGCTTAGGTGGAGTGGTCCTGCCTTTCAATGTGTTCATTAAATTCATTTCATGAGAGATTAGGTTGGCTACAAAGCATGTGCATCCCAATGGCTACGCCCTACTTAACTTCTTGTACATTTTGTTCATGATATAGCTAAATTATCCTCCTACCTTCATAGAGTTGACATACCTTTTAAGCTTCAAGAAATGGGAAAACTCTCCTCTTTGCTGTAATGACCCGAAATTTCGGACACTTCGTATTTAAATATCTAAACTATTTAAATATTTAAATCTTGGATTAATATTATTAAAATGATTTAATAAGCTTTTTAACCCCCTTTCAAATCATAAGTAACGTTGGTAAACTTTTTTTCTAAAAATGTTTACAATAATAAATATTTTGACAGAATATCGACAATGTGACCGAAAATTGTTTTATCCATAAACAGCTTTTTAACCATCAGAAGTTGTTCAGATTTTTTGACATACACCTATTTCTTAGAAAATAAATAATATAATTTTTTTTTACCATTTATGAAAATAAACTTTTGGACGATGTCGTGGGTGATGCCATCAAAGATATTTAGGAAATGAGCTTTTATGGTAAGACTTAACTTTTAAGTAAAAGAAAAGAGGTGTAAAGGTGCATATGAGAGAGAAGCTCCTTTGTGACCTTTCATGGAAGGTATAAGGTGGTAATAACCTATTTCACAAACCTACAAACACACCCTTAAGCTAAGAAATAAATCATAAATTCATTAAAGCTTCAAATGAAGTATGAGAATAGAAATGGTAGTAGTGCTTAAGCACTAACCCACAAATTCTTCTCTAACTTTTTCAAGCCTTAACCAAATCATCTCCATTCTCTTCTAAACTTTGGCTATAAGCCTAAAACATCGTGGAAAGCATTAATATCAAGTAAAAATTAGGAGAACATAAGCGGAAGAGGGGTGATCTTGGATGGGTCGTGAGCAATGAAGGAGGAGGGGAGGTGTTGCCATGGTTTGAAAGTGTTGAAGGTTGGATCTTTTGGCTTTTGATGATGGTGGGAGGTGGTTCATTGGTTATTATGGCTTTGTTTTGTGTTTCTCAAGGGTCTAAGTGAGTTATCTCACTATCTTATAATTATGCAATGTGTACGTATATTTTGTGTGTAAAGTATAAAGTTAATGTGACATTAACTAATTAAAGTTATAAATTTTGGACCCCTCTTGCTTTTGAAAGCAAATGATAACTTTATATTATATAACGTTACTTCTATTACCTTATTAAACATGTGGCATAGCCATGAATTGATATCTAAGTGGTTGGTTAGATTGTGAGTTGAATTGAAGTATGTTTGAAAGTGTTTCAAACTAGAATAGTCGTTATAAGTGCACTTCGATATCCCTTAACTGCATCTTGTGTAAATTGGATATTTATGATCTTAGCTAGCAATAATTTGATTTGATTTTTCGCTATACATATTTTGGTACGTTTTTCAGTAAAGAAATGGTTTGGAAAGTTATAGAAATCGTGAACAAAGTTGTGAAAGTTAGAACAAAGATGTGGTTATAAATACACTTCGTAAATTTAGCCTGTTTTCGGGAATTTTTATAAATAAATTGGAATATATTCTTAGAGGTTTATTTCCATGATATTTAAATATCCTAAGTGTAATACCTACTACAAAAATTTCAAGTCTTGTATCATTTTTTTAAAGTGGTTGAAACTAGTCGTTAAGATCGTGCTTTTCAATGTTGTTTTTAACAAGGACATTTAACAGCATTTATAAATGTTGTAGCAAGTCGTTTATGATTTTAAATGTTTAAAAATGACATTTAAATTTGGTATTTTTCTCTAATATTTTAGAAATGTTTTCAAACACATTTTGAAGTATTTTAAACTTGGTTTGAAGTTTAAATATATTTTAAATAATTATATGTATTTTCATAGTACAGAGGTTTTATAATATAAAATATGTTTTTCATAATATTATAAATTAGTTATTTTCAAGCAATATTTTACATTAACATTTAAAATATATTTACAAGTATTTTAAACCATATATAAGTTTTGAAAAGGGTAATTGACTAAGCTTAACATTAAAAGCCGAAAAGGTTGACTTCTCTATTTGTGAGAGTTAAGACTGATGTCGGGTAGGGATGGAGCAGTAGAGCTCTAACCTATCAGGCTTCCCACTTGAATGAGTAATAGTTAAGTTGAAATGTCGAAAATGTGTTAATATTGTTTTTTACTTATTTTTTGAAAAATAATTAACTTTGCTTAACGCTAAAATCGACGAAGTAGGCTTATCTATTTATGAGCATTAAGATTGATGTCGAGTAGGGACGAAGCAATAGAGCTCTAACCTATTTGCTTCCTTCTTGAACAAGGAATATTTAAGACGAGAATGTCGAAAATGGGTTAATTATGTTGTTTGTTACTTGTTTATGGAAATCATTGATATTATACCTAACAATAAAACTGACGAGCAGACTTATCAATTTATGAGATTCAAGAATGATGTGTCTAGGTAAGGATTTGATACAACTGGTGCTCTAACTTACCCGGCTTCACTTTTGGATGAGAAATAGTTAAGTTGAAATGTCAAAAATGAGTTAAGTATACAAAAAAAGATTTGTATAAGCAATTGTTTTAACTGGATAGTCCATTAGTTGACCATCGAAATTAACTAAATATTATCTTAGATCTATATAAGAATGTTTTTAAAGATGATATAAGTATGAATTGGTTTTGGGTTTATTGTGATAGTATTTTAATAAAATTCGTCTTTAACCCTTTTTATTATACTTATGAACGTAAATGGATTTTTAAAAGAATATTTTAAAGATAGCATAAGTGAAATGATTTTGGGTTTGTAGTAACACTGTTTAAGTAACATTTATCTTAAACTATTTGAATGGATTGTGAAAATACTTAGATCCTTAAAATGGATATTATGAAGAAAATTATTGGTAAAGAAATAGCTAAAAACATAGCAGGCCTCACAACCTAGGTTTTAGCTGAACTACATCAGGGTATCATCAACTCCATATCTAGAGATACTTATTAATTATTGGTCAGCGGGAATTGATAATATCTAGTTCACATTGTCCATGTTTATGTTCGGACGATGGGCCGCTTGTGTTTGCCTAAAGATATATTTTATCTAGAGATGTATGTCGCTCAAAGGTACTTTTTGACCCTTATGCAGGAGATTGGATCTGGCTCCACCGAAGAGATCTCCATGGAAAACCATTTAAGCGAACATTCCTTATCGGTTTTGATTGTACACTCTACCATGCTGCTGAATTTAACCAACGAAACCATTCTAGTTATGTTATAATATTTATATTTTACGCCCTTGACATTATCTAACATATCACGTTATGTTCTTATTAGATGGTGATTCTTTTAAGGGGATAACTATTATAGCATTTCATGCGGTCTCAAAAGTATGTTATATATTGTACACATATTTCTAGAGTTTCTTATACCAAACTTATGTCTGACATGTGGCTTTTGTTTTTCCTACATTCCTCGTGTGCTCTTTCGAATAATTGAGAAGGATAGATTCCGTTGATGTTCCTTGGAGCTCAAGAAGATGTGTCGGATGTTTCACCTACCGTGGTAATCTTTTTTCCGCCGCATTACTATAGTACACATATTAGCATTTGTGAGGACAAGCAGTTTTAACTGTTCCGGCTTATGATAGTACTTAGGTTTTGTAACTCCAAAATTTGTGTATCGAAGTAACCTTTTGTACTATTTTTTTGATATTACTATTGTTGTTCCACTAGTGAGACTCTGATATTGTGTTCTCTTCTTTCTTGTTCTATTTCCTTTTAATTTACCCTAATAATTCGTCTTTCCAATACTTGGGTGCTCAGCACATGAATACCGTGGATGTATTAATGTCAACATTCAGAGGTCAAAAAGGCAGGTCATTGCAGTTGGTATTAGATCCGAAGATTAAGCAAAAACTTTGGCTTTGGTAGGGTATGACTCATTAAGAGATAGGGTAATGGAATACCCTAGCATGAGTTGAGTATATTATAAATAAGAGAGTGTATTTGTATTGTTATAAACATATACCTTAATGGTAGTTATAACTAGGAAAATTAAAGATCTCATAAAAAGTAACTTATAGGGGTGTGAATTATTAAAGTATAATTTAATTAATATAGGAGTTAATTTGTTTATCTATTATCCCCCTTTAATTAGTTTAGTTATGCTCGGCCAGTTTATGAGCATTGACCATCATCTGTTGATTATAGATTTGTGCTCGATCAGTTTATGAACATTTTTACCTTCTATTGCATGGGTTGTGTAGATAGTAATTGTAGATACATTGAAATAAATACCTTATGAATTTAGTTTCATGGTATGACTATAAAGTGTTCCGTAGTAATGTTGGGTTAGAAGCTAACTATAGTAAAAGATGTTTATTTAACCTGAAGGAAAGATAAGCTATTTTTATAAAATGAACATTTGTGAAAAGATTCTATATAAGAATGTGATTTTGTTCAAGTATAGATTATGAAACATGATTAATGAATAAGAAGGATTTAACTAATATTTTAAGAAGTTAATTCCCGATGTTTTTGAAAATGTATTTCAAGGGTTTGGAGGAAACAATACTAGAATTAATTTAAATAAGTATTTGGTAAATTCGTTTATGAAATTAAGGTCAAGGTAATTAGTAATATTTATGAAGTATTAGATACCATTTTGAATTGATTTGGTTAAGTTTGAAAGGCATGAATTGGATGTGCTTAACTTACTTACGTCGCTTGAAAATAATTATGGTGTTACTTCAACATCATTGGCATTCATTTTAGGGTTCTAAGTAGGGAATGAGGAAGAGTTGTTTTAGTAAAATGGATTCTAATCTGGGTCCAAAAAGTAAGATTTGTTATACGAATATATATGTATGTATTATTATTTCAAAATGATTTAAAATAGAACCCGGTGTTCAGTTCTAAAAGTTCTATTTAAAAGAAATTTGATATAAACTTTTATATAGAAAATTTTATATGTATACTATGTAGGGTACCTGAGTGGTAGTGGCATAACCCAGAATAAATGTCGGAAATTTTCATGCTTTCCCTTTTTGGGTAAAGTATGTTTAATAAATTATCGAAATTTTCCAAGTTATTTTGTGGACACATGTAGCCTATACATCATGATTGTATGGTATGTGCATCTTGTTATGATATGTTTTTTGTTAGATTTGATTTATTAAAATGAAATGGAGTTTTCAGCGATTTTGGACAATCGTAAACTTCCGAATCATTATAGAACTTGAAGAAAAATGTTTTTGGTGAATATATAAAAGTTGAATTTATATAACACTTGAATTGAGAATATAGTAAGTTAAAAAAAAGTTTTAAATTTGTTGAACTTCCTTGTTAAGTAAAACCAAATTTGATATTTTGTTTATACTCTTAGGATGTCATGGAGTATTATGCAATTATGAACTTAAGTTGTAAAATGTTGATAAACTTGAAGTTATGTCTTGTGAAATGGTTCATAAATGATTTTAGCATTAATAAGAAACGCTATTTGTATAAAAGAATACGATAAGAGAGATTCATATAGTTAAGAAACCATTAAGATAAATACATAAGTTGCACATAGATCATTTTATTCCCATGGTTGTTCTTGATCCATTATTCGAGTACATGATTTAGGTGTGGTTTACACCAGTCCGAACAAGGATTTTTCACTAGATTCTTGACGGCGAACATTTGATACGGATACTTAATATGATCCTGAAGTTTTCTATCATAGTATATGGCTATGTAAGGAGAACGTCCGCACTAGAGAGGTCAAGTGATCTATACTAGGTATAAAGTGAAATTTATGTGATCGAGCAAGTGATCGAAATTGACATTGCGTACAGATGGTCCATATACATCTTACAGGCTTTAGTATATTTGCATATTATGTTTTGTTGACTTATGGACAGTTTAAGTGATGACTCTTCGATTTGGTTTAAGGTAGCATGAATAGTCTATTAAGTAATAACCTGACGTTATTGAGCGTATGGTATGCTTAGCAGGTTGTTTATCATCCTTGTGCGATGAGAGGATATTGAACCTAAACAAACCATGAGTTTTGTTTGCTAAGTGATTTTGAATGATGTTAAGTATTATTATATAATTATTTCTTTGGTTGCTCACGTTGGAATTTCAAGGATGAAATTTTCTAAGTGGGGGAAAATGTAACAACCCGGTATATTCTAAATAGTATTGACGGTAAACTTGTTTTGGAAAAATGTTTACAAAAATGAATACTTCAAAAAATATCGATAATGTGCCAAAATCGTTTTATCGATAAAAAAGTTTAACCATCAGAAGTTGTGACGACCCGCCATTCTGCTACCATAAAGACGTATCATCATTAAGAAAGAAAGGGGTGAGAAAATAGAAAAGATAGAGAAGAAAGAACAACAACATCAGAATCTCACAGCGGAATGGAACAAAATATAATATATCACTTAAATATTCAAAAGTTTTACATATATCAGAGTTATACAGATAATACATCAATACTAGACAGTTATAAACATCTGTCTAGTTAATACAACCCAATACAATACAACTCAAACGATATGACTCAGAGATACCAACACAGCGGAACTATATATATACATACAACGCTGAAGCCTCCTGCTCCATTGCTCCTCCAGAATTCGTCAAAGCTAACCTGAATCCCTTGGCTACCCGTAAAAATTTGGGTACCCGAGAGTTTATGAAAACAAAAATAAACTCCGGGTCAGACATGGGTCTGGTATGAGTAAACGGTTTAAAGTTGCTTAACTTTGAAAAACATTTGAAAATAAAGGTATCACGTAAGACTTCCCACAAATAAATACGGGTAAGTTTTTACCTTACGCTAACCAAAACATTTCATAGGAAATCCAGTGATATTATAATAATGTCTAGGGTTTTCAAGTAAATAGAAAATAGCCGAAATTGTTACATGATTAAATTCCAGCTACTAGCCACAAAAGTGGGTAATACAAATCAAAACCATAGGGTCTCGTAGGGAAAATGGATTTCCAACAATGGCAGGGCTACTGGGGTACCGCCCGTCACAGTATGGGGCCTAGATCACCGTACCGAGGATTACTCCCTTCATCCCCTGCAACACAAGGCCGGAACCATTCCTTACTGAACAGTCCCGAACAAGATAAACCCCGCGGTTGTAGCTAGCAACCGCCCACTAAGCCGAAATATAAAAAGGGACATCTAGACAGGGGAAATATCTTGTCCTGCTTGGGCATGACCCACCTAACCTTGCTGCATCTCCCCTGTTTTAGCCATTCCCGGTTGATGAGGCTTGAGGCTGCGATTACCTTTATAGGACATATTTCTTAGAATGCTCATTGTCCGCCTGACGATGTAATGAAAGCATTCAATCCATACAAGTTCGTTCCGGGTTCGAACAAAACCGAAGGCATTATCTCGTCACACTCATTTTGGAATCACCCTCAGAGTCAACGACGATAACCCTTGCATTCTGAAAACACCATCTCGATCTCCATTTCAGGATTCACGACCTAACGTTTAAATTGGATTGATGTGGTTTTCGGAGAATTAAATTTGATTCTTCCGATCCCGGTCTCATCGAATCCAAATGCCATTTTAAGGGCCAAGTTGTCTATTTAACTTAACAGTTCAATTTAGTATCAAGAATTAACATAACAGATATAACAGATAGATCATACACAGTTATCACAGATATCCATAATATCACAACATATCACAGAAAAATCATCAGACAGATATCAAAGTCAATCAAACATAAATATCAATGCATACTAAACAGTTTGGTTTTACTTTACTTAATTGATTGCTTAAGAATAAACTATTTTATTTTATTTTATTAATTACTGATTAATTAACTTATTAATGAATAATTAATTAATTAGTTATCATTAATTATTAATTTATTAATCAACTAATCTTCCATTACTTATTTAATCGATTAACTTCTATTCATTAACTGTTACTTAATTACTCAGTTAATTAGTTGATTCATAATTATTAATTATTAACTTCCTTATTGATAATTACAATCTTATTACATATTTACTTATCACAAATTTATTTAATTAATCATTTATTTATAATTAATGAATTATCAACAATTGAAACATTTATCTTTACTTAATTACTTAAGTAACTACCATTGATTAATCCAAACTTGAAGTAATTAACTAACGTTCTTAAGTTAAGTTGATTAAACATATGTTTTATTTCTAATTTCAAATTTAATTTAAAGGTATTACTTTAAATTTAATTACGAGTATAAGTTAGATTTTAAATACCTTATACTCTTACATCAATCATCATCTTCCTTCACAATCCTTACTTTACTAAATTTTTAATCAAATGTTATCTTAAACTAACCAAGATTTATTCCCTTAATTATTCTTATTCATTGTAAATCAAAATACTTAAGTATTTAAGTAAAAACAAACAGACTCGAGACAAAAACTAAGTCGACCCGAGAATTTCCCAAGCAAACTCGAGTTGGTCTCGAGCATTTCTATATTTTTCCCGTGTTCTCCCCTTGCGTCCCTCTCTCTCTCTCTTACTCTCTCTTCTTCTTCCCAGTTTCTTCTTCTCATTTTTAAACTTTAGTTATAAATGAAACAACAATAGTACTTAAATTCGCACGCGCAGAACCCATAAATTACTCGATGCAGAAGCCAGTTCGACTCGCGCTAGAGCATGCGACGGCCATGGCAACTTCACCTGACATCCAACGCCACCGTACACGTGCACGGTGGTGCGCTTGGCCTACGGCGCCTCGCGACAGCCCCTACACATCACAAAACATCCCCTCAAACGATATCGAGGCCCAAAATTCAATTATAAGCCGAAACAAAAATTATGACCTGTAGCATAATCACGCGACAGCTACGCCCACTGTCAAATCAATCGTGCGGCCACCACACATCACCGGAGGTGATGAAAATTCACCAGAATCTCGATCATAACCTACTCTAACTCCACCAAAGATCGCAACCCACTCGGTTTCATGATGATGCCGAAATCATGAATTTACAGAGCATTGAAAGTTTAAGCACTCAAACCCTATTTTTGATTCATACTCGAAATTTATGCATTTGAAAAATAAATTGACATTTTTCTGGTGCTAATACAACTTCAATCTTGCCTCATTCCAAATTCCAGAAATTAAAATTTACTCAATTTTCTAAATTTGAGAAAAACCAGTAAAACTCTTTTTTAAAAACTGCTCTGAAAATCTTTGCTTTCAAATCAAAATTTTTATGTTAAAAATCATAATTATGTTTATGGAAACTAAATATACTATTGAATTTACAAATTTGAACACTTGAATTTCAACTTTGATTTCTTTTTACCTGTAGTTTCGGAAATGCAGTATTGAACAATGCTGTTTAAACTTGAAACATGTTGCAGGCCTTGTTTTGAACTAAACAAACTCGAATTTACACAATACAAAGTTCAAATGGTTATATGAATAAGTTATATAGATTTCTTGGCTTAACCATTATCAGATTTCAAAGTTCGAAAGAAACAACTACCTGTATTTATTCAAACTGCAGAAGATACCAAGGCTACTTATGCCAACAATATTCAAGCACTTACTATTTACAAACTAAAAATACAAATTTAGATTTAAAATGGATATGTTTACTCACATAAAATATTTGAACAGAAGGTGAAGACACTGCAGTTGAAATTTCCCTGAAACTCTTCCTAAGTTTCCTGTCTTCTGTTTCTTTTTTTCTTTGCTTGATTTTTAGTTTTCATTTGTATGAATGAACTGATAATAGAAAGGTGGATATATATAAATGCTGAAGCTACTGAATAACAGGTGATAACTGGACAATTCCATTTGTTCGTCATTTTCTTTTAATTGGTTAAGAAAAATACTGCAGTGAAATGATATGGGAGATTCCGGCTATATGTACTTGTTTAAACAATATGTTATGCTAATTAATGTCCATGCTTTTAATTATGACAACATGTATTAAATGTTTTACTGATTGTTATATTGTATGGTACAAAGATATTTATCATATTTCGGCTAGCCTATCTTGCAAGATACACATATTTTGTTTTATGTTGAAGTAAAACTTTGTTTTTCTTATTTTCTTACAACTAATAAATGCTTATGCTTCACTTATGCTAACAATTAATGAATGTTTCAGTTTTCCTGTTTTGTTTTGTACAAGCTACAGATTTTTGTTTATTATTATTTTGAAGTGAACTCTTTTGTTCCCTGATGCATATACACAGCACATAACTTTGTATTTAATTCATAGGATTATGAATGTACAAAGATATTTATAACATTCTCTTTCTTTCAGGTTTATACAACCTGATTAAAGTTTTTGTGGTGTATAAATTCAGATTGCAGGTTATTCTTTACATTACTCACCTTCATATATTTTGGGTAAACTTATCATTGTCATTGTTTGTATAGTTTCTACTTATATCTTATAATTATGTTCTTTAGTTACAGTTTATATTTTATAATTATGGTTTATATTTATGCTCATAATTATGATTTATACTTGTTTTGGATGTTTATGTCTATAATTATATTGTTTGAAACTTATATGTTAGATTCCCAAGTTTTGTGCTAATATTACTACGTTTGTTTATTTTTTTTTTAAACTTATCATTTAAAAACTAAAATTGTGTTCATATAAATTATCAAATAATAAAATATTGAATCTTCGATTTGATTTTATTGAATAAAATAGATTTGTTTTAATGGTTTTGAAGCATTCCATTTTAATTTTTTTTTTCAAATCAAACTTTCTTTTATAAATACATATATAACTGTTAAATATCCAAGATCTCATCAATTTAAACATTGACAAGCTTATATTTAATTTAAATTTAGATTAAATATTTATTAAAATATATCGTCAAAAATTTCGGGTCGTTACATTCCTCCCCCCTTAAAAGAATTTCGTCCCTGAAATTTAAACAACAGTAAATTCAAAAGCTTTTATATTAACAATCCAGACATACATATCACTCATACAATAGCAAACAAACAAACAGTCTTCTCTAACAAACAACACTAGTTATCCGAACATAAATCCGGATAAGTACTCCTAAAACTATCGAGAGTTTCCCAGGTACAATCTCTGGGATCCTCACTCCATTGCACCTTAACAAGTTTCACCACTTTGTTTCTGAGTTGCTTCTCGTCTCGGTCGACAATCTGAATTGGATTTCTGACCACAGTTAAATTCGACTCAACTTCCAAATTCCTGAATTACTAGTTTAACAACTAATGTTGAATCATGAACAAATTTCCTGAGATATATGGAATATACAATAAATTCCAGACATCCATTCTAGCAATTAAATTTTAAAAGCTACAGCATTAACTCTTTCCAAATTTAATTGACTCTTTACAGAATTTCTATATCTATTAAATCAAGCTCGTACGATGTACATATACCATTCGTATGCAATATCAAATCCGATCGCTCGATCACACAATTTCATTTTCGAACTAGTATCGTCCACCCGACTTCCTAGTACGGACTCAGAACTGGTTTCTTGATCAGCAACTGCCATTCTCCTTGCATAGTCACAACTATGATAGAGAATTCCCCAGAATCAATCAAAATCCCAATCCATGGTTCGTCGTCAAAAATCGAGTGAAAAATCCTAACTCAGATCGATATAACTATCTTGAAATTCTGTGCTCGAATCTGAATCAAATTGTTATGCGAATAAAATAATATACGTACATCCTACGTATTTATATCCATTGATTATCAACCATATCAATTTTCTTTTATGCACATTATTTTGGTTCTATCCACTTGGAATAATTTTTGTTTTCCAATATCAAAATTTACTTAGGAATTCCACCATTCATTTCTTAAGCTTACTATAAACATTATATATACTCTTATATTATTACTCTGCCACTCAAGCTTTATATCTTCTTATTCTACTTATTTCCAATTTGAATTGCTAATTCCATGTGAATTCAAATTTCTTCTACTCTGAATATTTAAATTTTCATTTACTATCTTCCATTTATAGCTAATTTTTATCGTTCTCTTAAATAAATTTCATTCACTAATTTATTTTAAATTTCCAACTTGAAATTGTTTTGTTGTTAATTTTTTTTTTTATATAGTTTTCAAATTTTGAAAAGCTTTGACATATTCTCCATTACATATTTCCATAAGCACAAATGTAGGGTTCCAATCCTCAACACAATTAATTTCAATCAATTCTCAAATTATTCTCTTTAGTTTAAGTGATTTACAACTTACTTGCTTAGACATAAAATCCATTTGAGCAAAATGAACTCATATTCAAAATCATCTTATTTTGCTTCCAATAATTCATAGAATTTTATTCAATCTTATTTACTTCAAACAACCCATTTCCTTAGGCAATTTAACAATATCATTGTAAAAAAATAATCACTTAAGCTTTATAACAAATCTTAAATTGATTTCAACTCAATTTACACTTGATTCCATTCCAATTAAATTATTCACAATCCTTTCATTGCATTTTCTTTCATTTCAACAGGTTTGATTTCAAACCATTTTATCAAACTCAACAACCAATATTTTAAACAACCATATCACAATTTACTCATGCTATTATTTCCTTCAAACTAACAACTTAAATTTATTCTATTCCACCAACTTCCATTTTAAATCTTTGATTTGCTTTTCTTTTAACCAAATCCCAACTACTTACTGATTAGTTTATTCTTTTATCCATCCTTAAATTTTAATTTACATTAACAATTCATTTTTGAATTTAAAATAAAGTCATTCAATTTATGCTTGAATTAGATTTGTTTACAACTCACACCATTATTTAAATCCAATTCAATACTTACTTTGGTTTACATTTACTTATTTACTTAAGAATTTTATTTCATTCAATATTATTTATAACTCGACTGAATTCATTTAAATTCAGTCTTATTCTAACTCAACTTCAATTTTTAGCTACTTACAAATCTTTACATTTATTTCTCAATATATGAGTTCAAAACTTATTTATTTACCTTAAAGTTTATATTACTCATTTGGGTCATTTCATCTTATAACCACAATTTCAGTTTATATATATAACACTTAGCATCTTAAGGTATAAATTTCCACCTCACAATTACAATCATTTTACCTTCAAATTTTATAGCCAATTAAGTTCATTTTGAACTTCAATTCCATTTAACGTGTCTCAGGTTAACCTCTAATATGTTTCTTTTTTTCATTTCCTTAAGTTAAATTTTAATCTCCTGGATTAAAATTCCCAATTTCATCTTATAATTATCAACTTTACTTTATAAATTCAATAGTTGATCCATTTAAACCTTCCACATTATCTAAATAGAATTTTTCTTAAAATTCAATTGCCCAGTTTCCATTTCCAAAACCAATTTGAAATGATAACTACACATACCTACTTGGTATATCAACTCAAATTTTCAACTTTCAAACACTTATTTTCACCAAAACAAATTTTCTCCTTTTGAAAATTTTAAAATAACTTGCATACCCAACAACCCCAAACAATATCATAACCAACAATATTTTCCAAAACAAGATTCCATTATTCCCTTCAAATCTTTGGATAAATTTTTCAAACATTCCTAAGATTTTTAAATTTCCAAATCCTTTTGTTTAAATTCATTTAAACACTTTCAAATTTCCGGGACTTAAATTCTTGTTTAATCAAATTTTAGCTATATTCCTTTTGTATTAAAGATCATACTTAGACAATTTTATTTGTTTATAGACCCCTCAAATTTAAATTTTTATTTGATTGTACTATTGAAAATCAAACATCCAAGTATATATAGTTATTTCAGAAAAATATTCCTTTATATCAAAATGTAATTTTGGGTAAAATTATTTCATTTACCCTATCTTTAAAAACAATACTGTGTCGAATTGCTCTATTTGAGTGTTTAGAAACCCCTTCGATACAGTTCTCGAGGCTGTGCCGACGATGGTTCATATACCACTCAATAAATCAATCAACGCAATATAAAACCATTTTATATTCACTAACAAATACGCGCTCATATCTATTAATACACTCAGACTCATTTTAGAGTTCTACTGACTCTATTTTATGAGTAATTCCTACCAGAGCCAAGGTTATCACCAACCTATGCTCTGATACCAACTGTGACGACCCGCCTTTCTACTACCATAAAGACGTATCATCATTAAGAAAGAAAGGGGTGAGCAAATAGAAAAGATAGAGAAGAAAGAACAACAACATCATAATCTCACAGCGGAATGGAACAAAATATAATATATCACTTAAATATTCAAAAGTTTTACATATATCAGAGTTATACAGATAATACATCAATACTAGACAGTTATAAACACCTGTCTAGTTAATACAACCCAATACAATACAACTCAAACGATATGACTCAGAGATAACAACACAGCGGAACTATATATATACATACAACGCTGAAGCCTCCTGCTCCATTGCTCCTCCAGAATTCGTCAAAGCTAACCTGAATCCCTTGGCTACCCGTAAAAATTTGGGTACCCGAGAGTTTATGAAAACAAAAATAAACTCCGGGTCAGACATGGGTCTGGTATGAGTAAACGGTTAAGTTGCTTAGTTTTGAAAAACATTTGAAAATAAAGGTATCACGTAAGACTTCCCACAAATAAATACAGGTAAGTTTTTACCTTACGCTAACCAAAACATTTCATAGGAAATCCAGTGATATTATAATAGTGTCTAGGGTTTTCAAGTAAATAGAAAATAGCCGAAATTGTTACATGATTAAATTCCAGCTACTATCCACAAAAGTGGGTAATACAAATCAAAACCGTAGGGTCTCGTAGGGAAAATGGATTTCCAACAATGGCAGGGCTACTGGGGTACCGCCCGTCACAGTACGGGGCCTAGATCACCGTACCGAGGATTACTCCCTTCATCCCCTGCAACACAAGGCCGGAACCATTCCTTACTGAACAGTCCCGAACAAGATAAACCCCACGGTTGTAGCTAGCAACCGCCCACTAAGCCGAAATATAAAAAGGGACATCTAGACAGGGGAAATATCTTGTCCTGCTTGGGCATGACCCACCTAACCTTGCTGCATCTCCCCTGTTTTAGCCATTCCCGGTTGATGAGGCTTGAGGCTGCGATTACCTTTATATGACATATTTCTTAGAATGCTCATCGTCCGCCGGACGATGTGTTGAAAGCATTCAATCCATACAAGTTCGTTCCGGGTTCGAACGAAACCGAAGGCATTATCTCGTCACACTCATTTTGGAATCACCCTCAGAGTCAACGACGATAACCCTTGCATTCTGAAAACACCATCTCGATCTCCATTTCAGGATTCACGACCTAACGTTTAAATTGGATTGATGTGGTTTTCGGAGAATCAAATTTGATTCTTCCGATCCCAGTCTCATCGAATCCAAATGCCATTTTAAGGGCCAAGTTATCTATTTAACATAACAGTTCAATTTAGTATCAAGAATTAACATAACAGATATAACAGATAGATCATACACAGTTATCACAGATATCCATAATATCACAACATATCACAGAAAAATCATCAGACAGATATCAAAGTCAATCAAACATAAATATCAATGCGTACTAAACAGTTTGGTTTTACTTTACTTAATTGATTGCTTAAGAATAAACTATTTTATTTTATTTTATTAATTACTGATTAATTAACTTATTAATGAATAATTAATTAATTAGTTATCATTAATTATTAATTTATTAATCAACTAATCTTCCATTACTTATTTAATCGATTAACTTCTATTCATTAACTGTTACTTAATTACTCAGTTAATTAGTTGATTCATAATTATTAATTATTAACTTCCTTATTAATAATTACAATCTTATTACATATTTACTTATCAAAAATTTATTTAATTAATCATTTATTTATAATTAATGAATTATCAACAATTGAAACATTTATCTTTACTTAATTACTTAAGTAACTACCATTGATTAATCTAAACTTGAAGTAATTAACTAACGTTCTTAAGTTAAGTTGATTAAACATATGTTTTATTTCTAATTTCAAATTTAATATAAAGGTATTACTTCAAATTTAATTACGAGTATAAGTTAGATTTTAAATACCTTATACTCTTACATCAATCATCATCTTCCTTCACAATCCTTACTTTACTAAATTTTTAATCAAATGTTATCTTAAACTAACCAAGATTTATTCCCTTAATTATTCTTATTCATTGTAAATCAAAATACTTGAGTATTTAAGTAAAAACAAACAGTCTCGAGACAAAAACTAAGTCGACCCGAGAATTTCCCAGGCAAACTCGAGTTGGTCTCGCGCATTTCTATATTTTTCCGGTGTTCTCCCCCTGCGTCTCTCTCTCTCTCTCACTCTCTCTTCTTCTTCCCAGTTTCTTCTTCTCATTTTTAAACTTTAGTTATAAATGAAACAACAATAGTACTTAAATTCGCACGCACAGAACCCATAAATTACTCGATGCAGAAGCCAGTTCGACTCGCGCTAGAGCACGCGACGGCCATGGCAACTTCACCTGACATCCAACGCCACCGTGCACGTGCACGGTGGTGCGCTTGGCCTACGGCGCCTCGCGACAGCCCCTACACATCACAAAACATCCCCTCAAACGATATCGAGGTCCAAAATTCAATTATAAGCCGAAACAAAAATTATGACCTGCAGCATAATCACGCGACAGCTACGCCCACTGTCAAATCAATCGTGCGGCCACCACACATCACCGGAGGTGATGAAAATTCACCAGAATCTCGATCATAACCTACCCTAACTCCACCAAAGATCGCAACCCACTCGGTTTCATGATGATGCCGAAATCATGAATTTACAGAGCATTGAAAGTTTAAGCACTCAAACCCTATTTTTGATTCATACTCGAAATTTATGCATTTGAAAAATAAATTGACATTTTTCTAGTGCTAATACAACTTCAATCTTGCCTCATTCCAAATTCCAGAAAATAAAATTTACTCAATTTTCTAAATTTGTGAAAAATCAGTAAAACTCTTTTTTAAAAACTGCTCTGAAAATCTTTGCTTTCAAATCAAAAATTTTATGTTAAAAATCATAATTATGTTTATGGAAACTAAATATACTATTGAATTTACAAATTTGAACACTTGAATTTCAACTTTGATTTCTTTTTACCTGTAGTTTCGGAAATGCAGTATTGAACAATGCTGTTTAAACTTGAAACATGTTGCAGGCCTTGTTTTGAACTAAACAAACTCGAATTTACACAAAACAAAGTTCAAATGGTTATATGAATAAGTTATATAGATTTCTTGGCTTAACCATTATCAGATTTCAAAGTTCGAAAGAAACAACTACCTGTATTTATTCAAACTGCAGAAGATACCAAGGCTACTTATACCAACAATATTCAAGCACTTACTATTTACAAACTAAAAATACAAATTTAGATTTAAAATGGATATGTTTACTCACATAAAATATTTGAACAGAAGGTGAAGACACTACAGTTGAAACTTCCCTGAAACTCTTCCTAAGTTTCATGTCTTCTGTTTCTTTTTTTCTTTGCTTGATTTTTAGTTTTCATTTGTATGAATGAACTGATAATAGAAAGGTGGATATATATAAATGCTGAAGCTACTGAATAACAGGTGATAACTGGACAGTTCCATTTGTTCGTCATTTTCTTTTAATTGGTTAAGAAAAATACTGCAGTGAAATGATATGGGAGATTCCGGCTATATGTACTTGTTTAAACAATATGTTATGCTAATTAATGTCCATGCTTTTAATTATGACAACATGTATTAAATGTTTTACTGATTGTTATATTGTATGGTACAAAGATATTTATCATATTTCGGCTAGCCTATCTTGCAAGACACACATATTTTGTTTTATGTTGAAGTAAAACTTTGTTTTTCTTATTTGCTTGCAACTAATAAATGCTTATGCTTCACTTATGCTAACAATTAATGAATGTTTCAGTTTTCCTGTTTTGTTTTGTACAAGCTACAGATTTTTGTTTATTATTATTTTGAAATGAACTCTTTTGTTCCCTGATGCATATACACAGCACATAACTTTGTATTTAATTCATAGCATTATGAATGTGCAAAGATATTTATAACATTCTCTTTCTTTCAGGTTTATACAACCTGATTAAAGTTTTTGTGGTGTATAAATTCAGATTGCAGGTTATTCTTTACATTACTCACCTTCATATATTTTGGGTAAACTTATCATTGTCATTGTTTGTATAGTTTCTACTTATATCTTATAATTATGTTCTTTAGTTACAGTTTATATTTTATAATTATGGTTTATATTTATGCTCATAATTATGATTTATACTTGTTTTGGATGTTTATGTCTATAATTATATTGTTTGAAACTTATATGTTAGATTCCCAAGTTTTGTGCTAATATTACTACGTTTGTTTGTTTATTTTTTAAACTTATCATTTAAAAACTAAAATTGTGTTCATATAAATTATCAAATAATAAAATATTGAATCTTCGATTTGATTTTATTGAATAAAACAGATTTGTTTTAATGGTTTTGAAGCATTCCATTTTAATTTTTTTTTTCAAATCAAACTTTCTTTTATAAATACATATATAACTGTTAAATATCCAAGATCTCATCAATTTAAACATTGACAAGCTTATATTTAATTTAAATTTAGATTAAATATTTATTAAAATATATCGTCAAAAATTTTGGGTCGTTACAGAAGTTATTCAGATTTTTTTACACACACTTATTTCCTTTGGAAATCAATAATATAAAATAAATTTGTTTTACCGTTTATGAAATAAACTTTTCGGATGATGTCATAGGTGATGTCATTAAAGATATTTAAGAAATGGTCTTTTATGTTAAGACTTGACTGTTAATTAAAAGAAGAGAGGTGTAAAGGTGCATGTGAGAGGGAGGCTCCTTTGTGACCTTCCATGGAATGTAGAAGGTGGTAATAACCTCTTGCGCAAACCTATAAATACACCATTAAGCTAAGAAGTAAATCACAAATTCACCAAAGCTTGAAATGAAGTATGAGAATAAAAAAGGTGGAAGTGCTTAAGCACTATACGCTAAATCAATTTCCCAAGTTTACGTTTCAAAACTTCCAAATTACCATTTCAAAATCTTATAATTCGATTTCAACTTTTATTTAAACAATTCAAATATTGATTCAAGTTCATATATAAATTTCATTCCGAAATCATTTAAAATGGTTTAATTTTTGTTCAAATCAATTTAAATTCATTTATCGATTTCATTCCATGTTCATTAAGTAAATTTGTCATTCAAAACAACTTCTATTTAAATTCCAATTCATTTAAATCAATTACCTACATTCAACTTCATTATATCAAGCATCAAATTGAAATAAATTAAATTCGTCAAATCAATTCTTTAAACTACAAGTCTTACGTTAATTTCAATAAATCGCATTCATTTCAATAAATCACATTTTATTTCTTGTTAAAGAAATTCAATTTTCACTTATTTATTGACTTCGTTACAAATTTCAAACTCAATTAATAAAGAACTAAATTTCACATGATCGAGAAGTTTCAGTTTCACTTATTAACTTAAATAATTTTTCCAAAACTTTAATAAATAAAGAAACTCAATTTCATTTATTAACGAAGTTCAAATCCACTTATTTAAAAGTTCAATTTCCTCTTATCAAAGAATTCAATTTTTATTCAATTATCAAATAATTTAAATCTTATTCAATTATTAAATAATTTCAATCTTAATTATTAATAATTTCAAAACTTAATACTTACAACTTGATTATAAATTCAAACTTAATTATTAAATCATTTCCACTTAATTAATTCAAACTTAATCATCAAATCATTTCAACTTAATTATAAATTCAACCTAATAATTTCAACTTAATTATAATTTCAAACATAATTATAATTTAAAATTTAATTATTAAATGATTTCAAACTTAATAATTCCAAGACTCAATTATTACTAATTCCAAATTATTTATTACAATTCCAAATTTAATTATTAAATAATTCAATTTCAAACAACGTTCTTTCATCGATTACTACGTTAATATTTGTTTCAGATTTCAATCTTTCCAATTTCCTTTTAAAATTCAAATTCCAACTTCATTTAAAAACCTATTTTTTATTCGAATAAAATCATTTTTTTTAAAATCAAATTATTGACCAATCGGATTCTTATTAAATTCTCTATCCTAAATTCAATTCATTTGGGTATATATCATTTCAACCCGATTCCAAATTCAATTCAAGATCAAGCATAATAAAGGGAACTTGCAGTGTGATAATTGGGATGGTGTCAAAGTAAATAAACAAGCAATAACAACAATCAATGACAATTCAATAATTAATTCAAATAATCCCGAAATAATCATATTAATTCACATTGTTGTTTGTGCGAATTAATATAATTATTTCTAGAATCTACACTATCATTTCATGTAGATTAAAGATTATTACACTAATTATTCTATGCAATTCTACACTTTACATCAATTATTCAATTTCATATTACATCAACCTATACAATCGTACATTCAATGGTTCAAGATGTAATTAACCAATTCTACGTGTCAATTTTTATCTAACATTTAAAGGTCGTATTACACAAATTTAACTAAGCAAATTCAACACATATTCAATTCAAAATTTTAACTATCCTGCGTCAAATTCAATTTCATAATATTTATCACTTATTCATTACAATTTAGCATCCAATATAAACAACAATCAATCAATTATCAACCAAACTGGATTTATTATTGCATACATAACAGATTACGGTGTCAGATGTCAAAGGTGAACTGATACATAAATAACAGTGCAATAAATAACAGCAGTATATTTCAATTGTCGTTCCAATTGAAATCAAATTTAATAAATAAAAGAATATTAATCGTGAGTGATTGCTCACCTTTCGAGGCTAGAGATGGCCGAAATGAAAGCGAATTTTGAATCCGAACGTGAATTCCAATGCAAAGCTAGATTGGCACGAATATGATGGATAGAGCTGATAACGGAAATCGATGAAACAATTAGAATCGTCTCGATACAAACGGAAATTATATATATATATATATATATATATATATATATATTATTGGTTAACTCAATATTTTAATTGAAGGCAAAAATATAAAAAAAAAATCCAAACTCATTATTTCTAAACTCAAATATTAAGATCAAAGTATGCATAAAATTTATCTCTTAAAATTAATACATGAAATCAATACTTTAACTTATTAAATAAACTCATGTATTGTCAAAACGTGATTCATTTCAAATTTATACACATACCTGAACTTCTTCTACAATATATCAGACGTATAAACTAATAGCTTGAACAGCATACACTTAAACTTCGCAAAATATGAATACACTTCTTAAATGAAAATAACTCGATGAATTTATGCTGCAGACTTACAAAATTTACTTTATATTGATAATCCAACACGTCCTGGGAAACGTATATACATTTATATATCAACACCAAATATAGCTAATATATAGTTTACAGACTATTAAACATAGTATAGATATAAAATTATACCACACCAACTTATACATATAAAGAAGTCTGTAACTTAAATTCTGAAGCAAACTAAAATAGACATAACACTTCAATATACTTATAATAACTTATATAATAAAACACAAACATTTATCCTCAGGTCCCACACCAACATCTGTTTCAATACGTTATAAAATTATATATAGAGGTTTACATAGACTAATATATAATCATATCTTCTTATCTTCAGCCTAGAACACAACTTATATATTTTATTAAACAAACTAATATATAACGAAAAACTGTAACTTTATATATAAAATCATAAACTAACATATATACTAACAGGTTTATATACACCCATACATATAAACTACAAATTATGCACTGCAGTTCGAATACAAATAAACTATTAAAATATATTTTTGAAACCATGTAGTTTATATTATAAATTTATTTATATATACACTGAACAAAATTATAGCATTGTAATCATAATATATATAACTAATATCTCTAACTAGTATAATAACATGTATAGAGAACTAATACATAAATATATATACAGGCCGAAACTTATGTATACCAATAACAGATTGTAAATAATTCTATTACATAAACTTATATATCTGTGTGGTATATTCTATATTATATTACCTATATACGAAACCAGAAAAGATGCATGCACGTAGGAGCGGAGCCAACGGAGGTTCGTGTGGAGAAGGAGGAAGGCTTGTCAGGGAAGCTTCAGCTGGAAGGCAAAGGAGTGGTGGACGGTGGCCGAGGAAGATGAAGCAGGGTGGTTCGGCGGGATGGTCGGAAGGAGGTGCTCGGTGGTGCTGGGCTCTGGCGCGTTCATGGAGGTGGGTGGCTGTGTGGTCTCGGTTGGAGATGGGAAGATGGGAGGCCGAGCGGTGGACTTATATTTTTGTATAAGCAAACTATTTTGTATAAGCAGAGTATATAAGCAACGTATATATTATTTTGTATAAGCAACGTGAGCAGGTTCTCAAAGCAAACTATTTTGTACAAGCAACGTATATATTATTTTATATTTTTTATAAAGATAACAGAGAAACGAGAAAGAGAGAGGGAATGAATGTAAATGGACGAGCGAACCGATATTAGAATTTAATCGACCCATATAAATTTAACCATGGGGAAAAGCAAAAGTCATCAGTTGAATTCAATAATAATTTATGGCTACTGGCTATCCAATTTCTCAAGAATACACAAGAAGACAAAAAGAAAAACTAAAGGTTCAAAAATGAGTACCGATACGGTTAACCACTTCGTAGATTTCACCGCGTGTCGGACACCAATGCACGCAAATGAATATACTGTGGAGATCAGCACGACGAGACGATCAAAACGACATACAGATATTAGTGGTTCGATTGAATTATAAAAATTTGGATTTTTCTACTACGGAAAATGCAAGAAAAACGCAGAAGAATAAGATCGACGGAGCTAAAGAAGTCCGAATTTTGAAAAACGACAAACTGACGGCTTGCTCAGAAGATGATTTAGAATTTTTCTATGTAAAAATATTTAGGTTTCGAAAACGTTTTATTTTCATCTATTTTTAACTGATTAAATTGAAATAAATTTGCACACAAAAATAAACTTCAAATTTTCGGATGAAAATTTACCTGTTGCTATGTTTAACTAGACGCATTCCAAATATTAAATTTTTATTTCAAAATTTTATCATTTAAAATTTAAAAAAAATTCAATTAAATACATTACTAAAACCGGTTAAATTTACGGGTCGTTACACTCTCCCTCACTCAAAACTTTTCGTCCCCGAAAAGGAAGGAAGTAGGAGAATAGAAACAACCAAAAGAAAATAAACTTGAATTACACTATAAACAATTAATTTAACCGATATAAATTTTAATTTTAAATCATTCATATTCAACAATTTGTTTTTAAATTCAAGATTTTCATTAAATTGATTTGATTTCACCTTTATTAATGTTAAGTACAAAAGGTTTTTTCAAAACGAAATTTAATTTAAACTCAATTAATTCAAGATGTCCCATTAAGTTGATTTAATTTCAATTTTATTAACTTTCAAAACAAAATTTTTATTTTATTAATCACATCTATTATTCAATTAACTTATTATTCTATTTATTTCCATAAACATTTATAATTTAAAATTTAAGTGAATAATATTTATTATATGCACTCACATTTTATTTATAAAGAGAATTTATATTGTATATTATCCAATTATCTTAAACTAACAATTTCAAAAGTCCTAAAATTGAACAGTCGTTTATTATAATGATGCTTTATTTGCCAAATTAATTCTTCTTTATTCCAAACTATTATTAACTTTATTCTACTTAATATATCTTATCAAATATTAAGTATATTTATATTTATTATAACTACTCAAATTTATTTAAAAATATTCCTTTGATATCATTTTCTACTGTATAATATTCAATTACATAGTTAACCTTTGAAAATTTAGGTAAGTTATATAATGCAATTAAATATTATCCAAATAAAATTTTACAATTTAGTTTTTTTTCCAAGTTAAGTATTTATATAAAAAGAAGTTGGCTTCATTTATAATTGAAAATCATCCTTTAACAAAAAAATTTAAGAATTAATTTCCGATTAGCTTCAAACAATTTAGAGGTAATATATATATATATATAATATATTCATAATTTATCAAATCAAATTTAAAATCTTCAATATATATTATAAATCAATTCATGTTTTCAAATTAATTTTCCAAACAAAAGTGTAGCAGGGCTACAGAATAGTCTCTCCACTTCGAAACTCGAAAATGAATGTCGATGATGCGGCCGTCATCACCGAAATTATTTTCCAGCGACAAAGAGAAGAGCACTGATTTAAACATTTAAAATTCTTTGGAATTTATTTTTTAGTCGAAATTACTTTATATATTATGCATTTTAAGGTTTAAACCCAAAGTTTGAAATCACCGAAAATTAAATTCTTAAATTCTTGATTTAAATTCATTACAACCTCCAATCAAATTATAACCAAAATTTATAATTTCGTTTATTTATATTATGAAATATTCAATGATTTATAAAACAATAAATGAAAATTAATTTTAACATTTCGAACAACAGATTTATTAACAATTTAATTTTAGAAAAATTTATACTTATATATAATATAATCATTCAAAATTATTTATTTAATTTGAAACAAAATTGTGTCGGTTTGCTTTGTTCAAGTGTTTTGGAAATCCTATCGATAGCGTTGATCAAACGAATCGATCGAAAACCCAAATCACATCAACAACTCAAACAACACAATATAAATATATATTTTAAATATTAAATTACAAATACAATTTCTCGCTTGACGATACATGAATGGATTTTCAAAGCAATGACAAAGATCCAAATTTTGATGGACTCAAATTCAAGAGAATTCTGATTCGAATACAAGTTCGAAAGAAAAGATAAGATGATTCAATTAACAGAATCGGGAGTGGATAAGCTTATTTAATTTACGGTCAACCTTAACCGGGTCGACCATAACTTCAAGAATAAGATCAATGCTGAATTTCGAGGTAAATCAATCTTCGATCTCAAGGGATAGAATTCAGGTATAGCAGGGAATAGATAGCATCGTATACCGAGAATACAGAAATCTCCGGTAAATCAATGCTTATTATAAAGAAATTTCACCCATTTACAAATAATTCGAAGTTTGGCGAGACCGCCGATTCATTATAAAGATCATTCGAAGTGGAGTTATGGGATGCTTCAGAATTGAAAGAAGACGAATATTAAGGGACATGAATGAATTTTAGAACCGCAGGGAACGTTCCAAAATTTAAAGGGATTGAGTCAAAGGGAAGAGATTGAAACTCGAATGAGAGTGATTCTGTAAATATATTTACCCTATATGCTAAGTTTTGCCTAGAGCTACCAATGCTCTGATACCAACTGTAATGACCCACTATTATGGACCATTCGCATCCGCACATGTCGGACTTGAATAATTCAAAATACCGAATTGTTAATTTAAATTTGGCAAAACTCAGATACAGTAAATAAATAATCACAGAATCACAGACACAGAGTAATAATATGCAGCGGAAGCAAAAGATAGTAGTTCATAAAGCTACTATATATATAACAGAGTTAAATAGTTACAACAGAAGTCTCAAATACAATAGTCAAATACAAGAATCAAATACATCACTGTAATCAACTGAATGTCTGATGGCTAGATAGATAGCTGGACCTCCAGGTGAAGCTCCAACTCCAAAGGTGAGTCTTGAATACTAGTACACTCAGTCTGACCCGAGCGTAAAGCAAAACACAAAATACTCGAGTCAGGATTAACATTCTTATATCAATAAATCCAACTCAAGTGAAATAACAATTGACAATAACTCAAAGGACGTTGGAATAACCATCCTTTAAGGATCCGTTAAACTATCTACTATGTAGTAATATACGCTAAGTAGATAATGTCTATCAGTAATATAAATATCAAAATAGTGTTAAGGCGTTACCATTATCCCCCTTAACACATTTTATATAAGCGTTATAGTTTATACAGCACTGTAAACTCCACCGTAAACTAGCGGGATATCAGGGAGTACTCCATAGGTATAACACAAAACAAATTCGTAGTGGTCGCGTATATAGGAATACAAGTATGACAAGGCACATGAGTGTTGAATATGCGCTTATATGATTTTTGTTTGATGATAATAAACATATATACATTCGTTTAAATGTATTTGTTAATGTACTATTTTATTTTTCATAGATTAAATAAATATTTGCTGAATAAAATTAAATATACAGAATTTGAATTCAAACAGAAATTTTATTCAAACAAATATTTATTACATTTTTGAATAGTACAAATTCAAGCTTTCACTATACATATGCAAGTTGGATCACAATTACATCACAATTCAGTTTACATAAATTCCTCACTACATATCACTCACACTCGTAGTTTTATATTCAACTTCATTCCAGTTAGAATTCAGCATCTGAGCAATCTGCAAAAATATTCACTAACGCAGTAAAATTGAAAAAGAAATATTTTTGCAATATAAAATAAAATGTGAATTTTGAAAATAATATTTGCCTTAGTTATTTGGGTTGTTCGGCATCATTCATATTTGAATCCATTATACACGAACAATGTGACATGCACAGTGTATCACTGTACATGCCACAAGGCCGTGCACATCGATATACACTTGATAATGCTACAGGGACAGGTGAGCACAGGTCAAACCCAAATGAAAAGCCGGATTCAACTCACGTGCAATAACATAAATGTCACAACTCTCAGCACAAGGTCAAACATGAGTTTTAAAACTGGATTCAACTCAGGTGAAAATCAAAAGTACACATGAATGCTATGTTCAAACATGACACAGCCTCAAACCAGCATCAAAGCAAGTACAACTGCAATGCAAACAATATTAAACAGTGACAATATGTATGGGGCAATGCACAAGCAAGGCTAAGGCACAATGCCACCAACATGACAGCAAACAGAAGTGCACCAGTACAAAACAACTCGATGCAACTGACACAAACAACTACAAAACCATCAAGCTACAACTCAAATGAACATACCAAATGGCACAATAAACTAAATACAAATGGTCAAGATACATAATTCATAGGGTCGACCAAAAATCCAAATGCACAAAAGCATGATGCAAACTGAACAACAGATCAGCCATGACCAAAGAGAAGCCAAAGTGCATGAACACAGTGAAGACCACAAAGGCAATGCATCAGTGAATCAACTGAAGAATGAACTCGAACAGTACCATGGACAGAAGACCACTATGTAGTGCAACAAAGAGCAACTGAGTCAAGACCAAACTGCAATATCAAAGCAATAATATGGATTGATTCAGGTCAATGCAACATGACAATGAAAGCTCAAGTCTAAGTGCAGACAACTCAAATGAACACACGAAAATGGAGTGCAACTACAAAGATGCAAGCACACTCAAACCAGAAGCATGCTCGATGCAAAAATCCAAACCAGGTTCAAATTATACAAACTCCAGAAGGACAATGCATGTACAAGACTCAGAGACCAAGCAATGAACAGCATACATGCAACTTGAACTTCACAATGAAACATTGAAACTGACTCGAACCAATACAGTGACAACATACTACAATGACCAAGTACAAATGCACCAATGAACCATCAAAAAGTGCAACAGGTTATACTGCAGGGATGAATACAACATGAAGCACTGCAACTCAAGGAGATAGTCGACCAACGGTTACAAGCTAGAATGCACACTGCACTAATCCAGTTCCAACACAACTGAATCAAGTGACCAACTGCAAGTGCAAATGACCAGAGCTCATGCAAACATGAAGTGAATGCAATAACAGCAATGCAACAAACAAGTTAGTGGCAAGCTGCAAACTCAAGTGCAACAGTGAAGTCGAAATCATGAAAGGATGCCAAAGTCCGGTGATGTAAACAGTGAAAGTCGAAAAATTAACAATGCAGAAAGTCAAAGCCGTAATTCACAGCAAAGCCAAAGTCAGAGTTGACAAAAGATTAGAGATGACCAAGTATCAAAAATCAAGTTCGTATCTTTGAAAATGGGAAAGTCAAGCAAAGTAAAACAGGAAAGCCGTGCGCATCAAGCCAATTGAACAAGTCACAATTCGAAACCGTGGTAGCCAAGTAATTTGAATAAGTCAGCGAAATCTCAAGCATCCAAGCATAATCAAGCAGCCAGGGAAAATAATTTGACTAATTCAAATAAATATATACGATTGAAGATTCAGGGAATCGAACGCATATATAACCCAATCATCATCGGCAATCAATGGATCGAATTCAAGCATACAAATCAGTAAAGCAAAAGCATATAATTACATACAGAAGCAAGGAAAGAATTCGATCAACGAAGCAGCCATGAGCAAAACAGTGAGGCAAACGATAACATATATTCGATCGAACAAAAGTCGGCTCTTCGAAAGCCCTAATTTGGATCAAGGAGGAAAGCCCTAATTTCGCAAGGAGGAACGAACAAGAGAACAACGACCGCCATCTCCAAATAAAGGAATGAGCCGATGATAATAAGAAGATAAAGAGAAAAGAAAGCGTGGGCCGGCCTTAATTTAGATTTGGGGTTTTAAAATTTATAATAAGGGTTTTATTTTAAAATTAGGGTTATTTTATTTTACATTGCTTTTAATGTGTATTTCATTTTTTAAACCGTTTATTTTTCTAGTCGTGTGACTAGGGGACAAGCTACGTGGCGTAGCTTGAGAATTCGCAACTCAGTGGCTGAGTTGTGGCAGGGTTTTGAGCGTAGAGTTAGATTTAGTCGATAGCGGGTGTCGCGAGTTTACGTGTGTAAGCGAGGGACTATCTAATTTCTAGTAGAAACCTTGGGGGCAGCATGTAGGCAGGGTTTTGCCGAAGCTGGGTAAATTCTGTGTCGTTCTATTTCTGCATTTATTATTCTGTTATTATCTGTGCTGCTATTGTTCTGTGATCTGTGTTGAAATTAATTTATAAGCTTCCGCGATTAATTTTAATAATTTATACCATCACCCTATTCACCCCCCCTCTACGGTGAAATCGATCCTACAATGAGGCAATACCCAAGGTAGTGAAACTACCATCCGCCTGATCCAGACTGGTGAGAACGCATCGCCGCAACGATCGCAACACCGCGAAACAACACTCCTGAAATTCCGAGGGTGCACCAATCAATAACAAGTAATGAGTAGTAGTTACGAAGAAGTGTGTTCGCTTGAGGTGGCTAACCCCATTTGGCTCGGCACGGCTCCCGATTTTAGTCATTTCCGATTTGACACAAGTGTCAAGTCTATCCATTATCGTTCTCTTTCTTCAGTCATCACGTACATCAATTCAACCACCTCATTCTGGATCATCACTCCGTGTATAGTTATTAAAGTGGTTTTCGGTTTAGATAGAGAGTGTATCCATAACCGATTCCGGTCTCTTTAATAACTTCCGTAATTATTACACCTATTGGTCGTTTAGTAAATTTCAAACCAAATCAAATTCAATTTCAAATTTCAATTCGTAAATCAACATTTCGTTTGTCTTTCTAAATCAATTTCCCAAGTTTACGTTTCAAAACTTCCAAATTACCATTTCAAAATCTTATAATTCGATTTCAACTTTTATTTAAACAATTCAAATATTGATTCAAGTTCATATATAAATTTCATTCCGAAATCATTTAAAATGGTTTAATTTTTATTCAAATCAATTTAAATTCATTTATCGATTTCATTCCATGTTCATTAAGTAAATTTGTCATTCAAAACAACTTCTATTTAAATTCCAATTCATTTAAATCAATTACCTATGTTCAACTTCATTATAACAAACATCAAATTGAAATAAATTAAATTCGTCAAATCAATTCTTTAAATTACAAGTCTTACGTTAATTTCAATAAATCCCATTCATTTCAATAAATCACATTTTATTTCTTGTTAAAGAAATTCAATTTTCACTTATTTATTGACTACGTTACAAATTTCAAACTCAATTAATAAAGAACTAAATTTCACATAATGGAGAAGTTTCAGTTTCACTTATTAACTTACTTAAATAATTTTTCCAAAACTTTAATAAATAAAGAAACTCAATTTCATTTATTAACAAAGTTCAAATCCACTTATTCAAAAGTTCAATTTCCTCTTATCAAAGAATTCAATTTTTATTCAATTATCAAATAATTTAAATCTTATTCAATTATTAAATAATTTCAATCTTAACTATTAATAATTTCAAAACTTAATAATTACAACTTGATTATAAATTCAAACTTAATTATTAAATCATTTCCACTTAATTATGAATTCAAACTTAATCATCAAATCATTTCAACTTAATTATAAATTCAACTTAATAATTTCAACTTAATTATAATTTCAAACTTAATTATAATTTAAAATTTAATTATTAAATGATTTCAAACTTAATAATTCCAAGACTCAATTATTACTAATTCCAAATTATTTATTAACAATTCCAAATTTAATTATTAAATAATTCAATTTCAAACAATGTTCTTTCATCGATTACTACGTTAATATTTGCTTCAGATTTCAACCTTTCCAATTTCCTTTCAAAATTCAAATTCCAACTTCATTTCAAAACCTATTTTTTATTCGAATAAAATCATTATTTTTATTTTTTATTTTCTTTTTAAATCAAATTATTGACCAATCGGATTTTTATTAAATTCTCTATCCTAAGTTCAATTCATTTGGGTATATATCATTTCAACCCGATTCCAAATTCAATTCAAGATCAAGCATAATAAAGGAAACTTGCAGTGTGATAACTAGGATGGTGTCAAAGTAAATAAACAAGCAATAACAACAATCAATAATAATTCAATAATTAATTCAAATAATCCCGAAATAATCGTATTAATTCACATTGTTGTTTGTGCAAATTAATATAATTATTTATAGAATCTACACTATCATTTCATGTAGATTAAAGATTATTACACTAATTATTCTATGCAATTCTACACTTTACATCAATTATTCAATTTCATATTACATCAACCTATACAATCATACATTCAATGGTTCAAGGTGTAATTAACCAATTCCACGTGTCAATTTTTATCTAACATTTAAAGGTCGTATTACACAAATTTAACTAAGCAAATTCAACACATATGTCAATTCAAAATTTTAACTATCCTACGTCAAATTCAATTTCATAATATTTATCACTTATTCATTACAATTTAGCATCCAATATAAACAATAATCAATCAATCAATTATCAACCAAACTGGATTTATTATTGCATACATAACAGATAACGGTGTCAGATGTCAAAGGTGAACTGATACATAAATAACAGCGCAATAAATAACAGCAGTATATTTAAATTGTCGTTCCAATTGAAATCAAATTTAATAAATAAAAGAATATTAATCGTGAGTGATTGCTCACCTTTCGAGGCTAGAGATGGCCGAAATGAAAGCGAATTTTGAATCCAAACGTGAATTCCAATGCAAAGCTAGACTGGCACGAATACGATGGATAGAGCTGATAACGGAAATCGATGAAACAATTAGAATCATCTCGATAGAAACAGAAATTATATATATATATATATATATATATTATTGGTTAACTTAATATTTTAATTGAAGGCAAAAGTATAAAAAAAAAATCCAAACTCATTATTTCTAAGCTCAAATATTAAGATCAAAGTATGCATAAAATTTATCTCTTAAAATTAATACATGAAATCAATACTTTAACTTATTAAATAAACTCATGTATTGTCAAAACGTGATTCATTTCAAACTTATACACATACCTGAACTTCTTCTATAATATATCAGACATATAAACTAATAGCTTGAACATCATACACTTAAACTTTGCGAAATATGAATACACTTCTTAAATGAAAATAACTCAATGAATATATGCTGTAGACTTACAAAATTTACAATATATTGGTAGTCCAACATGTCCTGGGAAACATATATACATTTATATATCAACACCAAATATAGCTAATATATAGTTTACAGACTATTAAACATAGTATAGATATAAAATTATACCACACTAACTTATACATATAAAGAAGTCTGCAACTTAAATACTAAAGCAAACTAAAATAGACATAACACTTCAATATACTTATAATAACTTATATAATAAAACACAAACTTTTATCCTCAGGTCCCATACCAACATCTGTTTCAATACGTTATAAAATTATATATAGAGGTTTACATAGACTAATATATAATCATATCTTCTTATCTTCAGCCCAGAACACAACTTATATATTTTATTAAATAAACTAATATATAACAAAAAACTGTAACTTTATATATAAAATCATAAACTAACATATATACTAACAGGTTTATATACACCCATATATATAAACTACAAATTATGCACTGCAGTTCGAATACAAATAAACTATTAAAATATATTTTTGAAACCATGTAGTTTATATTATAAATTTATTTATATATACACTGAAGAAAATTATAGCATTGTAATCATAATATATATAACTAATATCTCTAACTAGTATAATAACATGTATAGGGAACTAATACATAAATATATATACAGGCCGAAACTTATGTATACCAATAACAGATTGTAAATAATTCTATTACATGAACTTATATATCTATGTGGTATATTCTATATTATATTACCTATATACGAAACCAGAAAAGATGCATGCACGTAGGAGCGGAGCCAACGGAGGTTCGTGTGGAGAAGGAGGAAGGCTTGTCAGGGAAGCTTCGGTTGGAAGGCAAAGGAGTGGTGGACGGTGGCCGAGGAAGATGAAGCAGGGTGGTTCGGCGGGATGGTCGGAAGGAGGTGCTCGGTGGTGCTGGGCTCTGGCGCGTTCATGGAGGTGGGTGGCTGTGTGGTCTCGGTTGGAGATGGGAAGAGGGGAGGCCGAGCGGTGGACTTATATTTTTGTATAAGCAAACTATTTTGTATAAGCAGAGTATATAAGCAACGTATATATTATTTTGTATAAGCAACGTGAGCAGGTTCTCAAAAGCAAACTATTTTGTACAAGCAACGTATATATTATTTTATATTTTTTATAAAGATAATAGAGAAACGAGAAAGAGAGAGGGAATGAATGTAAATGGACGAGCGAACCGATATTAGAATTTAATCGACCCATATAAATTTAACCATGGGGAAAAGCAAAAGTCATCAGTTGAATTCAATAATAATTTATGGCTACTGGCTATCCAATTTCTCAAGAATACACAAGAAGACAAAAAGAAAAACTAAAGGTTCAAAAATGAGCACCGATACGGTTAACCACTTCGTAGATTTCACCGCGTGTCGGACACCAAAAACGCAAATGAATATACTGTGGAGATCAGCACGACGAGACGATCAAAACGACATACAGATATTAGTGGTTCGATTGAATTATAAAAATTTGGATTTTTCTACTACGGAAAATGCAAGAAAAACGTAGAAGAATAAGATCGACGGAGCGAAAGAAGTCCGAATTTTGAAAAACGACAAACTGACGGCTTGCTCAGAAGATGGTTTAGAATTTTTCTATGTAAAAATATTTTGGTTTCGAAATCGTTTTATTTTCATCGATTTTTAACTGATTAAATTGAAATAAATTTACGCACGAAAATAAACTTCAAATTTTTGGACGAAAATTTACCTGTTGCTATGTTTAACTAGACGCATTGCAAATATTAAATTTTTATTTCAAAATTTTATCGTTTAAAATTTTACAAAATTTCAATTAAATACGTTACTAAAACCGGTTAAATTTACGGGTCGTTACATATAGGCATAAAAACATTATGGGAAACATGAATATCAAGTAAAAAGTGGCAGAAGGTAAGGGAAAGAAGGGGATCTTGGATGGGCCGTAAGCAGTGGAGGAGGAGGAAAGGTGTTACCTTGGTTTGAAAGTGCTAGAGATTGGATCTCTAGGCATTTAGTGATGCTGGGAGGGGGGTTCTTGGATTCTTGTGGCCTTTTGCTTGAGTTTAGCTTAGATCTAAGTGAGTTATCCCACTATCTTATAAGTTTATAATATACATATATATGTTGTGTGAAAAGGATAAAGTTAAAATGACATGAACTAATTAAAGCTATAAACTTTGGACCCTCTTGCTTTTGAAAGAAAATGATAACTTTGTATTGCATAACATCACTTCTATTACCATCTTAAACATGTGACGTGGCTTTGACTTCAAGTTTAATGGTTGTTTAGATTATGTGTTGTATCGAAGTATGTTCGAAAGTGTTTGAAATGCGAATAGTCGTAATAAGTGCCCTTCGATATTGCTTAACTTTAACTTATGTATATTGGATATTTATGATCTTAAATAGGGATAATTCGATTTAGTTTTCTCCACACATATTTTGGTGTATTGGAAAATAATGAAATGGTTTGGAAAGTTATAGAAATTGTGAATAAAAGTTGTGAAAGTTAGAACAAAAATGTGGTTATAAATACACTTCGTAAATATAGCGTGTTTTTGGGAATTTTTATAATAAATTGTAAGATATTCTTAGGGGTTTCATTCCATTATTTTTAAATACCATAAGGGCGGTACTTACTATAAAAATTTCAAGCTCGTACATTTAAAGTGGCTAAAACTAGTCGTAAAGATCATGCTTTTCAATGTTGTTTTTAAAAAGGATTTTTAACCACATTTATAAATGTTGTAGTAAGTCACTTATTGTTTTAAGTGTTTAAAAATGACATTTAAATTTAGTATTTTCTCTAATATTTTTAGAGATATTTTCAAACACATTTTGAAGTATTTTAAAAGTAGTTTGAAGTTTTAATATATTTTCAATGATTAAATATGCATTTTTGAAGTAAAGAGGTTTCATAATATTAAACATGTTTTTCATCAAATTATAAATTAGTTATTTTCAAGTAATATTTTACATAAATATTTAAAACCTACTTACAAGTATTTTTAAAACATATATAAGTTTTGAAAAATGTAATTAACTAGGCTTAACACTAAATGGCGATTGTGTGGACTTCTCTATTTATGAGAGTTAAGATTGATGTCGAGTAGGGACGGAGCAATAAAGCTCTAACCCACCAGGCCTCCCTCTTGAACGGGGAATAATTAAGTTGTAATGTCAGAAACATGTCAATCTTGTTATTTACTTATTTTTTTGAAAAGTAGTTAAATTTTCTTAACAGCTAAAAGCCGATGAAGTAGGCTTATCTATATGTGAGAGTTAAGATTGACGTTGAGTAGGGACAGAGCAATAGAGCTCTAACCTTCCGACTTTCCTCTTGAATGAGGAATAGTTATGGCGAGAATATCCAAAACGGGTTAGTTATGTTGTTTGTTGCTTGTTTATGGAAATCATTAATACTATACCTAACACTAAAAGCCGACGAGTAGACTTATCTATTTGCGAGATTCAAGAATGAAGTGTATAGGCAAGGCTTTGATGCAACCAGTACTCTAGCTTACTTTGCTTCACTCTTGGATGAGGAATAGTTAAGTTGAAATGTCAAAAACGAGTTAAGTATACGAACATTGATTTGTATAAGCAATTGTTTTAATTGGATAATCGATTAGTCGACCATCGAACTTAACCAAATATTATCTTAGATCTTTAAAGGAATGTTTTTAAAGAAGATATAAGTTTGAAATGATTTTGGTTTTGTTGTGACAATGTTTTAGTAACATTAATCTTTAACCCTTTTTGATTATACTTATGAATGTAAATAGATCTTTAAAAGAATATTTGAAAGATAAGCGTAAGTGAAATGGTTTTGTTTTTACCATGACAATGTTTAAATAACAATAGTCTTAAGCATTTTGAAAGGATTTTTGAAAGTACTTAGATCCTTAAAAAGGATATTTTGAAGAAAACTATAAGTAATGAATCTTTTGGAAAAAGACAGAAAAATCAAAGGTTTGGAGTAAGAAATCTTGTTAATGATTTGTGAATATATTTATATCATTTGAGATGAGTATATGAATATATTTTGAAGTGTTGAAAAGAGTAGAAATGAATAGTAGAAATTCATAAATGATGTTTTATTAGGTAAAATAAGTTTTGCTAATAAAAGAAGTTTTAATTAATAATAGATTAATTGAACAAAAAAGGGATTAAAAGTCGCTTATGTGATTAATCATGCTTTGTATGACTTGATCGTGCTTTGTACGTTTACTTGTTTATGGAAAACATTTAGTCTACACTTATCACTCAAACCCGATGAATTAGGCTTGTCTATCTATGGGAATTAAAATAGATGTTCGCGTATGGATATGAGCAATAGAGTTCTAACCTACTGGCTTTACTCTTGATCGAGGGATAGTGTGAGTAGAAAATATCGAAAATGTGATAAGTATATAAGACATGGTTTTCATATGTGACCATCCTCACTATTGTTGAATATGACCAAATTCATCGATTTGGCCTTGAAGAGACCGGGATTGATAAATGTTTTACTTATCAAAAACCACTTCAAGACTGTGATACATGTTTTATCTCTTGGAAGTTGATATATCTGAGATGTTGGAATCCATGTGTAGTTTTAATATCTGTACGAGATGTGGGAATTCAATTGGGGATCCGTGTTCTATTCAAGTGCTAAAGACTCGTGTGAAAGATGTCGAACGTTACCTCAACAGCAGAAATGGCTAAAAGCAAAGTATGCCTCAATCCCGGGGGTTTATCTGACGAGCATCAGGGTATTGTTAACTCCATATCTACAGATACTTATCGGTTGTTAGTCGGCGGAAGTTGATGATATTTGGTTCACTTTTTCATGTTTATGTTCAAACGATGGGCTGCTTATGTTTATCTAAAAGCTATATTTTATCTAGAGAAATACGTCGCTTAGAGTTACTTTCTGACCCTTGTGTAGGAGAATGGATCCGGCTCCACTGAAGAGATCTCCATAAAGAAACCTTTATGCAAACGTTTTTTATCGATTTTGATTGTACACTATAATATACTGTTGAATGTAACCAATGTAACCACTCCAGCTGTGTTATAATATTTATATTCTATACCTTAGACATTATCAAATATATCACCTTATGTACTTCTTAGATGGTGGGGATAACCGTTATGGCATTCCATGCGGTCTTAAAAGTACTATTATAGGCTGTATACATAGTTCTTGAGTTTTTCAAACTAGACTTATGTCTAAAACATGACCTTTGTTTTCCCTAAATTCCTCGTGTTCTCTTTCAAGTAGTTGAGAAATACAGGTTTTCGTTGATGTTCTTTGGAGCTGGAGAAGATAAGCCGGATGTTTCACCTACCATAGTATTCTTATTTCCACTGCATTACTACATTATACATATCAGCATTTGTGAGGCCAAGCATATAACTATTTAGGCTGATGATAGTACTTAGGTTTTATAACTTTGAAATTTCTGTATTGGAATTACTCTGTGTACTGTTCTTTTGATATTATATATTATCATTCCGCTGATGAGACTCTATGTTGTGTTGTGGTCTCTTCTTTCTTGTTCTATTTCGTTTTCTTTTTATTTTACCCTAATAATTTGACTTTTCCTCACTTAGGAGCTCGACATGTGAATATGATCGATGTATTAGTGTCGAAATTTGGTGGTCAAAAAAGTGGGTAGTTACCTCTACAAATTGTCGAGGCTTATAACCGTTGCATGGTCATAGGAGCACTTCATAACATGATGAGTTATTTCAAAAGAGAATATTTTTGTCCGTTATCCATTTGGTGTCTACCGCCTCTGGCTGTCCGGATATATGTTCTCTTTTCTAATACCATTTCTATACTTGGAATTACCTCACCTACGCGCGTAACATATTTCCCATACTCTTCACAGCTCTTGCCGAATGAGACTCCAACGATGTACACACCAGCACTCTAGACTTTGAAGAGTGTCGCTCTGAATTTTGCACCATCACCTTCCTTACCAACGAGAGGCTCCGCCAATATGGCCTTCTTCAACCCATGAGGTATGTCATTCCTCTTTTGCTTCCTTCCAAGAATTCTAAATCCATTGCTAGGTACTTTGACTCTGACAATGATAATCAAGGGCAAGATGAAGACCAGGGTGGCGAGATGAACATCAATGAAGGAGATGAGAGAGTGAAGGAAAAAAATGTGGTTAATACAGAAGAAGAGGGAAGAGGAGAGGAAAGAGGAGAAAGAGGTGAAGATAGAGAAGGAGAGAGAGGAGGAGAAAGAGTAGAGGAAGTAGAAGAAGAGGGTGAGGAAATCAATGAGGATGACGACGAAGAAGATTCTAATCTCGAAGATAATGAATCATATAGGGAAACCTCTCTTGAACGTAATACGATTCCTATGCCTAATCATCCAAGGTCACTAGTAATCAAATCATTATAGCAAGTACCTAATTCGAGTTTAGCACCAGTTATAGAAGCAACGCCTTCTACAGGATCATCGGAGAATATATTTGGCTCCCTGGGTAGTGTGGATATCCTAATTGTGAGCATTTTCAATGAGACTTCCTAGGAGTTCAGTTGATCTCCTAAATGAGAGAGACGAAACCCTATCTTTACAAATCATTAAGCATGGTCCTACGGATACTTAATGCAATATCAGCGCTTCATACACCTCTAGGATCACGAACACTAACATTTTGCACATGTCCCAATTTTGTGTGGTTGTTTTGTAATTCCTTCTTCTTCCTTTTAAGGTACAATGGCTAAAGACGTATGGACAGCCTCCATACAAACATTAATCATCGCCACTCATCTACCTTGGGTCAATACTCACAATGCCTGAGCACATACCAGGAGATAGAGGAAGAAATAAGAATAAGAAAGAGGAGGTTATCAAGAGGAAGAGGAGAAAAGGAGAAGATACCAAACAAAGGAGAAAGAGCGCCATGATCTTAGGAAGAAACCGTGTGATTCTCATGACTTCATAGGCCTTGCTTTTGGCTTGTCTTAGCAACACACTCAACCGTAGACAATTCCGCATCAACCATCGATATCTCAGCCTCTAGATACCACCGTATCAACTCCCAAAAAACTGAAAGAAATCTCAATCCATATTGCTCTACCACTACCCATTCCAGATCAATCCACTAATATTAGCACCAAAATGTAGGTTGCTTTACCTAAGTATTGCTTAATAAGGGTGATTTTCGATTATAATATCAAGGACATCTCCAAGGAGGATGCCATTGTAGAGTCGAGAGGATAAAAGAAATGATTGACCAGTATTTTGAATGGAAAAATCTTGTCAAAACCCTTTCAAACATCAATATAATTAACTAGACTGAAATCCAGTAATTTAATAGTGAGAGAAGAGATCACAACCGGATAATCGTTTGCTATAAAACAAAACTGGCAAATGTTACTAAAGAGAGGGATGATACTTTGAAATCTATCAAGCTCGCAAAAAGGATAAAAGAGGAATTATCTAAACTTCATACTTAAGCCGCCACGGTAATGAAAAATCAAATTAAAGTGGTCTACCATGAGAATCTTGAGCTTACGCCGCAAGTCAAAGCCAAAAATGAGAAGTTATAGGCTAGGGCGTCAGAGTTGAAGATGCTTCAAGCCAAAGTTAACAGGATCAAGACCGATTTGGAGGTCGAAATGAATTCCAAGACTCAGGCGTAAGTCAACCTTGCTATGGTAAAAGCCGATATTAGAGATCTCAAAGAGCAGGCAAAGTAGAGAAATGAGGAGATTGATGCCGACCTCCAGTACATTTTTTCAAAGGTCTTCAAGGACAAAAATTTGAAATGCCTAACGGATAGCTACCTTATTGCGCTTTCTAACATCTGGAAAGAGATTTTTCATTGATCAATTGAAGCCAAAGATGGCCTGACTGAAGATAAGCTAATAGAAAAGTACTTGGATGAGGAAGATATACTACCTTTAGAGAAAGGAAAAACCATCTTCGCTGAAGAAAGTAAGACTACCGGAAAGGAAGTCGTCGAGGATTCTACCAATCCTGGTGCACTGGTTCAAGCAGTAAAATCTACATAGCTTATAATGGATGTTACACCTCCTGTAGTGACCTCCTTTGAGGCTACCCATACAGAAATCTCGATCTATGTCGCAACAACTACTATTGAGCCTTATATTCCTCCCATCGTTACTTGGCATATTCAGTCTTCCATTGAAAAGGGTGAAATTGCCAAGTCTCTGATCAAGGAGCTTCACTAGAGAAGGTGTTTCCCATGTTTCCCTGTGTTTGAATGGCTTCAGTTCTCATCCGAGGCCGGCACTAACCTTTAATTCACTACCTGTGAACTTAAAGGTCATCCATAATACCCTCCTCCTTCCCCACCGTTCACTCATAGTTTGGGTCCTAGTGATATCTCTACCACGTCAACCTTTGTTACTACAAAGCTAATCATCCCAACTCCTTTTTCCAGCTCCAGCTCCAGTCCTAGTTCATAGAAAATAGGGGTATCGGAAGGGTTGTCGGAGACCAGCCAATCTCAGGAGGAAGATATTACAGGTGTAAGCGAAAAGTATGTAGATGACCACATCATGACGGCGGAAAGGTTGAAGGTTGACCATGAGGAAATCAAAATTAAACTTGAGCTACAGACTGAAAACTCGCCATCGGCATAAATAAGCCAGGCCTTATTCCCAAGCTTCCCCCTTAAAAAAAGAAGCTTTATAGCTTATATCAATATATTATCACAATCAGATTGGTTCTGTGCACATGTACTTATACTTTTATCTGTAATTACTTTGTTATATATCTTCGTATAATATCCAAGGATCAAAATAAAAAAAGGAATTTTTATTATTTAATTAATTTAATATACATTATTTAAATTTTATATAAGCTTTATAAACTAAATTCTATATTGTATTCTATACAAAATATGGTTTTTTTAATTTGTATAAATAGTTTCATATATAAAATACTTTCGGTAGAAATAAAATAATTTTTATACATTTATTTATTATTATTATTATATATTCTTTAAGCCAATTAATTATTTAAATTAATTATATCTATTTCTATATATGTATATAAGATATATCTTATATTTATAAACAAAATTAGCACCAAATATATTTTAGGAAAAAAATATTTTTTATACAATTTAAACATTTAAATTTCGATCGAAATTTAAAAATAGATATAGAATTGTTTTGAAATTATAAAACTATATATTAAATATTCAAATAACAAAATATCATTCGGATTTCTACTAAAAAATTAAAATTCAAAATTATGTTTTGAAATATATTTTTTATTTAATTTTTCAAATATTCGTTTGGATACTTAATTTAAAATTTAAGTATTTTAAGTTTAAAAATAATAATAATAATTCTTTTTTCCAAATGCATTATCATGTGTATATATATTTAATATATATATATCTTATGTATTTTAAAAGTATTGACATATATATATATATATATATTGCTTTCAGTTTCGCAATAAAAAAGATTTAATGTTATAAATGTTTTATACATACTTATATACACACACGCGCGCGCACACACACACGCATATATATGATGTTAGATATTCCACTTACACACACACATATAAAAAAATATAGCAAATCCAATTGGGTTTTAAAGTGGCCCGTCCGCTTTTAATACGAACAAATCAACAGTTAATACAAAAGCAATGCAGCATGCCTCAATTACTAATATAGGAAAATACAAAACGGGAGGTAGATAAATGGAGCCTAAACTACTATAAATGGCGTACAACTAACTCTCTTCCAAAGCGGAGGAGGTAGTACCATCAGCCAAAGAGACTAGACTTGTCATATGAAAAAAATCCACAAATTAAGATATAATATCTCGAACATAACCAGTGTAGTCTTTGCAAAAGATGAATTTTTGGGTTCCAGGCGTCGTCTTTAAGAACAACACTGTTCCTAGCACCAATATTGCTATCAACCGAGAGAATAAGTCCTTCCTCATTAACAAAATTAATATAGGCACCTAGATTCACCATCGATTTCACTAACAAACATAAAGAATTGATCCTGGTCTAGGTCATGTCGCATCTTAGAAGGCTCATGCATCCATGCGCTTTCATGAGAATTCTACTCAATGATAGAAGCTGGAGCGACGGGGGAAGAAACAAGAACATCAGTAGTAATAGAAGGAGAAACAATACTAACATAGAAAGAGGTGGCATGGCCGGAACCAACAGAAGCAATAATCACAAGGGCATCAATTCCTATAATAGAAGGGGAGTAAGGTGCAACTAAAGGGGGTTCAATGGCAGGATCAGGAATATGAATATAGAAAGGCCCACAAGCGGATCCGCATAAGAGCAATTCCTAACCTTAAGAATCCATTTCAAACATATGGATGAGGGAGCAGAACCTTGGGCAGAGCAGATGTGACATCCCGGAATTTTGACCCTATTATTATAATAAGTTTTTAATCTAATTTAAGTAAAATACAAGTTTTTCATTTAAAAATAAATAAGATTTTGGGCATTATTAGTTATATATGTGTTATAAAGGAAATTTTAATTTCAAAATTTAAAATAGACTCTTTTGAGAATATTTAAATAAATCTGTTTTATTCAATTAAATCAAAAGTTATGTATTAATGACATTTAATATCAGTTGATAATAATAATATTTACAATAGCACAATTCTATTCATATTAAATATAAATGTAAAGTATACTAATACAAATATAAGTTACAAATCAAATATTTGGAAGATTTAACTTTAAATAAAAATAAGATTAAGAAGTGATTCTAATAACAACTCTTATAATTAAAATAAAATAAAGCTTATAAATATTTAGCATAAGTATAACATAAAAATATTGATATAAACATAAGTATGAAGACATAAGAAAACAGTAATATCAAGATAAGTATAAAAATAAAACAAGTCAATAAAATACTTGATAGTTAAGTTTAGGATAGAAGTAAGCATATAAAATAAATTGTTAGTTTTGTAACCTTGTAACCTGAAACCAGACAAGCACAAACGTCTAGATTGTGTTCAAGCTAGATGAAGTTAAAACAAAATTTTTATACAAAAATCATCGTACAAATACATATCAGACAAGTAAGAATACCTGACAAGTGTAGATTGTTTTTCAATCTTGAAGATAATAAAACAAAATCTTTGTACAATAATCTGTAAACAAAACATCTTTATACAAATACAAAGATCAGCAAGTATCTTTATACAAAATAAATTTTGTTAGCAAACATAATAAGTTGTAAACCTATATGAAGACATGCATTAATTAGCACCACAAATTGTCATTTTAGATTTATAAAAATCTTTCAGCCGAAATAGTTTTCCTTAGCTCAGATTTACAGTACTTTATTATAAAATAAAATATGATCAAAGCCAAGTTAAGGCTTGTACCAGAAGACATCTTTGTTCAAGCTGTATATATGTATATTTATCATTCTATTTAGTTCATTTCATAACTTAACCAAACTTAAGAAGCAAAAGAAAATATAAATAACATCATTTTGAATTCCAAGCTCAAGCAAATTCAAAGCAAAGGAAGTTATAGGAATTCAAATTGCAAACTGCTGTTCTTTTCAACAAATTCCTCTGTTTCAACAGTATATTGGTGAGTAAACTTAATTTTTTGAAGTTTAGTTATTAATAATTGATACATGAAAAATATTATGTTGATATAACACTGTTCTGTGATGTTTGTAATTACTGGATGTAATGTTTTATGATGTTCTTCAAGTTTTTTTTTCATGATTCTGAGGCAAAGAAACAGAGGATGATTTATACCTCTCATATAAACAATTTAAAACTCAAAAATTTAACTTATTAAGTTGTATAAACAAAGAATAAAGACCTGAAAATTTGTTTTAATAACAGCATAGTTGCAGTAAGTTTAATTTACAGTACAAAGTGAACAATGGTTAAAATTCGAATAGCTTAAATTGTAAATTTGAATTTATATCTTGAAACAACATACAAAAGTATGATTTTTAGTTAACTATTCTTAGAGCTGTTCATTAGTGAACCAAAAGTACTTTTTCATGAATATCTGATGATTCAACCAATTATTGTTGATGAAATTTGACGTGAAGCTACAGTATTGATTTGAGAACACCAGAAAAATGTTAAAAAAAAATTCGAATGCATGGAAATTTGAGGATGATCGAAAGTAGGGTTTTTGGGGTTCGACAGTTTAGGTTCTGTACATTTGATGTTTGCGTCGCCGTAGATCCACCGAGCGCCATGAAACTTTGGGAGGTGTTAGAGGGAGTTGTTGTCGAGGTATGGCCGGAGCCACGTCATCGCAGGTGGTCGAAATCGAGAGGACGAGGCGATTTCTTCTATCGTCTTTAAGTTGCAGTTCGTCTTTTCGAGCTTATTTTGATTCCGAGCCTATCGTGTTAAACTGGGCTTTAATTTCAAACGAGTGGTGATATTGGGGTTTGCTGGGATGCCATGGGTCGCCAGAATCGTTGGCGAACCACCATGCACGTGCACGGTGGCGTTGTGTCTGTTAGGATGAGTTCCGGTGGCATCACGTGTTCTACTCGAGCAAATTTGAGGTTTGCTTCGGGTCCTCTTGCGTGTGCGTGTGTGATTATTTAACAGAAGTTTAAAAAAACTTAAACTTAAAAAAAAGAAACAGAAGAAGAAAAGAACAGAGGAAGAAAAAGGAGGGATGCAGGAGATAGACGCGTGAAGCATCAGGGTAAACTTGAGTTTAGCACGAGATTTGCGCGTAGTTTTTCTCGGGTTTCAATTTACAGGGATTAGCATAATAAAATATTAAGTTGAAGGGTTAAACAAGTTGGATACTAATTAGGTTATTGATGGCGACAGGGTTTTAAGGCTAAACTTGATTTAAATTTATCAAAAAAATGTTTTAAAACGTAATATGAGTAATTAATTTAAATCGAAGTTAATTAAGAATGTAATTAATTTTATAATTGTGATTAAATAAGTAGTATAAGATTTAATTAAATTTGTAATTAATTTTTTTTAATTATAATCTTGTGTAAATCAATTTGTAATTAAGAATTTAATTACACATTGAAAGTTAATTAACCATTGAAAGTTAATTAATTAACAAACCGTAGTTAACTGATTAAATAATTAATTAAGGATTAAACGATTAAGTTAATTAGTAATTAATGTTTAATTAAGTAATTAAATGGGTAAATGAGTTTTATAAATCAATAATTAAGGTTATTGATTCATAATTAAGAATTAATCAATTAATTAAGTGAATAATTAATAAGTAATTAATAAATTTAAATAAGTTAATTAATTATTAATTAACTAAGCAAGAATAAAATATAGTTTATTCTTAAGCATGTAATTAAGTTTAAAATAAATCAAACTAAATGTTGATATGAATCGATAATTCTGTTTAGTTGACTTTGATATTTATTTATATCCTGTGATGTTCTGTGTTATTCTGGATATATCTGTGATGACTGTGTATGATTTGTCTGTGATAAATGCTATGTGAATTCAATTGTTGAATTAATCCGTTTAAAATTAATTAGACAACATGGCCTTTAAAATGGCATTTGGATTTCGACGAGACCGGGATCGAGTATCAATTTGACATTCCGAAAACCACATCAATCCAAATCAAACGTTAGGTCGTGACATCTCAAGTGAAGATCGAGATGGTGTTTTCAGAATGCAAGGATTATCGTCGTTAACTCTGAGAGTGATTCCAAAATGAGTGTAACGAGATAATGCCTTCGGTTTCGTTCGAACCCGGAACGAACTTGTATGGATTGAATGCTTTCAGCACATCGTCAGGCGGACGATGAGCAATCTAAGAGATATGTTCTATAAAGGTAGCCTCAAGCCTCATCAACCGGGAATGGCTAAAACAGGGGATGTGCAGCAAGGTTAGGTGGGTCATGCCTAAGAAGGACGAGGTATACCCCTGTCTAGATGTCCCTTTTTATTCGGTTGTGTGGGCGGTTGGTCTGCAGCCAACTGCGGGGTTATCTTGTTCGGGATTGTTCAATAAGGACTGGTTCCGGCCTTGTGTTGCAGGGGAGTTAGGATGGCTTCTCGGTACGGTGATCTAGGCCACATACTGTGACAGGCGGTACCTCAGTAGCCCTGCCATTGTATGGGATCCAATTTCCAATAAGAGCTGTACGTTTTGATTGTGCCCAACTATGTTGAAATGTGAGATGTAAGCATTTCAGCTATTTCTGTATTTTACTTGAAAACCCTAGACACTATTATAATATCACTGAATTTTCTATAAAATGTTTTGGTTATCGTAAGGTGAAGACTTACCTGTATTTATATGTGGGAAGTCTTACGTGATACCTTTATTTCAAATGATTTTCAAAGTTAAACAATTTTAGCCGTTTACTCATACCAGACCCATGTCTGACCCGGAGTTTATATTTTGTTTTTCATAAACCCTTGGGCACTCAAATTTTTATGAGTAGCCAAGTGATAGGTTTCGAAGTATAGAGTTTTTTTTGAGGAGTTCGAGCAGAAGACCAGGCGTATGTAGCTATCCATATAGCTCCGCTGTGTTAGTTAGTGTATGATGTATTTTGGGATGTATGTATTGACAGATATGTATATGACAGTCTGTTGTATGATATTGTATAACTCTGATGTATGTATAATTATGTAATAGTTATATTGATGTATTATATTTCGTGCCATTCTTCTATGAGATTCTGATGTTGTTATTCTTTCTTTCTATTCTTTTCTATTTCTACCCTTTTCTTTCTTTATGATGATACGTCTTTCTGGAGTTAGAAAATCGGGTCGTCACAGCTGGTATCAGAGCGCTAGGTTGAGCAAGTACCTAGGTTCTGGGCAATATTTATCTTGAGAGTGCGTATTTGTATTTTCATATAATTATATACCTATCTAAATTTGTTGGGTTACCTGTCCAGGTGGCCAACATGAGTTCTGGAAGAAGAGGCAGAGTTAGGGCCAGTACTTCGATTGATAATGGTCGAAGTCAAATTGCTAGTGAGGCTATAAATCCAGTACCGCCTCAAGTTAGTTTTGCCGCTTTATGCAAAGATTTCAACAATCTCGGAGATCAACCATTTAAAGGTTCAGAATCGATAATTGAAGTTTAATCATGGCTACGCTCTTGTGAGCGCATTTTTTAAGAGTATGAGAATGTCGGATGATCGGAAGAGGGAAATGGCATCGTGGCAATTGCAGGGAGGCGCAACATCATGGTGGGATGCAACGATTTCAAATGTTCCCGAGGAAGATATTTTATGGGAAAGATTTAAGGAGCTATTTGAGGAGAAGTTTATGCCAACAGCAGGAAAAACTCAGTTGTACCAGGATTTTCTGAGTTTGAAGCAGGAAAGCATTTCTGTTTCGGAGTACGAGACCAAATTTAACGAACTTTCGTGTTATGGGCTAGGACTCATTGATACTCCCCTCAAAAAGAATGAAAAGTTTGTGTAAGGATTGACATCAGAATTTCACGATAAGGTGACGGTGCTCTTGAAAGGAACTTTTGTTGATTTAATTGATATGGCTTTGAGGTATGAGAATTTGATGAGCAAGAAATCAGAGGCAACAGCAGCAGTTTCGAGAGGGAATTTCGTTAACCCAAATAAAAGGAAGTTTAATCCACTTTGGAAAAGGCAAGGCAGAGGAAAGAAATTTGGAGGAAGCAATAATGGACCCCGCAAGTGTTATAATTGTCAGCAAATTGGACATTTAGCAAATCAGTGTCCTCAGGGAGGATCTAAGCAACAGCAACGTCAGAGTAGTCCAGGAGCAGCAATGATTTAGATATCGTTGTGTTTTAATTGTCACCAGCCCGGTCACATGATTAAGAATTGTCCACTTTTGCAGAGAGCACCTCAGAATAAAGTCTTTGCTCTGGAAGCCGGTCCATCTTCTTCTTCTCAAGGCAAAGGGGTACTGGAAGCTACCTTACTCTTAGATGGAAAATATATTAAAGTTTTGTTTGATTCGGGTGCATCTTTGAGTTTCATTTCTCTGGAATCGGTAGAAAAGTTCTTTCTCAACCCCAGTACCGTGGATCGTCCCATTTTTGTATCTAATCCTATAGGTGGAGCAACCAAATTGGATACAATCTGTAAGGACTTGAAGATTTCTTATTTGTCCCATAGTTTCTCTTGTGACCCGTATGTGTAAATTTTAAGGGATTCGATCTTATTTTAGGAATGGATTGGCTCGATAAGTATAAAGCAGTCCTGAATTGTGATGAGAGGACAGTTTCATTGGAAACCGATTTGGGTAGGATTGCCAAAGTGTCGTGTGATAGTTCTGGATTTCACTTGAGTAGTCTTTTTCAAGGAGTTGAGACTTCTCAAGAGAAAGTTGAGGGTATCGAGGTAGTTCAAGATTTTTCTGATGTCTTTTAAGAAGTTAAGTGTCTGCCTCCATATCGAGAGATTGAGTTTCGTATTCATTTGATTACAGGAGCAGTGCCAATGATTCAGCCCAGTAGGAGAATGGCTCCTAGGGAGAGAGAGGAGTTAATTAAGCAGACATAGGATCTTTTGGAGATGGGTTTGATTAGACCCAGTTTTTCTTGTTGGGACTCTGCTACAGCGTTTGTCACCAAATCGGATGGTTCGCTAAGGTTCTGTGTTGATTATAGAGAATTGAACAAAGTGACCATTCGAAATAAATATCCTTTTCCTCGCATCGATGATCTCTTTGACCAGTTGCATGGAGCTTCTATCTTTTCTCAACTGGATTTAGCTTCAGGTTTCCATCAATTGAGGGTAGCTGAAGACAGTATTCCCTTGACTGCATTTAGGGGACCGAATTGTTTTTATGAGTGGTTAGTTATGCCTTTCGGGTTAACCAACGCTCCTGCCTATTTTGTTGACCTCATGAACCGAGTCTTTCGGGATGTGTTGAATAAATTTGTGCTGATATTCATTGATGATGTCTTGGTCTACTCTAAATCGGAAGAAGAGCACAGGGAGCATTTGAGGATTTTATTGGAGACTCTGAGGAAGCATGTGTTGAAGGTGAAGTTTTCGAAGTGCCATTTCTGGAAATCGGAAGTCAAATTTTTAGGGCACATTGTTTATGGTGAAGGTATCTCTGTAGACCCAGCGAAGGTTGAGACTATTTCAGAATGGAAACAGCCGGAGACACCGACCGAAGTTCGCAGTTTTCTGTGTTTAGCTGGCTACTACAGGAAATTTATTAAGGATTATTCCAAATTTTCTTCACATCCGACTAAGCTGACTAGAAAAGGAACCAAATTAAAGTGGACACCTCAATTTGAAGAAGCTTTCCAGGAATTGAAGATGAGGCTAACCAGTGCACCAGTGCTTGCTATTCCGGATGGAAAGAGCAAATTTGAAGTTTATACGGATGCTTGTCTAGTTGGACTGGGAGCAGTTCTGATGCAGAATGGCAGAGTAATTGCGTATGCTAGTCGGCAATTGAAGCCACATGAGAAGAACTATGCTACGCACGATCTTGAACTGTTAGCTATTGTTTTTGCTTTGAAGATCTGGAGACGTTATCTTTTGGGAGAAAAGTTTGAGTTATTCACGGATCACAAACCGTTGAAATATATTTTCTCTCAAAAAGATCTTAATCTGAGACAGCAGTGATGGGTCGAATTTTTGGCATCTTATGATTTGGATATTCTGTATACTCCAGGGAAAGCGAATGTTGTAGCTGATGCTCTTAGCAGGAATGCGGTTTTATCTCTTCTGGAAGTCATTCCATCCCTCCAATAAAAAATCGTTAGTAAGAAAATGGAGGATAAATCTTTTGAGGAAACAATTCTTGGAACTAAGGACAGTCGATATTCGGATTTCAAGATGGACGATCAAGGTGCTTTAAGGATTAATGGTCATTTGTGTGTGCCTAATATAGATGGACCGAGGCAGGAAGTCTTAGCCGAGTGTCATCGCTCCAAATTGAATATTCATCCGGGAATCTCAAAGATGTATAAAGATATGAGGAGAGTTTTCTGGTGGCCGAATATGAAGAAGGATGTAGTTGCTTTTGTAAATAGTTGTGCCATCTGCCAACAAGTGAAGGGAGATCAACAGAAGTTAGCCGGACTATTGCAGCCTTTGGAAATTCCAGATTGGAAGTGGGAGATGATTTCGATGGACTTTGTCGACGGATTGCCTGGAACCAGGAAAGGAAATGAAGGAATATGGGTTATTATTGATCGTTTAACGAAGAGTGCCCATTTTATAACGGTTAAGGCATCTCGTACTACAACTTCTCTGGCAGAAATTTTCTTGAAGGAAATAGTCAGATTGCACGGTGTTCATATCAGTATAGTAAGTGACCGTGATCCTATTTTCACCAGCAAATTCTGGAAAGCTCTGCAATCAGCTATGGGAACAAGTTTGAGATTGAGTACAGCCTATCATCCTCAGACGGATGGACAAACGGAGAGGCTTAATCGTATTCTGGTAGATATGTTGCGAGCTTGTGTATTGGATTTTGGAGGATCGTGGGAAGACCATCTTCATCTAGTGGAATTTTCTAATAATAAAAGTTACCAAGCAAGTATTAAGATGGCCCCGTATGAAGCTCTGTAGGGAAGACCGTGTAGATCCCCATCCTGTTGGATTGAATCGAAAGATCGTCTTGTGCTCGGACCCGATCTAATTCGTGAAGCTTCTGCGAAGATTGAGCTTATCAAGAAAAGGATGAAAGCTGCTCAAGGTCATCATAAGAAATATGCAGATAAGAGGCGAAGACCATTGGAATCTGAGATCAAATATTTAGTTTTTGTTAAAGTTTCCCCGATCAAAGGAGCTACAAGATTTGGAAAGACGGGAAAACTTGCTCCGAGATATATTGGACCATTCCGAGTAATGGAAAGAATTGGAGCTGTAGCTTACAGGATTGAATTGCCAGAATGGATGTCTGGGATTCACAATGTATTTCATGTGTCTCATAAGGAAATTTGGTCATGACCCATCACTGGTGGTAGAACCAGTTGTTCAGGAAGATTTAGAAGTAGAACCCAACTTGACTGTGGTTGGAAATCCCGTTCAGATTGTAGATCAAGACGAGAAGCAACTCAGGAACAAAGTGGTGAAACTCGTCAAAGTGCAGTGGAGTGAGGATCCCAGAGATTGTACCTGGGAAACTCTTGATAGTTTTAGGAAAGCTTATCCAGATTTATGTCCGGATAACTAGTGATGTTTGTTAGGATAGACTGTTTGATTGTTAGCTATTGTATGGATGATATGTATGTTTGGAATGTTAATATTAAGCTTTTGAATTAACTGTTGTTTAAATTTCGGGGACGAAATTCTTTTAAGGGAGGAAGGAATGTGACATTCCGGAATTTTAACCCAATTATTAAAATAAGATTTTAATCTAATTTAAGTAAAATACAAGTTTTTCATTTATAAATAAATAAGATTTTGGGCATTATTAGTTATATATGTGTTATAAAGGAAATTTTAATTTCAAAATTTAAAATAGACTCTTTTGACAATATTTAAATAAAATCTTTTTTATTCAATTAAATTAAAAGTTATGTATTAATGACATTTAATATCAGTTGATGATAATAACAATATTTACAATAACACAATTCTATTCGCATTAAATATAAATATAAAGTATACTAATACAAATATAAGTAACAAATCAAATATTTGGAAGATTTAACTTTAAATAAAAATAAGATTAAGAAGTGATTCTAATAACAACTCTTATAATTAAAATAAAATAAAGCTTATAAATATTTAGCACAAGAATAACATAAAAATATTGGTATAAACATAAGTATGAAGACATAAGAAAACAGTAATATCAAGATAAGTATAAAAATAAAACAAGTCAATAAAATACTTGATAGTTAAGTTTAGGATAGAAGTAAGCATATAAAATAAATTTTTAGTTTTGTAACCTTGTAACCTGAAACCAGACAAGCACAAATGTGTAGATTGTGTTCAAGCTAGATGAAGATAAAACAAAAATTTTATACAAAAATCATCGTACAAATACATATCAGACAAGTAAGAATACCTGACAAGTGTAGATTGTTGTTCAATCTTGAAGATAATAAAACAAAATCTTTGTACAATAATCTGTAAACAAAACATCTTTATACAAATACAAAGATCAGCAAGTATCTTTATACAAAATAAAATTTGTCAGCAGACATAATAAGTTGTAAACCTATATGAAGACATGCATTAATTAGCACCACAAATTGTCATTTAAGATTTATAAAACTCTTTCAGCCGAAATAGTTTGCCTTAGCTCAGATTTACAGTACTTTATTATAAAATAAAATATGATCAAAGCCAAGCTAAGGCTTGTACCAGAAGACATCTTTGTTCAAGCTGTATATATGTATATTTATCATTCTATTTAGTTCATTTCATAACTTACCCAAATTTAAGAAGCAAAAGAAAATATAAATAACATCATTTTGAATTCCAAGCTCAAGCAAATTCAAAGCAAAGGAAGTTATAGGAATTCAAATTGCAAACTGCTTTTCTTTTCAACAAATTCCTCTGTTTCAACAGTATATTGGTGAGTAAACTTAATTTTTTGAAGTTTAGTTATTAATAATTGATACATGAAAAATATTATGTTGATATAACACTGTTCTGTGATGTTTGTAATTACTGGATGTACTGTTTTATGATGTTCTTCAAGTTTTTTTCATGATTCTGAGGCAAAGAAATAGAGGATGATTTATACCTCTCATATAAACAATTTAAAACTCAAAAATTTAACTTATTAAGTTGTATAAACAAAGAATAAAGACCTGAAAATTTGTTTTAATAACAGCATAGTTACAGTAAGTTTAGTTTACAGTACAATGTGAATAATGGTTAAAATTCGAATAGCTTAAATTGTAAATTTGAATTTATATGTTGGAAAAACATACAAAAGTATGATTTTTAAGACAAAAATTATGATTTTTAGTTAACTATTCTTAGAGCAGTTCATTAGTGAACCAAAAGTACTTTTTCATGAATATCTGATGATTCAACCAATTATTGTTGATTAAATTTGATGTGAAGCTAAGTATTGATTTGAGAACATCAGAAAAATGTTTAAAAAAATTCGAATGCATGGAAATTTGGGGATGATCGAAAGTAGGGTTTTTGGGGTTCGACAGTTTGGGTTCTGTACATTTGATGTTTGCGTCGCCGTAGATCCACCGAGCGCCCTGAAACTTTGGGAGGTGTTAGAGGGAGTTATCGTCGAGGTATGGCCGGAGCCACGTCGTCGCAAGTGGTCGAGATCGAGAGGACGAGGCGATTTCTTCTATCGTGTTTAAGTTGCAGTTCGTCATTTCGTGCTTATTTTGATTCCGAGCCTATCGTGTTAAACTGGGTTTAATTTCGAACGAGTGGTGATTTTGGGGTTTGTTGGGACGTCGTCGGTCGCCAGAATCATTGGCGAACCACCGTGCATGTGCATGGTGGCGCCGTGTCTTTTGGGTTGAGTTCCGGTGGCGTCGCGTGTTCTACTCGAGCAAATTTGAGGTTTGCTTCGGGTCCTCTTGCGTGTGCGTGTGTGATTATTTAAAAGAAGTTTAAAAAAACTTAAACTTTTTAAAAAAAGAAACAGAAGAAGAAAAGAACAGAGGTAGAAGAAGGAGGGATGCAGGAGATAGACGCGTGAAACATCAGGGTAAACTCGAGTTTAGCACGAGATTTGCGCGTAGTTTTTCTCGGGTTTCAATTTACAGGGGATTAGCATAACAAAATATTAAGTTGAAGTGTTAAACAAGTTGGATACTAATTAGGTTATTGATGGCGACAGGGTTTTAAGGCTAAACTTGATTTAAATTTATCAAAAAAAATGTTTTCAAACGTAAGATGAGTAATTAATTTAAATCGAAGTTAATTAAGAATGTAATTAATTTTATAATTGTGATTAAATAAGTAGTATAAGATTTAATTAAATTTGTAATTAAATTTTTTTTAATAATAATCTTGTGTAAATCAATTTGTTATTAAGAATTTAATTACCCATTGAAAGTTAATTAATTAACAAACCATAGTTAACTGATTAAATAATTAATTAAGGATTAAACGATTAAGTTAATTAGTAATTAATGTTTAATTAAGTAATTAAATGGGTAAATGAGTTTTATAAATCAATAATCAAGGTTATTGATTCATAATTAAGAATTAATCAATTAATTAAGTGAATGATTAATAAGTAATTAATAAATTTAAATAAGTTAATTAATTAGTAATTAACTAAGCAAGAATAAAATATAGTTTATTCTTAAGCATGTAATTAAGTTTAAAATAAATCAAACTAAATGTTGATATGAATCGATAATTCTGTTTGATTGACTTTGATATTCATTTATATCATGTGATGTTCTGTGATATTCTGGATATATCTATGATGACTGTGTATGATTTATCTGTGATAAATGCTATGTGAATTCAATTGTTGAATTAAACCGTTTAAAATTAATTAGACAACTTGGACTTTAAAATGACGTTTGGATTTCGATGAGACCGGGATCGAGTATCAATTTGATATTCCGAAAACCACATCGATCCAAATTAAACGTTAGGTCGTGACATCTCAAGTGAAGATCGAGATGGTGTTTTCAGAATGCAAGGATTATCGTCGTTAACTCTGAGGGTGATTCCAAAATGAGTGTAACGAGATAATGCCTTCGGTTTCGTTCGAACCCGGTACGAACTTGTATGGATTGAATGCTTTCAGCACATCGTCAGGCGAACGATGAGCAATCTAAGAGATATGTTCTATAAAGCTAAACGCAGTCTCAAGCCTCATCAACCGGGAATGGCTAAAACAGGGGATGTGCAGCAAGGTTAGGTGGGTCATGCCCAAGCAGGACGAGGTATACCCCTGTCTAGATGTCCCTTTTTATTCGGCTGTGTAGGCGGTTGGTCTGCAGCCAACTACGGGGTTATCTTGTTTGGGGCTGTTCAGTAAGGAATGATTCCGGCCTTGTGTTGCAGGGGAGTTAGGGTGGCTCTTCGGTACGATGATCTAAGCCACGTACTGTGACGCGCGGTGCCCCAGTAGCCCTGCCATTGTATGGGATCCAATTTCCAATAAGAGCCGTACGTTTTGATTGTGCCCAACTATGTTGAAATGTGAGATGTAAGCATTTCAGCTATTTCTGTATTTTACTTGAAAACCCTAGACACTATTATAATATCACTGAATTTCCTATAAAATGTTTTGGTTATCGTAAGGTGAAAACTTACCCGTATTTATGTGTTGGAAGTCTTACGTGATACCTTTATTTCAAATGATTTTCAAAGTTAAACAATTTTAACCGTTTGCTCATACCAGACCCATGTCTGACCCGGAGTTTATATTTTGTTTTTCATAAACTCTTGGGTACTCAAATTTTTATGAGTAGCCAAGTGATAGGTTTCGAAGTATAGAGTTATTTTTGAGGAGTTGGAGCAGAAGACCAGACGCATGTAGCTATCCATATAGTTCCGCTGTGTTAGTTAGTGTATGATGTATTTTGGGATGTATGTATTGACAGATATGTATATGACAGTCTGTTGTATGATATTGTATAACTCTGATGTATGTATAACATGTAATAGTTATGTTGATGTATTATATTTTGTTCCATTTCGCTGTGAGATTCTGATGTTGTTATTCTTTCTTTCTATTCTTTTCTATTTCTACCCCTTTCTTTCTTTATGATGATACGTCTTTCTGGAGTTAGAAAGGCGGGTCGTCACAGCAGATCATCCAAGGACGAGCTAGGAAGCATGCAAGAGACAGCAAGATAGCCAAAAGAATGGCAAGTAGAACAAATATTAGAGGCCCTGCCATATCTAACTCGGACTTCTGCCACATGGCCAATATCAAGCTGAACTCTAAGTGAAGAAGGAAGAGGCTTATCAAGGGTTATTTCAATCAGAGCCTTAGCATAAATTAATTTCTCTCGGACCACCGTATTAGTGTCAAAATATTTTAGTTTGCCAATCAAGCAAACTAACCAATTCAAACCCACCAAGGGTTGCAAGACAGATGTGATATGTGAAAAGTATGCCCAAACAGGAATAGACATTACCTAGTCTCTATTACTAGCCATGGTAGGAGACCAAGTGGTGATGATGAGTGGATGCCCATTAATAAAAGTCGGATCAGCTTCAAATACTCATTGGCGCTCCTCACTGCTTGAAAATTTGAAATAGACCAAGTTGATCATTCTTTCCTCTACTCTCAAAATTATACTTTCGTAACCCTAAATTGATTTGGAGAAAACTCTAATTTGATTGGCACCATGCCCAATTTATATGAACGGGGACTTTGACATGCCTGTACCGTGATTGGGCACTTTGGATATTATTAGACATGAATATGCATATAATGAAGCTCATTGGGCTCGATGCAATTGCGATACTATTTATATAAAATCACAAGAGCTTCGGTCTATGATAGTGTTTATATGCATAACCTTTATCTTCCCTACTATATATGAATATTGGACTATGAATATAAGTACCATTTATTTAGTTCATTAACACACTTAATTGGTTATTGCACATATTTATCACTTATCTTCTCTTTCCTTTAGATATATGACATGGGACCTTGAGTACTCTATTCCTAAAGACTATATGGATTCTTGAATATATTATTCCAAGTGATCTTAAGGGATCTCAAGTGTCTTGTTCCAAGTGACCCTATCTTGAATATCATATTTAAAGAAATTTTATATGCCATCGAATATGTTACACCTAAAGACTATGGGCATTACAGACCCATTTCTAATGATAACATCTTGTACTTAACCTTGCATGTTAAGCCTATTCTTGATGTTATTATTACCAACGTAGCCATGCTTGATCGTCATGTGGGATCAAATCAAGGATTGGCTCATCATTCATGGCATACAGGTGTTATATAGGTATTGAATCAAAGACTGACAGTATAAAGACTCAAAGAATGGACATAAAGACTCATGAGTATAAATACCAAGATACAAAGATATCAAGACTATAATATAGTATACAGAGTTAAAGAATATTTTTAAAGTCGTTGGTAGCAACCTTTGACCTATATTTCTCATTTTCTTATCTTTTATTTTTGAAATCAAATGTATTTAAAAAATATTTTATAAGTATTTCAAAAGTTAAAATGTTTATAAACTATGTTTAAATTATTTTACAAAGTACCAAAATATTTTACAAAGCATAAGATATTCAAAACATTTTAAAGCAAAAGAATTTTAAATTTTCAAAGGGATACGTCGACATATCTATATATATATAGTATGTCGACATACATGCCACTAATTCGAAATTCAAATTTTAAAATGAAGTGTATATTCATAGTAACTCTTTGCAAATAGACGCGTCTATTTTTTCACTATATATATGGGGTTTCAAATGAATTTTTTAACTACTTTCTTATTATCTTTTCTCCTCTTACTTTGCCAAAATTTGTAGTGGAAAAGTTATTCAAATCTTCTCAATTTCAATCAAAATCAATTCAACTTCATTGTATTGATTCTATACCATTCACCATCTGATTTCAATCATATCTCTCTCAATCGAAGATTAAAGTGTTTTCTAAGAGGCTATAGGACCAATTGTATCATAAGATTAAGAAACTAACTTTGGAAAAACAATCAAACTCTAGTTGTATTTGTGTGGATATGATTGTAGCCCATTCAAATCAATTGTTTATGCTTGATAGCCCGAAAATCCGAGTAGGTATGCTTGTAACCTGTCCAAATCAAGTGGGTGTACGCTAAGCATGGAAAATCAGAAGGATGTGTCTCGTAGCCTTGGAATCAAGATTGTAATTGGGCTTTCCTTCAACCCGTTTAAAGATTAACATTTGACAAGAAATCTGTACAAGTAGTTGTACAGGACGGGACATAGGGTAACTCCGAAGAAGTATAAAAATCCATGGTCTGAACTCTCTAATTCTCTACTATTTACTTTATTGCATTTACACTTATCTGTGTTTGCATCTATGATTGTTCATTCTGCATTGTTTAATAATAATCTTGAAAAGATTTTAAAAAGATTCATAAAAATTAGAAAATTTTATTCAACCCCCTTCTAGTGTTTAATTAGACTTATAATCCATATTCCACAGCCCACACATGGTATCAGAGCGCTAAATTTACAAAAACTCGCAATTTGATTTTGAAAAGTTTAAATGACTACTAACACTTTAGTAAATTTGTTAATGCTTTTGTCGAAGGACAATCTACTGCTAGACCCCAACTTTTTAATGTTAGTAATTAACTTATTGGACATGTAGGATGAATGTCTATTTATCTGGTTTAGATATTGGGAATGTCACACAAAATGAGTACACTAAACCCGAGACTAATTTTGCACAATGGACTGCTGATCAAAGAAACTTGCATAAAATAATTCTATAGCCATGAATATTTTGTTTTGTTCACTAGATTAAAATGAGTTTAATACGGTCTCCATTTATAAGTCTACATATGAAATTTAGAGAATATTATAAGTTACACATGAGGGCACTAGTAAAGTGAAACGGATTAAAATTTCCATGTTAACCAAACAGTTTCAATTGTCTAAAATGAATCCAAATAAGTCTATTTCTAATATGTACTACAGATTTCAAGATGTAGTGCATTCATTAGTTGCACTAGGTAAAAAAATTTCTAAAGAGGATCAAGTTAGAAATTTTTTTAAATCACTCTCTTCAGAATGGGATCAGAAGACACTTGGAGTTGAAGAGGCTAATAATAGTATTATTCTAAAAAATGAAGATTTAACAAACAATTTTATGTCCTATGAAGCACAATTAAAGGGAAGAAGGGAAAACAAGGCAATAGAAAAGAAATTCATCACTTTCAATGCAATAACGAACGATTAGGATTCAGATGATGATAATGACAAAGAAATTGCTTTTTTGACTAGAAATTTCAGAAAATTCCTAAAGTATAGATAGATGAATAACTTTTGAAAACCTGAAAACAAGATGTTTGGAACTAGAAATGCAACTAAACGTTTCAACTGTGATGAACCCGGCCATTTTCAGAGAGACTGCCTGCATCCGAACAAATCAAAGATCTCACCAGGAAATGATTCATCTAGTAAAAGAAAAAGGAATTGTACAGCAACTTTGGATGATTCAGACACTTCCTCTAACGACAACGAACCTGACACTGAAAATGTGAATGTATGTTTCACTACAACAACTAACTAGTCAAAACTGAAAAAAAAAGTGGCAAATAAGGTACCTTTTATTCAATATTTTTATTTCATTTTTTTTGATTGATTTGGTTTTTATGAATTACATGTAGATTAATAATAATATTGGATGAATATCGGTATATATTTATAGGAATATATTGGCATAATTTTATTTTTCTGGAAATTTCATGCTATATGTGGACATACCCTCATGTCATATGTCGATGTACATGCCAAAAAACTGAAAGTTGAAATTTGAACTCAAAATTCAAATTGCAAACTTCCCTCTCTTTTTGCACTTACTCCCATGTTTTGAAAAGACATCTTTTTGACCAGAGAACGTGATTCTTGACTCTCTATTAATTTAATCTATCTATACCCGTTCATTTTCTCACTTTATTTTAAAATTCAAATATCTCTTCATTATCTTATCTTTTTGAAAACTCAAAAATGGCTTCCTCTGGTCAAAATCCTAAAACAATAAGGCTCTCTAAGAAAACTAAAGCATTCTCTTTAATGAGAAAGACACCATTGAATCCTATACGAAGTATACTACTTCTGAAAAAGTTTCTCTTGGAAGATTTGCTGAATTTGAAGATTATTCCTTTTATGGTTTGCATGATCTTTGTTTTGAAAATGAAATTTTTGTTTTAATTGAATCTTCTCAAAATTATTTTGTTTTATCCAGATTTGGACAAAATGTTTTTGCGAATTTAAATAGATAATTTTATCAAGGAGAAGAAGGTCAAGTTTGGAGTAGTGTTAATAGCACTCAAATTATTTTGAATTGTGAACTCTTGGGTAATATTCTTGGTTGTAAATCTATTGGTATTGATCTCTCCAGTTTCAAAATGATGAATAAAATCATGAAGTTGTTCATGATATTTTTGAAAGTGACGAAGAATTTGAATTTGAACACAAGAACCTTCGACCAAAATCGAGACTTATGAGTCTCATTTTACAACATACTATAACTTCGAGGAAGGGTAACTGCAATAACCATACTCAAAAGGTTTCTAAAGCTCTTTCGCTATTTATGGTCCTTACAACATCAATTGGGAACAAGTTATTTTAGATGACTTTATTCAAAAGAACAATTCTAGACATGAGAACACACACTTTCATGGTGTGTATCTTACTAGAATTTTCACATATTTTGATGTTAATTTTAAGAGGAGAAAAATATATTTATAGAATTTTTTTAGACAAAACCAGTATCTCTCTTATGCACATTCCACCAATTTTTAAACCATATGAGACACTTCCCAAAAAGGAACAAAGATTAGCATGGGAAGAAGAACATGAAATTCAACAACAAGAAGAAGATGGCGATGAAATTAAAGTGAAAGAAGAAGAGGAGAAGGAGGAAGAAGGGAATGCTTTCTTAGAAAGTTTTGACAAACCACTCCAACCCTCCAACAAAAACCAAAAGAAGCCTAAGCTCTCATTTAGTAAGAAGTTCACTTCTTTTTTCAACAAAGTAGATAAATACTTTGGAAAGATCATTCGCAAACTTGACACGCTCTTCATCATCATCATACACATCCTTCTAAGCATATCTAGTTGTTTACTGATGATATTTTGCTTTGTATTATATGATTTTAGTTAAGTTCATGTTGTTTTTATGTATTTTCCTTTATTAATTGTTGAAATCCATGTATCCTTCAATTTTAAGTAATGAAATATATCTATAATTATTCTATATTGTTTATTACTCTCAAAAAGTTATAAATGTATAATGGTATAAGATAAAAATTATAACAAATATGCTAGTTTTGAAATTTTAAGTACGTATGACAATATACATAATAGGTATTTGTCGACATATAATGGGCAGATTGCTAATTTTTTAAATTTCCAAATATAAATAACTACTATCCATCCATTAATTCCAAACGACTTTTTACTCCTATATAAGCCTATTTCTTCCAAAAAACCCACTCATCATTTTATTCTATATGCTCTTTTCATTCTCAAACATATTTTTACAAAAGCATCTTCTCTACATCAAAAAATAAAAATTATATGAAAATCTTGAACCAACTCTTCAATCTTTCAAAGATATTCTCTATTTTATCCTAAGAAATTAAAGGCATTTATAGTTGAGTCAAATGCAGTCAAGGAAGAAGAATAGCATTTTTAAACCATTCGATGGATGATCTCTTATAATCAAAGATGAACCATCCAACAACTCAAAGTGCATTGTTAACAAGGATCATGAGATTGGGATGCCATTGAAGCAGATCCAATCTTTGGGTTCGATGGTTGGATTGAATTTCCACGAAACCTTTAGTCATTAGGTTTGCATTTAAATATGTGTGTGTATGTGTGTCTATATATATATATATGTATGTATGTATGTATGTATGTATGTATGTATGTATGTATGTATGTATGTATGTATGTATGTATGTATATTGACACACACACACATATTCGTAGGATTTGGATTGATTGGTTGGTTTGAGTATTTGGATTGAATTGGATTTGGTTTGGATTGTTTGAATTTTGAATGTTTGATTTGTTTTGATTGACTTATGCATAATTGGATTTGTTTGAATTACATAAATAAAATATGCTTCATTATCATACATCATCATGCTTAATATAGAATAGATATTGTTCATATATCATATTATATATTATTTTTTATTGATTTTTAATCTATAATTTTTAATATTTCATTTAGTGGGAATTTTATCTTTCATCCATTTTTATCGATGATAAAGAGGGAGAAAAATATAAAATATACATATGCATATATTCAGGGGGAGTTATCTAACTTGGGGGAAGTTATATCATATTTTATATATTCATAGGATATTATGATTGTCATCATCAAAAGGGGGAGGAATGTTAATACATCAGTTACTGATTTTTATGATAAGAACCTTGATAACAAAAATACATTCATATAAAATATGGATACTAGTGTTTTGCCAAGTTGTATAGTATATAGTGCCGGCTATTATACAGGTGTTTAATCAATGACTGTATAGTATAAAGACTCAGATAATGAACATGAAGACTCGTGAGTACAAAGATCAAGATATGAAAATCTTAGGACTATAGTATATAGAGTCATAAAATACTGTTAAAGTCCCTGGTAGAAACCTTTGATCTCTATTTCTCATTTTCTTATCTTTTATTTTTAAAATAAAATATATTTTAAACATATTTTATAAAAGTATTTCAAAGGTTAAATGTTTATAAAGTATGTTTAAATTATTTTACAAAGTATCAAAATATTTTACAAAGCATAAGATTTTCAAAACATTTCAAAACAAAAGAATTTTCAATTTTCAAAAGGATATGTCGACATGTCCATATATAGTGTGTTGACATACATACCTCTGATTTTAAATTCAAATTTTGAACAGAAGTGTATATCCGTCGTAACTCTTCGAAAATGAACATGTTTAACAGCCCGCCCTTCATAATACTAAAAGTATGTGCCTTATGTCATCGCACAACTTCTGAATACCACAAAAGACAGACCATCGGAGTAAAATTAGAACAAAATACTAAACCAAGACATCGATAAGATCTCACAACGGAGTGACAATATATAATATACTAAATATACATAAAAAGAACAGAATGACGATATATAAGGCACCGCGCTTGCAGAAGCAAGTGCGAATAAATATCAGGGAAGAATAGTCTGAATACATCAACTCTAAAATAACCACAAAGTTCTAAATAAATATTTGATACAACGGTCTCGTATATTAATGACAGATCTATTATATACAAATGAAATAACAAGTGTATATCTTCAAATATTGATGCCATACCTCCAAAATGCTCTAGCTGCGTACTCTGATAGCGTATCCCCAAAAGCAGCTGACTACCGAACTACTCAATTGAGTACTCAAGAGTTCTTGTGACATAAGTAGACAAAGATAAAATGTGGATCAAACATATAGCCTGATGTTAGGGGAACTATCTCAAAATACCATGTATTAAAAATATATACAAATAAACAGGAACACTAAATCACAGTCCGCCCTCTCTACAAACGTGGCTCAAAGGAAATCCCGACTGCCTATAAAAAAAGTACGATAAATTCATCTCAAAAGTAGGGGGCATACCATAACCCGGTCTTCTCCTGTAACAACAAGTTAGCATAATATATTCCATTCCACTACAACAACCCAAAACTACTCATAATATAGTACAAATATACCATGATCAAACCATGATCCAAAAACGGCGATCATTACTACTAAGATCGATATGAGGCCTACTCAACGCATACGGTCACTACTACTAAGACCGAATAGACATGCCATAATTCATATGGTCACTACTGCTAAGACCAAACAAGTACATCGTAATGCATATGGTAACTACTACTTAGACCAAATGTTCGTAAGCCTACGAATGTATGACCTAAGAACATGCAAGCGATCTCAGCAAGATAAAGTTATTCACGGTCCCATTAAAACTGTGTCGAGTGTGTCATGACCATCAATAGCACTCTAAGTAAACCACAACAAGGTTAATACTTGGTAGATCACATAAGTCTATACTCTTGGTGTGTCACAATAAGTCAACACCAAATAAATTTTATATTACTTTAAGGATAAAACCTTAGAGTATAGAATCACTCCGTGTATAACGTATGGAATCGCCACGTACGGCTCCGGTCGCCACGGCCTAAAAACCCACCGGATAACTCAAAACAAAACCCTATACTAACCCAAATCACATTCCAATTGGAACACGTGACGTCAGTGTCATAGTACTCCTCAGATATAAACCTCCTGGTCTACCTTAAAATTTACAATTTTAGAATACGTGTTGGGGTGGGTCCTACGTGGGCTCCAAAATCCAAAATTTCACAGGTTGTAGCCCTTGAAAAGTGGTGAACGATGGTCTAACTTCACCTCGATCTGACATTGTATGCGAACGTTATCGCGTTTGAAGTTTGCACAACACACAACAGGTCAGTCATCTTAAGGGCCATTCTGTCGACTTAACTAGAGCCGAGATGGGCATTTTCCTCTTGACTAGTTAACTGAATGGACAAGATCAATTGACTAAACTAATAGTTTCTAGGCAGTAAGCCTAGGGAGGGAGTTGATTCCCCGAACGGATGTTGATTCACACGCTATTTCCTTTGACACTTCACCCGATGAGTCACCTTGCTACTAGAGCCTGCCTTCATCCCATCATAAATCTACCGGGATTCATTTGTTGATGTTTTGGAAGTGAATCCCATAAGCAATCAAAAACCAGTTTCGATAGGAGAAATCCACTCTTTGCACAAGTAGTGTTCGCGATTATGGCGACTCGGCTTCCTCTAACATGCCAAAACGACATACCCAGCCTTGTGCATAGCCTATACATGTGTCGATGCACTCATTTGCACACTCCTATGCAAACATGCTCATATAACACACAACCAAAACAAATTACATTTTGGACTTCACCGGGAAGATTGCATGACCCTGTATACACTTTTGCAACTTAGCACATGGAATAGTTGTTATGGGTACGTGAAATGCCTACAACGGACTAGTAATCAATTTATAGCTCTCTATAATCAAACAATTGCAAATGTATATAAACAGCCAAACGAACAACAATTCTAGTTACAATTCACACAACGTATTGATTGTTATTTATCTTCAAATACACATATATGTATACTTGTCCTAACTTATATACATACACATATATTTTAAATAAGTACTTCATCCATTGCTCAATCAACTCTTACTTTTATTTAACAAGCCTTCTCAGTAAAAGTCTAAAATGTATTTTTATTATTTTATAAAATATTAGTTCTATTTTATAAAATACCACATTAGCTTATATATCCATTTTAAGCATTCAAATACTTAATTGCCTAACTTGAAATTAAGTATACTTTATATTGCTATTTATGAAATCTCTATTTTCATTTTATACAATCTATACTTCATTTATAAAATCATATACCTGATTTATAAATACTAATCTAACTCCATTTGCTATTTTATAAAATATCATATCATTCCATAAAATACCTTCTTTACGTATAAAAATCATTCTTCTATTTAAATAATGTTTCTAAAGATCAATATAGCTTCATTAACGCTCTAATCATTTTAATAATAAGTGTAGAATTCAAAACTAACTAAATTAGCTTACTAACTATTTTCCAAACCATTTGAATTAGCTTAATTATGGCTAACTACTAGCATACACTTAGTTATAAACTGTAATTAGCCTCCAGTCTATCACTATAACACTAAATACCATTAAATTAACCTAAAAAAACCAATTTCTTAGGTTGCCAACTGTTTTCAAAATAGTTATTGAAGGCATAAACACGTATTGAATTTATATAATCATGTTAACAACACAAAAATAAGCCCAAATCAACTCAAACAATTTCCAAATCACTTCATATAATTTACAATCATTAATAATCAAATATATGAAGTGTGACACTTGAATTAATAAGGAGAATTATCACATTTACCTTAATTAAACCAAAGTTAAGCTCAAATCACTAAAACCCATCTCCATGCTCTCTTGAAATCCAAAATGAAATTTAGTACTCCTATTCAAGCTAATTTTTTTCATGGGTTTTGTGGAGAATCCCATGAGACGAACTATGGTTATTTTATCGGACTTTATTGGAGGCATGGATTAGTGGATCTAAGGTTAGGGGATTAAGGGGTAATTAATGGAGTGATTATAGAAAGTGGAAGAAAGTGAATGTGGAAATGAAAGTGAGAATCGAAATAATGAAGGGGTTAGCTTTATATAGGCTAGGTAAATGGACTTAGCCCAAATTCATTGTGACGACCCAGAATTTTCGAGCATTTAAAATCGGGATATTTAATTAATTTTAAATATTCAATAGAGTAATTTTAACTTAAATTATGAATATCACAATTTATTTGATAATTGAATTATTAAATTTAAATAAGTCAACTTGGGTAGATTGTTGAACCTGGAGTTTTAAGCCTATTAAAAATAATTAGAAGACTTATAAAATTTATATTAATAATACTGAAGATAATAGAGGTTGTAAAATTGAAATTAACAGTGGTTGGTTCAGTTTTGAAATTTTATAGTTTAAATTGAATTTAAAAATAGTCTTCCGAGGCACAGTCTCGGAATTCGAACGAAACCAGTTCCATTGAGTCCGTAATATTGAATTATTATCGGAGCATTTGGAGTTATTATGTGAGCGTAAGATATATTAACGCGTTGAATCTATATCGAAATTCAATATTTATGTAGAAGAAAAATAACATATATAATGGTTAAATCAGGTGAACAGTTGGGTACCTTTTCAATCACATGTCTCTTTCACTTCTGTTTCACGCGAATTTTCTTTTTGTAGCCGACCTACCCTCGTTTTAATTAAATCGAAGACTTCGTAAAAAAAGGAAGAAGCTTCAAGGGGAAGCTTTTAGCCGCGTTTATAAAAAAACAAACAAAGCACGATAAGGTCGAAACCCTTTCCTTCTTTTCCCAAACCACTCTGTGATAAAGAAGAAAAAAAAGAAATGGCAGAAATTTTTCGAGCCGAGATTTATAAAAAAAAGTCAAAATCAAAATCAATCGAAGCGAATCGATGTCGCGTGCGCACGGAGGTGAGGTGGCGCTCATGTCGTTGTCGAAGCAAAGGGATTGAAGGCTAGGGTTTGGGTCGCGATCTCTGGTGTCGCGATGGGGCAGAGATCGAGCACGAGTCGAGATCGTGGCCTGAGGCACGAGTATTGATGGTTTCGAGATTCGAGGCGGTGGTGATGCCAGAGAGAGCTCGCGAAGCTCGCGATAGATCGGAGGAGGGGCAGCGATGCGTGGCAATCTCGAGTCACGGGTGGATGTCGACTTCGAAGAGGAGGCTTGTAGCTGGGTTAGTCGGTGTTGTAATAGGGTGAGCTTCGGCTTAGGTGAATCGAGCAGTGAGGTATTTCATTTTTTAAATTGTTTTATTGAATGTAAAAACAAAATATATACTTTAATTTACTAGTCAGTTCCAATACATTTATATATAAGATGATTCAGGTTCAGTTTGGCAAGTATAAAGACAGTCTGTTTTTAAATTAGCTTAAATATATATAGGTGTGTGTATATGTCAGTTAAGGGATAGAGAAGAGGAAAATCTACACTAAAATAAATATTTATTTTTGTTATTTATAATAATAATAATAATAGACTTGCTGTCGATTTTTAAGAACAATGGTAATTAGAATATGTATTTATACAATGTCAATAAATGTATAAATTGGTTGGAAAAAAAATAATATTTATTATAGACAAATTGGTTTAAAATTTAATTTATTAAAGGGTAATTGATTTTTCAATTAGTTCAAATATTAATAAAACCACATAATGTTTATTCAAGGTCAAAAATCGAGAAACCAAGCCAATATTGAAGTGGAGTGCAAATTAAAAAGCAAAGGTGAGTTAATCTCACTCGGTTAAATTTAAATGATTAAATTTAAATAATTGTTTGAATGGCTGAATTGATTGATATGATATAGTATGATATTTTGGAATTGGCATATTATATTGTGCTAACATTTGTGGATGCAAGGAAAACAGGTTGGAGGGATCCAACTGGACCCCTCACATTTATTTAAATTATTCAGTATTCTCTGTTGTGATTATTTGATATCCTATGATGAGTTATATTGGAATATTGAATGTTATGGTTTGATTAGATATTCGGGTATAATGAATTACCAAAATATATGAATTGGATTGTTGAAAAGAAATTAAAAGGTAGTAAATTTGTAAGTGAAATAATTATAGAAAATTTGAATAAATTAAGAATGAATTGAAAAGAAATAGAAGTAGTATGAAAATAGTAATAAATAACTTCGAGTATGAAGAGAAAAGAATTCTGAATAAAATGAAATTGATGAATTGTAAACTTAAGTTATATCAATTGAAGAAATAAAGAATTATTTTAAAATTCAAAGTTTAAATGTATTTAAAAGGATAAAGAAGTAATTGAGAAATCTAAAAAATTGGAATTTTTAGTTAAAGTACTTTAAATCATAATTAAGAAATGAAATCTGAAATTAATAGATTCTGAATTGAAAGGGAACAAATAGGAAATCAATTTGGAAATTGGTTCAAGTGTTTGAAATTGACAATTTAAAGAAGAATGTGAAGAGAAGTATATTTCTCTGGATAGCGTACGTTCAAAGTAAACTTTTAAATATAAGTTAAAAGCTTTAATATTGTTTTAAAAAGCATGTTTTAGAAAATTTATTATTTCTAATCTTTTAAATTCTAAAGTAAATATCTTTCAAATCTATTATCGTAGTAGTTATTTAAAAGGTGACTTAGTAATTCTATTTTAAAAAGTGAAAACCTAGTTTTATATTTTATAAAGCAACTTTATTTTCAAATATTCATATAGTATATATTTTTAGCCAATTATTGAAGTAGTCTTAACTTGGATGTTTTAAAGCAAATTCCAAAGTAAGTATTTTATTTTAATCTATTATCGTAATAATTATTTAAAGAATGATTTGGTATTTTAAAGAAGAAAATCTAATGTATAGTTATAAAGTAATCTTATTTTAGTTATATCTAGAGAATTATTTTAAATTAAGTATTAAAGTAAATTTTCTAAATTAAATGTTAGATATATTTTACAATAAAGTGTTTTTAAATTATTTTAAAAATCTAAGTTTTTGTTGGTGATTCCAGTGGAAATAGAAAATACTTGGAATTTATTCTGAGAAAGGAAGATAGTTTGAAACTGTTTTCAAATGGTTGAAATTGAAAATATATCTTGCAAAGATATTTTGGGATAAATAAATAATTTGGGAAATTAGTTATTGGTTGATGGTTGTTTGTGAATATTAATTGATAGTTAAATCACCGACTATCAATATTGGACAAATGCGTTGGTCGTTTCGAAGAGACCGGGATCGAGATTTATTTCTCGAAAACCACTTCGATCCGGTTTGTACGTTTTCGTGAAGAAAAAAAATTTGAATTCGAAGATGGAGCAGTGAAGTGCAAGGGCTAGTCGCTACTAATCCTGAGGATATTTCCAAAATGGATATAGTAGGAATAGTGCCTTCGGTTCCGTTCGAACCCGGGACGGACTTGTATGGATGAATGCTTGCGAAACATCGTCAGGTGGACGATGGGCATTCTAAGGGATATGTTCTAAAAAGGTAATGCTTAGCCTCAAGCCTCATCAAATGGGAATGACTGAAAATCAGGGGTTATGCAGCAAGGCTAGGTGGGTCGCACCCAAGCAGGGTGAGGTCTTTCCTGGCTAGATGCCCCTTTTTATTTCGGCTTAGTGGGCGGTTGCTGATCCCAACCGCGGGGTGAACTCACTCGGGATTATCCAGTAAGGGGAAGTCCCCGTCTTGTGTTGTAGGGGAGCGGGCGTACTCCTTGGTACGGTGATCTAGGCCCCGTACTGTGACAGGTGGTACCCCAATGCCTAGTCATTAGTTGGAAATTCATTCTCCCTACGAGCCTTGTTCGAGTTTTGTTTGTATTACCCACTTTGTGGCTAGTAGCTGGAATTTAATAATGTAACAATTTCGGCTATTTTATAAGTATTTGTATATAGACCCTATTATAATATCATAGGTTTTCTATAAAAATTATTTAGCTATCGTAAGGTAAAAACCCGACATGTTTATTTGTGGCGTGGTCTTACGAGATGCTTTTGTTTTCAAAGGATTTTTGAAACTTTAATAATCAATTGGGTGTGATTTTCTCACGCTGGTATTCCAGACTGACTCGGGTGTTATTTAACTGTAATGCTCAGGTCAGACCGAGTATTATAGAATACATGATATGATGCTGTGGAACTCAGCAGACGAGCAGGATGACGATACGTACTTCCGTATTTGTTTATATATGCATATTCCGCCGTGTTGAGTTGTTGTGTATCCATTGTATGATATTGATGTTGAACTGTGATTGATGTACTCTGATGGTGTAATATATAAACAGAGATATTTAATTTTTGAGTAAAGACCATTTATTATCTATTATATTTTATTCCGCTGCGATGGTTAGATTCTGTTGTTGATTTCTATTTACTTCTTCTACCTCTTCTTCTTTAACCCAAATGGTTCGTATTTCTGTACAACTTGAGTTGATTGATGTAGAATAGTGTTGACTCAAGGGGTACGGATTTGCGGGTCGTTACACTTGGTATCATAGAATAGGTTGGTGATAACCTTGGCTCTGGTGGGAACTACTCATTTAAGTTAGAGTTCGTAGTACTCTAGAATGAGTTTGAGCGTATTAATAGATATGAGCGCGTATTTGTTAGTGAATATAAATTGTTTTAATATTGTGTTGATTGATTTATTGAGTGGCATATGAACCTTCGTCGGCACAGTCTGCGCAACTGTATTGAAGGGGTTTCTAAACACTTGAATAGAACAATCGACACGGTATTGTTTTAAATGTGGGTAGATGAAATAATTTTACCCAAATTATATTTGGATATAAAGAAAAGTTTTTGTAAACTATTTTAGCTAATATATGGTTGCTTGGATGTTAGGAAGAATAAGATTAAATTATTATCATCATGAGTAAAAAAATTTAACTAGAAATTGAAAACATAACCAAAGGTTAAGGAAATAAATTCATTATAAAATGAAATTTACAAATATGAATTATAAAGGTAATGTATGAATTGAAATACAATCAAATGGAAATTTTTATAAGCATAAACTATACAAATGAATTATAGTTAAAATTGATTTAAGCATGATTTGGAAATTTAAAATCTCGGAGATTTGGAAATGTTTATCGAAGTGTTTTGAAGATAAATAATAGCATTATTGTTTTAGAAGTATTTCTGAGAGGACATTTGTTTTATAGGGATTTTGAAAGTGATATAGCATTCAAATCACTTGGATTATTGGAAAATAATTCTGATGATGACGGCCGCATCATCAATATTCATTTTCGAATTTCTAAGTGACGGATTGCTGCCAAAAAAGAAAATTTGATTTGTTCAGAAAAGCTAGTTGTTTTTGAAAATTTCAAAGGAAATTTGTTGGGAATAAAACCAAGATTGGTTTGATTTTTGAGAAATGTGATTTGTGTGTTGGAGATTCCAAAATAATTTGAAACCAAAAGTCGGGTGTTTCAAATCCTGATGAGATAGTTATAAGCTTATAACTTGAGATGATTTTTAAGTCAGGAAGGAAATATAAGCTTTGAATGTTGGAAATTTAAATTTAAAGGGAAAGGTTAAAAATGAAATTAACTTGGATTGGGGGAACAAAAATTTAACTGGATTGAAATTGATTGAATAGGCTGAAAATAATATCCAGTTGTATTCGAATTAAGTCGGAATCGAATTGAGTTAATAAATCTGAGTTAAAATAGAATTAAACTGGAATAAGAATTAAATTGGGTTATTAAATGGAATTAGATACCTGAATAAATGGTAAATAAGTTGAATAAGGATTGGATTGAAATAAATAAACCAGAATAACTTATAAAAGAATTAAAAATGCATGGAATAAAAATATGCTTGGGTTATAAATAAGCATAAGGCTTGAGTTAAAAATAAAAGAAGAATATATTCAAGCCTATAATGAATGGAATTGTGTAAATAATAAGTTGTGACTTATAAAATTGAAAATGGAATACAAAATCCAAACTTGAATTATAAAATAAATTGAACTAAGAAAATTAAACGAAGTGATATTTGGAATTTAAAATCAAGTATTGAACGATAAATAGGAGAGAACTAATTTGTTAATAAATTAGTTAATGAATTTTGTAAATGGAATCTATTGTAGTTAAATAAAGCTGAATTGTGAGTTAATAATGAAGTTTGAAAATAAAAATCAAGTTATAAATCAAATTCGAATTGAATCATTAGTGAAGAAATATAATTGAAAGTGGCCTTGCAATTAATTAAATGAACTGAGAATGTAATTGAATTGTGAGTTCATGAAATTTGGTGGTAAATTGAAAATGGATAGTGGATTCAGAACTTGAGTTATAAATTAAAAATTTAACGTGAAGTGTTAACAAATTAAATATAATTGGAAATGTGTCGAATAAAGGAAAATGAAATAGATTAAAATAGTAATGGTATGAATTGCAAATAAAATCCAAATCAGCGGAAATAAATTAGAAATGGCTTTGTAATAAATTGAATAAACTGAATCTTAAAGATTAAATTTTATAATAACTAATCAAATAAGTTTGTAGTTTGGCATGAGATTGGATTAAAACAGAATCAAGTTAAATTGAAAAGAGAAATTTACTTGTAAAATAAAAATGAGCTTAAGTATAAAATTTGAATAAATTGAAGTAAATTGACTTAAGCTAAATAGACGGGGGTGTTGAATTGAAATCAACTTGAGCTAAGTTTAATAATATTAGATTGGTTTTAAATCAAGTGAAAATAAATTTGAATCGAAACGGAATTCATTGAGTTATAGATAATATTTAAGGAAATGAAAATTCATAATGGATTGAGTGGATAAACCAATTATATTGAATAAATAAATGGATGGGATAAATAAGAATCAAATGGAAGTGAACTTAGGTTTGAAGTGGAGTAAATTGAGTAAATTAACTTAAGTTGATAATAATTGGAAGCTCGATTAGGAGTAAAAATGGAAGACCATTAAAGTAAAGCTTGGTTTGAATTAATTCGAGAATGGATAGTAATGTGCAAGCTTGGAATGGGTCGAGCTAAATAAATGGTCGTGAATGAATTAAAATAAAGAGGAAATTTAATTGGTAATGAAGATGAACCTAAGTTGTTACTGGTTTTGAATGAACTAGTTTGGTTAGTAAAATGAAATACAAGTGAATGGATTCGAATTTAAAATGCAATGAAAATGAGAATATATGGATTGTGAATAAATTTAAAAAAATGGAATAGAATTAAGTATAAATTTTGTTGAAATCAATTTCAACTGATTATAAAACATAAGAACTTATTTATTCACATAAATCTCGTCAAATTGCATAGAATAAATTGTCATTTGATGTAAATGGAAGTAATTAAGATGCTATGAATTGATAGGAGTAAAATAAATTGATTTTGAGAGCAATTGAATTAAATATGAGTTCAGTTTTCTTAAAAATAAATTAAATGTAAGCGATTGAGTTTTAAACCATTCAAATTGATGAAGTTGTATACGAATGGATTGAAAACCATTCAAATTGAATGAAAATGGTTATAAATTAATGGAAACAGTTGAATTAGTATGAAAATTGTATAAGTTGCTTACGGAAAAATGTTTGGTGTAAATTTCTTTGACAATTCATATGTTTTAACTATTGCAAGTAAGTGAAATGTTGTTAAACTTCATTTATATGGTACTTACATGTTTAAATTGAGTAAGTACAGGTACCTGGAAGCCGTGTGGCTGGATTTGGTTGTGCTAGTTGCTAAAAATTATAAGTTGTTTGCTTAAAAATGCTAAATAAGGTACACCTACGCAATAGAAATAGGAAATATGAACTGTTTTTGGTTTTTCCGACCGGGTGGGTCGATGTATATATATTTATATCTTTTGTCAAATTGCAAAAGCTCCTCTGTACAAAGGAGACTCTGTCAAAAAAATTCAGAAATTTTGTGAGTTAGAAATTTTTTGAAAAATTTTGAAAAATTTTGTTGACGACAAAACGGTGTCAAATTGGAACTTGAAATAAATTAGTAAATGAAGCTAACTAAAATAATGACATAAATTAGTTATAAATGGAAGATGAAATTAAATGTTCAAAGTTGAAAATAAATAAAATTCATATGGAATGTGAAAACCAATTTGAATAGAAATAGATATAAACTGAAGTGGTAAAGTGGGAATAAATATAAGAAACATATAAAATGCTTATGCTAACTTAAGTAAGGAATGTCAGTTCTTAAATGAGAAATTGAATACTACAAATATAATCTAAGTTAATATTTGAATGAATAAATACTGACATTTTGTAAGGAAGTTGATATGATATTTTGGGAATGTTGTGATTGGATATTATTGCTAAATAAGATATGCAGGTATTATAAAGGGAAAGGAGAATTGGTTTTGATTTCAAAAGATAAATTTGAATTGCTCGACAAAAAGGTATGCATTTAATTTTCTGTGAAATTTGATTGGGATTTTGATCGAGCCACTTGGATTTTTGTTTTCTTTTGGGATTTGGGAGCCCGTAGAGGCCTTTTGTAGTTGTACCGAGCTAGCCGCGCAAAGGAGACATTGGCAAAAATTTTAGAGAATTTGGGGAGTTAGAAATTTTTTGAAAAAATATTGATAATTCAAAATTTGGTTTAAATTGAAACTTGAATGGTTAAACAAATAATATAGTTTGAAATTATGGGAGAGTTTGGGAAGTTAGTAAGAAAGGAATGGGTCTTTTATTAAAAAGATAGTTGATTAGATGTTGAATTGTTCGGTTTTGGAGATAAGTAAATGGGTATTGGACCATTTTTCCTAATTAGTAATTTCGGGGACGAAATTCTTTTAAGGGGGAGGAATGTGACGACCCGGAATTTTCGAGCGTTTAAAATCGGGATATTTAATTGATTTTGAATATTCAATAGAGTAATTTTAACTTGAATTACGAATATCACAATTTATTTGATAATTGAATTATTAAATTTAAATAAGTGAACTTGGGTAGATTGTTGAACTTGGAGTTCTAAGCCTATTAAAAATAATTAGAAGACTTATAAAACTTATATTAATAATACTGGAGATAATAGAGGTTGTAAAATTGAAATTAACAGTGGTTGGTTCAGTTTTGAAATTTCATAATTAAAATGAATTTAAAAATAGCCTTCCGAGGCACAGTCTCGGAATTCGACGAAACAAGTTCCATTGAGTCCGTAATATTGAATGATTATCGGATTTCGAATTTCGTAGCATTTGGAGTTGTTGTGTGAGCGTAAGATATATTAACGCGTTGAATCTATATCGAAATTCAATATTTATGCAGAAGAAAATTAACATATATAATGGTTAAATCAGGCGAACAGTTGGGTACCTTTTAAATCACACGTCTCTTTCACTTCTGTTTCACGCGAATTTTCTTTTTGTAGCCGACCTACCCTCGTTTTAATTAAATCGAAAACTTCGTAAAAAAAAGCTTCAAGGGGAAGCTTTTAGCCGCGTTTATAAAAAAAAACAAAGCACGATAAGGTCGAAACCCTTTCCTTCTTTTCCCAAGCCACTCTGTGATAAAGAAGAAGAAAAAAAAGAAATGGCAAAATTTTTTCGAGCTGAGATTTATAAAAAAAAATCAAAATCAAAATCAATCGAAGCGAATCGATGTCGCATGCACACGGAGGTGAGGTGGCGCTCTTTTCGTTGTTGAAGTATGGGGATTGAAGGCTAGGGTTTGGGTCGCGATCTCTGGTGTCGCGATGGGGCAGAGATCGAGCACGAATCAAGATCATGGCCTGAGGCACGAGTGTTGATGGTTTCGAGATTCGAGGCAGCGGTGATGCCAGAGAGAGCTCGCGAAGCTCGCGATAGATCGGAGGAGGGGCAGCGATGCGTGGCAATCTCGAGTCACGGGTGGATGTCGACTTCGAAGAGGAGGCTTGTAGCTGGGTTAATCGGTGTTGCAGTAGGGTGAGCTTCGGCTTAGGTGAATCGAGCAGTGAGGTATTTCATTTTTTAAATTGTTTTATTGAATGTAAAATAAAAATATACTTTAATTTACTAGTCAGTTTCAATACACTTATATATAAGATGATTCAGGTTCAGTTTGGCAAGTATAAAGACAGTCTGTTTTTAAATTAACTTAAATATATATAGGTGTGTGTATATGTCAGTTAAGGGATAGAGAAGAGGAAAATCTACAGTAAAATGAATATTTATTTTTGTTATTTATAAAAATAATAATAATAGACTTGCTGTCGATTTTTAAGAACAATGGTAATTAGAATATGTATTTATACAATGTCAATAAATGTATAAATTGGTTGGAACAAAAATATTTATTATAGACAAGTTGGTTTAAAATTTAATTTATTAAGGGTAATTGATTTTTCAATTAGTTCAAATATTAATAAAACCACAAAATGTTTATTAAAGGTCAAAAATCGAGAAACCAAGCCAATATTGAAGTGGAGTGCAAATTAAAAAGCAAAGGTGAGTTAATCTCACTCAGTTAAATTTAAATTTAAATTTAAATGATTAAATTTAAATAATTGTTTGAATGGCTGAATTGATTGATGTGATATAGTATGATATTTTGGAATTGGCATATTATATTGTGCTAACATTTGTGGATGCAGGGAAAATAGGTTGGAGGGATCCAACTGGACCCCTCACATTTATTTAAATTATTCAATATTCTCTGTTGTGATTATTTGATATCCTATGATGAGTTATATTGGAATATTGAATGTTATGGTTTGATTGGATATTCGGGTATAATGAATTACCAAAATATATGAATTAGATTGTTGAAAAGAAATTAAAAGGAAGTAAATTTGCAAGCGAAATAATTATAGAAAATTTGAATAAATTAAGAACGAATTGAAAAGAAATAGAAGTAGTATGAAAATAATAATAAATAACTTCGAGTATGAAGAGAAAAAGAAATTTGAATAAAATGAAATTGATGAATTGTAAACTTAAGTTATATCAATTCAAGAAATAAAGAATTATTTTAAAATTCAAAGTTTAAATGTATTTAAAAGGATAAAGAAGTAATTGAGAAATCTAAAAATTGGAATTTTTAGTTAAAGTATTTTAAATCATAATTAAGAAATGAAATCAGAAATTAATCGATTCTGAATTATAAGGGAATAAATAGGAAATCAATTTAGAAATTGGTTCAAGTGTTTGAAATTGACAATTTAAAGAAGAATGTGAAGAGAAGTATATTTCTCTGGATAGCCAAGTATGTTCAAAGTAAACTTTTAGATATAAGTTAAAAGCTTTAATATTGTTTTAAAAAGCATGTTTTAGAAAATTTATTATTTCTAATCTTTAAATTCTAAAGTAAATATCTTTCAAATCTATTATCGTAGTAGTTATTTAAAAGGTGACTTAGTAATTCTGTTTTAAAAAGTGAAAACCTAGTTTTATATTTTACAAAGCAAATTTCTTGTCAAATATTCATATAGTATATATTTTTATCCAATTATTGAAGTAGTCTTAACTTGGTTTTTTAAAGTAAATTCCAAAGTAAGTATTTTATTTTAATCTATTATCGTAATAATTATTTAAAGAATGATTTGGTATTTTAAAGAAGAAAATCTAATGTATAGTTATAAGGTAATCTTATTTTAGTTATTTCTAAAGAATTATTTTAAATTAAGTATTAAAGTAAATTTTCTAAATTAAATGTTAGATATATTTTACAATAAAGTGTTTTTAAATTATTTTAAAAATCTAAGTTTTTGTTGGTGATTCGAGTGGAAATAGAAAATACTTGGAATTTATTCTGAGAAAGGAAGATAGTTTGAAACTGTTTTCAAAGGATTGAAATTGAAAATATATCTTGCAAAGATATTTTGGGATAAATAAATAATTTGGGAAATTATTTATTGGTCGATGGTTGTTTGTGAATATTAATTGATAGTTAAATCACCGACTATCAATACTGGACAAATGCGTTGATCGTTTCGAAGAGACCGGGATCGAGATTTATTTCTTGAAAACCACTTCGATTCAGTTTGTACGTTTTCGTGAAAAACGATTTTGAATTCAAAAATGGAGCAGTGAAGTGCAAGGGCTAGTTGCTACTAATCCTAAGGATATTTCCAAAATTGATGTAGTAGGAATAGTGCCTTCGGTTCCGTTCGAGCCCGGGACGGACTTGTATGGATGAATGCTTGCGAAACATCGTCAGGTGGACGATGGGCATTCTGTGGGATATGTTCTAAAAAGGTAACGCTTAGCCTCAAGCCTCATCAAATGGGAATGACTGAAAATCAGGGGTTATACAGCAAGGCTAGGTGGGTAGCACCCAAGCAGGGTGAGGTCATTCCTGTCTAGATGTCCCTTTTTATTTCGGCTTAGTGGGCGGTTGCTGATCCCAACCGCGGGGTGATCTCACTCGGGATTATCCAGTAAGGGGAAGTCCCGGTCTTGTGTTGCAGGGGAGTGGGCGTACTCCTCGGTACGGTGATCTACGCCCCGTACTGTGACAGGTGGTACCCCAGTGCCTAGTCATTAGTTGGAAATCCATTCTCCCTACGAGCCTTGTACGAGTTTTGTTTGTATTACCCACTCTTTGGCTAGTGTTGGAATTTAATAATGTAACAATTTCGACTATTTTATAATTATTTGTATATAGACCCTATTATAATATCAGATGATTTCTATAAAAATTGTTTAGCTATCGTAAGGTAAAAGCCCGACATGTTTATTTGTGGCGTGGTCTTACGAGATGCTTTTGTTTTCAAAGGATTTTTGAAACTTTAATAATCAATTGGGTGTGATTTTCTCACGTTGGTATTCCAGACTGACTCGGGTGTTATTTAACTGTAATGCTCGGGTCAGACCGAGTATTATAGAATACAGGATATGATGTTATGGAACTCAAGAGACAAGCAGGACGACGATACGTACTTCCGTATTTGTTTATATATGCATATTCCGCCGTGTTGAGTTGTTGTGTATCCATTGTATGATATTGATGTTGAACTGTGATTGATGTACTCTGATGGTGTAATATATAAACAGAGATATTTGATTTTTGAGTAAAGACCATTTATTATCTATTATATTTTATTCCGCTGCGATGGTTAGATTCTGTTGTTGATTTCTATTTACTTCTTCTACCTTTTATTCTTTAACCCAAATGGTTCGTATTTCTGTACAACTTGAGTTGATTGATGTAGAATAGTGTTGACTCAAGGGGTATGGATGTGCGGGTCGTTACACTCGTCTCTTTTTAAAAAATCACTATTCACTTCAAAAATCCATTGACTCTAAACAGAGACAAGTTTATACCCATTTTACTCGCATTGAAAAAGAGAACTCAACTATGTGTGTATCGAGTCCTAATTTGCTTGTTTGTAATGATCGAGTATAAGAGATGTTTTGTCGCATAATGATTAAATATTTAAATTAATCAGTTAAATATATGATCGTCAAAATTATGGGGTGTTACAACATGTCTATTTATTCCCAATATATATGGGTTCCAAATGAATTTTTTAACAAGCACTTTCTCATTATCTTCTCTCGTCTTACTCTGCGAAAATTTCTAGTAAAAAACTTATTCAAATCTTCTCGATTTCAACCGGAATCAATTCAATCTTCATTGTATTGGTTCTCTACTATTTACTCTCTGATTTTAATCACCTCTTTCTCAGTCAAAGATCAGAGTGCTTTCCACGAGGCTATAGGATCCATTATATCCAAAGACCAAGAAATTGATTTTGGAAAAACCGTCAAAGTCTAGTTGTATTTGCGAAGGTGTGATTATAGCCCGTTTAAATCAATTGGTTGTGTTTTGTAGCCCAAAAATCTGATGGGTGTGCATGTAGCCTGTCGAAATCAAGTGGGTATATCCTGAGCCTGAAAAATCAAGGGGGTGTGTCTTGTAGCCTCGGAATTGAGATTGTGATTGGGTTTTCCTTCTACGTGCTTAAAGATTGTCATTTGAAAACGAATATATACAAGCAATTTTCCCACATCAAAATTTTGTCCTTAAGATACAATGGGACTACTGACCCCGATGATCATTTAATGGCATTTTAAAGTCAGATGAACCATTACAAAGCATCTGAAGTAGTGCATAGCAGACTTTTCCCTACTACATTCAAGGACGCAGTAGCCAAGTGTATGGATAATATCATGAAAGAATTATCTACTCTTGAAAAAAATTGCTTCGAGTTCTCAACACAATTTTGAATTTTCCAAAACCCCATAATTGACTACGGCGTACTGGCTAATATCGAGCAAAAACTAAGTTGCATGATTATCTCAAGAGGTTTAATGCCGAAGTGCTAAAGGCGGAGGATGTGACGAATGGAGACAAATTGATGACAGCATGCTCAAGGTCGATTAAGCAGACACCCTTCTAGCGAGAGCTTTACCTTCATGAATGCAAAGATCTCCAACACTTCCATTTTCAAGCTGAAAAGTTCATCCGCATGGATGAAATGTTCCATGCCAAGAAAAAGTCCTATGCAAAGAAAGAAATGGGAAGATTTGGAAATAAGAAACCAAGATGGTAGGAGATTCCAAAGTCCAATTATGTTACTTTAAATAAACCAATATCCTACATCTTTGCTGCAGCAAAAGAAACCAGTGAATTTCTAGTCCCCTACAAAGCCAAGAATTATCCTGAACCAAAAGGAGGGGCAGAGTACTGTGCTTATCATAAAGCAAACGAGCACAAAAAGGACGAGTGTCAAGCAGTAGCAGAAATAATCCAAAATATGATCCGCTCGGGACATTTGAAAGAGTTTATCAAGATCAGAAAATTGCATATTCTAATGAAAGCAATCAAAGGCTCATAAACAACACTGCAAACTTTGTAGGAAAGATGCCCAACCAGATTTCATTCCATGAATCAACCGAATCGATGTTATCCATAGAGGCCCATCTAGCCGAAAGCAGCAAAGGAGCCAGAAATCGCTACATTAGAGAGGCAAGAGATGAGATTTTCTTTATACTAGAAGAGCCCCCACTTAAGAACCCCAGGTTTCAAATTCAGATGCATAGCATAACCATCACCCTGTAAGAGCTAAAAGGAATTTTCCATCCATATAATGACTCACTTATGATAACTATGCAAGCTGCACTCTTTGTGGTTATTAAAATTCTGGTAGATACTGGAATGTAGTCAATGTGATTTTTAAACATGCCTTTGACCAAATGGGGATCCCAGTGGAGAAGCTAGAGTCGAGCTTTGAGCCCATATTTGGGTTCAATAACAAAGGATAAATGCCCATAGAGCAGATAAAGCTTCTGGTATAGAGGTATTCTGCCATGTTCTATGACCTTCTAGACTCCCTTTGTCATCTTGGATCAACCTTCTTGTTATATGACTTCTTTGGAAGTCTGGCTTTAGATGAGTTTGATGCTTTTGTCTTGCCAAAATACTTGATGGTGAAATTTTTAATCAAGAGTGGCTAAGGGGAGAGAAATTTAGCTCTCGTGAAATGTACTTCGCCATACTTGAGCAATACGAATGAAACTATCTTTCCTTTTATGACCCGAAAAAAATGAATTAATCAAAGTTGATATGAAAAATCCTTTGGATGATGATTCTCCAAGCCCTTCATCTAAAGAAAAAGAAAAGACTATTGAGAACAGTAAGCATGCATTGAGAAAGTTTAACTGCTCTGAAAAGAAAAGGAAAAGAAAAGAAATAAACCTAGTGGAAGATGAAGCAGAAGGCAAACAAAGAGAGATCAAACAAAGAAAGAAGTACCGCTACTTTATAGTTATATTTTTTCGACTGGCCATCCAAAAGATTTCATCTTAAGGACCTACTCGACAAGTATACTTTTCCCTGCTGAGAAGATTCCTCGGTCTTCAACCTTTCAGTTTCATATCCATTTCTAGAACACCATTTAATTGATTCAAAGTGGTCTACGAATTTGGAGTACCAAAATCCGACCCTAATTCCTTCGATATCAACCATCGAAATAAACTGTGTATATGTGTACAAAAAATCATTAAGCCTTATTTATTTAATTGCTTAATCTCAACTTTCCCATTTAGAATTAGTTCTCGATCGTAAAACATTAAGAGAATAATTTCCCAAGTGCAAACCCTAAAGTCCTAACCAACATTAGATCAACGCCTAGAAGATTACCGACTTAACCTCACAACAAACAAGTTCCTATTCCTTTTTACCAAATCCTTTTTACCTTTTTTGTCAAAAATTTTACATGATCTTTGACAAGCACCCAGATTTACCTTTCGATCTGTTCCACCTCTTGTCTAAGAAATAGACAAGGTCAGATGGATTTCCCCACTTGTTAACTACCTTATCTGCTTTCTCAGATCTCACAAGCAGGACAAGATGTAATCTTAGGTATTACAACATACTCCTTTCTGTTATTTACTTTACTTCTCATTGAGAGACAATGTATCATTCGTAACTTAAGTCTTCGATTTCAAACTTGGTTATTTATCAACAAACAATGAGGCCTTCCACGTTAGGAAAATGTATCCTCCCAGAACATGGTTCGATCACATTCTTTATCCTTTAAATAACAGTCATTTCTATACCTTGAAGTCTAATGTCACTTCCGATTTTATTTCCAAATATTGTTTATTCGTTGAACAATTCATTCGACTCTAGAATTTGACCATTTTTCTAGGCCCTTCGAAAATTCCCAAATAAATCTAAAATATCATAATTAACCATTATGAAAACATTAACAAAATATTTCGGTTGAAAAACTTCTTTTAAACTCTTAATTCAGAAACCAATTTCCTTAATCGCTAATGGATTGTGATTAACTAGGTCAATTTCTATAATTATACATATTACTAAGTATAAATGCATTTTAAACTTCCAAAACTTCATTATTATAATAATAATGAATTAGGAATTTATTTCATAATTTTTGGAGTTATAAAACTCCATTTACAAAATGTGGATTTTTAGCTGCTTTTGCAGCGACTTTCTTTAAAACTGTTTTTCTCATTACTTGAGATTCTTAAATCAAAATTCTAATTTCTTAGATTCATATAAAGGCTATCCTTATTATGGAAAAATATTTTTGGTTCCAACTCGTTCTGACTTGAAATGCATCCTATACTTCTGTTTCCAATTATAGGTAAATAATTATCAAATATTATAACCATTTATTTAACTTATAAAACGTATAAAATATTATTCCCATAAATTTTAACTCTATAATATTATATCACTATAATATTATATTTAACCCTTTTTCCATTAACCTATAAAATATTATTCCCAAATATTTTATCTTTATAATATTGTATCACTATAATATTATATTAAACCATTCATTAACTTATAAAATATTATTCCCTAAAAGTTTATCTTATAATATTATATTACTATAATATTATATTTATCCTTTATTTAACCTATAAAATATTATTTTCGAATATCATACTTTTATTATATTATATTACCATAATATTATACTTTACCTTTCTATGATTTTAAAACCATTTTAAAACCCTTTTTATCTTTTATTTTAAAAAGGTCTAACCATTCTAGGTTATACATATATACACTCATGCTCGTTCTAGGTTATTACTATCCCTATCTCTAACGAGTTACTCATCCTAGGATATTGCTAATCCTATCTCTGATGAGATATTCACCCAATCAAGCCTTGGTTGAGCTTAACCAATGCTATGATGCCACGCTGTGACAACCCGATTTTCCATACCTCGAAAACCCCACTGATACTGCTCAGCCACGAATTCCCAAGACATGAAAGATTGAATGTCATTGGTGAAATAAAAAAATAAGAACATAACAGAAAAAACACAGAACAATGCAACGAAATAAAACAAAATCTCACAACGCATGGAGTAAATACAATATTAAATTATAAACTTTGCAGTGGAAAACATTTAAGAACACATCAATCAGAGTCTAACTTATGATCAGCCTGGACAGTTATAAAGTTTGTCCCTACAATTGCTGAAATAGATAAACAACAATAAACATAGCATAGCAGAATAATTAATTATGCCCATACGTAGATACAGATCTTCAGCACTCCTCTGGAAAGCTCGAACCTTATCATGTTGCAATACGCCAAAGCAAACATGATCCCGTATAATCTCTATCAACAAATTCCAAAATCCAACCTCCGCTTCTCCGCTTACATAACTAATCCTGAAATCGCTCAGTACTGACCCGAGTGTTAAAAACACCCCGATCAGCCTTGGAAAAACTAGCGTCAGTACATAATCCCAAATGTGATAGTGTCACAATAGGATGCCAAACCAAAAATTCATATTTTGAAAACGATAGGAATCTCATAAGACTAAGCAGGATAAAAACACTGAACATGTTTTTGCTTATGATAACCAAAAACATATTATGTCGAACATAAGGGATATTATTTTTGATGACATTGTTTTGAAAGTGCTTTTCAAGTAAACTTATTAATCTTAGCTAAAATTGTTACATTCATTACATTCTAACATTTGGTCTACAATCAAAATCATACAAGGCTCTTAATGGATATTGGATTCCATACTAGCAACAAAGGTAAGGGACTACATTCTATACAGTACAATTCTAGAAAGATGCACCTGGGTCGGGTTTCCCCACCCAATGCTTAAACAAGACTGTCTACATAACCGTAGAATGAATACGTCATTTCCCCCAGTCATTTCTGACCTTCTAAGCGCATGCAACCATAACCTTCAGACCCGAAATATAGCGGGAGATTAGTTCTATCCAGAAAGGAAAACGAGGGCATTCTCATGGATGTTGAACCATGACTTATCTTGTTGCGCGCCCTCTTTCATTCACTCTCCATTTGATGAGACTCGAGGTAATGCATTACCTTTCATTCCAGCTCCTTCACTCTGAATGCCAGATTGCTAGATATGCCAATCACTAATTGACTCCCACAAAAATACAACCTCTGAGCTCATGCGTCTCAGAGAAGGGTGTTAAGAAAAGAGAAGTTGCCTTCTCCAACACCAAGCAGATGTACGTTTTTAAAACTCAATGTACATAATCATTGGAAATGCTTTGTCAAACATTCATCCATACAAGTTATTTAGGAACACGATAAGGGCACTATCCTACTACTTTCCTAGTTGCAGTAGCCACATCCCTTGCATTAATGCAGATCCCACGACAAGGAATCACTGCTATTCATTTACCTCATTCGGGGGCTACCCAGAGGTTATCGACAAGCAATCCTCTTATCATGAAAGGTCTCCGATCTTCAACACAACGGAGATTTCTCAAACAAAGGAAGAACTACCGCTACTTTGTAGTTATATCCTTTGGCTGGCCATCCAAAAGATTTCATCTTAAGGACCAACTCAACAAGTAGCCTTTTCTCAACCGAGAAGATTCCATGGTCTTCAACCTTTCAATTTCATATCCATTTCTAGAAATGGAGTTTAATTGATTCGAAATGGTCTTCGAATCTGGAGTAGCCAAATCCAACCCCGGTTCCTTCGATATTAACCATTGAAATAAAATGTGTATACGTGTACACAAAATCATTAAACTTCATTTATTTAATTTCTTAATTTCAACTTCCCCATTTAGAATTAGTACTCGATTGTAAAACACTAATAGAATAATTTCCCACGTGCAAACCCCGAAGGCCTAAACCAACATCAGATCGAGACTTAGAAGAAAACCGACTTAAACTCACAAAAATCAAGTTTCAGTTCCTTTTTACCAAATTATTTTACCTTTCTTGTCAAAACTTTTACATGATCTTTGACATGCATCCGGATTTACCTTTTGATCTGTTTCACCTCTCATCTAAGAAATAGAAAAGGTCAAATGGATTTCCCCATCTTGTTAACCACTTTCCTAGATCTCACAGGCGAGACAAGATATACTCTTATGTACTACAGCATACCCCTTTCTGTTATTTACTTTACTTCCCATTCAGAGATAATACCTCATTCGTAACTTAAGTCTTCGATTTCAAACTCAGTTATTTATCAGCAAACAATGATGCCTTCCAAGTTAGGAAAATATATCCTCCCGGACCTTGGTTCGATCACATTCTTTATCCTTTAAATAACAGTCTTTTCCATACCTTGAAGTCTAATGTCACTTTCGATTTTATTTTCATATATTGTTTATTTGTTAAACAATTCATTCGATGGTAAAATTTGGCCATTTTTCCAAGCCCTTAGAAAATTCCCAAATAAATCTTAAAAAATCATAATTAACCATTATGAAACATTAACAAAATATTCCTATTGGAAAACTTCTTCTAAACTCTAACTTCAAAATCCAATTACCTTAATCGCTAGTGGATAGTGGATTAACTAAGTCAATTTCTATAATTATACTTATTACTAAGTCTAATTGCATTTTAAACTTCCAAAACTTCATTATTATATTAATAATGAATTTAAGAATTTATTTCATAATTTTTAGAGTTATAAAACTCCATTTACAAAATCTGGATTTTTAACTGTTTTGCAGGACTTTCTTTAAAACTGTTTTGATGATTACTTGATATTCTTAAATCAAAATTCTAGTTTCTTAGATTCATATGAAGTCTGTCCTCTTTAAGGAAAAAAAATTCCGGTTTTAATTCGTTCATACTTGAAATGCGTCCTATACTTCCCTTTCAAATTATAGGTAAATGATTATCAAATATTATAACCATTTATTTAACTTATAAAACTTATAAAATATTATTCCTAAATATTCTAACTCTATAATATTATATCACTATAATATTATATTTAACTGTTTTTCATGAACCCATAAAATATTATTCCCAAATATTTTATCTTTATAATATTTTATCACTATAATATTATATTAAACCAATCATTAACGTATAAAATATTATTCCCTAATATTTTATCTTATCATATTATATTACTACAATATTATACTTAACCTTTATTTAACTTATAAAATATTATTCCTAATTACACTTATAATATTATATCATCATAATATTAAACTTAACCTTTCTATGATTTAAAACCATTTAAATCCCTTTTTATCTTTTATTTTAAGGAGGCCTAACCATTCCGGTTTGTACACGTATTGATGTCAGTGTAACGTGACTTGGCATTCCATTTTAAAATCATGATATAAACATGATTATATAAATGAAAATGTAATATCATATCCAAACAAGTCATCTGATCATCCATATAATATCCATTGTTATCATTCAATATTGGCAAATCAACCCAACCAAGTTTACTAGTCATTTCTAAGTTGCATCTATATTAGTTTAACCAATTAATATCAGTTTATTAACTACTAAACTTGTATTCAATTAATAGCATGCAAATCTACTAGAAATGAGGCAAAGCGTTCTTACAATCTTAGCTCCCTCCTTCCCGAGCATTATCCGGATGATTTTCCACAATTTCTGCTCTTTGGTTCCAATCATCGCAGTTGCGTTCTGTTTTGGATTAAAATTAAAAAATTATTTAATTTTAACCAAATTTTCATTAGCTTAAATCAACTCCAATCCAGTTCCATCACATAGTATTTTTAGATAAGAATCCAATGCAATTCGTTTTACTCAAATCCGACTTCGTATGACAAAGTTATCGCGTTTCAAAGATTACACGAATTAATATATAAATTATTTAACAAATTAATTTACATTTTTGCTCCAGATTAAATCCTGGCCGTTCATCTCGGCCATTTCAAATCTGGGATGCACATCCTTCTTCCCCTTCCCTTCATTAACCCGGTCGAGATATAACCCATTACCTTCACAAGATTTGACCGACTTTTGCCTCCATCTCCAACCACTATAGACTGATCGACGGCTACCCCTGCCTCCGCCTTCGTGAGCTGCACGCACTGCTAGAGGTCGCAACCTCCTGCCACAGCCTCTACTTCGATTTTCGAGTCCAAATCCGCAACATTCATGGCCAAATCCACGTCACCATGAAGCAAATGACGGCGATCCCATCGTACACATTGACTCACTTCCCTCCACCATTTCCTTATTGAACATTTGACCCGACACTGCTTGGATGTGGATATAATCGGTGGAGAATATTGAAGCATTTTAGCCATCCTTTCTAGGGCCGGTCGGTTTAGTTCGTAGGATTGTTTTTTGTATTTAAACTTGTGAAACATTTTGCCTTGCTTTCTTTGCACTTATATAGGAAGATATAGGTATGGTGATGATGTTAGGGGAGTATGGAGTGAATAATGGGAAGTAAAGCAGTGAATAGTGCGGAGTATGAAGTAGGTATGGCGATGTGACATATATGTGTATATATATGCACATAATTATTTAAATAAAATATCTCGTTTTATGGACCCTGAAATCCTGAACTCCAAACGAAGCGTGTCGCCAATCGTTTTATAGGTTATATCCCTATTCCGAACACAGTAGTATATTTATCGGAAGCCAATTCGAAAGTCTTTAGAAGACATCTTTCCAAAATCGAATTATATTAATTTAAACTACTTAAATTAATTCATACGCGTTTACTGCTCCTACGATCAAACGATAAGTCGGACCGCCATGAAATTTGGAATCCTACAATAATTTATTATTACGGATCCAATGAAACATGTTTCGTCTAATTCTGAGATAGTGCCCCGAATGGCTATTTTTACTCGTGCAATTAATATCGATAATTTCAAATTTTTGATTAATCACTTTTAATTCATATTTAAAAGTTTACTATCGTTATTCTAATTAAATAGAATTTATATCAACATTAGATATCATTATCATTCACGTTAGATTCCAAATTCACTTATTTAATCAATCTAATCATTCAATTAACTTTCAATATTTCAATTCAATTAAATATTCCAACTTTAAATGACTAAAATTTTAGGTCATTACAACAACCGTATGTGAAAATTCATGTTTTGGACCTTCAATTCAATAAAAATTCAATATTTAGATTTATTATTTGAATATCCTATTGTTAAAAATACGGGTTTTTACATTCTCCCCTTGTTAAACGGATTTCATCCTCAAAATTTCCAAATTAGGAAAATGTCTATCAACCCTTAGGCTTTCAAAGCCCCACCCATTTTGAAAAAATTCGGCAACACCTCCTTTGTGCGGCTGGCTCCAAAAATATTCCAAAAGAATAAAGACACACACACATCTCATATCCAAGCCATCTCATTTCTAAGGATATACAAACATATATACCCAAGTTTATTAGTCCTTAAGATTGTTTGTCCTTGAGATGATGGTTTTGATGACAATAAACTTAGGACTTGTTATAAAATATAAATACTAACATTATGGTTTAGATATATATGTATATGCAGGATATAAACATGCAGGTACCAAGAATGAAGACTGTACAGTATAGAGATTCAAGATTGAAGATATCAATATTGAAGACTCATGGGTATCAAGAGTTCAAGATTTCAGGAGTACACGATAAGTATTGAGTCTATAATTATGTTAAAACTTCTTGAAAGCATTTACGTCTTTATTTGAAATTTATTCGTGGAATGGAATACATTACAGCCTGTTAAAGGGATGGAACCCTAGTGGGATGGAACCCACGAAAATATCTAATGGAACATATAGTGGTCCTATTTTGATATCCACTAATTTTATAAAAAGTTTTTTTCAAAAATATGCGACGACCCGCCTTTCATTCCACAGAAAGACGTACCATCATTAAGAAAGAAATAGGTAGAAAAAGAATAGATAAAAAGAAAGAAATAACAATTTCAGAATCTCACGGCGGAAACGAACAAAATATAATATTTCACATATCTATTACATAGTCATTCCATCGGAGTTACACAGTTACACAACATCATCACATTAGACAGTTATGAAGACCTGTCTAACAATTACATTTAAAAATACAACAGTAAAAAAGGGTTCAATGCAACGGAAAAGATAAATAGATATGTCTGGACTCCTGCTCCATGCTTTTCCAAAATTCGGCAAGCCAAACCTGATCATTTGGCTACTCATGAAAAATTTGAATATCCAAGAGTTTAAGAAAAACATAATAAACTCCGGGTCAGACATGGGTCTGGTGTAAGTAAACGATTAAGTTGTTTAACCTGAAAAAACCTTTGAAAGAAAAAGTATCTCGTAAGACTCTCCGCAAATAAACACGAATAAGTTTTTCCCTTACGATAACTAAAACATTTGATAGGAAATCCAGTTATATTATAATAGTGTCTAGGGTAAATATTCACATAGTCGAAATTGTTACATTCATTAAATTCCAGCACACTAGCCACAAAGTGGGTTATACAATCAAAAACGTAAAGGGTACATAGGGAGAATGGATTCCATACAATGGCAGGGTTACTAGCGTACCACCCGTCATAGTACGTGGCCTAGATCACCGTATCAAGGATCCACACTGATCCCCTACAACACAAAGCCGGAGCTATCCCTTACTGGATAGTCTGAATGAGATAACCCTATGGTTGTGGCCTACAACCGCCCATACAACCGAATAAAAGGGACCGTTAGACGGGGAAAATCTTATCCTACTTGGGTGCTACCCACTTAGCCTTGCGTGCACTTCCCCTGTTTTAGCCATTCCCGGTTGATGAGGCTTGAGGCCACGATTTACCTTTTAAAGAACACATCTTGGAATTCCCATCGTCCTCTATTGACGATGGTCTGATAGCATTTATCCATACAAGTTCGTTTCGGGTTAGAACGAAACCGAAGGCATTATCTCATTACACTTATTTTGGAATCACCCTCAGAGTTAATGACAATAACCCTTGCACTCTGAAACTCCATCTCGATCTTCACTTGAGATTTCACGACCTATCGTTTAACTTGGATCGATGTGGTTTTCGGATAATCAGATCTGATATCCGATCCCGGTCTCAGCGAAATCCAAACGTTTCATAAGGGTCAAGTTGTTTAAGGTTTAAACAATTTAAATCAATCCAGAACACTGAATTCACACAGCAATCATCACAGATAAATAATACACATTTATCACAAATATATCAAATATCACATCATAGAATATCATAGATTATCAAACTATAGATATCAATCAATCCAGACATTCTACTCAAACAATCATCCACTAACAGGAATCATTAATCCATATTATAATTAATTTAATTACCTCAAATTAAATTAATTACTTAAGAATTAATCACATAACCCTACTTAATTAACCATTAATTAATTACAAACCATTTGAATTAATTAATCATTCTTTAGTTACTTTATAAACCAATTAATTAATCTTTAATTACATATTAATTATTCTTTAATTATCAATTAATAAACTTTAATTACTAATTAATAAACCTTAATTACAAATTAATTAATTCTTAATTACTAGTTAATCGATCCTTAATTACCAATTGATTAATCTCTAGTTAATTAATTAATTACAACTTAATTAATTTTTAATTACTTAATTAATTATTCTCTAACTATTAATTAATTAATTTTAACTACTTAATTAATTAAGTCATAATTATCAATTAATTAATCTCTAATTAATTAACTAAACCCTTAATTATTAATTAATTAGTCCTTAATCATTAATTAACTAAATTAATAATTACTCTTTAATTACTTTATTAATTTAATTAATCTTAATTCATCAAACCTTAATGAACTTTAAGATAAATCATTATCTTTATTAATGACTTAATTATCATTAACATATGCATTTAAACATTATACTTTTTAATTAACTATTTAGTTTCATTTCTAAAATTTAAGATTTAAAATAACCTACAAATTTAACTTAATAAGATTTAAGTTAAACAAATTACATAACATTTTAATCAATGTTAAAGAAAACACTATTATATATAAAAGAAATTTATTTAAGAAAAAGTTTTAAACAAAAATTATTTTAAATTCTAAACTTTGCTTTTAGAAAAAACTTTTAAAAACTTGTTTAAAACTTGCTTCAGGTTTAACTCGATAATTACTCGAGTCCTGCCCCGAGTAAAACCCACTTTTCTTTCTATTTCTTTTTTTGACTTAGTTTAAGTTTAAGTTTTAAAACTCGTAAACGTGTTACACTCACGTTCCTACTCGAGTCTTTACTCGAGCCACAAGGCAGTTGCTCCGAGTCCTCACCCGAGTCGACTGTACCTTTTCCAAACACAATATCACTGACACACAGACCCAACTGTGCACATGCACGCCAGCTCGCCAGAGCTCCGACCTCCATGACCACCACCGACAAGTCATCAGTGATACACCACTTCGATTCCGACCACCCACTGATCGCCACAAACTCAAAATCGATGTCGAGAAATCTCGAACTACCTAGAACCAAAACCCATCGCCTGAAAACCCCTCGAACCCACGACACCGACCACTAGCACCCCTACAACTCCGGTCATACCCTCTTCGGCCATCCATGCAGCCTTTCCCCCTGGTCCGATGAGCTTCAATCATCCAGAGACGCCGCAGCAACCTAGTTCCAGACCTCGACCCATTTTAGGTTTTAAACCCTTCTCCGATCAATCGTCATCGCCACGGTGGATAATAAATCCACTTGGCATTTTTGCCGAGACCACCCAACTTCCTCCTACCTCCAATCGAAACCCCGACCATCCCGAGCACCTTGATCACCAGATAATGCTCAAAGTTCAATTTATGGTCAACTTCGATTCTCACACTCGAAATCCAACTAAAATTTTGATTTTCATTTCGAAAATCCTAGTTTTCATAGAAGATTCAGGTTATGTACATGAATCAGCAAACCATGATGATTGATTTTAACATGAACTTAAGTTTTCCACTGTACTTCTTGATTTCAAGAAAATTTCAAACTTATTTCACATAAATATTTTTAATTTCTTGATTATGCTTAAACAAAGATAACTTGTTTAAATTCTTCAACCTATAAGAGATTGTATGAAGAGAACTTGAATTTTTGTTCAATATTTAGCCTGTCAGTTATAAAACTGAGATATGCACAGGGTTACAGACATGCACATTCAAACACATACATATATACAGAGATTACACTAATATATATACATGCAAGGCATAATTCATCTCAGAAATTCACATGCAACAGATTTTATTTACTTAAGCTTTTTAAATAAAATGTTTACTCCCAGGAATCTGTTGAAGAGAGCTTGAAATAGTTTTATATTTTGAAAACTTGAATCGCTTTTGATCTTTGAAAGCTTGTTACTGGAAACTTGTTACAGGAAATCATTTGTTGTTGAGATGATTTAGCTTTGAAACTGAGATGATCAAGGCTTTTGATTTCAGGTTGAATATAGTTGATTGCTTGATAAATTTTCTGGTTTGAAAATGTTTTACAAGCTTTTGTTTATGCTATTGGTTTTGTTAGGGAAGTGGTTGTTGTTTTTAATTCTCTGGTTAGAAATGAATTACAGGTTTTGTTTTTTATTTGTATATTTTGTGTTACAGGCTTTTGAATGAAGATAGGAAAAAGAAAATGGAAGAGATGAGATAAATGTATAGATGGACTTAAATTATGGTTTTTAAAATTTAAAGAAAATAAAAATAAAATAGTGACACTTCTTAAATTTCTTAACATTTGTCATTTACAAATGTTTATCACCTTACATTTGCTATTAAGAAGATTTATATACTAACACTTGTAATTATGCATGTTTAAATAAATTTTAAAATGGTTTATAAGCTTTTATATTTGATTTCCTAATTAATAAATGCTTTTTCTTAATTTAAATAAAATACTTTATGGAAAATAATATAAAACAAATTATATCCTAAAAAATCATACATATATATTTTTAAATCCAAAACATTTTAAGATATCTATCTTTTAAATCTCAAATTCAAATCCAAATTCAAAATCAAATTCAATTTAAAATCCAATTTAAAATCAACTCAAATATATATGTATATATATATATATATAAACAAACACAACTTCAATTTGTAAATAATGATTCTATTTAATAATCTATTTATATCTATATATGTATAAACAACACATTATTATTATTGTTTGAAAATAACAATTTTGCCAATTTTAAATAATCAATGAAGGAGATTATCACATTTTAAATTGCTTGAAATTCTGGGATATCACATTCCTCCCCCCTTAAAAGAATTTCGTCCCCGATATTTAAAACAAAAGATAATCCAAAACTTTTATTTCAAACAATCCAAGCCTACATATCAACTATACACTAACAACCAAACAAACAATTCATCCAAATAAACATTACTAACTATCCGGACACAGATCCGGATAAGCTTTCCTAAAACTATCCAGAGTTTCCCAGGTACAATCTCTGGGATCCTCTCTCCACTGCACTTTGACTAGCTTCATCATCTTGCTTCTGAGCTGCCTCTCATCTTGATCAACGATCTGGACTGGATGCCTGACAACAGATAAGTCTGGTTCAATCTCTAAATCTTCTTGCACTGCTGGCTCCACAACAAGAGATGGATCGTGGACGTATTTCCTCAGATGAGATACGTGAAAAACATTGTGAATTCCAGCCATCCGGACTGGAAATTCAACCCTACAGGCCACAACACCAATTCTCTCGAGTACTCGGAACGGACCAATGTACCTTAAGGAAAGCTTTCCCGTCTTTCCATATCAATCGCTCCTTTAATTGGGGAAACCTTGACAAAGACCAAATCTTCGATCTCAAATTCCAATTATCTTCGTCTCTTGTCGCATAACTCTTCTGGCGATCCTGCTCTGCTTTCATTCTCTTCTTGATAAGCTCCACCTTCGTAGATGCCTCACGGATCAAATCTGGACCAAGAACAAGACGATCTCCTGACTCTACCCAACGGGATAGGGATCTACAAGGTCTTTCATATAAAGCTTCATAGGGTGCCATCTTGATACTCGTCTGATAACTAGTATTGTATGAGAATTCCACTAAATGCCGATGGTCCTCCCAAGATCCACCAAAATCCAGAACACAAGCCCTCAGCATATCCTCGAGAATTCAATTTAGCCTTTCCATTTGTCCATCGGTCTGAGGACGATAGACTGTACTCAAACTCAAACTTGTACCCAAAGCTGATTGCAAAGCCTTCAAAAATTTGCTGGTGAAGATAGGATCACGATTACTTACTATGCTGACTGGAAAACCATGCAGTCTAACAATCTCTCTCAAGAAAATATCTACCAAAGATGCTGCAACACGATTTGCCTTAACCTGAATAAAATGGGCGCTCTTGGTTAGCCGGTCTACAATTACCCATATTCCTTCGTTTCCCTTTCTGGTCCTTGGCAAACCGTCGATGAAATCCATAAAAATCATTTCCCACTTCCACTTAGGAACTTTCAAAGGCTGCAATAATCCTGCTATCTTCTGCTGATCTTAACCTACTGGCAGATCACACATCCATTGACAAAATCAGCAATATCCTTCTTCATGACCTTCCACTAGAAGACTCTCTTCATATCATTATACATCTTTGAAATCCCTGGGTGGATACTCAGCCTAGAGCGATGACTCTCCGATAGAACTTCTTGCTTCAAATCCTTGAAATTAGGAACACAAATCCTTTCATTAATCATCAATGTTCCTTGGTCATCATTCTCAAAACTGGAACACTGACCATTCTTGACTCTTCTAATGATTGCTCTTAATCTTCTACCTAATCCTTGTTTACTTGCAATCCTCTCCAGAAGAGATGGAACAATTTCCAATATAGACAGAACTGCATTCCTTCTCAGAGCATCCGCCACAACATTCGCTTTTCCCGGAGTATACAGAATATCCAAATAATAAGATGCCAGAAATTCTACCCACCTCCGTTGCTTTAAATTTAGATCCTTCTGGGAGAAAAGGTACTTCAAAGGTTTGTGATCCGTGAAAACTTGAACTTCTCTCCCAACAGATAGTGCCTCCAGATCTTCAAAGCAAAGACGATGGCCAACAACTCCAGATCGTGCGCAGCGTAATTCCTTTCATGAGGCTTCAACTGCCTACTCGCATATGCAATCACTTTCCAATTCTTCATTAGCAGCCCAACTCCACAAGCATCCATATAGACCTCGAACTTGCTATTACCATCAGGAATGGCTAGAACAACTGCACTGGTCAGCCTTGCCTTCAAATCCAAGAAAGATTCTTCACACTCGGGGGTCCACTTAAACTTTGCTCCTTTCCGAGTCAACTTTTTTAAGTGCGAAGAAATCTTAGAACAGTCCCTGATAAACTACCTGTAGTACCCTACCAAACCTAGAAAACTACGGACTTCTATCAGTGTCTGCGGTTGCTTCCATTCTAGAATAGTAGCTAACTTGGCTGGATCTACAGAAATACCTTCTCCAGAAACAATATGCCTTAAAAATATAACTTCTGGTTTCCCGAAATGGCACTTTGAAAACTTAGCCTTCAGAACATGCCTCCTTAAAGTCTCCAACACTATTCCTTAATGTCGCTTGTGCTCCTCTTCAGACTTAGAGTAGACAAGAAAATCATCGATGAACACGAGTACAAACTTATTCAAAACATCATGAAAAACTCGGTTCATCAAATCCACAAAATAAGTAGGAGCATTGGTCAGCCCAAAAGGCTTAACCAACCATTCATAAAAATAATTAGGACCACTAAATGCAGTCAAGGGGATACTGTTCTCAGCTACCCTTAACTGGTGGAAACCGAAGCTAAATCCAACTGAGAGAAAACAGAAGCTCCATGGAGTTGATCAAAAAGATCATCAATACGGGGTAATGAATACTTATTCCTAATAGTGACCTTATTCAACTCCCGGTAATCCACACAGAATCTCAAAGACCCATCCGACTTGGTCACAAAGACTACCGCAGAACCCCAACTGGAAAAACTAGGCCAGATCAAATCTTTCTCTAAGAAATCTTGGGTATGCTTCACCAGCTCTTCTCTCTCCTTCGGTGCCATCCTTCTACTGGGCTAAACAACAGGTATTGCTCCCGGAACCAAATCAATCCGAAACTCTATCTCCCGATGAGGGGGCAGACCTTTAACTTCCTCGGAGACATCCAGAAAATCTCTGACCATTTCGATGGATTCTACGCCTTCTGGAGATGCCTCGATTCCATGCAAAAGATTACTCAAATGAACTCCAGAACTATTGCAAGTCACTTTTGTGATCCTTCCCAACTCAGTCTTCAAAGGCATAATTCTCTCTTCACACATCAAAATTGCCTTATACTTATCCAACCAATCCATACCCAGAATAATATCAAACCCTTTGAAATCCAATACAAATGGGTCGCAAGAAAAACTATGAGACAGATAAGAAATCCTTAGGCCTCTATAGATCTTATCTAACTTGGTTACTCCACTTATATGATTAGATACAAAGATAAGACGGTCTACCAAACAAGAGGAAAGATGAAACTTCTCTACCACATCCAAAGAAATAAAACTAAGAGATACACTAGAATCAAACAGAACTCTAGTAAAATTACCATCCAAAAGCAAAGTACCTTCCAAAACTCTTTTGCTTTTAGAAGAAGAAGATGGACCACCTTCAAGAGCAAACACCTTATTCTACTAGGCCTTCTGAAGAAGCGGACAAGCCTTCACCATATGACCCGGCTGATGACATTTGAAACACAAGGATTTTTGAACCAAAGCTGAACCCGATCCACTTTAACGCTGCTGCTGCTGCTAAGATCTACCCTTGGGACACTGCTTAGCTAAGTGAACCTCTTGATGACATATATAGCACTTACGAGGTCCATTGCTTCCTCCCTACTTCCCTTTGCCTTGCTTCTTCCAATTTGGATTGAATTTCCTTTTGTTTGGATTGCAAGAAGTTCCACTTGGTGTTGCTGTAGATGCCAACTGCTTCTTGTTCATGAGCTCCTCATACCTTAATGCCATATCGATCAACTCCATGAAAGATCCCTTAAGATGTGCCGTCATCTTCTCGTGGAACTCAGGCCTCATTCCTTGCACAAACATCTCATTTTTTTAGGGGTGTATCAATTAAACCAGGTCCGTAGTGAAATAACTCATTGAACTTGTTCTTATATTCTGAAACTGACATACTCCCTTGCTTTAGATCTAGAAAATCTCTATACAAACGGGTCCTCCCAACTGTCAGCATGAACTGTTCCTCAAACAATTCCCTAAACCTACTCTAATAAATATCGTCTTCTGAGATATTTGCTGTAACTGCATCCCACCAACCTGTAGCACCTTCTTGCAATTGCCATGATGCCATCACTCTCTTCCGTTCCTCAGATAGATCCAAACTCTTAAAATTGTGCTCGCATGAGCGTAACCAAGCATGAACTTCTATAATGGTCTCTGATCCTTTAAATAGTCTCCCTCCCAGATTGGTGAAATCCTTGCAAAAAGCAGCTAAACTTACTCGAGGCGGTGCTGGATTCACAACCTCACTAGAAGTCTAACCTCTTCCATCATTGGTCGACGTGTTCCCTACAACTCTGCCTCTCCTTCCTCTTGAACCCATGTTGGCAATCTGGACAGGTAACCCAAAAATTTTAGATAGGTATATAGTTATATAAAAATTACAAATACGCGCTCTCAAGATAGATACTACTCCAAAGCCTAGGTTTTATCTCAACCTCGCTCTAATACCACTATGACGACCCGCCTTTCATTCCACAGAAAGACGTATCATCTTAAGAAAGAAACGGGTAGAAAAAGAATAGATAGAAAGAAACAACAATATCATAATCTCATAGTGGAAACGAACAAAATATAATATTTCACATATCTATTACATAGTCATTCCATTAGAGTTACACAGTTACACAACATCATCACACTAAACAGTTATAAAGACCGGTCTATCCATTACATTTCAAAATACAACAGTCAAAAAGGGTTCAACACAACGGAAAAGATAGATAGATACGTCTGGACTCCTGCTCCAAGCTTCCAAAATTTGACAAGCCAAACCTGATCACTTAGCTGCTTATGAAACTTTGAGTATCAAGAGTTTAAGAAAAACATAATAAACTTTGGGTCAGACATGAGTCTGGTTTGAGTAAACGGTTAAGTTGTTTAACACGAAAAAACCTTTGAAAGAAAAATTATCTCGTAAGACTCTCCACAAATAAACACGGATAAGTTTTTCTCTTACGACAACTAAAACATTCGATAGGAAATCTAGTCATATTATAATAGTGTCTAGGGTTTTCAAATAAATATTCACATAGCTGAAATTGTTACATTCGTTAAATTTCAGCATACTAGCCATAAAGTGGGTTATACAATTGAAACCGTAAAGGGCATGTAGGGAGAATGGATTCCATACAATGACAGAGCTACTGGGGTACTGCCCTTCACAGTACATGGCCTAGATTACCGCACCGAGGATCCACCCTGATCCCCTACAACACAAAGCCGGAGTTATCCCTTATTGGATAGTCCAAATAAGACAACCCCGCGGTTGTGGCCTACAACCGCCCACATAGCCAAATTAAAGGGACCTCTAGACAGGGGGAAATCTTATCCTACTTGGGTGTTATCCACTTAGCCTTGCATGCACCTCCCCTGTTTTAGCCATTCCCAGTTGATGAGGCTTGAGGCTACGATTTACCTTTTAAGAACACATCTTGGAATGCTCATCGTCCTCCATTGACGATGGTCTGATAGCAATCATCCATACAAGTTCGTTCCGGGTTCGAACGAAACCGAAGGAATTATCTTGTTACACTCATTTTGGAATCACCCTCCGAGTTAACGACAATAACCTTTGCACTCTGAAACTCCATCTTGATCTTCACTTGAGATTTCACGACCTATCCTTACTTGGATCGATGTGGTTTCCGGATAATCAAATCTGATATCTGATCCCGGTCTCATCGGAATCCAAATTTTTCTTAAATGTCAAGTTATTTAAGGTTTAAACAATTTAATTCAATCCAGAACTGAATTCATACAGCATTCATCACAGATAAATATCACACATTTATCATAGATATATCCAATATCACATCACAGAATATCATACATTATCAAACTATAGATATCAATCAATCCAGACATTTTACTCAAACAATCATCCACAAACAGGAATTATTAATCCATATTATAATTAATTTAATTAACTCAAATTAAATTAATTACTTAAGAATTAATCACCTAACCCTGTTTAATTAACCATTAATTAATTACAAACAATTTGAATCAATTAATCATTCTTTAATTACCTTATAAACCAATCAATTAATCATTAGTTACAGATTAATTATTCTTTAATTATTAATTAATAAACTTTAATTATTAATTAATAAATCTTAATTACAAATTAACTTATTCTTAATTACCAGTTAACCAATCCTTAATTAACAATTAATTAATCTCTAATTAATTACAATTTAATTACTTAATTAATTATTCTCTAATTATAAATTAATTAATTTTAATTACTTAATTAATTAGTTCTTAATTATCAATTAATTAATCTTTAATTAATTAACTATACCCTTAATTATTAGTTAATTAATCCTTAATCATTAATTAATTAAATTAATAATTGCTCTTTAATTACTTTATTAATTTAATTAATCTTAATTCATCAAACCTTAATTAACTTTAAGACAAATCATTACATTATTAATGACTTAATTATCATTAACATATGCATTTAAAACATTATACTTTTTAATTAACTATTTAATTTCATTTCTAAAATTTTAAGATTTAAAATAACTTACAAATTTAACTTAACAAGACTTAAGTTAAACAAATTACATAACATCTTACAGTATTATAAATAAAAGAAATTTATTTAAGAAAAAGTTTTAAACTATATATATATATATTCATTTTAAATTTCAAAACTTTGCTTTTAAAAAAACTTTTAAAAACTTGTTTAAAACCTGCTTCGGGTTCAACCCGATAATTACTCGAGTCCTTCCCCAAGTAAAACCCACTTTTCTTTCTATTTCTTTTTTTTAACTTAGTTTAAGTTTAAGTGTTAAAACTTGTAAACGTGTTACACTCACGTTCCTGCTCGAGTCTTTACTCGAGTCAACAGGCAGTTGCTCCGAGTCCTCAGCCGAGTCGACCCTACCTTCTCCAAACACAACATCACTGACACACAGACCCAACTGTGCACATGCACGCCAGCTCGCTAGAGCTCTGGCCTCCATGACCACCGTCGACAAGTCATCGGTGACACACTACTTCAATTCCGACCACCCAATGATCGCCACAGACTCAAAATCGATATCGAGAAATCTCGAACTACTTGGAACCAAAACCCATCGCCTAAAAACCTCTCGAACCCACGACGCCAACCACTAGCACCCCAGCAACTCCGGCCATTCCCTCTCCGGCCATCCACGCAGCCTTTCCCCTGGTCCGATGAGCTCTGATCATCCAAAGACACCGTAGAAACCTAGTTCTAGACCTCGACCCATTTTAGGTTTTAAACCCTACTCCGATCAATTGCTGCGGCCACGGTGGATAATAAATCCACTTGGCATTTTTTCCGAGGCCATCCAGCTTCCTCCTACCTCCAGTCGAAACCCCGACCACCCCGAGCACCTTGATCACCAGATAATGCTCAAAGTTCAATTTCTGGTCAATTTCGATTCTCACACCCGAAATCCAACTAAAAATTTGATTTTCATTTTAAATTCCTAGTTTTCAAAGAAGATTCAGGTTATATACTTGAATTAGCAAACCATGATGATTGATTTTAACATGAACTTTAAGTTTTCCACCGTTCTTCTTAATTTCCAGAAACTTTCAAACTTATTTCACATAAATTAATTTTTAAATTCTTGATTATGCTTAAACAAAGATAACTTGTTTAAATTCTTAAGGCTATAAGAGATTGTATGAAGAGAACTTGAATTTTTGTTTAATATTTAGCCTGTCAGTTATAAAATAGAGATATGCACAGGGTTACAGACATGCACATTCAAACACATACATATATACAGAGATTACACTAATATATATATATATATACACATGCAAGGCATAATTCATCTCATAAATTCACATGCAACAGATTTTATTTACTTAAGCTTTTTAAATTAAATTTTTACTCACCAGGAATCAGTTGAATAGAGCTTGAAATAGTTTTGAATTTTGAAAACTTGAATTGCTTTTGATCTCTGAAAGCTTGTTACTGGAAACTTGTCACAGGAAATCTTTTGTTGTTGAGATGATTTAGCTTTGAAAACTGAGATAATCAAGGCTTTTGATTTCAGGTTTAATATAGTTGATTGCTTGATAAATTTTCTGGTTTGATAATGTTTTACAAGCTTTTGTTTTTGCTACAGGTTTTGTTAAGAAAGTGGTTGTTGTTTTTAATTCTCTGGTTAGAAATGAATTACAGGTTCTGTTTTTGATTTGCATATCTTGTGTTACAGGCTTTTGAATGAAGATAGGAAAAAGAGAATGGAAGAGATGAGATATATGTATATATAGACTTAAATTATGGTTTTTAAAATTTAAAGAAAATAAAAATAAAATAGCGACACTTGTTAAATTTCTTAACATTTGTCATTTACAAATGTTCATCACCTTACATTTGTTATTAAGAAGATTTATAAACTAACACTTGTAATTATGCATTTATAAATAAATTTTAAAATAGTTTATAAGCTTTTATATTGGATTTCCTAATTAATAAATACTTTTCTTAGTTTAAATAAAATCCTTTAAAGAAAATGATATAAAACAAATTATATCCTAGAAAATCATACATATATATTTTTAAATCTAAAATATTTTCATATATCTATCTTTTAAATCTCAAATTCAAATCCAAATTCAAATTCAAACTAAAATTAAAATATAATTTAAAATCAACTCAAATATATATATATATATATAAATAAACACAAATTCAATTTGTAAATAATAATTCTATTTAAAAATCTATTTATATCTATATATATAAAAACAACACATTATTATATTGTTCGGAAATAACAATTTTGCCAATTTTAAATAATTAATAAAGGAGATTATCACATTTTGAATTGCTTGAAATTTCGGGATATCATAAAATATATCTCTTGTTATAAATGTTTTCAAAACCTTCTTGTCAAAAAGACATCTCTCTTATTTGAAATATTTTAGCCTTAAAATTATCTTTATTATTTTGATTTCAAAATTGTCCTTGATTTTAAACTATCTCTTGTTTTAAAATATTTAGCTTCAAAATATTTATATACTCGGATTTTAAATCACATTATAGATTAAGATTGCATATATTAAAAGTTACTTTCTAAGCTCATTTATATGGTTAAACTATATTCAAATATATTTACAAAAGTTTAGAAATTGTTTTGACAAATTATAGGAACCAATTTTAATAAGGAAATCAAAATATCAATTTTTGCCTTGAGCATGTCAATATCCCCCACCCCCCATGTCGACATGGTGACCGTTAAATTCAAAATTTGAATTTTCAAAAGAAGTGTCTATTCGTCGTATGCTATCACGAATAGATATGGCTGTTGATCTTCTATAAATACCAGTAGTTCTACATGAATTTTTTTATCAGACTTCACTTGTTTACTCTCCTCTTCATCTTTCACATTTATTCTAAAGAATCCTAAACCTTACTCTGCCGAAATACCAAGTGAATCAAACTTGATTATCTCTTGTTTGATTCTCTGCCACTCTCTCCATAAGATCTCAGTGCTATTCAGAGTTATAGAATCTTTTGTAAATCAAACTGTTGAGTAACAGGTGCGGTTGAGACTTGAAATCAATTGGGTGTTATTGTAGTCCCGAAAATCAATTTGGTGATCTTGTAGCCTAGTTAAATCAAGAGAGTTTCCCTGGACTCGAATACAGGAGCGTGTACCTTGTAGCCTTGAAACTGAGGGTGCAATCTGGGAGATTATTTTGAAAAGAAATCCGTACGATTGTGCGGAACTGTATGTAGGGTAACTCTGAACCAGTATAAAATCCTAGTGTATTCTTTCCTTTACTGCTTTTATCTAGTATTTTCATCTGTGTCTAACTCTGTGATTATACCTGTGTCTATGAATTGCATTTATTGGTGATTAAATTAAATAAGTTTCAAAAAGATTTGGAAAATCCAAACAACACTATTCACCCTCCCCCCTCTAGTGTTATTCTAGCCTTGAGATCCGTAATCCTCATTTCTCACAAAGTCTACACTACATATCTTATGAACCTCATTCGTAGAAAGAGCATACCATTTAGATGCGAACAAAAGCGAGTAAAGCATCCAAATAGCCAAACACTACATCCATGTACCTAAACATGTACTCAACAAAGAGGATTAAATACCATTGCAATATTAACCATGGATTTAAGCATGCTAAATCATATATAGCAACCATCTTGAGTGCGTATGCTATATCAAAGCATGTAACTTGCATTTCCAATGTAACAAGCATAAAATTTAAACAATACAGTTCTAGTGTAGTAACTGATACTGCCCTAACCATACATGACTATCAATTGGAAAGTAACCTTAAATAAGTCGATATCTAAATATACCATTGAATCTGAGTCATATCAAAAGGAAATAGACTTATATAGATCCCATCTCGACCTCGACAACAGCCACAGATGTCATGATCTATTTTAGATAGTTATCTCTCCCTCTCCAAAATACTTTAATAGGAAATTTAAATTAAGATACAATCAACCAACACACAACAAGTAGCAACAGACAATAATAATTTACAAACATATTACCATACATACAAAGCACGCAGCACTAGTAATACAAATTAACAACAAACACTAGTCAAACAATAGCAAGCGACAATAAGTAACGATAAACAAATAATAGCAATAATAAATAACATATGAATAACCAATCATATAAAACAAGAAACAACGATAAATCAACAAGAATGAAATCAATCAACAACAAACAATAGCATACAATAACTAACAACAATCAAATAACAGCAAGAAATGACAAACAACAATCAAAGCATAGCAAGCAATTATGAACAATAACAAGCATACGAAGTAATGAAATAAACTATTGAGTCTATACCGACATGCACGGTGACCAACAATAGTCGAAACATGCATGGAAAATTATAAACTCCAACGAGTCTACTAACCATCTAGGATGGACAAAATGCTTAAGTGTTGTAACTCCTTTCATGAATACAATACATGAAAGGCCACTACACCTCCTGCTATGAGAAGGAAAACTTCTATGATATGCTAGATCATCGAGTCTCAAAACTCTTGAATAAACACAGCAACCAAGGTCTTAATTCCCCTTTCCTTCCTAACAAAACTCATTTTCCAAAAGAGAGAATTCTATTAATTAAACTATCATATTTCCACTTATGAGATTATCTGAATCGCCATAAAACTAATCGAGAAGTCCTTCCTCGAGCTATACAAGTACTCTAAATTACATATACTATAAGTAATTTAATAATGAATAAAGATCATCCAAAATAATATATGATATCTGATCCAATCCTTTATTCACCTGCATGATTCCTTTGTTAAACTAGGGTCAGTCACTTGACTCCTTTAATGCAAACTCCGATCCAGTGCTTGGTTGGACAACTGAATTTTTTTGGCATTATTAGAGTCACGCTTCGGGAATGTCTCGCTTACCTCAAGAATCGTACTCAAGGGCTCGCCGTTAAGAATCAAGTGAAAAATTTTGCCTAACTGTGTGAATCAACTAGAAACTCTACACTCAAACTAGTGATTAGGAACCGATAATTGAATGGATCAATCAGTAATAAATATTCCTTTCGGCACATGGGATTACTCCTATCACCTAAGCTTTACTAACACAGCCAATACGAATGACTCTATGCAAATTGGACAAGTCACCTATCTGGTCTTTTCCCATTAATGGACAACTGACGAACCCTACTTGAATAATGAATTGAAACCGTCACCGATCGACCCCACTTAATTCGGATGTTCGTGCATCAAGTTCAAATGGTAGTACGCTTAGTCGTTTTACCTTAGTTTAACACTAAGGTTATTTATACAAAGTTTTGTCTTTATAAAAGAATTTACCTACTATTAAAGATGTCAAGTTCAACCTATAAACCAAGTAACTAGCAAAAAGTGAATATACCGCTCAAGTATCAGAAGGAACAGAAGTGAGTGCCCTAAACATAGAGCATACTAAGCTATACAAGCTCCTTCCATTTCACTTGAGTAGTAGGCTTGCTAGGACCTAGTAATGCCCGTAAGACATAAGTCATCATCACTTACTCCCCCATCGAAAATGCAAGGAAATCCTTCTTTAAGTGATCAAGCCAATCATAATTAAAGCACTTACGCTTCGCTTTAGCTAGATGGTCTTATGGAGAAATGCCCCCATATGCTATGGGAGTGACATACTATGCCAGCTTTCTTCTTCAGTTATGCTCAATCTTCCTTGTATCTTGGTCTTTACGCTTCGATTGGAGCTTCAATTTGCTTTCCGCTCTTGCTATCTCCAAGGGTAGCTCGTGGGTTCTCTCTTGTAGGAGAACCATCCCAACGAGACTTTCTAAAGTGGCCCCTAATAGGGATAAGACTAAGCGATGAATCCCCAACTGATGCTTTAAGACCCAAAGCAAACTTCTTTTCCCATACCAATGGAGTACCGACCATCTCAATCCCCAAATACAAAAGATTGAATTAGTCAACATAATCCTCCATTGACAAGCTTCCCTGCTTATAATGGATTAAACACTCAAATGGTGTACCCCTCTTGGTCTAAAAATATAAAATGAACTTAAGGCAATGCTTAGAATCAATCCAAGGCACGGCTTGCATAAATTCTTAAAGTATAAAGCTGGTAGAGAAAGAAATATTGAGGTCCCAAGGGCTACACCACCTTCATCGTCTATCGTAGGTGCTAGAATGTTCACATGAACATCCTGTGTGGTAGTCAATCAGCCTTTGAACACTTCAGGCATCCCACACTACCTATCTATAGTCACTCTTGCACTCCAACTGCTCATAATGATAGTTGGAACGAATATGTCCTAGCAACTAGTGGAAAAATAAATCAAAGTCAAGAGGACAAGTGGTCTATGCAGTACTATATAGTAAAAAAATTCAAGTATGCTCTCTCAACATATCTACTCATACCAGATTTTTAAATTCAATTTGGTTCACTTGGTCTTGAGTGTTAAGCCTATGCTCTGATACCAACTGTAATAATTCACCGTTCACGATACTTGAAATTAGCACGAATGACAACGTATGACTTTCGAATACCACAAAAGATAGATCGTCGAGAAAGAAATTTTTTAACAAACATTATGCTATGGAATTTTGATAGAATCTAAAAGCGGAATGGTAGTATATTATATAATGAATATACATGAACATAACATGGTGAACAATATATAAGAACAGCACTGGCGGAAATAACTGATAAGTAAATATCAATATAGAAAGTCAGAATAAAATATCTAATACAAGTCTTATATACCAATAAGATATTTATCATGTACTACTACAATATCAAGTGTATATATGAAGTGCCAACATTGCCTCCATAGAATGTTCCAGTTGTCTCGAAAGCAAATCCCAAAAGCCCTGACTCCTAAACTACTCAATCGTGTACCCGAGAGTTGTCATGCCATAAGCAGAGAAAGACAAAATGCAAGTTGGACATAAAGCTTGGTGCGAGGAGAACTAACCCAAAATACTTTATATTAAATTTATATACAAATAAAAAGCAACCGCTAAGGCATAGCCGGTCCACTCCACGATCGTAGCTCAAGGGTAATCGAACTGTCCACAACTAAGTAAAGTAAATGTATCCAAAAGATAGGAAATCATACTACAACCCGCTCTTCTCTTGTAATCAACGAGTCCGCATAACCAATATAATGTGATTGAAACGTAACAACATACTATGATAAAGGTAAACCAACATCCAAAAGTAGGGTGGTCATAATATAAATCAATCGCGAAGTACAAAACGATAATAAATACAATAACAACAAAAACAACCAACTAATAAGACCCATAACATAACAATGAAAGACAACAAAGAAATATAAATCAATACCCATCATTACTGATGGATGGAGTCAACTACGGACATCTATTATGATCTAATGATTCAAAATAAATAGAGCCAGTACACCAATGTACCCATATATCTACCGTGATCCAATGGTTTAAGATAAATAGAGCCGGTACACTAACGTTCTATCACGATCCAATGATTCGAGATAAATAGATTTAGTAAACTAACATACTCAAACATATATCGTGATCCGTTAATTCCCTTGAGTTTAAGATAACTAGAGTCGGTAGCTAAATATACCATAGACCCTGAGCCACAAGTCTCGTATAGATCTCATCGTACCTCTATAATGAGCATAAGTTATGATCTACTAAGAAACCTGGTCTTAGTAAATAGAATCACCGTACCCCTATAATGCACATAAGTGTTATTCAATATATTATAAATACCTATGTACTTTGTGGATCACATCGTACCCTTATGATGAGCATAAATGTTCTATGATCTCATACTAGGTGATTGTCATCATCCCCCTCTAGGACATCAAGGATTTCTTAAATAACTTGCATAATCCTCTATCTAAAATGAGAATGACAATAGTATCTTGTGTAATACGCCATCGAGAACATAAAGGAACACCGATGTTGTATAAATATATGCATAATCAAATATAACTCTATGTAATCAAATATGTGTATCACCAACAAAGACAAATATCTCGTCATCGTCTATCTATATGGATGGTTGTCATCATCTCATAGCAGATGATTGTCATCATAACCCTCTATAATGAGCATATGCCTCGGACACCAAGGATATGCCTAAATGAGCATACGCCTATAATGAGCATAAGTGTTCTATGATCCCATAGTAGATGATTGTCATCACCCCCCTCTAGGACATAAAGGATTTCTCAAATAACTTGCATACGTCTTTATCTAAAAAGAGAACAATGTTAGTATCTCGTATAATATGCCATCAGGACCACAAAGGTCATCGATGTCGTATAAATATATGCACAAATCAAATATAATTTCTCAAAATCAAATATGCCTATCACTAACGAAGATCGATATCTCATCGTTGTCTATCTATATGGATGGCCTCTACTGAAAAACCAATATAATTTATTAGACTATAAGTACCCCGAGGTCAAAGCCAAGGTATGTAGATCACCCCGTTCGATCGAACACACTCGTCGAATGTGATCGCATGGTTGTTCATCATACCGATCTCATAATCAATAGTTATCTATCTCATAATCAATGGTTACTATCATTTTTTACTAAATTAATTCACTTTGAACCCGTTCCTGAATCCTAAGCTCTTTCATGTCTACCATTTCCTCGACTAGCTTAGAGCCTTCCCAAATTTATGCCAAAGCCTCACAAGAATCACACATGAGATGGGGTAAAAATCCATGAAGTCTTACACCTGACCTGGGCTTATAGCCCAGGTCATTGCACCTTCAGTTTATTGGAAAACCTCCCCAATCAACTGGTGGAACATATCAGTCTATTAAGACTAGAAATGCCTGGGCAGTAAGCCTAGGACAATGAGCCAAGTCGGCCACCGTTCATCGATTTGAGCATCATCATCTCCGTTGCTTCATCTAATGAGTCCTCTAGCTCCCATAGTCTGCCTTCACTACAACAGAGTTTGTTTATTAACATGTTGATTGTGGTTTCTTAAGTATTTAAAAATTGAGTTTGGTACCAAAATCCATCTTTGCATGTGTAGAGTTATACAGGCGAATATAACAACCCTGTCTTCTCTAACATGTTAAAACAAACTCAGTTGACCCCCACACCTCATGTTCTACATATGTGCTGATGCACCCACTCATGAAAATTTGTATGCACACACGTAAACACGTATTTACTTCACAAGTCGTGTTTCGAGCTTTACTGGGGCGATCACTTAATTCGATATTCTCTCCTGCAACTTAGCACACCCGATAGTCGCTATGGCTATATGAGATTGCTTTTAACTTGATGATATACCCATATGGATATCTCCATGCACGTATACGTACATTAAAATAAGCAATTCAATTTTTTAATAATCAAATATCAATTTTATTTACTAAATCATTTCAATAAAATCAAATCTCTTTTCTATTATTTTATAAAATCATTTCATTATTTTATAAAAATATAAAACTAGCTCTAATTTAGTTAATTTATAATCATGCTATAAATTAATATCATCGCTATTTAACTCTATTCAATACGAAGAGAACATAATAGAAATACATGGGATTTTAATCAACAATCCTGAATATCTCCTCAAACAAAATCCAAACAAATGAGGAAATAATTTCATATATATATTTATTTTCTATTTCTACTAAGTAATATTTTTCAATATATCAAATTAGGGGGATTTATACTGAAATACAAATTCAGAGTTATAATCCTACTCACATGAATCGTAAATTTTCAAGTGTTTGAATCAAGTTCAAGCCTATACCATGTCTTAAATGGTCCCACTACGAGTGCAACGTTAAAGATCGCACCTCGATTGGACCTCGTATGCAAGAGATATGAATTAAATACAAAACGAAAAAATAGATCTATTAATTAATAAATAATTAAAACTAATTACCAAACTGGCCCTTTCTTCCCCAAATTTATGCATCCCTGTACATGCACACACACAGACACGAGAAAAATAAAACCCTTCAACGCCTTCTCTCCTCGATTTCACGGCCTACACACAGTGAAACAACAAGCTGCTTTCGCCCACGCGCTCCTCTACGCGCAAGCCCCACGACCTGACCACATCACCCTAGTCATCCCTTGCAAATCATGGCTTGGGCATCCCATTTACTGTACGCGGATGTTGCGGTTGCTATGGTGGTGTCGGGGCACTAGCCATTGGTGCAGGCAGGTGTGTGTCGCCAAGTGAAACGCAGTGGCGATCTCCATTTGGCGTATCTTCACCTCAAACGCCTCCATAGTTGAACCCTGGATTTGGAAATAAGTACGGCCACCTCCCCAAGCCTAGTTGCATAAGTCCACACCCATATAGGTTTGAATCTCTTGCCTCCTCGAGCTCAATGGATCCGGCCACGTGATCTACTGTTGGCCGAAGCTCTAGATTTTGATTTTTGAAGGAGGTGGCTACTTTTGTGTTTACTAAAGGAGAAATGAAAAGTGAACGATGGAAAAGAAAATGAAGCAAGGAAAACTCTTATGTGAGCAGGATTATATGTAATAAATATATCTTATTTAATTTTTAAAATGGATCTCCTCACGCTTCGAGCCCATACAACCACACAACACATCGAAGCACAACAAAACTCGTTGGTGCACATTGCCTCTTTATTTCGGTCCCAATGGTATAAATTTAGTCACTATCTAAGATAGCAATTCAAGAAGATAATTTCACATATTTCATGATCGTTTTGTCCATCGGATCATCCGATTTCAAATATAACAATATTTACCGTCATTTTGATTCGTAAACGTTGATCCAGATTAAACGGAGGTTATCTCGAGTCCTGATTCGACCATATGTGAAAAGTCACATTTCAGACCATCAATTCAATAACGATTCAATATTTAAATTAATTATTTAATATCATATCGTTAAAAATACGGGTTGTTACATTATTTATTGATTTTAAATCTCACACGTACATATACTTATCATGTATTTAAAATTGTCCACAAAGTTAAATATACATATATAATATTTCAACTATAAAAAAAATTATTTATCCAAACCTATTTAATACAATATTATTATATTTATATTTATAATTTTAAACAACTCTTGTATTGATATATACATACATATATATATATATGTATGTATGTATGTATGTATCTGTGTGTGTGTGTGAATGTATATATTTATTTATTAGAAAATAATAAATACTTTTAGATTTTCTTTATAAATTTTATGGTCGAAGAGGAAAATTATATGTATATTATTTTGATATTTATTTTATTTTAAAACACATATAATAATTTTTATATGCAATTTTAGATAGTTTTGTGTATTTAAAATATATATATATATACACATATTATTATTTTTAGCTGTAAATAAATTGTACAAAATATATTTATTTTTATTTTATTTATTAAAAAACATTTTAAATAATTTTTTATATATTGATTTGAATTATTTTGCTAAGTCAAAATTAGATTTTTTAGATATTAAATTTGAATTTTAAATTTCATTGACTTAGTCAAAATCTATTCAAATATATTAATACTTTATTTTGTTTATTCTGTAATTATATATATGTGTGCGTATGTGTGTGCGTATGTGTGTACGTACGTACGTATGTATATGTATGTATGCATGTATGCATGTGTGCGTGTAACAATGTTGTGAGATAATCGATATGAATATAAATAGAGGATGTATGTTACAACATACATACAAATCATAACACTATATATGTATATATTAACTATGTATACATCATTATGTTGTACATGCCCATTATATATATATATATATATATATATATATATATATATATATATATATGCACACACGCACACACAGATATATATTTGTGTCTGTGAGTATATAATGATATACTCATAAACTATAGATATTAATTACTTAAGTTCATTAATTTAATAAATTGGAAAATTAAATAAAATAGATTTTATTTAATTAAATTGGGTTGGATCGAATACACCCCATTAAATTTCATAAGCCTACTATGATCCAAATATGGATTTTTTTTAAATTCATCCAATTTACCCATTGTGACAGTCCAGATCCATCAATATTGATAAGGTGGAAGATAAAAAAAATTAAAAGTGCAACATAATTTCAAAATTGTTATGGCTAGAAATAAATTTAATTGGAGAAATCGAATAGTGTGCATAGAAATGGATATTGAAACCACATTTTTCATGATAGAATTACCAATGTAATAAGTTAAACAACAATTACCTTAATGTTCATGTGAATTTGAGAAGAAAACTAACTAGAGCCATCCTCCAAAGATTGTTGACTGTTTTAACTTTATTTGTATATGAATGCACTATACTATCAGAAGGTGTATTTGGTGTAATCATTTATCCGTGGATGCTCTATATGGAAATCATTCATACAAAAACTTAATGAAATTCACATATACACAAAAAATTAAAGCTAACATCAGTCACAAATTAATGCGTGCATATCGAAATACCATACAATGAACTCTATATGCAATTTCTTTAAATTTGAAGTAGCTTTATTACGTAATATCATATCTCATGCACGTGTACATACAAAAAAGAATCATCTTTATATAAAAAAGGATTTTAGTAAAAAATGGTAAAATTAGTAAAAAATATAATTTTGATGTCTATAGACTTCGAACCTAATATCTCAAGAACTTCAATCTAGAGCACTCACTTAACATGAGTATTGTTATAATTTCAATGTCTTCAAATGGAGTTATTTTCATTAGGGTACCACGCACGTGTAATGCACGTGTATATAGCAAAATAACCATCCCATTTTACATGAGTATATAGCAAAAGAACCATCCCATTTTTTTCCTTTTAAAAAAAAATAAAAAAAAATGGTCAAAATGGTACCGACATAATTTTGGTGTTTTTGGTTTCGAACTAAAGACACCTAGAACCTCAGTCTAGAGCATCATTTTACATGAATATTTTTCTAATTTCAAAAGCTTCTGTTCTTAAATATAATATGTAGATAAGAAAATAGGTATCGAAATCGCGAGGTTGAACAAAAGACTTAATAAATTTCCGAGCAAAGAATTTCCTTATCCACTAATGGAGCACGCAACATGCAGTGGTAGTTCATGAACTTTAAATATTAACATACCAAAATTCAATTATTCACCACTATTCATTTTATTTTATTTTTTATTATTAAAGCCTTTAATCTAGCTTTAGATACTATCAGTGTTAATTTCAGTTGTATAATTTTATCCCAAAGGTTAGAAACTAATGATATCTCAGTCCCCTAACATTTGATCCTTATTAGTGTAAATGGAATGTACTAAAATTATAATACAATAAAATGTTATACTTCATTCATGAATACATGTTGCTGAGTGTAACAAGCTTCAAGATTCATGAATACATATTGAATTAGTGCTTGAAGAAGAAAAATACTTATGCGCTATAATAAGATGCTCAGACAATACTCAAGCCGCTTTTGATAGCAACCTTGTCCGTGTCCAAAGAAAATAACCACAAGCAATCAACAATAACGACTTTCAAACATTGATTAGGATTAACAAATAATGGTTTAAGGGTGAAGTAAATCTCAAACTTTGAATAGAAAGCAGCCCTAATATATGCTCTGAATAGGTAATAGAAATCAAATATATTTTTTACATAAAAAAAATTAACAAAGAAAATAAAAATGATGAATAAAACACCAAAATTTTAGTAGCCTTCAACAATAACAAAACTATGCAAAGAAAACAGAATAAGGGAAAAATAGAGATCCACAACAACTTAATCGCAGAGGAATCAAAATTAGAAGTAGGGTAAGTGAATGCGAGAGAGATAGAGAAAAATAAAAAAGGATGATGGAAAATAAGAAAAAAAAAGTAAAAATAGTAGGAAAGGAGAGGCATATTGAGATGGATTGAATAATAATTTTGGTACATGGAAAGCTAAAGGAAAAGAAGGGAATGTGGTTTAAAAAGATTCTTTATTCAGAGATAATTTAGAAAGAGAGGGAATGAATGTAATTTTTTTGGCTAAATGAATGTGAAACCATGGTTTCATATTACTTGACAAAACAGAATTCAAACTATCAAATATTATCTTTTATATATGATGAAATAGATTTGTGTATAAACTTATTATTAATAGTGTGTTGTTAAGTACACCACATTCTACTTTTATTAATAACATGGTAACATTAAAATTGATATGCTTGCTAATATCATCTCGTCTATTATTTTACTCAATTGAGAACCAGAATCCGGTAGAAAATAACCATAATGGATAGGCATTGATAATTGAAAAACCATCGTATGATGACTTAGAGCCGTAGGTTTTCACCGAAGACGGCAATAAATTACCATAGACGCTAGTGATATACTAGAGTTGTTACCAAATAATAGAAACTATGGCCCTTAGTAGCACGCTAGTGATATACTAGAGCATCGGTGATTATAACTATATTTGGTTTTACATAACCAATAGAATTAATATGATAATGATTCTTTTTTTCATTTTGACAATGGTAATCATTACCATAAAAGATTTACTAATGACTAAACTACATTTCATTATTACAAGCCTCTTTCATCAAATAAGCCACTGTGTAGGTTTTACTACTGTAGACTTGCAAAACAAAATAGCATGAAACCAAAATAATAAACAACGTGTTTTTACCGAGAATTATTTTAAACAAATGAAATAATCAATCAATTCTCTAATCAGCTTAATTGATTAAAGAAGACTTTTTATCAGACCATATAAATCGAAGGAAACTAAAAATATTAATGGATAAATGTTTCATAAATTAATAAAATCTCTTCTCCCTAAGTGGATATACTCTATCTCACGAAAGTACAAACATTATTTACCTTATGTGTGATTTTCTTTTTTATTTGTATGTCTAACCAAAAAAAATTACACTCATAACTGTCTTTTAAATCTCTTCAATTTAAACTTTTTTCAACATATTATTATGTGATGTTTAACTATAATTAATGAAAAACAACATTTAATAATTTTCTCTTCTAAAATTGTCTCTCTTCTGAAATTACATAACTAATCGATTCCCAATGTTAATAGAGCTAATAATATTTTTGCGGGTAGTAATAATATATCATGAAATATCTTTTGTTTCTCTCAAAACATGTCCCATGCAAGAGGCATAACTAGCCCATCAACTTTTACTAGGCAAATTGTAATCATATAATATATATGCGTATTGCAGAACTTAACTATTATTATCTATATAATGCTTTAGTTTTTCATAACTCAAGATATATAAACACGTCTACATAACAAGGGTATGGATCAGCGAACGGCTTTACTATACTATTCTTGGGAGTTTACCATTCCGTCGGGTTCTTCTGGGTTTTAAAAAAAAAGTTTTTTTTATATCCAGTACTCGAAGCACTTGATGACTATTATTTATCACAGAGACAGAGTGCATTAGATCATCTAAATGCTAACATGATAATGGGACCTTGAAAAAAGGAAAAATAAAAAATCTTTAGTTATCGAAGGCACAAAATCTCCTAGTTCTCAATATTGAAAAGTTGTCGATGAAATTCACGTAGTGTAAATGAAGGTGGGCCAAACAGTGTAACCATAATGTCAAAGAAAAATCACATTAGAAGGAGAGGTAGATGTCATCTTCCCTATAGTCTTTAGGTTTCATCGTCCAAAAGTGTTGGTAAATTCTATTTCAAATCTATTTTATTGTATAATTTGTTGTGCTAAGTTTAAATCTTTGGTTTTTCATCAACTGCTTCAAATAAGTTTCTCGATTTTAGTGACTTTTTATTACTATTCTACGTTTCTCACAAATTCAAGCTCAAACAAGCAAAAATCGCTTGCTGAAATGCAAAAAAAAGTCGTTTCTGTAAATGAATAGTTCTGAATTTACTGTATAGATCTGTTCTTGGTTCAACTTTGAGACATCATAATTTTATCATAACTTTTTCGAATTTTATGATTCTTTTTCCAGTTTCAAGTATGAGTGTTGAACTTTATGCATATCGAATTTCAAGTTATTTCGACCCATGTAGCTTACAGAAATATGTTGTCGAACTTTGATTCGGAGCATATATATAGCTTAGTCAGATGAGAAGCACTCCTATAAGACTTAATAGGAATGAATTAAGCAGACTTAGTGAGGCGATCAACAATAACCCAAATGCTGCAATGGCCCATTCTCGAACAAGGTAAGCCATCAATGAAATCCATGGAAATCTGATCTCATTTCTACAACGGGACCTCTAAAGGCTGAAGAAGACTAGAAGGCCAAAACGATCAAACAAACAAGTTAGGAATTAACCAATAAGATAAACGCACGTGTCTCATACCACGTGTTTTACCAAACCGTTTAGTTCTCCTTCTCATTCGCTCGAATAGTGCAAAAAGGTGTATTTTGAATCTCCAATTTATTTAATTTCACAATATTAAATTATAACCACCCATTTGAGTTTTTTCAATAAGAAAGTTAATATGGCACATCTCTTCTATCTCTTACTATTTTGTTTGTACTTTTTTCATAATTGTTTGGAACAGTCGTTGGGCATCTCTAATTTGCTCACTTTCCCGCTATCGTTCTTTGATCCACAGTTCCACAAATTACTAATTAATTTTAGTCCCAACCTTTATGTGCATCTATATCATAGAACATGATAAATGATAATTGGATTATAATGTGGAATTCAATGAGTAGACCAGTATAGAGAAGGCAAAAAAAAGACACACAGATTCCTTCAAACAAATTTTTTATTAATTCATCAAAAGATTAGAAGAGAAAGGCTCAAAGAACTGAGAATCAATCTTGATACCAAAACTCTTAGTAAAAATGAATCTCATAACATACATATTTATAAATATTATCAATCAATAGAAACGTAGAGATATATTTGTTGATCTATCTTCCATAATCAGTCAAATAAATAAATATATTTTCTCATATATTTATTTACTTATGTCTTCTATCAAATAGAAGATATTATAGAGAAATATATGCATAAATATCTCTTTCTAAATCATATCTAATACTTTGCATAATTAATTAATCAATCAACTAACTAATACATAAAATAAACATTGTGGTGCATATTGAAAATACTCACCTTAACACAATATTCATCATGGGCTTCACCTTTGTTCGAAAACAAACTTAACCTTTAAACCACCTAATTATGTTTGCACCCATTGAACACACATATCATCGATAAATCAGAATTACTTGTAATACCATACAGGTCTCCAAGCAAACTTTGTGATTTTTTGTTGCATGCTAGACCACGATCCAGATAACTTTGTCTCTTCAACTTCGATTTGAGTACTTCTTATATTTTCCACCGTTTTTCCAAGCAATTTGCATATGTTATTGTTTCTCCGTTTTGTGTGCAGAACCTTCCTTCTACCCTTCTATACCTTTGCGACTCCACCTCAAGTTGGAAATTGTAGCCTTTTTATTTCAACTGTCCTATTGAAGCAAGATTCTTCTTAATTTTTGGAATGTGCCTAACTCATGTTGTTTTCACCATCCTTCTATCGTACATCGTCAACCCAACTGAACTTACATCTTTAACATGTAAATCTCCACCATCAGTAGATTTCACGTTTTCACTTTGCTCTTCATAATCAATAAACACTTCCTTTTGATTACATGTGGAAACAAACATCTGAATCAAGTATCCAATTTTTTCAATACCTTTATCCATACATAGAACGTTGTCATCAAAATTTACCTTTTCGTCGCAGCCTTCATCAAGCTTGATTTTATCTTCCTCTAATGTTTTCATCGTTTCTTTCTCCTTTTTAAGCTTATTGCAAAATCTTAGCTGGTGGTCGCGTTTTTCACAATAATAGCAGATAAAATTGCTTTTCATACCTGGGGGTAAGGGGGCTTGGATCAGCGGACGGCTTTACTATACCCTCCTCAGGAGTTTACAAGCCCGCCGGGTTCTCTTGGGTTTTCAAAAAAAATTTGCTTTTCATGTTCGATTTATTTGATCGTATTTAGATATTTGGACGGTTACCCCTTCTAGCAATATTGACATTTTCAAACAGATTTCTACTCTATTTCTTTCTTATTCCTTCTTTCTATTTGGTTCATCATCCACATCTTCTTGTAAAGCAAGCTACTAACCACTTGCCTCATTGAAACAACTCCATCCGAATTTGAGTTGTCCAGTGCAACCATAAGCGTTTTCCAATTCTTTGGTAATGAACTCATCAACATCAAAACTTGTGCCTCATCATTTACCTTGTGATTCAAGGTAGTTAATTGATTCACAGTTATCTTAAAATCATTAAGATGCTCTTTAATTGACCCATCTTCCTTAAGCTTCAGATTCACTAATCTTCTCATAAGAAGAGCATTATTTGTTGCAGAGTTCTTTGTATAGATTATTTCCAATTTCTTCTGAATTGCATAAATAGGTATTTCAATGGCATTAATATAAGACACCGGATTCTTCTAAAATACCAAATCATCGCCAGAGTCTTCTTATCCAAAGTCTCTCATTTTACTGTAGATAAATTACTAGGTTTCTTCCATTTATTCTTCAATAGTTGGTGAAGATCATTGAAATATATAAAATCTTCCATCTTCGTCTTCCGTTAACCCCAATGTCTTCCACTAAATATTTCAACACTTGGTATCTCCATAACCGAATTCTCTTCAAAAAATTTATATAGTATGGTCTGATAACAACTGTTAGGGTTTTTCCTATGATTTCTACACAATTAGATTTTATAAGATATGAAAAGTGAAAAAAAAATTGATACACAAATTCCTACAAATAAAACCTTAATTAAATTACCAGAAAATTATAAGAGTAAGCCTAAAAAAATTGGGAATCAACCTCAGTACCTAAACCCTTAAGTGAAAATGACTCTCGTGACATACATATTTAAAATATCTCTTCCAAAACCAAATCTAATACTTTCTATAATTAATTAGTTAACCAATCAATTAACAAATATATAAAACAAATATTATGCCGCATATTTTCAACATATAATTCAGCTAATTGATAATCCAAAAGCAAAAGAGATTGGTATACAATTTCTCTATGTTATTTTCTTTAATCATCTTACTGTGATTACATGATTTTTTATGATTTTGTTTGCATGAATTTGACTGCATTTATCCACTGTTTTCATTCCTAAATAATCCATCTGATGCATTTGGCATTTAACCATGTGAAAAAGATGATGCTACGTGGATAATCAGTTTGTTGTCTTTCAAACTAAATTTTAAAATTCGTGTCCTTTGGACTAAAATTAATATCTGGTTTTTTTTCTATATGTTAATTCCCTTTTGTCCAATCTTTTTTAGATGGACATCCTCATATAGGCTTCGTTTGGGAGTTTTGTCATACCGATTATGAGAGGTTTTGAGAGTACCGATTTTGATTGTCAATAATCGTAGCAGTTTTGATTGATTTACATGACTTATTGTTATAACCCACCAATGTATGCTTAGAAGTTTAACATACAACGGTTTTAAGAGTTTTCCACTAAAGTAACATTATATATATATCCTTATATTTTATGAAGATTAATTCTACAGTATAATTAGTGGGGGCATAATTGAAAAAAAAAATATTATAACCCTTCACAATACCCTAATTTGATGAGTTGATAATTGCAATAAAAATTATATTGTATCGATTTTCATCGATTTTATAACCAACAATAACCAGTGTGAAAAAACTTACAAGTAAAGATCATGATAACACCTGAGATACAGAGTCAGCCAAAATCGATAGAAAATAAACTCCAAAACAGAGCCATAGAGTGGGACCTCAATCTATTGTTACTTTAGAAGTAACACACATACTTTGGGAATGATATTTTGAACCATTTTATGATTTTGTAATCTTGTTCATCTGTTAGTTTTACTTTAACCTTTTCTTCTAATAATTCTACGTACTTGTAAGATATATACATCAAATCAATTTAAATACGTTTTAGTTGATTACCATAATGTGATTTTGGTACGGTTAAGATTACATGGCTGTTTGAATGCTCTTTGCAAGAATTTTTTTTTTTTCATTTTAACTTTATCTTCATGATCCAGTCAATGCATGTAAGCAGTTTCACGTGTAAAATTACAAATATCATATGCAACAACGTCATTTTATTATTTCTGCACATTTTCAAGATACATTAAAAGCAAAGGCTTCCATGACAAAGTTCTGTCTATTGGAATAGGCTCTCATTAACTGACCTATATCCACTAAAAAAAACCCAAAAAAAAAAGTCAAAAACAAAAACCTATTGTTTATTCTATATGTACAACAACATGATTTCAACCTCCTTTTGCCTCTGGATCGACATCAACATTGACCACCAAACCCTTACTTTCCTCCTGCACCAACTCTGTATAATGAAACTCAATCTGAAGCCGCTGATGAGTCGAAGCTTTTAAACCTTTCTTTACGTCAGTTTGCAATTCTCTAATAGGAATCGCCGCCAAGAAACTCTTTATATACTCCTTGCATGCCTCTTTCCCTTCGCAAACCATTTCTTCATCAACCATGTACCCTCCGTCGTTTTCTTGCTTCGAGGAATTATCTAGGTTTCTATAAATGACAGTGCTCGAATCGAATTTAAGGATGTACGCTTGAACACATCCTTCGTATAACCTCTCTCCAAGCGTGTCTATGATATAGTACACGTCGGTATCTACCAATAGAACGAAGAAGTGATCGTTCCAACTTACTATATATACATGAATGTTTCCATTTTGATCGACTTTTTTGCTTATCTCGTCCCAAATGTCTTCGAAAGACATGGCACCATGCAGAAACTCGAAATCGTTTTCCTTTTCCGTGCATTCAGGGTGGAAGAAACCGATGAAGGATTTCTCTGGGTTTACCGATAAAGATCGGATTTTTGAGTCAAGAACGGTTTCTAAGTCAAAGTGTTTGTCTGGGAATTTGTCGAGTATTTCTAGATTTTCGCAAAGGTTTCTCCATTCGAGGGATCCATCTCGGATTAGACTGTCGAATTGGGATTTGTTGGGTATGATGTTAGGGTTTGATTGGAACCAATCAGCTATTACGGCTACTAAGGCGGTGCATGCACTTTCACCGGCTGCTTGCTCGCTCCTTTGGTCGATTGAGGCAAAGAAGACTTTAGTTCGAAGTTTCATTTGATTGTCACGGCTTGTTACTTCTTTTAGCTCCCACGATCCTACTCTGAAAATGTCATCTCCGAATTCTGGTTGGGATAAATTTTGCATCTTCTGACTCTGAAAATATGACAAAGCAGCAAAAGTAGCGTATATAAGTTACGTTCATAGTTTGAAATGTTTGAACGACTTAATTGTTTGATTTACAACTCAAATAAGTTGATAAGTCATCAACAACAGGTACTTTGAAATGTTGCATGTAATACTCTATTGTATGGAAAGAAAAAAATACAGAACATAATGTTATTATTATTGAGTGATATAGAGTGTACCGATCCAGAAAACGAGTCATCAGAGGAATGCAACAAGCGACGATCATAATCAATATCATCCCCACCCACTTCTTGATTTCCCTTCTTTAGCAAAGGCTCCCCTTTCATTTTTGGAGACCTCAAGCTCAACTTCCTTTTCTTCCATGGCAAAATGCTCTTTTTCGAACTTTGCATCAGACCATTATCATCCCCATACACCGCCATTTCATCCAAACTGGAACATTCAAAATTTAATTTGTTATAACTAAAGTAGATCAAACTCTCCTGCTCGTAAACCAATCCTCTGAAGTAATTAGCAACCGATAATGGACCATAACTGAATGACTTTATAATTTCTTCCTCTTCAACTTCACTGTCTTTGGCAACGTCAATGACTGAGTTGTTATCAAATGGATATGGAGAATATAGGTCTTCATCTTTGTAGTTATGCCCACCTTCTTTGCCTTCTTCTCTGTCAATTTTCTTTGCTTTCATTAAGGACAACAAATCTTTAAAACTTGTCACTGTTTTAAACCCAGGTCTGAGTGCAGTGTCGTCATCTTTCTCAGATAGCGAAGAATCTTCTGGTGAAGACGAAAATGGAGCAATTGATTCTTGACTGTTTCCTAACTCTGATAGTTTGATAGTCAACTGCAATATAAAGTAGGTTTTAATGATTAAAAAGAAGAGAAAGAAAAAAGAACAAGTGAAGATTATGGTGAATTGTAAGATGACTTGGTAAAACATACATATAGTGAAAAGGGAGAATCAACGTTAGGCTGTGAAAACAACTGAAGAAATAAATCGATTTCTTCATTTGTAGTGGAAGCAAAATTTGCTAGGTCTAGAAAAGCTGTTCCAATAATTGATGTCTTCTTCATGAATCCTTGTTTCATGACCTAAATCATTCAAAGAGAAGTAAAGTTAAAGGTAGTGTAAGGAATTAAGTATTTATTCCAGTCCAATACATTTCAAATATTCTAACTTGTAAGTAGTTAAAATGGTAAATAAGCACACGCTTGAAAGGGTAAAATAAGCATATTAAGTATTGATTCCAGTCAAACATATAATGGAAGGGAATATGAGGACATACAAAACCACACATTTCCTTCCAATTGAGTGACATAGATATGTTGGAATCAATGACAAGTAATACCGAATACCTACCTTTTGCCGTCCCAAAAGGCTATGCTTTACTAAAATCATAATTGATCTTTCCAATAATGAATAATATTTATACAAATGGCTAAAACTAATTGTATCAAATATAATGTTTTAAGTATTGATACAATGAGCAAACACAGGAGATATTGAAACATTTTTAAATTTATTGTTTGGTTGCCACAAGAACTTTGAGTGCTTATTGCATATCACTTTTATAGTGTCTACTTGCAATCATAATGTTGTGTGTATTGGATACCTTATTTGATGTTTTTATCACTACCGTTACCTACCATGTATCTATCAGTACAAAATTTAATGCGGATCATTTTAAAAATATGTATGAAAATCGATTATCGGTGATACAAATAAAGAGCTCAAGTTGTTCTTTTTTGGTGAGATAATATTTAAAATATTAGGCAGCTTGTAAAAAGTACACAAAATAGCATTTCTTAATCAGCTGAAATGAAATTATCTTTAGTGTAATCAACTGGTGTGTATATATATGTGTATATAAAAGGAAGGTAATAAATAAAATAAAAAACCTTTAACTGAAAATTACGCATGGCAAACTCTTGAAGCATTTGCCAAATGCAACTTTAGCATACTGCCAAAAACAATTAATAATTAGACCGATTTAAGAAAATACTAATAATAGAAGAAAATTACTGATTAACTGAAACAAGAATATATCAAGCCATAAATTAATCAACTAACCAACAAATTTGCAATTTAAAGTTCATCAAGAGAAATACTCACATTAAAAACTCTGATTTCGATCTCACACGGACAAAATCCGTTCTCCTTATGCAAAATCAACCCACAAACATTCTCAAACTCTTCATTCCACTCCAAAACTCCAATCCTCTCATCAAATACCACCTCTTTCGTACAATTCTTAACAGTTTTCCTCAACCCAATCCCCAACTTCGCGGCTTTCCATCTAACTTCCACCGTTAAAACCCTAATCTCATCCTTAGCAGGATCGAATCCCTTGATTTTCTGTACCACGAGCTTCACAGCGAACTTTTTTGACGAGATCGGCAGCCACGGCCGCCATTTCATCATTGATCTCACCATCAAACGAGGTTTTTCTCTTTTTTTTCTGTCTTTTTTGAAGAGAATTATTTGGAGAGAAATGCGTAGTACTTGTTTTGAAATCGAATGAGAAATGGTAAGAGGATTTGTAGGAAAAGAGAAATGGTAATACTTTGTTCATCCATTTCGTTTAAATTTTTGTTATAAAGTTAGTTATTTACGATTTTACCCTTCAGGAACCGCGGTTATATATATCTAGTTATCTACTGCTATTTTATTATCTTGACTATTTAATGGAGTTGAAAATAAATACGCTAATAAATAAGTAATCAGCCCAGCGGATGTGTATTAACTGGAATATCGTTTGCTATGTGGCATTTATATATCTCTTATTATTTCCTATGTGGAAGTTTAAAAACTGAAACATGCCAGCTGCCTAGAATTTAGGTACGTCGATATAAATAGATAAATATACTTATCTTTTCTTTAATGATAGTTCTAATAGCTTTGACGTTACACTTTTTGGTATCAATGTGAACTATCAAAAATGCCCCTTTGTATATTATTCAAAGTTAATTACTTAAAAATCTTTATTAATAGTTGTAATACCTTTGGTGTCACACTTTTTTGGTATCAACGTGAACTACCAAAAATGCTCGTTTATAAATATGATTAAATATTAATATAACTTAAAAATAGGATCTACTACCTTTACCAATTTCAAACGCTCATCTACAAATATTATTGAAATCTCAATATCACTTAATAGGATCTAACAAATAAACTTTCTTTTCAAAGTCGTTCTTTATTAATTAATAATAGAAATAAAAATTCAAATTAATAAAAAAATTAAATTCATTCTTTATTCTTTATTAATAATTGTAATACCTTTGGTGTCACATTTTTTTGTATCAACGTGAACTACCAAAAATGCCCATTTATAAATATGATTAAATATTAATATAACTTAAAAATAGGATCTACTACCTTTACCAATTCAAAACGCTCATCTACAAATATTATTGAAATCTCAGTATCACTTAATAGGATCTAACAAATAAACTTTCTTTTCAAAGTCGTTCTTTATTAATTAATAATAGAAATAAAAATTCAAATTAATAAAAAAAATTAAATTCATTCTTTATTCTTTATTAATAGTTGTAATACCTTTGGTGTCACATTTTTTTGGTATCAACGTGAACTACCAAAAATGTCCCTTTATAAATATGATTAAATATTAATATAACTTAAAAATAGGATCTGCTACCTTTACCAATTCAAAACGCTCATCTACAAATATTATTGAAATCTCAATATCACTTAATAGAATCTAACAAATAAACTTTCTTTTCAAAGTCGTTCATTACTAATTAATAACAGAAATAAAAATATAAATTAATAAAAAAATTAAATTCATTCTTTATTAATTAAATAAAAATGAAAGTTTAAACCAACAAAAAATTAGATATTGCAACTTAGAAAGAAGTTAAAACTAACTGCATATCATTTCAATGTAGAAAATGACTAAATATTTATTATGTAAATCATATTTTTTAAAAACAAGTTAAACGTATATAATTTATAAAAAAAACAATTTACGCACGAAGTGTGTATCATCATCACGTGTGAAGCACGTGCCGTAACGCTCGTAATAATAGCTGTAATAGCTTTGGTGTCACACTTTTTTGGTATCAACGTGAACTACCAAAAATGCCTCTTTGTATATTATCCAATCTTAATTACTTAAAAATAGGATCTAATACTAAATTTCTTTTACAAACTCAAATGCCCACAAAAGTAGGATCTAATAACTGAACATGCTTTAAAATTCAAAATGCTTCTAAATATAGGAACTAAAATTAAACCTTCTTTACAGATTCAAAATACCTCTAAGAAATATCACTTGAAAATAAAAAATTATTTTTTTGACTGATTTAAACATATACAATTTATAAGAAAAACAATTCACACGCGAAGCGCGTGCCATTACACTCGTAAAAAAAAAAAAAGAGAAAGTGTTACTTTATTCAAATAGAGCGATTAATTTTATGTCCCGACGTTTGAACTCGTGACCTATAAAACATTAGTCCAAAACGTAATCATTTGCTATTTAGTCCAGTGATTGTCAACAAATAATTAAATATATTTTTCTGTAGTCAATAATGATTAAACAAAACTGAAGTTTCCATTGTTTTCCCTTTTTTCCACCCATTTTACATAATTGTCTTTTTCAAAATTAAAAGAAATAATCAAAATACGAATCTCTAGGATCAAATGAAATTACAACATACACTTAAAATTCTTCGCATACTTGGTGCAAAGTAGAAAACTAGATCACCACATATAGTACTATCTTTCGTTTTACACTGCGTGCCACAGAAAAGGCCAACGCAGTTGAGAGAATATGTGGGTGTCTGCGAACAATTTTGATTATGGGTAGATGATGATTGAAGCCTGAAGATAGAGGTTGATGACGTTTGTAGCCAACGTTTTAATTAGGAATTGGTTTGAGGTGGGAGAAGTAAAGATCATTGTATATTTTGTGTAAGTAGTTTGATGTTTATATTGATTTTATTTTTACGATTAATAATTAATATTCAATAATTAATATTAATATTAATGTTTAATATGTAATAATTAATAATTTGTATTTAATAACTAAAGATTGATATTTAATCTCTAATCATTCATATTGAATATTATATAATTAATAAGATATGAATTTTTTTACTACCATGATTTATCAATACATGAACATAAAAGGATGATACGTAAAATTTAGACGAATATATTAACCTCGATGCTTTTAATGGTACTCCGTAATAAAGATGCAAACAGTCTCCAATGGTAACTCGATGCTATTAAAATTCATCATCAATGTCACAAAGTCCAATCTATCGAGTTTCGATAATAAGCCATCGACAATAGCTAAATCTCGCTGAGATAGTCTCGTCTTATACAAACGCGTCATGGCTTTGAAATTTTTTTTGGAGGTTACATCAAAAGTGTTGACCCAAAAAATGGACCAACACCCTGCTCTGAGTTTGAAAGCACCAGCCTTGTTCTGACAAAGCAATATCACAAATCTCGGATATATAGAAAGAACAGTAAAAGAAAGTAAACAAAGAATTTTATAGTGGTTCAGCTGTTAACGAAGCCTATGTCCACTTTATAGTTTTATTATAGACTGATTACTGTTACAAGAGATGTTTGATTACAACGCTTTGATTATCTTTTAGCTAGATTGGATCTCCAAAGTTGGAAACCACTGGAGAATCACAGTGTATTCCTTTGAAGATTACTGTGAAGGAGGTAGAGAGTGAAGAATAATTCTAGCAGAGCTTTAGCAACCAGTCCGGAGAAGATCCTCTTTATGTTGTAGGTGGGATGGTATTTATAGAGATCGGAGAGCCTGTGGTCCAGGCCTATCTTCATCAGCTCGTAGGTAGATAACAGGCGACCAAGGAGGACTTTGGCTTGCAAAATGAGTTAAACCCATGGGTCGCTGGCGACCCGTAGCCTATGGGTTGCTGGCTACCCATGGCCTATGGGTCGCTAGCGACCCATCGACTTGATTCGTTTTGCGGGCCAACGTCTTGCCATTTTTGGTAGTGTTCAATAGCTCGTTCATTCGAAGGTTTAAGGAGTAGCATGGGTCACTGATGATCCGACCACTTAGGATTCTTCTGGGGTGTCTAGAATTGAAGATGTTTCCGTAGCCTTTTATCGTTATTGTTACGTTTTGATGGCAAGTCACTAGCTGCTTACGTTCAGCTGCTAATCGGATTAATGGAATGCTGATCTCTCAGCTTCGTCGATCCCAGTCATTGTCTTAGTCATATAGCTTAGCCCTTGTCGATCCTTTGTCTTAGCCTTTCTGCTTAAGTCCTGAACCATCCCGTCTACACAAGATTGTTCTTTTTTATATTGATTCATGTTGGGTTAAAAATCCGGATAACATTTGCTCTCCAGAGTACGTCTTTGTTGCAAACAAGGCGTGCTTTGGAAGTTATCGCTTTCAATATCCATCTGTTGATCTCCAAGTAATCGTACTAGATTTTTGTGAATACGCTAAACCAATGTTGTTGGTCGTCTTTCTTTGGTCCTAACTGCTTCTGCTTACCTCAACGTATCACATTTCGGTCGTAGTTTCGGGGCATGGCTTGGAATGGTGAATGGTTGTAAGAGATCAAGTTCGAGAAGAACATGTTAAGTTTTCCTTTCTCTCCCTCTTCTTTTCTTTTATCATCATCTTCTTCTTCTTCTTTTTCGTTGGGTCGCTAGCGACGTAAATTTCGCTTTATAAAAAGAAAATGTGCACGTTAGCTCGGGTCGTTGGCGACCCATGATGGGTCGTAGGTGACCCTTGTACTTATCAATTTTTTGCCATCCTCTTTCCTGCCTACTTATATCATTCGAGCCGACCCTAACCTTTCATTCAACTGAACCATTCCACTTCTTCATGTGATCAATCTTTCCAACGATTTGATCTGAAGCGATCCAAGCAACATATCGACCAGCTTCCTTGCTTCGCTTGGATCTACTCGCTGTTGATTCATCCACGCATTTTCCTATCTCGTGAAACCCTAGCCATCCATCTTCTTGTTTGAATCCTAACCCTAGCCCATTGTTGGACTGTAGCCGACCCATCATTAGCTCGCCAACGATCCAATCCATAGCTCGTTGAGTTTGATTCGTGATTCTTCTTGTGCCTTCAAATCAGTTTAAGGTGGGTTTGCTTGGTTGATTCACTAATTGTTATGTTGGTACAATGATTTGAAGGCTAGTGTTCAGTTTGAGAAGTTCGAGTTGACTACAGTTTGATGGGTTGAGATAACCAATCGGGTCTTGAGTTTCTTGCGAAAACGACATTCGGGCTGTGGTCCAACACTTGACGTATTTTGCAATCTTCGTCTGTTAAACCAAAATCGACTTATGCCCAGTTTAGTAGACGTTACCGCACGACATATTACTTGTCTATACCGATTTTTTAGGAGTCTTTGGGTTATCCTGCTTAGTTATTCCACACTCGGTGCTCCTGTAATGAGACGAGTTTTCTATGTCGCTTCGAATAACGAGTAAGTGCACAAGAAGTATACACAAAAATGGACCAACATGGGATATTCTTTTCTTCTTCCACCATGAGAGAACTATCTACACGGGATAGAGCGTTTGCAGTGTATTGAGCACCGAGTTTATCCTATATAGATAGCACACTACACTTACACACCTGCCCCAGTTCGCACTCGAAATCCGGCATGTCGATTACATGTTGATGTTTTCTTCAGAATTCAAGTGTAATAGGGAAAACAAAGATTTTAGGATAGATTTTCCTGACCGTTTTCGGACACGAGTTCTGTTATGTAGAATGAAGCAGCCATCTACACGTTGTAAGTCAAGCGGGAGAAGCCCGGTGCTCTCCGAAGCTGAATCATCATCCACCTCGCAAGCCCAGTACGGTCAATTAGTTCCGGTTGGGCCCATCGTGGACCGCACGCCTCCTAACTTTCAAGTCCTGCTTAATCCACCTAAAAGAGATTCATCGGTGGTTTATGCCAAAGTTCTTCATAATATATGTATACCGCATGGCATTCCCGAAGAGGACGTGCGTCTGCCTATGAAAGACGAATTCGTTTATATGCCCCCTCGGGGTACACTGCTTGTCATTGATACATGTGTCTAAACAGAGCCGTGTCTCCCTTCAACGATTTTCTACGTAAGACACTCTCGAGCTTGGGAATTGCCTCATTCCAGCTTCATCCGAATGGCTACGCCATCCTTACTTGCTTGCATGTCCTTTTTATGTGGACATTCAACCGTGCTCCAAGTTTCGATGAGTTGTAGTATTTTCGAGCGTTCAAGAAGAGACGATTGTCCCTTTTTGATTATAGTCGAGGCCCAGAGGAATCGAAAGATCGTCTTACGCTTGTAAAGCAACATATTACAGTTCAAGACGTAGTACATTTTCGTTAGATTCCCTAAGGGGTTCAACCGTCGATGAACGATAGGAGGTAAGCTTCTCTTTTCCTTTTATCGAGCTTCGAGGCATTGTAATGGAGTTTCTAACTAACTATACTTCTCTTACTATTATCCCAAGGCCGAATATAGATGTGACGCTTGATGTAGTTTGCCAAACTTTAAAGGCTATTGACGCCGAAGAGAGGTGCATTAAAGTTCCACTGACCGATGAAAACTTGCGTCTGTACAGACTGTTAGTTCAAAGTAGATCCACTGTTCAGATTGAAACTCCCTTTCTAGGCCGATACAGAGTTCTCACAAGGACCGCTTCTCCATCCCAGGGTTCCGAGGAAGGTTAAGAGAGAGGTAGACCGTCCAGAGGATCACCCGGTGAGGCCCGCGAGGAGGGAGACGCTGCTGCGACTGGACTGAGTGGTTCGGTTTGAATGCCTCCGATCCCGGAGAAAGCAGATGACGAGTTCACGCATAGAGAGGGCAAAGCCATGATAGACTCGTAAAAAGAAGAAGGAGAGTTCGAGAGTAGTAACGATGAGTCTACTGCTATTGATTACTTCTCATCAGAATCTGAAGGTGAAGACTCCAAGTCTTGCGATGAGACTCCGGGAATGAGTCGCGATTTCCCGAGCCCACATCCTTCCAATGCAAGTGCTAAAGGCGAATCCCTTAAAACTGGAAGACGTCATGACTCTCCGAGTAAGGATGTCGGAGCGGGGTTTGGAGATTTCAACGATGTTTTTATCGACTTTGACGCACTCATTAAGGGAGACTTCAAATTTGACATGACGTCATCCTGTTTAGGTGATATCGCTCCATTAATCCGTTCAGTCGCACCTATAATAATTGAAGTCAGTTCGATACCAACGATGACAGCCGTTCATTCTGGTTTGTGATGACGTCTTAGGCTCAAATTATAATTACATGACCTGCTGCACTAGGATTACATTAATTTCCATTCTTTCATTCCTTCATATATTTTCTTAACTTATGTTATGCTTCTGAAACCTTTCATGTATGCCTTATTCCTGGTATGATGAGAGGACGAGGCTTTTATGATGACTTCGAGGACTATACTGATTCATAGCGGTACCCCAAGCGCTCCTCCAGCCGCCATCAAGTCTGGGATACAAAAGAAGAGTATCGAAAGAGGAAGGAACTCGAAGTTGAAATCCGTCGCCAAGGGGAGAGAGATAAATTCGTTCACACAAAGGCAGGTATGAGGAAAGAAGATCTCATGAGGAAAGAGTTAAGCCATCTAAGAAATCAAATTTGACTATCTCTCCCATCCTTTGGAGCTTGCTTCGAAATACACTTCCATGGGATAAGAAATTCCTATCACTTCTGCCTCAATTGTGCCCCCAACACATATTTCATTTTCTTCCATTGTTACTGCTACCCCTGGCGCATCTCACCCTCACCGGAGGCTAGCCTACACTCTTCCTTTGGGTCCTTCTAAGCTTGAGGCGACACTTTCAAGTTGGTTCTTAATAGGGGTTAAGTTTGCCACGGACCTTCATCCCCCTCGTAAGGATTCCTTCATGCCGCATCTCCAAGCTATCCAAAATGACCTAAAGCAGCCGACAAATGGGAGAAGCTCTGCAAACAACTGGCGGACATACACAGAAATAATTACCAAAAGATCCTCTCCTTTGAAAACAAAAAAGATGATTTTGAAAGGTCGTTGGTCGATCGGGACGCTAAAATTAAACATTTGGAAGAGGAGAAGGAGACAGCGCTTCGAGAAAGTAGGAGAACCGCCAGCCTGATGAAGGAGTTAAAGGGCGCGCATGAGAAGGTCGAGATTATGTGGAGAGACGAAATTAAAAAGACCCATGTGGAAGAGGCTAAATTGAAAGAAGAAGTGACCGCTTGCAATGCTATCATCGAAGTTCAATGGAAAACAATCGTCGATCACGATCTAATTTTCGAGGGGCACAATAAAATGATATCTGACCAAGACGAGACTATTTCCAAGTTACAGGCTTAGGTCGCACAACTCAGTGCCGACAAGACTGCTATTGAGATTAAGAAGGCTGTGGTGACCAGGACTACTTGGACCTCCAACATGCCTTCGATAGAAAGATGGAGAAGTTGGATGAGACACTTTTGAACTTCTATGTCAACTCTGTATTGCATCAAGGAAGTCTTAGTAATCTTTTCCCGAAGTTTCCGCACACTCTTGCTCTCATGTAGAAGAAAATATTATCTCGTTTTGCTGAGAGCCATGACGTTTACTCTGATCAAGAGCTGCGAAGTGCCTATCTCAATGATGAATCAAAGATAGCGCTACTAGAGGGTCAGGAGATTCTCCGAGTCAAATGAGAGAGGGAGGCCACCGATGTTGCCTTGATGTCTGCTACCGATGCGCTTACCAAACCTTCTACCTTCGGTGTGTGCAGGTCATCGAAGCAGATCCACGACCAACCGATGATTTCAGGAGTTGATATTATTCCTTATGTTATCAAGCCCTCAAAAGAAGGCAATGGCGGTGAGTTTGAAGTCGTTGTTAATGTCTTTCCCGTGGTGCAGGTAACATCCACGCTTCTCCTGAATTCGGGAGTCTCCATCTTATACCATAGGAGAAAGAGGAGTTTAATGCTTTCCTTTTTGATCTTATAGGTCCATCCACTTTTCCTGTTGATGCGCCAATTACTTCGGCGCCTGTACCTATTGCCATATTCACATCCTCTGAGATTTGTATCCGTTCTTGCTCTTCCCACATCCACGTCTAGTTCACAACCGAGGCCAGAGGCCGAGAAAATAGCAATGCTCCATGGCTTGGACGACCCTTCAGCGTCTTTAGAAGGCGATATAACTACAATAGAGGCTAAGGAGCAGGAGACGTAGATGGAGCAGCCGCAGAAGACTCGGCATGATTTGGTTGCCGTCAAGAAGGAAAAGGTGGAGGCAGTCAAAGCTTTGAAGGGCTCTCAAAAGTCAAGAAAATGCAAAGGAAAGGGAAGCTCTTTTGAAAAACATTTGAAGGAAGAGGAGATTGCCACCGAGTGCATGTTGACATCACTGGCAGTGACACCTCTCCTAAAAAGAAGCAGAAACTACCAACCAGAGGTGGAAAGGGAAGCAGTGGCAAGAAGCATTGAGCGCTTGGCGTGAGAATGGACTTGATTTTGGCCAATAGCTTGTAAGAAGACTGAATTGTTTTTGACTTGTTTTTGTTTTTTTTGAATCATTTTGTTTAAGTGCAGAATCTGCACTTTGCGTCCTTACTATAGAGTATGTATGTTCTCTTTTTTGGCCATTGTTTGTGTGGGTACGACCTCCACATTTTAATCCAGTGTAAAGAAAATCATAAGAAATACAATGATATTTTGACTGTATTTTTATCTACCTATTCATATATGCTCTATGTACTTGCGCTAGTTTCATTTTTATTTCTATGACTATAGCTAAAGTCCCTCATTTGAAGTAACGTAACTTAAAGATTGACAGCACCTAGAGAATTTTTGCTTAGAAATTCACAAAACTTTTAAAAAAATTCTAAAATTTAGAAATTTTGTTTGGGAGATGATATAACTTTGAGATAGAACTTGCAAACTTGTGATTGTTTGGAGAGACAGAACCTATGAACTTATTTGTGTTTTTTTGGTTCTATCTTAGTATAGGTTTATGCACCCCAGTTCATAGGGCTGTTTACTTCAAACCATTATCAAGTTGCCGATAACTTATGGTTTAACTAATCTTTATTCAAAATTTGGCTAAGTCACAACTTGATTCTACTTTTTTTGGAGATATTACGATTTTAGCATGCAATCTCATTTTTTGACGACATTCAGGTGGATATACAATTTGCGCATGGGTATGTATTGTCGATCGTTGAGTGCCCACCTTCTAGCGCTAATTTTGTTTGGGTTGCGCTCAATATTCCTGACTGTATGTGTGCAGCTTCTCACGCTTCTTGGCGTTTCCTATCTTTGAGCAATGTGAGGGGTTAGAATTTTGGTGCGCAGCTCATGAGATGCGCGACATTTGTTTTTCTTCGTTGTTGCCTATTTTCGAGCAACTTGGGGCGTTGTCATTTCAGTGCTCCTCGGGGTTGCCTATCTTCGGGCAAGGCGAGGAGTTTTGATTTTGGTGCTCCTCGATGTTGCCTATCTTCGGGCAACCCGAGGAGTTTTGATTTTCCTTGGTGTTTTCTATCTTCGGGCAACACGAGGAATCATGATTTTGGGGATCCTTGATGTTGCCTATATTTAAGCAACATGTTGAGTTTTAGTTTTGGTGCTCCTCGGTGTTGGCCCTCTTCGGGCAACACACGGAGTTTTGATTTTGGTGCTCCTCGATGTTGCCTATCTTCTGACAATACGAGGAGCTTTGGTTTTCCTTGGTGTTGCCTATTTTTGGGCAGCACGAGGAGTTGTGATTTTGGAGCTCCTCGATGTTGCCTATCTTCGGGAAACATGAAGAGTTTTAGTTTTGGTGCTCCTCGATGTTGCCTATCTTTGGGAAACACGAGGAGTTTTGATTTTGGTGCTCCTAGATGTCGCTTGCCTATCTTCGGGCAACACAAGGAGTTTTGATTTTCTTAGTGTTTCCTATCTTCGGGAAACACGAGAAGGTGTGATTTTTGGGCTCCTCGATGTTGCCTATCTTCGGGCAACATGAAGAGTTTTGGTTTTGGTGTTCCTCGGTGTTGCCTATCTTCGCGAAACACGAGGAGTTTTGATTTTGGTGCTCCACAATGTTGCCTATTTTCGGGAAACATGAGGAGTTTTGATTTTTCTTGGTGTTTCCTATCTTCGAACAACACGAGGATTTGTGATTTTAGGGCTCATTGATGTTGCCTATCTTCGGGCAACATGAGTGGTGTTGATTTTGGGGCTTCTCGATGTTACTTGTCTACAGGCAACATGAGGAGTTTTATTATTTTTTAGCCCTCTCGATGATTTCGGAGCAGTGCCAATTGTCAAAGGGCAAAGATTGGGATTGGCCGATCCAACTGCTCGATTTGGTTTGCTTCCTCGACTTGGCGGGTAATTATTATGAACATAGTTTGGTTGGTTCAAGAAGCAAACTTTATTAAGGAAAGCATGGTGGATTCTTTGCCTATTTACAATGCCGTTGGCATTTCCAGGATAGCTTATTTGCTGAAAATAGTTTTAGATGAAATAATGGCGGAGCGATTCGCTATTCCACGCTTTGGGAACTGCGACTGTCGATGATTGTCAGCTTGAAAGTCACGGGACAAAGCTTCAATATACGGTCCTTTCTAGTTTGGTCCGAAGGCTCCCGGTATAGGGTAAACTCGCTTGAGCACAAGATCTCCATCTTCAAAGGTCAGACTATGAACTTTGGGGTTGAAGAACCATGCAACCCTTTTTTGGTAGGCAGCCGTTCTCAACTTTGCTTCTTCTCTTTTTTCATTGACTATGTCTAATATTGGAGTAGGAATTGCTCGTTTTGTGCTTGATTAAAATTCTGCCTTCGGTGCATGGGAACTTCTAATTCAACAGGGATTATTGCTTCTGGACCATATGATAATGCGAACGGAGTGTGGGCAGTTGCCGCTTTGTTTGTTGTCCTGTATTCCCATAGTGTGAGTGGAAATTCATCAACCTAATTTCCTATCGCTTTTTGATGGTGGATTTGATGATGTTGTTAATTGCTTCCACTTAGTCATTTGCTTGCGGATGGGCCACCGTGGAAAAGCTTTTTTCGATTCAAAAGCGCCTGCAAAAGTCTTTGAACTCGGCACTTTCGAATTGGGTTCTATTGTCAGTGATGATTTTTTGTGGCACACCAAACCTGCAAATGATGTTTTTAGTGACAAGTTAATAACTTTCTTTGTAGTTGTAGTGGCCAGCGGTTCCGCTTCACCCTACTTTGTGAAATAATATACGAAAACTATGGCATATTTGGCTCCTCCTTTAGCTATTGGAAGGACACCAATCAGATCGATCCCCATATTGCAAACAACCATGGGCTGACCAATTGTGTCAATGCCGTTGAAGGAGTTCTCTTAATTTTTTTGAATCTTTAACAGCGATCGCATCTTCTGGCATGATTTGTGGTGTCGTGATTTATTGTTGACCAAATGTATCCGTATCGAAGGACTTTCTTTGCCTGTGTTTGCCCCCCGACGTGGTCTCTACTTTCGCCTTTATGTAGTTCCTTCAGGATTTGTCGTGCTTCATTATCGGTCACATACCTAAGAAGAGCGGTCGAGAATCCCCTTCAATAGAGTATCCCATCATGTATCATGAACCTTGGTACCTTACAGAGGAGCTTATTCCATTGATTTCAGTCAGTTGATACGGTTCCTGCAAGTAGATAGTCCTTTATCGGTGTCATCCATGTATTTGGATCGATGGTGGTTTTAGAGTCCAGTCCATTTCCATTTCGTCTATGCTTGGGTTGGTTAGTGTTTCGATCGAAACCATCCCAATGACTAGGCTTCTGCGGAGCTTGCCAGCTTGGCCAAATAGTTTACCTTGGTGCTTTTCTATCGTGGGGTATGAGTTATGGTGTAGTGCTCAATATCACTTAATAGCTCTTGTACTTTGGATAGGTATGGGGAAAGATTTTCTCCACATGCTTGGTACTCCCCTTTCACTTGACAGATGACTAGTTGAGAGTCGTTGTATATGTGAATAGATTTTATCTCGAGTTCCTTCACAGCCTTTAGTCCAGCGATCAAGGCTTCATACCCTGCTCCGTTATTTATTACCGGGAATTCCAAATGCAAAGCATAGATAATAGCTTCCCCCTCAGGTGTCTCAAGCTCTACTCTTGCTCCCGAACAGAGGTTGTTTGATACACCGTCGACGAAGAGCTTCTGTTGCATGCCTGCTTCCGACTGAACTTCCTCCCTGTCACCCCTTACGGTAAATTCCACAATGATTGCTTTCCTTGGAAGGTATGTGGTGTCATATTGGCTCAACTCTATATTCCGCTTGAGTACTCATTCTAAAGTTTTTGGCCGGTATAAAATTTGCTTCAGAGGCTTGTCAATCAATACTTTAATTGGATGAGCCTAGAAGTACGGTCGTAATTTTCGAGAGGCGATCAAATGGAAATACGCTTTTCCAACTTTGGGTAATTCTTCTCAGCTCCGGTGAATCATTTTCTAATGCAGTACACAGGTAGCTGGATTCTCGCTTCTTCCCGCACGAGAGTCGTGCTCAGTGCGTGTGGGGAAACCGCTAAATCCATCCACCGGCTTTGATAAAATCGGGGGAGCTTCCATGTGTCGTAGCAGTTCCACAAAAGCTTTCTGGCAAGCTTCGCTCCATTCGAAATTTTTCCTTCCTTTCTTCAATGCGTCGAAGAACGGTATGAACTTATCTATAGCTTTAGAGATGAACCGACTCAGCGGTGCGACCTTTCCATTCAAGCTTTGAAGTTCCTTCTTATTTTAGCAGCTTGGACTTCTTGTAACTCAGTTATTTTTTCTGGATTCGCTTCGATGCCCTAGGAGCTTACTATGAATCCCAAGAATTTCCCAAAGGCTACTCTAAAGTGAAACTTGAGTGGATTAAGTTTCATTCCATGCTTTCGGAGTATTTCAAACATTTCAGCCAGGTTGTCAAGATGGTTAGCAACTACTTGAGATTTGACTAGCATATCGTCCACATAAACTTCCATGGTCTTACCACTCTGGCGTTTGAATCTAGTATTCACTAGCCTTTGGTATGTTGCCCCTACATTTTCAAGCCGAATGGCATTACTTGGTAACAGTACAGTCCCAGATCGTTGATGAAGCTGGTGTTCTCTTGGTCTGGTTCATGCATCAGGATCTGGTTATAGCCCGAGTACGCATTCGTAAATGACAGCAGTTCATGTCTCGCTATACCATCCACCAATTAGATCAATTCTAGGGAGAGGCAAGCTATCCTCTGGACAGGCTTTATTGAGGTCCAAGAAATCAATACAGGTTCGCCATTTTCCATTAGATTTCTTAACTAGGACAGGATTTGATACCCATTCAGGGTAAGTTGCATCTTGGATGAAGCCGTTGGCCATCAGTATATCTACTTCCTCCCTTAGTGCCTTAGACCTTTCGGGGCCTAAGATGTGCCTTTTCTGCTTTCTTGGTGTAAATTTAGGGTCAACATTGAGCACGTGGCAAGCAATTTCAGGTGACACCCCACACATAGCGGAGTGCATCCAAGCAAACATATCCAAATTGGTGCGGAGGAATTTGGTTAGTTTCAATTTTGCATCTTGTTTCCAAGGTGCAACCCAATCTCAAGACCTGCGTTGGGCCATCCATACAGACTGGGACTGAGACCGTCAATTCTGCCAGTGCTGCCCAATCCCCCCCTGAGCTCTTCTTTCTAGGACCAAAAGCCTTGTCGAATCAGCTATGGTCCCTAAGCTAAAGGCGGCTATGTAGTTGCTATTCGGAGGGTTCATGGATGTAGAGCATTTTCCCTATGTCCTTTCTTTTTTCCTTCCTTCTAGACTCGCGCAGTTCTGCGATGTAGCATTCTTGGGTGACGCTTTAGTCTCTTTTCACAATCCCGACTCCGAGATCGGTACGGAACTTCATTGTAAGGCACTGTTGGGCTAATTCTATTCTGGAGTTGGTTAGTGCAGGTTTTCCCAAGAATGCATTGTATGTTGACATTTCATCAACGATTACAAAGGTCTGAATGAGGGTGACCATTTGTTCGCCCTCTCCAAGCTCTACCGGTAGGTTCATTGTTCCCACCAGTTGTTTGGGTTCTCCGGTGTATCCCTGAATCTTTGTTTGGCATATGGACACGCTCTTCATGCCAATTTTCATTTGATCAAAAGTACATTTGAAAAGTATATTAACTGAACTACCACTGTCAATCAGCACTCGTCGGACTACGGCGGGCCCAATTCCTACTATCACCACCATTGGGTCAAGAGTCAGAGCTTCAATCCCTTAGGTGTCTCGATTGTAGAACACTATATCATAGCTTAAAACCTTTTGTTGCTTGACCGGAGTCTCATCATTTATTGCCAAACACGATTTCTTCAGGGCATGCTTTAAAGAACTCGCATATCGCTCCGTCTCTCCCCAACTTCCTTACACGGCATGAGTTCCCCAAATATTGTTCCAACAATAAGCCTCTGGTCAGTTTGTTTTGACCCTTCTTCGCTAGTTCCAACTTGATTCCTTTGCTCTCTAGGAGGTTGAGGGACCATAGCTTGACCAGGTTTTTGTGGCTTTTTCATATATTTTGAAGCTTATTGTCTCGGATCAATTCCTCAATGAGATTCTTTAGGTGGCGGAATTTGTTCGTTTTGTGGCCGTGTGTCTCGTGGAAGCACCAGAATTTCCCTAAGCACTTTTGCTGCTTGGTTTCTTCTTTTTTACGGGGCTTCTTATATTCCTCGGTCTCCTATGATGCACGATAAATATTTTCCAATGTGTCATTCAGTGGGGTGTAATCTTCCTCTCTAAACTCCCTATATCTTTTGTTATTGCCAATGTTATTTCTTTTATCAGAGTTTTGGTTTCTTCTTTTCTTGTCTCTGCTCTTTCCTGCGACTCCTAAAGCAGTTCCAACATTGCATGTGTTTTGGCCTATCACCACCTCATTTTGCCCGTTGCTCATCTGTTGTACATTGAAAGCCTTTCTTTCTAGCTCCCGTGCTTCCTCTAATCTCAAGTACTGGCTTGCCTTGCTATTGAAGTCGTTCCTGGTAGTAGGTTGCTTCATCTTGGTCCATTTTCTAAAATCCATTTCTAGGTGAATAGCACTAACTAGCGCCATAAAAACTATATCCTCATTAGAGTTGCTTACGTTTGCTATGGCGGTATTGAACCGGTTTATGAAAGCTTTCAATGATTTTCCACGTCCCTGGACCAACCCGGATAGGGACATGACATCCTTTGGTTGTGCGGCATGAAGCCTGAACTAGTCTAGAAATTTCATCGCAAGTTGGTCAAAGGTAGAGATAGATCTAGAGGGAGTCTGGTGAACCACATAGACGCAACTCCTTCAAGAAAAATAGGAAAACATCGGCAGCGAATGACCTCTAAAGCATGTACTCCATCCATATACCAGCTATACTTAAAGAAATGGGGTTTTGGGTCCTTCGTTCCATCGTAGGAGGGATAATTGTCATAGTGAACTTGTTTGGGTACCTTTCGTTTAAGATTTCATTGGTAAAATGGGTCCAACTCAGGGTACATCCCCATTTAACATCCTTTCAGATTTTACTTTCGTCCATCAGCCGTTTGACCATATCTGCTATGCATGCGTCTGATGTTCGGTAGTCTAAGTATGGCAGTCAATCACTGTGCCAAGTGTTTGGTTCTGCAAACGGTCTTGGTGCATGGGTTGAAGCCTAGGCTCTCCTGTCTTCGAAAGAACCGCTCCGATAGGATCCCGTTGCATGTAGTTGGCCTAACTGGGGTACTTTGGACACTTCTAGCATCATCGAACACATTGACGTTCCCTTCCATCTGATTGTCTTGCTCTACATCCTATGAGTCGGAGAGTCACAACTATATCTTCCTACGGGGTTTTGGCGCCTTGATTCAAATTCAAGTCGGTTGCCTTGCATCAAGTGGAGTATTCTGATTTTCCTCCGGGTTATATCCTATTATTGCCCTTCTTAGTGGTTGCTTTTCGTTTCTTCTATGCATGCTGGAAATAGAAGAATTTTATTGTTCTGTAGCAGTTAACTAGTTCAGGCATAGACCTTGGAGTGAGGTTTGATTGAAGGGTTATCTGAGCGTTGAGCTTATCCATTAGAGCCTTTTTGCCACTTTCCATTCTCTAGTTGATCTCTTCAACCATCTTATTCAACTCGTCCCTGGTGACAACTTCATGCTGACTAGAGGACCCTGGTGCTTGATTTCCTAAGTTAGCACCATCTAATTGAGCTTACTAGAGACTAATACCTTCTACAGCTATTTCCCCCTATGGATCTCCCAAAGGCCGTTCTTCTTCTTCTTTCTGGAGCCATTGACAGTGAATTCTTTAAGCGAACACTAGGGATCTAATTCTGGACCAATGGGATCCAAAGTAGATAGCTAGATCTGGATCCTGAATTGGGTTCTCAGTGGAAGCACCAAAATATTGACCCAAAAAAGGATCAACACCCTGGTTTGAGTTTGAAAGCACCAGCTCTGTTCTGATAGAGCAATATCATAGATCATAGATATGTAGAAAGAATAGTAAAAGAAAGTAAACAAAATTTTTACAGTGGTTCGGCTATTAACGAAGCATACGTCCACTTTATAGTTTTATTATAGACTGATTGCTGTTACAAGAGATGTTTAATTACAAGGCTTTGATTAGCTTTTAGCTAGATTGGATCTCCAGAGTTGGAATCCACTGGAGAATCACGGTGTATTTCTTTGGAGAATGTTGTGAGAGAGGTAGAGAGTGAAGAATAATTATAGCAGAGCTTTACCAACCAGTCCGGTGAAGATCCTCTTTATTTTCAGATGAGATAGTATTTATAGAGATCGGAGAGCTTATGGGCCAGACCTGTCTTCATCAGCTTGCAGGTAGGTAACAAACGACCTAGGGGGACTTTAGCTCGCAAAATGAGTCAAAACCATAGGTCGATGGCGACCCATGGCATGGTCGCTGACGACCCATAGACTTGGTTCGTTTTACGGGCCAACGTTTTGCCATTTTTGGTAGTGTTCAATAGCTAGCTTGTTTGAAGGTTTGAGGAGTAGCATGGGTCACTGATGATCCGACCACTTAGGATTTTTCTAGGGTTTCTGGATTTAAGATGTTTCCATAGCCTTTTATCATTGTTTCTATGTTTTGATGGCAAGTCACTAGCTACTTGCGTTCAGTCGTTGATCAGATTAATGGAATGCTGATCTCTCAGCTTCATCGATCCCGATCGTTGTCTTAGTCATATAGGTTGGCCTTTGTCGATCCTTTGTCTTAGCCTTTCTGGTTAAATCATGAATCATCATGTCTACACAAGTTTGTTCTGTTTTCTATTGGTTCCTGCTGGGTTAAAAACCTGGACAACAAGAAGGAGTAGAGCAAGGGTAGGAGAAGGAAAAAGAGCCAAAGATCGCCCGGCAGCAGCACGACACTTGAATTTTGACTGATGTGGTGGTGCATGATAGAATTACGCTGTGGAGTTACCATTTCATCGAGAGTGTAAATGAGATATCGAAGAAGTCATTAATCTTCTTCCAGCCAAGCCTGATGATGACTTCTTTAACGCTCTCATCGCACCTTGTCTCCGATTGAACCAAACATGTTGGTTCCTAGAAATATAGAAACATTGTAACCGTGAAATGAATTTGATCTCCATATTAGCACATTCTCTTTGCTAAGGGTCAATGCAACAAGAAAGTAATCATCTCTCGATCTATATAGAGGTTACTTTGAAAACCTTCAAAAGGTTAAACATTCAACTTTTTTCTAGGCCTAAAACTCAACATCATCGGTAATAGCTTTTATGTTAGTATCTCATCCGAATCCCTCCACATCCATTAATGATTAGAATTTGTGCATTGTCTAAGATAGTTATACCAATTGCACCACAAAATAAGGTGAGCTTTTGTGTCATGCATATTCTATAGATTAGTTCTTATCCTGTTAATGAAATGTTCTTCCTTCCTACACACCCTTACTTGGTGCAACAGAAAGCGGACGTCGACGAATCTCAACATAAATCCATTTGTAGGTTTGTTTTTGGTTGGTGGAAATTGTAGCAGAAGACGATATTCGTTTTTAGAAATAGTAGATTTTTTGCTTAGCATTTTTGAGATTGGGATTAAATAGAGGAATAAACAATACGTTGGACAAATATTTTGATATACTTAAGAGTATCGTGGATCTTATAAGTTGAGACTTTACTTTAATTATGGTAAATCTTGTGTTTTTGGTTCACGTCATTAATAGAGTTAAGGGTATGCCTTAGGGGTAACTGTATGATTTTATTACATATAATTTAACTCTTATAGCAAATCTCATTTGAAATAAAGTGAACTGTTGGTTTTATTTTTATTGTATATATTGTTAAATTGGGATACAAGTAATGATTAAATACATTAAATATATATAAGTAGAAAATCCTTAAGAAAATTATATAATTAACTACAGTTTCAAACATGTGTTATGACCATGAATATTGAATCATGTCAACAATATTTATTTGCTATTATTCCTAGTCAAGATATATCGAGAGTAGGATATCAATACTAGTGTACGTAATGCTCTCCATACGAAGGATGGTGAATTACCTATGATGGTCAGGAGTAATAAGGGAATACATACATGTGATTGCTTTGAACAATTATAGAATGAGGCACTCAGAGTCTTCTATAGATTTACTATAAAGTCAAATAGAAGATCTCATATAACGATATGTACTAGTCTTTTGGCTTGAGAATATTATGGATCTTAAGTGTTTAAACTCTATTTTTGATAGAGTTAGGGGTATGCCCTATGGCTAATTATGTAATTCGTTACATATATTTAACTCGTTGACCATTCTTGTTCGAAATAAAAGGTATTTTCTTCCTATCATATACTTAATATAGTATGATTATATTAATTAATTAACTTAATCAAAAGTATATTTAATAGAAAAATCCATAAATGGTATATTTTGTGATAGTAGTTACAAAGTGTTGTAACTACTATTAATTTATCACAACGAAACAAATATACAATTTAAAATATTCCTAGTCAAGATGCATCGAGACTGGATATCAATGTATCCATTGAGACTAGAGTACGTAACGCTCTCCAAATGTTGGGCAGTGTATTACTCATGACTACTGGGGGCACTGAGAGATTACGTACTAATAGTTATTGGATAACCATGGAACGACTCACTCGATAGTTTTAAGTTGGTTAATATAACTAAGATCAAACAGAAATATCAATGTGACTAATTTGTACAGTTCTCTCGACTTGAGAATACTATGGATCTTCAAAATGAAAGCTCCGCTTTGATTATGGCTAAGTCATGGCATGGCGTCGATCGAGTGACTATAGTTGGGTCAAGTGGAAGTATTAGAAGTGAAACACTATTCAAGAGAAGATTCGTCTTCTCAGTTATATGCGATTAATATATATGTATGTATGTATGTATGTATATATCTCTAAAAACAATTACTAACCTTTTAGGCCACTATTACCATTTACATTGATGGTTAAAACATAGCCCTCAATCCAGTTTAAAATTCTCAAATATATTTCAAATTAAAATAATACTATTTGATAGTTAGAGGTCGGTAATTACGGACTTGCAATCTAACGAATCAAGAATAGTAAAAGAAAGGGAAGTCATTGCTTTAACGTGGATTCAAAGGCATCATTAAATTGGTAGTTTTAATTCATATTATAGTAATTAAATTATATTCTATGATGCTATAATGAGCATTTCATATCTATTTAAATATATTGCTATTATATGTTTAGTTAGGTGAGATTTTGTAACTAGATGTGGCTGTCACAAATCAGTTTGGTTATGTGCATAATTTGTTTATTATACTATTTGATTTATGTATGAAAAACGTTATTTACTGTACAAAATCAATTTTTGTCATTAATAATTGTTTAATAAATATTTATTAATTTATATATATATATATATTAGTGTATATTTCTCTTAAATAATATCATATATGTATATATAGCATAATAGCATATATTAGTGTATCCGTTGAAACTAGAATACGTAATGCTCTCCAAATGTTGGGCAGTGTGTTACTTATGACTACTGGGGGCACCTAGAGATTATTTACTCATAGTTATTAGATAGCCATAAAACAACTCACTATGTAGTTTTCTGTTTGTTAATATAACTATGGTTAAATAGAAAATATCGATGTGACTAATTTACACATGTCTTTCGACTTGAGAACATTATCAACCTTCAATATGAAAAACTCTGCTTTGATTATTGTCAAATCATGGAACGACATCCATCAAGAGATTATAGTGGGGTCGAGTGGAAATATTGGAAGGAAGTCACTATTCAAGAGAGGATTCGTCATTTTAGTTATATGAGGTTAGTATCATGCTCAACTCAAGTCAACCCAAAGTCAAAATTTCTGTCCAGAGTAGTGCGATTAATAATAATTGTTTTATTCGACCAAGGATTTTGTGTTTGGATTATAGAGTTGAATATGGATAATATTAGAATTTTGACCATTACCAAATTCCATAAATCCAAATTGATACCGTTTTGGACGAAGAGAATTAGTGTATATAAATGTCACTAACGGGTAACACTTATTAAATTAAATAAGATTTTACTAAAAATGAATAAGCAATAAATTTGGCCGTAATGTCACACTACTTGCTAAGTAACATGTGAACGTTAACATTCAAATAGTTCGGTGTTAATTGCTTACCAAATTTAAACCAACGAGTTACACAATTGAAATGATGGATTCCCTTAAGACTGAATGATTTAATTAGTTTATAATTGCTTTAAATAAATTAAATTAATTATTTCAATTATAAAAATTTGAAGGTTTACGAAATAAAAAACTGTTATATATTTATAATAGTTATAAATGTACCAATTGATATACGATATCGATGAGCAATTAAATTAAATTTAAGGGCATAACATTTTGGCTTAGCCTTAAATAGGTTTAGAGCCCATCATTAGGGCTATAAACTTTGTTTTTAACAAGCTATTGGAGGCAGCTAAAACTTAGGATTAGATCTAGAGATGGATGACTAAGATTAAGAGAGAATAGTAATGAGATTGTCCTAATCTCTCTCTTACACAAGGCTATATGTATGGATCTCTAAAATCTTAATCAAAAAAAAAAATTGGCTACTATAATTATCAAGTTTGCTGACTGAAATTAATCCCCATATTAGTTCTAAGAATCTCAAATCAATTCAAATTAAGTAAAAGCACTATTTGGTGGAAAAGGTCGACGATTCCTGACTTGCAAGCTGACAGATCGAGCATAACTAGATAAGAGAATTCATTGATTCAAGTGGAATCGAAGGCATCATCAACTAGTATTTTATTTATATATTATAGTAATCATATCATATTTTATAATTTAATATTGATCAATCCCAAATCTGTATATATATTAATATTGTATATCTAATTAGGTGAGATTTTCTTAGGTATATGTAATTGTCACAAATTAGTTTGGTTATATGCATGGTTATATTATTATGTATTATAATTTATGTATAAAAAAATCGAATTTTCTATAAAAAAATTAAATTTGTCATCATTAATTATTTTATGTATATTTATATATTAATTTAAATATGGACTAATGTATATTTTTAAATATATAATTACATATGTGTTTATTTGTAATGTATAATAGCTTAGAATTTTTCCTCACACCAATTTATATATAATATGAATTATCAAATTCGAAAATAAATTTTTTTTGTATATAAATAATTTTAAATTATCTTTTATTGATTGTTTGAATTGTTTGTTATATCTAAAATAATTATTGCATTAAGAATTCAATTTTTTATTTTTTAAAATTACTACATCTATGCGGTAACCCATAGAAAAATTTACAGAATTTTTTGTTAATATTTAGTATTTTTAATAATTTAATTACTACGGTTGAACATTTATTTTATTTATTGAAAATAATATTTTATTTTAAAAAAATCATGAAATTTTTTTGAACCTGTATTTTATGATCTTAAATTTTGTAAATTTTAAATTTTTATTTTTTATATTTACTACTAATATTTATAACTATTATGATCAAACTATTTATTTGGCAAAGCCAGCGGGGTTAACTGGGCCCCTTCCAGTTTTATTGCAATCAATAAAAAGAGTACAACAGGGAAAAACAGAAAAGAGAAAATCAAGAAAACAAACAAGAAAAAAACAACAAAATCAAGCCCAAGCATTAATCAATGCCCGCGGGAAGATACGAACACTGTTCTTCAAATGCTTATAAGTGCGGGCCTTGATTTCATTCCAGAGCATTTCATCATTCCTTCTTTTATTTTCAAATACTATGGCATTTCTCTCACTCCATATTATAGCCATGTATACTTTCATGCATACAGCAAACACTCTGCCATGCTCAGTTCTCCACCTAGTAGCTTTGTATATAATACTCCACAAAATGCTAGAAGTATTACAAGATAGGTTAATACCAGTAAGACTGCTAATCTTATCCAATAAGAGTTGCAAAGCAGGACATTCAAAATATATGTGGTCAGTTGTTTCTTCATGAAGTTCGCAAAACAAACACAGTGTAGAACATGCCATCCCGTACTTATGTAATAAACTTCTGGTAAGCAAGGCACAGTTTAACACCTTCCACATCATTAAATTATCCTTTGGGACAGAATCAGTTGACCATATTACTTCAAACCATTTTGATGCAGGCAGGGGACCATTAGTAGTAAGAAATTTGTACACCTCTTTGACAGAATGAGCCTTCATGTGCCATAACACAGTGTCATTTTGTAAATCACTGAAGGTTATTTGTTGTATATCAGACCATATTTGCTTAATTACTTGATTGTTGCAGTAAGGTAACTGGATTTTGCTATTATGTAAAAAGTCATTAGCAAAAACTTCAATATGGATTCCAGTTTGAATAATCTGTGAGTAAGTACATATTTTTGATAAGATTTGGCCATTTCTTACCCATGGATCATGCCAAAAACTAACAGCTGTCTGGCATTAATAGGATATTGAATCATTGGAAGGAATACTTATCTATACTTCAGCAAGCTTCTCCAAATCCAACTACAGTGCTGTGGGGTAACCATATTCCAGAAATGTTTGTTCTTTATGTTGTAATGCCACGTCCATTCAACCCATAAACTACCTCTTTTATTAACGAGAGCATCAAACTGTTTACTAATAGCGGCAATGTTCCACTTCTTGACGTCAAAAACTCCTAGCCCACCCATTCTCATAGGAGACTCAAATTTTGAAAATGCACAAGGCACTAAACTCCTGTTGTGTATACTACCTGTCCAAAAGAATCTGTTCATAGCTGATCTGACAAGATGCAATAGTTTAACTGGTAGTAAGATAGTACGTGCCCAGTAAACAATAGAAGAAAATACTACAGATTTTATGAGCACAAGCCTACCACTTTGTGTCAAGCACCTATTTTCCCATGCAGTCATAACAAAGTTAATTTTGTGGTAAAGAGGTAAACAGTCATCTGTAGTTATTCTTTTTGATATTAATGGTAGACCAAGGTACTTCATATCATTGTCCATGCATGAGAATCCAGACTGTTGATGGAGATCGGCAGCATGACTAAGAATGATTCCAGCAACAAGCATAGATGATTTGTCATGATTTATTGATAGGCCCGTCATTTTGTTGAAAGCTTGCAGAGCATCCTTAATACCAATCAAGGAAGGTAACTCAGGTTTTGTGAACATCATAACATCATCAGCAAACATGATAGATGTAATATGTAGATGTGAACACTTTGGGTGATACTTAATGATCTTATTGTTGTAACTAGTTCTCAGTATCACAGTTAACACTTCCATGACCATCAGAAATAAGTAAGAAGATAACGGATCCCCTTGTCGTATTCCTTTACTACCCCTAAAACAGCCAACTGGTCTACCATTAATTACTACAGAGTATGATGGAGTGGATATACAGACATATATCCATGACACAAATGCTTTTGGGTATCCCATTACTGCCATAGTTCTGACAATTGAGTCCCAATGAATTGAATCATATGCCTTTGAAATATCTAATTTAAGTGCTGTTGCAGGGGGGACATTGCTTCTTCCATAACCTTTGAGTAGTTCCTGTGCTAAAAGAACATTACCAATAATGTCCCTATTTGGTAAGAAAGCAGACTGATTGTTAGATACAACAGTAGGAAGCACAGTAACTAACCAAGTTGCAAGAATTTTTGAGATACACTTGTAGACCACATTACAGCAAGAAATGGGCCTATAAGAAGTAATACTTGAAGCAGGAGAGACCTTGGGGATAAGAGCAATATTGGTGCAATTGATTTCTCCTAGAATTTTGCATTTGTTAAAGAAATTGTGTATAGCTTGACAAAATTCACTACCAAGGATACTCCATGTAGAGATGAAAAAAACAACATTTAACCCATCTGGGCCACCTGATGATTGTTTGTTCATGGAGAATAGGGTAGTCTTGATTTCCTCATCAATGACAGGCCTTATAAGATATGTAGCTTCCTGGGGAGAAATGCATGGGAGTGCAGTATTTGATATTAAGTCCAGATCAGGTAGAAAACCATCAGGATTTCCAAATTGTTTAGAGAAATATTGGATAAAAGCTTGGTCAACTGTGTCAGAAGTTGTATACAGGGTTCCTTGCTCATCAGTTATACTATAAATATTTTCTCTTGCTTGCTTTACCTTAAGAGAATCATGATAAAACTTTGTGTTTTTGTCACCTTCATCAATCCATCTTTTATTCAGTTGTTGCCTCTTCATGTCAGCTTCCATGATAAGAGCTTTATTAACCTCCATAAATAATCTCCTCTCTTCATCAGCTGCTTGAATATCAAGTGGATGTTCCATCATATAATCTTGCTTTATCTTCAATTGTTGTTTAAGGGTAGTAGACAGCAGACCACCCGTGCCAAAGGTTGTTGAAGCCCACTGTTTAATTGCTTGCTTGATAAACTTTAGCTTCCTGCAAAACTTAAACATCGGGTTACCAAAGCATGAATATTCAGAGTTAACATGGGAAACTAAAACCAGAAAGTGCTCATGCTTTACCCAAGCATTAAAAAATTTAAAACTTCTCTTTTCCCTTCTTAAATGGTTCCCCAGAGTCAAAACAAGAGGGGAGTGATCAGACAGAATAGGTTGAGGTAGGTAAACAGAGAGAGTTGGCCATTGAATAAGAGCTTGGAAATTGCAAAAAGCATGGTCAATAGTGGTAAAAGTACGTACACCACTTCTACATCTATTATTCCATGAGAACTTGGCTCCTGATTTATTCACTAATATTAAGTCAGAATCAAAAACAGCAAGATTGAGTGGTTCAAGATCTCTGGGTGAAAGTGGAGTGCCACCAAGTTTGTCATTAAATCCATAACAGGTGTTGAAGTCACCCATGACAAGCCAAGGGTGAGTTGATTGTCTTAATGGTGGCAATGTTTTGAGAAAGGCATTTCTTGAGGTGTTAGAATTGTCAGCATAAACAAATGTTAAGTAGAATGAGGTCTGGTTTTGGGTATGATGAACATGAAAATGAATGGACTGTCTAGATGATAGAATGGGAGAGAGAGTTACAACAGTAGGGTCATAAATGACAAGAATTCTACCATAGGCTGTAGATTCAAGATTATGATGTATGGACCAATTTGGATTAATGTAGGATGCTGCTTTTTGGGATAAGGTATGGTTAAGCTTAGTTTCTAGCAGTCTAATAAGACAGATATTATACTCAGTGATATAGCTCTTTACTTGATCAAGTTTCAAATTGCTATGTGCTCCTCTTAAATTCCATGATGCTATTTTTGTATACATAATTAATTATTGAGATGGTGTGGAGATGTTCCTTCTCTGGGCAGACAGAGATCTTGTTTCAATCTTCCTTCTTAACAAGCTTGGGGGGGAGGATGGTTGAGTGTTAGGTTGGGGGTTGGAAGAAACAAGAGTTGGGACAGATTGAGATTGTTTGGGAAGATTGGAAGATGGCCATCCAGGAAGTGGAATGGAAAATTTATAATGGGGAAGGATAGATGGTTGAGATTGTTCTGCATGCTTGGTGGAAATTAATTGAGTGATTTGGGTTTCAAAAGAGTTGCACCATGTTTTTTCAAATTCTGTAGCAATAGTACCAGTAGGTGTAATAACTTCAGCAGTTTCATTTCCAAATTCCTTGTTACTCCTACTTGGGGTAGTTTCTTTCATTATTGTTTCCTGCACACCATGTTTAATAGACTGCACCAGTGTATCAGAGTTAGTTTGATCTTCAGTTGAAGTAGATTTCTTGGTTGTCTCTATGTTTTGCTCTCTACAATTTATCTCACCACTTATTTCACCTTCTTCTTGTGCTTGCAAGTCAATTATACCTTGTTCATCCTCAACAGTTTGGAGCAAGTTGTACATGTTGATATGGAAATAATGATAAAATTATCAATTATCAATTTATGCTTGTTATGCTAATTTTGATATGGAAATAATTTTAAAATATGTGTATTTATATTTTAAGCATTTGAATGTAATTAATTATTTATGTATATACATTTTATTTAACCTTATATATATATAATTTTAATTGTTATATATATACCTACGTATAATTTTATACGTTTAGTTATGTATATATATTTATACAAATGTTTTAAATTATATATATATATATATTTGAGACTTTTAGTTATAAAATATATTTTAAATATGTGTATACTTATTTATATAAATACACTTTGCATTATATATTTATGCACATTTCTAGACAATATACAATACATACGAAATGAGTTAATGTGTCCATTACAATGTAAATCGCAACATCTATATACGGGCATGTTATATCCTTCACGGGTTATTATGTTACACATGCATACACATATGTATGTATGTATGTATATATAAATTAAATCATTCAAATTAACTTTACATTACAAAATACTTAAATTTAAATAAAATACATGATTTTATTTAAAACAAATTTAGAATTGTTCTAAATGAATTGGACTTCATAGGCCCATTAAAAATCCAATAGGATAGAAAAACTGAAATACACCCATCACTGCCGCTACGGGCTGGCCCAGTTCCAACGATGGTATCAGAGCCCAATAACCTATGCGGTCAAAATTAGTCATATTTGGGCTAAATTATTAAGCTTGCCCACTAAGTACGACGTCTAAAAAGGTAATGTCTAGCTTTGGAATTGGACAATCAAATACCCTGTCCTACCTGGTTGACAGCCAAGCCCGAAAGGTGAAGTAAGCCCAAAAGTTGCCCTTAATAGAAAAGTCCCAACTTAAGTTGGACCTTGGGCTAATTTTCAAAATTGTCTTGAAATTAAAGTAAGAGATTTTAAATTTAATTGTTAAATTTAAAATAAATATATGTTTATTATAATATTTATAATGTAACATATTTTCAAAATGTTTAAAAAACAAAATAACATAATTTTCAAAAATTATAAATTATATTAATAAGTTAACTAATAAAATGTAGTGCGTATAGTAAAAATATTATAAAATATGCGATACTATTTTAAGACGTTTAAGATATCATAAATATGCAGGCATACATAGGAATAATGATTTTCAAAATCAAGATAATTTAATTAATTTAATTAATTTAATTAAAAGGTAATGAATTGAAATTATAATTACACACATATATGATATATGTGTTATACTATAAAGGTTATAGTACATAATAAATATAAATGTTATATAAATATAAAATTAATTAAAATGTTAATTATTTAAAATTAATTAAATATGATTAATTAATATAATATTATACACAAGACTATTATATAAGTAAAGTGAAATATGAAAACTATATAAATAAAACTTATATAATATGAATATATAAAACCCATAATAGACTTACGAAATAAACATATATGTAATCGTAGGTATATCGTGATTTCTAATGTGTTCTTCACTTGAATCACGAGGGTAATTCATAAGAATTACATTATTTCATAAGTCGATATCACTCAATTTAATGTTGTCCTCTACCATATATTTATTAATAAATTACTTGCATACTCCATAGTTGTTGAGCAAATTCAAGCTAAGGATGTTATGTGTAGTATTATTAATATATTGAGTAGATGAGGTAAGATAACTATATGTATTTGTTGAGCAAACTCAAGATACATATACTATACTTAGGCCATCAAGATATTGTAGGTACGAGTGAACAATTTCATTTCGATTTGTTGAGAAAACTCAAGGTCAATATGAAATTAGGACAAGGTTTCAAGGGTTAGGGGTGTATGTGATACAACCGATAAATGGTTATCCATTGTTCGTGGAGCTATGACTTGTTGAGCAAACTCAAGGTCAGAATTCCAAGATGGACAAGTCCTAACACCTACTAGTGAAGTTATAAGACTTCTAGTTTTTGACTAAGGATTTGGCGAAATATAAATGACTAGTAGGAGCTTATTAGTAAAATGAAACATAATGTTTAACCTTACTAATATTATAAGGACATCTATTATGTTTTGCCATAGTAATCTACCATTTAAACTTGCAGAAAATGTCAACTCCAAAACTGTTTTCTCAAAGTGAAAAACTCACCGGACCAAACTATACCGACTGACTAAGAGCAATTAAAATAGCATTAACTTATGTGTGCCTTTGGACTTTTGTTACATGTGAATCCAAAACAGAACCCGTTGATGGTGCAGACCCTGAAGCACGACTTGCTTATTTAAAGTGGCAATCTGACTTAGAGATCGCCCAAGTTTTTGTGTTGTCTACCTTAGACAAACCATTGCAAAGGCAACAAGAGAACCGTCCATGACATTTTTAACAGTCTCAAAGCTCTTTTTGGTGAACAGTCCCGCTCCGCAAGGTACGATCTTTCGAAAAAACAGTTTAACACCAAAATGACCAAAGGAAAGAAAGTGGACGATTATGTTCTAATGATGAAAGACTATATTGATAGACTTGCACAATTAGACGTAAAGATAAGCAACGAAATGCAAGTAGACTTGGTCCTTGGTTCTCTCACTTCTCAGTACGAACCGTTCATACTGAATTACAACATGAACCAATTAAATGTGAATCTCATGGAGCTCCTCAATATGTTGAGGTCAGCCAAGTCAACATCTAAAGATCAAGGTGCCTTACGTGCCGTGAAGGGAAATGCATCATCATCAAAAGGTTTGAAGAAGCGGAAAAGAGATAGTAAGAAAAAGAAAAGTAAGAAGACCGATGACAAGGGTGAATGTCACTATTGCCACAAGAAAGGTCACTGGAAGAGAAACTATCCCGACTACTTGAAGATTGTTAAGGAAATGAACCAGAATGGTTCTGTAGCTCCATCAGGTACACTTATGATTCAAAAATGTTTTGTAATCAATAAAATGCCATGGATTTTAGATACTTGATCTGGTACTCATATATGTAATTCATTACAGGGGTTTAGGAACTGGCATCGCGTGGCAAAAGGAGAAATGAATCTCCAAGTTGTTGATGGATCTACAGTAGATGCAACGGCATTTGGAGACTATCATTTAGATTTTCCTAGTGGATTAGTACTAGTATTAAATAATTTCTTCTATGTAAAAGACTTTATTTGTGGAATTATCTCTGTTTCTACATTGTCTTAGATTGGATATATTTTTCTTTGTGCAAACAATGTTATGAGCATTAATTTGGATCGAAATAAAGTATATAAAGGTGTCCTTGAAAATGGCATTTATGCCATTAATGCTAATTATGTCTGTTCTGTGAATGAAGTTTCTAATAACTTAAACGACAATTGTCCATGGCATTGTAGGCTTGGTCATATTAATGAGAAACGAGTACACAAATTGAAAACCGATGGTTTTCTACCATCATTTGATTCTAAATCATTTGAAACTTGTGAGGCGTGTCTTAGAGGTAAAATGACCAAGAACCCCTTCAGTGGGAATAATGAAAGAATTAATGAACTCTTAGGGTTAGTACATAGTGATGTATGTACCCCGATGCCTATATTAACCAAAAATAATAGTTCTTACTTTGTTGCTTTTACCGAAGATTTCTCAAGACTAGGATATGTATATCTTATGAAGAACAAATCCGATGTTTATGAGAAATTTTTTTTAGTATAAAAAGGTAGAAGATAATCAAACGGGCCGTAAAACTAAAATTATTCGATCAGATAGAGGAGGTGTGTAACGCTCCACCCCGAGACTCACCTTAGCAAAGAGAATTAACAAATAATTCCATCTACTAAAGTGGAGAATAGCGCTGGTTAAGGGTGACCGTCTATAATTTTGTCTTAAACATCTATTGAATACGTCGATAAATGAATAATATTTTTCTTTTCAGCTAAAGTGGATCAACAAACCCAGTAAATGCTTAATCCAAAACTATAGGTGGCGAACGGATCTATCAGAAAAAAATACAATAACTGAATGTAAATCACATAACAGAACAATAACCAACATCATATATGTACATATACACTGACACATGTTTAGTACAATACGATATGAATACAATAAAGGTGGTATACGACCACACCATATACATCGAATCAAATGTAAATACATTAGAGTATGTGGAAGAAATAAACTACTCAAGCAATAGATAAGCTAATGTCCAACATCAACGTCAAGCTAATCCCAATAGTTGATACCTGAAACAACTCGATCTGACCCGAGTATATATACACGGGTCAGACTAGCTACACAAATCAGTCAATATCGATAATACGAAGGAGAATGGATATAGTGATACTTCTTCTTGAATGTGGAGAAGGATTAGATAACTCATAGCTCAATACTTAAGTAACAAACGCTACCTAAGTGACTAAATACCTCGAAAGAAGTAACTCAAACTCAATACTCAAATAAAACACAAGTGCCCTATATCATCGGCGATAACCTATGATGAACTCAAATCAACTAATATAAAAATCAAGAAAAACTCAAATGGTTCGATGAACCATTACTCTAAAAAGGAGCAAACTCATCTCAATTGCAAATAGAAGCCATAAAAGCAACACAAGATAACTCCATAAGAATGTGAGATCTCAAACACATAAGTAAGCCAAGACGACTAAATCTCATAAATGCATCTCAATCTTAAAAGCTCATGGAACTCGATACGAATTCAAACTCATAAAATCTCAAATTCAATAAAGAATTCGATGCGACTGCAAAAATCAAAAAATCTTAACACCAATGCGCCAAAAACGGCGAACTCAAAACTCGAAAAACCCGGATTGGCCAGATCCCTGATTACAATGCCAAAGCAATGCTGTACGTGCTAAATTGAAATGGTTGAAACCTTAGACAAGGTCGCTAACACCTCCCAAAGCAGTTCGTCCTCATGAAAAGATCGTTGACACCTTTCCAAGCCATTTTGTCAGCCCTAACAAGGTCGCTAACACCTCCCAAAGCATTTCATCCTCATGACAAGGTCGCTAACACCTCTCAAAGTAGTTCTGCTAGGTAAATATCGTAAATGTGTCACAAACTCACGGATAGGAAGCCGAAAAGTTTTAACATGTGCCCCATACCACAGTTTCGCACTTAGCGGTTTACTAGCCGCTAGTCGATGCCACATCAACAACATTATAAAACTCAGAAAATCATATCTCGTCTCGTCTCATTGGCGAGTGATAACGAGACACCATACTTGTCTCATCTCATCGAAAAGTATTAAATGACATCGTAACTTATCACATCTCCTCGACAAGTGAAAACATCATGATGGTTCCTCATAAACCATAAATCTCAAAATATAAAATCATATACTCAAGACTTGCCTTATATCATTGGCAAGTAAATAAAACATCGTGATGGTTCTCATCGACCATACTCCTATATAGGAGATCTCAAACCATAATACTTGCCAAATCTTGGCCATCTTAAATAAGTCCAATAAATAGGAATTATAAAACTCAAAATATGCTATAAAATTGCAAAATATCTTAAAATCAATAATCTCAAATAGCTTCGATCGTACAAGTCCGGAATTAACCGAAGTAGTAAACGCACATGTCACATACCATGTGTTTTACTAAATCGTTCAATTCGTTTTCTCATATGTTCGAATAGTGTAAAAGTGTATGTTTTATATCTAAAATAGTTCACTAGAGAAAACAAGCTTCTAAAACTTTTCCCAAAAAGATTAATAAAACTAACATTTGAAATTCCTTTATTATATGAAACAAATAGATTTTATATTAGAAAAACAATTTTAAAATACTATATAATAATTTGAAATTTCCATTTATTTCAAAAATCACTTCAAAATGGTTTAGTGAAAACCATGCTCGAAAACAAGAAAATAACTCAAGGCCGATAACATGAGTTCAATATGAATTCAATTCAAATTTAACCCAAAATCAATTCAAATTCTATTTAAATTTGAATTTAAATTCTCCAAATATAGCTAGCCTGTTAACAGGCATCATGGCTCTCAGAAATCTCAATAACAATCATCAAAATCGAATAAGAATGAGAGCAAAAATAAGCTAATACAGTCCTCAGGTCAATAATTGTTATTGATGTCATTTTGCTCTCGGAACAGCGCAAACAAACACAGTTTTGGCTAAGAAAACATCAAAATTTCAAAAAAAAACATGAAACTTTTAGTAAAAAGTTTAAGATTTCCAGAACATCTAAGATTATAAATTTGGATAAGAAATGAAAAGGTTATGATAAACATAGTTCAAGGGTCTTAATTGCAATACCTCTGTCATTTTGGTCTCCGGATAGCAACAATCAAACACATTTTTGACCAAAATAACATAAAAATTTAAGAAAACTCAAAACATAAACTTATACTACATCATTTGCATTTTTCGGAACATCCAAAATTATCAAACTTCGATCAAGAACGAGAAAGTTATGGCTAATTTTGTTTTAGCTTCAAACACAGAGCAAATATAGATTTTGCTCTCGGGTTAGCAATAGAAAAATTCAATTTTGAAAAAGCTAACCTTAAAATTACAGAAAACTTAAAACATGAAAGTTGTAGTACATGATTTGTGCTTTCTGGAACATCCAAATTTATCAAAATTGGTTAAGAAACGAAGAAGTTATGGTCAAATTCGTTTCAGTTTCAAACACGGAGCAAATATTGATTTTGCTCTTGGGTTAGCAGTAGAAAAATTAGATTTTGACATAGCTAACCTCAAAATTACAGAAAAATCAAAATATAAAAGTTGTAGTACATGATTTTATCTTTTCGAAACATCTAAATTTATCAAATGGGTTAAGAAAGAAGAAGTTTTGATCAAATTCGTTTCAATTTCAAGCATAGAGCAAATATTGATTTTTCTTTCAGGTTAGCAGTAGAAAAATTAGATTTTCACATAGCTAACCTCAAAATTGCAGAAAATTCAAAATAAGAAAGTTGTGGTACATGATTTTTTTCTTTCCGGGACATCCAAATTATTAAAATCGGTTAAGAAACGTAGAAGTTATGATCAAATTCGTTTCAACTTCAGTAATTCATAGATTGCAACCTTTTTTTAAGCAACAAATAGCTAGAAGATGTGAGTTTTACACTCATCTTGCCTTCATGAAGATCAAATTACGATATAGTGGCCAAAATGCAAGCTTTAGCCATGTACAAAGCTTCTACAACCTGGCAGAACTCAAGAAAGAAACATGCAAACCAAATAGAGAAGAAAATTTAACAAATATCACTGTAAATCAGATTTTGATATGAAGAGGGGTTTTAGAAATCGATTACCTGAGTTTGGCTTTTAGAATCTCATTTTAAATCATCAATTTTTCTTTTAATTTGATGTATTTTGCATAGTATTGGAGAGGGATGAAGGAGGCTGCCATTTACAGGTTTCTGGAGCTTTGAGGAAGAAAGCAGAATATATACGTACATGTATTACTCTTCTTTCTCATCTCGTAATTTCCAAAGGCCAAAATAAATTAATAATCTTAATGGGCTAAAGTCCATTAATAAAAGAAGGTTTTCTTATGTTAATTACATAGCCCTTTAATCTCTTATCTCATGTTACAATTTATATACTTACAATTTCGAATCATGAAATTAAGCTTCATTTCATATTTAAAAAATATAAAACTTTAATCTCATGTTAATAAAACTTTTGTACACACAAATAAAAGATTATTTATATTTTTAAAACATTTTATTAACGTATTTCTCTATATTTAAAATAAATAACAATTTTACATTTTTAATTACAAATCTCATTGTAGTTAACATTATAAATTACACAAAAATCACATTTTTGTGTAATAAAATTTTATAACCCATTACAAATATAATTTTTCACTTACATTATATTTTTAAACTCAATTCCATCATTATTTTTAAAAATATCTCATCTTAAAATTAATTACTTCTTTTAAAAAAAATCATTAAAAGAAATAAATAGCAATAATTTACCAAAATTATTGCATCAACTCCAAAAAAACACATTTTCTCATTTTATTATCTCAAACCATCTTAATAAAATTTCCAAAACTTTATTTTCCCATTTTTATTCTCAAATATATTGTTTATTCCAAATAAACAATTTAAATTCCTCATTTATTATAAATTCACACTATTAAATTATAACTGTCGTTATAATTTAATATTCTCAGGTAATCGCTAAAACCAGGGTTGTTACAGACTCCCCCAACAAATATTGCGTCCCCGCAATTTTCTATAAAATGAGTTGTAAACAACATAAAAATTCAATCGACCAAGGATAAAAGACAAGCTCGAAACTCAAACCATTTATACTTTCAACATAGAATGGTAGAAAGAAACAAGGAAAAACTCATTTGGTCAATTCAATGGCTCATCATATGATAATACAATGATTAGCAAACCATCTAATTTTCCAAGCAACTCAAAAGAATTTCGAAGATCTTCCATCTTTGAATCGAAAATAAATAAGAAGATGAACAAATAATCTATCAAATAAGATAGATTTTCTCAAAATTCTACGAATGAAGTGGGGATCAAACTCACTTAAACCCGAACTCTAAGCAACAAAGATGATCAACAACAAGATTTTCCACACAATAATATGGAAAGAACATCCTCACAATAAAGATAGACACAATAGACAAGATAAATAAGTCACAAGATGGCTTCTCACAAGGCCACCAAACTCGAACGGCTGCGAAAAATGGACGTCGTTGTTATTAGCTCAGGGATAGAATATACTCAAGAAACCCGGATATAAGCTCAAATTACTTTTCAATCCAAGATTTTTGGAATTTATAAATCTCAACATCTTTTAAATTTTAAATCTCAATTTTCAACATTTGAAAATTTTCAAACACTTTACTATATTACTTAGTAAGTAATTTAAAAATCAAATTAAAAGTCCAAATTTCTTCTCTTACTTCAATATTAATTTCCAAAGAAATTTTTAAATCAATAATAATATTCCTCAAAATAAATTAAGGGTTTAAATTCTCTTTACTCTTTTTATTAAACCACTTAAATAGCTTAAAAACAATCTTCAAATTCTCTTATAGCTCTTAAATTAAAACATCCAATGTATATAATATAGATTCTAAAATCTTAAAATATGCTTTCAATAAAGTATAGCTCAAGAATATTCTCACTTATTCTCATCTTTACTATTTCAAAATAAATAAATAAATGGCATTGCTTCGCCCTTGAATCTCTAATAAATAGATATATATGTTGGCTGCTGAGTCGATCGAACGATCAAAACTGCCTCACCACCCTGTTACTTGTCTCTAAACTAACGGCTGCAATTACCGTTCAAAAATAAATTATATATATAATATCAAATTATTATTTTCAAAATCTTAATTTTTGAAACACAAACCATAGTGACTGATTGCCTTATCATAGCATTTAGGAGATTCCTATCGATAATGTTGATCAGGCGTAACGACTAGAACTCTTAACTACTCGATGGACAACCCAACACTCTCAAATTATTTCTACAAAAGAAATACTACTCATGTGAATATATTCATAATATATTCTTTGATTTTTTTTAAATATCTCAAATCTCAAATTTCTCTTTAAAACTCATATTTATATAGCTTCAAAACTCAAATCAAAGAACATTAAGAGAATGCATCGAGATATTCTCAAAATACTCGATTCTCAAAATCAACAGAAGGAGATAGAGTGTTCGTCAATCTTACGATGTTACGAGCTATTCTCAAAAATCATCAAGATACAAGATAAGCAAGATATTCTTCTCGAAGGAGATGAAGCACAAAAACAACAAATCAATACTTCAAACAAAGTAATGCTACAAAGAATAACACCGATTGAGTATCCGAAAAGGATAACTTAAAGAAAATGAATGATAAACTCAATCAAACTCGAACAATCCAAAAACTCACCCATTCCTTAGTGGATGTCCTCGTGGAAGGATAGCCGAAGACTAACAGCCAGGAATAAGGTTAATTTAACACTTGATCGCCCGATTGGATATCAAACTCAAACGGACTCATCAAAACTCAATAAAGTCACCTTGACTGGAATTTGAGATATGTCATCAAAATCTCGATACTCAAGAGTGAATTCAGAAATTCGAAATCATCATTAACATTCCAAAGTGACAGAAATAATAAATCAATCAAAATAGAAAATCTAAACATATATATATATATATAGGATCCTATAACGATAAAGAATTGTACTTAATATTAAATAAGTCAATCCAACTCAAATCAAATACATCTCAAGATAGTGAGCAATAAATAAATACACACTTAAGCAGCAACAAATAGAAAACTCAAAATGCTCACAATAAGCCAATCGTTGTGGATCCCCACAATAGGATTCACAGCTCTCAAAGGAATGCAACAAGAATGCTTAAAGAAATCAATCAGCTCCATCGATACGAACTCACTTGTATCGACAAAAATAAAAATTGAATAATCCCAAATAAGATTATTTACAAGATAAGATGACATCAAAATCTATTATGGAATATTACGGAATACTATATATATATATATACATATATATTCCTAGACATATTCCATCTCAAAAATCCTAAACTCAAAAAAGAATCAAGGCTCGATTCGAAAACAAGCTCGAATAAAGGACAATGATTCACTCGTATTGTACTTCGATGTATCGTAATATACATATTGTTCTGTGTTTATCCTACTTTGTTCTGACCACAGCTCCGATACCATGCTGTACGGCCCCACCTCGAGACCCACCTTAGCAAAGAGAATTAACACGTAATTCCATCTACTAAAGTGGAGATTAGGGCTGGTTAAGGGCGACCATCTATATTTTGTTTTAAACATCTACTGAATACGTCGATAAATGCAAAATAATTTTTACTTTCAACTAAAGTGGATGGACAGACACAGTAAATGCTTAATCCAAAACTATAGGTGGCTAACAGATTTATCAGAACAAAATATAATAACTGAATGTAAATCACATCATAGAAAGTAACCAACATCATATATATACATATACACTTATACATGTTTAGTTCAATACAATACGAATATAATAAAGGTGGTACACGACCGCCCCATATACATCGAATCAAATGTAAATACATCAGAGTATGCAGAAGAAATAAACTACTCAAGCGATAGATAAGCTAATGTACAACATCAATGTCAAGCTAAGCCTAATAGATGATACCTGAAACTACTCGGTCTGCCCCGAGTATAAGTACACGAGCCAGTCTACCTGCACAAATCAGTCAATATCGATGATATGAAGGAGAATGGATATAGTGATACTTCTTCTCGAATGAGGAGAAGGATTAGAAGACTCACAGCTCAATACTTAAGTAACAAACGTACTTAAGTGACTAAATACCTCGAAAGAGGTTACTCAAACTCAATACTCAAATAAAACATAAGTGCCTCATATCATCGGCGATAATCCATAATGAACTCAAATCAACTCATATAAAACTCAAGCAAAACTCAAATGGTTCGATGAACCATTGCTCCAAAAAGGAGAAACCTCATCTCAATCACAAATAGAAGCCATGAAATCAACACAAGATAACTCCATAAGAATGTGAGATCTCAAACTCATAAGTAAGCCAAGACGGCTAAATCGCACACATGCATCTCAATCTTAAAAGCTTATGGAACTCGATATGAATTCAAACTCATAAAATTTCAAACTCAATAAAGAATTCGATGTGACTTCAAAACTCAGAAAATCTTAACACTAATACACCAAAAACGGCGAACTCAAAACTCAGAAAACCCGAATTGGCCAGATCCCTGATTACAATGCCGAAGTAATGCTGCACGTGCTGAACTCAGATGGCCGAAGCCTCAGACAAGGTCGCTAAGACTTCCCAAAGCAGTTCATCCTCATGACAAGGTCACTGACACCTTTCCAAGCCATTTGGTCAGCGCAAACAAGGTCGCTAACATCTTCTAAAGCAGTTCGTCCTCATGACAAGGTCGCTTACATCTCTCAAAGCAGTTCTGCTAGGCAAACATCATGAATGTGTCACAAACTCACAGATAGAAACCCGGAAAGTGTTAACGTGTGTTTCATACCACACGTTCGCACTTAGCATTTTACTAGTCGCTAGTCGATGCCACACTAAGAACATCATAAAACTCAGAAAATCATATCTCGCCTTGTCTCATTGGCGAGTGATAAAGACACACCATACTTGTCTTATCTCATCGACAAGTATTAAATGGCATCGTAATTTGTCTCATCCACTCGACAAGTGAAAACATCATATGGTTTCTCATAAATCATAAATCTCAAAATATGAAATCATATACTCAAGACTTGCCTTATATCATTGGCAAGTAAATAAAACATCCTGATGGTTCTCATCGACCATACTCCTACATAGAAGATCTCAAACCATAGTACTTGTCAAATCTTGGCCATCTTACATAATTCCAATAAATAGGAATTATAAAACTCAAAATATGCCATAAAATACCTCAGAATCAATAATCTCAAATAGCTTCCATCGTACAAGTCCGGAATTAACCGAAGTAGTATACGCACATGTCCTATACCATGTGTTTTACTAAATCATTTAATTCTCTTTCTCGTAGGTTGAATAGTGTAAAATTGTATGTTTTATATCTAAAATAGTTTACTAGAGAAAACAAGCTTTTTTCCCGAAATGATTAATAAAACCAACATTTGAAATTCCTTTATTGTATGAAATAAATAGATTTTATATTATAAAAATAATTTTAAAATACTATATAATAATAATTTGAAATTTCCATTTATCTCAAAAACCACTTCAGAATTGGTTTAATGAAAACCATGCTCGAAGACAATGAAAAACAAGAAAGATAACTCAAGACCGATAACTTGAGTTCAATACGAATTCAATTCAAATTTAACCCAAAATCAATTCAAATTCTATTTAAATTTGAATTTAAAATTCTCCAAACATAGCTTGCCTATTGATAGGCATCATAGCTCTTAAAATTTTCAAAAACAATCATCAAAATCGAATAAGAATGAGAGCAAAAATAAGCTAATACACTCCTTAGGTCAATAATTGTTACTGATGTCATTTTGCTCTCGGAACAGCGGCAAATAAACACAGTTCTGACCAAGCAAACATCAAAATCTCAAGAAACACAAAACATGAAATTCTTAGCAAAAAGGTTATGATAAAAATAGTTCAGGGTTCTTAATTGCAATACTCTGTCATTTTGTCTCGGGATAGCAACAACCCAACACATTTTTGACCAAACTAACATTAAAATTTAAGAAAACTCAAAACATAAAACTTGTTGTACATCATTTGTGCTTTCCGTTACATCCAAAATTATCAAATTCTGATCAAGAACGAGAATGTTATGGCTAATTTTGTTTCAGCTTTAAACACAGAGCAAATATAGATTTTGCTCTCGGTTTAGCAGTAGAAAAATTCAATTTTGACATAGCTAGCCTTAAAATACAAAAAAATCAAAACATTAAAGTTGTAGTACATGATTTTTTATTTTCGGAACATCTTAAATTATCAAAATCAGTTAAGAAACGAAGAAGTTATGGTCAAATTCGTTTCAGTTTCTAACACGGAGCAAATATTGGTTTTGCACTCAAGTTAGCAGTAGAAAAATTAGATTTTGACATAGCTAACCACAAAATTACTGAAAACTCAAAACATGAAAGTTGTAATACATGACTTGATGTTTCGGGAACATCCAAAATTATCAAAATTGGTTAATAAACGAAGAAGTTATAATCAAATTCGTTTCAGTTTCAAACACAGAGCAAATATTGGTATTGCTCTCGGGTTAGCAATAGAAAAATTAGATTTTGACATAGCTAACCTCCAAATTATAGAAAACTCAAAACATGAAAGTTGTAGTGCATGATTTTTTTTCCAGAACATCCAAAATTATCAAAATCGGTTAAGAAACGAAAATTTTTATGATCAAATTCATTTCAGCTTCAGTAATTCACAGATTGCAACATTTTTTTAAGCAACAAATAGCTAGAAGATGTGAGTTTTACACTCACCTTGCCTTCATTAAGATTAGACTATGCTTTAGTGGCCAAAGATGCAAGCTTTAGCCATGTACAGAGCTTCTACAACCTGACAGAACTCAAGAAAGAAACATGCAAACCAAATAGAGAAGAAAAATTAACAAATATCAATGTAAATCAGATTTTGATATGAAAATGGGTTTTAGAAATCAATTACCTGATTTTGGAGTTTAGAATCTCATTTTAAATCATCAATTTTTCTTTTAATTTGATGGATTTTGCATAGAATTGGAGAGGGGATGAAGGAGGCTGCCGTTTACAGGTTTCTGGAGCTTTGAGGAAGAAAGTAGAAAATGTACGTATAGGTATTACTCTTCTTTCTCATCTCTTAATTTCCAAAGGCCAGAGCAAATTACTTAGCTTAATGGGCTAAAGTCCATTAATAAAAGAAGGTTTGCTTATGTTAATTACATAGCCCTTTAATCTCTTATCTCATGTTACAATTTATATACTTACAATTTCAAATCATGAAATTAAGCTTCATTTCATATTTAAAAATTACGAAATTTTAATCTCATGTTAATAAAATGTTTTTACACACAAATAAAAGATTATTTATATTTTTAAAACATTTTATTAACGTATTTCTCTATATTTAAAATAAATAACAATTTTACATTTTTTATTACAAATCTCATTGTAGTTAACATTATAAATTACACCAAATCACATTTTTGTGTAATAAAATTTTATAACCCATTACAAATATAATTTTTCACTTAAATTTTATTTTTAAACTCAATTCATTATTTTAAATATATCTCATCTTAAAATTAATTACTTCTTTTAAAAAAATCACTAAAAGAAGTAAATAGCAATAATTTACCAAAATTATTGCATTAACTCCAAATAAAACACATTTTCTTATTTTATCATCTCAAACCATCTTAATAAAGTTTTCAAAACTTTATTTTTCCCATTTTTATTCTCAAATATATTATTTATTCCAAATAAATAATTTAAATTCCTCATTTATTATTAATTCACGCTATTAAATTATAACTGTCGTTATAATTTAATATTCTTAGGTAATCGCTAAACCTGGGTTGTTACAAGATGAGTATGTTGGACAGGATTTCCAATAATACTTAAAAGATAATGGGATTATATCTCAGGTTACTCCACTCTATACTCCGCAACACAATTGTGTGTCGAATTGAAGGAATCGAACCTTATTGGATATGGTTTATTCCATGACGAGTAAGGTTGAGTTACCTCTATCCTACCGGGGATATGCGCTAGAAACTGTAGCACATATGTTAAACTTGTTACCCACTAAATCTATGCCCAAAACGCCATATAAGATGTGGTGTGGTAAGAAATCCCAACTCAAATATTTGAAAGTATGGGGTTGTCGGGCATATGTTAAGAACGTTTGCCCAAATAAACTAGAGGCAAGATCAGTACTATGTAAGTTTATAGGATATACTAAAAACTCAATGGAATATATATTCTACAATACCAAGGAATAAAAGATCATTGTTTCTCGACATGCTGTCTTTTTAGAATTTCTATTGAAAAAATTAATAACAAAGTTGTAGACTTGGATGAGATCAGAGAAACTAACACTAACGCCGAAACAGTGGGAGAAACAAGGTCACCAGTATATGAAAGCATGCAACCTATTAGAGGGTCTAGTAGGGAATCCCATGCAATAGAGAGATACTGCGGTTTTCCTGTGGATGGCAAAAAGGAGAATTGTGTCTTAGATGGTGACACTCCGGAGTGATTCCAACAAGCACTGCAATGTAAGGACTCTGCACTTTGGCTTGAAGCTATGAAATACAAGGCAGGTTCCATGTATGAAAATAAAGCTTGGGCTTTGTCGGACATACCCGAAGGGATAAAACTCGTCGGCTGCAAATGGATTTTTAAGAAAATGCTAAATGCGGATGGAGAAGTGGAGACTTATAAGGCAAGGTTGGTTGTAAAAGGATTTCGTCAAATTCAAAGTATTGATTATGATGAGACCTTTTTGCCCATAGCCACGTTTAAATCTATTCGAATTATGTTAGCCATTGCGGCATTCTATGACTATGAAATATGGAAAATGGATGTAAATATGGATTTTCCAAATGGTGATTTAGAAGAAGTCATTTATATGTCACAGCCATAGGGTTTAATAGTCAGTGGGAGTGAAGGCGGAGCTTGCAAGTTGTTAAAGTCCATTTATAGACTTAAACAAGCTTCAAGGAGTTAGAACAAGTGTTTTGATAAAGTAATCAAACAGTTTGGTTTTTATCAGAATAGAGAGGAAGCATGCATATACAGAAAGGAATGGAGAAATGCTATCGTATTCTTAGTACTCTATGTTGATGATCTATTATTGATTGGCAATGACACTTCATTATTGAAATAAATGAAATTTTGGCTTTCCAAAAACTTCTCCATGAAGGATTTGGGAGAAGCTGCCTATACACTTGATATAAAGATCTATAAAGATAGGTCTAAGTGGCTGTTGGGATTGTCCCAATCCATGTACACAGACATTATACTAAAACGGTTTAGTATGGTGGATTCCAAGCATTGAAATGTTCCAATGCAATCTGGAATTGTCCTTTCTGAAAGGGAGCTCCTCACACCAATGACAAGAAAGAGCGTATGAAGAGGATTCCCTATGCTTCAGCCGTAGGATCCATAATGTATGCTATATTATGTACTAGACCGGATGTAGCATACACATTAGGATGTGTTGGCTGATGCCAATCTAATCACATAGAAAAACGTTGAACAACCATAAAATATATACTTAAGTATTTGAGAAATACAAAGGACCTATTCCTCGTTTTTTGGAATGGAGACCTCCTTATGAAGGGGTATACGAATTCGAGCATTCAAAGTGATATAGATGATAGTAAATTAGTGTCCGACTATGTATTTATAGTAAATGGTGGAGCTGTTAGCTGGAAAAGTTCCAAGCAAGAAATAGTTGCTAATTCCACGATGGAAGCCGAGTATATCGCACTCATTGAAGGAACAAAAGAGGCAGTATGGATGCGCAAGATTTTGAGTGAGCTCGGAGTGATTCCCGAAACCGAGAATCACTGACATTGTTTTGTGACAACAATGCAGCGATATAGACTGCAAAGGAACCAAGAGCACATAAGAAGTCATGACACATTCTTTGAAAGTTCCACCTAATTAGAGAATTCATTGAGAAGAAAGAAGTTGTGATTCAAAGGGTAGATACCAAGGACAATATAGCAGATCCATTCACTAAAGATCTAACTCGGCTAATTATCGAGAAATGGATTGAGAGGATGGGATTGAGATTCCATAATTGGCCCCAAGTGCAAGTGGGAGATTGATAGTGTAAAGGATATGCCCTAGGGGCAATTCTGTAATTTATTAACTTTGAAATCAATTCTTGTTCGAAATAAAGATGTTTCTTCTTTCTGTTATATATTTGTTATAATGTGTTATAAATAATCAAATGTTTAATTAAAAATACATTTAACAGAAAATACATAAATGACGTATTTGTGATAGTAATTACAGTTAGTTGTAATCATGTGTATTGGATCACATTGTTACAAAACACATCATTTTAAATGTTCCTAGTCAAGATGCATCGACACTATATATCGGTGTATCCGTTGAGACTAGATTACGTAATGCTCTCCAAATGTTGGGCAGTGTATTACTCATGACTGCTGGAGGCACCTAGAGATTATGTACTCATAGTTATTGGATAGCTATAGAAAGACTCACTCTGTAGTTTCTGTTGGGTAATATAACTAAGGTCAAACAGAAAATATCGATGTGACTAATTTACACAACTCTTTTGACTTGAGAATACTATCAATCTTCAATATGAAAAACCCTGCTTTGATTATAGTCAAATCATGGAATGACATCCATCAAGTTATAGCTGGGTCAAGTGGAAGTATTGGAAGGAAGACACTATTCAAGAGAGGATTTGTCACTTCAGTTATATGAGGTTAATATCATGGTCAACTCAAGTCAACCCAAAGTCAAACTCTCTGGTCAAGTAGTATGGTTAATAATATTTGTTATTATTAAACCAAGGATTTTGTGTTTGGGCGATAGAGTTGAATATGGACAATATTGGAATTTTGACCATTACCAAATTCCGTAAATCCTAAGTGATACAGTTTTTGATGAAGAGAATTGTATATATTAATGTCACTAATGGGTAACGTTTATTAAATTAAATAAGATTTAATGAAAATGAATAAGCAATAAATTTGGCCATAATGTCACATGACTTGCTAAGTGACGTGTGAATGTTAACATTCGAATAGTTCGGTGTCAATTGCTGACCAAATTTACACCCAAGAGTTACACAACCGAAATGATGAATTCCCTTAAGACCGAAAGATTTAATTACTTTATAATTGTTATAAATAAATTAAATTAATTAATATTTATGAAATATTAATTATAAAAATTTGAATATTGTAACGACCCGGAATTTTAGGCGATAAGAATTTAATAATCTGTGTAAATAATTAAATTGGTTTGATAATTTTTCTTTGGAATTTTAATTTAAACCGATGAATTTATTCTTTTATGGTTAATAAATATTTAATTGGTTAATAGTAATCAATATCTTTCTGACAATTTAAATTTGATAAGAATTATTTTTTCAAAGCTAATAAATTTTATTCTGTTCATAATATATATATTTGATATATTGTGAATAGGAGACCTTTTGTTTCAAATTTAAAAATGAATTTTGTTTATTGTAATATATATGTTTGTATATGTTATAATTTGAAATTGTTTTGAAATTTAATTAAATCAATTAATAATTTATAATGTATGAATATTATAGATTGAAGCTTTGTTTAGAAATTATATTTTCAAAAGTTAATTTAAAATTTAATTCAATTTGTTTCAAATATAAGATGGATATTTATTTTTAATATGATAGTTTATGAAGGATTTAATCAAAGTTTTCTTTTTCTTTTCTTTAAAGTGTTTTAAATCTAAATGGTTGTATAAATATAGAAGTTAGATTTTAAATTACATATATAAGATTTATTTGTATTGAAATTAGTTTTATAATATTTTCTTTAAAGTAAAACTATATCTATAAGCATTTGGTAATAAAGTAAATTAAAAGGTAAGGTTATATTTACATTTAAAACTAAATAAAAAAAATTAATTAAAACACTTAAGGACATTTGTAACATGAGTAGGCATCTCTAGTGCACTTGTAAGAAACTTAAGCTAACTATCATGACAAATGTAAATTCTTTAGACAAGTGGCATTATTCTCATTTTTATTTTTATTAAAGTGTTAAGAAGAAAATTTGTTTTCTTTCACAAACATTTATTTTTCTTGTCTTCATCTCTTAACTCTATTCAATGGCAACCATCAAATTCTTTCAAAAGCTGGAAAAAAAAATTAAACAAAAGAAAAGAAAAAAAATCAAAACTGAAAGTAAAATCTGCAGACTTGAATGTTCTTCATATCAACAAATGATGATCAATCTGCAACAATTCAAGTCTGCAATTTAGATGAAGAATCAACCTGCAACTCCAAAATTCTGCAATACAAAACTGAAATCAAGTTTAACATCAAATTTAAAAGCATGCAGATGAATTTTTCAAACATACAAGTGTTTAACAGCAATGTCTGGAAAATTTCAAAGCCAGGAAAGGAAATAAAACTTGTTCTCTGCAATCTTCTCTGCTCTGCATACAAAATGGTGAGTAAATATGTTTTAAAAAAACAGTTTAACCTAGTGTATGAGTTAATCTTTGAATAAATATTAGTATTTCATGAAAATCACTCAGTATTTGTTATTGAATAAATAGAAAAGTTTATATATGAGTAAAAACCTGTGTAGATACCCTGTTTCTATTTCAAAACAGGATCTGATTCAAAAATTTAAAACCCTAATAACATCATCAATTGTCTTTGATGATTATATGAATGGTGTATGTTAATGTTTGATAGAAATTTTGGAATAGTTTCTGTAATTCTAAATTTACAAATAATCTGCAAAATGGAAAACACAGTGAAATTATGATGCATGTTAAAAATCAATTATCTTGTTTTCTGTTTGGGATTCTGTGGGTATGTTAAGAACTAAAAATGTTGATTTTTAAAGTTCACATCATTATTTTTAGTTGTGAAATTTGGGCGAGTTTCTGTTTTGAGCACTTTTGCAGTTTTGGTGATTTCTGTGAATCTATACAATAATTTGATTTGTAATCTTGGGAGAAGCTTGTTTTCATGTTAGAGATTTAGGGGAAAATATAATTAAAATTTTCAAATGTTTAATTTGATCGAAATTTAACAAACTAGGGTTTTAGGTGGGTTTCTGTTCGAGTTTACTGTAAAGACATTCGCGACATTGGTGGTGATTCGAGTTGGTTCATTCTTGGTGAGGAGTCGTGTTTGGGTGGTGGGAGTTCATAGCCGGAGTGGGGAGGCGTAAGGTGGTCGGCGCCGTGGGTGTTGGGAGTGTTTTACTGGTGACTGCAGTTGAATTGTGGGTTCGAACAGCTCAATTTTCGTATGAGCTCGAATCAATGGGTTTTGGGTTTGGGATCGTACTCGCATGTGTATTCGTGACTATAGTGGATCGGCGCGTTGATCGTTGGCGGCCGGAGTTGAGTGGACACGTACACAGGTGGACGTGTGTGCACAGCTTGGATCAGGAATTGAGATGTTGGGGGAAGATGAAGGTCGACTCGGAGTAATGTTCGTGTCTTCATCGTGTTTGTCTCGAAGGAGAAGGGGTATTGAGTTGCTTCGGGGTTGACGCGAGTGGTCCCTGGGTTTGTACTCGGGTTTTGGGGAATGCATTTCTGGTTTTTACTGGGCAATGTTTTAAAGTTTACAGGTTAAACTATACAACAGTTTTTATAAAGGAAATAAATGAAACTCTAAACTGGTTGTTTTAAAATTTAATGATAATCAAATTCATAAAGTATAAGTTGCAATTATATAATTTATTTCAATTTAAATTTATTTAAAGGGATTTCATATTGGAAGCAATTTAATTACATTTTGGTTTTCAATTTAAAAAGGGTACTTTGAATTTAAAATAATTAAATCAAAGGTTAAGTAATGATTTTAAAACTAAGTTTTAATTAGATAACTTAAAGCGTTTTCAATTTGAATTTGATTTCTAAATCCTTTATTTTCAAATAAGGATAAGATTTTAATATTAAAACCAAATTGAATAATTTGTTTTTGAATTGTTTAAGCTTAATCGGTTTCAAATAACTTATTTATAAAGATAAATAATGTTAAATTATTCTGATATGAAATTGAGAATACTTAATAAATATGATTAATAATATTGCATTCTGGAATATTAGGGGTGCCAATTCACCCTCTAAACAATTTGAGATTAGGAATCTTTTAAAAGAAAAGGATATTCAATTAATATGTATTTCTGAAACTAAGCTTGATATTCAATCTTCAGTCAAAGCTGTAGCAATTATAGCTCCTTCCTGGTCTTCTGATCATAATTTTCTTGAAGCTAAATATGGTAGATTGTTGACTTTATGGAATCCTAGTGTTTTTAATCTTTCTAGAATCTGTGCTTCAGATCAATTCATTCACTATCAATGCACTCATTTACCTTCTGGTTTGAATTTTCTCCTTACCTCTGTATATGCTCATAATTCTTTGTCTTTAAGACAGATCTTTTTGGATCATCTTCCATCATTAAATCCTCTATCTTTTCCTTGGCTTGTTGGTGGTGATTTTAACTGCATGTTTGCTTGTGATCAGAAATTTGGTGGTTGTTCTTTATCACTCAAGGATATATCTCCTCTTAATAGTGCTATTTGTCAAGCAAATTTATTTTCTCTCAAATTCTTTGGGTCTGTTTACACTTGGTCTAATTGTAGTAGGAATGGTAATGTAACCCTTTGCAAACTTGATCATATTTTTATAAATCTGCCTTTTCTTCAATTTTGGCCTAATTCTTTCTATCATATTCATCAACCTTCTCTTTCAGATCATTGTCCTTTAATATTTCAAAATGGAGCTGATAAATTTGGTGGAGGGAAACATACTTTTAAATTTTTTAATTTTTGGACTAAGCATGTTGATTATTTTGTTATTCTCAGACAAGTTTGGAGTATGCAATTTGGCAAAGACCCTCTTGCAAATATTATTCTTAAGATGAAGGTGCTAAAGTTTCATCTTAAAGTGTGGTCAGCAGAACATTTTGGTAATGATTCTAAACTCTCAACTCAAATTAGAAATGACCTTATTAAGATTCAGGAAGCACTGTGTATTAGACCCTGTGATACTTTATTAAAACAAGCTGAATTGCATTTAAGGAATGAACTTGAGAAGGTAATTGATAGAGAAGTGTCAACTCTTAAGCAGAAACTTCATGTGAAAATGGAAAAGGAGGCAGACAGAAATACTAAGTATTATCATAACTTTCTTAAAGTTAAAAGAAGTCGTGATAGCATTTTTCAAGTTAAGGATATGAATGGGTTGTTGGTGAACACTTTTGATGGTATTAATCAGGCTTTTGTCCAATATTTTTCTTCTGTCTTAGCACCATCCACTTCTTTCATTCCTGATTTAAATCCCCTCTTTAATATTACTCTTCCCTCTTTATCAGACACTCTATCATGTTCTCTGATTAGTGTAATTACTGAAGAGGAAATTAGGAATGCAGTTTTCAGTTTGGATAGTAATAGTTGTGGAGGACCTGATGGCTTTAATGCTTATTTTATTCAACATAGTTGGAGTATTATTGGATCAGATATTGTTATTGCAATCAAATACTTTTTTCTACATAATAAGCTTCCTGCTGGTTTATCTGCTACTGCTATAGCTTTGATTCCTAAAATTGTTAATCCAACATCTGTCACTGATTTTAGGCCTATCTCTTGTTGTAATATCATCTATAAGATCATCTCAAAGATTTTAGCTAACAGACTTCAACTTGTACTGCCATCTATTATAAGCATTAACCAAGCTGCCTACATCAAAGGTAGATCTATTAGTGATAATATTTTACTGACTCAAGAATTGTTATTTGGATATGAAAGAAAAACTATTTCTCCAAGGTGTATGTTAAAATTGGATATTAGGAAGGCTTTTGACTCGGTGCATTGGAATTCTATTTTAGCAGTTATGTCCAAAATGAATTTTCCAAAACCATTTTTAGCTTGGATTTACACTTGTATCTCTTCTCCTATGTATTCTATTTTGAGAGATGGTGGTCTATATGGTTATTTTAAGGGTATACATGGAGTTAGGCAAGGTGATCCTATTTCAGCCTATCTGTTTATTATTGTCATGGAGCTTCTTAATTCTTTGTTCAAGGAACTTGTTATTAATGGAGTTTTACATTTGCATCCGAAATGTAAGCATCCACAAATTACTCATCTCCTTTTTGCTGATGATTTGGTTGTCTTTACAAAGCCCACCATAGATAACATACAATGCATTCTTTCAACTCTGAAGATTTTTCATTCTATAACAGGACTTCAAATTAATCTGGCTAAATCTAATATTTTAGTTGCTGGTTTAAGTCCATTGGAAATGAAAGACATTATTAATTTTTCTGGTCTTCAGGAACTGCCTAGAAATTCTTTCTATTTGGGTCTGCCTTTGATTACATCTAGACTTTCTAAGCAAGATTGCATGCCACTGTTTGAAAAGATCATTGAAAAGCTACACTTATGGCCAGTTGGTAAACTTTCACAAGCTGGTAGATTAACCATTGTTCAGTCAATAGCTGTAGCCATGACTACATATTGGACAAGGCACTATATTCTTCCAGCTAAGCTTATTAATATGATTACTAGTGCTCTTAATAAATTTTTATGGCATGGTGATCCATTTTCTAAGAAGTTAATTCCAATCTCTTTCAATAAACTTTTTGATTCAAAGAAACATGGTGGTCTTGGAATAACTAATATCTGTCAATGGAACAGAGCTGCAATATCTGTTTATTACAATAAAATTTTTACAACTGACAACAATCTCTGGTCACAATGGGTTAATCATAATCTTATTGGTAGGAAAAACTTTTGGACTATGTCAATTCCTCAAAGTTGTAGTTGGAGTTGGAGATGTATTTTGAAGCTTAGAGAAACTTTTATTCCTTTAATTCAATGTAATCATGATCTGATTAAGGATTTGTCTTTTTGGCACTCTCCCTGGTCTAAACAAGGCTTAATCTTAAGTTCAATTGTTGATTACAATTTGAGAAATATCTCTGGTATAGCTGAACAAGCTAAAGTTGTTGATTTTATTCATGATGGCAGTTTGGTTTTGCCCTATACAAGCTCTTTTCAATTAAGACAATTATGGAACATCATTTCAAGTTATCCTACAATGAGTTCTGATAATGTGCTAGTATGGTCTGGGAAGACTTTTTCAATCAATCTTGTTTACAAATCTCTCTGTGATAATGGTTTTCTTTTTCCATGGTATACAAGAATTTGGAAAATAGGTGGCAGTGCTAAGGAAAATTTGTTATTATGGAAAGTGATGGCTAATGCATTAAATACCAAGGATAAACTCTGTAGGATTGGAATTATCTCAGACAATATGTGTGTTTTTTGTAAGTCTGAAACAGAATGTAACACACATTTATTCTTTGAGTGCTCTTTTGTCTTTCAAATCTGGTATAGATTACTATTATCTTATGGTTTCTATAAACCTTCAGCTGTAAGTTCTATTGAATGGTTCAATATTTTCAAGGCTACTAGATGGAAATCATGTCAGACAAGGCTTCTGCTTAAAATGTTAAAAAGATTGGTTTATGAAGTTTGGCAAGAGAGAAATAATAGAATATTTGGTAGCAGTATCAGGAGCTCCTCACAATTGTTTGATCAGATACACAGGAATATTCTTTGGTTTCTAAGATCTGACTCTTGTTAAGATTAATTCTTGTTTACTGTTTCTTTTTTAAGTTTGGCAACAGAGGTTTCTGGATGCATTGACAATGAGAAGCTTTCACTGGTAATGCTGTTGTTCATATGGGTGTTGCTTGTTATGTCTGTTTGATGAAGCATTTACAGAGTGAAGAATTTTCAGAGTGAAGCATTTACAGAGAGCTTTTACAGGGTGAAACCTTTTATGCTGATGATTGTTTTCTTCTTCCTGATGCCATCTCTGATTTTTTGGTTCAAAGCTGCTGCCATGTTTTCCATTATTTGTTATGTAGTTGTTGTTTGATGTTTGTAATTTGGTCAGGGTTGTAAGTCAATTCTCTAATTGTATTATGGTCATAGTTGTTAATCTGGTCATAGTGTGGTCATGGGTATATCCTGGTTTTGAATTTTATTCTTGGTCATGGGTGTAATTGGGCTTGCTAGTTGGTTACTTTTCTTTGGTTGTAATTTTTCATTAGTTAATAAAGTGAGCTTTTTGCTCTTGCTTTTCAAAAATAAATATGATTTGTTAATTAAGATTAATATTCTCTTAATTAATTTTTAATTTTGAATTATAAGATGTCAATTAATTAATTGTTTAATTAATTTTAATTAATTAATTAATTATTAAATTTTAACTAATCACTTAATTATGGATTAATTAAGTGTAATTACTTAATAAAGTAAATAATGGTTAATTGAGAATGTAATTAAGGAAGTTAATTATTTATGGAAGTAATTAATGATAATTACTCATGGAGTAATTAGTTGAAGTGATTATTGGTTAATCACTTAATGATATTAATTAAAGAATTAATTAATATAATTGTTTTAAAATTAATTAATTATGGAATAATTAATTAATTAATGTATTAAGAATTAATTAAAGGATAATTAATTAAGGAAGTAATTAAGATTTATTAATGAAAGTAATTAGAGATAATTACTTATGTAAGTAATTAAGAGTTAATTACTTAATTTATTTTAGTTAATTAATTAATGTGATTAATTAATGAATGTGATTAGTTTAAGATTAATTACTAAAGATAATCAATTAAAATGTAATTAATTAATTAATTAAGTAATTAATTAAGGATTTATTAATTATTTAAATTGAATAATAATTACTTAATGAAGTAATTAAAGATTAATTAATTGGATTAATTAATCAAGGATTAATATAATTAATTTGGAAGTAATTAAGTAAGAAATTAATTAATTAAGATAAGTAATTACAAATAGTTAATTACTAATTATGATTAATGAGTTGATTAATTATAAGTTAATTATTTATTTAATTAAAGTATAATTAATTAATAAGGATCATTAATTAATGTGATTAATGATATTAATCAAAGTTGATTAATATAAGTGATTTATTTAAATGTGATTAATTAATTGTAATTAATTAAGAATTAATGTAATTAATTATTGTTAATTAATTAATGAATGATCGTTAATTATTATAATTAATGATAGTAATTAAAGAGTTAATTACTGAATATGGTTAAGGATAATTACTTGAATGTAATTAAAGGATAATTAATAAAGGAAGATTAATTAAAGAAGATCATTAGAGATGATTAAATTATTTGGAATAATAATTAATAAAGAAGGATTATGATAATTCAATTGATTAGAGATAATCAATTCTGTTTGAATGTTTGATTAGTATGAATGATTAATATTGGATGAATGATTAATATTGGATGAATAATTAATTTTGGGTGATTGGTTGATAGTTGATGTTGATAATGGTTGATACTGGACATCTCTGTTATGTGATATGCTGTTTTGTGAAGGTGAATGTTAGTATGAATTATCTGTTAGGATACTATAATTCATCTATCTATTTATATATCATCCAGAATTAAGTTAAACTGTTTAAACCCTTAAGTACAACTTGGACATTAAAATGGCGGTTGGTTTCGGTGAGACCGGGATCTGGTTTCCATATTTGGATATCCGAAAACCACATCGATTCCAATTAAACGTTAGGTCGTTAATCCAAGTGGAGCAAGTGAAGACTCGAGGTGTAAGGGCTATACGTCAGTATAACTCTGTGGGTGATTCCGTAATGAGTTTGACGGAATAGTGCTTATAGATTCGAGATGGCGAATCAGAGTGCAAGGGCTATGATCGTTGACTCTGAGGGTGATTCCAATAATGAGTGCAACGAGATAGTGCCTTCGGTTTCGTTCGAACCCGGAACGAACTTGTATGGATTGAATGCTTTCAGCACATCGTCAGGTGGACGATGAGCATTCTAAGATTTGATGTTCTATAAAGGTAATCGTAACCTCAAGCCTCATCAACCGGGAATGGCTAAAACAGGGGAGGTGCAGCAAGGCTTCGTGGGTAGCTCCCACTGGAGAGCAAGATTTATCCCTGTCTAGAGGTCCCTTTCTATTTCGTCTTAGTGTGTGGTTGGTCGCGCCAACCACGGGGTGGTCTTGTTCGGGACTGTTCAGTAAGGAACGGTGCCGGCCTTGTGTTGCAGGGGATGAAGGGAGTAATCCTCAGTACGGTGATCTAGGCCACGTACTGTGACGGGCGGTACCCCAGTAGCCCTGCCATTGATGGAAACCCATTTTCCCTACGAGACCCTACGGTTTTGTTTGTATTACCCACTTTTGTGGCTAGTAGCTGGAATTTAATCATGTAACAATTTCGGCTATTTCTTATTTACTTGAAAACCCTAGACACTATTATAATATCACTGGATTTCTTATCAAATGTTTTGGTTAGCGTAAGGTAAAAACTTTTCCATGTTTATGTATGGGAAGTCTTACGTGATACCTTTTCTTTTCAAAGGTTTTCTAAAGTTAAGCAATTTTAAACCGTTTACTCACACCAGACCCCTGTCTGACCCGAGTGTTTATTTTCTGTTTTATTAAACTCTTGGGTACTCATATTATGTATGAGTAGTCAAGTGGATCAGGTTAGCTTGACGAATTCTGGAGGAGATATGGAGCAGGAGGCTTCGACGTGTAGTTATATATATATTGATTCCGCTGTGTATGTTGTGTTTGTACCTTGTATACTTGAGTTGTATGAATTAGACAGATGTTTTATAACTGTCTAATATGTGTTGTATAGTTGTGTACTCTGATGTAATGAGGCACTATGTAATATTTTATGTTAATTATTATATTTTATTCGTTCCGCTGTGAGTTCTCTGATGTTGTTTGTGTTCTTCTTTGTCTTTCTTTCTTCTTCTATCCCTTTCTTTCTTCACTAGTGATGCGATTTCCTGGAGATATGAAGTCGGGTTGCTACAGTTGGTATCAGAGCATTAGGCTGAGTGAATACCTAGGCTCTGAAGTATGTCTTTCTTTAGGGAGCATTAGGCTGAGTGAATACCTAGGCTCTGAAGTATGTCTTTCTTTAGGGAGCATTAGGCTGAGTGAATACCTAGGCTCTGTAGTAGTGTCTTTCTTGAGAGAGCGTACTTGTAATTTTTATATATAACTATATATATATATATATATTTATATCTACCTGATTCTGTTGGGCTATCTGTTCGGATTTTCCAACATAAGTTTTAGAGGTAGATAGATGGAGTAGTGGTGTGTGTGTATAACACGAATACCACTAATGGAAGAGGTCTATTTTGAGGTTGGAAGTATTTGTCGAGACTGTAGACCTATTATCGTCTCGAATAAGATTTGTAGTTTGGAGTAAGGATTTTTCTGATATCCGAAGGAAATCTTTTGAAGATTCGGAGTTATCTTTGAAGTGTAAGTTTGGATTTCGCTCGGGTAAGCGAATTTTTCTTGAGTTTGGATTTGTTGGAAGTGCAGGAGTGAGTAATGATATACTGATAACTGCGTAATGAGATGCAGTATCCTTGGATATTTTCTGAAGGAGTTTTCTTTTGAAGCAGTTTTAGTAGTAGTTGAGGAGCAGTCTTTACCTACCTCAGAGAAGATTCATCTATGCATAAGTTGTTTGGATATTTAGTAAGGAGTTTGGCTGTTTTGGAATATGAGACTAAGGTCTATAAGTTATTTGTTTGGCATGGTCTCATTGTTATTCCCTAAGGTAAGAGAGTTGTTGATGCTTGGTTTGGAGGCTGAGTTTCTATTGGGATGTCTGCCATCTCGGAGGTCCGTTGTGTGGTTTGTTGATGAGAGGCCTTTGAATTTGAAGCCTTGGTTAGCTGTGGTAGCAGTGCAACTCGAAGTGTTCGGTGTGCCGACGAGGAGATCTTTTGGCTTTGCAGTATCATCGAGGTAAAGTTTGGAAGCAGCAATGTTGGTTGTTTCTCGGGTGATTCAGAAATCTTTGTGGTTCTCTTTCAGCAGTTCAGGCTGAAGGTGGTGATGTTTCCTTGAAAGATTAACCTGGTTTGGAAAAGCTTTAAGCTGTTCTAAATGGGTAAAGAGGGGACAATTTTATTTGGAATCCGAACTAGGTAAGATCGCAAAAGTGACTTGCGATTAGTTTGGAATTTATCTTGGGTGATTTGTTGTTTGAGATTGAGGATTCTCATAAGAGGTAGGAGATACTGAGGTAATCTGAAGTTTGTCTACATCTGGAGTTGAGTTCCGTATTGTTTTGGTTCCAAAAGCGATGCTGGTAGTTAGTCTGGTAGTTGGATAGTTCTTGGAAATGGAGAGTTAGTGTAGCAGCTCAGAATTATTTTTGGAATTGGAATTGGACTGATATAGCTTTTGGAATAGGATTCTGTTTGGAAATGTGTGACTGAGTTAGAGGAGTCACTCAGATTTTTATGGATTTGATGAACAAATTTTCCCGGATATATTGGATAAGTTTGTATTCGTGTTCATCAGCAGTACTCTTATCTATTTTAGAATCAGAGTTGTGCAGCGGAAGCGAGGTAGCTGCTGTGCAAGGAAAGAAGCAAGTTCTGTTTGTTATTGCTTGAGTAGTAGAGTTTGTGTTCTGGATTTCGACGGATTTGAAAGGCTTTTCCGTTGGATAGGATATTAAAGCTTGTTGTTTTGGGTCTAGTTGTTTCTGGAAGTATCAGCACAGGTTGAGCTGATCGGAAGAAGTTTGGCAGTCCAGGATTGTCTGTTGAGTTATGCAGATATGAGATAAGGAGTTTGGTATTTGAAGTTGGAGACTTCAGTGTTGTTAGAATTCTCTAGTTAAGAGAACAGTTATTGGATAAGGTTGGTTGGTTAGTGCTGTAGCATTTGAGGATTTCTTATCTGTGTTTTGATAGGATGAGATTGAATTGCCAGTTTGGATAGCTGGAATTCATTGTGTATCACGTATCTCTGAGGGAATACGTGTATGATTCATCAATTGGATGTTGAATCTATAGTTCAGTTGGAGTTGGATGTCGAGCTGGATTTGAGAGTAGTCTGATGTTCTGTTCAGATTGAAGGATCTAGAGATGAGTGGAGCTCTGGATTTTGGTTGTATAGTCAGTTTGTTGGCTTTTATAAAGCAAGTCTCCTGGTGATTTATACTTGGGGGAAACTCGAGATAGTATTAGAGACTTATTCTGATTTGTGTCAGGATAATTAGTTAGGTTTGTTTGTTTGATTGATTGCTATGGATGTTAGTAACTGGTTGTTAGGAATGTTTTGCTATTTGAAATTAAAATCTGTACTGGATTATTAAATTACCTTTGCTTTTAAATTTCGGGGACGAAATTCTTTTAAGGGGGGAGGATTGTAACGACCCGGAATTTTAGGCAATAAGAATTTAATAATCTGTGTAAATAATTAAATTGGTTTGATAATTTTTCTTTGTAATTTTAATTTAAACTGATGAATTTATTCTTTTATGGTTAATAAATATTTAATTTGTTAATAGTAATCAATATATTTCTGACAATTTAAATTTGATAAGAATTATTTTTTCAAAGCTAATAAATTTTATTCTGTTCATAATATATATATTTGATATATTGTGAATAGGAGACCTTTTGTTTCAAATTTAAAAATGAATTTTGTTTATTGTAATATATATGTTTGTATATGTTATAATTTGAAATTGTTTTGGAATTTAATTAAATCAATTAATAATTTATAATGTATGAATATTATAGATTGAAGCTTTGTTTAGAAATTATATTTTCAAAAGTTAATTTAAAATTTAATTCAATTTGTTTCAAATATAAGATGGATATTTATTTTTAATATGATAGTTTATAAAGGATTTAATCAAAGTTTTCTTTTTCTTTTCTTTAAAGTGTTTTAAATCTAAATGGTTGTATAAATATAGAAGTTAGATTTTAAATTACATATATAAGATTTATTTGTATTGAAATTAGTTTTATAATATTTTCTTTAAAGTAAAACTATATCTATAAGCATTTGGTAATAAAGTAAATTAAAAGGTAAGGTTATATTTACATTTAAAACTAAATAAAAAAAATTAATTAAAACACTTAAGGACATTTGTAACATGAGTAGGCATCTCTAGTGCACTTGTAAGAAACTTAAGCTAACTATCATGACAAATGTAAATTCTTTAGACAAGTGGCATTATTCTCATTTTTATTTTTATTAAAGTGTTAAGAAGAAAATTTGTTTTCTTTCACAAACATTTATTTTTCTTGTCTTCATCTCTTAACTCTATTCAATGGCAACCATCAAATTCTTTCAAAAGCTGAAAAAAAAAATTAAACAAAAGAAAAGAAAAAAAATCAAAACTGAAAGTAAAATCTGCAGACTTGAATGTTCTTCATATCAACAAATGATGATCAATCTGCAACAATTCAAGTCTGCAATTTAGATGAAGAATCAACCTGCAACTCCAAAATTCTGCAATACAAAACTGAAATCAAGTTTAACATCAAATTTAAAAGCATGCAGATGAATTTTTCAAACATACAAGTGTTTAACAGCAATGTCTGGAAAATTTCAAAGCCAGGAAAGGAAATAAAACTTGTTCTCTGCAATCTTCTCTGCTCTGCATACAAAATGGTGAGTAAATATGTTTTAAAAAAACAGTTTAACCTAATGTATGAGTTAATCTTTGAATTAATATTAGTATTTCATGAAAATCACTCAGTATTTGTTATTGAATAAATAGAAAAGTTTATATATGAGTAAAAACCTGTGTAGATACCCTGTTTCTATTTCAAAACAGGATCTGATTCAAAAATTTAAAACCCTAATAAGATCATCAATTGTCTTTGATGATTATATGAATGGTGTATGTTAATGTTTGATAGAAATTTTGGAATAGTTTCTGTAATTCTAAATTTACAAATAATCTGCAAAATGGAAAACACAGTGAAATTATGATGCATGTTAAAAATCAATTATCTTGTTTTCTGTTTTGGATTCTGTGGGTATGTTAAGAACTAAAAATGTTGATTTTTAAAGTTCACATCATTATTTTTAGTTGTGAAATTTGGGTGAGTTTCTGTTTTGAGCATTTTTGCAGTTTTGGCGATTTCTATGAATCTATACAATAATTTGATTTGTAATCTTGGGAGAAGCTTGTTTTCATGTTAGAGATTTAGGGAAAAATATAATTAAAATTTTCAAATGTTTAATTTGATCGAAATTTAACAAACTAGGGTTTTAGGTGGGTTTCTGTTCGAGTTTACCGTAAAGATATTCGCGACATTGGTGGTGATTCGAGTTGGTTCATTCTTGGTGAGGAGTCGTGTTTGGGTGGTGGGAGTTCATAGCCGGAGTAGGGAGGCGTAAGGTGGTCGGCGCCGTGGGTGTTGGGAGTGTTTTACTGGTGACTGCAGTTGAATTGTGGGTTCGAACAGCTCAATTTTCGTATGAGCTCGAATCAATGGATTTTGGGTTTGGGATCGTACTCGCATGTGTATTCGTGACTGTAGTGGATCGACGCGTTGATCGTTGGCGGCCGGAGTTGAGTGGACACGTACACAGGTGGACGTGTGTGCACAGCTTGGATCAGGAATTGAGATGTTGGGGGAAGATGAAGGTCGACTCGGAGTAATGTTCGTGTCTTCATCGTGTTCGTCTCGAAGGAGAAGGGGTATTGAGTTGCTTCGGGGTTGACGCGAGTGGTCCCTGGGTTTGTACTCGGGTTTTGGGAATGCATTTCTGGTTTTTACTGGGCAATGTTTTAAAGTTTACAGGTTAAACTATACAATAGTTTTTATAAAGGAAATAAACGAAACTCTAAACTGGTTGTTTTAAAATTTAATGATAATCAAATTCATAAAGTATAAGTTGCAATTATATAATTTATTTCAATTTAAATTTATTTAAAGGGATTTCATATTGGAAGCAATTTAATTACATTTTGGTTTTCAATTTAAAAAGGGTACTTTGAATTTAAAAAAATTAAATCAAAGGTTAAGTAATGATTTTAAAACTAAGTTTTAATTAGATAACTTAAAGCGTTTTCAATTTGAATTTGATTTCTATATCCTTTATTTTAAAATAAGGATAAGATTTTAATATTAAAACCAAATTGAATAATTTGTTTTTGAATTGTTTAAGCTTAATCGGTTTCAAATAACTTATTTATAAAGATAAATAATGTTAAATTATTCTGATATGAAATTGAGAATACTTAATAAATATGATTTGTTAATTAAGATTAATATTCTCTTAATTAATTTAGGATTTTGAATTATAAGATGTTAATTAATTAATTGTTTAATTAATTTTAAATAATTAGTTAATTATTTATTAAATTTTAAATAATCACTTAATTATGGATTAATTAAGTGTGATTACTTAATAAAGTAAATAATGGTTAATTATGAATGTAATTAAGGAAGTTAATTATTTATGGAAGTAATTAATGATAATTACTCATGGAGTAATTAGTTGAAGTGATTATTGGTTAATCACTTAATGATATTAATTAAAGAATTAATTAATATAATTGTTTTAAAATTAATTAATTATGGAATATTTAATTAATTAAAGTATTAAGAACTAATTAAAGGATAATTAATTAAAGAAGTAATTAAGATTTATTAATGAAAGTAATTAGAGATAATTACTTATGTAAGTAATTAAGAGTTAATTACTTAATTTATTTTAGTTAATTAATTAATGTGATTAATTAATGAATGTGATTAGTTTAAGATTAATTACTAAAGATAATCAATTAAAATGTAATTAATTAATTAATTAAGTAATTAATTAAGGATTTATTAATTATTTAAATTGAATAATAATTACTTAATGAAGTAATTAAAGATTAATTAATTGGATTAATTAATCAAGGATTAATATAATTAATTTGGAAGTAATTAAGTAAGAAGTTAATTAATTAAGATAAGTAATTACAAATAGTTAATTACTAATTATGATTAATGAGTTGATTAATTATAAGTTAATTATTTATTTAATTAAAGTATAATTAATTAATAAGGATCATTAATTAATGTGATTAATGATATTAATCAAGGTTGATTAATATAAGTGATTTATTTAAATGTGATTAATTAATTGTAATTAATTAAGAATTAATGTAATTAATTATTGTTAATTAATTAATGAATGATCGTTAATTATTATAATTAATGACAGTAATTAAAGAGTTAATTACTGAATATGGTTAAGGATAATTACTTGAATGTAATTAAAGGATAATTAATAAAGGAAGATTAATTAAAGAAGATCATTAGAGATGATTAAATTATTTGGAATAATAATTAATAAAGAAGGATTATGATAATTCAATTGATTAGAGATAATCAATTATGTTTGAATGTTTGATTAGCATGAATGATTAATATTGGATGAATGATTAATATTGGATGAATAATTAATTTTGGGTGATTGGTTGATAGTGGATGTTGATAATGGTTGATACTGGACATCTCTGTTATGTGATATCTCTGTTAGGATACTATAATTCATCTATCTATTTATTTATCATCATTAATTAAGTTAAACTGTTTAAACCCTTAAGTACAACTTGGACATTAAAATGGCGGTTGGTTTCGGTGAGACCGGGATCTGGTTTCCATATTTGGATATCCGAAAACCACATCGATTCCAATTAAACATTAGGTCGTTAATCCAAGTGGAGCAAGTGAAGACTCGAGGTGTAAGGGCTATACGTCAGTATAACTCTGTGGGTGATTCCGTAATGAGTTTGACGGAATAGTGCTTATAGATTCGAGATGGCGAATCAGAGTGCAAGGGCTATGATCGTTGACTCTGAGGGTGATTCTAATAATGAGTGCAACGAGATAGTGCCTTCGGTTTCGTTCGAACCCGGAACGAACTTGTATAGATTGAATGCTTTCAGCACATCGTCAAGTGGACGATGAGCATTCTAAGATTTGATGTTCTATAAAGGTAATCGTAACCTCAAGCCTCATCAACCGGGAATGGCTAAAACAGGGGAGGTGCAGCAAGGCTTCGTGGGTAGCTCCCACTGGAGAGCAAGATTTATCCCTTTCTAGAGGTCCCTTTCTATTTCGGCTTAGTGTGTGGTTGGTCGCGCCAACCACAGGGTGGTCTTGTTCGGGACTGTTCAGTAAGGAACGGTGCCGGCCTTGTGTTGCAGGGGATGAAGGGAGTAATCCTCAGTACGGTGATCTAGGCCACGTACTGTGACGGGCGGTACCCCAGTAGCCCTGCCATTGATGAAAACCCATTTTCCCTACGAGACCCTACGGTTTTGTTTGTATTACCCACTTTTGTGGCTAGTAGCTGGAATTTAATCATGTAACAATTTCGGCTATTTCTTATTTACTTGAAAACCCTAGACACTATTATAATATCACTGGATTTCTTATCAAATGTTTTGGTTAGCGTAAGGTAAAAACTTTTCCATGTTTATGTGTGGGAAGTCTTACGTGATACCTTTTCTTTTCAAAGGTTTTCTAAAGTTAAGCAATTTTAAACCGTTTACTCACACCAGACCCCTGTCTGACCCGAGTGTTTATTTTCTGTTTTATTAAACTCTTGGGTACTCATATTATGTATGAGTAGTCAAGTGGATCAGGTTAGCTTGACGAATTCTGGAAGAGATATGGAGCAGGAGGCTTCGACGTGTATTTATATATATATTGATTACGCTGTGTATGTTGTGTTTGTACCTTGTATACTTGAGTTGTATGAATTAGACAGATGTTTTATAACTGTCTAATATGTGTTGTATAGTTGTGTACTCTGATGTAATGAGGTACTATGTAATATTTTATGTTAATTATTATATTTTATTCGTTCCGCTGTGAGTTCTCTGATGTTGTTTGTGTTCTTCTTTCTCTTTCTTTCTTCTTCTATCCCTTTCTTTCTTCACTAGTGATGCGATTTCCTGGAGATAGAAAGTCGGGTTGCTACAAATATGGTTTGAGAAATTAAAATTGTAATATATTTATAATAGTTATAAATGTACTAATCGATATACGATATCGATAAACAATTAAATTAGATTAAATTGCATAGTATTTTGGCTTGGGCTTAAATGGGTTTAAAGCCCATCATCAAGGTTGAAAATTTTGATTTTGACAAGTTATTGGAGGCGGCTAAAACTTAGGATTAGACCCAAAGGCGGATGGCTAAGATTATGAGAGAATAGGTAATGAGATTGTCCTAATATCTCTCTTGTACAAGGCTATATATATATATATGGATCTCTAAACCCTTGATCAAAAAAAGCTTCGAACTAATATGCATAATATTTATTATAAAATTTGAATGGTACCGGAGCACAATAGCCTATGCGGTCTAAATTAGTCATATTAGAGCTAACAATTAAGCTTGCCCACTTAGTACGGTGTCTAGAAAGGTAATGTCTAGGATTGAAATTAGGCAATCAAGTACCCTATCCTACTTGGTTATCGGCCTTGCTCAAAAGGTGAAGTGAGCCCAAAGGTTGCCCTTAATAGAAAAGGCCCAAGTTTATTTGGGCCTTGGGCTGATTTTCAAAATCATTTCGAAAATTAATATCAAAGATTTTAAATTTAATAGTTAAATTCAAAATAAAACATGTTTATTATAAAAACTATAATACTACATAAGTTTTCAAAATATTTGAAAGGATAATGATATTTTTCAAAATTTTTGAAAATATTTATATAATAATTTTAAATTTATTAATAAGATTAATAAAATAAATTAATTAAATATGTTAATTAATTAACGCATATATGCATGTATTATATATGTTGATATATGTTATGTTATTTTAAAATGTTAAGATAACATAAGTATACATGTATGTATACAAGATAAATTTTGAAATTAATAAATTTTAATAAAAATCTTTTAATTGAATAAATTAATTAAAGGTTAACTAATTAAATAAAACACACATATATACAATAAATGTGTGTCACACTATAAAGGTTATAGTATACACTATAAATGTTATAGTAGATGTGTTCAATATAAAAGTTACATTGGAATGCTAATTTAAAATTAATTAAAGAGTTAATTAATTAAAATTAATTAGATAATATTTAATTAATGATATATTACACGTAAGACTATCGTATAAGTAATATAAAATGTAAAAGTTACATAACAACAAACTTATATGATATGTATATAAACTAAATGTGGAATATCAAAGAAACCCAAATAGAATTGGGAAATCAATACATATGTAAATGTATATATACCGTGATTTCTGATGTGTCTGACACTTGAATCGCTGGTATATTTCATAAGAAATATATTATTCTATAAGTCAGTATCACTCAATATATATATTGAAGATTATGAGTCTTCAATATAATGTTGTCCTCTACTATATATATTAATAAATTACTTACATACTCCTTAGTTGTTATGCAAACTCAAGCTAGGGATGTTATACGTAGTATTATTAATATACTGAACATATGAGATAGGGTAACCATATGTATTTGTTGAGAAAACTTAATCTCTTTCGATTTATTGAGCAAACTCAAGGTTGAAATGAGATTAGAACAAGGAAAAATAAGTTAGGAGTTGTATATGTTACAACCGATAAGGAGTTATTCATCGTTTGCAGGGCTATGATTTGTTAAAAAACTCAAGGCCAGAATACCAAAATAAGCGAGTCCTAACACCCACTAGTGAAGTTGTAAGACTTCTATGTTTCATCTTAGGGTTTGGAGAAAAATAAAAGACTAGTGGGAGCCTTATTAGAAAAATGAAATGGTAACATTTAACCTTTCTAATATTGTAAGAACATATGTTATATAATGTTATAATTATTTATCTACAATGATAAATTTGTGCATTTAATATGATAGACAAACCGTTTGTCAATTAACATATATATACAAACCGAATTGAAAGTTGACAAGTAGAAATATAATATATACTTACTAATAATTCTAATTGCATATTTTATAATGTTTCTATACCCATGCAAGTGCCTAATTTCAATCACTTAATACATTCGTAAGTTTGTCACTTATATGTTTATTTGGTTTAGACCGTGTATTGCATTTCATGAGTTTTTGAACTCTAAATGCAATTCAAGACTATGGATTTTTTATTCATGTACTTTCACATATAAATGTTATATGGTAAACTGTAACGACCCGGAATTTTGGTAGTTAAATTTTGAACATTTAATTCATTTTAAATGTTGAATGTGAATTATAATTTTATTTGAAATAAGAAAATTTTAGTTAAATCATTAAGATTAGTTAAAATTTCAATTATGGTAATTCAATGGGATTTGGATAAATAATATAGTTAATTTTTAAAATTGGGATAATTTGTAAATCTATGGATAAATGGTTATGAAAATGGTTTCTAAAATTTATTTCAAGTGTGGTTGGATTTAAATTTTAATATTAGACCTTTGGATGGAATCCAAAGTCGATAAGTTCAATTTGGAATTTTATATCAATTCAATAATATGATTTAATATAATAATAATGTAAATAATCAAATTTTGATTTAATAAGAATCAAAATAATTTCTAATGTGATTATAAATTCTATATGATTTATAATTGAGTTAGTAAAGTTTTAAAATTAAAATTTTAAATGATTTCGGCGATTTTGAAAATCGCTCGAATTTATCGACGAGTTAAAATAGCCTTACGGGGCACAGTCTCAGAATTTGACAAAACTAGTTCCATTGGATCCGTAATGTTGTATTATTATCGGATTTTAAATTTTGTAACATTTGGAGTTACCATTTGTTCTTAGGGGTGAGAAACGCGTTGAAATTAAATCAAGAATTTAATATTTTAAATCGATTTAAAAAGCTATCTTCCACATACATATGATTTAGGCTTCGAAACACATTCCGTTGTGTTCGAAACATAGGTAAAACCTTATAAACGCCAGGCGGCATGTTTGATTTGGAGTTCGTTCGGAAATCTTGTAAAAATTGAAAATAATATTAAAATAATTGAATACATATATATATATTCACGCGCAAGTGAGAACCCTTGTTCCTTTTCTCAGCCGCCATTCATACTTTCTATGGCCGCAAATCTCCTAACTTCATCTCGATCTTTCTCCAAATCTGTTTGTTTATTTCACAAATCTCCAACATAAAAATAGAAGAGTACGGCGCCGACTTCACATCCATACGGTGGGTCGGCATGAAGCTCGAGGAGATGGCCAGAATTTTGCCGAGAAGCACACGTGTTTGAACTAATTTTTCACGAGAGTGGCAACATCGAGCTCGACAACATTTGAGGCAAGGGTGCACGGCATGGGTGCGCATCGCATGGGCTTGACTGATCGGGGTCCGGTCGTCGTTTGAGGGTGGTGGCGATCAACTTTTTGCCGCGTGTGATGGGTTCGTGGGTACTGATATGGCACGTGGAGAAGATGGTTTCGGTGGCCTTGATTCCTGAAGCAAAATTAACGGCCCAATTTTGTTTGGTAATAAAAAAATTGTTTTATATGCATATGTTATCATATTCAAACGAAACGAGAAGCGATGGAATCGCAGCAACGCGATCTACGCGCTGTAGCAAGTCCGGAGATGATTGGAGCAAGTGGAAATTTTAGATTAAATCGAATGGTTCGATTTAATTTAAAATTTAAAACGCTCGTCGAAACTCAAGGTGAGTTAATCTCACTCACATCTGGATGCCGTTTAATTTAAATAGCTAATATTTAAATGAATGATTGATTGTTTGAATGTGATAATTATTATCAGATTTGATCGATGTTTTATTTATCGTGCTCACATCTGTGGATGCAGGGATACAGGTTGGAGGGATCCAACTGGATTCCTCACAAATAGAAATTATATTCATAATCTGTGATATATCTCATTGATATCTTGTGATAAATTGATTTGGAATTTTGTTATGCTGTGTTATGGATGGATAAATATAATTTGGTATTTTAAAAATATTAGTAAATGAATTGGGATTAAAGGAAATTGAAAGGAATTTTTAAATAATGAAATTAAGGAAATGAAATTCAGGAAATTGATTTGGAATTTGTTAAGAGCTTTGAAACTGTGATGAGGAATGGGAATTTGTAAATTGGTTTTACAAATGAAGTGGAATAAAATATTTATCAGTGGATAAATTTGGAAATATAGATTTCTGGTGGAAAATTCTATAAGAAGGGTATAATCGTTTTAATGGTAAAGATGAGATTATCTTTAAAGGATGGAAAGTGCATTTTTCCTGGAAATTTGGTATGTTTCAAAGAAAAGCTTTCAAAATATAAGTTGGCAGTTTAAAGTGTGTTTTTGAATATTTTAGAAAAATATATATTATTTTTAAGTATAAGCAAATACTTATTTAAGTAATTATGGTATTTAATTATTTTAAACGTAATTTTGTTTTAAATTACTTGGAAACTCCTCTATATTATCTTAAGCATTATTTTCATTTAAGAAATTCCTAGTAGCCTTATTCTAAATATTTTAAGCATATATTTCGAAAGTTATTTCCAGGAAGGGGAAATGTGTTAAAAATAAAAAGGTGTTTATTTTTAAAAGTGTTGGATGAAATTTACGAGATTCAAACGTAAATTCGAATTGAGATAAATCAAGCAGGATTAATAAGGATTCTTTGGTTTATTCTAAAAATGGAAGTGTAGTTCCTTGAAAAGCCAAGTACGTTTCAAACAGATTTTTTTATAGTAAAAATCAAAGTTTTAAATTTGTTTTTAAAAGAATGTTTTAAGAAACTATTGTTTAAGTTGTAGAATTTTTTAGAGTAAATATTTAATAAATTAGTTATAGTAGTAATTATTTTAAAGGGGTTAATTGGTATATGCTTTAAAAGGATATCATTAATATTTATATTTTATAAACTAGTTTTATTGCAAAGATAGTTTGGTTAAAGTTTATTTGAAAACTCATATAGGATTTCATAACTTTATTTTAAAATTTAGTATGACTTAACTTTTATTTTGAAGAAAAATAGTTTATATTTTATAAAGCAGTTTTATGTGAAACATTTAAAAAGTATGTATATATTTCAAATAAAGTATGTAAATAGCTTTAATTTAAATTATTATAAATCTAAAGTATTTGGCTTGGATGTTTTCAGTGGAAATCAATATTTGGAAATTTATTCCATAAGGAGTGTGTGGTTTGAAACTGTTTTCAAAGGTTTGAAAGTGGAAATATATCTTGTATGAGGTTAATAAATAATTTGGGAAAATTATTTATTATTTAATGGATGTTTGTGAATGTTAATTGATAGTTAAATCACCGACTATCAATATTGGCCAATGCGCTGATCGTTTCGAAGGGACCGAGATCGGGATTTGTTTTCTCGAAAACCACTTCGATCCGGTTTGTACGTTTTCGTGGGAAAAATGAGTTTGGAGTCGAAGATGGAGCAGTGAAGTGCAAGGGCTAGTCGCTACTAATCGTGAGGATGTTTCCAAAATGGATGTAGTAGGAGTAGTGCCTTTGGTTCCGTTCGAACCCGAGATGGACTTGTATAGATGAATGCTTTCGAAACATCGTCAGGTGGACGGTGGGCATTCTAAGTGAAACATTCTAAAAAGGCAACGCTTAGCCTCAAGCCTCATCTATCGGGAATGATTGAAAATCAATGGTTATGCAGCAAGGCTAAGTGGGTAGCACCCATTAGGGTGAGGTCAACCCTTTCTAGATGTCCTTTTTTATTCGGCTTAGTGGTGCGGCTGCTGATCCCAACCGTGGGGTGATCTTACTCGGGATTATCCAGTAAGGGGTAGTCCCGGTCTTGTGTTGCAGGGGATTGGGAGTAATCCTTGGTAGAGTGATCTAGGCCACGTACTGTGACAGGTGGTACCCTAGTGCCTAGTCATTAGTTGGAAATCCATTCTCCCTACGCGCCTTCTATGGTTTTTGTTTGTATAACCCACTTTGTGGCCAGTAACTGGAATTTAATCATTCAATAATTTCGGCTATTTGAATAAGTATTTGTATATAGACACTATTATAACATCAGAGGATTTTGATAAGAAATGTTTTAGCTATCATAAGGTAAAAACCCGACATGTTTATTTATGGCGTGGTCTTACGAGATGCTTTCGATTTCAAAGGATGTTGAAACTTTAATAATCAATTTGGGTTTATTTCTCTCACGCTGGTATTCCAGACTGACTCGGGTGTTATTTCATTATAATGCTTGGGTCAGACCGAGTATTATAGATTACAGGAAAGGATGCTTAGGAGCTCAGGAGAGGAGTTGGAGTCCGAGACGTATTACCATATTTGTTTATATCCGCTGCTATAATTGTTTGAAATTGTCAAGCTGTAATTGTTGTTTGTTTGTGATACTCTGATGATGTAATATATAAAATAGATTTAGTTTTCATTTTGTGTAAAGATCTGTTATTGACTATTATATTTTGTTCCGCTGCGATTGATAGATTCTGTTATTGTTTAGTTCATTCTTTCTTCTATCTTCTTTCTTTTCCCTCAACAATTTGTCTTTTTCGGCACTAGAGCATCGGCATATTATTCTGTGGTGTATTCTGTGTCGATTTTCGAGGGTTGAGAGGGACGGGTCGTGACATAAACAGTCATAATTTGTGGGGTACAATATTTCGATGAAGTTAGTTCATTTGAAGTAAGCCAATAAACATTATTTTAAGATCATGTATTCAACTTGAATGATTTCAAAAGGATCATATTGTGTTAATGTAACACAAGACTATAAACTACAAGATACATCTAAGAACTCGATTATTGAAATGTCATCTTGATCGGTTTACATAAAGTGCAACATCTTCGATGTCTTAAATGTTAAGAATAATCGAATGCGCTTTTGTAAAAGGTTTGTTATGATATCTTAGTAAGGTTTTCTTTTGAATAGTTTGATCATTTGAAAGAAAAACGAACGTATAAGAATAGATGTAATTTAAGGTAAAGTTAGAATGAAGAGAATGAGTAGTCACTTCTGCTTCATAGAGAAACATTAGAAACAAGAATTGTAATACTAATTGATACTTAATATTGGAATATGAAATATGATTTTTATTCCAAAATGTATTTTCACATAGAAAATTGTTTTCTATGATGTTTATTTCTTTGAGTTCAAGATATTTGATCAAAGAACTCTCCACTGTAAACTAGTTGCAGCATATGAAATAAGTAAACAATATTAAGTGAATGGTGGAGCTCTAAATTTAATACGCTATTATAGTAATAGCAAAAATAATGGGAGCATGCCATATAGCACTTAATGATTGCATCAAATTACGAAAATTGTTTTCGTAAAATGTACCGAACATTATTTGTGAAATAATGTTTATTTTTGGTATTGGCTGAAAAATAGATATAACTATATTTCAATATGAGTATTATGAATATCCATTATGAAATAGAACTATATTATGGAATTTGTTTTCATAGTAAAAGTGATGCAACAGAAATACATATGTATCTAATATTATTTATAGTTGTTTTGGAATTATAGACTAAGCCAGAGTTTTGAGAAATAATTTTACTATATGATTATGAATCATATGATACATGTTAATTATATCTCAAGCAATTAATGACTATGCACCCATTTAGTGAGAGCATCATAAGAGTTGATGAACTCTTTGAATTAATACATATTGATGTATGTAATCATAAGTCTATTAATACCAAAAGGGTTCCACATACTTTGTTATATTCATGGATAATTTATTACCAACACACACACACACACACACACACACATATATATGTATTGGATACACATGTAGTAAGTTTATAATAAATCATGAAATATAAAAGAAAAGTAAATAAAATAACATGAAATAGAATAAAATGATTTAATTTGGTCGAATAAACGAGTATATTGGAAAGAGTTCCAAATGTACCTAAAAATGAATATAGATTCAATCTCAAAAGTCACTCTTCCATGTGATACATAATGTTGCATCGATAAGGAGTAATCAGACATTGTTGGACAATTTATGAATCCCTACTCTATTTGCACTAAGAAAAAATTGTTGTTTCAAGATATATCAACTTCATTGTGAAGGAATTTCTTTGAGAAATTTTGGTAGTCAAATGGAATTGGATCCGATCCATAGATAGAACTGATTATACGAGATGAAGTGAAATTAACTAACCTAAATGAACACAGAGCACTAGAATATGTAATAAGTATTCTCATTCATCGAAGAGAAACTATGAGTTTCTTATTAATGTTAAAAATATACATTACCATTGGTTGTTCAATTAAACCATTAAGATTGTTGACTCTATATGGTATGATGCGCAGATCTGAAAGGATCCCAAGTACGCAATCAAAATATGATTTTGGTGGTCATAACCAAAGAGATGTGATCCATCGGCCGAGATTGTGCCTTTATTGGAAAGACTAATGTGGTTGGAATTAAATGAGTAATGTTGATAAGAATAACATCATAAATTTCAATCGTTGAAATTAGCATAACCGATTCGGTATTCAACATGCTCAAGTTAATTCAGATTTACTCACAAAATTATTGCTTGATAAGACTTAATATTTGGTACTTATATATTGAAACAAAAAATTCTAAATAATGATTCAGAGTAAGCCGTTTACACATATTAACCAAAAATGCCTCAAAATCAATGATAATGATATTGGGTTTGTGAATTATTGGATATGATACGAATGTATCATTTTATAAGCATCAAGATTGAATAAGTATTCTGATAGAAATATCAAATAGTTCGATTTTCAATCAAAGTGCAGAGGAAGCGTGTTCATAAGAAACAACGTTAAAAAGTACATTGACATTTTTAAATTATAAGTAAACAACACTTGTTTACTTTAACAATATGCTTGTATTAAAATCAAATTTAGTTGTTTTAATACTCAATTTTAGATTTTTATGGTGAGTATAAAAGATATAAGGATTGTCCCAAAACGATATACAAGAACACCATATTAAAAGGGGAACATGTAAATTGGATTCCTTACGCATTAGCAATAGGAATTATCATACAGGTTATGTTGTGTACGATATTGTGTTATGTATTTGATACATGGAGAAAATATAAAATCCAAATTGATATCACTAAATGGTTGTTTGAGGTGTTCTCGTGAATTTATGAAATACTAGAGAATTGTTTATAGAAACAACAAACTCGTTATGATGGAACGTTTGGATACAAACTTTTATAAGTGATACTGAGTATAACATGTCAATGATAAAATTCAAGTTAAAATCTTTGATTTGAAAATGTTTCAGAATAAAAGTGATTGTGGTCGATTCAACGAAATGTTGAGGACATTATATTGAATAGCGCTACAATAAACCAATGTATATAGATATAAATGCACAAATTTATAATTGAGCCAAAGGTGATTCCAAATGTTGAGAATCCCATAATATTGTTATAACATAACAATGTCATGAAATTGGTCATGACAGAACTTAAAGCTCACAAGAAGTCGAAAGACATACTTCGAATCGTTCCACGGGATAAAGGCAGTTTATCAGTGTCAGAGAGAGTTAATCGACAAACTAGATAATTAAAGCATAATAGCATATCCATTCACTAAGGGACCGACCTAATTGGTTTTTAGAAAACTGATTGGAGAAGTTGGAATTTGATTCCATAATTGATCCAAGTGCAAGTGGGAGATTGATGGAGTTAGGGGTAAGCCCTAGAGGCAATTATGTAATATGTTACATATATCTAACTCATTGACCAATCTTGTTCGAAATAAAAGGTATTTTCTTCCTATTATGTACTTAATATAATGTGGTTATATTAATTAATTAACTTAATTAAAAGTATATTTAATATAAAAAATCTATAAATGGTATATTTTGTGATAGTAGTTACAAAGTATTGTAACCGTGATTAATTTATCACAACGAAACAAATATACCATTTTAAGTGTTCCTAGTCAAGATGCATCGAGACTGGATATCGATGTATCTATTATGACTGAAATATGTAACGCTCTCCCAATGTTAGGCAGTGTATTACTCATGACTGCTGGAGGCACCTAGGGGTTACGTAGTAATAGTTATTGGATAATTGTGGAACGGATCACTCGATAGTTTTCTATTGGTTAATATAACTAAGGTCAAACGAAAATTATCGATGTCAATGATTTACACAGTTCTCTCGACTTGAGAATACTGTGGATCGGCATATGAAAGCTTTGTTTTGATTATTTCCAAATCATGGCGTCCATCGAGTGATTATAGTTGGGTTGAGTGGAAGTATTGGAAGTGAAGCACTGTTCAACAGAGGATTCATCTTCTTAGTTATATGCGGTCAGTATCACAGTCAGCTCAAAGTTAAAGTCTCTGGCCAGAGAATTTCAGTTAATAATAATTGTTATTATTGAACCAAGAACTTTGTATTTTTATTATAAAGTGGAATGTGGATGAGGTTGGAATTTTGACCATTACCAAATTCCATAAGTCGAAAGTGATATAGTTTTGACGATAGAATTGGTGTAAACAAATGTCACAACCTGGTAACGCTTATGTCACGTTTCAAATTTCAGGGTTCGAAAATCGACACCCATACTTCACTCGTACTCGAATGCCGTAACCGTCGAAATTTGACTCGTGCCGGAGCTTATAACACATTAAGTACAACACAGCGGAAGAAAATGAATAATATCATATACAACATTTGATACAATATCTGATACAATGATGATACAATAGAATGATACAAATGAATATCAACATACATCAGAGGTACAAGAAATAGCAGCGGAAAAGAATATCTTCAATGGAATACGTCTTCAAAATGCGACCGCAACACCATCTCCAAACTAAAGATAGCTCGAACAACCATCAAGTTGCACCAAACTAAGCAAGGTCAGCTATGAAAGCTTAAGTGTAGAAAATGCGATCCACATTTCTACTATTCGACTATCTGAAAAACCCAACTCTAGACTACCCATGTGGAAAATTATGGGCACCCAGAGTTTAGAAAAGGAACAATAAACTCCAGGTCAGTCATGGGACTGGTATGAGCAAACAAAAATAGTTTTCATCTTTTAAAAATCAAACAACCAAGCTTTTAAAGTTCAAATCCGCAATGCTTTTTGGAAAATGAAACTACCATAAGGCCTCCCACCACACAAACAATGCAAGTGCAAACTTGGAGGAGATTTCTCCTTATGACAGTCAAAAATGTTTGATACGCGAAAACCATTTGATAATATTATTATTAGTGCATAGTGTGGAAAACATTTTAAAAGTATAATATTAATCTTAACCAGCATAGGTACCATTATACTGCCTACTATAGCTACCACCTGAGGTGGCAGGTTATACAATTGAAATCGTAAAGGGCTCGTATTGTTTGATTGGATTTCCAACAAATGGTTAGGCAAAGGAACTTCCCACATAAAATGGAATGCCTCTGGGGGGACGTCCTCGAGAACCTAACCGGATCTCTGCTACACAAGGCCGGGTTACCTCTGTAACTAGGTAACAACTGACACGAGTATGCCATCCCCTGGTCGTTACCGACCTTTATCCGAGGGCCCTCAATCCAACAACCACACAGTAAAGTATCCCACTTTCAAAAATCAACATAAGTAAATATCTGGTCTCCATACCATGATATCACTTTTTATCCAGAAGGAAATGGTCATACCCTCAGGAGGAGCTACCCCCAAATAACCTTGCTGCCACGATTCCTATTTCGACCATTACCGGGTTGTGAGGCGCGACAAAGTTACGTCCACAAAGCTACGCTTTTTCACAAAGCCATGCTTCGATCAACAAATGATCAGCAGCACTCAGTATGCCACAATACCAAATTGGAAGTATATCACTAATAACCTTAAACTACATAACCTCTGAGCTCATACGTCTCAGAGAAGGGTGTTAAGCTAAGAGAATAAATTCTCCGCCACCAACAGATATGTATTTGAAAGAAATCAGCATTATATCTCAAAGTGTAATGTCAGACATACAACCTTACAAGTCTGTTTCGGGTTCGAACAGAACCGAAGGCACTTTCGAAGAAGCCCTTGCAATCCGAGTATTCACAATCCCTAGCGGACTTCCCATCACTTAGGGAATCTCTATACCGTAACTACTCAGTGCAGAGACAATCGATAGGTTATCCTATCGTTCTCGCAAATACCCGGTCTTCAAATGCTATCCATAACGTCGTATCATTATTCGGAATGGGTTATATGACACAAGGTCCTCTCCCGACTAAACCGAATAATGAGCGTAAATTTAAAAACATATGGATGAGGGGTTTCAATTAAGTCACAACCCAAAACCTTTCTTCAAATGATTTAAACAAAATACCATTTCAAATCTTTAAACAAAAGATTTATTTCACAAAGTTCACCCAATTTCACAAAGATCCATTCACAGATTTCAAAACAATTTCCGTTCAATTGGATTAATCCATTAACTCTTTAAGTCAAGATTTAGCTTATAGCTTTCAAAATCCATTTCCAATTATTCATTCACAACTTGGAAAACCATTTTCAATTCAAACTTGAAATCCCTTTAATTGGAAATTCATTTCTTATGTGAAGGCTTTTACATTTAAAAATGACAGTTTTATTACGGAAAAATCCGATCTCATTTATACAAGTTAAAATCTTTGGGTTAATTCAAATTCCCAAAACAACATTTTAAAAATGGTTTAAAACCCATATAAACTTGTATGACCTTTTACATCATGAATTCTCAAAATAGAATTCCATTTCAAATTTTTGAATTCAATTTTAAATCAAATTTCAAAACTAAATCAAGTTATTTAAAAATACTTTAATCTTTGAAATTTCCTTTCAAAAGCTTTTCACTTTACATCCGATCTATTTTCAAAACCATTTGGATTCAAAAAATCAATTTTAAAACTTCAAAAATCTGCGACTTAACCAATTTCCACGTGTAATCCATATTTGTGTGTGTAAAAGTGTGGTCCAAGGGTTTTAACACAATAGTGCACAACATCAATCATCATAGATTCATAGGTAAAGTAAATTTATCAATCAAAAGATTTATCATTACGATTCGATGTGCGTTTCGAATAACCAACTGGAATTCGACTTTCTATCGCATCGAAATTCAAATGCCGTTTTATGGACAAAAAGGGTTTTCGCATACACATAGAAACAAATCACAAATCACAGTTCAGCACAAAGCAATTCACATTACATAGCATCACAATCACATATCAGAAATATCAATCCAGTACACAGTATTTGACAATTAACTTAAATTAATCAAATTAAACTCAATTAATTACAATGAGCAATTAATTTCTTAATTACTTTCATAAAGAAAATTACACTTACACAATTTCATAAATGATTATCATTAACTTATTTATCTAATTAATTGTTAAAATTAATCACATTAATTTATTATTTAAATAATCTTATTTAATGACTTTCATTAACTAATAATAATTCTTTAATTACTTTGCTAAAGAAATTACTTACATTAATCATCATTAATTAAAATTGATTAACCTTTAATAACTCATTAATTAATCCTAATTAGTTAACTAATTAAGTGTTAACTGTAACATAATTAGTTCTTAATTCAAATTAATTCCTAATCATTAATTAACTTAAACCTTAATTAATAAATTTAAACCCTATATTTACTAATTAAATTGATACAAAACATTAATTATCCATTCTAATTAACTTAATAATTTATGAATTACAAATCAATAAGTTTCATTAACTTTAAAGAAAACTTATTAATGATTTCATTTATCACTCACAAATATGTTTGAAAACATTTATTTTAAGTTTACTTTTGAAACTTCATTTTAAATTTTCAAGTTTTAAAATGAATACCAGTTGATCTTTAAATCAATTTTAAAACTAACTTTTAAAACCTTTAAATTACAAGTTAAAGTAATACTTTTGTTATGAAAGAAATTTAAAAGAGTTTGAAATCAAATTCCCTTTAAAATCAAAATATTTAAACTTATTTAAAACATTTAAATTATAAACTTTCTTTCATTTCAAAATCTGGAATTCAAATTTTAAACTTAAGTCCAGGTTACAAAATTTTGATTTAACATTTCACATTCTATTTAAATTCAAATTCTTTATAAAATACACTTAATTGCTTAGCCACTTTTAAGTTATTAAACAATTTGAATTTACAGAACTTTATTTCCAAACTAAGCTTCAACTAAACTTGAATTTATAGTTAAATCTTGATTTAAGACTCAATTTAAACTTTGTTTTGAAATTTAAAATTCAGTTTTAAATTGCCAAAAACAAAACAGGTTTCAGTTTTTAAAACCTGGACAATCATCTACTCGAGCCACTGAAATCCTACTTCGAGCCAATACAGGAAAACCTTCGAGTGAAACACACGAGTTACACGAGACAATCTCGTGTACTACCCTGCTTCCATTCCCAAACAAAACAAAACAAATACTCCATATCACCAAATTCGTTCACCATGCACGTGCACGACACCCCACCCATCACCAATCGACACCACCTCGTCAAACAAGTCGAAGATCACCCATGCTCCATTTCCCGACCACCAGAACTTCGTCGTCTTCTCAAATTCGAAAACGAGCCAAAAATCGAAACCTGAAGCAATCTGGAACCACCTCCAAATCTGGGAAACTCATCATTCTCGACATCGAGATCGTCAGAATACTCAAAACTCCGGTCATCACTTCGTCAATGCCTCCTCTACCACCTCCCAAAAAGACGCAGCACTCGATCAATCATAGGTGACGAACGAATTGAAATACAAACCCACGTCAAAACTAGGTTTACGAACTAGAACTCATCACCGTCGTTTCCTACCACCATAGTATTTTTCCCTGACCCGCCGCTCGTCCCTCCATCGCCAGCCAAACCCCGACCATCACGAGACAGTAGATCGCCAAAAATTGCCAAAATTATGAAATTTCGACAATCCAAAATTGCTCCTCAATCCTCGGTCTAAAAATTATAATTCTTTCTTTAAAAATCATGTTAAGGTATTAGAATTCAGATTATATACTTGAATTCGTGAATTAAAAAGTTTAAATTTAGACTTATCTTAAGTTTACTCAGTTATTTTGGGTTTCCAGGGTCATTAACAGGTTGTTCAAACTTGAATTGATTTTTAAAATTTAGTTCATGATCAAAAAAACAATCTTTGTTTTAATCTCAAGTCCAAACAGTGAGTGAAACAAGTGGAAATGAATTTTTGAATCAAAATTTTATGTGTTTATAACTCAGGACAGGGAACATATACAAACAACAGCTTGCACACAATTCTTCCATCATTCAGAGAATCCATATATATATATATATATATATATATATATATATATATATATATAAACATAGTTATCATAGATTTAATTTGCAACAGATCCAGATTTTTTAAATTTTGAAGAAAAATATTACTCACCTTGATTTTAAAATGAACAGGGTGCATCTTTTGAACCAGGCTTTGAATTCCTAGCTGAATCCTTTCTCTTGATCTCTGGCTTATATGAATTTGTATTGTTGTTTAAGTTGAATTTTTTTTAAATTTAAGATGATGCTTCCTTCAGATGCTACTCAGTTTTTATGGACGAATAGAAATGAGGAGTTGATATAAATAAAAGAGGTGTACAAGTGATTATATTTTTGTTTGTACAGCAGGGTGACATTATTTTGTTTTGTACAATATAAGATCAAAGATATTTCTTTGCTTGTTTGACTAAGCTGATATTTCTCTTAACTTTGGTGGCTGAAAATCTTGCTTTGGTGGCTAAAAATACTTGTACTAATTTTCTTTGTCTTATTGTCCAAGCCTGCATACTTATCTTTATATATTGTTCATACTTGAATATATACATTAGTGTCTTCTTTTGCAAGCTCAAAGATATTTATGTTTTCTTTCTTTTCTTTTTCTTTGTCTTATTACTTTATAATATAAATAAATTTCTATTTTAATATGTTGTTAGATTTTAGCCAACGTGTTACTTTATATTTCATAGTTTATCTTATATATATCTGTTTCTATTTCTAGCTTAAATATTTATTTTTAACTTTAATACTTATTGTCTTATTTTACATTTTGCATTCATTCATATATTTACACAACTTTTAAAATTCATTTCATAAGATTAAACTCAGATATCTTTACATTATTTATGAATCCCAATTCAAATTCAATTCAAATACATTATTTAAATTTGTGGTATTCAGATATACCCAAAATTCTATTCTCAATCAACTTATAAAACACATATTTTTAGTTGAATTTGGAGAAACTCAATTCAATTTACCAATTAATTTCACAATATTTATTCAAAAATTAAATTAATTATCAATTTAAACTTAGTAAAAATCCAGGATCGTTACAGATTCCCCCCTTAAGAAATGTCGTCCTCGAAATTTGCTAGGGAGGTAACAAAAGAATAGATAAAAGGTAGAGAAATATCTTTCCAAATCAAACTAGATATCAATTCTGCATTTGGCTTACCCAATCAAAATATCACCAATATGAGAACAAACTCAAACAATTTTTCACAAGATACTCGGGTCACCAGATCTACGAATATGAAGGGGCACTGGTTAGTTCGAAGGATAACTAACCACTCATAGAATATATCGAGATCCAAACAATAGATAAATGGATTTGATTTTCCATAACTCTCAAACACTAGATATGGATTCCAAACTCAAGTCGGAATACCCTAAAGTATATACCAACTTGTCCCTCTTCGGACTTCGATCTACCAAGGAAGTTACAATAGAATTTCAAATTTGGTTTTGAACGAAATCGTTTTACCGATTCAATTCAAATTTAGCCCTATATTCTATTAATCAATTTAACTCAATTTAAAATTTCCAACTTATTTAAAATTTTCAATTTCAAATTTCAAATACATTAAAGTTTAAATCGAAAACTGATAAGAAACCGACGTAGATACGAAGTAAGGATTTCCTACAATAATTCGTAGGGCCACCATCACACTGAAACTTCTTTCTGGAGCGGTCACGAAGCAATCAAAAGAATTTGGAATCGAATCAAAGGAGACTGATAGAGAAAGTTATTTCCACTGTCGCAGGGTATTGACCATTTATACTGGTACTCCCCTGTCCCCTATCTCGTTCTCTTCTTGCACTCATACTTACTATCAGTGGATAGTAAGAGAAATTACTGAGGCATACAGACGGATATCTTAGGGATTATTCATTCGAGGGTATACTTCACCCTATCTCTAATGAGCTACTTGATGTGTTATACTCCTGAGTTAAAGCTTCAACCTTCAGCTCTGATACCAAAATGTCACGTTTCAAATTTCAGCGCTCGAAAATCGACACCCGTACTTCACTTGTACTCGAATGCCGTAGATCCAACCGTCGAAATTTGACTTGTGCCGGAGCTTATAACACATTAAGTACAACACATCGGAAGAAAATGAATAATATCATATACAATATTTGATAAAATATCTGATACAATGATTATACAATAGAATGATACAACTGAATATCAACATACATCAGAGGTACAAGAAATAGCAACGGAAAAGAATATCTTCAATGGAATACGTCTTCAAAATGCGACTGCAACACCATGTCCAAACTAAAGATAGCTCGAACAGCCATCAAGTTGCACCAAACTAAGCAAGGTCGGCTATGAAAGCTTAAGTGTAGAAAATGTGATCCACATTTCTTCTATTCGACTATCTGAAAAACACAACTCTAGAATGCCCGTGTGGAAAATTGTGGGCACCCAGAGTTTAGGAAAGGAACAATAAACTTCAGGTCAGTCATGGGACTGGTGTAAGCAAACAAAAATAGTTTTCATCTTTTAAAAAACAAACAACAAAGCTTTTAAAGTTCAAATCTGCAAAGCTTTTTAGAAAACGAAACTACCATAAGGCCTCCCGCCACACACACAATGCAAGCTCAAACTTGGAGGAGATTTCTCCTTGTGACAGTCAAAAATGCTTGATACGCGAAAACCATTTGATATTATTATTATTAGTGCATAGTGTGGAAAACATTTCAAAAGTGTAATATTAATCTTAGCCAGCATAGGTACCATTATATTATGCCTACTATAGCAACCACCTGAGGTGGCAGGTTATACAATTGAAATCATAAAGGGCTCGTGTTGTTTGATTGGATTTCCAACAAATGGTCAGGCAAAGGAACTTCCCACATAAAATGGGACGCCTCTGGAGGGACGTCCCCGAGAACCTAACCGGATCTCTGCTACACTAGGCCGGGTTACCTCTGTACTAGGTAACAACTGACACTAGTATGCCATCCCCCAGTCGTTAACGACCTTTATCCGAGAGCCCTCAATCCAACAACCACACGGTAAAGTATCTGGGCTCCGTACCATGATACCACTTTCAAAAATCAATGTAAGTAAATATCTGGGCTCCATACCATGATATCATTTTTTATCCAGAAGGAAATGGTCACACCCTCAGGGGGATCTACCCAAATAACCTTGCTGCCACGATTCCTGTTTCGACCATTGTCGGGTTGTGAGGCTCGACGAAGTCACGTCCACAAAGCTACGCTTTTTCACAAAGCCATGCTTCAATCAACAAATGATCAGTAGCACTCAGCATGCCACACTACCAAATTGAGAGTATATCACTAATAACCTTCAACTACATAACCTCTGAGGTCATACGTCTCAGAGAAGGGTATTAAGATAAAAGAATAAATTCTCCGCCACCAACAGATATGTATTTGAAAGAAATCAGCTTTATATCACAAAGTGTAATGTCAGACATACAACCATACAAGTCTGTTCCGGGTTCGAACAAAACCGAAGGCACTTCCGAAGAAGCCCTTGCAATCCGGGTATTCACAATCCCGAGCGGACTTCCCATTACTTAGGGAATCTCTATACTGTAGCTACTTAGTGCAGAGACAATCGATTGGTTATCTTATCGTTCTCACAAATACCCGGTCTTCACCACCAGTCTTCAAATGCTATCCATAACGTCGTATCATTATTCAGAATGGGTTATATGACACAAGGTCCTCTCCCGGCTAAACCGAATGATGAGCGTAAATTTAAAAACATATGGATATGGGATTTCAATTAAGTCACAACCCAAAACCTTTCTTCAAATGATTTAAACAGATTACCATTTCAAATCTTCAAACAAAAGTTTTGTTTCACAAAGTTCACCCAGTTTCACAAAGATCCATTCATGGATTTCAAAACAATTTCGTTTCAATTGGATGAACCCATTAACTCTTTAAATCAAGATTTAGCTTATAGCTTTCAAAACCCGTTTCCAATTATTCATTCACAACTTGGAAAACCGTTTTCAATTAAAACTTGAAATCCCTTTAATTGGAAATTCATTTCTTATGTGAAAGCTTTTATCATTTGAAAACAACAGTTTTATTTCGGAAAAATCCGATCTCATTTATACAAGTTAAAATCTTTGGGTCAATTCAAATTCCTAAAACAACATTTTAAAAATGGTTTAAAACCCATATAAACTTGTATGTCCTTTTACATCATAAATTCTCAAAATAGAATTCCATTTCAAATTTTTGAATTCAATTTTAAATCAATTTTCAAAACTAAATCAAGTTATTTAAAAATACTTAAATCTTTGAAATTTCCTTTCAAAAGCTTTTCACTTTACATCCAATCTATTTTCAAAACCATTTGGATTCAAAAATTCAATTTTAAAACTTCAAAAATCAGCGACTTAACCAATTTACACGTGCAATCCATATTTATGTGTGTATAAGTGTGGTCCAGGGGTTTTAACACAATAGTGCACAACATCAATCATCACAGATTCATAGATAAAGTAAATTTATTAATGACAAAGATTCATCATTACGATTCGATGTGGGTTTCGAATAACCAACTGGAATTCGACTCCCCGTCGCATCGAAATTCAAATGTCGTTTTATGGACAAAAAGGGTTTTCGCATACACATAGAAACAAATCACAAATCACAGTTCAGCACAAAGCAATTCACATTACATATCATCACAATCACATATCAAAAATATCAATCCAGTACACAATATTTGACAATTAACTTAAATTAATCAAATTAAAATCAATTAATTACAGTGAGCAATTAATTTCTTAATTACTTTCATAAAGTAATTACACTTACACAATTTCATAAATGATTATCATTAATTTATTTATCTAATTAATTGCTAAAATTAATCACATTAATTTATTATTTAAATAATCTTAGTTAATGACCTTCATTAACTAATAACAATTCTTTAATTACTTTGCTAAAGAAATTACTTACATTAATCATCATTAATTAAAATTGATTAACCATTAATAACTCATTAATTAATTCTAATTAGTTAATTAATTAAGTGTTAACTGTAACATAATTAGTTCTTAATTACAAATCAATTCCTAATCATTAATTAACTTAAACCTTAATCAATAAATTTAAACCTTATATTTACTAATTAAATTGATACAAAACATTAATTATCCATTCTAATTAACTTAATAATTTATGAATTACAAATCAATAAGTTTCATTAACTTTAAAGAAAACTTATTAATGATTTCATTATCACTCACAAATATGTTTGAAAACATATATTTTAAGTTCACTTTTGAAACTTCATTTTAAATTTTCAAGTTTTAAAATGAATACCAATTGATCTTTAAATCAATTTTATAACTAACTTTTAAAACCTTTAAATTACAAGTTAAAGTAATACTTTTGTTATGAAAGAAATTTAAAAGAGTTTGATATCAAATTCCCTTTAAATTCAAAACATTTAAATTTATTTAAAACATTTGAATTTATAAACTTTCTTTCATTTCAAAATCAGGAATTCAAATTTTAAACTTAATTCCAGGTTACAAAATTTTGATTTAACATTTCACATTCCATTTAAATTCAAATTCTTTATAAAATACACTTAAATGCTTAGCCATTTTTAAGTTATTAAACAATTTGAATTTACATAACTTTATTTCCAAACTAAGCTTCAACTAAACTTGAATTTATAGTTAAATCTTGATTTAAAACTCAATTTAAACTTTGTTTTAAAATTTAAAATTCAGTTTTAAATTTCCAAAAACAAAACAGGTTTTAGTTTTTAAAACCTGGACAATCATCTACCCGAGCCACTGAAATCCTGCTTCGAGCCAACGTAGGAAAACCTACGAGTGAAACACTCGAGTTACACGAGACAATCTCGTGTACTACGCTGCTTCCATTCCCAAACAAAACAAAACAAATACTCCAGATCACTAACCTCGTGCACCATGCACGTGCACGACACCGCCGCCATCACCAGCCGGCACCGCACAAGTCGAAGATCACCCATGCTCCATTTCCCGACCACCAGAACTTCGTCGACTTCTCAAATTCGAAAATGAGTCAAAAATTAAAACCTGGAGATAGCAATTTGGAACCACCTCCAAACCTGGGAAAATCATCATTCTCGATATCGAGATCATCAGAATACTCGAAACTCCGGTCATCACTTCGTCAACGCCTCTTTACCACCTCCTAAAAACATGCAGCACTCGATCCATCATAGGTGACGAACGAATCGAAATACAAACCCACGTCAAAACTAGGTTTACGAGCTAGAACTCGTCATCGTCGCTTCCACGTTCAACTTCTCACCACCATAGTATTTTTCCCTGACCCGCTGCTCGTCCCTCCATCACCAACCAAAGCCCCGACCATCAAGAGACAGTAGATCGCCAGAAATTGCCAAAATTATGAAATTTCGACAATCCTAAACTGCTCCTCAATCCTTAGTCTAAAATTTATAATTCTTGCTTTAAAAATCATGTTAAGGTATAAAAATTCAGATTATATACTTGAATTTGTGAATTAAAAAGTTTAAATTTAGACTTATCTTAGGTTTGCTCAGTTATTTTGGGTTTCCAGAGTCATTAACAGGTTGTTCAAACTTGAATTGATTTTTAAACTTTAGGTCATGATCAAACAAACAATCTTTGTTTTAATCTCAAGTCCAAACAGTGAGTGAAACAAGTGGAAATGAATTTTTGAATCAAATTTTTTTGTGTTTATAACTCAGGACAGGGAACATATACAAACAACAGCTTGCACACAATTCTTCCATCATTCAGAGAATCCATATATATATATAAAAACTTTGTTATCATAGATTTAATTTGCAACAGATCCAGATTTTTTAAATTTTTAAGAAAAATGTTACTCACCTTGATTTTAAAATGAACAGGGTGCATCTTTTGAACCAGGCTTTGAATTCCTAGCTGAATCCTTTCTCTTGATCTCTGGCTTATATGAATTTGTATTGTTGCTTAAGTTGAATTTTTTTAAAATTTGAGATGATGCTTCCTTCAGATGCTACTCAGTTTTGATGGACGAATAGAAATGAGGAGTTGATATAAATAAAAGAGGTGTACAAGTGATTATATTTTTGTTTGTACAGCAGGGTGACATTATTTTGTTTTGTACAATATAAGATTAGAGATATTTCTTTGCTTGTTTGACTAAGCTGATATTTATCTTAACTTTGGTGGCTGAAAATCTTGCTTTGGTGGCTAAAAATACTTGTATTAATTTTATTTGTCTTATTGTCCAAGCCTACATACTTATCTTTATTTATTGTTCATACTTGAATATATACATTAGTGTCTTCTTTTGCAAGCTCAAAGATATTTATATTTTCTTTCTTTTCTTTTGCTTTATCTTATTACTTTATAATATAAATAAATTTCTATTTTAATATGTTGTTAGATTTTAGCTAACGTGTTACTTTATATTTCATAGTTTATCTTATATACATCTGTTTCTATTTCTAGCTTAAATATTTATTTTTAACTTTAATACTTATTGTCTTATTTTACATTTTGCATTCATTCATTATATTTACACAACTTTTAAAATTCATTTCATAAGATTAAATTCAGATGTCTTTATATTATTTATGAATCCCAATTCAAATTCAATTCAAATACATTATTTAAATTTGCGGTATTCAGATATACCCAAAATTCTATTCTCAATCAACTTATAAAACACATATTTTTAGTTGAATTTGGAGAAACTCAATTCAATTTACCAATCAATTTGACAAAATTTATTCAAAAATTAAATTAATTATCAATTTAAACTTAGTAAAAATCCGGGATCGTTACAACTTATTAAACTTAAATTGGATTTTACAAAAAAATGAGTAAGCGATAAATTTGGTCATAATGTCACACCACCTGCTAAGTGACATGTGAATGTTAGCATTAGAATAGTTTAATGTTAATCGTTGACCAAATTTACACCCAAGAGTTACATAGCCGAAGTGATGAATTCTCTTAAGACCGAATGATGTAATCAGTTTATAACTGTTATAAAATAAAATAAATTAATTAATATTAATGAAATATTAGTTATAAAATATGAACATGATTTAAGAAATAAAAAATGTAATATATATTTATAATAGTTATAAATATATCGATCGATATAAAATATCGACAAGCGATTAAATTAGATTAATTGCATAATATTTTAGCTTGGGCTTAGATGGGTTTAAGGCCCATCAATAGGGCTGCAAAATTTCGGTTTTGGGAAGGTCTAGGGGTGGCTAAAACATAGGGAATTGGCTTGGAGATAATGGGTTGAGATCAAGTGAGAATGGGTAAAAAGGTTTTCCCCGGTACTCTCTAATACAACTCTATATACGCACGCGCGCAAGCACATACATATATGTATCTCTAACATGATGACTAACCTTTTTTGGTCGCCATTACTTTTACATTGCTGGTTAAAACAAAGCTCTCAATCCACTCCAAAATTCTCAAATATATTTCTAAGTAAAATAATTCTATTCGATAGTTAGAGATCGGTGATTCCGGACTTGCAATCTGAGCAATCAAGAATAGTAAAAGAAAGGGAATTCATTGCTTCAACGTGGATTCAAAAACATCATTAATTTGGTAATTTTAATTCATATTACAGTAATTAAATTAAATTCTATGATCCTATAATGACAATTTCATATATGTTCAAATATATTGCTACTATATGTTTAGTTAGGTGAAATTTTTGTAAGTAGATGTGGTTGTCACAAATCGGTTTGGTTATGTGCATAATTTATTTATTATACTATTTGATTTATGTATAGACAAATGTTGTTTACTGCACAAAATCAATTGATGTCATTACTAATTTATATATATATATATATATATATATATATATATATATTTGTTAATAAATTCACACACACACACACATGTTGTATATTTCTCTCTCATAATAGCATATATGCATATATAAGATATATATATATATGGTTTACAAATTTTAGTACACTTATTATATATAATGTGAATTTACAAATTTGAAAATTTATTATCGTAAATATATTCATACTTTTAAATTAACAATTATTGAATTTTGAATTTTTTACTGTATATAAAATAATTATTACATTAAAAATTCAATTTTATATTTAAAAAATATTATATCATTTCTAAAACATATACAAAAATTATAGGAATTTTTCAATAAAGTTTATTACTTTTAAAATTTAATATTATTTTGGAAATAATATTTGTGATTTATCAAAAATAATAATTTAATTGAAAATTTGTTTAAAATTTTCGTAACCTTTCATTCATGATCCTAAAATTTTGAAATTTAAAATTTTAATTTTTAGTAATATATTATTTATATTAGATAGTTATTGCTGAAACCAATGAATTTGTTTAAAAAAATATTTCAACTTCGAAAAATCTTCAAATTTTTTCTAAGCTCTATTTTATGATCCTAGATTTTCGAAAATTGTAAAATTTGAATTTTCATCAATAGATTATTTTATGTTAATTATTTATGGATGAAAACATTATTTTATTAATAATGTATACAGATAAAAATACTAAAATTATTATGCTTGCAAAACTAAGGTAATTTTGAATCATAAATAATTTTTAATGATTGTTCTCTCTCTTTCTATATACATATGTATATATGTATATATTTATCTATATATAAATGTCTTATATTCTTATAATATATATATTATATTTATACATATATTTGTATATGCGTATATGTGTATGTATGTATGTATGTATACATATGTATGTATGAATGTATATATGTAACACATATATATGCACATATTTGGACAACACACATGACATACAAAATGAGCTAATATGTCTGTTGCGATGTAAATTCCAACACTACATATGGACATATTATACCTTTCATGAATTAGTATGTTACACATACACTCGCACATATATGTATATGATACATTTATGTATAAACTAAATCAAATAAAATTAATTTCATTTCTTAATATATTTGAATTTAAATAATTCAGTTAGACTTCATAGGCCCAATAAAAGATCCAATATGGTGAATTTTTGAAAATTCACCCATAACTTCCGCTGTGGGCAAGTCCAATTCCAACAACTTTGACTATGGTTAATCACATGATAATGATGATCGTGTTAATTTCGTAGTTGGGTATAAGCTGAATCACTTGAAGTGAGAAACATTACTCAAGAGAGGATTCATTTCATTTAAGTAAAAGAGTAGTATCACCATAAATATAGAACAATAAATCAAAATCTTTAGCCAAAGCAAATTAGTTAATCGATAAATGTTATTGAATTAAACCATTCGCTTTAATGTTGCACATAGCAATTAACTACGAACATTATTAGAGTTTTGACCATTGACCAAGCTACAAATATCCATGTGAAAAAGCGACGACGAAAAGAAAATATGCGCAAATGTATCGTCGCTTAAAAGGGTAGTTTACCAATTAAAAGCCAGACTTTACCCAAATGATTTGTAACCAATTAAACTTATCTTCATAATTGTTTTCTAGCAAATTCCATACATGCTTTAATATTTAAATTGTTTAAATACTACTGAGGGTCGAGCTCACACATAGGAATAGCATAAGCTTAACTTTCAACGTGCATCCAAAATCAACTTAAATAAAATAATTTATAAATATTACAAATTGTTGATGAGAAATTAATATATTGTTATATCGATTTATTTAGTAGTTTATTAATTTTATTAGATGGCCAAAAGCAATTTAATAAAATACATAATTTCTGTATATTTATTTAATCATTTAGATTATTCATATTTATTAAATAATAAATATTATATGGAGGTCAAAATTATTAATATTGATTAATAATTAAGGACCGACCATATTGATAATAATTAAATAATTTGTTATTTAGTTGGGTAGATGGACATAATTAATAAATAAAATCAGGCCCATGGAGAAATGTTAGGAAGATATTTTTTAGCATTCAATGTTAAAAATAAATTCATATAATCTCCATTTCATTAAAGAGATTACTCCAATATTGGGTTAACTTTAGGCAATGTCTTTGCACACCATTAATCGAATAAGAAAAAGAGTTCTTCGAGAGGCAATATCGGTGGTTCAACATGATAAAGCCCGACATGATCTCATATGTATCTTTTATTAATTGTTACGATGCATTAATCAATTTTTTCCAAAAACATTTACGTATGTATTTATTTCTTAAGTATTTAGGGTTTCTTAATGTTCCACCTAAAATTTATGCATTCATATTATATAAGTTTTATTATTATAATATAACTTTCATATTTCATATTACTTACATAATAGTCTTATGTATAATATTATATCAATTAAATATTATTTAATTAATTTTATTTACTTAACATTTTAATTAATCTTATATAATCTTAATGTAATATTTATATAAAATATTTATTATATAGTATAACCTTCTATAGTATAACACATATATCATATATACATGTATATTATTTAATTAATTAACATTTTAATTAATTAATTTATATTAATTTTGAAATTCATTTATATACATACGTGTATACTTATGTTAATTTAACATTTTAAAATAACATAGCATATATCATAACATATAATACATGTATGTATTTGCTAATTAATTAACTTACTTAATTAATATAATTTATTAACCTCATTCATAAATTTTATAAATTTCAAAATTAATTAATATTAATTTCCATACATTTTGGAATTTTTTATTAAATTATAACATTTATAACATGAATACATTTAATTTAGATTAACTATTAAATAAAAAATCCTATATTTCTAATTTCAAATATTTTGAAAATAAGCCCAAGTTCCAATTCGAATTGGGCCTTTTCTAGAGGCAACCTTTAGGCTCATATATCTGTTCGGGCCTAGCCCGGTAGCTAGGTAGAACAGAGCACTGGATTATCCAAACCCAACCCTTCGACACTACATTTCTAAACACCCTACTATTTGAGCTGTGAGATTAATTAGTTAACCATAACATAACTAATTTAAACCACATAAGCTATTAGGCTCTGATACTACTGTTGGAACTAAGCCAGCCGACAATGGATGTAATAGGTAATTTTTAATTTTTTTTACCGTTGTGGATCCTTTATGGGTCTATCAAGTTTAATTTATTTAGAATATTTCTAAATATCATTTAAATAAAATCATGACTTTATTGAAATTTATAGCAAAATTTTATATTATGTAACTAATATTATATTATGTATGTACGTGTAAAAAATACACATATACATGTGTGCACATGTGTAACATAGCAATCCGCGCAAGGTATAACATACTCGTGTATAAGTGTAGGGATTTACACCGTAATGGATTTGTTAGCTCATCTAATATACAAATATATAGTCAAAATGTATGTTTATATATTTTATTTCATGTATATAAAATATTATAAAAAATATATAATTTAAATTTTGTTTTAAAAATATTTTATTAATATATACATATATATATACACGAAACTTATAAAATATAAATGTTTGTATATGTATGTATATTAAAATCATATAGATTATTTTAAAATTTGTTTATTTATTTCATTAGGAATTTTAAATCTAAAATCTAAAATAATAATTGTTTTAAAATATACATCTATATACATGTGTATGTATTAATACCTTATAAACTTAATAATAATTATAAATATATATATATACACTTAAATAAAATATATGCATAAAATTATATATATATATATATATATATATATATAAATTCCAATTATATAGCTTATGGCAATGAATTTTTTATATATTTTAATTTGTAAATAAATAAATAGGTTTTTCATGTGAAAAAATTAATGTACCTTAATAAAAAATTGTTTTTACGAGATATTTAAAAAATTAACTATTCCAGTAAAATCTCATAGATTTAAAGTAGTTTAAACTTCAACATGTTTATATAAGTTAAAGTTAATTTTAGAATTTTTTTATTAATTTTAGGTATTAGTTAAATTATTTAAATTATGTAAAAAAGAATATTTTTATTGCTAAATATAATGTTAGATGTAAATTTGATTGCAAATTTAAAACATAAATATGTGTTAATATTATTTAACTATAGAATTAAATGAGTTTATATATATATATATATAAATTATTTTAATTTTACAAGAAATGTTTTATGTATGATATTACTTATATAAAATTTAAAAAATATTTTGTGCAATATGTCATTTAATATTTGAATTATAAAGCTTATATAAATAAAATAATGAATATTAAAATAATTTTTGATTGCCGCAAGCAATATATATCTAACAATGACAATTTTCTTCCCAAATATATAAACATACAACCAATTTGATTGTGATAATACATTGATATAAAAGAATTATCACCTAACTAATAAAACATTATACATGATATAAATATTATCTACACATTAATAACCACTAATAGGTTAGAAAATTTACCTCATCACCAATGCCTATAATTACGCTTGAAACGACAAGATCTACTCCTTGAACTTGTTTCCAATTAGCAAAGTGCTAGTACTTGAATCTATGACCACTAGTGATCGAATAGTATCTATTTTATTTGATTTGAACTTTAGAAATAGAAGAGGCGATAGAGTATATTTTCGGCTAGAAATAAATGTAGATGGAGGTTGTCTAACAGTTATAAAATAGAGTGGGTTGAGATGCTTTTATAGAAAAAGAATGAAGAGATATGTTATGATCAAGATACAGATTTCTCTCTTACCCTTTATTTCCTCTTATCCATTCAAACCCTAAACCCTTTATCCATCTTATGGCCACCCCTTTGCTACTCTATTGTGGCCAAAATGTACATCCCCTATATGGGCTTCAAACTCATTTAAAGTTCGAACAAATAATATTGCATTTAAATCTAATTTAAACGTGTATCGATATCATATATAGATTAATTTATTTAAAACTATTATAAACATATGTAATAATATTGTTCGTCGAAATAAAATAAAATTTTATAACTAATATTTCATTAATATTTCATAAATATTAGTTAATTTAATTAATTTGTAACAATGAAAAATTAATTAAATCATTTGGACAAAGGAGTATTCAATGTTTTGATTGTGTGACCCGTTTAGTGTAGATTTGGTTTGCAATTAAAATCGAACATTTTAAATATTATTGTTCGCATATCACTTAGCAAGCCGTGTCATATTTTGGGCGAATTTACCACGTACTGGTTTTGGTAGACTCCAATTTTATTTTGTTAAGTGTTACCCGATTGTGACATTTATTTACACCAATTCTCTTTGTCAAAACGATATCGCTTTGGACTTATGTAATATGGTGATGGTAAAAATTCCAATATCATCCATATTCAACTCTATAGTCCAAACACAAAGTCCTTGGTTCAATAATAACAATTATTATCAACCGAAATTGCAACACCCCATAAAATTAACGATAATTAATAGATAATTAATAAGGCTCCAAAAATGGAATTTGAGCGAGCGACGGAATTTGGCCACAAAACTTGCACCACTGTGTTCATGGAGAATTTTAAGTAACTTTAATATTTAGAGCTTCGCGATGTGTGCTCAAAATAAAAATTTATTAGCGTTTGAAGTTTTTGGAGTGAAAATAATTAAAAATGAAATAAGGATACAAATCATAATTAAATGAGGACCCCACTGGTCAACCCTCTACTTGAGCTGGTCAACTGCCAATGGCCGACCACCTATAGGGGAGCGATCGACCATTTGGATGGTGACGACTAGGTTTTGAGCCTTAGCTAATAGCTTGGATTTAATCATTTTAATCCAACGGTTGTAGTTGATTTGAGTGCCTATAAATATTTATTATAGAATGTTTATTTATTTCAGATTTATAAATGAGTTGTAAATTAGGTTGCCTTAGTTAACTTGGATTGTGAATTTCTTTATTTTAGTTTATTTGGAGGGTGTATAATTTAATTATACTATTTTCATGTAACTTCCAAAAATTATCCAATTTCTAAAATATGTTTGAAAATGCATTGTTTGAATTAACAAGGAATATACCAAAAAAGAAAGAGATGTGTAATGTATGGATATTCTTCGCCGTAGGTTGCACTATCTATTTCAATAAAAGAAAAAAGATAATTTCTTGTAATTTCAAATGGAGAAAACGTCTTATTTTAGGGTAATTTATGGAAAGTTAAAGTGGTAATCCTTTCTGAAATGATAACTCTGGTAATTAAAACGTGGAAAGGAAAATTCTAGTTTAGAAATTAGCAATTAGAAAATAAGAATATATATATACACTTGTAAAACCATGAAAATCGATTAAAAATAAAGAAATGTGTGTGTGCGTGTATGGCATAATTTACGACAATATTCGTATTAGTCATTATAGTGTATTACATTATAGGATTACAAAGGAAGGAATAGGTATTACAAAATTTATGGACATTAACAACCAATTTAATGGGAAATAAGTTTTAGTTAATAAAGAGTTAAAGGAATTAAATAGAGATCGATTAGAGAATTTAATATGGCATTGATGAGGAACTTGAATAGGTAGAATAAGTGGATTTTGAAATACGTAAATAAATATTGTTAGAGGTTATCCAATTTTGACATTAGAGACCAATAATCATGGACAATGGACATTTATTAGACAAAGAATGAAACAAGAAAACCAAAGGACAAGCGTATAAAATAGGAATAATAATGTAGCGAACAAGTAAGTATTAATATTATTAATTACACAAAGAAGGCAATATAATTTTCATAGTAGGAAATTACATAGGTTCAATCATATGTTTAGAATGAGAATGAATTAGTGGGCCTAGCCCAACACTTAGGCTTTGGGTGATGGGTTTGGTTTAGTGGGTTAGGATGCGAGGTCAATAGAGTTACACAACATAAGTCTACCCTTCGTCTAGAGGCTATCAGTAGTTATATATACTTACCGCTGATGTGAGACATCTCTAACTGCAGGACCCATTGGGAATGGATATGCATTATGGATAGGTATGGGAAAATATATCGAGGGTTTGCCTCGGATGGCGTATTAAATGGCCTAGTACTTTTAAAGAATTGGAGTTTACTTCATTTCTAATAAGAGGTATTAAGTAACTGAAATGAGTATTCTCATTGACTTACTTTGGTTAGTCTAAAAGGGACGTCAACCGTGGAAGGTTGGTCATCTATGTCAGTAGTTTGAACCAGTATTTAGTAGTAGGTCCACATATAAGTAGTGACCATTTCAGCGGTCCCGAGCGAGCAATAGAAAAGACTTGGGTTATACCATAGTGGATCTTACTTCCTACTAGTGTAGAATTCATATGAGATACGCACAGACCTCAAAGTAGATGACTAGACGAAAAATTAGTTTATCGGAGTTGAGCTACTTTACCTTTAGATGAGTCTTTGAGATGCATTAGTTGTACAATAAATAAATCATATATTGTAAAGTCGTATATATGGATCATCGGTTTTTGTAACTAGAACCAATTAGCTACCTTTTACGTCGCAGAGGGCCCGCTTTGGGGACTGAGGTATTAAATGGTCGTTGGGTCTGCCTCCCCTTATTTAGGAAGTATTTAGTAGTCGAGGTTTTCGGGTAGTGAAACGGTTAGACATATTTGCGGATAGGCATATACTTATAAAGATATACCTTAGAGAAGGTAAGGTTAGGCATATCGTATGTACATATAAGATTTAATGGGTTAGTAATGAATAATAGATATAATACTTAAATGGAAATCAATCGACATAGATGAATGGTATGTGTAAAGCATGTAATTTTCCAATCATCGAAATATTGTTCTGACCTCCCTCCTCATAACAACTCGTGGGATAGATTTAGAAGGACTGGATACTAGAGCAAGATGAGAACTGAAGGTGCTGAAGTCTTCTTATTCATGCTCGGCGTAGACATGACAATTAAATATCCAAGGAATGATATTCCAAGGTAGTAGCCTTAGTCAATACATATTTTATACTATATTTTTCAATTTCGATGTAACTTTATATTGATTGCATTCTAATATATTTGTGTTTATTACAGGTTAGTAAAACCAATGGTCCTTACCCTAATGAACTTGGGTTTCAATTTAGTTGAAAATTCAGGCCCAGTAAGGTGCGAGCTATTATATTTGGTACCGGAACTTAGGCTAGTTGATCATAGGAATTAGGATATGCTAAGAGAACGTATTTATATTTTTACCTATAATTCGGTATATAAATTATATGTCTAACTATATAAATTCTGACTATAGAAGTAGTTGCGACCATATTTCGAAAGGATGGGCGATGCGACCATGAGTTGCAAAAATAAATATAGTTAAATTTATACTCCTACCTCGATTACCACATGGACGGAGGCCGCGTCATAAGAAGTGGATCAAGAAGAGCATGAGTACAACATATAGAAGAATCTGGAGGCTGGATGGTACTTGACTCCTTTGTTGGGCATAGGCTGCCTTACGAATGTGCATTTTTATAATTGTTGATTGAAGATGCAATTTCATCTAGATATTTGGAAGATAAGAACCTATATGTTGCAAGCATCTAGAAGCAAAATATAAAGAAAGAATGGAGAAAGTTCTCGCAAGAAGGTGCACACTAATCACCATAAGAAGATAAGCCAGATTTCAGATGGAGATGAGTTAAGAATGAGTAGAGGAGAAGGAGGTACTGAAGAAAGGACGATTAAAGTTCATTTCTATGTCCAACACCATGTGAGAGAATTCGATAATAAGATTTTTGGAAATTCCTTGAACTATTTCGAATGGGATTTTCAAAGAATTTACTGAGAAGTTGTAGTTTTGAAATGTAAGTAATATTTGAAATTCTTAGTTTAAAATCGATTTGATCAAAAGTTTCTGATTTAAGGGTTTTTGGAGAAAGGGCTTTCATTTTTGAAATGAATGCAAAATAGAGCATAGGTTTTGCTCGACGATTTTTCCTATTTTTGTCAATTTGGAAGTTTCAGTTTACAATTCCTTTTAAGGGGTTGATAAACGGAAATGGTACTTGATTCATATGAGGTAAAGAGAATATAAGGGTAAGAATGCCTAACAACTAAGATAGGAGGCATATTCCCGTACAAGAAAATTATGGAGAATAACAGCTGAAGTAGAAACTATTTAGATAGAAATAGCATTGAGAATCTATATAAAATAGGATTAGTAATCCAGTTAGAAATAATATAGAAGAAAATAATAGGAATAGGATATGAAGAATGGATAAATTCCATGGATATGTAGCAATTGTGCATATATTTGGATAGACACTTAGAATGATGCATCAATTGCTCATTTCTTATAGAATTCTCCCTCTTGCACTATTAAAATCTCCATCAAAAGTGGAAGCGGAAATAGCTTGAGTAGTAATAGGATGGAAGTTTTCATTGTTTGCTACATTTTTCATTGTTTAAAGTTATAAAAGATGTTTTTGAAAAAAATGGTTTGGTACAATAGTTGGGTTTAATTGTGATAGATGTTTTGGATTTTAAAATCCTACTTTTAAAAGAAGTAAATCTCCATTGTAGAAAGTCCTTTAAAAAGTAAGTTTGTTAGAAAAGAGAAAATTTTCACGGTTCCTTTTGGAAATCAAGAAATTTTTGAATTTGATAAAAAGATTTCTAAGTTTATGTTTTAAAGGATAAAAGTATTTGATCAAGTACTTCATGACCATGAATTATTTAAAAAAGGTTGTGAAAAACCAAACCAATTTTTGATATGGAGTAGGTAGGGATGCCTGTTAGGTATGATGGGGTAAAAGTTTAGGCTAGGAACAAAATATCTAAAAATGCTCATATGGTAGCAATAAGGATTTTCCATTGAATATAAGGAATGTTGGTATGAACCTAAGAATATTTTATTAGAGATGTGTGAGAGCCATGAGAAGAACACTCAAAGGAATGGGGAATGATATCAAAGTACAATTTTGCGAGTCTTAAGGTACGCTTGCATGGAAGGTCAAGGATATAGAGGAGTAAACACCAAAGTTTGAGGATACTGTAAAGAAATTTGATTTATAGAAGGTAGTAGTATGGTTGGAAATCCAAATAAAGAATGTTGCGTGACGACCCATAATTTAATCACTTTGAAATATGAATATTTAATTAATTTTAAATAATTAATTTATGGAATATATAACTCAAATAAACCTCTTTTAATTAATAACTAGTCATGGTGAAATGGTTTCTAAATTTTGTTTAAAAAATAATTAGTTCAAAGAAAAATAGAAAATGTGACCAGAAATCGTTTTTCAAATTTTCGATTTTTCACCATCTAAAATTTGTCGGAAATATTGCGAACACTTTATTATATTTATACGCACTTATACAAATAATATATGTGTGGTTAAGATATTTTATTGCAATTTTTTTTTCTTAAATAATTATGAAGAAGATAAATAAAAATATAAAAGAATGTAATGTCACATTATCACTAAAAATCATAGTAAAAAGGAGTATAAAACATGTTGGACAAATGGCGGGCTTCTTGGTGCTTGCGTGTGGGGTAAGGAAGAAGGGTAGTGAGATGATGTAGCACATTTTGAATGAAGGGTATGTACAGTTAATTTGGTAATTTGTTTATTTCATTTTATATAAAACCAAATTCCATATTTTCTCTCACATTTCTATCATTTCAATTTTCATTTCCAAACTTCATCTTCCTTTCTAAGGTTTTAAAAACCTCTTTAATGGCTTTTAAGTTTTTTTTTTCAAAATTTAAAATCCTTCATTTTTCCACTTTTAATTCTTAAAAACTAGTTTAAACACCTTCTCTTCCTACACATCCTCCTTCTCAATATGATCCCACATCACCCTTTTCCACCAAGGCCGAACCTACCCACCACTGGGCTGAGCCCAAAAGGCACTTCCTAAAGTTTAAAATCAAAAAAATATATGAAGAAAATCCAAGATCTAAGGCCAATCAAAGATATAGTGTTAGTTCTAGTCGATTTGGTTATGTTTTGGTGAGTAAAGCTCACTTCTTTATGAAAGTATTAGACTGTTTAAGTTATTTATATTTCGTTTTAGTTGAATGGTTGAAAATAGTGATGTTGTATCATATTTGTATGTGTTTATATGTTGTATTGGTTTTTATGTTGTATCGGTTTATGTTGTATTGGCTATAGGCTTGAAATGTAGTCGACAAGTGAAGTTATGGCTTTAAAGTACCGATTTTTACCTTGTGTATAATGTTATGGCATGTGGAAGTGTATGGATCTACGCTATGTGTTGTATGCTAAAAGAAATAACACTTAAACTCAATTTACTTTCGTGTTTTCTAGAAACTTTTACAAGTTTTAAACTTGGGTTTTAGTTTTCAGAACTCTTATATAAGTCTTTAACTAAGTTAAACAAAAAGTTAAGGTCTTGAAAGGTATTGCATATGTAAACTAATTTGTAGTTATAATATCCATAGCGATAGTCGCTATGGATGCATTTTGGGAAATTGAATATTTTTACTAAACTAAAATAGTTTCCATCTTAAGTATTTTTGAAAAATATTTTCAAAACCTAATTTAAGTATAAAAAGGTTAGTTATTGCTTATTAATTAAGTATGAGTCTTAACAATTTTTAATTAATTAATTAATTAAACATAATTAGTATTTAATTAGCAATTAACTAAAAGTAATAAGTAATTAAGTATTAGTTAAGTAAGATGATTATTAATTAATTAAGGGAGTTTTACTTAAATACAGATTAAGTAAAGAGTTATTAAGTATTAATTTTTATTTAATTAAGATTTAATTAATTGTTATTAATTATGGTCTAATTACTTATCAATTACTAATCAAGTAGGGTTTAATTATTAATTAATTAACTAAGATTAAATTTAGATTAAATTAATATTTGATTGGGAATTTAATTAAGATTTAATTGCTATTAAATAAAGTTTTTAGTTCTAATCGTTTTATTTATAAGGATCAGTTTTATTTAATGGCAGCTTTCCTTTATAAGTGAATGAGTTTCAAATAAGCTATTCTTTTTGTCTGCGCCATTAAATAGACAAACAACATAAGTAAGTTATACTTAAATATTGGCATGTTTTATTAAAAGTAAATCATCTTGTATTTAGCAGTAAAAGCCGACGAGTAAAACCTTCCTCCATCTGTGAGATCTAGAACTTGTATATAGGTGAGGGATAGAGAAGTAGAGAAGTTGGAAACGTGATAAGTATAAGAGAGTTAATTTCGATAACCGGGTCATGATAAATTGAGTATATGAATGATATTTCATTGTATACTTAACACCAAATTCCAAGGTAAGGAAACTTGTCTCTATCCCAAGAAATAAAAAAGTACATCGAGTTAAGGTTAGTTTTTCTAACTTGTCAGACTTCTTTGTTAATCAAAAGATAGTACTATTTGAAATTGGAAATTGAGAATAAATACAGGATGCCTTATTTTTCGTAGGCAAAGTATATGCACACCCCTGATAGTGGAATTATCCACTATCGATAAATTTACCCTTTTAAAATTATTGAATGTTGGTTTAAAGAGACCAAGATTGGTTAGCTTGAGATATCCAAAAATCACTATGAACCAACGTAAGCTTTCGAATTGGCAACATTTGAAATAATAGAATTCAAGACCAAGACCTTGAAGTTCAAGAGTTACTTGCTACCAATCCTGAGAGTGATTTCAAAATGAATGTAGTAGAAGTAGTGCCTTCAGTTTGTTTATATCTTGAACAACTTGTATGGACGAATGCTAGTATTACATGGTCGCCTGGAGGGCAATGCTAGCATTCCGTGTGGTATTGCCAAAGAAAAGGTAGAAACGTAGCCTCAAACCTCACAAGTAGGAATGACTAAAACATGGGATATGCGGCATAACTATGTGGGTCGCACAATTAGGGTATAGTCACCACCCGATCTAGATCGATATTTTTAGATTATGTATGCTAGTGATATGGGTACAGTTGTTAATCACATCCGGGTAGTTAATTTTTATAAAACATAGTTAATTTGATTGATATTTTATAGTTTATTATTATTATTATAAACTTACTTAATTTTTATAAAAGTTATAGTAAATTTATTATTATTAGTATATCATTATCAACGTTATTATTATAAATTTAATTAATTTTTATAATACTTTGTTAACTTGGTCAATGCTTTCTAATTAATTTATTAACTTTATGTAAAATGCACAAATATATGCGACCGAGTTTTTATCACAAGCCTCCCACTTTATAACCTGAGCAGACCAGTCTATATTCTAGAGGAAGGAACAAAAATATTATCACAAATTTCAAGTTTCTTCAAAGTTTTGAATGTAATTTTTTAAAATAAGTTGCATCTTAAGGCAATATTCCTTTTCAAAACATCAACAAAATGGGTAACAATCGAGCTGCAGTAGTCACCTAGTGTAGTATAAAAATCAAGGTTACATTCCTCCGATTAAACCATAGACCATTCCGAAAGTAATATTCAAATTACTTTCTCTACGACTGTAAAAAATGATTATGCAAAATAAGTTCTAGAGAACTTTAGTCTATTAATAATTGGCTTTCAGTATATTAATGTAATCTGATGAATAAATGTGCTTTATTAATAGTATAGAAGAGCAACTCAAAACGTCGAGGGAAAAAAGGTCAAAAGAACAGGCAAAGTCTGAAGTTTTTCTTATCTTAATCCTTAAATTACAAGTACCCACTCATGATATACTTAATAATCATCCTTGTTAACTTCACGTTCAGACTAAGTAACCTTGCCAAAATTCTTGAAAAAACATTACTGGAATAGCGATGCCAATTTCCCATAACATAGTCATATTGCACTTTGTAAAATGAAAAAATCTCAATATACTAAGAAAGAGAAAAAAATAACTGATTTAAATATCTTGCTATATAAAGTTATAAATTAATGCCACACTTTTGTAAGGTAGGTGCATGAATTATGGCGATTGTAAGATTCCGATTATCTGAGTAGTGATTTATAAATACACAACATGAAACTAAGAACGTATTGCTAATTGCTTGAATATACGAATTGCACATAAGAAATAGTATACGAAATGTTACTTGAGATATTATGATTGGAATTTAGTAGTTCAAAATGAGATGGATCCACCATTGGGAGCGACGGTTATGAAGTAATATAGTAATTCAAACAGAATTATTATACCTAGTGTTTATCATCAAATCACAATCAGTTAGTCATCAAATCAAGCTATTATGTGAGATAATGCATCATACACCATAGTTGAATATTGAATAAACAAATACACAAAACAATTCAAAATAGAATATCTTATTCAAAGCTATAAATAATAACATACCTCACATGACGTCTTTTGAAAAAGAGAAGAGAATGTTAGTTTAGTAGGCAAAAGAAACTGAGATAGTTGAATAGAATCAACAGACTTCAAGTGAGACAATGCACCAGCACATTCTTCAGCATCGACCTTATCCACTGTTTTTCCAAATATCTTAATAAAATCCACACCAACACATCAAAACGTATGGTAACAGAGTAATAATTAATCAAACAACATAAATTCTTAAGAAATTCGGTCATCGTGCTTCATAAAGGCATCTGTAGCAAATAGACTACATATGGTGTAGTTGAAAACGTTTTGAACTAGATATTTTGAAGAAACTTGCAATGTTAATCAAACTACAAAAACCTAACAATTATTTTCCCATACATAAAACTTAGCCTTATAGTTTGTCATTCTTCATTAACTATTAAAGTGAAAAATAATTTAATTACAAATATTTTAGGAATCAAATTGATACATATCTCAAAATTATCTACACGGCGTGAGCACTCTGGTTAAGTAAAAAAGTTGGAAAAAATTCATTTACATTTAAAAATATTCTGCATATACTATGTTGTAAAATACTATTATTTTTAATTTTGATTGGATAATAATTTGATGAATGTACATGGCAGTAGACTTAAAACTAATAGGCAAAAAATATGGTGTGAAAATATCAAGCAATAGAAATTGTTTTAAGGACAAATTTTCAAAAGAGACCGATTTTCAAAACCATTTGCAGATATACGCTAGTTTTGGCCGTTGGTCTTGTTTTTTTAAAAAATATAACGGGGCGCATTTCAGAAATGCGTCCCTTTAAATTTGCATTGGCGCATCTGCAAAATGCGCTAGTGCAAATCTTTGCTGTCCAGGTTAACTATATTAAGCACTTCGAATTGAAATACACAAAATCGAAATTCAAATGCACAATCTTAAACGATAGCAAACGTTTATCAATATGCAAGCCAACAAATAAAACTACCATTAAATAAATTCCATCATAACATAATTAAAATTCGATTACATTCGAATTAAAACAGAAGTTATAGTTCGATTACAAAAGCAAATTAATAATAAACTAAAAATAGGAGTACTCATGGTTGAGTTGGATCGTCTTGAGTGTGTGGGGGTTGAGAAAGTCCAGCAGGTTGCGATTGGTGTGTATCCTGCCTTCTTTTAGTTCTTCGTTCTCTAGTCTGCATAGCTTGTTCGGAAGAGCTTGGTCGTGTTAATCGATTTCTAAACAGGAGCGTGTCAATAAGTTTCTTCAAATCAAGACACCGTGATTGGACTTCTCGTTCGGGTACTCTACCATGTCCGATATCATCTAACCCTCCTCCTACCGTTTCTAGTACATCGACCTACAAGTTGTAGTTATTTATTCAAAATTAGAAATATAATTCAAGCGAACAAACTAAAAATATCACGATAATGTGAAGATTTACCACATCTCCCTCAAGCGATGCACGAGCGGTGTATGCTCGTTCGTGAGAAGTCCGATCTGCAACAATGAATCTTCGAGTAATCGACCAATATCAATTCATGTATCTCAAAGTATGAATCGTAGGAAGCTGTTGGTGTACGATACGGTTATTGTCTGTCGTTCCACTGAACGATAGCAAACTCCAAATCCGGCTTTGGTTCGCATGGATCAGGTATGTGTTGCTGAAGACCAAACTGTCGCATCACTCGATCAGGATTATACATTTCTACATCTCGCATGCATATGATAGGTGTCTTACAAAGCCAACTATGCATCCCACTTAGACATATCTGCGGAAGATCGACTAGCACATCCTGTGTATACGGATTCCATATAATAGCTTCATCTGTTAACATGTCGAGCTGGTCGCGATAGTAAGTGGCCACCTGCTTTGGAGACTCAACCCAACTCCTCGAACCAAACCACCTATATATATAGTTCTACAATTAGAGTTTTATTAGTACAAAAATACACACATGTAAATGTAGTTGGAAATTCACTACCTTGCACTATAAGGTAATGTTCTGTCGATTTGCATGGATGAAGTCACATTTGGACGACCAATGGGAAGATTTGTCCATGCCCAAAGCTATGAAATAAATTAAAAATTTGAATACTTTAGAATTAAATATTACATATGAGTTTATAGCAAATATATCTCAAAGGCATCTCAAATTCCATATGTTCATCGTTATCGTCATCTTCTTCTTCCACCAAAGATGCTTCGTTATTTTCATTTTCTTTCTCATGATTAATTTCAAACTCTAGCGCTTCATTGTTAACTTCCATATTATCCATCCATGACATATCATTATCCATTGAAGCAATGTGCATACTATCTATATGCGGTGAACTACGATCTCCATCATCATTGTTAACCTCTCTAGCATTTGTAGGAACGGAGTGTAAAAATTGATCATTTGCCAATCTAGAGCTTGAACCACCCAGATGCATCGTAGAACTGTGAAAAAAAGAGTATGAGATCAAAACGCTATAAATTTCAACTACTCGAATGTAAATACTTTAACAAATTACTTAATTTGTATTCACACAATTAGAAAATACTGGACTTGGATTGCTCTGATAAGGATAACTCGGAATAATACCAAGAATTTGAGTAGAATGTTGGTTCAAATTAGTGGTATTTGCATCTTCAAAATGTCTCAACTCCTCTTTTATTACAAATAATTCGATCACTTTCATATTAACGGAAAACATAACATCGGCATCTTCATCATCATTTACGTCGATAGCAGAAGATCCAGAATTAGTAACCCACTTGCTTACTAGTTTTACATCATATTCTTGTGAATTAACTTTTGTCACCCTATACACCGTTTCTTTTAGTTCATGATAGGAGCAAAAAATTTTAACCTTCGAACCTTTTTGTTTACCACCAACATATACCGGTGCATTGTTTTTTTACAGCCAATTTTCCATCAAAGTAGCAAATTATTGGGATGAAATCCGACATACTTCTAAAAAGAAAACATTATTAATTTTAGAACAATCAATTACTACATAAATACTAATGACATAATAAAGCATAAAAATGAAAGGATGGACATGTGAAACTTAGAATATGAAAATACCCAAAAATTGAGCTAGGGTTTGAGTTTTTACCTTCAAATTGATGCGAAGTAGCTGATAGAAGTAATCAGACTAGTAATCCTTGTATATTTCGGAGATTTTAAGTAGATATTGATCAATTTTTGAGCTGAATGGAAGAAAGATTCGAAATTGAATTTTGGACTAGATTGTTTTGTTTTGAGTAAAAAGAGTGAGTGTAACGACCCATATTTTTACGGATCGAAAGATTGTAAAACTGTCAACATTAGGGTCGTTGAGTCGTTAGGGGCTTGAGTCGCTCATAAGGTTAAGTCGCTATGCCGCATGCTTTAGATCGAGAGTCTTAGGTCGGGGACGACTCATGGGGTAGGTCGGCGGCGACTTATGGGGGCGCGACTCATGGGTTTTTCAGCCTATAAATAGAGGGGTTTGGTTCACCTTTTGGCACCGGATTTTGAAGCGACGAAGTGCTGCCATTTTGAGAGCTTGACTACAACACTTCTTTACTTCTTTTCTTCACTCTAATCTAGTGATTCCTTCCATCTAAATTGAAGATCAAATCGAAGATCCAAGGGCCAAAGTTGAAGATCTCCATCCGTTGAAGAGAGATTTCATCGTTTGAAGTGAAGCTTTGGAGGATCAAGCTTGATTCCTTGCTGTCCAGATCTGAAGTTGGTTGTTTTTGAGGTGTTTAGGCGATTCGTTGAGTGGTAGTTATCTCTCACACGAACCCAAGGGAGTATATTGGATTGGTGGCTTGTTTATGTGTTCAAGATAGTGATTTCTTGCATTTTCCTTAAGTTTGCATGTAGATCTATCATCTATGAAGTTTTGACACCTATTTTACTACATGTTCACTTATGCAAGTTCATTCATTAAGTTGTAGAGATATTGTTCATAATTCATGCTTGTTAGAATGCATGTTAGATTTGAACTCTTTATTTACGAAATTGCCATTATTGTTGTAATTGCTTATTAGATCTTGTTTGGATGATTGATTGCTTGGATTGATGTTTGATTTGATTGATTAGTTGATCGATAACTTGATTTGGACAAGTTGGTCGAAGATGATTCAAAAGCTAAGTGGAAAGGCTCTTGAATAGTGAAAGCTGCCTGTGGCATATGAAGCGGATGTGGAAGTTCATATGGATAGATTTGTTGAGATGGACTTTGCCATGATGCGATGAGGCAAACCATGATGTTGAGATGGGACTTTGCTATGATGCGTTGAAGCAAAACATGATGTGTGAAAGCCTTGGTTTAATCCAGACGGGATCATCCCAAGCATGTTGATAACTCGGTGATGCGGTCCGGGTTTGTGGATAATGGTGGGCTCGAGAGGCGCTTGAGCTAGTGTGAGAATAGTCGTCGAGGAGGATGATTAGGAGGCTTGGATCTTATCGTTATTGAAGGTTCTAGCATGCTCAAAGCAAGAGTACGTTGGAACGGGTCACGATGACGTTCCAGACACGGGTCATGATGACGTGTTAGTACTCTGGGCAGATGCGATAGTCCTAGGCACGGGTCATGATGACGTGCGGAGTTATGTCTAGAACCGGAGTTGCCATTATCCCTTGACGGACGGCTGAAAGAAGGTGTCGGTCATTCAATTAACGGTGATATCGAGGCAACGATAACAGTGATAGCCAGAGTCATGGATGTTTGGTTGTATCGTCATTCGGACTCAAGAGCGATGTTTTCAGAGTGCTTATCTGATCTTGGTTTAGGCCTTGGGGGTTTGTACTTGGAAAACACCGACCTTGACTCGAGTGATAATTACTTTGCTTTGAATGTCAGAATTGCTATGATTACTTCTGTTTAGTGTGTATGGGGGCTATCACTGTAGAATGAGGTGGAGTGGGATGGTTGAGTTCCTATTCCTTTTATCCTTTATGCTCTTTTGGTATGTTTGATTGTTAATTTACTTCCCACAAAGACTGTTGTCTGACTCAAGGTTTTATGTTCAACTCTTATTACCTTGGGTTGTTCATCCATATTGGGATGGGCAGACTAGGTAGCAGGTGACAGGTGCTGTGCTTGGCTACCAACGCTGTTGATGACGAAGACGAGCTGGAGGCTTTTGCATATTGTTTTCTTACTATATGTACTGGATGTTCCGCTGTTTGTTTGATACTCTGAGTGTTATGTAGTGAGGCTTGATGTATTGACTATTCAGATGATTGTATAAAACTATTATGAGTTTATATGATGAGACTTCTGTTCTATAGAGCTTCACTATGTATACTTTCTATTGTATTTTATCCATGCGCTGTGAGTAATACGATAGAGTCGGCTGTTTTATCTTACCCTGACTATCGTCCATGGCTGCCTGGCACACCTTGCAGCGCACCATTCTCTTGTTTTAGTGCGGGAGTCATGGGCGGTCGTCACATTTGGTATCAGAGCTTTGGTTAATCGATTTTAGCCAACGCTCGCTGAAGTAACTACGTATGAGAGACGTAATTGTATTTTGATGGATGATCACTATATATAATATAGTAGTTTAGAAGGATTTGAACTCCTCATGTAGTTGTTTCTCAAGGTGTTCTAAATCATTCCTTTTTGTAGATATTAAGGATGAGTCGAAGTGAGAGACAAGCTGCTAGGGAAAGTCGTGCTGTTGGGGGAGCTACTGACTATGCTGCAATGTTCGAAGCTATGATGACTTCGATCATGAGAAGGATACCAACTTCAGGACAGTCAGTAGATGTTGGAGTTCAAGTTCAAGCTCCAAAACCAGTGGATTTTGCTAAGTTGTGCAAGGACTATACTGCTCTTGGAGGAAAGGTTTTCTTGGAAACAGAATCAACCGTTGATGTTCAGAGATGGATTGATGCTTGTAGAAGGATCTTTGGCAATTTGGGGAATTGAGGATGCAACTAAAAGGAAGCTTGCATCAAGACAGCTTCAAGGGAGAGCTTCGGATTGGTGGAATTCTATCACCATTGATACTCCAGAGGAAGAGATTACTTGGGAGCAATTCCAAGTCAGATTTGAGGCTAAGTTCATCTCTATGGCTCAGAAATCTGTTCTGTTTAAGAAGTTTGTGGAGCTCAAGCAAGGTGGGAGACCAGTTCTTGAGTATGTTTCTGAGTTTGAAGCTTTGTCCAAGTATGCTCGGTCGTATATTGAATCTCCCTATCAGAAGAATGAGAAGTTTGTGACAGGCTTGGATAGTTATCTTGGGAGGCAGTTGGTGGATCATCTGGACGATCCGTTTGAGAAGCTTGTGGAGAAAGCTCTCAGGCACGAGAGTTTGTTTCCTAAGGAAGGGTCTGTTGTTGCTGTGACCAAGGAAGAGTCCAAACCACAGCAGGGTGGAAATAAGAAGAGGAAGCAGCAACGGCAGAAGGGTAAGGATGGCCAGAAGAAGCCGAAGGGAGAAGTGATCTGCTACAATTGTCGGCAGAAGGGTCATTTCTCTAAGGATTGCCAGAATCCAAAGGAGCAGTTGAAGTGCCACAACTGTGATAAGCTGGGGCATATCAGGAAGGATTGCCCAGAACCGAGGAAAGATAAGCAGATTGTGCAAGCTTATGCTTTCGGAGCTGTTCCATCGTCTTCGAATGCTCCTACTGTTGATGAGAAAGGGAAGAGTGTGGTGGTTCAAGGTACTTTTTCCATTTGTGGTGTTCCAGTTAGAGTGTTGTTTGATACTGGAGCGTCGCATTCGTTTGTTTGTGATGATCTTGTAGGCCGGTTGGGTTTGGAACCGGAAATTGTTGATAGGCCACTGGTTGTGACTAATCCAGTTGGGGGTTCGTCTTGTTTGTGTATGGTATGCCGTGTTCTAGTTGTATCGAGTCATGATTGCTCTTTTGATTGTGATTGTTTTGTTCTGAACTTTGCGGGGTTCGGAATTATTTTGGGTATGGACTGGCTTAGGAAGTATGCGGCAAAGGTTGATTGTGAGAAACTGGAGGTGACAGTCGGGAATGTGGAAGGGCGAAAGGTTGTGATACGATGTAAGCATGAAGAAGGCGTCTTCATAAGCTTCATGTATTCGCTGGTTGTTCCACGGGATGGACTGTCATCGATGCCGGTTGTGAATGGATTTGAGGACGTCTTTGACGAGGTCAAAGGGTTACCGCCGCATAGGGAGATCGAGTTTCGTATCGATCTAGTTGAGGGAGCCAGACCTGTTGTGATGCCTCTTAGGCGAATGGCACCTAGGGAGCAGCAAGAGTTGATGGTGCAAGTTGATGACCTTTTACGGAAAGGATTCATTCGGCGTAGCATGTCCGAATTGGGTGCACCAGTTGTGTTCGCAACCAAAGCGGATGGATCGTTGAGGTTGTGTGTGGATTATCGTGAGCTGAATAACGTGACTAGGAAGAACAAGTATCCATTGCCGAGAATAGATGACTTGTTTGATCAGCTTCACGAAGCTAGGGTGTTTTCTCAGATGGATTTGGCAACGGGATTTCACCAGTTGAGAGTGGCTAAGGATAGTGTGCCGAAGACTGCTTTTAGGACACCATCCGGTTTCTATGAGTGGCTGGTAATGCCGTTTGGATTGACCAATGCACCAGCATATTTTATGGATCTTATGAATAGAGTGTTCAGAGATCAGTTGAACAAGTTCGTACTTGTGTTCGTGGATGATATTTTGGTTTACTCCAGAAATGAAGAAGAGCACAAGACGCACTTGCGGATTGTTTTGGAAATCTTGCGGAAACATCAGCTAAAGGCTAAGTTTTTGAAGTGTCACTTCTGGAAGAGTGAACTGAGGTTCTTAGGCCATGTTATTTCTGGAAATGGAATAGCGGTTGATCCCGCGAAGGTGGCAGCAATCCAGGATTGGGTTAGACCTAAGAATGCATCTGATGTGAGAAGTTTTCTTAGATTAGCAGGATATTATCGTCGTTTTATCAAAGACTTTTCTAAGATAGCTGCACCGTTAACAGGATTGACGAAAAAGAACCAAGTGTTCAGATGGGATGATAAGTGTGAGCAAGCTTTCGGAATTCTGAAAGAGCGACTAACAGGTGCTCCTGTTTTGACTATTCCAAGTGGGAATGATGAGATGGTGGTTTACACCGATGCATGTGGTACTGGACTTGGAGCAGTGCTAATGTAAAAGGATAAAGTTGTTGCGTATGCAAGTCGACAACTGAAGCCGCATGAAAGGAATTACCCGACTCATGATTTGGAGTTAGCGGCGATTTTTTTTGCTCTGAAGATGTGGAGACATTATCTATTGGGAGATCGAATCGAGTTGTTTACGGATCATAAGTCGTCGAAGTATCTGTTCTCCCAAAAGGATTTGAATCTTCGGTAGCAACGATGGCTAGAGTTTTTAGCATCGTATGATTTTGGTATAGCCTATACTCCGGGAAAAGGCAACGCAGTGGCAGATGCGTTAAGTCGAAGACATGCAGGATTGGGAGCCATGTTTTCGGAATGAAAGAGTCTTGAGTATTTGGCTGGATTTGACTTCAGGCCTAGATGTGAATTGGAACCTGAGATGTTGGAAAACTTATCAATAAGATCTACTCTTGTGGAAAGAATTGGCGAGAGCCAAAAGCGAGACGATAAGCTTGTCAAGATTATCCGTGATTTGGAATCTGGATTGGACCCAGAAAAGGATAAAGGATTCGAAGTCGATCGAGAGGGTTGGCTTCGGAAGCAAGGACGATTAGTTGTTCCCGATATAGATGGATTGAGAGATGAAGTTCTGAGGGAAAGTCATCACTCGAAGTTGACAATTCATCCAGGTGGAAATAAGATGTATCGGGATATGAAGAGAACCTATTACTGGGAAGGTATGAAGAAGGATGCTGGAAATTTTATTTCCAAATGTATGAACTGCCAGTTGGTAAAAGCCGAGCAGAAGAAGCCCAGTGGATTGCTTCAGCCATTAGAGGTTCCTACATGGAAGTGGGAGCAGATATCGATGGATTTTATCGATGGTCTACCTAGAACCAGGGCAGGAAATGAAGGGATTTGGGTCATCGTAGATCGTTTGACTAAGAGTGCAAGATTCATTCCTGTTCGATCAACTAGGACTGCATCAAAGTTGGCTGAGTTGTATGTGAAGTGGATAGTTCGATTCCATGGTATTCCGAAGAGTATAGTGAGCGATCGAGATCCATTGTTCACTAGTGGATTTTGGAAGAGCTTCCAGGAAGTTTTGGGAACCGAGTGTTGTTTGAGTACAGCTTATCACCCCCAAACAGATGGTCAGACCGAGAGAGTCAACCGAGTTTTGAAAGATCTTCTCAGAGCGTGTGTTTTGGACTTCGGGGGATCATGGGAAGATCATCTTCATTTGGTGGAGTTTGCGTATAACAACAGTTACCAGTCAAGTATTGGTATGGCACCATATGAAGCATTGTATGGAAGACCGTGTAACTCTCCGACATGTTGGTTGGAAACTGGAGAAAAGCTGATACTTGGGCCAGAAATGATTCGACAGACTACGGATTGTATAGAGATCATTCGGCGACGAATGAAGGCAGCCCAAGATCGTCAGAAAAGTTATGCCGATAAGCGTCGTAAGGATTTGGAATTCGACGTAGGTGATATGGTTTTTGTGAAGATTTCTCCTCTGAAGAATGTTATTCGATTCGGAAAGAAAGGGAAATTTACTCCGAGATTTGTTGGACCATTCCCGATCATCGAGCGAATTGGAAAGCTCGCATATAGATTGGAGTTACCGGAAAAGATGGCGGGTGTGCACAATGTTTTTCATGTATCTTATCTACGGAAGTATGTGCACGACTCGAATACAGTGGTTTCTGCTGATAGCTGTGAAGATTTAGAGGTTGATCCAGTTGTTACGAGACCTCGTAAGCCGCTTCGTGTTGTTGAAACCGACACGAAACAGCTTAGGAGGAAGGCGATTTCGTTGCTCAAGGTACAATGGAGTGATGATGTTGATGACTGTACGTGGGAGGAGGAAGAGAGGATGAAGGCAGCTCATCCTGAACTCTTCGAGGTATGGCCCTAAGGTGTCGTGACATCTCACGAATTTGTAGCTTGTTCTAAGTCTTAGAATTTTGCATGCTAGGCTAGTAATTGGATGCATGGTTTGTTGATTGCTATGGATGGTAGGCATGCAGAATAATTTTGATTGCTCTTGTTTGTTTGGAATTTCGGGGGCGAAATTCCTAAGGGGGAGAGAATGTAACGACCCGTATTTTTACGGATCGAAAGATTGTAAAACTGTCAACAATAGGTCGTTGATGTTGTTAAGTCGTTTAGGGTATGAGTCGACCAAAGCTTAAGTCGTTCGGAGTTGAGTCGTGGGAAGCTTGGGTCGTATGGAGCGACCTATAGGTTAGAACGAGTTACGAGTCACGGCTTAGCAGGGTTAGCGGGTTAGCGAGTTAAGAGATAGGTCGTTGGCGACTTAAGACAGTTAGCGAGTTATAGGATGTTACGACCTAATGGGAGTTAGCGACCTAAGATGGTGAGCGACTTATAGGATAGTGGTTTAGGTCGGTGGAACGACCTAAGGGTTGGGGCGACCTAGTGGTTAACGAGTTAGAGCGACCTACCGGAGCGACCGACCTAAGAGCGTGTGTGTTAGCTCGTGAGACGACCTAAAATGATTAGGTCGTGGGAGAGTTAAGGTTAGGTCGTTAGGTCGTATGAGTGTTAGGTCGCGTGCATGTTTTAGGTCGCATAGGTGTTGGGTCGGCACTAGGGCTAAGTCGTTAAGTCGCTGGGTCGTGTGAGTGTTAGGTCGTGAGTCGCATCTGGTTTAGTTGTTAGGTCGGCAGGGTGTGTGAGTCGTTGGGTCGGCCTTGTAGTTGAGTCGCTATGCCGTGTACGTGTTAAGGCGTTGGGTCGTTGAGTCGTTAGGGGCTTGAGTCGCTCATAAGGTTAAGTCGCTATGCCGCATGCTTTAGATCGAGAGTCTTAGGTCGGGGACGACTCATGGGGTAGGTCGGCGGCGACTTATGGGGGCGCGACTCATGGGTTTTTCAGCCTATAAATAGAGGGGTTTGGTTCACTTTTTGGCACCGGATTTTGAAGTGACGAAGTGCTGCCATTTTGAGAGCTTGACTACAACACTTCTCCACTTCTTTTCTCCACTCTAATCTAGTGATTCCTTCCATCTAAATTGAAGATCAAATGGAAGATCCAAGGGCCAAAGTTGAAGATCTCCATCCGTTGAAGAGAGATTTCATCGTTTGAAGTGAAGCTTTGGAGGATCAAGCTTGATTCCTTACTGTCCATATCTGAAGTTGGTTGTTTTTGAGGTGTTTAGGCGATTCGGTGAGTGGTAGTTATCTCTCACACGGACCCAAGGAAGTATATTAGATTGGTGGCTTGTTTATGTGTTAAAGATAGTGATTTCTTACATTTTCATTAAGTCTGCATGTAGATCTATCATCTATAAAGTTTTGACACCTATTTTACTACATGTTCACTTATGCAAGTTCATTCATTAAGTTGTAGAGATATTGTTCATAATTCATGCTTGTTAGAATGCATGTTAGATTTGAACTCTTTATTTACGAAATTGCCATTATTGTTGTAATTGCTTATTAGATCTTGTTTGGATGATTGATTGCTTGGATTGATGTTTGATTTGATTGATTAGTTGATCGATAACTTGATTTGGACAAGTTGGTCGAAGATGATTCAAAAGCTAAGTGGAAAGGCTCTTGAATAGTGAAAGCTGCCTGTGGCATATGAAGCGGATGTGGAAGTTCATATGGATAGATTTGTTGAGATGGACTTTGCCATGATGCGATGAGGCAAACCATGATGTTGAGATGGGACTTTGCTATGATGCGTTGAAGCAAAACATGATGTGTGAAAGCCTTGGTTTAATCCAGACGGGATCATCCCAAGCATGTTGATAACTCGGTGATGTGGTCCGGGTTTGTGGATAATGGTGGGCTCGAGAGGCGCTTGAGCTAGTGTGAGAATAGTCGTCGAGGAGGATGACTAGGAGGCTTGGATCTTATCGTTATTGAAGGTTCTAGCATGCTCAAAGCAAGAGTACGTTGGAACGGGTCACGATGACGTTCCAGACACGGGTCATGATGACGTGTTAGTACTCTGGGCAGATGCGATAGTCCTAGGCACGGGTCATGATGACGTGCGGAGTTATGTCTAGAACCGGGGTTGCCATTAGCCCTTGACGGACGGCTGAAAGAAGGTGCCGGTCATTCAATTAACGGTGATATCGAGGCAATGATAACAGTGATAGCCAGAGTCATGGATGTTTGGTTGTATCGTCATTCGGACTCAAGAGCGATGTTTTCAGAGTGCTTATCTGATCTTGGTTTAGGCCTTGGGGGTTTGTACTTGGAAAACACCGACCTTGACTCGAGTGATAATTACTTTGCTTTGAATGTCAGAATTGCTATGATTACTTCTGTTTAGTGTGTCTGGGGGCTATCACTGTAGAATGAGGTGGAGTGGGATGGTTGAGTTCCTATTCCTTTTATCCTTTATGCTCTTTTGGTATGTTTGATAGTTAATTTACTGCCCACTAAGACTGTTGTCTGACTCAAGGTTTTATGTTCAACTCTTATTACCTTGGGCTGTTCATCCATGTTGGGATGGGCAGACTAGGTAGCAGGTGACAGGTGCTGTTCTTGGCTACCAACGCTGTTGATGACGAAGACGAGCTGGAGGCTTTTGCATATTGTTTTCTTACTATATGTACTGGATGTTCCGCTGTTTGTTTGATACTCTGAGTGTTATGTAGTGAGGCTTGATGTATTGACTATTCAGATGATTGTATAAAACTATTATGAGTTTATATGATGAGACTTCTGTTCTATAGAGCTTCACTATGTATACTTTCTATTGTATTTTATCCATGCGCTGTGAGTAATACGATAGAGTCGGCTGTTTTATCTTACCCTGACTATCGTCCATGGCTGCCTGGCACACCTTTCAGCGCACCATTCTCTTGTTTTAGTGCGGGAGTCATGGGCGGTCGTCACAGTGATTTGGGTATATTGCCTTTTGCTTTCTGTTTTGTGCAGAAAGATTTGCACTGGCGCATTTTGCAGATGCGCCAGTGCAAATTTAAAGGGGCGCATTTCTGAAATGCGCCCTGTTATATTTTAAAAAAAAAAGATCAACTCATCGCTGAGCTGGCCAAAACTAGCTTATTTCTGCAAATAGTTTCAAAACTAGCCTATATTTGCAAATGGTTTTGAAAATCGGTCTCTTTTGAAAATTTGTCCTTGTTTTAATGAATCTTCGATGCTTGTATTAGGCTATTAGCTGCCGTAATGACTATTCCAAATAAATTAAATCACTACATTCAGTAGAAAAAAAGAAAATGTACCATTTAATTTCAATTGCAAGATGATTCAAATCAAGTTGCGTTTCAAAATCAGTGTACTCTCTCGTATCAACCTCCACATCTGAATAATAAAGTCTAGTGGACGGTATTGATTTTCAGCTTATCAACTCCACTCCCAAGCCCATGTGCCATACCCATTAATTATTGCCGTTTTTGCGAATCGGGTCTCTTTTCTATTTTGAAATAGGGAGTGCTTCTTCAAAAGCTTCAGGAAAAGCTATTTGCACATGCCCCAATTCAAATTAGCTTGCAACACCGTGGATGATGTTGCAAGCATTGGTTACCAAAAAAATTTGGTTGTTTTTTTCTATTTGTTTGATTTGGGGAAGGGATTTAGGGTTTTTTGGAGGCAAAGAATTTTAGTTTGCAGAGAGCGTGGTTGGGGCAGCAGGCGGCAGGCGGTAATAAGAGAGGAGGATTTGTGTTTTAGGGTTTGTGAAAACAATTTAAGGAAGAGGGAAGAGAGAAATAGAGAATTTTTAAGGGAATTGGGGGCCACAAAAATATTATTGAATCAAATTTAAGGTAGCCTGCTTTCAGTCCGTTACAAAGCCAATACCTACTCTATATAAAGAAAATCAAAACAAATGATAACACTACATAGTAAAGAGTTATCTATTGTTGCTATAAAAAGCAACATTTCCTGTAGTGATAGTAAAAGCTGTCACTCTAAGATACGTGGTATATCAGAGTTAAAATAAACTTCATCAGTCTGGGCAATCATAACTTCATAATCTTAAAATTTCTTATGGGTATACATAATAACACAATAAAAAATAAGATTACTATGGCAGGTGAATATCCAGCTTTTCTCCATGAGCTCCATATCTAGCCAACAATAACATGGAAAAACTTAGTCTGACCCGAGTATTATAATAAAATAACACCCGGATTAGTCTGGAAAACCAATGTGAGAAAACTCAAGGAATATGATGAATATATAATAACCTTTGAGACCATGATGCTAAACACGAAAAGGGTTTTACCTCATAAGAACAACATCCATACATGAAAGTATGGATACAAGTTAGAGAAAATCTAAACTTAAAGAATGGACATAAATAATTAAACATAAAGAGGAGTACAAGGCACTTCTCAATGCAATTAAGAAAACAATTCAAAGATTTAAATCAAAATAAGGAAAATGAATTATTCCAACAATGACTAGGAGGGTGCGCCCCCTTTACCAAAAGTATACTAGAAAATATACTCGAGAACTACGATGACTCTTGGAAATATCCAAGCCGAACATGGCCAACCTTATCGAGAATCCGAGTATTTCACATCTTTTTGCTATAAAACCAAAACCAATCTAGAGTAGATGTGACAATACCCAAATAGAAGGAACCCCACATAGCATGCCCCTACTCGCTTTTTATTTAATCATTTTCGATAAAGGGTATCGATGTTCCAAACGAGCAATAAATCGTTTTAGATTAACGAAACACAAAGAAGGATGTCAATAATCAATAAATCAACTATTAGAAATAACAAAAATTATCATATATAGAAATTAAATCTCATACACTTATCACCACTCGTCGATTTCAAACTTGTACTATCCCTAGTTAATAATAAAGTCAGACAAGTTGAGGCATTGTTGCCTCTCAGACCTTGCCTCGATGTACATTCTCAACTTTCGAGATAGAGACGAGTTTCCATACCTCGACATTCAGTGTTAAGATATTCCTATATCCTTTCCATTAAGAGATATTTCTTATGGAAATTAAAATTTCTACCCTTATTACCAAACTTTGTTTTCCAACTCATACTATCACTCACTTAAAAACAAAGTAAGGTAAGTCAGGGCACTACTTGCTCCTGGCCTTGCCTAGACAATTCTGATTTTAAATATTAAAAATAGTAACGAATCTACTTTATCGATGTTTGGTACTAAGGGTAAGATTAAATCCTTTCCGTGAACGAAATCGAACTTTTAAACTTTTAAAAAATTTGACTCACATTTGTGTTTGATTTTCACATCACAGACATTTGTAAAACACTTTGAAAACACTTCTTTAAAACATACCTTTAAAGTGCTAATTATATTTCTAAGTTAATCAAAAAGAAAGGTTAAAAACAAATGTCATTAAAACATTGTTCACTATTAACCCAAAACCATTTACATTTAGCTTTATCTTTAAAACAATCTTTTTAAAGACTTTTTCATTTATAAATCAACTTGTTATTATCTTTAAAACAAAACTCCTTCAAATATTTAATAATATCAAAACATATTAAGTCAAGTAACAAGTTTCTTGATAACTTTATGAAATCATTTATTATAACAAAAGTGTTAGAATCCATGAACTATTTTCTCAGTTCTCAAAAACTATTTAATACAACAACGTTGTTGTAATCCATGCTTCCTTCTCACTTTCAACGAAATAAAAAATACTTGAAATATAGTTCAAAATATCCATTTAAAATATTACTTTAAAAAGACTCATGTTTAAAATATATTAAAACTCAAAACCATTTTCTTATATTCAAAATAAAAACTTCTTCTTTGATAATTTATATTGATTCCTTTAAGATACTTATACAAATTCCAAACCACCTTTAGAATACTTCAATATTGGTTAGAAAGATACTCTACAAAGTTTGAAGAAGAAAAATCAAGTTTAAAACCATTTTTACAAAAGTTGGAAATAATTCCGCTAAAAAGAGCATGGATTCAAAATGGAATTTTCTCCATGTTTTTACAAAGTATGAATATTATACTTTATTTTTAGAAGAACATACCATGAGTCTAGTATGCATTCACAAAAATTTAGAGAATTTTGAAGGCAACAAAACCTATTTGAAAGTTGTTTTAAAAATTGACTTTCAAACTGCAAAAATGCGACCATATCCTTTCTAATTTTTAAAATCTTTGGACCTAGGTTTTATAACCATTTCCTAGCAGTCAAAACTTTGTTCAAACAAAAAAATTTAAGCGCAAAAGCGCAACCAAATATTTAATGATGCAAACACAAGCATAAGAGCAGCGAACAAACGATTAGAAAATGAGATTTCATAACTGTTAGTCTAGGGATAATCTCTATAATGACACTTTTACACACAACTAATAAATCACACCTATATATCAATCAAACTTCATTATAATAATCATAAGTATAAAAATAAGTCAACATTGGTGATAAATCCTTTAGTGACTCTGTACAAAAGTCTCTGTAAATCTCATATATGTACATGCATTTCGAAGTGTTCCATAGCAACCCATTCGCTACGAAGACACTTCAACCTCCTCTTTATGTCCTTTCAAAACTATGCTTACTTTTGTCATCCGCTTCCAAGTGGGAATCAAATTCAAATAAGCAATGTACACAAGTATTAAAAACATAAACAACAATTTGTATTTTACAATATTTTTTCAATTTTTTAAAACCATTTTAAAGTCAGATTAACTCACTTTTAAGTCAAAAAAGAAGCAAAACTTCCTACCACAACAAAGCATCAATAAAATACTTCCTAGCCCTGACCCAAACACCAATCCAAGCCTAGATCCTACTCAAAAAGTACACGATCAAGCCAAGAAATGGACCTAATACACACGGCTAAGGAGGAAAAGGATGGGATTGGCTCCAAAACCTACAACTTGAGATGGTGATGATGTTTACAATAATATTTCAAGCTCATGCATGAAGTTAGAGGAGAAAAGAGTGAATTTTGAAGAGTTTTTAACTTACGAAAATAAGAACGAAGAAGAGGTAGAAAAGAGAACCAAAGAAGAGAACTGAAAGGCAAAATAGAAACTGAAATAAAGGTTGCACTAATATATACTCTAAAATGATAAGCCTAGCTCTATTCTCACCCTCCGTAGCCTCACCACCCCACACCCTTTCATGTGCTACTCCATATGATGAATGTACTTCTCATCACATCATATAAAAACAGCAAAGATTTAGCAAAAGACTTCCTCTTTAATTACCTTCACTAACCACTGATTATTATTTAGTGGTAACCTATTTCTATTTGTTATACGTGTGTACAACAAAATAAATTTGTGTGTATAACAACATTGCAATAACTTTCGTTCGATGAAAATTCGAAAGTCCGAAAAATGAATTTTGGTCATATTTTTCAATTTTTCACAAAACTATTTATATATATAAATAAACTTACAATATGAGTTCATTATCATTATATATTAATTAAGAGGATTTTAATAAGGCCATTAAATTCATTTAATTAATATATAATTCACAATTCAAATATTTAAATAATTCCTATATATAAATATAAAGTGTTCACATTTACAGGATGTTACATATCCTAAGACGGACTCCTCACTGGTAACTATCTAGCTGACATTGCATAAAATCTCTTCAGCAACTTAATACTTCCTATTGAAGCGGGCCGTTTCTTGAGTTATCCTCTACTGTGCTTAACCAATTATCCCAACCATTTACTACTACCTATAGAGAGAAGAGGCGAGCCCTCACATAGCCACTTAATACCTTCGATTCCTGAAGCAGTTCCTTTGTATTATGACCCGTACCCCTCCATGACATCTCATATTAGGTCGACTATTCATAGGTACTAGTAGCCAGATTAACTAGGCAGGTTTACCCTAAAGAATTTCATACTAACCTCCCGTCATCCGTAATTACTTATTATAGACGATTTCTTACATCAACATCAAAGTCACACTGCTGGTAGCCAGATTAGCTAGGCAGACTTCTGTGTGCTTTTGACTGACTTCACATCCCTATAACTTAGTCATAATTCATAACACCCTATATCTCATAACACATCTCACCGAATCCATTATTTAGGCCATGTAAGAAATCTTTCATATTCCACCTCTATAATTAATTACTTTCCTAATTGGGAGATTTAATAAAAATTAAAAGCATGCAATTAATATATTATAACTATACGTTATTTAAGCAAATACACACGCGCGCGCACACACACACACACACACACACACACACACATATATATATATATATATATATACATACATATATAAGTGCACACCTAGCCATTTCTAAACGTTCGGAGATTACGTCCTAAACTAGCTTTTAAATGTCAACTCTTTCAACATTGTATAAATTCCACTTCCATATTATCAATATACCTAAATCCAATGCCTAAAAATCCAATCAACAGACTTATATACAAATCAAATTCAAACTCGACCTATTTTATACTAAAACAATGGATAAACCAATGATGATATAAACTTACAATTTTAATTATTCTTATGTGCTATTCAACTTCTTTTTACATAAAATTAGACAAAGGAATTTCTATTCAAACTATGGAAAAGCGGTGTAAGCTATGGATAAGAAATTGTACGTTGCACACCATTTCCTAATCAAAACCCTTAATAAAATTCAAAGAGAAGGAATAAAAAACGAAATAGAAGGTAAAACACTAAAATTACAAATCCACACAATTCCCATTATTTTAATATATATGAAAAAATTGAGATTCCAACCTAAAAATTGATATTCATTTTGGGAGAATTTTGGGGGTTTTAATATGGTGTCTTCGTAAACCAAAACTCCCCAAGGTATATATCAAATCCAAATATTACTAAAATAGAAAGATTAAGATTTCCACTCACTGTAGGTCCTTCGCATTTCTCTTTTTTTTTGGATTTTCCATGCCTTCTAAAATCTGTTTTAGATCTCTTCTTTTTTGTATATATAACAAGAGATTTGTATATGCATTAGATTCAGAAAGTTAGAGGTTTTGAGGAGAGTTAGTTTAGAAAATAGGCAGTAAACATAAATGAATACATAATTTTTCTTACCTGAAATCCTAAAGATATTTTCTGAATCTTTTGAAGAGATAAAATCAAAAACTTCACTAGGTTCCCAAAATAACTTGTGAATGAAAATAAGGGGCATAGACTCTTATTTATAGTGGTTAAAATGCACCAGAACCGTCAGATTTACATTGGTTTAAAATAATAAAATCTAGAACGTTCACTATTTCAAGAAACCCTAGCCGTTATACGATCATCAATCGACCGCCTCTACCTTACCGGTCCTAGGGGTGTGGTCGACCATTACATTGTTCTGGGAAAAGAATTTCATGTCGTCGGTTTTATTTATTTTATTCCTTAATTATAACTTAAAGTTACCATTAATTTTAACATTTACTTAACACACGAGTATAATTGTTGTTAACTTTCAAATATCAAATTTAAGAATTATTTAATTATTTGAATTTGAGTTCTATTTAAATTATAAATCCCAAAACTTCAAGCATTCACAACTTTTCCATATGAGCTTTGCTTTTAACATGTTATATGAAAATTGATCAGAATTTCAGCATGAACACAACGACATAATTTTGTGATCAAATTCCAATTTTGCAGAATTTTCATTTTTAGCTCTATCTTATTTAAATAATTTATTCAGTTTTATTTATTATTGATTTTTACGGGGCTTATAATTTTCTAGTGATACCTGTTTTACATACGATGGGTCGATGTGTTGGTGAATATGAATTTTACTGTCTGACAAGGTTGACAATATGCTAAATATAGACAATAACAAGGGAAAATGTTGTTTTAGCTTTGAAATTTCTATTTCTATATCTTGTTGATTGTAAACAAAAATTTAGCTTAGAATAATTTTGCTTTAACATCCAAAAATAAACCTCCTTATGCAAATTATACTTGGGAAAGTTGGAAAAGTTTTGGAGATGGAAGATAAGTTCCAAGGTACAATGGAATAGGTATCCAAAAGAAACGTGGAACTGTAAAATTTTCTATCTATATTCCTTTTCTGACATAAGAGTATAAAATCAAAATATCTAGATTTTCAAAAAAATTGAATGTTAAAAATTATGTGCTAGGTGTTGGATGGTAGGGATTGGATGCAAAATTGGTTGAACCATGCCCGTACTCGTAAGTATATGAAAGTTATTATGTGAAAAGGATTTTTAAATACTTGCATACATATAAAATTGTTAGTATATCTAGGTAGTTTGCATCATATTTTTTTTTTTTTTTAAATAATGCGTTCATATAGGAGGTGCTACTTTAGAATCATTCTGCATTCACGTTTTATATGTTGTGATGCACCATGTACTTGTACAATTTGGCTACAAAATTGGTTGTACACTAATTGGTTGGTTGGTTTAGACTGGTTGCACGCTACATGATTCAACCCTTTAGGAATTTTAAGAATGAAATTCTATTAATGGAAAAGAATGCTACACCTCATAAAATTAACGGTAATTAATAAATAATTAATAGGGCTCTAAAAATGGAACTTGAGCATATGATGAAATTTGGCTAAACTTGCATCATTGTATTCATAGCAATTCTCTAAGCAACTTTGATATTTGCAGTTTTGCGAGTGGAGCAAAAACGAAAAAGTTATTAGCATTTGAGATTTTCGAAGCGAAAATGATTAAAAACGAAATAAGGAAATAAATTATAATAAATTTGGAACATACTGGTCGACCCTCTCCTTGGACCGGTTGTAACTAAATAGCATTATTTAGGAGATTTAATTAGATAAATTAAATAGAATAATGTAGAGATTTGAGTGATAAGGGAATTGAGATTTGGAAACTAACTGGGGTAGTGCCTTAACTAATGTTATAAGTGTGGTTTATAAATTAGAAATTTAAGAGAATAAGGCAATGATAAAGTGGGAATAGCCATATACCATAACCCCTAAACCCCTTACTCATTCTCACTCACATTTTTAATAACCAAAAACATAAACTAAGAGAGTTGAAGGCCAGCCATAACCTAAAGAAGAAAAGGAGCACAAAATCCATTTAGAGGCTAACATTCAAGCTAAGAAGATTAAAGCAAGAACAAATCTCAAGTTCCTTATCCAAATAAGGTGATTAATGATCTAAAACATCTCATATAAGTCATCCTGAATGTTCTAATTCTGGTTTGAGGTTTAAAACCGTACAATTAGATCAATGATGATACGTTTTGATTTAAATGTCATGTTATAATTTAAACAAGGATTTTATGGAATAATGTAGTTTGGTGTTAAGGATAAAATCATGCAAAATGGTTTCCAAATGCCATGATTTTTGTGTATATTATGTAAAACATTATTTCGGAGATGCTTTTAAATTTTTATAATATTCCAAGTTATGGATAATTTATTATGAATTTTTGAGTGAAAGAAATGGATATTTTAAGTTTTAATTAATTTAAGGAGTTAATTATTTTCGGGCCTGAAATTTATATATGTTAGAAAACATATTTAATGTGAATTATTATGATTTTTCCTAAGTGTTTTACTATGTTAATGAATTATTTAAGTTAGAGGACTTAAATGTTTCAAACTTTTTATTAAGGAGAGGGATTAAGTGCTAAAATGTTTTCAATTGTTCAATGAAGAGTTCGGCCGCTTTTTAGAAAATAATTTTGGTAAAGTACTGGCAACCAATCATATTTTGGCAAATTACGTAAGTCATGTGAAAAGGGATTATTTAAAAAGCATAAAATCAGTTTTATATCGAATTACAACTTTTCCACTTTCATTTGTTTGCTTCCATCACCATACTTAGTGAACCTATCATAATTGTTTGAAACCAGTGCACATAGTATCAAGCACTTGGTACGTAGTGTATTGGAAAAGATGGAAGGAAAGGATGGTGTCGAAGGCATGCTTGTGAAAGGGTTGAAGCCACTTTTATTTGCTTTTGAATCCCTTCGATACCCTAGCTGCCGCGTTAAAACCTTTCGCCTTAGTAAGTGGCCGCTTTTATAACTCTTTGAATCAATGAGTTTGGAGGGCAGGGTTTCGAGTCGATACCCTTACATAACCATTGAAGCTGTCTTTCTTTCAACTTATACTTGCAAAAAGGTGGGTGCCGCTCCCATACCTTTCGACATGATTGAAGTCGCTTAAACACTTTTTACTTGAACTCAATGCTTTCGAAAGGTATGTTTTTGAGTGTTTTGAAAGGCATGTTTTTGAATGTTTCAAAATGCATGTTTTTGAGTATTTCTAAAGGCATGTTTGTGAGTGTTTCGAAAGGCATGTTTTTAAGTGTTTCGAAGGGCATGTTTTTAAGTGTTTCGACAGAGGATGTTTAAAATTTTAAGCAATGAGTTCGAAAGGTCCTTCCGCTAGAGTAGAGTGGCGAAAGGGGCATAGCTGCTTGCTTCTAACGCATTAGTTAAATAGAAGGGGATGGAGGGCTTGGTTGCTCTATGGAGTCGAAAAGGAGAGTGACGGAGGGTAACTTATGATGTCACAATGATCCAAAGGATACAGTCGAAAGCTTTAGTTTTCACATTTGAGAACCCAATCTCTTCTTTAAAGAAAACCCATGGTATTGTAAAAGAGTTTTGAAATGGCATTTAACTTTGAAATATGAAATCTTTCCTTACTAAATATAGTGGGTTAAGTGTATTAACCATATTTCATTTGAAAAACGATTATAAGGAATTTAACCATGGATGTTTATATTGTTGTGTTATTTGATCAGTTATCATGAATTCTTGTATAACCATACTCACTTCATTTATAACTCATAACTGCATCCTAGGTTACTAAAGACTGAATAACAGGCTAGGTTGGCCCAGTAGTGAATATACATTGAATTTAACTCCTGCGTGAGTAGAATTGCATCCTGAAGGTCAGATAGATAAAAATATAGGATGCCCAAGACTGAACAAAGGATTATTGGTTTAAACAAGTTCTTAATAAGCTCATAAAAACTACATTATGGAAATTGTAAGTGGTAGGGGACAACAGGTTCTTAGTTAATAAGTTATTGAAAGAGATCAATAGGTTCATAGAAAACCCATGAAAACTATGACATGAGAGATGTTATTGGCAGAAACCAACAGGTTCATAGTAGTCCCATGAATACTATGATTGGATAATGTTATTGGCAGAAATGAGTAGGTTCATATTGATTCCATGAAAACTATGATTGGATAATGGTATTGGTAGAAACCAATAGGTTCATAGTGATCCCATGAAAATTACGAAAGTGGATATGAAATTCATATAGGATTGAACAAGTTATTAGTTAGCCCATGAAAACTTATAGGTTAATAGTGACACTAGAAACTATAACTTGAGATAGATAGTCAGGTGAATGGGGATGGGAATCCCAAAGCATATTGCATGTTTTCATATCATCATGATACATTTTACAATGTTATGTTTTAACCATTGTGGATGCAGGTGCATAATATGTGGTTATTATAAATTAGGTTAAGATACTAGTGAGGGGAAAACAATTCCACTAAGTAGTGTGGTCTCACTGGATATCTATATAGTTCGAGATGGTAGGTTATTATTCACACCAGATTTTTTATCTGACTCAAATTTAATGTTTTCTCCTTAAACTTTCGGCTGCTTAATTGATTTTGAGAAGTTTGAGTGTTAAGGTTTTCAGTTTCTCCTTTAGACGAATAAGCTTCTGGAGACGTGCATGAGGTAGGCTAGCTATTATGGGTTCTTTATGTTTGATTCAACTATGTAATTGGATGCAATGGAAAAGTTGTTTAGTGCCTATATTTTGACTCTGATCAACCAAGGGGGCATCTTCATATGTCTCTCTAGGCGTATTTTGTAATAAATTGTAATTTCTCTGAATGCTGCTTGTGTATGATATTATGTAATGAATCTGAAATGTTATTTGTAATCATATGAAAATTTTGTTTCAAATTGAATTTTAATTTTTTATTCATATTCATGTGCTTCTGGTATATAAATGTATCTAACATTACCACATTTGGTCACGAGAACTAATAATTATGGATGATTGCAGCATCTGTAGCAGGTAGTTTTGTTCCTCCAAACGGAAGATGTTACAAGTTGATATCAGAGCATAGGTCTATGTAAATTTAAAAGAAGTTAAACCTAAAAGATTTCCAGAAGATAACCCAATAAATCATAGAATGAGACTGGGGTTTGGATTAACGATATAGTAACGTACTTGCACTTGTTATGTATATCTATAAGTATGTATTCCCCTTTTCTCTTAGGCTGTTCTTATCTATCTTACTAAGGCTTGTATAAGGATATACGAGAGAGGAAGATATGGAGGCGAGAAATGGAAGAGAAAATCTAGGTAGAGGAAGCACCGCAACTAATGGAAATGCTCAACCCAATACAAGGAGGAATCCGGTTCGATAGGCAAATGCTAATCCAAACGCAAATGCCAATGTAGGTGCTGGAATCCTGCAAATAGATATGGAGATGATGTATCAGTTCTTCATCAATCTGATGCAATTTGGTGTAGCTGCGGGTGTAGCTGAAGGAAATGATGTGAATGCTGGGGAAGCAAATTCTATGACCCCATTTAGCAATAACTATATGAAGCTGAGCAGGGATTGTACTAGGTCTACGTGGAAAGCTTTTTTTGCGAATAGAGGATGTTGTTGAAGTAGAAAATTGGTTATTGCACTATGAAATAATTTTTGCTAACTTGGGATTAGATGATGAGCAGAAGAGGAGACTTGATTTCAAGCAGTTGAAGGGAGAAACACTTTATTGTTGGAATGTTATCACCGTGGGATTTCCCGGGGAAGAGTTGAATTGGATAGAGTTTCAAAGGAGACTTAAAGAGAGGTTCTTGTTTGAAGTTTCCAAGTTAGTATTACTGAGAAAGTTCATGGATTTAGTGCAAGGTGAGATGTTAGTAATTGAGTATGTAATGAAGTTTGATGAGTTGTCCAGATACGGATAGCTACCATTGATACCGTCATTAAAAAGAACGAGAAGTTTGTTCGAGAGTTAAGACCGAAGATTGCTAGGGTGACTATGCTACATCTCCGTGATCCAAGTACAGTTGTAGTGGAGATGGTAACGAGGAAAGAAGAGATGTTTTCTACTTTTGGGAAGGAGAAGCAGGTTGAAATCTATGATTCTCAGGGCAAGAAAAGGAAATTCTTTAAGAAGAAAGAAGCTTAGAAGGAAGGAGCTGCCAAGAAGGCAAAAACTAATCTGATTTGCTTTAAGTGTGATAAGAAGGGATATTTTACCCACGAGTGTTGGACAAGAAAAGCTAAGAAGGCTGCTGACAAGAAAGGAGTGAAATGCTTCAACTGTGATCATACTGGACACTACAAGAATTAGTATCCAGGACAAGTTAGAGTGGATAAGACAAAGGTTTTTGCCTTGGAACCAACATCTTCTAGACCAACTACTGTTGAGAAGGGAAAGATTGTGATGAAAGGTACGCTTTTGATTCATATTATACCAGTTAGGGTACTATTTGATACCGATGCATCATATTCATTTATATCTCGGTGTTTGGTAGATAAGTTATGTTTAGAACCCCTATACCTTGTTAATTCCTTGAGGATTTCGAATCCGATAGGAGAGTATGCAACGCTAGGGATGAATTGCCACCAGCTAGAACTTGATTTGTTAGGTCATAAATCAACATGCAGTTTGTATGTTTTTGGCTTCGTAGGCTTTGGGATCATTTTGGATATGGATTGGTTAGATAGACATGATGTAGAATATTTTGCCAAGATAGGGAAATATCGCTAAGACACCCAAATAGTCATAACCGAATTATATACTTAGTGGAAAATTCAGATCGAATGCTTGTGCATTTTTTAGTGCTTTGGAATAAAAGAAGAGTTAATATGCTGGAAAAAGTGTTTGCCAATATTTTTGATCTTTTCACAAGACTACCACCGAAGCGAGCCTATGAATTTCATATAGATCTTGTGCCAAGAGCAGAACCTGTAAGTAGACCCCCTTGATAGGATGAAACCTGCAGAGGAATTAAAGGTGCAACTAGTGGGCTTAGAGGAAAAGAATTTTATCTGGCCAAGCGTTCACCTTGGGGAGCGACCACGGTGTTTGTGCAAAAACCGGATGGGTCGTTAAGGATGTGTATCGACTATTGTAATTTGAACGAGAAGACGATCAAAATAAGTATCATTTGCCGGGAATTGATGATTTATTTGATCAGTTGAGTGGAGCCAGAGTATTTTCCCAATTGGATTTGGTGATAGGTTTCCATCAACTAAGAGTGGCAGAGGATATATTCCGTTGACGGCATTTCAGACTAGGTATGATTCATACGAGTGGTTAGTAATGTTATTCGGGATAATGAATGCGCTAGCTTTCTTTGGGATTTGATGGACCGATTTTTTTAAAGCACTTGGATAGGCTTGTATTCTTATTCATAGATGACATCTTAATATATTCTAAGGATGAACGAGAGCATGAAGTTCATGTTAGAGTGGTTCTTGAGAAACTGAGGCAGCATCAACTGAAAGCGAAGTTTTCAAAGTGTTATTTCTGGAAGAAAGAAGTTAATTTTCTTGGTCACGTAGTTTCAGAGAAGGGTCTGTCAGTTGATCTGGATAAGATCGAGGCTATTAATAATTAGAAGAGACCAGAGATGGTGACTAAGATCAAAGTTTCATTAGGCTTGCTGGTTACTGCCAGAGGTTTATTAAGGATTCCTTATGTAGAGCAGCGCCTTTGACTAAGCTAACCGAAAAGGATGTAAAGTTTATTTGGTTTGACAAATATGAGTAATCGTTCCTTAAATTAAAGCATTTATTGACCAATGCACCTATGTTAGTAGTTCCAGATGAGAATCAAGGATTAGTAGTGTATACCGATGCATGTGGAACCAGATTAGGGGCTATATTGATGTAGAAGGGTAAAGTGATTGCATATACTTCAGGACAGCTTAAATCGCATGAAGTGAGGATCCTACTCATGATCTAGAGTTGGCAGCGATGATCTTTGCATTGAATTTATGCAGACATTATCTCTTAGGGGAGAGATCTAAGTTGTACACAGATCATAAGTCGTTAAGGTACTTATTCTCTCAAAAGGAGTTGAATATAAGACAATAAAGGTGGTTGGAATTTTTGGCAGCTTATCATTTTGGTATAAAGTATATGCCTGAATAAAGTAGCGGATGCTTATAAAACGTCAGAATATGGTGTTAGCTATTTTAACAAAATGGAAGGACCTAGTGGTTTTGACTACTTGTAGTATGCAGCTAAGATCGACTGCTAGTTCTAGTCAAAGCATTGCCATGTTATCCTGCTTGGAAGTTCGACCAGTTCTGATCGAAAGGATTGCTTCTAAGCAGAAAGAGGATCCATTGTTGGCCAAGAAGACTAGAAGGTTGAGGTTGGATCGAGGATTGATGATCAAAAAGACTTTAGTCTTGACCGGAGGGGATGGTTGAGAAAGAAGGGACGGTTGTGTGCTCTGAATGTTGGGGGACCTAAGGAAAAAAGTCCTCAGGTAATGTCATCGATTAAAGTTCACGATTCATCCCGAGGGAACCAAGACATGTTAGGATATGAAGAGAAGTTCTATTAGGAAGGTATGAAGAGGAATGTTGGCTTGTGTGTAAAACAGTGTGTGAACTTTCAACAGGTGAAGGCCAAACATAAGAAGCCGAGTGGGTTGCTTAAACCTTTAAAGATACAAGTTTGAAAATGAAAATGATATCCATGGAATTTATAGATGGGTTATCAAGGTCGAACCGGGGAAATGAAAGTCTATGGGTCAAAGTGGACAGGTTAACCAAGAATTCCCATTTCATTCTAGTTAAATCAACTAGGATGACACATTTTTAGCTAAGTTGTTTATGAAGAACATAGTTAGACTGCATAGAATATCTAGTAGTATAGTGAGTGACAGAGGTACTCTATTTACTAGAAAGTTCTAAAAGAGTCTATAGGATTTGTTGGGTACTAAGATCAAGATGAGTACTGCTTATCACCCTTAGATATATGGATAGACAGAGAGAGTTAACAAGGTACTCGAGGATTTATCAAGAGCTTGTGTGTTAGATTTTGGTGAATCATGGAAAGAACACCTACACTTAGTTGAGTTTTCCTATAACAACAGTGATCAGATTAGTATAGGAATGGCAACTTTCGAAGCTTTGTATGAAAGGCTATGCAAGTCACTAGAATGTTGGTTGGAAGCTGGAGATAGATTAGTCTTAGGTGCAGATCTGGCAAGAGAGGTAACAGAGAAGATTGAGTTGATCTGATGTAGGATGAAGAAGCTCGGTCTGGACAAAAGAGTTACACAGACAAGAGGCATAAGGATTTAGAGTTATCAGTTGGAGATAGGGTTTTCATTAAGGTATCACCTATTAGGGAGTGGTACGATTCAGAATGTCAGGGAAATTAGCATCGAGATATGTTGGACCGTTCCTAGTTAGAGAGAGGATCAAAAAGCTCGCATACAGAGTAGAGTTGTCAAGCAGTTTGGTAAGTGTCCAAAATGTGTTTCAAGGTATGTGCATGGTCTAGAGATTACTATCCTCCGATCGCATTAGAAGACTTAATAGTAGAACTGGATCTAATTTTGTTAGGAAACTAGTTCAGGTTGTAGCGAGAGATGAAAAGAAGTTAAGAAATAAGACAGTTAAGTTGGTGAAAGTTTAGTGAAGCGACAATGAGAAGGTTTGTACATGGGAAACCGAAGACATGATTAGGGATACTTATCCTGATTTGTTATAAGGGTGTGTTCTATATTTACTTTATATAAATTGTTTGCTGGTCAGGTAGGCTAGTATGGTAGTTAGGAGATGTTACAGATGATTGCTATGCTTAGTATATAGTCCTTAATTGAATTTTGAGGATGAAATTCTTCAAGGAGGGGAGCCTGTAACACCCCTAATTTTAAATATCATTATTCAAGGGATTTAATTAGATAAATTAAATAAAATTATGTAGAAGCTAGAGTGATAAGGGAATTGATATTTGGAAACTAATTGGTCATGCCTTAACCAATGAATTTATAAGTGTGATTTATAAAGTAGAAATCTAAGAGAATAGGGCAACGGAAAAGTGGAAGTAGCCATATACCATAACCCATAAACCCTCGTACCCTTTTTTTATTCAAATATTCATAAACCAAAAATAAAAAAAAGGGACTTGAAGGCTGGCCATAACCCAAAGAAGAAGAGGTCCACAAAATTCATTTAGAGGTTAAAATTCAAGCTAGGAAGATTAAAGCAAGAGCAAATCTCAAGTTCCTCATCTAAACAAGGTGAATAATGATCTTAACCATCTCATATAAGTCATCTTGAATGTTTTAGTTTGGGTTTGAGGTTTAAAACCGTATGATTGGATGAATGATGATAAGTTTTGATCAAGGTTTTAAATCTCGCCCATCTCGGCCGAGATCTCGGCCGAGATCTCGTTTTCAAGCCTGGGCAATTCGAAATAGGCTATTTCGTTTGAATCTCGTTTGACCCAAATCTCAGACGATATTCTGGTATCTCATTCGATATCTCGGACGAGATTTAACAGCGAGATATCGACCGAGTTGTTGAATTTCGGAAAAGATCAACTCTTTTTTCGTATTGGGCTGGCTCATCCTTTACCTTTATTTATGCCTTCTTAATTGTTCTTTTTCTTAACCCTTATTTCTTATATAAATCTCATTTAATCTCCGTCTTTTATTTTACGACAGTGACGAGTGTAAGAAGATGATAAAATCTACATCGATTATGGTAAGTAATTCACTTTATGATTTCATTTAGGTTTCCGATCCAAATTAATTTACATCTGATTTCATTGTTCTTTTTTTGACACTTTCTTGAGTTTTTTCCTAACCCTATTTTTTCGCTACTATAAATTTTGGGCTTCACGTATTTAACTTTATGTTCCAAATGGATTCCCAATTTGGTTTCATTTAGTCTTTACTGCTATAATTTTTTTCCTCAAGGCTTATTTTTAAGCAATAAAGGAATTCTCTTTCATCTATTAATTTCATTTGATGATTACATGTTCATTCGTACATCATTTTTTACTTTTCTTATGACATTATTAAATGTTTGAAAATTGTTTGTATCATGTATGTTATTTTTTACGTTTGTTTGAAATGTCTATGTTATTAGTTTCTTAATGAGATTTTGTTTGCTAATAATTAAATACTAATCAGACATAGAATATCTTAATTCCATTTGTAGACTTTTGTATTTGAAGTTATAAAATTAAGATTTCCCTTGCAGCACTATAAATCATAAAAGGTAGAAATGAGACATTATATTGTGTAGGAAAGTTAAGTGAATGATCGAACAAAGTAAAGGTGCATATGTTATGGTTTTTTTCTTGTCTACTTTATCTCATATGACATTATATTGAACATTATTCATGAAATCTAGTTATTTGTTTTTTTACATGATACAAGTGATATTTTTCCATACTAAATTACTAATTATAAGCATGTGATGTAGTCAAGGTAAGTGCATAGTGTTTTCCTTAAGATAGTGACTAGTGGTATAAATTTAGGTGTATGAAAACAAATTTTCGACATGACATATACTCCGAGATAACTTCGAAATGAATTTTAGAAACCGAGATGTAAATCCGATTGGACGACCGAGATGCACTCATCTCGTTCGAGATCTCACCCGATACGAGATAAGCTCACTAAATTCTTTGAGACGAGACGTGACCGAAATCCGAGATCTAAAACCTTAGTTTTGATACAAATGCCATGTTATAATTCAGATAAGGATTTTGTGGAATAATGTAGTTCTGTTTTAAGGATAAAATCATGCAAAATGATTTCCAAATGCTATGATTTTTGAATATGCTATGTAAAACATTATTTTTGAGATGGGTTTAAATTTTCATAATATTCCAACCTAAGGATAACTTATTATGAATTATTGAGTGAAAGAAATGGACTTTCGAGTTTTAATTAATTTAAGGAATTAATTAATTATTTTCATGTCTGAGATTTATACGTGTTAGAAAACATATTTAATGTGAATTATTATGATTTTTGAGGATTTTTCCTAAGTTTATACCGTGGTTAATGAATTACTTAAGTTAGAGGACTTAATTGTTTCAAATGTTTTATTAAGAAGAGGGGCTTAAGTGCTAAAATGTTTTCAATTGTTCAATGAAGAGTTTGATCGCTTTTTATAAAAGAATTTTGGTAAAGTATTGGCAACAAATCATATTTTTACAAATTATGTAAGCTGGGTGAAAAGGTATTAATTTAAAAAGCACAAAATCAATTTTACATTAAATTACAACTTTACCACTTTCATTTGCTTGCTTCGGTCGCCATACTCAATGAACCTTTTTCACTTATCGAAACCAATGCGTATGGTATCATAGTTGGTATGAAAACTATGTTCGAAATAAGTTATTGAAAGAGATCAATAGGTTCATAGATAGCCTATAAAAACTATGACATGAGAGATGTTATTGGTAGAAACCAATAGGTTCATAGTGATCCCATGAAAACTATAATTGGATAATGGTATTGGTAGAAACCAATAGGTTCATAGTGATCCCATGAAAACTAGGAAAGTGGATATGAAATCCTAAAGAATTGAACAAGTTATTTGTCAGCTCATGAAAACTAATAGGTTAATAGTGACCCTAGAAACTATAACTTGAGACATATAGTCAAGTGAATGTGGATGGGAAACCCATAACATATTGCATGTTTGCATGTCATCAAGATACATTTAATATGTTATGTTTTAACCATTATGGATGCAGGTGCATGGTATGTGGTTATTATAAATTGGGTTAAGATACTAGTGACGAGAAAACCCATCCCGCTAAGCAGTGTGGTCTCACTAAATATCTATATGGTACGAGATATTAGGTTATTATTCACAGCAGACTTTTTATTTGACTCGAAGTTTATGTTTTCCCCTTTAACTCTTGGGTGCTCAATTGATTTTGAGTAGTTTGAGAGTTAAGGTTTTCATATTCTCCTTTAGACGAATAAGCTTTTGGGGACGTACAGGAGGCAAGCTAGCTATTAAGAGTCTTTCTTTTGATTCCATTATGTTATTGGATGCAATGACAAAGTTGTTTAGTGCCTATATTTAGACCTTGATCGACCAATAGGGCATCTTCATATGTCGCTCTTGGCATATTTTGTAATAAATTGTAATAACTCTGAACGTGGCTTACGTATGAGATTATGTAATGAATCTGAAATGCTATTTGTAATGAAATGAGAAAAAAGTTTAAACTGAGTTTTAATTTTTTTATGCTCATGTGTTTCTGGTATATCAATGTAACTAGCATTGCCGTATTTGGTCAACGAGAATTAATAACCATGGATGATGGAAACATCCATAGTGGTTAGTTTTGGGCCTTCAAATGGGGAATGTTACACTAGTCGACTACTAGCAGTTGACCGCATATAGGGTAGCGATCGATCGGTCGGATGGTGATGGCTAAGGTATGTACCTTGGCCAATGGCCCTAATTTAATTATTTTAATCTAATGATTATGATTGATTCGAATGCCTATAAATACAAGCCTAATCCCTCAATTCTCTTCTCATATTTTTTGATTCAAGCAACAAAGCTCTATCATTTTCCCTTATCTGCTATTTCTAAATTATAATATATTATATAGGTATACAAATTAGGGAAGGGAGAAAGATAAAGGAGAAGAAGAGAGGAAGCAAATCAACATTGTGAAAGTAAAAGGTAATATTTTATAATCATATTCCCTTTAATCCATATCTCTTCTCAAATATGTAATTCCAATAGTATATAACTTGTTATACATATACTTTTGGGTTGTAATGGAAAATGAGTCAAGTAAAGGAATTGATTCAGGTTTGGGAGATTTGGAAACTAAAAAGGTGAGTGAGAAGTTTTATAATTTATTTACAAAATTGAAATTTATATTTTTGGATTTTGTTTAATAACTATGCTTGTATAAAATCTGATGAATTGTAGGCTTAAAACAAACGTATAGTATTATCGCTACATATTCAATAAAATAGGTATTTGGAATAGGAATATTATGTATATCCTTATTTGGAAACTTGAATTCAGTCCCAAATATTTATTATTGTAGAATGTTTTTTATTCTACATTTATAATTGAGTTATAAATTAGGTTGCCTTAGTTTACTTAGAATGTGAATTTCTTCAGTTTAATCTATTTAGAGTGGGGTATAATTTAATTATATCTATTTTCATGCAACTTCGACAAATTATCCAATTTCTAAAATATGTATAAAAGTGCGTCGTTTGAATTACCAAGGAATATATTAAAAAGGAAAGAGATGTGTAAAGTATGGATATTATTCTCCGTAGGTTACACTCTCCATTTCAATAAAAGAAAATATATAATTCCTTGTAATTTAAAAACAGAGCAAAAGTCACATTTTAGGGTAATTTATGGACAGTTATAACGGTAATCTTTTGTGAAAGGGTAACTTTGACAAATTAAAATATGGAAAGGAATGTTATAGTTTAGAAATTAATAATTAGAAAACAAGAATATATACATGTAAAATAGTGTATATTAATTAAATATATATATATATGTAGCATAATTTATGATAGTACTCGTACTGGTTATTACAGCGTATTAAATTTTAGGACTAAAAAGGAAGGAATAGGAATTCCAAAATATGTGGACATCAACTACAAATTTAATGGGCAATAAATTTTGGTTAATAGAGAGTTAAGGAATTAAATAAGGATCGGTTGGGGAATTTAATATGGCATTGATGATGAAATCGAATAGGCAGAATAAGTGGATTTTGAAACGGGTAAATAAATATTATTTGAGATTACCCAATTTTGACATTAATGGCTAACAATTATGAACAATGGACATTATTAGACAAAGAAGGAAAAAAGGAAACCAAAGCATAAGCGTATAAAATAGGAATAATTACATAGCGAACAAGTAAGTATTAATATTTTTAAATACACATAGAAGGCAATATAATTTTCATATTAGGAAAATATATATCATCGGTTATATGTTTAAAATGAGCGTGAATTAATGGGCTTAGACCAACACTTAGGATTTGGGTGACAAGTTTAGTTTGGTGTGTTAGGATGAGAGGTCAGTAGAGTTACACAACAGAAGTCTGCCCTTCACCTAGAGGCTACCAGCAGTTGTGTTTATTTACTGCTGATGTGAAACATCTCCAACCATAGGGCCTATGAGGAAGGGATATGTGTTCTGGATAGATGATGGAAAAATACACCGAGATTTCACCTTGGATTTGAAATATTAAATGGTCTGGTACTTTTAAGGAAATAGGGTGAGGTATTAAGTAACCAAAAGGTGCATTTTCCTTGACTGCGGTTAGTCTAAATAGGATGTCAATTATGGAAGGTCGGCGGGCTATGTCAGTAATTTGTATCGATATTTAGTAGAGGTCTGGCATATAGACTATGAGCACTAGCTGTCCCGAGCGAGCGGTGGTAAAGACTTGCATTATGCCTTGATTGATTTTTCTTCCTACTAGTGTAGAATCCGTATGGGATACGTACATATCTCAAAGTAGATGGTTAGATGAAAAATTTGTTTATCGGAGGTGGTCTAGTTAACCCTTAAACGAATATTTAAGACATCTTAGTTGTATGAAAAGTAAATTATAAATTATAAAGTTGTATATGTGGGTCATCAGTCTTTGTAGCTTGAACCGATTGATTAGCGTTTACACTGTGGAGCGTCCGCATTGGGGACCGAGGTATTAAATGATCGTTGGTTCTGCCTCCTCTTTACTTAAGATGTATTAAGTGACCGGGATTTTTAGGCAGTGAAACGATTAGATATATATGCGGATAGGGATATACCTTGGAGAATGTTGGGCTAGGTATATCATACATGCACATAAGATTTAATGGATTAGTTGTAAATAATAGATTTAACACTTAAATATAAATCAATCGGCATAAATTAATGATATGGGTAAAGCATGTAATTTTCCAATCACTAAAATTTTGTTCTGACCTCCCTACTCATAACAACCCATGTGATAGATTTAGAAGGACCAGATACTGGAGAAAGATGGGAACTACAGATTGTGAAATCTTCTTATCAATGCTCGGTGTAGACAAGGCAATTAAATACCAAGGAATGATAGTCCAAGGTAGTAGCCTTAGTCAATATGTATGTTATATTATATTTATCAATTCCTCTATGAGTTTATATTGATCATGCTCTGATACGTTTGTGTTTATTACAAGTTACCAAACCAACGATTTGTATTCTAATGGACTTGGGTTGACTTAGTCAAAAATTCGGGTCCATTAAGGTGTGAGTTGTTACAGAAATATTCTGGTCAGAGACTTTGATTTTGAGTTGGCGTTAGTTAACCGTGATGCTAACCTTATATAACTGAGGAGATGAATCCTCTCTTGAATAGTGTTTCATTTCCATTGCTTCCACTCAACCCAATTATAGTCGTTCGATGGACACTGTGTCATGATTTAACTATAATCAAAATGAAATTTCCATATTGAGGATCAACATTATTCTCAAATCAAGAGAATAATGTAATTTTGTCACATCGATATTTTCTATTTGACCTTAGTTATATTAACCGATAGAAAACTATTATTGTATAGTTATCCAATAACTATCGGTACATAACCTCTTGGTGCCCCTAATAGTCATGAGTAAGACATTGCTCAATATTTGGAGAGCGTTACATACACCAGTATTTAGGATGTATTGATATCCATATTCGATACACCTTGACTAGGAATATCTAAATTAATATATTTATTTTCATTGTGACAAATTACTTATGCTTACAACACTTTGTAACTATTATCACAAAACATACCATTTATGAATTTTCTATTAAATATACTTCTAATTAAATTAATTAATTAATAGAATACGTTATATCAAGTATATAATAGAAGGAAAACGCCATTTATTTCAAAAAAAACTGGCTATCGAGTTAGATATATGTAACAAATTACATAATTTCCTATAGGACATACCCCAACGCTATCAGTCAAATCAAATTCAATGTGCATTGATATTGTATATCAATATGTGTACGTAACTTTTATATACGCACTATTTCCAATCCCGATCGATGAAAATTCAAAAAATTTATTATTAATATTTCACAAATAATAAATAATTTAATTAATTTATAACAATTATAATTTAATTACATTACGTGGCAGCCAAAGAATTCGACATTGCAGTTGCGTGACTCTTAGGTGTGAATTCAATCAGCAACTAATATCGAAAAATTCGAACATTAATTTTCACACATCACCTTAGTTAGTGGTGCGATAGTTTGGCTAAATTATTGCTTACACGGTTTTGGCTAAATCCAATTTTACTTATTATAAGCGGTCCTCGATAGTGATAATTTATTTACATAATTCTCTTCATCAAAACTATATCACAGTAGAACTTATGAAATTTGGTAATGACCGAAATTCAAATACCTCCAAATTCAATTTGTATAGTCAAAACACAAAGCTCTTGATTAAATAATAACAATAATTATTAACCGTACAACTTTGGATAGAGACTTTGACTTTGAGTTGACTTTAGTTGACCGTGATACTAACGTCTTATAACTGAGAAGACAAATTTTCTATTGAATGGTGTTTCACTCCCAGTGCTTCAACTGAGATCCAACTATAGTTGTTCGATAGAGTTATTCCAAGATTTACTATCATCAAAGTGGAGTGTCCACATTTAAGTTCAACAACGTTCTCAAGTTAAGAGAACTGTGTAATTTTGTCATTTCGGTATTTTCTATTTAACCTTAGTTATATTAACGAATAAAAAACCGTCGGCTAGTTATCCAATAGCTATCAGTATGTAAACCCTTGGTACCTCAACAGCCATAAGTAATACATTGCCCAATATTTGGAGAGAGCTATGTACTCTAGTCTTAACGGATGTTTCGATATCCAATCTCAATTCATCTTGACAAGGGATATTTAAAATATTATGTTTACTATATTATGATATTGTAACAGCCCGCAAATCCATACCTCTTGAGTCAACACTATTCTACATCAATTAACTCAAGTGGAACAGAAATACGAACCATTAGGGTTAAAGAAGAAGAGATAGAAGAAGAAGAAACTAAACAATATCAGAATCTAACCATCGCAGCGGAATAAAATATAATAGTAAATAATAGATCTTTACACAAAAATGAAAACTATATCTGTTTTATTCAATATCATCAGAGTATCTCAAACAAATAACATTTACCATTCAGACAACTTCATACAATCACAGCAGCGGATATATATATATATATATATATATATATATATATATATATACACAAGTACGGATAATACGTCTCGGACTCCAGCTCCTCTCCTGCTCCAAAGCAACCTGTCCTGAACATATAATACTCGGTCTGACCCGAGCATTATAATGAAATAACACCTGAGTCAGTCTGGAATACCAGCTGATAATAATGCATCCAAATTGATTATTAAAGTTTCAAAAATCCTTTGAAAACAAAAGCATCTCGTAAGACCACGCCACAAATAAACATGTCGGGTTTTTACCTTACAATATCTAAAACATTTTTTGTAGAAATCCTTTGATATTATAATAGGGACTATATACAAATACTTATAAAATAACCGAAATTGTTACATGATTAAATTCCACCTACTATCCACAGAGTGGGTAATACAAACAAAACTCGTAAAAGGCTCGTAGGGAGAATGAATTTCCAATAATGATTAGGCACTGGGGTACCACCTGTCATAGTACCTGGTCTAGATCAGTGTACCGAGGACCACGCCCGATCCCTGCAACACAAGGCCCAGACTACCCCTTACTGGATAGTTCCGAGTAAGATCATCCCGCGGTTGGGATCAGCAACCGCACCACTAAGCCGAAATAAAAAGGGACATCTAGACAGGAATGATCTTACCCGGAAATGGGTGCTGCCCACCAAGCCTTGCTGCATATCCCCTGATTTTCAGTCATTCCCGGTTGATGAGGCTTAAGGCTAAGCGTTACCTTTTAGAACGTTTCACTTAGAATGCCCATCGTCCACCCGACGATGTTTCAAAAGCATTCGTCCATACAAGTCCGTCCCGAGTTCGAACGGAACTGAAGACACCACTCCTACTACATCCATTTTGGAAATATCCTCAGGATTAGTAGCGACTAGCTCTTGCACTTCACTGCTCCATCTTCGACTCCGAACACGTTTTTCCACGAAACGTACAAACCGGATCGAAGTGGTTTTCGAGAAATAAATCTCGATCCCGGTCTCTTCGAAACGATCAACGCATTTGTCCAATATTGATAGTCGGTGATTTAACTATCAATTAACATTCACAAACATCCATCACATAATAAATAATTGCCCACATTATTTAATTCCTCAAAATATCTTTACAAGATATAATTCCATTTCAAAATCCCTTTGAAACACTACTCAAATCCAATTCTTCTCATGGAATAGATTCTACAACCTTTACTTCCTCTGAAAACTTCCAAGTACCAATATTTAAGGTTTAAAATAATTTAAAATCTTTATTCTTGGAAATACATTAAAACATTTATATTAAAACTACTTTCATACTTAATTTAATATATATATATATATATATATATATATATAAAACCTTATAAAAATATTTCGAATAATACTGCTTAATAAATATAAACTATTTTCTTTAAAATAAAGTTAAGTCATACTAAATTTTAAAATAAAGCTATGGAATTCTATACAAGTTTCAAATAATACCTTAATTAATTATCTTTAAATTAAAACCCTTTTATAAAGTATAAATATTAATAATATCCTTTAAAATATAATTCTAATATCCTTTAAAATATAATTCTAATTACTCTTTTGAAATAATTATTTCTATAACTAATTTGATAATTGTTCACCTTAAAAATTCTTATAACTTAAATCATTTCTTGAAACCATTATGTAATAAAACTTTGAAACTCCTAACTTTTCAAAAATCAGCTTTAAAATGTACTTGGCTTTACAGGGAAATACACTTCCATTTGAAGATAACCCATAGAAATTCTCTTATCAATCCAATACGATTTACCCCAATTCAATTTACGTTTATCTCGTAAATTCCTTTCCATACTTTAAAAATAACTCCTTTTATTTTAAACACATTGCTATTTCCTGGAATCACTTTCAAACATACGTTTAAAATATTTAAAATAAGCTCTAGAAATTATTTAATTGAAAACAATACTTACGGAAATATACAGGGTTTCCTAAGTATTTAAATAAAATTTAACTTTTAAAATAAGGTTATTAAATCAAATATTCATATTAAAATTTCCTTTGAAAACTTAATACTACTTTACTTTTTTAAAAATAATAATAATTAAATACCATAATACTCAATCAAATATTTGCTTTCATTTTAAAAAAAAACATTTAACATAATACTTCTTTCTAAAAATATTCTAAACATATTTAAACTGCAAATTTATAATTTGAAAGCTTTCCTAAAACAAAACAAAATTTCCAGGAGAAAGCACACTTCTCATTCTTTAAAATAAATCTCGCTATTATTTTAAACAATTCTCAATTCCCTTTGAAATCAAATTTCAAACACTTGAAAATTTTCAACCCATTCCTTAGATTTAATCTCTTTTAAAATCCTTTACTTAAGAATTTCTTTTATATTCTTTAAACCCAATTCATCTATTTATATTTAAAATTTTCAGGTTGTATTCACCCAATCATAGCACAACACAATTTAAACTTCACAACATATAAGTAAAACACGACATAACAAGATCTAAACAATTTATCCCAGAATAATAAATAGGATATATCACAGAATCTAAATCTAAATTTCTATTTGTGAGGGGTCCAGTTGGATCCCTCCAACCTGTTTTTCCCTGCATCCACAGATATTAGCACAGCAATATATCGATTCAACTTCATAATAATTATCATATTCACCAATCAAGCAATCATTCAATTATTGACTATTTAAATTAACTAATATTCCAGATGTGAGTGAGTCAAACTCACCTTGGGATTTCGGCGAGCGTTCAAATTTAAATTAAATCGAACAGCGTTCGATTTAATCTAAAAAATTTACTTGCTCGGAACGATTGCAGAATTGCTCCACTGCGTAGATCGCGTCGCTGCGATCCTGGCATCGTCGGTTTCATCTGAATCTGACAACGTATGCATTAGATATGAATTTTCAAAGTTAAATCACGAATTTTAAAAAAATCTATTTTATTATAATATACCAACAGATCTTGGCCATTCAAACAGAATCAAGGCTGATGCCTTTGTCTTCCTCACGTGGCACCAGGCAAGAAAGTCACGAACGAAGCAAACCCATCTCATGCAAACAACGATCGATAGCCGAGCCACCCATGCCTCACCAGAAAATGATCAAACGTTGCCAACCGAAGCACCTACCCACGCCTCCGATCGAAGTCCGGCCTCACCCGACGTCTCCCTTTTCCAGATTTCGCCTCCAAACGCACAGCAAACACGAGTCCCACGGCACCACCACGTCACTCCAAACCAGATCTTGACCGTTGGATCTGAAGCCTACGTCGATCTCTACGATTTTCATTTACGAAGTTTTCGCAAATACGACGTGGATCGAGAGAAAAAGGAAGAGGAAGCATGAGTATTTCCGGCCATTGAAAATATACTAGCGGCGACCTTAGAGAAAGATCTAGGGTTTGGCCCTAAAACGTTTTTATATACACATTTCATAATTATTATTTTATTAATATCCTCAAGTTTATCAATTTTTACAAACGAACTCCAAATCACACGTGCCGCCTGACGTTTATATGGATTTGCCCATATTCCGAACACAATGGAACGTGTTTCGAAGGCTAATGTGGTCATATGTGGAAGATAGCCCTTTTTAATCGATTTAAAATATTAAATTATCGATTTTAATTTCAACGCGTTTCTCACCCGTACGAGCAAACGGTAACTCCAAACGTTACGAAATTTGAAATCCAATAATAACTAACTATTACGGATCCAATGGAACTAGTTTCGTTGAATTCCGAGACTATGCCCCGGAAGGCTATTTTAACTCGTCGATTAAATCGAGCGATTTTCAAAATCGTCGAAATAATTTAAAATTTCACTTTTAAAACTTTATTAACTCTATTATAACTCGTATAAAATTTATATTCACATTAGAAATCATTCTGATTCATTTCGAACCAAAATCTAATTATTTGCATTATTATATTATTAAATTCCATTATTAAATTAATATAAAATTACAAATTTAATCTACCGACTGTTAATTCCATCCAACAGACCCAATATTATAATTCAAATTCAATTAGACTCAAAATAAACTTTAGAATCAAATTTTATATCTATTTGCACTCAGAATTTCCAATTATCTCAATTCCAATATTAAATTATTATAATTCAAATCTCAATTAAATTCCCATATTTGAAATTTAACTAATCCTATTAATTCAACCAAAACCTTAAATTTTAAAATTCAAATTATAATACATATTCAACATTTAAAATGAATTAAATGTTTAAATCTGGCGACCCAAAATTCCAGGTCGTTACAGATATATTGCTTATGGTTACAGCATATTATAATTAACATATGGTTTTCCTATTAATGTACATAAATTAAACAATTAATATAACACATGATAACAAGTATATAATTGAAAGAATAACTTTTATTTCGAGCAGATTTTATTACAAAGCTAATAATTTACAATAAATTATGGAACAATCCCAAGGAATTCTACTTAAGTAGTACTCATGTGTGCGGTGCGACTTATATACTATATATACTACTACATAGTTCTGAAAACCAAAATATATAACAAGTACGCACACTTGTATTTACACACACACACATAAAAAAACACACACACACACAGATATATATATATATATATATATATATATATATATATATATATATTGACACACACACTCTCGATTCAGTCTAGGGTGAGAACTCCTTCCCTATCTCTATTGAATCATGGTCTCTCATAGGTTAAGCAAAACAACCTAAGCTTTGATATCAAATGAGACGACCGCCCTACACCGCTGACACCCAATATGCCCCTATAGTGCACTATAATGGTGCTCGGCCAATGCGGGATGATCATCCATAAGATTGTAAAGTAAATAACATATCGTAGAACATATCATATATCTCATAGCACATCGAATAAAATATAATAGTAAACATCTCAAATATAAAACAGGCGAGACGGTAAATAACCGAGTGAATCACAGTATAAAAGTATATAGATCCATATAGAAAATAGCATAGGAAATAGAGTTATACATCAAACAATAACTCATAAAACTGTCTCTAAATAGTAAGGCACCAAAAGCTCTATAGTGTTGTGCAGCGGAATAGAAAATAAGTACATATAATGATACGAAAGTAGCCACTTGCTCGCTACCTGTCCAGCTCCATGCTCTCACCAAACCTGATACCCCTAATCTACTTATTTAAGAGTACCCAAAGTAATAGGAAGAAAAGCATAAAACCTTAGGTCAGACAACAGTCTGGTGTGAGCGATAGAAATCTCAAGTACTATAAAGGCAATAAACTAGGAAAAATGGTATGGAAAATCATACCTGACATGTTCCTACATCCACAGAGTTAACACATATAAAGAATATAAGCAACTCTATGATAGTCATTATGGGTGTACCGTGTATCAAGGTACTAGGGGTGTCAAGATATCTACATCGATAATATCTATATCGTGTGACATTCCTAAGGAGATAGAAATAATCAAATAAACATAGTATACATCATCCATCCTCACATTTCATCAATTAGTGTGTTGGATATATGATACTCATATGACCCCATCATCAGGTCAAGGACTACTCAACATCCCGGTTTCTTAGTACTCGAATCCATGCCACTTAGTAAGCCAGGAACTAGACTACCATCGTCATAGTCTAGAGTATAATGGATCTAGACATCATGCGATCCCAAGGGCCATCAACACCCAAGAAAGCATCATCACATACCCCTGCTTTATGAGTACACTTCGAAACCTACGAATATCAACGATCTCTTTGTATACGCCATCCATATCAAAGCTCATCTTGGAACTGTCCGTATAACACCCTTCTGAAGTCGTCGTGTTAGGAATTACTATAGACAACCATCGTATGTCACAAAGTGTCATCATATGTTCCGTATCCCGCCTCCAATAGTCCCCTCAATCCGACTCATCCTCTTCTACTTTGCCTCTTGAAGTATAGCTATCCAACATTAAATGACTATAAATCAAGCATACAAACTCCAAACGATCTGTAATTCAAAACATCACCTTATAGAGCCTTCCTTGTCACCTGATATCGATCTCACCTAGTTTGGGACAAATATTGGGGTTAGATATTGAGCCATACCAACCCCATACTTTATATCTATGCTCTTATACGCCTCCCTTGTCCACGCCATGAATCACACCTTGATTGGATCAAATATTAGGGATAGGTATAGACTCCTAATTTGGAAGTTACACCGACCGATAGGACTTTGAGGTTACACCGACTCATAGGACTTGAAAGTTGCACCGACCCATAGCCTTAGGGTTACACCGCCCTATAGCACTTGGAAGTACACCGACCCATAGGACTTGAATGTTACACCTACCCATAGCCTTGGAGTTACACCGACCAATAGCACTTAGGAGTACACCGACCCATAGGACTTGGAAGTTACACCAACTCATACATTGGAGACCCATAACTCGATCATATGAAGTCCAATTGGCTTGAAAATTAGTACTCGACCTTTTGAGGCCTTCCTTATAGCCTCACATCGATCGAGTCTAATTTGGGATATATTATATGGGTCATCACCGACCCACGGCTCCTACTTATCTAGTACGCCATTCGATCGACATTTTCAAACATGAAAACATTGAGAAAACATATATTAATCACAGATAAGCAATAGTAACAGCCAAACATCCAAATATACCATTTTAGAGAGAACTAAATCTAAGGTGAAGGATAGGATTCATAAGAAGAAGTTAAGGACCCTAATAATACGTTTTCACAATCAAATCCAAATCATCTAAAATTCACATATATGGTTTATAATGGTCAAAAACATTTTTAATATTTTTTAAATAATTTTTATAACATCATTTAGGGTGAAAAATGAACCAACTAGCAAGTGAGAGAACTAATCACTTACCTTAATCCAAATCCAAGCTCAAATCCTCCTATAAACAGTAAAAGGATAGATTCTGATGCTCCTGTAACAGCAAATCTCTAATCCCAAGTAAAGATTTCATTACTCCTCTCTTAAAAATGTGATTTGGCTAACTAAAGTAGGTTAAAAGGTAGATTTTTGGTAAAAGGGAGTTTAATGGAGGTTCCGACTATTATTGGGAATAATGAAATGATAGGGATGAAGTCCCGTCAGCCTGCACTGCTCAAAACCAAAATGGGTCATGGGCCTCAAGGTTAACGACCCTAATTACCTACCCACTTAAGCTACTCAAAATCAAAGAAAACTTCAAACAGCCATAACTCTCAAATGATAAGTCTAATTTCTTAATATGACCAGTCCACGGAAAGAAAAACCATCATCCAGATCCAATGAAAGTGGTTTCAGACCATAACTCAGCTTCTATCAATGGTTATAGGCCATGTAAGATTTCGGGTCAAAATGGTCATAGAAAAATCCGACAAAAATTCTAAGGAAAATAAACGACCATAATAGCTCCTAAAATTATAGAGTCATACGATCTATTATGAAAATAATATAAATTATCTACGATCCACCGATACGTAAAATACGAATTGTTATGTTCTCTCTCCCTTTAGGAATTTGGCCCTCAAAATTCCATAATTAAGTTATTAAGGTCATCTGGCATACCTAACAATCATATACAACCATGGGAAACCATCACACATCAAACACGCATACATAGCAACAAGTAAAAAGAGAAAATATCTAAGCGTATCCTAACATGCAGGATACTATGCCATGGTATATTTCATGATATCATAAGTGAAATTAAAAGCAATAAGTAAGAAAATACCATCAAGTAAAAAGCTCTGGATATGCTGTCCTCACGCTCTCCTAGGTCTCTCAAGCAATCGCCCTCACTATCACTCCACTGAACATTTACCAACTTCACAGTCTTCCTCTTTACCTACTTCGTATCATCTCCAACGATATGAATATGATAACGAGGTCTTGAAGCCTCTCATTCAATCTCGATATCATTTAGTTGATCTGGGGCAATAGTTATGCCTGAGTCGTGCATAAATTTCCACAGATGAGAGACATGGAAGACATTGTGCACTCCCGCCATTCTTTCAGGTGGGTCGACTCTATAAGCATGGTTCTCAATCCTTTCTGATATCAGAAAAGGACCAACAAATACCGATGCCAACTTCCCTTTGCTACCAAACCAAATGATATTCCTCAATAGAGAGATCGATAGAGAACTCCAGATCATGACGTCCCCTATCAGCGAAGCTTTTCTGTCTGTCTTGGGCACCTTTCATCCTTTGCCAAATGATCTTGATTTTCTCCAACGTTCTCTAACCATATCTGGCCCAAGTATCAATTTCTCACTCGCTTCCCACCAACAAGAAGGACCGTCGCATGGTCAGCCATATGAAGCCACGAATGGCGCCATACCAATGTTAGACTATTGTTGTATGTGAATTCAACAAGATGTAAGTGATCATCCCACAAGCCTTCAAAGTCCAATATGCAAGCATGTAATAGATCTTCTAAGATATGATTCACTCTCTCGGTTTGGTTGTTAGTTTGATGGTGATAAGCTAGGCTGAGCTATAGCTTTGTCCTTAACGCTTCCTGTAAGCTCCTCCAAAATCCACTAGTAAAAAGGGGTCACGGTCACTTACAACGCTCTTTGGCACACCGTGTAATCGTACTACCCATTTCATATACAAGTCGACCAATTTGGCTGCAATTCTATTTACCTTGACGAGTACAAATCTATCGCTCTTGGTCGGTCGATTGACTAAGACCTAAATGTTTTCGTACCATACACGAGTCCTCGGTAGTCCATCCACGAAATCCATCGATATTTGTTCCCATTTCCACTCAGGAACTTCAAGCGGTTGCAAAAGACCACTGGGCTTCTTCTTCTTACCACAACCAATTGGCAGTTCATGCATTTCAAGATAAATATTCCAGAGTCTTTCTTCATCCCTTCCCAATAATAGATTTGTCTCATATCACGGTACATCTTATTACCATTAGTATGAAGAGTCAATCTCGAACGATAGCACTCATGGAGCACCTCATCCATCAACCGATCGACATCAAGAATAAACAGTCTTCCGTCTTTACAGAGCCAACCATCTCGGTCGAGTCCGTACTATCTCAGATCCTCAAACTCTACTTTCGCTACAATCTTAGAAATGATCTCATCTAATCTGGTATCACATCTATGACTAGTAACAATCCGCTCAATAAGATTAGGTCTGATAGTCATGCTTGCCAACATCTCTAGCTTTAGCTCTCTTATCGATCGAAAATCATAGCAAGCAATATATTCTAACCGCGTCCACTCTAGGAACATAGCTCTCAAGCTGGCATGTCTCCTACTCAAGGCACCAACAACTGCATTACCTTTCCTGGGTGTATATACAATATCAAAGTCATAGAAGGTCAGGAACTCTAACCGTCGTTGTTTTCAAACGTTAATCCTTCTAGGAAAAGAGGTACTTCAATGATTTATAATCTGTGAATAACTCAAATCACTCTCATAGTAGATAGTGCCTACAAATCTTCAATGCAAGCACAGTTGCTACTAACTCTAAATCATGGGTCGGGTATTTCTTCTCATGTGGCTTCATTTATCGACTATCATATGCAACAAACTTGTCCCATTTGCATCGATATCGTGCCTAATCCAGTACTAAAAGCTCAGTGTATACCGTCATCTCCCTCATTTCCGCTTGAAATTGTCAATACGTGCACTTGTCAACTTCTCTTCATACTCACGAATGCCTACTCATATCTCGCATCCCAAGTAAAAGTCTGATTCTTTTTCGTCAAGTAAGTCAAAGGTGTTGCTACCTTAGAAAATCCTTGATGAATCGTGTATAATATCCAGTTAACCCCAAGAAACTCTTCACATCCGTATCGTTTTTGAGTCTAATACAATGTTGGACCGCTGCAACTTTTGCAGGATCAACAGCAAACCCAGCTCAGAAACAACGTAACCCGAGAATCACACTTCCCTCCTCTAGAAGTGATAAATAGAATATTCGCCTTTAGTTGGTGTTTTCTCAACACCTCTACCACAATCCTCAAATGTGGCTTGTGTTCTTCCTCTGTCTGTGAATAGATACAAATATCATCAATGAACACATGCATGAATTTATTTAGTTGTCCTTTGAAGATGTAGTTCATGAGATCAATAAATTATGTTGGCGCATTGGTTAGCCCGAATGGTATAACCAACCACTCACATAATCCAAATGGAATATGGAACGTTGTAATCAGAACACTTTCTTTTGCTACTCTCAGTTGGTGAAATCTAGTTGCAAGATCTAACTGAGAAAATACTCCAACACCATGAAGCGAGTGGAACAAGTCATTAATATGTGGGAGTGGATACTTGTTCTTCTTTGTTACTTTATTCAGCTCACGGTAATTAGTACATAATCCAAGGAAGCCATTCGCCTTCGTGGCGAATACTATTGGCACTCCTCACTCTGATATACTCCTACGAATGAACCCTCTTTGCAGAAGGTCATTCACTTGCGCCTCAAGCTCTCTCTGCTCTCTAGGTGCCATCCTCCTTAGGGGCATCACTATTGGTCTGACATCTTTAACTAAATCAACATAGAACTCGATCTCTCTATGTGGCAGAAGTCCAATTACCTCCTTAAATATGCCCGGATACTCCCTAACAATAGGTACCATCGACAACTCATCATGCAGGATATCGAGTGAATATAGAAAGCTGACCATCACCTCATTGTCCGATAGGCAGCCTAGCACTACCTTCCACCCATCATCTATTCCTATCGTCACCAATGACCTCTTACAATCTACCATCGCTCCGTATCTATGAAGCCGATCCATCCCTAGAATGATACCAAACCCAGCGAAGCCCAAATCACAAGCAAAAGAACATCCATGACTCGATAAGACCAAACCACGACAAACCATACACAGGATAGTGGAGCCTCCAATAGGGTTTGTCACAATCAAAGGTCGGTTAATGATTTCAGGTTCTAATCTTAGCTTATCTACCAAGTCACTAGATATGAAGGAATGTGAAACTCTAGTATTAAATAAAACTTATAAGAACATCATAAATGGAAAGCATACCTTGGATAATGATTCCTTTCCTCTTCTCTTTCACCGATGGAGTATTCGACGAAGTTGGAATGACGTTGATAGCATATGCTTTCACTACCTGCTTCTGCTTAATGGCTCTGGACAATTAAATGTGCCTAAGCTTGTTGCAGTTGTAACATTTCTTCTTCTCAGCTTTGCAGTCTTTACTAAAGTGACCCATCTCTCCGCAGTTGTAGCAAGCCGATGCCTGCGTAGCCTTCTTCTTGCCCTCTTTGCTTTAGAACGGCTTCCTCTTATTGTTCCCGTTGTTCTTGCCTACCCTGCTTAATCGCACCTTTGGCGCTTCTTTAGGAACGATAGCTTTAGGTTCGGATAAAGACTTACATCCTTAGGGCCTTTTTCACCATCGTCTTAAAAGTCTCATCAATATGGCCCACGAGTCACTCCCCCAAGTAGTCGTTTAAGCCAATGATAAATTTATCATTTTTCTTTAATGGAATTTCGATGAAAGACATTCCATATTTTGACAGAGCATCGATCTTAGCAACAGACTCGCAGATAGATATTTCCCCTTGCTTCAGACCCATGAACTTACAGAATCGAGCAGACCTCCGAGCTGCAAGAATAAATTTCTCCTCAAATCTAGCTTTAAACTGGTCCCAAGTGAACTGATCCTCGGGAGTGGCGGCCCTTAATGCATTCCATTTGTTCATGGCTCGCCCTTGAAGCTGTCGGAAGCAATCGCCTTTTCATAGCATCATCCAGTTCTAAGTCCTCAAAAATCCTTTCGCAAGTATCAAGCCAATCCTGCACTTCCATCGCCGACTATGTTCCTTGGAACAGTTTTCCACCAAGACTAGCAAAGTCCTTGTTCAGCTTAGCAAATCGGCTCTGGGCACCTACAGTGGTGCACCACCCTTACCAACAACATTCGGAGCAGCCATTTGAGCGTCTTGCAGCATGTTCCTCATTATAGTACCAAGTAGAAACTTCCAAGCTAGCTCCTTCTTTGACTCCAGAGATAGAGTTCCTAGCAATGTTCCTTGTTTGGCGATTCATAGTTCAATATGTAATAAGGACAATTGGTCTCTCTATAAGGAATTCTACTTAATGAGTACTCATGTGTATAGTGCGACTTATATACTATATATGCTACGATATAATTTTGAAAACTAAAACATATAACAAGTACGCACTCTCATTTACACACATACACACACAAACACACACTCTCGATTCAATCTAGGATGAGAACTCCTTCCCTATCTCTACTAAATCATGGTATCCCATAGGTTAAGTAATACAACCTAAGCTTTGATATCAAATGAGACGACTGCCCTACACCGTCGACACCCAATATGCATGTATAGTGCGCTGTAACGGTGCTCGGCAGATGCGAGACGATCATCCATAAGATTGTAAAGTAAATAACATATCACTGAACCTGTCGTATATCTCACAACGCATTGAATAAAATATAATAGTAAAAATCTTAGATATAAAACAGGCAAGGCAGTAAATAATTGAATGAATTATAGCATAAGAGTATATAGATCCATAAAACAAATAACATAAGTAAAAGAGTTATACATCAAACAATAACTCATAAAATTGTCTCTAAATAGTAATGCAGCAGCAAGCTCCATAGTGCTAAGTAGTGGAATAACAAATGAGTACATATAATGATATGAGAGTATCCTCCTACTTGCCACCTGTTCAGCTCCACGTGCTCACAAGACCTGATATCCCTAATCTACTCATATAAGAGTATCTAGAGTAATAGGAAGCAAATCATATAATCCCAGGTCGGACAATAGTCTAGTGTGAGAGATAGAAATCTCAAGTACTATAAAGATAATAAACTAGGACAAATGGTATGTAAAATCATACCCGACCTTTCCCTACATTCACAGAGTTAGCACATATAAAGAATATACACTACTATGATAGCCATTATAGGTTTATTGTATCAAAGCACCAGGGGTATCTAGATATCGTTATCGGTAATATCTACATCGTATGACATCCCTTAGGTGATAGAAACAATCGAACAAACATAGCATCCATAATCCATCCTTATATTCCCTCACTTGGTGCATCGGATATATGATACTCATATGGCCCCATCATCATGTCAAAGACTACTCAACATTCCGTTTTCTCAATACTTGAATCCATGCCATTCAGTAGGCCAGGAATTGGACATTATAGTCCATGGTATAATGGATCTAACTAAACATCATGTGAATCAAGGGCCATCAACACCCAAATGAGCATCCTCACATACCTCTGCTTTATAAGTACATTTCGAAACCTATGAATATCAGTGATCCCTTTGCACACGTCGTCCATAAAAGAGCTTATCTCAAAACAGTCCATAGAACTCCCGTCTGAAGTCATCGCAGTTGGGAACTACTCTACATAACCATCATACGTCATGAAGTGTCATCATGCATCCTGTAACCCCTCTCCATCAGTCCCCTCGATCTGACTCATCGTCGTCAATTCTGCCTCTTGGAGTATAGCTATCCATCATAAAATGACAATAACTCGAGCATATAAACTCCAAACAATTTAAAACTCATAATGTAGCCTTATGGGGCCTACCTTGTCACCTCATATCGATCTCACCCAGCTTGGGATAAATATTAGGGATATGTACGGACCCCTAATTTGGAGCCCTGCCGACCCCATAATTTACATATAAGCTCCTGCACACCATCCTAATCCATACCATCAATCACACCTTGATTAGATCAAAGATTGGGGAGAGGTATTAATCCCTAATTTGGAAGTTACACCGATCCATAAGACTTGGAAGTTACACCAATCCATAGGATTTGAAAGTTACACTGACCCATAGCCTTGGGGTTATAGGGACCCATAACACTTGGAAGTACACCGACCTATAGCCTTGGAGTTACACCGACCCATAGCATTTGGAAGTACACAGACCCATAGCTTTGGAGTTACACCGACCCATATCACTTGGAAGTATACCGACGTATAGGAAAAGTCACACCGACCTATAGCCTTGGAGTTACACCGACCCATAGGACTTGAAAGTTATACCGACTCATACTTTGGAGACCCATAACTGGATCATATGAAGTCCAATTGACTTGAAACTTAGTGCGCGACCTTTTGAGGCCTTACTTGTTGCCTCAGATTGATCACGTCTAATCTAGGGTATATTTATGGGTCATCACCAACCCATAACTCCTATTTGTCTAGTTCGTCATTCGATCAACTTTTTCAAACATGCAAACATTGAGAAAACATACATTCATCATAAATAAGCAACAGTGACAGCCAAACATCCAAATATACTATTTTAGAGAGATCTAAATCTAAGATGAATGTTAGGATTCATAAGAACAAGTTAAGAACCCCTAAAAATACGTTTTCACAAATCAAATCCAAATCATCTAAAATTCACATATATGGTTTATATGGTCTAAAAACATTTAAAGATTTTTAATTAACTTTTATAACATCATTTAGGATAAAAAAAAAATGGCCTAATTAGTAACTGAGAGAAGTAATCACTCATCTTAATTCAAATCCAAGCCTAATCCTCTTAGAACAGTAAAAGGCACGGATTCCAATGCTTTTATGATAGAAAATCTCTAACCTCAAGTGAAGATCTCATTAATCCTCTCTTAAAAATATGATTTGACTAATTAAAGTAGGGTTAAAGATAGCTTTTTGGTAAGAGGGAGTTTAATGGAGATTCTAACTATTTTTAGGAATAGTTAAATGAAGGGGATGCGGTCCCATCAGCCTCCATATGCTCCAAACCTGAAATGGGTCATGAGCCTTAAGATTAATGTCCCTAATTACCTAATTAAGCCGTTCAAAGTTAAAGGAACTTCAAACAACCATAATTCTCAAACGATAAGTCCATTTTCTTAATATTATCACTCTGCAGAAAGGGAAAGCATCATCCGAATTCAATGGAAGTGGTTTCAGATCCTAACTCGACTCCTATCAAATGTTATAGGCCATGCAAGATTTCATAAGGTCAACATGGTCACAGAAAAATCCGCCAAAAATTCTAAAGAAAAGAAATAACCTTAGCAGCCATCTTTCAAAATTATAGAACCATACAATCTTGTATATGAAAATAATATAAATATCCTACAATCCTCCGATCCGTAGAATATAGGTCGTTACAATCGTCCTACATAGCTAAGCATGGTTACAGTGTGCTATAAAAATATATTGAGTGCTGGAGGTCTTGGACGGTCGTCATAATAGTTCAAAATTAATAGAAAGTTTTTTCTCTTCTAAAATTTCTGCCAATGTAGCTGATCCAACAGACATGTAGAAGTCATATCACACGAATAGAGAATCATAATATTTTGTACCACATATATTTTTTCTTCAAATAAATAATTGTGCTTGATACCAATCAAGCGTGCAGTTATATGTATACCATTTATAACTCCGACTAAAACTTTTAAAAATCTATAATATCATTTATAATTTCTAAAAAAAACTCGTGCACGGATGTAGATTGTGGATCGTCATGTTTAATCATAACCATTGACATTAATGTAACTACTTTTAGTGCAACATGAAGATAAACACAATAGTGCTATCTTATTTTTGAAACACGTCTGCAACATGAAGTGTTGGAGGAGACTGAGCCATGGTGTATAAAAACTTCCGCAACCATTTCTTTAATGTAGATTTACTTTGTGGACTATAAACAGTAAACTTGCACATGACCACACAACGTAATGGAGCAAAAAAAATTCGTACTAAAGTTTCATTGACAATGTCTTGGCGTCTATAAAGAATATCGATAATAAAAATGCACGTTTGTGTAAGTTGAAGTGTGAACTGACGTCATTTGACTTTTTTCATTCAAAATTCGTTCATCGAAAAATCGTTTATTGCGATCAAATCTGGCATTTTCATTGTTGAAACTGCTATCAAACATTGATACACAAGAAGGGAGGAGAATGTGCATGAAGAGAAAGAAGAAAATCATGATTGAAATGGAGATAATAGAACTACATACGGGAAAGAGTATTTTGACAGTTAGTGGTAGATGCGTCGATGCATGTAGGGAATGAAGTAGAATGACTTTCAATTCTGTTTTCATCGTTTATGCATTGAAAATGTGAATGATACAGTAATGATTGTTTGCATCCAAAGTAAACACATATGGTGGCTTAGTTAATTAATTATATTTTATTTTTCTTTCAGAGAGCTTGCTTTGGGGGTAATACATTTTGACTCGATATAAAACATTGAAACATTGCTTAAGACAAGTCTTGTAAACTCATTTTTGCGTACAAGTAATTTGTAGGAGGTTTAATCTGGAAACATATGTTAAAGAATAAGTGCTTCATTGTTACTTGGTGAAGATTACTTAAACATTGGACGTCGCGTCCAAATTCAAAACCAACGTAAATGTAACAAAAAAATATACATTTTAAATGACCGTATTAGAAAGAAGAAGGAGAAAAAAAAAGAGGATTAATATTAAACGAATTGTATATAACCGTCAACAGCGACGTATTACATAAAAAAGGCAGTCTGTCTTCATCAGTCAATCTACATGAATAATATAAAAATAGACGACAATCCTTATATGGGCGTTGGTGCCGCCAATGCGAAGATCGGTTTGTCGTCTATTAATCTTTTAAGCACAAGCAACTCGAGAAAGCGACGTCGTTAATTCCATTTCTACTGTCCTTTTGTTTTGAATTCTTCGTCGGCAAATAATCATAATCAAGGCTGTACGTGTCCATTATAGCTTGCTTTTGTTGTTTTTTTGACCTTTCGTTAATGGTAGGACCATGTAGTGCCTTTTTGTCTTTTGACTTCTGTAGAACATGATGCACTTTTGACTTGGAGATTGTAAGTTGACTTTTAGATATCTACATGGTTTTTGCTGTCTAATTCGACCACTTCTTTGCAAAATGCGAAACGTGTTTGAGCATTAAATCGACAAAATGGACTTCACTTTTAGACACCGTAGGCTTTCAATTATCTTCAAAAGTAAAAAAAAAAAAAAATTAACATATGCCCTTTAAATTTCAACTTTTTTTATGATGTAAGAATAAAACAAATCATTGAGAAAATTTGACCATAGATGAATACCTTTTTGTGTTGAGTAAGACACAACAAAAGAAGATTGATTGTTTACATGTATTTGTACTTTTATTTGTCTTAAAATTTCTAATTTTTTTATTAATTACAGGAAATTATTAGATAAATGTTAGTAATTGATATTAAATTGTAAACTAGTTATAAAATGAAAACAGAATTTTTTTACACTATTAAAGCAATAGCGTTACGTTTTATACATTTGAATATAATGATACATCATATTTATCTCGATCTAAATTATTGGACAAAATAATTCAAACAATACGTTTTAAGTTCATATATCTTGTTCAACGTTAAGCGAACAAGATGAGGCAATGGAATTGAAAGACAGCCCATTATCTGACTCGTTACAGATATCGAAGTGAAGCTTGGTATCAAAATGGGACAGAGGTGCAATAAGAATGTTGTAAACACACTTCAGATTATTTGTTGCAAGTTGTATGTCTAATCTAGCTATTTGAATTTGGGAGAAGCGTTAAATTGAAAAGCAACTGTCTCGCACCATTCGTCATCTCCTTGAACGAAGACTTATTCGATCGACCATACACCATTCTCTACTTGTAGTAGTTGGTTCTGTAGTTTCAAATTATTTTTGTTTCATATAGTTGGCAGTGAAATTAAAGCTTTAGCGTTGCTTGAACTCGACCACGATTTCGTCATATCAAACGTCAATTCATTCATCAAGAGTAGTCGTGCTAAGCAAATGTCGATGAAAGCAAGCATTCCGAGCGACAACGGTTTGCGTCGATGAGTCAATGGAGGGGTCGATAAACGAAATTCAAAAAAAAAAAGTATGTTATAAACAATAAAATATGATCAAATCAAGGTAGAATAGGGGTTCGTTTTGAGTCTGGAGTTTATGGTGGAAGAGAATGAGGTTGGAAAAATATACAAGAGAAAAAGCGGTCCAATTCCAACAATGATGCGCATGCACCGCTAAACTCAATTTCAATGAGATTAATTCAAAAAGAAAGATAACTACTCAAATAAAAAGAACAAAATAATAATTAAATGACACTTTTATTGGATCACAATTTGATGACACAATAGATCTATTAGTTAAAAACTAAATGCTAAATGAAAATAGCATTAGTTAAAAGTACCATAATTTCATAAAAATAAATATAAAGTGAAGTTAGCTTAATAATAATTACAAGTGAATTATTTTCTCAAAATTTAGGCAAGCCTTAGAAAAAGACAGAGAAATCGAAGTACCTTATTTTTTTTTTCAAAGCTAACACAAGCAGCTTATTTATCATCCAATAACTATTTTAATTTTTAAATGATATGCAATATCAACTTAATATAAAAGCTATTTTGCAAATGTAATACATTTCTAGCAAAGCTAAATGAATATAGTTTTATTGTTTAAAAGTTAGCGTGCATTTCGTCATGGCTAAATGGTATGATATCTAGATTGTGATTCAGTCATCAAAATGAACACTCTACTTAAATTAAATATAACTTATGTATAATAATAACAATAATAAATAGCATGTTATCATATTATGGGTTACACACATTACCAATGGAACTAGTATGCAAATACATACATAAAAATGCAGCACGTATCACACCTTCAAGATACACAGTTAACAAAATGGAGAGTTGTGACAAACTTCAAGAATGGAAAGGTTAATCAAATTAAACTAATCCCTTGCCACGCCTAACCTACTATTCTTCCACAACGCGTTGATACAAGTAGAAAAGGAAGAACATACATTTTTATACATCTATAAGTACCAATTTTAGGCACAATGGTATATCTTAATATTCTCACATACATTTTTTCAAACACTTTAATTGCATAACATTCTACCCAACCATAGAGCTCCTCATTATCATCCAATTAATCCAATCCAAAAAGGTGCTGCCATTATAGTGCTCCAGTCATGGAGAAAGTTAATTTTAATTTTAAGAAGAAGAGTGAACAATACAGGAAAATAATTTTAAGAGTGTTACTGTCACACCAAAAAAATTCACTTAATTTTACCCATAAAATCGGTCAGCAACTACATGTTGCTGACTGCTTTTCGTTGCAGTCAACAGTTTGTTATCGATCTTAATGAAGAAATCATCTGCGCAAAGGATAACATTCAATTTAGAGGAAGGTGAAAAAGAGTTTAATTCATGTTTTTGCAAATATGCACAGTAAATGAAAAATGATAGTTTTTGACAAGTTCGTTTACCCTTTTACTACAAAAGGATCAAATGTGGATATTTGGAAAAGGATATGTGCAAAATAATAGTTCTGAAAAAAGGATAAATCTGTCTATTTTTTTATTTAAAAGCTAAAATTATCTATTGTTATTTAAAGTTTAGTTTATTTATCTTTTGTTTAAAACTTAATTCATTCATCTTTACATTCAAAAGCTAATAGCGGGCAAAAGGATCAGATGCGTATATTTTGATAATGAGGTGAATGCAAAAAACATAGCTTTGGCAGAAAAGTAAATTTATTTATCTTTTGTTCAAAGACAAGTTTAGTTATCTTTTGTTCATGCTTGAATTTATTCATCTTTATACAAAGTGCAATTTATCTTCTCTATCTCTCCGCTACTATCAATAGAGAGAATTCAATGAAAATGATTTTCACCGTGTCTTTTTTAAATTTCGAAAATACCCTAGATAGCATCCCATTTCCTATCACTCATCAACGGCATATCATTACCTATTTGTAGCAATGCACCACCATACCTTTCGTGACCACACACCAACGGATTCTCACTATTGATATGCAACTTCCACCACCAAATTGATATGCAACTTCCATCACCAACATGACTAATTGAAATAAAGACGTCTATGACCACCAACGGTTTTCACTTACAACACACATAATAAAAACAACATTATCGTAACAAAATTGTTGTCCTGCATTAAATATTTCTTAAATAAAAATAAATATCTTTATTTATTGGACGCACACAGTTGCACTTATACTTCTAAAAAAAGATAATTGCAAATACAAGTTTTAACAAAAATAAAAGCTTATCGTGTACTTATTATAAACGAAATGTTTCTTTTGTTCTTTCATATATCATAAACTTGATACTAATATCATAATTAGAGACAATATAAAACATTGTGTTTTCAGATATATTATTATGAACTTATTAATAATACTTACTAGCTAAAGAGCGGATATATTTTCATGATTCTTATATTGATAATTGGTTACAAATAACAATGAAACTTTTGTCATGCAAAAAAAAAAAAAAGTAAACTGGTAGTCTCGACAAAAAGATAAGTGTATTTATTTATTTATTTTGTTTCAAAGCTAAGTTTATTTATCGTTTATTTAATGCTTGATTTTCTATCCTTTCCTCAAAGTTTCTCTTTTGTGTTTAAAAGCTAACCATAGACAAAATGTTCAAATGCACGTATCACGATAAAAAGACAAATGAAAAATCATAGTTTCCACAAACTGATAAATTTATTTATCCTTTTTTACTGTATTCTTTGTTTAAAAAGTAAATTATTCATTATTGTTCAAAACTTAATTTATCTATATTATTTCAAAGCTTAAACTATTTATTTTCTGTTGAAAAGCTTATCGTGGACAACATAATCAAACATGCATATGTCAAGAAAAGACGAATGCAATAATATCTTGACACAAAGATGGATTCATTTATCCTTTTTGTTTAAAAGATAATTTTATTCATCTTTTGTTTAAACTTGAGTTATCTATCTTTTGGTCAAAGCTTAATTAACTTATCTTTTTGTTCGAAAGCTAACTGCAAACAAAAAGGATTAAATGTGTTGAAAAATGGTTAATGCAGAATATTAGTTTTGAAAAAAAAAATGATATTATTTATCTTTTTTATTCAAAAGATGATTTTATTTATAACTAGTTTAAATCTAATTTTTCATCAAAGCTTAATTTATTTATCTTTTTGTAAGATTTCTTTTATCATTTTTATTCAAAAGATGATTTTATTTATAACTAGTTGAAATATTTTTTTTTCGTCAAAGCTTAATTTATTTATCTTTTTGTATGATTTCATTTATCATTTTTATTCAAAAGATGACTTTATTTATTCTCTAAAAGCTAACCATGGTAAAATGACCAGATGTGCATATTTTGATAGTAAGGTAAATGCTAAAATATAGTTTTGACATAAAGATACATGCAATTTATTTATGTTTTATTCAAGATTGATTTACTTATCTTTTGTTCAAGCTTAACTTTTTTATCTTCAGTCCAAAGTTTGTTATTTATCTTATTATTAAAAATTTAAATACATAGAAGATGATATAATTTAGAGGTGGAGCCTTGGCTCAACGGTTAGATCATCTGCATGGAGACTTGGGCGACCAGGTTCGAGTGCGGAAACAGCCTCTTCGCAATGCGAAAGAAATGCTGCGTACATTATCGACCTTCTCAGAACCCGCTATCGTGCGGGAGCCTCGTGCATTGGGTTCCACCTTTATTTTATAGTAAATGATATAATATGTATATTTTAATTAAAGATAAATGTGTAAACATGGTTTTCCTAAAAGATAAATTTGTCTATCTTTTATGCTAAAAGACAAATTTATTTAATTTTTGTTCAATCCTTAATTAAATTGTTTAGTTTTTGTTCTAAATTTAATTTATCCTTTTGTTAAAAATATAAATGAATACAAAATGAGCATATGCACATGTGTTAGTGAAAAGATAAATGAGAAAACATAGTTTAACCCTTGCAAGTCAGGAATCTGAGTGTTCGCATGATTAATGGTGGTCAAGTAGCTTGCTGCATCATCTTAGAGGTAACCTATAAATGGTAACCGATCTATTTCCTTATGTTTTAACCAATTTATTTTAAGTGAATGCTAATAATTTAATGGGTACACAAGGATGGAAAAATAGGGACTATACTTTGAGGTCTGTTTATTCAAACTAACTGAACAAACAACTAATTCTAATAGCTACATGCAAACACGAACATCATATTTCTTATCCATACCTTACGACGCATAAAGCTTGGCATGTCCTATAACACAATTAACATTAACACAAAATAACAAAAGAATGAAAAACTATAAAAAGACTTACAGCGATGGCATTCTTTGCCTCTTCAACCTCCATTTTGTCTGAAGCAATGAGTGACCTAACCTTTGCTTCCCTTCTCTGTTCAATCCGTGAAACACGGTCCTAAAGTTAACTGCACTTGGAACAATCCCACTTCCCAACATTTCATCGATGAGCCTCAACCCATCCTCTGATTTTCCAACCTTACACAAACACGAAATGAACATCGAATACGTCTCAAAATCCGGCAAAGGCCCTTCTTTTCTCAGCCTTTCAAAGACACCCCAAGCTTCTTCTACCATTTCCACGTTCATATACCCTCTAATCATTGCTGAATACGTTACAAGTGTAGGCTTTGATATATTTTCATATATTTCTAATGCTTTCTCAATCTGCTTTTGCTTGCAGTAATGTACTATAAACGATGTTTGTATGTGTATAGATTGAGGTATACCCTTGCTTTCCATTTCCTTTACCTTATCCAATGCTTCACTTAGCCTATCTTTTCGTAATAGAGCGTGAATAACGCTACCATATACAAACTGATCTATAGAACAGTTATCGTTTTTCATTTCATCGATTACAGTTAGAGCCTCTTCAAGATTCTCAGCTCTACATAGAGACTTCACAAGCAGTAAGTAACCAACCTGCTTTGTAAAACCTTTCCTGAATAGGTACTTAAGGCACTTCTTAGCAACTTCAATCTTATTCGATCCACATAAAGAAGATAGGAAGACTGAAACTGTCTCTTTATCGGGCAAGAATCCTTCATATATCATTTCCTTGAATATTTCTATCGCTTCTTCTAATTTCTGTCCTTTCTTTTCACATAAGAAAATAATCAAATATCTGTAAGTACTTGCATTTGGTTGAACACATTCGAATCTCATATCTTTATAGGTTTTGATAGCGACTTCTGTGAGTCCAGCTTTGCCATATTGAACTATCATGATGGTCCATGTATTTGCTGTCATAGAGCATCTATTTCTTCTCATATCTCGCAGTAATTCTCTCATTTGCTTGAAATCTTTTGCATTTCCTGAAATTTTTATAGCAGAGTTATATGTTTCAGTTGTGTGTTTGTAGCTTGATAATTTACCTACCCATTTGAAGAAGTTTATCATAGTACGGCCATTCATATTGCAGCTCTCAAGTATAGCTGCTACAAGTTCAGGCGTGAAACTAACATTGCTCCTTTCCAAATCTTTCTTTATTTGGTAAAAATCACTTGAAGAAGTTAAAATTTTGTGCAATTCTTTGAAATCATTATCACAATATTCTTTCTGAATTTGCTTTGGTTTCGAATTTTCCATACTGGATGAATCAATAACTGAATTGTGTACTTGTTTGTTTTCCATACAAGAATCAAACTTCAAAGGTTTTGACATCTCCTTCAGTGTATTTGCCATCGCTGAATTTCCTGTTCTTAAACAAGCAGACATTACCAAATGAAATAAATTTTGAGGTACATTTACGTTAGAAGTTACCATTTCAATCAAAAGCTTTGAAGCCTCGTCTGGTTTTGATGCCTTAATCAACTCATGGATGAACACTGAATAAACCCTCGAATTCGGGTTTATTCCTTCACTCTTCATTTTCTCGAATAAATTAAACGCTTCAAAAGTATGATTGTTCTGTACATGACCAGCTATCATTGCTGTATATGCTACGGTATCCGGTTCGATTCCATTTTTTACCATGCCTTCATATATTTCACATGCTTTTTCATAACTACCGGACTTCGAAAGGTGTTGAAGTATTTGAGTGTAAGTAGATAAAGTAGGCACACATGCAAGTTCTTTCATTTGATTTATCAACTCAAGGGCTTTCGAAGCATTGCCTCTCCTCAATAATCCATCAACCAAAAAACTGTATATTTTACTATCAAGCAATGAATATTCTTTCATTTCATCCACAACTTTTATTGCTTCATCCATCTTACCAGCTTTACATAAGCCTTGCAATAAAACTTCGTAAGCATATGAATCTACTAGCAACTTATTCATCTTCATCTCATTCACCAATGCTATGGCTTTGTATATTTTCCCTGTTATGCAATAACTTCTCAAAATTCGAGTATATCCTTCAATTTCTGAAACTTTATTTCCCTTAATCATTTCAAAACCAACCTCCCTAGCAGCTACAACATTGCCCTTCCTACATAAACATATCATCAGCAAATCATACAACTTCGTATCACCAACATCAATGCCTTTCAATACCATCTCCTTGTAAAACTCCAAAGCAAGATCAGCCTTGTCTGCATTCACTAAAGCTTTGATAATAGCTTCATATGCATATGTATCAAGCTTGCAACCTGATTTTCTCATCGCTTCAAAAGCAACCAATGCTTTGGTATACTTCTTCACAGTCCCATACCGTGAAATAAGAATAGTCCATGTCTTCGTATCTTTTGAACACGACTCATCATCCATTTCCTTAACCAACTTTTCTAGCAATTCGAAGTCTTGAATTTCACCAGCTACACAAATCATGGCATTGTAAGTACTTGTATCATGATTGAATCCTTTTTTGGACTTAGCCCAGTTGAAAAATCTAAGTGCCAAATGACCAACTTTGAAGCAATTTTTGAGAACCCTCTCAACAATTTCAGAATTCAATGCAATATCCATCTCATCCAGTTTTTGCTCAATGGTTACTTCTTTACTCTCTGCCCGCAAAACTACTGTTATTTTATGGACAGTTTGATTAACATATTCAGTATTATCAAAATCTGCATCAGGTGAAGTCTTATGGGCATTTTCACAAACAGTTGGAAAGCGTGGTCGGGTATTTCGAATGCTAAAGTTATGATCATTATGAAGTGGAAATGATGGGTCTTCTTCTTTCTCATTGTTGCCTACGATGTCTGTAATGCATTGTAAAAGCGAAGGAGATGATCCTTTTTTAGGTTTGGGTTTTTTAGGGCGTGGTTTTCTGTAGGATTTTGTTGATTTTGAGCCGGAAGAGAAATTAAATGACTGGGTCCTGCGAATTAAAGTTAAATTCCTGTAAAGGGCGTAGTCTGTAGAGAAATTTGCGGGAATTTTCATTTGCGTCGACGATCTTCCAGAACTACTGCACTGACATTTGCTGCGATAATTTGAATATAAGCTTGGGGCTTTGGAGGATTTAAGGCCGTCATTGATCATTGCAAGCTGGGCCCAAATGATGCAAATCCAATTCCATAACTTGACAAATGGGCTGACAGAAGACAGCCAGAGTTTCAGGAGAATACAAAAGTTTATTGGTGGCCATCTGGCCACTTATTACATCCAGACATCCGAGTCAGATTGCTTCCCAACACCAAGCTACAAGAAACTCTCACGATGATGGGTGGTTCAAACTTCTTGCGGCTCTATTCCTACACGGAATCACACATTCTAGTAGAAATAGAAACATCCATAGTAGACGACGCCATCGAAACCCAAACCCCACGTGGTGTGTTAAAGTAGTACATCTTCTCCCGACCTCTCTAAAAGCCGATACTATGGACTACTTGCTTAGCAAGTAATTGCGAACGACCTCAACTAGGCCAATAGGAATTGTTCAATTCATACACCCCTCCACAGAGACCCACAAGTTCATCAACACATATGTCCCTTTCTTTACTTCCGTTCCCTGAACTATGTGTTGTTAAAGGTTTGTTGATACAGTATTCCATATTTAACTAGCTTTTGAAGATATTTAAGTTTAGGTGGAATTGTGAATCAAATACATTGTTATTTTTATAGACTTTGAAGAACGGTTAATTTTCATTTTATTGAATTAAAGAAAGCAATGAACTATCTACACAGAAAAGATTTATGAAAGTATTCGATAGCTTCTCAAAGAAGATATGAAAAGATTTATGAAAGTATTCGATAGCTTCTCAAAGAAGATATTTTGTCAGGACTATTATAAATATACATGTATAGGGTTTATTAGATGTGTGTGAGAAAAGTTTATTTTTCTAATGTTATAGGAATTGAGACATCTTCTCAATTTCTAGGTTTTCTCTTGTAATCTTTTGGTGAATTAATAAAGGTTTTGTCTGAGAGAATATATTTATCATTATTTTTCTTCACTGTTTATCTGTTCAAAAATCTAATTGTGTAGAGATTATAGGAAAAACCCTAACAGTTGATATCAATGTCTCGTACACAAATTTTTTGAAGAGAATTTTGGTTATCGAGAAGATAAATGTTGAAAAACTTAATGGAAGAAATTGAGGATTATGGAAGGCGAAAGTGGATGATTTTCTATACCTCAATGATTTTTACCAACCATTGGAGAACAAAGGGGAGAAACCTAGCAATGTATTTGAAGCAAAATAGGAGACTTTCGATAGGTAGATTGCGACGGCTATTCGATGTCTTTTGGAGAATATAATGTTTCATATTGTTGCTAATGAAACATCCGCTTATTCAGTTTATAACAAATTGGAAGGAATTTATGCAAAGAACTCGGCAACAAATAAGGCTCTTCTTATGGGAAGATGGTGAATCTAAAATTTAAGGAAAGTAGGTCAATTAGAGAGCATCTTAACGATTTTCAGGCAATTGTGAACCAATTGACGACCGTGAATTACAAGGAGGACGATGAGACACAAGTTTTGATGTTGATGAGTTCATTATCGGAGAGTTAGGAAATGCTTATGGTTGCATTGAACAACTCATATTCGAATGGAGTTGTTTTAATGGATTCCGTGGTTAGTAGCCTACTTAATGGGAAGATGCAGATGATGAACCTCATGGAAGAAAATGAAAGTAGAAATCCAATTGAAGGGGTCCATCTTGCAAGGAGGATTAATCGTCCAAACATGGAAAGACGCTCAAATAGATCAAACATAGAAATGGATTTCAGTTGTTGTTACTCTGAAAAACCTGATCATCAGCTAAGATTTTGCAATAAGCTTAAAAAGGACAAAAAGAGTATGAAGTGATTGGAAGAAGACCAAACAAAAAATATATATAATAGCAATGAAGAGGTGCATTTTGATGAGGAATTTAAGGACAATGTCCTATGTGTAGACAAAGATAAAAGAAAAGATTGGGTGCTTGATTTAGGTTTTGTTTCCATATATGCAATCAAAAAGAATCATTTATTGATTATGCAGAGCAAGATGCTACAGTGGAATATGCTAATGGTGGAGATTTGGATGTTAAGGGCATATGTTCCGTTAGATACAAGATGCATGATGGCGAACCTTATAAAAGTTAGGCACATTCTAGAAATTACAAGGAATCTAATTTCAGTAGGGTAGTTGAAGATAAAAGACTGCAACTTTTCAACTCAAAAAGGAACCACGAGAGTTTGGAATGGTACTAGGAAGGTGCTTCACGCAAAAAAAAGCAGCAATGTATACAAATTGTTTGAGAAAACAGTGAAGAATGGAGGGACTTCACAAAGTAGTGTTGAAGAGGCAAATTTGTTAAATTAAGGTGGAGTCGGCAACGGAAAACCACAAAGACTGCATGGAGGCCATCATGGTATTACAAACAATTTTGATTTATTGATGATATGCATGTCCAATTGGGGGTATGTGTAATTAGGCGATTTGGAGGTTTGTTAGTTTTTGGAATGGTTTCCATGGTAATAATAGAGATTGTTTGGAGTTTGAGGTTCTAGGTGGAGCTTGAATGATATGTATGGAATATCGTATTAAGGTGGAGTTTGTTAGATTTTTGGTGGTACAATATTCCAAAGACTTTGTAGATATTTGAGTCTTGGTGGAATTGTGACTCAAATACATTGTCTCTTTATAGATTTTGAAGAATGATTAATTGCCACTTTTATTGCATTAAAGAAGGCGCTGAATTATTTTTATGGGAAAGATTTATGAAAGTATTCAATAACTTTCCAAAGAAGATATTTTGTCAAGACTATTATAGGCATATATGGGGTTCACTAGATGTGCGTGGAGAAAAGCTAATTTTTCTAAGCTTTTAGAGATTGAGATATGTTCTCAAATTTTAGGCTTTCTATTGTAATCTTTTGGTGAATTAATGAAGGTTTTGTTTGGGGGAACATACTTATCATTATTTTTCTTCACTTTTTATGTCTTCTAAAATCTTATTATGTAGGGATCTTAGAAAAAACCCTAACATGTGTCCACCTAACATGAATAAAACTTGTATAGTTTGAGGGTTGTAAAGAAAAGGAGGTTTCAAAAATGTTCCATTTATTGATAAGTACAACGATCTCAAGGTCATTCTAGCACTTGTGGGTGGGAAATCTTCAAGGTTGATCCTCGGTCCATCCCTCGACGACCAAGACACACGAAATCCACGTGCATGTAGGACGTGCCTTTGACGTCTCACTATTATTGATGCGACGATGTCCACCTACCTCCAATACTCGATATCCATGTATGATGATGCATTGTAATGGTACTTGGCATAAGGAGGGAAACCGTCAAGGTAAGACGATGCAATCGATATGATGACATATGATATATCTCATAGCGCATAGACAAAATATAATATCAATATAGATGTAAAACAAACAAGACAATGATATGATCATAAGAAGGAAAACATCATCATCAGTCCACAACAAGGTTCATATAGTCATACAAAATAGAATATAAAAATTTGTACATCTCGATACATCATAAACTCTACAATAAAACCGTCTTTATATACGTATAAGTGTTAATAACTTCATAGCACAGCGCGACGGAAATAAGCGATATCGACTCCATAAAATAACATATATAAGACTAGCATAAGCGTATTACTTTGTCCTTCACACGGTTCCATATGCTATCCTCATACATATCTCTCAATCTACTCATTCAAGAGTACCCAAGAATACAAGAAGCAATGCAATTACCTTAGGCCAGACAACAATCTGATATGAGCAATATATAAACCTCAAAATTATATATAAAGTTGATATATCATAAACAAGAGCAATATGGTATGGAAAGTTATGCCTCGTCGGCTCCTATACCTAATAAGTCAGCAAATAAACACAGTATATGCTAATATACTATCAATCTAATCGGTATGGGTGTACTACTCTTCTAAGCACAAACTAGGTGTTAGGATATTAGACTCGATAATGCTTACATTACATAGACAACCATAACATCCATAGAACCCATCATACAATCTTTCATCTCTCGTACTCAATGTCATTGGATATGTGATAACTCCAATGACTAAGTCGTAAAGTCAGCAACTACTCAACATCGCGGCACATCAATGCTCGAATCCTTGCGTACTCAAATATATATGAAATAGGCCAACATTCTAAGGTTCAAAGACATGGATCACGTCGTACGATTTCCAATGAACGTCCCCACCTATTCCTTCTTTATAAGAATACATCAAAACTTTTGAGTCGTCAACGAACCCTTGACACATGTATGGATAGTGGAACTGCCTTGTTCTACTATGTAGGTTATCATCATATAATACTTGCTTGCTCGAATGATTCCTAGATGGTCCTACTGGCTTCCCTCCGAAGTGCCTAAGTAGCCCAAATCCAACACATAAATGGAATGACATTGATCCCTTTACTTTGCCAAAATTCCTAAATTTGCTTTTTGATCGATTTACCATGCTTTAAAGCTCAAAATTTCATTAAGTCCAAAAAAGGTAAGGATCGATATCGATCCTTATAGATCAGCGCCAATTAATATAGACCGGTGCTAGTCCACGTGGATTAGTGCCAATCCATATACTAGGTCAATTTTCGACCGAGTAACTTGCCTTGGCCACTTCTACATCGATCCAACTCTTTTTGACTACTTTAATCTGTGTACATCTCTTAATACTACTATCCAACTCCAAACTCTTTAGAGTTGATCCATCAAACCTCATTCTATGACTATGGGCCTTTCATCCTTAGTCTAATTTAATCGGAGGCTCCATAGAATAGCCTCCATTGATAATCGAATATCCTCACCCATAGAATGACCCAACCCTATTTCATGAGTGTTTTATCCATTCATACATAGCATGCAAAACAACAAGGATCATATCAACCATTCAAAAATAAAAGCATTACTAACAGACCCTAGCGTACATGTGTATGTCCATAACATATAAACAAATATTTTGAAACACTTAAAACCATCGAAACACGCTGTAGTTCTTGTTTTAAAATCAAATCAGATTTGAAAATCCTAATTTTGATTTGAAAAAATGGATCCAAAGTAATTTTATGCATATATTTCCATATATGATAAGTAAAAGATCATAGATCACTCACCGATCGATGTAAAATTGATGAAACAAGGCCAATACGAAGAAAGTCTAAATCTACACACCAACCATCTTGGAATTCCATCTAAAAATGTTGATTTTGTAATCTCTAATTAATTCTAAACTTTCTTTTTCTTATTCTTAAGTCTTTTAGGTTTTAATTTGTAAGTGTATCAAATATACTTGTTTGTGTGAAGTGTATGCACTAAGTAATGGGTGTACATTGTTAATGTGATCGTATGTAGGTTTTGGGATTTTCACTAAAACAGACCTACTCCCCCTTTACATATGCATTTGTGGTCCAAGATTCTGATTTAAAAAATATATATACCTAATAAAAGATGCAAAATTATATTTGAATATATATATATATATATGTATGTGTGTGTGTGTGTGTGTGGAAATTATATTTGACAATTTTACATGATTCGAAATTCGAAATTTATAATGATGGATTAGTTCCAGTTAAGGAAGAATTTGAGGTTAAACATTTCGGTTTTATAAAAGAAATCTTATGTATTTGAGTTTTGGCAAAATACACATATATGTTTATGTATATATGGATATTACAAGTAATGTTTTACATTTAGAATAACTTTTATATATATATATATATATGTGTGTGTGTGTGTATGTGAAGATTATAATTTATAATATATGTATAAATATGTTTGATTTTAAACTACGTAATTTAAAACAAATCTTTAATTTAGGAAGGAAACTATACATGATTTACGCAAGTTTAGAAAGGAATTAAAAGGCTTTAGATTTTTCACAAAAGTCTACTCATGAATTCTAGTTTGTAAACTTTTATTCTTATGAAAACAGTCCCTAAATAACTATATCCAAAACAAAAACTGTGACGACCACCCTTCACCACTGGCACCTAATATAACTAAATAGTGCGCTGCTGTGGTACCCAGCTGATGTAGGATGGTTGTCAGCGTAAAAGAAATAAAACATCACAGAACTCGTCGTATACCTCATGGTGCTTGGAATAAAATATGATATACATCATAGATATAAAATAGGAGAGACAATGATAACTAAGTGAATAGTAATAGAGTTTATAAGCGGAAATAAATTCAAATAAACTATCTCGGAATGGTAAAGCAGACACTGCCAAAGCTCCACTGTATTACATGGTGGAATAAGCAAAATATCAATATATAATAGGAGAAGCTCCCTCCTTCACATCCTCTACACTACCGCTGCATACACTAGACCTGCTATCTAGTTTACTCATTCAAGAGTACCCGAGATAATAAGAAATAATGAATAAAACCTCAAGTTAGACAATAGTCTGGTGTGAGCGATAAATGAATCACAAAATACTATACAAGTCGATATAGTAAGGAAAAAATGTGTAAGAGTCGTACCTGACCTATTCCTGCATCCAAAGAGTTAGCACATAACATCTATAATATGTTACTCCGCTATCATCATCATAATGTAGTACTTCCTAAGTAAATATCGAATGTATATCCTCATCCTAAGTACCCACATCAGGTGACATTGCTAGAGTGATGGCTACGAGAGCGACAATCAAAGCAACCATAGCATCCATCAAACAATCCTCGATATCACTTAAGTGTTTTGGATATATGACAACTCGTATGACTGTCCTAACGCCAGAGATTAATGAAAATGTATGGGTTCCTTGGTGCTCGAATTCCACGTCACTCGGTAGGCTAGAAAAACTAAACTGCGTGACCTAGTAGTTTAGGGTATATGGATCATGTCCTAAATCCACGGGTATACATCCTAATACCTAATGAGCATTCTTACCTACCCCTGTTTCACGAGTATACTAGAACACTCTATGGATCAATGATCCCTTTGCACATGTCTTCGAACCCGTCTTAGTTCATTTCATTCCATCGTCATCATATAACCCTTCCTTGTCCTACCCATTTCCATTTCCATAATAGAGCATGTCCTAGCTCCACTTCATAGGCTCATGCCCTAGAACATGTCTCGTCATATCTTCCCATAATATAGCACATCCTAGCTCTACTTCATAACTTTGCATCCTAGAACTTGTCCTTATGGGCTACCATCATGACTCTCGTCCTAGAGCCATCATCATCAAAACACTTCTAGACCTTCATATCTCTCATAGAATCAACTCTCAATGTCTTGAAGCCATCATTTCAAAATGCTCCAATATCGCTTTGTTTCTTAACCAACAATTTCTTAACCAATAGTCTTCATCATGCAGTCATATCTTTATCGAATGACAAACGAACGAACATCTCCAGCATGATCCAGAGACCACAAACTTCACCCCTAGAAGTTCCACCTCAACCTGAAAAAATTTCACAGATCGGTGCCTACCTGTAGTGGTCGGTATCGACATGTCCTTTTGACCCCAATCTTGATCCTCGGCCTTCACTCGAACTCCATTTCTCCTTTTTAAAGTCACCAAGCCAAAATTCATGTCCAATCTTCCATCATTCAATTCGGTACCGAGTTGAACACTTAGCTAAATTTTCCAATTTTGACCTTCAACTTCATTCCCTTTCTAACACAGAGTTCGACGCGAAGCATTCTTCTATTTTCTCCAAGCAAGCCCGAAGCACTCCCTAAGTAAACTCCATGGACCTGATTCTTTGGCCATCAACCCCAGTTCCTTCACACTTAGATTAGAAGTCAGCCCTGAATTTTCCAGCAATTTTCCCGATGTACGATCCGAAGCATTCTTGAAGCCTTCAAACTCCAACCGAAGCAAAACCACTGAGAATATTTCAAGTCATCGCTAACTAGATTTTCTCCACCTAATCTTCATGTGACATGAGAGTTCCCCACATCCTCCACCATCCCCCAAGTTTCATCCAATTTCGATCACTTTAGCCTATGGTTTTCCTAATTTGACAACCTATTTCGTAACTACCTAAAAGCATTAGCAATCCGTCTTAAATCACAACAAGATGAAATATCATCCATATACATCCATACACACACTCAATTCATTAAAACATGACAACCATACAAATTCTAGTCTAATACACTAGCATGCAATATGATTAGAATAGGTTGTAAAACCATTTAAAAACCATTTTAAACCTTTTTTTCATCTATAACATGTATAAAAGTGTGATTAAATCTTAAAAACTTTTTATCATAGAAATCATGTTAAAAACATCAATTTTAACTATATAAACATGTATAGGATTGTGACAGGTCAAGAATCACTTATTAAATACCCAAAATACCAATTTTCCCCTAGATCTAAGATGAACAGCAAAGATCCAAACCCCAATGCAAGAAAAATGATAGATTTAAAGTCTTCTTTGGCAATTCCCTTCTAATGATGATTTAGACCAAAATTAGTGAGGAAAGAAGAAGCTTTTTGATAACATTAAGTTTAATGGAGGTTTGGGATAGTATTACGAAGTGGGAATTATGATTGGAGATGTCCCATCAACCCTAACATGGTGAAAATCCAAAAATTAATTAGTGAGCTTAAGTTTGGACCTAATTAATTACCTACTAATATTGGCCAACATCCTCCAAGACTTAAAAAAATCAATGAATTACAAACATTAAGTGCGTTTTACTATTACGATCATCTTTAGGAATGGAAAACCATTATCCTGAAGCAATGGAAGTTGTTTCAGACAATAAATCGGCTCCTATCAAAATTTAAAATCCATACAATATTTTTAGGGTAAAAAACGGTCATATAGAAATCTATAAAAAAATCATAGATGTGAAAATTGTCCCTCAGAGTCATTTCCAAAAAAAATAGTCATATAACCTCATATGAATTAAATAATAATATTTTACAATCTTCCTGATACGTAAAATACGGGTCGTTATATTCTTCCTCTTTAGGAATTTCACCTCTATAACCCCAAACAAGTCAAAGAATAGTCAGCCATAGTAACCTCGCATGTCTATTAATCATATGCAACCATCAAACATATCACATAGGCAACCATGCAATTAATAGTGTAAATAAACCCATTCTAGCATGCAAGATACTAAGTATCCTATTTGATATCAAAATGAAAGCAATACAATAAATAATAGGCTTTACCATGCAAAGAGCTCTGGATGTGCAGCCTTCATGCTCTTCTCGGTTTTCCACTTGCAACCGCCTTCATTTTCGCCCTTAAACCTTCACTAACTCCATTATCTTCCTCCTAAGCTACTTCATATCATGTTCAACAATAAGAACCATCCTACGAGGTCTCGAAGCTTATAGTTCAATCTCAATATCATAAAGTTGATCCAGTGCAATTGCCACATCTAAGTCATGCATGAACTTATGCAAGTGAGAGATGTGGAAGACGTTGTGCAAGCCTGCCAACTTCTGAGGTAAGTTGACCCCCTATGCTAGGTTCCAAATCCTCTCTACTATCAGAAAAGGACATATTTATATCGGCACCAACTTTCCCTTACAACCAAATCTAATAACATTCTTCAATGGATAAATTTTCACAAACACTATACCGTTGATAGTGAACTCCAAATTTTGACATCTCTTATCAGTGTTACTCTTTTGCTTATCCTGAGCAGCTTTCATTCGTTGCCAAATGATCTCAATCTTCTCTGATGTTTCTCTGATCCTATTTGGCCCAAGTATCCATTTCTCACCTACTTCCCACCAATATGAAGGAGCATTGCATGGTTGACCATGCAATGCTTCGTACGGTGCCATATTGGTACTAAATTAATAATAATTTTTCTATGTGAACTCCACCAAATACAAGTGATCTTCCTATGAGCCTCTAAAATCAAGAACGCAAGCTTGCAAAAGATCCTCTTTTATACGATTCACTCTCTCGGTCTACCCATCTATTTATGGGTGATAAGTTGTACTGAGATGCAGCTTGATCCCTAGCATTTCTTGTGAGCTCTTCCAAAATCCACCAGTGAACAAATGGTCTCGGTCTCTCATAATGCTCTTCAGCATACCGTAGAATCGCACCATCTACTTCACATACAAATCACCTAATTTGGATGTCGTTCTGCTAGACTTGATGGTTATAAATTGGAACTTTTCCTTAATCTATCAACTATGACCCAAATGCTATCATACCCTCCTCTATCCTCAGCAATCCATCAACAAAATCCATCGATATCTGTTTCTATTTCCATTCGAGAACTTCAAGTGGTTGCAAAAGTCCACTTGGTTTCTTCTACTCCGCCTGCACTAATTGGCAGTTCATGCAATTAGAGATGAATCTTCGGACATCTTTCTTTGTCCCCTTCCAATAAAGGTCTACTTCGTATCACGGTTCATCTTATTTACCATCGAGATGTATAGTCAACCTAGAATGGTGGCACTCTCATAGAACCTTATCTCATAATCCATCAACATCAAGAACAAACAATCTCACATCCTTACGGAGCCAACCATGTCGGTCGAGTCCATACTGCTTTATATATTTAAACATTACCCCGCGTTCTATCCTTGTCACGATCTTTACTAGTCTAGCATCTAGCCTCTAACTAGTATCAATCTTCTCGATCAAAGTAGGTTTGATCGTCAAATTCACTAACATCTCTGGCTCTAACTCATAATGAGATATGAAGTCATTCCAACCGCTTCCACTCTAGGAATATTGTTCCAAATTGGCATGTCTTTTGTTTAATCTATCAGCGGTTACATTTTCCTTACCAGGAATATAGGAAATGTCAAAGTTGTAGGAGGCCAAGAATTCAAACCATCGCTGCTGGCGAAGGTTGAGATTCTACTTGGAGAAAAGGTACTTCAAGAATATGTGGTCCGTGAGCAGCTCAGACTTTCTCCTAATAGATAATTAGTCCCAATCTTCAAAGAAAACACTATCACATCCCATTCCAAGTCATCAGTCGGATACTTCCTCTAGTGTAGTTTCAGCTGCCGACTAGCGTAGGCGACAATCTTTCCCCCACTTCATCAATATCACACCAAGTCCAGTACCACATGCATTGGTGTATACTGTTAGCTCATCATTCCCGCTTGGAATGGTCAATACTGGTGCACTCGTCAACCTCTACTTCAGACTCACAAATGCTTACTTACACATCACGTCCTAAACAAAAGTCAGATTCTTCTTCATCAAACTGGTCAAAGGTGCCTCTACTTTGGAGAAGTTCTTGATAAAACATCTATAATATCCCAACAATCCTAGGAAGCTTCTCATGTTGGTAGCATTCTTTGATTGGTTTCAATCTTGAGCCACTGCTACCTTCGCAGGATCAACCAAAATACCCTACGCAGAGATGATATGACCCAAGAATCTCATTTCTCCCCTCTAGAAGCGGCACTTTGAAAACTTTGCTTTTAATCTGTGCTTTCTCAACACTTCAAGCATAATCCTCAAGAGCATCTTATGTTCCTCCTCTATCATAGAATAGATCAGAATGTCATCCATGAATACAAATACAAACTTATTTGATTGATCCCTAAAGACACGGTTCATGAGATCAACAAAGTATATCGAAGTATTGGTTAGCTCGGACGACAAAACCAACAACTCATGAAAACAAGACGGCATATGAAATGCATCGATCGACACACTCTCTTTTGCTACTCTCAACTGGTAAAAACCCATCACTCGATCCAAATGAGAGAGCACCTTCGTACCATTGAGCTGATCGAACAAGTCATCAATACACAGAAGTGGATACTTGTTCTTTCTCGTCATCTTATTCAGCTTATGGTAATCTATACATAATCTTGGAGAGCCATCCACATTAATGGCAAATACTACATGTGTGCCCCACTCAGATATGCTTCTACAAATGGAACCTCGCTTCAATGAGTCATTCACTTGCACATCCAACTCATTCTACTCTCTTAATGTCATACGCCTTAAAGGCATAACTATCGGTATGACATCATGTACCCAGTCTATGTGGAACTCAATCTCTCGGTATGGTGGAAATTTGGTCACCTATTCAAACACGTCTAAATAATCTCTCATGATATGAATATAAGAAATCTCTTCCTATGGAACCTCGAGTGAATATAGAAATCTAGCCATAATCCCATCCTCTGGTAGCCAGCCAATCACTACCATCCACCCTTCTACAGACCCAATCGTCACCAACAACTTCTCGCTATCCACCACTACCAAATACTTCTATTGCAAGTCCATTCCAAGATAATCCCAAACCTAACGAAACTCAAAACAAAGCAATCATAGATAAAAGAGCATCCATGACTCGATAGGACCAAACCACAACAAACCATACACAGGTTAATGGATCCTCTAACAAGGTTTGTCACTACCAAAGGTCAGTCAACTATTTTGGGTTTCAATCCTAGCCTATCTACCAGGAAATTAGATATGAAGGAATGTGAAGCCCTTGCATTGACCAAAACACGTATGAGAACATCATAAATGGAAAGTGTACCTTGAATGACAATGCCCTTCCCCTTCTCATTTTCCAAAGGATCACTCGACGAAGTCAGAATAGTGTCTAAAGCATATGCCTTCACCACCTTATTTTACTTTATCAGTTCTAGAAAATTCCTCTAAATATGCCCTACCTTATTGTGGTTCAAACACTTCTTGCCCTCAGCTTTACAATTATTACTCAGGTGGCCTCTTTCTCTATAGTTAAAAAAAGTAGATTTGCCCTTCTTCTTAGCTTCTTTATTCAGGAACTGCTTTCTCTCCTATTCCATTTATTCTTCCCTCCATTACCTTGTTGCAGCTTTGGCTCTTCCTTAACCACAACAGCTAATTTGGACCTAGGGATACAAACTCTATTAGCGAAGATCTTTCTTAATAAATCTCTTAAATTGCACATCGATGTAACTCGCCAAATTCTCCTCCAGGTAATCATCCAAACCCTTAGGGAACTTCTCATTCTTTCTCAATGGAGTATCGATGAAAGACATCCATACTTCAACAAGGCATCAAACTTAGCAACATGCTTGGAAACAAACATGCCTCCTTACTTCAAATCAGTAAACTTTCTAAGCAACGCCAATTTCAAAGCAGTTGGAATGAACTTTTCCTCAAGTCATGTTTTGAACTGGTCCCAAGTAAACCGTTCCTCAAGTGTAGCAACTCTGATAGCAATCCACCAGTTTATGGCTCTCCCTTGAAGATGTCGAGAAGCCAACCACCTTTTAATAGCACCATCCAATTCAAGGTCATCAAAGACTCTTCTGTAGAAGTCCAACCAATCCTACACTTCTATAGCTGATTCTGTTCCTTGGAATGATTTTCTACCAAGGGTGGAAAAATCCTTGTTCAGCTTAATGAAATCAACTCTAGGCGCTTGCACCTAAGCACCACCACCCATAACAATATTCAAAGCGGCTACTTGGGCATTTGTAGCATGTTCTCTATCATAGCGTTGAACATCTCCTACAAATCAGGTTTAGCAGCCTCGACCCTCTCCTTCTTTGATTCCACAAATGGAGTTCCTTGTAGTGTTTCTTACATGCCGGCTCATTCTTGATTTTTAACAAGAATGATCAGTATCTAGTAAAGAGTACTGTATCAATGGTACTCATGTGTGCATGTGAGTTATAACTATATATAGAACTATATAGTTTTGAAAATCAAAATATATAACAAGTACTCTCTCCCTCTCTCTCTCACACACTCTCTCTTTCGATCCAGTCTAGTGTGATAACTCCATCCCTATCCCTACTAGACCACAGTATCAACTAAGGTCAATTGTATAACCTAAGCTTTGGTACCAAATGTGACGACCGCCTATAACATCGACACCCAATATAACTAAATAGTGAGCTGATGTGGTACTGGCCGATGTAGGACGAATTGTCAAGGTAAAAGAAATAAAACATCATAGAATCTGTCATCTATCATAGAGCGCATGGAGTAAAATATAATATACATCACATATATAAAATAGGAGAAACGATAATAACTAAGTGAACCAAAAGTACAATTCCATAGAGTTATACAATACAGTAATAGAGTTTACACAAAGTGGAAATAAATTAAAATAAATTGTTTCATAACTGTATAGAAAACACTGCTTAGGCTCTACAGAGTTGCATAGTGAAATAAGCATTATATATATATATATAAGATGCCACTTTCTGCCTGTCCTCTGCACTGCTACTACGTGCACCTAGATCTGCTATCTAGTCTACTCATTTTAGAATGTCCAAGATAATAAGAAGACAAGCATACATCCTTGAGTCAGACAACTGTTTGGTGTGAGTGATAAATGAATCTCAAAATACTATACAAAGGAACAAAAGGTAAAAGATTCATACCAGACATGTCCCTACATCCAAAGAATTAGCACATAAAATCTATAATATGCTACTCTATCATCATCATCATAATGTCGTACATCATAAGTACATTATTGGGTGTCTATGTATCCTTATCCTAAGTGTCTACATCAGGTGACATCCCTAGAGGGATAGACTACGAGGAAGACAATAAAAGAAATCATAGCATTCATCAAACAATCCTTAATATTACTCAAGTGCTTTGGATATATGATAACTCGTATGATCATCCTAATTCAAGAGATCAATGAAAAAGTCTTGATTCCTTGGTGCTTGAAATCCACCTCACTCAGTAGGCTATAAAAACAAAACTGCACATCATAGTAGTCCAAGGTATATGGATTACGTCCTAAATCCGTGGGTATATGTCCTAATACCCAATGAGCATCCTCACCTACCCCCAGCTTTACAAGCATACTAGAACACTCTGAGTATCAATGATCCCTTCACACACGTATTCGAACCCACCCTAGTTCAATTCATTTAATTATCATTGTAGAACACTTCCTTGTCGCACCTATTTCCATTTCAATAGTAGATCACGTCCTAGCTCCATTTCACAAGCTCGTGTCCTGGAACTTATCTCATCGTATCTTCCTATAACAAAGCACGCCCTATCTTTACTTCACAAGTTTGTGTCCTAGAACTTGTCCTTATGGGCTACCATCAAACCCCCGTTCTAGAGATATCATTATTGGAACACTTCTAGACCTCCATATCAGTCATAGAATCAACATTTCAAAGTCTCGAAGCCATTATTTTGAAGCATTCCAATATCCCTTCGTTTCTTAACCATCAGCCTTCTTCGTACAATCATATCTTCGTCGAACAATGACTGAACAAATGAGCTCCTCCAATATGATAAAGACCATACATTTTTCTCCCTAGAAGTTCAAACCCGACCTAAGAAAATTTCACAGATTGGTGTCAACTTACAGTGGTCGATTCCAACATGTGCTTCTGACCACAATCTTGATCCTTGGCTTTCACTCAAACTCTTTTTTTCCTTTTTAAAGCCTCCAAGTCAAACTCAAGTCCAGCCTTCCCCCGTTTGGGTCGATACTGACTTGAACACCTAGCAAAAATTTCCAATTCAACCTTCAACTTCATTCCCTTGCCAACTCCAGAGTTCAACCCAAAAGCATCCTTGTATTTTCTTTAAGCAAGCTCGAAGCACTCCCTAAGTGTGCTACATCGACCTGATTCTCTGGCCTTCAACCCCAATTTCTTCACACTTTGACCCAAAGTCAACCATGAGTTTTCCAACAATTTTCCCAAAGTATGACCCAAAGCATTCTCGAAGCCTTCAAACTCCAACCAAAGAAAAACCACATGTATCATATTTTAAGTCATCACCGACCAGATTTCCTTTGCCCATTCTTACTGCAATTTAAAGTGCAAGCTCCCCATATTCTCCAGAGCCCATCCCCTAAGTTTCTTTCAATGTTGATCACTTTTGCCTTCGACTTGTCCAATTCGACAACCTCTTTCATAACTATCTAAAAGCACCAGCAAATCATCCTAAAGAACAACATACAAAACTAAAATATCATCCATACACACATGCAATTTATCAAAGAACGACAATTATACAAATTATTATCCATATCTAGCTTTTACACTAGCATGTTAATATGATCAAAGGGGGTTGTAAAACCATTTAGAAACCATTTTAAACCTTTTTATTTTCATCCATAACATGTATGAAAGTGCGATTAAAGCTAGAAAACATTTAATCATCAAAATTATGTTAAAGACGTCAATTTTAACTATATAAACATGCAGAGGATAGTGAGAGATTATGAATCACTCACCAAATACTTGAAGTACAAATTTTTGCCCCTAGATTCGAGCTGAACATCGAAGGTTCGGACCCCAATCCAAGAAAAATGATAGATCTAAAGTCTCCTTTGCTAATTACCCTTCCAATAATGATTTATGCCAAGATTAGTAAGAAAAGAAGAAGCTTTTTGATAGAATTATTTTTAATAGAGGTTTGGGACTGCATTGGGAAGTGAGAAATATGATTGGAGATGTCCAGTCAGATTTAGTTAGGTGAAAATTCCAAAATTGGTTAGTGGGCTTAATTTTGGGCCTCATTAATTGCCCACTAATACTGACCAACAACAGTAAAAACTTAAAACAACCATAACTTTCAAACGGTAGGTTTGTTTTACTATTATGTCCACTTTACGAAATGGAAAACTATCATCCTGAAGCAATGGAGACCTAATTTGGCTCTCATCAACAGTTATAGTCCATACAAAATTTTTAGGGTCAAAATGGTCACATAGTAATTAGATAAAAATCAAGAATATGGAAAATGTTCCTAAGAGTCATTTCCCTAAATTTTAGTGTCATATGACCTCATACGAATTAAATAATAATATTTTACGATCCTTCGATACATTAAATCAGGGTCGTTACAAAAACTAAAGAAATTTAAAAAAATCAATTTTCAGGGCAAATTAAATAATTAACATATATAGTTTATTTACACTTATATATGAAAATATTATAGAATTAAAATTAGTTCTTTTTATATAAAGTTTTCAAAACAAAAGATAAAGGAATTGGATGACTTAGAAATATATAAAGTCGTGATAAGAACATTCAAATCTAAATAATATAGAGAATAACAACAAATTATCAAAGGAAACAAAGGATCTAAATTATATCAATCATAAGGAACATATAGTAAATGGATATAAATAATGGAAATGGATCTGAATCAAATCAACATAATAACATCCTTTTAATTGAGATAAAAAAGAGATTTGAATTATATGTTGCAAGATGAATAATTAAAAGATGAGATGAATCATATAGAGTTCACACACATGAACAAGAGAAACACATAAACAAATTAAATTAGAGCAGTACCAAAGGATGTTGTCAAAAGTTGCACCTTGAATGATGAATCGATACTCTTAAATTCAATTGAGTCGATATCTGGATTTTATAAGGTTCGAATAAGAGCCATCTTCGTTTTAATCTTTTTAATTTTAGTTTTGAGATTTTTAGGCTCTAGAAGTCATTATTTTCAGTTTTGGATGGAAGAAAAGTGAACTACAAATGACTGAATGAATAAATCTCTTAAAGGAGGCAACGAAAGATAATCGAAGATATGGGCGATTCACCTTTCTTTAATTGTGCCTTAACCTTTTCATTTCAAATTGAGAAACGCCTCATTTCCATCCCCTTTGGCTAGCCATAACATGAGGAGGAATGAGGCTTAAAAATTTCCAAACCTATTTTTATCCATCTTTGTGACCAAAGCATATTTGGACCAGTCAGAACGATCAAATAGTAGAATAACCGAGTAGAAATCCAGAAAAATCACTTTTAAACTTAGATACCAAGCAAGTTTGATGGATGAAGCCATTATCTTACCGAAGATCTTCTTAGATAGCCTACATGCCAAAGCACCCAAAGTGCCAATACCAAAATCCAAGAATTTGCAAAGATCTTAAATGTTGTTCTATATAACTTGATCAAAATCATGTTTTTTGCTTCTTGCTGGGTGAAACTAAGGTTCTAGTTGATCAAATCATAAAACATGAGGTGGTTCACCAGCTATCCATGACTCAAACATTAATGCACCAATCCAAGTTTTAAGATTACAAACCCAAGTGCTTTTAACTAGCCGATGAACCAATAACTTCACCATAGTTTACGCTCACATCAGTACATCCAAATTATACATATGAAGGCACTAGCCAACCAAGAAACATCATGGGATCATATATGGCTTTATAGCCAATCTTATGGATTAGTACCGATCCATAAGGCATGGTTCGGTACTAATCCTTGGACCTTGTTGATTTGGCCACGATCTTTTCTGGGCGGCTCCTTTTAGATGTGGGAAACGTGGGGAAGAACATAATAGAGAGAAATTCATCGACATTTTGCTATAAATAGAGGGTGATAGGCATTATTTTAGGATCTTTTGGCTTGCATTCTAAATTTTTATACTTTTATTATAATCTCTTAGGTCAATACCAACCTATAGACCAACGATCCATAAGTTAACTTTTGTAAAATATTGTAGAATCAAAAACAAAGTTCAGCTAGACGTAGGCTAGTGCTTAGTTGAACCGCTATAATTGTTGCGTGTTGTTTTCTCTTATTTTTCATTAATTTTCTCACTTTATTCTCTTATTTAAATCTTTTAGTTGTTTATGCCAACTTTTAACATAAAAATTTTGGTGCTTTTACTTAGAGAGTGTTGTTCTCTTGCTATTTGGATCTATTTTCTACTTTTGAATTACTTTAGTCTACGAAATAGATATGTCGGTTTCACTTCTATATTCCATAATTATTTAGATTTTAACAAATCTGTCATAGGACTAACCAAAGTAACGGCTCCATAAAATATTAAGGAAAAGTCTTCCACCTCAGTCCTGCTAACGATGTTGAGAACGCTAGCTCTCAACATGTTGAAGAAGTCACTCAACAGTACACAGTTGGGATTCAGAGCGCCTCAGATATGATACCATGGGTTGAGATGGATACAATGATGAAGGAGTTGAATGAAAATTGCATGAAAGCTAGGAGGAAATGATTAAATAGATGAAGGAAAGTCTAAATTTCTTAAACCAGTTAACTCGTAGTCGTAGAAGGAACAAGAGCGATATATCGCCTTCCAATCCAAAAGAGGATAGTCCTTCATCGTCTGGTGGAAACCATAGATAAGGGAAGCAGTAAATGAAGAGGAAGGAGATCCAAACTCAAAAGATAGGTTGGATTGCTGGACAATGCCCAGAATGCAAGAGCATGGATTAGTATTGACCCATCCTCTAGGATTGATACCGAGCCATGTCATCGTGATTTTGGTTAAGGAGATGATGTTGGCTTAGATGATGATGTTAGTGGTGAAGATGGTCATGTTGGAGATGACCGGAATGTTGAGATTCAAATGGCTATTGTCGATCCGTAAAGTAGAAATTAGAGAAAATGGTCAATTGGATGAATGATTCTCCCAAAGATAGGGGAACCCAAATATCATGGAACTAACTGAGACTGTTTGCAGTGTCAAACACTCGGGGCAAGCCATGATTACTATCGTTTAGTGGATCTGATAGAACTAGAGTTCATAAGGGATATGGTCAAGAAGTTAGTAAATGAGAACCAACATAGAAACAGTGATGAATAAGGCTCTTCTCCTAGTATAAACCCATTCACCAAAGAGATATTGCATAAGGAATATCCCAAATGATTAACTATGCCTACTGTCGTCCTAAAGCGGAACGATAGATCCAAGGCAGCATCTGTTGAAATAGAAATGGCATATGGACACGACAATGGCAATGGATGCTTTAAGGTGTCGATGCGTCTCGATATTTTTGGAAGGTGTTGTTACGATGTGGTTCACTTGGCTCATGAATCGAGGTCTACATCCTCATTTGACCAGTTAGCTAAGAGATTTGTTGAGTAGTTTTGATTACACGAAACCTACCCGAAAGACATGATGTCGTTATCGAACCTCTTTTAAAAATCTAGGGAATTGTTAAAGAACTTTTTAAGTAGATTTAATATGGTCGTAATGTAGGTAAGTAATGCCAAGGAGGACACTATTTTGATGGCTTTGATTAGAAGGATGCATCATGACATAGATTTTATTAAATGGTTGAAAATGAAACCGTCACCAACCATGGAGGAGTTTTATAGAAAGGGACTTAATACTTGCACTTGTAAGAGGTGAATACGACCCTGGGAAAGTCGATGGTGGAAAAGAAGCTAAAATGATTCAAAGTAATGTGGCTATGAAGCAATTCAGCGAAGTTTCTAGAAATATTGTTGGAAAAAATACAGTAGGCAGAAAAGAAATAACCAAGGTGATGGAGGTAGAAAAAATATTTTAAGAAATGTCTAAGGCTTCCAAAGTACAAGGATTATATGCCACTGAATAATAGGTTGCAAACATATACCTTGCAACATATGGTACCAAAAATTATAAGAAGCCAACTCTGAGGGAGTTGACCAAGATGAAAAACAGGTTTGGGGAAGCTTTCATAGGACCCATGGCCATAATACAAATGAATGTAGACATTTGCAAGACATGATTGGGAAAATAATCTGAAAGAAGAAGCTTCAATGGTATGTGAAAGCCTCGTAGGACGGAGGGAAAGGAAATGCTCAACTCCGGGGCAGCTGCTCCAACGGGGCCAAGCTAGCCATAGTTGTGATGAGCCTGGGCAACTTGTGAAAAGACTTTTTATCAACACAATAACTGGTGGACCTCATCCAGTTGAGAAGAGTTGGAAGGAGATGGAAATGTAAGGGAGTTCTTTGAAACATATTGTACACGAGTGTTGCTTTTCTATTGAAGACGAAGCTCTGGTAAATCTATTACGGACTATAAAGGATGACGCTGTGTTTAGAAATCATAATGTGGACGGGATCGAAGCTCCTATGCTTGATCCCTTGCCGATGACGAAAATGATTGAGCTGGCAACTTTAAAGAAGGTTCTTATTGATTGTGGAAATTCTGTTAATATACTATTCAAGAAAGCTTATGACCAGATGGTGATGGATGGTCAAGATATGAAGCCTTGTAAATCTCGGATTTAGGGATTTACTGGAGAGGCTGTAGAGCCTATGGGATGTATAGACTTACCGGTGGTTTTAGGTGAAGATGGCCGCAAGAGAGTGCGAGGTGTGATCTCCGTGGTGATGGATATTTTTCTACATATAACGCTCTCTTGGGCCGATCGACCCTCGCCAGTTTTCATGTGGCCCTAACTCCATGGTGCCTAACAATAACATTCTCTACAGAGAATAGAAATGGGTCATTCAATGTGATCAAAATTTAGGACAGGAATGCTACGTCACAGAGCTGAGGGAGGTGAAGTAACAAGGAAAAGAAAAGACATAGAGAATACTTCTTGCGTTAAATTGATGGATGCATAGCAACCATCGCCTAAACCCCAGATCGATCGGCATAGCAAATTCCATAAAGCTATGGATATGAGGAAAGAGCCAGAGGAAACGAGGACAGCCGTGGTCTAGTTGATGATAAGTATCTCGGTCGGCCAACATGATCCCACTCGGGTCTTGAAAATTGGATCTCAGCTCGACATGAATATGAAGAAAGAATCGATGGGTTTTCTCTGGATGAACCTAGATGTGTTTATCTGGATGCATTCCAACATGCATGGAATATCAGTAAAAAGAAAAGTATGTCATACATTGAATGTGAACCCTAGATGCCTTCCCGTGAAACAAAAATGACTTAGCTTGGATCCGGAGTGATCCGCTATGCTAAAAGAAGTAGTGGATAAGCTAAAAGCCAGGGGTTTCATTTGCAACACTCTATACCCTGAATGGGTATCCAATCCAGTCTTAGCTAAGAAGTCCAATGGAAAATAGAGGACATGCATCAACTATTCAGACTATAATAAGGTATGTCCAAAGGACAGTTTCCCACTACCAAAGATTGATCAACTAGTGGATTTGACCGTCGGCTATGAATTGCTATCGTTCATGGATGTTTATTTTGGCTATAATCAAATTCTAATGCTCATCCCAAAACAGGAACATACCAGCTTCAACCAACCTAGGATTGTATTATTACCTTATCATGCCATTTAGGATGAAAAATGCCGAAGCCACCTAACAGAGACTAGTAAATTCCATGTTTAGAGATCTAATTTGATATTTGATGGAAATCTACGTGGACGATATGCTGGTAAAGTCATAATGATCAACGAATTATTTGGAAGACTTTTCAGAAATGTTTAGCATGCTCCAGAGATATGGAATGAAGCTCAACCCATTGAAATGCTTATTTGAAGTTGCATCATGGAAGTTCTTCAGTTTTATTGCAAACTCGACAACAATTGAGGCCAATACAGAAAAGATCGAAGCTTTGAGGAATGTTGAAGCCTAAAGACGATAAAGAAGGTACAAAGTATGAATGGGAAAGTAGTTTTGCTAAGCCGATTCATCTCGAAGGCTATAGAAAAATGTATGCCGTTCTTCAATGTTTCTCAAAGTGCGGGAAAAATTGGCCTGGATGAAAGAATGTAAGGATGCTTTTCAAGACTTAAATGATCATCTAGAAAAACCACCTGCATTGTCAAAGCCTTCAGAGGGAGTAGATTTATTTGTTTATTTTGGCAGTGTCCATTCATGCTATGAATGCTGCCCTTGTACTTGAAGAAACTAGAGTCCAAAGGATAGTGTATTATATTATTGAGCGATTGACAATGGTAGGGGGAAATTACCCAAAGTTAGAAAAGATGGCTTATGGCTTGTTGATTGCGTCAAGTGAACTCCATCGGTATTTCCAAGCTCATGCAATTAAGATGTTGACCGATCAAGCATTAAGACAGGTCCTGCAATGACCTAAGAGTTTTGGAAGATCATTGAAGTGGAATATCGAATTGAGTCAGTATGATATACTGTATCATCCAAGGAGAGCAATCCAAGGCCAAGCATTAGTCGATTCCATTGCTGAGTTCATCGTTTGGGATGATGAAAGAGGAGAAGCTATGGATCAGAGTGCTTAATGGAAATTGTACAAGGACGGAGCATCCAACAAAAGTTGCTCAGGGGAAGGAGTGGTTTTGGTAACCCTTAAGGAACGATTAGTTTGCTAGCCCTAAAATTTGAGTTTCCTACAATGAACAATGAAGCCGAATATAAAGTGATGATTGCAGGATCAAGATAGCAAAAGAATTGAGAGTCAAAGATTTACGCATATATAGTGACTCTCAATTAGTGGTCTGCCAGCTGAGTAATGAATTCCAGGCTAAGGGGGAGAGGCTAGCCCCTTATCTGATGAAGGTTCTGGAACTGTTCAATGACTTTGAGTATTACACAATAGTATACATCTTTAGGGAGGAAAACATGAAAGTTGATGCACTAGCTAAGCTGGCTAGTTTCGGTTCGAGTGTAGGTATTATGAGCTTCAAGCATTGACTAAATTGATGTTGATTAGATCCTGGAGGCTGAATTTGAGAAAGAGTCATGGATGACTACATTGAAGGAGTATCTATTGAAGGGAACCATTCTGGATGAAAGAAATGAATGAAGGAAACTCCTATGCAAAGCTCCACAATTTATTCTTTAGGAAGAAGTACTATATAGAAGAGGGTTCTCTATATCCTTCCCGCGGTTTGTCACCAATGAGGAAGCTAAAAGGATTCATGCAGATGTTCATGAAGGTGCCTGTGGCGATCACACTAAGGGGCAAATGTTGGCGAAGAAGATTTTTCACTATGGATATTTTTGGCCGACGATCAACAAAGATGCAGCTAATTACACCAGAATGTATGATTGATGTCAAAGATTCACAAAATTTCCTAGAGCCCTACTAATGGAGAATGCATAGATGGTCAATCCATGGCTATTTGCGGTATGGGGAATCCATGGCTATTTGTGTCCCATTGTTGTAGTTGACTATTTTATGAAGTAGGCTAAAGTGGAATTTCTCACCACGATAACCACAAAGATGGTGATTAACTTTGTAGTAGGAAACATTATCTGTCACTTTGGGATGCCACAAATGATCAATTCCAACAATGGGACCCAATTTGATAGAGTGGAGTTCAAGAAATTATGCAGCAAATATCGAATAGAGAAATTTTCTTATGCGATAGCACATCAGTAGACAAATGGATAGGTGGAAGAAGTGAACAAAATCATCAAGTCCATTCCAAAAAAGTGATTGACAAAGGCCAAAGGAAAGTGGATCAACGAATTGCCTTGGGCTTATAGAATAACCCATAAATCCATGACACTCCATTTTCTTTAGCTTATGGATCAGATGCCATGATTCCAATTGAGTTGAAAGTGCTTATCGTAAGATCCATTATGATCCCAAATGAACGAGAAGCTCTTGCTTGAATCCCATAATATGATCGATGAGAAATGCAACAAAGTTGATTTAAGAGCCATTGCTCATCGAAAACGAGTAACTGGACATTATAGTACAAAGGTTAGGAACCAGACCTTCGAGATCAGCAATCTCATTCTTAAACAAATCTATCTTGATTCTATGAACATATGCCTAACATGGGAAGGTCCATATGCTATTGAACATAAGCTTGGAGATAGAACATTTAAGCAAGCAACTAGTGATAGAATTTCAATTCCCAAGGCATGGAATAGTGAGCATTTATGATGCTATTTCTCTTAAAACTATATTTGTACATACTTTGTTGATTTCAATGTAACAAGGCATGATCGTTCATTATTACGGATATAAAATGAATTGGTTTTGGGGACTGATAATTTATGTTCTCATTAGCTAAGCCTTGCATTGTAAACTATAGCCAAATTGAATAACTTACTCTTATATAATACATGTACGCAGGTGCTCGGAGGTAGCTACCAATTGAACTTTGCGGTCCATGGCTAGACCCAAGGATCGTGACTGTTATAGGTATTTGGAGTTAGATAACAAATAACTCCTTTAACCTATGATGTGTGCGTTGGAGTACAAACACGTAAGGGTCGAATAAGTTAGCGCGCCCCAAGAAATTTTCCCAAAGATAGGCAAAGCGTCAAACCATTGCCTAGAGATTGGTAAGAACAATAATCGATGCCCAGAGTTAGGTGAGATCTGATGCAAACGTTTGGATATAAACGTTGCAATGCCCAAAGATAGGCATCATGCTAACTTAGACAAATAAGTATGGCATATGCGATCGACGCCCGGAGTTAGGTGAGATATGATAGAAAACATCCGAGAAAAAATACATAGATGTCCATAGATCGATATCTTAGATACTACCCTTCATAGACGAGAAGAATGATGCTAAAATACAACCTTGTCTCTAGTTGAACAAAACATAATTGGAGATAAGTGACATGAACCATTATATTAACCAAGTGATAGTAAAGAAGTCGTATGTGCATTATCAGATGCATTTGCAATCAGTACAAAGAACTAAGTACATAAGTGGAAAAATGGAAAGTCTGAAGAGAAATAATTTTATTCTTTATTAACAGACATTTTCAACGGCAAGTGATGGCAACGCCCGCACAAAGCCAGCCTATGTACATGAGTTCAAAGCTAAACAAAAACAAAAAAAGCAAAAGATGATTCCAATCAAGACTTCTTCTACCTCTTCTTCTCCTTCACCCGATCTCTAGAAGAATGAGCACCAGACTTACTAGGTTTTCATCTACTTAATCCTTTGCATTTGCCTTTTTTGGGAAATGACCCTTTGGGTCGAAATCCCAGTCATAGTCACTCCTTGGAGAGTCGAGAGTTACATTACGAGTACCGCCAGAAATAGGGGAAAGCAGAATAATAATGGTTGGCCAAGGCAATAAAAAGGACAGAGGAGGGGGAGTGTCATCAAACTTCTATTTTTGATTAATGTTGTAAGCGTGGCTTGCGTTTGTTGCATTTCCAACATCGAAGCTCTCGATGAGCGTTCAATGACTTCAGTAATGACCATATCTCGTCCTTTTAGGCCCCTTGAAGGTTTCACATAGCTTCCTCATCCAAAGCATGGATCATTTCATCGTTAGGAACTAGAGTGGTATCCGCAAGAGAAGTCGGGGTCAGAATGGGGAAGACACAATGACTGGTTCGGTTAATGTAGCATGTGTGCCTAATGATAAGCCTCCTTCAAGCAAAGAGACAATGGGAGGTTGATCTGAAACATGAAAAATGGGAAAGTAGAGATTAGTGATGCCGACTGGTGCCATATGAGCCATCTTAAATACAAACGAGGTTAATAATATACCTTTGGGAGATGTAGACGTGGTATAAGCTAGAGTGCCGCCGGAACCTCCTTCTAGGAGAGGAGATAAAATGGGCAACTTCGAAAGCAAAGGATAATCGGGGTTGTATTGGGAATCCAATGAGGATGACGAAATGTTGAAGTACCAGAAGCTATCCCGATAGCATATATGGCATCAGAGCCAAGAAGAGAAGTGATGATCTCGATAGCGGGCTGCCCAAAGGTAAAAGAAGCGGTAGTGTCTACTTTTGAATCGTGGGGAGAAAAGATGAAACTCTTACCCTAATCTTTTTGAGCCCTAACCAACACTTTAGGATGTAGGATGAGCTCACCAGCTTTGAGAACTTCAATGTCATCATCATCCAAAAGGTCAAGTTTTAGCTTCTCCTCATCGACCTCAGCTCCATCGGAGTTCTTTTGCTCCTATCTCATGACCTCCTCCCAGGCCATGGCTAAAGCCTGGGGATATCCCTCATATAACCATTTCGATTTGCCAAAATTGATAATGTTTGCATTGAATCGCACATGAAGATGCTCAAGTTCATATTTAGCTCTATTCTTTGCGGCATTAACCCGCCCATTAACACTTTTTTCTAGAGCCTCTACGTCATCTCTCTCTTTACGAGTACCTAGTAGCTCCTTGCAATAACTTCGAGCCTGGGTGAGAGCATCATATTTTTCTTTCTTTTCGTCCTCCAACATCTTCTTCAACTTCGCTATTTTCGAAGCTTGCTCCTCCATAATTTTCCTGAGTTTTTCGTTCTCTAATGAAATAGTGTGGCTCTTGTGATGAGCAGCCTCGAGTTTCTTCTGCTGGTTTTGACGTTCTTCCTAGAATACTTGGCCTGATCTTCTAGTCTTTTCTTGCCTCATTCAGCAAAGTATTGATCCCTTCAACCTCCTTCTCGAGATTGGAGATGATACCCTTGTTGTGCTCTTGGATTTGTTTCATCCTCTTAAGTAAGACTATCAATGGATACCTTAAAAATATGAATTTCATCCTCATCCATATCTAAAAAGCAGATAAATATCCGATATTTGAAACAGCAGATGCGGATATGAAGAAATCTACACCTAAAAATTATCGATCCAGTTTTTGTCAAGATTATGGTTCAAATTATGTGTATTTTGGCATATAAAAAGATAACTATTTATTACCTTATCAAGTTAGTACTTTATATTATATGCACTTAATGCATATTAACTTCCTAGAAATATTTATTATCACCACATTAGTTTATTTTTAACAAGTTTATAATCAATGGAATTGGAATTTTTTACGTCAAACTAATTTTTTTAATTTACGTTTCTTGATTTATCGGTCGTTAGCGGATTGAATAATTATCCGATATCCATCCATATCCGCAAATGCAGACATCTAATATCTGAAAACGATTTCAAATTCGTATATGGCACTATCAGTATTCGAAAGTGTCTATTGACGGGCCTACCGTCAAGCTCCACCATTCTCTTGTGGGAGACTTCAGAAAGTGCTGCAGCTATTCTCTTTCACTTGAAATGTTAATCGTATATGTCTCCCATATAAGCAATGACCTTGGAACTACAGGATATCCACTAGATAAGAAATGAAAATGATGTCATCGAAGCAGACCTTATAAAAGCACTTCTCATGGCGGCCAGGTGAGGATTAGAATCAACCTCTATTTCAGCAATTGCAGTAAAGGCTTGAATCAGCCTCTTGTCAGATCTTAAGTGAGAAGTATCAGAAAGCACCAACCTAGATGAATATTTAGAACATTGGGGGCGCATGAGAGGATATCATCGGTTGTGTGGAAGAAGGAACCAAAGTAGTAGAAACCTGTATCTCGATAGATAGGACGAGATTAGGTCTCATCGAATACTTATCCATGTTATGCGGCAGAGGCGAACGAGACCTGCATCATGGAGATGGCTCATGGGACCTGTAGCCTCTTCCCTATCTCCTAGAATCCACCCCGAGCGCCTTCCCTGATCATAGTCATGAGACGAATCGAGAGAATGACTGAACAATCCAGTCTTTTTTATATACTCTCTAGACTCTAGATAGTGTCATATAAATTCCTATGGCTTCACTGAATCTACAACAAAATAGGAACATGTTAGTAATAATGACAGAGAAGAACGAGACATGTAGTGTAAGTGTATTGCGTGTTGTGTCAATAAGCCCTAATCCCTCCTCACAAACTGGACTTGACAAGACGTCTAAATGGTGAGATTTCACTGGCCCTTGTAGACGGGACATCGGTATCCAAGTAAATGGAAGACCCAATGCAAGTAAGGCTAATGTTCCCCAAGTCAAATGGTTGGATGATGCTAGGGATACTCCTAAAAGAACCCACGTGGTTCTCATTCACGGCCACCGACGTTTCTTGTGCAACCAGAGTTAGTTTCCTTTGGACATGGGAACCCAACATGATAATCTTTATTTTGGTTCTGCTTGGAATTAGGGATACATGGCCTTGACCATTAACTTCACCAAGGGATTCATGGCTATTCTCACCACTATCTCCATCAAATCCTTTGCCACAAGCACTTACTCTTTGCCCCATTTCGAGATCGATAAAATGATCTAGCACAGGAGGCATTGCCCGGTCCTCGTCGACATTGACTTCAACTTCGAGATCTTGCTCAAATTGAGTGTCCTCTTGAACATCAAGAACTTAGCCTACGCTACGATTTCCCTCCAGAAGGTTATATGCATGCAGATTCTCATCCATGAGAAGATATCCCATGTCTCTCATTTCAAGCGGGACTATGTGAAGATTCGCCAGAGTGCGTGCCAGAGCTGCATCGTTGGGTCTTCTTGAATCATCCACATACACCACAAATAGTAAATTTAAATATAGTGATTATGAAATATTGTATTAATAAGGAGGACAAACACAAGATTTACATCCAGATAGCCATTTTTGCATGAAACCGGGTGGACAATGCACGAAGAAGAATTAATCTTTGAAATAACTCGACTTATTCCAAAGCTCCAATACCATCTGGTAGCTCCTATCAGGCTCCAAGCAAGTGAGTGAAGGGGATCCTTTTTTGTGTTTGAAGCTATACAAGTAGCGAATTTCCTCGATTGTATGAACTCTATTCAAATGTTGAACAAATATCAGGTACATGCTATGTAAGAGAGCATAATTATTTGGATGTAACTGAGCCATGGCAAGCTTCATAAACTGTAGGATTGTACGAGTGAAAGGATTGAAAGGTTGAATGCAACCAGCCATGCACATGTATCTATTACAGGTCTTATTGTAGGAACTGGGCTAGCCCGTAGTGAAAGAAATGGATGAGTTTCAATTTTTTTTTACCATTTTGAATCTTTAATGGGTCTAATAAGTCTAAATTTCATTTAGAACTTTTCTAATTTGGTTTAAATAAAATCATGCATTCTATTTAAAGGGAACCATAGATAATCCAAATTTATAGTGTATCAAATACACCTAACATTGTTTATAAGAGTTAACGTATAGGGAATGAAACCTTTCATTCTTTCCCTAAAAAAGAATCAATTGAGAGCATTAATTGTATTAAATGGAGAGAGAAACCCTTCATTTTATCTCCTTAATTTGAATTGATTGATTCATTGAATGTCATTAATTAATAATCTATTCATGGAATAATTTATTATTATATCCATATGTATTCTAACTGTACAAATCGTGGTTTGAGATTTATTAAAAAAAATTTGCTTTATTTATTTGTACAAGTAGACACACACACACACACACACATATATATATATATATCATATACATATATATGTGCATGTGTAACATCATAATCCGTGAAGGGTATAATGTTGGTATTTTGCAATGGACACATTAGCTCATTTTGTGTGCACTGCAATTTATCAAAATATATGTTTGTATAATATGTTAAAAAAGATATTAATATATATGTGTATGTGTATAAATATAAATTTTATTGAATAAAACGGTTTCTACCATAATAAATTAATGTAAAATAATTATATAATAAAAATACAGGTTTTATAATTTTAGAAAATATGGTAGCACATTTAGGGATTTAGATTAAGTTATTGTATTTTCTTAACTAAAATAATATTTATTATTAAGTAATTGATAATAGCCCGCAAAAATATTAATTCTTAAAAAAAATATAAAATCAAGTTGAAAATTTCTAAAACCAATTATGAAGGTACCTGACAAATTTTGGGCTTAGGAACTTTTATTTGGAATTTTCTTAATTGAAATTATATTTTTTAATTAAATAATTAGTTGTAGTCAAAAATATATTAATTTAAAAAATTATTAAATTAAGTTATAAAAACCTCAAATATTTTTACAATATACCTGAAAGATCTAAGGCTTAAGAAAAGTTTCTAGAACTTTCTCGGTTGAAATTATATTTTTAATCAAATAATTGATAAAGGCTGAAATTAAATTAATTTTCAAAAACTTTTAGATTAGGTTTTAAAAATCTAATTTTTTTACAGTAAGTTTCTTATATGGTGTAGTAAATATAAAATTTAAATTTTGAACCATTAATTATTTTATACATAATAAACAATTCAAAAAAATCATTAAATAATAATAAAATATGCGTTTACATATTTAATAAAATATTTCTATATTTTATGATTCATAATAGGCATAAATCATCATAATAAAATTTAAGATGAAATGTGCATGATATATAATCATATATACAATTATACATATTGATAATTTGCAGATCTGTATAAATTTAATATATATATATATATATATATATATATATCAAAATTAATTAATTTTTTAGGAAATGAATTCAAAATAAATCAATAAATAAAATATTAAATTAAGCACAAAACCGATCCAATTTTACAAATATGTGTACCTAAAAAATTCTTACCTAATCTAAACAATAAACAGATCCGAATACAAATAGATGATTTGGATGTAAATCGACATTTATAAGTTAAACTTGAAATCAAAACAATAATAATAAATGAAAGTTCATTTTCTAGTGAAGCCTTTGAGTCCACGTTAAACAATGATTTCTCTTCTTAGAACAATTCCCAATCCCTCAGATTACTAATCCAGGATTGGAGACCTTCTACTACGAATTAGTATTTTTTTAATTTGAATTGGATTTAAGGATTTTCGGGAATGATTTTAGAGGATAGTTACTGCCATTAGAATAAGGAAGAAGAAGAAGAAAAATAAAATGGCATCTCAAAAAAAGGATTAGCTTCTAATTATGGTTTTGAGATTAGCTTTTATATGGATAGGACAAGAAAGTAAACAATGATATCAACCACACATCTCAAAACCTGATTACACATACATGTAGCCGCCCCTTCCCCTTATTGGACCAGCCACATATCCCTCTAAGATGCATCGGTTTGTAAGCCCATTTAACTCAATTAAATATACATAATTATATTTAACTAAATTTGTCATCGATATCGCATATCGATCAACATAGTTATAACTTTTTATAATAATATGCGAAAAATTTATTTCTCAAACCATATCCAAATTTTATAATTAATATTTCATAGTTATTACTTAATTTAATTAATTTATAGCAATTATAAACTTAATTAAATCATTTGGTCTAAAGAGAATTCATCGTTTCGGTTTTGTGACTCTTAGGTGTAAATTCGATCAACGATTAAGATTAAATTATTCAAACGTTAACATTCACACTTTACTTAACATGTGATGTGTAATATGGCCAAATTTATCGCTTACTCATTTTCAAAAAAATCTCATTTTAATTTAATAAGCATTACCCAATCGTGACAATAATTTACACCAATTCTCTTCGTCAAAACTATATCACTTTGGACTTATTGAATTTGGTAATGGTCAAAATTCCAACATCATCCACATTCAACTCTACGGTCCAAACACAAATTCCTTGATTCAATAATAATAATTATTATTATTAACCAAACTACTGTGGCTAGAGATTTTGACTTTGGGTTGACTTGAGTTGACCGTGATACTAACCCCATATAACTGAGGAGATGGATCCTTTTTTGAATGGTGCTTCACTTCCAATACTTCCACTTGACCCAACTATAGTCACTCGATGGACGCAATGTCATGATTAGATTATAATCAAAGCAGCGTTTTCATATTGAAGATTCATAGTATTCTCAAGTCAAAAGAACTACATAAATTACTCACATTGATATCTTCTGTTTGACCTTAGTTATAAAAACTAACAGAAAACTATTGAATGAGTCATTCCATATTATCTAGTAACTATTAGTACGTAACCCCTAGATGCCCCAACTGTCATGAGTAATACATTGCCCAACATTTGGAGAGGGTTACGTACTCTAGACTCAACGAATACGCCGATATCCAGTCCCGACACATCTTGATTAGGAACTTCTAAAATGGTATATTTAATTTTATTGCGATAAATTACTCATGGTTACGACACTTTGTAACTACTATCGTAAAACATACCATTTATGGGTTTTTTTTAAATATATTTTAATTAAATTTTAATTTTTTATAACATATTATAACAAATATATAACATAAATAAGAAACTCCTTTATACCGGACGAGAATTGAAATTAATTTACAATAAATTACAAAATTGCCCCTAGGGCATACCCCTGACTCTATCATTCTCCCACTTGCACTTGGGGCCAATTATGGAATCTCAATCCCATCTCTTCAATTAATTTCTTGAGAACTGATCAAGCCAGGCCTTTAGTGAATGGATATGCCATGTTATCCTCAATATCTACCTTTGAATCACAACTTCTTTCTTCTCAACGAATTCTCTAATCGAGTGGAACTTTCAAAGAATGTGTCGTAACTTCTTGTGTACTCTTGGTTCCTTTGCGATCTGTATTGCCTTATTGTTGTCACAAAAAATGCTATAGGATTATCGGTATCGGGAATCACTCCGAGCTCACTCAAAAACTTGCGCATCCAAACTGCCTCTTTTTCTGCTTTATTGAGGGTGAAATACTCGGCCTCCTCTTGGAATCAACACCTATTTCTTGCTTGGAAATTTTCCAACTAACGGCTCCACCATTTAGTATAAAGATATAGCCAGACACTGATTTACTATCATCTATATCACGCTGAAAACTTGACTCCATATACTCTTTCATAAGTAAGTCTTCATTCCCATATATGAGGAATAAGTCCTTAGTATTTCTCAAAAACTTAAGTATACTTTTTGCAGCTGTCCAATGTTTTTCTTCGGGATTAGACTAGTATCAGCATACGCATCCTAATGCATATACTACATCCGGTCTAGTACATACATAATATACATTATGGATCCTATGACTGAAGCATAGGAAATCCTCTTCATACGCTTCTTCTCCTCATTAGTACGAGGAGCGTCCTTTTCATAAAGGACGATTCCAGATTACGTTGGAACACTTCCACGCTTGGAATTCTCCATACTTAACCTTTTTAATATATTGTCTGTATACAGGGACTGAGACAATAGCAACTGCCTCTTAGATCTACCTCTATAGATCTTTATACCAAGTACATAGGCTGCTTCTCCCAAATCCTACATTGAGAAATTTTTGGAAAGCCAAGCTTTCACTGATAGCAATAATGAAGTGTCATTGCCAATTAATACTAGAACATCAACATAGAGTACTAAGAAAACAATAGCATTGCTCTATTCCTTTCTCTATATGCATGTTTCCTCTATGTTCTGATAAAAACCAAATTGTTTGATTACTTTATCAAAACACTTGTTCCAACTCCTTGAAGCTTGTTTGAGTCCATAAATGGACTTTAACAACTTTCAAGCTTTGCCATCATTCTCACCAACCAAAAAATCCTCTAGCTGTGACATATAAACAGTTTCTTCTAAATCACCATTTAGAAAAGCCAACTTAACATTCATTTTCCATATTTCATGGTCATAGAATGCAGCAATGGCTAGCATAATCCGAATTGATAGGTGAAAAGTTTTCAATATAATCAATACCTTGAATTTGACGAAATCCTTTTGCATCCAGCTTTGCCTTATAAGTCTCCACTTCCCTATCTACATTTATTTTTTTCTTAAAAATCTATTTGCAGCCGACGGGTTTTATCCCTTCGGGTATGTCCGACAAAGTCCAAACTTTGTTTTCGTACATGTAGTCTATTTCGGTTTTCATAGCTCCAAGCTAGAGTGTAGAGCCTTTACTTTGCATTGCTTGTTGGAAAGTCAGAGAAGCATCGTCATCTAAGACACGATCCTCATTTTCACCAAAATCGCAGTATCTCTCTACTGCACGAGATTCCTTACTAGACTTTCTAATAGGTTATGTGTTTTTGTATACCAGTTGAACTTGTTTCTCCCACTGTTAGATTCTCAGATCTCTTCCAATTCTACAACTTCGCTATTAATTTCTTTTCGCAAAAATCTTTGTCTAAAAGGACAGTTTTTCAAGAAACAATGATGTTTTTGTTCCTCGGTATTGTAGAATATATATATCCCATCGAATTTTTGGGATACCGTATAAACTTACGTGGTACAGATCTTGCCTCTAGTTTATTTGGACCAACGTTCTTAACGTATGCCAGACAACCCATACTTTCTAATATTTGAGTTATGGTTTCTTACCATATCGCATCTCATATGGTGTTTTGGGCATAAATTTAGTGGGTAATAAGTTAAGCATATGTGATGTAGTTTCTAGCACAAATCCCCAATAAGACAGAGGTAACTCTGCCTTATTCATCATGGAATGAACCATATCTAATAAGGTTCGATTCCTTCGTTCTGACACACGATTGTGTTACAGAGTATAGGGTGGAGAAACCTGAGTGATAATCCCATTACTTTTAAGTATTATTGGAAATCATGTCCAACATACTCACCTCCTCGATCTGATTGAAGAATTTAAATCTTGTGACCCATTTCATTTTCTCGTACATTTTTGTACTAAACAAAACTTCTTATAGACATCAGATTTGTTCTTCATAAGATATATGTATTCTCGTCTTGAGAAGTCATTAGTGAAGGTCATAAACTAAGAACTATTATCTTTGGTAACTATAAGCATTGGACCAGATGCATCACTATGTATCAGCCCTTAGAGTTCATCAACTCTTTCATTACTTCCACTAAAGGGGTGCTTGGTCATTTTACCTTCGAGACACAACTCACATATGTCAAATGATTCAAAAATCCAGTGATAGAAAAAAAAACTTCGGTTTTCAACTTATGAATTCGTTTCTCACTGATATGACCTAGCCTGTAGTGCAAAAGATAATTTTCATTTATATGGTTAGAAGATTTATTCATAGAACTCACATAATTAGTATTGATCACATAAATGTCATTTTCAAGAACACCAACACAGACCTTATTTCCATTCAAACTAATGTTCATAACATTATTTACACAGTGAAAAATATATCTAGTCTCAAACAATCTAGAAATAGATACAATTCCAAAAATAAAGTCTTTCACAAAATAGAAATTATTTAATATTAATACTACACCACTAAGCAAAACTAAATGTTATTCTCATACCGCCTTTGCGTTTACAATAGATCCTTCAGCAACTTGGAGGCTCATTTATCCCTTTGCCAAGCAGCGCAAGTTCCTAAACCCCTATAACGAACTACATATATGAGTTCAAAATTAAGTATCTAAAACCCAAAACATTCTACTAATTACAAAATAATTTTGAATCATAATTGTACCTGATGGAGCCGTAGAACCATTCGGTTTCCTTTCCCTAACAATTTTCAAGTACCCAGGATAGTTCCTTTTCCAGTGACCTTTCTTGTGGCAGTGGTGACACTTATCCTTTCCATTGGTCTTCTTACTTCTCTTTCTTACCATCTCATGCATTACCTTTCACAACAAGTACAACACCTTGATCCTTAGATGCAGACACAGTTGACCTCTACATATTAAGGAGCTCTACGAGATTTACTTTTAATTGGTTCATGTTGTAATTCAATATGAATGGTTCATACTGAGAAGTGAGAGAACCAAGGATCAAGTCTACTTGCATTTCGTTGCTTATCTCTATGTCTAATTATGCAAGTCTATCAATGTAGCCTTTCACCATTAGAATGTAATCGTCTACCTTATGTCCCTTAGTCATTTTGGTGTGTAATGGATTCTTCGAAATTTTATAACTTATGGCATGAGACTATTCATCGAAAAGAACTTTGAGTCCATTAAAAATCTCATGGACATACATGTTCTCGTGTTGCCTTTGCAACGATTTTTCTAAGGTAGACAACACGAAAACTTAGACGATCTCTAGGTCTGATAGCCACTTTAAATAGTCAATTTGTGCACTCGTAAGTTAATGCTATCTTAATTGATCTTAGCCGGTTTGTATAGTCAGGTCCAGTGAGATTGTCGCTTTCAGAAAATAGTTTTGGAGTTTTCCGCAAGTTTAAGTGGTAGCCTATTAGGATAAATCATAATAGATATTCTTATAATATTAGTAAGGTCAAACTTTATATTCCGTTTTACTAATAAGCTTCCATTAGTCTTTTATATTTCGCTAAACCCTAAGTCAAAATATATAAGTCTTTTGACTTCACTAGTAGGTGTTAGGAATCATCCGTCTTGGAATTTTGACCTTGAGTTTGCTTAACAAGTCATAGCTCCATGTACGATGGATAATTCCATATCGGTTGCATCATATATATCACCTAACCCTTGGTGCCTTGTCCTAATTTCACTTCAACCTTGAGTTTTCTCAACAAATTGAAATGAAATTATTCATTCGTACCTACCACATCCAACGGCCTAAGTATGGTATATGTACCTTGTGTTTGCTCAAAAAATACATATAGTTGTCTTACCCTGTCTCTTCAATATATTAATAATACTACACATAACATCCCTAGCTTGAGTTTGCTCAACAACTAAGGAGTATGCAAGTAACTTATATATATATACTTATATATATATATGTGTATATATATATATATATATATATATATATATATATATGGTAGAGGACAACATTAAATTGAGTGATATCGACTCATGAAATAATGCAATTCCTATGAACTACCCTTGTGATTCAAACGTCGAACACATTATAAATCATGATACATGTATAAGTACGTATGTATTTATTTCTTAAGTCTATTATGAGTTTCTATTAGGTTATACCGTTAGTTTATTATAATTAAACCATATTTAATTAATTTTAATACTTTAATTAATTTGACATCGATATAACATTTATATCCATTAATTATTATGCATTATAACTATTACAGTATAACACATACATCATATTCATGTGAAATTTAATTAATTTATTTAATTAAACTATTTTAATTAAATTATATCAGTTTCAAACTTTAATTCATACACATACATGTATACTTATGTTATTTTAAACAATTTAAAATAACATTACATATATCTCAATATATATTACATGCACATGTTCATTAATTAATTAACTAATTTAATTAATTTATTTTTATTAATCGTATTAATAAATTTGAAATTTGAAATTAATGTGAATAGATTTTCAAACATTTTGAAAAGCTATGTTATCTTATAACTTTTGTAATAAACATATTTTATTTTAAATTTAACAATTAAATTTTAAATTTGAAAAAAAAATTTGATTTTCGAAATGGTTTTGAAAATTAGTCCAAGGCCTAATTCAAGTTAGGCCATTTCTATTAGGAGCAACCTTTGGGCTCACTTTACCTTTCAAGCCTGATTGGTAACCAGATAGGACATGATATTGATTACTCAATTCTAATTTTAGACATTACCTTTCTAGACGATGTACTAAATTGACAAGCTTAATTAGTTAGTCTTAATATGACTAATTTAGACCGCATAGGCTGTTGGGCTTTGATACCATTGTAGGAACTGGGCCAACCCATGGAGAACGAAATGGATAAATTTTAATTTTTATTACCATTTTGGATCATTAATGGGCCTACGAAGTCTAAATTTCATTTAGAAACTTTTCTACATTTGGTTTAAATAAAATCATGTAATCTATTTAAAACAGTTAAAGGGAAGTTTAAATAAATTTATTTTTGAATGTATAATGTATCAAATACACCTAACATTTATTTATAAGAGTTAATGTATAGAGAATGAAAGCTTTCGTTTCTTCTCCTAAAACAAGAATTAATTGAGAGCCTTAATTGTATTAAATGAAAAGAGAAACCTTTCATTTTCTCACTTTGATAGAATTGATTGATTCATTAAATGTCATTAATTAATAATTTATTCATGGCAAGATTTATTATTATGTTCATATGCATTCTAACTATACAAATTATATATATATATATCTATGTATGCATGTATGCATGTATATGTATGTATGTATGTGTATGTGTACCATACACACACAGACACACACACACATGTGTGTGTGTGTATATATATATATATATATATTCATTTGTGTGTGCATGTCTAACATCATAATTCGTGAAGGGTATAATGTGCCCATATATAGACGTTGGGATTTACATTGCAACAGACACATTAGCTCATTTTATGTGTACTGTAATTTTTCTAAATATATGCTTGTATAATATGTCAAAACAAGATATTAATATATGCATTTGAATATATATATATATATATATATATATATATATATATTAAATAAAACAGTTTTTGCCATAATAAATTAATGTAAAATAATTATATAATAAAAATAGAAGTTTTATAATTTTTGAAAATCTGAAAACACATTTTGGGCTTAAGATTAATTTATGGAATTTTCTCAATTAAAACAATATTTATTGTTAAATAATTGATAATAGCCCGTAATTAAATTAAATCCTAAAAAATAAGAAATTAAGCTAAAAAATTATAAAACTTTTTTTGAAGGTACCTAAGATATATTTTGGGCTTAAGAAAAATTTCTGGAATTTTGTCAACTAAATTATATTTTTAATTAAATAATTAGTTGTAGGTAAATAATAAATTAATTTAAAAACTTATTAAATAAGCTATAAAAAGTTGAAATTTTATTTTAGGTATCTAAGACGTATCTTAGGCTTAATAAAAATTTCTATAATTTTCTAGGTTGAAATTTTATTTTTAATTAAATAATTGATTATAGGCTAAAAATAAATTAATTTTAAAAAATATTAAAATAAGTTTTAAAAATATGAAAATTTTATAGTAAGCTTCTTGCATGTTGCAGCATAAATAAAATAGAAATTTTAAACCATTATTTACTTTATACATGATAAACATTTCACAAAATCATTAAATAATAATAAAATATGCATGTGTGTATGTATTTAATAAAATATTTTTATATTTTATGATTCATAATAGGTATAAATCATCATAAGAAAATTTTAAATTTAATTATGTATGATATATAATCATATATACAATTATACATACCGACAACTTGCAGATCTGTATATATATTTTATATAGATATATATGTATATAAATTAAACTTAATTTTTTTAGAAAAATAATTCATTGATAAATTAATAAAAAATATTATAAAAAGCTCATAACTAATTCAATTGTAACAAACATATGTACCTACAAAATTCTTACCTAATCTAAATAATAAACGGATCTAAATACAAATAGGTGATTTAGATGTAAATCAACTTTTATATGATAAACTTGAAATCAAAACAATAATAATAAATGAAAATTCACCTAATACTAAAGCCTTTGATTCTAAGATGAACAATGATTTCTCTTCTTAGGACAATTCCTCATCCCTCAAATTACTAATCCGAGATTGGAGACCTTCTTCTACAAATTAGTATTTTTTTTGATTTGAATTGGATTTAAGGATTTTCGATGATGATTTTAGGGGATAGTTACAACCATTAAAATGAGGAAGAAGAAAAAAGTGGTGGCTTAAAATTGAATTAGCTTCTAGTTAAGGTTTTGAGATTGTCTTTTATATGGATAGGATGAGAGAGCAAACAATGATCACAACCACATGCCACAAACCCTAATTGCACATACATGTAGCCGCCTCTCCCCTTGTTGGACAAATCACCTATACCTCTAAGATACATAGGTTTGTGAGCCCATTTAACCTAATTAAATGTACATAATTATATCTAAATAAATTTGTTTATCGATATGTCATACCGATTAACATATTTATAACTTATACAAAAATATATTCAACAAATTTATTTCTCAAATCATATCCAAATTTTATAATTAATATTTCATAAATATTAATTTATTTATTTAATTAATTTTTTAACTATTATAAAAGTAGTTAAATTGTTTGGTCTAAATAGAATTCATCATTTCGGCAGTGCAACCCTTGGGTGTAAATTCGGTCAATAATTAACACTTAACTATTCGAAGGTTAACGTTCACACTTCACTTAATAGGTGGAGTGACAATATGACCAAATTTATCGCTTACTCATTTAAAAAAAATCTCATTTTACTTTAATAAGTGTTACCCAGTTGTTATAATTATTTACACAAATTCTCTTCATCAAAATTATATGACTTTGGACTTATTGAATTTGATAATGGTCAAAATTCTAACATCATCCACATTCACCTACGTGGTTCAAATATAAAGTTCTTGGTTCAATAATTACCACTATCATTAACCAAACTACTCTGGCCAGAGATTTTGACTTTGGGTTGACTTGAATTGCCCGTGATACTAACCCCATAAAACCGAGGAGGCTAATCCTCCCTTAAATAGTGCTTCACTTCCAATGCAACCACTTAAACTATTTATAGTAACTTAATGGATGTAATGTCATGATTAGAGTATAATCAAAGTGAAGATTCATAGTATTATCAAGTTGAAAGAACGACGTAAATAATTCACATTGATATTTTTTGTTTGACCTTAGTTTTAATAACCAATAGAAAACTATTGTAACAACCAGGTATTTTCAACCATTCGCATCTGCACATGTCGGATTTGAATTGCTCAAAATACCGCGTTGTAAATAAAATTTGGCAAATCTCAGAATATACAGTAAATAATAATCACAGATCATATACACAGATTAATAATAGTGCAGCGGAAGAAAAATAGATAGCAGTTCATGAAGCTACTATATAAATATATCATAGTTAAATAAGATACAACAGAAGAAATAAAGTACAAAAGAAGTCTCCATATGATAACCAAGTACAAGCTGAATAGAACAACAGAATTAAAATAGATAAAACTAGACAAACAGATAATCTCCAGCGATTCCAATCTCCAGAAGGTGGAATCCAAATCTGTGAATAACTCAGGCTGACCCGAGTGTAAATAAAAATACAAACACTCAAATCAGGACATACATACTTATACAATGTAAACCAACTCAAGTGAACTGTAGTAAAAGTACAAGTAACTTAAAGGATGCTTGGGACCACCCATCCTCTAAGGATCCGTTAAACTATTTACTATGTAGTAATATTTCGCTACTATAATAATGTCTAACAGTAAAATAAACTTACTTTTTAATAGCGTTAAGGGGTTACCCATATAGCCCTTAACACAAATAATGCCAGTAGTCTATACAACACCTGCATATCTCCTGATCGGGAGACTACGAGAAGATGCTCCATGGTACGACACAAATAGAAACTCGTAGTAAACGCTCGATAAGGTAGGTGACACGGCACACAAGGCAATGCCAAGGTAGATATATCAATTACGCACACGGGCTGGTGGTAACGCAGCAGCCACATACGCCCACCTCGAAACACATTCCCAAAATCGGAGGGGCGCCCAAACAATCACAAAAGCAATAGAATGGTATCGAAGAAATGTGTCCGACCAGAGGAGCTACCCCTTTTGGCCCGAGATCGCTCCTGTTTTAGCCACCTTATGTCAACTCACGGGAGTTGGGTCCACGTAATATACCTCAAGAAAGTCGCCACCATCCTACTTCATTCTGGAATTCCACCGTGTATACAGTTGTTAAAGTGGTTTTCGGTATCGACAGAGAGTATGCCCATATCTGATCCCGGTTTCTTTGCCAACCAATCGTTATTATAACCCGTGGTTATAACTTAAAAAAAATATTTTATACTTCAAAAAAATATATCATTCCAATCCAAATCTTTATCAAAATAAAGATTAAATCATTTCTAAACCATTTCTATATATCAACATACCATATATTTCAAATTCAAATATTTATCAAAATAAATATCAAGTCATTTCTAACCATTTCAATATATTAAATGATCATATCCTTTCAAAACTTCCTTTCAAATCATTTTAATATATTAAAATATCATATCCTTTCAAAACTTCCTTTCAAATCATTTTAATATATTAAAATATCATATCCTTTCAAAGCTTTATTTCCAAATCATTTAAATATCTAAATATCATATCTTTCAGAACTTCATTTCAGATCATTTTAATATCAAAATATCATATCTTTCAAAACGTCATTTCAAATCATTTTAATATCAAAATATCATATCTTTCAAAACTTCATTTCAAATCATTTTAATATCAAAATATCATATCTTTCAAACTTCATTTTCAAATCATTTTAATATCAAAATATCATATCTTTCAAAACTTCATTTATCACATCTTTCAAAACTTCATTTTCAAATCATTTTAATAAGTTCAAAATTGCATATCTTTCAAAACTTCATTTTCAAATCATTTTAATAAGTTCAAATCCAAATATTCAACTTTAAACACCTTTTAAATTCAAAGATATCATTCATTTATTATCATTCCAAATCACCTTTTTAAATAGCTTATATTTCAATCAAAATAATTCATTTAAACCATTTAAAATTTAAGTTTATATACTTTCTAATCAAATATTCAATTTCCAAAGTTATAAACCATTATGAGTTCATTTACTAAGTTAAAACCATAAACATCGAAAATTTCAACCTTTCACAGCATTCAGAAAAAGCTGCTGTAAGTTATACTTGAAAACAGTTCAATTTAAATCATTTAAACATCATAAAAATCATATTTTTAACATTCATAGAAGTTCATTAAAAATACTCTTTTAATTAATGATTTTTATAAAGCAAACCTTTACAGAAAAATCAAATTTTTCAATAATTTCACTTAACACATTCAATTGTTGTTTGCACAAAAAATGGGCAAACACCTCCAAGTCGTATGATTTAGTTGATTTTATGTTGTTCTGAGTAATTTGGGTGAGTTATGCAAATAAGTAAAAAACAGGGGCTAAAGTGTAAAAAGACACGCAGATTTATAGTGGTTCGGCCAGAACGTGCCTACGTCCACTTCATATGTTATTATCCTTTTTCTTTCAGATTACAAGTACAAAGCTTTGCATACAAGTATATGAAAATTGTTTGAAAGTTCCTTCCGTGCTTGAGCTCTCAAACTTGTCTGTCATTGTTGTACCCCTGCCCCTCTATTTATAGAGTGAGACTGGAGGCAGGGGTCTTGGATGTATATAGCTGCTGATGGGCCTGGGCTGAAGCAATCTGGTCTGGCATATCTGGTTCGGTGAAGCTTGGTTCGGCCGTGGCTGAGTGGAGTTTGATTCGGTTGTGAGTGAAGTGGCCATGGTTCGGTGATGCGTGGAGGGGGTTGGTTCGACATGGGTTGGTGTGGCCTTGGACCGGTGAAGCTTGGTCCGGTGGTATGCTGAGAGGTTTTGGTTCGGTGTTGAGTTGGCTCGGTGGTGAGTGTTGGTTCGGCAGGAGGTTGGCTCGGTGGTGAGTGGTTCGGTATTGGAAGGGGATGGCCTGGTTCGGTATTGAGTTGGTTCGGCGGGAGGTGGCTAGGAACTGGTTCGGCAGGCGATAGTTCGATTCGGTTTCTCTTGGACCGGTGGTGGCGAGAAAGGCACCCAACACTTTCCCCCCAAAGTGGGGCACGTGCATTGCATGTGTCGCGCTTTGTTTTTCTTTCCGTTGGTGTAGCTTCATTTGGGTGTGGGTGCTGAGCCGGATGGTCAGGTTGTCCTGTGCATGTTTATAAATAGGGTCTACACCCCTTCGTTATTCCAAACCGAATTTAGAGAGAGCCGAATCAGTCTGAGTGCCGAATCAATCTTGTACCGAATCAAACAAGTACCGAATATACACGTGCCGAATCAAGCAGGTGCCGAATCAAACTGGTACCGAACCGGGTATGTTTTCTTTCGCCGAATGAACACGAACGAGATTGGTGTGTCGAGTGCCGAATGAGCTATGCCGAATGAGATACGTGATGTACTACCGAATGAATCTTTAAACCTTTAATGCCGGATGGATTTTTATACCTGAATCATGAGTGAAATCTTAAGACTATATACATCTGTTTGCTTATATCCTCTGTTCTAACAATATGTTTTTCTCGTGTCGCAGATAATGTCTCGCAAAGCAGAAACTCGATCAGATAAACGGAAGTCCAGGGGCGAAGGAGAGTCCTCCTCCGTGCCCCCAGCCCAGCCAGGATCGGAACGTCATGGACCTGCCCCGAGGTCGCTAGTAGATGGGTATGTCCCCCAGGAGCTTTTGAACTCTCCGCCCGACTGCTTTCCTAGATCCCTCAGGGAGGAGCAGCTTGATGTCATCTCTCGCTCCTTTGGGATTGACAGGGCTCGTATGCTGTTGCCGGGAGACGGAGTGATGCCGTACAATCCCCCTGAAGGATACTTTGCGTATAGTAGGTACCACTGCATGTGTGGGGCCATTCCTCCCATTAATACCTGGATAGTCAGCTTCATCACTTATCTGAAGGTGGCTCCCTTCCAGCTTCAGCCCAATTCCTACGCCATCTTGGTGTGCCTATACATTATTTTCCAGAGAAGGTACGGGCGCCCCCTTCCAACCGGGAGATTCGGTATCTATATAACTTGAGGGGTTACAAGAAGGGATCTCCGTACGTTAGCTTGGAAGCGGCTGTTCCCTTCAAGCCGGTCCTGGACCTATACTTGAAGCTTAGTATGTTTAAGAAAGAATGGTTTTTCATCAGGGATGACTCCGTTTCCTTCCGCCTTTTCACCTCTGGCTGTAAGTTGACCTTCATTTATAGTTTCCTTGTTTCGGCTGCAACGCTTCTTCTGATATGCTTTTATTTCTTGCTAGCGACAGGTGGCTTTTCGGTCGTGGAGAACGATTCCTTGGTTCAGATGGCTGCGAAAATAAGAGCCATTCCGGGACGGGATCGGTCGGCTTCTTATCTGATCAGGAACGCTACTCTCCTGGAGCACAACTTGATCCTGCCACACCAGTCCGTGGTTAAGCAAAGAGACACGACTGAGGAGAAGGCTGCCAAAGCCAAGGAAGGGGCCACGGTGAAGAGTGGCGAGAGGGAACCTTTTACAAAGCCTCCCGTTGTTGGAGGTAAGAAAATTAAGAAGTCTGATGGTCCCTCTCCTAGCACTTGCCCAATTGCTCCGGGAGAGGAAGATGTGGAGGAAGATAGAGGTGAGGGTGAAGGAGGAGATGGACAGGGCGGTAGTGGCACTGGTGCCTTAACCTCCGGGCAAGTGGGGGAGCTTCAGGAGTGGACGGATGAGGCTCTCCGTCAAGCTTTTGGGGAGTCGGAGGAAGGATCAGTTTTGGTTGAGAAGGCAAAGGAGGTTGACGAGGCTGGGGCTGGCGCTGATCCATTCTCTAAGAGTTCTTCAGCTAGGGCGACTCCAGCGATTTAAGGTGATCTTTTGACTTCTGCAGACTCCATTTATGATAGGGACTTAGGAATATTTTATGGTTCGCTTCCGTCCTGGAATGAGATTCAGGACTTATTGCACTGTCCTACTCCTCCGCAGGGTTTGTATAATAGATGTGCCTTCTCACTCTTTTTATCTTAACATATTTCTTGAATTGTGCATCATTGTATGTTCGTAACACTTGGTTTTTATTCCAGGAGCAGGTAAGGCGGCCAAGTCATCAGATATCCGACACCGCCTTGAACATTATAAGCTACTCAAAGCTTCTGCCAAACCAAAGCCTCCAACTGGCCGTCCTAGGGATGTAGTTAGATATCGCCCCCTTCTTGGAGTTATTGAGGAAGATATGCTAAAGAGGAAGAGGGGCCGATCTTCGTTTGAACCTTCACCTGGCCCTCAGCCTCCAGTCCATCCCATCCATGATATTACTGAGGAGGACACTGAGTTTATACCTTCCCCCCATCCGTCCGAAAATCCAACCGTCACTCCGATAGACCGTCCTGTTTTGAATCGCAACCCATTTGCCGGTCACCCTGATCTGGACCCGAGTTTTCAGGATATCTCTTTTGACGAGGTCATGGGTGAGCATCTTCTTCCCCGCAATCCCATGGTACGGGTGCTTGATGAGGCTAAGTCGTTAGACCTCGATTTGCTTACTACTCGGATTGTGACCACGGGGAATGAGGCCAAGGCAAGTATCGATCGGGTGGCTGAGGAAACCAAGAGGTTAATGGAGCATCATGCTCGACTGGCTAGGGCTGGGGAGGAAATCGGAAGTGCTAACATCCGATTGTGGCTACAGGTTTCTGATCAGGCCAAGCAGCTTGCCGATCAGGCTATCCAGATATCCCAGCATGAGGCGGCCACCCGACGACTAAAGAAAATCATGGAGGAGGCTAGCAAGGCTGAGTTGCGAAAGGTGGAGGCCGCCTGCAAGGAGCGGATTGACATAGCCATTGCTACGGTGGACGAGGTTCGGAGGGTGGATCTCGAGCAAGTAGAGGAGTTATCTGGGAGGCTTGAGGCCGCAGAGCTTGCTCAGGCCAGGCTAAAGGAAGAGATGGAGGAAATGAGGAGGTCTCTCCAGGCTGACCGCTTGAGATATCGATCGGAGAGGGATGTTGCTGTCGCCAAGTTGTTGTCCTCCGAGGCCCGGGTGAGGGAGTTTGAGGAGAATGAGGGGATGATGGACGAGATGTTGCAGGATATGTACTTCCGTACCTGGAAGCAGGGTAATCTATCCTGGATGGATGACTATCCCCGGGTCATGGCTAGGATATATCTCCGGGCTTTGGAAGAGGCCAAGGCCGATGCGGATAAGGAAGGTGGAGCGGCATTCAGGATGGACATGGTAACCGCCCAGTTCTCAAAGGAGGAGAAGGTAGCGGTGAAGGAGGGGATGCGACTACTTGCTGCGGAGGAAGCCGGTGTGCAGTTGGGGGATGAGGACCAAGAAGCGGGTGCTGGTGAGTTATCCCTATTTTAGTTTTTCATGACTTGATCGTCCGTTGTTGGTTTAACGGATTCCTCTTCTGAATTGGACAGGTGGGACTTCTGATAAGCATGCTGGGAGCTCCGACCCTACGGCTAAGTAGGCTTGGAGAGCTGGTAGGATGAGGGTGAGGTGCGGATGCAGCTGGTTCCTTGTCCGGATTTGGTCACCTTTTGATTTCCTTTTATCGCTGTTTATGTTAGTCCAAAACATTGATGTGACTGTAATAATATTGTTTGTGATGAATGACTTTATGTAATTTCATAACATAAGCTGATTCCTTTATGTTGGAATGTTATCGCTATTTTGTTGTGCTGTGTAAGTGATGTAACTATGCTTGTTACTAGTGGCTTGACTGTGCCTGATGCCAAGTTTTTTGCTTAAAGTATAATTTTCTCATTTTGCAACGTAAATGTGATGTGTGAATATGAACTGCAGCTATGCATTAATGTATAAAAGTAGAAGGTACCGCCCTTCATGTTTCGGCTGTGGACGGCAACTTCGTGCGCCCTGTAAGACTAAGCACGGAATGTTGTTGAGTGTCTCGTCATCCGATTGTAAGTTTCTGTTCCCATTAGCGAGCGTTCCCTATTTCATGTCCTGTACTTTCAAGCACCGTTACGGAGAATAGGAGAAAAGTTTTAAATGAAATGGAAATATAGGAAAAGTAAAACTTCCAGTCACGGAAGGCCGTCGATGTGCTTAAGTTCATGGCAAACGGGTTTTGTAGTCACTTTCCCTAGCTGTGGGTCTTGGAGACATTTGTCACCCATCTTACGCCTCTGCGGGGAGTTTTCTTTTTTACCACAGCTGCACTTAAGACACATCGGAGCCGATCGCGCACAGTAACTACCCGGGCCATTATGGCCCGTAATCGCGGGTATTATTCGATTTACTATGGCCGGCTAGCGTGGGGGCCGATCGTCAACTGTGAACTGCCCCTGGCTGGCCACACCTTATGTTGGGGCTTATGGTCGGTTCATAGTTGCCAGCGAGCCGAATCGCTGTAATGAGCTGCCATGGCATAATCGGCCTTCTCGGTGGCTTATACTCGGCTTATTACAGTCGGCTTTAAGGGCCGAGGCAAACAATGAGTTAACTCACGGTAGAGGCATACCGGAGCAAAGTGTCTCATTGGCGAGGGCATAGGATCGTAGCGTACCTGTTAGATTTTGTCCAGGTGGAGTTGTGTTGTGAAGCTCTGAATTGAAATGTCGTCTGCAAAGGATTTTGTTCAACAGCAAAGGATAAAGCTTAACAAGTAGCCAAGATACAAAGGAACAAGTTAACAAGAGCCAAGTTTTTTAAAGTGGTTCGGCACGAAAATGCCTACGTCCACTGATTCTCTTTGTTAATTCACTTCATATAGGCAGTACAAGTTAAGAAAAGTATCGACGGAGGTGTCGGATGTTCCATGCCCTCTGGAACACCTCTCCGTCCACTGTTGACAAAATATAAGCTCCGTTGTGGAGATCTTTATGAATTACATATGGTCCGTCCCAGATAGGGTCCAGTGCCCCGGGGCGCGGAAAGATTCGTTTGAGGACAAGATCTCCTTCTTGTAAGCTGCGATGCTTGACTTTGGAGTTGTATAGTGCTGCCACTTTTTGTTTGTGGAGCTGCTACTTTGAGTGCTGCATCGTTTCTCCTTTCCTTAATCAGATCCAAAGACGTGAGGAGGAGTTCTTCATTTTCCTCTGGATTGTAGTGGATCCTACGGTGGGAAGGCACAATAGTCTCAACTGGGAGCATTGCCTCCGATCCGTATGCCAAAGAGAAAGGAGTTTGTCCTGTTGATGTTCTGAAAGATGTGCGGTAGGCCCAGAGTGCCGTAGGAAGTTGATCCACCCAAGCGCCCTTTGACTTTTCAAGCTTCTTCTTGATCAGCGTTTTGAGAATTTTGTTGACAGCTTCGACTTGGCCGTTTGCCTGGGGATAAGCCGCGGATGAGAAGCTTTTGTGAATCCTGTGCTCTTGGCACCAGTTGGTGAATTCCTCGCTGTCAAACTGAAGTCCATTGTCTGATATGATTTTGAGTGGTACTCCGTACCTGCACAGAACATTTTTGATCAAGAAGTTAATGATTTTTGTCGAAAATATTTTATTTAGAGGTTCTGCTTCCACCCATTTGGTGAAATAGTCGACTGCTACTATAGCATATTTAGCTCCGCCTCGGCCCATTGGCAGTTCACCAATCAAGTCAATTCCCCATACTGCAAAGGGCCAAGGGCAAGTATTTGAGTGATCTCATTTGTCGGTAGTCGAGGAATCGTAGCAAATTTCTGACATCTGTCGCATCTTCTGACGAAGTCTAAGGCATCTTTGTTTAAATTGGGCCAGAAATACCCATATCGGAGTATCTTTTTTGCTAGGGTCTGCCCTCCGGTGTGGTCTCCACAACTTCCCTGATGGATATTGGATAGAATTTCCTTGGCTTCTCTTCCGGCAACGCACCTTAATAAGGGTTTAGAGAAGCCGCGCCGATAGAGGATGCCTTCTTGCATTGTGTAGCGGGAGGCTTTCCTCAAGATTTTCCTGACTTCGCTACGCTCGCTGGGCAATGCGCCATCTTGTAAGTATTTCCGGATAGGAGCCATCCAAGTTTCTTCTTCGGTTGCAGCTATCAGATTTACTTGCTCGAAACTTGGGGTTAGTAGCCTTGAGACAGTTATCGCTCCAGAAGTGGTATCATCTCCCATGCTAGCTTGCTTTGCCAGCTCGTCGGCCTCTTGATTTTCTTCTCGAGGAATGTGTTTGATCGAGTAGTGATCCAATTGATTGAGCAGCCGCTTGGTCTTTTTCAGATATGCCGTGAGCCGTTCTCCTCGAGTCTGGAACTCCCCTAGTATTTGATTTACGATGAGTTGCGAATCACTGTGAAGACATAAGGAACTGACTCCGATCTCCAGGGCGAGCTCCAATCCGGCTATTACTGCTTCATATTCGGCATCATTGTTGGTGGCAGCGAATTCCAACCTTAGTGCATAACGCAGCTTTCTTCCCCTGGGAGTGATGATCACAACGCCTGCCCCCGAGCCTTGTTCGTTCGATGCTCCATCCACAAAGAGACTCCACTTGATGTCCTCTGTTATTTCAGACTGCTCCCTGCCTTCGTTGATAGTGAATTCGGCGATGAAATCGGCTATGGCTTGTCCCTTGATGGCAGTGCGAGGATGGTAGGCGATATCATATTGGCTTAGCTCGATGCACCACTTGAGCAGTCGCCCAGAGGTGTCGGGACGATGGAGCACTTGACTCAATGGTTGGTCGGTTAGGGCTCTGATGGGATGAGATTGGAAATAGTGTCGTAGCTTCCTTGATGTGATTAGTAAACAGTACGCCAGTTTCTCGAGTTTGGGATACCGGGCTTCTGCTCCCGTGAACCTTTTGCTTATGAAGTACACTGGCCGCTGTGTGCGGTTTTCTTCTCTTACCAAAGCGGCGCTTAGAGCATGGGATGACACAGCAAGATATAGGTATAGTTCTTCACCTTCATTCGGAGTCGAGAGTACTGGTGGCCGTTGGAGGTGCTCGATTAGGTTAAGGAAAGCTGCTGAACATTCGTCGGTCCACTCGAATTTTCCTTTGTCTCTCTTCAGGGCTTCAAAGAAGGGAATGCATTTGTCGGTTGCTTTAGAGATGAACCTACTCAGGGCGGCCACTTTCTCGTTTAGGCTTTGCATCTCTCTTCGAGTAGATGGTGTCTTGATATCTTGTAAAGCTCGGACTTGTTCGGGGTTTGCTTCAATCCCCCTGGCATGAACGATGAATCCCAAGAACTTTCCCGATGATACTCCGAAGGAGCACTTTAGAGGGTTCAGCTTCATTCCATATTGGCGAAGTACTTGAAACATCTCGTCCAAGTGGTTTATATGGTCGTTGGCTTTCCTCGATTTTACCAGCATGTCATCCACATAAACTTCCATAGTTTGTCCTATCAGTTCTGCAAACATCTTGTTGACGAGGCGCTGATAAGTAGCTCCGGCGTTTTTAAGTCCAAATGGCATTACCTTGTAGCAGTACAATCCTCGGTCAGTGATGAAGCTAGTGTGGTTTTGATCGGGGGCGTGCATAGGGATCTGGTTATATCCTGAGTATGCGTCCATAAAGGATAAAAGTTCGTGTTCGGCAGTGCTGTCCACGAGTTGGTCGATTCTGGGGAGTGGGAAGCAGTCTTTCGGGAAAGCGTCATTTAAGTTGGAGAAATCGATGCATGTTCGCCACTTCCCATTAGCTTTCTACCAGTACCGGGTTGGTGATCCATTCCGGGTAGATGGCTTCACGTATGAAGTCATTGGCAAGTAAGTTCTTTACTTCTTCCTCGAGGGCTGCTGATCGTTCTGCCCCCATACTTCTCTTCTTTTGCTTTACCGGTACCTTGGTAGGATCGATGTTTAGTGCATGGCATGCTATGTCCGGGGAGATTCCAGTCATATCAGTGTGCGTCCATGCAAATACATCCATGTTGTGGCGAAGAAAATCAATGAGTTGATTCTTTAATTCTCTTTTTAACTGAGATCCAACTCTCAGCAGTTTACTTGGGTCGCGTTTGTCTACAGATACGAATTCCATAGCCTCTGCAGGCTCGGCGGTGGCCTCCTCCTCTTTGTCCATGGGGTCTAATTCATTGAAAGGATCACTAGTATACCGAAGAGGAGGGGCTTTCTTTAGTTGCTATGCTTCCAAGCTTTTCATGCAGAGAATAGTCTCTGCATTTTTCCCTTTATCTCTCCTGCGATTATTGCGAAGTTCGGTTACATAGCAGTCCCGAGCGGCGTCTTGATCCCCTTCTACTTCTTCCACTCCATTATTCGTTGGGAACTTCATCTTCAGGCACCATGGGGCAAGGACAATATGGAAGTCGGACAAGGCTGGTCTTCCTAAAAAGGCATTGTAGGCCGAGTGGTTGTCTATTAGCATGAATGTTTGTTTCCGAACGGCGGAGCGGGGATGACTTCCCAATTCAACAAAGAGATCCAATTGTCCAAGGGGCATCTTTGCTTCTCCAGTGAAACCGTGTAGCGGTTTGTTGCAGGGAGACACGTCCTTCATTGACAGCTTCATTTTGTCGAAAGCATGCTTGAACAGAATATTCACTGAGCTTCCAGTGTCTACTAGGATTCGAAAAACTTCAGCTGGGCCGAACCAGGCAGAGATGACCATAGGATCCATATGAGGGTATTGCCTTCCTTCTAGGTCGCGCTCACTGAATGTGATGTCATTATTTTCCTTCCGCTTAGGGTGGCGTTCTTCCATAACAGAATTGACGCAGTCTCCCTTGCTTCTGAGTGAGTTTCCATATCTTTCCATTTCTGCCCAGCTTTTGTCGGCGATGTGTGGCCCCCCAGATATTGTATGAACCACTATCTTCTCTTGGTTGGAACCGCCGGTGTTGCGGTTTCCTCCGCCTGTTTCTGGGTGGAGCTGCCCTGGGTTTTCCTTGGCGGGAGCTGGAGTCCTGTCCTGGCCCTTTACATAGCGTTCCAGCCTCTTTCTCCTAATGTGTTCTTCAATTATGTCTCGGAGATGGCGGCATTCATTGGTATCGTGCCCATGAGACTCGTGGAAACGGCAGAATTTTCCGGACTGGATTGCGCGATCTGACTTTCTTATACGGGGGGCGCTTGTATGTAAGCTCGTCCTGGGTGGCCAGAAAGATGTTCTCGACTGTTTCATTCAAGGGAGTGTAAGCGTCAAATCTCGGTCCTGGTCGGTACAAGCGCTTTTCTCCCTTCTTGCCCCCTGCATTGTCTCTGGAGTCGTTTCTCCGAATGTCCTTCGCTGCGGCGGGGGCGTTTCCATGAGCCGTCTTAGCCTATGGTCCTGTCTGTCTTTCAGTGGCAGCCTCTTCGAGTCTCATGTACTTCCCAGCTTCATGGAAGAAATCGGGCAAGGTAGCTGGTTTTTCTTTAGTTAGTCTTCTAGCAAACTTGGTATCCGGATGCACACCGCTACAGAGGGCCATCAGGACAAGTTTCTCATCAGCATCTTGAACTGCTGCCGCTGCGGCATTGAACCGGGTTAGGTATTGCTGCAGTGTCTCTCCGGGTTTTTGTTTGACAGTAGATAGGGAGTAAGCATCCTTGGGTTGTTCCACATGAATGCGGAAATGGTTATTGAACTTTTCTTTCAACATCTCCCATGAGCTGATAGATCCTTGGGGTAGATGGCAGAACCAGGAGGTAGCTAGGTCTGCTAGGAATAGCGGAAAGCATTTACACAACACTCCTTCCGTTGCCCCTCTCATGAGCATATGTTGTGTGTATCTTTGCAGGTGTACAACGGGGTCAGAGGTTCCCTTGTATGGTTCCCTTGTCGGCATTTTCCACTCTTGGGGGGTGATGGCAATTTCAATATCACGGGTGAAAGGGCTGGTTACCCTAGCACCCATCCTACGGTCTCTTTGGTCCCGTTGGACGCATTCTCTGAACAATCGTGCCATCCTCTCATCAGAATATGGGGCAGACAAAAATGAGCTTGGTTCTTCCCTGCGGGATCGATCTCGTCCGGATGACCTGTAGGGATGGTATAGTCTATCACTTCTGACGTTATCCAGTGGCTGTCTTTGGCTCCTCAGATGCATGCTAGGACCAGCTACAGTTGGCCCCTGCCTTTATCTTCCCCTGTGGGGTTCTGTTTCGAGCATTTACATGGGGTCAACTTCGGGCTGGGTTCTAGCTCGGCTCCATTCAGCGGGATTTCTATGATTAAGTGGCATGACTGGCTCAGCTACATCCGACCCTCGCCTGGTGCCTCCCCCATTGGGTTCGGTTCCAAGCGCTTCCTCGAGTCGGAGTTAGGACTGAGTCCGGGCGCGGCCCCTATCATTGTTGTTCCTGTTGATAGCTTCTTCGAAGAGGGAAGACCTTTGTTGTCTCCAAGATCCTCCAGATTGAGACTCACCCCATGATTCAGTGTTGCGGTTGGATTCTTCGGCATCCCTCAAGCGTGACATTAGTTGGTTCACCAAAGCTTCTTGTTGGGATGCGAAGCGGTTAGTCACTTCAACCACAACTCTGTCTAGGTCCGCCCTAGTGATTGCTGCCGATTGTTCCGCGGCCCGGGCTGTCGGAATTGCCTGATCTACATTTGGCACTGCTGTCGTAGTGGGTTGGTTCTCTTGATCTGGATCCACTGGATCTGGAGCACTGCTGGTTGCAACGTTCTTTCCCTTGTTGGCGTCTTTTCTCGGCCTGGAAGTCATGTTTCCTAGGCAATGAAGGGTGCTATTGGGAAAAAAGGTTGAATGAGGGACGCTAAGCTTCGAGTTCCAAGTTCTCAGTGAAAGCACCAAAAATGTTTGCACAAAAAATGGGCAAACACCTCCAAGTCGTATGATTTAGTTGATTTTATGTTGTTCTGAGTAATTTGGGTGAGTTATGCAAATAAGTAAAAAACAGGGGCTAAAGTGTAAAAAGACGCAGATTTATAGTGGTTCGGCCAGAACGTGCCTACGTCCACTTCATATGTTATTATCCTTTTTCTTTCAGATTACAAGTACAAAGCTTTGCATACAAGTATATGAAAGTTGTTTGAAAGTTCCTTCCGTGCTTGAGCTCTCAAACTTGTCTGCCATTATTGTACCCCTGCCCCTCTATTTATAGAGTGAGGCTGGGGCAGGGGTCTTGGATGTATATAGCTGCTGATGGGCCTGGGCTGAAGCAATCTGGTCTGGCATATCTGGTTCGGCGAAGCTTGGTTCGGCCGTGGCTGAGTGGAGTTTGATTCGGTTGTGAGTGAAGTGGCCTTGGTTCGGTGATGCGTGGAGGGGGTTGGTTCGGCATGGGTTGGTGTGGCCTTGGACCGGTGAAGCTTGGTCCGGTGGTATGCTGAGAGGTTTTGGTTCAGTGTTGAGTTGGCTCGGTGGTGAGTGTTGGTTCGGCAGGAGGTTGGCTCGATGGTGAGTGGTTCGGTATTGGAAGGGGATGGCCTGGTTCGGTATTGAGTTGGTTCGGCGGGAGGTGGCTGGGAACTGGTTCGGCAGGCGATAGTTGGATTCGGTTTCTCTTGGACCAGTGGTGGCGAGAAAGGCACCCAACAATTGTACAATTTCCCCCTTTTTCATTTGGCACCTTATTAACACTTACATTTTCAAATTTCCATTTCACAAATTAAACTAAATTTACAATTTATTTAATTAACTTAAACCTTTAACAAAACCAAATTCCACATTTCCAAATCAAGTTGTATTTTAAAATTTCACTTTTAAGCATTCATTTACTTAACCATTTAATTCATAGAAAAATCAATAATACTTTATTAAATCATTCAAAATTCAAATTTAAATCAAATTATCATATTTACCATTTTCTAAATAAGAATAAATTTCCATTTATATAATTTAAATATCATTTTTAACCAAATTTCCAAACTTAAGTTATATTTCAGTAATCCAATTTAACCATTCACTAATTACAATATTAACTCATAGAAAAATCATAATTTCTTTATTTTAAAACATTTCAAAATCTATTTAAATCAAATTTCATAAATTTATATTTTTAAAATACTTAAAATATCCATAAACACTTTATAAAATAATCATGGGCCTGTATATAGTTTTCTAACCTATGTCAAGTGATACAGATATATATCATTTCAATCCGCAGTTTACAAAAAAAATTCGGGTTCTATCATTTCAAACCCACAATCCCAAGTTAAAATAAAATAAATAAAAACCGTTCAGGCCAATCATTTCAGCCCATAACGATTTTTACCTATTCTAAAGTTCGTTCAGGTATGTATCATTTCAACCCATAGTGATTCTATTCTACAGGGAACTTGCAGTGTGATAAACAGGTATAAATGAACAGTTAACAACATATAGCAGTAGCAGATGGTATGACATGAAATTTAACAAGTTTAACATCGTATATAAATAATCACTGGCAGTTATAGCATCATATATAATTCTACACATTCGGTTGTTATTGTTTCACAACTGCATAAGTATAAATGTCGTGTGAGCTTTACTCACCTCTAAATGCTAGAGATAACAAAACCAATGACCCAACGGAATCAAAACACGATGACAAGACTACGGACTTGAGTGGAGAGAAAATCCAAGCTACAAATCTTGTGTTACAACCCAAAACAAAATAGAATAAAACTATAATTTCAATGCCACTTTGAAATGGAATAACTTTGGAATAAAAAGAGATTTGAATGCAACTTCTTTTACCTTGCTTCCTATATTCTTTGGCACGGCGTAGAGATGGTTTTGGCTCTGGTTTGAACAAGGTTTGGCTCAGGTACAAGCATGGGAATGCACGACCTAAGTGGTGAAACATGGAGGGGAGGTTACATAGTGAGAAAGTGAAGGGGTTTAAGGCAAGTAGTGTGATTTTTTTTGTCAAAACAAAGGCTCGGCCATGGGATGTTTGGCTCGACCAGTGGGGCTCAGGTCTGGAAAGTAGTAGGGGTGATGTGTGGTGGTCTGGTCAGGGGTGGTGGTGGCAGCTAGAGGCGATGGTGGTGGTGGAAAATGAAGTGGTGAAACAAACAAGGCTCAACTAACATGTTTTCAAGGCATAGGTTGTATTTTTTTGGATTTTAGCATCATGGTGGTTTCGGCCATGGTCAAGACCTGGGGTGTAGGAGGTGGTGATGGCAAGGAGGAGATGTAGAGGGTGGTGGACATGGCTATGGAGGAGAGGCCTAGAAAAAGTAGGCAAGAAAACAAGGCAAAAAGCAAAGAAAAAGAGAAGAAAATTAAGAAAATAAGAGCCATTACCAATATTTTTAATGAAGCCGTGAAGAGGAATGGAGAAGAAATTTTTTGTGTGTGAAATGATAAGGGAATTCACGGCTACACAATGAAAATACATGGCCAAGGAGAGTAAAGAGAAGGTTATGGCAATTGAAAGGACATTGGAGATGAAAAGACTTAAGTTACTAAAGCTTTTAAAACCTTTAATATTTCCTTTTCTTTAATTCAATTTAAAACAAAAAGTACAATCCGTAATTTACTTTTATAAACCGAAACCAAGTAAAAAAAATATGAAAATAAATAATTAATTTTAAATAAAATATAAAAGAATAAAAGAAATTGCTTAAAAATTGAAAACAGGGTGCAGAAATTACAAATAAATCACTATTTGCTTTGGAAAATTATCAACTTCATCTTAAAAATATTATAATGCAAAAATTTTAAATGAAATAATTAACTTATCATTTCTAAAATGAATAAATAATTAAATTGGAGAAAAATAGAAAAAGAACTAAAGAAATTGTTTAAAATTTGAAAACAGGTCATGAAAATTACAAATAAAATATCACTAACCTTATAAAATTTGTCTATCACTTTAAAACAAATAAAAAGTCAAATAAATAAATAAACGAGGAACAAAATAAAGTGGGAATGAGAATAAAATAATACCTTGAGAAAATAGAAATAAATAAAGAATTTCTTTAATAAACTAAAACTAGAAATTAAAAATTATAAACAGAATACAACTGACGTTGGAAAATGTCAATTACACTTTTAAAATGTTTGAAAACAAATATATATATATATATATATATATATATATATATATATAACTTGTTATTTTACCATATAAGTATAAATTAGAACATTACATGACCAAATAAAATATTATTTATATAATTTAAAATAAACAATTTTGTTAAATACAGCAAATTACACTCAATGGTTAAAAAGGCATAACTTACACATTATAATTCAGATTTCAATTAAACGAAAAGAAGCATTCTTAAAATTTTATTTACTTTCATAATAAAAGATAAAATTCAAATTTTCAAACCTTCAAATTTTAAATTTAAAAGTCAAAGTTGACCATATTGACCAAAATTCACTTTTTTTTTGGAAAACATTCTTATTAATCATGTTTGGAATTCTAATTCACATCAAAATCAAAGTTTATATTTGAAATAACAAAATTATCTAGATTAAATAAATAAAATAAAGTTAAATCAAAATTCAATTAAAATAATTAAAATATACAAAAAAACAATCATAAAATACAGGGTTGTTACACTCTCCCCCACTCAAAACTTTTCGTCCCAGAATGAGGTACGGGAAAGCACAGAAAAGATAGAAATGAAATAAGATTAAGACAAGGCGACAAGAAAATTGAGATTATACATGATAACTTTTGTTATAGGTAAGTTTAACAAGATGGAGATGATCTTTCCAAGATCCTCCAGAATCAAGAACACAAGCACGAAAAAGGTGGATTCAAAATGAGTACCAAAGATTATCAAAGATTATAGAAAAATTTCTGAACAGAAAGATTATAGAAAGATGCCTATACCAGTCTGTAGCAAGATAAGGATAATAAGGTCAACCAAAAGATAGTTTGAAAAACAAAATAAGGAAATAAATTTGAAACCATGTAAATTTAAACTTAGATAGAAAATAAATTTTTACACAAGTTAAATAAATCTTAACTATCACAAATTTCATTATCTTATTATCCAATCATCTTAAATTAACAAATTTTAAAACCATGGGTTTTTGAAAAATAATCATTTATTATACTCATAATGTACTTAATAAATTTTATTCTTCTTTATTCCTAATTAAAATTAAATTTATTCCTCTCAATATATTTATCACCTATGTTAAATATACTTACACTTATTATAACTGCTTTATTTTATTCTTGGTTCTTTTAACATTATTTTACTGTAAGTTATTCAATTACCCTTTGTTATATTTACCTCTGTTAATCATTTTATAACTAAAATTTAAGTGTATAACATTATTACAACCACTCAAATTTTATTTATAAAATCTTTTATATTGTATATTATCTAATTACATTGTTAACTTCTGAATTTAGGGTAAGTTATATTTTAATGCAATTGTATTATATAATTGAAACTTTCCAATTAAATCATTTCATGCTTGAATATTCATCCAAATTTTGATTTTCTTTTATAATTGAAATTATTCTTTAAAATAAAATTTTAGAATTAAATTTTCGATTTCTTCAAACCATTTAGAGATAAATAAATGTATGTACATAATCAAATTAAATTTAAATCATACACCTATATATATTATAAATCAAGTTATATTTTAGAAATTCAAATCAATTTGATTTCCCAAAACAAAGTTGTAGCAAGACTACAGAGCGGTCTCTTCACTTCGAAACTTGAAAATGAAAATCGATGATGCCGCGGTCATCATCGAAGTTATTTTCCAACGACAAAGAGAAGAGCACTAATTTTTTAAACTTTCAAGTTCTTGAAAACAAATTTCTATTCGAAAATACTTTAGATAATATAACCTTTTAAAACTTTAAACACAAGGTTTGAAACCATCGGAAATTAAATTCTCAAATTTCTTGTTTTAAATTCATTTCTGTTCCCAAATCAATTTATAAACAACTATAAATTCATTTATAGAACAATAAATGATAAATCAAGTATTATTATTTCAAATAATCAATTTAAATCATAAATTTACTTATATATCAAAATTTATTTCATTGACCCAATTTTAAAATAATATTGTGTCAGTTTGTTCTGTCAAGTGTTTTAGAAATCCTATCGATAGCATTGATCAGACGAATCTATCGGAAACCCAAATCAACGTCAATAATTCAAACACCACAATATATAAAACCAAACATAGATTTACAAGTACAATTCAAAATGTTTGGAAGAATAGATTGGAAACAAAAGTCAATATGATTAAATAACAGTGTAGGGAGATGGGTAAGCTTAAGTAAATCGCGGGCAACCTTAACCGGGTCAACCGTGACTTAAAGAATAAGATCAATGTGGATTTTTCTGGGGTAAATCTACATTCGATCTCAAGAGATAGAGTTTGGAAAACAAAAGATATTAGCATCTAAACCAAGAATAAATACAAATCTCTGGTGAATCGATGCTAATTGTAAAGGAGTTTCCCTATTTTTCAATTCAATTTGAAATTGGCGAGACCGCCGACTCACTAAAAAGATCATTCGAAGCGAAGTTATGGGATACTCCAGAATCAAAAGTGGATGAATAATAAGGGCACGAATGAATTTTGGAACCGTAGGGAACGTCCCAAAATTCAAAGGAAATTCGAATCAAAGAGGAAAAGATTCAAACTCGAATGAAAGTGGTTCTGTAAATAATTTACCTTATATTCTAAGTTTTGCCTCAAAGCCAAAGCTCTGATACCAAATGTAACAACTAGGTATTTTCAACCATTCGCATCCGCACATGTCGGACTTGAATTGCTCAAAATACCGCGTTGTAAATAAAATTTGGCAAATCTCAGAATATACGGTAAATAATAATCACAGATCATAGACACAGAGTAATAATAGTGCAGCGGAAGAAAAATAGATAGTAGTTCATGAAGCTACTATATAAATATATCAGAGTTAAATAAGATACAACAGAAGAAATAAAGTACAAAAGAAGTCTCCATATGATAACCAAGTACAAGCTGAACAGAACAACAGAACTGAAATAGATAAAACTAGACAAGCAGATAATCTCCAGAAGGTGGAATCCAAATATGTGAATAACTCAGGCTGACCCGAGCGTAAATAAAAATACAAACACTCGAGTCAGGACATACATACTTATACAATGTAAACCAACTCAAGTGAACTGTAGTAAAAGTACAAGTAACTTAAAGGATGCTTGGGACTGCCCATCCCCTAAGGATCCGTTAAACTATTTACTATGTAGTAATATTTCGCTATTATAATAATGTCTAACAGTAAAATAAACTTACTTTTTAATAGCGTTAAGGGGTTACCCATATAGCCCTTAACACAAATAATGCCAGTAGTCTATACAACACTCGCATATCTCCTGATCGGGAGACTACGAGAAGATGCTCCATAGGTACGACACAAATAGAAACTCGTAGTAAAAGCTCGATATGGTAGGTGACACGGCACACAAGACAATGGTAGGGTAGATATACCAGTTACGCACATGGGCTGGTGGTAACGTAGCAGCCACATACGCCCACCTCGGAACACATTCCCAAAATCGGAGGGACGCCCAAACAATCACAAAAGCAATAGAATGGTATCGAAGAAATGTGTCCGACCAGAGGAGCTACCCCTTTTGGCCCGAGATCGCTCCTGTTCCACCTTATGCCAACTCACGAGAGTTGGGTCCACGTAATATACCTCAAGAACGTCGCCACCATCCTACTTCATTCTGGAATCTCCACCGCGTACACGGTTGTCAAAGTGATTTTCGGTATCGACGAAGAGTATGCCCATATCCGATCCCGGTCTCTTTGCCAACCAATCGTTATTATAACCCGTGGTTATAACTTAAAAATAATATTTTATACTTCAAAACAAAATATCATTTCAATCCAAATCTTTATCAAAATAAAGATTAAATCATTTCCAAACTATTTCTATATATCAACATACATATATTTCAAATTCAAATATTTATCAAAATAAATATCAAGTCATTTCTAACCATTTCAATATATTAAATTATCATATCCTTTCAAAACTTCCTTTCAAATCATTTTAATATATTAAAATATCATATGCTTTTAAAACTTCCTTTCAAATCATTTTAATATATTAAAATATCATATCCTTTCAAAGCTTCATTTCCAAATCATTTTAATATCAAAATATCATATCTTTCAGAACTTCATTTCAAATCATTTTAATATCAAAATATCATATCTTTCAAAACTTCATTTCAAATCATTTTAATATCAAAATATCATATCTTTCAAAACTTCATTTCAAATCATTTTAATATCAAAATATCATATCTTTCAAAACTTCATTTTCAAATCATTTTAATATCAAAATATCATACCTTTCAAAACTTCATTTTCAAATCATTTTAATAAGTTCAAAATATCATGTCTTTCAAAACTTCATTTTCAAATCATTTTAATAAGTTCAAATCCAAATATTCAACTTTAAACACCTTTTAAATTCAAAGATATCATTCATTTATTATCATTCCAAATCACCTTTTTAAATAGCTTATATTTCAATCAAAATAATTCATTTAAACCATTTAAAATTTAAGTTTATATACTTTCAAATCAAGTATTCAATTTTCAAAGTTTTAAACCATTATGAGTTCATTTACTAAGTTAAAACCATAAACATCGAAAATTTCAACCTTTCACAGCATTCGGAAAAAGCTGCTGTAAGTTATACTTGAAAACACTTCAATTTAAACCATGTAAACATTATAAAAATCATATTTTAACATTCAAAGAAGTTCATTAAAAATACTCTTTTAATTAATGATTTTTATAAAGCAAACCTTTATAGAAAAATCCAAATTTTTCAATAATTTCACTTAACACATTCAATTGTACAATTTTCCCATTTTTCATTTGACACCTTATTAACACTTACATTTTCATATTTCCATTTCACAAATTAAACTAAATTTTCAATTTATTTAATTAATTTAAACCTTTAAACAAAACCAAATTCCACATTTCCAAATCAAGTTGTATTTTAAAATTTCACTTTTAAGCATTCATCTACTTAACCATTTAATTCATAGAAAAATCAATAATACTTTATTAAATCATTCAAAATTCAAATTTAAATCAAATTATAATATTTACCATTTTCAAAATAAGGATAAATTTCCATTTTATTTATATAATTTAAATATCATTTTTAACCAAAATTCCAAATTTCCAAACTTAAGTTATATTTCAGTAATCCAATTTAACCATTCACTAATTACATTTTTAACTCATAGAAAAATCATAATTTCTTTATTTTAAAACATTTCAAAATCTATTTAAATCAAATTTCATAAATTTATATTTTTAAAATACTTAAAATATCCAAAAACACTTTATAAAATAACCACGGGCCTGTATATAGTTTTCTAACCTAGGTCAAGTGATACGGATATATATCATTTCAATCCGCAGTTTACAAAAAAAAATCCAGGTTCTATCATTTCAAATCCACAATCCCAAGTTAAAATAAAATAAATAAAAACTGTTCAGGCCTATCATTTCAGCCCATAACGATTTTTCCCTATTCTAAAGTCCGTTCGGGTATGTATCATTTCAACCCATAGTGATTCTATTCTACAGGGAACTTGCAGTGTGATAAACAGATGTAAATGAACAGTTAACAACATACACTACAAGAAAAAGCATTTTTGGTTGCATTTATTAGTAGCGTTTGTTATCTAAGTGCAACTAAAAAGTTATCCAAATGCAACCAAAGTTTTATGGAATAAAAAATAAAAAAGAATCACTGCTAATTAACGTAGGAACAACAAAATAAAGTGGGCCGCAGAAAATTTCTTTCTCCATTTTCAATTGGCGCTACAGTACTTAGAAAATTTTCCATTTTCCCTCCCTCCCAATCCACTGCCCGCTCAAGTATTCCTAAAAACCCTAAAAACATTATCGGTTAATTAAAAGCCCTATCTACTATCCCAGATTCGTCCCTCAAAACAAAATGAAAGGTGGCCAATTCGGGAACTAAATCGGAGCTAAGTTCTGGGAAGTGGTGTGCGCCGAGAAATGGAATCGATTCAACTGGGAAATACAATGGCGACTCAGATCTGCAGCTTGAAAGAATCGACGTTTACTACAACGAAGCAAGCTCAAGCGGGTACCTTTTCCATCAACTCACAGTTTCGAATGTTGATTCGGTTGGAAATTGTGATTTTCGGTTTTCAATTTGTGATTTATAGAATTGTGATTTAAGATTTTCGATCTTGAGTAGCAGGATATAAATAGATCTATTTAACTGTGTGTGTGCGTGATTTGTGAAAGTGATTTGCATGTGTGTGAGTTGTTGTGTAAAGTGAGTTTTTAATTTTCGGCTGTGTGGCATGTATGCCAGTTCTTGTTTAATTTCTTTTTACTCTTTTAGTTTTTTTTTTAATTTTGTGTTAAGTATTTCTCTAATTCCTAGTTTTCTCTATGACATCCTAACAGCTTCAGTTCAAGTCACATGTCCCAAAACTGATATTATGTGTCTCAAATTAACCATAGCCTTTATATATTTATTTTATATGCAATATATAGTCAGGCTATCACAAAAGTGGTTATGATTCATTTGAGAACATAATGAGGTAATTTGGAACATGGGATTACATCTCCCGTCTTATCCTGATTTCATATTATGTGAACGGTAAATGATACAGATCACTGTACAAATCAGATGCGATTAATCCTGATCTTTATGTAACAATTTTAAAAAGACTGTTACATAAAACTTTAGAACAGGAGATTCAATATATCCATATGTATGATTATAAATTACGTTTAATAAATAGATAAATAAAAATATTTCAGCTCAAGTCCTATCTAAGAAAAAAATAGCTTTATATCCCTTCTATAACAAGTATCACCTTCTAGTTTATAAAAATGTTTTCCAAAATGTTTTATTACTTATGTACTCCATCAGTGTAACTTTCATTTTGTTTTAAGTTGTATAAGATTACTTATGCTAGATAGCTTATAGGAATCGGTGGTAATTTCAGCTTGCCACAAAGTGTGCAAATTTTAGATGTAGATGATAACATTGTTTGGCAAGAAGTAGAATTCGAATGGAAGCGTAATAAATGTGCTAGATATAACTATTTCAAACACTGTGAAAAATATTGTCTATCTCATAAAATATCGGTTCCAAAACAAAGTCACACTAACACGGTAGATCACAATGAACAACAAAGAGGTGACAACAATAATATTAACAAGATGATATGGAATTCGAATCAAGTTCTAATGTATCAAATCAATTATAAAAGAACAATAATAATGTACAGTTCAAATTTATACTATCTCCAACAATTCAATTAGTTAATATACAAGAAGGTTCTCATGAATTGAAAACAAACACTACTAATAATGCTCAAGGATTAAAAGCCAATATTAGCTCAGGTACAAATGATAATCCCTGCTAGAGAGTGACATGATGCTTGTAGTGCACTTGAACTTTGATGATCAAGCTCTAACTCTACTTTGAAGTAATCTATATGCTCAACCAATCATAACCATGACCCATCCAAGGAGAATCCATCCAAAGTTTTCCTATATGAAGAGAAAGGCAGTAACATTAAAATTTCAAATAAGAGAAAAGTGAAAAACATCCTAGAATATCCATAGAGGAAAAATAAAATATAAAAGTAGACATAGATAATTCCATGGAACCTACAAGCACTAAGCATACGAGATGAAAAAGGGATATGGAAAACCTTTTGAGTCCAAGGCAAATGTAGAAATGGAGCTGATAAATAATCCAGCATGGAATAATCTTAGCAGGCTAAGACAAAGGCTAAAAAGTAGAAAAGAAGCAAAGTGAGTTATTACCCTAGCAACTCTAATGCTAAGGTATTTCCTTCTAATATGGTTTAAATGACATTCCTAGTTTGGAATGTCAGGGGATTAAACTCCTCTACGAGGAAGTATGATGCAAGAAATCATGTGAATAGACTTAAGCCATCAGTGGTAGCATTAGTAGAACATAAGTAACTAGAATTTGATACATGCATTTGTTAAAATTATGAAACCGGACTGGTATACACATATAACTTACTTGAAGAACGTAAAAGTAGAATCATTATTGCATGGAACACAAACATCTAGAATATCAATGTTGTGTTTAAAGGTAATCAGTTTATCTCATGTGAACTACAAGATGCTGGGAGTTTAAACTTTTACGTGCTTTGGTGTATAGTTTGTACACTTAAAGTCGGTAAAGTAGTTTGTGGGAATTTATTAGAGAAACTACATAGAATATTTACATTCCCTGGATTATCTCTAGGACTTTAATTGTGTCTTGTACGATTGTGATAGAATGGCCCAAGCTCGTGGGTAGCTTCAATTGCTTAAAATACCCGACTTTGTATAAAAAGATTTCTATTTTTAATCATTAATAAAATAGATTAAGTAGTTATTTATTAATGACCCCAATTACGGATTCAGCAATTTTATTTCATAATAACAATGTTCGTGGTAGCTTTAATGGCCCCAGTTCTAAACTTGTTTATAGCACGTATAGTTTCAGTTATTTATTTCGGCTAGCCATGGTTATTATGAATATATTTATTCAAAAGAATCTACTAATTTTGTATCCTTGTGCAGTAATAAATTGATATATAAAGGAGGGGACTTGCTGTAATAAGAAAGGACTTAAAGCATATGATCGCCGCAGTTCTATTTTAAAGCTTGGAAAAGAGAACCTAAGGTATTTATGTCCTAATTCATATGCTTGAAATATTTTTGCATGTTTTTTTTTATTTCATAGTACATTATTTATAGGCATAAATATAACCTTAAGTGTGTTAGTTACCTATGATTCTATTTTTTCGAGTCAGAGTTGATATAACACTTTGAAAGAGAAGAAGATTGGAGTAGGTTGGTTATTATTAGTACTGTTAATAATAAATCTTAATCAAATTTCCTAACTATTAATGAATAATTTTTACTTTTCCTGTAAAAACGAAGATGATTACTCTATTGGTGTGTAAGTGAGAAATAGTAGTAAATTAATAATAATAATAATAAATTAACCAAACTAATAAAAATTAACTAAGTTTTGTTAAAATTAAATAACTTTTATAAAATTAACTAAGTTTAAGTTAACTAAATTTATAAATAACAATAATATAACTAATTTAACATAGTTTTATAACATGATGATGATGAATTAACTAGGTTTATAATAATAATAATATAACTAAGTTTATGTTAACTAACTTTTATAAATAATAATACCATAACTAATTTAACAAAGTTTAATAAATAATAATGACGACAACGATGATGAGTTAACTAAGTTTATAAAATTAACCAAGTTTATATTAATAATAATAATACTAATAATAATACAATTAAATTAACCTTGTTTATTATTATTATTAATAATAATAAATTAACTAAGTTAACCAAGTTAATAAAAATTAACTAAGTTTTTTTAAAATTAAACAAATTTTATAAAATTACTTAAGTTTAAGCTAACTAAATTTTGTAAATAATAATATAATTAATTTAACAAAGTTTTATAAATAATAATAATGATTATGATGATGATGATGAATTAACTATATTTATAAAAATTAACTAAGTTTATAATAATAATAATATAATTAAATTAACCAAGATTTAGTAGTAATAATAATAAATTAACTAAGTTAACCAAGTTAATAAAAATTAACTTAGTTTTGTTAAAATTAACTAAGTTAAGTTAATTAAATTTTATAAATAATAGCAATAAAACTTATTTAACAAATATTTATAAATAACGATGATGATGATAAATTAACTTAGTTTATAAAATTTAAATAAGTTTATAATAATAATAATATAATTAAGTTAACTGAGTTTAAATAATAATAATACATTAAGTTAACCAAGTTAATAAAAATTAATTAGGCTATGTTAAAATTAAACAAGTTTTATAAAATTAACTAAGTTTAAGTTAACTAAATTTTATAAATAATAATAATATAACTAATTTAACAACATTTTATATATAACTGTAAGACTGGACTTTATTTATTTTATTTCATTTATAATTTTGATTATTTATATGACATTATTTATAATATGATATACTCGTACAATGTTGTAGATGTTTGATACTATATTTGAAGTCCTACGAATCTTTGAATGAATCTTTATAATTATGACATTTTTAATGATATCATGTGAATTATTGCATATATATGGTAAGCTAGAATAAACAATTCAATAAGTTTCCTTATTTTAATTTAACATGTGAGCTTATAATTCACATGATGGTTACATTGTCGATGTTAAGAGTTACATAAAATCAAAATCCACCAACAACATCGGTTCATTGTCTCTATTCTTTACAGTATAAAGAAATACTATGATTATGAAACTATTTGGTCGAGGCTATTTGAACTTCTTATTTCATCTGCAAAGATGTTTGAAACTAATGCATTGTTCAACTACTTGATTCCTCTGCATATTGTCTTTTACAAGAAAAGAAGTTTGTTATAATTAGTACACTTTTACCACCATGTATATGTATAAAGCAGAAAATAAGATTGTGATTCTGCATACTGAATGAATCGAGTTAGTTAATCTTGAGTTCAGCAAGGATGTAGAAAGTAAATCTTTGGTTTAGCAAAATTTACTTATTAGAATACAGCCATAATTTACTTGCATCATTCCATGAAAATTTTCCTTTGGTTTCTTATCAGTATGATTGGTTCCATATTGTCTTGTTGTTTGACCTTTAAAGAAAAATGACAGCTTTAAATCATTTTTTTCATTCCTTTTGTGGTTGTTGTCGTCTTGTGGATGGTGTGATGTTCAGTCTCGGCTAAGCATTCTTGATTATGAGAACCGAAACTGTATATTTACTGTCATCGCTGTGTTTACTGATTTATTTGTAGTATGATGATTTCAGGAAGATGACCATGATATGGATGTGGATTCAGCAACGCCGACAGTGCAAACTCCAGCCAAAAGTCTAGCACCAGAACATGAGATTTACCGCTACCTACTTGTGCTGATATTTTCGGTTGATCAAAAGAAATATGAGGTATCCTTTTTAAGCTTGCTTACTACTAACGCATATAGGTATAAAGATCAATTTTTCCTAGCATTTTCAGGCCAAAGCTTGCTCTACTGCTAGTATTGTCCGCCTTTAGAACATGAACAGAAAAACAGTAGATGTTTTGGCATCTCGTTTATACTTTTACTATTCATATAGCTATGAATTAACCAGGAGCCTTACTGAAATTCATGGGTGAGTTCTATACCCACTTCCGCCCATCTCCTTATAGCTTCATTTTTATTGTGTGGCTGTAAAACAAAAACAAACTAAGTATTTGGTGTATAACGTTTCATTGGCATTGAGAATGTTTTGACATAATCAATTTTCTCATGTCTTAGAAATATCCTTGCCTTACATCGTATGGCCACATTACGTCTTGATGAACTAGGTTAGGTCTGTTGCTAACCTTAGAAAGATTTCTAACTTAATATTAAATTATTAGCATCTCTTTAAAAATAATCCGGTTTATGTTTTAAATTTTTACTATCTGGTTTTATAAAAAATGCAGGAGACCCTTTTGAACTACTACTCCGGAAGTACCTTCACTACAGTTTATACGACCAAGTAGAAAAGCTAAGGTCCAAAGCACCTCGTTTTAAGGCTCACTCTAATCAACAAGAAATTTGATTTTCTAATATTAATATGCATATTCATGGTACATCCAATCAGTACTGATTGGCATTTCCTAGATAAGCATTAAAATTGCATGATTTTCCTTGAGCAGTTCTGTAGATACCTGTTCTACCTGGGAAAGATCAGAACCATTCCGTTAGTGTACACAGATGCCAAAGAGAGCCTCCTACAAGCTGCTCGCAAGGCCCCTATTGCTGCTAGAGGATTCAGGATCCAATGCAACAAGTGGGCTGTTATCGTACGCCTTCTTTTGGGCGAGATTCCAAAGCAAACTGTGTTCTTGCAGCAAGGAATAAAGAAGGCACTTGTGCCTTGCTTTGAGCTTACCAGTGTATGCATATAAAAATAGAACATTTTTTGTTAATATATGTTAATATAGAATATCGAGTTATAGATTACATGATTTCCATATATACATATATATATACACATATATACATATATATATACATATATACATATATATATACATATATACATATATATATATATATATACATACATATATTGTTGATTGTTAAACTCATTTGCAGGTAATTAGCTATTTCGAAGCGAAGACTGTCGACAACAAAGAACTATTGGTAATCAAGCAACGAACATGAATTTAATTGTTATATATGTTGTCGTATTTTGTTAGTACCATTTGTGGAAACTTGTCTGTGAATGCTTGTAGTATGTGACTTATTTTGTTGAAAAACTACTATCGAATTGATCATGGATATTATATTTGATTGTGAGATTAGCATGTTTTTGCAATTATTTGAATATGATGATCATATGATTGATTGTTTGTATATGCTAATTATGTGATTTAATTATTTGTTTGAATATATGAAAATTATACAGTTGCATTTTAAAAACGCTACTGAAAATCAAAAAAAGCATATAAACAAAAAATGCAACCAAAAAATGAAGACTTATGGTAGCGTTTTTTAAACCCTATAGAAAAAACCTATAGCTGCATTTAAAAGTGACTTTTGGTAGCGTTTTTTAAATCCTACAGAAAATACCTATAGTTGCATTTAAAAGTGACTTTTGGTAGCGTTTACTACAACGCAACAAAATTTTTTAGACTTTTAGTTGCATGTCGTATAGCAGCGTTCTCTAAAACGCTACCATAAGTTATGGTAGCGTTTTTTCAACGCTACCAAAAGTCTTTTCTGGTGCAGTGATATAGCAGTAACATATGATATGACATGAAATTTAACAGGTTTAACATCATATATAAATAATCACTGGCAGTTATAGCATCATATATAATTCTACACGTTCGGTTGTTGTTGTTTCACAACTGCATAAGTATAAATATCATGTGAGCTTTACTCACCTCTGAATGCTGGAGATAACAAAACCAATGACCCAACGGAATCAAAAGCATGATGACAAGACTACGGACTTGAGTGTAGAGCAAATCCAAGCTACAAATCTTGTGTTACAACCCAAAACAAAATAGAATAAAATTATAATTTCAATGCAACTTTGAAATGGAATAACTTTGGAATAAAAAGAGACTTGAATGCAACTTCTTTTGCCTTGCTTCCTATATTCTTTGGCACGGCCTAGAGATAGTTTTGGCTCTAGTTTGAACAAGGTTTGGCTCAGGTACAAGCATGGGAATGCACGACCTAAGTGGTGAAACATGGAGGGGAGGTTACATAGTGAGAAAGTGAAGGGGTTTAAGGCAAGTAGTGTGATTTTTTGTCAAAACAAAGGCTCGTTCATGGGATGTTTGGCACGACCAGTGGGGCTCAGGTCTGGACAGTAGTAGAGGTGATGTGTGGTTGTCTGGTCAGGGGTGGCGGCGGCGGCTATAGGTGATGGTGGTGGTGGAAAATGAAGTGGTGAAGCAAACAAGGCTCAACTAACATGTTTTCAAGGCATATGTTGTATTTTTTTGGATTTAGCCATCACGGTGGGTTCGGCTATGGTCAGGACCTGGGGTGTAGGAGGTGGTGATGGCAAGGAGGAGATGTAGAGGGTGGTGGCCATGGCTATGGAGGAGAGGCCTAGCAAAAGTAGGCAAGAAAACAAGGCAAAAAGCAAGGAAAAAGAGAAGAAAAATAAGAAAATAAGAGCCATTACCAATATTTTTGATGAAGCCGTGAAGAGGAATGGAGAAGCAATTTTTTTTGCGTGAAATGATAAGGGAATTCACGGCTACACAATGAAAATACACAGCTAAGGAGAGTAAAGAGGAGGTTATGGCAATTGAAAGGACATTGGAGATGAAAAGACTTAAGTTACTAAAGCTTTTAAAACCTTTAATATTTCCTTTTCTTTAATTCAATTTAAAACAAAACAATACAATCAGTAATTTACTTTTGTAAACCGAAACCAAGTAAAAAAATATGAAACTAAATAATTAATTTTAAATAAAATATAAAAGAATAAAAGAAATTGCTTAAAAATTGAAAACAGGGTGCAGAAATTACAAATAAATCACTGTTTGCTTTGGAAAATTATCAACTTCATGTTAAAAATATTATAATGCAAAAATTTGAAATGAAATAATTAATTTATCATTTCTAAAATGAAATAAATAATTAAATTGGATAAAAATAGACAAAGAACTAAAGAAATTGTTTAAAATTTGAAAATAGGTCATGAAAATTACAAATAAAATATCACTAACCTTATAAAATTTATCTATCACTTTAAAACAATAAAAAGTCAAATAAATAAATAAATGAGGAACAAAATAAAGTGGGAATGAGAATAAAATAATATCTTGAGAAAATAGAAATAAATAAAGAATTTCTTTAATAAATTAAAACTAGAAATTAAAAATTATAAACAGAATACAACTGACATTGGAAAATGTCAATTAACTTTTAAAATGTTTGAAAATCAAAATATATATATAACATGTTATTTTACCCATATAAGTATAAATTAGAACATTACATGACCATATAAAATATTATTTATATAAAATAAACAATTTTGTTAAATACAGCAAATTACACTCAATGGTTAAAAAGGCATAACTTTCACATTATAAATAAGATTTCAACGAAACGAAAACAGTGTTCTTAAAATTTTATTTACTTTCATAATAAAAGATAAAATTTAAATTTTCAAACCTTTAAATTTTAAATTTAAAAGTCAAAGTTGACCATATTGACCAAAATTCACTTTTTTTTGGAAAACATTCTTATTAATCATGTTTGGAATTCTAATTCACATCAAAATCAAAGTTTATATTTGAAATAACAAAATTATCTAAATTAAATAAATAAAATAAAGTTAAATCAAAATTCAATTAAAATAATTAAAATATACAAAAAATAATAATCATAAAATACAGGGTTGTTACAACTATCGAATGAGGCGTTCATGGTTAACCAATGAATATTAGTACGTAACGCTTAAGTGCCCCCCAGCAACTATGTGTAATACACTGTCCAACATTTAGACAACATTACGAACTCTAGTCTCAACGGGTATATCGATATCCAGTCTCGATGCACCTTGACTAAGAACTTTTAAAATGGTATATTTAATTGTATTTTGAAAAATTACTCATGGTTACAACAATTTGTGATTACTATCATAAACATTTCATTTATGGATTTTCGGCTAAATATATTTTAAGAAACATCTAAATGTTTATAACACATTATAACAAATATATAACAGAAAGAAGAAACACCTTTATTTTGAGCGAGAATTGATTTCAAAGTTAGTTGATTTACAATAAATTACATAATTTCCCTAAGGGCATATGATTAGCTCTATTACTTATACTCCTCGAGTAAAAGATGTGCCCTTTGATAACGCGTGGAAACCAACACATCTTCGAAAGTAATCCTGTGCTTCTCATATTTCGTCTGAGAGATACCTCATCAACCTTAGAAGCTAGAGCATCTTGATAGTCTATCAATATGATGGCATCGTCTATATCAATGTCAAGGGCAACCCCAAAGGCAGGCTATTCATCCAAGACATTTCCAAAGGCTGCTTCATTCAATGATTGGATGAAACATTGATTTACATATGGAGAGAACTAAAAACTATATATGTGGGTTTATACTATACAAAGAAAATAAATATATATTGGACAAAATAGTGCAGTAAGTCTCCAAACATGCTAATGGAAATTTATATAGCATATATAAAAATATATTTATCTATTAGTCCATGGTGGATTTGTTTATACTCATATCAGTGGATTAAGTTACTAAAGCGAAAATGTGGATTAACTAACAAAAACTAGTGGATATAAATAAAAATTACCAAAAATAAAAGTGAAGCAACATAAGATATTATGAGAATTGAACAAAGAAGAAATAGAAATAGAAGTAAAACTAAAAAAATGAATTTAATAGTACCTTTATTATTGAAGATATCAGCTTTCCATAACTGAGAGTTATTGTTCCAACACCACAAAACAATCGTGAGTTTCGTTTAGGCAAATAACTAATGTTTCGATGACATTTTTCTCATTGATGTGAATATTCAACTCAATAGTTACGTCTCTAATATTTAACCCAGTACAGTCAATTACGATCTTCCACCTGAGTTTCAGCCCAACGTCGTGGCACCTTACTTGTCGTATTGCCTTGAATTGCACGCCTCTAGGAGCTATTATCCACGATGCCACAATCGTGCCTCTAGTTTTTTTAGTTGCGAGGCATTTTCCCCCCTTTTGCGTTCGTTTGATTTAGGGATTTTGGGTTGGGAAGTAAGAAATGGGAAACAGGATAAGATTAGAAAGGAGGTGGGGAGAAAAAAAACGAGCTTAAAACGCTAAAATTTCAAGGTTGGAGCCAACGTTAAAAGAATGGAGCCAAATTTAAGAGTTGGAGCCAAGGTTTTTTGCCAGTTAAAATTAGGATAAAAACTATGTGCCAAAGAGGACGTCATAAAAAATTATCTTTATGCATATCTGCAGCATAATGTTTATATTTTTATAGTTTCGAAATGATTTTAACATTTTCAAATTTTTTGAAATTTTGAACAGCTTATAAATTTTAAATTTTTACTTTATTTTCGAACTTTATCAAAATTTAAAATTTTTAGTTTTAAATTTTATGAATATTTATAAATTTATTCTAGAAAATTTCAATATTTTAATTTTTTTAGAATATTAAGTGTTAAATATAATAAGTATTTACAATTATCAAATAATAAATAATAAATATCAGTTCTTAATTATTAAAGATTACTTATTAATCATTAATTATTGAACAGTAAATATTACTTATTAGTTCTTCAGTATTTAAAATTAATTATTAAATAATTAATACTAATTATTAAATGTTAATTATTAACTATTAGTAGTAATAATTTAGTATTTATTATTAATTAATTGATAGTATTTATTAGCTATTAATCATAATTATACAATATTAATTAATTTTAAATATAGCAATTAATTATAATTGTAAAATATTAAATGTTACTTTTTAGTTATTAATATTGCTTATTAATTATGAATTATTCAATATTCGTCTTAATTATTGATTATATTAAAAAAATTAATAGACGTTGTTAATTAATAATTATATAAATTAATTATTAAATACTAAATATCACTTCATAATTATTAAATTTTATTGTTAATTATTAATTATTAACTATTAGTGTTGATGCCAAAAATGGACATCAGCGCCCTATAGAATCAAGTAGAGATTAAATGAAGAATGAAATTAAACGTAGAAAAATTATAAATGAATATGTAGATTTTTATAGTGGTTGGGCAATCTTGACCTACGTCCACTTTATATTTTTATTGATCTTGCACTTGATTATGATTACAAGAATGTTTGAATTAGCTGAATCCATTAGTACAAGAATGAAGAATAAAACTGGAAGAGCCTTTGCGGCTAAAAGAAAGGGACCCCTTTTCTGACGCCATGCTTGCTGTATTTATAAGGAAAAACGTGCACGGATCTTGCTGAAATTTCCATAGAAGAACCTCCAGGCCAAGACAAGGCCACACAAGAATTTTGAGGCCTATTGGGGCCTACAATAGGGATCGGTACCGTTCCCTATATTTGTGTCCAAATGGGGTGCGATCCCTTTGGTGGGTCCCTGACGGTGTTAGCTACTTGCCCTTAAAATTTTATGCCATTCCAACTTACTGTTTGTGAGATATCGCATTTTTCGTGAAGTTGTGTTGCATGCATTATAATTTCAGCCGATCATTATAGCGGGATAGAGACCGATCCCCCAATCTCCTCTAATTTGAATGCAATCTCTAAGGGGTATTTTCCATATTGTAATGGCTTATACTCCAAGTTTCATGTTGAACAACATATGTAGATTTTAAGTTCTTGACTGACCATTGTTGTAATATGTAGTGAAAGCTGAATGCAGCCGATCCCTTTCATACGATCCCTTTTATATTGATCCTTTTTATACCAATCACGTTTATATCGATCCCTTTTTATAGGTAAAGTAATTTGCCCATAACTTGAGCATACAAACTGTAAATGACTTGAAACTTGAAATATAGCCTCATGGGATCTATCTTGTCACTCCATATCGATCTCACCTAGGTTGGGACAAAATTTGAGGATAGGTACTGATCCCCTAGGAAAAGGAAGGCATTGATCCCTGCCTATGGAAGACATTATTCCATACTTAGAATATTCTGAAGAGTCTATCTCTTAGTTTCGGTTGATCGTCGCTTCATATCATTGCCTGGGCTTGATCTCCGAGCCTAATACTTATCTTTCTGGGCTATCTTCCTCGATGATCGTCCAGTCTAACTTGTCCATTCAGTCTGAATATGTCTGGGCCAAAAGGCCAGATAACAATTAATCTTAATTATTATGTAATTATTAATAATTAATTATTATATAATTAATAATAATTAACTATTATTAAATAAAATAAGATAAGGGTAAAAATGAGAATTTGGTAGAAGTTGGAATTTGATCATGAAAGTTATGTCGTTGCTTTCGTGGAAAAATTCCGATCAACTTCCAAATATACCATGCTGAAAACGAAGATCGAACGGAAGGGTTATGGATGTTTGAAGTTTCAGGTTTAAAATAATTTAAGTAGAATTTAAATTCAAATGGAAAATTAATTTTATATTTTGAAATTAAAAAAATTAACAATACAAAAACTTGGGAATGAAGGAAACATTAATGTTAAAAATTAATTAAGGAATATAATAAATCAAACAACGGAAAAAATCAAACGTTCCCCAAATAAGGGAAGAGGTTGACCCCCGACCTCGACCATCGACCGCCATCGGTAAACCGATGGTAAGGGTGGTTGACCGCTTCCCGTACAATGGCGATTTGGGTTTTGTAATTTGAAACATTCTAGATTTAATTATTTAAATCCGACGATTTTTGTGCTTTCTCACCACTATAAATAAGGCTCTAGACCCCTCATTTTTATTCACACAATATTTTATAAACATATGCGAATCTCTATTAGTTCATCTCTTCCATGATTCAAAAAACTTTATTAGGGTTCCAGGTAAGAAATTCTATAGGTTTATCTTTGTTTATTATTTATTTTCCCAACTTCTTCTCCTCCAATCCTCTGATTTTCTAAATCTAACATATATACAAATCCCTTGATCAGATAGAGGTATTCAAAGACATTCAAATCCAAACAAGGTGAAGCTAAGGCTATACTATGAGTGGAAATCTTAGCTTTTCTATATTAGTAATTGGTTAGTGTAATTTGGATTTTAATATGCCTTGGGGAGTTTTGGTTTATAAAAACATCATATTATAAACCCCCAAAACTCCTTCAATGCGACATATCAATTCTAGATTGAAATCTTAATTGCTTATATATCAATATTAAAACAATGGAAATCGTATAGATTTGTAGTTTTTATAATCTTACCTTCTATTCTTCTCATCGTTCTTTTTCTTTGAATTTAATTAAAGGATTTTGATTAGGGAATAGTTTGTAAGGTATGATTTTTTTTCGTAGTTTGCACCGCTTCTTCCCATGAATTAAATAGAAATTCTTTTTTTATTTTTATGTGAAAAAGGAGTTGAATAGAGCGTAAAAATTGAAATTATATGTCCTTATTGTCAAAATATTACATAATTTTGATGTAATCAATTGAATTTAGATTTTTATTTTATACAAGCCTGTTTACTGGAAATTTTGGATATTAATTTTGGAGTTTTTTTATTGTTGATAATACGAAATAAGACTTGTATAATTGTTCAAAGAGTTGATATTTAAACGCTAGTTTAGGGCGTATATTCTACATGCTTAGAGATTCCTAAGCTCGTATGTATGTCTATATACACAAATATATAGACATACACACACACTAGCGTAATTAACGTATAATTATAAAGTATAAGTGCATAGTTAAATAGGTAATTAATCTTATTGAATCCCCCTTAGGAAGGTAATTATCGTTAAAAGGCGTAATAAGATAGATTTCTTATAAAGCCTTGAGTATGGAAATGGTGAGATGTGTGATAATATATATAGAGCGTGTAAAGATTATGGCTAAGTTATATGGGTGTAAGGTCGATCAAAAGCACATGGAGGTTTGTCCAGCTAATCCGGCTAACAATTGTGTGACTTCTGGGTTGATCTAAGACATCGCCGATAAAAAATAACTACGAGGACACGAGGTTAGTTCTAAATTCTGTAGGGTAAATCTGTCCAGCTAATCTGGCTACCAGTACCTATGAATAGTAGGACTAATGTAAGGCGTCACCATAGTTATGAGTCATAATAAAGGACTTACTTCAGATATTGAAGGTATTAAGTGGTTGTGTGAGGGTCTGCCTCTTCTCTATGTAGGAAGTAGTAAATGGTTTGAGTTATGAGTTAGGCACTATAAAGGATATCCTAGTAGAAGGCCGTCTTCAATAGGAAGTGTTAAGTGGATGAATGAATTTTGTGCAATGTCAGTTAGATAGTTATTAATGAGGAGTCCGCCTTAATATTATAAGTCGTAACTAACATGCATATGCCTAATACAAGGTGACAAATGGTCAGAATCTGCGTAATTCTCGTTAAAAAGTATTAAGTAACTTAGGTACTATCTCTTACATTGATAGGACATTATTGACGGTAGATATGGATTATTGAGATCATAGCAAGTTAACTATAAGCTTATATTTGGAAAGCCTTTTTATGTAAGCCTTTAGGGTTGTTTTTGGAAAGACTTATGTTGTAAGTAGAAAACGTAAGACATATTCCTATTTGTGTTATACTACCTAAGTACTAAAGTTGTAATACTCGACATTTTTATTCACCAGACAAACATTGTTTTGACTCCCTCCTCATTACAACATTGGTTAGAAAGGGCGATGCTGAAGGCGGAGATGTTGATGATGCTTATGGCAGTAGACTATTTATTTACTTCTTATTTTATGCTATTTTTCATGTACCCATGAAATAAAAACTTTGTTGTAACTTTGAATATTGCAGATATGGACAGCTATTGTTGAGTTTTGACATTATGGATATTTTAATATGGTTTGAGTGATATTTTGAAATTTGAATGAAATGAGTACTGTTGTTATTATTATATTTTACCCTTCCGCAACGAGATTCTGAACGTGTAGATAAATAAATCTGTATTGTTCTTATTACCAACTAATAGCCAGCTTTAAGATGGTTCTAAGTTTCAATAGACTTTTTCTACATTGGAATTTAGGTCTATTTCGAGGTAGGTTGTTACATGATACCTAAACTGCAATCAAATTGGACATGACTGCATAACAATAAAACTGAAAGGCAAAATATTGGTACTCATTGACGAAATAATATGAACATTCATTATAATCATTGTGAAAAAGCAGCACATTACCGTGTTACTCCATAATAAGGGTGGTCTACAATATACTTGCACATTCATCTATGCTAGCAACTCTTTCACTAAAAGGCAGGAATTATGGATACTTTATTTCTCGACGCTTCAACGATAAGGATGTTGTGGATTTTGATGGGGTATTTTAATATTGCTCCAATCCAAAAGATAAAAAGTGAGATTTGCCTATCCCTTTTAGCTATATGAATAGCTTTAAAACCTTTCCTTTAAAATGTGGTTTGGTTAAATCTTATAGGGAGGGTTGCAAAAGACGAAGGGGTACTGCAACAAATATAGATAAAGTTTTGGTGAATTACGAATTTTTGTCTATATTTCCGAGGCTATCCCCTTATCGATTAGTTATTACAACCCATCCACATGAGCCTTCGGTAACAAAAACAATCAGAAAAGGGTGTTCCATTCAGATATGCAAATAATTGGCATCACATGTAAGGAACTATCACCTGTAATAGAGGGACATAATGCACAAACAAGGAGGCTGGTAACTTATCAATTTTTTTATAAGCTAAATGCAGAAAATGCTAATTTGAAGGCATGGAATAGATTAAGAGCTAAATAAAATCCCATTTCTAAATTACAAAAGAAATTCAATACAGTATTCGCACAAATTGATGATGATTCAAAGAATGGGAATCTATTTGAATCTATGTTTCATGTCGGTACACAGTTAAATGAGCATATAAAGAAACAACATGAACTTCTAAAGTAACAAAGATAAATTTTGTGATTGCAGCAAGGAGACATGAATTCAAATAAATTCAATGCTAAAATGTCCATGAGAAGGCATAAAAATTATATCCATGCACTGTTACATGCACAAGGAAACTATATATACGATGGTGATAAAATAAAAGTGGAAGCAATAACTTATTATTGCTCCATCTTGAAAGGAGAATGCAACCATCATTTCCCTACCGTCCAACTCAGAATGATACTTAATGAAAATTGTACTTATCTTCTAAAATCTCTTTGGAAGAAGTTAAAACAGCCTTATTCTCCATTGAAGATTTTAAAAGCCTAGGACCAGACGGCTTCTCTTTGAAATTTTATAAGCTCCACTGGAATTTAATACAAAATGAGATGATGGATGTTCAGAAAATTTTCAAACATGGAAATTGGCAGAAGGCCTGAATCGCAATTTCACCATGTTGATCCCTAAAAAAGATAAACCTCGGTCTATTTTTGATTATAAATCCTATATCTTGTACTAACACTCTATATAAAATTATAGTCAAAATTTTGTGTAACAGAATAAAAGATTTACGCCTCTTTTGATGGCAGAAAATCAGTTGTCTTTCATCCTGACAAGGAATATAAGATAAAATATATTGCTAGCACATGAGCAAGTATGAAACTTTGCAAAACCGGGTAAGGGTAAACTCTGCATTAAAATAGACCTACAAAACACTTACGGCATGGTAAATTAAGAGTTTGCATGTCACGTGCTTTATTCTATGAGTTTTCCTTAGTCGATTGTCGATTTAACCTATGAATGCATATCATCAACTACTGTTTCCATTATGGTCGATGAACGTCCATATGATTTTACTAAGTCAACTAGAGGTCTACAACAAGGATATCCCTATCTCCTTATGTTTTTTTTTTTTTTTTTTTTTTTTTTTGCTTTGCTATGGAATATTTTTCCTTGCTAACAGAGGAGGGAGTTGATGAGGGTAGGTTAAAGCCCATTTCTACTATTTAACCAATTGTAACTCACTTCCTTTAATGATGTTATGATATTTCTAGCAACTACTACAGAGAATGCACATTGTATGAATGAAACTTTCACTAAAATAGAAGAAATAGTGGGCCAAAAAATTAATCAGACTAAATCACAAGCGTTTTTCAGCTCTTGTGCACACCAGAAGGCAGAAATTTCTAGTATATTACACATCAAGGAGGAGAAATTACCTGTCAAATATCTCGGTGTACCTCTTACATCCGATTATTTACATGCTTTGCATTGTACGCCCTGTTACATAGAATCAATAGTATATTAGATGGCTGGGATAACAGTTTATTATCTACAATGGGAAGAACTGAACTTGTCCATAGCACAATCACTCCAATCGTTATGTATTGGTTATTAATATATCTTATACCAACCAAAGTGCTAAATAAAGTGGATTAAATATGTGCTAATTGTTTCTGGAGTGACAAACTTCATAAAATTTCATGGGATAAGATGTCCAGGCCGAAAAGTGAAGAGGGAATAGGGTTGAGAAAGTTTTCAAATCTCAACACTACTACTATAATTAAATTAGTTTGGAACTTGATTAAAAAAGATTGCCTATGGTCCAGATGGATGAAGGCAAAATACTGTTCGAAATCCAACTTCTGGACAATGGCAATTAACAACAATTTTTCTGATACTATGAAATACATCATGAGGCAAAGGGATACGACTTGTAAGTTGATGAATGGAATAGTGGTTATTGGTGGACGCACTCCATTATAGTTTGATCCCTGGATCAACCATAAATCACTAGTGAATCTAGTAGGTTGGAGTAGATTGCAGCTATGTAATAGTTCAAATTTCACAGTAAATCGAATTATCCAAAATGGGGAATAACACCCAAAAATACTTTCTAAAACAAGAGAAGTTTTTATAGCAATTCAACAAGTTACATTAGATGCAAACAATTTAGACGACTACTGACAAATTAACAATTAACAATTATTCTACACTAGTCTAGCACAGGAGAATGATAAAGAAAATTTCTTTTTCTGCACACAAAGCTTGTTTGCAATGCTTACTAACTATGGATAGACTCACAAACTGGGGGATCGTGAATAATAATGCTTGTAAATTATGTGCAGGTCATATGGAAAATCACGAACATATATTTATGAGCTGCGAATACAATACTTATCTCTGGAACTTGATGTTGGCAAAATTGGATCTTCAACCGATTACCAATATGATGTTACTACAGAAAATCTACAAAATCACACAGCAATTTTGTTCTCTTAGAATTTTACAAAACCAAACTTACAACTCAACAGCAACGATCATCCACTATATTTGGAGGGAGAGAAATCGTAGGAAGTTTGAGCAAAATTATTGCTTTGTGGCACAACAGCTCAAGCTAATAGAAATTAATGTGAGGATATAGACTACAAGGCGTAAGCGAAGTGGAAGAAATTAAGGAAGAGAAATGGAATTGATTCGATGCTTTGGGTATTAAGATAAATGATAATGGCTAGAGCAATGCTGAATGTCACTAGGGTTTTTTATATTTAGGGGCTTGATGGGTAGATGAAATTATTATCGGCTATGTTGTTTGGGCCGTATAATGAAGGGCTTTTGTAATTTTTGTTGTTTCTTAGTATTAATGATGTACAATATCGTTGTATTTTATAAGGAATGTGGTTCTCTTTTTCCTTACTACACTGGTAAGGTTTTTTTAAGAAGGTGAATTCCCTATTAGTTCTTTCATGTCATTGTTAAAGAACTCATTTTCAAAAAAAAATTGACTGTAAATTTTATTTAAATAATTTTGACCAATTCAAAATAGTTTGAAATTAATTTCTTAAAAATCGTGTGTTAATTTAAAATTTAAAAATAGATCAACATCTAATCGAATATCTATATCAAGTCTTAAATTCAAATTCCAAATAAATTTATATATAATCAAATAAATTATTTTTTTTGTTTGAAACATACATATACATATGTTTTTCATTTTAATTATATATATATATATATATATATATATATATGAAAATTATTAATTAGTAAATATATGTGTGTATTAAAAAAATTAATTCTTTTTTAAATTTTTGGTTGAAAAGTTTTAAAATAAATTTACATACACATGCACATTCATATATACATACCGTTGATGCCAAAAATGTGCATCAACACTCAATAGAATCTCGTACAGATCAAACGATGAATGAATTCAAAAAAAATAGCAGAAAAAGTAAATGAATAAATAGATTTTTATAGTAGTTCGGCAATCTTGGCCTACGTCCACTTCATTTTTTTATTAATCTTGCACTGATTATGATTACAAGAATGTTTGGATCAACTAAGATCCATTAGTACAAGAGTGAAGAATAAAAATGACAGAGCCTAGGTAGCCTAAAAAAGGATCCTCTTTAAGGATAATGGTAGCTATATTTGTAGGGGAAAATGTTCATGGATTGGGTTGAAAATTTTACAAAAGAATCTCTAGATCCGTAGAGGTCCACTATAATGATTGATGGACATAACTTTTTGTTTTGGAACAATCAGTAAGACTTACACCGATTGTTATCTTGGCCTCTGATTGATATGCGATCGAAATATAGGCTCTTCATTAGCTCCCGGATGCGTTTTTATGCTAACAAGTCGTCACTAATTCCTTATAGTTTAATTGCAACTGGATTGCAATTCCTTGTTTTTTTATATATAATGAAATAGGGGTCATAATAAGTCACTTGATAGTAAAGGACTTCAATCCTATGGGAATGACGGCCTTAGAGCCGTAAGCAAGGGCGAATGAAGTATGACCGGTCGTGGACTTGTTGGGTGGTTCTGTAAGCCCATAATATTGTTGGGACTTCATCTACCTACTTGCCTCTAGCCTTTTCCAAACGTTTCTTTAGAATGAACTTTATGATTTTATTCACAGCCTAAACTTGTTTGTTTTCTTGAGGGTGAGCAACTGCCAAAAATCTATTTTCAGTATGATGCCGACGGTAGAAGTCTTTAAATTCAACATTGCTAAATTGGGTTCCATTATCAGTTATAATGGTTCGTGGAAGGCCAAACCAATAGATGATGCTTCAGACAACGAATTTGATTACTTTCTTCATCGTAATCGTGGCTAAAGGGTCAGCTTCATCCCATTTGGTGAAATAATCCACTACAATGATGGCATATTTCACTTCGTCTTTAGAAATGGTAAGGAACTGATAATATCAGTACCCATTTGTGTTACTTCCATTGGCGGAGCTCTCAAAATTATTTGCAAACATCTAGCACCTATCTCATTGTCTAGCATGATCAGCTGCATCTCGTTTGACAGTTGGCTAGTAATCCCGTAGCGGAATATTTTCACTGTTAGGGTTTGTCACCCAATGTGATCGTCGCGTTCTCCTTTATAATTCTCTCGAGACTCATTTTATTTCATCATGGAGATACACCAATGCAGGGGAATGGAGAAACCTTTTCTATACAAGACTGCTTCTTAGATGATGTAGCATGAAGCTTTGTGGAATATCTATCATTTTTCATTCCTCCATCCAAGAAGGATCCCTCATTGCAGACAACCTTTAATAGATGTCACCCATGACTCTCTTCCTAATCCTGTCTCCAGAATCCAATTAATCTCCATCTAGTTGATGCTCGGGGCATCTAGTACTTCAATCGGGACAAAGTCTATTTTTCTATGCATTCCCAAACTAGCTAGCTTGACCAGTGAGTGACCTTTCTCATTTTTTATCTTTGAGGATGTGTGTAATGGTGTAATACTCGAACTTGGCCAGTAGCTCTTAGCCCCAGCCGAGATAAGGAGTAAGTTGCTACCTCCTAGTTTGATAATCTTCTCTGACTTGGCATACTACTAACCAAAAATCACAAATGATTTGTAAAGTTTTCACTTCCACTTCTTTGGAAAATTTGAGCCCGAAGATTAAGGCTTCATACTCAGTCTCGCTATTTATTGCAGGGAAGTCGAGTTTCAAGGTGTAGCAGATCGATTGTTCCCTCAGGAGTTATTAATACGACTTTGGCGCCATAACACTGATCAATGGACGCTCTATATGTGTACATTTTGCATCGATTGGTTAGTTCCCCACTGCTCTCTAAAGAGTCATCTGGTGCAATGAAGTCGGCTATGAAGTCCGCCAATGTTTGTCCTAGATAGCTCTCCAAAGGAGATAGGTGATATTAAAGTGGCTTAGCTCGATATTTCATTTGAGCAACCTTCCAGACGTCTAAGGTTACTTTAGGACCTTTCGTAACGGCTGGTTGGTATCGAAGTTGATGGGTAAGCCTGAAAGCAATGGCGAATCTTTCATGATGCAATCAACAGGCAGTATGCAAGCATTTCCAGCTTTGAGTACTTTCTATCAGCACTTGTCAATTGCTTATTAATATAATATACAGCCCTCTGGATCTGATTCTCTTCAAGTAACAGTATGAAACTTATGGCGTGTACCGACCCCGCTAAATAAATATATAAGTCTTCACGATCCAGTGGCTTGGATATGATGGGAGGTCTCTCTAAGTGATCAACTAGAGCTTGAAATGCATCTATGCAATCCTGCATCCATTCAAAGTTCCTTTTCCCTCTCCTGATCAAGTCGAAGTAAGGAATACACTTATCGATGGCCCTAAAGATGAAGCTTATTAGGGCGACAACCTTCTCATTTAAGCTCTATACCTGCTTAATCATCTACGGTACCTAGATATTTCGAATTGCTTATATCTTCTCGGGATCGGCTTCGAGCCTGCGAGACTTGGCGATGAAACCCTAAAATTTCCTTGACGTAACGCCGAAAGAGCATTTCAAGGATTTAATTTCATTCCATATTTATGGAGAAACTGAACATCTCCACTAATTCATCGATGTGGTCATTTGATTGTCGTGACTTCATGAGTATGTCATCCACATATACTTCTGTCGACCGCCTGATCTGATCTTTGAACATCTGGTTGAGTAGTCTCTAGTAAGTAGCTTCAACATTATTTAGTTCAAATGCCATCACAACATAACGATATAACTCTAGATCGGGAATCAAAATTGGTGTGCTCCAGGACAAGGATGTGCATTAGGATCTGGTTGCATCCACAGTACACATCCATAAATGAAAGCAGTTAATATCCAGTAGTTGAGTCTACCAGCGGGTCGATCTTTGAAAGTAAAAAGCTGTCTTTTGGGCATGCCTTGTTTAGATTAGCGTAGTCAACATACAGTTTTCATCAGCTTTTAACATGAACTGGATTGGATACCCATTTTTGGTAGAGGGCGCCGTGGATAAATCCATTGTTTTTGAGTTTATTTACCCCTTCTTTAAGTGTAGCAAATCTTTCCAGATCCATGTCGTGTTGCTTTTATTTCACTAGGACATGCCTCGGGTCGATATTCAATGCATGACTCACGATAGTCGGTGAGATCACACACATGTTAGAATGGGTCCAAGCAAACACATCAAGATTCGTTTAGGGAAAGCCATTAATTCCTTCAACATCATTGCACTAAGCTGTGATCTGACCTTCAGTACCTGTGAAGGGTCACCATGGCTGACCGTAATGTTGATTGTTAGCTCAGCGGGTGTAGCCTTGGATTCCTTGAGTTCAAATGAAACTGTTTCGCGTAACAATGGACGTAAAATTCATTTGGGGTGTTTCAATGATCATGGTCACTCCAGTCGAATCCCAGAGCCTTATCATGAGTTATTGAACCTAATAGTGAAGGGCTCTTAATGCTTTAAGCGATTATCTACAAATGGCCGAAGATCAGGCTTAGAAGCACATTAAATCAAGTGTCGAGTAGGGTTTAGTCTCATGTTGCGTGCAACTGCATTGCTGGCTCTTGCTTGAGTTTTAATATGCTTGTATATTTGAGTAACACGCTTTTCATTTAATGTACTTGCGGTCCATTACTCATCATTTGAGTTGGAGTGATGGTCAGTTGCCCATGAGCTTGGGCATCAATTTGACGATTCTATCTCTAGGCATCCTTTTGGTCGTAACCTCAAGTCATTGTAAACATTAGGTATGAGTCATAGTATTAAGCTATTGTAGTTAATCTTTGGATGATCACACTTTTACCCCTGATCTTGGGTTGGTAAATGTACTGCATGGATGGTCAAGTCTCATCCTAGTCGTATTTATATTCCTACCTAAGCTCTATTGACTTAGAGTTGATCGATGAATGGTCGGTTCGCATTCATCTAATTTCTCGCTCGTGCCCCAAAGTCTGGGCATACATCAATAAGTAGGAAGACAAATTATTTCCACTTTAGCCTTCTTTCCCATTGAATCGTGGGATCAAGCTACTTGAAGGAATGCTGAGTCGTGCATAGTCTGGTTTTTTTAAGGGAAGACTTTGATGCTTCGTTAGAATTCGAGCATGAATTGGGTATTAGACGGTCAATCATGTCCACTTTTGGCACAAATGTCACCATTCTCTAGGCGTGAACCTGAAGAATAGATGGTTAAGTCATGTCCAATCAGTGATTGATGCTCTTCCTATTGGACCAAGGGCAAGGATTAGTATGTGAAAGATCGAGTCACCTCCGTTTCATATTGATGTTCTAGTTGGATCAAGAAAAGAGTCAACGAATAAACGGTCGCATTGGATTCATTTGGAGCCGTACGGTCAGTTACTTCCATTTTGATTTATATTCTCCTGTTAGATCTAGGGATAGAATTGGCTCAGTTGTAGTCGGGTCATGCTCATACCCCTCCTGATGGATTGAAGGAGAGTTCTGGAGAATTAATGATCAAATCACACCCATTCGAGGTTTATTCTCCAATCCACACTCAAGTGACCAGTGTTATTCGATGGATGTTTGGCCCACAACCATTTGTGGTTAGTGTGGATCGATATTGATCGTCGACCCAGCGGCACGATATAGAAAGCTTGTATCAACATTGCCTATCGACCGGTGGTACGATATAGTCAATCACCAATAACTTCATACGTCACTACAATTGATTTTGTTTTAAGGCCTCCTTGTGGTCATTGCCTTAAGGTGTGAAGATCAACAAGCCGGAGTTATAGTGAAATGTTGTATTCAACTTTTAGTTGTTTGTACTTCTGCCCCCAGTCTTGGGTTAGCGGAGTTAGCTCGTAGGTGGTCGAATTTCATCCTAGTGAGTTTATACTACTCTCTTTGAGTTATAGTCAGAGTTTATGGAATAGTGAGTGGTCAAACCGCACTCATCTATTTATTTATACCAACATTCGCACTCTAGGAATAAGAGTTTTTTGGTGTGTGGTTGGATCGCACCCAACTTATGTTTATACTCCTATCCACACTCTGGGGACTTAGAGTTATTCTAGAAAAATGGTCGAATTGCATTTTCCTTAGTCATTTCTCCTGCCTCTAAGTGAGGGGCGACAGTCGAAGAGTGGTCGGTCATATCACGTTCACTCTTATTTGGAGTTCTTCACGTTGAATCGTGGACAGGAGGTGATTAGAGGATGGTCAGGTCATATCCGATCAACATGTGGGCTCTCAAATTGCTACATACATCCAGGGTAGGAGTTAATGCATGGACTGTTGTACCACATCCACTTTTATTTATATCTTGCTTCTACCAAGCCTTGGGAGTGAGATGAGTGTTTTGGCGAACTCCGTGCCCGATCAGGGGAGCGGATGGTCAGACCACACTCACTTTGAGTTGTTTCTTTGCCTCTAACCCAAGGGGAAGAGTTGGGGAGTGGATGGTCGAACCGTGTAACAACTCGAAATTTAAGCTATAATAATTAATTGACGAATAAATGAAATGATAAAATAACTTTGTGAAATTATCAGAATTGAGCCACGGGAGTTGTACCATTATGTTTGCGGTAATTTCTGGTAAATTTCCATATATAGAATGTCAGAATCACAGCTTATATGATCAAGATACGTAATTAACATGATAAACGATATATATATATATATATATATATATATATATATATATATGGAGGTCGACCTAGAGGTTAACCATCCTAAGGCCTAGGTCGCCCGACCGGTCGACCTAGCACTATGGGTGGTCAACTTGTAGGTCGACCTACCTATGTTTGTGAGGCGAAGGATTTTTTCCTTCATGCTGTGTGATTTTGACACGTCAATTTCATTCTTTTGTTCAATTCGGTCCCTTCATGCTTCCATTCGATGGCTTCTATTCAGCCTATGACATGGTTGCATCCTATTCTATTCCCAAATTTAACGGTCTAAGATCTACGTCTACCTCTATAAATATGATCCTAGGCCTAACACGTTTTCTCACTCTAAGATTTTCTCCAATTGGGTTCACCTTTTTAGGAAGGACCCTAAATGGAATAATTTTCCAAGAAGAAAATCGTTTTAAATTAAAATATTTAACAACCCTAAGTTGATCCGGGAAGACCTAAAGTGGAAGAGCTTAGGATCATAGGTGAGTGATTGTAATTACCTAGATTTTTTAAGCAATTTAAAATAATAGAATTTCCAATAGTAGTAGTTTTTCTATGATTTTGGAAATACCTTTTTATCAAGTATTTTCAGTTTTAGATTTATTTTCAGACTATTTCCTTTTAGCTATTCTTTTCAGTTACTCGTTGTTAATTTTTGTTAATTATAGCTTTTCCATTTAATTACAGTTATTTATAGTATTTTTAATTATTTACTGTCATTTATGCATTACTTACATCTTCTCCTACGCTTTGGATTTTCTTCTATTTTCAGTTTTCTTCTCTTTCTCCTTTTTCTTCATGAATGTATTAGAATAGATTAAATGCAAATTTGGACTAAATTAAAAGAATACAGATATAACAGAAGGTAAGATGTAAGTTGTAAAGATTGTAATAAAAGTGGAATTGGACTAAAATTATGACGTAAATATTAGAATTGGACTAAATTAAAGAAATTGGCCTAGTTATAACTTAATTATAACTAAAAAGAGTAAAAGATGAAAGAAGCTTGTTTTCACACTTAAACCTTGGGTTAAGTGATAAGCATAATTATAACATAGGTTATAATAAGAAAAACAGAATATAATGAGGCTTATTTAAAGACTTAGGATAAATTAATAAGCATAGATAGTCAGAATAATAATAAAAGATTAATTAAATAAATTAAATAAGTTAATGAGTAAAGAATTAAAGTAGGATCTGTACCAAATAGCATTCCCTATTAGACAAAATGGTGGTCTCATATTAGCCTGAAGTGAGATGAGGGCACACTTATGCTAATAATGATAGTAATTGGTCAATAAATAGAAGTTCAAATCACGGGGATTTGGACGAGGGGAGCAACTAGATATTGTTTGGATGATGGGCCGGTACCAATAGCATTCTCTTATTTTATATGGACACGGTGGTCTCACATTAGCCTGAAGTGGGATGAGGGGAACACTTATGCTGGAGCTTGAGGTAATAAGATGACCCAATAGGTGGAACAAAAGGTAACATGAGCATAATGGTGGTTACGCGTGCGACTTCCATTCGGGTGCTTGGTAATCGTTATGAGTTCCAAGCGATTAGTATGTGTGCCTTTCGTAGGCACCATTTCCTTCTGTGTAGGGAACTATATATCGTCTAGTCCACAGTAGGTACTATGTGTATCTTTCATAGAAGCCATTTCCTTATGTGTAAGGAGTTATATGGTGTCTAATCCACGGTAGGTACTATAGAGTAGCAGGCTGATCAAAGGGTAGAATTAGGATTTCAGTCTAATCAAAACAACTATCAAGACAATGCAAACAATCAAAGTTAACCTATCATGTTAATTTAGCAATAGTTAATTCTTACTTATTTCAAGCTTTATCTTTCCTTCTGTTTCCTTTGTTTCCTTTTTAATACTAGAACTGTTATAAAGCCTATTACCTTTACTTTGCTTAAAAATACTAGTGATTACTATCATTCACTAGACTTTTAGTATGAGCCACTCCTCTATTTTCCCATTCCCCCCATAGGAAATCAGGGACAAGGACGGTAGACTGCAGATTCGTGGAGACTTCTTTGGCAGAGATTCTATTATGTATTCCTTTTCTTTATTTCCAGTTTTTAGTTTCCTTTGTTGTAACTGGCACTTTTTGGGGAAAGTTGTACTCTGATTTATTTGAGACTATGGTTTTTGATTTCACGAGACTTGTATGGGTATTTTAACATATGATATATTTGGTATTTGGTGACTTACTCTTATCATCTTAAATTATGGAGTTTGTTTTTTAGCAAAATACTATAATTGTTTCCGATGTGTTAACAATAATAATAATATTATTATTTAGTTTTTATCCGGTGAATCTTAGTCTCTACTAGTTCTACTTATACCTACAACACACCACAAATTTTAGTGTATCCTTTTGGATATACTAAAGGGTGTGGGGTGTTTCACTAGATATCATGGCCTAAAGTTATAGGATTCTTAAAAACTTGTTTTAGAAATAAAGTATTTTTCCAAAAGAAACCTAAGCATATCTTCAAATTAGAAATAATTTTTAGAAAGAAACTCTTATTACAGAAGTAGTTTTAATATAAAGAGTGTTTTAAAAATCCCCTCAAAAGTCTAGTTCAGCCTTCTTTCGATTCCAAGTTTCCTTTTCTTTGCATAATATGGCTGAGTGGTTCAGTAGAGCTATAGTACCAGAGGTGCAAGGGCAATCTCCTAATATAGCACCAGTAGGTGGAGGTCCTTTTAATCCATCTACAACAGCCAATTTTTCTAAGATATGCAAGAAATACGCTAGTCTAGAAGGCATAACGATTTCTGGCACAAAGGATTTCGAGGAGGCATGAGCTAGGTTGGAGGTTATGGAGCAAAGGTTTTGGATGTTATATTTGGAGGACCTCGGAAGTGGATCAAGAAAAGTGGAAAATGCAATAACTACGGATGGGTTGGTTATTACACAGCACTATAAAAAAAAGATGAAGCGGAGGTGTTTCAACTATTGGTAGCCCGTTAATCTTAGTAGAGCTTGTCCGTAGAGAACGGGGCAGAGAGAATGCACACCTATAGCATAGGTACAAGCTTTAGATGCAGTACTTCCTAGCAGTGATTCAGATAGAGATTGGAAAATCTCTTTAGAAGGATTAATCTCTCTTTCTGATTTTCCCATTCGGACTCTTTTCAATTTTGGAGCATCACACCCTTTCATTATGAGTTCTCTGGTAGATTGTTTGCACTTAGACATCTCTTTAGTAGTAGACCCCATTGTTGTTTGAAACCCCATATGAGGATCGACACACTTGTCTATGGTTTGTAGGGGTTTAAATTTTTTACCCTAGGTGTGGAATTTGACTGTGGCGCCTTATGTATTAGGATTTTTAGGGTATGGGATGATTTTAGAAATGGATTGCTTGGCTATCCACATATGGAGCTATATTAGACTGTGAGAGGAGAGTCTATATACTAGAGACATGCAGCGGTAGGACTCTCGAGGTTTCTTGCGACCCGCAAGGGTCAGTTATGTTGAGCTTCCTTTATTCCCTTGATTCCTCATTATTAGAGTTTGATTCAGTTCCTATCGGCGAAGATTTTGCAGACATCTTTGAGGAGGTTAGGGGACTATCCCCTAAGAGAGAGATTGACTTCAAGATTTATTTGACTGATACTGCTAAGCCAGTAGCATTACCTATGAGGCACATGACACCTAGGGAGAGGAAGGAATTGTGCAAGCAGATCCATGAGCTTTTAGGGAAAGGATTTATTAGAAAGAGCATATCGGAGTGGGGAGCGCCAGCCGTCTTCGCTACTAAGGCGGATGGTTCCCTTCGACTTTGCGTAGATTATAGAGAATTGAATCAGCTTACGAAGAAGAACCGATATCCACTCCCTAGGGTAGATGACATTTTTGTACAATTAGTTGGCTCTACAGTATTCTCTCAACTTGATTTAGCCACTGGATTTCATCGGCTTAGGGTCGCTGATAACAACATTGATAAGATAACATTTAGGACACCCGACGGATTCTTTGAGTGGTTGGTTATGCCTTTTGGGCTAACCAATGCCCTAGCATATTTCGTAGATTTGATGAGCCGTGTTTTTAGAGATATCCTTAATAAGTTCGGGGTGGTATTCGTGAATGACATTTTCGTGTTTTCCAAGAGTATGGAAAATGATGCTATTCATCTTAAGGAGGTTCTTCATACGCTCCACGTTCATCGGTTGAAGGCAAAATTCTTATAGTGACACTTTTGGCGTAAGAAAGTGCGTTTCTCGGGGCATAAAGAAGGTCTACACATGGTAGGAGTTTGAGAAATGGTTTTGTACATTTAGGTTCAGATTATGGAAAACCAAAGAGAGGTTGGCAAAGATTGGAGATGTAAAATAGATTCAGTTGATAAGAAAAGAAGAAATCCCACGTGTAGATAATTGTAGAAATTACAATTGTTTCAGATAAGTGGATTTAATGGTAGTACCAAAAAACTTTAGTAAGGAAATGGGATTACTAAAATTTAGAAAGGGTACTCCAAGGGTAGTGAGAAGAAAATCCACCTTATGTTTAGCTTAATAGACTATAATTGTTAGAATTGAAAATTTTCATTGTTAATATTTTCTTTTAGGAAATAAATTTTGGGTTTTTGAAAAATGGTATGAAATTTAAATTGGTTTTATATGATATAAATTTGTTAAAAGTAAGATTCTTTTTGAAGAATTATAGCTCGATAGTTTCTTTGTAGATAACAAAGATTTTAAATATAAAAACCTAGAGTTTTTGAGTGTCGAAAACATAGGTTACAACATTTATTTTTGTAATAGATGTTTTTGTGAAAAGTAAAGGGAGCGTAGACTATAAAACTATTGTTATAGTAGGCGACTTTCAACAGAAATGTTTATATAATATATGAGGTTTATTAGTATTTATTTTAATTGAATCTATACACTAGTATTTTTGGGTTGCAGTAACAGTGTTTTACGCAACATCTGTTTTGTCCCACACAAAAAATGTGTTTTGAAGAAAAATTTGAAGTACAGAAATTAATTGGTTTGTAATTACACTAAATATCTAAATAAGTATGAGGAAATGTTTTCTAGTTATGGATATATTAAAACAGTTTTGAAAATGAGTGTTTTTTGAAAAGAAAAGTGTAAGTTAAATAATAAGAAATTAGTGAATTTCCTAGAAATTGTCTATGGTAAGAGAATAAAAATTAAAAATACATTAATCTATTGGAACAAAATGAATAATGATAAAATTTTCTATGAAACTAAATTATAAATAAAGATGTTTTGTGCAAGTTAAAAATTACATGAAAAAGATATACAAGGTATCAGAAGCACCATATTTTGTATAGCCTATTTCGAAAAATATAAAATAAGTTCCTTGTAATTTCACATAAACATAAAGTCCTCTTTTAAAAGATTCACAGAAGGTTTTAACACTAATAGTTTCTCATAAGAGAAAGTAGTTCCAATACATTAACGTATAAAACTATTAGGTGTAATAAGAAGATATTTGAAAAACATGTGGAGACATTTTAAGATATTTTAAGAATAAAATGGTTTGGTAAAAAAAATAAGTTTTTGGAAATGAAAATTTTAATAAAAGAAAAACTTGAAAATCCAAATTTTTATTGCAAGCCGTAAAGGTCTTTAAAAGAAAAAGAGTAACATGTTTTGAACTTAGAATTTTTAAGTTTATCCTACATAGATTTGGGAAATAATGTAAATTCAAAGAGTTGTAAGGATGCAGGTCTAGAAAAATAAAATGTTAAGCAACCAAGTATTTTGAATTTAATAGAAACTTAAGGATAACACTTTTAAAGACAACGATTTTGGGATTTGATATTTTAAAATTTAGAAGCCCTAGTTTTTGAAATAAAATGATAAGTACCAAAACCAAACTCTTAAATGTGGAATAGATAGGAATCATTTTTGAGGTATGACGAAAAAAGTGTAAGGCTATATACGAGATAGCAGTAATTAGAAATAATGGTGAAAATTTCCGTAGAGTGTATAAGTCACTGGTAAGAACCTAGGAATTTTACTTCATATGTGTAGGCTAAAGAAGAATAGTAAAATGATATTAGTAAGATAGTAAGAGACACATGGCTGAAGATGTGTATTTTTTATTTTGGAGAAACTTGGAAAGATGCTCTTCCTTTAGTGGAATTCACATATGGTAGTAATTTCCAAGTTAGCATTGGAATGGCACTTTTCGAAGCTCTTTATGGAAGACCATGCAAGTCTTCGTGTTGGTTAGAGTCTGCAGAGAGATTGCAACTTGGATTTGACATAATTAAGGGGGTTTTGGAGAAACTTAGTTTGATTAGGAGAAAATTCATACTTCTTATCCTCATCTTTTCGGTAGTAAGTTTAAAAAAAATTTATTTCCATCTTTAGTTTTGAATAGGTTTTTTCTTTTATTATCCTTTGGGAGGGTAGATCTTAGGATTTAACCTATGGATGGTAGGATTTGGTGTAAACATGTTATTAGAACATATTATGAATGATGGATGCAAGTGGTTAAAAGTGTTTGCTAGTGGATGCTAATGGATGCATATATTTACACTAGGCACTATTATCCTTTAGGGATCGGCCTAACGAGGACACTAGAACATATGCATATGGATGTGCGTGCATTTTATTTTATTTTCCATGATTGCTATAAATGGATAATTATCACATGATTGTTGCATTTGGATGATGTTTGAAGCATGCATATAGAACTATCAGTTATCATTAGGAATTTTTGCATTCGTTTGGGTACATAGCGCATGCATGATTGCATAAAAGAAGGTCAAATGAATTGTGGACCGTCTATTTTTTTTTGCATTAGTTAGGTACATTAACACTACACTAATTGCATAAGTAACATAAGTCGCATTAGAAAACTTAAGGACAACGAATGAATGGTTGATGATTGAGTAATTGGGTGTAGATATTAGATGAAAATACTTGGTCCATTATTTTATCCTTAGAGATTTCGGGGACGCAATCCCTTAAGGAGGGGAGAAAGTAACAACCCGAAATTTAAGCTACAGTAATTAATTAATCAATCAATGAAATGATAAAATAATTTGGTGAAATTATCAGAATTGAGCCATGAGAGTTGCACCATTATGTCCGCGGTAATTTTCTAGTCAATTTTCATATATTGAACGTCAGAATCCGAGCTTATATGAGCAAGATAGGGAATTAACAAGATAATACACACACACACACACACACACACACACACACACACACACACACACACACACACACACATATAGGTAGGTCGATCGGCCGGTCGACTTGGCATTATGGGAGGTCGACCCACCTACGTTCATGAGGTGAAGGAATTTTTCCTTCGTGCCGTGTGATTTTGACACGTCAGTTTCATTCTTTTGTTCAATCTGGTTCATTCTTGCTTCCATCCGATGGCTCCTATTCAGTTTATGATGTGGTTGCATCCTATTCTATCCCTAAATCTAACGGTCTATGATCCACTTCTACTCTATAAATTAGACCTTAGGCTTAACACTTTTTCTCACTCTAAGATTTTATCTAATTGGGTTCACCTTTTAAGGAAGGACCCTAAACAAAATAATTTTCCAAGGAGAAAATTGTTTTAAATTAAAATATATAAGAACGCCAAGTGGATCCGGGAAGGCCTAAAGGGGAAGAGCTTAGGGCCACAGGTGAGTGATTGTAATTATTTAGATTTTTTTAAGCAAATTAAAACAATAGATTTTTTAATAGTTGTAGTTTTTCTACGATTTTGGAAATACCTTTTTATCAGTTTTTTTCAGTTTTAGATTTATTTTCAGTCTATTTCTTTTTAGCTATTCTTTTCAGTTATTCGTAATTAATTTCTGTTAGTTGTAGCTTTTCCATTTAATTACAGTTATTTATAGTATTTTTAATTATTTACTATCATTTATGCTCTATTTACATCTTCTCCTACGCTTTGGGTTTTCTTCTGTTTTCAGTTTTCTTATATTTCTCATTTTTCTTCGTGAATGGATTAGAATAGATTAAATGCAAATTTGGATTAAATTAAAATAATGCTGAAATAACAGAAGGCAAGATGTAAATTGTAAGGACTGTAATAAAAATAGAATTGGACTAAAATTGTGATGTAAATATTAGAATTGGACTAAATTAAAGAAATTAGCCTAGTTATAACTTAGAATTATAACTAAAAAGAGTAAAAGATGAAAGAAACTTATTTTCATACTTAGGCCTAGGGTTAAATAATAAGCACAATTATAACGTGGGTTATAATAAGAAAAAAGAACAGAATGAAGCTTATTTTAAGACTTGGGATAAATTAATCAGCACAAATAGTTAGAATAATAATAAAGGCTTATTTAAATAATTTATCTAAGTTAATAAGCAAATAGGACCTATACCAAATAGCATTCCCTATTTTCTATGGACACGGTGGTCTCACATTAGCCTGAAGTGAGAGAGGGCACGCTTATGCTAATAATGGTAGTAATTGGGTAATAAATAGAAGTTCAAATCATAGGGATTTGGATAAGGGGTGCAACTAGATGTTGTTTGGATGACGGGACAGTACCAACAACATTTTTCCTATTTTCTATGGACATGGTGGTCTCACATTAGCCTGAAGTGGGATGAGGGGAATGCTTATGCTGGAGCTTAAGGTAATAAGAAGACCCAATAGATGGAACAAAAGATAACATGAGCATTGTAACAACCCAAAATTTTGTAAATATTTTTAAAATTTAATTTATTTGAAGACTTTGATATTTATTCATTAAAATTTGAATTTTTTGAATTTTTCCACTGTAATTTTGGATTAGTTTGCAATTTGTTTTCCAAATAGGATAAAATAAACATTTTCTGGAAATTTGACATTTTGGTCAACTTTTTTCAAACTTTGACTTTTATTCAACAATTTGAAAATTTAAATTTTTAGATCCTAGTCTTTTTATTTGAAGCTAGATATAATTCTGATATCTGTTCTGCTTTTCGTTTCGTTAAATTCTGATTTATACTTTTAAAATTGGATAAAATACAACGTTTTACACGCAATTAATTTCTGTATTTTTATTTTATATTTTCCTATGTCCATCTCTTGATTTTTATTTCTCTATTTTATTTGTCTAGACTTTTATTTTATTTATTGGATTTTTACTTGTTTATATCTTTGTATGAATGGCTTGAGAAAATCAAGGAGACATAGGTTACATTGTTTTAAATGCTCGCCTTTTTATTTGCCTACCCTCTTTATTACTTTCTTGTCGTTCCCCACCTTTCTAGCCATATATTTCCAAAACCCTATCCGCCTCTTTTATTTCTAAATTACGTAAAAAACATTCCTCAACATCTCATTTCCTCATTTGCTTTCTCCTGGAGAAAATTACAGTAAGTTTCCATGGCTTCTCTTCCTCTTTCTTTTGTTTTTCTTCATCAAGTGCTTGGCCTCCACCATATTTCTGACCTCAACCCCCCTCCACCTCCTCCATGACCGACCATCACCTCCTCCACTCATGGCCATGACCCCTAGATCTAGATCCACCACAAAAACTTGACCAAAACCATCACAAGTCTTCCATTATCTCACCACCTCTTCCATTTGCCACGGCCACACCCTAAAACTCCACTTTGTTTTGACATGCCATGACCTAAACCTACTAACCCGTGCCTTAATATGCACTTGACCCAAAGTCCTACCTTGGCCGAGCCATACTAGGCTATGGCCGAGCCTATGTGAACCAAAACCCCCTTTGTTCCGTGCCTCTTTACATTCCATGCTTGTAACTCCACCACTCTTCACTTTCCTAGCCTTAGCCATGCCTATAGACCCCATAACCTAGCCTAGCTGCTTCAAAAATGTCATGGCCGAGCCATACTAGACCTAGGCCGAGCCTATAGGTTTTGTGGCCGAGCCATTGTTTGGGTTAAAGCCATTTGTATCTCATTCTTGTGCATACTTTTCATTTTAATTTATATTTTACATTATTGAATTATATACTTATGTTTATGATAAATTATTTGTTTACAAGATTTGGATTTGGGTGCCACTTCCCTTCGAATCTATTTCGTGCTTGTCGTGCCTTGCTGTGTTTATTATGTGCCTTCACTTCATAATCTCTAGCTTCAAAAAGGTGAGTTATTCACTCTAGACTAATCGTACTTATATAATTATGAAAAGATGACAAGTGAATATGTAATGATTGATATGCTATGTTCATATATGCATGTGATCTGTATATATGATGTATAACCCAATTTTATACCTGTTACTCATCTATTATAATATTATATGATATACTGTTATTTGATTTTCTGTATCTCACACTGCAAGTTCCCTTATCACTATGGGTAGAAATGATACATAACCGAACAGACTTTAGAATAAGGAAAAATCATTATGGGCTGAAATGATAGGCTCGAGTGATTTTTATTGTGTTTGATTTACTTGAGATTGCGGGTTTGAAATGATAGAACCTGGATTTTTCTTTTTAAATTACGGATTGTAATGATATATTATCTGTATCACTTGACCTAGGTTAGAAAATATTATACAAACCCGTGGTTAATTATATATATTTTCTAAGATTTATAAGTATTTTTAAATGTAAAAATATAACATTTTAACTTAAATTGGATCTAAATAATTTAAATGAATTTATAGTGATTTTTCTATAAGTTGAAATGTATAATGAATTAAATGGAAAGGTGTATTTAAAAAGATGACTTAACTTGGAATTGGGAATTTGGTTTTAAATGGACATTTTTAAGTTAAGTAAATAAATCGAAATTTAAATTTATTTATGAAATGGGTATTTTAAAATAAAGTATTAAGTGGATTGTTAAAATGAAAAGTTGAGAAAATAGTTTACTTTTGACTTAATAAGTGAATTATTTTTTAAATTGGATATTAATTCATTAAAGGTTTACTTTATTGAATCATAAGTCAAATGATATCCAAATGAATATTTTTGAAGTGAAATATATGATTTTTATAAGTTAAAATGGCTAAAATTGAAGTTTTAATGTTCCTGAAATTTTATATTAAATCTGAAATTAGTATTGGTAGCATTTCAGAAATGTTGTGGTTTTAAGACAACATTTGTTAAGTGCTGTCATTTCTGAAAATAAACTAAGTTCTGGAATAATAAAGAGCTACTGCAGGACTTTGTAAGTGCTGTTGTCGCTGAAACTAAACTATATTCTAAAATAACTAAATAACTACTGGAGCACTTTGTAAGTGCTGTGGTTGCTGAAAGTAAACTGTTTTGATTGACTAAATAGCTACTGTAGCACTTGGTAAGTGCTGTTGTTGCTGAAGTAAAACTGAACCGTTTTAATTTACTAATACCTACTGTAGCACTTTGTAAGTGCTGCTGTTTTTGAAAGCTGTTATGAAATAAATAAATACCTACCGTAGCACTTTATAAGTGTTGCTGTTTTTGAATTTGACAATGTTTTGAAATATTACTATATCTACCGTAATATTTTATAAGTTCTATTGTAGCTGAAATTTACAATGCTTTGGAAATTTTATAATTGAATATATGAACTTAGAAATGTTACAACTTTGAAATGAATATTATTTGATATCGTATTTAAATGGTTTAAATGAATATGTTTTGAAGTGAATATAAACCATTTTTGAAACTTATAACCACGGGTTATAATAACGATTGGTTGGCAAAGAGACCGGGTTCAGATATGGGCATACTCTCTATCGATACCGAAAACCACTTTGACAATCGTGTACGCGGTGGAGATTTCAGAATAAAGTAGGATGGTTGTGACGTTCTATTGAGGTATGTACGTGGACCCGACTCTCATGAGTTGGCATAAGGTGGCTAAAACAGGAGCGATTCCATGCTAATGAGGTAGCTCCTCTTATCGGACGCACTTCTTCGTATGTCATTCTATTACTATGTGATTGATTAGTGCGCACCTTTTATTTTTGGGAGTGTGGCTTGAGGTGGGCAATAGTGGCTGCTACGCGTTACCACCAGTCCGGATATTAATTGGTATATCTACCCTGGAGTTGCCTAGTTGTGTCGTGTCACCTACCCTAGCGAGCCTTGTATGAGTTTGATTTGTGTCGTGCCTATGGAGTATCTTCTCGTAGCCTCTCGATCAGGAGGTACGTAGTGCTGTATAGACTGTTGGCACTATTTATTTGTTATGGTGGAAAATGTAAAGCCTTAACGCTATTTTAAAGTAAGTTTATTTTACTAATAGGCGTTATTATAATAGCGTATATTACTACATAGCAAATAGTTTAACGGATCCTTAAAGGATGAGCGGTCCAAAGCATCATTTAAGTTACTTGTACATTTATTTTACAATTCACATGAGTTGGTTTACATTGTATAAGTATGTATGTCCTGACTCGAGTGTTTGTGTTTATTTCTTAGCTCAGGTCAGCGTGAGTATCATAGCTTGGATTTATCTTCTAGAAACTAGAGATTTTGGGAGTTAATCTGCTTATCTAGCTTTATCTATTTCAGTTCTGTCATTCTATTTCAGCTCATGTATTAGAGACTTATTTATTTGGGATTTCTACTGCATTTATTTCAAAACTGTATTTGTCTTTCAAACTATGGTATTTTGTAACTGTTTTGAGACTGTGTTTGAGACTGTATTTGTTATAGCTTTATGAACTACTACTGTTGTTTTATTTCCGCTGTGAGTTATTCTGATTTTATCTGTGTCTGTGATTCTATGATTGGCTTTATTTGCTCCAAAATATATTACAATCTACTGTTTTGAATTATTCAAGTTAGACATGTGGGGATTTATTGTCGATTTGAATGGTCCAAAATAGTGGGACGTTTCAAGCATTGTGGCAGTTACGCGTGCAACTTCATTCGGATGCTTAGTAATCATTACGAGTTCCAAGCGTTTAGTATGTGTGCCTTTCGTATGCACCATTGCCTTCTGCGTAGAGAACTATATATCGTTTAGTCCATAGTGGGTACTATATGTATCTTTCATAGAAACCATTTCCTTCTATGTACGGAGTTTATAGTGTCTAGTCCACAGTAGGTACTATAGAGCTTCAGGCCGATCAAACGGTAGAATTAGGATTTCAGCCTAATCGAAACAGCTAAAGACAAGTGCAAACAATCAAAGTTAACATATCATATTAATTTAGCAATAGTTAATTCATAGTTATTTCCCACTTTATATTTCCTCCTATTTTCTTTGTTTCCTTTTTAATACTAGAACTGTTGTAAAGTCTATTACCTTTACTTTGCTTAAAAAAACTAGTGATTACTATCATTCACCAGACTTTTAAGCAATCAGGGACAAGGACGGTAGACTATAGATCCGTGGAGACTTCTTTAGCAGAGATTCTATCATGTATTCCCTTTCTTTATTTCCAGCTTTTAGTTTCCTTTGTTGTAACTGGCCCTTTTTGGGGAAAGTTGCACTCTGATTTATTTGAGACTATGGTTTTTGATTTCATGAGACTTGTATGGGTATTTTGACATATGATGTATTTAGTATTTGATAACTTATTCTTATCATCTTAAATTATGGAGTTTAACTTTTAGCAAAATACTATAATTGTTTTCGCGTTGTTGTTGTTGTTGTTCTTATTATTATTATTATTATTATTTAGTTTTTGTCTTGTGAATCTTAGTATCTGCTAGTTCAAGTTATACCTACAACGCACCACACCTTTTAGTGTATCCTTTTGGGTATACTAAGGGATGTGGGTGTTTCAAACCGCATCCACCTTTTGCATTTATACTTCTGACCGTGCTCTGAAGACTGGAGTTGATGGATGGACGGTCGGACTGCATCCGCTTTTTTTGGGTATTTACATTCCTGACCATGCTCTGAAGACTAGAGTAGATGGATGGATGGTCGAATCGCGTCTATCCTTTTGCGTTTATACTCCAGTTCGCATTCTGGGAACTAGAGTTGATCGACGGACGATCAAACTGCATCCATCGTTTTGTGTTTATACTCCAGTCCATACTTTGGGAACTAGAGTTAATCGACGGATGGTCGAACTGCATCCATCATTTGGTGTTTATACTCCAGTCCACACTTTGGGAACTACAGTTGATCGATGGGCGGTCGAACCGCGTCCATCTTTTTATGGTATTTACATTTCTGACCATGCTTTAAAGACTGGAGTTGGTGGATGGATGGTCGGACTGCATCTACCTTTCTATGTTTGTACGCCAGTCTGCACTCTAGGAACTAGAGTTGATCAATGGATGTGGGACTGCGTCCATCTTTTTGTGTTTATACTCCCATCCGCGCTCTGGGAATTAGAGTTGATCGATGGACCGTCGAATCGCATCCATCTTTTGGTGTTTATACTCCAGTCCACACTCTAGGAACTAGAGTTGATCGATGGATGGTCGTACCATGTCCATCTTTTGATGTATATATTCTTGACCATGCTCTGAAGACTGGAGTTGATGGATGGACTTCGGACTGTGTTCACCTTTATGTGTTTATACTCCAGTTTGTACTCTGGAACTAGAGTTGATCAATGGATGTCCATCTTTTTATGTTTATACTCCAATTCGCACTCTGGGAACTAGAGTTGATCGATGGATGGCTGAATCGCATCAATTTTTTGGTGTTTATACTCCAATCCACACTTTGGGAGCTAGAGTTGGACGATGGACGGTCGAACCGCGTCCATCTTTTGGTGTTTATACTCCAGTCTGTGTTGGAACATTAGATCTCTGTTTTAATGGTGACAACTACATATTGCATATATATACTATATCATGATATCAGGCTTTTATTTAGGAAGACAAAACATAAGGCAAAAAGCAAGAAGAATCATCTACAAGTCAAAGAAGTCAATACTATGAAGCTTCAAGGTCAATAGTATGTGTATGGTCTTAGATTGAATTTGAAATCTCCTTGATAGTTTATATATACACACACAGAAACATACTCAAACATAGATGTAAAGATATCATAAAGATTTGAATTCGACAAATGTCAAAGTAATAATACAAACTAAATTTTCATAGTTCAGTCGACTGAAATTTGTTTCAATCGACTGAGCTGAAACTGTGTTAAACAATTTTTTATAATTCAAATTTTTTGACGTGAAAATTTAAATGCTCATACTCAGTAGACTGACGTATTTGCTCAGTAGACTGGGATGCTATAACGGCCATATTTTTTGAAAAGTCATCTTCAAGAGTTGTAACTTTTTTGATCGAGTTTTCTAATTCTGAAAGTATTTCTTAAAGATTGGTAACTCTTAATTGCCTCTCTTCAACATTTATAAATAGCACAACATCTCATACTTAGATTTTCAACTTTCTACTCTGTTTTCTATTGATTCTATTCTCTTGTGCTATTCTAAGCATTTATGTTTGACTCTATTATTTCATTTGCTATTGTTCCAATAATCACTATGCACTCACTTTGAATCATCAAGGAGATTATAGGAGCCATTGTACTATCAAGTCAAAATCAATGTTAGACGAACACCAGATTGTCAAGCAAGAATTGTATTTGTCAAAGGAAAGTATAAATCTAAGAGGTCCTTAGATTGGCTTAGTCGTAAACCTATTCCTTTGGGTCAAGCAAGGAATTTACTAAGGAAATACCTAAGAGGTGCATAGGGACTGGACGTAGAAGAGGTGCTCCGAACCATTATAAATCTTGGTATGTTCATTTACTTACTGCTTTATTATTTCATAGTATAAATTAGTGGGTATACTTGTTTTATTAGCCATACACGATATACTAGTTCTTTGATTTGGTATTAGATCAAGGTCCATTCAAAATCATAACACAATTTTGAATATTACGGCCAATATGAGTAATAACACATTTCAAAATCAACTACATGTCCACCATGTTTTACAAGTTGTAATTATATGTGTTGGGCTACACGCATGAAAGTCTTTATGGAATCAAGCAGACTTGACATTTGGGCATCTACTCAATCTCAGTGTGTAGCTCCTACTATTGAAATTAGTACAAGGACATATGCTCAGAAAACTACTGCTTCAAATAATACAAAAGCTATGAATGCTTTATATTGTGCATTAGATAAGAACAAATTTTCTAGAATTACAATGTGCAAAACGGCTTATGATATATGGCACATGCTTCAAGTCACACATGAAGGAACCACCAAAATAAAGCAAACTAAGATAAGTTTGTTGAATAATCAATTTAAATCATTTAAAATGAAATCTAATGAAAGCATCATAGAAATGTACTCCATATTCCAAACTATACAACATGATCTCATGTGATTAGGAGTTTTATTTACTGATTTTGATTCAATCATACATATTCTAAATGTATTAACTGGTGAATGGGAAAGAAAAGTATTAGCTGTAGGAGAAGCCAATAACCTCTCTACACTCATGTAGAAGAGTTAACTGGAAATTTGATGTCATATGAAGAAAATTTGCAAGCTAGAAAAGATCTAGACCAAGAAAAACGAAGTATTTCTTTTCAGGTAAATAATGATGATGATTCAGTCTTGGATGGTGAAGATGTAGTTTTCCTTGCTAAATACTACAACAAGTTCAGAAAATTCAATAAAATGGTGCAAAAGTGAAAACCAAGCTACTCCAATTATCCTTCGTCATTTAAATTTTATGGGTGCAATTGATTTGGTCATATGAAAAAAAATTGTCTAAAATTAAGAAAAGATAAGAAAAGCTTCAACAATATGAGAAATTCTTAAAAAAGAAGCGTGCATTTTAGGTGACATGGGATGATTCCTCGAGTGACAATGACAGTAACAGTGATAGTGATGAAGAACAAGCCTATGTTTGCTTCATGGTAACTAAAGATGAGGTACTTTCAGATTTATCTTTTGACAATGTCATAGAAATAGCATCGGAATTAGATAATAAATATAGAAATCTTAGAAAGACTCATGAAGAATGTTCAGGGAAAATGATTAAACTAGAACTAGAAAATGAAATGCTAAAAGATGAGAAAATTATATTAGAAGAAGAAATTCTAATATTATAATATATTTGTAAATCTTTTGAAGAAAATCAAAATGTGGATGATTTAGAAACGGAAATTGCAACACTATCAAATGATCGTAAAATTAAGAAAAACTGCCAATAATTTGAAAAATTAAGTATAAATGAAGATCAATTAGAAAAGAAAGTAAATGATCTATTACAAACAATTCTAAATTTAACCAAGGAAAAGAGAATCTATCTTATTTAATTAGTATTTCAAACTGCCTAGCAATAAAAATGGATTAGGATTTATAAAATCAAAGAAACCAAAAGTTCAACACAAATATGCTACAACTTATTCAAAATTTCGTAAATCGATGAATAGCAAATTAAATTATAATAAAAAGACTATTCAGTTATGGATTCCAAAAACAAATAAGAACTTGATTAGACAAAAACATATAGAAAGATTTTTGAATGACGTTCATTATAATAAACTTTTTAGATTCTAAGGTTCTACCAAACCCTCCTGGGTATGGTTACCTTCAGTTTAAACCCCAGGACCCTAATAAAGGAAGTGGGTACCATTCAATTACTTTTATCTATGTAGGTACCCCAACACAAACATGATGGATTCTCGACAGTGGATGCCCCAACTGGAAATGCTGATATGCTAATAAATATCTCTTACAAAGATGGTGGAATCGTCACTTTTGGAGGTAATTCCAAAGGCTATGTTATTGGACAAGGAGATGTTGCTTCTGTTGATATATCTAACTCTCCTCTTATTTCAAATATTTATCTAGTTAAAAAATTAGGCAGTTATCTTCTTAGTATAAGTCAATTATGTGAGAAAGGATTTTCTATAACTTTTGAAACAAGAAAATGCAATATCATTGATAAAAATCAAAATTTAATCTTTAAAGGAATAAGAAAACATAACATTTTTATTTTAAATATGAAAAGAAGACATGATAAAAATGTTTTCTTAATAGCATATATTTCTGATCCATGGATTTGGCATAAATGTTTTTATCGTGTTAATTTTAAAAACATTCATAAATTAGCTAAAAATAATTTAGTTCGTGGTTTATCTAAAATAAATTTTAAAGTCAATAATATATGCGATGCATGTCAAAAAGGGAAACTTAAAAAAAATCCTCTTTTATTTCTAAACAAAAAATTTCCACAAAACAACCTTTAGAACTTTTACGTTTAGATCTCTTTGGACGAATGAAATTAGATCAATCAATCATAACAAATACGTTTTTGTTATGATTGATGATTTTTCATGATACATGTAGACCTTCTTTTTAAAGCATAAAAATGACACTTTTGAAACATTCAAAATCTTTTCAAAACGTATTCAAAATCTAAAGAGTTAAAAATTAAAATAATTAGAAGTGATCATGGAAGAGAATTTGAAAATGAATCATTTCATAAATTCTATAATTAAAAGGGGATAAGTCATAATTTTTCATTTCCTATAACACCACAACAAAATGGTATTGTTGAAAAAGAAAATAGAACTCTCTAATAATGTGCAAGAACTCTTCTTTGTAGTAGTAACTTAACTTAAAATTTTTGGGTAGAAGCTGTAGCTACTGCATGTTATATTCTAAATCATGTCTCTCTAAGGCCTTTAACCAAAAATACTCCTTACGAACTCTTTTTTGAAAGAAAAACGAAAGTATCTTATTTTAAAATATTCATATCCAAATGTTTTATTTTAAACACTAGTGGTCCTTTAGGAAAGTTTGATTCGAAAGCCGACAAAGGAATTTTCGTAGGATACTCAGATCAAAGTAAAGAATATAGAATTTTTAATAAAAAATTGAACAAACATTACATGTATCGTTTGATGAAAATTTTAACACTATTAAAGAAGATGATGAAAACTTGAATCGATTAAATATTCAAAATGAATAAATAGAATCAATAAATCCTTATAATGCTGAAATAAAATCACCCCTAGAATATTAAAAGATCATCTAATGAATAATATTATAGGGGACATTAATACCAAAGTTTCAATGCACAATCAATTAAATCAAATGGGTCATATAGCTTTTATTTCAAACTTTGAACCAAAAAATATTAAAGAAAAATCTAAAAATGATTATTGGATTATAGAAATGATGGAAAAACTAAATCAATTTGAATGTAATAATGTATGGGAACTTATTCCAAGACCCATGATCAATTTGTTATTGGAACTAAATGGATTATCAAAAATAAAATGGATGAAAACGGTCATATAGTTCGAAATAAAGAAAGACTTGTAGCTCAGAGATATACTCAGGAGGAAGGAATTGAGTACGAAGAAACATTCACTCCTGTAACACGTCTTGAAGCTTTAAAAATTCTCTTAGCATTTGCTTGCCATCATAACTTCATATTATATCATATGGATGTTCAAAGCGCATTTTCAAATGGATACATTAAAGAAAATGCCTATGTTGAACAACCACCATTGTTTGTATCTGAACAATTTCCAAATCATGCATTTAAATTACGAAAGGAACTTTATGGTCTTAAACAAGCTCCCCGTGCTTGGTATGATAGATTAAAATCATATCTTTTAGAATCTGTTTTTCAAATTGGCAAAGCTGCTTCTACTCTATTTATAAAAACAAATGAAAACAATATTTTAATAGTTCAAATATATGTAGGTGATATTATCTTTGGATCAATTAATAAAAAAATTATGTGATGAATTTTCTAAAATTATGAAAAGTTAATTTGAAATGTCACATATGGGAGAATCAAATTACTTTTTAGGATTACAAATTAAACAATCAAAAAACAGAATTTTTATCTATCAAGAAAAATACTGTAAAGATTTAATTAAATATTTTGGAATGGATAATTTTGATAGTGAAGCTACTCCTATGAGTACTAGTAATCACTTAGACAAAGACGAAAATGGTAATGATGTCGAACAAAAATTATATAGAAGTATTATAGAATCTTTATTATATTTAACTGCCAGTAGCCCGACATTTTAATGAGTGTTTTCTTATGTGCCCATTTTTAAGCTAATCCAAAGAAACACACTTACATGTAGTTAAAAGAATTTTACGATATATATTAAATACCAAAGATTATGGACTTTTTTATTCAAAAGACTATCTATTCGAACTCGTATCATATAGTAATGTCGATTTTGGTGGTTGAGATCGGATCAAAAAAGTACGAGTGGAACTTGCCACTTTATCGGTCAATCTTTGGTATCATGGTTTAGTAAGAAACAAACTTGTGTTTCATTTTCTACATGTGAAGCAGAATATATATATGCAGCACTAGCTTGCAATCAGGTTTTATATGTGCAACAAACTTTACAGGATTTCAGAATATAACTTCACAAATCTTCTAACTTTTGTGATAACACTAGTGCAACTAATTTATCAAAAACCCATTAATCACTCAACAAAACACATTGACATCAGACATCATTTCTTGCGTGATAATGTTGAAAAAGAGAAAATATCATCTGAATTTGTTACTTAAGACAAACAAATAGCAGATATATTTACTAAACCCCTTTGTGAATCTACATTTTCAAACCTTCGTCGTAATCTCAGAATACGCTCACTTAAAGATTTTGATATGTTATATATTTTCACACAACATCACTTTGAACCAACATCAAAAATTAGAGAATGAAAACCATTGGACATCAATTAAGTTTTAAAAATAACTAAATTTGTAAGGGACACAATTGTTTACTAAATTTAACTCCAGGAAGAACTTGAAACAGAAATTAGAATTCTTATAAATAGTAAAAGCCTTATGTATATAAAGAGTCTCTATAAAAATAAAAATAAAAAATTAATTTAAAAACTATACTGTCAATTGAATAATATCGGACAATTATGATTCCACTCATTGGTCTCTTGATTTTAACTCTCCTTCTTCTTACAATGAATATCCATCTCCAAACATTTCAACTCCTCATTCTACAAAATCACCGTCTATTCATAATACTGCTTCTCCGACTAATCACACCGGATTCTCACCCAAGGGAAAGAAGATAAGAAGAGTTTTGGTTCTAGACACTCACAATAAAATAGATGAAATACACCGCGACTAGCAAGAGCAAATGAATGTCCAAAAAGAGATGTGCTACGAACAAAGACGTCAGGGTGTGCATCTGAATTTTGGGAAGATGCATACTTACTATCTGCGGTCATTTCCCTACCAAAAACAGCATAAGTCAAATGTAGCCCACGTATTATCGAGTCTCTGATTGTTATCGAGAACACTCAATCAAAAAATTCTTGGGAAGCTGGTCCATCCACGTCAAATTGGAACAAAACTCCAGTTAAGTGTAACACATGGTCTCCACTTCGACCATCAATTGAAGATACCAAGGTGGAACCAAATTCTTGGGATCGTTTTTCGGATAACAAGTTTGATGATTCGAAAGATAATTAATAAGTTATGGCAATATTTTTTTACACATAAATATAAAAAACAAGCTATGTGTATCGAAAATTGGATGTAAACAATAAAGTATACCATATGTAATATTAATTTAAGGTTGTTTTCAAAATACATGTGAAGAATATCTTTAAAAAAAAGCACCAGAAAACAACTTTACATAGGTTCAGTCGACAGAACCAGATTACCAGCCGACTGAACGTGAACAAATTTATAAGATACTCTCTGTCTCAAAAAGGCATGGTTTCAATCGATTGGGGATCTATCTCAGTCGACGGAACCTTCACGAAAAAGTCCGTTAACTCTTCGTTTATTAAATAAGTGTTTTTGGTTGACTGAATTACTATCTCAGTCGATTGAAATTTGCAAAATTGACAGCATAACTACCTTTTCTCCACCGTGCCTATTCACCAAATCACTTTGTCTCTTCAGAAACCCTAACTCCAAACCTCTTTTTAATGGCTTCAAGAAAGAAAATTACTGCTACTGGTCCTAAACTAAGCAAAGACAAAGCTCTGGCTTCCTCTTCGTCCACTCCGGCTCATCCTGAATTTAATTCCGATGCTCAAATCTTAGAGTGGCTTAATGGTAGTGCCAATATTCTTTGGGTCTTCAATGAATTGAATGACAAACGAATTTTCCAAGAGACATTCTACAGGATGGAAGATTCCGCTGCTTTTGGCATAGTGGATTTAGCAAGAAAATATGGAATCCTTTCTTAGTTAAGTTGTTCATGCAAATCTTTGTGGAGATATTTATACACCTCCAAATGAAACCGAAGAGGGAATTTTATGGAGTAGAGTATTAGGAGTTGATATAGTACTCAATTATCAAGATCTAAAAGCTATTTAAAGTGTAATGGCGATGAATCTTCTTTAGATAATGTCTTCCATCATGATTTCTCCTATGGTTCAATCATCTACAAATTCTGTATTGAAAACACGGAAAATACTTCAGTGAATTTACGGTCTCAAGCTCGAATGATCAATAAAATGTTTCTTCATACTATTTTTCCCCGCACCAGGAGCTATGAAAAATGTATGAATACATCTACAAATCTCTTTACGCCATTTATACTAACACTCAACTAAATTGGGCAAAGATTATTCATGATGACTTAAAAAATCTTTAGTTCCCATTCTCACAAAACAATATTTTTTGGCTCCTATCTTACGAAGATATTTACTCATTTCAGAATTAATGTGGACATTTTACAAGATTACATCTCACGAATGATTATGGACCAAAAATTTATTTCGCTTATGAAATTACCCTCTAGTATGGAACCCCTTCCCTCATATAATGTTTACTTATCAAATTTGGTAAAAAAATACCTTGGATCAATCATCTTCCCAACCACCACGGGATCAAACCTCTCAGGAACAAACGCGTGGTCAAACAAGTCATGGAATTGGTGAAAAAGTTAGTCTACGGATAGTGAAAATGAAGTTTCTTTGGTTCAACCTTCCAAAACCACCAATGCCACAACAGCTATTCTACGCAATCAAGAAAATCTTTTCAAACAAAAAAAAAATGATGAAACGTCAAAAAAAATCTTGGGAATTTGCTAGGTAAAATTCAGAAAAAAGTTTCTTTATGCTCAAGCTCATCATCATCTGAGCCTGAATCTTAGGATTTCTTAACTCTTCTTTGGTAAGTCTATCATATTTTCTTATGATTCAGTTGTATTATCGTTCAAAAACTATCATTTTGTTTTGTGCTATTTGTGTGATGTTGTTATCTAACTTAATTTGTGATGTTATGCAACTTTAGGTATGTTGAAACTTCTATTTGATACTATATGACTTTATGTGAAAATTACTATTTGATGTTATGTATGTAACCAATTCGTAATGTATGTTTGGTCAGCAAGTATTCATTGTGTTTACTTCTTTTTGTTGATGTCAAAGGGGAAGAATCATATAAATAAGGGAGCATGAATTTAGGGGCAGCAAAATCAATATTTTTAAATTAAACTTTGATAGTTGTCATCATCGGAAAGAGGGAGATTATTAGAACATTAAACCCCTGTTTTAATGATGATAACTATATACTACACATATATACTATATCATGATATCAGGCTTTCATTAAGAAGACAAAACACAAGGCAAAATGTAAGAAGAATCACCTACAAGTCAGAGAAGTCAAAACTATGGAGCTTCATGATCAATAGTATGTATATGGTCTTAGATTGAATTGTAAAATCTCCTTGACAGTTCATATACACACACAAAAACACACTCAAACACAGATTTCATGATATCATAAAGATTTGAATTCGAAAAACGTTAAAGTAATTATACAAACTAAATTTACACAGTTCAGTCGACTGAAATTGGTTTCGGTCGACTAAGCCTAATTCTAGTCGACTGAAACTGTGTTAAACAATTTTTTATAACTCAAAATTTTTTTCCATGAAAATTTAAACGCTCATATTAAGTAGACCAAGTATGCTCTTAGTAGACTGAGATTCTGTAACGGGCATATTTTCTTCAAAGTCATCTCCAAAAGTTGCAACTTTTTCATTCAGTTTTTTTAATTCTGAAAGGATTTCTTGAAGATTGACAACTCTTGATTGCCTCTCTTCAATATTTTTAAACAACACAACATCTCATACTTAAATTTTCAATTTCTACTCTGATTTCTACCGATTCTGTTCTCTTATGTTATTCTAAGCATTTGTACTTTCAACACTATCATGTCATTTGCCACTCACTTCGAATCATAAAGGAGATTATAGGAACCATTGTACTTTCAACTCAAAATCAGTGTTAGACGAACACAAGATTGTTAAGTAAAAAATTTATTTATCAAAGGAAAGAATAAATCTAAGAGATGCTCAGATTGGCTAAGTTGTATACCAATTCCTCCGGATTAAGCGAGGGATTTACTAAGATACACCTAAGAGGTGCTTAGGGATTGGACGTAGTATAGGTGCTTCAAACCAGTATAAATCTTGGTGCGTACATTTACTTATTGCTTTATTATTTCATAGTATAAACTAGTATATATACTTGTTTTATTAGCCATACACGATCTACTAGTTCTTTCAATTCGAACTCTGGGAACTAGAGTTGATCGATGGACGGTCGAACCACATCCATCTTTTGGTGTTTATACTCCAGTCCGCTCTCTAGGAACTAGAGTTTATCGATGGACACTCAGACCGCATCCATATTTTTATGTTTATACTCTAGTCAACACTCTAGTAACTAGAGTTATATGATGGATGGTCAATCCCACCCATTTTTTATCTCTGCTCAATCTGCCAAGTCAAGATAAGAGTTATCGAACGAACGGTCGAATCATGTTCATTTATTGTGAGGACCCATTTCTTCTACTCTCAGAAATCAACACTACTACATCCTCGGTTTTCATGTGCCGCAAATCCAGGTGCTGGAGTAGCTGATTCTCAAGGGTAAGAAAGAAAAAAAAAGACAGAAAAAATCTCACACAACTGGAATAACATATATTATTTCAACATCAAATTTATAGCAGAAATTTAAGTACATTTATTAGAGTTTAAAACATGGACAGTTATAATTTTTATCCTTACAAATGCAGAATACTATAGCATAAGAGTGTGGTGGAAATAGATAACAATCTTCTGAAAAATCTTCCGACTCCATAGCATAAGATATGGTGGAAATAGATAACAATCTTCAGAAAAATCTTCCGACTCCATGCTTCGAGCTCCGTCTAGATTTCTTCTAAACTAAACCTGACTACTCGGCTGCTCGGGAAAATTACGGTACCCAGAGTTTAAGGGAAAAGAAAATAAACACTAGGTCAGTGATGGGACTAATGTGAGAACTCAAAAATATGCATTTTGACAACAAAAGGGCGTCTCATAAGACCACGCCGCACATAAAACAAAATAGGTTTTTACCTTAACAAAATCTTTATTGCATAAAAGAAAAGGATATTATTTTTAATGACATCCATTTGAAAACATTTGCAAGTAAACTTATTAATTTTAGCCGAAATTGTTACCATTATTAAATTCCAACATACTAGGCTCTACGAACAAAATGGCAAGGACTTATTAGAGAATGAATTTCTATACAAATGACCAGGTGAAGGGACTACCTTCTAGTAGCACATCACTACAGGAATATACCGAGGCCCAACTAATGGTCCTTTACCAATACAAGACGGGCCTACCTCTTCCTAGATAGTACCGAATATGTCATCATCCCGGTCATTACCGAACTATCCGAGAGCTCTCATTGCATACACCACATTAATTTAATACTCGATGTCATAGGGGAAATAAATATATCTTGAAGGCGATAATCATACCCAAATGGATGCAAACCACATAGCTTTGCTGCATCTACCCTATTTTGGTCATTTTCGGGTGTGAGGGTTGAGGTAACGATTACCTTTCATATAGCACATCGTCTTTCCTCTTTGAATGCCGCTTGCTATTCCATAATCACATAACTGATTTCTACAAACATGTAACTTCTGAGCTCGTACATCTCAAGAAAGGGTGTTAAGCTAAGAGAAATTGCCTTCTTCGCAACCAAACAGATAATAAGTTTATAGAGATCAATTAATGTAACTAGAAATGCAAAGTTAGACATTCGTCCATGCAATTTTTCCAGGAATAGGACAAACCGAAAGCACTCTCTTACCACATCCTCTCGGGAGTAACCCCTTGGATTAGTAGCGATTAGCCCTTGCATTACATATTTCATAACGACGAGACTACTGCTACAATATGTATATTGGGAGTTTATCCCCAAAACATCAACAAGCAGTCCTTCATTACAAAAATCCCAAATATCATATCCATGTCTTCACTTCGAATACATAAATTGGTTCGAAGCGGTCTTCGAATAGGAAAAACTCAAATCCGACCCTGGTTCCTACAAACCGATCATCGATAAAAAGTTGTTCTGTGAATAGGAAATCATTCTTTAATTGATTAAGTTATTTTTATCAAAATATCTTTTGGAGATATAAATTAACTTTAAAAGACTTATTTCTGGTATATACAGAATTATTAAACCTCTCTTATCAAATCCTTTGATTTTTTAAAACCTTTTTGAACTAGGAATAAATTCGAAATCATTTTATTTGTCACTTAGGAAAACATTTCCAAATCATTTCGTTTGAATATTAAAAAAGATTTCTTAATTTAAAACTCATACTTTTGATTGAGTTAAAACCATGTTATCTAGGATGTTAATCCCAAAACCAGCAAAAATATTATGGGAGCAGAATCTATGGAAATCATCTAATTCCACTGAATATCAATTCGTGTTCAACAAATACTATGGGCATAATAATGGTGTAATCACCTTTTAAATTCCACGAATAGTACGAGTTCCCTCTTTGGGATTTAACACTAAGTATGAGAAGATCATCTCCATACAATCAAAGTTGTATTTAATTTAAGTATGGAAAGTTTAAATCTTTTTATACTTAACTCGTTTCCGACATTTCGACCTTATCTATCCCCCGCCCAAGGAAAAGGCCAGGCGAGCCAAGGCACTGGTTGCTCCTGAATATCTCCTTAGTTTAAGCACCTCACATCTGGATCTCACGAATAGGAATATCCAGTCTACTCATCGGCTTTTAGAGCCAAGATTAACTTCTTAATTTGTTGTAGCTTTTCATTAAATCGTTTATATAAATTCTTTTAAATAAGCTATAAAACCTCTAAATCATTATTAAAACACTTAATTATTCATTTTAAAATATTTGTAAAAGATTTGGAAAATAACTGTTAAGTTTAAAACTATATTTCAAAGGTTATAGAAAAGTGCTACGAAAAGTGCTGCAATGAAAAATCATTTTTCTAACTCATATAATTTTTAATTTAGACTTTATTTTATATTTTTAAACATTTTAAAATATCATTTTCAAAGAAATTCAGTTATCGATTCTGAACTGTAAAACCACGATTTTTTTCAAAAATTTGCTTTACTCGTATTTCAAAATCTATTTATCGAAATTTTGATTTTCTTTCTTCACTCGAAAACAATGGATATAATAGTTTGGAAAATTTTTATCTCGAAGAATGTCGAGCCATATTCCATTATATACATTCGTTTTGACTTTTATGGTGCGAAATCGTGAACTACTGTTACTCGACACGCCTACTTTTGACTAAATTTTCCATTTTCATTCAAACTTCACCGAAATACTTTTAAATATTTATAAAAAATTTCTAAGACATATTAAACCATTTTTAAAGAGGTGTAACAATCCATAAACACCAATTCATTAATATAGAGGATAGTGATTTCCTTTGTGCTTAACGACGTGTATTTCCGTGACTTTCATATATATTCAGTATTCATATGAAACAACCAAACTTGATGATCAAGGCATATTAAACATTCATTGCAAACATCATATCATCATCCAAAATAAAACTAATAGTTTAGGGGTTCTCACTTATAGTTTATGTTGCTAATTACTTTTTCGAACATTCATCTACCAAACATCATTAGCATTCAAATAGTTATGTTAAACACTTACAATAGTTTAAAGTTAGATTTTTCACTTATAGCTCCACTCCATCAATCTTTTTCATAGCTTTTCAAGTCGATTTCGGCAACATTTCCTCTTCTTTTTCTTGCTCCGGACCATCTAAACTTGCTTTTTTCTTCCCTTAGGACTTGGCCTAGGCTAGAGTAGGCTAGGCCATGCCTTTGAGTGGGTGGTGCTCTTGACTTTGAGAGGTATGGGAGGAAGGCGTGAGCTATGGAGGGGTGGAGGAGGTGATTGACTAATGTTTTGAGGTGATTTGACTTTGTATATGTATGTATATAATTTTAATTTATTTTTAATTTAAATTTAAAAATAAATTTCCTAAGGAAGAATCCATGGAAAAGCTTAGGAAAAGAGGAAGAAGAAGATAGAAAGGAAGTGTGAAGAATTGTAGGAAATATGTGCGTGTATTTATAGGCTTGAAGTTGTAAGAAAAATATCTAAAACATCATCATTATCCGTCACCATCACAATGTGCATCCACCTCCTTCTTTCCCATCATATTCTACACGTTGCCCCCCTCCTCCATGTGCTTCCATAACTTCATTCACTTCTATGCCATATGTATGTCCTTTGTATGTAAGATAGTTGACTTTGGGAAGCTTAAGGTTTAAGTTTTTTATAAAATATATTAGTTTTTTCTTATATATGTTTACATGTATATTTTTATGTTTATATTTTTTCATGTGCATGTTAGAATATGCATGTGTATGTTCACATGACATAAAAACAAGGTTGCAACGATTTAAAACAACTTTTGTTCGTCAAACCATTAAAAATCAGAAAATGATCACCGATCATATTTTTACTTCCTAGTTAACATACCTATATTTGTAAACAAAATTCAAAAACTATTTTCTTATCATCTTAGATGAACTAAAATAATAACATTATTTATAAAACCATATAAAAATATTAATAATTATTTATAATAATTGCTATTATACCAATAAAGTGATATTGATTTTCCCTTATTTTTCCAAATCAAATATATATCTTTATAAAACTATTATAAATGATTTATTATCACTTTATAACTATTTAGAATGAATTATCATCATTCAAAATTATTATTTGAATAATTAAAATAATTATTAAATCGTTAAATCTAAATTTGAATTCATAAATCCATATTTAAATACAATGCCACTATTGGTGATGACATAAATACATTTGATTTCCAAAAATAAAATAATTAATTTTATTTCATATTCTTGTTCAACTATAACAATAAGTATATATATCTAGCTCCATGCATGATGTTTTACGATTATAGAGCTGATTATCGATAAAACTGTTTTTGGCCATTTTATCAATTTAAATTTTAAGGAAAATATTTTTGTAATATCTATTCAAAATAATATAATATTACTTATTATCACTCAAAACGATATTACTTGTATTATCATCCTTTTATTTGAATAAATTTAAAAATAAATATAAATTTAATCAAGTGATAAATTTTCAGGGCGTTACAAACTTCCCCCTTAAAAGAATTTCGTCCCCGAAATTACCCAAAACAAAAACCCAAAGGTTTTGATCATAATATTTATTTTTAAATTTACATCCATTGATGTATATAGATCATCCGCATGTAATATCTGGTTCGATCTTTTAGTCGAATTCACAACTTTACTTCCGAACTAGTACCGTTCCCCCTATCCTCTAGTGCGGACTCCAATCAGGCTTTTTAATTAGAACTTTAGTTTTATTTGCATAGCTCTAAACTAAACTCAAGTATCCAACCATAAACCCTCATCAATGTTTGTCGTCAAGAATCGAATGATAAATCCTTTTTTGGATAAGTGTCAAACACGTCATTGTTCTGTACTCGAATCGTAAATTAAATCGTGCGATGAAATAATCCACATACCTCAAATGAATTCAATAATCTTTCAAAAAATTTAATGAAAACATTTCTTAAAACTTCATTATTTATTCAAACTTCTATAAAGATACTTCTTTATACATAACCGTTATAATACATTTCATAACATATCTTAATGGTTTTTGGAAAACTCATTTTCAAAATAATTCATTAAATTGATAAATCACTGTAAACTTCCTTTAGCTAATATCAAATATGGAAACATTCTTCATTTAGTTAAAACTTCCTTCATCAATTAACACTCCTTTATTAACTAATACTTCCTTTATATATATATATATATATATATTATCTTTACTTATATTAGTTTTATACTTTAAATGTATTTATATACTTATTCAAATGTTATGAGTATATTTAGCAAAAAAAATTCTTACCTTTAAAATATAATCAAAGAGATTAAAACAATTACTACCAAACATTGCTATAATGAACTTCTCATTTTATAACAAGTTAATTATAATATTTTCAATCTTTTTATAAAAGACTCCAATACTTTTTATTATCTTTAAAATATCATTATTAAAGATCTAAATATATCCAAAAGATTTTTTCCAAAGTGTCAATCAAGGGTTTAAAAACAAATGTTGCTAAACATCTTTTACTACAAAACCAAAACCGTTCATTAATAACTTTAAATATTTATTTTAAAGATTAAAGCATACCCATGCTTAGCAATTAAGACAATACACTCTGATAAAAATTAACAACCATTAATTAATTTATAAATTAATGATTCACATTAATATTTTTTAGAAAATTATATAAATCGAGTTACTCAAAAATGATACTAAGGAACTGGGTACTATAAATAGTATCGCATATTTCCTTAACAGGAAGGGGAATACTTAGTTACTTTTAAGCCACTCGAATCAATTAATTATAAGATTGTTTTTCGTTTTCAAAATCCCATTTTAGAAATACTACTATTATTCCTTTTCCAAAAATAATTTGGAATTCCTTTCAAAAATACTGGAATTTATATTTTCAAAAATTCCTTTATAAAGCACGTTTTACAAATACATTTGATAAAATCACTTATATAAAACATATTTATAAGATTTATTTATCCTAAATAAATTCCTTTAATCCGACATTAATATTTATCGAATACTCCATAATCAAATTGTAAAACTAAATTCACAAGGTGTTCATACTTAAACTTTTAAATTAAATAATCAATCAATGATAATAACTGAGTATTATCATTTTCTTAATCAAATAGATATATTTAAAAAAAATATTCGAAATATAATATTATGTAAAATTACTTCGTTTATGAATTTTCAAAACCAAAATCATTTGTTTATATCGTTAACAAATACGCGCTAATATATAATACTCTCAAACTCATTCTAGGGTGTTATTAAACTTATCTCTAATGAGTTACTCATCCTAGGTTATTACTAACTCTATCTCTGATGGGACTTTACACTACCAAAGCCATGGTGTTCGCTCAACCTAAGCTTTGGTACCAAATGCAAGGATACATTTTTCCGTACCCTTTGAGTTGACAATAAATCACACATATTTAACGTGAATTGAACGAAAAGGCGGATCAATAAGGCTAGGAAAGAAAAGAAAGAATAGATTCTCATACGAATGGAATAAGATATATTATTTCAACATAAACTTTAAAATGGAAATTTAAATACATTCATCAGAGTTTAAAACATGGAGAGTTATAAATTTTGTCCTTACAAATGCGGAATACTATAGCACAAGAGTGTGGTGGAATTAGATAACAATCTTCAGATAAATCTTATGACTCCATGCTTCGAGCTCCATCCAGATTTATTTTGAACTAAACCTGGCTACTAGGCTGCCTGGGAAAATTAGGGCACTTGGAGTTTAAGGAAAAGGAAAATAAACTTCGGATCAATCATGGGACTGGTGTGGAAACTCAAAAATACGCATTTTGAAAACAAAAAGGTACCTCATAGGGCCACGCTGCACATAAACACAGAACGAGTTTTACCTTATGATAACCAAATCTTTATTACGTAAAAATAAAGGATATTATTTTTAATGGCATCTATTTGAAAACATTTACAAGTAAACTTAGTAATCTTAGCCAAAATTGTTACCATTATTAAATTCTAGCATGTTAGGCTCTACAAACAAAAGGGAAGGGAATTATTGGAGAATGGATTTCCATACAAATGACCAGGTGAAATGACTACCTTCCGGTAGTACATCTCTAGAGGAATGTACCGAGGCCCAACTGATGGTCCTCTACCAACACAGGACCGGCCTACTTCTTCCTAGATAGTACTGAATATGTCATCACCCCAATCATTACCGACCTATCCTAGAGCTCTCTTCGAATACATCACATTAATTTAATACTTGACATCATAATGGGAATAAATGTATCTAGAAGGGGATGATCATACCCTATTTGTTACAAACCACATAGCCTTACTTTATTCACCCCTTTTTGGTCATTTTTAGGTGTGAGGCTTGAGGTAACGGTTACCTTTCACATAGCACATTATTTTTTCTCTTTGAATGCCACATTTCCATTCCATAATCACATAATTAATTTCTACAAATGTATAACTCCTGAGCTCGTACGTCTCGGGAAAGGGTGCTAAGCTAAGAGAAGTTGCATTCTCCACCCCCAAACAGATAATACATTTATAGAGATCAATTTATGTAACAAGAAATGCAACGCCAGACATTCGTCCATACAAGTTATCTAGGAATATGACAAACTGAAGGCACTCTCCTACTACATCCTGTTAGGAGTTACACCTAGGATTAGTAGTGATTAGTCCTTCATCGGATATTTCATAACGAAGAGACTACTACTACTATATGTATATTCGGTGTGTATCCCCAAATGATCAACAAGCAGTCGTTCATTACGATAATCCTAAATATCATATCTATATCTTCACTTTGAATACGTAAATTGGTTTGAAGTGGTCTTCGGATAGGAATTACCCAAATCCGACCATGGTTCCTTCGAACCAATCATCGATAAAAAGATATTTTATGAATAGGGAATCGTTCTTTAATTGATTAAGTTATTTTAATCAAAATATTATATATATATACACACACTTTAAATACTTCTTTCTGGATTATATGGAATCACTATGCCTCTCTTATCAAATCCTTTGATTTCTTAAAACCTTTTTGAACTAGGAATAAATTTGAAGTCACTTCATTTTCACTTAGGAAAGCATTTCCAAATCATTTCGACTAAATCTTAACAAAGATTTCTTAATTCGTAACTCGTACTTTTTATTGAGTTAAAACCATGTTATCTAGGATGTTCATTTCAAAACTAGTAAATATTAAGTGAGCAAAATCCATGAAAATCATCTAATTCTACTCAATGTCAATTCCCGTATTCAACAAAGACTATGGTCGAAATAATGGAGAAATCACCTTTTAAATTCCATGAATAGTATGAGTTCCCTCTCTGGGCTTTAACGCTAAGTATAAGAAGATCATCTGCATACAATCAAGTTGTATTTAAATTTGGAAATTTTAAATCTTTTTATACTTAACTCATTTTCGACATTTCAACCGTATTTAGCCCTCGCCCAGGGAAGAGGCTAGGTGAGCCAGGGCACTGGTAGCTCCTAAACATATCTTTAGTTTAAGAACCTCACATCAGGATCCCACAAATAAAAAATCCAGTTTACTCGACGGCTTTTAGAGCCAAGATTAAATCTCCTAATTTGTAATAGCTTTTCATTAAATCGTTTATTTGACTTCTTTTAAATAAGCTATAAAAACCTCCATATCATTATTAAAACACTTAACTACTCATTTGAAAACATTTATAAAAGATTTGAAAAAGAATTGTTAAGTCTAAAACTATTTTTCAAATGTTATAGAGAAGTGTCATGGAAAGTGCTGCAAAAAGTGCTTTTTAAAGCTATATTTATCAAAATGACTTTTCTGCCATTGCAAATTCATTTTTATAACTCAGATCACTTTTAAAACATTTCAAAATATTTTTTATAATTAATTTTATATTTTTAAATGTTTTAAAATATCATTTTCTAAGAATACCAGTTATGGATTCCGAACTTCAAAACCACGATTTTTCCAGAAACTTGTTTTACTCATATTTCAAAACCTATTTATCGAAATCTTAATTTTCTTCCTTCATTGGAAAATTATGGATATAATAATTTGGAAAACTCTTATCTCAAAGAATTCTGAGCTATACTCTATTTTATATATTCGATTAACTTTTATGGAGCGAAATCGCGAACTACCGTTATGCTACGCGCCTACTTTTGACTAAATTTTCCATTCTCATTCAAACTTCACCAAAATACTTTTTAATGTTTATAAAACATTTATAAATCATATTAAACCATTTTTAAAGAGGTTTAACATTCCATATAAAAAATTCATTAATATAGAGGATAGTGATTTCCTTTGTGCTTAACGACATGTATTTCCGTGATTTTCATAAATATTCAATATTCATATGAAACAACCAAACTTGATGATCAAGGCATACTAAATATCCATTGCAAACATCATATCATCATCCAAAATAATAGTTTAGGGGTTCTCACTTATAGTTTATGTTGCTAATTACTTTTTCAAACATTCATCAACCAAACATCTAAACATCTTAGCATCCTAATAGTTATGTTAAACATTTATAACTACTTATAATAGTTTCAAGTTAGAGTTTTCACATGTAGCTTCACTTCACCAATCTTTTTCGTAGCTTCTCAAATCAATTCCGACAACACTTCTTCCTCTTTTTCTTGCTCTAGAGCTTCCAGAACTTGCTTTTTTCTTTCTCTAGGGCTCGGTCTATGATAGAGTAGGCTCAACCATGCCTTTCAGTGGGTGTGCTCTTGACTTTGGGAGGTATGGGAGGAGGCCGTAAGCTATGGATGGGTGGAGGAGGTGATTGACTAGTGTTTTGAGGTGATTTGGTTTTGTATATGTATGTACAATTTTATTTTATTTTCTACTTAAATTTCTTCATAAATTTACTAAGAAAGAAGCCATGGAAATGCTTAGGAAAAAAGGAAGAAGAAGATAGGAAGGAAGTGTGAAGAATCGCTAGAAGTATGTGCATGTATTTATAGGCTGGAAGTTGTAAGAAAAATATCTAAAACATCATCGTTATCTATCACCATGTGCATCCATCTTCTTCTTTCCCATTATACTCCATACGTTGTCCACTCCTCCATATGCTTCCATCACTTTATTAACTTCTATGCCATGTGTATGTCCTTAATGTGTAAATAGTTGACTTTAGGAAGCTTAAGGGTTAAGTTTTTTATAAAATATCTTAAAATTTTCTTATATATGTTTACATGTATATTTGTATGTTTATGTATGTTCATGTGCATGTTAGGATATGTATGGGTATAATGAATACGTGCACATGACACAAAAACAAGGTTGTAACGGTTTAAAACAACTTTCGTTCGTCAAACCATTGAAAATCGGGAAACCGATTACCGGTCATATTTTTGCTTCTTTGCTAACGAACCTATATTTGTAAACAAAATTTGAAAACAATTTTCTTATCATTTTAGATGAATTAAAATGATCACATTTTATTTATAAAACCATATAAATTAATATTAATAATTATTTACAATAATTACTATTATACCGATAAAGCGATATCGATTTTTCCTTATATTTTCAAATCAAATATATATATCTTTATAAAACTATTATAAATGATTTATTATCACTTTTTAACTATTCAAAATGAATTATCCTCATCTAAAATTATTGTTTGAATAATTAAAATAATCATTAAATCATTAAATCTAAATTTAAATTCATAAATCCATATTTAAATACGATGCCATTATTGGTGATGATATAAGAACATTTAATTTCTAAAAATTAAATAATCAATTTTATTTCATTTTATTATTCAATTATAAAAATAAGTGTATGTATCCAGCTCCGTGCACGATGTTTTATGAATACAGAGCTGGTTATCGATAAAACGGTTTTCGACCATTTTATCAATTTAAAATTTGAGGAAAATATTTTTGTAAATATCCATTCAAAATAAGATTAATATTACTTATTATCACTCAAAACAATATTATTTATATTGACATCTTTTATTTGAATAAATTTAAAAACAAATTTATTAAAGTGATAAATTTTTGGGTCGTTACATTCATGGAATGGAATTCTGCCCCCAACATCGAGGACAGAACTTGGCAAGAGAGATGATCGATTCATATCCACTTAGCAGTTGTAGCTCCTCTTATCAGGTCGAGGAAGGGATTTGGCATTGGATGGTCGGATCACATCCACGCTTAGGTTGGACGGTAAGGTCTCGTCCAATTTGCTTCATAGTCTTCCTGGAAAATCAAGGTAGAGAGTTGTTGTGCGGACGGTCAAGTCGCATCCATCTCAAGCTGTAGTCGTGTCCTCGTGCCGATGGTGGTGATTGATGGGTAGACAGTTAGTCACGCCCATTTTTAGTTGATCCCCCAAACTGCCTCCTTTATCCATGGTAGGAATTAATGTGCGGACGGTCAAATCACATCCACTTTAGTTAGACTCCAGTATTGCTGAGCTCCGGGAGAGGCGTAAGTATTTTTGAAAACTTAAAGTATGAGCTGGGGAGTGGATGGTCAGGTTGCATCCACTCCAAGTGTTTTTCCAGTGTTTAAGTCATATGCGAAAGTTGATGAGTGGACGATCAATCATGTCCATTTTTCACTAAATCCTGACCTTGTAGGGCTCTGAGTAAGGCATAGATGCTCTTTCAGAGTTGAAGCACGGAGTAGGAAGTGGATGGTCAAGTCATTCCATATTCCATTTTGAGTCCTCGCCCCTAAGCCACGAGCATATGGTAGCTGATGAGTGGGTGAATCACACTCATCTTGGTAAAACTCCAAAAGTCTAATCATTATCCGTGGAGGTTGGTTGGCGCCCAACTCTAAGTACTTGGTCACCTGCATCGTTTGGAAGTATTTTAGTTCAAGTTGATCATAGTTTATAACCTAATTCAAATTGAAATAAATCTTATTGATAAGTGAAGCAGCGTCGTTTACTCGCTATTCCACTTTGCCCCGGCCTTTCTCAGTTGGAAGTCGACTGTAGGCGGTCCAATTGATAATTAAAGTTCTTTATTGATCGAATGTTCCGTGCCTTCCATTCTATAACGCTTGCACATATTGTTGAATTTTTCCTTTCTGGATCAACTTTCCAGCCATATCTCGAAGGTGTCTGTAATTGCCAGTGTTACAACCGTTTGTATCATTAAGTATGCAATATTTCCTAGACTTCTCTTTGGTTTCGGTGGGCTCTCTCGTCCAGTACTGCTTCAAGTCATGAGTCCCCAAGTAGATGTTTTTGATTGAATTGTTCATAAGAGTATATGATCAAATTTTGTGATTCTGGCTCGCTTCATAGAACATGAGTCCTCATCTAAGGCCTCAATGCTGCCCTCGCTTTGAATTCCTTCAGCCAGTGGGCTTGCATTGTTCTTTCTCCTAGTCAATCGCCAAAGTTTGTCTTAGGGTCGATTCCCCATATTAACACCATCAGTATGATATTCTCGTTGGGATTGCTCACTGTAGTGATGATGACTTTGAATCTCTATAGGAAGTCTTTGGGCAGCTCACCTGACATCCGGAATAAATTAGATAATGTCATCACATCCTTGGTGTGAGTCTCATACATCCTAAATTGCTCGATAAACTTCTGATCCGGTTAATCGAAGGAGAAGATGGACCTGGGTGGTAATTGCATAAATCGCACGATCGTTATTCTTTTGAGGAATATGGGAAAAATATCTGAATTGATGGCATCCGTCGCTCTGACACGATCCATGTGTCGGCCATACTTCACAAGATGTTATCGGGGGTCTGTGTTCATAGAATACGCTGGCATGGTCGACATAATGAATCTCCTCGGATATTCTACACGCTGAATAGCTTCGATGAATAGGTTTCGACTAGGTAGATGCTCAATTGCCATCAGTCCTATTTTAAGTTATGGATGCTCGTAATGATTGTGAATGATGTATGCATAGTTGTCCTTGAGAATGCCTATCGAATGGCGAATCGGTTAGGATAGGGTCATTGATCAGTGATCATCCCCATACTTTCCCCCAAATGGGGTGCGATCATATAAGGTAGTAAGAAAGGCCTCTTGAGGTTGCAAACCAAGTTTCATGTCATTTGGAGTCTGTATGTCAACTTATGAGCAAAGCAAGGTGTACTGGTATTGACGGATTGGTGGTGATTTACTTGGAGGCGGACCCAAGAAAATCTGCTACCTACTTGGAGTCAGCAACTGGTTTTCTTGGAGTCATTGAATTTGAAGTGCCGGGTCAGTGAAGAATGGTGCTTGGAGTCATATTGGCATTTGCTTAGGAAAAATCTTGGTTTTACCCGAGTGTGGCTCTAGGCCAAAGTTTTTTGGGTTTGCTTCGAGTCAGATGGGTGATTGCTTCGGGTCAACCTTAATGTCCGTCAATTCAGGCGTTCCGAAGCGGATCAGTAATGGGCAGTTGCAATCCACCCTGGAAGTTCGATCGAGTAATCGATCCTAGTTTTTGTCATATCAACTTGATTCTTATGCCTTTGGGACTTCCATTTGAGTAGCAGCTCCTAGTCTATTCCTCGGCTGCAATTTCGAAGCTGCCACTTGACCCCCTATGCCTCGGTCGGTCATAGAACGTAAGGGAAGTGGATAGAATGCACTGTTTTTAAGTAGAGTTTTGAATGCAGAATGTGGGGGCACTGCATTGCGGCACGGGATAAAAAAAATTTAGAGCATTTTTCTTAAAATTTGGATCATATCTGAAAAAGTTTTTTCTGAAAAACGATCGGTTACAATAATAATTAGTTGAAAACGATCGATTGGTATGCCAAAGCGGTGGAATGCTCGGTTAAAATACCAAGGCAGCAAGAATGATCGGTGAAAATGATAACCTAGAACAATCGGTGAAAATGTTATTTGGAACGACCGGTGAAAATGTTATTTGGAACGATCGGTGAAATGGTTAACTAGAACGATCGGTGAAATTGTAACTAGAACGATCGGTGTAAGTGATGTTATGGGAACATTAACAGTGATTGGTTGAAAACGATCAGTATAAACTATAGGCTGGAACAATCTTACAAAACGATCATATAGAAAAGATCGGTATGGAACGATCGTACAAAAAATGATTGGCCAAACACATATTGGTGGAACAACCAATGAGAAACGATCGTATGGAATGAGTAAAAGAACAAGAAATTTTTTATAGCGGTTCGGCTGTTAACGAAACCTACATCCACTTTTAAACTTTTGTTATTAACCGACTGTTATTACAAGTTGAATCTGATTACAATTTGATTGAACTTCTAAGCTAGATAAAATTGCAAGTGCAAGAGTTCATTGGAGAATCACAGTAAACCTCTAGATGACTATTGTATGGAAGGAGAAGGGTGAAAATAATTTCTATAGAATTCTAGCAGCCAGTCCAGAAGATCCACTTTATATTGCAGGTGGATGAGTATTTATTGGGATTGGGGAGCTCTTGGGCTAGGCCGCCTTGCCAAAATCTTATATTTGAAGATACGAAGGTGCCTAGAAAATTTCATGGCGAGTCAAGCTAATATGATGGACCGCTGGCGATCCATGAGGCATGGATAGCTAGCAATCTATATAGTTAGCTTATTTTTGGCTTGCGTCAATTGTACCATGTTCAATGCCTTTTGTGGATGCCCTTCATGCAATTTGGTGAATAATTGCCTTGATTTGATGATGATTCATATATAGGTTGCATTGAACTATTACTGGAATCAGACGAATGTCCATTTCTTGAACTAGTTGGCATGGAATATCTGAAACTTAGCAGGCGTACCTAGAAAAGATAATGCTTCATGATGTAAGAAGAATGGACAACCCATGAGCAATATTTATGGATCTCTAGTGATCCATGGTGATGGATCTCTAGCGATCCGTCCTCTCAGGCTAATTTTGCTCTTTTTCTCTTGAGTCCCTCTTGGTTCCTTCTTTTGATCCTTGTGGTTGATTCTTCAGTCATTTCGATTTTACATAGATGTTTTAACTTCCATTGAATTCTATTAGGTTAAAGACCCGGATAACATTTACTCTCTAGAGTATGCTTTCTTTGGAAACAAGATATGCTATGGAAATAACTAGCTTTGAGTTCTCGTTTAGAGGTTCAATTGATCTTGTGAGGCCATCATGTGAATTTGGCTTTGGTTATTCAGCCATCTGTTGAGTTTTGATGTAAACTATCATTGGTCTTAACGATAAATCAATTTTGGTCCCACAACTTTCACAATGCTTGCAAATAACAAGTGGATCATACTTGGCAAGTTTGGAGAAAACTGGTAGCAATTTGATGTATCGCTAGCGATCCAAGGAATTAGAGGAATTTTGTTGCGCAACACCCTATTTAGCTTTACATGAGATGACCTTTCTCTATTCCGTATTTTCATTTGCGGCTCGATCCATCTGCCTCACGACCCGAACCAAAGTATTCAAATCCTAATTTTGTTTCTACCATCGCCGCCGCCGATCTCCGCCGCTGGAGCTTCTTGCCATCGACTCTACTGGACTTCGCCATCACTTTGACCTTACCTCTAGCTCCTAAAGCTTCATCAATTTGGATCGCCATTGACCTTACCCACTTGAATCACCGTCGACTTAAAGTTTGACCATATTCGCCTTTTTATTTCTGACTTGAGGTGGGTGGTATGGATTTTTGGCATTTTGTTTTAGCGATTTCGTGATTTGATTGTATTGGTGATGGACATAGGATTCAGGTTGATTGTAGTTTTGTGGAAGAAGATAGTAAATCGAGTTTTAAGTTCTTTATGGAACGAAATCCCAGTTTTGCCCTGGTGCTTTACATATTTTGCTATCTTTGTCCATAGAATTAGAACTGACTTGCACTGAGTTACATCGTTAATCCGGCACAATGTCTCGTGGATTGATTTTGATTTTTCTAGGAGGTGATAATAGTTTAGGGTAGCGTCTTGCATGTAGCTTATGCTGTTATCACCTTCCAGAGAAGTGCAATCGACTTATGCTGAGAATTCTCCATTCGATTCGGACCCATCAATCTATAGTTGCTCACTTCGGATTAGTCCTTCATTGCACAATCGGTGTACTAAGAATGGAAAGAGCTTTCGATGTCACTTCAAACAGTGGATCCATTATTGATTTTGGTCGATAACGGGTAAGCATAGGAGAAATAACATTAATGAATGATGCGAAAAGCTCTTTTCTTTCCTCACTGCGAGTGAACCATTTACACAGGATAGAGCATTTGTAGTGTTCAGGACACCAAGCCCATCGCACATAGATAACCCACAGCACTTGCCATAGTCAACACTTAAAACCCGATGTTTCGGCATAAATCGGTCTTTTTCAAAGTTCAAGTGTTAAGCGTAGGGGGACTTTTAGGTAAAGATGGAATTACCTAACACGTTCCATACAAGTTTTGTTATATAGAGTGAAGCACCCGTCACCGTCGTAAATGCAGTAGATAAAGTCCAGCACCCTCAAAAGCTGAATCGTCAATAGTTGGACCTTCACAAATGGTTTTAATAGTGCCTACTTCTGTAGTACCACCAGTCGAATATGGTCAATTGATTTCAGTTAGTCCGAGTATAGATCGGACTCCTCTAAATTTTAGAGTTCTACTCAATCCTTCGGAGAGAACTTCCTCCGTAATCTCTACTAAGTTTTGCATAACATTTGTTTACAGCATGGCATTCCAAATGGTGACATACGCCTTCCATCAAAAAATAAGTTCACATATATGCCACCTTTAGAGCACACCACCTGCCACCGGTATATGTGCTTAAATGGAGCAATGCCCCACTTCAATCACTTCTTAAGAGATACTCTTCTAAACTTAGGAATTGTTCCATTTCAAATTCATCCCAATGGATAGCGATCATGACTTGCCTTAACATCTTGTTTATGCAAACATTTAATCGTGCCCCAAGTTTTGATGAGTTAAGATATTTTCTCTCATTCAAGAAGAGAGACGAATGTTCATCCCTCGTGGCCATCGAGGCTCAAAGAAACCACAAAATCGTGCATTAGCTTCAAAGTAACCTGTCCTAATTCAAGACCCAATATTTTTTTGTTAGGTGCCCTAAAGGATTTAATCGCCTTTGGACAATGGGGGTGGGGGGGTAAGTCTTCTCTTTTACTCATTAAGAATTAATACGTCGCTATGGGATTTTTGAGAGATTGAATAATCCTTGCAGTTATTACGAGACCGAACAAAGATCCATCACTCGATCTAATCTTCCGTACTCTAAAGGCCATAGACGCCAAGGAGAGATCGGTCAAGTTTTTGCTAACGGACGAGAATTTTCTTCGATACAGGTTGTTGCATCCCGAGGGATCTTCCGTAGCCATTGAAGTTCTGTCACCTTCCTGTTCCAGAATTTGAACACGCTCCACTTCTTCATCACACAATTACAAAAAGGTCAACCTCCCAAAAGGAAGAGGTGTTACAACTAAATTCATTTTCCCACCTAGGATGCCCCTGATGCCGGAGGAGGACGAAGAAGAATTCAAGCAGTGTGAGGGCAAGTCAGCGGTGATAACAGAAAAAGAGGAGGGTGATATTGAGAGCAGCAACAGTTATGACTCCTCCTTTAGTGATGATGAATTCAACGCAAGTTCTGGTGATGGAAACTTCAATTCGTGTGATGAAACTCCAGGAAAGAGTCCCATTCTCCTAGATTCACCTCCTTAAGAGATTCATGCTAAAGATGCTTCCCCAGTAGTCGAGTGACTTCGTCGTTCTCTGCTTAAGGAACGATATTAACTTTGATGATTTGAGCAATGTTTATGTAGATATCGATGAACTCATGGGGGGAGATTTCAAATTTGAGGGATAGTATTCTCGTCCTGATCATGCCGTGTCAAGAGTTAGCCCGATTCCAACTGTGGTGACCTGCCGATCCAGTTTATGAAGTCTTTTTAGGCCACCCAAGACACGACACACATTTCACTAGGGTCACATTCATTTACATGTGCATTATTTAGGTTCGTTTCCTGTCACTAAAGTTCTTAATTTATTTTTCATATCCGGTACTATGAGAGGCCATGGACTTTACGAGGACCTTGAACAATACTGATGTGCAACACTGGTCAAGATGGACTTAAAGCCACCATCATCCCTGAGAAACCAAGGAAGAGTGGAGAAGTAGGAAGGATTTGGAAGTCGAAGTACGTCATTGGGACCACAAAGAACGTGGTAGATTTTACATGAGTAGTTATAAGAAGAGAAAAACTCTTGATTACTAAGAAGAACCATCCAAGAAGTCGAAGGTAAATCGCAGTTCTCTTCCCTCTGAGCACCAAGCATTTACCCCGACTCCAGTCTCAGTTGGAATTGAAGTTTCGACTTCCACTATTCAAGTTTCACCTTCATCCCAGGCCTTATCAACTCATGTAGTGCCCATTTCTGATTCTTCATGTCCCCACAGGAGACTGGCTTATATTCTCCCATCTGATGCTCCTAAACTTGAAGCTGCACCCCTCAGATCGTTTCTAAAGAGAGTTATATTTGATCGCGATATGTATCCAATCCATAAAGATTCTTATATGCCCTATCTCCAAGCGATTAGAAGTGATTTGGATCAAGCTAAAGGACAGGAGAAGTTATGCAACCAACTGGCAGACACCAACTGTAACAACTATTAAGAGAACCTCTCCTTTGAGTCGGAAAAGGATGATTTTGAGAGGACGTTAATGGAACGTGACGCCAAAATCAAGCAGCTGACAAAGGAGAAGGACGCTGCACTTCGAGAGAGTAAGAGCAATGCTAGCTTGCTGAAGTAATTGAAAGAGTCCCACACAAAAATAGAAATCACGTTCCGAGATGAAATCAAGAAGGCCTGTGGATGAGGTTAAGCTGAAAGAGAAGCTTGAAACCTATAATATCGTCGAAACATAGAAGAAAACTATTGCTGGTCATAACGAAGTCGTCGAAGCCTATAAAAAGACAATTGTTGATTAAGGTGGAATGGTGGAATCCTATGACAAGACCATTTCTGATTAGACCTAAATGATTGCTTCGCTCCAGGAAAGAGTCACGCAGCTGAGAGGACCCAAGTTGAAGTTGAGAAGGCCGCCATGACAGCGGACTACTTAGAGTTGCAGGGTACTTTTGAAAGGAAAATGGAGAAGATGGATGACACCATCTTGAATTTCTATATTGACTTCTTATAGCATCATGGGAGCCTCAGCTATCTGGGCCCCAAATTCATGCATACTCTTGCTGTGGTTTGGAAAGAAGTTCTGGCCCATTTTTGAAAGAACGGGGATGTATGCACCGAGCAACAGTTGGAGGATGCCTATGTCAACGAAGAGTTGAAGAAGGCTTTGATAGAGGGTCGGGAGAACATTCAAATTATGAGGGAATAGAAGGCCCGGGTGTTGTTACAACTACGACTGCTAAAGCACTATCAAAGCCTTTCACTTCTGGCCTAGGCGAATCATCAAAATAGCTTCATGATTAGTTACCGAGTTTAGTCAGTGCCGCTTTGTTGTCTGCCCCTTCGGCAGCTGTCTCGAAAGCCTCAAGTAGTCCAGGAACTTTCCCAAAAGTCATGCAACCATCAAAAAAGGAGAAGGTGGAGAGTACGGAATTGAAATTCTCGACAATTCTTTTGAAGCTGCTAACCTTCTTGTTTCCCCCGAGTTTGAGAATTTTCAGCTCACACCGCAAAAACACGATGAACTGAATGCTTTCATTTTTAATTTTATAGGTCCATCTTTTTTATCTACCGACCTGTCAATCTCATCGGTCCTGGGGCTTGCTACTATTTTAACTGCCTCGGCACTTGTTTCTGTAGCCGCTTTGATTGTTGCGCCCGTGTATAGCTTACAGTCAGGGTCGGAATTTGAGAAGATTACTACGTTGCACAGTCTGGACGACCTTTCCATATCTCTGGAAAGTGATTTCACAATAGTTGAAGCTCGATAGCAAGAAGACCAAACTGTCAAACTAAGTAAAACTGAGCAACAAATTATGGCTATTAAGAAGGAAAAGATTGAGGAGAGAAAATTTTCAAGAGCTCCCGTAAGTCCTAAAAGCGCAAGACCAAGGGGAGTCGCTGGCACGGAGGAGATAGTTAATATTTCAGGCAGCGACTCAACTTTTGGTAGGGATTCTAAGAAGAAGAAGAAACTTCCAACCAAAGGTGGGAAGGGATGCGGTGGAAAGAAACATTGACAGGCTCAAGTAACATTGGAGCTAAATATTGGGACATTTTGATTTGTTTGATACATGTTTTGTACAAATGCAGAGTCTACACTCATTACTTTCATTGCTGTAGCATCTGCATTTTCTTTTTATTGCTGATATTGTGTGGGTACGACCCCCATATTTTTACTTCGTATAGAAAATGTTATATTTAATACAATGTTGATATTTTGATTGTAACTTTATTTGTCTACTTATCCAATTTTCATGCACTTATGCTAATTCCACTATTTTATATAGTCCTATAATTATTGCCAAAATTCTTTGTCTAGAGGAATAGAACTGTGAATTACTTGGTTTTTTGGTTGAGAATTGGTGTGTACCGCCCCCTAGTTCGTGGGGCTGTTTACTTCAAACACTTGACAAATGACTGGTTCATCCGTGTGATTCTTTGGATGTCTGTGGCCGAGTCTATTTTACGGTTCCTATCTTTGGGAAATTGTCATTTGAGCATCTCAATTCCAGATATTTTGTTGGACAACAGCCATAATTCTTTACTGATTCGTAGTTCTGCAACATCGCTGGATTCGTGCACATTACTCCTGATAGTAGGGGTAGATTCCTGAAAGTCCCGCCATAGATGATTTTCCCCGGCATTGATCAGATAATGCCAATACTTAAGAGTGTGCTCGAATTATGAAATGCGTGGATTTTAAAAGTGTGTGTGACATATGAGATGCATGGCTTTTGGGAGTGTGCAAGGCTTATGGGATGCGGCTTTTGGGATAGATATGACTCTTCGATCCAGAACAGTTTGGAATTTCTCGATGTTACCAATCTTCAGGCAATGTGAGGAGTTCAAGTTTTGAGAGCATGGTTCCATAACATAAGAAACAATGCATGGCTTATGGAGGTGCATGGCTTTGATTGGAGCCTTCCCAGTATTGCTAGAGTATTATGGTTCTTAGAAGGCAGGGATCGAGTTCTGTCGATCCAACAGTTTGAGTCGATTTGCTTCCGTCAACCCGACAGGTAGATGGGGTGTACCGAGCATGATTCGACTATCTCAAGCAGAGATCGAATGGTTTTGAGTCGATTTGACCTCATCGACTCAGCATGTTACTTTTGTGAGCATAGTTTTATTAGTTTAGAAATCCAAGTAATTTAATTAATAAATGTTGGGCAAGTTTGGCCTATTTATAATACCTCTGGTATTCCGAGATGGCTTATTTGTTGGAAATAAAAAATACATAAGATAGTCTTAGATAAAGTAAGAATGCAACTATTCACTGTTTCATGCTTGGGGAATTTAGGCTCCATTTGATAGTTAATAGGACCGTATAATATGGATAAACAGTAATACAGAGTATAGATAGTAAATAACGCGGAATATAAATGCAGTAAGTAAAATGACACCAGAGATTTTATACTGGTTCGAAGCACCGTCCTACGTCCAGTCCCAGACTAACTTCTGGTTTAACTAACAATACCCTCACTTAACCCGGAGGAATAGGTAAACAACACCTGAGCAGTAGAACATGACTTTAACAAAGTATAAATGAAGTTTACTTAATGTGTTCTTGATAACACTGATTTGTCTATTAAGATTACAAACTTCCTATAATCAATTCCTCAAGAATATAAAGAGTATGTGAAGATTTGAAAGGAAGAATATTGCTAAGAATCAAAGTATATATAATATAATTCAAAGATTCAAAGCAATGGAGAGTATGAATGCACTAGAATAATCACAAGAGAGAATATAGAGAATTAGAAATTGGTAATTATGAAGTGAATAATAACTCCTATATATATTTTCAGAGAGATGCAACTCTTAGTGAAGAGTTTCAGCCAAGAGAGACATCTATTCATGCAGCGCATCCCTTCAAGGAAGAAGATGTCCATTCAGAAATTTTGCAGTTGAAGCCGGTTCAGTCGACTGGTATATTGGGTCAGTCGACTGGTGTTTGAATATTTAAAAATTTAAAAATATTTGCCGTTTCAAAAATATGAACAGTGTTCACTACTGTGCATATGCACAGTCAGTCGACTGGCAAGAACAGTCAGTCGACTGGCTGTGCATAAATTGCACAGTGAACTCTGTTTGTAAAGAAAAATTTAAAAATTGAAAACTTGAGGATTGATTTTAACATATGTCTAAGACTTAATATCTATTATAGTTACTTTTAAGCCTAGAGATCCTCTATTGTCTTCTTTTTGTCATGAATGAATGCAAATTCTTCTTTAGCTTCTGAACTGTCTTGTCATGAATCAAAACCAGTAATTTAACATTCTCCTCCTTTTTGATTGATGACAACCTGTATATATATTAGAGAGAAAATATTTCTCCCTCTGAATGTATGATATCTTTTTCCTGCATCAAATATGTTAGTGCACATACTTTTTCTCCCCCTTTGTCATCGACAAAAAAGAGATACAACAAACAAAAATATAAAAGTGCAGAAATATATACAAGAGAGACTATTAGTACAAGTCTTAATAAATAAATAAGTTGCAATAGAGTTTCATATGTTTAAATTGTTAATAGAGTTGTAAATAATTCATACCCAACTTACTTACGAAAAGAACCTACTCATCTTCCTCTGGTATAGGCTCCTTTCCGGGTCTAGAAGTTCCATGAGCACCAATTCCTGTGCCACTGGTATCATTACTAGTATGCTCTTCGCAAGTTGACCATGTAAATCTTGGTTCTGGACGTTTACCGTGTGCTATTGAAGACGAAGTTGTGGAAGACGAACATGAAATTGCATCCCATAGGATAGAAAAGAATCTTTTTACTTTGTCTAATTTTTTATCTACTTTTTTTAAATGAGATCCTAATATTTGTTGATTTCTAGAAAGGATCTCGACGGATTCTCGTAAACTAGCTGATTGTGCAAGACGAATATCGTCGTCTTCTTCGGGATGAGACGTTCGTTCTTGAATAGTTGGTCCGCCTGATTGACGTTGATGTTGCTGACGCCATTCTTCATAGGAGGTAAATGTCGGAGGAGCTGGCGGTAGTTTCATGAGGCTTATTGTGCAAATGTTGATAACTCCAACGGAAGAAGTTTCAGATTTCGGTTGAGGTGTTCCCACATTTAAAAGCAATCGCATTATATATTCACCGAAATAAATTGTTCTCAAGTTACCGTTGTTGAAGGAGAGAAACTCATCCAATATTCGTCCTACCCAAATTACTTGAATTCCTCCCCATATCGCATATAATGCTTTAAAATTTTCTGGGTAGATAAGTTCATATGACCCTATTCTTGGAAGTATACTTCGCATTAAAGCTTTGTGAAGAATTCTAGCTTTTGGTCGAAGGAGAATAGATTTTTGTTCCATCATATTATCTCCCATGAACATATGACTAATCCGATCCCTTTGTCGAATATTACATTCGACATCATCTAGTGGAATGCCATGATTGGGAGTTTGAAGTATGTGTGCCATTCGATCTAAGGAGAAGAATACTTGTTGACCACACACTAAACTCCAAACACAATCATCCCTATTCGATGGACGTTGGTGAGGAAGATTTAAATTAGCATAGAATAACTTTACCATGAGGTGGTTGATCTTGAGAGAATTGGCATTCAAGTCAAGTAGAGATTCCAATCCGGATCGATGCATAAGTTCTTGTAAACCATAAGTCGCGAAATCGCTGTAGACCATGAATGAACCTTCAAGGATCCTTGAGTTTTTCATTTTATGCCATCTTGTTACAACCACATCATTGTATAGCCATTGTGCAATTTGGGCATCGGTAGAATCGACGGAAGAAGAGCCTTGTCTTTGACGTTTTGGAGGAGCCATTTGATTGAGTTTTTAGTGAAAAAATTGAGTGTAATTGGGAATTTAGGGTTTGAGGGCGAAATAGATTTGGGTGAAAACTGAGAAGAGTAAAGTGAAATTTGGGGAAAAGGTAAGTAAATGGGGAAGGTAAAGACAGTTTTCACACAGCCAGTCGACTGGTAAAAATATTCAGTCGACTAGTGTGCATTAATTTGCAAAAATTTTGAATAGCCAGTCGACTGAACATGTTAGGTCAGTCGACTAACTGGTTTCCCGAGAGTTTTGAAACCCTACATTCAGTCGACTGACCTTTAATTTCAGTCGACTGACTAGAAGTAAAAAAATGCAGCGAAGCTTGAGAAAACATTTTTTTTATAAAGAATCAAATATATAATTGAAATACAAATAATCAGAAACAATAATATACAAGAAATGATAATTATTTTGGAGTTTTTGGAGGGCATTCTTGTAGTTCAACCTTGGTATTCTCAACAAGAGGTTGCAAAGGAGGCCAATAATTTTGGCGTCCCCACGAGTTTGGAGATGCCGGAGGTTGAGGTCCAGCCGGATGAATTTGTCTGACGGGATGTTGAAGGTTGAACAACATCATGCTTAGATGATTTGCCACAAAACTTAAGTGCAATAAATTCTATAAGGCTTAGACGATTTGAATTCATTCGCTGCTCGTAAAACATTTCTCTTTGTAAATTAACTTGTTCCTGTTGATAGTGATGGATTTCATCAATTTTTGTTTTTGTTTTTGGAGAAAGAAACAACGATCTTCGAGACTTTTTTGGTTTTGGTGAAAAACCAGTGTGATATCTTCCTGGTTCATGAATGGGGGTAGGAGTTGGCAATGTTGGAGTCGAGTTATTGGATGAATCATAGTTACTTGAAGAGGCTGGAGTAGCAAAAATAATTTTGAGTTAGAGGAATCATGAGAGTTTTGAGAGGCCATTGAGAAGATTATAGTTTGTAAAGATTTTGTAAAAAATTTGTAATGATGATTAATAACTGAGAAGAGGCAGTTTATATAGTTGAATATGAGCTTAGAATGAATGGTTGTGGACCTTCAAAAGTTAACAACCAGAGATTAAAATAAAAAAATAGTGGGGCAGAATAATTTAAGGATATGAAAGATATATGGTTAAGAATGTATGAAGCATATGACTTAGTAGGAAATGCAATCATAGCATAACTGGTAAGCTATGGAGTTACCTGCTAGGAGACCCAGGTTTAAGTCCCGGTGGCTATATATTTTTTTTGAACGAAAAAATTCGGAATAAATAGAACCAATCTTTTACGTGAAACAAGAAACAATCATAGCTCAAATGGTAAGAAGTAGTTGAAAACATAGGAGTGGTTATGAGTTCTAGTCTTGCTAGCGTCATAATTTTTTTTTTGATTAAATTTGAGTGAAAATTATATATATATATATATATATATATATATATATATATATATATATATTGCCAAGATGTGTTATTAGAAGCTACAAATATATATATATATATATATATAATTTTATAAATTTTTAAAAGAAATAATACCAAGATCTCGTCTTAAATTAACAAAAGTATTTTCGTTTAAAGGTTTTGTAAATATATCTGCCAATTGTTCATCAGAGGAAACAAATTCTAGATTTATCAAATTCTTTTCAATATTATCACGAAGAAAATGATGACGAATGTCAATGTGTTTTGTTCGTGAGTGATTAACAGGATTTTTAGATAAATTAATAGCACTAGAATTATCACAGAAAATAGTTGATTTAGTTAAATTAAAACCAAAATCTTGTAGTGTTTGTTGCATGTATATAACTTGAGCACATGCCAGGGCGGCAGAAATATATTCTGCTTCACATGTCGATAATGAAACACAGTTTTGTTTCTTACTAAACCAAGATATAAGAGATCGTCCAATAAAATGACAAGTCCCACTTGTACTTTTTCTATCTGTCCGACTTCCTCCAAAATCAGCATCACTATATGATACCAATTCAAAAGGACATTCCTTTGGATAGAATAGTCCAAAATCCTTGGTTTTATTAAGATACCGTAATATGCGTTTCACTGCTCGTAAATGTGATTCTTTGGATTTGCTTGAAATCGTGCACACAAACAAACACTCATCATTATGTCAGGTCTACTAGCTGTTAAATATAGTAACGATCCAATCATACTTCGATATAATTTTTGGTCAATACTTTTTCCATTTTCATCTTTATCAAGATGTATGGTTGTACTCATAGGAGTTGGTTTGGTAGAAGTATTTTCCGTACCAAAGCGTTTAATTAGATTGTTACAATATTTTTCTTGATTAATAAAAATACCATTTTCTAGTTGTTTTATTTGTAAACCAAGAAAATAATTTAACTCACCCATATGTGACATTTCAAATTCATTTGTCATTATCTTAGAAAATTCTTGACAAAGCTTTTCATTTGTAGATCCAAAAATTATATCATCAACATATATTTGGATAATTAAAATATCAAGCTTATTTCTTTTAATAAAAAGAGTTTGATCAACCTTTCCAATTTCAAAACCAGAATTTATTAAGTAACTTTGAAGACGATCGTACCAAGCACGAGGTGCTTGTTTCAGACCGTATAAAGCCTTTTTGAGTTTATACACATGGTCAGGAAATTGTTCATGTATAAATAATGGAGGTTGTTCAACATAAACATTTTCTTTTATAAAACCATTTAAAAAAGCACTTTTGACATCCATTTGATATAATTTAAAGTTATGAAAACATGCAAAAGCTAGTAAGATTCGTATTGCTTCGAGTCTAGCGACTGGAGCAAATGTTTCTTCATAGTCAATTCCTTCCTCTTGATTATAACCTTGAGAAACTAATCTAGCTTTATTTCTAATAATATTTCCTTGTTCATCTGCTTTATTTTTGAAAACCCATTTTGTACCAATAACTGATTGATCACTAGATCGTGGAACTAAATCCCAAACGTCATTTCTTTCGAATTGGTTTAGTTCTTCTTGCATAGCGATTAACCAGTCTTCATCAATAGATGCTTCTTTAATATTTTTAGGTTCAATATGAGAAAGAAAAGCTACATGACCCATTTGATTTAATTGACTTCTTGTCCTAACAGATGAATTTAGTTCTCCAATAACATTAATAGAAGGATGATCTCTTCATACTCTAGGTGGAGATCTTAATTCATTGTTATTGTGAGCAATGTTTTCATTAATTTCAAAAGTTATAGTTTCTGTATTTGTGGTATTATCAGGGAGATCTTCATCATCTATTATACTTGGAGTTGGTTTAAAATTTTCATCAAAAGATACATGAAGAGTTTCTTCGATGATATTTGTTCGTTTATTATAAATTCGATAAGCTTTGCTACGATCTGAATATCCTAAAAAGATTCCTTCATTGGATTTTGGATCAAATTTACCAAGCTGATCTTTTTTGTTTAACATAAAACATTTCGAACCGAAAACTTTAAAATAGGAAATATTCGGTTTTCGTCCATTAAGAAGTTCATAAGGAGTATTCTTAGTTAGTGGTCGAATAGAAACACGATTCAAAACATAACAAGCTGTGGCAACTGCTTCAGCCCAAAAATGTTTTGGTAACGTACTTCCATTTAACAAAGTCCTTTCACATTCTTATAAGGTTCTATTTTTACGTTCTACAACCCCATTTTGTTGTGGAGTTATAGGAAACGAAAAATTATGAAATATTCCTTTTTTTCTTACAGAAATGTTCAAAGGCTTCATTTTCGAATTCACCTCCATGATCACTTCTTATGTTTTTGATTTTCAAACCTTTAAAATTTTGAATTCTTTTGACAAACGATTTGAAATTATCAAAAGTATCACTTTTATTTTTCACAAAAATAGTCCAAGTATATCTAGAAAAATCATCAACAATTACAAACACATATCTACTGTGATTAATGGATTGTACTTGTGTTGGTCCAAATAAATCCATATGCAGTAATTCAAGTGGTTGTAAGGTTGAAATAACCTTTTTAGATTTAAAAGATGATTTAGTTAATTTTCCTAACTGACATGCATCACAAATATGATCTATTTTAAAATTCATTTTTGGTAGACCTTTCACTAAATCATTTTTAGAAAGCTTATTTATAGTTTGGAAATTAATATGACGGGATCATTTGTGCCATAACCAAGGATCTTTTTCTTTGGCTATTAAACACATATCTGAATTATGTTTTATTTTCATATTCAGAACATAGATATTTCTGTCTCTCTTTCCTTCAATGATAAGATTTTGATCAAAAATACTACATTTGTTTTCAGAAAAAATGATTTTGAATCCTTTGTCACACAATTGGCCGATACTAAGTAAATTGTGTTTTAAATTTTTAACCAGTAAAACATTTGAAATAAGAGGTAAATTTGAAATACCATTGTTTCTCACATCGCCTTTGCCGATGATATATCCTTTAGAGTTGTCTCCAAATGTGACGGAGCCTCCATCTGTGTAAATAATATTTGATAGCATATCGTTGTCTCCTGTCATATGTTTTGAGTAACCACTGTCGAGTATCCATTTTCCTCTTTTCTTGAGTGGGACCTACAAAAAATATAATATAATATAATATTGGTACCCACCTTTTTAATAGGGTCCTAAGAGTTAAATCTTAGAAAACCAAACCCAAGAGGGCTCAGTATCCCATTTAAAAATATAATCTTTATTTTTATGAACAGTTTGTAAAAAGGTGTTTATATATTTCTTTCTAATCAAACTGTTGTTTGTTTTAGGAACCCAAACTTTTATGCTTTTTGAGTAAGAATACCTTTTCGTCTAAACTTTAGTAGGATTAATATTTCTCCTAATTTTCTTTTTAGATGGATCTGTTGTTTACTTAACATATCCTAAGCCTTTCTTACTTGACACAGATTGAGAGTTATCAATAATTTTTGATAATGTTTCTCTTCCTTTATTAAAGTTCGAAACATTTTTGGTGATGCTTTCTAACTTAGTTTTGAGACTAGTGTTATCCAATTCTATCAATTTTATTTTTGTTTTTAGTTCATGATTTTCAGAAACAAGAGCATCATTTTTCTCTTTTTGAGTTTCAATTTCTTGACTCAAAAGAGTGAGTTGAGAATTGATATTAGAGAGTGATTCTTGTAATTTTTCAAGTTCTTCCTCTAATATTTTCTTTTCGTCTTTAAGCATATCTCTTTCGAATTCTGCTTTGTTCTGATATTCACGAGTCTCCTTATATTTTCTTTTGAGATTTTTTAGAGTGTCAACTAGCTCCGAATTTATCTCAATCATATCATCAAAAGTAAAAACACTAACCTCGTTTTCAGTAGCCATGAAGCAGACATTTGCTTGCTCGTTTTCAGTGTCACTACCGTTTTCTGATGAAGAAGTGTCTGAATCATCCCATGTTACTAAGAATGCTTTCTTTTTCTTTTCTTTTCTGCCTTTGAAATATTTCTTCTTTAATTCTGGGCATTCCTTCTGAATATGACCTTTCTTATGACAATTGAAACATTCTAGAACCGAGGATGATGGTTTGTTTGGAAATTCCTTTTTCCATTATTTTTGTTATTTTTTCGGAATTTCAAGAACTTTTTGAAATTTTTGGCAATAAATGCTAGATCTTCTTCATCTGAATCTTCATCTTTTTCTTCCTCAGCATAAAAGGCTATGTTCTTTTTATCTTGTGCTTGTACTCGTTTTGCCTGCAAATTCACTTCATAAGACATTAGATTTCCTATTAACTCTTCAGGTTTTATGGTAGAGAGGTCATTAGCTTCTTCAATAGCCAAGACTTTTCTCTCTCATTCATCCGTTAAAGAGTTTAGGATTTTTGGTACAATATCAAAATCGGTGTACTTTTCTCCTAATCCTAATAGTGAATGATAGATATCTTGAAATCTAGAGTACATATCATTGATGGATTCATCTTGTTTCATTCTAAAGTTTTGAAACTGATTTTTGAGCATGGAGATTTTGCTTTGTTTGACCTTGTTAGTTCCTTCATGAGTGATTTTAAGTGTTCTCCATATTTCATAAGCAGTTTGACACATGCTAACACGATTAAATTCATTTCTATCTAGTGACATGTTCATAGCTTTAGCATTGGCAGTAGCATCTAGTTTTTGTGTGTTTGACCAAGTGGAATATTCTCCAGTAGGAAGAGTGTATTCATTTTGTGTGATATTCCATGGTTCAAAACTATTTAATTGCATATAGATTCTCATACGAGTAGACCAATAATTATAGTTTAAACCATTAAAGAATGGAGATCGTGCAGTGGATTGGCCTTCAATAAAACTAGTATTAGTGACAGTGTTAGTGGTAGTGCTGGTGTTATTTTCCATATTAGTAAGATATCAGATAACTTTGTAACGGTTATAAGATGCCTCGTTCTGATACCAAATGATAGTTAATAGGATCGTATAATATGGATAAACAGTAATATAGAGTATAGATAGTAAATAACGCGGAATATAAATGCATTTTGTAAAATGACACCAGAGATTTTATACTGGTTCGGAGCACCGTCCTACGTCCAGTCCCAGACTAATTTCTGGCTTTAACTAACAATACCCTCACTTAACTCGGAGGAATAGGTAAAAACACCTGAGCAGCAGACCATGATTTTTGCCTCAGCAGCAGAAGAGGACTTTCCCTTGCCTGAGCAGCAGAACATGACTTTAACAAAGTATAAATGAAGTTGACTTAATGTGTTCTTGATAACACTGATTTGTCTATTAAGATTACAAACTTCCTATAATCAATTCCTCAAGAATATAAAGAGTATGTGAAGATTTGAAAGGAAGAATATTGCTAAGAATCAAAGTATATAAAATATAATTCAAAGATTCAAAGCAATGGAGAGTATGAATGCACTAGAATAATCACAAGAGAGAATATAGAGAATTAGAATCGTAAATTGGTAATTATGAAGTGAGTGATAACTCATATATATAGTTTTTAGAGGGATGCAACTCTTAGTGAAGAGTTTCAGCCAAGAGAGACATCTATTCATGCAGTGCATCCCTTCATGGAAGAAGATGTCCATTCAGAAATTTTGCAGTTGAAGCCGGTTCAGTCGACTGGTATATTGGGTCAGTCGACTGGTGTTTGAATATTTAAAAATTTAAAAATATTTGCCGTTTCAAAAATATGAACAGTGTTCACTGCTGTGCATATGCACAGTCAATCGACTGGCTGTGCATAAATTGCACGATGAACTCTGTTTGTAAAGAAAAATTTAAAAATTGAAAACTTGAGGATTGATTTTAACATATGTCTAAGACTTAATATCTATATAGTTACTTTAAGCCTAGAGATCCTCTGTTGTCTTCTTTTTGTCATGAATGAATGCAAATTCTTCTTTAGCTTCTGAACTGTCTTGTCATGAATCAAAACCAGTAATTCAACACCATCGACGGTTGTTGGCTTGAATGTGCTATCTCCTAGCTTCTGACCGATCACATAGGGTCCTTCTCAGTTTGGTTCAAATGCTCTTGGTATAGTGTAGACCCTCTTGAGTACAAGGTCTCCTACTTCGAAGGTACAGTTACAGACTTTGGAGTTGAAGTACCATGCGACCCTTTTTTGGTAAGCGACGGTCCTTGATTCGGATTCTTCCCTCGTCTCATTGACCATGTCAAGCGACTTAAGTAAGAGCTGCTCGTTCTGCCTTTGATGAGAGGGACCTTCTAGCTCGACTAGCATTATTACTTCTGAACCATATGCTATGGAGAACAAAGAGTGCCTAGGTGCAAATTTGTGCGTTGTTCTTTAAGCCCATAGTGTGAGTGGAAGTTCATCAACCAAATTTCCTTTTGCTTTAGTTAGTCACTTTTTGATGGTGGACCTGATGATCTTATTTACTGCTTTCACTTGCCTGTTTTCTTGCAGATGTGCGACAGCGAAAAAGATTTTCTCAATTCGAAAGCGTTTTCTAAAGTCCTTGAACTCGACACTTTCAAATTGAGTCCCGTTATTCGTGATGATTTTCTATGGCACACCAAAACAAATAATATTTTTAGTAACATAGTTAATGACTTTCTTTGTGGTAATAGTGGCCAGTGCTTCTGCTTTGGCCCATTTGGTGAAATAGTCAACAACAATGATAGCATATTTGGCTCCTCCTTTATCTATTGGTAATACATTAATCAGATCAATTCCCCAGATGTGAACTGCCATGGGCTGACCATTTGTGTTAGCTTTGTCAAGGGGGTTCTTTTGATCTAGTTGAATCTTTGGCATTGATCGCACTGTCTGGCATAATCCGCTGCATTGTGTTTTTTTTGCTATTGGCCAAAAGTACCCATATTGGAGAACTTTTTTGCAAGGGTTTGTCCCGCGGTATGATCACCGCAATCGCCTTCATGAAATTCTCTTAGGATCCTTCGAGCTTCATCATTGGTCACACATTTGAGCTAGGGGTAGAGAACCCCCTCCGATAGGGTATCCCATCATGTATTGCGAATCATGGTGCCTTTCGAAGAAGTTTTTCTATTGATTTCTATCTGCGGGAGGATTCCCGTGAGCTAGTAGTCCTTGATTGGTGTCATTGACTTCAATTTGTTGAGGATTGGTTTCTTCTCGAGCAATTACAGCTCATATGGATCTTCCAGAAGCAGTTCTCCTTCTTCCTAGTGCCACTGATTCTCAATAGCAACTTTTCTAAGCAGAGATTAAGGATCTAACTTCTGAAGCTATATGATCCAAAGTAAATAGCTAGATCTAAGCCTTAGTTCAGTTTTCTCAGTGAAGGCACCAAAATGTTAACCCAAAAAAGGATCAACACCCTGGATCGAGTATGAAAGCACCGACCCTATTTATCAAGGCAAATAAATTAGAAAAAGCAATAGTAGATCGCAGAAAAAGCAAAGGAACAAGAAGATTTTTATAGTGGTTCGACTGTTAATGAAACCTAAGTCCACTTTATAACTTTTGTTATTGGCCGACTGCTATTACAAGTTGAATCTAATTACAATTTGATTGAACTTCTAAGTTAGATCAAATTGCAAGTGCAGGAGTTTACTGGAAATCATAGTAAACCCCTGGATGAATATTATGTGGAAGGAGAAGGGTGAAAAAATTATTTCTGTAGAATTCTAGCAGTTAGTCCAAAAGATCCCTTTTATGTCGTAGATGGATGAGTATTTATAAGGATGAGGGATCTCTTGGGCTAGGTCGCCTTGCCAGAAGCTTGCATTTAGTGCGAAGGTTCCTAGGAAATTTCACAGCGAGCTGAGCAAATTTGATGGATCGCTAGCGATCCACAGGGCAAGGATCACTGGCGATCCATGTAGTTAGCTTATTTTTAGCTCGCTTCAATTATATCATGTTCCATGCCTTCTGTGGATGCCCTTCATGCAATTTGGTGACAGTTGTCTTATTTTGATGATGATTCATATACAAGTTGCATTGGACTATTACCAGAATCAGACGAATGCCCACTTCTCAATCTAGCTTGCTTAGAATATCATGAAACTTAACAGGCATCCCTAGAAATGATATGCGTCATGATGCAAGAAGAATGGACAACCCATGAGCAATATTTATGGATTGCTAGCGATCCATCCTCTAGGGCTAATTTTTCTCGTTTTCTCTTGAGTCCCTCTTGGTTCCTTCTTTTTATACTTCTGATTGATTCTTAAGTTGTTTCGACTTGGCGTAGATGTTCTAACTTACATTGAATTCTATTGGGTTAAAAAACCAGATAACAAATTAGTATTTTATCATTTAAATAACCACCTTTTGCTCTCTTATGGTCTGCCATAATAGGGCATAATGTGCCCTCAAAAAAATTTCCACAGTCGCGTTATAATTATTTATTTAAATTAAATTTAAATGTTTATCAATATCGTATATCGATACGTGCACATATGACTTCTATATACACACCCAATTAATTACAAATGGCACCCAAAATTTAATATTTAATAATTCATAAATATTAATTAATTTATGGAAAATTATAAATTAATTAAATCACATGGTATTTTGGAGTATTCTATTTTACGGTTGTGAGACTCAAAGGTGTAAATTCAATCAGCGACTAATATCGAACAATTCGAATATAAACGTTCACAGATCACCTTAAATAATGATAAATTGGCCAAATTTATCACTTATACATTTCTTGGTAAAATCCAATTTTATTCTTTTAAGCATTACGTGGTAGTATTGGTTATTTACACCAATTTTCTTCATCGAAGCTATATAACATTAGGACTAATGGAATTTGGTTTTGGTCAAAATTCCTATATCATCAACATTCAACTTGTTTAATGCAAACACAACGTCCTTTATTTAATAATAATAATTATTATTAACTGCGTTACTCTGGTCAAAGACTTTGTCTTTGAGTTGACTATAATTGGCTATGATACTATTCTCGTATAACCGAGGAGACAAATTCTCAATTGAATAGTGTTAAACTTCCAATGCTTCAACTCAGAACAAACTATAGTCATAATGGACTTCATACTACGATCTAAATATAATCAAAAGGAATTATCCATATTAAAGTTCAATGGTATTCTCAAGTCTAGAAAACCATGTAATATCAGCTCTTAGAGATTTTTAGTTTGAACTTAGTTATATTAACCGGCAGAAAACTCTAGAATGAGTTATTCCATTGTTATCAAATAACTATTAGTATGTAACCCTTGATGTCCTTCAACAACCATGAGTAATACACTTTCCAATATTTATAGAGCGTTACGTACTATGTCCTCAGTGGATGAATCGATATCCTGTCTCGAAACATCTCGACTATGAATATTCAAAACAATATCATATTTAATGTGATAAATTTCTCATGATTACAATATATTCCAATTACTATCACATAACATTGTATTTAAGACTTTCTATTTAGTATACTCAAACTAAATAATTAATTAACATAATAGTAAGACACATATATAATAGAAAGAAAAACACCATTTATTTCAAGTGGGATTTCATTACAGAGTTAATAATTTACAATAAAATATAGACTTCCCTAGAGCATACCCTTAACTCTATCAACTATATTATCCATTTACCCTTAGGATGTCCACTCACTTTTCAAAATACCATATACCAACTACCAATGATTTAATGGAACTATATGACGTCTTGAAGGACAAAACTATCTTCTTTAAAACTAGCTAAAGAGGGATAATCGATAAAATATTATAATTCTTCTTTAACTCTATGTTACTGAACTATTCAAAACATTTACAAATACAGCTCATTTTCCTATTTAGCATACTCCATCTTAACCTAAGAGTGTGTGTGCATGTATGTGTGTATATATAACATTTTAGGTAACATTAACTTCACATAAACACTTTACTCGTTAGAAATGTTCAAAAATGGTATAAAACATCTTTAACCTCATGTTTCTTAACTTCCCAAAACTATGATATATGTAACATATCTCCTTATGTACTATCCTCTATTATACCCTAAGAGGGTATATCCGACGATCATGTTAAATTTGCTTCATTGAAATGATTTTAAATTGTAAACTTTTCTTTAAAAAATTCTTTTTTAAATGCATGATTTTCAAACTCTTTCATGTGTTAAAAATATTATTTTAACTTCATATACTCAATTAGATTTCCATATTCAATTACACTATACTACCATACATATTAATTATAACTAAGGTCACTTCAACAAGTATAATAACAACAATATAAGTAAACTATTCAATTTTTTAAACGTCGTCTTGTTTTAAACAAGGTAAATGTCACATGAACATAAAATTTTAGATTAATCCAACTATATTACAATATAATGTGTACATCAAATAGTATACACATAAAACAATTAGTATATGGTATGGTAAACTGAGCAAACTCACTTGTAATTAAAGCTAGTTGCTTAAGATTACTCGTCTTTTTCCTTACGTCAAAGTTCAAGCCAAAATACCTCCTTTATTACCGACCTCCATGCCTTATCTTCCCTCTTTCTACCATGTTTTCCCCTTCGAAAACACTCTCTAATGATTGGGTAATGAAGTATAAGGACTATATATGAGTGGGGATGATTTGGAGAAGTTTGAGCTTGACTTTCCTTTTGGATTAAGAGAGGTTTTGAAGAGACATGAAATGTAGGATGGTTTGATTATGGAATTTGTGTGTAAATGAAAGAGATAGTGTACATAGAATGGAAAAAGAGACCAAGGTTAAAAGATTCATCAACCACTTGCCCCCTTGTTTCCTCATGTTCATCCGTTACAATCACTAAAATCTTCACTCTTATCTTCATCAAAAAATTACACTCACTTTCTTAAAAACTTTTATATTCATCTTAAATAAATAAACATGTTAGTGGTACACACTAATCACATATGTATGTTCATTAACTACAAACAAATTTTACCATACTTAAACTTAATCATCGTAATATATTTTTTGAACTTATCGACTATAATCTGGGTTATTTATGTATGTGAAAATTTCCAATACCGAGTTTGTCAACATTAATCTCATTTAGTTGCGTATTTATAAGTTCTGTAACCCTTTTGTTACATACGGTGTTGCCTACTCAAAGCCACTGAGTGTAATGTATTAAACTCACATACACACATAGTTGTAGACCTGATTCCTAATGGATTGCCAACACAATGATTCATATATTGACCATTACACGATCTCTTGATCGTTTGAATTTGATTGCTTACCTACTTTCATGCTTATCACTAGATCCTCCTTCTGTAGCTTTGAAAATCAAAATCATCATTGAGACTTGCTAGATTCTAGTACTCAAACCTTAAGAACAATACTTTAAATCTCGTTGAAATTGGACTTAAACCAAAAGAATTATGCTTGTTAGAAGATCGGTTATATAAAGCTTAAATTAATCTAAAGTCACCTGACTCCTCGCCCGAACTTATCACTAATTTTCCTTGGCTCCTCCTTGTTTATATGCAAACATCAAGCCATCAATCGGTGTTGATTGATATCAACCAGTATCTATCGATGTTGTCATTTGATACTAATCCATGGTTTTTTGATTCGGTACGATCGATAAGACTGCACATGACACTTGGTCATTTTGGATAATTATTTGCTCAGATCTAACATGATATATTTATGTGTTTTCTCCAATCCATTCCAGATCTATTTCAGGAAAAGAACATGACCATTTTTGATAGAGTTAAGGATATGTCCTAGGAGAAATTATGTAATATGTTACCTATATCTAATTCGATAACCAATCTTATTCGAAATAAAAGGGATTTTCTTTCTATTATATACTAATATGTTATATTGATTAATTAATTTAATTAAAAGTATATTTAATAGAAAATCCATTAATTGTATGTTTTGTGATAAGAGTTACAAAATGTTATAACCGTGAGTAATATATTGATAGAGTTAGGGGTATACCCTAGGCGCAATCATGAAATTTGTTACATATATCTAACTCATTGAACAATCTTGTTCATAATAAAGGTGTTTCTTTTTATTATATACTTGATATGATGTGGTTATATTAATTAATTAAATTAAAAGTATATTTAATAGAAAATCCATAAATGACATATTTTGTGATAGTATTTACAAAGTGTTTTAATCGTGAGTAATTAATCATAATAAAACAAATATACCATTTTAAATGTTCCTAGTCAAGATGCATCGAGAATGGATATCAATGTATCCATCGGGACTAGAGTAAGTATAGCCCTCCAAATGTTGGGCAGTGTATTACTCATGACCGTTGAGGACACCAAGGGTTACGTAGTGATAGTTATTGAATAATTATGGAATGACTCAATTGATAGTTTTCTGTTGGTTAATATAACTAAGGTCAAATAGAAAATATCGATGTGATTAATTTACACGATTCTTTTGACTTAAGAATACTGTAGATCTTCAATATGAAAGCTCCGCTTTAATTATAGTCAAATTATAGCACGACGTCCATCAAATGACTATAGTTGGGTCGGGTGGAAGTATTGGTAGTGAAATACGATTCAAGAGAGAATTCGTCTCCTCGGTTATATGGGGTTAGTATCATTGCCAAGTCAAGTCAACCCAAAGTCAAAATATCTGGCCAAAGTAGTACGGTTAATAATAATTGTTATTACTAAACCAAGGATTTTGTGTCTGGACTATAGAGTTGAATATGGACAATATTGGAATTTTGACCATTACCAAATTCCATAAATCCAAAGTGATACAGTTTTGACGAAGAGAATTGATGTATATAAATGCCACTAACAGGTAACGCTTATTAAATTAAATAAGATTTACTAAAAATGAATAAGCAATAAATTTGGTCACAATGTCACACTACTTGCTAAGTGACATATGAACATTAACGTTCAAATAGTTCGTTGTTAATTGCTAACCAAATTTACACCCAAGAGTTACACAACTGAAATGATGAATTCCCTTAAGACCGAATTATTTAATTAGTTTATAATTGTTATAAATAAATTAAATTAATTAATTTTTATGAAATATTAATTATAAAATTTGAATATGGTTTGAGAAATAAAAATTATTATATATTTATAATAGTTATAAATGTACCAATTGATATACAATACCGATAAGAGATTAAATTATATTTAATTGCATAGTGTTTTAGCTTGGGCTTAAATGGGTATAAAGCCCATCATTAGGGATTCAAATTTTGGTTTTGACAAGTTATTGGAGGCGGCTAAAACTTAGAATTAGACCTAGTGATGGATTGCTAAGATTAAGCGAGAATAGGTAATGAGATTGTCCTAATATCTCTCTTGTACAAGGTTTTATATATATGGATCTCTAAACCCTTAATCAAAAACAACATTTGGCTGCCCTAATTATCAAGTTTTCTGGCTGAACTAATACCTTATCAGTTCTAAGAATCTCAAATCAATCAAGTTAAGTAAAAGCACTATTTGATAGAAAATGTCGATGATTCCAGACTTACAATCTGACGGATCGAGCATAACTAGAGAAGGGAATTCATTGATTCAAGTGTACTCAAAGGCATCATCAATTGGTATTTATTTATATATTAGAGTAATTATATCATATTTTATGATTTAATATTGATTAATCCCAAATCTGTATATATATTAATGTTGTATATCTAGTTAGGTAAGATTTTCGTAGGTATATGTAGTTGTCACAAATTAGTTTGGTTATGTGCGTTGTTATATTATTATGTGTTATAATTTATGTATAAAAAAATCTAATTTGCTATAAAAATAAAATTTTGTCATTATTAATTATTTTATTTATATTTATTTATTAATTTAAATATAGATTAATGAATATTTTAAACATATAATTACATATATGTATATTTATAATGTATAAACCGCTTAGAATTTTTCCTTATACCTATTTATACATAATATGAATTATCAAATTTGAAAATAGATTTTTATATACAAAAATAATTTTAAACTATCTTTTATTGATTATTTGAATTATTTATTATATCTAAAATAAATATTGCACTGAAAATTCTATTTTATATTTTTAAATTACTACATCTATGCAGCAACCCACGAAAAAAATTCTGAATTTTTTTTAATATTCAGTACTTTTAATAATTAAATTAATTCGGTTGAACATTTATTTTATTTATTAAAATTACAATTTTATTTCAAAAAATCATGGAAAAAATTTTGAACTTGTATTTTATGATCCTAAATTTTGGTAAATTTTTAAATTTTGATTTTTTAATATTTACTAATATTTCTAATTATTATGATCAAAACTATTTATTATATATATAATAATGAAAAATTATAAAATTATTATTTTATGTTTGTTATGCTAATTTTGATCTAGAAATAATTTTAAAATATATATAATTATATATTAAGTATTTGAATGTAATTAATTATTCATATATATACATTTTATTTAACCTTATATGTGTATATATATAATTTTAATTAGTATATATGTATGTAATTTTAATTGTATATGTTTAGTTATGTATATATATTTATAAAAATGTTTTAAATTATATATATATATATATATATTTAATTTTGAGACTTTTAGTTATAAAATATACATTAAATATACCAATACATATTTATATAAATATGCTTTGCATTATAGATTTATACATATATTTAGACAACATACAATACATACAAAATAAGCTAATGCGCCCATTGCGATGTAAATCCCGGCATCTATATACGTGCATGTTATATCCTTCATGGATTATTATGTTACACATGCACACATACATGTATATGATACATGTATATATATATATATAATTAAATCGTTCAAATTAACTTTATATTACAAAATGCTTAAATTTAAATAAAATACATGATTTTATTTGAAACAAATTTAGAATTGTTCTAAATGAATTAGACTCCATAGGCCCAATAAGGATCCAATAGGATAAAAAATTGAAATACACCTACCATTACCACTGCGGGCTGACCCAGTTACAACAATGGTATCAGATCCCAATAGCATATGCGGTCTAAATTAGTCATGTTAAAGCTAACTAATTAAGTTTATGCACTTAATACAGTGTTTAGAAAGGTGATGTCTAGGATGGGAATTAGATAATCAAGTACCATATCATGCCTGGTTACCTGCCCGGCCTGAAAGGTGATGTAAGTCCAAAGGTTGCCCCTAATAGAAAAGGCCCAATTTGAATTGGGCTTGGGCTAATTTAAAAATAGTTATGAGACATGATTTTAAATTTAAAAGTTGAGTTTAGAATAAAAAATGTTTATTATAAAATGTTATAATACAACATAAAATTTCGAAATGTTTGAAAACGTAATGAAAAGGTTCAAAATGTTTGAAACTATGTAAATTTTAATTTCAAAATTTAAAATTATTAGTAAGATTAATAATATAAATTAATTAAATGAGTTAATTAATTAATACTTATACGCATGTATTATATATATTGATATATATTATGTTATTTTAAAGTATTTAAGATAACATAAGCATAATGCATATAAGATAACATTTTGAAATTAATATAATTTAATTAATAAATTAATTAAAGGTTAATTAATTAAATAAAAATTCACATATATAAGGTATATGTGTTACACTATAAAGGTTATAGTAGATATGTCCAATATAGAAGTTGTATTGGAATACTAATATAAAATTAATTAAAGAGTTAATTAGTTAAAATAAATTAAATAAGGTTTAATTAATGAAATATTATACATAAGACTATCATATAAGCAATATGACTTATAAAAGTTATTTAACAACAAATTTATAAGACATGAACGTATAAACTAAAGTGGAACATTAAAGAAACCCAAATAGACTTAAGGAATAAATACATACGTAAATGCACGTATATTGTAATTTCTGATGTGTCCGACACTTGAATCACGAGGGTATTTTATAAGAAATACATTATTCCATAAGTCGATATCACTAAATATAATATACTGAAGATTACGAATCTTTAATATAATGTTGTCCTCTACCATATATATATATAGATACATACATACATACTACATACATACATACATATATATATATATATTAGTAAATTACTTGCATACTCCTTATTTATTGAGCAAACTCAAGTTGGGGTTGTTATGTGTAGTATTGTTAACATATTGATAGATGAGGTAAGATAACTATATGTATTTGTTGAGAAAACTCAAGGTACATATACTATATTTAGGAAATCACGATATAGTAGGTACAAGTGAATAATCTTTTCAATTTGTTGAGCAAGCTCAAGGCCAAAATGAGATTAGGATAAGGAAAACTAGGTTAGGAGTTGTATGTAATATAACCGATAAGGAGTTATCCATCGTTTGTGGGGCTATGATTTGTTGAACAAACTCAATATCAGAATACCAAGACAGATGAGTCCTAACACCCTCTAGTAAAGTCGAAAGACTTCTATGTTTCATCTCAGGGTTTGGAGAAACATGAAAGGCTAGTGGGAGCCTTATTAGAAAAATGAAATGGTAACATTTAATCTTTCTAAAATTGTAAGAACATATGCTAAATAATATTATAATTATCTACAATGATAAATTTGTGAATATAATATGATCTATAAAATGTTTATCAATTAACATATAAAAACAAACTAAACTGAAAGTTGACAAATGGAAATATAATACCCACTATGAAATTCCTATTGTATGTTAACGTTTCAACACCCATGCAAGTGCCTTATTTTATAACTACCGAATACATTCGTGGTTTGGTCACTTATGCATTTATTTGGTCAAGACCATGTATTGCATTTTATGAGTTTCGAACTCTAAAACAATACATGACTATGGATATTTGATCCATATACAATTGCATATAAATGTTATATGGTGAATGGTCAAAGTTTGTAATGTACGATATTGCGATGAAATTAGTTCATCCGAAAAACCGAATAAACCTTGTGCGAGATCGAATATTCAACTGATTGATTACAAAAGATATATTATTATGTTAATGTAACACAAGACCAAAAACTACAAGATAGATATAAGAACTCGATCGCTGAAATATCATTTTGATTGGTTTACGTAAACTGCAACATATTTGATGTCCTTAAATGTTAAGAATAATCGAATACGCTTTTGTAAAGAGTTTGTTATGATATTGTAGTAAGGTTTTCTTTTGAATAGTTTGATCATTTGAAAGGAAAATGAATTTATAAGAATAGATGTAATTTAAGGTACAGTTGGATGAAGCGAATGAATACTCATTTCTGCTTCATACAGAAATATTAGAAATGAATTGTAGAAATTGATACTTATATGATTTCTATTCTAAAATGTATTTTCATATAGAAATTATATTCTATGAGATTTATTTCTTTGAGCTCAAGATATTTGATCAACGAACTCTGCACTGTAAATAGTTGCAGTGTATGAAATAAACAAATTGTATTAAGTGAATAACGGATCTTCAAATTTAATATGCTATTATTATTGTAATGGCGGAAATAGTGGGATCATACATTATAGCACTTATTAATTGTAGTACGAAAATTGTTTTCGTATAACTTACCATACATTATTTATGAAATGATGATCATTTTTCGGTATCGACCGAAAAAAATAGACATAGCTGTATTTCAATATGAATATTATGAATATTCTATGTGAAATAAAACTATAATGTGGTAAAAATTTATAACAAAAGTGATGCATTGGAATATACAAAAGTATCTAATATTATTTATAGTTGTTTTGGAATTATAGATTAGGCCGTAGTTTTGAGAAATAATTTCATTATATGATTTTGAATCATATGATACTTGTTAATTATATCTCAAACAACAAAGGACTATGCATCCATTCAGTGGGAGTATCATAAGAGTTTATGAACTCTTCGGATTGATACATGTAGATGTATGCAATAATAATTCTATAAATACCAAAACGGTTCTTTGCATTCGTCATATTCACTGATGAGTTGTTATTGACATGGACATGTGTATTTGATACACATGTAGTATGTCTATGGTAAACTCACAGAGTATAAAAGAAAAGATAGTAAAATAACATGCGATAGAGATGATTCGATTTGATTAAATGAGTGAGTATATTGGAAAAAGTCCCGAATGTACCTAAAAATACAAAATAATTTATTTAAGGAAACAAGCTTTTAAATTCATTTTCCGTAATCAATTTTGAAGACGATATTTCGAAATTCCCTTATTATAGAGAATAAATAGATTTTTTAGCTTAAAATAATTTAAAAAATATTATATAATAATTATTTTAAATGCCAATTTATTTTTTAAAAATTCAAAATTGTTTGAAAAAATCTATGCTCGACATCAAAGAAATCACTCAAAACTGTCATTCGAATTAAATTCAAATTCAGTTAATAAAGATTAAATCTCAAAAGTCACTTCTCTATGTGATGCATAATGATGCATCGATTAGGGGTAATCGAACTTTGTTGAACAATGTGCGATTAATTGTGAGTGAAGTTGAGTTAGTTTCTTTCTGTAAGGTCATATACCTAAAAGTAGTGCACAAGTTTAATATTATTTCATCTAAATAACGGTTTATAAAATCACACAAGATAAGGGTTTATAAGAAAATCCAACATATCCTAGGCCAAGGAGTTGGTAGGTTGTGCAAGTCAAAAGATTGCACATAATAATTGTTCATGAAAGATCTTGTATGAATCTTCCCAAAAGGATTTTGAAAAGACTGTCATTGGATGACATATTTATGTTTCAAACTTAATTTTTGTAAACTAAAACCAAATCATTTTTATGAATAAGGACATTCATAAAACGTTTATGAATACCAATCTATTGTGCTAAGAAACATTTCAAGAAATACTAACTTAATTGTGAAGGAATTTCCTTGAGAAATTATTTGTAGTAAAAAGAATTTGGACATGATCCAAAGGTAGAACTGATTAGATGAGATGAAATAATATTGACTAACCTAAACGAACACATTGCATTAGAATGTCTAATAAGTATTCTCGCTCATTGAAGAGAAACTATGAGTTTCTTGTCAATGTCGAAAATATACAATCCTCGATTGTTTAATTAAACCGCTAAGAGGGTTAACTCTATCATATGGTATGATACACAAATATGAAAGAATTCCAAGTACGCTATCAAAATATGAATTTGGTAGTCGTAACCTGAGGGATGTGATCCATCGGTCGTGATTGTGTCTTTATGAGCAAGATTAATGCAGTTAGAATTAAATGAGCAACGTTGATGAGAATAATATCGCAACTTTCAATTGTTGAAATAAGAGTAATAGTTTCAGTATTCAACGTGCTCAAGCTAAATCGAATTTACTCACAATATTACCACTTGATATGACTTTATGTTTGGTATGTATGTATTGAAATAGAAAATTCTAAATAATGATTTAGTGTAAACTGTTTACACATAATAACCAAAATGTCTCGGTGACGGTGGGAGAGATATTGAGTTTGTGAGTCTTTGGATATAATCCAAGAAATGATGCGAAAGTATCATTTTGTAAGCATCAAAATTGAATAAGTACTTTGATAGGAATATCAAATAGCTTGTAGAGGAAGCATGTGTTCATAAGAAAGAATGATAAAAGGTACATTGATATTTCTAAGCTATAAGTTGTTAGTCCGTGAGATGATGGTTTTGATGACAACAACCTTAGAATGGATTATAAAATATAAATACTAACAGTATAAGTTTAGATATATATGTATATGCAAGATTAACCATACAGGTACCAAGAATGAAGACTGCACAGTATAGAGATTCAAGATACCAAGATTGAAGACTCATGAGTATCAAGATTATCAAGAGTTCAAGAATTCAAGTAATTTATTCTTTAGTTAGAAATTTTGTTAAAACTCCTAGAAAAGCTCTGGCATCTTAAAACCAATTTATTCATGGAATGGAATCCACTTCGAGCCTGTTAAAGGGATGGAACCCTAAGTAGGATGGAACCTACGAAAAATCTAGTGGAACATTGTTTTGTATCCGCTAACCTTTTATTCAAAATGATTGTTCAAAATTATATCTTGTTTTCAAAATGATTTCAAAACCTTCCTTTTAAAAGCATCAAAAAATCTATCCTGATTTCAAATACTTTTAGCCTCAAAATAATCTTTAATTTCAAAATCAATTTATCCTTGTTTTAAACTATCTTTTAAATATAATATATTTAACTTTTAAATATTTATACTTCGATTTTAAATATAAAATTATAGTAAAATTTTGTATATATTATTCTTTATACTTACTTATGTATTTTAAATATAGTCAATTATACTTATAAAGTTTAAAATAGTTTTAATATAAAATAAAGGTTATTTTCAAAGAAAATCAAAACACCAAAAATCCCTTTGGGATGTCGACATACTCATGTACCCCATGTCGACATGGTACCAGTTGAGTTCAAAATTTAAATTTCAAAAGAAGTGTCTATTCGTCGTAACTCTTCACGAATGGACATGACTGTTGTTCCTCTATAAATAGGGGTTAGTTTCAACGAATTTTAAGAGGTTTCTAGTTTTTCACTCCTCTTCTTCTTCCACATTTCTATATACAAAGTCTTATCATTACTCAACCAAAATCAACATTGAATCTAACTAGATTATCTTTGGTTTGATTCTCTATCACTATCTCAACAAGATCCTCGGTGCTATTTGGAGTTATAGGCTTTTTGTAATCAACTTAGCGAGAAAAGGTGTGGTTGTACCCTTGGAAATCAATCAAGTGTAAAAGGTGTGATTGTAGCCTTGGAAATGGGTGAACTTGTTGCCCGGGAAATCAAGTATCTCTACCCAATGGATTGTGATTCTGGAGGGTGTAAATCGTAGCCTTGAAATCGAGAGTGTAATTGTAAAGATTGTTTTTGAAAGGAAATCCATACTTGTGTGCGGGACTGGATGTAGGGTAACTCCGAACTAGTATAAAATCTGGTGTGTTCTTTCCTTTACTGCTTTTACTTTATATTTGCATTTGTGTTTGATTCTGTGATCATATCTGTGTCTGAATATTGCATACATTTGTGTTTAAATTAACAAAAACTCAAAAAGATTTAAGAATTCTCTAAAACACTATTCCCCCTCTCTAGTGTTTATCCTTAGCCTTAAGATTCTTAATCTGCATTTCTCACATTTGGTATCAAAGCAAGGTTTTCAAAGTTTCATAATCTGGTTTTTGAAAAAGTTTTAAAATGGCTATGTTTGTTAATACTAGTTTAGAATTATTCAGATCATAATTGTCATTTGAGTTTGCATATAATCAATGTTCAAATTCAAGTTGTCTACCAAAATTGTTTGATGTGCAAGAATCATTCTTTATGGCTATTGAGGAATCAATACGCAACAGACAAATTGTGCAGATCATAAAGGACAAATGGATACTCGATAGTGGATGTTCTAGACACATGACTGGAAATCTAAATATGTTAAATGATATAATATACAAAGACGGAGGATTGGTTAACTCTGGAGACAATTCAAAAGGATGTGTGATTGGCATCGGCAAAATCGGTAACTCTGAAACTCCTATTATTACTAATGTTTTGCTAGTTAAAAATATAAAACATAATTTGCTAAGTATGAGTCAACTTTGTGATAAAGGATATAAAATTAAATTTAAAAAAGATAAATGCCACATTAAAAATAACAATTCAACCATAATATTTGAGGGAGTTAGGAAAATGAATATTTATATTCTTAGTATGAAAGTTTCAAATGATAACTTATGTCTTTTGGCAAATACAAGTGACCCTTGGATTTGGCATAAGAGATTTGGGCATTTGAATTTCAAACTCTTATCTAGACTGTCAAATATGATCTAGTAAGAGGTCTCCCTAAAATGAATTTTAAAGTAGATAGTTTATGTGATGCATGTCAATTAGGAAAACTTAGAAAAAGTTCCTTTAAATTAAAAGATATGATTTCAACTTCAAAACCTCTTGAATTACTTCACCTTGATTTATTTGGTCCATCTCAAATTCTGTCAATAAATCATAGTAAATATGTTTTCGTAATTGTAGATGATTATTCTAGATTTACATGGACAATATTTTTGAAACATAAAAGTGATACTTTTGAATGTTTTAAGAACTTTTCAAAAAGGATTCAAAATAAACTTTCTCTCAAAATTATAACCATTCGTAGTGATTGTTCGCACCAAAATTGGTCACAAACCCCAATATCGTGAAAGCACCCGTATTGAATACAAATCAGCAATATTCAACACAAATCTCATATCTAAGCAATATCAAGCACAGCAATTCAGAAATAACAATCACAAACACAGAATTTATAGTGGTTCGGCGATCTTGCCTACGTCCACTCTGAAGCTTATGATTTTATTGATTCACTTGATGATTTTGATCTGTTATGGCAGATTACACAAGTTATATCTCTGACGTTAGCATACAATGGTGATAGAAAGACGTAGACTTGAATCCGGCAGAGTCTGGACGTCGAATGGCCAAAAGATCCCCTTTTCTGTAGGCTTTCGGGTGCTATTTATAGGCGTAGGAGGCTGAGATCGCGCTCAAACTTCGGGAGACTTTTTCTGGCACGTGAGTAGGCCCACGCGACCGACCCCACCAAGTTTCGACTCGATCTGCGATCGATATGAAATGATTTCGTACCCATCAAAAATTGATCCAATCGAGCTGAAACTTGGCAGGAACATTTTTTACCTTTTATGGAAGCTGCTATGAAAATTTCATGGCATTTGGACTTCTGGTTTGGGAGATATGATCGATACGAGTTGGAGTTTCTAGGTTGGTTGTTCGCTTCGAGTCGATCACTTCGAATCCATGCTTTCGAATCGATGGATGCATGTGTTTTCGAGACGACGTGGCACGCACATCTCGCATCGATCCTCCTTTTCTCCGAGTTGGCCGCTTCGTACCACGAATTTCGCCTTGTTCGTATCAAGTGCCATGACCCAGTTTGCATCGATGGATACGAATCAATGATCCATACGAACTGGATCGAGACGAACCGAGTGGATACGAACATGGCAGATTTCATGGATATGAAATAGTGACTTGTCACTGTTGATGGATGCGAGGACGATCGATACGAAGCATTGCTTGGGGGTGGATACGAGACCGACCGACTCGAAGTAGGGTACACCAATGGATGTGAAGCGATGTGGATTGATCGATGCGAATGTCATCGATTCGAACTTGATGGATACGAATCTAATGGATTCGAATAGACCAATGCATGATTTCCTGATGGATGTGAACGATGGATTCGAACTGCTCTCAATGGATACGAACATGCTGAGGCGATGCCTATTTGATCGATTCGAAATCGATCGATTCGAATAGATCGATATCATGTTACCGATCGATTCGAAGTATGTGGAACCTAATGGATTCGAACAAAACAAACATTGATGGATACGAATCCGATGGATTTGAAATGGACATCTCCTCAACTTTTTGATTGATACGAACAGCGTATTTCAGCTAACTTGCATCGATCATATCTCGTCCGTACGAACTCCGATTAACCTGAAATTTGAAACACTGGCTTTTATGATCTTGCTTGTCATGTCCTATCAGTTGTAGCCTGATTCGGGCTCGGACAAAATTCATCGATATCCATAGCGAAGTAATGTATAACCAATCTTTGAGACGAACTGTCTTTTATTTCCGATCGATCTTTTGGTATCACGGCTTTGCCAAAAAGCGGGATAACATTGATCACGGTGGTGGATTTGAAAATGAAAAGTTTGAGGAATTCTGCAATAAAAAGGGAATAACTCACAGTTTTTATTTCCAAGAACTCCACAACAAAACGGAGTAGTAGAACGTAAAAATATGATGATTCAAGAGTGTGCGAGAACTATGCTTTCAGACAATAAATTACCAAAGAATTTTTGGGCAGAAGTAGTTGCTACCGGCTGTTATATTTTAAATAGAATTTTAATTAGACCTTTAACTAATAAGACTTCTTATGAACTTTTTCACTCAAAGAAACCTAAAGTATCTTATTTTATAATTTTTGGAAGTAAATGTTTTATTTTAGATACTAAAGATAACTTAGATAAATTTGATCCTAAATCCGATGAAGGTATCTTTATCGGATATTCTAATAGAAGTAAAGCCTACAGAGTATTTAATTTAAGAACTAACACCATCGAAGAAACAATGCATGTGTCATTCGATGAACATTTCAAAATTTTTGAAGATACAAATGATGAAGATGATTTAATTACTCAAAATCAAGAGTCAGCTGAAACTAGTAATGAAATTAATCATCCTAATAAAAGGGCTAAACTTTCAAAAGATCATCCTATTGAAAATATACTAGGAGATATGCAATATGTAGTTAAAACTAGAAATCAACTAAGTCAAATGAGTAATGTATCTTTTATATCAACTATTGAACCAAAAAATCCAAAAGAAGCATCAACTGATGATTCATGATTTTGGCTATGCAAGAAGAACTAAATCAATTTACTAGAAATGAAGTTTGGAAACTTGTTCCTAGACCTGAAAATAAAACTATAATTGGAACTAAATGGGTTTATAAAAATAAAATTAATGAACAAGGAGAGGTAGTTAGAAATAAAGCACGTTTAGTCGCTCAAGGTTTTTGTCAAGAAGAACGAATAGATTTTGATGAAACCTTTGCTCTCGTAGCAAGATTAGAAGCCATTAGGATTCTACTTGCTTTCGCAAATCATAATAATTTCAAATTATTTCAAATGGATGTTAAAAGTGCCTTTTTAAATGGATTTATAAAAGAAGAAGTGTATGTTGAACAACCACCACTTTTTGAAAATGATAAATTATCAAATCATGTTTACAAACTTAAGAAAGCTTTATATGGTCTAAAACAAGCTCCTTGAGCCTGGTATGATAGACTAAGATCTTATCTATTACAATCAAATTTTGAAATCGGTAAAGTAGATAATACTTTTTTTATTAAAAGAAATAAAAATGATATTCAACTAGTTCAAGTCTTCGTAGATGATATCATTTTTGGATCAACTAATTTTGAAATGAATAAAGAATTTTCTAAAATAATGACAAAAGAGTTTGAGATGAGTCATATGGATGAATTAAATTTCTTTTTAGGATTACAAATAAAACAATTAGATAATGGTATCTTTATTAGCCAAGAAAAATATGCTAAAGACCTAATTAATAAATTTGGTTTGACTACTGCAAGTGGAAAACCCACTCCCATGGCAACCAATGAGCACCTTAGTAAAGAAGATCTCTCGAAAGATGTAGATCAAAAGTTATATAGAGGAATGATTGGATCACTACTCTATATTACTGTAGTAGACCTGATATCATGCATAGTGTTTGTCTATGTGCAAGATACCAATCCCAACCTAAAGAGACCCACTTAAAAGCCGTAAAACGTATCATAAGATATGTTAAACACACCTACGATTATGGCTTATTTTACCCTAAAAATGATTCTTTTGACTTAATATCTTATTGTGATGCTGATTATGCTGGTTGTAAATCAGACCGAAAAAGTACAAGTGGAACTTGTCACTTTTTGGGGAATTCTCTGATTTCCTCGTTTAGTAAAAAGCAAATCACCGTTTCTTTATCAACAACTAAAGCGGAATATATTTCTGCTGCTTTGGCTTGTTCTCAAGTAATATATATGCAACAAACTTTAAAAGATTATGGTTTAAAATTTTCAAAATCACCAATTTATTGTGATAATATGAGTACGATAAATTTATCCAAAAATACTACTCAACATGCTCGAACTAAACATATTGATATCATACATCATTTTCTCAGAGATAATATAAGTAAGGAAGTAATCACTCTAGATTATATCAATTCTAAGAATCAAATTGCTGATATCTTAACAAAACCATTAAATGAATCTATATTTACTAAATTAAGAAGAAAATTAGGTATTTGTTCAATAAAAGAAATATAAAATATGAATAAACAAAGTATAATTCAAAATTAATTCAAAATAAATTAAATAGCCAAAAATTCAAGAACCATGTCAACATACCCCTCTACCCTATGTCAGCATACAACATTTTTAAATTTTTGAAATTTTTCCCACCAAAATTCAAATAATTGGTTATATATTATTCACATTTTCAAAATTTTATTCATCCTTTCTATTATATCTTTGTTCCTTTCTCTGAAACCAAATAATCAATGGCCATCTCTTCCAAATCAAACATAAAATCAACCTTTTTGTTCCCCTCTCCTACTTCTGGTCCATTTCAACGTACTACTCTCGCTCGTGTGACTAAAATGGAGGATTCTCTAAAGGATGCACTTCAGTTAATGACTGAAATTCAAGTAATGCAACTTTGAATGGCCAAGGAACAAGAGAGGCAAGACAAAATCCTTGGGAATTTGCAAAAATTTCTAATGGACAATCATGCTAACCCAATCTTGATTAACGAAGATTCTTCGGGAGATCAAGAACAAGAGGCCAGCGAAGAAGAAGAAGAAGAAGTAGAAGAAGAACCCATGGAAGAAGCGCACTTGGAAGATGACGACAAAGTCGTGTGCATTGGAGAAGTGTGTTTTGACAAAGATGGGAATCTTGTTGAACAACGTGGAAATTTCTGTTTCCACTATCCAAACTGTTCGATTCATAGATCTCCTATGTTCAAAAACACACATTAGTTTCTTCTCTTTCTTTACCATTGTTGTTTACTCCTTCTTACGCTTACAATGAAAATGTAAATATAACTATATGATTAATAAATAAATTGTGTTCTTATATGAGTTCTTCCCTATTAATAAATATAACTATATGGTTATCATATACTTAGAATAGTTAGTAGTTTAGGATTAGATTTATTATTAGATCTAAGTATTGATTATTTATGATAACACTATCATTATAATCACACATCATGGAGTATTATATTTAGGGGGAGTTCTATAATTTGGAGATATATAGTTTAGAGTTAGTTTTTGTTGATGACAAAGGGGGAGAAGTATAAAATAGGGTAGTTAGGCATAGATTAAGGGGGAGATATTAGTTTTAGGGAGAGTTATTAGGATAGAAGTAATATTTTATAAATAAAGCTTGTCATCATCAAAAAGGGGGAGATTGTTAGTCCGTGAGATGATGGTTTTGATGACAACAACCTTAGAATAGATTATAAAATATAAATACTAACAGTATAAGTTTAGATATATATATGTATATGCAGGATTTAACCATGCAGGTACCAAAAATGAAGACTTTGTAGTATAGAGATTCAAGATATCAAGATTGAAGACTCATGAGTATCAAGATTATCAAGAGTTCAATAATTCAAGTAATTTATTCTTTAATTAGAAATTTTGTTAAAACTCCTAGAAAAGCACTGGCATCTTAAAATCCAATTTATTCGTGGAATGAAATCCACTTCGAGCCTGTTAAAGGGATGGAACCCTAAGTAGGATGGAACCTACGAAATATCTAGTGGAATAATGTTTTGTATCCGCTAACCTTTTATTCAAAATGATTTTTCAAAATCATATCTTGTTTTCAAAATGATTTCAAAACCTTCCTTTTAAAAGCATTAAAAACATCTATCCCGATTTCAAATACTTTTAATCTCAAAATAATCTTTAATTTCAAAATCAAATTATCCTTGTTTTTGAACAATCTTTTAAATATAATATATTTAACTTTTAAATATTTATAATTAGATTTTAAATATAAAATTATAGTAAAATTTTGCATATATTATTCTTTATACTTACTTATGAATTTGAAATATAGTCAAGTATATTTATAAAGTTTAAAATAGTTTTAATATAAAATAAAGGTTATTTTCAAAGAAAATCAAAACACCAAAAATCCCTTTGGGATGTCGACATACTCATGTACCCCATGTCGACATAGTGTCAGTTGAGTTCAAAATTTAAATTTCAAAAAAAGTGTCTATTCGTCATAACTCTTCACGAATGGACATGACTGTTGTTCCTCTATAAATAGGGGTTAGTTTCAACGAATTTTAAGACAGTTTTTTTGGTTTTTCACTCGTCTTCTTCTTCCACATTTCTATACACAAATTCTTATCATTACTCTGCCGAAATCAACATTGAATCTAACTAGATTATCTCTGGTTTGATTCTCTATCACTATCTTAACAAGATCCTCAGTGCTATTCAGAGTTATAGGCTTTTTGTAATCAACTTAGCGAGAAAAGGTGTGATTGTACCCTTGGAAATCAATCAAGTGTAAAAGGTGTGACTGTAGCCTTGGAAATCAATTGGGTGAACTTGTTGCCCGGGAAATCAAGTATCTCTACCCAAAGGATTGTGATTCTGGAGGGTGTAAATCGTAGCCTTGAAATCGAGAGTGTAATTGTAAAGATTGTTTTTGAAAGGAAATCCGTACTTGTGTGCGGGACTGGATGTAGGGTAACTCCGAACCAGTATAAAATCCGGTGTGTTCTTTACTTTACTGCTTTTACTTTATATTTGCATTTGTGTTTGATTCTGTAATCATATCTGTGTCTGAATATTGCATACATTTTTGTTTATTATTAACAAAAACTCAAAAAGATTTAACAATTCTCTAAAAACACTATTCCCCCCTCTAGTGTTTATCCTTAGCCTTAAGATCCTTAATCCGCATTTCTCACATAAGTAAACAACTTGTTATTGATTTTAACGATGTACTTGTGTCAGAATCAGCCTTAGCTGTTTTAAATACTCAACATTGGATTAATAAATGATGTCTTTTATAGTAAGTATAAAAGTTGTCGAGAATGTACAAATGATATGCAAGGACACCTTATTAAAATGTTTAATATAGAACATGTAAATTGATTCCTTGGCACTGGCAAAAGGAATTATCATACATGTTGTGTTATCTACGATATCATGATTTATTTATGTATTTGATACATAAAGCAAATATCAAATCGAAATTGATATCACTAAATGGTTGTTTGAAGTGCTCTCATGTATTTATTAAATGCTAGAGAATTGTTTACAGAAATAAAACCTCCATATAAAAGAGTGTTCGAACTCAAACTTCATAAGTCATATTGAGTGTAGTATGTCAATAACAAATTCAAGTTATGAATCTTTAAGTTGGAAATGTTCCAAATAAAAGACTGTGGCTTATTTAATGAAAAAGGCTACGTACATTGCCTTGAATATTGTCGTAATAAAAATAATGTATATAATATTATAAGTGCACAAATTTATAACCGAGCCGATTTCAAATTTTAAGAATCTCATAACATTGTTATATGATAACAATGCCATAATATGGTTCGTTATAGAACATAGAGCTCATTAGAGGTCGAGAGACATACTTCGAATTGTTTCATGTGATAAAGTAGTTTATGTTATCCCGCCTTTTGGCAAGGCCGAGATACCAAGGAACTGACTGGAGAATAAGGTTCATACATCCTCAGCATCGGGCTGCTACTGGATAGCCACAAATATTGATGAATTTTGTTCGAGTCCGGATCGGGCTGCAATTGATAAGATATATTAAGCAAAGCCATGAAAACCAACATTTCGAATTTCAAGTCAATCCGAGTTCGTATGCTCATGTTATCACCAACGAAAAGTGGAGGAAATAGCCCTAGGTTCGAATCCATAAGCCAAGCCCTAGGTTCGAATCCATAGGTAGAAATGTCGTTCGAATCCATCGGCCAAGCCCCTATTCGAACCCATCAGCTCGACTCCATATGGTTCGGAACCATCAAAAAGCAGTCGTTCGAATCGGTTCAGATGAGTCACCTCAAATCCATGATGCTGCCTCTCTTCGTATCCTTCAGGTTGTAGTTTTTCGAATCCATCAGGACGAAGTGCTTCGAATCCCCCCTATGACCTTTCTTCGGATCCATCTTACAATAGTGACTTCGAATCAATCGGATATGGTATAACATGATCGATACGAACGAGCATACGTTCGAATCCATAAACAAATGAATATCTTCGAATCCACTAAGTCGAGGCGGCGAAAAATGTGGAGTCGACCCAGTTGATTCGGAGTGAAGAGTGGGTTGACGCTGGAAATGCGCACCACGTCATCACTTGGGCACGTGATGCCATCGATTCGACCCTAATCGACTCGAAGGGGATCGATTCGAACGAAGCGCTTCAACCGAAAATGCAATTTTGAATCGATCATAACTCGAGATCTACAAGTCCAAATGCTATGAAATTTTCACAGGAGCTTGCATACATGTTGAAGAATGTCCACACCAAATTTCACCTCGATTGGACACTTTTTTGATCGACTCGAACTAGAGTTCGAATCGGTCCCAAAGTGGGCCCGGATTTCCTGAGCCCGTGCTTGTGGGCCCCCCTCACGTGCCAGAAACGGTCTCCTCGGATTTAGGGCGAAATATCAGCCTCCTACACCTATAAATAGAGCCCCTGGTCATTCAGAAAGGGGATCGAAGAATTTCTAGAGAAAAAGCACGCCCGGACGCTGCCAGAATCACTCCATATCGTTTTCACTATTGATGATTTCGAATTTAAGTCTATTATCTACTGTACTTCGCTCTAAAACACTTGTAATCTTCAAGTATTAAGCAATAAAGTGATAAAACTTCATAGTGGACGTAGGAAAAACGCCAAACCACTCTAAATTACTGTCTTCCATGCAATTTACTTTTCTATGACTTGGAGTTTTTGTTAGATAATCCTCATTTTCAATTTAGTTTCTTCATTTATTATCTCTTCAAAAACTTCCGAAGGGTGTTGCCCAATTTTATTGCAAACACTTTGGTGCTTTCACTGAGAGAACCTAGGTTTTCTCCCGCACATTGGATCTGTCTTCGATAACAGATTGCGTAAATCTAAGAGAGAGATCTAGACTTCAATTTCAGACTCCTACCATGCTATTCAGATTTACCGAAATCTAGGAAAGGATTCTACACCTCAAGATGGTTAGCACGAGAACCACTTCTACTGCCGCTGGCCAAGAAGGCCGAGACAGACATAATCCCCCGCAACTACCTCCACCCAATTAAGATGATACCGGGCATTCAGATCCATCAGGTCCGGTCACTCGACAAGAGTTCTAGACATTACTCCAGGAACTAACCCAAAGTCGACAACAGCTGACTGAACAATTACGCGCCAATGTTGAGTTGACTAATCAACTAAACCGCCAAAGGCGTAGAAGATCCAAAAGGGACTACGCCCCTCATTCCTCCACTAAAAGCTCTGCCTCGTCTGATTACAGTGGCAGATATACTCGTTCCAGGCTAGATGGAAGTCACGCGCATGCCACTGGTTACCCACAAGCATTAACTGTTGGTCAGATAAGGGTTGGCCATTCTGCCAGTTTTCATACAGGACCCTCCTCCCGAGGAGGCACCGTCCCACAACATACTACGGATAACCAAGCCACCTCCACCGCAGTTGACATAAGAGTTGATACCCGAAATCACTCCAATCAGGACTACCACCAGCAGGAACATGTTCCAGGGCCATGTGTCCCAGAAGACATCGAGCCAAGGAGGCGAGATACGGATCGTCGACAGCGCCCGATCCTACCTCGCACTGTGGAACCCGACCACACTTTGGCTTGCCACCCTCCGAATATAACAACACCTGATCTCTCGGCTATGGTACGCCAAATGATTCGCGAAAGTCAGGGCTTAACAAATGACGATTGGGGAATCTTTCGTAGTCATACTCCGTTCACTGATGATATATTGTATGCTGAACCCCCTCGGCGATTCAGGATGCCGACTCTGCCCATGTATGAAGGAAGTTCCGACCCTAATCAACATATTTTGAAATACGAATGGTCGATGACTGCTGCAAGAGCTGATGATGTACTAAAATGTCGTAGTTTTCCCATTTCTTTAGGGGGAATTGCGACGATGTGGTTTACACGATTACCACCACGATCTATCTCTACATTTGACCAATTGGCTACTAAATTTGTTGAGCAGTTTTGTATGCACATTGCCAGGCCTAAGGACATAGATACTTTATCTAGTGTCACTCAAGCTCCAGGAGAGATACTCAGGCGATATTTGGAAAGATTCAATGCCGCTTGTGCAGAGATCACTAACCCCAATGATAATTCAATCTTAATGGCCTTAACTAAAGGGATTGACCCCGACTCTGAATTTGGAAATTGGCTAGCTGGGAAACCTCCCGCATCGTTGGATCGTTTCTACTCCAAAGCCGTCCAATTCTTAAGGCGTGAGGACCCGAAACAATCTAGGAAGTAGGACGATGCGAGACCCAACAATGAAGGAATTCAAAGCAATGTGGCAGTTAAATAGTCAGGGGAGAGCTCGGGAAAAGTACAATTGAATATTCAAAACAAACAAACCCAGCCGAGAAACGACGATAATAGAAATAAAAAGCAAGATCAGAATCGTGGCCCGCGGCGTAGGGCACAAATGTTTGAAAGCTATACACCACTGAACACATCACTGGAAAACGTGTATCTACAAACTTGTAATGCAATGCAGTATAAGAAGCTAACTCCGAAGCCATCGTCGGAGGACAGATTCAAATGGGAAAGTTCTGTAGATTTCACGAAAGTTACGGACACAATACCAATGATTGCAGGCATTTGCAAGATCTTATTGAAAAATTGATCAGGGAAAGGAAGTTAGATCAATTCGTGCGGGCACCGCAGGCTGGTGATGTGGGCCCGTCAAACCAAAATCGTGCACAAAACCAAGAGAGACAGGAGGAGCCCGCTCGTACAGGCGGGAGATTGGTCATAAATACAGTTAGTGGCGGTCCTCATCCAGCGGACCGAAGCTGGAGGGAAATGGAATCATACGCCAATTCGACCAGGCATGTGAATTTCGAGAGTTGCAGTACACTTGATGAAGGGGCTCCGACCAAACAACAGAGGACGATGGCAGATGACATCGTATTTAGAAACCGAGATGCTGATAAGGTCGAAGCCCCCACTGTAGACCCACTAGTCATATCTGCCCAGGTTGGCCCTGCTTGGATGAAGAGGATCCTGGTGGATAGTGGGAGTTCAGTAACTATCTTGTTTAAGAGAGCATATGATCAAATGAAGATGGAAGCCAAAGATTTAAAGCCTTGTCAATCTAGAATCCATGGCTTCGATGGAAGTGCTAATATACTCACTGGAGTGGTGGAGTTGCCGGTGGAATTGGGAGTCGGAGAACGCCGAAGAGTCCGAATGTTACAATTTGTTGTCTTAGATATCCACTCTCCATACAACGCTTTTTTGGGCCGACCGGCCCTTGCCGAATTCAGGGCAGCAATTGCCCCATGGTGCTTAACTTTGAAATTCCCCACTGATCGTGGGATTGGGGTCATTTAGGGAGATCAGGCTGCTGGAAGAGCCTGCTATGTTGTCGAACTGCGAGAAGCGCAGCGAAAGGAGAAAGGAAAGGGCTTGGAGGAATCTCTCTGCGTCTGTTTCGCCGACGATTGACAATTAGTGCCTGGGCCTCGGCCGAGGCACCACGACCAATTCCAGAAGGATCTTGACCCCAGAGACACTGAAGATAATAATGAATCTAAAGAAAGTCAAGCTTCCCCAGCCGAGCTGACGATTGATGTTCCAATTAATGATGATGTTGATTCAAAAATGTTAAAAATTGGGTCTCAGCTAAACCCGCAAGCACAAAAGGAATTGGTCGAATTTCTCCAAGCGAATCTAGACGTATTCGCTTGGACACACTCTGATATGTGTGGAATCTCGCCGGACATCGCGAGCCACACCTTAAATATTGACCCACGGTATATCCCAGTCAAGCAAAAGAGACGCGGTATGGATCCAGAGAGATCTGCCGCCCTCAAAGAAGAAGTTGATAAGCTAAAGACGAATGGGTTTATCCGGGATGCTTTGTACCCGGAGTGGGTATCCAACCCTGTACTTGTCCGAAAACCAAATGGGAAATGGAGAACGTGCATTGATTACTCTGACTTAAATAAGGCTTGTCCGAAAGACAGCTTTCCACTTCCCCGAATCGATCAACTTGTGGATTCAATGGCCGGACACGAATCACTATCTTTCATGGATGCTTATTCTGGTTACAATCAGATACCCATGCATGTGCCCGACCAAGAACATACGAGCTTCGTAACTGACTTGGGACTATACTGCTACAAGGTCATGCCGTTTGGGTTAAAGAATGCTAGAGCAACTTACCAACGCTTAGTCAACCGAATGTTTACCGACCAGATTGGAAAGACTATGGAAGTTTATGTAGATGACATGTTGGTAAAATCACGATACTCCACTGATCATGTCAAAGACTTAGAGTCAATGTTCAATGTCCTCCGGAGATACGGGATGAAGCTTAATCCGCTAAAATGTCATTTTGGAGTCGCATCCGGAAAATTCCTTGGGTTCATCGTCAACGCCCGGGGAATAGAGGCCAACCCCGAAAAGATCTGGGCGATCAGGAATCTTCAAACTCCAAGGACCATAAAGCTGGTTCAGAGTCTCAATGGGAAGGTTGCAGCACTGAGTAGGTTCATCTCGAAATCAACTGATAAATGCATACCCTTCTTCGATCTGATCCGAAAAGGGAAACGAAACTTCGAATGGACTATGGAATGTGAGGGCGCATTTCAATCACTAATTCAGCATCTTTCCACACCACCGATTCTTTCAAAACCTGTTGATCATGAACAATTATACCTCTATCTGGCCGTATCTGAAAACGCAATCAGTGCTGCGTTAGTTCGAGAGGAAGACTGAGTGCAGAAACCAGTCTACTATGTCAGTAAACGGTTAATCGGGGCCGAGAGAAATTATCCAAGGTTAGAAAAATTGGCATACTGCCTAGTCATCACCTCGAGGAAGTTCCGTCCAAATTTTCAGGCTCATCCCATCACTGTGTATACCGATCAACCGTTACGACAAGTCCTCACACGACCTGAGACGTCTAGCAGGTTACTGAAATGGAACACTGAACTAAGTCAATTCGACATCACATATACTCCGAGAAGAGCCATACACGGTCAAGTACTAGCGGATTTCATTGCCGAATTCACTGTTCCTGAAGATTTACCTGAAACTAGCAAATCCCCCGAATACATATGGAAGCTGTATACTGATGGTGCGTCCAACGATTGGTGCTCGGGCACAGGGGTAGTGCTTGAAACCCCCGAGGGCCGATCCATATGCTACGCGTTAAAGTTTGATTTCTGTGCAACCAACAATGAAGCTGAATATGAGGCTTTGCTTACTGGGTTGAAGTTAGCCCGTGACCTAAAAATTATTGCTGTGGAAATCTACTGTGATTCCCAGTTGATAGTATGCCAAGTTCGGGGTGAATACTAGGCCAAAGATCGAAGATTAGCCGCTTATCTAGCCCGAGTCCGGGAAATACTTGATCAGTTCGATTATTATACCATTTTCTACGTACCCCGAGAGCACAACCAGAAAGCCGATTCGTTGGCAAAATTGACAAGTACAGGCGAAGCTCAACACTTGGGACTCGTTCCTGTCAAGACTTTATCCTTTCCAAGCATTGATCGAGCAGAGAAAGAATTCACATTTGAAGCTACTTCCAGCAAGGAATCGTGGATGACCCCCTACCAAGACTACATTGAGCGTGGCATATTACCCGAGCGTCGAAGTGAGAAAAGACAAATTCTTCGAAAAGATTCACAATTTGTCATTCAGAATGGAGTTATGTATCGAAGGGGATATTCTATTCCTCTCCTCCGGTGTATCGCACAAGACGAAGTCAAACGAGTGTTACACGATGTGCACGAAGGAGAATGTAGCGATCACACTGGGGCGCAAGCACTTGCCAAGAAGATACTCCGATATGGATATTATTGGCCTACCGTAAATCGCGATGCTATGGACTAAGCCAAGGAATGTGATAAATGCCAAAAACACGCTCGGATTCCTAGAGCCCTATCTACTGAGATAACCCAAATGGTCAGTCCATGGCCATTTGCAATATGGGGAGTTGATATAATTGGTGCATTGCCTTTAGAAGGTGGCGCGAAGTACGCCATCGTGGCAGTTGATTACTTCACCAAATGGGCTGATGCTGAACCTCTTGCAACAATTACGACAAAGAAAATAATCAACTTCGTGGTACGCAACATCATCTACCGGTTTGGTCTCCCGCATACTATTATCATCGATAATAGAGCCCAATTCGACAGTGTTGAATTCAAGAACTTCTGTCAACGATTTCACATCCACAAGAAATTCTCTGCAGTAACACACCCTCAAGCAAATGGTTAAGTTGAAGCCATCAATAAGGTTATCAAGTCTATTTTGAAGAAATGTCTGGAAAAAGCCGGGGGCAAGTGGGTTGATGAACTGCCTATGGCTCTATGGGCTTACCGAAAGACTCACAAGACTATAACCGGACACACTCCATTTTCTTTATCCTATGGCTCTGAAGCCATTATTCCAGTCGAATTGGAAGTTCACTCTCATCGTGTGACATATTATGATCCGAAAACGAATGCCATATTACTTGCTGAATCTATGGATCTACTTGATGAGAAGCGTGAAGAAGCTGATTTGAGGGCAACCGCATATCGGGGTCGAGTCGCCCGAATATACAATGCCAAGGTCCGACCGCGAACCTTTGAACCCGGCGATCTCATACTCAAGAGAATTTATCCGGTCCCTTCGCACATGAAGCCAAATTGGGAAGGGCCTATGTGATTTCACAAAAGCTCGGAGATGGCACGTTCAAGTTGTCAACCATTGACGGTCTTACTTTACCAAGAGCTTGGAATAGCGAAAGTCTCCGTCGCTACTACACATGACGGGCTTTATTTATCTATTCAATTTCTTCCTTAGCATTTTATTTTTGCATTTCGAAGTTTGAACTTGTAATAAGGCAACTGATTTTGCCATATTTCTTTTATTTCAGCAATAAAATGCCATCTCTTCGAGCCAAAAGTTGTGATTCACTGAAAATGACGTATAATATCACGGTGCACGGAGAGCTAAGTTCCATCACGCGGTGGGATTTATTCAAATAGGGAGTGACTGTGATACGATCGGTCACTCACTAAGTGAAACCCGAGCTCGGGGACAGAACACTACACCAGCATTTACAAGGATTGATACACGACAATCCTTTTACTAACTCCAACTTCCCAGAGTGTGAATTGGAGTATAAACATTCAATAACTCGTTCCCAGAGCGCGAACGGACTCCAACTTCCCAGTGTGCGAATTGGAGTATAAACATTCCATAACTCGTTCCCAGAGCGTGAACGGACTCCAACTTCCTAGAGTGTGAATTGGAGTATAAACATTTAACAACTCGTTCCCGGAGTGCGAACGGACTCCAACTTCCCAGAGTGCGAATTGGAGTATAAACATTCCATAACTCGTTCCCAGAGCGTGAACGGACTCCAACTTCCCAGAGTGTGAATTGGAGTATAAACATTCAACAACTCGTTCCCGGAGTGCGAACGGACTCCAACTTCCCAAAGTGTGAATTGGAGTATAAACATCCAACAACTCGTTCCCGGAGTGCGAACGGACTCCAACTTCCCAGAGTGTGAATTGGAGTATAAACATCCAACAACTCGTCCCCAGAGTGCGAACGGACTCCAACTTCCCAGAGCGCGAATTGGAGTATAAACATCCAACAACTCGTTCCCAGAGCGCGAGCGGACTCCAAATTCCTAGAGCGCGAATTGGAGTATAAACATCAAATCCACCGTTCCCGGAGCGCGAACCGAAGCATCCGTGCTAACTCCAACTTCTCAGAGCGTGAATGGAGTATAAACATAGATTACGAGTTCCTGGAGTGCGGACCAAAGCATACATGCTACCTCTGAATTCCCCGAGTGCGAATTGAAGCACAAATACCACGTCAAAGTTCCCAGAGTGCGAACCGAAATATCAATACTAACTCCAAGTTCCCGGAGCGTGAAGCGGAGTATAAACATCAATTCCAGGTTCCCGGAGCGCGAACCGTGTTACAAATATCGATAACTCTCAAATTCCCGGAGTGCGAACCAGATTATCGATCTCAAATTATTCTATGTCCCCAAAATGTGGACATGTGCTTAAGATTTGCAATAAATGCGATCAATCACCAAAATACAAATGTTGTTCCCCGAGACTAGGGGACAAAAAAGCTAAGTGTTAATCACTAACCAAAGTGATACAGTGTCCGGAGTTCAACTCATTCATCAATCATGACACGAAATTATGTTTTTCATACTTGGCAGATAAAAAACAAACACTGCAAACACTTAAGTGAAAGAAAAGAGCAACTTCCCATTCCATCAACTAACAAAAACAGGTTTGATTACATGGCAAGTCAAAAAGATTTCAATTAAGTGGAGGCCGAATCCACACATATACACGGCTCTAAAGGAACAAAAGAAGAAGTAAAAGAATTGTTATTTACAACTCCATGATAAATCAGGAAGCTCACTCCTTCTTCTTTCGGGGCTTCTTCTTTGGAGTCGAGCCACTGGACCCACTACCCGGCTTCCTACGAGACTTTTTTCCTTTCTTTGGAACATCCTCCAGGTCTGGCATAATATCAACATCTTCCTCAGAGCTGGAGGGGACAGAGATCCTTTGGGAGGACGAACTGAAGGCATGGGAGCGGTGACAGGTGTTTGTTCAGCAACGCTCGAGACGGTTACCGTGCCACCGGGAGAGATCACCATTAGAGAGGATAAGCTTGAGGGGGCAGTGTCGCTTCCAGAACCACCGACCATTGTCATCGTGGCCATCTCGACGCTTATCTCAGCTAAAATCTCTTCTTCTCGAGACAACTGAGCTGCGCTGGATACGCAGGTGGTCGTCATGACAAAACTAAAAACTGGAGCAGCTCCACTCATCGCGAATTAAGGATCAGGAATGGGGTCAAGAGAGTGACCAAGTATCTCCTCTATCATTTGAGCATCGAATGACATCGAGCTCCCCTCTCCAATATCACCGGCCATGGCGGCAGTTTAAATCGCTTCGGTGACAATAACTCCATGCGTAGGATGTAGGACCGGAGGAACTGGGGGCACGAATGCGACACTCTCAGTCACTGAACAAAGGAGAGCAAAAAATAATCAGTTTAGCAAATTCTCTCAAAATTGTTACTTTAAGACATGAGGGAAATAATCAAAGTACCTTCCTTACCTTGCCTTGGAGCTTGAACAGGCTCGGAGACAGCAGTCTTACCAGAAGATAACCCCGTTTGGTCCGGGTTGTAAGCAGGAATGACTTGTGGGTCAACAGCGGCGATAACTTCGGACGAAGTTGGGATAGGAACTTCGATATTCTCACCATGATGCGCGACACCCGAACCTTCGCCGATCTCCATTTGATGGATGCCAATTTTTTCTTTCTCGATGGAGATTATCGCCTCATTAAGAGTTCTCCTCTCATCCTCGCTAAGCAGACGTGACTCGAGCTCAAACTCATCTAATACTCCATCCGGGCAAGACATCCTCTTGTTCTCCACTAATTTTTTCCAGGCACTGTAGAGAAGCATAGAGTAATCCCCAACCCGGCGAGATTTCTGTGCTCTAACACGTTGGCATTATATGTATCCAAGAGTTCGTCAAATTCGGCCTCCATCTTGAACCTCTCTGCCTGGACTTTCTTCTCTACTTCCGTTTCAACCTCCTTAACCCTTGAGACTGCTGCATCACGCTCAGCCCGAAGAGACACAGCTTGCTCACACGCTTCTTGTGCGGCCGTATTAGCATCGTCTTTTTCCTTGTTTATATCGGCAAACTTAGCCTTTAATTCCTCTAGTTCTTTAATTGCCGCATCCCGCTCGGCCTCAACATTTTTGTATCGATGGCCCAAGTCTTCTACTAAAGTGCAATGTGCCTGTTGCATCTTTGCCATCTCAACTAATGTCTCATCAACCTTTTTTAGCGACTCAACTTCGGCCTTATGGGAGGATTCCGCCTCAGATTGAAGTATATCGACAATACGGTTCTTCTGAGCTAAGTCGGCTTCCAGTTTCTCGATAATTTTGGCCCGATCAAAGGCTACTTTAGAAGCTTTAACAGCCGCCTTATACCATTCCTTGTACTGAGCATAGAAATCGCGGGTATAACTAAGTGCTGTGGTCACGGCGTCTTCGGGAATTCTTTTAAGATTAGGAGGAAAAATACAAGCGTCGAAGCAAATTTCCAGGAAGTCCTTCTTCAATTGAGCAAGTCTGATAGCCCCTTCACCGGATGGTTCAATAGGGGCCTCCTCTGCAGCGGTGGTCGTAACAACCTCAGTTCTAGAACGATGTGACTCAAGCCTCGAAACCTGCGAAGACGGTTGATGTCGCAAAGGCTCAGATACCTGAATATGGCTTCGGAGTGGCGGAGGAGAACGAGAAGGGGAGCGGTATCTCCGATCTCTGTCCGAGCGCTCCTGACTAGAGTAACTACGATGATGGTCCCTTGCATAATATTCCTGGCCATGATACCTCCGTTCACGATTGCGATCGGAGTCTCCACGTCGAGACTCATAATAAGACGAAGGGTGATGCACTCTTTGGAGTTTGTCTAGTGTAGATTGACGGCCAGACATAGCACCTGAAAAAGAGAAGCAATTCAGTTAAATACCAGGAGAAAGCAATATGATTTATGCGGAAGTCATGTAGTGTTATGAAATGTATGCAAATGTGCAAAACCCCCGACCAATCAGAAGTGTCGACTGCACTAACAGGTAAAGGCTCGCTTATTTTTAACGCTTCCCGGAGTTCATCCAACCCGGACTCGTGGTGGAGAGATACGTATTCCGGGATGGGAATGTCATCCAGTCCTATAAAAGCGTTTCTTGATTGACAAGGAGCAGCGTCAGAGGTAGTAGTTCCGGGGATCAAACGAGACACGACTACAGACTTCCGTCTCTTAAGTCTAGGGACAACAGCCTTGCCTTTCCGCTTCTCTTCTATTCGGGAAAGATCAGCCGCTAACTCGGTATCAGTGGGCGTCCTCTCATCATCGCTCATTTCTCTTATTACTATGCCGGGTTTTCTTTTCACCGTTTTCTTCTTTTCCTTCAAAGCCGGTTTCGCCAACCCCTCGATAACAATGCTCTGGTTCATCTCAATTAAACCTAGCGTCCTTAAGTTATCGTTAGTTAACACCGAGTCGATGTGCCGCAAATCACTCGGGACCTCTTGTAAACCTCGGACAACGCCTTTGTAATATCCACCGTCAGGCCTTGAGATGATAGCTGCAAGAAAAACACCTGATATTAGTACAAATATTGATAACGACTGTTTAAAGAAGGCTTGTGCAATTTACGACACTTACGTCTAGACAGCCATCGCCTAGCGAACCCTAGGGGGCATCAAACAAAAAACCATTCACTTTTAAAATAACTGAGTCTGGTCCAGGCTCCCGTCAGGATCTGGCAGTTTCTAACTGCTTCCAAAAAGGTGAAAGATGGGCTATCGCCCCTGCTCTTGAAGTTAAATATGTGTCTAATCTCGGTTGGTCTTGGCGGATGAAAGAGATGATCCATAAATAAGACAAAAAACACTGTTCAGCAATGCGTGTCCGTTGGGATGAAGTTGTGAGGGGGCGATTCCAACAAATGATAACATCTCCCTGATATATTGGTTAAATGGAGGGAGAGTTCCAACCGCACAGGCGTGACGATAGAAAGCAGTATCCCCTTGGGCGGGTAGTGAGGTCTGTCATCAACGCCCGGTAGCAAAACGTCGTCCGGGGATAAGTTATGTTTCAAGCAGATCCGGCCCAGTAAGGCTTCAGAAATACTGGACGAAATGGAGTCGATAGGATCATCGATAAATATGGCTTCCGACACTTCGTCCGGAGCCGGACCAACTACTTCAGGAGGAATGTCAGGGATTTCAAGTATTTCTGGAGGAGGCGAACTCTGTACTTCTTGTTGTTGAGAGCTCGAAGATTCTATAACTAACTAACTCATCAGAAAGCAACGTTAAGCACATAAAAAGCCCATTCATTCCCAGTGTAAAGTGTGTGCGGTACAGTGCAGTGTTGTGCGTTACTTAGAAATATTCTATAGAGTTAGAGAAAATTTGCAAACAGCAGGATGTGCGAACGACAAAACTCTGAAAATCGAGACTGCAAATGACCGTCATCGCTGACCGTCACAACCTCGTCATCCAGATGTTACCGATCAATTCAGGCATAAGTCCGTTATATTTTGATTAGGCCATAGTTCCATTGACGAGCTTCAAAAGGCAGTCGAGTGTAGTCCTACAGTCAAGTTCAATTATGCAAGGCAAAAGCTCGTCGGAATCAAGTTTACTAAGGTTCATTAAGTTCGTCAAAATTCAGCTTGAAATCAGTCATAGTTCAAGATTGGAGAAAGTCAGATGTGTCGTATTCTCTGAATGAAGGACGATCGAATCGACCACCTCGAATCGATACGAGTTGATTCGATGTGCTTCGAATCGATAGAAGGTCGACTCGATGCACTTCGTATCGAAGTAGGTCCTTGGAACGATATCCATAGCATCAAGTGAAGGAGCGCTTCGAGTCCATCAGAAAAACAAGTTCGTATCGATCGAACTCAACACCTTCGAATCGATCACAAAATCATCACTTCGAACCGATCGATACGAGCCACTTCCCTTCACAAGCATCAATTCGAAGCCCCATAACCAGGACCGATTCGAATTACCCCAGTCCGAATCGATACGAAGCAAAGAAAAGCGAAATCCCCTAAGATCTCTGCTTCTCCAAGAGAACTCCAGTGCTTTGTCACGCTTCGTCCATCGATTCGACCCATTTCATTCAGATCTCACAACCTTCCAGAATCTTCGAAAGAAAAAATGGACGATGATGGCAATTCCAGTTTCATCATTTTTAGCTCGGTTTTAATCCATTAATTACCTGGTTTATTGTGATTACGAGTGAAAGATTGAAGGATTTGATTGATTCGAAGAAGCGTTTCTCTCGGCTCTGGGGGATCGATACGAAGGAAGAGTTAGAGCAGCAGTAAAAAATAAAAAGTGAAAATGAGCCAAGCCTTACGTATTTATATGGATTCCAGGGAGGATTCGTGACGCTTCGCCTCCCAGTCAACCTGACCGATTGCCACCGGTCATAAATCATATCGATTCGAACAACCATGCTCGAATCTGTCGCGTTCGAATCCATCAAAGCTACAAATCCTTCAAAGCTTCGAACCCATTAAGACAGCATCGATGCGAAGCTTCATCGATACGAAGCAATTAACAAAAGCTGAATTGAAGTCGCCACATCCCATCGATTCGAAGTACCAACTTCATGGCCATCGACTCGCAGCGGTTTGAAGACTATTGATTCGAACAATCACTTCGAATCCATCGGAAGCCATCGATGAGAATGAACGCATCACTTCGATATGAAAAAATTACTTGTCTACCTTTTACATCGATTCAGGAGAGGATCGATGCAAGAGGATAATCATAGACAATTATCAAAACAATGTTTTAACCCGAATCTCAAATCGTTTCAGGAGAGGATCGATACGGAATTCGATAACAAACTGAACTGGCAACGACTTGCGAACACGCAACGTTAACTAAAGTCAAGATGACACATACGCACATATGTTTGAATAATACTTGATCTTTGACATTCACAGGGATCAAGTGCTCATCTCGTCGTGGATCCGACAGCAAACAGCTAATCACAATCATACAACGGTCAATTACAACAATACAGAATACAACTTTCAATGAAACATGTGATGGTTATCAAACGAGAAACTGCAGCTTTTCAAAGCATGTCATGTTTACACAAGATGTACTTTGGGGGGCAAATGTTATCCCGCCTTTTGGCAAGGCCGAGATACCAAGGAACTGACTAGAGAATAAGGGTCATACATCCTCAGCATCGGGCTACTACTGGATAGCCACGAATATTGATGAATTTTGTTCGAGTCCGGATCGGGCTGCAATTGATAAGATACATTAAGCAAAGCCATGAAAACCAACGTTTCGAATTTCAAGTCAATCCGAGTTCGTATGCTCATGTTATGACCAACGAAAAGTGGAGGAAATAGCCCGAGGTTCGAATCCATAAGCCAAGCCCTAGGTTCGAATCCATAGGTAGAAATGTCATTCGAATCCATCGGCCAAGCCCCTATTCGAACCCATCAGCTCGACTCCATATGGTTCGGAACCATCAAAAAGCAGTCGTTCGAATCGGTTCAGATGAGTCACCTCGAATCCATGATGCTACCTCTCTTCGTATCCTTCAGGTTGAAGTCTTTCGAATCCATCAGGACGAAGTTCTTCGAAACCACCCTATTACCTTGCTTCGGATCCATCTTGCAATAGTGGCTTCGAATCGATCGGATATGGTATAACGTGATCGATACGAACGAGCATACGTTCGAATCCATGAACAAATGAATATCTTTGAATCCACTAAGTCGAGGCGGCGAAAAATGTGGAGTCGACCCAGTTAATTCGGAGTGAAGAGTGGGTTGACCCTGGAAATGCGCACCACGTCATCACTTGGGCGCGTGATGCCATCGATTCGACCCTAATCGATTCGAAGGGGATCGATTCGAACGAAGCGCTTCAACCGAAAATGCAATCTTGAATCGATCATAACTCGAGATCTACAAGTCCAAATACTATGAAATTTTCACAAGAGCTTGCATACATGTTGAAGAATGTCCACACCAAATTTCACCTCGATTGGACACTTTTTTGATCGACTCGAACTAGAGTTCGAATCGATCCCAAAGTGGGCCCGGATTTCCTGAGGCCGTGCGTGTGGGCCCCCCTCACGTGCCAAAAATGGTCTCCCCGGATTTAGGGCGAAATATCAGCCTCATACACCTATAAATAGAGCCCTTGGTCATTCAGAAAGGGGATCGGAGAATTTCTAGAGAAAAAGCACGCCCGAACGCTGCCAGAATCACTCCATATCGTTTTCACTATTGCTGATTTCGAATTTAAGTCTATTATCTGCTATACTTCGCTCTAAAACACTTGTAGTCTTCAAGTGTTAAGCAATAAAGTGATAAAACTTCGTAGTGGACGTAGGCAAAACGCCGAACCACTCTAAATTACTGCTTCCGTGCAATTTACTTTTCCGTGACTTGGAGTTTTTGTTAGATAATCCTCATTTTCAATTTAGTTTCTTCATTTATTATCTCTTCAAAAACATCCGAAGGGTGTTGCCCAATTTTGGTGCAAACAGTTTATCGCCATCGGAGAGAGTTGATTGATAGAGTAGATAATTAAACCATAATAGCATACCTATTCACAAAGGGACTAATCCTACTGGTTTTGAGAAAACGATTGGAGAAGTTGGAATAAGATTCCATAATTGACCCCAAGTGTAAGTGGGAGATTGATAGAGTTAAGGATATGCCCTAGAGGTAATTATGTAATTTGTTATATGTATCTAACTCGTTGAACAATCTTGTTCATAATAAATGTGTTTCTTTCTATTATATACTTGATATAATGTGGTTACATTAATTAATTTCAAGTATATTTAATAAAAAATCAATAAATGGCATATTTTGTGATAGTAGTTACAAAGTGTTGTAACCTTGAGTAATTTATCACAATAAAACAAATATACCATTTTAAATGTTCCTAGTCAAGATGCATTGAGAGTGGATATCAATGTATCCATTGAGACTAGATATGTAAAGCCCTCCAAATGTTGGGCAGTGTATTACTCATGATTGTTGAGGGCACCAAGGGGTTACATACTGATAGTTATTGGATAGCTATTGAATGACTCACTTGATAGTTTTCCATTGGTTAATATAACTAAGGTTAAGTAGAAAATATCGATGTGATTAATTTACACAGTACTTTTGACTTGAGAATACTGTAGATCTTCAATATGGAAGCTCCGCTTTAATTATAGTCAAATTATGGCACGACGTCCATCAAATGACTATAGTTGGGTCGGGTGGAAGTATTGGTAGTGAAACACGATTTAAGAGAGGATTCGTCTCCTCAGTTATATGGGGTTAGTATCATGGTCAACTCAAGTCAACCCAAAGTCTAAATATCTGGCCAGAGTAGTACGGTTAATAATAATTGTTATTATTGAACCAAGGATTTTGTGTCTGGACTATAGAGTTGAATATGGACAATATTGGAATTTTGACCATTACCAAATTCCATAAATCCAAAGTGATACACTTTTGACGAAGAGAATTGGTGTACATAATGCCACTAACGGGTAACGCTTATTAATTAAATAATATTTTACCGACAATGAATAAGCAATAAATTTGGTCCTAATGTCATACCACTTGCTAAGTGACGTGTGAACATTAACATTCGAATAGTTTGTTGTTAATTGCTAACTAAATTTACACCCAAGAGTTACACAACTGAAATGATGAATTCCCTTAAGATCGAATGACTTAATTAGTTTATAATTATTATAAATAAATTAATTAATTAATATTTATGAAATATTAAGTATAAAATTTGATTATGGTTTGAGAAATTAAAATTGTTATATATTTATAATAATTATAAATGTACTATTGATATACGATATCGATAAGAGATTAAATTAGATTTAATTGCATCGCATTTTAGCGTGGGCTTAAATGGGTTTAAAGCCCATCATTAGGGCTGCAAATTTGGTTTTGACAAGTTATTGGAGGCGGCTAAAACTTAGGATTAAACCTAGTGATGGATTGCTAAGATTAAGACAGAATAGGTAATGAGATTGTCCTAATATCTCTCTTGTACAAGGTTATATATATGGATCTCTAAACCATTAATCAAAAACAACTTTTGGCTGCCTTAGTTATCAAGTTTTCTGGCTTAAATAATTACCTTATCAGTTCTAAGAATATCAAATAAATCAAGTTAAGTAAAAGCACTATTTGATAGAAAATGTAGACGATTTCGGACTTACAATCTGACGGATCAAGCATAAGTATAGAAGGGAATTCATTGATTCAAGTGGACTCAAAGGCATCATCAATTGGTATTTATTTATATATTACAATAATTATATCATATTTTATGATTTAATATTGGTTAATCCCAAATCTGTATATATATATTAATGTTGTATATCTTGTTAGGTGAGATTTTCGTAGGTATATGTAGTTGTCCCAAATTAGTTTGGTTATGTGCATTATTATATTATTATGTGTTATAATTTATGTATAAACAAATCTAGTTTGCTGTAAAAATCAAATTTTGTCATTATTAATTATTTTATTTATATTTATATATTAATTTAAATATAGATTAATGAATATTTTAAACATATAATTACATATATGTATGTTTATAATTTATAAGCAGCTTAGAATTTTCCTTTATACCTATTTATACACAATATGAATTATCAAATTCAAAAATAAATTTTTTATATAAATAAATAATTTTAAATTATCTTTTATTGATTATTTGAATCGTTTATTATATCTAAAATAATTATTGCACTGAAAATTTGATTTTATATTTTTTAAATAACTACATCTGTGTTGCAACCCATGAAAAAAAATTCTGAATTTTTCGTTAATATTCAATATTTTTAATAATTAAATTACTTTGGTTGAACATTTCTTTTATTTATTAAAATTACAATTTTATTTCAAAAAATCATGGAAATTTTTTTGAACTTTTATTTTATGATCCTGAATTTTCGTAAATTTTGATTTATTAATACTTGCTAATATTTTTAATTATTATGATAAAACTATTTATTATATATATAATGAAAAATTATAAAATTATTATTTTATGTTTGTTATGCTAATTTTGATCTGGAAATAATTTTAAAATATATATAATTATATATTATATTAAGTATTTGAATGTAATTAACTATTCATATGTATACATATTATTTAACTTTGTATGTGTGTATATATATAATTTTAATTAGTATACATGTATGTAAGTTTAATTATATATGTTTAATTTTGTATATATATTTATACAAATGTTTTAAATTATATATATATATATATATAATTTTGAGCCTTTTAATTAAAAAATATATGTATACATATTTATATAAATATACTTTGCACTATAGATTTATGCATATATTTAGAAAACATACAATACATACGAAATAAGCTAATGCGCCCGTTGCGATGTAAATCCCGACGTCTATATACATGCATGTTATACCCTTCATGGATTATTATGTTACATATGCATACACATTTGTAAATGTATATGATACATGTATATATATATATAATTAAATCATTCAAATAAACTTTAGATTACAAAATACTTAAATTTAAATAAAATATATGATTTTTTAAAACAAATTTAGAATTGTTCTAAATGAATTAGACTTCATAGGCCCAATAAAGATCCAATAGGATAAAAATTGAAATACACCCACCACTACCGCTGTGGGCTGATGCAGTTACAATAATGATATCGGATCCTAATAGCCTATGAGGTCTAAATTAGTCATGTTAGAGCTAACTAATTAAGCTTGTGCACTTAACACGGTGTCTAGAAAGGTGATGTCTAGAATTGGAATTAGATAATCAAGTACCATATCCTACCTGGCTACCTACCTGGCCTGGAAATCGGTGTGAGCCTAAAGGTTGCCCCTAATAGAAAAGGCCCAATTTGAATTGGGCCTTGGGCTAATTAAAAAATAGTTATGAAAATTAAGACATGATTTTAAATCTAAAAGTTGAATTTAAAATAAAAATGTTTATTATAAAAGGTTATAATACATCATAAATTTTCAAAATGTTTGAAAACGTAATGAAAAGGTTCAAAATGTTTGAAACTATGTAAATTTTAATTTCAAATTTTAAAATTATTAGTAAGATTAATAATATAAATTGATTAAATGAGTCAACTAATTAATACTTATAAGCATATATTATATACATTGATATATATTATGTTGTTTTAAAGTGTTTAAGATAACATAAGCATACATGTATGTATATAAGATAAAATTTTGAAATTAATATAATTTAATTAAAAAAATTTAATTAATAAATTAATTAAAGGTTAATTAATTAAATAAAAATTCACATATATAAAATATATGTGTTACACTATAAAGGTTATAGTAGATATGTCCAATATAAAAGTTGTATTGGAATTCTAATATAAATTAATTAAAGAGTTAATTAATTAAAATAAATTGAATATGGTCTAATTAATGAAATATTATACATAAGACTATCATATAAGCAATATGAAATATAAAAGTTATTTAACAACGAAACTTATATGATATGAATGTATAAACTAAAAGTGGAACATTAAAGAAACCCAAATAGACTTAAAGAATAAATACATATGTAAATGCACGTATATTGTGATTTCTGATGTGTCCGACGCTTGAATCACGAGGGTATTTCATAAGAAATACATTATTCCACAAGTCAATATCACTCAATATAATATATTAAAGATTACGAACCTTCAATATAATGTTGTCCTCTACCATATATATATATATTAGTAAATTACTTGCATACTCCTTAGTTATTGAGCAAACTCAAGCTGGATGTGAAAATCCAGAATTTCGAACATTTAAAATTGAAATATTTAATTGATACTAAATATTTGGAAGTTATTTAAATTGAATTTCAGATTTAATTATGGGTTTGGCAATTAAATTAATGAATTTAATTTGTTGAAGTTGGGTAAAATGTTGAATCTTGATTTTTAAACTGATTAAAAATATTTCAAAGGCTTGAAAAATCTATATTGATAATACTAAAGATAATGGAAGCTTCAGAATTGGATTTGAAAACGTTTTGTTCAGTATTGAACTTATATCGTTTAAATCGATATTTTAAAATAGCCTTCCATGGCACAGTCTCAGAATTCAACGAAACTAGTTCCTTTGGATCCATAATAGTGTATTATTATCGAATTTCAAATTTCGAAGCATTCAGAGTTTTCGTGTGATCGTACGGATTGTAAACGCGCTGGATTTATATCGCAAATTTAATTTAATAACTGGGTTCAAAAATCTATCTTCTCCATACCATCAAATTTGGACATGGAACCTTTTCCATTGCGTTTGGAATAGGGGTTTAACATTATAATGCCTAGCGGCATGCCTCGATTGGAGGTCGAGATTTTAAGTTGCGTAATTCGAGACTATTTGAATTTGAATTTAAATTTAAACATAATTAATATTTTTGCATTCGAAAACGCTATAGTTTTGTACATACGTGTAGAATTTTTAGCGCGTGTCATACGTAGTGGAACACACATTCATTGAAGAAAAAAATATGCGAGCCAGTAAAATAAAAAATAATATACGAACGAAGAAACAAACTTCTCGGCTTCGTTTCAAAATCAAATAATGGCGACTCTCTATTCAAATTAAAATCAAATAATAGTCGCGTATACCATCTCTCCCCAAATCAAATCGAACCCAGATGCCCTCAATTCGTTCAACCAAAAGTAGGCTCGCGATTGAAGTCAAGTGGCACGCACATCGGTATCGAGGGGATGGTCGCGACGTATCGGGTGGACGTGCGTGAAAAGGAGGCGCTCAGCGCAGGGGGGTGTGGTGACCTAGGGCCCGAAGGGGAGGAGCTTCGTGGTGGGCTTGGTATTAGTGTGATGGTCGATGGAAGTGCGCGCGCGCATTCTCCTAGTGGTGGCGACGAGCAATTAGGCGAACAACGAGGCTCGAACTGGTGTCGCGCGACGGCAAAGGTATTCGATGATGGGGATTTGGGTAGGGTTTCGATAAAGAAACGCAGTGGAGTACAGTTTACCTTTTCGATTTAATATTAATATATGTAGAATATTTAATAATTAAAGGTAGATATACATATACACAATTAGATCTTACTGTTAAATTTTTAAGTAGATATCATGGTGATATGTGCATATTATAAAACAGTTTGTTTTGGATTAGTCTGCTATTTATATACAGATATAGAACAGCAGAGATAATTTAGTTTTTAATAAAAAAATTAAAAGGATTGGTTAGTTTAAATTCATTTTGATAAATGGATAATTAGTTGATTTCGAGAAAATAAATATTAGTAATACGAATATGTATATATATTCATATATATAAAACTGTACATACATGTTTTCACTTACTAGATCATTTTAAAACAATGTATTCCGATGATTGACTTATTTAATTAACCTATTTGATTATTTTAGTAATCAAAAGAATTTTTAAAAGCAAATTAGTTTAAAATAAAATCACTGGTTAATTATCAAATGGAAATTTAATTGTTTGATTTGTCTTGAATATTGATAAATTGTATAAATGTTTATACTAGGTCAAAATCACAAAGAAACTAGTCCGAAATGGAAATGGATTGCATGCATAGATAAAGGTGAAATCTTCTCACTCAAATTTAAATTAGAATTTCAGTTATTGATTGACTGTTTGGATGTGGTAGTATATACAGTAGTGTATATATATATATATATATATATATATATATATATATATATATATATATATTTGGAGTAATTGATTTCCCGCATTATATAGCGGATGAGACCTATGCGCCGCATAATAGCGGATGATATTATATAATCCCATATACCGCGATATTCCACCTTGAAGTAGAATTGGTATTTAATTGTTGTGCTAACATCTGTGGATGCAAGAAAACAGGTTGGAGGGATCCAACTGGATTCCTCAAATTGTATGAATATTATTTCATATGTGTGATGATATTCATTTATTATCTGTGAATGATTATATTTGTGATTGAAATCGTTGAAGGCTATAGTATAGCCGAATATATTTTTGGTATCGTAGGATACCGGAAATATAAAAATTGGATTTTTGGAAGTTAAAGCAGAAAACTTTAAGTAAATTCATTTTTTAAGAATTGGTTAATTTAAAAGAAGGAATTTAAATGGGTAAAGATTGATTTTGAAATCTTATAGAATTAATTCCAAAATATGAGAAAAGTTTTTAATAAATGGATTAAAAGTTGCAGAATTTATTTAAAATTCATATTTTAAATAGTTGGAAGAAATAAAGGAATTGTTTTAAATTTGGTGTTTGAATGAAAATTTATTTGGTGTTTTAAAATAAATTAGGAAATCTATTTGAAATTAATTTGGTGTTTTAAATATAAATTGGGAAATCGATTTAAAATTGATTTAGTGTTTTAAAAATAAATCTTTGGAAATCGATTTGGAAATTGATTCGGCGTTTGAAAATAAATTTGGAAATCAGTTTGGAATTTGATTTTGCGTTTGAAAGTGAATATTTGGAAAATCAATTTGAAAATCATATATCACTGGATATTTGGAAATTTAAATTCACAATAGGAATTTATAAAGAAAGGGTGATTTGGTTTAAAAATAAATATTGGTTTATTTTTAAAGGCGTGGAAAGAAATTTATGGATTTGGAATGTAAATTTAAAATAAATCAAGAAGGATTTATAAATTGATTTAAATGGACCATTTTGAAATGAAAGTGTATTTTCCCTGGAAAGCCGAGTATGTTTTCAAAGTAGCTTTTAAAATATAAATTAAAAGTTCTAGAATTGGTTTTAAAAATAATATTTTGGAGAAAATTATTTTATTAAGTTATTTTGAAAATCTTTAAAGTAAAGATTTATTTAATTAATTATAGAAGTGATTACTTAAAGATTTAATTGATATTTGATTTAGGAAAGGGTTGTTTAAATAATTATACTCTATCTAATAATTTTATTTTAAAATTATTTTGGGCTTAAGATTTATATGAGATATGGGTATAAAACTTTACAACTAATATTTTAAAATAAAGTGTTTTAAAATAGTTTTATTTTAAATATTTCCAAATTTATATGTTTGTATAAGTAATTTAAATTATTTTAAAGTATTCAGACTCGGTAAATTTTCAGTGAAAATGAATAAATATTTGGAAATATATTCCGCGTGAGGAAAGTGATTTGAAATTTGTTTTCAAAGGATTGAAATGTGAAAAATGATTTGAAATTTGTTTTCAAAGGGTTGAAGTATTGAAAATATATCCTGCGAAGATATTTTGAAAATAAATAATTGAGGGGGAAAATTATTTGAAATCGGGTGATTTTGTGAATGTTGTTTGATAGTTAAAATAACCGACTATCAATATTGACCTTTAAATAGTATTTGAGTTTCGATGCGACCGGGGGTCGGATTCCAAATGGATATTGGAAAACCATATCGAACCTTTGTGATAGTGATGGATCTTTTGTTTAAAAGATCAAAGTGGAATTTGTTGTGATTTATTTGAAATCTGAATAAACACTTATTTTTAATAATAAGCGCTCATTATTCGGATTGGTCGGGAGAGGACTTTGTTTCATAAAACCCATTTCGAATAATGATACGACGAAATGGGATTGCATTTGAAGACAGTGTTGAAGACTGGGTATTTTCGAAAACTAAAGGCTTACCTGTCGAATGTCTATGCACCTAATGGCCCCGGTATAGATATTTGATTACCCTTTATGATGGGGATTACAGACATGATTAGTGAATATCCGGATTGCAAGGGCTTCTTTGAAGTGCCTTCGGTTCCATTTGATCCGGAACGGACTTGTATGGATGTGTGTCTGACGTTATACTTTGAGATGTAAAGCTGGTTTCTATTATATACATTTCTGTTGGTGGAGGAGAATTTATTCTCTTAGCTTGACACCCTTCTCCGAGACGTACGAGCTCAGAGGTTACATAGTTATGGTTTTTTAGTGATACATTCCCAATTTGGTAATGTGGCATACGAAGTGCTGCTGATCATTTGTTGATCGAAGCATGGCTTTTGTGAAAAGCGTAGCTTTGTGGATGAGACTTCGTCGGACCTCACACCCCGGAAATGGCCAAAACAGGAAAAATGCAGCAAGGTTGTTGTTTTGAGGGTAGCGCCCTCATAGTATGTCCATTTCCTTCTGGAAAAAGGTGGTACCATGGTATGGAGCCTAGATATTTAACCTATGGGGTTGCTGCAAATTTATTACTTTGTGGTTGAGGATCCTCGGATAATGATCGATAATGATCGGGGATGGCATACTCGTGTGTGGAGTTATATATGTTACAGCTTCATTGCACCGAAAGCGTGAGATAACTCAGCCTTGTGTTGGCAGAAAGCTGGTTAAGTTCTGGGGTTGTCCCTTCAGAGGCGTACCCTTATGGCATAGGAAGTTCCTTAGCCTGACCATTTGTTGGAAATCCAAAAAAACAATATGCGTCCTGTGCGGTTTTAGTTGTATAAGCTGCCATGAAATGTGGTGGTAACCTGCTATTGAACACGGTAGTTATAGTAGGCATACAATAGTGGTTGTACGCTGACTAAGATTAATATTATACTTTCAAAATGTTTTCTGCACTATGCGCTAATGATAATATTAAAAAGATTTTGCGTATCAAGCATGCCTGACTATCATAAGGAGAAATCTCCTTCAATTCTGCGTTTGCATTGTGTGTGTGGCGGGAGGCCTTATGGTAGTTTCATTTTCAAAAAGCATAGCGGATTTCTTTTCCTTTCTTTGTGAAAATAACTGTTTTCAAGATCTCACACCAGTCACGTGACTGAGCTGGAGTTTATTGTTCCCTTTCTATACTCTGGGTGCTCATAATTTTCCACACAGGCAGCCTAGAGTCAGGTCATTATTATTTTGGGGCGAAGTCAGAAAAGATATGCTATGGAGATCTGGAGGCAAGCTAGATGGCGAGGCATATCACTAGTATATAATATTCATTTTCCGCTGTTTTGTTGTAACACTCTGATAATGTGATGTATAAACTGATATAGTACTTTTGTTTTGAAGATTATTCATTTGTCTATGATATATTGTTCCGCTGCGAAATGTGAGATTATGTTATTGTTTCTGTTTCCTCTTATATCTTCTTCTTCTTTAACCATAACGGTTCGGTTTTCCGACATTCGATTGTTCGGCATTTGATACAGTGGACGTATTGATGTCGACTTTCGGGTGTCGAAAAATTGGATCGTTACACTGGGGATGTTATGTGTAGCATTATTAATATATTGAATAGATGAGATAAGATAACTATATGTATTTGTTGAATAGTTGGGTCGAGCGGAAGTATTGGAAGTGAAACACTATTCAAGAGAGAATTCATCTCCTTAGTTATATGGGGTTAGTATCATGGTCAACTCAAGTCAACCCAAAGTCAAAATCTTTGGCCAGAGTAGTATGGTTAATAATAATTGTTATTATTGAACCAATGATTTTGTGTTTGGACTGTAGAGTTAAATATGGACAATATTGGAATTTTGACCATTACCAATATCATTTAAACGACATTTCATTCAAAACAAACCCTAATCCCTTGAAATCAAAAAAATTGAAATCGAAAGAAACTAAAAGATAGAAGATTAAGTCAAAAAAATCGAAAAGAAAAGTGAAATGGAGAAAATGAAATGAATTAAACGATAAAATTGAAGATAATCGATTAAATTTCTTCCTGATATCAATTTTTGTTCCATTACAATTGATCGATTTGTTTTTAGGGTTTATAGACAGCTCATTTCACAATATTTGCAGCAAGTATATTACATATAATTGCATATATACATGATATTATTCACAAATTTATGAATGCAAGCATGAATTTGGAAAATTGCTGCATAATTTCCAAAAAAATATGAATAATTGTAGAGTAGTCTGCAACTAATCAAAATAATTGAAGAAATAAAAATAACTAGCTGGAAAGTTGAATGCATATAAGCAATTATCTAGAAAACTACTCTCATATTTCCCAAAAACATGAATAATTGCAGAATAGTTTGCAATTAATCAAAATTATTGAAGAAACAATAGTAACTATTTGGAAATTGAATGCAAGCAAGTATCTGGAAAATTGCATACATATTTCCAAAAAAATATGAATAATTGCAGAATAGTCTGAAATTAATCAAAATAATTGAAGAAATAACAGCAACTATTTGGAAAATTGAATGCATGCAAGCAAGTATCTAGAAAATTACACCCATATTTCTGAAAAATATGAATAATTGCAGAATAATCTACAATTAATCAAAATAATTGAAGAAATAACTGCAAATATTTTGAAAAATGAATGCATGCAAGCAATTATCTTGAAATTTCGCCATATTTCCAAAAATATGAATAACTCATAATAGTCTGCAATTAATCAAAAATAACTGAAGAAATAACAGCATATATTCTGCATAATTGATGAGAAAATTAGATGTATTCCTCATAATTGAATTGAAATGATATTACTAAAATATTTGCAGACATACAAGCACTTTATGTAACTAAATAGAATTGTAAATAACAAAACAAAAAATTTTAGTTCAATTACAAAGATTAAATTCATGTTTCTTCGCAATTATTTATGATAATTGCATAGTTATTAGAAATTATTCACTTAAAATCAATTATTTTCATCTTTCTTTGCAGTTACTCATAATAATTGAAGAGACGTATGCAAAAATTATCAATAATTTCAAATATGTTTGCAATTGTTTTGAATAATTGCTTACTTGTCAATAACAATTCAAATAATCATTTCAATTAAAAAAAAGATAAGTAAAAACATTAGTATGCAATTACTGAGAATAATTACATCTATGTCTGCAATTATTCTGATTAATTTCTTTCTTATTAGTGATAATTCAAATAAATTCATGCAATAATTCAAAAAAGTGCTCACTTATTAGAAATAATTTATTGCAGAAATAAATGCGATTATTATCAATATTTGCAGGAAAAATGCATAAATTTTAAACATTTGGTACAAAACTTTTACACATCATTTCATATTATTATTTCTAGATATATATAAGCATTTTCTGTACATTATTATAGAAAGATACTTGTAACAACCCGCATATTTAACGTTTTTATATTTAAATATTTTATTTAAATATAGCGTCGTTAGTCGGATTTTTGGTTCCGAAATGTTACTTTTTGCAAATGGCCGAATTGGGACTCGAAACCATTTCCATTGGTTCCAAAATGGCGTTTGCGATCTTTTTGAGTATAAGCTTTGATATGTTTGGAGTAAGTTGAATTTTCGCAACCTTTTCTATTTGGGTTTTGGGTTTGGGTTCAGCCCATTTGTTAGTTTAAACACCTAACTCAGCCCTCTCCTCTCCATTCACCCCCATTTCATTTCTTAAACTTAAGAAAACTAAAAATGGTGGAAGGGAAAGAGAAATAGAAATTGCAAGCCCTAGTTTCTTCTTTGCAAACTTGATTCTTGCTCCAATATCAAAGAGAAGACATAGGTAAGCTCCTCTTCATCTTCTCTATCTCCTTCTCTCTTCAATCTCAGAAATTCCTAAACCTAAACTTAGGAAAATACTTGTTTTATTCTTAGATTGAAGCAAGTTGAGTAGAAGTGGAGATTTGTTGGTCTTCTCTTTGCAAATTGAACTCCTTCTTCTTTGTTTTTGGATTAAAAGGTGAGTTTTGAACTCACGTCTACTTCTCTTGATTTCATTGATGTTGGGTATGAATTCCTAACACTTGTTCATATGCACTTGCTTTTGGTTTGGATTGAATGGGTGAATATCCAAATTTTTAGTTGGGTTCAATTCTTTAAAGATCCTAACTTCGATGTTTTGAACATGTTTTTGGTGGCGAATCGGAGAGCCAATGGAGCTGGGGTATCTATTGGCTAAGGCGCCTTAGGTCCATTGCTCGAACGGTCGCGTTTTGGAAGAGTTTGCATTTAGAGGAGAAAGGGCAGGAATTGTAGAAACTTGCAGTTCGGCCGACCGAGCCCTGTAGCCGGTCGACCGACCTGCTATCCCGAGCTTTTTTTTATTTCCTGCATCTGGCCAGCCGACCGAGCCCTGTAGTCCGGTCGACCGACCTGCTCATGTTTTGCCTATTTTTGCATATTTTGATTGGTTTTCCAAATTTTATCGATTCAAGTTGCTTTTTAGTAGTTGTTATTGCATCTTTGACTTTGATAACTTATTCTTGACTTCATCCACGGGTTTTTATAAAATAATCTCTCGAATCACATTTAAAAGCTCGTTTCTCCAATTATAAATTCTATTTAAAACACACACAATTTCACACTTCGAGCGAAGTGGAAGGGTGATTAAATGGTTGGGCAAAACACGGACCATGAATCTGTGCGTTTATCCTTTTGATTAATCTCCGGCCTATTCAATTGATCGTTTTGAACTTTGGTCTGGTTTACCAATGAAATGAGGTAAACTTTATATTGCTTTGAGTGTGAAATTGACTGACGGATAGCAAACCGTTTAGTGCGAACGAGTGGTTATGGGGCTCACGTTAACACTTTTCGGATTCCTTTTCGAGAGTTATGACACATTCCGCCAGTTAGTGGTGTCCAGTACTGGGCCTCCAGACCTTCACCACTACGGTTTGTTGCCTTCGGGTATGATGCCTTCGGGTTTGTGCCTTCGTGTTTGTGCCTTCGGGTTTGTTGCCCTTTAGTATCGCTTTCGATGTTGGTCGTTATGAGCCACATGGGTGATATTGGGTTGCCCTTTAGTATCCCTTCCATTGTTGGTCGTTATGAGCCGCATGGGTGATATTGGGTTTGGAGTCTTCGGGCTCATTGATCCTTGTTTATACAGTACTGAGCTCGAGCAATTTTCTGATGTTTCATTCATATGTATATTCTCTAGGTATCGCCCTTCGGTGTTGGTCTTTTTGAGCCGCATGATGAGTAGCGTTTACCTTGTGGAACTTGTATACATTATTGGTATTTGTTATTGCCTTTTGGCTTGCTTTGGGATATTCTTATCCTTTGTTTCTATGAGTTGCCGATGATATGAGGCTTGTCATCATATGATTCATCTTTTGTTAGATGATTGTGTTATCTCTTTTAGAGATATTTGTTATACTTTGTAACCTTGCAGGTTTATTGTTGTTCAGTTTATCTAACTGATTTGTTTAGCTAGACTGACCCGTGTATTTTCTACTCGGGTCAGACCGAGATGTTTCAGGTTAGGTACTTTTGGACTTAGCCTCTTTTTCTTCTGCATGGACTATTCAGCTTGTTCCTTTTTGTTAAAGCTTTTTGCGTAGTTCTATTATGTTGTAACTCTGATATTTATTCTTTTGGATTTGTCTGTATATTGTGGTCTGCTATACCACTTGACATGTATTATTTTGTATACTCTGTTACGTATCAGTATATGTGTATATGATGATCTACTGTTCTGTGATGTATATTACATTTGAGTTGTTATATTCTGTTCTGATAGATCCTTCAACCACCTATGGTTTTGTTTTAAGTATTCATTGGGTATGTCGACCTGCTTGGTATGTTTATTGTTGATGTATTCAATAGATAGTTAGAGCAAGGCTATAGATGGTCGCTCCCAACCAGCCTTATTCTCCGTGTTAGTTGACGGCATTACCCTGTAGTGTCCTTGGCTAGCGTTGGTATAGAGGTGGGGCGTCACAATACTTATAAAGAAATAGAACAAGAAGAAAAATTTATTGAAGAAAAATCCCTCATTCCTCTTGAAGAAAATGTTGAATTTAAAGAAGATAACAATACCAGAATAAAAAAGAGAAAAAGAGTTGATGCAACAAAGCCTCCTGCTAAACAAGCAAGTTATAGAAATAGTTTGAAGCCTTTTCTTGAACTCGTGATGAAGAATAAAAAGGAAAATTTGATTACGAATTCACACAAAAAATATCTTAGAAGTTTATCTTTCTATAAATTTATTGACATGATTTATGGTGGGATAATTTCAATTGAACAAACTACAAAAAATTCGACCTCTATTGATACATTTGTGAGAAACTATAGAAAATATTTGAGGTATTTTCAATTTGGTGATCAGAAAATAACATTTTCAGAGCTTGACATTGAATAATTACTTAGTGTTCCTACAAAAGGCGAACTGGTCAAAACCTAATTGCCACAATAAAAAGTAAGACAAAAATGACGGTGAATATACTTCGTTCATCAATAGTCAATTTTGAAAGGTATGCCAATATCCATAAGAAGAAGATAGCAAAATAGTTATTTTCTATAATGAAAGGAACTACAGAAGAGGATAGAGAAGACACAGCAAAACTTCTCTTTCTATATTTGGCTACAAGTTTACATATTTCAAATTCTAACTCGAACGCATCATGGAACATGGTTTCCTATTGTGTATGTGAGTGAAAAATGTCATTGATTTCATGGCAAAAAAAAATCATAAGCATATGAATCAAATAGAAAAATATGTCGAGAAGCCAAGATAAATCATAGCTTTTGTAACATTATTATTGGTATTATATTTCAACTTAAATAGATAAGTTGATAAATTATATATATATATATATATATATATATATTTGATATTAATTATTTTCTTTTCAGTGGTGGATTCATGAAAAAGCTCATCAGTTAAATTCATCTGAACCTGGATACAACAACTCATACCCATTAGCTGTAAAATGGAACATTTCAAAGCTCAAATCAATCATGTTGGTGACTATTAGACATAAATCTGTAAGTCTACAAATAATTGCATTAGAAGATGCAAAATTCTGAAATTATTTAAAGGAAATATATTATTCTAAATACTTGTAATTATCAACAGTACTTGCAATGATCAATAGTACTTGTAGACATATCAGCAATTACCAACAATATCTTTAGACATATTTACAATTATCATCAATATATGCAAATACATCTGCAATTATCAACAATACTTTCAGATTATATAGGCTATTATTAAAAATATTTGCAGAATAAGATGCAAATACTGAGAATAATTGCTTAATTGTCGTATTGTATAAATTTCCCCAATAACTGCAAACATATCTACAATTATTAGTAATAACATATGTTTTATATGCAATTATTAGTAATAAATTCTAAAGCTACTAAACAAATATGTTTCAACTCTTTTTTTCAGCATGCTAATGGAAACAAATCGACATTTTAAAAGATGCTTAAGAGAAAGGCAGTGGATATGAGAAGATATACAAAAAAAGAGAAGAAAAATACAAAGAAATATTACAAAGGCTTGGAATGGAAAACAAAAGGATTCAAAATCAAAATACCGTCCTAAAAACGGAATTGAGTAAATACACAAAAGAATCATCTTTTGCTGAATCTGATATGATGACAGTACACTCACAAGAAGTAAGTGGTAGCAAATATGATTTCTCTGAAAGTGAAGAAGGTGGAGAAAGTGAAGAAAATGAAAGTGACAATGTTCTAATCAATTTAAAGTATTGAGAAAACAAAAAGGCCGATAAGGAAGAAAACGATGAAGAGGATAATGAAGATGTTGACGAGGAAGATAATGAAGAGGAGGAAGAAGATGATAAAGCGAATGATGAAGGTGTTGAAGAAGAAGATGAAGATGATGCACAAGAAGGTGTTACAAAGAATAAAATTGTTGGGAAAGAGGAGCTAGAAATTGTTGAAAGTGTTAAGCCGGAAGAAAAGAATGAGATGCAGAGGATAGAAATGAAGAAGAAGAAAGGAAAGCTAATGCGGAAGAAGGGAGAAAAGATGATGATGAAGAAAAGAAAGAAGATGAAAATATGCAAACTGATAAAGATGAGAATGATGATGAAATCAATTTGAATGAGGAAGAAAACCACGATGAAGCAAATAAAGATGTTGAAGAAAAAGATACATATGAACGAAAGAAAAATAAAGATAAAAATGTTTTTACGCAAAAGACCCAAATAATAAAATCCTTCATTTGGTAATTTTTTGAATTATTAATAGTTTCTGAATAAAAAAGCATAAACTAAAAATATTTGCTGATATAACTGCACTTATTCATAAATACTTACTGATATATTTGCACTTATTCATAATATTTAAGAAAACAAATGCTTTTATAAAGAATAAATGCAGATAACCCTGTAATAATTATCAATAAGTGGTGCATAGTCCGCAATTTTTTCTATTATTTGGAGAATAACAGCAAATATTCATTATTATTTCAAAAGCACTAAATATTTAAATTTCAAATGTATTTTTCAGTTCAAACAACTAAAGGAAATAAAGATGAGATTGATCCTGCTATAATAATGAAATAATTGAAGTTGAACACAATCTTGAGAACTAGATACAATTCCTCAGGATAAAATGAAAGAAACCATTGTTGCGAAAGAACCTACAAAGGAAAGCTCGGAAAAATGGATAAAACTATTGGAATATAACCAAAAATTTAAAATACTTTCAAGTGAAAGCAGCAATGAACACAAGGTCTCAGAAGCTGTCAAAAACTTAATGATATCTTTAAAAAAGCACAAAAAGTGACTGAAAAAACAAAAACAATTCATTGAAGCAAAGATGAGCAAAAAAGATCAAAATCAACTGAAGAAATTGAATCAGAAAATGAAAAGGAATTCAAAAAGGCAAAGAAAGAAAAAGAAATCCAACCAAAAAATAGTAGTACGATATAAAGCAGAACCAAGATCAAATGATCATCCAACATATGCAAAAATAAATGCCAGACAATGTTTAAATGTCCAAAGGCTAGGTGAAGAGGAAACCAATTGCATGAACAATTCTTTAGAAACAATGATCTCAGGTAAAAATAATTGCAGACGTATCCACAAAGTACAAAATTTACATAATTTTTTAAATTGCTGTTTTGTTTAAAAAATAACTCCAATAACTACTATGTTATCTGAAAATATACCGAAAAATTGCAGATATATCAGCAAATATTTGAAATGTTTACTATGTTGTGAAAATTTCCCCAATAGAAGCAGACATATCAGCAAATATTGAGAATAATTGCTTTATTATCTGAAAATATACCTTATATTGCTGACATATAAGCAAATATTGATAATAATTGTTGTATTGTCTGAATTTGATAATAATAATACTAATATTCTTCAATAATTTGATAGCAATAGTGCATATCTCAATGGAGACAAAGATACTATAATATCTAAAACTGCCATTGGTGAGTTAATCCTTGGAAGATTCCTCGATGGCCAGGTACAAAAGTTTGAAAATAGTTTTTCATATTAATTTACAAAAAGAATCTATAATTATTCATAATAATTACTGCAATTTTTCATATTATTTGCTAAAAATTGCAGACAAATCTGCAATTTTTCATATTACTTGCTGATAAATCAACAATTATTCATAATTTTTGCAGATAATTCTGCATAAATTCCCAAAAAATTGACAAGCACCATTGTCCAAGTGGTTAATTGATTTGGCTTTGGTGCAAGAGGTCACAAGTTCGAAACTTGCTTTCGAACGTTTATTGAGACGGGATATGTTGTCCCAATGATTTTTTGTATATAAAGTACCATTTCAAAACAAAAAAAATTCCCAAAAATTCAAAAATATATTATTATTTAATAAAATAACTATTCTTATAGATCATTGACTGGTATGCACATGATTAGAAAAGACGCATTCAAAAATTATGTTCTTAAAAGTTTATGCAACTGTATGTTTTATAACCTTTTAATGAAATATTTGTTTAAAAGTTTATAAATTCAGTTTACTAATATATATTACTACAGGCTTTCCTACTTGGCAATACAAAAAGTTCATACAAGCTCTAATTGATGATCCGATTATAAATAGTTTTACAAATTATGATAAAATGTACTTCCTAATTCATTTAAATGCCCATTTCACTCTTTTGGAATTCATAAAATAAGTTCATTATGATTCGATGAAGCCAAGACATGAAGGTCCACATGCCAAAGTTGCAAGAAAAGTGGTATGTAAATTGAAAAAACGAATAATTAACTAAGCTGAAAATAATTTGCCTAATGAAATGTTTTATTTTTTTATAGAGAACTATGTAACAAGCATGTTAAAAAAATTGAAAAAGAAAGATCACAAATTTTCAAGTTTAATTACATTTGTAGATAGCCTACAACGTAGTGATTCATAAGTACACCGCAATACATAAAATTGAAACATTTGCATATCATGTTGCAATTATTGCAGGGTTGATTGTGGAATGTTTAATGAATATCATGAGAGAAAGATGCGAAAACAAGGTTATAAATAAGGAAGATATTCAATATAGATATGATGCTATCGAAATACAAAGAGCTGAATTAGCATACCAAATTCTCTCGTGCAAACCATATAGCTGGAGCCTTGAAGAAAGTCTAACACGGAAAATTTTATCATTAGAAACCAACAGACAAAAATGATATTTTGTAAACGTGGCGTTTAATGTAGAACTTATGAAATGTATACATATATCGGAAAACTTATGTGTTTGAAAGATAAAATTAATGCATTAATATGATAATCAAAATTTTGTTGTCAGAATTGTTAAGTAAGCATTTTCTGGGATTGAATTGAGTTATCAGTATTGTTGAAGGAAAAGTAAGAACATATATTGAACAATTGCATATGTAACAACCCAAGATTTAAGCTATAATAGTTAATTAAAGAATGAATTATAATAAAACAATTTTATGAAATTTTCATAATCGAGCTACGTGAGTTGCACCATTGTGTCCGTGGCGATTTTAAGATCAGTTTCCATAAATAACTTGTCGAAATCCGAGTCAGTGTGGAGAAGATATGAGAGAAATAAGAAACTGAAAATAAAATGAAAAAAATAATAATAACAATGGGTCAGGTCGACCCAAACCTAGGCCAGGTTGAACCCTAAAGGCCATAGATCAACCTGTAGGTCGACCCCTATAGGAGTTTGGCCAATCCGTTTAATTCTTGAATGTTGTTTCGATCGCACACGTCATATTTTGATTTTCCTTCAATCCTGTGCGTTCGTGCTTCCATCCGATGATTCTTAGCGAGTCTATGATGTGGTTGCACCAGATTTAATCCTCAAATCCAATGGTCTGAGATCCCTAAGGTACACTATAAATAAGACTCTAGACCTGGCTATTTTTCTCAGTCAGAATTTCTCCCAATTGGGTTCATTGCCTGAGGCTAGATCCTAAAAAGAAAAAAATTCATGGGAGGAGATCTTTTTTATAAAAAAAAATCTACATCCTAGAAGTGGATCTGGAAATGCGAAGGAATAGAGGTAAGGACTACAGATGATTGTTTATAATTATTTTAGATTTTTAAGTAATTTAAAACAATAGGGTTCTCAATAGTTGTAATTTTTCTGCAATTTTGAGACAGTTTTTATATAAGTTATTTATAATTAGTTTTGAAATTTATTTTAAGTCTATTTTATTCGATTAATTTTATTCAGCTATTTTATTCAATTATTTACAGCTATTTGTATTTATTTACATCTGTTTTATGTTAAAATTTAGCCTGTAAATGTTAGTTTCTTTTTATTTCTTTTTACGCGAATAAAATACAGAATATTAAAAAGAAAAGGATTCACTAATATAGATTAAACAGAAAATAAACGCTGAATTTACAGAAATTAGATGTAAAATAAGAAAGAAAAGTAATAAAAAGAAGATAGACTGAAATAGGCAAATTTGAGACATTTGCAAGCATGTTTATAATTAATGGTTATAACTAAAAAGGTTGAATAGAAGAGTAACAATTATAATATAGGTTATAATTAAGCAGAAAAAAAAAGAAAGGCTTATTTTAAAACTTATATTAAGTTAATAAGAAAATATAGCAGAAATAACAGAAGAGGCTTATTTTAAAACTTAAACTAAGTTGATAAGAAAACATAGAAGAAGAGCCCATACCATCGGCATTCTCTTTCAGTCAGGAACTGATGGTCTCACAATAGTTAGGTGAGACCGAGACACACTTATGCTAATTAGGCAAAATAAGTGGCCAATAGACAGAGGCTCAAATCTGGGGATTTGGTCAGGAGGCGCAAACTAGAATTTGTTTGTTAGGACCAGTATCGGCAGCATTCCCTTTCAGACTAGGACTTATGGTCTCATAACACTTAGGTGAGGTTGGTCAACATTCCCATTTAGACTAGAAATGATGGCCTTACAATGGTTAGGTGAGACTAGGCACGCTTATACTGATTAGGGTAAATAAGAGGTCAAAATAGGGGTGACAGTTAGTGTGTACCGATGATGACCGAGCGTGCTCATCGGTTAGGGTAAATATTTCGCTACTGCATTCCAAGCGCTAAACGGATGTCTTTTGCTATGACCAACAGGATTGGTTCACAGTGGAACAATAGAGATAGAAGCCCGATCAATGGGTAGAATTAGGATTTCAACCTAATCAAATTAGCAACTGAAATAGGACTAGGGTTTCAGCCTAATCACAACAGTTAAAGGTAAGTGCAAACAATGGAAACAATCATAATTAAAGCCGAACAGGATCAGTTAAACTGTATTTTACCCTATTTCTATTTTACATTTATTTCCTTTTAAACTAGAACTATTGCTAGTCTATTATCTTTATCTTGCTTAAAAATACTGGTAGTTACTTTCACTCACCAGACTTATAGTCTGACCACTCCTCTATTTCCCCTCCCCCCCCCCCCTCCCCGGTAGGCCTACAGGATAGCAAATTCAAACTGCTTGGAGATATATTCTTAGAGTTCTTCATGTATTCTTCTTCTTCTTTTCAGTTTTCTTTTCATTTGAATTTTGATGTACCGGTACTTATGAGAGGGATGATTATTAATATTTATGTACTCTAATGATGTGAGAATGAGATATATTTTTCATAAGACATGTGTTTTTGATTTTTAAGACATATTCTATTTTGAAATGAAGTTTAATTTTAAATGTCTAGTTATTATTTAAATGTTTCCGCTGTTTTATTAATTTGTCTTGTAAATCTTATTCTCTGTGATGCTTTAGCTACACCTATAATGCACCACATCTTTTAGTGAACCCTTTTTGGGTATACTACGGGGTGTGGGGTGTTTCACTTGGTATCGAAGCCTAAAGTTACAAGATTATTGAAAAATTATTTTAAAACTAAAGTATTTTTCAAAAGTAATATATCTTCAAACTAAAAGTGTTTTTCAAAAAGAAACTCATGTTATAGAAATGGTTTTTAAGTATAAGATAGTTTTTATAAAAGTCCCCTTAAAGTCTAGTTCAACCTTCTTTTGATTCTTTCGAGCCAAAATTCTATTTACTTTGCATAGAATGGCGGACACCTCAAATCTTTCAGAGGGTGTCCAAAGCCCTGGCTGGTTTCGTAGATACCTAAAAGCTATGACACTAGAGGTGCAAGGGCAAGCGCCCAATGTAGCATCATCGGATAGAGATCCCATTAATCCACCTACAACAGCCAATTTTTCTAAACTATGCAAGGACTTTGCTACTCTAGGAGGCAAGCCATTTTCTGGATGGAGGATTACGTGGAGGCACGAGCTTGATTAATGAATATGGAGCAGATATTTGGTCTGTTATGATTGAAGGACTGACAGAGAGTTCAGCTTGCATCTTGGCAGCTGAAGGGAGAAGCTTCTTACTGTTGGGAGATCATAAAGATGGAAGGTAGAGACATTGGTTAGTTTGGATTTCAAGTAAGGTTTGAGAGAAAATTCTTGTCGCAAGCCAATAAAAGCATGCAGTTGGAGAAGTTCATTAGTCTGAAGCAAGGGCGTCTTTCGGTGAAAGAGTATATAAATCAGTTTAACAAGCTGTCGCGGTTCGGAATGGAGCTTTTTAATACATCGCATAAGAAGACCATCCAGTTTGCTAAAGGTTTGAACCAGCCCCTCCAAGGGTTGTTATTGATGCATCTACCTATGGAAGCAACGTATGGTTCACTTGTGGAAATGACTCTCATGTCAGATGCTGTTAAGGAAGGACGGCTTAAGAATGTTCCTAAATCAGAAAACTCTAAGAAGAAAAGGTAGAAAAATAAAAAGGATAAGGACAAGAAGAAAGGAGGAGGACATCAGAAGGGACAGATCAAGAAAGGCGAGAAATGTCATAGTTGTGGATTGCTTGGTCATTTCACAAAGGATTGTAAGAAGGAAACGATGAAGGGGAGGTGTTACAACTGTGGGCAGCCTGGTCACCTTAGTAGAGCTTGTCCTTAGAAGATAGGGCAAGGAGCAGACGCATCAATAGCGCAAGTACATGCTTTGGATGCAGAACCTTCTAATGGACCGGATCGAGGTAGGAAAGTCTCTATAGAAGGTTTGATCTCGATTTTGGATTTTCCTATTAGGACTCTTTTTGATTTTGGAGCATCGCTTTCTTTCATTTTTAGTTCCTTGGTTGATTGTTTACACTTAGATATTTCTCTAGTAGTAGACCCTATTGTTGTTTCAAACCCCATAGGAGGATCGGAACATTTATCCATGATTTATAGGTGTTTGAAATTTTTTATACTAAGCGTAGAATTTTACTGTGATGCCTAGGTACTGGGATTTTCGGGGAATAGGATGATTTTGGGGATGGACTGGCTATCCCCTAATGGTGCGATATTCGACTACAAGAAGAGAGTCGTCGGACTAGAGACATGTAGCGAAAGGGCTCTCAGGTTTCTTGCAACCCACAAGGGTCAGTCATGGCGAGCTTCTTTTATTCCCTTGATTCATTACTAGGAAAGTTAGATTCAGTTCCAGTCGTTAGAGATTTCCCATACTTTTTGAAGAGGTTAGGGGACTACCCCCTAAGAGAGAGATTGACTTTAGGATCTATTTGAATGACAATGCAAAGCCGATGACATTATTCGTGAGACATATGGCTCGTTGGGAGAGGAAAGAGTTAATTAAGCAAATTGGTGATCTATTGGAGAAAGGCTTCATCAGAAAGAGCATATTTGAGTGGGTAGCGTCGGTCGTCTTCGCTACAAAGGTGGATGGTTCCCTTTGACTTTGCGTAGACTACAGAGAGTTGAATAAGCTCACAAAGAAAACCGTTACCCACTTCCTAGGATAGACGATCTTTTCGATCATTTGGTTGGCTCTTCACTATTTTCTCAGCTTAACTTAGCCACTAGATTTCATCAGCTTAGGGTCGCTGACGATAGCATCGATAAGACAACATTTAGGACACCCGATAGATTCTTTGAGTGGTTGGTTATGTTGTTTGGGTTGACCAATGCCCTAGCCTATTTTATAGATTTGATGAGCCGTGTTTTTCGAGATGTCCTAACTAACTTCAATGTAGTATTTGTGGATGACATTTTGATGTTTTCTAAGTCTATGGAAGAGCATGCTATTCATCTTGAGGAGGTTCTTTGTACACTTCGTGTTCATCAATTGAAAGCAAAATTCTCGAAGTATCACTTTTGGTGTGAGGAGGTGAGCTTCTTGGGGCATGTAGTCTCAAGAGAAGGTTTAGTTGTGGATCCTACTATGATAGTAGCAGTATAGGATTGGAAGGCCCCCAAGAATGCTACCAAATTTAGAAGATTCCAAGGTTTGGCTGGCTATTATAGGAAGTTTATCAGAGATTTTTCTAAGATTTCAGCACCGCTTACTCGCCTCACTAAGAAGAATGCGACATTCGTGTAGGATGTGGATTATGAGGGTTCCTTCACAATGCTAAAGAGATCCCTTACTAGTGCACCGGTGTTATTTTTACCCGACGGAGCTAAGCCTTTTACAGCATACACTAATGCACGTGGGACTGGCCTTGGAGCAGTATGGATGCAAGAAGGGAGGGTAGTATGTTATGGAAGTAGACAATTGAGAACTCATGCGAAGAACTACCCCACCCATGATTTCGAGTTAGCTGCTATTGTTTTTGCGCTCAAGTCTTGGAGATATTACTAACTAAGAGAGAGCGTTGGATGAAGTTTCTAGCATCATACGACTTTGAGATAGCTTACCGCCCTGGTAAAGGGAACGTGGTTGCGGATGCGTTATGCAGGAAGAAAGCAACCTTAGTCCAATGTTCGTGGAGTGGAAAAGCCTAGAGTTTAATTCCACCTTTGATTTAAGCCCTCTACGGATCTTACCCTTCAATTAATGGTAACATTTGAGATTATTTTTACAAAAAAATTCTAAGTCCAAATCCATGAAAAATTTCGGTGGAGTCGCCTTTGTATGGAGAGGTCTGGGAGAAATAATGATATCAATAATAACAATATATCATATTTCAAAATAATATATCTCAAACCATGGAAAAACAATATAATATCGCTATAAAGCCGTAATCCGAGAACGTACATATTTGTCGGGTAAACAACGCTTATTTATGAAACCAAAAGCGGTAGCTATTCCTTCCATAAACCTGTATTTCACTTATATAATCCAAAGAAGTTACTAATTATGTAAAAGAGAAATATTTAAGTTGTTTCAATTAATAACAACAAATCAACATACTCATAGCCACTTTGCAAACAAAACATTCAATCATCACATGCAGCTAATCATCCATACATCCGTAGCAACCAAAACAAATGATTTGTTCGGGTTTAGACACTTCTAACTATATAGAATGATAAATAAACTACTAAGTACACCATACACTTAACATTCATTGATAAAACTTAATAGGTTATCCATATATCCTAAACAATTTAAAGTATCACCTCCCTAACATCCCATAAGCCAAACAACCGAGAATTCCGAATATTCTTTAAGTTTATTCTTGTTAATCTTGTTTCATATCATCTACTGTTCATTTTTTCATTCATACAACGATTATTTTCTTAAATTTACATTAATTGCTCATGAAATTCCATTTCTCGTTTATTCATGCAATGCCATTTCTCATTTCTTTGCATCGGATTACTTACATAAGTTATTTCCATTTCAATTATTAGAATCATTCAAAATTAATTCTCAAAATATTGTGTAAGTTTCTATGGAAATTTAATTTACCATTATTATTTATCTCTTTTTCACATTTATCTCTTTCATATTAATATTCTTGAACATTAAATCTATTTCTAAATCATTTCACATTCCTGAAGTTATTTCAATTAATATAATATTCACTTTTACTATTCATTTTAATTAAAATAGCTGCAACGTTAACTGAAGTTCATAATCATTTGCTTATAGTATTCACTTTTCTATTAAATTTAATTATTAACATATCGAATTATTAACTTTAGTTTATAACCCTTTATAAAAAAATTCTTTTTATAGAAATACTTCCATTTGAACACTTTAATTACTTAAGTTTTACTTGTATAATATTCTATTACATATCCTATTTAACATTATAGCTTTTTAAATATTTCTGGTAAGTTATATATATGTCTTTTAGAATATAATTGAATGTTACACAAGTTATCTTATTCGTTTTAACTAACAAAATGTTCAATAATTACATTCTCCTATTTTTTTCATATCTATTGATTTGCAAGTAACAAATTTCCATTTCTTATATGTTTCATTAATCACTTAGCATCAATTTCTTTGCTTTCTCATTTTGGAAGTTTCCAACTATTAATATAGTCAATATTTCATTCATTACAATAATTAAAATCTCTAATTTACAAAAACTTAAGAACTAAATACCGGGTTTCATTTCAATCAATTTAAACTTATATATATATATATAATCATATCTTTTATATATATCCAATCATATTTGGAAATTAAAGTTAAGATTTGTTTGTGTTAGAAAATACTTCCAAATAATACTAATATCATATTCCAAAATCTTTCGATAGAAATTTTCGAAGTCCTAGAACTTTAGTTCTCAATTTTCCAATTTATGTTTACTTTAATTATAAATCCTATTTTAAACCCAATATTAATAAATTTTAACTTCCTAACAAACAAACATATCACAAACCATTATATACATATATAAAGATTATTCTTTTATATACAAAATATAATACTATTCAAAATTATTTCATTTACCTACATTTCAAAAACAATACTGTGTTGGTATGCCCTATTTAATGTTTAGAAATCCCTGTTGATGCCATAGCATCCCATGTACCGACCAGAATCTGTAAATACGAAACAGAACAAACTAACATTGTATAAAAACATTTATAACACTTACAAATACGTTCTCTCATATATATACACTCAATGACTCGTTCTAGGGTATTATTACCCTATTCTCTAATGAGTCAGACCCCACAAAGCTAAGGTTATCGCTAAGCTAAAGCTTTGATACCAAATGAAACGACCCATATTTTTGGACGGTTTAAATTGAGGATAAACCACACACGTTAGACGCAAACTATTCAAAAGGGAGGATTGTCATGGGGTAAAAAAGAAAAAAGAGAGAAATAAAACAAACACATAATATCACTGTGGAATGAAAAAATATAACAATCAAATAACAGTTCATGAAGCTGTTTTACAATTACATTTTATTACACCTTTATATACAGATCATAGTACATACAGTATAATATTCACAGTGGAATAAATAAAATAAATAATAATAGTATAAAATCTTCGTCTTCATCCTCCAAACATAAGGTCTTCAATACATTCAAAAGCTCAGACTGACCTGAGCGTAATGAAAAGATAAAACACTCGAGTCCGAACCAAAAGATCTTATGCAAGTTAAATCAACAGTAAATAAATAAGACTGTAATGGTTTAGAGATGTTTATGGGGTTTGACATCTCCTATCTAGTGTCAACATGAGTGCAATAACTTAAAAGATGTTCGGGATTTCCATCTCCTAAGGATCCGTTAAACATCTGCATACATAGTACAATACACTATTATAATAGAGTCTACAGTAAAGTAATGTAATAAAACAGCGTTAAGGCGCTACACATATCCCACTTAACAAATTTTACATAATCTCATAGTTTATACAGATACTGTAAACTCCACCGTAAACTGGTGGGCTATCAGAAGCACTCCATAGGTACGTCACAAACCAAACTCGTAGAAGGCGCGATAAGGCATATGACAAGGCACGCGGGGGAGTGACCAAGGTAGGATACTAACATTTTGCGGATCCGAAGTGGTGATAACACATAACAGCTACTATCGCCCACCTCGGAGCACACTCCATACTCAAATCGAGGGCTGGGCAACAAATCAATCACAAAGTCGTGATACGGTATCGAAGAAATATGTCCGATCGGAGGTGCGACCTCACTTGGCCCGGCATGGCTCCTGTTTTAGCCACATCAAGCTGACTCACGGGACTCAGAGGTATGTAAATACCTCATTCATAATCGTTCACCAAACCATCCTACTTCATTCAGGAATCTCCACCACGCACACAGTTGTTAAAGTGGTTTTCGGTATTGGTGGAGAGTATGACAATATATGATCCCGGTCTCTTTTACACCTAAATTCTTATTTCACACCAGACGATTCTTTTAAATTTTCAAAATTGATTCATAACTGATATCAAAATATCATATTCAATTCAAACCATATCACTTTTCGAAATCATATTCACTTTTGAAATAATATTCATCTTCGAAATCATATCACATTAGAAATCATATCATTTCCAAAATCATATTTCCTTTCAAAATCATACATCCAAAATAGTTTAAACCCTCATTTCAAAATCATCATATTCAATCAAATATGTCATTTAAATCCCAACTTAGGTTAAAACATCATTTAATCGTATTTGCTTTTAAATCGAGAATTTGAATATAAAAACTTCCACTTTACTTAGTCTGAAATTTAGAAAATAGTTTAGATAGTTATAAATAGTTTAACACAGTTAAAATAAATTTTTAAATGGTTAAAATACCCTAAAATAGTAAAAAAACAAAAGATTAAAAATAGTTTAAATGGATTTAAGATAGTTTAAATAGATTTAAAACAGATTAAATAAATTCAAAATAGATTAAATAAATTTAAAATAAATTAAATAGATTTAAAATATAATAAATATATTTAAAATAGGTTAAAATGGGTTAATTAGTTTAAAATAGGTTAAAGTAGATTAAATTGGATTAAATAGATTAAAATAAATTAAAATAGTTCAAATTTATTAAAATAGTTAAAAAATATATTAAATAAGTTTAATAATGTGAAAATCTTAATAATCAGGATTTAAAATAATATATTTTTAAACAGTTTATATTAAAATGGTAAATTTTAAATTAATATCAAATTAAACTATTTCTTTCATTTCAACACATCTAGGGCATGTCCAGCTTTCAAATCAACAAAATAAATTTTGCCCTTCAATTCAAATTCTCATTTAAAACATTTAATCTATATCGATTTCAAATCCAAGTTCGAATAATAAATCCAAACTATTTCAAATTTAGTAGATTTCTAAGTTACATTTTCAAACGTTTCAATAACTCAATTTCGATAAATTTCATTTATACTTTAAATCTAACTTTAAAAATTTAATTTAAACCAATTCTAGTTTCACATTTAAAACTCGGATTTTCAAAAACAATTCAATTTATATAAATCAATTTTTCTTCAATATATCATTTAACTAAATTCAAAATTTAAGGATTTAAAATCATTTGATTTAACCAATTCGATGTCCGTATATAATTTTCTACCCAATGGTCAAGTGATACGGATATTTATCATTTCAATCTGCAAATATTTTATATTTACAGATATATATCATTTCAACCCACAATCCCGAATAAAATTCGAAATCCATAAAAATTGCTTGAGTCTATCATTTCAACCCATAACGATTTTTCTTTAATCTGTAGATCGTTCAGGTACGTATCATTTCAACCCATAGGGAACTTGCAGTGTTATAACAATATAAAAATATAATCTCTAGTCATCCAATATCAAACAATCAAACATACACCACAATCACCATTCAATCAACCAATAAATAACATCAATTAAGCGATTATCATCAACAGGTATTCAATTGAAAACTAAATTCAATATTAAATTAAATGACGGTTAAATGCAATAAAAGTCAGATTTAACTTGAATGACAATTTAAATATACCAAACATTAACCAATCAATTTCAAATCACATCATAAATTTAAATTAAATAACATAAGACAACTTAGTAGTTATGAGTACGTTAAAGCACTCACCTTTGATTTCAAATTGATTTAAAATCCAAAAAAACCCAAAACTCAACAGTCTAAGATTTCGTCCCAACCAATTTCATAATGTCTAAAATTTCGATACGATCGCAGCGAAACAAACCGCGCATGAATCGGACCTCGTACGCAAAAGATATTACCATTAGAAGATATACGATTTCAAATTACAACAAATAAAATAATATTATAATTATACACGTCACCTTCATTCCTCTTCTCTCAGACACCCTACATTACGACCTGGACATGAGACGCAACCCCAAAATCACCCAGTCGCGCGCTTAGCCACGATCGCACCACCACCATACATCACCGCCGAATAAGCCCCTTCATCGCGCAGCCCTCCAGACCTCCGAGATCGCCATCGACGACCATAAAAGCATGTGGTCGCCGCCTTTATTTCTTGACCTAATCAATTTTTTGCGATCGATCTGATCGTAGCATCAACAAGCGACTATCATAGATGAACTTCCTATGACCCTCTCCACAATCCAGTACCACCGAATCGACGATCCGACCCCGTTGATCATCTTCCAAATGAACGACCGAGAGTCAACCTTCAAATTCTGGACATACAGAGACCCAAATGGTAAAAAACTAAAGATCAAAAATGCGCTCGTCGAGGGCTTTGAATCAGTATATAATATGATAGGGTTTTGAGAAGTTTGATTTTGAAATTGAATTTTAGGGTTTGTAATTTGACTGGTTTCTGCCATTGAGAAGAGAGAAGCAGATAGATGGAACTGTATATACTGATATGAGAAATAAAAAGGCTGTTAGGGTTAAGAAAGGTCTATTTATATTAATAAAGCCCGATAAGAAAGGATAGCATATCGAATCGGTACGAACGACAATAACGACCCGAAAAATCCGTTCTGCTTCCAGAACGGAAGCTGGTCATCTGAAATATTGAAATAGATATTTCCAATATTTTTAAACTATATGAAATAGGTTTTAAGTCCTAATTCCATCGTATGAAGAAGTTAGAATTAAAATCGACTGATTTCAAATTGATTTCTACGCGTTTCAAGCCCGTACGATCAAACGACAAGTCCGATCGCTACGAAACACGAATCTTGCAATAATTCACCGTTACGAATCCGATGAAATTGGTTTCGTCAGAATCCAAGGCAGTGGCCAAAATGGCTATTTTCACGTTAATTAATTAAATTATTATTAAATAAATTAAATCGCTTTTCAATTCAATTTTGATAATTAACAAATTTTATCATTTCTGATTACCTGGTGATTTATAATCTTTTAAAACAAATTTCCACACCAATTCAACTATTAATATTGCGTTAATTACAGCGCTCCAATTTCAATTGCAATAAATTCATTAATTATAATTTAAAATCCAAATAAATTAATTTATCTTGATTTCGCTCTTATTATTTAAATCAATTACTGCCTTATGAATGTAATTGATATTATTATACATTTTTTTACATTCACATTTTACAGTTATCGTCTTAACTCATATTAACGTAATGTTTAATTACATGTAATTGCAATTGATTTCCAATTTAACTCAGCAGATTCAATAAATAGGTAACAAATAACAATTGTCACCTTTTTCTTAATTTAATCACATTTATAAGTTTATTATTTACAAACATATGTTATTACTACATATACAACACTGATTTTATCGAATTACAATAAATTACAAATTATTTCGTGAATTAATATAACATTTAATTCATTTTCCTCATTTACCATTTGTAGCGATCCTGACTCGACCTTCGAAAATCGGCACCGAATACGACACTCATATTCAAATACCGCAGATTCAAACGTCAAATCCGTGTCGCCGAAGCTTATAACACAATTAAGTATAACAACACAGCGGAAGAAAAAGAATAATACATTGATATACAGCATTGATACAATATCTGATACAATAGATAACAATATACATCAGAGATATCATACAATAAAATAGCAGCGGAAAAGAAAAATAGATATCACCAGTAGCGGAACAAATAACTCTAAGATGGTCTTCAAGGAAGAACTCCGGCAGTAGCTCGAGCTCCCAATGACTATAAAACTTGACTCAACTATCTCCAGATAACCTACTAAACCTGACTATCTGAAAAACCCAACTCCAGACTGCCCGTGTGGAAAATAGTAGGCACCCAGAGTTTAGGAAAGAAACAATAAACTCCAACTCAGTCGTGGGACTAGTATGAGTAACAAAAACAGTTTATCTTTAAAAACAAACAAAGAAATATTTTAAAATAGATACGCCAAGCTTTTGGAAAATGAAACTATCATAAGGCCTCCCGCACACACACACAATGCAAACGCAGAATCGGAGGAGATTTCTCCTTATGATAGTTAAACATGTTTGATACGCAAATTTCTTTAATATTATTACTATAAGTGCAAAGTGTAGGAAACATTTTGAAAATAGAATACAAATCTTAGCCACCATAGGCATTTCGCACTTATGCCTACTGTAGCTACCATGTTCAATAGCAGGTTACCACCACATTCCATGGCAGGTTATACAACTAAAACCGTACAAGGCTCGTATTATTTCTTTGGATTTCCAACAAATGGTCGGACCAAGGAACTTTCCATTGCCACATGGATACGCCTCTGGAGGGATGCCTCGAGAACCTAACCGGATCTCTGCCAACACAAGGCCGGGTTACCCCTAACTAGGTAACTACTGACACGAGTATCCATCCTCCGGTCGTAACCAACCTTTATCTGGGGCCCCAACAACAATAACAAAGTAATATATATATATATATATATATATATATATATATATCTGCGATATCCACATAAGTTAAGTATCTGGGCTCCATACCATGATACCACTTCTATCTAGAACGAAATGAACATAACCTCAGAGGGCGCTATCCCCAAATAACCTTGCCGCATTCTTCCTATTTTGACCATTACCGGTTTGTGAGGTTCGACGAAGTCTCGTCCACAAAGCTACGCTTTTCACAAAAGCCACGCTTTGATCAACAAATGATCAGTAGCACTCAGCATGCCACATTACCAAGTTGGGAATATATTACTGATAACCTTCAACTACATAACCTCTGAGCTCGTACGTCTCAGAGAAGGGTGTTAAGCTAAGAGAATGAATTCTCTGCCACCAACAGAAATGTATTTGAAAAAAATCTGCTTTATATCTCATAATGTAATGTTAGACATACAATCCACATAAGTCTGTTCTGGGTTCGAACAGAACCGAAGGCACTTCCGAAGAAGTCCTTGCAATCCGGGTATTCACAATCCCGATCGGACTTCCCATCACTTAGGGAATCTCTATACCGGCGCGACTCGGTGCAGAGACAATCGATGGGTTATCCTTTCATTCTCGAAAATACTCGGTCTTCGCCACCGGTCTTCAAATGTTATCCATAACAACGTATCATTATTCGGAATGGGTTATATGACACAAAAGTCCTCCCTCGGCTAAACCGAATAACAAGCACAATATTAAAAATCATATGTATACTGGGGTCTCAGCTAAATCACAGCTTAAAGCCCAAAATCTTTCATTCGAATGGTTAAACAAATTACCATTTCCAATCTTTTGAACAAAAAGATTCGTTTCAACAACCTTCAATGGTTTAAACAATTTCCTCTCTTTTAATCTTTTAAACGAAAGATTTAATTCACAAAGTTCACCCCGTTCACAATGACCCATTCATGGATTTCAAAACAATTTCCATTTCAATTGGATTAACTCGTTAAACCTTTAAATTAAGATTTAATTTATAACTTTGAAAATTGTTTCCAAAGATTCATTCATAGCCTTTCAAAACAATTCCAATTCAAGTTGGATTAACTCATTCGGTCTTTGAATCAAAGACTCGTTTCATAGCTTTCAAAACATTTCAATTCTATTTCAACTTGAAACCTTACAACATAATTTGGAAATCTTTTTTTTAAAATGAAAGCTATTATTATTTGAAAAAAAATAGGTTTCGTTTTGGGAAAAACTGATTACAATTACATTAGTTAAAACCATTCAAGTATAAAACTTGGATTTAGATTTAGATTTCCCAAACTATACTTTTTTTTTAAACGGTTAAAAACCCATATAAACACCTTTGTAATTTGCATAATAATTTTAGACTAAAATTCTCAAATCATTGAATTCAATTTCGAATATTGAATTCAAATTCAAATCAAATTATTTAAATTTGAAGTTTTATTAAGTTATTTAAAATAACTCTTATTTTCAAAACTTTCAATTCCAATTCCGAAACTATTTTGGATTCAAGAATTAAATCTTTAAAATTGTTAAAAATATGTGACTTAACCGATTTCCTCGTGAAATCCATATTTGTGTGTAGGGTGTAGTCCAGGGTTTTACACGCAATAGTGCAACATCATTCTATCATCACAGATTCAAATACAGAAATATGGTTGATAAGAGGTATAAGCTATAACGCTTATCTCTCATACACAGATATATATATCACAGATAATTAATTACATTCATCCTAGATAAATGAATTACAAATCACATCACAATCAGAATATATCAAAAAGCAACACATATCAGGGATATCAAACAATTTGACAATTAATTCAATTCAACATCCAATATAATCCATACATCCATAAATAGGCTCAATTTATTATCTGATTAATGTAAATCAGGTAAGTCGTCAATCATGGCTAATTAAGATAAATAAATTTCAAATCATTTGATTGATTGTCCTTTAATCATTTATTACTTAAATAGATCAACCTTTAATTATAAATCAATTATCCTTTGTTAATGAATCGATTGACCTTTAATTATTAAATAAATCTTAGTTAATGACCTTCATCAACAACAAAAATTTCTTTAATTACTTTGCGCAAGAAATTTACCTATATTAAATCATCGTTGATTATAAATTGATTAACCAATAAGAACTCGTTAATTAATCCTAATTATTTAATTAATTAAATGATAATTGTAACTTAATTAGCTCTTACTTACAATTTAATATTTCCTTACTTAATTAACTCAAACCTTAATTTATAACTTTAAACTTATAGTTACTCATTTGATTATTACAAATCATTAATTATCTATTCAAATAAATTTAATAATTTATAAATTCCAATTATTAAATCTTCTTAAATTTAGGGTAAAACTCATTCTATTTAATGATTTAGTTATCACTTATAAACATGTTTGAAAACATTCATTTCCAAATTTTCTTTTAAATTTCATTTTAAATTTCAGGATTTAAAATGAATGCCAGTTGATTTTTAATAAAGTTTTAAAATTAATTGTTTGCTAAAATATCACTTTTGTTATAATGAAGTTTAAAGAATAAAAATCCACTTCTCTTAGAATTCACATAACAAAGGGTATTCTAACATTTTTAAACTTATTTAAATATTAAAATTTATAAAATTTCATTTTATTTCAAACTCTAAAATTCAAACTCAGACTCACGTCCAGGCTTAAGATTTTGTTTTAACTTTGCCTAAATCTTTCTTTTACCAATCAGATTCAAGGTTTTAAATTCAACTCTTTTTAAATTGCTTAACACTTTAAGGTTATGAAAAAAAATTTGAAAATAAATTAAAACTTTGTTTCTAACTAAGTTTCAAACTACACTTAAATTTTCATTCAAACTTTGATTTATATCCTCAGTTTAAACAGAGCAGGCTCTGTTTTTATTTAAACCTAGAATTTCACATACCCGAGACTAACCTATTTTTCTTCGAGTCCAACCTGTCTTCTCTTCGATCAAAGCATTGCATTACTTCGAGTTCACTCAGTTCCCCAACACTGATACACCACCAGCCTCGTGCACCTGCACCATTGACCGCGATGACTCAGACCACCGCCGACGCTTCCAATACAACGACGATCACCACTACTCACTTTCCCACCCACTCAATATTGGAATCCACCTCAAAATCAAAATCGAGCATTAAAGCTCAAAAATGGAACAACATCACAACCTGGAACAACACTTGAAACCAAGAAATCCCTTCGTTCTTCCTGCTCCGATCACCAAAAATCACGAAACTTTGGCCATCCATTTCTCAACACCTTCTCCACTAATCCCCCACACCACGTCAAACTCGATCACCAACACAAGCCGTGGTGATCGATTCATTCAACCCATTAAAATTTAGGGTTCCAGAACGAATCTCGCATTAGCAACTTCCATGTTGGATTGCATCACTATCTACCATTTTTCCTTGATGCTACAATCACTTCTCCAGCATCAGGCAGAACCCCGACCTCTCCAGTCACGAAGATCATCAGAGAAACCCAAAATTTCATATTTTGTTCAACCCAAAAATGCTCCTATAATTCCAAACTAAAAATGATGATGTTTGGTTTAAAAATCATGTTATAGGTTAAGGATTTGATTTATGGTCCTGAATTAATAAATTAAAATGTTTGAGTTTTACTCCTATTCAAGTTCACTCTGCTGTTTTGATTTTCCAGAGCAAGATTCACATTTATTTCAACTAATTTTTTTTTTAATTTTAAGCTATGATGAAACAAGCAAATTTGGTTTGTATTCTAAGTCCCTAAAGTTATCAGATCAAGAGGTAATAAGTTTGAACCAAAATTCGAGCTTGGAAACTACAACAGTTTTGTTACAAAGACTATAACCTATACACAACCATCATCCCTATACATAGGAAAAATACACATATACTAGCATACTTATTTCAGATCTTAACCATGCAATCAGTTTCATATGCTAAAGTTTTTTTTTTTTTTAAAGATGTTACTCACCTTCCACATCTTTGTTTTAGAAATGACAGAGCCATCTTTTTCTTTTGAAACAGTCGTTGAAACTGGAAGCTAAACTCTTCTTTTGATTCTCTGGCTTGAGATTTGTATTGATATATATTGTAATTTATGTTGAAGTTTTGAAATGGTGTTTACTCAGCTTGATGAACGAACTGAGAAGGCTAATATATATCAAAGAAAACTTTACAGGTTGGTATCATCTTTGTACAGCAGGGTATATTATTTACGTTTGTTTGTACAATAGGCGTGGCTGAAGATGCTTGTATTAAATGCTTAAGTCCTTTTTATAAGCTTATACCATCTATTTATTTTTCACTTCCTGTTGCAAGTACTTTCATAGATATTTTACATTTACTTTATTCTCAGCTTTGCATTTATTTTACAGGCATATTTTATTTGCCTTGCACTCTAAAATCAACAGTTTACATGAAATATTTATTTGCCTGGGTATGCTTTTAGGTCTACAGATTTACTTATTTGTATATACTTGCATGCATTCTTTTATTTCTTTTCTTGTTTACACTTATCCTTTTTCTTGAATATATTTTTGCTTTGCTTTTGCCTTATTACTTAGAGATACAAATGAAGTTCTATTGTTAATATGTTGTTAGAATTTGCTAATGTGTTTAATTTATATTTCATAGTTTAATATATACACATTTATTTTCAAATATCCAAATCAATCCTCAATTAATTCAAAATTTAACTTGAAATTTATATTAATTACTAATTATTTCACAATTTTTATTCAAAAAATTAATTTAATTATTAATTTAAACTTAATAAAAATCCGAGATCATTACAGATTCCCCTTCTTAAGAAATTTCATCCCCGAAATTTGCAGGCACGAAAACAACAAAGATAGATGAAGAATATTTCATCAAATCAAAATGAATATCAACTCTGCATTTGGCTTACCAAATCAGAATATCAACAATAGATACAAGAACGAATCTATTTAACACTTCACAAGATGCTCAGGTTATCCGGATCTACGAAATATGCAAGGCACTGGTTAGTTCGAAGGAATAACCAAACATTCGTAGAATATACTGGACCCAAACAAATAGATAAATGGATTTTTTTTTTTCACAACTTCTACATACTGGATATGGATTCCACACTCAAGTCGGAATATCTCAAAATATATACCAACCTGTCCCTCTTCGGACTTCGATCTACCTAAGGAATTATAATAAAATTTCAAATTTGGTTTTAAACAAAAAAAAATTATCGATTCAATTCAATTTATCCTTTATATTCTATTAATCAAGTTAACTCAATTTAAAATTTCCAATTTATTTAAATTTTCAATTCCAAATTTCCAATTCATATTCGTTAAGGTTTAAATATAAAAAACTGATAAGAAACCGATGAAGATACGAAGTAAGAATTTCCTACAACGATTCATAAGGCCACCATCATACTGAAACTTCTTCTTGTAGCTGTCACGAAGCAATCAAAAGAATTTGGAAAGACGAATCAAAGGATATTGAGAAGAAAATTGTTTCCACTGTCGCAGGGTATTGACCATTTAAAATCATATTCCTCTGTCCCCTATCTCGTCCTCTTTTTGCACTCATACTCACTATCAGTGGATAGTAAGAGAATTTACTGAGGCATTCGAACGGATATCTTAGGGATTGCTCATTCTAGGGTTTACTTCACCCTATCTCTAATGAGTTACTTAATGTGTTATACTCCTGAGCTAAAGTTTTTAACCATCGGCTTTGATACCAATTATAGAGATCCTGACTCGACCTTCGAAAATCGGCACCGAATACGACACTCATATTCAAATGCCGCAGATTCAAACGTCAAATCCGAGTCGTCCAAGCTTATAACACAATTAAGTATAACAACACAGCAAAAGAAAAAGAATAATACATTGATATACAGCATTGATACAATATCTGATACAACAGATGATACAATAGATATCAATATACATCAGAGATATGATACAATAAAATAGCAGCGGAAAAGGAAAATAGATATCACCAGCAGCGGAAAAAATAACTCTAAGATGGTCTTCAAGGAAGAACTCCAGTAGTAGCTTGAACTCCCAATGACTATAACACTTGACTGAACTAGCTCCAGATAACCTACTAAACCTGACTATCTGAAAAACCCAACTCCAGACTGCCCGTGTGGAAAATAGTGGGCACCCAGAGTTTAGGAAAGAAACAATAAACTCCAGGTCAGTCGTGGGACTAGTACGAGTAACAAAAACAGTTTATCTTTAAAAAAAACAAAGAAATATTTTAAAATAGATACGCAAAGCTTTTGGAAAATGAAACTATCATAAGGCCTCCCGCACGCACACACAATGCAAACGCAGAATCGGAGGAGATTTCTCCTTATGATAGTTAAACATGTTTGATACGCAAATTTCTTTGATATTGTTACTATAAGTGCAAAGTGTAGGAAACATTTTGAAAATAGAATACAAATCTTAGCCACCATAGGCATTTCGCACTTATGCCTACTGTAGCTACCATGTTCAATAGCAGGTTACCACCACATTCCATGGCAGGTTATAGAACTAAAACCGTACAAGGCTCGTATTGTTTCTTTGGATTTCCAACAAATGGTCGGGCCAAGGAACTTCCCATTGCCACATGGGTACGCCTCTGGAGGGACGCCCCGAGAACCTATCCGAATCTCTGCCAACACAAGGTCGGGTTACCCCTAACTAGGTAACTACTGACACGAGTATGCCATCCCCTGGTCGAAACCAACCTTTATCCGGGGCCCCAACAACAATCACAAAGTAATATATATATATATATATATATATATATATATATATATATATGCGATATCCACATAAGTTAACTATCCCGGCTCTATACCATGATGCCACTTCTATCCAGAGGAAATGAACATACCCTCAGGGGGCGCTATCCTCAAATAACCTTGCTGCATTCTTCCTGTTTTGACTATTACCGGTTTGTAAGGTTCAACGAAGTCTCGTCCATAAAGCTACGCTTTTCACAAAAGCCACGCTTTGATCAACAAATGATCGGTAGCACTCAGCATGCCACATTACCAAGTTGGGAATATATTACTGATGACCTTCAACTACATAACCTCTGAGCTCGTACGTCTCAGAGAAGGGTGTTAAGCTAAGAGAATAAATTCTCCGCCACCAACAGAAATGTATTTGAAAGAAATCTTCTTTATATCTCAAAATGTAATGTCTGACATACAATCCATACAAGTCTGTTCTGGGTTCGAACAGAACCGAAGACACTTCCGAAGAAGTCCTTGCAATCCGGGTATTCACAATCCTGATCGAACTTCCCATCACTTAGGGAATCTCTACACCGGCGCGACTCGGTGCAGAGGCAATCAATAGGTTATCCTTTCGTTCTCGAAAATACTCGATCTTCACCACCGATCTTCAAATGTTATCCATAACAACGTATCATTATTCGGAATGGGCTATATGACACAACGGTCCACCCCCGGTTAAACCGAATAACGAGCGCAATATTAAAAATCATATGGATACTGGGGTCTCAGCTAAATCACAGCTTAAAGCCCAAAATCTTTCATTCGAATGGTTAAACAAATTACCATTTCCAATCTTTTGAACAAAAAGATTCATTTCAACAACCTTCAATGGTTTAAACAATTTCCTCACTTTTAATCTTTTAAACGAAAGACTTAATTCACAAAGTTCACCCCGTTCACAAAGACCCATTCATGGATTTCAAAACAATTTCCATTTCAATTGGATTAACTCGTTAAACCTTTAAATTAAGATTTAATTTATAACTTTCAAACTCGTTTCCAAAGATTCATTCATAGCCTTTCAAAACAATTCCAATTCAAGTTGGATTAACTCATACAGCCTTTGAATCAAAGACTCGTTTCATAGCTTTCAAAACATTTCAATTCTATTTCAACTTGAAACCTTTCAACATAATTCGGAAATCTTTTTTTTAAATGAAAGCTATTATTATTTGAAAAAAATAGGTTTCGTTTTGGGAAAAACTGATTACAATTACATTAGTTAAAACCATTCAAGTATAAAACTTGGATTTAGATTTAGATTTCCCAAACTATAATTTTTTTTAAAACGGTTAAAAACCCATATAAACACCTTTATAATTTGCATAATCATTTTAGACTAAAATTCTCAAATCATTGAATTCAATTTCGAATATTGAATTCAAATTCAAATCAAATTATTTAAATTTGAAGTTTTATTAAGTTATTTAAAATAACTCTTATTTTCAAAACTTTCAATTCCAATTCCAATTCCAAAACTTTTTTGGATTTAAGAATTAAATCTTTAAAATTGTTAAAAATCTGTGACTTAACCGATTCCTCGTGAAATCCATATTTGTGTGTGTAGGGTGTAGTCCAGGGGTTTTACAGACAATAGTGCAACATCATTCTATCATCACAGATTCAAATACAGAAATATGGTTGATAAGCGGTATAAGCTAAAACGCTTATCTCTCATACACAGATAAATATATCACAGATAATTAATTACATTCATCCTAGATAAATGAATTACAAATCACAACACAATAAGAATATATCACAAAGCATCACATATCAGGGATATCAAACAATTTGATAATTAATTCAATTCAACATTCAATATAGTCCAAACGTCCATAAATAGGCTCAATTTATTATCTGATTAATTTAAATCGGGTAAGTCGTCAATCATGGCTAATTAACATAAATAAATTTCAAATCATTTGATTGAGTGTCCTTTAATCATTTATTACTTAAATAAATCAACCTTTAATTATAAATCAATTATCCTTTGTTAATGCATCAATTGACCTTTAATTATTAAATAAATCTTAGTTAATGACCTTCATCAACAATAAAAATTTCTCTAATTACTTTGCGCAAGAAATTTACCTATATTAAATCATCGTTGATTATAAATTGATTAACCAATAAGAACTCGTTAATTAATCCTAATTATTTAATTAATTAAATGCTAATTGTAACTTAATTAGCTCTTACTTACAATTTAATATTTCCTTACTTAATTAACTCAAACCTTAGTTTATAACTTTAAACTTATAGTTACTCATTTGATTATTACAAATCATTAATTATCTATTCAAATAAATTTAATAATTTATAAATTCCAATCATTAAATCTTCTTAAATTTAGGGTAAAATTCATTCTATTTAATGATTTAGTTATCACTAATAAACATGTTTGAAAACATTCATTTCCAAATTTTCTTTTAAATTTCATTTTAAATTTCAGGATTTAAAATGAATACCAGTTGATTTTTAATGAAGTTTTAAAATTAATTGTTTGCTGAAATATCATTTTTGTTATAAAGAAGTTTAAAGAATAAAAATCCACTTCTCTTAGAAATCACATAACAAAGGGTATTCTAACATTTTTAAACTTATTTAAATATTAAAATTTATAAAACTTCATTTTATTTCAAACTCTAAAATTCAAACTCAGACTCACGTCCAGGCTTCAGATTTTGTTTTAACTTTGCCTAAATCTTTCTTTTACCAATCAGATTCAAGGTTTTAAATTCAACTCTTTTTAAATTGCTTAACACTTTAAGGTTATGAAAACAAATTTGAAAATAAATTAAAACTTTGTTTCTAACTAAGTTTCAAACTACACTTAAATTTTCATTCAAACTTTGATTTATATCCTCAGTTTAAACAGAGCAGGCTCTGTTTTTATTTAAACCTAGAATTTCACATACCCGAGACTAACCTATTTTGCTTCGAGTCCAACCTGTCTTCTCTTCGAGCAAAGCATTGCATTACTTCGAGTTCACTCAGTTCCCCAACACTGATACACCACCAGCCTCGTGCACCTGCACCATTGACCGCTACGACTCAGACCACCGCCGACGCTTCCAATACAACGACGATCACCACTACTCACTATCCCACCCACTCAATATTGGAATCCAGCTCGAAATCAAAATCGAGCATTAAAGCTCAAAAATGGAACAACATCACAACCTGGAACAACACTTGAAACCAGGAAATCCCCTCGTTCTTCCTGCTCCAATCACCGAAAATCACGAAACTTTGGCCATCCATTTCTCAACACCTTCTCCACTAATCCCCCACACCACGTCAAACTCGATCACCAACACAAGCCGTGGTGATCGATTCATTCAACCCATTAAAATTTAGGGTTCCAGAACGAATCTCGCATTAGCAACTTCCATGGTGGATTGCATCACTATCCACCATTTTTCCTTGATGCTACAATCACTTCTCCGGCATCAGGTAGAACCCCGACCTCTCTAGTCACGAAGATCATCAGAGAAACCCAAAATTTCATATTTTGATAAACCTAAAAATGCTCCTATAATTCCAAACTAAAAATGATGATGTTTGGTTTAAAAATCATGTTATAGGTTAAGGATTTAATTTATGGTCCTGAATTCATAAATTACATTGTTTGATTTTTACTCCTATTCAAGTTCACTCTGCTGTTTTGATTTTCCAGAGCAAGATTCACATTTATTTCAACTAATTTTTTTTTAATTTTAAGCTATGATGAAACAAGCAAATTTGGTTTGTATTCTAAGTCCCTAAAGTTATCAGATCAAGAGGTAATAAGTTTGAACCAAAATTCGAGCTTGAAAACTACAACAGTTTTGTTACAGAGACTATAACCTATACACAACCATCATCCCTGTACACAGGAAAAATACACATATACTAGCATACTTATTTCAGATCTTAACCATGCAATCAGATTCATATGCTAAAGTTTTTTTAAAAAAAAAGATGTTACTCACCTTCCACATCTTTGTTTTAGAAATGACAGAGCCATCTTTTTCTTTTGAAACAGTCTTTGAAACTGGAAGCTAAAATCTTCTTTTGATTCTCTAGCTTGAGATTTGTATTGATATATATTGTAATTTATGTTGAAGTTTTGAAATGGTGTTTACTCAGCTTGATGAACGAACGGAGAAGGCTAATATATATCAAAGAAAACTTTACAGGTTGATATCATCTTTGTACAGCAGGGCATATTATTTATGTTTGTTTGTACAATAGGCATGGCTGAAGATGCTTGTATTAAATGCTTAAGTCCTTTTTATAAGCTTAAACCATCCATTTGTTTTTTACTTCCTGTTGCAAGTACTTTCATAGATATTTTACATTTACTTTGTTCTCAGCTTTGCATTTATTTTACAGGCATATTTTATTTTCCTTGCACTCTAAACTCTATAGTTTACATGAAATATTTATTTATCTGGGTATGCTTTTAGGCCTACAGATGTACTTATTTGTATATACTTGCACGCATTTTTTTATTTCTTTTCTTGTTTACACTTATCCTTTTCTTGAATATATTTTTGCTTTGCTTTAGCCTTATTACTTAGAGATATAAATGAAGTTCTATTGTTAATATGTTGTTAGAATTTGCTAATGTGTTTAATTTATATTTCATAGTTTAATATATACACATTTATTTTCAAATATCCAAATCAATCCTCAATTAATTCAAAATTTAACTAGAAATTTATATTAATAACTAATTATTTCACAATTTTTATTCAAATAATTAATTTAATTATCAATTTAAACTTAATAAAAATCCGAGATCGTTACACCATTTACAACCAATTATAAATTTTCAATCATTTCAATTATTTGGAATTACATTAAAGTAGTTATCAATTTCTTAAATTAACATTACTGACATTACATTCTAGTTATTCATTTAATTATTAATTCTTAAAATTTTTATTTTTCACAACATTAAATTCCAAAACTTATTTAATTAATAAGTTTAAGTATTCGAAAGTTACAGGTCGTTACACTCTCCTCCACTCAAAACTTTTCGTCCTCGAAAAGTAAATGAAAGGAAAAGAAGGAACTAAGGAATTAATATATCTTATTCAAAGTATTAAATTTATAAACAACCAACTTACATTATTAAATAATTTAAAAAATATATCGATTTATAAACAATTAAATCCTTTCATATTCAAGTTAATAAAAGTTAGAAATCATTTCTATTTTCATAAAAAAATTCTAAGTCCAAATTCATGGAAAATTTAAGTGGAGTCTCCATTGTACAAAGAGGCCTGAGAGAAATAATAATATCAATAATAACAATATATATCATATTTCAAAATAATATATCGCAAACCATGGGAAAACAATATAATATCGCTATAAAACTTTAGTCCGAGAGCGTACCTATTTGTCCGGCAAACAATGCTTATTTATGAAACCAAAAGCAGTAGCTATTGCTTCCATAAACATGTATTTCACTTATATAATCCAAAGAAATTACTAATTATGTAAAAGAGAAATATTTAAGTTGTTTCAATTAATAACAACAAATCAACACAACATAACCGTAGTCACTTTGCAAACAAAACAAACAATCCTCACGTGCAAACAAAGTAATCAGCCATCCATCCATAACAACCAAAACAAATGGTTTATTCGGGTTTAGACACTTTTAACCCTATAAAATGATAGATAAACTACTAAGTATACCATGCACTAGACAGTCTTCGATAAAACTTAATAAATTATCCATGCATCCTAAATAATTTAAAAAATCACCTCCCTAATATCCCATAAGCCAAACAACCGAGAATTCCAAATATTATTTAAGTTTATTCTTATTAATCTCGTTTCACATCATTTATTGTTCATTTTTTCATTCATACAATGATTATTTTCTTTAATTTACATTTATTGCTAACAAAGTTCCATTTCTCTTTTATTCATACAATGCCATTTCTCATTTCTTTGCATCCGATTACTTACGTAAGTTATTTCCATTTCAATTATTCAATCCATCCATAATTAGTTCTCAAAGTATTATGCAAGTTTCTTTGAAAATGTAATATACCATTATCGTTTATCTCTTTTTCACATTTATCTCTTTCATATATAATATTCTTGAACATTTAATCTATTTTTGAATCATTTCACATTCCTGAAGTTATAATCATTCAATTAATATAGTATTCACTTTTACTGTTCATTTTAATTAAACTAGCTGCAATATTAACTTAAGTTCATAATCATTTATTTACAGTATTCACTTTTCTATTAAATTTAATTACTAGCATCTCGAATTATTAACTTTAGTTTATAACCCTAAATAAAAAAATCTTTTATTGAAATACTTCCATTTGAACGCTTTCGTTACTTAAGTTTTACTTGTATAATATTATATTACATATCCTATTTAACATTACAACTTTTTAAATATTTTCGGTAAGTTATATATATTTCTTTTAGAATATAATTGAATGTCATACAAGCTATCTTATTCATTTTGATTAACAAAATGTTCAATAATTACATTTTCCTTTTTTTTCATATCTTTTGATTTGCAAGTCACAATTTTCCATTTCTTATATGTTTCATTAATCACGTAGCATATATTTCCTTTTTTCTTATTTTGGAAGTTTACAGCTATTAATATAGTCAAGATTTCATTAATTACAATAATCAAAATCTCTAATTTACAGAAACTTAAGAACTAAATACCAGGTTTCATTTCAATCAATTTAAAATAATATATATAATCATATCTTTTATATATATTAAGTCATATTTGGAAATGAAAATTAAGATTTGTTTATCAAAATAAATGTGTAGAAACTACTACAGTGGTCTTCCCACTTTAAAACTTAAAAATGAACTTTGATGATGCGTGCACTATCACCGAAATTATTTTCCAATGACAGAGAGGGGAATACAGAACATATTTCCTTCCAAAATTCCTTTAAAATGCTTCTTTCAAATCATATTGGAATATTTATATTAGAAAATACTTTCAAATAATAATAATATTATATTCCAAAAACTTTCGAAAGAAATTTTCAAAATTCCGGAACTTTAGTTTTCAATTTTCCAATTTATGTTTACTTAACTTGTAAATCCTATTTTACACCTAATATTCATAAATTTTAACTTCTTAACAAACAAACATATCACAAACCATTACATACATTTATAAAGATTTTTCTTTTATATACAAAATATAGTACTAGGAAAAATTATTTCGTTTACCTACATTTCAAAAATAATATTGTGTCGGTCTGTCCTATTCAATGTTTAGAAATCCCTATTGACGCCATAGCGTCCTATGTACCAACCAGAATCTATAAATACTAAATAGAGCAAATAAACACAATATAAAAACATTTATGACACTAACAAATATGCTCTCCTATATATAAACACTCAACAACGCTAAATCAAAGCTCTGGTACCAAATGTAACGACCCACCTTTTTGGACGGTTTAAATCGACGATAAACCACACACGTCAGACTCAGACTATACAAATGGGAGGATTATTATGGGGTAAATAAGGAAAAAAAAGAAATGAAATAAACACAAAATCTCAAAGCGGAATGACAAAATATAATAATCAAATAACAGTTCATGAAGCTGGTTTACAATTATATTTGATTACACCGTTACAATACAGATCAGAGTACAAACAGTAGTAATAAATAAATAATGCAGCAGAACAACATGATGAAGTGGAACAAATAAAATAAATAATAATAGTACAAAATCTTCATCTTCATCCTCCAGACATAAGGTCTTTAATACACTAAAAAACTCAGACTGACCCGAGCGTAATGAAAAGACAAAGCACTCAAGTCAGAACTAAAAGATTTTATGTAAGTTTAATCAACGGTAAATAAATATGATTGTAACGGCTTCAGAAATGTTTATGGGGTTTGACATCTCAATCCAGTGTCAAAGTGAGTGCAATAACTTAACATATGTTCGGGATTTCCATCTCCTGAGGATCCGTTAAACTATATACATACATAGTACAATATGCTATTATAATAGTGTCTATAGTAAAGTAAAGTATTAAAAAGCATGGAGGCATTGCCCATACCCCCTTTAACTCATTTTATATAATGTCATAGTCTATGTAGATACTGTAAACTCCACCGTAAACTGGTGGGCTATAAGAGAGCACTCCATAGGTACAACACAAACTAAACTCGTAGAAGGCACGATAAGGCATGTGACAAGCACGCAAGGCAATGCCTAGGGTAGGATACTACCGTTTTGCAGATCTGTACTGGTGGTAACGCATAGCAGCTACTACAATCCACCTCGGAACACGCTCCATAATTAAATCGAGGGGTGGCCACCAAATCAATCACAAAATCATAATATGGTATCGAAGGAATGTGTCCGATCGAAGGTGCAACCTTACTTGGCTCGGCATGGCTCCTGTTTTAGCCACATCAAGCTGACTCACGGGAGTCAGGGCTACGTAAATACCCCATGCAGAATCATTTGCCAAACCATCCTACTTTATTCTGGAGTCTCCACCGCGTACGCAGTTGTTAAAGTGGTTTTCAGTACTGGCAGGGAGTATGCCAATATCTGATTCCGGTCTCTTTAACAACTAACGCTTATTTCACACCGGACGGTTCTTTTACATTTTCAAAACTGATTCATAACTGATATCAAAATATCATATTTAATTCAAACCATATCACCTTCCAAAATCATATTCACTTCCAAAATCATATTTACCTTCGAAATCATATCACATTTGAAATCATATCAATTCTGAAATCATAAGTCCTTTCAAAATCATACTTCCAAAATAAGTTAAACCCTCGTTTCAAAATCATCATATTCAGTCAAATATGTCATCTAAATCCCAACTTAGGTTATAACATCATTTAATCGTATTTGCTTTTAAATCAAATATTTGAATATAAACACTTCCATTTTACTTAGTCTGAAATTTAGAAAATAGTTTAAATAGTTATAAACAGTTTAACATAGTTAAAATAAATTTTTACATAGTTAAAATAAATTTTTGCATAGTTAAAATACTCTAAACTTGTAATAAAAAAATAGATTAAAAATAGCTTAAATGGATTTAAGATAGTTTAAACATATTTAGAGTAAATTAAATAGATTCAAAATAGATTAAATAGATTAAAAATAGATTAAATAGATTTAAAATAGATTAAAATGGTTTAATTAGTTTAATAAATTAAAGTAGATTAAATTGGATTAAATAGATTAAAATATATTAAAATAAATTAAAATAGTTTAAATTGATTAAAATAGATTAAAATAGATTAAATTAGTTTAATAGTTTGAAAATCTTAATAATCATGATTTAAAATAATAAATATTTAAACAGTTTATATTAAAATGGTAATTTTGAAACTAATATCAAATTAAACTATTTCTTTCATTTCAACACATCTGGACCATGTCTAGCTTTCAAATCAACAAACCAAATTTTGTTCTTCAATTCAAACTCTCATTTAAACAATTTAATCTATATCGATTTCAAAACCAAGTTCGAATAATAAATCCAAACTATTTCAACTTTAGTAGATTTTCAAGTTACATTTTCTAATGTTTCAATAACTCAAATTCGATAAATTTCATTTGTACTTCAAATCTAACTTTAAATTTTCAATTTAAACCAATTCCAATTTCTCATTTAAAGATCGGATTTTCAAAAATAATTCAATTTATATAAATCACATTTTTTTAAAAATATCATTTAACTAAATTCAAAATCTAAGGATTTAAAATCAATTAATTTGACCAATTCGGTGTCCGCATATAATTTTCTACCCTATGGTCAAGTGATACAGATATTTTTCATTTCAATCCACAAGTATTTTATTTTACATATATATATATATATCATTTCAACCTGCAATCCTGAATTAAATTCAAAATCGATAAAAATTGCTCGAGTCAATCATTTCAACCCATAACGATTTTTCCTTAATCTATAGATCTTTCGGGTTGTATCATTTCAACCCATAGGGAACTTGCAGTGTTATAACACTATAAAAATATAACATCCAGTCATCCAATATTAAAAAATCAAACATACATTACAATCAGCATGCAATCAACCAATAAATAACATCAATTAAATGATTATCATCAATAGGTATTCAATTGACAATTAACTTCAATATTAAGTTAAATGATGATTAAATGCAATAAAAATCATATTTAACTAGAATGACAATTTAAATATACCAAACATCAAATAATAAATTTATAATCATGTCTTAAATTTAAATTAACTAACATAAGACAATTTTATAGTTGTGAATGGGTTAAAACACTCGCCTTTGATTTCAAATCGATTTGAAATCCAAAATAGGGCCAAAAATTCAACAGCCTCAGAATTCGTCCAAACCAGTTTCATAATGTCTTGAATTTTAATACGATCGCAGCGAAACAAACCGTGCGTGTATCGAACCTCGTATGCAAAAGATATTAGCATTAGAAGATACACGATTTCAAATTAAAACAAATAAAATAATATTATAATTATACACATCACCTTCGTTCCTCTTCTCTAAGAAACCATACATCACGGCCTGAACATGAGAGGCCATCCTAAAATCACCCAACTGCACGCTCAACCACGATCCCACCACCACCATACATCGCCACCGACTAAGCCCCTTCATCGCGCAACCCTCCAGACCTCTGAGATCGCAATCGCCGACCATAAGAGCACGCAGCCGCCACCGTTGCTTCTTGACCTAATTGAATTTTTCCATCGATCTAACTATTGCATCAACAAGCGCTATAACAGATGAACTTCCTATGACCCTCTCCACAACTCAGTACAATCGAATCGACGATCCGACCCCGTTGATCATCTTCCAAATAACGGAGAAAAATTAACCTTCAAATTCTGGACACATAGAGACTCAAATCAAAAAATAAACTGCAAATCTAGAATGCGCTCGTCGAGAGCTTTAAATCGGTATATAAAATGATAGGGTTTCTAGAAGTTTGATTTGGAAATTGAATTTTAAGGTTTGTAATTTAACTGGTTTCCGCCATTGAGAAGAGAGAAGCAGATAGATGGAATTGAACAAATCGAGATAAGAAATTAAAAGGCTGTTGTAACAACCCGAAATTTTCGAAGCCGAAAATTCCAGATAGTTATGAAAAAGAAGAAAGAGATAGAAGAAGAAGAACAGAAACACCAAACATCTCACATTCGCAGCTGATAAAATATAATAAATAATAACAGTTTACAAAAAAATACTATATCTATCGATTACATGTAATATACATCAGAGTTCACATTATATACAATCACTGAATATTTACAATTATCATGTCTCAGATTAACAATAATATAAATACAGCGGAAATTTTCTATACGCTATTGCCATCCAGCTCGCCTCCTGAGCTCCAGAACGTACCTACCTGATAATCTGTAATACTCGGTCTGACCCGAGCATTACACCAAAGTAACACCCGGGTCAGGATGGAAACCAGCGTGAGTAAATCCATCTAACATGTAGTACCAAACAAACAACTTATATAAACCCGGGGTAACTTTTATCAATTTAACCAATTCACAATTTGCTATAGACAATGCTTATTTCACATATAACTTTCTAAGTATCAAAACTTAGATAAATAATCTAATTCACTTAAATCATTTCATTCCAGTCTATTGATTTCATACATCAATTTATTTTAATCCAAAATGGTTTCGGGTATTTCCTAATACCCGATCCCGGTCTCCTCGGATCTCATGTCATCCTAATCCCAAATTATCCAAATGAAATACACAATATTTCATATCAGCAATATCAACTCATTCAAAGTATCTCATATCATTCAATCATCCATAAGCAATGCTTAATCACATACAAATCAATTTAATTGATTCTATTGAATTTTCTAACCACATTCACTTAGATTATTAATTAATTCCAAAACAATTAATTAATCAGTTCCTCTATATCCATTCATCTTAATTAACAACCCTGGATTAATTATCTTCCAATTCCATTCAAGTAATTCTCTTTAATTAATCTCACGATATTAATTACTCTTACCAAATCAATGAGTAATCTTTAATTTCTTCACAAATTAATTAATTATCATCAATTACGTTAATTCTTAATTACTTATATTAATTGACTTCTCATAAGTCACTTATTATGAATTAATTAATCTCAATTAATCAAATCTTTAATTACTTCATTAATTATATAAATTAATGATTTCCAATTATATTTTACTTTAATTCAACCCCAATATTTATCATTCTCGATTAATCTCAATATGTAATTAACTATTCTTTTATTTACTTCATTCATAAATCAGTTACTCCTTAATTAATTATCTTAATTAATCTCTTGGTAAATTTCACAAAGTAACTATATTTTATTAATCACATTAAGTAATTATTTATCACACCATCAAATGATTATTCTGAATTATTTATACTTAGTTAATTAATTTACAACTTAATTTATTATTAATTCAAACCTTTAATTACTGAATTAAATAACCCAAATCATTAATTAATTAAATTAATTAATTATCCATTTCAATTATCCTACTAATTTAATGTATCATAAATCATTAAGTCGTTAGTAACTTTTAAACGGAAATATTTTCTTATTTATTGTTTTAATTTTAAACAACTTAAAATTCCCAATACTTCGAGTTAAGCAACCATTAACTCGAGAACCATCCAATACCAAAATCACCCAATCATCAATTCACAGTGCATATCAAATAAATTAAATCATTCAATCAAATATTTTAATTTAACCATTTAAACTCAAATAGAATTTAATAGAGTGAGATTTACTCACCTTTTCTTTTATTTGCAATCCACCTCAAACTTGCCTTGGCTTCCTCGATTTCGACCTTGTATAAATAATTATATGATTTTGTTAATATTTGAATCAAATCAAACAATTAAATTTTCGTTTCATAAATTTAATTAATTAACAATTAAATTTTTAACCGATGATTTACTTTCAATTACTGATTTAATTTTAAATCAAAGGATTAAAATTTTAAACTAATACTTTATCTTTAAACTAATTTCTTTTAAATAAATTTAATAATTAAATTGTCTTAACAACTTACTGTTAATCAATAATTTCTTCTTCTTCTTTTTTACTAACTACATGTAATAATTTTTTTCCAGTAAAACATGTCAATTACAAAAAAAAATAAACATACAGAAGTTATACCTCATCGAATTCAGATTGAAACCCCCTCTTCGACCTATCACGCCGTCCTCAAAAAAATCAAAGCCGAAGCCATCCTTCAAACGCAGCCGTCACCATAATCGCGAGCACCCCTCATCGAATCGCCACACCGCCACATCCACGCGAACAACCTCGCGAAACCCTAGCCATCCAACCTCCGTCGCCAATATGCGAGAACCCAGGCCTCCATCGAAGCACGCGCCAATTGAAGAAATCGCCACCCTAGGAAATCGTGAATCCCCCCTTTAGCCTCGTCGAACGAACTCAATCGCGTGCTACAAGGGAGGCTCGGCTCTATCGATCTCTCCCATACGAGATTCGTGCTCAAATTTGAATTGGTTTGGTCTGGGATTTTTTTTCGTTCTCTTTTGATCTCGAAAAACTGGAGAGAGTGCTTTCGTTTGAACAACTAAAGGACTAAATATAAAAAGGGGAGGCGTGCTTTGGAAGATAGGATTATTATCCATTAAACTATTTTATTAATATTCGCAAATCAACAACTATTATAACAAACTCCAAATCACACGAGCCGCCCAACGTTTATAGGGTTCTACCCGCATTCCGAACACGATGGAACGTGTTTCGAAGGCCAATTTGATTGTATGCAAGAGATACGGAAGTAAACGACCAATTTTAAATTAAATCGATTTAAATAATTCGAAGAGTTTTGAGCTGCCAGGGTCAAACGACAACTCCGATTGCTACGAAAATTGAAATCCGATAACAACTAACTATTACGGATCCATTGAAACTAGTTTCGTCGAATTCCGAGACAGTGCCTCGGAAGGCTAATTTTTAAATCCAATTTAAACGATATATTATTAAAATTAAATAAATTGCCTTTAAATTAAATTTCAACACTTTCACTACCTTCAGTGCTATCAATATAAATTTTATAAGCCTTCAAATTATTCTAAACAGGCTTAAAACTCCAGATTTAGCATTTTACCCAATTTCAACTTATAGGATTCAATAGTTTAACTATATAATTCAATAATTTAATTAACAAGTAGATATTGATATTTTGAAATTCAAATTAAAATTAACTTTTTAAATATTTAAAATCAATTAACAATTCCAATTTAAGTTGTTAAATATTCCGGGTCGTCACACTCCTTCCCGCTTAAAAGAATTTCGTCCCCGAAATTACTAGATAGGAAGAATGGTCCAATACCCGTTTACCTCTTTCTAAAACTCACTATTCAACATCCTACCAACTATCTTTTATTAAAGATCCACTATCATCTTAACCAACTTCCCAAAACCTTCTATAGTTTTAAACAACACCCTTTTCTCAATCATCTAAATTTCAATTTAAAACCAAATTTTGAATTATCAAACTTTTCTCAAAAATTTTCTAACTCTCTAAATTTTCGAAATTTTTTGCCAGCGTCTCCTTTGCGCGGCTAGCTCGGTACTACTACAAAAGGCCTCTACGGGCTCCCAAATTCCAAAAGAAAACAAAAGCGAAGTGGCTACATCAAAAACCCAATCCAATTTTCATTCAGAAATTTTAAATACATACCTTTGTCGGGCAATTCAAATTTATCTTCTGATATCAAATCCAATTTCCTTTTTCCTTATAATCCCTGCATATCTTATTTAACAATAATATTAAATCATAGCCCTTTCGAATCTTTACATACTTATCCTTACAGAAGTTTTCATATCCTTTCCTATTCAAACTAGTTTTCCCCACTTCATACGAATTCAATTTACTTTAAATCTTGAATGTTGAATTTTATCTTTCAAGTACATCTGATTCATATTAGTTTCATATGCTAATTTACTTTAATTCCCAATTTGAAATCGTTTTGTCGTTAACAAAAAATTTCTAACTCCCAAAATTTCCGAAATTTTTTAGCAGAGTCTCCTTTGTACGAAGGAGCTTTTGCAATTTGACAAGAGATATAAATATATATACATCAACCCACCCGATCGGAAAAAGCAAAAACAGTTCATATTTCCTATTTTTATTGCGTAGGCATACCTTATTTAGCATTTTAAGCAAGCAGCTTATTTATTTTAGCATTTAGTGCAATCCAAATCCAGCCAAACGGCCTTCAGCTACCTGTACTTACTCAATTTAAATATGTAAGTGCCATACATAGAGAATTTATTATCATTTCACTTACTTTAATGGCAAAACACAATTACAAAAGCATCAAACACCCAACGCTTACCATAAGCGATTTATATGACTTAAAGCCAATCCAATTGCTTCCAACCAAATTTATATGCCATTTCATTCGATTTTAATGGTTTACAATTCAAATGCTTACATTAAATTTATTTTTAATCCAAACAAGCTCATATTCACCTCAAATGATTCAGAATCAATTTTATTTAATCTCTATTGACTCATAGCATTTTAGTTACCTTTGTTTACACTAAACGACAATTCATCTTATGCAATTTCGACGATATTTGCATAACAGAGTATCAATTTTAGTTTATAATTATTTTAAATTAATTTTCTACTCATTCTGTATTTAATTCCATTTCATTTCTAATTTATTCACCCACCATTCATTAGCTCGACACATTTCATTCTAGTATACTACTAGTCATTCCCAAATTAATTCAATCCAAGCTTTTATTTAATAGGCTTTCACTCTTATTCGAAGCCAAGCTTCCATAAATTTTACACTTAAGTTAATTACTTTAATCAACTTCCCTTAAATTTAGTTAGCCCATCAATTTTAAATTTTAATTTTAAATTCACCTTCTCAATTTCCAAAATAATATCCAAGCACATACTTAACTCATTTATACTTCAAATTAATATGCCACCAAACTTAGTTCAGTCTGATAATCCAATTCCAATCACAACTTTGATTTAGTTTTTATTCAATCAAACTTTATCCATTTATCATTTAATTCAATTAACTCGTTTTAAATTTTTAATTTACTTAATTCATTCATTATCGAATTTATTTTATTAATACAAGGCCATTCTCAATTTATTTCTATTCACTTGGGTTTTGTTTGCAGCTCAAACCATTTCTTTTATAATTCAATTTCATTTCATTTGACAACACTTCCATTATATCTAATTTACTTGCAAATTTCATTAGATATTATCCATATCTCACTTGAATTTTCATTAGTAATTCAAACCATCACGCTTTTTTCAATCCAACCCTATTTTATTTTTACAATATCTCTTCTAATTTATTTCATTATCGAATCTAAGTCGAATTCTATTTAAAAATTCGAATTCATTTCCAAATTCCATATTAATTTACAATTCATTTTATTTAACCGAGTTAAATTTTTATTAGTATATTCTGTCCAATAATTCATTTAGTTAATTAGCTTACTCCCAACTTTAAATCAATATTCGATTTTAATTACAAATTCACTTCATTAAAATTCCAGTTTGGGTTTCCTTATTTTCCAAAATTCCAATACCTTCATTTAAAAATTTTAGAAATGCTTTTAAATTCACATCATACTATTAAAATAACTCTTTATAAAAAAAATAATTTTTATAACTCGATGTCTCAACCAGTCCATCCTTATTCTCATAGAAATTCAGTCATACGTTGATCAGGCGTAGGACTGAAAATCTATAAGTACTTGGTAAACCCGTTTTCAACACCCAGTGAAAATACTTGGAAAATAATTTTATTGAAAATATTGAAAGCATTTTGAAATAGAGGAAATATCTTTGGTGAGAATGCTCGGGAAATCATCACCCTCATCCATGGTCACATTTACATTCCAGGGTTACGTTGCCATCGCAGCAAAAGTCCACGTAACTGCAGGCTCTCCGCGGCCTCTCGATTACACCATGGATCCCACACAATAGATCATAGTTACATCTAGGGTTACGTTTCCGTCACAGCAAAAGTCCATGTAACTGCAGGCTCTCCGCGGCCTCTGATTTTCGCTGTCAAAATGAAACCTCTCCACTCCTACATAGGTCGCAGTCTGCCGATATAAAATCAAACGCAGGTCGTTGGCTCTCAGTGGCACACACGACTTCCGCTATGTTATACCATAGGTCGCAGTCTACCGATATAAAATCAAACGCAGACTGTTGGCTCTCAGCGGCACACATGACTTCCGCTATGGTATACTCTACTCATAATCCTCAGGAACTAGTTTTGTCCGGACTCCTCACAGGATCAACTTTAGAACCCCCCCTTGGGGCTCAAGGCAGCACCACCCGGTGACACTCCTGAGAAGTTCATTTCAAGGGAGCGCCTTTTTCCCCAGAGCCATCATCAAAACATTTTATACTATACACATATAGTATATTCAAATCATACACCTAGTATGATCTCATACAAAGCTCACTTACACAAAATCGATTATCCCAAAATCGATAATTCAAAAACTAGGCTTTCCAAAATCAATATTGATTTTACCCAAAAATCAAAAGCCTTTCCAAATCCAAAGGTTCCCAAAACCCTTTCCAAAATCGTCATAAGATCCTTTACATGTATTCAAAAATATGTAATTAATTTAATTTTTTTTAAAGCTTTGGATCATTTCAAACTTGTATAAATCCCCAGCAATAAATTCAACAAGGGAAGATTTATCTTATATAACAAAGATATACAACTTTGTTTATTCAAAACCAAATATTCAAATTTGATTACTCATTCAAATATCAATTCCATTCAAATCCGTACGATGTACACATAGCGTCCGTACGCTATACCAATATGATCGCTCACTCGATCACACAATTTCACTTCCGAACTAGTATCGTCCACCCAACTTCCTAGTGCGGACACAGATCTGGTTTCTTGATTTAGAAACCATCATTCTCCTTGCATAGCTATAACTATGATAGAGAACATCCAGAACCAATCAACAGTCTATATCCAGGTTCGTCGTCGAAAATCGAGTGAAAAATCCCACTCGGATCGATATAACTATCTCGAAATTCTGTGCTCAAATCTGGATCAAATCACTATGCGAATAGAATAATATACGTGCATCCTACGTATTTAACTTCATTGATATTAGCCAAATCAATTGCCTTCTATTCACGTTCACTTATTTACAATTGCCTTAACCCCCTTTTGGATTATCACCTCAATTCTTATCTCGGTTGGGTATTAAATTCACAACAGTTTGAACTCCGACCAGTTTATATTTAGAAAATAGCTTGAAAACATTAAAAATTGATAAGTAGTTGAAAAATAATTAATAGTTTTCAAAATTGCAATATAACAGTTAACTAATAGTAAAATAGTTGGAAAATAGTTAAATAGTTTCAGAAATTTTAAATAATTGCAAAATAGTTGTAAAATAGTAATTAATTCGTAACATAGTTGAAAAAATAGTAATTAGTTTAGAAAACGGTTGAAAAATGGTAAAATAGCTCCAAAAATTATTGTAAACCAAGTATAAAGTAATTTGACTGTAAGAAAGAAAAGTTGTATATATATTTAATAGCTTAGAAAAATAAGTTTATATCAAAACAATTTATATTGAAAATAGTCAAGAGTCAACTATTCACTTTCCCAACAATTCAATTTAAATCTCCATTTAAATTGACCCAATTCCAATTCAAATAACTCCAAATTCCATTGGACTTGATTAATCCCCAATTCAAGTTGAATCAATCATGATTCCTTCCCCAATTTAAACCAAATTCAATTTTGAACTAACTCAATTTAAAGCTATCTCGAATTATATAAATTCGAGTTAGATTCTCGAAGGTTGGTTTAACTCTTTAAACCAAATTAACTTTTATTTAAAGTTTTTAATCAATTTAATTTCTGAGTTCAATTCTCAAAATTTCATTTTAAATTATCTTAACTTATGTATTTCATGGTTCAAAACAATTTTATTTTAAAATTTTAATTTATTATTAAATTCTATCTTCCAGTTTGAAGCCAGTTCTTAAACAAGTTTATTTTACACTTCAATTATTCAAATTCATTTTATTTATACAATACCATTCTCAATTTAAAGATTTTCATTAACAATAGGATGATATTATTCAATTTATTTTAAAACTTCCATCCATTTCAATTTTAAAATCTCAAACCCGTTTTGAGATCACACAAATTTCCCAATTTAAATCAACCATTGAACTTCCCAAGTTAAATTCCAATTTTCATCTTGAAATTTCCAATTCAGGTTGCTTTTTCTCTAATAATTTTAACTTTCCCAAAGTTAAATTCCAAGTTACTTAATCCAATCAACCTTACTCAATTTGAATGTCCGCTTCAAACTTCAAAATTCTTTCCCTCTTATAAGTTCAAAACTTATATCGCTTTGGTTTTTTTTTTTCATCACACTTCAGGAAAAAATCAAAACTCAACCTCTTAGAGTTTATTTCAAATTATCTCTGATATCATGTATATCCATTCATATATACATATTTATTCCTTGGCCCTCCCAGCTATGTTTTAAAAAATTTAAACCACCCTTGGTTCTTAAATTCAAATCAAATCTCAAACAACCCATTGTTTGCAACAAGTCTCATTTCAAACTTACCTTTATTTAAAGCTTTTAAATAATCTAATTCCTGGATTCTAATTTTAGAATTTCATTTTCAATTAATTAAATTTCGATTTGGTTGTATTTTCATTTTTACTTCATTTAATTCTAATTCAAGACTTCAATTTGGTTGTATTATATTACTTCTCAATTTTAATTCCAATAATTTAACAACCAATCACCTTAATATTTATTAGAAGGAAATATTGCTTTATATCTTATTATCCCATTTTTGGTCAAAACTGGAATATCAATGTTGTGTGCATTTCCACCACCGAACAAGAAGCAAGGTAGACCACCACCGGACCAACTCACAGCCGAGCCAAAGCATCACCGGTCCAGGCACTACCGGTCCAACTCCATTTCCATGCCTAGACGGTCCACTCACTACCGAACCAACCTACTTCCTCATGCCACCGAATCAATCATCTCACCACTCTACACCGAACCACAACCTACCGTACCAAGTCCCACCGAACCACCCCTCTTTCCATGTCTACCGAACCAACTCATTCTCCATCCACTGCCAAACCAAGGCAACGCCGGGCCAATCAACGCTCCACCAATTACCGGACCAAAGCACTACCGAACCATGGTTGCCAGGCCAGATCACGTCAACCCAGGCCTACCAGCAGCTATATACATCCAAGACCCCTACCCCCAGCCTCACTCTATAAATAGAAGGGCAGGGGTACAACAATGGCAGACAAGTTTGAGAGCTCAAACACGGAAGGAACTTTCAAACAACTTATATACGCTTGATCAAAGCCTTGGACTTGTAATCTGAAAAATAAAGGAGAATAACATATAAAGTGGACGTAGGCACATTCTGGCCGAACCACTATAAATCTGTGTGTCTTTTACGGTTTAGTCCCTGCTTTTTACATATTTGCATAAATCACCCAAATCACTAAGAACAACACAAAATCAACTGAATCATACGACTTGGAGGTGTTTGCCCATTTTTTGTGCAAACATTTTTGGTGCTTTCACTGAGAATGACTAGCACCCGCTGCATCGGATAGAAGTTTGGATTTGGAAGACAATGACTAGGCAAAATAGTAGAAGGCAGAGGACTGAGAGAAGCCAGCCGGAAGGAAGTCAACAAGCATCCTCCGGAGCTGAGGAAGGACCGGCTTCGATCTATATAACCCGGGATGAAATGGAAGCCATAGCAAATTCACTGCAAGAGAGGTTGTTGAAGAGTCAACAGGAGATGATGCAGACTTTCTTGGAGCAAATGAGAGCTGCATGGACCCAGAACTTAGGAACAGCTACACCGCTGTGGATGCAGGACAAGGAGCTAGGGTTATGGAACCCAATGGAGGACAAGATGCAGAGCCAGAGGGCAATCGACAGGGGCTTGGGGGCAGGCCTGCAGGATCCAACACAGGAGGACCTTTGGAACGAGTTCAACAGGCTAGAACCAACATTGCTGCTAGCGAGCCACATGAAGAGTATGTACCGGAATTCCCTCGGGGGCAACCCCCGACAGACAATGCTGGATTGGTAGATATAATCAGGAAGACTGTGCGAGGTGGTTTGACCAGCGGAGACTTGGAAGGAGTGAACAGGAGTCCGTTCGCTCGGGAAATAAGGATGGCTCAGAATCCACCTAAGTTCAATCTACCTAGCGTGGAGGTATATGATGGCAAGGCAGACCCTACGGATCACTTGATGAGGTACACCAGACACAAGGAGGTGCTGGGGGCATCGGAGGAAGTGATGGCCTGATGCTTCCCTTTGTACTTGACGGACTTAGCTGCGATGTTGTTTAGGCAGCTGGAAGAAGGACCTATCAGGACTTGGAGAGAATTGGTGGAAAGGTTTTTGGGACAGTTTCGGGTTCATGTCAAGAGACCGAAGAACGTGATGACATTGACATCGGTAAAGCAAAGGATAGATGAATCACTTAGAGCTTTTCTAACTCGATTCAGTGCCGCAGTTGCTTCGGTGGATCGGCCCGATCCATCGATGGTTTTAATGGCAGCAGTATCAGGAGTCAGGGAGAACTCAGATTTCAAGGTATCTATGATACGAGATCTCCCACGGGATCTCGACGAATTCTTTCACAAGGCAGAAAGGTTCCTTCGGCAAGAAGATGCGAGTATGGATTTAAAGTTAAAAAAGGTTAATGCAGTTGAGGTTGGAGGACCATCCAGCAAAGGTTTGGATAAAGACAAAGGAAAAAAGGAAGTTGGACAATGATTCTGGAAATGCTAGGAAGCGATGGAAGGATCCAAAGTTTTCCACATACACAGGATTGAACGAGACGTTGGAGCGGATATACCTGGATACTCGGAATCGCCTTCCCTACCGGAGGCCGGCTAGGAGAGAACCAACAGAACGGGAAAGGACATCAGGAAGGCACTGTTTCTTCCATGATTTGGATGGACACGACACCAACAGATGCAGGCACCTAAAGGACATAATTGAGGAGCATGTAAGGAACGGACAGCTGCCACAATATGTTGGACCTTGGAATGCAACGGCGGAGCAGGAGCAACCGCCGCCTACCTCAAGCTACGATGGTGGGAGGCCCAGGAACGATGGTCGATTGGTCGTCCATTGACCAGGATAATATGCAATAAGTAGCGAACTATTGGCAAGCAACAAAGTCATTTAAACATGTATGGGGACGGAGATAGCCCCTAGGCATGCTCTGAATGATGATAAACTGTGATGTTATGGTTTGTGAAATTTATCTTTTGCTTTTGGATTGGGAACTGCTTTTCTTTTTGGTTTATGGTTTTGGAGCTTGGATTAAGCTCCTGGTTTTACTTGCTTTTGGATTTTCCTTTGGATGATTGTTTTTGGTTTTGGACGCTGGTTTGGATTTCTGGCTTTCTGGTTTTAATTTGGATTTTGGATTTGGATTTCAGATTTGGATTTTGGATTTAGATTTTGGATTTGGATTTGGGATTGGATTTTGATTGGATTTTTATCTGATTTTGATAAATGGTCGGCGGGTATGAATTATGCCTGGCGAGGGGTGAGTCGCTTTGCCCGAACGTGGTAAATTGGCTCACTCAGGTCGTCGAGTATGGACTATGCTCGGCAAGGGTCCGGAGTGACCAGAATTCGGCCTAGGACTCAAAAATGTTTGCACAAAAAATGGGCAAACACCTCCAAGTCGTATGATTCAGTTGATTTTGTGTTATTCTTAGTGATTTGGGTGATTTATGCAAATATGTAAAAAGCAGGGACTAAACTGTAAAAGACACATAGATTTATAGTGGTTCGGCCAGAATGTGCCTACGTCCACTTTATATGTTATTCTCCTTTATTTTTCAGATTACAAGTCCAAGGCTTTGATTACAAGCGTAGACAAGTTGTTTGGTGCTTTCACTGAGAAGGACTAGCACCCGCTGCATCGGATAGAAGTTTGGATTTGGAAGACAATGACTAGGCAAAATAGTAGAAGGCAGAGGGCTGAGAGAAGCCAGCCGGAAGGAAGTCAACAAGCATCCTCCGGAGCTGAGGAAGGACCGGCTTCGATCTACATAACCCGGGACGAAATGGAAGCCATAGCAAATTCACTGCAAGAGAGGTTGTTGAAGAGTCAATAGTAGATGATGCAGACTTTCTTGGAGCAAATGAGAGCTGCAGGGACCCAAAATTTAGGAACAGCTACAGCGGATGTGGATGCAGGACAAGGAGCTAGGGTTATGGAACCCAATGGAGGACAGGATGCAGAGCCAGAGGGCAATCGACAAGGGCTTGGGGGCAGGCCCGCAGGATCCAACACAGGAGGATCTTTGGAAGGAGTTCAACAGGTTAGAACCAACGTTGCTGCTAGCGAGCCACATGAAGAGTATGTACCGAAATTCCCTCGGGGGCAACCCCCAACAGACAACGCTGAATTGGTAGATATAATCAGGAAGACTGTGCGAGGTGGTTTGACCAGTGGAGACTTGGAAGGAGTGAACAGGAGTCCGTTCGCTTGAGAAATAAGGATGGCTCAGAATCCACCTAAGTTCAAGCTACCTAGCGTGGAGGTATATGATGGCAAGGCAGACCCTACGGATCACTTGATGAGGTACACCAGACACATGGAGGTGCTGGGGCATCGGAGGAAGTGATGGCGCGATGCTTCCCTTTGTACTTGACGGACTTAGCTGCGATGTGGTTTAGGCAGCTGGAAGAAGGATCTATCAGGAATTGGAGGGAATTGGTGGAAAGGGTTTTGGGACAGTTTCGGGTTCATGTCAAGAGACCGAAGAACGTGATGACATTGAGATCGGTAAAGCAAAGGATAGATGAATCGCTTAGAGCTTTTCTAACTCGATTCAGTGCCGCAGTTGCTTCGGTGGATCGGCCCGATCCATCGATGGTTTTAATGGCAGCAGTATCAGGAGTCGGGGAGAACTCGGATTTCAAGGTATCTCTGATACGAGATCCCCCACGAGATCACGACGAATTCTTTCACGAGGCAGAAAGGTTCCTTCGGCAAGAAGATGCGAGTACGGATTTAAAGTTAAAAAAGGTTAATGCAATTGAGGTTGGAGGACCATCCAGCAAAGGTTTGGATAAAGACAAAGGAAAAAGGAAGTTGGACGATGATTCTGGAAATGCTAGGAAGCGATGGAAGAATCCAAAGTTTTCCACATACACAGGATTGAATGAGACGCTGGAGCGGATATACCTGGATACTCGGAATCGCCTTCCCTACCGGAGGCCGGCTAGGAGAGAACCAACAGAACGGGAAAGGACATCAGGAAGGCACTGTCTCTTCCATGATTTGGATGGACACGACACCAACAGCTGCAGGCACCTAAAGGACATAATTGAGGAGCATGTAAGGAACGGACAGCTGCCACAATATGTTGGACCTTGGAATGCAACGGCGGAGCAAGAGCAACCGCCGCCTACCTCAAGCTACGATGGTGGGAGGCCCAGGAACGATGGTCGATTGATCATCCATTGACCAGGATAATATGGAATAAGTAGCGAACTATTGGCAAGAAACCAAGTTATTTACACATGTACGGGGACGGAGATAGCCCCTAGGCATGCTCTGAATGATGATAAACTGCGATGCTATAGTTTGTGAAATTTATCTTTTGCTTTTGGATTGGGCACTGCTTTTCTTTTTGGTTTTTGGTTTTGGAGCTTGGATTAAGTTCCTGGTTTTACTTGCTTTTGGATTTTCCTTTGGATGATTATTTTCGGTTTTGGCGCTGGTTTGGATTTCTGGCTTTTTGGTTTTAATTTGGATTTTGGATTTGGATTTCAGATTTGGATTTTGGATTGGATTTTGATTGGATTTTGATTGGATTTTTATCTGATTTTTGATAAACGGTCGGCGGGTATGGATTATGCCGGACGAGGGGTGAGTCGCTTTGCCCGAACGTGGTAAATTGGCTCACTCAGGTCGTCGAGTATGGACTATGCTCGGCAAGGGTCCGGAGTGACCAGGATTCGGCCTAGGACTTAGGCCCTCTATTATCAATTGTTATTATCAGGTCGTTGAGTATGGACTATGCTCGGCAAGGGTCCGGAGTGACCAGGATTCGGCCTAGGACTTAGGCCCCATACTATCGATTATTGTTTCAGGTCGTTGAGTATGGACTATGCTCAACAAGGGTCCGGAGAGACCAGGATTCGGTTTAGGACTTAAGCCATGGCATTGTGCAGCGCCCAGGGACACTGGACCAAGGTCGTCAAGTGTGGATCACGCTTGGAAAGAACCCGGTGAGGTTAGCTCAACGTCCAGGGACACTGGACCACAGTCATCAGATGTGGATCACGCTTGGCAAGAACCCGGAGAGGTTATGGATTTGGATATCGAGCTGGAGAGGTCCTGGATTCGGTTATTGGCTATTGGATAAGGATGGATTGGGACTCGGTTGTCGAGTTCGGATGGATACGGAATTGGGTCAGGCTTTGGTTATTGGATTTGGAATTGGACATCGACTCGGAGCAGTCAAGGATGATATACTCTGGCAATATAGATATGGACTTTGGATATTGGATTCAGAACTATTCAAAACACGCGTTGTTATCACAAGGCATGTTTTGGGGGGCAAAGTGTTATCCCATTTTTGGTCAAAACTGGAATATCAATGTTGTGTGCATTTCCACCACCGAACCAGAAGCAAGGTAGACCACCACCGGACCAACTCACAGCCGAGCCAAAGCATCACCGGTCCAGGCACTACTGGTCCAACTCCATTTCCATGCCTAGCCGGTCCACTCACTACCGAACCAACCTACTTCCTCATGCCACCGAATCAATCCATCTCACCACTCTACACTGAACCATAACCTACCGCACCAAGTCCCACCGAACCACCCCTCTTTCCATGTCTACCGAACCAACTCATTCTCCATCCACTGCCGAACCAAGGCAACGCCGGGCCAATCAACGCTCCACCAACTACCGGACCAAAGCACTACAGAACCAAGGTTGCCAAGCCAGATCATGTCAGCCCAGGCCTACCAGCAGCTATATACGTCCAAGACCCCTACCCCCAGCCTCACTCTATAAATAGAGGGACAGGGGTACAACAATGGCAGACAAGTTTGAGAGCTCAAACACGGAAGGAACTTTTAAACAACTTATATACGCTTGTAATCAAAGCCTTGGACTTGTAATCTGAAAAATAAAGGAGAATAACATATAAAGTGGACGTAAGCACATTCTGGCCGAACCACTATAAATCTATGTGTCTTTTACAGTTTAGTCTCTGCTTTTTACATATTTGCATAAATCACCCAAATCACCAAGAACAACACAAAATCAACCGAATCATACGACTTGGAGGTGTTTGCCCATTTTTTGTGCAAACATATATCAAAATATATTTTATATAAAATCATTTAAAAGCTTTATATAAGAAAATAACAAGTACGCTCTCATATATATATATATATATATATATATATATTCTTAACTCATTCTAGAGTGCTACAGACTCTATTAAATGAGTAATCCCCACCAGAGCCAAGGTTCTCGCTTAACCTTTCAGCTCTGACACCAAATGTAACGACCCGAAATTTTCGAAGCCGAATATTCCAGATAGTTATGAAAAAGAAGAAAGAGATAGAAGAAGAAGAAGAACAGAAACACCAAACATCTCACATTCGCAGCGGATAAAATATAATAAATAATAACAGTTTACAAAAGAATACTATATCTATCGATTACATGTAATATACATCAGAGTTCACATTATATACAGTCACTGAATATTTACAATTATCATGTCTCGAATTAACAATAATATAAATACAGCGGAAATTTTCTATACGCTCCTGCCATCCAGCTCGCCTCCTGAGCTCCAGAACGTACCTACCTGACAATCTATAATACTCGGTCTGACTCGAGCATTACACCAAAGTAACACCCGGGTCAGGCTGGAAACCAGCGTGAGTAAATCCATCTAACATGTAGTACCAAACAAACAACTTATATAAATCCGGGGTAACTTTTATTAATTTAACCAATTCACAATTTGCTATAGACAATGCTTATTTCACATATAACTTTCTAAGTATCAAAACTTAGATAAAATAATCTAATTCACTTAAATCATTTCATTCCAGTCTATTGATTTCATACATCAATTTATTTTAATCCAAAATGGTTTCGGGTATTTCCTAATACCCGGTCCCGGTCTCCTCGGATCTCATGTCATCCTAATCCCAAATTATCCAAATGAAATACACAATATTTCATATCAGCAATATCAACTCATTCAAAGTATCTCATATCATTCAATCATCCATAAGCAATGCTTAATCACATACAAATCAATTTAATTGATTCTAATTGAATTTTCTAACCACATTCACTTAGATTATTAATTAATTCCAAAACAATTAATTAATCAGTTCCTCTATATCCATTCATCTTAATTAACAACCCTGGATTAATTATCTTCCAATTCCATTCAAGTAATTCTCTTTAGTTAATCTCACGATATTAGTTACTCTTACCAAATCAATGAGTAATCTTTAGTTTCTTCACAAATTAATTAATTATCATCAATTACGTTAATTCTTAATTACTTATATTAATTGACTTCTCATAAGTCACTTATTATGAATTAATTAATCTCAATTAATCAAATCTTTAATTACTTCATTAATTATATAAATTAATGATTTCCAATTATATTTTACTTTAATTCAACCCCAATATTTATCATTCTCGATTAATCTCAATATGTAATTAACTATTCTTTTATTTACTTCATTCATAAATCAGTTACTCCTTAATTAATATCTTAATTAATCTCTTGGTAAATTTCACAAAGTAACTATATTTTATTAATCACATTAAGTAATTATTTATCACACCATCAAATGATTATTCTGAATTATTTATACATAGTTAATTAATTTACAACTTAATTTATTATTTATTCAAACCTTTAATTACTGAATTAAATAACCCAAATCATTAATTAATTAAATTAATTAATTATCCATTTCAATTATCCTACTAATTTAATGTATCACAAATCATTAAGTCGTTAGTAACTTTTAAACGGAAATATTTTCTTATTTATTGTTTCAATTTTAAACAACTTAAAATTCCCAATACTTCGAGTTAAGCAACCATTAACTCGAGAACCATCCAATACCAAAATCACCCAATCATCAATTCACAGTGCATATCAAATAAATTAAATCATTCAATCAAATATTTTAATTTAACCATTTAAACTCAAATAGAATTTAATAGAGTGAGATTTAGTCACCTTTGCTTTTATTTGCAATCCACCTCAAACTTGCCTTGGCTTCCTCGATTTCGACCTTGTATAAATAATTATATGATTTTGTTAATATTTGAATCAAATCAAACAATTAAATTTTCATTTCATAAATTTAATTAATTAACAATTAAATTTTTAACCGATGATTTACTTTCAATTACTGATTTAATTTTAAATCAAAGGATTAAAATTTTAAACTAATACTTTATCTTTAAACTAATTTCTTTTAAATAAATTTAAGAATTAAATTGTCTTAACAACTTACTGTTAATCAAAAATTTCTTCTTCTTTTTTTTTACTAACTACATGTAATAATTTTTTTCCGGTAAAAAATGTCAATTACAAAAAAAATAAACATACAGAAGTTATACCTCATCGAATCCAGATTGAAACCCCCTCTTCGACCTATCACGCCGTCCTCAAAAAAATTAAAGCCGAAGCCATCCTTCGAACGCAGCCATCACCATAATCGCGAGCACCCCTTATCGAATCGCCACACTGCCACGTCCACGCGAACAACCTCGCGAAACCCTAGCCATCCAACCTCCGCCGCCGATATGCGAGAACCCAGGCCTCCATCGAAGCGTGCGCCAATTGAAGAAATCTCCACCCTAGGAAATCGCGAATCCCCCCTTTAGCCTCGTCGAACGAACTCAATCGCGTGCTACAAGGGAGGCTCGGCTCTATCGATCTCTCCCATACGAGATTCGTGCTCAAATTTGAATTGGTTTGGTCTGGGATTTTTTTTCTTTCTCTTTTGATTTCGAAAAACTGGAGAGAGTGCTTTCGTTTGAACAACTAAAGGACTAAATATAAAAAGGGGAGGCGTGCCTTGGAAGATAGGGTTATTATCCATTAAACTATTTTATTAGTATTCGCAAATCAACAACTGTTATAACAAACTTCAAATCACACGAGCCGCCCAGCGTTTATAGGGTTCTACCCACATTCCGAACACGATGGGACGTGTTTCGGAGACTAATTTGATTGTATGCACGAGATACGGAAGCAAACGATCAATTTTAAATTAAATCGATTTAAATAATTCGAAGCGTTTTGAGCTGTCAGGGTCAAACGACAACTCCGATTGCTACGAAAATTGAAATCCGATAATAACTAACTATTATGGATCCAATGAAACTGGTTTCGTCGAATTCCGAGACAGTGCCTCGGAAGGCTAATTTTTAAATCCAATTTAAACGATATATTATTAAAATTGAATAAATTGCCTTTAAATTAAATTTCAACACTTTCACTACCTTCAGTGCTATCATTATAAATTTTATAAGCCTTCAAATTATTTTAAACAGGCTTAAAACTCCAGAAATAGCATTTTACCCAATTTCAACTTATAGGATTCAATAGTTAAACTATATAATTCAATAATTTAATTAACAAGTAGATATTGATATTTTGAAATTCAAATTAAAATTAACTTTTTAAATATTTAAAATCAACTAACAATTCCAATTTAAGTTGTTAAAAATTCCGAGTCGTCACAGCTGTTAGGGCTATGAAAGGTCTATTTATATTAAAAAAGCCTGATAAGAAAGAATAGTGTAACAACCCGGGATTTGCATTACCGATTTTTTTTTTTTAGGATTTTATTTAAATGGGGAAAATGGATTTTTGGGATAAGGATAATTTATTTAACAATATGGACATTTTAAATAAATGGGTTTTTAAAAATGAGGCGAAGTATTATTTTGGATCAATTAAAAGTTAATGGGAAATTTAAGAAGGGGATTTGGTTAAGTATGGGTTTTCATCGCTATGTTAACACTTAAACAATTTTTATACATGTTTAGAGCCACTCTCTCTTAAGGGGTCCATTAGCCAAACCCAAACCCACTTACCATTCTATAAATCATCTCAAACTCCTAACCCTCTTTCATTCCAACCCTAATCAAAAAAAAAATTCCTAAAACCCTAAACCTAAAAATAGTCTCCATGCTTAGGAAAGCTCCATCCTCTCTTATATTGGCTTAAGCTAGTTAAAGTAAGGGAAGGTAATGCAAAATTCCTCTTGTAATCCGTTTCTAGCTCTCTTTAATTTCTGAAAATCATGTTGTAACTCTTGGTTTTATGTGTTTTGGTATTTTTCTAGCTCCTTGATCATCATCTCTTAGCTTTGGTTAGTGCCATATAGGTGTTTGTTCTCTTGCTTGAGAGGAATACTAGATAAACCATCTCCTAATCTATGTATAATCATCTCTTAATTTCTGAAATTAGTTTGTAATCCTCTTTTTTGTGCATTTAGATTGTGAAACTCTTTGATCTTCTTTTCATTGCTTGGAAAAGAGGTAATATATGCTAGCTGAAATTATAATTAGTGTATTGCTGTTAGTAAATTAGGCATATCTCATTCATCTTAAATCGGAATTAAGATTTTCTTGATGTTCTGGAAAGCTTATTCTGTAGCCTATAACTTTTATGTTTTGTGCTTTGCCTAATTTTGAGTTTTGAATGGTAGAAATCATGTTTGTTTTTTGCTGACCTGACAACAAACTACAGGGTTGATAAAAATAAAAACCTGAAATTGTTTTGGCCATAACTTACTCATTTCTTATCCAAATCAAATAATTTTGGATGTTATGGAAAGCATAGAGATAGGGCTAAAATTTTAATGTTTTGAGTTTAATGAAATTTTGAAGTTAATTTGGTAAAAACTGTGCATTCTTGCCACTGTCCCGAGAGCAAAACGACAGTGATATATAATTAAGATCTGAGAATTGTTTTCGTCATAGAATTTTCAACCTTGGTCGGAATTTGACGATCTTGGTCATTCCGAAAATCTTAGAAACTAAGCTACAACTTTTGTTTTATTCATTTGCCAGAATTTGAAGTTTACTATGCCAAAATTATGGTTTTTCATCTCTGGCCTGTTGTGCATAGCTACAGGCCTTTGTGGATTTCAGCGCAGAACCCCGACTTTGCGACGCCATCCCGGGCTCGCCCTATGTCGGATTTCATCGATTTTGATCTCTTGGAAAGATGAGGTCATGGTCTTGAACTCTACAAAATTTGGTTAAGATCTGAATGCTTTTGATACTTCGTTTTTATTGCCAAAGTAGCACCTAGAAACTGTTTTGAAAAACATTGATTAATTTTAATTCAAACGTCCAACTTCGCGACCTTGCTGCGAGCAGGTCCTATGTTGGATTTTATCAATTTCGGTCTCATTGGAAAGATGAGATCGAGATCTTCAAGCTTGCAAAGTTTGGTCTAGATCTGGATGCGTTTGTTACTTCATTTTTATTGTCGAAGTAGCACCCAGAAACTGTTTTACAACAGTAATCATTTTCAGCATCGTCGGGCCAACTTTGAGACGTTGTCATTTCTTCGTTTCAAGTCGGAACTAAAAGATTCTTGTTGCATATCAAAGTAGGAGTATTGTACTATGCTTATGCCAATTTTCATCAAGATCCGGGTTGATATGACCCTACGACCATCTCGTCGAAGTGTGACCTTTGGACTGTTTTGACACAGCAAAGTTTTTATGATTTTTGTCCGACTTTGAGACGACGCAGTTTATTCGTTTCACGTCGGAATTGCCCGATTATTTTTGCAGTTTGGAGCAGGAATATTGATCTACATTCTTGAAAATTTTCATATCATGTAGACTCTATTGATGGTTCAAATCTGCCGTCGAACTAGTGACTTCGACTTGTTTTCAGCAATTTTATACTTCGTATAATTTCGACTATTTTTCTGAGATTTTTCGATTTCTTTGAGATTTGTCTCTAGATTTCATGCACGAATTTTATAAATAATTTTAAAGTGATTTTACATCAAATTAGCTTTTGAAACTATTATTTAGTATTATTTTAAGTATTAAATTAATTACTCCATAATAGGAGAATTTCAAAGGCTATTTCTAAAGAGGTTTTCAAACGATTAAGAATCCGCTTTCTCCAACTATTTTCTATGTAAAATATACACTCTTCTGCACTTCGAGCAAAGTGGAAAGGTGATTAAATGGTTAGGTAAAACATGGACCATGAATCCGTGCGTTTATCTTTCCGATTAATCCCCGACCTATTCGATTGATCGTTTTGGCCTTTTGGCCTAGTTTACCGATGACATGAGGTGAACTTTTTACTGCTTTAAGTGTGGAAGCTTACTATTGGTTAGTAAACCATTTAGTACGAACGTTGGGGTATGGGACTCACGTTACTACTTTACGGGTTCCTTGCTAAAAGTTCGTGACACGTTCCTTTTATTACCTTTGGGATAGTGTCTTCGGACTGTCTCCCTTAGAGGTATCGTTTTGGCATCTCTACTTAGATGGCCGTTATACATCTCTACATAAATGTATTGTTTTTGGCATCTCTACTTAGATGGCCGTTATACATCTCTACATAGATGTATCGTTTTGGCATCTCTACTTAGATGGCCTGTTATACATCTCTGCTTAGATGTATCGTTTTTGACATCTCTACTTAGATGTTTATGTTTTGGCATTTGTGCTTACATTATGCCGATGATATGAGGCTTATTATACATTTCTACTTAGATGTTTTGTTTTGACATTTGTGACTATGTTATGCCAATGATACAAGGCTTGCTATACATCTCTACTTAGATGTTTATTTCTTCTCTATGTAAGAGTTTGTGGTCTATAGTACTATGTTATATATCGCCTCATTATCTATCATGTTTATCTCAGTTTATTAACTGATTGTTTAGCTAGCCTGACCCGAGTGTTTTTCGCTCGGGTCAGACCGAGTTGTTTCAGGTTAGGCCTCTGGAATTAGCTTTCTGTGCTTCCGCTTGGACATTATCTGCTATGTTGATAGATAGCTCTTTATATTTGTCCACTATTTTGATACTCTGATTATTCAGTCTCTTATGTACATATCTTTGACTCACATGTGTGAGCGGTGGCTTTGTACCCACCTTTTTGATATTTGGATCTGTATTGACGATATATTGTACCTATGTTCTGTGACTGTTATGTGACTGTTATGTGATGGTGATGTTATCATTTAGTATTATGTTTGTTCTGAACCTATTTTCTTTAGCCATTGTAATTTCGTTGTAAATATCTATTGGATATGTCGAACCACTTGAAAAAAAACGATACCACATTTTGACGTATTCAGTAGATAGTTATAGCTTGATTACATATGGTCGCTTCCATTATACTCTATTCTCCATTCCAGCAGACGGTATTACTCCGTAATACTCTTTGTTTGAATGGGTCTCGGAGTGGGGCGTTACATCTTGGTATCAGAGCTTAGGTTCAGAATTAAGCATAACAATCACAGAACAGACACGTAGTACAATACGTTATAATACGATCCAAATTGAAAATATCCACCTTTAGATAAATAAGTTAGGAATATGTGTAGGAATCTATTATATTCCGTAATATTCCTTAATGAATTATCTATCTTTGAATCGTGCTTAACTAAACCTTACCTTATCTTTCAGTATGGTTGGGAGAAGTAGGAACCTCCGTTCTGCTGATGCTGGACAGTCCAACAACCCTCACCCAGAGGGCGTATACATGACCACGGACCAAATCATGGAGCTGGTTCGTAACTCTCAGTCGCACTCTCAGTCTCCTGCACCAGTTTCTGATGCACCGCGCAAGTCTGCTTTTGCGCGTCTATGCAACGACTTTATTCATCTCGGAGGGAAGCCGTTCAGTGGCTCCGAGACTATTCTGGAGGTCCAGGCTTGGATCAGAGTTTGCGAGCGTAATTTTACTCGCATGACTATCCCCTACCACGACAGAGTTCTTGTTGTTTCTAGCCATCTTGAGGGTCGTGCCTTGGATTGGTACGAGCTGCTTGTCTCCGAGACCAATGAGGCCTCACTCACTTGGGATCGGTTCCGAGAGCGCTTCTTGCTCAAGTTTGTCCCCGAGTCCGAGAAGATAGCCATTGCACGCCGCTTTATTGACCTTAAGTAAGGGAAGACCTCTGTTGCTGACTATTCATCATCTTTCGAGGCCCTGTCCAAGTATGGCCTCGAGTTCATTAGCTCTCCTTATAAGAAGAATCTCAAGTTTGTAGAAGGCCTGAAGAAATATTTGAAGAAACAGCTTATGCTCCAGCTTAAGCTCCCGTTTGATGAGCTAGTTGACGCAGCGCTTCACCTTGAAGCGGTTGAGCGTGAGAGAGACAGTGATGGAGATGGTGAGGGTTCCAAAAATCCCAATCAAAAGCGGGGCCCATTTCAGAAGTCCAAGTCTTGGCATAAGAAGAAGAAGACAGACAGCTCTACTTCTCAGACTCAGCCTCAGTCTATTGCTCAGCTTAGTGGAACACCTTCCATTCGGAAGTGTTTCAACTGTGGATCTACCGATCATATGTTTAAAAAGTGTCCCAAGCCTCTTTTCTACCGCTATTGTAAGAAGGAGGGTCATCTTATTGCCACTTGTCCTACTGCACCTCCTAGATCTGGCAAGCTTAATGCTGCCAAGGCTCCTACATCTTCAGCTAAGCCTCGAGGTACGCATCCTTCCATTCTCGAAGGGTCTATTTTATTTAATGGTAGATCTTGTAGAGTTCTCTTTGATACGGGTGCCTCTCACTCATTCGTATCAAAGGAACTAGTTGATACTTTATCTTTGGATGTTACTTGTTTGGTTTCTTCACTAAGGATTGTGAATCCCATCGGCGGATCCACGACCCTTAGCCTGCTTTATGAGGATATAGATATTGATCTTTGTGGATTTTCTTTCTGTGCGAATCTGCACGTTATGGAGTATTTGGGCTTTGACATGATTCTTGGCATGGATTGGCTCGCTCAGTACGATGCCAAAATCATTTGTTCGGAGCGGATATTATTTCTTCGCCATCCTGACTCGTCCGCTCCATTAGCTATTGCTCTTTAGGATGTTGGGATTTCTGATATTACTTTATTTGCTCTTGATTCACGAGATGAGGATGTTGACATATCTCGTATTCCTGTTGTTCGGGATTTCCCCAATATATTTGAGCCAGTATCAGGCATGCCGCCAAAGCGGGCCATTGAGTTCCGCATCGATCTCATTCCAGGCTCCCACCCAGTTGGGCGTCCTCCCACGAGGATGTCTACTAAAGAGAATGAGGAACTCAGAAAGCAGTTAGTAGAGCTTGAGGCGAAGCAGTTCATTCGGTCCAGTTCTTCGCCATGGGGTGCTGTTGTGGTCTTCGTTAAGAAGCCCGATGGCTCTCTTAGGCTTTGCATTGACTACCGCAAGCTTAATGAGTTGACCATCAGAAATCGTTATCCATTGCCACGGATAGACGATATGTTTGATCAGTTGAGCGGTGCGAAGGTCTTTTCCCAGCTCGACCTTGCCATCGGATTTCATCAGCTCCGAGTTGCGGAAGATAGCATTCCTCTTACCGCTTTCCGCACTCGTTATGGTTCTTTTGAGTGGTTGGTCATGCCATTCGGCTTGACGAACGCACCGGCTTGCTTCGTCGATCTTATGAATTGAGTATTCCGGGAATACATTGATAGATTCGTTCTGGTTTTCATCGACGATATTCTTATTTATTCTAGATCCGAGGCAGAGCATGCTCATCATTTGCGGATCGTCTTGGATACTCTTCGTCAGCATCAGCTTAAGGCCAAGCTCTCCAAGTGCCATTTTTGGGAGAGCAAGGTCAAGTTCTTGGGCCATATTGTATCATCCGAGGGTATTTCTGTCGATCCTGCCAAGATCAAAGCTATTCAGAATTGGAAGCAGCCCGAGAACGTTCATGATATTCGCAGCTTCCTTGGTCTGGCGGGTTATTACCGTCGATTTATCAAGGATTTCTCTCGAGTTGCACTTCCCCTTACGACGCTGACTCGTAAGGGTGTTCGCTTTATTTGGTCTGATAAGTGTGAAGCTTCCTTTCAGCGACTGAAGGAACTTCTCACTCATGCTCCTATTCTGGTGGTTCCAAAGAGTAACCATGATCTTGTTGTATACACCGATGCTTGTGGTAGGGGGCTCGGTGTCGTGCTTATGCAGAAGGATCGGGTAGTTGCTTATGCTTTCAGGCAACTGCGTCCAAATGAGGTTCGCTATCCTACTCATGATCTTGAGTTAGCAGCTATCGTCTTTGCCTTGAAGACGTGGCGTCACTTTCTATTAGGCGAACGCTTCATTCTTTACACCGATCATAAGTCTCTGAAGTATCTATTCAGTCAGAGAGATCTCAATATGAGGCAGCAGCGATGGCTTGAGTTTCTCGCCTCATATGATTTAGATATTCAGTATACCTCTGGCAAGGGTAATCGAATTGCAGATGCGCTCAGTCGCAAGCACTCGGCGGTAGTTTCTATGATGATTGTCGAGTGGGATATTCTTGAGACCCTATCTTTGTGTGATATTAGAGATCGAGCTCCATCTTCTGATTCCTCGGTCTTATTATTCAGCTTGGAAGCTCGTCCTATCTTATTGGATCGCATTGCCCATGCTCAGCGGCAGGATCCAGACTTATTGCATCTTATTCATCTTCTCGAGTCGGGATCCAGTGATGAGACATTGCTGGATTATTCTCTTGATTTTCATCGGTGTCTTCGTAGGAGGAACCGTATTGTTGTACCATCTGATTTATCACTTAGGCGTGACATTCTGGACAAGTGCCATCGCACTAAGTACACTATACATCCCGGTTCGAGTAAGATGCATGCCGATATGTGCCGGCTATATTATTGGGAGGGTTTGAAGAGAGATGTTGCAAGTTATGTGAGCGGTTGCATGACTTGTCAACAGATCAAAAACGAGCATCAGCATCCATCTGGTCTTCTTCCGCCAATAGAGATTCCATTATGGAAATGGGATCAGATATCCATGGATTTCATTGAGGTCTGCCTCGATCGAGGTCAGGCCATACTTCTATCTAGGTTATTGTTGATCGCTTGACCAAATCAGCTCATTTCATTCCGATTAAGTCCACTCAGACTGCACCTCAGTTGGCCAAGCTCTATGTGAAGGAAGTCGTACAACTTCATGGCATTCCTAGCTCTATCGTGTGTGATCGAGACACCATTTTCACTAGTCACTTCTGGAAGTGTCTACAGTCAGCTTGGGCACAAAGCTGAATCTCTCTACTGCTTATCACCCTCAGACTGACGGTCAAACTGAGAGGGTGAATCGTGTTTTGGAGGATCTTTTGCGCTGTTGTATTCTGGATTTCGGGGGTAATTGGGAGGATCACTTACCTCTCGTAGAGTTCTCCTACAACAACAGCTATCAGTCTAGTATTGGCATGGCACCTTTCGAGACTCTATACGGAAGGCCATGTCGCTCTCCTGCTTGTTGGTTAGAATCTGGCGAGAAGCTCATTCTTGGTCCAGATTCAGTTCGTGAATCTTCTGAGAAGATTGTTCTTATCCGTCAGAGAATGAGAGAGGCACAGGACAGCCAGAAATCCTACGCGGACAACCGTAGGAAGCCTCTTGAGTTCTCCATTGGTGATTATGTCTTCATTCGGATTTCTCCCATGAAGGGGGTTGTGCGTTTCAGCACTACGGGGAAATTGGCTCCTCGCTATGTTGGACCATTTCCTATCACAGAATGCATCGGCCCCATTGCTTATCGTGTGGCTCTACCTACTCACTTTTCTGGAATGCATGACGTGTTCCATGTGTCTCAGCTTCGCAAGTGTGTGCGCGATCCTGATTCGATTATTGAGCCACATATCGTGCCTGATTTAGAGATCTCACCTGATTTATCATTGGAGCAGCAACGTCTTCGTGTTCTTGATTCGGAGGTCAGACGCCTTCGCAACAAAGAGGTTCATCTTGTGTAAATTCAATGGTCACCGAATCCTAAGGACTGCACTTGGGAGACCAGAGAATTTATCGAGCGTTCTTATCCTGGCTTTCTTCCATCTTCTAGTACGTGTGAGAATCTCTATTTGATCTTCTATCATTTCTTTTGTGGATTAGACGTTATAGACGACGTCCATCTTAAGGAATTGCGGGGATGCAATTTTCTCAGAGGGGGAGTCTGTAACAACTCGGGATTTGCATTACCGAATTTTTTTTTTGGATTTTATTTAAATGGAGAAAATGGATTTTTTGGATAAGGATAATTTATTTAAAAATATGGTCATTTTAAATAAATGGGTTTTTAAAAGTGAGGCGAAGTATTATTTTGGAACAATTAAAACTTAATGGGAAATTTAAGAAGCGGATTTGGTTAAGTATGGGTTTTCATGGCTATGTTAACACTTAAACAACTTTTATACATGTTTAGATCCACTCTCTCTTAAGGGGTCCATTAGCCAAACCCAAACCCACTTACCATTCTATAAATCATCTCAAACTCCTAACCCTCATTCATTCCAACCCTAATCAAAAAAAAAAATCCTAAAACCCTAAACCTAAAAATGGCCTCCACGCTTAGGAAAGCTCCATCCTCTCTTATATTGGCTTAAGCTAGTTAAAGTAAGAGAAGGTAATGCAAAAACCCTCTTGTATTCCGTTTCTAACTCTCTTTAATTTCTGAAAATCATGTTGTAACTCTTGGTTTTATGTGTTTTGGTATTTTTCTAGCTCTTTGATCATCATCTCTTAGCTTTGGTTAGTGCCATATAGGTGTTTGTTCTCTTGCTTGAGAGGAATACTAGGTAAACCCTCTCATAATCTATGTATAAGCATCTCTTAATTTCTGAAATTAGTTTGTAATCCTCTTTTTTTTGTGCATTTAGATTGTGAAACTCTTTGATCTTCTTTTCATTGCTTGGAAAAGAGGTAATATATGCTAGCTGAAATTATAAGTAGTGTATTGCTGTTAGTAAATTAGGCATATCTCATTCATCTTAAATCGAAATTAAGATTTTCTTGATGTTCTGGAAAGGTTATTCTGTAGCCTATAACTTTTATGTTTTGTGCTTTGCCTATTTTTGAGGTTCGAATGGTCGAAATCATGTTTGTTTGTTGCTGACCTGACAACAAACTACAGGGTTGATAAAAATAAAAACCTGAAATTATTTTGGCCATAACTTACTCATTTATTATCCAAATAAAATAATTTTGGATGTTATGGAAAGCATAGAGATAGGGCTAAAAATTTTATGTTTTGAGTTTCATGAAATTTTGAAGTTAATTTGGTCAAAACTGTGCATTCTTGCCACTGTCCCGAGAGCAAAACGACAGAGATATATAATTAAGATCTGAGAATTGTTTTAGTCATAGTCGAAATTTGACGATCTTGGTCATTCCGAAAAGCTTAGAAACTAAGCTACAACTTTTATTTTATTTATTTTGACAGAATTTGAAGTTAACTATGCCAAAATTATGGTTTTTCATCTCTGACCTGTTAGTGCATAGCTACAGGCCTTTGTCGGATTTCAGCGCAGAACCCCGACTTTGCGACGCCATCTCGGGCTCGCCCTATGTTGGATTTCATCGATTTTGATCTCGTTGAAAAAATGAGGTCAAGGTCTTCAACTCTGCAAAATTTGGTTAAGATCTGAATGCGTTTGATACTTCGTTTTTATTGCCAAAGTAGCACGTAGAAACTGTTTTGAAAAACATTAATTAATTTTAATTTCAACATCCAACTTCGCGACCTTGCTGCGAGATCTTAAAGCTTGCAAAGTTTGGTTTAGAACTGGGCGCGTTTGGTACTTCATTTTTATTGTCGAAGTAGCACCCAGAAACTATTTTACAACAGCAATCATTTTCAGTATCGTCGGGCCAACTTTGAGACGTTGTCATTTCTTCATTTCAAGTCAGAACTGAACGATTCTTATTGCATATCAAAGTAGGAGTATTGTACTATGCTCCTGCCAATTTTCATCAAGATCTGGGTTGATATGACCCTTCGACCATGTCGTCGAAGTGTGACCTTCGGACTGTTTTGACACAGCAAAGTTTTATGATTTTTGTCCGACTTTGAGACGACACGGTTTCTTCGTTTCACGTCGGAATTGCCCGTTTCTTTTTGCAGTTTGGAGCAGGGATATTGGTCTACGTTCCTGCAAATTTTCATGTCATTTAGACTCTGTTTGCAGGTTCAAATCTGCCGTCGAACTAGTGACTTCGACTTGTTTTCAGCGATTTTATACTTAGTGTAATTTCGACTATTTTTCTGAGATTTTTCGATTTCTTTGAGATTTGTCTCTAGATTTCGTGCACGGATTTTATAAATAATTTTAAAGTGATTTTCCATCAAATTAGCTTTTGAAACTATTATTTAGTAATTATTTTAAGTATTAAATTAATTACTCCATAATAGGAGAATTTCAAAGGCTATTTCTAAAGAGGTTTTCAAACGATTAAGAATTCGCTTTCTCCAACTATTTTCTATGTAAAATATACACTCTTCTGCACTTCGAGCGAAGTGGAAAGGTGATTAAATGGTTAGGTAAAACACGGACCATGAATCTGTGCGTTTATCTTTCCGATTAATCCCCGACCTATTCGATTGATCGTTTTGGCCTTTTGGCCTAGTTTACCCATGCCATGAGGTGAACTTTTTACTGCTTTGAGTGTGGAAGCTTACTATTGGTTAGTAAACCGTTTAGTACGAACGTTGGGGTATGGGACTCACGTTACTACTTTACGGGTTCCTTGCTAAAAGTTCGTGACACGTTCCTTTTATTACCTTTGGGATAGTGTCTTCGGACTGTCTCCCTTAGAGGTATCGTTTTGGCATCTCTACTTAGATGGCCGTTATACATCTATACATAAATGTATTGTTTTTGGCATCTCTACTTAGATGGCCGTTATACATCTCTACATAGATGTATCGTTTTGGCATCTCTACTTAGATGGCCTGTTATACATCTCTGCTTAGACGTATCATTTTTGACATCTCTACTTAGATGTTTATGTTTTGGCATTTGTGCTTACGTTATGCCGATGATGTGAGGCTTATTATACATTTCTACTTAGATGTTTTGTTTTGACATTTGTGACTATGTTATGCCAATGATACAAGGCTTGCTATACATCTCTACTTAGATGTTTATTTCTTCTCTATGTGAGAGTTTGTGGTCTATAGTACTATGTTATATATCGCCTCATTATCTATCATGTTTATCTCAGTTTATTAACTGATTGTTTAGCTAGCCTGACCCGAGTGTTTTCCGCTCGGGTCGGACCGAGTTGTTTCAGGTTAGGCCTCTGGAATTAGCTTTCTGTGCTTCCCCTTGGACATTATCTGCTATGCTGATAGATAGCTCTTTATATTTGTCCACTATTTTGATACTCTGATTATTCAGTCTCTTATGTACATATCTTTGACTCACATGTGTGAGCGGTGGCTTTGTACCCACCTTTTTGATATTTGGATCTGTATTGACGATATATTGTACCTATGTTCTGTGACTGTTATGTGACTGTTCTATGATGATGATGTTATCATTTAGTATTATGTTTGTTCTGAACCTATTTTCTTTAGCCATTGTAATTTCGTTGTAAATATCTATTGGATATGTCGAACCACTTGAAAAAAAACGATACCACATTTCGACGTATTCAGTAGATAGTTATAGCTTGATTACATATGGTCGCTTCCATTATACTCTATTCTCCGTTCCAGCAGACGGTATTACTCCGTAATACTCTTTGTTAGAATGGGTCTTGGAGTGGGGCATTACAAATAGCATATCGAATCGGTACGAACGACAATAACGACCCGAAAAGCCCGTTCTGCTTCTGAAACGAAAGCAGGTCATCCAATATATCAAAATAGATCTTTTCAATATTTTTAAACTTAATGGAATATGTTTCAAGTCCCAATTCCATCATATGAAGAAGTTAGTATTAAAATCAGCTTATTTCAAATTGATTTCTACGCGTTTCAAGCCTGTACGATCAAACGACAAGTCCGATCGCTACGAAACTCAAAATCTTGCAGTAGTTTACCATTATGGATTCGATGGAACTAGTTTCATTGCAATTCAAAACAGTGGCCAAAATGGCTATTTTTACGTTAATTAAATAAATTATTATTAAATTAATTAAATCATTTTTCAATTCAATTTTTATAATTAACAAATATTATCATTTCTAATTACCTGGTGATTTATAATCTTTTAAAACAAATTTGCATATCAATTCAACTATTAATATTACACTAATTACAGTGTTCCAACTCCAATTGCAATAAGTTCATTAATTATAATGTAAAATCCAAATAAATTAATTTATCTTGATTTCACTCTTATTATTTAAATCAATTATTGCCTTATGAATATAATTAAAATTATTATACATTTTTTTACATTCATACTTTACAATTATCGTCTTAACTCATATTAACGTAATCTTTAATTATATTTAATTGCAATTGAATTCCAATTTAACTCAACAGATTAAATAAATAGGTAACAAATAACAATTGTCACCTTTTTCTTAATTTAATCACATTTATAAATTTATTCTTTCCAAACAAATGTTATAGCTACTTATACAACACTGATTTTAACCAATTACAATTGATTACATATTATTTCACCAATTAACATAACATTTAATTCATTTTCTTCATTTACCATTTACAACCAATTATAACTTTTCAATCATTTCAATTAATTGAATTACATTAAAATAGTTATTAATTTCCTTAAATTAACATTACATCCTAGTTATTCTTTTAATTATTAAATCTTAAATTTTTAATTTTTCACAACATTAAATTCCATATTTAAATAATAAGTATAATTATTGTAAATTACGACTCGTTATAGTTTGACTAAGAGCGCCCAATTCATTCCGGTCAAGAGTAAGAGGACGACACCTTATTTGACATCCTTATATGTTTGTGAGATAGTCCGACTTCATGGAGTTCCCTCTAGCATAGTGAGCGATGAGACCCTATCTTTACTTGCGAGTTTTGGAGAAGCTTGCAAGAGGCTTTAGGGACACATCTTAGATTGAGTATGGCCCAGACGGATAGCCAAACAAAGAGAGTTAATAGAGTTCTTGAGGATTTGTTGAGGATGTGCATTCTCGATTTCGGAGGAACTTGGGAGGAGCATATTCCTTTAGTGGAATTCACATATAATAATAGTTTTCAGGCTAGCGTTGGGATGACACCTTTTGAATCTCTTTATGGAAGACCTTGCAAGTTGCCTTTATGTTAGTTAGAGTCTACAGAGAGATTGCTACTTGATCCCGACATGATTAGAGAGGCGTCGGAAAAGATTGATTTGATTAGAAGGAGAATGAAGATGGCCCAAGCCAGACAGAGATCCTGTGCAGATACTGGAGAAGGGATATTGAGTTTTAGATAGAAAATTTGGTTTTCATTAAGGTGTCTTCACTAAGAAAGGTAGAAAGGTTTGGATCAAATGAGAAACTTGCTCCAAGATTAGTAGAACCGTTCCCCATTATGGAAAGGGTGGGGAAGATGGCATATCGGATAAAGCTACCGAAGAGGATCGTGGGATTTCATGATGTTTTTCATGTTTCGCACTTGAAAAAGTGCTTACATGATTCATAAGAGGTTGTGGAACCTAGCCAACTTGAAGAAGTTGAAGTGGAGAGAGAAGCATCGGTTCATCACATTCCTACCAAGATCGTTAGGAGTGATATCAAGAAGCTTCGGAATAGGAAGTATCTTGGTTAAGGTGCAGTGGGGAGACAGTATCGAGGATGCTACGTGGGAGGCTGAGGAGAAAATACGTACCTCTTATCCACATATTTTTAATGGTACGTCTTGAATTTCCTATTTCCATCATTAGTTTTGAATAGGTTCTTTCCTATAGTATCCTTTTAGAGGGTATATCTTAGGATTTAACCTATGGATGGTAGGACTAAATGTAAACATTAACATGTTATGTATGTTGGACGCTAGTGGTTGCAAATGTTTGCTAATGGATGCTAATGGACGCATATATATACACAATGCACTATTATCTCTTAGGGATCGGCCTAATTAGGTCATCAAAATATATGCATATGGATGTGTGTGCATTTACATTTTTATTTTTATTTCATGGTTGGTATAAATGGATGATTATCATATGATTGTTGTATTTGTATGATGACTGTAGCATGCATATAAAACTATCAGTTATCATTAGAAAATTTGCATTCATTTGGATATATGGCATGGACATGATTGCATTAAAGGAGATCGACTGAATAAGTAGACCGCCTAATCATTTGCATTAGTTAGGGATATTGACACTACACTATTGCATATAACATAAATTGCATTAGAAAGCTTAAGGACAATGGATGCAATGGATGATGGTTGAATATATGGTTGTAGAATTTTGATAAAAAAATTTATTTCATTCATCTGTCCTAGGAGATTTCGGGGATGAAATCCTTTAAGGAGGGAAGAATACAACAAACTAAAATTTAAGCTATAATAATTAATTAGAAAATTGAATAAATAATAAAATAAGTTTGTGAAACTATCAGAATTGAGTAACGGGAGTTGCACTATTGTGTCCGTTGCAATTTTCTGATCAAATTCTATGTATAACTTGTCGAAATCCTAGTCAGTTTGGAGAAGATATGAGAGAAATAAGAAACCAAAAATAAAACAACAAAAAAAAAATAACAAGGGGTTGGGTCGACCCAAACCTAGTCCAGGTCGACCCTAGGGTTGAACCCCAAAGGCCATAGGTCAACCCCCATAAAAGTTTGGTCGACCTGCTTAATTCTTGAACGTTGCTTTGTTCGTACGCGTCATATTTTGATTTTTCTTCAATCCTATGCTTTTGTACTTCCATCCGACGGTTCCTAGCAAGCCTATGACGTGGTTGCACCAAATTTAATCTTCATATCCATTGGCCTAAGATCCCTAAGCTACACTATAAATAAGAGCCTAGACCTAGCAATTTTTCTCGGTCAGATTTTCTCCCAATTTGGTTCATTGCCGAAGGTTGGAGCCTAAAAAGAAAAAATTTCTTGGAAGGAGATCTTTTTAATAAAAATATTCTACACCTTAGAAGTGGATCTGGGAAGGCCAAGGAATAGAGTTAAGGACCACAGTTGAGTGTTTTGCAATTCTTTTACATTTTTAAGTAATTTAAAATAATAGGGTTCTCAATAGTTGTAGTTTTTCTGCAATTTTGAGACGGTTTTTATATAAGTTATTTACAGTTAGTTTTTAAAGTTCTTTTCAGTCTATTTTATTTAGTTATCTTATTAAGTTATTTACATTTATTTATAGTTATTTGTATTTATTTACATCTGTTTTACGTTAAAATTTAGCCTGTAAATGTTAGTTTCTTTAAATTTCTTTTTACGCGAATAAAATATAGAATATTAGAAAGAAAAGAATTCGCTAATATGGTTTAAATAGAAATAAACACCGAATTCACATAAATTAGATGTAAAATAAGAAAGAACTGTAATAAAAGGAAGATAGACTGAAATATGCAAATTTGAGACGTTTGCAAGCATGTTTGCAACTAGTGGTTATAACTAGAAAGATAAAATAGAAGAGTAACAATTATAACATAGGTTATAATTAAGCAGAAAGAACAAAAAAGCCTTATTTTAAATTGGATTAAGTTAATAAGCAAATATAATAGAAATTATAGAATAGGCTTATTTTAAAACTTACACTAAGTTAATAAGCAAATATAGAAGAAGGGCTCATGCCAACAACATTCCCTTTCAGTCAGGAACTGATGGTCTCACAATAGTTAGGTGAGACTGGTTCATGCTTATGCTAATTTGGGTAAATAAGTCACCAATAGGCAGAGGATCAATTTTGGGGATTTGGACAAGAGGCGCAAACTAGAATTTGTTTGTTAGGATCAGTACTGACAACATTCCCTTTCAGACTAGGACTGGTAGTCTCACAATACTTAGGTAAGTTTGGACAGCATTCCCTTTCAAACTAGGACTAATGGTCTCGAAACATTTAGGTGAGGTTGGGCAACATTACCTTTCAGATTAGGACTGATGGTCTCGCAACAGTAAGGTGAGGCTGCGCATGCTTATGCTGATTATGCTAAATAAGAGGTCAAAATAGGGGGCGACATTTAGTGTGTACTGGCGATGACCTAGCGTGCGACATCGATTAGGGTAAATAATTCGCTACTGTGTTCCAAGCGCTAAATAAGTGTCTTTTGCTGTAACCAACAGGATTGGTTCATAGTGGCACAACAGAGATAGAAGGTCGTTCAACGGGTAGAATTAGGATTTCAGCCTAATCAAATTAGCAACTGAAGTAGGATTAGGGTTTCAGTCTAATCACAGTAGTTAAAGCAAGTGCAAACAATCGAAAGAATAACAATTAAACAGCCGAAAAGAATCAGTTAAACAATATTTTACCCTAGTTCTATCTTTCCTTTATTTCCTTTTAAACTAGAACTATTGCTATGTCTATTATCTTTATCTTGCTTAAAAATACTGGTAGTTACTTTCACTCACCAGACTTATAGTCTGACCTTCAATTTTCCCCTTTTACTCCCCATAGGTCATCAGAATCAAGGACTGTAGATTCAGAACGCTTGGAGATATATTCTTGGAGTACTTCATGCATTATTCTTCTTCTTTTTAGTTTTCTTTTGACTTTTGATGTACTAGTACTTAAGAGAGGGATGATTATCAATATTTACATACTCTGATGATGTGAGACTGAGATATATTTTTCATAAGACATGTGTATTTGTTTTTTAAGACATATTCTGTTTTGTAATGAAGTTTAATTTTAAATGTCTATTTATTATTTAAATGTTTCCACTGTTTTTATTTATTTATCTTGTGAATCTTAGTCTTTGTCATGCGTTAGCTATACATTAACGCACCACATCTTTTAATGTGCCCTTTTTAGGTATAATAAGGGCGTGGGGTGTTTCAACAGACATTTACACAAATTTTCAAAAACTAGCAGATATGTCTACCTTTATCGTGCATAATTGCAGAAATTTACGTAATTATTCAAAATACTTGCAAATATGTCTGCAATTGTTTTGAATAATTACTGAAAAATATGAATATAAACTTCATAATTGAACTAGAATGATATTATTAAATTAAAAACAATTATATAAGCAGCTTTTGGAATTGAAGCAAATTATTAGAATGGTTGCAAAAAAGTATGTAACAATATTTACAAAGTGCAGAAATATACACAATTATTCAAAAAAATTATAGATATGATAGCAATATTGCTCAACTATTGCAGAACATGGTGGAATTATTCTTTTCATTCACTTAAAAAACATAAATATCCAATATAATGGAAGCAGAAATACAAAAAAGCAGAATAAAGAAAACATGATGTTTTATCGGTACATTTAAAAATATACAAAAGAAAACGCAACACCACTACTTGTGTTTCAAAGGACAAACCCTTTTATTGTGACCTAACTTCTTGCATAAACTGTATCTAATAGTCTTTGTACACCGGCAGATTTAGTTCTCTTAAAAGATGATGGAAAATGCCAGGCATTCTTCTATATATAGGAGGAGCTATATCAATATCTTCAGGCAAGACATCTTCCTTTGTGAAGTTTATAACTGGATTGAGTGGATAAGAATAAGCTGATCGAAAATACACAACTTTGAAATAATCGTCAATGTAATCGTACACATTCAACTTTTCACAATCCAAAATACATCTAACAGCATAAGCACAAGGAAAGCCGTAGATATGCCACAAATTACAAGAACAAAACCGATTATACAAATCAATAGATTGTCGGAGTCGAGAATGAACTTCAAATACATGTTCACTTGATTTAATGACAAACCACATTGCTCCCTCTAAATGAAGATTTCTCAACCGATTTTAATTAACTAGACATAGAATTATATTCCAACTATCGACAAGTTCCTAACGATTGGATATAAGCTTCATTAACTTGACTCTAATTTTTTTCAAGCAAGCAGTGATCGGTAAATATCTTTCTTACAAAATCCATTTGTTAAAACTCTTGGAACAATTAGATGACATTTCACCATAACGGCATGTGGAAAAAAAAATATTAGCTAACTTCTCAAAAGGAATTCCATTTAAAAAGTTTATCACAGTAGCTCCATTAGCATCCTTAAAATTTCTCAATGCAACACTGAAATCATCCAAATTAGAAGCATATGCAACATGTGCAAACAAATCCATCAACCATTTCTTCTTCGATTTGGAAAATTCAGATTTCAGAGCAACTTTCAAATTATTGTTCAGCTGAAAAAAAATACAAACCATGAGCTGAATTGGGAAACACTTTTGGAACAGCAATAAGATGACCATGATGATGATCAGAAATGAAAACAAAATTTCTAAGATCGTCTTTCAGAAAGTCGTTAAATTGTTCATAATACCAAATCCAATTATTTTCATGTTCACAAGATACAATTGCAATTGTTATAGGGGAAAAAACCTGATAAAATAACAAACATATAAATAACTAAGTAAAAAAACAAAAATGCAGCAGTTAATCTGATTAATTGCAGAAAATAAGCAACTATTGTAAAAAAAATGCATAATAATATGCAATTATTTAGAATATGTGCCGATGACAAGGCAATAATTGTGAATAATTGCGGCCAAGTATGTTTACAATCTTCATAATTCAATTAAAATGATAATATTATATCATGTATAGTATGAATTGTTGAAAACAATTGCATAAAAAATAGGAGAGTAAGAAGAAGCAAATATAAATGAAAAATTATATTAACAATTTCATATTGTTCTGCAGTTAACATGAAATTTTGCAGAAAAATCAAAAGAATTTAATACTAATTGCAGATATATCAGCAATAAATTGGAATAATTGCAGATAATGATGCAGATATATAATAAACTAAAAGTAAACAACATACCTTCATTGCCATTTTTACTAGTAACAGCCATCAAACAACCTTGAGCTCTTCCCTTCTTAAAAGTAGCATCCACAAATATTAATGGCCGATAAAATTGAAAACCATGAGCACAAGCTTTAAAACCGATAAAAACCCTCTCAAATTGACAAGTACCAGAATTATGATCCAAAATAACTTCACTATCACGATTAGTTTCAAGAACCACATCACAAAAAGACTTCAAGTGATGATAAGACATCATATTACTTCATGTAAATCTTCTAAAACCAACCTCTTTTTACTATATGCAAAGTAACATTATACTCAGTTTGAAAAGGATTAATAATGTCCTTAGTCTTCATCAATGGATTAGCCTGAATATGATCATAAATCAACAATTTAATCAATTTACTTGTGACAGGAGGATCATTAATATCAACAAAAGAGCCAGGAAGATTAAACTTAATAGAACCATAATTGCTGAAGCTACGTTAGATCCAGAACAAATAGCAGTAACTCTTTCCTTGTCATTCTTAACCGAATTAAGCTTGCACTCATTCTTAATACTATATATCATAAAATTGCGCCTAAATTCAGTAACGCCACCTGAAAACTGTTGACCAACACCAGTAAAGATAGATTGATTGGAATCATTCCTCAATAACTATCTAAAATGAATATTAGAACCACCGATGCTAGCAAGGAAGGAATCACTACTACAAGTAACTACATCTGACCTAATAATATCAACATTGTTTGCCGAAGAACTAGAAGGAACAATGTCAACAAAAAAACTAAGTAATCCTCACGATTATGAGCAGACAACAACAAGATAGATTGAAGATCGGAATTAGTTTCAATATTCCTTCTCTTACTATCTCTAAAGTAATATAAATCAAATGATAGTGGACTTAAATCAGACCATTTACCACAAATAGCATTTCTCAACATATCAACTGTATTATCAAAATGAACACGTAAAGAAAAGCTATCTTGTCCAAACATCAAAAACACTAAAACACCAATATTGCCAGGAACGCTGTAAATTAAAATAACAAAACATCATTACAAGTACAAAATAATGAAAAATAAAAAAATAAAAAAAGAATGCATACCATTACAAGTAGAAAACAAATTATTTGTAGAGTTATATACAATTTTTATAAATAATTGCAAAAAATTCTGCAAATAATCAGAGAATTTCAATTTTAAAACAGTATTATAATTGCGATCAATCTTTCACCTATAAACAATCATGAAAACCATAAACAACCATACAAATATTTACAATAACGGTAGACAAGTCTGCATATATTTACAATAATTATAGATAAGTCTTGATTTATTTACAACAATTGCAAACAAGTCTGCATTTATTTACAATTGTAACTAGTTTAATTAAATTAACAGTGCTACAACTAGGATCAAACTCTATCCTATGTCCACTCGTTAAATTTTGCAATTATATACAATAATTGATGAGAAAGAAAAACTGTCGATTAAAAAGAAACACTGTCAAATTAAAAGTAGATCGGATGTTTACCTAGAAGATGATGAAGGCATAATGAATCCAAAATCTGATTTCAAAAAGAGATCGAACTAAATCTGATTTAGAAACGCAGATTTCAAATCTTGGTTGCAATCAAAATCACCGCAATAAATAAAGGAGGGCATTTATGGAAAGAATTTAAGCCGAAACAAAAATAAGCACTCGATTTATAAATTTTGATAGGGAGGGAGTTTTGGCAAATTAAGTTTAGTTTAGGGATGTGGGCCTAATTTTCACATAAATATATTTTGAAATAAAAGGAAATTATTATCTTGTCAATGTATATATATATGTATATTATAAAATAAAATATATTTTGTTGATTAATATATATATATATATATATATATATATTATAAATAGTTTATGTATATATATATATCATGAAATAATGAAAAAATTATTTTGTCATTTTAGACACATAAATATGGTTCATAATTTAAAAAAAATATTTTGTATATATATACATATTCTTTGTAATACATATTATAATAATAATATATATATATATATATTAATATCATATATTTATATAAACTTATTTATTCATATAGATAAATAAATATATATATATATATTAAATATTTTCATATACATAAAATTGTTTAAACAAAATTAACATATTCTTTTATATGTATAATATTTATATGAGTAACAAGGTCAAATACATACATATTTTTGGATAATGTACAATACATATCGGATGAGCTTACATGTCCGTTGCGATGTAAATCCTAACATCTATACACGGGCATGTTATACCTTACATGGGCTTACATGTTACACACACATGCGTATGTATATGTATATGATACATTTGTGTATGTGTATTAAAATATAAATTAAATAAAACTATATATATTTATAAATTTAAATAAAATAAGAGATTTTATTTAAATAAAATAAGAGATTTTATTTAAATAAAATCTAAATATGCTCTAAATATATTAGACTTCATAGGCCCAATAAAGATCCAACAAGCAAAAAAAATTGAAATTCACACATAACTTCCGCTGTGGGATGACCCACTTCCAACGCATTTTGCATACTCTAACACTTTAGACGCATTAATTTCACAAACTTAAGCATTAGGCAAACACCTCCAAGGTCTTCATCCAAACACATATTTTTCTAAGATGAACTCGCTTAAACAAAATAACGATTATATCACAATATCACAAGCATTTAATCAAACATATAGCATCAAACATACAAATTAATTAACTATAATCATTACCTTTTTCATTCTTTAAGCTATAAGCTTACTAGTTTAACCAAACATCACATTTAAGGATAATGATTTCATAGTCAAATCAATTATACCATTTCTTCTTACATCAATTAATCAAGCCAATGCAAATTTGTTGAGAGCTTAACTCAACATCACTTATGCCTGCATTTACTCATACGTCAAAATATGCATACTTATTATCAGCAATCAAATCGATTATATCATATCCTTACCAAAAGTTCCATTGGAATCGTCTTTGAGGGAATTAAAAAAAAAGACAAACTTTGAAAGAAAAAAATAGGCTGAAGGACAAATGCTATTTATAATTAACATTATATTCAACTTTTACACTATACAAAATCATATTTATATCCAGCATTATATTCAAATTTACACTATACAAAATGTTAGTTATAACTATCATTGTCCTTTGTCCTAAAAAGCAAACTTTTTATCCTTCTGTCTAAAAATTTTTCTAAGTTTTTCCTTATCCCTATTTTCCCGTTTAAGCTGTCCAAATAGATCTGTTCCAAAATCAAGTGATGTCAAATCACCTAAAATTTATATGGACCTATAGCTCTCTTTCCTCTAGGAATTTTAGTGACATTTCCTGGACTTGTATTTTGGCTTTTGTGAATGGATCAATTTTATGATAGGGGAGAGAGAAGGAGATGAATAAGTCAAGTATTCTGAATGTAGGAGATGGAGTTATGCATGCAGGCTAAAAATTTGTGGAGTGGGTCGGGTTTACATGCTAACAGGCTGAAAATTTGTTCCACTCTCTCCCTTTCCAAATAACTAATGTAAATAATTGATTTTCACCAGACAAATCCACTTTACCCAATGGTTTAAATCTCAAGGAAAAATTCTTTAATTGATAAAAATTCGTTTCGATGACTATCCTTTCTTAGTTAATGAAATAATTGACAATTTAATCATTTAGTTTACTAAGTGCATAATTCACAGGTCATTGTGGTCCGGATGTGATAAAGGAAATGCTTAAATAATGAAATGTGGTATTAAGCATTTAATGCAAGGGACCCATTTCAAGGTTCAAAAAGACAATGATAATGTTTTAAGCATATCAAACACTCTCATATAAATCAGAGAAGAATTGTGGACAAGTATTACATGCTACTCTATCCAAATGCAAAATGATAACTAGATAGCAAAGAGCACATCCACCTCAGAACAACTAAATAAAGATGAAATCGCCAAACCAAATGATCAATAAGCAGGATGGATTTACGATGGAACATGTTAGATAATCAACAAATACTTGATATGAAAAAAGACGAAAAGTAACGAACAATGGGATGCACATTAAGCAGTTCATCATAAAAAGCCAAACTACATGACATGGAATCCAATGCTCTATCACCTTATAATCTCAAATACACAAGGAAAACGGCACTTTATCCTTCTAACCTTCTAGCTCATGCTACAATAGAAAATAAAATTTGTAGCATTTAAAACGCTGTAGAATTATTTTACAGCTTTTCGAATAACATTGTCAGACAACAAGCTATAATAGGGCCAGAACATGCAAAGCACATTCTAAAACACTGCAAAAAGTTGTCAATGTCATGCTGGTATTTTGATAGCTTTTATATTTTGTTGTTTTATATTACTTATGTTATTTAGTTTCTATTATGTTGTACTTTCTGCTAATATTATATTAAGTTTTAAATATTTATCACACATTTTTCATCAATATCATGTTCATGTATTTGCAGCATTTTATATTTCTTTATATATTTTACTTATAGCATTTACCGTCTATTACGTTTAACTTTCTACAATGTTTCTAATTCTTTTTTTAACATCTTTTTTAAAACGTTGTATACTTATCACAACCTTGTCTTGTAAATGATTATAGCAACATTTCGCCTATCATATTAGTGCTTTCGTATCATTTGCGAAAATGTGTTTACTTTCCTTAAATATTTTAATCAATGAAGCATTTATAATAGCCATAGAAAATTCTATTCAACACCATACCATACAATTTAAACAACACAGATAAACATAATCCCTGAACTTACATACATTGCATATATTTCATAGACAACATTTTAAGCATAGACGACAACAATATAAAGTTTTATTAAAAGATCTTGTTAAGAGAGAAAAATATGAATCATGGAAAATCCAAACTCTCTCTAAAAGTCCAATATCCTATAAGAACAAGAAAAAAACAATTAGAACACTAAGGAACTACTAATGAAACACAATTAGTTATTCAAACTTAAGTATGAATCTAAAACTTCATCGAAAGCATATTCACAAATGAGTGTGCAATGTTCGTCATGATGATGCAATATGTTTGCATAGTCAACACAAGCAAAGTTCACACCGAGCAAAATATGTTTGCACCAATCCACTGTATTTGCACGAACAAACCATCACAGTTTACATTGGGTCAGTGCAAACTTTGTACAATAAGTTTGTAATAATGTTTGCACAGCTTGCCGAAAACCTAAAGTAGTTATTAATGAAATGTTTAGTATTACAAAATTATTGCAGTTAAGGTTGATCTATCTTAAAAATAAAATTAATGATGCATACTATCCATAATTGTAGTTAATAAGTAATTTATCCATCTTTCAGTTCGAATTGTAGTGTCAAAATTATTGAATTTCAACAACTGGACGAAGCACACTCGTCTCCTTCATGTGGTTGGAAAACACTACTGTAACAATAAAATCTCTAATGTCAGATGCTACTAACTCATATTTAAATATAAGATCTTATTTAATGATGTGGGACTATCTAATTTCTTAGTTGTCTTTCAAATTTCCAACATGCAAGATAACCGCAATAAAAACAAATGTTGAACAGTTTACCTAATGGTGTACGACTTCTTCCCAATAATTTATTTGTAAACAAATCTTGAGCGCTTATATACAAATAAAATTCATTTTATTACTCTCAAAAGTAGATTAAAATAAAAATATAACTGTATATATATATACATATATACATGTAAAATATATCCATGTATACATATACATGTATATATACCTTTTCATCATTAAAACTTGCTCTGAAGACACACCCAATTGACCCTTCACCCACAATAGTGTTCATTCTGAATCCATTTGTTACTAATTGTGAATCTTCTACAGAATACCAAATCGCTTTTATGGGAGTTGCATCGAGTTTCTTACTATTTAAAGTATTTTCATCATCAAACGAAGTTTTCCTATTAGGAAGGGACTTCAGAAATGGAAGAAGGTACTTGCAATGCTTCAGAAATAGTGATAGGAGGTAATTGGATTTGTTCCATCCCCGTAAGTAGAGTAAAAGTGAAAATTTTCATGAGTAAATAGGACAAATAAAATACTGTTTGAAGGAGAAAACAAAACAATTCCACCAAGAGGTTGTATTACTCAATGTATTTTGTTTTCGTTTTCTAAAGCATGCCAATAAACATGGTTTCTAATGTTCAAATTTTAAGAAATGGAAATGTCATAAGAATCTGCATGTATTTCTACCATCCCACAATTTGGTATATAAGATATGTAGTTACGAAGCTACAATTGCTACACCCATGAAAATCAAGATACTTCAATTTTGCATCTTAAATCTTTATTAATAATTAAATTAGGATTGAAATTTTTTAATCCGACCGCAAAGTTTCAAAAATACCCTTATACACAAACAAAATATCAAAAGTAAGTTCGAATCCCACTCGAAATAAAAATAACATTTATCTCACTCGAAATGAAAATAACATTTATCTCCAAATGAAAATTTGATACATAAATAAGATCACAAGATCAGATCAAATCCTTATTTCAACATAGCGTTCATAATATTTTTCTTTATATTTTTCATCTTTACTTATCAAAGTTATATAAAATATAACAATCTTATGTTAATATATAAGGGTTTTCTATATGGACGTACCAAAAGATTTCATAAACACAAATTGAATTAAGTAAGGTGCTAAGGGCACTATAAAATGTCTTTCCTATCACCAATGCTAAAAAAATACCATGTATTTACGTGCTAAGTTTTTCTTATTACCAATATTAAAATTTTAGGGCTACCAACTCATAAACCTTAATCCCAAAATTTAAAAATTAATTCGCATATTCAAGTAGCTCATCCATTGACAACCGCAATGAATACATCAACCCATAGATCGACGGCTCCTCAAATGCGGTCGTCGAAGGAGGCAGCTCAATCTCGATCATCGAAGGCAGAAGCTCAACCTCGATCATCCAAGCCAGCTCAACCTCCTTCATCCTAGAGTACCTTTCTCTTTTCTTCTTTTGAATTAGTGTACTTGTTTCCTTAGTATGTTGAATTGCCGAATTCTTTTATTTAATGGGCTATAAGTTGTCGTGGTAACCACCGCTAGTCTTTTGATCGGCTATTGTTGAATTAGTGTAGTTCTTTGCTATAAATTTCAGAATTAGTGTAGTGTCATCGAATGCTAGTGTTTTCCCCATTTCTTATTACCATGAATAGCATTTTGATAGTTATATTTTTTGGCAATGTTAACTGGTTTTGGGTACTTTGATATTTAATAGAGGATTGAACCACCACAAGTATTATACGTCGAGTTATGTTGAAAAGAAAATATACTACGTTAAATTGTCCACTTGATAATAATTGAAATTCTTCTTCGTGGATTTTTTTATTTTTCTATATGTGTTTATATATTTTAATTTGGTATAGGGAAGGACAAACAATTGGTGACTACATCCTTATAACGCAAATGGGCTGAGGAAATCAAAAACGCAAAGAAAAAGGTTGGAGTGCAAGAATCGGAAAAATCACAAGAAGTTAGTGCCAAGGTTAAGGAACGATAGTAGGTCAAATGATGCTGATTCAAATAGCGATGGTTTAAATTGGAACAGTTATGGTGATGAGGAGTGCAACTGTAACATCCCTATTTGGAGGCCCAAAGCTAAGTGCTACAAATGCTGCAGTCATCCGTAGCATTAACTTCCAGTGACCAAATACAGTAATGTTGATTTATCCATAAAATCAAAAGCGCTCGAATATGAAATAAAATCATCATGGATTAAAAGACTTTTCTGATTACATTTCAAAATAATTTCTCATATCCAAATTAAATAATCCCAATGTTTACCAGGTTCAGATCAACTATAATTATTACAAAATACGCTAAGAGCGACATATGAAAATGCCCCCTTATTTAATCAAAGTACTAAATAGTCATAACAGACTTAATACAACACAGCGGAATATAAAAAACTCCTAAATAGCTAACTTTAGCCTCTTGCTCGTATTCGGAAGCCTTATTTGTAACAATCCTGTATTTTGTGATTATTTTATTTTTATGTTTTAATTATTTTAATTTAAATTCCTGGTTTAAAAACTTTATTTTAATTACTAAAATGAATAAACTTTGTTATTTCAAATATAAATTTTGATTTTCAAGTGAATTAGAATTTCAAACATGAATAAATTGAATATTTCCATAAATGTGAATTTTGGTCAATATGGTCAAACTTTGACTTTTAAATTTAAATATCTGAATTTTTGAGTTTTATCTTTTATTATGAAAATAAATTAAATTTCAAGAATACTGCTTTTCGTTTCGTTGAAATCTGATTTATATTGTGAAAGTTATGCTTTTTACAATATTGTATGTAAATTGTTTTATTTAACAAAATTGTTTATTTTAATTTATATAAATAATATTTTTGTTTGTTCTAATTTGTGTGTATATGTGTAACATGACATGTTATGCATATATTTTATTTTCAAAACATTTTTAAAGTATAGTTATAATTTTTGAATGTTATTGTATTTTGTTTTCAATTTTTAATTCTAGTTTCAATTATTAAGCTATTTTCTTAATTATTTTCTATTTTTCCTAAAAATATTTATTTATTTTCTTTTCTACTTTATTTTTTTCTTTTTCTTTTTATTTACTGATTTTATTAGTTTATTTTGATTTAAAAGAAAATAGAAATTCAAATGGACAAAAGACCTTTCATTTCCATGTGACTTTCCATTTACCTTGTCTTTTCAATTTCTATTATCTTTTCATTGTGAGTAGCTGTCCATTTCTTTCTCTTAGCCGTATATCCTCTTCATTTTCACGTGAGTAATATTCTTCTCATCTTCAAAACTCATGGCAAAAGTTTATCTCAGAAAATATTTTTGTTAATGGCATCATATTTCTCATTTTCCTTCTTATTTCATTGATTTTTGCCTTTTCTTCTTCTTCCTTTGTTCAGCCTCTACCCTGCACCTTTACCACCAACTACGCCACCACCATCTACAACAGCTCCTCCTCCTCCTCTGACCAAGACCAGGCTATGCCTCCTCATGAAGCTTTCTCCATAAAGTTTTGCAAAAAAACTCCACCAATTTACCTAGCCGAGCCTAGAAATTCACCATCCCTTCCATATGCACTTCGGCCACCACCTCTAGCCACCACCACCAGCATCTGTATCACCTTTGGCCACTGCTGCACCATCTCCAGATCTGACCTGATCTGTATATGACATGGCCGAGCCCAATCTATGACCAAGCCGAGCCAAAAGTTGAACCAAACCACACCATTTAGCCTTGACCCTATGTATGCTTCATGTTGCAACTTCTACCACCTTCATCTCCACATCTAACCCGACCTACATGATGCCATACCCGAGCTAAACATGATCATGGTTGAGCATATGATCCCCTATGGCTAAGCTCTTGAATGGCTAAAGCAAGGTCAAATCATTTTGTCCTTTGTTAATTTCAATTTCAATTTGTTTCAATGATGTGTTTTGTGTTAATTATATTCATGTGTATGTTGTCTTGTTTTGGTTGTTTATAAGATTAATATCTTGGCTCTCTCCACTCACTTGAATCAAGTCGTGTTGGGCTGTGCCATATCGTGCTTTCTGGAATCTATTCGTGTAGTTTGATTTGCTAACTCCAACTTGAAAAGGCGAGTCTTTCTCACTCTGACATTTTTACTTATGAAATAGATGAAAAGTGTTTAGTAAATTAAAAATGTTATGCAAGTAAATGATGATTATATGATATGCTATGCCATGTTATTACCATGTTAACTCGGTTAATTATTACCTGACTTATGATATATGACATTATATCGTAACATTGACATGTTAGTTTAACTGTTTATATTGTTTATGCATATGATCACATTGCATGTTCCCTATTAGAATAGAATCACTATGGGTTGAAATGATACATACCGGAACGTACATTAGAATAGAGAAAAATCATTATGAGCTGAAATGATAGGCTCGAGTGATTTTTATTGTATTTCATTTGACTTGGGATTGCGGGTTTGAAATGATAGAACGCGGGTTTTCTTTTTAAATTGCGGATTGAAATGATACATATCTGTATCACTTGACCTAGGTTAGAAAATTATGTACAGACCCCATGGTATATTTTTAAATGATTTTTCTTAAGATATGTATTTTTAAAAATATAAATTTTGATTTAAAAATATATATTTTATGATTTTGTGAAAGCTAAATATGTAGTTTTGGTAAATATCCTAGCAAGAGTCTTCTCCATATCTTCTCTAATGGGGACCCCTCCATCTTTAATTTCTTTTCCCACTGACCCATCCCATCCCACTTCTTCTCTTCAACCTTGTCCTTCATCCCCTATCCTAGTACCTCCTTCTGCCACTACCCTTCCTTCTTTGCCAGACACTGTCCCTTCTTTCATCCCCTGTCCACACACTGTTCCCTTAGTCTCCGCCTCATAAGTTGAAGCTTCCTCTGTTCTTCCTTAGTCTTCAGCTCCGACTCTCTCATCTCCATCTTTGCTCCCTCAAACACATTCTCAACTTGCTTGGAACTCTCTGTTCAAGGCCAAACCCAATAATGCTGGTAAATATGTTCCACGAGACATCCAACTTGTGTACGATGGAGATGCTATTGTACCACCTGCTGAAGTTGTTAATGCTGGAAATACTATGTGGAAAGAATACCTTGTTGGTTTTTTTCTTGATAACCCACTACCTTACTCTACAGTACTGTATTACCTTAAAAAGGCATGGAAATTAAAGGGCTCTATAACTGTAAAATCAGATGGGTTCCTGTTTTTGTTCAAGTTCTCTAATGAGGAAGATAGGAAAAGGATATCTGAATCTGATCCACTCGTGATGAAGAATAAACCTTTTATAGTGAAGCCTTGGGATGAAAATATAGGCAATAGTTGTAGTAGCATCAAAGCTGTTCCTATTTGGATTAAGCTCTCTAATATTCCCTTGTATGCATGGTCACCATTGGGTATTAACTGATTAGCATCAAGGATTGGAAAACTTCTTTGTATGGATGCTTCAATAGAAAATTTTGAATGTATTTCATTTGCTAAATACTTAGTTGAAGTATATCCAAAGCATGATTTACCTGAAAATTTTACAGTTAAATTGCTTGATGGATCTGACCAGATTGTGAATGTTGATTATTTGTGGAAACCGGAAATTTGCACAATATGTAAGGAATTTGCGCATTTGGTAAATAGTTGCAAGAAAGTTGAAGGTGAAGGAAATGTTAACCTACGTGAAAATTATGTGCAACAAAAAACTAGTGATGTGGATCAGGATAAGGTGAAGAAAGTGAAAAACATGGTCAAGCAAGACAAAGTGAAGCAAGTCTGGCAAAAAGTTAATAACGATAGGGGAAAAAAGAATTATACGTAAAGAATTGGAAGACACTTTATTGGAAATGCCAAGTGAAAAGGAAAATCTGCTCCAGATGGAAATGAGGAAAATAAAATTAAACTTGACATAGGGAATAAAATTCTCAGTGTCGACCAAGCTTGTACTGTTATCACTCATAACAAGTACAACTTGCTTCAAACTGAAGAGTATGAGCAAGGCATATTGGAAATTTTAGATGTGGAGGAAGGTGAAATTACTAATGAGGTGAATAGTGAAGTTCAACATAAGGATTCTTCCTTGAATAACATTACCACTTATGTAGGTAATGAATTTGGAAGCAATGTTCATACTTCAATTAATGTGGTACAGCATATGCCTATAAATGCTAAAACTAATTTTAGTAACAAGGAAGTTGGTATTGATACAGCTGATGTGCATGCACATGGTGATACACTTTTATCAGATTTTGACAGTAGCTGGTGCAAAACTTTTGAGACTCAAGTAACACAATTAATTACTTCCATGCACATATCTAATGTGAATGAACATACACCAGTACCTCCACATTATAATTTTTCAATTGAGTTGCCAGGTTGGCCATTATGCATCCCCTCCGCTGTACCACAAACTGTTTCACCTCCTGAACCTTCCATCTCTAATTCTTCAATCCCTGATCCGACCTCCCCTCCCCCCCTCCCCCCATCGCTGCCACTTAGGCAAATTGAAACAAGATCTCTTTCTGCAAAGAGAAGAAATAAATCCACCTTACCTCAATAATTATTTTATGAATAAAAAAGTTGCTTCTTGGAATCTCAAAGGTGTCCACTGCAATTTGAAACTTGATCAGGTGAAAAGTCTTATCTCCATGTATGATATATGTCTCTTTGGTCTGCTTGAAACTAAGTTCAATCAAACTTTATCCATTAAGGCTGCTGCATATATTAACCAAACTGGGCCTTCCACCATAACCTTGATTCTGCTACATAGAGTAGAATTCTTATTATCTATGATCCTGCTGTGTGACTCTATCTCCAATTCTAAAAACTAGACAATACATGCACTTTCATGTCCTTGTTCACAAACTCAAACTTCCTTCTACATCACTTTTGTATATGCTGACAACTCTATTTTATCCAGGAATATATTTTTTAATTCCTTGCCTCCTCCTAGACAATCTTCTCATCCCTTGGTTGTTTTGGGAGATTTCAACTCCTGCTATGACTATAATGAAAAATTTGGTGGAACTCCTCTTATCCCTGAAGATCTTGCAGCTTTCAACCTTGCTATATATGAGTGTGACTTAATCTTGGTTAACAAGTCAGGAGCTAAATATTCTTGGAACAACAGAAGTCGTAGTGGTATTCGTACCTTCACAACAATTGACCATGCCTTTAGTAACATCCAAGCTCTCAATTTTTGGCCTTCCCTGTCTGTTTTTCTTCCTCAACCCATACTGTCCGACCACTCTCCATTGATTTTAACTCTTGGTCACCATTTAAGAAGACAAAAAAAGAAGTTTTAAATTTTTTAATGCTTGGGTTAAGCATGACCACTTTCTTGAATTAGTTTCTCAAATTAATTCTGAATTTAATTGCTTTGGTAATCCTATGTACAAGTTTTGCAGGAAGTTAAAATGCATTAAACAAGCGATCAAACCGTGGGCTACTACCACCTTTGGTACTGGCAGCCTGCTTTCTACCACCCTGAAGGAACAGCTGAAGAGATATCAAGACAATATGATGGAGCATCTGTAGGATCGATTTCACCCTAGAGGGGGGGTGAATAGGGTGATAGTGTAAATTATAAAAATTAATCGCGGAAGCTTATCAATAAATTCAATTCAGATCACAGAATAGCAGCACAGATATTGCAGAATATAAATAACAGAACAACACAGAATTTACCCAGCTTCGGCAAAACCCTGCCTACGTGCTGCCCCCAAGGTTTCTACTAGAAATTAGATAGTCCCTCGCTTACACACGTAAACTCGCTATACCCGCTATTGACTAATCTAACTCTACGCTCAAAACTCTGCCACAACTCAACCACCGAGTTGCAAATTCCCAAGCTACGCCACGTAGCTTGTCCCCTAGTCGCACGACTAGAAAAAATAAAATGGTTTAAAAAAGGAAAAAGGAAAATACAATTAAAAGCAATTAAAATGAAATAACCCTAATATTAAATTTAAAAACCCCTTAAACAAACTTCCTTTGAAAGTAGGCCGGCCTCTTTTGCTATTTGACCCGTCTCTTTTATTTCTCTGTCTGTAATGGCGGCCGTTCCTTTTTAGGGCTTCGTCCTTATCAAATTGGGGCTTCGTCCCTTTGATGCAATTTAGGGCTTTCAAATTGAAGCGCCGACCTTTGATAATTGTTCGACTTCGATGCTCTTTGCAGCTGCTTCGTTGATTGAATTCCTTCTTCGGTATGTAATTGTATGCTTTTTCTTTTACTGATTTTATGCTTTCTGGAATTCGATGCTCTTGCCGATGATGTGAATTTCTTATATAGGGTTTGTAACCCTAGATTTTCGTTCGCACAAAATATATTTGATTTTATCTCTGCCGATCGTTTACGCTTGGATGATTGCGATTTACCTTGACTAATTCATATGCGAATTATTCTTATTATTTCTTGGTTGACTTGGTTTAAAGTTGACGGCTTTGAATTTATGTTCAATTCTGGCTCCGTGAATTTCTCTGACCTGACTCGATGCCTTGAATTTGAGATGTTTGGTTATCACTTGCTTTGACTTGGTTACACGTTTTGAAAACTGCAGCTTGATGCTTGTATCCCTCTTGTTGTTCACAGCAATTCCATCCCTACTGCCATGTTTTGATGTCACTGTAGTATGTTGGTCACTTGATTGTGTTGATGGAAGATGTTGCACTGCTTCATTATGATTCACTGCAAAATTTATTGAGTTGTCATTTGGGTTTGTAAGTTGTATCATAGTGATGCCTGGTGCTATGTTGCTTTCGACTTCGAATCTGCACTCATCTTTACTTATATCACTGGTCCTCTCGGCCCATCACCATTGCTTTGATATTGTTGCTCTGACTTGTATCACTGCATCCATGTAGAGACTTTGTTTGCATATAGTCTTGTTGCCTCTGTTTCATATTGTATGGTCTGATTCATCATGCATCATTTTGTACATGCTCGGTGTCAAGCATTGTCTTTGTTGATGCCTCTGATTGACTTTACTGCATAGCATATTTGTGTAGTTGGTTCAGTTGCATTTGTCCATTTCCTTACTGTTGCTGTGCACTTCTGTTTTCACTGTCCATATTGTTTGCAGCTGTGCTTCATTGACATGTTGTGGCCTGTACTTGTATGCATCATATATGCACTGTGCACTAACTTGAGTCTGGTTCTTCACTTGGAATTGCACTTCCTGTTGCTGTTGAGTTGATATAGTCTGACCTGTGTTCCCTGTTGCACACTGTTGTTGGTCTGTCCACTGTCGAGTTCTTGTGATACTCATGTTGATTACATTGTTTGTTGACATGCCTTGTACTGTGCTTCATATATGCACAGTTGGTTCATGTTGTTGCTTATGTTGGTGTTGTACACTGTCATGTTGAATTCACTGATGTATCACTGGTATACTTCACTGTGTTGATTGTTGTGCACTTGCTTGACTGAACTACTCTGGTCTTTCATGATGTATTTGTTGTGGCATTCTGTGGTCTGCACTGAACTTGATGACTTGAGCTGCTATGTTCTGTTCATTCCTAGTTGCCTTGTTGCAGTTTGATTGTGATATCCATGTTGCAGTCCATTTTAATGTTGGTCTTCATTGCATTCATGTCATGTCACCTTGTGTTGAATCCAGTTTCAAAACTCAGATTTGACCTTGTGCTTGTGTCGTGATTTTCAATGTTATTGCACGTGAGTTGAACCCGATTTTTCATTTGGGTTTGACCTGTGCTTGTCTGTCCCTGTAAATCAATCAAGTGTATATATCGGCGTGCACGGCCTTGTGGCATATACAGTAATATACTGTGTATGTCACAAGTTGTTCGTGTATGATGAATTCAAATTTAAATGATGACGAACAACCCAAATAACTGAGGCAAATATCATTTTCAAAATTCACGTTTTATTTTATATTGCAAAAATATTTTATTTTCAATTTTACTGCGTTAGTTTATATTTTTGCAGATAGCTCAGATGCTGGATTCAAACTTGAATGCAGTTGAAGATAAATACGAGTGTGAGTGATATGTAGTGAGGTGCTGATGTAAAATAGTGATGTATTTGAATTTGTATCAAAGTTGTATAGTGAATAGTGAGAGCTTGAATTTGTATACTATTCAAAATTGTAATAAATATTTGTTTGAATAAAATATTCGTTTGAATTCAAATTCTGTGTTATTTATTTTATTCAGCAAATATTTATTTAATCTGTGAAAAATAAAATAGTATATTATCAAGTACATTTAAATGAATGAATATATGTTTATTATCATCAAACAAAAATCATATAAGCGCATATTCAACAATCTCCCCCTTTTGATGATAACAAACATATATTTAAGATTTTGAATATGTTAAATGTATTTGATCATTGATATATCCTAATTGCTCCCCCTATTTAAATGCTTCCTCTCTACACAAAGCTCCCCCTACATATATGCATACAAATAGAAATATATAAATGAGCCTATATGCAAATGGAAAGTTATTTGACCTTTGCTTGATTCTATTTGACAAAATCTTAACTTTTCTCTCCCCCTTTTGTTATCAGCAAAAGAATAATAGTGTTAGAGAAAATAGAGATAAAGTAATCGATATCAATCCAACATTAAAACTCAATTGAATATAAATATCAAATTTCAATAAAAAGTCAAACAAAAATCATAAAATTTTTGTTAGGCGCATATTCCACTTTTAGAATGATGGAGATGATGTCATCATATACAACCATACAATTGTGTCTATTTGTGGTATTTTTATATCAGGAATTTGAATATCTACTAATCATGCATAACCGTTAGGACTTTTAAATGAGATTAGTAGTATTCCACATTTATTTTAGAAAAAAAATGAATTCAAGCATCTTCCAACCACGCATAACCGTGAGGACTTTTAAATGGGATTAGAATCAACTTGTTTATTTTTTTTTAAACAATCAACTTTTGATATGTGTTCCATACATGCATAACCGTGAGGACTTTTAAATGAGCATGGAAGCACATAACAAATTCCAAGTAATTCACCCATGCATAACCGTGAGGACTTTTAAATGAGAGTGAATACTTTGGTATTTATTTATTGTTATTATTATTTTTTTATTTTTATTTTTTTATTTTTTTATTTTTTTTATTTTTTTTATTTTTTTTAAAAAAATGAAAAACGAACGATTCCTGTTTAAAATACCACATATCGACAAACTATATAGAGTTTTGATGAGTGATGGTTGATAGAAATATGATAGGTATAGAGATGGTCATGAAATTTTTACCAACAAAAAGTTTTATAACTCTTGTTTACATTTCTAAAGAAATTTTCTAATTATACTTTCTCGAGTTATAATATATAATCAATATCAACACTCATCACTTTTTCAATCACTATTTTTCTTTTCAATGATTTGTAGGGAGAAAAAAATGTTAAATATTCAGCAAATTTCTAAAACACCTAGACTGAGTCGTAGTTTACAAAAACTATTTTCTGGTAGGGGTTTTGTAAAGATGTCTGCCAATTGAGAATCAGTTGAAATAAAATTTATGCAGATATTTTCTTTGGAAATATGATCTCTAATAAAATGATGTCTTACATCTATATGTTTTGTTCGCGAATGATGTACAGGATTATTTGTGAGATCAATTGCGCTTTTGCTATCACACATTAGTGGTACACGTTTAAAATTTAGGCCATAGTCATGCAAAGTTTGTATCATCCATAAGATTTGAGCAGAGCAACCGCTCAAAGCAATATACTCTGCTTCTGTTGTGGATAATGCAATACAATTTTGTTTTCTACTCGACCATGCAACTAATGAATGTCCTAACATAAAACATGCTCCACTAGTACTTTTTCTATCAACCAAATTTCCAGCATAATCAGCATCTGAAAAACCTTTCAATTCAAAATTATCATTTGATGGATACCAAAGACCAAACCGTGGGGTGTGCAATAAATATCTTATAATTCTTTTAACAGCTTTTAAATGAGATTCTTTTGGGTTAGATTGAAAACGCGCACATAAGCAGACAGAAAACATGATGTCAGGTCTAGAGGCGGTAAGATAAAGGAGTGATCCAATCATACCTCTGTACAGCTTTTGATCAACTGTCTTACCCTTTTCATCTTTGTCAAGTTTAAGTGTTGTACTCATGGGAGTTCTTGCTGGTTTAGCATCTTTCAATCCAAATTTGTTGACAAGTTCCCTAATATATTTTGTTTGAGAAATGAATGTGCCTTTATTGCTTTGTTGGATTTGAAATCCTAAAAAGAATTTTAACTCTCCAACCAAGCTCATTTCAAACTTTTCCTGCATGACTTTTTCAAATTTCTCATACAATAACTTGTTAGTAGCACCATAAATGATGTCATCAACATATATTTGAACAATCAAAATATCATTGTTTTCATGCAACAGAAATAGTGTGGTATCTACACATCCCTTTTTGAACCCATTTTCAAGGAGATAAGAAGTAAGACATTCATACCAAGCTCTGGGAGCTTGTTTTAATCCATATAATGCCTTCTTTAGTTTGTATACATGGTTTGGATATTCATGACTTTCAAAACCTTCTGGTTGTTCAACAAACACATCTTCTTTTAAAACTCCGTTAAGAAAAGCACTCTTAATGTCCATTTGTCTTAGTTTAAATCCTTTGTAACAAGCAAAAGCTAACAATATTCTAATTGATTCTAGTCTAGCTACAGGCGCAAAGGTTTCATCAAAGTCAACTCCTTCAATTTGATTGTATCCTTTAGCAACTAGTCTAGCTTTATTTCTAATTATATTTCCAGATTCATCATATTTATTTTTAAAAATCCATTTTGTTCCTATAACTGGATAATCCTTAGGTCTAGGTGCTAGACTCCAAACATTATTTCGTTCAAACTGATTTAGTTCTTCTTGCATGGCCATGAACCAGTTTTCATCATTAAGGGCTGAATCTATGCTATTTGGTTCTATTTCTGAAATAAATCCACTATATAAGCACAGATCACATAGATTTTTAAAGGATGAACGAGTTTGTATACCTGCTATAGGGTTTCCAATTACCAATTCTGGTGGATGGTCTGTTTTGTATTTCAGCTTTTCTGGATCCAGATTTCTTCGGACTTCTTGAGTTGTGGTTTCTTTAGCATCAGCAGTTTCTTTTGGTTTTTCAAATTCATCTTTTTCTTTCTCCTCTTCAACGTTGCTTTTGGATGTATCCTGTTCGTCAATGCCTTCATCAAATTTCACATTGATTGACTCTACGATTGTTTTAGTCTTTTTGTTGTAGACTCTATAAGCTTTGCTTCTCGAAGAGTAACCCATGAAGATGCCATCATCAGCCTTTGCTTCAAATTTTCCTAACTGATCACCTGTATTAAGAATATAGCAAGGACATCCAAACACTTTGAAGTAAGCGATGTTTGGTTTTTTGTTGAACCATAGCTCATAGGGGGTTTTGTTAAGAATCGGTCTGATGATAACTCTATTCATTACATAACATGCTGTATTTACAGCTTCTGCCCAGAGATGCAGAGGTAGTTCATATTCATTTAACATAGACCTAGCCAATTCTTGTAAAGTTCGATTCTTTCTCTCAACTACCCCATTTTGTTGTGGAGTACGTGGTGCATAGAACTCATGTTTGATTCCGTTTTCATCACAGAAAGTTTCAAATTCATAATTTTCAAATTCTCCACCATGATCACTTCTTAACGAAACAATAGAGACTTCTTTTTCATTTTGCACAAATTTTGCGAATCTTGTGAAGTATGAAAAAATTTCTGATTTTTTAGCTAAGAAGTATACCCATGTATATCTTGAGTAATCATCAACTAACACAAAGCAATATTTCTTACCTCCTAAGCTAGCAATGTCATTAGGTCCAAATAGATCCATATGAATTAGTTCAAGAACTCTAGAAGTGCTTACATTTTTTTTGGCATGAAACGATGATTTTCTAAGTTTTCCCAAAGTACATGCTTTACAGATGTTCTCAGTTTCAAACTCATGTGATGGCAACCCTCTTACCAAACTTTTCCTTTTTAATTTGTTTAATAAGTTCATACTAGCATGCCCTAAACGTCTATGCCATAAATTCACTTCTATATCCTTAGCTACCAAACATTTAGAGAGGATGAGATCATCAAAAGATAGAGAATATATATTACCTTTCCTTTTTCCAGAAAATAAAATTTCTTTTGATGATTTGTCAACAATTTTGCACATGTCAGAATCAAAGATAACATTCATACCTTTATCACATAGCTGGCTGATTGATATCAAATTGTGGTGCAGATTTTCAACATATAAAACGTCATTCAACGTAAATGTATTGTTACCTACTTTACCTTTACCGACAATTTTACACTTGTCATTGTTCCCCATTGTGACTCTGCCACCTTTGTACTTTTCTAGGCTAAGGAACTTCGATTTATCGCCTGTCATGTGCCTGGAACAGCCAGAATCCAAGTACCATTGCCGTTGTTCCTTAGCCTGCCAGCATACCTACACGAGAAGAGAGTTTAGTGACCTATTTGTTTTTATAGGTCCATGGTTGTTAGTGGCAGAAAATTTTGAAAAATGATTTTGTGTAGACCCAAAACTATTTATAATTGTTCCCTTTGGCACCCAAATTTGTTTAACTTTGAGAGATTTTATATTTGTGCCTTTTGAAACCCAAATCGGTATAGTTTTCACATGTTTGGGTCTATACCAACAATTATTGTGACCGTGTCCAAATTTTCTACAAATTGTGCACATAGAATTAACTTGATTAATCTTGTTTTCAACAATTTTCGAATTATTATATCCAAGTCCTTGTCTAACCGTATTAACAGTTTGCTTTCCTAATAGCATATTCAACGATTTTTCACTTTTTGAAAATTTATCTAAAGTCGTTGACAATTGTTGGACTTGTGATTTGAGAGATTCATTTTCGTTTAACAACTGTGTGCACTTTTTAATAGAATTCTCTCTCCTAGTATTTTCATTCTCTTTTAAAATCAGAATTTCATTTTCAAGTGATTTTATATTGATTTCCGATTTTTTAATTTCTTCTTCAAATGTTGGACACTTATCACACTTAGGAATTCTACATTGATAGTTCTTAACTAATTGATCAAGTTGTTTATTGCATTCTATCAAAGTATCCTTTTGAGATTCAAGTTTAGCATATTTTTCCCTAAGTCGTTCATAACAGCCATTTACTTCATGGAAATAAATTAGTAATTCAGAATGAGTGAGTTTTGATACCTCGCTTGGCTCGTCGTCATCACTGTCTGTAACTTCACCATGAAGACACATATTTGCTTTTTCACTCTCACTCTCGGTGTTATCACTTTCATCTTCGTCAGTTTCATCCCAAGTAGCCGCAAAGCTTTTCTTCTTTAGTTTCTTTCCTTGATTTGATCGTTTTTGAGGACATTGTGGCTTGATATGGCCGGGTTTGTTGCATTTGTAACAGATGATTTTCTGATCTTCTGGGTTGTCTAGTGCTTTGCCTATTCTGTTTTTCAATTCATGATTTCGAGCTGGATTTCCGTATTTGCGATTCCACTTTTTGAATTTCTTTATTAGTAGCGCTAGCTATTCCACTTTTTGAATTTCTTTATTAGTAGCGCTAGCTCTGCTGCTCCATCATCATCGTCATCATTCTCATCATCACTTTCAGTTGTTCCTTTGAGAGCTATTGATTTCTTTCGAGTATCTCCACCTTCACGCTCTTCCTTGAATTTCATTTCTAGCTCATAAGTGGTGAGATTTCCGATGAGTTCTTCGACTTTGAGTTGTTTTAAATCTTTCGATTCTTGAATGGCAGTTACTTTTGCTTCAAAGCTTCGTGGAAGGACTCTGAGGATTTTACGGACTATTTCCAATTCGGTGTATGTTTTTCCGAGAGCTTTTGATTTGTATACGATGTTGGAAAGTCGTCCGTACATCTCTTTGACATTTTCTTCTTTCGCCATTGTAAAGTTCTCGTATTCGCTGCTTAGCATGGCAAGGCGAGATTCTTTGACTTGAGATGTTCCTTCGTGAGTTACTTCTAATATGTGCCATATTTCCTGCGCAGTTAGACAATGTGAGACACGATTAAATTCAAATTGATCTAATGAACAGATAATAGAATTCATAGCTTTGGCATTAGTATTCTGTAATTTATTTTCTAGTTCTGTCCATTGTTCCTTTGGTTTCTCTATTTCCTGATCATCTACAGTTATAGTTGGTATTCTATAACCTGTCTCAACAATATCCCAAGCGTCAATGGTTTTCAAAAAAAATTTCATCCTATTTTTCCAAAAAGCATATTCACCATTGAACATTGGTGGTCTAACTATGGATTGACCTTCTGCAAAAGCATTATTAAAAGAAGCCATTTTAAAAAATTCGAATTTTTAAACAAAAACTGATTTTTTCAAAAAAAAATAGAATTTTTAAAACAAATGTTGACTTCTATTCCTAGCTCTGATACCACTTGTAGGATCGATTTCACCCTAGAGGGGGGGTGAATAGGGTGATAGTGTAAATTATAAAAATTAATCGCGGAAGCTTATCAATTAAATTCAATTCAGATCACAGAATAGCAACACAGATATTGCAGAATATAAATAACAGAACAACACAGAATTTACCCAGCTTCGGCAAAACCCTGCCTACGTGCTGCTCCCAAGGTTTCTACTAGAAATTAGATAGTCCCTCGCTTACACACGTAAACTCGCTATACCCGCTATTGACTAATCTAACTCTACGCTCAAAATCCTGCCACAACTCAACCACCGAGTTGCAAATTCCCAAGCTACGCCACGTAGCTTGTCCCCTAGTCGCACGACTAGAAAAAATAAAACGGTTTAAAAAAGGAAAAAGGAAAATACAATTAAAATCAATTAAAATGAAATAACCCTAATATTAAATTTAAAAACCCCTTAAACAAACTTCCTTTGAAAGTAGGCCGGCCTCTTTTGCTATTTGACCCGTCTCTTTTATTTCTCTGTCTGTAATGGCGGCCGTTCCTTTTTAGGGCTTCGTCCTTATCAAATTGGGGCTTCGTCCCTTTGATGCAATTTAGGGCTTTCAAATTAAAGCGCCGACCTTTGATAATTGTTCGACTTCGATGCTCTTTGCAGCTGCTTCGTTGATTGAATTCCTTCTTCGGTATGTAATTGTATGCTTTTTCTTTTACTGATTTTATGCTTTCTGGAATTCGATGCTCTTGCCGATGATGTGAATTTCTTATATAGGGTTTGTAACCCTAGATTTTCGTTCGCACAAAATATATTTGATTTTATCTCTGCCGATCGTTTACGCTTGGATGATTGCGATTTACCTTGACTAATTCATATGCGAATTATTCTTATTATTTCTTGGTTGACTTGGTTTAAAGTTGACGGCTTTGAATTTATGTTCAATCCTGGCTCCGTGAATTTCTCTGACCTGACTCGATGCCTTGAATTTGAGATGTTTGGTTATCACTTGCTTTGACTTGGTTACACGTTTTGAAAACTGCAGCTTGATGCTTGTATCCCTCTTGTTGTTCACAGCAATTACATCCATACTGCCATGTTTTGATGTCACTGTAGTATGTCGGTCACTTGATTGTGTTGATGGAAGATGTTGCACTGCTTCATTATGATTCACTGCAAAATTTATTGAGTTGTCATTTGGGTTTGTAAGTTGTATCATAGTGATGCCTGGTGCTATGTTGCTTTCGACTTCGAATCTGCACTCATCTTTACTTATATCACTGGTCCTCTCGGCCCATCACCATTGCTTTGATATTGTTGCTCTGACTTGTATCACTGCATCCATGTAGAGACTTTGTTTGCATATAGTCTTGTTGCCTCTGTTTCATATTGTATGGTCTGATTCATCATGCATCATTTTGTACATGCTCGGTGTCAAGCATTGTCTTTGTTGATGCCTCTGATTGACTTTACTGCATAGCATATTTGTGTAGTTGGTTCAGTTGCATTTGTCCATTTCCTTACTGTTGCTGTGCACTTCTGTTTTCACTGTCCATATTGTTTGCAGCTGTGCTTCATTGACATGTTGTGGCCTGTACTTGTATGCATCATATATGCACTGTGCACTAACTTGAGTCTGGTTCTTCACTTGGAATTGCACTTCCTGTTGCTGTTGAGTTGATATAGTCTGACCTGTGTTCCCTGTTGCACACTGTTGTTGGTCTGTCCACTGTCGAGTTCTTGTGATACTCATGTTGATTACATTGTTTGTTGACATGCCTTGTACTGTGCTTCATATATGCACAGTTGGTTCATGTTGTTGCTTATGTTGGTGTTGTACACTGTCATGTTGAATTCACTGATGTATCACTGGTATACTTCACTGTGTTGATTGTTGTGCACTTGCTTGACTGAACTACTCTGGTCTTTCATGATGTATTTGCTGTGGCATTCTGTGGTCTGCACTGAACTTGATGACTTGAGCTGCTATGTTATGTTCATTCCTAGTTGCCTTGTTGCAGTTTGATTGTGATATCCATGTTGCAGTCCATTTTAATGTTGGTCTTCGTTGCATTCATGTCATGTCGCCTTGTGTTGAATCCAGTTTCAAAACTCGGATTTGACCTTGTGCTTGTGTCGTGATTTTCAATGTTATTGCACGTGAGTTGAACCCGATTTTTCATTTGGGTTTGACCTGTGCTTGCCTGTCCCTGTAAATCAATCAAGTGTATATATCGGCGTGCACGGCCTTGTGGCATATACAGTAATATACTGTGTATGTCACAAGTTGTTCGTGTATGATGAATTCAAATTTAAATGATGACGAACAACCCAAATAACTGAGGCAAATATCATTTTCAAAATTCACGTTTTATTTTATATTGCAAAAATATTTTATTTTCAATTTTACTGCGTTAGTTTATATTTTTGCAGATAGCTCAGATGCTGGATTCAAACTTGAATGCAGTTGAAGATAAATACGAGTGTGAGTGATATGTAGTGAGGTGCTGATGTAAAATAGTGATGTATTTGAATTTGTATCAAAGTTGTATAGTGAATAGTGAGAGCTTGAATTTGTATACTATTCAAAATTGTAATAAATATTTGTTTGAATAAAATATTCGTTTGAATTCAAATTCTGTGTTATTTATTTTATTCAGCAAATATTTATTTAATCTGTGAAAAATAAAATAGTATATTATCAAGTACATTTAAATGAATGAATATATGTTTATTATCATCAAACAAAAATCATATAAGCGCATATTCAACAGCATCCAGAAGATGAGAATGCTGCTGCTGAAGAAGGAAAATTATTCAAGGAGGTTAACAATGCTCTTAACTTGGAAGCAAGTATGAAAAGGCAACAATTGCATAATAAATGGATTGATGAAGGAGACAAGAACACAAAGTTCTTTCATGATTCATTAAAGGTTAAGCATGCTAGAGATAATATTTTTAGCATTTATGATGAACATGGTTCTCTATTTACTACTGCAGATTCTGTTGACAAAGCGTTTATAAATTACTTCTCAAATCTGCTTGGCAACTCTAATGGGTTCATTCTAGATTTAGACCAAATCTCTTCTCTTGCCCTGCCATGTATATCTCTTCAGGAAGCTGCTACACTAATTAAGCCTATCACTGATGAAGAAATAAAGTCTACCCTCTTCTCTATGAATCAGCATTCTTCTGGTGGGCCTGATGGTCTTAATGTTACCTTCTTTATAACTACTTGGAGTGTGCTAGGCCATGAGTTCTATCAAGCAATTCATAATTTCTTTTTCAAATGCAAGTTATTGGGGGAAGTCAACTGCACTAACATTGCTTTAATTCCTAAAGTCACTCCTCCTACTAGTGTGTCCTCCTTAAGGCCTATATCATGTTGTAATGTTGTTTACAAATGTGTCACTAAAATTCTTGCTTCTCGTCTAGTTAGTGTACTGCCATCTGTTGTTTATAGCAACCAAGATGCTTTTATTCCTTCCAGAAATATTCTAGATAATGTCCTTCTTTCTCAAGAATTATTAAAAGGTTATAGTAGAGGAAATGTGTATCCTGCTGCTGCTCTTAAAATTGATATATCCAAGGCCAATGACTCTATACACTAGGCATCTATTGTTAGGATAATGGCTGTGATGGGATTTCCAAAAAAAAATTATGTCTTGGATATATATGTGCATTTCCACACCTTCTTTCTCTGTTGTAATAAATGGTAGACCTGTGGGTTATTTCAGAAGTAAAAAAGGTATATGTCAAGGTGATCCTATATCTTCTTATTTATTTCTCGTGGTCATGGAAGTATTTACTGTTATACTAAAGACTAGATATTCTCAAAAGATTATCAAGTATCACCCTAAGTGCTCGCATCATCAAATAACTTCCATTATGTTTGCTGATGATGTAATGTTGTTTACCAAGCCTGAGTTTCCCTCCTTGAGTGGATTATTAGAGGCTCTGCAGTCTTTCTATCAAATGACTGGACTTTCAATAAACCAAGCCAAATCTTCCGTGCTAGTTGCTGGTGTCAGTGATGTTCTTGCTGCTGCTTTATATCAACATATTGGTTTCTCTTGTATGGATACTGATATGAGGTATCTTGGTCTTCCCTTAATTTCTAAAAGAATAACAAATGCGGACTGTTTACCCCTTCTCAATAAAATTACCTATGTCATGTCTGCATGGGATAATAGGCATCTGTCACAAAGTGGAAGGCTAGTTCTTATTAAATCAGTTGTTTTTTCTTCTCTTGTCTATTGGGCCCATACTCTAATCCTTCCTGCCAAGCTTTTGCATCTTGTTAGGTCTGCCATGAATATATATTTTTGGACTGGGAGTATTCACAATAGGAAGTTGTTGCCTTGCTCATTTTCAAAATTTGAGACTACTTTGAAACTGGGTGGGATTGGAGTTATTAATGCAAGGAAGTGGAATATTGCAGCGATTAGTAAACATTTTGATGACCTTATCAATAAGAGAGAAAGTTTATGGGTAAATTAGACATGGCAATACAGTATAAAGAATAGATATTTTCGGTGTATGGATATACCTCAAAATTGCAGTTGGAATTGGAGAAATATGTTGAAACTTAGAGATGTTTACCTACCTATGATACAATATCAAGTCAATACTAGTTTTTCGCATGATCCATGGGTAAGTAAGGGCAAGATCCTATCAAAAGTGTGTGATTATTCTCAGATTGTTCAAACTGGAATACTCTATGATGCTAGGGCCAATGATTTCTTATATGAAGGAAAAGTGCAGATGCCATACAATAGTAATCAGATGATCAGGCAGCTGTGGAGTGATATACAACATAACTTCTTCTCCTCTAATCAACTTGTTTCTGTAGCTTGGGACATGAAGCCTCACTCCATAAAAAGTGTTTACAAACATGTGTCTGCTAATGCACCATTGCCTGCTTCAAGGTGGTTCTCTGTTATCTGGACTAGTGACTCTGTTCCTAAAGATAATTTGATGATGTGGAAAGTTATTAGCCATGCTTTGCTGACAAGAAGTGTATTGAACAAGTACGGTTTGGCTTGTTGTCCTCAGTGTGTGTTTTGTGGGTTAAATGAGGAAACTACTGAACACCTATATTTTGATTGCTCAGCTCTTAACTTCATGTTGTTTAGAATTAGTTGCATTAATGGGTTTACTTTATCCTCTGCTAATTCTAACATTGATTGGAGTATTATTTATAAAGCTACAAGATAGAGGAATGATGAGCAAGAGTGTTGGCAGTTTTCTTGAAAATATATATGAGTATTATTTGGAGAGAAAGGAATGATATAGTGTTTGAAAAACAGAGAAAGAATCTTGAAGTGCTTTGGTATGAAGTAAGGTCAGGTACTTTCAGGCAATTGAAGAACAGTATTAGACCTTACCCTGATGAATAGATTCACGGTTGGGCTTGCTAGGTTGTTGTTTTTTCCTTTGTTTTTTTCTTTGTTTTTTTTTTCGTTTTCCTTTTTGCTTAGTTCAGGCATGATTGTACCTTTTTATTGTGTTGTAATAAAACTGGTAGGGGACCAATCAAACCCCCTGGCTTTGCCAAAAAAATAAATATTTAGTTTTGAATTTGTGAATTTATGTATGTAAATTTGAAGTAAATGAGATTTTTGACTTTAAATTTATTTTTAAAATGTAAGTAAATAATGGAAATTAAATATAAAGTTTTAAAATGATATTTGAAGCAAAATGATAAGTTTTATTAAATTTAAGTAAATAAATAGTGAAACTTTGACTTAACAATTGAATTGAATTTTTAATTAGATATTTGATTTTAAATTTTTTTTGTGATAAATCATATGTTAAAAGTATTTAAATGTGAAATTTTGAAGTCTAGGAATATGATTTATAAGTTTAAAATTTGCTAAAATTGAAGTTTAATTGTTTTGAAAAGTTATAATAAAATCTAAAATTTTATTAATAGCATTTCCAAAAATGTTGTGGTCTTATGACAGTATTTTTAAATGCTGTTGTTTTTTAATTTAACTATGTTTGAAATAACTAAATATCTATTACTGCATTTTGTAAATGCCGTTGTTCCTGAACTAAACTATTTTGGAAATTATAAGCTACGATAGCACTTTATAAATGCTATCGTTGCTATATTTTGACAATGTTTTGAAATGTTATAGATTTTAACACTATTTGAGTTATATTTTAAAGTGTTAAATGATTTAACTTTTGGAATTGATTATTTGTGAAATTTTAGGAGTTTTAAAAATATTTTTATTATTTGAATTTGAATTTTTAAGGAATTTAAAATTGAATTCGAATTTAAATAAGATTTATTTGGTTATGTGTTAATTTGAATGAAATGAAATGAGATAAATGAATTTTTGAATGAAATTTCGAAATGTGTTTTGAAATGATATTTAAATGATATCTCTGATTTTAAAATGATATTTAAATTGGATATTTGAATTAAAGAATGATAATGAATTATAAGGGTTTTGAAAAAGAAACGATTTTGAAATGGTTGTGAATGACATGATCTTTATTTTGATAAAGAATGTGAATTTGGAATGTTATTTGATTTTGATTTTTTTGATTTTTTCGATAAAAGAATGTTTAAAGTTTATATTAGTATGAAAGGATATTTGGTTTACTTGTAATTCTGGTTTATTTAAATAATATTGGATTTATGAAATGAATATTTCAAAACTAAGTAATAATGAAGTTAAATTTGAGATATATGAAATTATAAAATTTAGTTTTGAAATATGGTATATTAGAGCTTTAAAAAATATTAAAAATTGAATAGTTTATTTTGTGGACAAATCTATATTTGAAATTTATAAGATTTGAAAGGATTGTCGGGAAACTGAATTGAATTGAAACTGATGGTTTGAATTGAATTAAATTGGAAATTTAATTTGGGTTTAATTGAATAAATTTGTGAAATGTAAATAATTAAATGAATGTTCCATGATTTCAAATGTATGATTTCGAATGTTATGATTTTCAAAGTGTAATGGTTTCAAGTATTTTGGTTTTGAAAAAATTATAACTCCGAAAGTATTATGATTTTTGAAAGATGAATATATGTTTGAAATGGAATGATAAACTATTTTGATTTGAATATAGTTTTGAAATAAAAATGATTTTGGTTTCGAAGTATAAACTATGTTGAAATGGATATTGTTTTGAAATGAAATGATTTGATAAACTATTTTGAAATGACCACGGCGTTATAATAACGTTTGGTTGTTAAAGAGACAGGGATCCGAAGTTGTCATACTCTTTGCCAACTCCGAAAACCACTTTAACAACTGTGTATGCGGTGGAGATTCCATAATGAAGTAGGATGGTGGCGTCGTTCTTGAGGTATATTACGTGGATTCGACTCCCGTGAGTTGGCTTAAGGTGGCTAAAACAGGAGCGATCTCGGGCCAAAAGGGGTAGCTCCTTTGGTTAGACGCACTTATTCGATACTATACTCATGCTTGTGGTTGATTTGATGGCCATCCTCCGATTTTGATTGGGATTGTGTTCCGATATGGGCGTAGTGGCTGCTACGTTACCGCCAGCCCGTATGCGTAATTGGTATATCCACCCTAGCATTGCCTTGTGTGCCTGTCACCTACCATAGCGAGCCTTACTACGAGTTTGTTTTTCTCCCGTAGCCCATGGAGTGTTTAGAGTAGCCCTCGATCTGGAGGTACGCTGATACTGGATGGACTACTGGGACTATTACGTGTTGGGGGCTATATGGGTAACCCTTCAACGCTATTTAAAAGTAAGTTTATTTTACTGTAGACATTATTATAATAGTACAATATTACTACATAGTAAATAGTTTAACGGATCCTTGGAGAATGGGAGGTCCCAAGCATCCTTTAAGTTACTGATGCATTTTTGTTACTATTCACTTGAGTTGATTTACAGTTCATAAGTATTTATGTCCTGACTCGAGTGTTTTGTGTCTTGTTTTACGCTCGAGTTAGACTGAGTGATTCAACATTCAAGACTCACCTTCTGTGTTGAAGCTTTGCCTGAAGATCCAGCCACCTATTTTGTTTTCAGTATCCAGTGATTCCAGTGTGGTATTCTGATTTGTACCTGGTGTATCTTTTTACTCTTTTGTTGTATCTTGTTTAACTTTAATGTATCTTATATATATAGTAGCTTCATGAACTGCTATCTCTTTTACTTCCACTGCATTATTATTTACTCTGTGTCTGTGATCTGTGATGATTTATTTACTATATATTCCGAGATTTGCCAAATTTTATTTACAATGCGGTATTTTGAGCAATTCAAGTCCGACATGTGTGGATGCAAATGGTTGAAAATATCGGGTCGTTACATGTGGTATCAGAGCTTTGGTAGATTTAGGCAAAACTTAGCATGTATGGTAAATGTATTTACAGAATCACTTTCATTCAAGTTTGAATCTCTTCCGTTTTGACTTGATTCCTTTGAATTTTAGAACGTTCCCTGCGGTTCCAAAATCTATTCGTGTCCCGCACTATCCGTCTTCTTTTGATTCTGGAGTATTCCATACTTCCACTTCGAATGATCTTTATAATGATTCGGCGGTCCCGCTAATCTCAAATTGATTTATAAAAGGGTGAAACTCCTTTACAACAGCATCGATTCTCCAGAGATTTTATATCCTCGGTTTAGATGCTAGTATCTCTTATTATCCCAAATTCTATCTCTTGAGATCGAATGTTGATTTACCCTAGAAAATCTACATCGATCTTATTCTTTAAGTTACGGTTGACCCGGTTAAGGTTGCCCGCGATTTATATAAACTTATCCATCTTCCTATTCTGTTATTTAATCATCTCATCTTCGTTTCCAACTTATCTTCAAATCATTCTTGGAGTGTATTTGTAAATTAATATTTAAAATGTTTTATATATTCTATCGTTTGAGTTGTTGATGTTGATTTGGGTTTCTGAACAATTCGTCTGATCAATGCTATCGATAAGATTTCCAAAACACTTGAATAGAGCAAACTGACACAATATGTTTTTTTTCAAATTTGGTAATGAAATAAATTTTGTACCTATATTATAAATCTTTTTTTGGATTTTATTGAATTGGTTGTTAAGAAATAATATTTGATTTTATATATATCATTATCTCTTGTTCCATATATAAATAATTGAACTATAAACATGGTTATAAATTTATTTGGAAATTTAAAATGAATTTAAAACAAGAATTTGAGAATTTAATTTTCGATGGATTTCAAATCCTATGTTTAAAGTTTTAAAGGATATATTATTTAAAGTATTTTCTAATAGAAAATTGTTTCCAAAGAATTTTAAAGTTTAAAAATTAGTACTCTTCTCTTTGTCGCTGGAAAATAACTTCGGTGATGACCGCAGCATCATCGACATTCATTTTCGAGCTTCGAAGTGAAGAGACCGTTCTGTAGTCTTGCTACAGTTTTGTTTTGGAAAATTTAATTGATTTGAATTTCTAAAATAAGACCGATTTATAACATATGCTGATATATGATTTAAATTTGAAAGGATATATATATATAGTATATGTGCATTTATTAATCTCTAAATAGTTTGGAATTTATCGAAAATTTAATTCCTAAATTTATCTTGAAGGATAGTTTTAAATATAATTTCAAGATTTGGATAAATATTTAAGCTTGAAATGATTAAATTGGAAAGTTTTATTTGTATAACACACAATTTCATTCCAATATAACTTACCTAAATTTATGCAAAAGTTGAATATGTAATTGGATAATATACAATACAAAGAGATTTTATAAATAAAATTTGAGTGGTCATAATAAATGTTATGCACTTAAATTTTAGTTATAAAAAGATTAACGGAGATAAATAAATAAAAAGGGTAATGGAATAATTTACAATACAAAATGATGTTTAAGGAACTAAGAATAAATTTAAGGCAGTTATAATAAGTATAAATATATTTAAAATAAGTGATAAATATATTGAGAAGAATAAAATTTAATTATAATTAGGAATAAAGAAGAATTAAATTTATTGAGTACATTATGAGTATAATAAATGAGATTTTTTTCAAATCCATGATTTTTGAGATTATTAATTTAAGATAATTGGATGCTAAGATAATGAAATTAGAGACGGTTAACATTTATTTAACTTATGTAAAATTAATTTTCAATTTAAGTCACAATTTTCATGGTTTTAAATTTATTATCTTATTTTGTTTTTTAAACTATATTTTGGTTGTCCTTATTTCCCGTATCTTTCTACAGAGTGGGGAAGCTATTGCTTATACCAGTCTGTCGGAAATCTTTCTATAATCTTTGATAATCTTTGGTCCTCATTTTGAATATGAGCACTGCTTGCCATCCACAGACCGTCGGTCAAGTGGAAAAGGGTGAATCAGATTCTAGAAGATCTTTTTGTGCTTGTGTCCTAGATTCTGGAGGATCTTGGGAAGATCATCTCCACCTTATTAAACTTACCTATAACAACAGTTATCGGGTATAATTTAAACTTCTTGTCATCTTGTCTTAATCCTATTTCATTCTATCTAGTTCTGTGTTTTTCCCTTACCTCATTCCTTTACGGGGACGAAAAGTTTTGAGTGGGGGAGAGTGTAACAACCCTGTATTTTGTGATTATTTTAATTGTATATTTTAATTATTTAAATTTAAATTCCTGATTTAAAAACTTTATTTTAATTATTAAAATAAAAAAACTTTGTTATTTTAAATATAAATTTTGATTTTATGTGAATTAGAATTTTAAACATGAATAAATTAAATATTTCTAGAAATGCGAATTTTGGTCAATATGGTCAAACCTTGACATTTAAATTTAAAATTTAAAAATTTGAATTTTTGAATTTTATCTTTTATTATGAAAATAAATTAAATTTCAAGAATACTGCTTTTCGTTCGTTGAAATCTGATTTATATTGTGAAAGTTATGCTTTTTTACAATATTTTATGTAAATTGTTTTATTTAACAAAATTGTTTATTTTAATTTATATAAATAATATTTTGTTTGTTCTAATTTGTGTATACATGTGTAACATGACATATTATGCATATATTTTGTTTTTAAAACATTTTTAAAGTATAGTTATAATTTTTGAATGTTATTGTATTTTTGTTTTCAATTTTTAATTCTAGTTTCAATTATTAAGCTATTTTCTAAATTATTTTCTATTTGTCCTAAAAATATTTATTTATTTTCTTTTCTACTTTATTTTGTTTTCTTTTTCTTTTTATTTACTGATTTTATTAGTTTATTTTGATTTAAAAGAAATAGAAATTCAAATGGACAAAAGACCTTTCATTTCCATGTGACTTTCCATTTACCTTGTCTTTTCAATTTCTATTGTCTTTTCATTGTGAGTAGCCGCCATTTCTTTATCTTAGCCATATATCCTCTTCATTTTCACGTGAATAATATTCTTCTCATCTTCAAAACTCACGGAAAAAATTTATCTCAGAAAATATTTTTGTTAATGGCATCATATTTCTCATTTTCCTTCTTCTTTCATTGATTTTTGCCTTCTTCTTCTTCTTGATTTGTTCGGCCTCTACCCTCCACCTTCACCACCGACAACACCACCACCATCTACAGCAGCTCCTCCTCCTCCTCCTCTGACCATGACCAGGCTGTGCCTCCTCATGAAGCTTGCGCCATAAAGTTTTGCAAAAAAACTCCACCAATTTGCCTAGCCGAGCTTAGAAATTCACCATCCCTTCCATATGCACTTCGGCCACCACCAACAACAACTATATCACCTTTGGCCGCTGCTGCACTATCTCTAGATCTGACCTGACCAATATATGACATGGACGAGCCCAATCTATGACCAAGCCGAGCCAAAAGTTGAACCAAACCCCACTATTTAGCCTTCACCCTATGTATGCTTCTTGTTGCAACTTTTACCACCTTCATCTCCACTTCTAACCCGACCTACATGATGCCATACCCGAGCTAAACATGATCATAGCTGAGCATATGATCCCCTATGGCCAAGCTCTTGAATGGCTAAAGTAAGGTCAAATCATTTTGTCCTTTGTTAATTTCAATATCAATTTCAAATTGTTTCAATGATGTGTTTTTGTTAATTATATTCATGTGTATGTTGTCTTGTTTTGGTTGTTTACAAGATTAATATCTTGGCTCTCTCCACTCACTTGAAACAAGTCATGCTGTGTCGTGCCATATCGTGCTGTCTGGAATCTATTCATATAGTTTGATTTGTTAACTCCAGCTTGAAAAGGCGAGTCTTTCTCACTCTGACATTTTTACTTATGAAATAGATGACAAGTGTTTAGTAAATTAAAAATGTTATGCAAGTAAATGATGATTATATGATATGCTATGACATGTTATTACCATGATAACTCTGTTAATTATCACCTGACTTATGATATATGACATTATATTGTGATATTGACATGTTAGTTTAACAGTTTATATTGTTTATGCATATGATCACACTGCATGTTCCCTGTTAGAATAGAATCACTATGGGTTGAACTGATACATACCCGAATGGATATTAGAATAGGGAAAAATCATTATGAGCTAAAATGATAGGCTCGAGTGATTTTTATTGTATTTCATTTGACTTGGGATTGCGGGTTTGAAATGATAGAACCCGGGTTTACTTTTTAAATTGTGGATTGAAATGATACATATCTCTATCACTTGACCTAGGTTAAAAAATTATATACAGATCCCATGGTATATTTTTAAATGATTTTTCTTAAGATACATATTTTCAAAAATATAAATTTTGATTTAAAAATATATATTTTATGGTTTTGTGAAAGCTAAATATTTAGTTTTGAATTTGTGAATTTATGTATGTAAATTTGAAGTAAATGAGATTTTTCACTTTAAATTTTATTTTTAAAATGTAAGTAAACAATGGAAATTAAATATAAAGTTTTGAAATGATATTTGAAGCAAAATGATAACTTTTATTAAATTTATAAGTAAATAAACAATGAAACTTTAACTTAACAAATGAATTGAATTTTTAATTGGATATTTGATTTTAATTTTTTTTTTGTGATAAATCATATGTTAAAAGTATTTAAATGTGAAATTTTGAAGTCCAGGAATATGATTTATAAGTTTAAAATTTTCTAAAATTGAAGTTTTATTGTTTCTTGAAAAGTTATAATAAAATCCAAAATTTTATTAATAGCATTTCCAAAAATGCTATGGTCTTATGACAGCATTTTTAAATGTTCTTGTTTTTTAATTTAACTATGTTTGAAATAATTAAATATCTATTACGGCATTTTATAAATGCCGTTGTTCCTGAACTAAACTATTTTGGAAATTATAAACTACGATAGCACTTTATAAAAGCTGTCGTTGCTATATTTTGACAATGTTTTGAAATGTTACAGATTTTAACGCTATTTGAGTTATATTTTAAAGTGATAAATGATTTAACTTTTGGAATTGATTATTTGTAAAATTTTAGGAGTTTTGAAAATATTTTCATTATTTTAATTTGAATTTTTAAGGAATTTAAAATTGAATTCGAATTTAAATAAGGTTTATTTGGTTGTGTGTTAATTTGAATGAAATGAAATGAGATAAATGAATTTTTGAATGAAATTTCGAAATGCGTTTTGAAATGATATCTAAATGATATCTCTGATTTTAAAATGATATTTAAATTGAATATTTGAATTAAAGAATGATAATGAATTTATAATGGATTTGAAAAAGAAATGATTTTGAAATGGTTGTGAATGACATGATCTTTATTTTGATAAAGAATGTGAATTTGGAATGATATTTGATTTTGATTTATTCGATAAAAGAATATTTAAAGTTTATATTAGTATGAAAGGATAATTGGTTTACTTGTAATTCTGGTTTATTTAAATAATATTGGATTTATGAAATGAATATTTCAAAACTAAGTAATAATGAAGTTAAATTTGAGATATATGAAAATATAAAATTTAGTTTTGAAATATGGTATATTAAAGCTTTGAAATATATTAAAAATTGAATAGTTTATTTTGTGGACAAATCTATATTTGAAATTTATAAGATTTGAAATGCTTTGTTGGGAAACTGAATTGAATTGAAACTGACGGTTTGAATTGAATTAAATTGGAAATTTGAAATTTGGGTTTAATTGAATAAATTTGTGAAAAGTAAAGAATTAATGAATGTTCCATGATTTCAAATGTATGAATTCGAAATGCTATGATTTTCAAAGTGTAATGATTTCAAGTATTTTGGTTTTGAAAAAGTTATAACTTTGAAAGTATTATGATTTTTGAAAGATGAATATATGTTTGAAATGGAATGATAAACTATTTTGATTTGAATATAGTTTTGAAATAAAAATGGTTTTGGTTTCGAAGTATAAACTATGTTGAAAGGGATATTGTTTTGAAATGATTTGATAAGCTATTTTGAAATGACCACGGCGTTATAATAACGTTTGGTTGTTAAAGTGACCGGGATCGGAAGTTGTCATAGTCTCTTCCAACTCCGAAAACCACTTTAACAACTGTGTACGTGGTGGAGATTCCAGAATGAAGTAGGATGGTGGCGTCGTTCTTGAGGTATATTACGTGGATCCGACTCCCGTGAGTTAGCTTAAGGTGGCTAAAACAGGAGCGATCTCGGGCCAAAAGGGGTAGCTCATCTGGTCGGACGCACTTCTTCGATACTATACTCATACTTGTGGTCGACTTGATGGCCATCCTCCGATTTTAATTGGGAGTGTGTTCCGAGGTAGGCGTAGTGCTGCTACGTTACCGCTAGCCCATGTGCGTAATTGGTATATCAACCCTGGTATTGCCTTGTGTGCCGTGTCACCTACCATAGCGAGCCTAACTGCGAGTTTTTTTTTCTCCCGTAGCCCATGGAGTATTTAGGGTAGCCTCCCGATCTAGAGGTACGCTGATACTGGATGGAACACTGAGACTATTACATGTTGGGGGCTATATGGGTAACCCTTCAACGCTATTTAGAAGTAAGTTTATTTTACTGTAGACATTATTATAATAGCGCAATATTACTACATAGTAAGTAGTTTAACGGATCCTTAGAGGATGGGCGGTCCCAAGCAACCTTTAAGTTACCGATGCATTTTTGTTACTGTTCACTTGAGTTGATTTACAGTTCATAGGTATTTATCTCCTGACTCGAGTGTTTTGTGTTTTGCTTTACGCTCGAGTCAGACTGAGTGATTCAGCATTCAAGACTCACCTTCGGTGTTGAAGCTTTGCTTGAAGAATCAGCCACCTATTTTGTTTTCAGTATCCAGTTGTAACATCCCGTATTTTTAAGCCATTGAATTTGAACATTTAATTCGTTTTAAATGTTTAATGTGGATTCTTAATTGATTTTGGAAATGAATGGATTCGGGTTCAATCAATAAAATAAGCTATCATTTTTAATTATAGTGGTTCCATTCGATTTTGAATAATGAAGAATAATAATTTAAATATTCGGAATTGAAATAAAAGTAAATTTGGATGTAAATAGTGATAAAAATGGTTTTAAAATTTATTTTAAGTTATTTGGGTGTAAATAGCGTGGTGGGAATTTTAGAAGAATTTTAAAGTTGATAAGTTAATATTTAGGATTTTATATTAATTTAAAAATGAATTTAATATTATTAAAATGCAATTAATCAGATTTTGGTCCGGAGTGAGCCAGGATGATTTTATTTGTGTTTATAAATTTTATATGATTTATTATTAAATTATTAAATTTTAAAAGTGAAATTTTAAGCGTTTTCGACAATTTTGAGAAATCGCGTGATATAATAGACGAGTTAAAATAGCCTTCCAGGGCACAGTCTCGGAATTCGACGAAACTAGTTCCATTGGATCCGTAATAGTTAGTTATTATCGGATTTCAATTTTCGTAGCAATCGGAGTTGTCGTTTGACCGTGGCAGCTCGAAACGCATAGAAATCGATTTAAGTGATTTAATTTTAAATTGATCGTTTAATTCCGTAACTCGTACATATGACCGAATTAGCTTACGAAACCTGTTCCATTGTGTCCGGAACGCGGAAAAATCCTAGGAATGCCTATTGGTACGTGAGATTTGGAGTTCGGTTGCATAACCGTTTAACAATTGAGAATTTTATTAATTAAATAATATTAAACAATTATATAATTATACTTATTCCAAAACCCTAGTTTCCTTTATCCACCAGCCGCCGTTACTTATTTCATGGCCGAAACTTTCCAATTTTCCCCTTAAAATTTCGATCAATCCACGCCTCGATTTCGAGAACGTTCAACTAGAGAATCAAAGAGCTTGGTAAGCACCACGTATTGAACGGTGGAGATCGCCATCAAGGCGCCATGGAGGCCAGAATCTACTCAAGTAGGCGGCGCGTTTGGGTGCAAATCGCGAGAGGACAACAGCACGTGGAGGCACCGAACTTGGCTCGAGCGTCGAGGGGGTTGAGGAGTTTCGTTTGGTAGTAGCCGATCGATTTATCGTGGAGTCTAGAGGGGTGCGATTTCGAACCCTAGGATCGGCTATGGGTTTGTTCATCTGGTGGGTCGCATGCTAGAACGGGAAGAAGGAGGGGAGGGCCTAGTTTCGAGATGTCGGCCTGTGTTGGGTAATTGTAAATTTAGTATAAAAAATTTGTTTTAAAATTTAAATTCAAATCTTTAAGTTTGGATAACTTTTTCGTACGACATCAGATCCGAACGAAATTCGCGGCATCGGGATCGCAGAAAAGAATACTACGAGATGGTGCAGATCCGAAGTCATTCCGGGCAAGTAGAAATTTGAGTTAAATCGGACATCGTTCGGTTTAATTTAAATTTCGAACGCTCGCCGAAACTCAAGGTGAGTTAATCTCACTCACATCTGGAATGTTAGCTGGTTTAAGTAGTTAGTATTTAAATAATTGTGTGATTGGTTGAAATGTTTATTTTTATCAGCCTGGATTGATATATATGTTGTTGAGCTAATATTTGTGGATGCAGGGAAAACAGGTTGGAGGGATCCAACTGGATTCCTCACACTATAATAATCATTTTATAATTGATGATGTAACCTGTTTATATATTGTGATTGATAACTCTGAATTAAAATGTACTATGGTATTGTTGGATGAGTATATACACAGAAATTTAAAAATAAAATTAAATAAATTGTTTTTTTAAAGAAATAAAGAAATTGATAAATAAAGAATTTAAGGGAATAAATTGGAATCTGGCTTGGATGAAGAATGAAAATTCGTAAATTTGGAAATATAAATAAAGTGGAATATTTATTAGATGATAAATGTGAAAGTGGAATTCTGGTGATAAACGTGAATAAAAATTTATAATTTGTTAAAAATAACGAAGGGGTATTTTAATAATAATGTTTTCTGGGAATTAAATATGATTTCATTAAATAAATTTATAATAGATTATTTAAAAAGAGATTTTTAAACCTACACTTTGAAAGTAAATTTCCGGGAATGGAAATGTGGTTAAGCTTCGTAAGAGGTTATTTCAATGTGAAAAAGTAAATTTATATTATTAACCATAAATCTGAATTGAAATAAATCAATAGAATTTTATAAGAAGGATTTGCTGGGATGTCTAAGTGAGAATGAGTTTCCCCGGGAAAAACCAAGTTCGAGTTTTAAACAGATTTTATTAAAAGAAGGTTTAAAAAATTCAAACTTGTTTAAAAGAGTGTTTTGGAAATTATTATTTTAAAGTAATTATTAATAAAATAGCAACAGTAAATTTTTATAAATACCTTACTAATTACAAATGGATTTATTTGAAGGCTAGTTTTGAATAAAGTTATTTGAAATTTTTATTAATCCTTTTAAAACTCTACTTTTAAATTTAGTTTAACTAAACTTTTATGTAAAATCAAGTTTAGATCTTAATAAATAGTTTATTTCACTTATTTTAAATTTATATTTTTGAGTAAGTTGAAGTAAATTTAAATATTTTAAAGTATATTGCAGTATGAAATGTTTTAACTATTTTAAATCTAAATGTTTTGAACTTGGTTATTTCCAATGGGAATTAATGGTAAAGGATTTACCTTGTAAAGGAAGAGATTTGGGAAATTTTTTTCAAATGGGTTTTGGAAATTTGAAAATATATCTTTTAAAAGATATCTGAGGCAAATAAATAATGTGGGAAATTATTTATTGTGTGATGGATGCTTATGGATGTTTGTGAATATAAATTGATAGTTAAATCACCGACTATCAATATTCGACAAATGCGCTGATCGTTTCGAAGAGACCGGGATCGAGATTTATTTCTCGAAAACCACTTCGATCCGGTTTGTACTTTCGTGGAAAACGTGTTCGAAGTCGAAGATGGAGCAGTGAAGTGCAAGGGCTGGTCGCTACTAATCCTGAGGATATTTCCAAAATAGATGTAGTAGGAGTAGTGCCTTCGGTTCCGTTCGAACCCGGAACGGACTAGTATGGACGAATGCTTTCAGAACATCATCAGGTGGACGATGAGCATTCTAAGTGATGCGTTCTTAAAGGTAACGTTTAACCTCAAGCCTCATCAACCGGGAATGGCTAAAACAGAAGAGGTGCAGCAAGGTTAGGTGGGTCATGCCCAAGCAGGACAAGATTTTCCCCTGTCTAGATGTCCCTTTATATTCGGCTTAGTGGGTGGTTGGTTGCGCCAACCATGGGGTTATCTTGTTCGGGACTGTTCAGTAAGGAATGGTTCCAGCCTTGTGTTGCAGGGGAGCGGGCGTACTCCTCGATACTCTGATCTAGGCCAGGTACTTTGACAGGCGGTACCCCAGTAGCCCAGCCATTGATGGAAATCCATTCTCCCTACGAGCCTTGTACGAGTTTTGTTTGTATTACCAACTTTTGTGGCTAGTAGCTGGAATTTAATAGATGTAACAATTTCGGCTATTTTATAAGTATTTGTATATAGACCCTATTATAATATCAGAGGATTTCTATAAAAAGTGATTTAGCTATCGTAAGGTAAAAACCCAACATGTTTATTTGTGGCGTGGTCTTAGGAGATGCTTTTGTTTTTCAAAGGATTTTTGAAACTTTAATAATCAATTTGGATGCATTATTATCAGCTGGTATTCCAGACTGACTCGGGTGTTATTTCATTATAATGCTCGGGTCAGACCGAGTATTATATATTCAGGACAGGATGCTATGGAGCAGGAGAGGAGCTGGAGCCCGAGACGTATTATCTATACTTATATATATTCCGCTGCTGTGATTGTATGGTTTATCTGATTGGTAATTTGATGTATAGATACTCTGATGATATGATGTATAAAACAGTGATAGATTTCATTTTGGGTAAAGTTCTATATTTATTATTATAGTTTATTACGCTGCGACTGTGAGATTCTGATATTGCTTAGTTTCTTCTTCTTCTATCTCTTCTTCTTTAACCCTAATGGTTCGTAATTCTACGCCACTTGAGTTAATAGAGGCAGAAAAGTGTTGATTCAAGGGGTACGGATTTGCGGACCGTTACACTTGGTATCAGAGCTTAGGTTGACGACAACCTAGGCTTTGGTGGGGAAATTACTCATTAAATAGAGTCAATAGTACTCTATAATGAGTTGAGTGTATTAATAAATATGAGAGCATACTTGTTAGTGGATATAAAATTGTTTTTATACTGTGTTGACTTATCGGTTGAGTGTTTATGAATTCTGGTCGGTGCGGGAAGTACAACCGTATCGATAGGGGTTTCTAAACTCTTAAACAAGATAAACCGACATAGTATTGTTTTTAAAGTGGGTAGATGAAATAATTTTACCCATAATTATATTTTGATATAAAAGAAATAATTTTCTGAAATTATTATATATATTTGGATGATCGGTTGTTAATGTCTAAGTCAAATAAGAATCTAAAATCTAATCTGGAAATTTGAAATAGTTATAATGAAGATAAAATTCTACAAATATAAATTATATAAAAGGAAGAATAACTAAATTTGAATTGAACCAGAATTTAAATCCCGAAAGTTTTGGAAAGGATTTTAAATGTAATGAAAATAAAGTTTGGAAATTTTAAAATCCTGGGAAAGTTTGAAATGTTTGCTAAGGTGTTTGAAGCCAATAATGGGATATTATTTGGGAAGGAATTTTTGAATGAAAATTGTTTTGAAATGAATTTGGGAAGTAAGGAAGCATTGAACTCACTTCAGTCGCTGGGATATAATCCTGATGATGCTGGCCACATCATTAGAATTCATTTTCGAGTTTTTTAAGTGATGGATTGCTACCAAAATGATTGGTTATGATATTGTTTGGACTTGTTGGGTATAACGGTTGTTTTGGAGATTTCGAAATGGGGAAAATTGTTTTGGTACAACCAAGTTGTTTTGGAAACTCGGAGATTTGGTTTGGTATACCAAGTAGGTATGAGTAGATTATGATTTCATGATGGTTTTGAAATAAAACCGGGTGATTGAATTCTGGGAAATTCTATTTAAATAATGTGTAAAATAAAATGAATCAACTATTGAACTTATTAAGAGAAGTTGATATTAGTAAGAAGAAATGAAAATTTTAATCTTGGAATTAAAAACTTAATTTGAGTAATTGGAGGTGAACGAAATATATTGAAGTGAGTAGTAAATTGGAATTTAACTTGGATAAGTTAAATAAATTGAGTTTAGAATTAAGTTGACTTAGATTAAATTGAAATGTAAAATGACTTTGGAATTGTGGGTCACTGTATAATAAATTATATCCCTGAGCTATTAAATATTATACTTATAATATGGAATTGTGGATTTAAAATTGTGCAAGGAATTAAATTAAAGAAAATTTGTATCTTTAAGAGGTCAGAGATATATACACATATATATAAAAATTTGAAAATTTTGATGATATGATATAGATGGGTTGAAAATAAGCAATATGAGCTTTGAAATAAATAAGTTGGTGAACTTATCAAAATAGAAATGGAGTTATAATCACAAATGGGAAATAGTGGAATAGTGTGGTTGGTTCAAACTTAATCTCAAATGAAATGTGAATTGAGATAAGGTAAAGTGAGATATAAAAGAAATGAATGAACTTAAGTTAGTAAATAGGTTTTGAATTTGTATACGGAGAATTAAAATTAAATTGAATTGGATTTAACTTCAATCGAGTGGAATTGGGATGGACTTGGATTTAATTAAAAACAAGATTCAATTGTGTTGTGAATAAATTTAATGGAATTAAATCCTTATTTAAGGTGGTAAAGGAAATGAAATGAATTCAAGTTGGCTAAATTAAAACTTAGGTGGACTTGAAATTAATTTGGGAAAATTTGAATTGAAAGAAATTTAATTATGTGAAAGGATATTGTGTGGATAAAAGTTTAACCCATCTAAATTCACAGGAATTGTTTGGGAAAGAATTTAGTATAAGCTGAATTTAATAAAAGAAGCGTGAAGATGAATTTAGAGTAAACTAAAGTTAATGAAATTGGTCTTGGCCTTGGTGGAATTTTGGGTGGTTTGTTAAGAAGATTTAGTTTGAAATGAAGAATAATTGAAAACCCAGTTCTAGTATAGGATTTAGTTTTGGCAATAAAAAGTTGAGAGTGTGAACGAAAATGGTCATATTATAAATAAATCCAGGGTGAATTGAGGAAGCAAATTAAAACTTAATATGGATCAGGTTATTGACTAAATTGAATTACAATTTAATGGAATTTGTAATGAGATGGATAGAATTTTGATAGTTTGGTCAAATTTTGGAAAGTAAATAAAAATCCAATTGTGGCATAGGATTTAAATTTGTGGTAACAAATATTGTAGTGTGAATGAAAGATGGAATTAGATTATAATGGTGATAGTTTGAATTGTGAATAAATTCAAAGGAATGAAATAATTTAAAGTGGTTTCCTTACTAATAAAATAAATCTAAACATGGATAAAATAAATAAACAAAGTGCATTAAAATTTATAAATGGTTTGACTTGAGTAAGAATCAATGAAATTTGTGTAGATAATAAAATTGGAATGCAAGTAGATGGATTGGAATTTGATTGAATGAGAATCAATGGAAATAAAATAAAATTGAATTGCAAGTGAAATGGTATTAATTAATTATTGTGATAAATTAAGGGTGTATGGATTGTAAATAATCCAGGATGGGATGAAACTAATATAAACCTGAATTGGTTAATGAAATTAAAATGTAAGGGAAAATTTAACTTAACAATTGCATTGGAATAAAAGTACTTGGCTTGTGAACTAGGCAAAATTAAATAAAATTAATATAAATCTAAGTAGAATGAATTTTAATGGTTATGAGCTTAAATGGGGATTATTTTTGCTTCAATGACATGGGTATTTACATGTATTCATAATTGAGTTAGATAAATGCAATCTAATTAAGCGATTTGGCATATAAATGGAAATGGATCATAAAAGGAATGCAAATGTTTCAAGTTTAAGATAAAATTTGATTGCAAATAAAATTGGGAATATAAGTTAAAACAAAGAAATGTAAGTAAGGCACCTGTTAATCATATTGAAATAAAAATGAAGTTTGGATTTGAATAAGAAATTAAAAGGTGATTGAAAACTTTGGATTGTTGGAAAATATGGTTAACATTGTTGAACTATGACGCTTGGGTTTGTAAAGAGGATTTAAAATGATGTCGGAATTGTGAAATTGTTTATAAAGGAGGTTAACATGCATAATTATGAAGTTGTTTGGTTTGGTTATGAAATAGATATGTTTGGCATGCATTTACATTGGAAATGTTGTTAAAATGCTCATATCTTGAAACTGATGAGTTTGTTTGAGTTTAGTACAGGTACGGAAGACATTTAAGAGAGTTGGAGCGCGTATATGCGTTATATTAGCCGCTCGCTATTAAAATTTGCTAAAAAGGTACCCCTACGCAAATATAATTGGGAAAATGATATATATATATATATATATATATATATATATATATTGTGGTATATTTTATTTTCCGACCGTGTGGGTCGATGTATATATATTTGTGTGTGTCACGATATCGCGAAAGCTCCTCCATGCAGGGGAGACTCTGCCAAAAAATTTCGAAATTTTGGGAGTTAGAAATTTTTTGGGTTTTTGGGAAAAATTTATTAACTTGGAAAGTTATTTTTGAAATAAGGTGAAACAAAAGCTTTTGAGTATAAATAAAGCAAGTGAGTTTGGATTTGAGCTAAAGGATTTTGGAAAGTGAATATAAGCTTTTAACTAAGAAATTGGATGAGTGAGTGAGTTTGAGAGTATGTTCTACCTTAGCAAATTTCGAGGACGAAATTTTTATAAGGGGGAAAGAATGTAACATCCCGTATTTTTTAGCCATTGAATTTGAACATTTAATTCGTTTTAAATGTTTAATGTGGATTCTTAATTGATTTTGGAAATGAATGGATTCGGGTTCAATCAATAAAATAAGCTACCATTTTTAATTATAGTGATTCCATTCGATTTTGAATAATGAAGAATAATAATTTAAATATTCGGAATTGAAATAAAAGTAAATTTGGATGTAAATAGTGATAAAAATGGTTTTAAAAAATTATTTTAAGTTATTTGGGTGTAAATAGCGTGGTGGGAATTTTAGAAGAATTCTAAAGTTGATAAGTTAATATTTAGGATTTTATATTAATTTAAAAATGAATTTAATATTATTAAAATGCAATTAATCGGATTTTGGTCCGGAGTGAGCCAGGATGATTTTATTTGTGTTTATAAATTATATGATTAATTATTAAGTTATTAAAATTTTAAAAGTGAAATTTTAAGCGTTTTCGACAATTTTGAGAAATCGCGTGATATAATAGACGAGTTAAAATAGCCTTCCTGGGCACAGTCTCGGAATTAGACGAAACCAATTCCATTGGATCCGTAATAGTTAGTTATTATCGGATTCCAATTTTTGTAGCAATCGGAGTTGTCGTTTGACCGTGGCAGCTCGAAACGCATAGAAATCGATTTAACCGAATTAATTTTAAATTGATCGTTTAATTTCGTAACTCGTACATATGACCGAATTAGCTTACGAAACCTGTTTCATTGTGTCCGGAACGCGGAAAAACCCTAGGAACGCCTGTTGGTACGTGAGATTTGGAGTTCGGTTGCATAGTCGTTTAACAATTGAGAATTTTATTAATTAAATAATATTAAACAATTATATAATTATACTTATTCCGAAACCCTAGTTTCCTTTATGCACCAGCCGCCGTTACTTATTTCATGGCTGAAACTTTCCAATTTTCCCCTTAAAATTTCGATCAATCCACGCCTCGATTTCGAGAACGTTCAACTAGAGAATTAAAGAGCTTGGTAAGCACCACGTATTGAACGATGGAGATTGCCATCAAGGCGCCGTGGAGGCCAGAATCTGCTCAAGTAGGCGGCGCGTTTGGGTGCAAATCGCGAGAGGACGACAGCACGTGGAGGCACCGAACTTGGCTCGAGCGTCGAGGGGGTTGAGGAGTTTCGTTTGGTAGTAGCCGATCGATTTATCGTGGAGTCTAGAGGGGTGCGATTTCGAACCCTAGGATCGGCTATGGGTTTGTTCATCTGGTGGGTCGCGTGCTAGAACGGGAAGAAGGAGGGGCGGGCCTAGTTTCGAGATGTCGGCCTGTGTTGGGTAATTGTAAATTTAGTATAAAAAAATTTGTTTTAAAATTTAAATTCAAATCTTTAAGTTTGGATAACTATTTCGTACGACATCAGATCCGAACGAAATTTGCGGCGTCGGGATCGCAGAAATGAATACTACGAGATGGTGCAGATCCGGAGTCATTCCGGGCAAGTAGAAATTTGAGTTAAATGGGACATCGTTCGATTTAATTTAAATTTCGAACGCTCGCCGAAACTCAAGGTGAGTTAATCTCACTCACATCTGGAATGTTAGCTGGTTTAAGTAGTTAGTATTTAAATAATTGTGTGATTGGTTGAAATGTTTATATTTATCAGCCTGGATTGATATATTTGTTAAGCTAATATTTGTGGATGCAGGGAAAACAGGTTGGAGGAATCCAACTGGATTCCTCACACTATAATAATCATTTTATAATTGATGATGTAACCTGTTTATATATTGTGATTGATAACTCTGTATTAAATTGTACTATGATATTGTTGGATGAGTATATACACAGAAATTTAAAAATAAAATTAAATAAATTTTTTTTTTAAAGAAATAAAGAAATTGATAAATAAAGAATTTAAGGGAATAAATTGGAATCTGGCTTGGATGAAGAATGAAAATTCGTAAATTTGGAAATATAAATAAAGTGAAACATTTATTAGATGATAAATGTGAAAGTATGGAATTCTAGTGATAAACGTGAATAAAAAGTTATAGATTGTTAAAAATAACGAAGGGGTATTTTAATAATAATGTTTCCTGGGAATTAAATATGATTTCATTAAATAAATTTATAATAGATTATTTAAAAAGAGATTTTTAAACCTACACTTTGAAAGTAAATTTCCGGGAAAGGAAATGTGGTTAAGCTTCGTAAGAGGTTATTTCAACGTGAAAAGTAAATTTATATTATTAACCATAAATCTGAATTGAAATAAATCGACAGAATTTTATAAGAAGGATTTTCTGGGATGTCTAAGTGAGAATGAGTTTCCCTGGGAAAAACCAAGTTCGAGTTTTAAACAGATTTTATTAAAAGAAGGTTTAAAAAATTCAAACTTGTTTAAAAGAGTGTTTTGGAAATTATTATTTTAAAGTAATTATTAATAAAATAGCAACGGTAAATTTTTATAAATACCTTAGTAATTACAAATGGATTTATTTGAAGGCTAGTTTTGAATAAAGTTATTTGAAATTATTATTAATCCTTTTAAAACTCTACTTTTAAATTTAGTTTAACTAAACTTTTATGTAAAATCAAGTTTAGATCTTAATAAATAGTTTATTTCACTTATTTTAAATTTATATTTTTGAGTAACTTGAAGTAAATTTAAATATTTTAAAGTATACTGCAGTATGAAATGTTTTAACTGTTTTAAATCTAAATGTTTTGAACTTGGTTATTTCCAATGGGAATTAATGGTAAAGGATTTACCTTGTAAAGGAAGAGATTTGGGAAATTGTTTTCAAATGGGTTTTGAAAATTTGAAAATATATCTTTTAAAAGATATCTGAGGCAAATAAATAATGTGGGAAATTATTTATTGTGTGATGGATGCTTATGGATGTTTGTGAATATAAATTGATAGTTAAATCACTGACTATCAATGTGACGACCCCACTTCCTACTCCTAGGAAGTAGCATCGTTAATAAGAAAGAAAAGGGTGAGAAAATAGAAAAGATAGAGAAGAAAGAACAACAACATCAGAATCTCACAGCGGAACGAATAAAATATATTAATCACATAAGTATTTACATAATATATAATATCAATCAGAGTGATACATATAGTACATCACATACTAGACGGTTATAAACACCTGTCTAGTTAATACAACGCAATACACAATACATCACAGAGATACCACACAGCGGAAACTAAATATATATATCTATAACGCTGAAGCCTCCTGCTCCATTGCTCCTCCAGAATTTGTCAAAGCTAAACCTGAATCCCTTGGCTACCCGTAAAAATTTGGGTACCCGAGAGTTTATGAAAAACAAAAATAAACTTCGGTTCAGACATGGGTCTGGTATGAGTAACAGGTTAAAGTTGCTTAATTTTGAAAAATCCTTTGAAAACAAAAGGTATCACGTAAGACTTCCCACACATAAACATGGAAAAGTTTTTACCTTACGCTAACCAAAACATTTGATAGAAAATCCAGTGATATTATAATAGGTCTAGGGTTTTCAAGTAAATAGAAAATAGCCGAAATTGTTACATCTATTAAATTCCAGCTACTAGCCACAAAAGTGGGTAATACAATCAAAACCGTAGGCACTTATTGGATTTTGGATTCCATACAATGGCAGGGCTACTGGGGTACCGCCCGTCACAGTACGTGGCCTAGATCAACGTACCGAGGATTACTCCCTTCATCCCCTGCAACACAAGGCCGGAACCATTCCTTACTGAACAGTCCCGAACAAGATATACCCCGCAGTTGGCTGCAGACCAACTGCCCACTAAGCCGAATAAAAAGGGACATCTAGACAGGGGAATATCCTTGTCTTGCTTGGGCATGACCCACCTAACCTTGCTGCACCTCCCCTGTTTTAGCCATTCCCGGTTGATGAGGGTTGAGGTTACGATTACCTTTATAGAACATATTTCTTAGAATGCTCATCGTCCGCCTGACGATGTGTTGAAAGCATTCAATCCATACAAGTTCGTTCCGGGTTCGAACGAAACCGAAGGCATCATCTCGTTACACTCATTTTGGAATCACCCTCAGAGTTAACGACGATAACCCTTGCATTCTGAACCTTCATCTTCCTTTAGATTCATGACCTATCGTAAATTTGGAAACGATGTGGTTTTCGGATATTCCAAATAAGGAAAACTGATCCCGGTCTCATCGAAATCCAAAACGTGTCTTTTAAGGCCAAGTTGTCTATTTAGTCTTAACAATGCATTCAATATTATCAGTATGCACAGATAGAAAATTCACATCTCATACTAGATAATCACATCATCATAAACAGATAACTAGTATCATCATCCAAATAGATAATTAAATATTATCACATTAAGCCATACGTCCATATCACATAGACATTATCTATCTCATGCCTGAGATCACAATCAATCAATGAAATATCAATATCATCCATCGGCAATGATTTATGAATCACAAGCTATAGTTAATTTAAAATGAATTAAATTAACTACTTCCATCTTTAATTAATTTAAAATAAATTAATTACTCATTCCATAAATCCTGTTCTCACAATCATTCGTTAATTATAAATTAATCAACCTTTTTCTAATTACAAGAATAATTTAATCTTTAATTAATTTCTCAAATGAATTATTCTAAATCATTTATAGCAGATTAACATTAATTACCTCCTTAATTCATGATTCCTTAATTTACAATTCTTAATTACATCATTAATTATATTAATTAATGATCTTCAATTTATATTAAATTACTTATTTAAATTAATTAAGTGATTAATTTTTACTTAAACACAATTATTAATCACCTCTTGATTAATAACAAACCAGTAATTAACTACTCTCAATTACTTATTAACAAATTAATCATTCCATGATTAATTATTCCCATAAATTAATCCCTTGATTAATTACAAAAGAAATTTCTCAAATTACTCTACTTCAAAACATCTTGTATTTATTTCATCAAGTAATTATCATCTAATTACTATTCTGAGTAATTATACTCCATTAATTACACTAAGTAATTTATGCATATCAAATCATCAAATGATTTCTTGAATTAATATTAATCTAAATCTTATTATCCATTACAAAATTGATCATCTTTGATTTAAATATAATTGACTGCATTCCAGTAGTTTCCTTAATTAATTTTCAAAAATTAATCTTGAATAAATCCATTAATTAATTACATTTATATCGATTTATTACCATTTAATTATCTTGTTGATTCATTATTCCTAAATAAACCAATTTCTTAATTACATTTTCATTTGTTAATTATATTAAGAATACAAATCTTCAGATTACAAATATTAATCCTCTTGATTAATATATTCAGTAATTAATCATCCTAAATTAATTACTTCTCAATAACAAGCTTAATTAATCTCTTGATTAATTTTAAGTAATTATATTTTCAATTACTTCCATTAACAACATCATCCAGTTAATTATATCCCGTACTTATCCTTCAATTACTTTTCTAAGTAATTTACTTCCTAAATATCAGTTAATTAAACTAAATTAATTAACTCAAGTTAATTTACACAATTAATAAGTAATTAATTTCTTAATTACTTCTAAATAAATAATTTCATTTAAACTATTGGATTAATTAATCTAATTAATTTATTACAAAATCAATCATATTAATTAATTATAACATAATCTGGTTAATGAACTTCATTAATAATTATTTAATTATTTCCTTTTAACATAATCAACTTATATTAATTATTATTAATTATAAGTTAATTAACCATTATTAATTTAAAAATCTAATCTATAGTTCTAAATCACACATTAGTTAATTAATTTATTAATTAACTTTAATTACTACTTTTACACTATAATTACTAGTTTAATTAATTTCAATCATTAATTATTCTTCTTAATCAACTTAAGAGTTAATGCATATAAAAATTTGAAACTTAAAGTAAAATTCCAATATGTTTAAAACATTTATTTTAATTTACTTTCTAATTAAAAACCAATTTATTCTTAATAAAGTTTTATAACTAATTTATTTTAAAACCCCTTTGCAACTCACATGTTTAATTACAATTAAAACTTATTTGAATAATTTAAATTATAAAACTTTATTTTATTCCAAATCTGGAATTTCATGTCCAAGTCCTAATTCCTATTGTATTTTTCTTTCCTTAACAGCTTTAAATTTTTATTTGAAATTACTCTAGTTGAAAATACTTCAATTATTAAACACTTTTAAGATATTAGAATAATTTAAATTTTGAAAACTTACTATTTCCAACTATATTCAAAACTAACTTAAATCCATTATTTAAACTTTCTTTTAGCACTAGCTTTTAGCTTTGATTTTAAATTTTAAAACACAAGTTTCAAATACAGTTGAAACTGTTAAAAACTGTTTCAGGTTTGACAAACCTGTACACCAAAACCCGAGCACCCCCCCCCCCCCTTGCGTTCTCTTCGAGTAATACGCAAGTTTCCCCCGAGAAAACCCGTAGTCTGCTTCGAGTTACTCTATGCGCGCAAATGAAAAGAAACACAAACCTGGAAACGCAACTCCTCACACCCCTCCAAACCTGTCAACGCCACGCACACGGTGGTCCCACCATCGAAGGCCACCAAACTCCGGTTACTCCTTCGACCATCTCTCCCCTACCTCCCCTCCAATCCACGTGGCACTCGGTCACCTATGCTAGCCGCGGTGATCCCAAACACAAAGTGCAGTAAAATTAGGTTTAGGGACTTGGTACCATTGCCGACGCTTCCACCATCATTTGCGCCGCCATCCCCTATTTTTCCTAGCACCACGGCACAGTCCTCTACCTCCAGACCGAATCTCAAACCACCAGGTCGAGTTGATCACCCACGGCGACTTAAAATGCCTAAAATAGGAGAATTCGAACTGCACCTCATTCCCTCCACTAAAAATCCCCATATTCATTTTAAAAATCATAATTTGGTTTAATGATTCGATCCATGTACTTGAATTCATAAATTAAGATATTTGAATTTTTGATATTATAGAGATGCTCAGTCTTGTTTTCTTTTTTTCTTGGTTTCCTGAGTCATATATATACATTACTTGTTTTAAGTAAATTCCTAACTAATATTTTGAAATGAAACTACAGATTTCATTTAAATCCTAAGGCTAAACAAGGATTAATTCAAAAATTTGAATTTAAATAGACAATACTGGAAACAGAGCAAATTGCAAGTTGAAATACCTGCACACAATCATACTTCAGGAATTCAGGATATAACACACAATCATACTCTATAATACAATCTTTATCATTGCAGTAACCTCAACTAATTTATACTTTTAATTCCTTATAAAAATGAGTTGCTCACAACAAATAGAAAACACAACAAGTTTTTAAGAAATCAGTTTGATTTTGCAGGCTTTAGATATACAGAATTTCATCTCACCAATATCCAGAGAAAATGAAGATATAAATGTTCACACAATTCATTTAAACATTCAAATATAGGCATGCATCAGGATTTAAACTTAAGTAAATCTAAAAAGTGTTACTCACAGATATGTGAATGAACAGAGGCACTTTTGTTGAAGCAGGCTTGAAAACAACTGTAACTTCATTTTGCTTTGCTTCTTGGATTTTTGTTTAGGTATGGAATAGTTTTATTTTCATGTTTTAGTTTGTATGAATTTTAATTGTTCTTAGTTCGAACTGAATATGCCAATTTATAAAAAAGATAAGTGACAGAGTTATAATTGTGTTTCATGAAACTGTAACAATTATTTGCACACAATCTTTGTTTGTACAGTTTTGTTTTCTAGAGATATTTTATTAATGGTGGCTGATATGAATACTTAGTGTACTAAAAGATTTTACATTAATTAGTTTTGTTTGTTTGCTTAAAGATATTTAACCATGTCTTCCTTCACAAGCTTTTTACATATGTATGCAGTTGTTTTATTGCTGTCTATATTTTGTTTGTCTTGATGCTTAAACATGTACATATATGTATATTCTACAGTTCATTTATGTTGGTTTACACCCTTAAAAATTTATTTGTTTCTAGCATATGTCACTTGACTTTTACAGGCATTTTTATTTGTCTAGTTTACAACTTGAAAATTATTTGTTCCAAAATTAATTGTTGACTTGTTATTGTATTTGAAAAGTATGTGAATGTTAACATTTTTGTTTTGTTGTTTAAAAACTAATTGAACTTTATAGTTATTTTGCTATTATAATTTAACCAATTTATTTTGTAGGCTTGTATTTCTATATGCATATTTTAATTTTATTGTTTTATAAAAACATATTTGTCAATTTGAAAAGATAGATAGAATAAATTATCTTTTTATTTTAAACTACATATTTTATTAATGTATGTTAATGTATTGATTGACAAAATTATATTTAAAACTCATATATCATTTTAAATTCATATTTTAAATCAAACTATACTAAAAAGAAAAGTAAACAATTCTTTTTGTTAATAAATGTTAATTTTAAACTTAAGTTAAAATAAGTTTCAAACTATTTAAGCATTTACTTATGTACTTAAAACCCTATATTTATTTATTTAACTTTGAAAAGTTTATATTAAATAAAACACAATTTCTAATTCACTGAATATATATTAGAATTTAAAACATAATTTATTAGCTGAACTTTAAAACAAAATCTCATCTATTTACAATGTATACAAATATATACATATATAAATAGAAAACAATTCAATAAATTTTAACAGATATCATTTACTAATTAGATATTTATTAAAATAAAAGTATCAATTCAGATTTAATTAACAAAAATATATCAAATCAATTTAATATTTAATGCAGATTATTAAATTGATATTGCTAGAAAATTCCGGGTCGTCACAATCAATATTGGACAAATGCGTTGATCGTTTCGAAGAGACCGGGATTGAGATTTATTTCTCGAAAACCACTTCGATCCGGTTTGTACATTTCGTGGAAAACGTGTTCGAAGTCGAAAATGGGGCAGTGAAGTGCAAGGGCTAGTCGCTACTAATCCTGAGGATATTTCCAAAATGGATGTTGTAGGAGTAGTGCCTTCGGTTCCGTTCGAACCCGGAAAGGACTAGTATGGACGAATGCTTTCATATTATCGTCAGGTGGACGATGAGCATTCTAAGTGATGCGTTCTTAAAGGTAACGTTTAACCTCAAGCCTCATCAACCGGGAATGGCTAAAACAGGGGAGGTGCAGCAAGGTTAGGTGGGTCATGCCCAAGCAGGACAAGATTTTCCCCTGTCTAGATGTCCCTTTATATTCGGCTTAGTGGGTGGTTGGTCGCGCCAACCACGGGGTTATCTTGTTCGGGACTGTTCAGTAAGGAATGGTTCCTGCCTTGTGTTGCACGGGAGCGGGCGTACTCCTCGGTACTCTGATCTAGGCCAGATACTGTGACGGGCGGTACCCCAGTAGCCCAGCCATTGATGGAAATCCATTTTCCCTACGAGCCTTGTACGAGTTTTGTTTGTATTACCCACTTTTGTGGCTAGTAGCTGGAATTTAATAGATGTACCAATTTCGGCTATTTTATAAGTATTTATATATAGACCCTATTATAATATCAGAGGATTTCTATAAAAAGTGATTTAGCTATCGTAAGGTAAAAACCCGACATGTTTATTTGTGGCGTGGTCTTACGAGATGCTTTTGTTTTTCAAATGATTTTTGAAACTTTAATAATCAATTTGGATGCATTATTATCAGCTGGTATTCCAGACTGACTCGGGTGTTATTTCATTATAATGCTCGGGTCAGACCGAGTATTATATATTCAGGACAGGATGCTATGGAGCAGGAGAGGAGCTGGAGCCCGAGACGTATTATCTATACTTATATATATTCCGCTGCTGTGATTGTATGGTTTATCTGATTGGTAATTTGATGTATGAGATACTCTGATGATATGATGTATAAAACAGTGATAGATTTCATTTTGGGTAAAGTTCTATATTTATTATTATAGTTTATTACGCTGCGACTGTGAGATTCTGATATTGCTTAGTTTCTTCTTCTTCTATCTCTTCTTCTTTAACCCTAATGGTTCGTAATTCTGTGCCACTTGAGTTAATAGAGGCAGAATAGTGTTGATTCAAGGGGTACGGATTTGCGGGCCGTTACACCAGTGATTCCAGTATTGTATTCTGATTTGATCCTGATGTATTTTGTTACTCTTCTGTTGTATCTTGTTTAACTCTGATGTATCTTATATATATAGTAGCTTCATGAACTACTATCTCTTTTACTTTCGCTGCATTATTATTTACTCTGTGTCTGTGATCTGTGATGATTTATTTACTGTATATTCTGAGATTTGCCAAATTTTATTTACAACGCGATATTTTGAGCAATTTAAGTCCCATATGTGCGGATACGAATGGTTGAAAATATCGGGTCGTTACATTATTCGTCCACCTACTAAAACTTGAAAATCCTCAACCCTCGGCCTACTCAAATCAATTTTGAGCACCCGAGAGTTTATGGGGAAAAATATAAACTTTGAGTCAGACATAAAGCCTGGTTTAAATAATACTATACATCTCAGTTATTTGATATTAAGTGAGACAATGCCGCTTAGCGGAATGTGATTCCACTCAATAATATTCTTTTAAAACATATCTTTTGCAAATCTTAATCATGCGACCAAATCTGGTTGAAACAATAATATCAATATCACGAAAGCATATAAATCAGGTAACAAATGGATTATCTGTCCGAACAATGTAGTTTTGTTTGGCTAACTACTAACCTTTGGCTGACTCGGGCCTACCGGATAAAATAAACAAATAATCTAACTTCTGTTAGATACTCCTCTGGACGGTCTGTCCCTAACTTAATTCTTCAGGGTTAAGTGATCCTAATGGTTTTACGGGCTCACCAATAACCTATCCTCACTCTATGTATTTCATTCTGTCTGTAACATCATTTTAGTCTTATCTGTGACAAAGCCCTACACACTGAAATTTTGGACTAAATTAGCTAGGGGATAATAGTTAATGTATAGGACGCGATCATATACCAGTCCCATCTGGTATTCTAATATCTTTGTCATTTACTTAGGGTCGTCTAACCTTAAATTTTTCCTTGAAAATATTTTCTTTCAAATTGATTTAAACCTTTAAATCATACATGGAAATTATTCTCTATGCTTTGCTCAAATCACGTTGCCATGTACATATACTTTACATAAAACGTTGTTAATGAAAACATTTAAACCTTTGAAAGTACCCCTTTTGAATCCAGCGAAAGTACGTCCCTCGAAACCAAGTAAAACCTTGGGTCGAAAGGCCAAAACATACCTTTCGAATCCATTCTTAATAAACCTTTCGAAAACCTTGAAAAAACATTACTTTCGAAAGCTTAAAACCTTAGACATCTCCTTTTCAAACACTATAGCATACCTTTTGACACCTTTGGAAACCTTCCACTTAAACTTTTCGGAAACATTGGAGAACCACTCCTTCGAAAACTTATTTTAAAACTTTTCGAAAGTATTCAAATCATTTTTTATAAACAAACCTTTCGAAAGTATTTGGGTTCAAGTTAAACATGTGGAATACCCTTTCGAAACCATTTTAAACCTTTCTTTTCGAAACCTTGGATTTTACCTTCAACGGAACAAAGGGCCATAAAACATCTAAATCGAAAGCACTCTTTCGTAAATAATTTCCTAATTAAAGAAGTGATGGTGTAGCAACCAACGCTTCAAAAGCATTGGAGAAGCGGTTTGGGTTTTAAAACAAAGAAACCCTTCGAAGACATTGCTTCGAAAGGTAAGATGCCACAGCTAGGGGTTCCGGCCCCTTCGAAAGCATTTACTTAAAACAACATGTGCAATCTCTTTCAAAGCCTTTCCTTTAAAATAATTTGACCACGTCGAAAGCTAACCAAGTCGAAAGCAAAAGCAAAGCGGGTGCAATTTCATTTAAAAACAAAGAAAAGCTTCAACCACTTCAGAACCCTCTTGTTTCGAATGCATACCTTTCGTCTATGTCCAATTCGCTGCGCACCAAGTCTTTAATGCCATGCGCATTGGTTTCGATGGCGATGGAGGCAGAAGTACGCGATAGAAAGCTCGGTGCCGAAAGTGGTGAAACGTGTAAAAAGCATGTTTAAGCTGAATTTTAACCTTTTAAAGTAATTCTTTTCAACTAACCTGCCTTGTTTATCATAACATAATTGTTCGCTAATTCCATTTTCAAAAGTACTCCTGAAATTTTAGAGATGAACAATTTAAATTATTTACAAAATACCCCTTCTCCTTTTATAAATACGTGAAACATTTAAGTCTCATATCTTAAATAATTTTATATATTGATTAAAACACTTAGAAATTCTATAAAATTCCGATAAATCATTTTTATTATGTTTTCTAACATATATAAATTTCGAATCCAAAACATATATAATTTAGCCGTAAATTATTTTAAACATAAATATCCATTTTCCGCACTAGAAAATTAATATATAATCCGCTTTAGTTCAGAAAATTATGAAATTGAAACTCATCTCTAAAATATCATTTCTGATCTAAATCTAAAATCGCAAGGCATTTGGATGTCATATAATAGGGTTTTCACATCAAACATATCATAAATCCGTATGAAATCTCATAAATCGTCAACAAGCATATATATTTATTTCTAACAATCAAAACATGGAAAAACCTTGCAAAATAATTCGAATTTAACCTAAAACTGAAAACAATTAGAATACATGAGATGTAGTCATTATTCACCTTAGCTATGTGATTAAAGAATTTGAGATTTGAGAATGGATTAAGTTGATTTAGCTTCTTCCTTTTGCTTATCTTCCTCTTGTATCTTCTAATGGTGGTCGGCCTCTTAGTTTTAATTTTTTAAATGAACGTATGAAATGAATGGGTGTAAGGATTTAGGGTACAAGGATCTACTTATTCCTATTTTTCCCCTTATCTAACTCCCCCAACTTATTTTATTTTAACTCATGTCAGTTCATTTGTTAACATGGCGCGGCTACCTTCACTAATCCACTAATCACAACAATGTTACTAAAACTTAGGGATGTTACAAACTCCCTAACTTAGAGAATTATGTCCTCGAAATTACGATAAGGTACAAAAAAATTCAGTCAAAAAGGTTAAAAAAATACCATCAAACAATTTAGGATAAACGTCTCTAATCCTGCTCTCGGTATCTCAAGTACAATCTCTCTCGTCGTCGCTCCACTGGAGTTTAACTAATCTGGCTGTCTTTTTCCTTAGCCTCTTTTCTTCTCTCGTGAATATACGAACTGGTTTTCTAACTATAGTCAAATCTGGCTCTACTACTAAGTCATCTAACACAGTCGGTGCTATAGTAGCCTCCGGATCGCTAATACACTTTCTTATATGAGAAATATGAAAAACATCATGGACATCCGTCAAAGTGTTTGGTAACTCCGCTCTATATGCGAGTTTTCCTACCCTTTTTATAATATGAAATGGTCCTACAAATCTCGGAGTCAATTTTTCTGATTTTCCGAATCGAATTTCATCTTTCATTGGTGATACCTTAATGGAAACATGGTCTCCAACGGAGAACTCTAAGTCTTTCTGTCTTCTACCAGCATAACTCTTCTGCCTCGACAGAGCTTCCTTCATTCTAGCTCGAATCAACTCAATCTTCTATGCAGGTTCTCTAACTAAATCCGGACCAAAAACCAACCTATCCCCGGTCTCTAACCAAAAAACGCAGATCTGCATGGCCTTCCATGCATAGCTTCAAACGGTGCTATCCTTATACTAGCCAGATAATTGTTGTTATACGAAACTCGACTAAGTATAGATTGTCTTCTCATGATCCTCCAAAATCTAACACACAAGCTCGTAACAAATCTTCCAAGACTTAATTCTTTCTATTTTTCCATCAATCTGTAAATGGTAAGCTGTACTCATCTTGAACTTGGTTCCTAAAATTTCCTGTACACTCTTTCAGAACTCGCTAGTGAACAAAGAATCTCTACTGCTTACTAGGAATTCCATGAAGTCTAACTATATTCTTCATAAATAACTTAGCCAAAATGCGTAATGTCCTAGTTGACTTAACGGAATGAAACGGACACTCTTGGTCAACCTGTCCACTATGACCCATATGCTTTCATTTTCTCTGTTTGACCTTGGAAACCCATCTATAAAATCCATAGAAATAGAATCACATTTCCATACTGGAATATCTAATGGTTGAAGAACTCACTTGGCTTCTGATGTTCAGATATTACCCATTGGCAGTTCAAAAACTACTTTACCCATAAGCCTACATCTCTCTTCATACCTTTCCAGAAGAAACTCCTCTTCATGTCTTGATACGTCTTAGTTCCTCTCGGATAACTGGTGAACTTCGAACGGTGGAATTCTTCAAGAACTTACTTCCTAATGCTTCTTACATTCGGAGCACACAATCTTCCTTTCTTTCTCAACCACTCATTTTGGTCAAGACCGAAATCCTTCAAGTCATTGCTCCATGTTCCATCCTTTAACTTCCTGATACGTTCGGCTAATATCAGATCCTCCTCCTGTTTAGAAGCAGTCTATTCGCTTATCATCGATCGAACTTCTAAACATGATAACACTGCTATTTTTCCACTAGATGCAGCTTCAGATCTCTACCATACCCTACATGTTGTCAACGCTTCTCCTTCCACTCAGCTAACATTGCCAACACTGCATTCTATTGTTTTCTGCTAGGTGGGTCTACAACCTTATTAACATTTCCCGATGTGTACTCAATTCCAAAATCATAAGCAACTATAAATTCCAACCATCTCTGTTGTCTCATATTTAGCCCCTTCTGAGAGAATAAATACTTCAACGACTAATGATCCGTATACAACTCGAATCTTTCTTCGAAAAGATAATGTATCCACACCTTCAACGTAAAAATCACCACAGCTAACTCCAAATCTTGTGTTGGGTACCTAACCTTATGCGGTCTAAGCTGTCGAGAAGCATAGGCAATCACTTTACCTTTTTGAATTAACGCAGCTTCTAATCCAATTCCACATGCATCTGTATATACCACTAAATCCTGATTCCCTTCCGTAACAACTAACACAGTTGCATTAGTGTATAAGTGTTTCAGCTTCTGGATTGCCTCTTCACACTTATCGGTCCAAACAAACTTCGCATCCTTTCACATCAGCTTGGTCATCGGTGCTGCTATCCACGAAAAATTCTTAATGAATTTTCGATAATACCCTGCTAATCCAAGTAAATTATTTATCTCAGTCACTGTCTCGCTTCTCTTCCAATTATTCACTGCTTCAATCTTAGTCGGATCTACAGACAACCCTTTCTCTAAGACTACATGGCCAAGAAATTTCACTTTCTTCTTCCAGAAATGACACTGCGTAAACTTTGCCTTCAGTTGATGTTGCCTCAGCGTCTCAAACACCACTCTAAGATGAACTTCATGCTCCATTTCTTCCTTAAAGTATATCAAAATATCATTTATAAACACCAAATCCACAAAGAATGTTGGCGCATTAGTTAGTCCAAACGACATCACTAACCATTCGTACGATCCATATCTGTTTCTAAACATCGTCAAAGAAATATTATCCTCTGCTACTCTAAGCTGATGGAAACCTGTTGCTAAAGCCAACTGAGAAAATACTTTGGCTGCAATCAACTGATCGAAAAAATCGTCAATTACAGGCAATGGATATCAATTCGTTATCGTCTTTTCATTCATGTTACAATAATCTATACATAACCTCAACGATCCATCCGGCTTCTTAGCAAACACTACGGCTGCTCCCGAAGGCAAACTACTTGATCTAATGAAACTCTTGCCTCCGAAATCCACCAATTGCACATTCAACTTCCTGATCTTGGTAGGTGTCATCCTACTTGGCGGTCTATTCACCGGTTCTGCTCTAGGTACTAAATCTATTCAAAATTCAATGGCTTGTTTCGGTGACAATCCTACTACAGCTTCAAAAACATCCGTGAATTCTCTAACCAAGAAAACTCGGTTTAACTTGTCTTCTCCCTCCACAACACCCAACAAAACATTCATCGTACAACTAGGATTTTCTATGGTATATACAATCCGATCACTGCAGTCGGAGTGTCTAAGCAATATTTTCCTATCATGGCAAAATATCCTAGCAAAATACTTACTTAATCAATCCATACTCAAAATAATTTTGGACCCTACGAAGTCAAACGCATGCAAACTACAAATAAAGGTATGACCTAACAAATCAAACTCTAGGTGGCCACACTTCATCCTAAGTGTCGCATGCTCCCTATCAGATTTGCAACCCTTAAGGATGTAACTAAGTATGAGGGTTCTAGGTTAAGCCTATCTACCAAACAATGAGATATGAAAGAATGCAATGCACCAGTATCAAACAGAACACTAACCGACACACCATGAACCATAAGCGTACTTCCCAACACGGCCTTTTCTTTTTCCTCTGTTATTGGCCTCGAGGTAGCTGGCTCTAATGCAAACACTTTATCCTTCCCATCCTTAGCAGACTCCTTGCATTGGTTCTTGTAATGTCTAAATTGATCACAGCTGAAGCACCTGATATTCTTCTTCTCGATCACCTTCTTTCTATCTCCTGGGCAACATTCATTTGCAAAATGCAGTTTTCTTATCACACTTAAAGCAGACCACCTTCGACTTTCCTTTCTTTAAAGCTCCACCCTTCTGGGCTCCTTTCTTGTGGAAAAACTTTCTTTTCTGACTTTACCCCACCTGTACTTCTTTTGCTGTATTTCTCTCTAGAAAATAAAGCATTTCTTCGTGTCTCAATGGCATCTCAACAACATCACATGGATCCTTAATGTGTGATAACATTGCCCTAGCAAGCTCGGGCTTCAACCTCTTGATGAACTTCTCATTTCTCTTAATATTAATATCAACCATAGCATAGCCATACCTTGCCAACTCCTCAAACCTCCTCACATACTCAAGTATAGTCATATTCCCCCGCTCCAACTCAGCAAACTTCCAGAGCAGACTGGACTTCGCAATCTCGGCTATAAGCCTCTCCTCAAATCTCCTTTTGAACTCAGCCCATGTCATCCTATCCTCATTAACTCCAACTTTAACGCTGTTTCACCAGTACAAAACTGCTCACTGAAGCTGTCTAGAAGCATGCCTTCTCTTCAACTCATTGTTGAGCCCTAGATCAGCAAAAATTCTCTCGCAACGACGCAGCCAATCCTCTACTTCGATTGCGTCCTCAATACCAATAAACGGCTTTCCTTCCAAGCGAGCATAAAACCTACTCAGAATAGCATAGTGGTTCACCACCGAAGCTTCCTGAACTTCTCCTTCGACTACTCTAGTGAAAACACATGCCTGCATCATGTTGACAAAGAACCGATACATTGCTTCCATGTCAACTTGCGAAACTCGAGCATCCACATTTCTAGCTTGTGTCTGGCATGCGTTTCTTCTGGTATTTGGTCTAGCATTTCCATTTGTTGTGACGTTTCCCCTTCAAGGTTAATTCTTCCACTTCTAGCATACATATCTGTATTCAAGCGTCGTAAGCTACAGAAGAATAGCCTAAGAGAAATAAGAAAATAAAGATACAACGTATACTTATACATAGCAAATACAAGTACGTTACTATAGCGTTATCCTATACACCGATCTTATCTCTAATTCCTTACGATTATGTTTTCAAAAATCATTTAAGTTCAATGTTTTTCATAAACTTGTGCTCTGATACCAAGTTGTAACATCCTCCATATGGAGACCCGAAGCTAAGCGCTACAGATGCTGCAGTCATTCATAGTATTAACTTTCGGTGACCAAATACGATAATGTTAATAGCACCCATAATGTCAGAAGCACTCGAATATGAAAGCTGTGACGCCCTACCCCGAAACCAACATTAACAAAAAATATTACTAGGTAACATTGCCTGTTATTGTAAAAATCAGGGTTGTTAAGAGCGACCATCTATAACTCTGCCTTAAACATCTACTAAATACATCAATAAATGCTCTATTTTTTTTATCTCAAGTGGATCGACATATTCAATAAATGCTTAATACAAAATTATAAGTGGTTATCGAATCTATCAAAACAAAATGCAACAACTAAAATGTATATCACGTCACAGAACAACATACATACACACACACATACACATATATAGATATATCATGATACAATACAAAATGATACATTATACTGGTTCGAAGACGATAGTATATACAACGAGCCAAAAATAAATATACATCAAAAGGACAACTCCAAAAGACCATAACCATAAAAGACAATAACGGATATCCAAGCGGAAACTTCAAGCATAGCTAGATTAAAACACTTTTCTAGTTGCATTTCAAAACAAATTTTCTTATCCAAGTTACATAATTCCATACATTTTCTAGGTTCTGACAAATATAATTATTACAAAATATGTTAAGAGCGACATGTGAAGATGCTCTCTTGTTGGACCAGAGGACTAAATAATCATAACAGACTGAATACAACACATTGAAATAAAAACAAAACAACTCCTAAATAGCAAACTTCAGCCTCATGCTCGTCTTTGGAAGCCTTATACATCCAACTACTAAAACCTGAATATCCTCGACCCTCGGCCTACTCAAATCATTTTTGAGCATCCAAAAGTTTAAGGGGAAAAACATAAACTTCGAGTCAGACATAAAGCCCGGTGTGAATAATACTATACATCTCGGTTATTTGATATTAAGTGAGACCACGTCGCTTAGCGGAACGGTTTTCCTTCACTAATATCCTTTTAAAACATATCTTTTGCAAACCTTAATCTTACAACCAAAACTGGTTAAAACAATAATATCAATATCATGAAAGCATATAAGCCGTGTAATTTTAAAATATGTTATATTAAAGGAGATGATAAAAAGAAAAAGAAAAATACAGATAAAGATCAAACTTTAGCTAAAAAGTGTCATAAAAGCAAATAGCACAAGAGCTGTAACTGAAGATATTAACCTAGTTCTTGCTAGACCACTTGCCTCTATACCACTGCTTATGGTATTTGAACTTTTCATATGAATATGACCCCAGTTTTATATTAGGTGCAATACTTAGTTGCCTTCTGACCTATAACTGTCAGTTTAATTATTATTAGTTGAAAGTGTCATTGGTTCACCTAGGCCAGTCCAATATATCATAAACTGTAGTTGTAATTCACAAAGGATTTTAAATTATAGTGTTGTATACTTTTGAATTTTATAGGAAATCTGAAGCATGCATGTCTGTGTGTGCTGAGCGAAAAGAAACAGGCTTATTGCATTCTATAGAAAATTATTACTTCAGCCATTTTAATAAGCAGTTTCCTTTAGGCAAACATAACCAAATGAATTCAGATCCAATTAAGCTCATATACATATTAATAAGTTTAGAAACCTATAACCTGTGAAAGCCTTTATGATTCAAAGAGGCTGTAAAGTTAGAAGAGTTGGAGATGTAACTTGTTGCACATAAAGGTAAGGAATATGATAATTGTGAATGTAGTTTCTGTAGCTGTTGTCAAAGTTTCGGTGCACACAAAGCAATATAATGTACACTTATACTTGTAAGTAGTGCAATATGGACAAAAGTATGTTCTTAAGTTATAAAATCTAAATGTTAGGAAAGATGACTCGTATGGATGTTTTGGCAGGTCCAAAAGACCGCTGGTTACATTGAAGGCAATGTCATAATATCTGGCTACTCAAAAAAATCAGGAAACATTTCCATGAATAACACGACATTCCAATCTTAATGTCAGTAACTTACTTCTTTTCTATTAATAATTGGTGTCCTTATCTTCAAACTAATTCTACATCATGTTCTATGAGTACTAACTATAAAAGTATAAATGAAGTTATCAAGTTTTATTTTTGAAGTACATATCCACATTTGACCTAAAATTTTCTTTTCATTTTTTCCTTTTCTACATATTAACATCATTTACTGATTATATTTGGTTCTTGATATTAGTTAATTTTACTTTTGAAAAAAGTAATGTTATTTAAAGAAGCGTGAAGAACTAGAAATAAAATGAATAAAAATATTAGCGACTTTACATTATTACACAAATATATATATGTGTATGTATGTATGTATAATCATGCGCGTTTATTGTAACTTTTGGCTTGTTTGCTTATAAATCATAAAATGGAATGCTCTGCACTTTTCATTTTTTTCCTTTCCTACATATTAACATCATTTACTGATTGTATTTGGTTCTTGATATTAGTTAATTTTATTTCTGAAAAAAGTAATGTTATTTAAAGAAGCGTGAAGAACTAGAGATAAAATGAAAAAAAATACTAGTGACTTTACATTATCACACAAATATATATGTATAATCATGTGCGTTTATTGTAACTTTTGGCTTGTTTGTTTATGAATCATAAAATGGAATGCTCTGCACTATTCATTTGTTTCAAAGGGTATGAACTTCGTGTTATGTGTACAACTTAGTACAATACTTGCAAAGCATGCAAGATAGATGAGACAATATTTTGTGCATGCCAATAACAAAAAAATTTGGTAGTACTTAAAAGAATGGCATTTATTTTTCAGATATAAAAATAAGTTGTAAAATTTATACAATTCATATGCGACATGCCTACGATATAAAACGATTATCCCACTTGAATAAAAAAAACTTGAAAACAACTTTGCAAAAAAGGGAACAAACTACTTGTAAAAATCAATATTATATACAAGCAAACCTTCACAATCCCCTAAATCAAGCATCTCGTGTTTCTTTTAAACGGTGAGGGAAGAAGCATATACAAGGGCAAAATAGGGTATGAGAAAAAGTAGCGTATAGTTAAAATGGTTGTTATTCATTCGTATAATCAGATGAAACTGGCATTCAATCTAGGAAATAAGTCAAACAAAACCTATAGTAGAACAACATGTTTACATTTTGAATCGACAAACCTCAGCTGGACACACATACAAAAATATGCATGAATCTGAGATAGTGCCGACCTTCCTATATTTTTACAAGGTACAGCCATAACTACACAAAATCCATTTTGGATCAATCTTTTTCTAATTAAATTGGTACAATAATGATTATGGTCAAAAGTAGCCGCTATTTATAACATATTTCAACTACAGTCTCTCTTTTTTATTCGAGAGGAAAAAAAACTATGTAAGGTAGTGCAAATTTGTGCCATAAAACAATTTAAATTTGTTGAAACTATATAAGCAATCTTGAATGATTATATCTATTTTCTAACCTGATCAGCTTTAACTATTTAAGCTTGTAATACTTGAGCATGTTCTCACAACTTTGGCGGTGGCCTTTCTTTTGGTTGATACAATAGAAGAATCACCACTAAGCAAAACGCATTGCAATAGTACAAAATACATTAGCCTATAAAAGTTCTACCATTTCACCATACATGATCTATCTGCTTATTACTCTTGCCTACCTTTTTAGTAAAAATATTCATCTAGGTTCATTACGATAATTGCATGTCATATATGTAAATGTTATTATGTATATTCTGATAGCATATTATGTTGCGCAGACGATGCAAGTATGGTATTAGCATCAAGATTTTGGATAGTGGTTGATCTCCGTGAGAGTTTGGTTTTACACAAATGTCAATAAAGGTGACAGCTTCCACTCTACCTCGTACCCATCTGCTGATTGGTATATGTGCAAACTATATTACCAAATACTCTGAATGATCAACGAATGAATGGTGAGCGGAACACTATGAACAATTGGATGAATGTCAAACGAAAATTTATGTGTTATACAGTGTATTTAGTTTTTGCTATTTTGAATTCAGTTAACACATTTGAAGCGTCAATTTAGTCTGTAAATGTTGAAGCAACAAAAATATACTAGTTTTTACATCTATTTAAAAAAAAGTATTTTGTTTCAAACCACAAAGATTCGTTCACTTGCCAAAATGCAGATCAATATTTTCTTATAGTATAGTTTGCATCTTCTGCTTTAAGATAACGAGATAACTTAACATTATTATTCTGATTGCTAGGTTTTAATTGCAAATAAGTAGTTATGATATAAATTGACAAATATACATCGGAATAAAATAACTCCAACGAATCTCGTGGAACACAATTTTGCAACTTTGAACGGTCTCTCCTAAGTGGCAACTTAAACCTTATTAGAAATTGGTCTTTAAAAATTATGCTTAAAAGGTAGCATAATTATTACCATTTCACTAAGTATGTAGTTACTAGAAAACATCAATAAACAAATCTTCTTCTTTCTCTAGACTTCGTAAACCCAACTTTCAATATTGTGCATCAAAATAATAAGAGACAGTTAAAGTAATCTACATAATTAGCATAACATAAACTAGAAACATAAAGAATATCATAGAATAATAATTGTCAATATTGCGTAAGATACAGGTAAATAAAATTACCTAAAATCATAGTTCCAAAGATAGTTGATCAAGAGTTCTTGAGTGCAGAGCCCTCTTAATTGTAGAATGAACGAAACAACGACAATGGATAAGAAATTGTCTGATGCTGCAGAAGGGTTTAAGAGGATTCGAATGTACTAGAAATTGTGGCAGAATTAGGGTCTGAACAGGATTTCAACATTGATTCCATTTGGATTATGGATTTTGGATTTTTATCAGGATCGAAGTAAGTTTTGGGCGAATTTGGGTTCCACCTTTTCATCGTTTTAGAGAGGAGACGAAAAGAAAGAATGAAAGTCGACCAAGTACCCGCGTAATGAAAATAAAAATTTTATGTGATGCGGTTTTGTTTACTATAGACCGCTTAACAAAACTAATAAAGTCTGAACATTTATTTTTATTTCCAATGTGTTATTTTTAGTGGTTATAGAAGAAACGCTGTTTGAAATTGCCATGGAAAGCCTTTTCTTGTAGTGCATATCAGGTAACAAATGGGATAGTTTTGTTCGACTAACTACTAATGCTGACTCGGGCCTACAAACAAAATAAACAAATAATGTAACTTCTGTTAAATACTCCTCTTCTGGACGGCTGTCCCTAAATTCACTAGGATCAACTGATCCTAATGGCGTTGCAGGCTCACAAATAGCTCATCCCCACTTTGTGTATTTCATTCCGTGTGCAACATCATTTTAGCCTTACCTATGAAAAAAACCTTACACACTGAAATATTGGATTAAATTAGCTAGGGACAAATAGCTAATGTATAGGACGCGACCCTATACCAATCTCATCTGTTATTTTAATATCTGACTCGTTTTACTTAGGGTCATTTGTCCTTAAATTTTTCCTAGAAAACCTTTTCTTTCATATTGATTTAAACATTTAAATCACACAAGGAAAATATCCTCTATGCTTTACTCAAATCACCTTGTCATGTCCATATACTTTACACAAAACTTTGTTGATGAAAAATTTAAACCTTTAAAAGTACCGCTTTCGAATCCACTGAATGTATCCTGATGGAAACCAAGTAATACCTCAGGCCGAAAGGCCAAAATATACCTTCGAATCCATTCTTAATAAACCTTTCAAAAACTTGAAAAAACCATTCTTTCGAAAGTTTTAAAACCTTAGTCATCCCCATATCAAAACTCTATAACCTACCTTTCGAAACCTTTGAAAACCACCCACTTTAACATTTCAAAAACAATGGGGAACCACCCCTTCGAAACCTTCTTTTGAAACTTTTCGAAAGCATTCAAATCATTTCTATAAAAAACTTTCGAAAGCATTTGGGTTCAAGTTAAACATGTGAAATACCCTTTTGAAACCATTTAAAACTTTTCTTTTCGAAACCTTTGAGTTTTACCTTCAACAAAACAAAGGTTTCTAGAACATTTAAGTTGAAAGCACTCTTTCGAGAACAATTTCCTAAGTAAAGAAGTGATGGTGTCGTAAACAACCCTTTGAACTTATTGGAGAAGCAGCTTGGATTTTAAAACAAAAAACCCTTTCGAAGACATTGCTTCGAAAGGTAAGATGCGACAGCTACGGGTTTCGGTCCCTTCAAAAGCATTTACTTAAAACAAAAAGGCACAACCTCTTTCGAAACCTTTCCTTTAAAACAATTTAATCTAGTCCGAAGCTAACCAAGTCAAAAGCAAAAGCAAAGCAGAAGTAAAGCTTCAACCCCTACGGAACCCCCTTGTTTCGACTGCATACCCTTTCGCCTATGTTCAATTCACTGCACAAGTCTTTGATGCCATGCACATTGGTTTCGATGGTGATGGAGGCGAAAGTACACGGTCGAAAGCTCGATGCCGAAAGTGGTGAAACATATAAAAAACATGTTTAAGCTGACTTTTAACCTTTTAAAGTAATTCTTTTCAATTAACCTGCCTTGTTTGTCAAAACATAATTGGATGCTAATTTCTTTTTCAAAAGTACTGCCGAAATTTCAAAAATGAACGCTTTAAATTATTTACAAAATAACTCCTCCTTTTATAAATATATAAAACATTTATTCCCATACGTTAAACAATTTTATACATTCATTAAAACACTTAAGAAAATTCTACAAAAATTCCTATAAATCATTTTTAATATGTTTTCTACCATGTATAAATTTCAGACCCAAAACATATATCATTTAGCCGTAAATTATTTTAAATCCAAATATCCATTTTCCTCACTAGAAAATTAATATAAAATCCACATTAATTCGGAAAATTATGAAAATTGAAACTCATCTCTAAAATATCGCTTCTGATCTAATCTAAAATCGCAAGGCATTTGGATGTCATTTAATAGGGTTCCCATTAAAATATATCATAAAATCCATAAGAAATCTCATAAATCATCAACAAGCGTATTATTTATTTCTAACAATCAAAACATGCAAAAACCTTGCAAAATAATTCGGATTTAACCTAAAACCGAAAACAATTAGAAAACATTAAATGTAGTCATTATCAACCTTAGCTTTATGATTAAGGAGTTTGAGGTTTGAGAATGGATTAAGTCGATTTAGCTTCTTCCTTTTGCTTATCTTCCTCTTGTATCCTCTAATGGTGGTCGGCCTCTTAGTTTTAATTTTTGCAAACGAACGTATGAAATGAATGGGTGTAAGGGTTTAGGGTATAAGGATTTACTTATTCATATTTTGCCCCTTATCTAACTCCCCTAACTTATTTTATTTTGACTCATGGTGTGGGTCGCTCGATCAAGGTGGTTCGGTCGTACATGGCTCGGTCAAGGAGAGGAGATCATGCATGGTTCAGTCGTGTTGGAGTGGACCGACAGAAGGTGGGTCGGCTTCGAGGAGTGCTTCAGGTCGACACATTTGTAGCTTCGGGTCAGCACTCCATTTTACTCGAGTTGGCATTTGAAAATTGGATTGCAATTCTAGGGAATAATCTTTGATTTACTCCGGGTCGGTGAGTTTCATACTCGGGTTGGCAACTCATTTTTGGGGATTGATAAGATTGGATCGGCATTTGAATGGGTCGGCACTAAAGTGGATCGACATTTGAGTGGGTCGGCTTTAGTGAAATTAGCATTGGGTCGCTGGATTGGTTTTGGAACCGATGAATACAGGGTCGGTATGTTATACAGGGTCGGCTGCTTCAGATCATTAAGCTTTCAACTTCGGGTCAGCATAGTGCAAATTTGGGATCGGTGTTTGAAGGCAAGGATTTAGTGCAATGTTACTCCGAGTCTTAGCGCAAGTTACTTCGAGTCCTACATATGTTCGCTTCGAGTCACTCCCGAGGCAACATTGAGTCAGCATCCTCGAAGCTTGGGATTGGTCATAATGATGAAGTTGGGTTCGGCTATGGCCTTGATGGGCTCGGACTACTCAAGAAGCCCGGTAACTAGGGTTTTGTCTATAAATACAGTAGACGGGGCATTAAAAATGAGATCTTTATTCTGTTTTTCTCTTTTTCAATTAAAGCTACTCTGTCATTATTGCTTTAAAAACTCTGAATTGTAACTGTAATTGATTCTCATATCGATAGAAAGAAAATTTCTGAAGTGGACGTGGACCGGAGTTAGCCGAACCACTATAAATCCTGTATTATTACTGCTTTTTTTTTACCGTTCTTCACATTCATTATCCCTACCTACATTCTATCTGTGATCTGTGATTTGGTGCTTTAATCTGAATTTGGGTGTTAGTGACCAATTTTAACGCCAACATCAATTACGAACAGAAATTAATAAAATATATACTTTTTCTACAAATTCAAAACTCCCCTCTACAAATACAATTTGTAGAAAAACAATTTCACGCCGAAACGCATGTCAGGACACTCATACAAAAACAAACAGTGGATACTGAAAAAATCATATCAAAAGTTTACCCGGGATCACAAGAGAGGGTGCATGATCCACGTCGTGATAAGTTGTAGACTAAAAACATGTAGTGTAGCTCCACGTTGATAATATTTTCATGCATGCCAGCTTTGAACAGTTTATAGTCACGACAGATCACACATCTTATGCTAGGGACGGTGGCCTATGGAGCTGATGACTACCAAAGTCGCAGACACACATCTTAAGCAGACAACTATCACACAGTAAATTAGTACTTGATTAATCGCTGTCCGGCATTCATTCATCTTTTCTGACTCGGAAGCCACAACTTATGTTCTATTCTTTTTTTAGATTAATATTGTTAATTATAAAAGAGCTATTGTATGTGTGCACTATAAATATCAAATGATCCATGGATGAAGTTTTAAGGGGGATCAAAAGATCGGTTTTGTAAAACATTCATGCTTTCAGTTGAAAGGTAGGATAGCGCATTAGCTATACTAAGGACAAGTAGTGAGGGCAGATATCATACGGTTTCGGTATCTAGCAGCAAAGCCCTAATGTCAGTATATCAACTTGCAAAAAAAATGGTATCAAGTGTATCCAGAAACTACGGAAGGCCAAAAATTTGGCATTAATAAAATCACCTGGATCACAGCTGGAGGAGTACTGGGACTGATTTAGATAGTCCCGATCCTTGAAAGACGTGTCTCAAAAATGTATTGGAGTGTATTTGTCTTTGTAGTTTGGTAGATGGTAGACTTTGATCCTCGATAATGATATTCACGTTCTAAGAACATGATTTAGATAACAGCTGATGTCTGATGCGAACTATAGTTAGATAATCAAAACATTCATTTGCATCTTCTGCAGCACCTGAGCTTAAATGACAACTAATATGTTTGCACCATAAAGAAAAAAAAAATTGTGCTTAAGATGCTATACTAACATTATTCTCGTCTTCGTCATTATTATTGTAACTCAATTTGTTCTATCAAGCTGTGTGCTTATCACTCCATACTAACATTATTTTTCAATTTAATAATTGAAGTAACAGCAGAGCGGTTAGTTGAATACCCTCACGTACTTATCATGCTAGGCTGTGAAATGGTATCATGTCTTATTGTGAAAATGTTTGGGACCGGCTACTTAGCAACAATGGTAACTTTTGGTTAGTACTGTATAACTATTAACATACACTTGTCCATTATTGTATGGATTTCACTTGTTAATGTATATTATTGAGTAAGATGGAAACGGACCATTGAAACATGAAGAGTAAAGAATATATACAAAAAATTAAACAACATCCACTATCTTTGGAAGATCAATTTTTATTTTGCTGGAAAATTCCTATGTGAAGTCCCTCGCTCCACCCTCATTTTAGCTCCACGTTGATAGTACTGAACTAACCACTCTGGCATTCGCGTCCGACGCGTCGAAGGTGGACCCCACGATTTTGTCCAGTTCAACTTTAACCGTTGTAGGGGAGCCGTTCGCTTCCGAGACATCGGATGCGTCCGATGCGAACGGCTCCCCTACAACGGCCATTTTTCCTATCTCTTATACAATCCCCCTCCTCTACCACTCTCCTTACTCACTTTCAAATCTCAATCTAAAATTTCACTATTCCGAGCTTTCGTCGTAATAGCACCGTATTTCGGTAATTTTATTTATGTTTTTGTTCATTTCGTTTCTTTTCTTTACTTGTTTTTCTGGTTTTTGCCATATTTTGTCATAGAAATGGCCGAACAAAATATACCGACGAAACCTGAAAATGGTTGCGGTACGAGATCGACAAATGCAAATCATACAATCAGATACCAACAGTATATGATGTCTATGCCACCATCTGCCTTTCCAGCTGCATTTCCACCTACATTTCAACCGAACTTTCCACCTACCTTTCCACCTACATATCCGCCGAACCTTCCACCTACATATCCAATGAAATACCCACCACAGTAGTTTGTATTTATATATTATACTTTGTATTTCATATTTTGTATTCCGCGTTTTGAATTCTGAAACATGTATTCGGTATTATGTATTATGTATTCTATATTCGGTATATATCTATTTTATTTAAAAATAACTAACACAAATAAAATAATAATATAAATAATAATTTTGTCCCTTTCATAAAAAAAAACGCATTCCCCTTTCACGAACCTATCATTTTCTCGTCCCTTCCGTTTAAAAAAAAGAACGCACCCTTGGTTCATTTTTCAGATGAACATGGTAAACAGATTTCATATTTATTGAATGATTTTAATGTGCCTTTTATCTACTGAGAAAACTCGGAAGTGGCTTGCCTGTAGTTTAGCCATCAGTTATATAGTGCAATGGTGCAAGTATTGGAATGGAAATGCTTAAATAAGTTTCAAATTAAACAAAGGAAAATCTGAAGTTTTGAGTTGCTGAAACTTAAAAGTCATCCTCTCTTAATCCTACATCATCATTGAACCATGAAGGGGAAAACCAAAAGCCTAACTATAGCGAACATGACAGCATATTAATTTGTCATTATATCGTAGTTCTCTACATGTATAAACTAATTAGTCTTCTAATCGGTTAGAGCATCTCCAACAATGAGTCTAGTCGCACAAATTACGTAATCCAAACCTCAAATCAGTTTCCAACAGTCAATTATGATTTTTAATAGACGGTCAACAGACTCCTGAAGGTCAGACGCTTAACTGGTTGCAAGTCAAAATCAAACGTCTGTTCAACAAACACCTAACTTCCAAGAGCCTGTTAAACAGATGCCAGATGCTAACTCTGGCGCCTTTTAAGCAAACGCCCAACTCATCTCTCTATTAGGAAAACCACATGTAATCGAGTCTAGAAATTATAGAACCGTAATTTGTAATTTATTGAAGATGCTCTTAACAACAAAGAATTGAAAATTGGAGAGGGCGATGGTTATCTACCATGCTAGTATAGTAGAAGCTTGTTATCAAGAACAATGGTTATCTACCATGCTAGTACAAGCTTAATAAATAATATGTATACTTCCAGATAAATAAAAACTCTTATACAACGAAGCAGCATACTGTACATAACATATCATTTAATAGTTGGAGTGTCTCATCCACTAAAATCATTCGTTATGCCCCATATGCCGGTGGGTTATACAAGAGTTTTTATTGATTGGTAAATATACATAATATTTCTTTCAAAGTTGGGTATATGCTACCCCTGTGTTACTGCATGCGGTCTGCGTACATACATAATTTGAGTATGCCCTTGTATTTCAAACACGTATCTTCTGTTTTCTTATTTTATGTTTCACTGAAGCTGTACATCAAACAATTTCAATTAAGCATTTTTGGCCTCTTTGCCAAAACTATAACAGAACTGAAAATTCTACGCTGTTAACAAGGAAATTTTGCTTTTCATTATAAACTGAAATATACGAGTATCATGACCTGCAGATATGTTAATTGATATAATATCTGATTTTATATGATAAACTTATGGAGATGGTTCTTTTTCCCCCTTTTTCTTTTCATCAACGCTGAAAAAAAAATATTCCTTTTTCGTAGTTTTTACCGCCACTAATAACCATAACCATAACCATATTAGACTTCAGACTTCTGTAACATGCAAACATGAAGTGCATCAGGGATAATTCTATGACAATGAAGGATTAAATTATAAAATAATATTGTCTTCACAAGCATTATCGTACCCCTAATTGGAATATTTCGTGTTTTCTACTGGTCGTTTTTCATTTATCTCTTTTATATTTCATGTTTCAGCAATGGTGTTTCATTGTCCAGCTTGTCTAAAGAGAGCCATTCTAACTCTTTACATTCTAGAATTTTCGACTCTAAGAGGCTTGTTTAAAGTAAGGAACGAAGTAGCTAAAGAATAGGAGCAGTGAAAGATATGTCCTATACTGCTTTGTAAAGAAAAATAATTTGAAAAGAAATGATGGACAAAAGAAGAAATTATAGAGAACTAAGATTGAAATGCAGAATAATAAAAAAGTTTAAAAAAAAATTGTGATAATTCTCGCTGTTTATTCACTCATTTCCGTTGTGTACATGTAACAATACATCCTCTCATCATTGGGCTCCTAGTTACACAATTCAACACGCATAGAACAAACTAAAAGCAAACCGAATTGCAAACAATTGATAACTGAAAATAAGCAATATCGATAAACAAAAAGGTGGTCTGCTGCTCATCTCCCCTGGCAACATGATTAAAAGCATTGGTACAAAAATATCAACATATTTTTTGTACGGTTAGGTAGAATCAAATTGATACCACCAAGCAATATGACTAACATGTAAAACAATATCAATATCAAAGCTCACTAGCAATCGCATTGAAGTTTGACGTAGTGGCTTACAGTAGAAATCAATATGAATTACATCGATAATCGCCACAAAAATCCCATCTATATAACAAGAGAAAGGTATCAGTCGAAAGAGTATGTTGCAGAATGCTAAGACAAATGATTGCACAAAACATGCAAATTTTTGTATAACGTACCTTTATCTTCCATCATGCATGGTATGTAGAGCATCAAAATTTGGTGCATCGACTTTTAGACATTCAAGGTACGGAGCCATAACCTACATATAACATTGATTAAAGAGCCATAACCTACATATAATATTGATTAATGTCGTTTTAATTTCTAGGAAAAAATGTAAAATTTAAAAGCTGAAGCAATAAATATGTCAAGACAGCCAGATGTTGAGTAAAATTTTGACGTTGTATATGTGTAAAGAAAATTTATGTTCAAACTATGGTTGCAAACATAGAGAAAAGATGGTGCAGTCATGATATAAAGATAATCCAACACTTTCTGATATGTGGTAAAGGAAAACAATCCTCCATACAAGTATTATTAAGATTGGTAAAGTTTACATAGGTGCACCACTTCTTATTTGGTCTTCTCACATGAGTTGACAATCCAACATCCCTAACGAACTCATTTTCCTTTTGACTTCTTAGCTTCTTCCTACGTTGAAGTGTGCCACTCTACTGGAATTGAACTTCAACACATATATGACAACAGTTGGATCGATATCAACCATGTTATAACGCATCCATGCAAAGACGTAAGGCTGATAATACCTTAGTTATTGATTTTGATGATAACAACCTTGATAATTATAATGCATTTATATTAAATATAGATACTAATGTTTTGTCAAAATATATAGCATACATTGCAGAATATTATACAAGTATTGATTCGAAAATTGTACAGTATAAAGACTCAAAAAATATACATGAAGACTCATACGTATAAAGATTAAGATATGAAGATCTCAAAACTACACTAAAGTTTATAGTCATAGAATATTGTTAAAGTCCCTGATAATAATTTTGATCTCTAATTTCTTATTTTCTAATCCTTTGTATTTAAAACAAAATATTTTTTAAAATATTTAATAAAAGTCTTTTAAAGTTTAAAATGTTTTTAAACTATGTTCAAATTATTTTACAAAGTATCAAAATATACAAAGCATAAGATTTTCAAAACATCTAAAAATAAACAAGCATTCAGAAAAAACTAGCCAATGTCGACATACTGCTAACTTGAAATTCAAATTTTGAAATGAAATGTCTATTTGTCGTAACTCTTCACGAATGGACATGTCTGTCTATTTTATATGTATATATATATGGGGTTTCAAACAAATTTTTTAATAACTACTTTCTTATTATCTTGCTCTGCCAAAATTTCAAGCGAAAACTTATTCAAAACTTTCCAAATTTAAACCAAAGTTAATTCAATCATTATTCTAGTGATTCTCTACTATTTACTTTCTGACTTCAATTATCTCACTCTTAATCAAAGATTAAGTGATGTCCAAAAGGCTGTAGGATTCATTGTAACCAAAGATCGAGAAATTGTCTTTGGAAAAACCATCAAGCTCTAGTTGCATTTGCATGGGTGTAATTGTAGCCCGTTCAAATCAATTATGCGTACTTGGTGTCTCGGAAATACAAGTGGGTGTGCTTTTGTCCCATCCAAATCAAGTGAGTGTACCCAAAGCTTGAAAAATCTGAAGGACGTGTCTTGTAACCTTGAAATCAAGATTGTATTGGGTTTGCCTTCTGCCCGTTTAAACATTGTCATTTGAAAAAAACTCTGTACAAGCAATTGTACGGGACTAGATGTAGAGTAACTCCGAAGCAGTATAAAAGTCTCTAATCTCTGGTGTGATCTCTCTAATTCTCTACTTTTTACTTTGCTGCATTTATATTTATCGATGTTTGCATGTGATTGTTCAATTTGTGTTCATTAATAATAATCTTGAAAGAATTTTAAAAAAGATTCATAAAATTAGAAAACATTATTCACCCCCTCTAGTTTTTAATTAGCCTTAAGATCCATAATCCCACAACCCACAAAAACAATAACAGATTACATTAGCAATGTTTCCTGTACACAAAGAACGCTCCTTTTGTTTCATAATATATAGCATTTTTGCATCCATAAGTTAACAAAAAAGAAAATTGTTTTTATGCTAGTAAGAAAAATTATCAAGGATTGCTAAAAGCACAGGTACAAAAGTATGAAAACCCGTTAGCTTTAAGTAGAATCAAAATTCCTATCTATAACAAGAGACGTGTATAAGTTAAAAGAGTAAGTTGCAGAATGCTAAAACAATGATTGCACAGAATAGGCAAATGTTTTGTCTAAATACATACATTTATCAACAATGGGAAGATGCAGAAATCTTCCATCATGCATGGTGTGTAGAGCATCGGTAATTAGTGTAGCAACCGTTAGTCATTCATGGGTACGAGCCATCACCTACACACCATATACTGATTAATGTTGCTTTTAAAAAATGTCAAATTTTGAAAGTTGAAACAATACACATGTCACGTAAGATGCTGTGAGAAATTTTGATGCTGCATATGTGTAATATAAGAATAATGTCCAGACCATGGTTGCAAACATTGGAAAAGGATGTTGTAGATTCACTGTACAAAGATAATCCAACACTGCCTGGCTATATTTGATTTACTCATTAATATAGACTAACCAATAACTTGTTCTATGCATCATAGTAGGCGGATATACATTCAGGAGAAAGTAAAAGAAAAGGAATAAGAAAAAAACATGTGTTACTATCGTTAAAATATGTTAAAAATTACATATCATACCTGCTCCATAAGAGTGGTTTCATGGATGGAAGATTCTGAACAATTAGTCGCATTAAGCTCTTTAATGACGGAAGGAATCACCGGTAGATGGAGGAGTCAGCAGATCTGAGGTTGGTTAGAAGCCGAGTGACGGGTGAAGATGAGGGACGGCGAAGTCACAGGGAGCGGTGGTCGAAGGTGATGGCGGAGGGATTGGAAGGGCCATGCGAAATCGAACTCAAAGGAAGCGGTGGTCGTAAGCGTTGGCAGCGGGCTTTGGAAGGGGGGTGCGAAGTCAGGCAGCGAGGATGGAGGCATGGATTAGGGGAAGAAATCATGGTTGTTTAGGTGTACCAAAGAACTCAAATTAACAAGGATTAGGTCAGGCGGCGGGGATGGAGGAATAGGCGGCGGGGCTTATTAGGGTTTTGTCGATTCTATTCCAAGATGAAAAAATGATTATGCCAAACAACTGTGTCCCAATATATACACGGCCAGTCCTATTTGCAGTTTGTATTTGCATCCTTTTTCGTTTTTGCACCTCAAAGAGTGCGATTTAACAAGATGTTTTAACAAGATGTTCGGGTCCCGTTGGAGGAATTCAGACGGACCCAATTGTGATTGTCAAATTCCTTTAATAAGAGAAAAGTGTTATGTTTACACTTTAGAAAAAATATAAACAAAATTGTATTCTGAAAACTGATCTAATTTTGCTTATATTTCTTCTTTCACACCCGTGCAAATAACAAAACTATCTCTTGTGTTTCTAATGCTCAGTCTAATCATTTTTTGTGTCACCATTTCTTATTCTAACAAAAAAATAACCAAACACCTACGTCCTAAAATCATAGATCCTATATTTATACATCACCAACCCTTGAAGTTGAAATTAACGCACCGCCATTTCAGTTAATCTAGCTTTCAAGCAATATTCCAAAATTAAGAAAATAAATCTTTCCTTAACGAATGTTGTTTGGTTTTATTGTTGTTCAATCATGCAATATCGTAGTACAAATGAAAGTATTGATTCGAATTTGATGTTGTTTGAGTTTTTTTTTTTTTCCGGTCTGATCTTTATTTTTTAAAAGATAGTATATATGCTAAAGCCGTGCGTGGGTAACTATAACCACCCACTTCTACTATTTGCTTGAGATATTGAAGTGACCATGTTAAAACTGCGGTAGGGTTATAAAACAAACCACGACCACTATTGGCATGGTTGTTGGAAACATCCATGCTTTGTATTAGCTAGTTAGGTTTGGGATTTTGAAGACAATTTTCCGAATACACCACGCTATTGTAGAGCAGGGAGCTAGCATAAACTCATGTCCAAGAAATTTGAGGGCATTCATATAATCTACGTGTGGACCGTACGTGGGTGTCTTCACAAACTACTTTTAAATCCAGTGGGGGTTTCGAAGGTGACTGACTACCCACCTTCCCAACGTGGTTGATATCTGTATAATTAAGGCCCTGCAAAATCAACGGTATAACGTATAGCGCATTCGACCACTACGTTATTTCAATTTAGCGTTATTAAACAGTAGATCCGCTTTAAACTCTGTTATTTTCCGCTATACTTGCTAAATCAATGATAGCATCTTCTTTAGCAATATTAATATAAAAAGGCCGATTCGACAAGTTCTCTTTTAAATCAATTCAACAAAGTTAAGGTAAAGACATAATTTAAGGCGTAAGTGCGCAATATAAGTTAGAAATCCATTGTATTCACCAAATACAATCTGCATAAATCATGATAGTCTTCGGTTTTGTTATATACGATTAAACATATTTCTTTTTTTACATAAATTGTAACAACCTGTAATTTTACGATAATTAATTAAAAACAAAATAATTAATAAATAATAATGTTGAAAAGTAAGTTTTTACAGATGTCAGAATTTGGATATGAAACTTTCATCATTGGATTCGTGGTGATTTTCTAATCAGTTTTCAAATATAAAGTTTTTCGATTGGAGTTCAAATGAAAATTTTATTGATGTTTTTGAATCGAAAATAATTATATGCGTAATTAAGGAAATAAAATATAATTAATGACATAAATTAATGTTAATCAACGTTAACAGTTGCTTAGGGTATAAGTAACATTAATGCACAAGCAAATCATCTCACTCGGTTTCAAAAGTAAAGAAATCAACAAAATTAAACGATGGTAATTAATTAACTAGTCAAACCCAACCATTCGACCCCTAACTTGGGCCAATCTATCACTTGCGGTCGACAAGTAGCGGATCGACGATAGACCGGTGGGTGTTGTCAGTTGTAAATTTTAATATGGCCGAACGGTCCAAAGTCCATAAAAAATAATCTGACGGTTGACATTGATTTGAGCCTCTATAAATACGGGTCTAACCCCTCATTTTTCTTCTCATATTTTCTGAAGCGATGGCGAAGCTATGTCAATTTCTTTCCTCCATAAATTCTTAGTTCCAAATAATTAAAATTATAGTTTATATATGTATATACAAGTGGACGATGACAAAGGATAATTGAGAAGAAGAATATGGTTGAATCAAATCATCGAAGCCAAGGTAAATTATGAATCCTGACTTAAATCTAAATTACATCTAAATCTCTTCTCCGGTCTAGATTTCTAATAAATACATGTATACTTACGGTATATGTGTTCAAATAGAAAGAATAAGGGGAGTAAACTGGAATAACAGAGATTAAATTTGAGGATTTGGAAAGCTAAAAAGGTGAGTGGGAAAATTCTATATTTTTATATAATATTGGATTTATTTCGTTTGTAAATTTGCTTCTTGTATGCCTGAATTTAGTTCTTTGGAATTATAGGCCTAATTATATGCACATAGTGACATCTAAAACCCTGCTTGCATATTGAATCTGGAGAGTATTGGGCAGTAGCAGTCCTTGAATTTATAAATTATGTGAAAGTTCCAAATTTGTAAATTAAATGATCTACGCAAGTAAATTTGTTGTTTATTAAATTTTAAATCTAGAAGCTAATTATCATCAATTGTTTGTAGGGTATAAGTAGAACAACATCGATTCCGCTTCAACCTCAATAGTGTGCAAATCTATCTTGACCGTTTCTAAGAGCATCTTCAACGGTGCATTATTGAGGGGTAATTCTTTTGCTTGCTCCAACGGTAATATTAATGTAGGATCGATTTCACCCTAGATGGGGGATGAATATGGTGATACTAATAATAATAAAAATTTAATGCGGAAATATATAAAATAATTGCAGCACTGATAATAGCAGAATAATAAATGCAGATATAGAACTAACACAGATTTACCCAACTTCGGCAAAACCATGTCTACATGCTGCTCCCAAAGTTTCTACTAGAAATTAACTAGTCAGACGCTTATACACGTAAACTCGCGACACCCGCTATCGACTAACCTAATTCTACACTCAAAACACTGTCATAACTCAGTCACTGAGTTGCAAATTCTCGAACTACGCCACCGTAGTTCGTCCTCTAGTTACACGACTAAAATTTTCAAAAGTTTAAAAGTAAATTCAAAATAAAAACAACTTAAAACAAGAAACCCTAATTTTAAAAAAATAAAGCCCAAATAAGAATAAGTAAGAATAAAGCCGGCCCACTAAAAACGTTTCCCCTCTTTTCTTTTCCTCTGAGTAAAAATGTTGGCTGATTCCTTTTGCTTTCGTTGCTTCTCTTCTTTCCTCTTTGAGAGATTAGGGCTTATGTATATTGGAGTCGCCGCTTTGTTGAATTGATTGTTGATGCTTTGAATGCTTTCTTCGATCGATTTATTTGTTCATGGCTGCTTCAATTAAGTCGAGATCGATGTTGTGATTTGATACGTGATTTTCTTGTTCGATTTGAATTTTCTCGATTTTGATTCAATTTATATGTGTGTTCGTAACTTAGCTAGCTCTGGCCTTTTTTTTCGCTCGGATGCCTTTGAATGCCGCTGATGATGATGGGTTAAATAGGATTCGAAATCCTATAATCTCTTTCATATATATTTTATTTGATTTCTATAATTGATATGTTTGGCCGTTCGATTTATGATTGAATGCTGGTGATATTTTCTGACTTTTTCAATTCGTATATTTTCATTGCTTGATTATCACGACTTTTGTTTCTTCTCGCTGATGTCATCTCTGGTTTCATTCTTTGCCACCAATGATCGAATTTTTTTTACTTTGGCCATTTAAAATTGTGATGTTTTGACTCTAACTTGTTCGATCCTGTGTACATTGTTTTGTGGTGATGTGCATTTGTATTTGAAGTCGTAGCCTTGCTTGTATATTGAACTGCTTCCATTGTATTCATGTTCATATACACACACACACACACACACACACACACACACACACACATATATATGTGTGTGTGTGTGTGTACATATGTGTATGCATATGTGTGTGTATGTATGTTTGTTGCACCACTGTTGACTTATTTGGTTGTGTGGTCTGTCTCGACTGCTCGTTGCTGTAGCATATATATATATATATATGTTGCTCCTCACTTTTTCATTGCAGTCTGAGTTGCATATGTATCATGTATTCTGGTTTGGTTGTCTTGATACATGTTTTCACATGTGTATATTTTGTTGAGGCTCCATGTCTTCTGTCTTCACATAGTTGTTGTATACCTCTGTTGCAGTTTGCATTTTTGTGATGAATTGCTTCAAGTATGATCATGTACATTTGCAGTCTAATTCAACCTGCTTTGTTTTCATACTTCGATTCAAGCTTGCATTGTTTTCAGAATTCGTCTTGATTTTGGAATTTGCCTGCACTTTGAATGCTGGTCATCTTCACTTGTATACATACATACATACATTTATGTATGTATATGTGTGTGTGTTCACCTCGGTTGCATTCCATTGTTCATTGTTTTCATACTCTAGTTTTGTTGCAATTTAAGTATGGTCTGAAGCTTTTGTTCCGCTGGCTTGATCACCGTCACTTTGGTTTGTGCACATGGTTGCACTGTCAACTTGCTGCATATGTTTGGTTCTTGATGTCTTCATGTTGTATACATACATTTTGTAACTGAACATTTTGTAGTCCGTTGCTGTTGAAGTCTGAAAGCATTTGTTTCTATGGTCTTCATGAGTCTGAATGTGCTTGTGTACTTCATGGTTCCCCTGAACTTTGTTTCACTTGTTCGTCTTCATTGTTTTGTTTTGATCTGGTTCATTGTTCGTCTTCATTGTTTTGTTTTGATCTGGTTCATCGTGAAGTCTATATGTAAGTACATTTTATTTTGGTACTGGCTGGGCCAGAACTGATTTGTTGTTTTGATTGAGACTGTATTGCATGCTTATGTTCATCTATATTTTGGTCCTCATGTATATGATGCACTGAAACTGAACTTGTTATCGTCTTTGTTCTTATGCATTTGTATCTTCGTTGTTTACTGGTCTGGTGCAGTTTGACCCATTCATTTGGACTCATATATGTGTGTACACATATATGTGCATACATGTATATATATTTATGTGGTCTTTGCCTTTGTACCATACCACTAGCCTGAACACTTGAACTGTTTGGTGCATCACTTCGAACAGGTTGAAGTTTAGGTCCTGAAATTTGAATGGTTGGGTATTTTTCACGTGTACACATTGAATTTTTGGTTGAGGCTTGTTCCAGTCATTAAAACTTGGCCATTCTATTTTTATTTCTGTATTCCACTTGAGTTGAACCAAGCTTTGGCTCGGGTTTGACCTTGTGCTCATATTGTGACTTTATTTTTATTGCACTTGAGTTGAACCTAGTTTTTGATTGGGTTTGACCTTGTGCTCACCTATCCCTGCAGTTTTATCAAGTGTATATCGGTGTGCACGACCTTATGGCATGTACAGTGATACACTGTGCATGTCACAAGTTGTTCGTGTATGATGAATTCAAAATGAATATGATGACGAACAACCCAAATAACCGAGGCAAATAATATTTCCAAAAACATACTGTATTTTACACTGCAAAAATATTTCTTTTTCAATTTTACTGCTTCAGTGTTTATTTTGCAGATCGCTCAGATGCTGGATTCAATCTGGAATAGAGTTGAAGATAAATACGAGTGAATGAGTGATATGTAGTGAGGACGGTTGTGTAAATTGAAATGTATTGTAATTGAAATTTTGTATATATAGTGAGAGCACAAATTTGTACTATTCAAAATTGTAATAAAATATTTGTTTGAATAAAATATCTGTTTGAATTTCAATTCCGTGTTATTTATTTATTCAACAAATATTTATTTAATTATGTGCAAATAAAATAGTACAATATCAAATACATTTAAATCAATATATATATATATATATATATATATATATATTATCATCAAACAAAAACCATATACTAGCATATTCAACAATCTCCCCCTTTTGATGATAACAAACATATATTTAAGATTTTGAATTTATTAACTGTCTTTGATCATTTAATTTGCTCCCCTATTTGAATGCTCCCTCTCTACAACAAAGCTCACCCTTCATATATGCATGAAAATAAATAAAAATATGCAAACGAACCTAGATGCAAAAATATTTGACCTTTATTTACCGAACTCTTAACTTTTCTCCCCCTTTTGTTATCAGCAAAAGAGTACTTGTGTTAGAAAAATAGAGATAAAGTGATAGACATTAATACAACATTAATACCCAATCGAGTATAATTATTAAATTGCAATAAAAAAATCAAACAAAAATCATAAATACTCTGTTAGGCGCATATTCCACTTTAGAATGATAGGGATGATATAAAACCATATAGCTGTGTCTATTTGTGGTATATTTATATCAGGAATTTGAATATATACTAACCATGCATAACCGTTAGGACTTTTAAATGAGATTAGTGGTATTACAAATTTTTATAAAAAAATGAATTTTAAGCATCTTCTAACCACGCATAACCGTGGGGACTTTTAAATGGGATTAAAATCAACTTGTCTATTTAATAATTAATTTTGATATGTGTTCCATGCATGCATAACCGAGAGGACTTTTAAATGAGTATGAAAGCACGTATATAAAAATTCCAAGTAATTCACCCATGCATAACTGTGGGGACTTTTAAATGAGAGAGAATACTTTGGATGTTTTTATTGCAAAAAATAAAAAAACGAAAACGAATAATTTTCCGTTTAAAATACCACATATTGACATAATATATTGAATTTTGATGAGTGATGGTCACTAGAAATATGATAGAAATAGAGATGGTCGTGGAATTTTTACCAAACAAGAGTTATTATAATCTTGTTTAAATTTTTAAGAAAATTTACTAAATATACCTTCTCAAGTTATAATATATGATTAATATCAACACTCATCACTTTTTCAGTCACCATTTATCCTTTCAATAATCAGTAGGGAGTCGAATTAGTTAATGTAGTCATTTAAAATCAAATCCAGAAATAATTCTAAAATCAAATTTTCTAAAATGACTAATCTGAAACAAGGTCAAAAAAAATATTTTCTGGAAGGGGTTTTATAAGAATAATATCTGCTAATTGAAAATTGGTTGAAATGTAAAATATGCAGATATTATCTTTGAAAACGATGCAACTACTGAATGTCTCAACATAAATCACGTTCCACTAGTAATTTTTCTATTAACTAGATTACCAGTGTAATTTGCATCCGAATTTTCCTTTGACTCAAGATTATCACTAGTTGGATGTTATAGACTAGGCCGTGAAGTTGCAACTAATACTTTAAAATCTTTTTATAGCTTTTGAACGTAATTCTTTTGGATTTGAATTGAAATCATGCAAATAAGCAACTAGTGAACATAGCAGATCCAGAATAAACAAATATATCCACATGTATCGTCAGTAATCATCAATCAATAAAACACCATCATTAGTCCAAACAAATCTATATGAAGTAGTTCAAATACTTTAGAGGTACATGCAGTGTTCTTGGCATAAATAGATAATTGGCTAACAATTTTGCATAAATCATAATAGTAAATCAACAGTTATCTCTTTATCACATAACTGGCTGATTTAATTCAGATTATGGTGCAGACTATCAGCTTTAATATATCATTCATGATAAATATACCATTACCTATTTTACCTTTACGATAATTTTTCGTTGTTACCCATTGTGATTCTTCCACCTTTATACTAGGCTAATGAACTTTGATTTGTTGCCCATCGCATGCCTGGAACAGCCAGAATCCAGGTAACACTATTAAAAATAAATAATACAAATTAGAAGTGGAAGTTAATTTAATAATAGAAGAAGAAGCTCTGTGTTCCTTATCCTACCACCATACCTACACGAGAAAAGATTTTTGTGACCTATTTGTTTTTATAGGTCCATTGTTGCTAATGGCAAAAGATTTTGAAAAATATGTTTGTGTAGACCCAAGACTATTTATATTTGTTCCTTTTGGCATCCAAATTTGTTTAACTTTAAGGGATTTTATATTTGTGTCTTTTGGAACCCAAATTTGTATGGTTTTCACATGTTTGGGTCTATACCAACAATTGTTTTGATTGTGTCTAATTTTTCTACAAATTGTACACTCGAATTTGACTTGATTAATTTTGCTTTTAACAAGTTCAGATTGATTATATCCAAGTCCTTGTCTAACAGTATTAACGGGTTGTTTCCCTAATAGCATATTTAATGATCTTTCTCCTTTGAAAATTTTTCCTAAAGTTGTAGACAATTGTTGGACACGTGTTTTGAGAGATTCATTTTCATTCAACAATTAAGTGCACTTCTTATAAAATTTTCTCTCCTGGTATTTTCACTTTCTTTAGAAATCAGAATTTCATTTTCAAGTGATTTAATTTTAATTTCTGATTTTTAATTTCTTCTTCAAATGATGGATAGTGATCACACTTAGGGCTCTTGGTTTGATAGTTTTTAACCATTTGATCAAGCTGTTTATTTAAATATATCAAAGTATCTCTTTATGACTCAGTTGTAGCATATTTCTCCCTAAGTCTTTCAAAACAGTCATTTACTTCATGAAAATATATAAGTAATTCCGAATGAGCAAGTTTTGATACCTTGCTTGGCTCGTCATCATCATTGTCAGTTGTTTCTCCTTGAAGACACAAATTTTCTTTTTCACTCTCACTGCCAGTGCTTTTATCAGCTTCATCAGTTTCATCCCAAGTGGCTGGAAAACTTCTCCTTTTCGTTTTTTCCCTTGGCTGAGTCGATTCTGTGGACAATTGGGTGGGATATGACCGGGTTTCTTACACTTGTGACATATGATCTCCTGCTCTTCTGGGTTGTCTAGAACTTTGACTATTTTGCTTTTCAGTTGTTGATTTAGAGCTGGATTTCTGTATTTGCAATTCCACTTTTCGAGTCCCTTTATTAGTAGTGCCAGCTCAGCTGCTCCATCATCATCATTATCACTTTCCGTTGTTCCTTTAAGAGCTATTGGTTTCTTTCGAGTATGACCTCCTTCTCGTTCTTCCTTGAATTTCATTTCTAGCTCATAAATGGTGAGATTTTCGATGAGTTCTTCAACTTTGATTTGTTTCAAATCCTTTGATTCTTGAATGGCAGTAACTTTTGCTTCAAAATTTCACGGAAGGACTCTGAGGATTTTTTGAACTATTTTCAATTATGTGTATGGTTTTCCAAGAGCCTTTGATTTGTATACCAAATTGGAAAGTCCTCCATACATCTCTTTGACATTTTCATCCTTGGCCATTGTGAAGTTCTCATATTCGCTACTAAGCATAGCAAGGCGAGATTCCTTGACTTGAGACGTTCTTCGTGAGTCACTTCAAGTGTGCGCCAGATTTCCTGCGCAGTTAGACAATGTGAGAAATGATTGAATTCAATTTGATATAATGAACAGATAATAGAATTCATAGCTTCAGCGTTAGCATTCTGTAGTTTATTTTCAAGATCTTTCCATTGATCCATCAGTTTATCTATTTCCTGATTATTTATAACTATAGTTGGTGTCCTATATCCTGTCTCAACAATATTCCAAGCATTAGTGGTTTTTAGAAAAAAATTCATTCTATTTTTCCAGTAAGCATATTCACCATTGAACATTGGTGGTCTAACTATGGACCGATGCTCAGCAAAAGCATTATTAAAAGAAGCCATTTTAAAAAAAAACAATTTTTTTTGAAAAATCAAAATTTTAAAACGAAAATTGGTTTTTATTCCTAGCTTTGATACAACTTGCAGGATCGATTTTACCCTAGAGGGGGGGTGAATAGGGTGATACTAATAATAATAAAATTTTAGTGCGGAAATATATAAAATAATTGCAACACTGGTAATAGCAGAATAATAAAAGCGAAAATAGAACAACATAGATTTACCCAGCTTCGGCAAAATCCTACCTACGCGCTGCCTCCCAAGTTTTCTACTAGAAATTAAGTAGTCGGGCGCTTACACACGTAAACTCACGACACCCGTTATCAACTAACCTAACTCTACGCTCAAAATTCTGCCACAACTCAGCCATTGAGTTGCGAGTTCTCGAACTACACCATCGTAGTTCGTCCCCTAGTCACACGACTAGAATTTACGAAAGTTTAAAAGTAAATTACAAATAAAAACAACTTAAAACCAGAAACCCTAATTTAAAAAAAAAGCCCAAATAAGAATAAGTAAGAATAGAGCCGGCCCACTAAAAACGTTTCCCCTCTTTTCTTTTTCTCCGAGTAAACATGTTCGCCGATTCCTTTTGCTTTTGTTGCTTCTCTTCATTCCTCTTTGAGAGATTAGGGCTTTTGTATATTAGAGTCTCCTTTTTGTTGAATTGATTGATGATGCTTCAAATGCTTTCTTCGATCGATTTATTTGTTCGCGGCTGCTTTAATTAAATCGAGATCGATGTTGTGATTTGGTACATGATTTTCTTGTTTAATTTGAATTTTCTCGACTTTGATTCGAGTTATATGTGTGTTCCTGACTTAGCTAGCTCTGGTATTTGTTTTCACTCGAATGCCTTTGAATGCCGATGATGATGATGGGTCAAATAGGATTCGAAATCCTATGATCTCGTTCCTATATATTTTATTTTATTTCTTCCATTGATATGCTTGACCGTTTAATCTACGATTGAATGCCGGTGATGTTTTATGACTTTTTCAATTCGTATATTTTCACTGCTTGATTATCACGGCTTTCGTTTCTTCTCTCTGTTGTCATCTCTGATTTCATTCTATGCTGGCAACGATCGAATTTTTTTACTTTGGCCATTTGAAATTGTGATGTTTTGACTCTGACTTGGTCGATCTTATGTACATTGTTTTGTGATGATGTGCATTTGTATTTGAAGTCGTAGCCTTGCTTGTATATTGAACTGCTTCCATTGTATTCACGTTCACATATATATGTGTGTGTGTGTGTGTACTTGTGTGTATGCATATATATATATCTGTGTGTGTGTGTGTGTGTGTGTGTGTGTATAGACACACACACACACACATTTGTTGCACCACTGTTGACTTATTTGGTTGTGTGGTCTGTCTCGACTGCTCACTGCTTTAGCATATACATATGTTGCTCCTCACTTTTTCATTGCAGTCTGAGTTGCATATGTACCTTGTATTCTAGTTTGGTTGTCTTGATATATGTTTTCACATGTGTATATTCTGTTGAGGCTCCATGTCTTCACTTGGTTGTTGTACACTTCTATTGCAGTTTGCATTTTTGTGATGAGCTGCTTCAAGTATGATCACGTACATTTGTAGTCTAGTTCAAGTTGCTTTGTTTTCATACTTCGGTTCAAGCTTGCATTGTTTTCAGACTTCATCTTGATTTTGGAATTTTTCTGCACTTTGAATGCTGGTCATCTCCACTTGTATACGTACATACATTTATGTATATATGTATGTGTGTTTTCACCTCTGTCGCATTCCATTGTTCACCGTTTTCGTACTCTAGTTTTGTTGCAATTTAAGTATGGTCTGAAGCTTTTGTTCCATTGGCTTGATCACACTCACTTTGGTTTGTGCACATGGTTGCACTGTCAACTTGCTGCATATGTTTGGTTCTTGATGTCTTAATGTTGTATACGTACTTTTTATAACTGAACATTTTGTAGTCCTTTGCGGTTGATGCTTGAAAGTAATTATTTCTGTGGTCTTCATGAGTTTGAATGTGCATGTGTACTTCATGGTTCACTTGAACTTTGTTTCACTTGAGTTTGTCTTCATTGTTTTGTTTTGATCTGGTTCATCTTGAAGTCTATATGCAAGTACATTTTATTTTGGTACTATTTGGACCTAAACTGGTTTGTTGTTTTAGTCAAGACTGTGCTATATGCTCATGTTCATCTATGTTCTAGTCCTCATGTATATGATGCACTTGAAACTAAACTTGTTATCATCTTTATTCTTGTGCATTTGTGTCTTCATTGTTTACTGGTCTGGTGCAGTTTAACCCATTCATTTGGACTCATATATGTGTATACATATATATGTGTGCATATATGTATATATATTTATGTGGTCCTTGCCTTTGTGCCATGCCACTAGCCTGAACACTTGAACTGTTTGGCGCACCACTTCGAACAGGTTGAAGTTTAGGTCCTTGAATTTGAATGGTTGAGTATTTTTCATGTGTACACATTGAATTTTTTGTGGAGGCTTGTTCCAGTTATTAAAACTTAACCATTCTATTTTTGTTTTTGTATTCCACTTAAGTTGAATCTAACTTTGGCTCGGGTTTGACCTTGTGCTCATATCGTGACTTTATTTGGATTGCACTTGAGTTTAACCTAGCTTTTGATTGGGTTTGACCTTGTGCTCACTTGTCCCTGCAATTTTATCAAGTGTATATCGTTGTGCACGACCTCGTGGCATGTACAGTGATACACTGTGCATGTCACAAGTTGTTTGTGTATGATGAATTCAAAATGAATACGATGACGAACAACCCAAATAACCGAGTCAAATAATATTTCCAAAAACACATTTTATTTTGCACTGCAAAAATATTTCTTAATTTTACTGCTTTAGTGTTTATTTTGCAGATCGCTCAGATGCTGGATTCAATCTGGAATAGAGTTGAAGATAAATACAAGTGAATGAGTGATATTTAGTGAGGATAGTTGTGTTTGTGTAAACTAAAATGTACTGTAATTGAAATTTTGTATATATAGTGAGTGCACAAATTTGTACTATTCAAAATTGTGATAAAATATTTGTTTGAATAAAATATCTGTTTGAATTTAAATTATGTGTAATTTATTTTATTCAACAAATATTTATTTAATTATGTGAAAATAAAATAGTACAATAACAACTAGATTTAAATGTATGTATGTATATATATGTGTGTTTATTATCATCAAACAAAAATCATATACCAGCATATTCAACACTTAATATTAATGGTTATATTCAAAGGCCAATTCAGTTTGTTGAATTGGCCCTGGGCACTGATTAAATCAGTGCCCAGTAGAGGGCACGGATTTAATCAGCGCCCAAAGCCATAACGGCTCCCCCCAATGGCTCCTCCCCCCAACAGCTACTTCCTGCCTCCAACGGCTACTTTCTTCCTCCTCAACTCCATAAATACACTCTGTTCACTCTTCATATCTACACAAACATCTGCAGTCCATTCTCTCTAACCTGTATTATCTTGAAATGGCTTCACCTTTTGGAGATTTTACGCATCCTTCTCAGTTTCAAAACTATTTCTTCGACGACATCCAGCAACAACCGAGTACTCCTTCGACACAGCATTCATCCAACTCTTGGAGAAGCGATGAGGACTATAATTTATGCAGTATTTACTATCATTGTGTGAACGACTCGATTAGAGACAATGATCAAAGCGGCGATAAGTTTTGGAAAAAAATAATGAATACCTTCAACCTTAAACATCCTAAAAATATTGGATCTTTATCGGCAATTCAAGGTCGATTCGGGAAAATCAATCGTCAAACTCAGTTTTACGAATCACAGATTTATAAATAAAGAAATCAAACCTTAGCGGAATGTGAGGCGAAGAGCGTTTTGTGTGTTTCTTGTTTTTATTAGTTTTTTGTATTTAGTCTGATTATTAATTGATTCTTTTTTGGTTTTCAAAAAAGAATGGTGTACGAGGAATTCATAAAGCGTTTTCCAAGGGAAAAAGGTTCTAAAAAATTACATTATTATCAGTTTCCAAACTGTTATGAGTTGCTGACAAGCACATTGAAGTGTAACTTCGATAATGCGAAGAGCCTCCGAAACTTTCAAACAAAGGGGAAGGAAAAGAACAAAGCATCAAAATCATCATACTTGTCTAGTTCGGGAGATTCATCTGTAGGGAAACTTAGTTCGAGAGAGAAAATCGAGTCAGATGCACTCAATTAGAGACCATATGAAGGTTATAGACCAATGGGAGCCTAAGTAGCAAAGAGAAAGAATAAGCTTGATGTCGTGGTGAACGCTAAGGTGAATGTCGCTCTTGAAATTCATGAAAGAAGGCATCAAGATAGAAGCAAGTAAGCATATGAGAAGATCAATGTGATGCGTAAGTTTGCAGAAACCGAGCAACAAAAGATGGATATTGAATGGGAAAATCTAGAATAGATGATTATGGATAAAGATTTGACGGGGATTGATGGCATTCAAAAGCAGTAATTGATGCACAAAAGACAAATACTTATTTTTAAGTTTCCTCAAAATAGTTTGTTTCAATCTTAGAATTGTTTAATTTATACTAGTTTCGGTGTACTACCGTTTATTTAAATCTATTATATTTTGTTATTAATTAATGTTTTACTACTCTTGTTTCCATTTAGACAGAGTCGATAACCGAACAAAATAACATTGTAGAGGAAATACAATACATATTAATAAGATAACTAAAATATGACTACAATGCAAACGCGTACATACTTGACAAATCAAATATAAAATTGAACTAACAATCACCAAAGTAATTCCTAATCTGATTCATAAGATCGTTTTGTAGCCAGTTGTGAAGTTGTGCATCTCGGTACCGAAGTTGACATTCCATGTGAATTTTGAATGCTTCTTCGGTTACAAGAACATCATCTTGGAATACTTTTAGTACTTGCGCACAATCATACTCGTAGTGACGTTGTTCTTCTTCCATATCCTTTTTGTCATCAATAATCATATTATGCATAATAATACACGTAAACATGATTTTGGACATTTTTCCCGAGACCATAGTCGATATGGATTATTAATCATTTCAAATCTGTATTGAAGAACGCCAAAAGCTCTTTTTACGTCTTTTCTTTGTCCCTCTTGCATCGCAGCAGACTTTGCTTATTTTTTTAATATTGAGTTTAGACATGTTTTCACAATAGTGTTCCATTTTGGATTAATCCCATCGTCAAGATAATATCGATGCTCGTAAGTGTATTGCCCAAGAGTAAACGACACTAGAGTTACTTGATCAAGTACCAGATTATTAAATAAGTGTGACCTCTCAATAACAATTAAATCATTGTTAGATCCAGACATTCCAAAGAAAGCATGCCATATCTGTAAATCGTAGAAGCAACGGCTTCCAAAATAATAGTTGGTTTTATTTCTTTACCATTGTACGCTCGTTGGTAACTTCCATTCCCAATGCATACAGTCTGACTTCTAAGCATTCTAGGCCATCCTCTGCTCTTCTGCATTTCTCGGATTTACATCACATCATCCTCATTTGGAGATCTAAGGTACTCAGTGCCAAAAACGTCCACCACAGATTGGTAGCATTTGTCGAGAGTTCCTAATGCAGTCGTCTTTGCGATCCGATATGCATCATCCAATGCATCTGCGGTTGTGCCATAAGCTATCATACTCGGTGCAGCAATCATTTTTTGTTCACCACTGAGCCCCTGTGTTTTTGAATAAAATATCTGTCATTGTTTTGAATACCTGTTAAAATTCTTAAAAATAGATCTCTTCTTATTCTGTATCTACTCCTGAACATAGCAGATCCATAAGTGCAATTTTGGATTGAAATAGTCTTGCATCGGTGTTTTGTGGAAGGCAAATTGATTATAATTTGCATGTTTCTGACCCCTTACCCATCCGTCGTGTTTTCGTGATGTGGAGCCAAAAGCATCATGGCATATGTTAACTATTTCTTGCAATTCTTCGGCTTCCTCTTGGAGAATATGTTCTTCATTGAAATCGCTATCGAATGCCATAACACATTTAAGGAAAGATGAAGTATTCATTGTTGCATTTAGTTTAATGATATGAGAGAAAGAAAGAAGATGTTAAATGTGACCATGGAATGCAAGCTGAAGTCCTTATATAGAAGTGATACAATATTAGAGTTAGTGGCAGACATTAGCAAGTGGCAGACAAAAAATGCAGAGTGTAGTCAAATCAAGTATTGCAAATGATAAACATTATTGATACATGGTATGGTCATCTCAACTTTAGCAAGTGGCAGACATAAAATGCAGTTTGCAGTCAAATCAACTGTACCAAGTGGCAGACATTATTGATAGTTAGTGTGGTAAGCTTGACTTTAGAAAGTGGTAGAAAAAATGCAGAGTGTGGTCAAATCAACTATGGCAAGTGGCAGACATTATTGATACTTAGTGTGGTTAATTCGACTTTAGTAAGTGGCAGATAAAAGATGCAGTATAGTCAAATCAACTATAACAAATAGCAGATGTTATTGATACTTAGTGTGGTCAACTCGACTTTAGAAAGTGGCAGACAAAAAATGCAGAGTGTAGTTAAATCAACTTTAGCAAGTGGTAGACATTATTGGTACTTGGTGTGGCCAACTCGACTTTAGCAAGTGGCAGACAACAAATGTAGAGTGTAGTCAAATAAACTTCAGCAAGTGGCAGACATTATTGATACTTAGTGTGATCAGCTCGACTTTAGCAAGTGGCAAACATTACTGGTTGTGAAGGAACAAGCATGATTTGTATAACGACGATTATGAAATGCCTATTTAACTGAAAATTCCATAATGGAAGTGTATAAAAAATTCCATGGCAAATGAAAGTTGGACACCCTAGGATTATTTGGTACGAATCAAAGCGTACATAGAAATTGATACAAGGCAAATAGAAGAGGAGATTGAGTAAGATTCCTGAGTTACTGTAAACGAAGCCTTTAATAATCATCTTGATTGGAGATTAATTCCACGGATTCTGGATACTCGTAGCACTTATGTTACGTTAACTAGAGCTTGTCAACAATACAGAAGCGTTATAAACACAGTGAAAGAAGAAGACCTGTTTTAGTTAACACAAACTACGTATGATTTACGATATTTCTGGGAGTATCGTACTAATTTTGTTGGACATGCTACATATGATCTATAGGTTAGCTATATTAGACAATTTGAATGAAGTTTTATGTATTTCTCTTTAAGCACTGCGTGTTTTTTTTAGTTCAATCTATAGGTTAAATGTATTTTCTTTAAGTTCTATGTATTTCCTTCAATCGAATATATTAAGATTCGGTTCAATGTATTTTGTTTAAGGTCTATGTATTTCCTTTCAATCGAATGCATTAGGATTCGGTTCCATGTATTTTCTTTTAGTTCAATGTATGTTCTTTACATTCTATGTATTCACTTTTAGTTCTTTAGTAAGTTGTACACACATTCACCATGTACTGAGTATGTAATATAACAAACAACATTGAAACAGACTGGTACAGAAAGGACAACAAACATTTAAATAAACTGATATAGATAGAACAACCAACATTGACATAAACTGATACAATGGAACCAAGTGATAATTAAAACGATGCAAACAATATCTAAAACAAACACATACAAGATGATTTAAAAAACTATCTTCGATCACATGATAACTGAACTGAACCAAGTGCCCCCCCGAGCATTTCAATTTCTTGTTCAAGTTCAGTTGCATGCACGATGAGATAAAGGATCATCCAACCATTTCCAAAGTCCACATCCATTTGGAAAATTACGGCATCTATACTGGCATCGACCAATGTTAAATCCGTTTATTATGATGGAATACAAAACATTAACTCCATAATTGCAGTATATTTCTCCAGTTGCAACCTCTTGTTCTGGTTGAGGTAGTTGATGTCGTATTTCATGCCTTCTTTGCCTTCACCCATCATTGCTCCTTCGATCCTCCCTATATCTTCTTCCCTCCTACAATAACCTTTGCTCTTGCGAAGCTCTCTAATGCTCTCTTACATCTTCATAATGTCTTTCCTCCATTTCAACATACCATCTGATTGGTTCTTCGGGGTAAGATGGATTAGGAGGGATCTCGTGACTTAAAGGACCTTGGTATGAGTATGATTCTGGCGGGGAAATATGGCTGTAATCCACCAGTTTTTGCTAAATAAGATGAGATGAATTCAGAGCAATTTGCCAAGCAATAGAATATATAGCAGCAAGAAGATGTTATATGGAAAAAACTATGCAACGTGGCTACAGTTTTCGAATAAAAAAAAATTGTACCACTTTGTAATAGCATGGACATGAAAAGTAGTGCAACGTGTCTACAGTGCTAAGTCTAACAAACATCAAAAGCAGTGCAACAGACCAATAGTGTTCGATATGACTTGAATGGACAAAACATCAAAAGTCCTTTCAATATGCTAAAATTTTAATATAGATATGCAATGTAAATAAAGCTGTATAACATAACAAATTAACAGTAAAATATATCCACGATACAATACAGAAATACATCGATAAAGATAAACAACGGTAAAATAAATGTAACAGTATGGTAACTGATCATCCTAAGTCAACGACACCACCACCGCATCGTCGTCGTCCTCTACATCATTAAAATGAGCAGGACTACCATGATCAAACTGAAATGCAGTCAGCTGAGCCTGCAAGTCATCAATCTGTGCCTACATCGCCTGTTGAGTCTTGTGAGCTTGATGATTGACCGCTTATGATTAATGAGTGTCATATGCTGAATGGCGGCAATATATCGCCTATGCTCATCCAACCTATCTAAATACTGTAATTACACATAATATATCAATATATGTTTGTTTAACTAATACTGTACAATGTTCAAGGACCTCTAGCTTAAGTGAAATTGGTGTGACGCTTAGACAGAGGTTCTAAAGGTCATGGTTTCGAGCCCCCGAGACATAAAAAAAGGTGCTCTGCTCTTGGATAGAGTATCACTCATGTTATCAAAAAACCTAATATTGTACAATGTATTATTGGTATAATTAATTACCTCAAAATGCGAGTATACTCCAGCAATGGGGATACCGGCAATCTCATTATCTAGAGGATAAACTATCGACTGCTCGATAAGAGTGCCGGTAATATCATATGCCCTATAACAGGTGTCGAGACCCAAGTCCATGGGAAGCTGAGAGTTCTAGGATGGAGTTGGATCAAAAGAAAATGGATGTGCATGAACTCTACCACTGGCTATGTGTGGACCTATATGGTCGAAGTTCACTCGTCGAACGTAGTTAGGTAACATGTATCATCAAGGAGAAACTCTAACCCAGTAGCTGTCATTATCCCATTGGCTAGGAAAAATGCATAAGCATTTACCCATCCTGCCTATCTCAATCCCTGTATATACCGTGATCCAATGGTCCAACGTCTATCAAACATGTCGTCACAAGATAATGGATCTTCGGGGATATGTAACTCGCCAGTAGTCTGAAATAAGCATCTCTCCCCCAAATACCAAATAGGAAGAAACGTCAGTGGGAGTAAGATCATCCTCCTCAAACCCAAATGATAGGAAACAGAAAGAGGATGAGCATCATGCATCTGGCTCGCATGTGTCATGGCAATCAAATACGAAACCCATGGTGCCTGGAAAATATTATCCTTGTACCTCATATCAATCTAAGAACGGGCCTCCAACAGGTCATGTCTAACTCCCATAGGCATGTGAGAAACTAACCGAACGCACTCCCATCATCTCATGCATGGAAAGTATGTCTCTGGTGTATGACTAGTAGTCTCAATAATACGGGGATGCATGTTCGGCGTGTACTCATAGTACCAACACGACAGAATATACCAAAACGCAAACATCTGTTTAATCTCTCCTGAAACATAAGAATCAAGAGTGGTGTACAAATATCCAAATATAGCGGAACCCCAATGTAACGACCCGTATTTTTATGGATCGACATATCGTAGGATAATTGTCATTAGGTCATGTGGAAGTTAGCTTAGGTCGTGTGGAAGTTAGCTCGTGTGAGCGACTTAAGATGGGACGAGTTAGTGGATTGGACTGACTCATAGGGGTGACCGACCTAAGAGGTGAGCGAGTTAAGGTGTGGACCGACCTAAGGAATTGACTGAGTTAAGAGAATTGACCGACTTAAGGAGCATGGACGACTTAGTGGAGTGAGCGACTCATAGGGGTGACCGAGTCAAGGAGTTTGCGACCTAAGAGTTAGTAGCTTGCGGCTTAGAGATAGGTCGGTCGAAGCGAGTTACCGACCTAAGGAGAGTAGGTCGTTCGTGCGACTCAGGGAATAGCTTAGGGATTGGTTAGGTCGGCCATAAGGCTATATAGTTAGATCGTTGACTCGGAACTAGTTAGGTCGGCTATGCTGTTGAGTCGCATGAAGCATGAGTCGTTAGGTCGGGCAAGAGTGTGGAGTGATAGGTCGGTAAGCCGTGGAGTGTTAGGCCGTGTGTTTTAGGTCGTTACCGACTTATGTTGAGTCGCGTGCGTGCATGGGTAGGTTGTGGATGTGTATGTACTTTAGGTCGTAGGTCGGAGTAGTCGAGTCGTTGAGTCGTTAGGGGCTTGAGTCTTAAGTCGGCAGGGAGATAGGTCGGCGACGACTCATGGGGGCGAACGACTCATGGGTTTTTCAGCCTATAAATAGAGGGCTTTGGTTCACTTTTTGGCACCGGATTTTGAAGCGACGAAGTGCTGCCATTTTGAGAGCTCGACTACAACACTTCTTCACTTATTTTCTCCACTCTAATCTAGTGATTCCTTCCATCTAAATTGAAGATCAAATCGGAGATCCAAGAGCCAAAGTTGAAGATCTTCATCCATCGAAGAGAGATTTCTTCATTTGAAGCGGAGCTTTGGAGGATCAAGCTTGATTCTTTGCTGTCCAGATCTGAAGTTGGTTGTTTTTGAGGTGTTTTGGTGACTCGGTGAGTGGTGGTTATCTCTCACACGGACCCAAAGGAGTATATTGGATCGGTGGTTTGTTTATGTGTTAAAGATAGTGATTTCGTGCATTTTCTTAAGTCTGCATGTAGATCTATGGTTAATGATGATTCAACACCTATTTTACTATATGTTCACTTATGCAAGTTTATTCATCAAGTTGTAGAGATATTGTTCATGATTCATGCTTGTTAGAATGCATGTTAGATTTGGACTCTTTATTTACGAAATTGCCATTATTGTTGTAATTGTTTATTTAGATCTTGTTTGAATGATTGATTACTTGGATTAATGTTTGATTTGATTGATTAGTTGATTGATAACTTGATTTGGACAAGTTGGTCGAAGATGATTCAAAAGCTAAGTGGAAAGGCTCTTGAATAAGGAAAGCTGCTTGTGGCATATGAAGCGGATGTTGAAGCTCATATGGATAGATTTGATGATGATGGACTTTGCCATGATGCGATGAGGCAAACCATGATGTTGAGATGGGACTTTGCTATGATGCGTTGAAGCAAAGCATGATGTGAGAAAGCCTTGGTTTAATCCAGACGGGATCATCCCAAGCATGTTGATAACTCGGTGATGTGGTCCGGGTTTGTGGATAATGGTTAGCTTGAGAGGCGCTCGAGCTAGTATGGGAATAGTCGTCGAGGAGGATGACTAGAAGGCTGAGATTTCATCGTTGTTGAAGGTTCTAGCATGCTCAAAGCAAGAGTACGTTGGGACGGGTCACGATGACGTTCCAAGCACGGGTCACGATGACGTGCTAGTACTCTGGGCAGATGCGATAGTCCTAGGCACGGGTCACGATGACGTGCGGAGTTATGTCTAGAACCGGGGTTGCCATTAGCCCTTGACGGACGGCTGAAAGAAGGTGCCGGTCATTCAATTAGCGGTGATATCAAAGCAACGATAACAGTGATAGCCAGAGTCATGGATGTTTGGTTGCACCATCATTCGATCTCAAGAGCGATGTTTTCTGGGTGCTTATCTGATCTTGGTTTAGGCCTTGGGGGTTTGTACTTGGAAAACATCGACCTTGACTCGAGTGATAATTGCTTTACTTAAATTGTTTGCTTTGCGATGTTTGTTTATGCTTAGAGGGTCTGGGGGCTATCACTATAGAATGAGGTGGAGTGGGATGGTTGAGTTCCTATTCCTTTTACCCTTTATGCTCTTTTGGTATGTTTGATAGTTGATTTACTGCTCACTAAGACTGTTGTCTGACTCAAGGTTTTATGTTCAACTCTTATTACCTTGGGCTGTTCATCCATGTTGGGATGGGCAGACTAGGTAGCAGGTGACAGGTGCTGTTCTTGGTTACCAACGCTGTTGATGACGAAGACGAGCTGAAGGCTTTTGCATATTGTTTTCTTACTATATGTACTGGATGTTCCGCTGTTTGTTTAATACTCTGAGTGTTATGTAGTGAGGCTTGATGTATTGACTATTCAGATGATTGTATAAAACTATTGTGAGTTTATATGACTCCATTCTGTGGAGCTTCACTATGTATACTTTTCTATTGTATTTTATCCATGCGCTGTGAGTAATACGATAGAGTTTATTGTTTTACCTTACCCTGATAATCGTCCATGACGGCCTGGCACACTTTCAGCGCACTATTTCCTTGTTTTGGTGCGGGAGTCATGGGCGGTCGTCACATTTGGTATCAGAGCTTTGGTTGATCGATTTTAGCCAACGCTCGCTGACGTAACTACGTAAGAGAGACGTAATTGTATTTTGATGGATGATTACTATATATAATATAGTAGCTTAGAAGGATTTGAACTCCTTATGTAGTTGTTTCTCAAGGTGTTCTAAATCATTCCTTTTTGTAGATATTAAGCATGAGTCGAAGTGAGAGACAAGCTGCTAGGGAAAGTCGTGCTGTTGGGGGAGCTACTGACTATGCTGCAATGTTCGAAGCTATGATGACTTCGATCATGGGAAGGATACCAACTTCAGGACCATCAGTAGATGTTGGAGTTCAAGTTCAAGCTCCAAAACCAGTGGATTTTGCTAAGTTGTGCAAGGACTATACTGCTCTTGGAGGAAAGGTTTTCTTGGGAACAGAATCAACCATAGAAGTTCAGAGATGGATAGATGCTTGTAAAAGGATTTTTGGTGATTTGGGAATTGAGGATGCAACTAAGAGGAAGCTTGCATCAAGACAGCTTCAGGGAAGGGCTTCTGATTGGTGGAACTCTATCACCATTGATACTCCAGAGGAAGAGATCACTTGGGAGCAATTCCAAACTAGATTTGAAGCTAAGTTCATTTCTATATCTCAGAAATCTATTCTGTTCAAGAAGTTTGTGGAACTCAAGCAAGGTGGAAGACCAGTTCTTGAGTACGTTTCTGAGTTTGAAGCTTTATCCAAGTATGCTCGGTCATATATTGAATCTCCATACCAGAAGAACGAGAAGTTTGTGACAGGCTTGGATAGTTATCTTGGGAGACAGTTGGTGGATCATCTGGACGATCCATTTGAGAAGCTTGTGGAGAAAGCTCTCAGGCACGAGAGTTTGTTTCCTAAGGAAGGGTCTGTTGTTGTTGTGACCAAGGAAGAGTCCAAACCATAGCAGGGTGGAAACAAGAAGAGGAAGCAGCAACAGCAGAAGGGTAAGGATGGCCAGAAGAAGCCGAAGGGCGAAGTGATCTGCTACAATTGTCGGCAGAAGGGCCATTTCTCCAGGGATTGCAAGAATCCAAAGGTGCAGTTGAAGTGTCACAACTGTGATAAGCCGGGGCATATCAGGAAGGACTGTCCAGAACCGAGGAAAGATAAGCAGATTGTGCAAGCTTATGCTTTGGGAGCTGTTCCATCATCTTTGAAAGCTCCTACTGCTGAAGAAAAGGGGAAGAGTGTGGTGGTTCAAGGTACTCTTTCCATGTGTGGTGTTCCAGTAAGAGTGTTATTTGATACTGGGGCGTCGCATTCGTTTGTTTGTAATGAACTAGTAGGCCGGTTGGGTTTGGAACCGGATATTGTTGATAGACCATTGGTTGTGACTAATCCAGTTGGGGGTTCGTCTTGTTTGTGTATGGTATGCCGTGGTCTAGTTGTATCGAGTCATGATTGCTCTTTTGTTTGTGATTGCTTTGTTCTGAACTTTGCGGGGTTTGGAATAATTTTGGGTATGGACTGGCTTAGGAAGTATGCGGCAAAGGTTGATTGTGAAAGGATGGAGGTGACAGTCGAGAATGTGGAAGGGCGAAAGGTTGTGATACGATGCAAGCATGAGGAAGGCGTCTTCATGAGCTTCATGTATTCGCTGGTTCTTCCACGAGATGGACTGTCATCAGTGCCTATTGTGAATGGATTTGAGGATGTCTTTGACGAGGTCAAAGGGTTACCGCCACATAGAGAGATCGAGTTTCGTATCGATCTAGTTGAAGGAGCCAGACCTGTTGTGATGCCTCTTAGGCGGATGGCGCCTAGGGAGCAGCAAGAGTTGAAGTTGCAAGTTGATGACCTTTTACAGAAGGGATTCATTCGGCGTAGCGTGTCCGAATGGGGTGCACCAGTTGTGTTTGCAACCAAAGCAGATGGATCGTTGAGGTTGTGTGTGGATTATCGTGAGCTGAATAAGGTGACTAAGAAGAACAAGTATCCATTGCCGAGAATAGATGACTTGTTCGATCAGCTTCACGAAGCTAAGGTGTTTTCTCAGATGGATTTGGCCACGGGATTTCACCAGTTAAGAGTGGCGAAGGATAGTGTGCCGAAGACTGCTTTCAGGACACCATCCGGTTTTTATGAGTGGCTGGTAATGCCGTTTGGATTGACCAATGCACCAACATATTTTGTGGATCTTATGAATAGAGTATTCAGAGATCAGTTGAACAAGTTTGTACTTGTTTTCGTGGATGATATTCTGATTTATTCCAGAACCGAAGAAGAGCACAAGACGCACTTGCGTATTGCTTTGGAAATCTTGCGGAAACATCAGCTAAAGGCTAAGTTTTCGAAGTGTCACTTCTGGAAGAGTGAAGTGAGGTTCTTAGGCCATGTTATCTCTGGAAAAGGAATAGCGGTTGATCCCGCTAAGGTGGCAGCAATCCAGGATTGGGTTAGACCTAAGAATGCATCTGATGTGAGAAGTTTTCTTGGATTAGCAGGATATTATCGTCGATTTATCAAAGACTTTTCCAAGATAGCTGCACCATTGACAGGATTGACGAAAAAGAACCAAGTGTTCAAATGGGATGCTAAGTGTGAGCAAGCTTTCGGAATCCTGAAAGAGCGACTGACAAGTGCTCCTGTTTTGACCATTCCAAGTGGACATGATGAGATGGTGGTTTACACCGATGCATGTGGCACTGGACTAGGAGCAGTGCTAATGCAGAAGGATAAAGTTGTTGCGTATGCAAGTCGACAACTGAAGCCGCATGAAAGGAATTATCCGACTCATGATTTGGAGTTAGCGGCGATTGTATTTGCTCTGAAGATGTGGAGACGTTACCTATTGGGAGTTCGATTTGAGTTGTTTACAGATCATAAGTCGTTGAAGTATCTGTTCTCCCAAAAGGATTTGAATCTTCGGCAGCAATGATGGCTAGAGTTTTTAGCATCATATGATTTTGGTATAGCTTATACTCCGGGAAAAGGTAACGCAGTGGCAGATGCGTTAAGTCGAAGACATGCAGGATTGGGAGCCATGTTTTCAGAATGGAAGAGTCTCGAGTATTTGGATGGATTTGACTTCAGGCCCAGATGTGAATTGGAACCTGAGATGTTGGCAAACTTATCAATAAGACCTACTCTTGTGGAAAGAATTGGCGAGAGCCAAAAGCGAGACGATAAGCTTGTCAAGATTATCCGCGATTTGGAATCTGGATTGAATCTAGAAAAGGATAAAGGATTTGAAGTCGATCGAGAGGGTTGGCTTTGGAAGCAAGGACGACTAGTTGTTCCCGATATAGATGAATTGAGAGATGAAGTTCTAAAGGAAAGTCATCACTCGAAGTTGACAATTCATCCAGGTGGAAATAAGATGTATCGGGATATGAAAAGGACTTACTACTGGGAAGGTATGAAGAAGGATGTTGGAAATTTTATTTCCAAATGTATGAATTGCCAGTTGGTAAAAGCCGAGCAAAAGAAGCCAAGTGGATTGCTTCAGCCATTAGAAGTTCCTACATGGAGGTGGGAGCAAATATCGATGGATTTTATCGATGGTCTACCTAGAACCAGGGCAGGAAATGAAGGGATTTGGGTCATCATAGATCGTTTGACTAAGAGTGCAAGATTCATTCCTGTTCGATCAACTAGGACTGCATCGAAGTTGGCTGAGCTTTATGTTAAGTGGATAGTTCGATTCCATGGTATTCCGAAGAGTATAGTGAGCGATCGAGATCCATTGTTCACTAGTGGATTTTGGAAGAGCTTCCAGGAAGTTTTGGGAACCAAGTTGTGTTTGAGTACAGCTTATCATCCCCAAATAGATGGTCAGACCGAGAGAGTCAACCGAGTTTTGGAAGATCTCCTCAGAGCATGTGTTTTGGACTTCGGAGGATCATGGGAAGATTATCTTCATTTGGTGGAATTTTCATATAATAACAGTTATCAGTCAAGCATTGGTATGGCACCATATGAAGCATTGTATGGAAGACCATGTAACTCTCCGGCATGTTGGTTGGAAACTGAAGAAAAGTTGATACTTGGGCCGGAAATGATTCGACAGACTTCGGATTGTATAGAGATCATTCGGCGACGAATGAAGGCAGCCCAAGATCGTCAGAAAAGTTATGCCGATAAGCGTCGTAAGGATTTGGAATTCGACGTAGGAGATATGGTTTTTGTGAAGATTTCTCCACTGAAGAATGTTATTCAATTCGGGAAGAAAGGGAAATTGATTCCGAGATTTGTTGGACCATTCCCGATCATCGAGCGAATTGGAAAGCTCGCCTATAGATTGGAGTTACCAGAAAAGATGGCGGGTGTGCACAATGTTTTTCATGTATCTTATCTACGGAAGTGTGTGCATGACTCGAATACGGTGGTTTCTGCTGATAGCTGTGAAGATTTAGAAGTTGATCCAGTTATTAGAAGACCTCGTAAGGCACTTCGTGTTGTGGGAACCGACACGAAACAGCTTAGAAGGAAGGTAGTCAAGTTGCTCAAGGTACAATGGAGCGATGATGTTAACGACTGTACATGGGAGGAGGAAGAGAGGATGAAGGCAGCTCATCCTGAACTCTTCGAGGTATGGCCCTAAGGTGTCGTGACGTCTCACGAATTTGTAACTTGTTCTAGTCTTAGAATTCTGCATGCTAGGCTAGTAATTGGATGCATGGTTTGTTGATTGCTATGGATGGTAGGCATGCAGAATAGTTTTGATTGCTTTTGTTTGTTTGGAATTTCGGGGACGAAATTCCTAAGGGGGAGAGAATGTAACGACCCGTATTTTTATGGATCGAAATATCGTAGGAAAATTGTCATTAGGTCGTGTGGAAGTTAGCTTAGGTCGTGTGGAAGTTAGCTCGTGTGAGCGACTTAAGATGGGACGAGTTAGTGGATTGGACCGACTCATAGGGGTGACCGACCTAAGAGGTGAGCGAGTTAAGGTGTGGACCGACCTAAGGAATTGACTGAGTTAAGAGAATTGACCGACTTAAGGAGCATGGACGACTTAGTGGAGTGAGCGACTCATAGGGGTGACCGAGTCAAGGAGTTTGCGACCTAAGAGTTAGTAGCTTGCGGCTTAGAGATAGGTCGGTCGAAGCGAGTTACCGACCTAAGGAGAGTAGGTCGTTCGTGCGACTCAGGGAATAGCTTAGGGATTGGTTAGGTCGGCCATAAGGCTATATAGTTAGATCGTTGACTCGGAACTAGTTAGGTCGGCTATGCTGTTGAGTCGCATGAAGCATGAGTCGTTAGGTCGGGCAAGAGTGTGGAGTGATAGGTCGGTAAGCCGTGGAGTGTTAGGCCGTGTGTTTTAGGTCGTTACCGACTTATGTTGAGTCGCATGCGTGCATGGGTAGGTTGTGGATGTGTATGTACTTTAGGTCGTAGGTCGGAGTAGTCGAGTCGTTGAGTCGTTAGGGGCTTGAGTCTTAAGTCGGCAGGGAGATAGGTCGGCGATGACTCATGGGGGCGAACGACTCATGGGTTTTTCAGCCTATAAATAGAGGGCTTTGGTTCACTTTTTGGCACCGGATTTTGAAGCGACGAAGTGCTGCCATTTTGAGAGCTCGACTACAACACTTCTTCACTTCTTTTCTCCACTCTAATCTAGTGATTCCTTCCATCTAAATTGAAGATCAAATCGGAGATCCAAGAGCCAAAATTGAAGATCTTCATCCATCGAAGAGAGATTTCTTCATTTGAAGCGGAGCTTTGGAGGATCAAGCTTGATTCTTTGCTGTCCAGATCTAGAGTTGGTTGTTTTTGAGGTGTTTTGGTGATTCGGAAAGTGTTGTTTATCTCTCACACGGACCCAAAGGAGTATATTGGATCGGTGGTTTGTTTATGTGTTAAAGATAGTGATTTCATGCATTTTCTTAAGTCTGCATGTAGATCTATGGTTAATAATGATTCAACACCTATTTTACTATATGTTCACTTATGCAAGTTTATTCATCAAGTTGTAGAGATATTGTTCATGATTCATGCTTGTTAGAATGCATGTTAGATTTGGACTCTTTATTTACGAAATTGCCATTATTGTTGTAATTGTTTATTTAGATCTTGTTTGAATGATTGATTACTTGGATTAATGTTTGATTTGATTGATTAGTTGATTGATAACTTGATTTGGACAAGTTGGTCGAAGATGATTCAAAAGCTAAGTGGAAAGGCTCTTGAATAAGGAAAGCTGCTTGTGGCATATGAAGCGGATGTTGAAGCTCATATGGATAGATTTGATGATGATGGACTTTGCCATGATGCGATGAGGCAAACCATGATGTTGAGATGAGACTTTGCTATGATGCGCTGAAGCAAAGCATGATGTGAGAAAGCCTTGGTTTAATCCAGACGGGATCATCCCAAGCATGTTGATAACTCGGTGATGTGGTCCGGGTTTGTGGATAATGGTTAGCTTGAGAGGCGCTCGAGCTAGTATGGGAATAGTCGTCGAGGAGGATGACTAGAAGGCTGAGATTTCATCGTTGTTGAAGGTTCAAGCATGCTCAAAGCAAGAGTACGTTGGGACGGGTCACAATGACGTTCCAAGCACGGGCCACGATGACGTGCTAGTACTCTGGGCAGATGCGATAGTCCTAGGCACGGGTCACGATGACGTGTGGAGTTATGTCTAGAACCGGGGTTGCCATTAGCCCTTGACGGACGGCTGAAAGAAGGTGCCGGTCATTCAATTAGCGGTGATATCAAAGCAATGATAACAGTGATAGCCAGAGTCATGGATGTTTGGTTGCACCATCATTCGATCTCAAGAGCGATGTTTTCTGGGTGCTTATCTGATCTTGGTTTAGGCCTTGAGGGTTTGTACTTGGAAAACATCGAACTTGACTCGAGTGATAATTGCTTTACTTAAATTGTTTGCTTTGCTATGTTTGTTTATGCTTAGAGGGTCTGGGGGCTATCACTGTAGAATGAGGTGGAGTGGGATGGTTGAGTTCCTATTCCTTTTACTCTTTATGCTCTTTTGGTATGTTTGATAGTTGATTTACTGCTCACTAAGACTGTTGTCTGACTCAAGGTTTTATGTTCAACTCTTATTACCTTGGGCTGTTCATCCATGTTGGGATGGGCAGACTAGGTAGCAGGTGACAGGTGCTGTTTTTGGTTACCAACGCTGTTGATGACGAAGACGAGCTGGAGGCTTTTGCATATTGTTTTCTTACGATATGTACTGGATGTTCCGCTGTTTGTTCAATACTCTGAGTGTTATGTAGTGAGGCTTGATGTATTGACTATTCAGATGATTGTATAAAACTATTGTGAGTTTATATGACTCCGTTCTGTGGAGCTTCACTATGTATACTTTTCTATTGTATTTTATCCATGCGCTGTGAGTAATACGATAGAGTTTATTGTTTTACCTTACCCTGATAATCGTCCATGACGACCTGACACACTTTCAGCGCACTATTTCCTTATTTTGGTACGGGAGTCATGGGCGGTCGTCACACCCAATTGATAGGGTGAAGCCGATCTAAATCGGCTACCACTACAAGGTAACCTAATATAATGGTACTTTTTGGTTCTAAAAGAAAGTCGAACCAAATAAGTATAACAGAAATGCTCATAGCGTTGGTGCGCATATGAGCTGCAATGTACTCTTGTTGATATGTAAGGGGAACCACGCCGGAGGCAACATGACCCTCCTCAAACTAGAGTAGATAAATAGTGAAAACCATGGGGCTCTCAAACGTATAATCTAAAGAAAACGGTATCATGTTTGGGCCTCCGATCTCAACCCCATTCAGCATATAAAAATCGGTGGGGGTAATGCTGAGCTCAAAATATGGAAAATGAAAAGTATGTGTTGTAGGCCACCACCTCTCAACTAGGGCTGCTATGAATGGATGATCAAATGACCGTGGTAATCTAATCTGTAAGAAATATGCAAAAGCAATAATCTGGAGCCGATCTACTAAACCCTAAGGTAGTGTACTATACTGCTATGTTATACACTTTGCCCAACTACCCCGATAGCTGACGTATTGTGACTAAAAAATTAAAAAGTTGTTAGGGATTATTGTACAATTTAATTTCAAACAACCAAGTAATACATTTTATAATATCACATATCTATCTAATAAACATTATTTCATGATTAACATACAACAAATGTATCCATCATGTATTAATAGTTATTTATTATTTAGAATTGTACCTCTACCGCATCCAATGCTGTGAATATAAGATGAATGTATCTCTCTGGCAGCTCGTGCAAAATCCATAGTTGAAAATCATCATCTTTGGTGTTGGAGCAACGTGTACTAGCCTACAAGCTCCTTTGTTTGCTGGTCGAACGGTACGTCTTGCAATTTTGGTTACATTTGGCGCCATTTCGACGTTTTTTAAATAAAATAATCGAAAAAAGAGGTAAATTGTGAGGAAAAACAGTCTGGGCGATTAACTTATAGGCGCCCAGCCCCGGGCGCTGATTTAATCAGGGTCCAAATCAGGGCACTGATTTAATCGGCGTCTAGTTGTTGGAGCACATCCTGAATATTCACGGCGTAATACTTAGGGCCTAAATGTTATGTCCTGAATCTACCAAAGATATGCTCAAACCCATACCTTATTCGCCTTCAACTTATCAATAACACTTTAATTTTTATTTCGTCCATCTTTCATATAGATTTCCCCATGTGATTTTCCATTCAACCCCAAATTATACTCATCCCCCTCTCGACCGACATAAAAATTCCCCATTCAATATCAGTTCACCTCCAATTAGTCCTGTCAATGGTTCGGGTTTTGGCCCGGGCCCGGCTCGAACCCGCTCTATTTATAAGGGTAGGGGTTTTGCCTTTTACTGCACAAGCCCGACTCAGGCTCGATCCGGGGCGGGTATGGTTTTATCAAAACCCGGCCTGATTAGGGCCCAACCGACTATTAGTTTTTCATCGTATCAAAACATGAGTGTGTATGTTATTTATTTACCATTTTGTTTGTTTACATGTAAATGTTTTCGCATACTTTTATTATGAGCCTCACTACATCACCATCTAATTTATATGTTAACATTATTTGTATATAAATTTTACCAAAGTTGCAGTTTTAAAATATGATTTTAACATAAATATTCCAGATTAGATATATAGTTAGTACCCTGCAGGCTTAAAATGTCCGACGTGCCAGGCTCGGAAATTGAATTGAAATACCATGTGGGTTCGGACCGGGCTTGGGTTTTTAATTATTGTAATTGGACTCAGGTCCGGGTTTTATAATACCTGAACCGAACCCTGCCCATCGACAGGCCTACCTCTAATTAATATTTGTTCGCCATCAATTTCACATCTATATTCGATGATAATTTTTTATCGAGTTTTAGATGCAGATAAAAGTCAAATTCATAGATCCTAATCATTTCAACATTGTAGATGTGGAGAGCCTGGTATTTATAGACCGCGTTGGATCTTTATCAAGGCCGAAAGTCCAAAAGCTAATAGCATAAGAAATACAAATGCTGTAGATAAGTAATGGCATAAGAAGTTAATACCGTTGAAATTTTTTATGCTGAAGAAAGCGATATTGAATTTATAAGGCCGAAATGAGCGACATGGAACTGTTGAGGCCGAAGCAAGCTACGTTGAATTGTTGAGGCCGAAATGAGTGGAATTGAATTTTTGATGTCGAAGCATGCAGCATAGAAACTGGAAGTATGGATTGTAAGATTTATATTGAAGCTCAGATTCACCTCAAAACAGAGAACAAAACCATTTCACCACGTTGAAACTTCATTTTGAATGCCATCAAAGTCCATTTCAAAGATTGTAAGATCTCATTTCGAAACATATACGACCATAAAGCTGTAGCTTTCAATAATTTGCAAAGTTCCAGAAGATATATTTATTTCGTAAATTAACAATTTGGAATGCTAACGATTTTGTCAATTAGAAATAAAGGAATACGCGGCAAGGCAAATGATATATCAGATAAAAGAAAGAGTATCAGCCATTGATCCCTCAAGATGCCATCTCAGCCACTCAAATATTACAAAGGAGTTCTAACAGGCCTTGTCCCATTTAGCTGTTTATGTTTATAAATACCGACTGTATTGTATTTCAAATGATATACGAATGTACAGAAATCAAGATTTATCATCTCTGTAATTGTGAATTTTTCACTTCAAATCAAGAAATACAAAAATCACTTTTATCTCAAAACTTTTATATGTATTAGAGCACATATGCTTAACAACAAAGTGTCATGCCATTGATCTCATTAGAGAATTTCGCATCATCTGAAATCAGGCCGCACCCTGAATCATTTCAGAATTAAAATTCTTGTCATCATTCTTTGATTGCTTATTTTCTTTTTCTGCAAACTTACCTTTCAGATCAAGATTAGCATCCTCACCATCAGTTTTATTCCTCACCGCTACTGTGTCTCGCCAAAATTAAATCTGTAAGTAAAACATCATCATCCAGATATCCTCTGCCTGCACTAGTAGCAATCATCGTTTCTCATTTTTCCTGCATTTCTGGATTTATGTATATGTCAATAGCTGAAGGAGACTTAGATAACTCTTCAACCTCCAATACTTGAAATACACCACCCGATCAAAGATCAAATGGTTCTCAAGATGTAACGACCCGTAAATTTTAATGGTTTTTATAACGTAATTAACTAAAATTTTGCTTGAAATCAAATAGTAAATTTTTGAAATAAAAATTTGATATTTGAATTACGTCTATTTAAACGTAGCAAATGTCAGATTTTCATCAGAAAATATGAAAGTAATTCTATTGTGTAATTTTCAATTTCAATTTAAATTAGTTAATTAGATGAAAATAAAATATTTTCGAAACCTGAATATTTTTATATAATAAAAATTTTAATCATTTTTCGAGTGAGACATAATAATTCGTTTCATCAAATTTAGACATCTCTAGCTCCGTTTATCTTATTTTCAGTATTTTAGCAGTATTTTCAACAGCGAATCGCATCGCCGTTACTTTTACCGTTCTGATTGTCTCATTGTGCCGACCTCTATAATATATTCATTTATATATTTCAGTGTCCGGGACACGGTGAAAGCTACATAAAAATTAATCGTATCGGCACACATTTGTTGAGCCCTTTTGGTTTTCCGTACTTTCATTTGTTCTCTGCAGAAACCAATAGCCAACTGGCTATTTATAATTTTCGAATTCAATGTGCTGGCTTTTACTTTTTCCCATTTGCAATATTAAATTGAATTTTCCTTTCACTTTTCATTTTTTAACGTCCTGTTTCCTCTATTGTTTAATTCCAGGCGTATAGGATATAGAAGGAAAGTATATATAATATGACTTCTTTCCTATGTATCTGTACTTTAAGAAACTGTTCACCTTTTCTCCTCTCGTTTAGACTGCACATTTGCTCACCACCTCCAGTTCCCCTACCCGAGCCCATCCATGGCCGCACATAGTCAGGCCTTCATCTGTTGGAATTCCTAAAGCTAGAATGAATGGAAATATACAAAGTCCCACATCGCCAAATTCTTGAGAGCTATATTGGTTTATATATGGTTTTCTCAAATGCAGGTTGGGGGCCTGGGGCTCCCAAATGTATGCTTCGTTGTGAGGAGGGAGATCATGCATCACCACCACGCGCGCGCCGCCGCCGCCGTCCGTCCGGCCGGGCTCGGGTACGGGTACGGGTACGGGTACGGGTCTAAAATGACCATTGTTTAACGGTTTTGGGCTTCGTCTGAAACTGGAAACTGGGCTGGGCCTGGAATTTAAAGAGAAGCGGGCGGGTGAACAGACGCAGGGTTTTTTGCCTGGGCAGATCCTATTCCAATCTAATTTCTTCTGCTTCTTTGCTCCACTGCTCTATATTCCATATATATCACAGAGTTGACATACTCATTACAGTCTCGTGCAGATTACGTCTGTTGTATCTTGGGAGAGTTTTGAAATAAAATTCTTAAGGAAATTGTTACGACAAGCCTCAGACGGAATTTCCTTTATATACTGGTTAGATTCACGGTAATCTTTCCCGTTTATAAGTTATACTATTTCTTACAATAGTATAACGTTGTTGTTGTAATTTATTTACAACGTAACTTATTGTTACATCTATCTAATACAGAATTCCAGCGTAGTGGAATTCTAATTAATAAACTTGTGCGACGAGTTTATTGTAGCGTGCTATCTGTTTTAGTACACTAGACAAATAACATCTTAAGAATTTTACTATTTTACACTAAAACAGAGATGTTAACAGTTGACAACATGAAAATGGATAAGTCCAACTTTTCAGCGGTTATTTCTGAATGCAATTTGATTCAGAACCCTAACCAATGGTGGGTTGACACAGGAGCTACTTGTCATGTTTGCTCTGAAAAATCCATGTTTTCAACATACCAGAAATTCGATCAGAAAGAAAGACTCTACATGGGTAATTCTGCAGTTTCCATGATCGAAGGAAGTGGCACAGTTATCCTCAAGTTCACTTCTGGAAAAACTGTTAAATTGAATGACGTGCTTCACGTTCCAGACATACGCAAGAATCTCATCTCTGGTGCAGTCCTATCAAAGAAGGGATTCAAGATGGTGTTTGAGTCAGACAAGATGGTTCTGTCCAAAGCTGGAATGTATATCGGAAGGGGATATTTATGTGATGGCCTATTTAAGGCAAATGTAGCCGTTACCGGCAATAAATCTATGTATTCTGATTGTGCTAATAATAAATTTGAAGTCTCTTACTTGCTTGAGCACGAAATTTTACTATGGCACGATAGATTAGGACACATAAACTTCCGAAAAATGAAGAAATTATCAAACTTGGGATTGATTCCAAATTTCCAAGTAGATAAGAACTACAAATGTGAGACATGTGTAGAAGCAAAAATGGTCAAACAACCATTTAAATCTGTTGACAGAAGCACCGAACCATTAGGTTTGGTACATACAGATTTATGTGATTTTACATCATTACCTACAAGAGGTGGGAAAAAGTATTTTATTACTTTTATTGACGATTATACGCGATATTGCTATGTATATCTTTTAAATAGTAAGGATGAAGCAATAACCGCGTTTATAAAATACAAGGCTGAGGTAGAAAATCAGTTAAATAAAAAGATCAAGATATTGAGATCTGATCGAGGTGGAGAATATGAATCACCATTTGAACAGTTCTGTGCCGAAAATGGTATAATTCATCAAACAACAGCTCCATATTCACCACAACAAAATGGTGTAGCCGAGAGGAAGAACAGAACGTTAAAAGACATGATTACTGCCATGCTTTTAACTTCTGGTCTGCCGACGAACTTGTGGGGGGAAGCCTTAAATATGTCTAATCACATATTAAACAAAGTTCCTCACAATAAAACGGGAACAATTCCATATGAGATATGGAAAGGACACAAACCAAGCTTTAAATACCTCAAAGTGTGGGGGTGCTTGGCAAAAGTTCCAGTTCCGCCTCCCAAGAGAGTCAAACTTGGACCAAAAACAGTAGACTGTTATTATCTTGGGCCAGCCCAAAATAGTAGTGCCTATAGATTTTTGGTATTCAAGTCTGATATAAATGATATTCATGTAAATACAATCATGGAATCAAGAGATGCCTCGTTCTTTGAAGATGTGTTTCCACATAAAAGAAACGATGGAAATCCTGTCCCAAAAAGGACAAGAGATAACAGAGATGAGACATGTGAAGATGAAACTCATCAGGACAACGAGAAGGTTGAACCAAGAAGAAGCGTAAGGGCAAGAACTTCCAAAACATTTGGTTCGGATTTTTTAACTTATATGTTAGAACACGAACCTCAAACGTACAAGGAAGCAATGTCATCTTCTGAATCTTCATGTTGGAAAGAAGCAATCCAAAGTGAGATTGATTCAATTCTAAGTAATAAAACTTGGGAAATTGTTGATATTCCACCAGGAATAAAACCAATTGGCTGCAAATGGATTTTCAAGAAGAAAATGAAAGCAGATGGCTCTATCGACAAGTATAAAGCCAGATTAGTAGCCAAAGGATATCGCCAAAAAGAAGGAGTAGACTTCTTTGATACCTATTCACCGGTTACACGAATAACCTCTATAAGAATGTTAATAGCAATTGCATCCATTTATAATCTAGAGATTCATCAAATGGATGTAAAAACAGCATTCTTAAATGGAAATCTCGATGAGGAGATTTACATGGAGCAACCTGAGGGATTTATTTCCAAAGGAAATGAAAACAAAGTCTGTAGATTAGTCAAATCATTATACGGACTAAAACAAGCTCCAAAGCAATGGCACGCAAAATTTGATAGTGTCATGATGAAAAATGGTTTTCGTATAAATGAATGTGATAAATGTGTTTATTACAAACAGGTTGGGCAATCATATGTGATGATTTGTCTATATGTGGACGATATGCTAATATTCGGTCCAAATACTCAGGTAATTGAGACCATAAAGAAAATGTTGATCAACAATTTCGACATGAAAGACTTGGGTGTTGCAGATATTATTTTGGGAATAAAAATAATAAGAACATCGAATGGAATTGAGTTATCTCAATCACATTATGTAGAAAAAGTAATTGAAAGATTTCAAAACTTTGGAATTAAAGGAGTAAATACACCCTTTAATCCATCGGAAATACTGCATAAAAACACTGATGAGAGTGTAATGCAACTGGAATACTCTCGTGTAATAGGATGCTTAATGTATCTGATGAATTGCACCAGACCAGATATAGCTTATGCAGTAAGTCGATTGAGCAGGTATACAAGCAATCCAGGGAAGGAACACTGGAAAGCACTAATGAGAGTGCTTGGATATTTAAAAAATACCACTAACTATTCCTTACATTATGGAAAATATCCTGCCGTATTAGAAGGATATAGTGATGCAAACTGGATTGCAGATTCAGAGGAATCAAAATCAACGAGTGGTTATGTCTTTACCCTAGCAGGGGCAGCGGTGTCATGGAAATCTACTAAACAAACATGCATAGCTCGATCCACTATGGAATCAGAGTTCATTGCATTAGATAAAGCAGGCGAAGAAGCAGAATGGCTTCGTCACTTTTTAGAAGATATTCCGTTTTGGCCTAAACCTGTACCGGCCATATGCATACACTGTGATAACCAAGCAGCGCTAAGCAGAGCGCAAAACTTTGTGTATAATGGAAAGTCACGACATATTCGTCGACGCCATAATACAGTTAGGCAGTTACTCTCAAATGGAACTATTTCCATAGATTATGTGAGAACAAATGATAACCTAGCGGATCCATTTACTAAAGGTTTATCAAGAGAGAAAATTGACTGCGCATCGAGGGGAATGGGTTTAAAAAAAGCCTAAACCAACAAGAGTTACCTTATACGGAAACCTATCCTAGCGACTGGAGATCCCACGGACTAGGATCAATAGGCAAACCAGTTATGAGTAACTCAAGAAGTAATGCATTTGTCTGGACTTGGTCCTACTCCATTCCTATGGTGCAAAATATAATGCATACCTACAGAAGTAGTTAAAGGTTAAAACTATGTTTTTTAATGATGACCATATCTTGAAAATAACAAGTGGGGTATATGTAGGATACTCTTAATGGTTGCGATCACCTATGTTAGTGTGAGCTGGGTCGGCTCTATGAGAATATTAAAGGCTTAAATTCTCTATAACACTCGCAGAACCAAAATATGTTCAGGACCAAAATGAACAAAACCAAGAGATTGGATGAGAAGGGAATCAATGCTTCGTAAAGCTTATTGTTTGGATATACAATAAAGGCCGACGGTTCAAGATGAAATAATTCACCGATTAGCCAAGTAGATCCGATAAGTTTTAACTAGGGAAAGTTCAAAGTGAAATATCTACTTATCCACGATAAAGCATTATTCCATATGTACTCTGTGATATTTCGCTTTGTGTGGGGGATATGTATATTATCATTCATGTGGGGGATTGTTGGAATTCCTAAAGCTAGAATGAATGGAAATATACAAAGTCCCACATCGCCAAATTCTTGAGAGCTATATTGGTTTATATATGGTTTTCTCAAATGCAGGTTGGGGGCCTGGGGCTCCCAAATGTATGCTTCGTTGTGAGGAGGGAGATCATGCATCACCACCACACACGCGCGCGCGCGCCGCCGCCGCCGTCCGTCCGACCGAACCGGGCCGGGCTCGGGTTCGGGTACGGGTACGGGTCTAAAATGACCATTCTTTTTACTAGGCCATTGTTTAACGGTTTTGGGCTTCGTCTGAAACTGGGCTGGGCCTGGAATTTAAAGAGAAGCGGGCGGGTGAACAGACGCAGGGTTTTTTGCCTGAGCAGATGCGACTGTTCATGAACGGACGCGAACAGTAAACGGGTGCGACCCGTTGGAAGCAAACAGGTGCGAGCGAGCCGATTGAAGCGGACGCCGACGCAAGCGGGTGCGACCCGACTGAACAGGCGTGGGCGAAACAGTGCGAGCAGGTACGAAACAGTACCGTTGGACGGGCGGGTGCGACCCGTTAACGAACAAGCAGCGACCAAAAGGCAACGGGTGCGACCCGTCAAGCAGACGCGACTGTTCGAAGGGATACGGACGAAATTATAAATAGGAGAGAATACTGATCACATTCTTATCCTATTCCAATCTAATTTCTTCTGCTTCTTTGCTCCACTGCTCTATATTCCATATATATCACAGAGTTGACATACTCATTACAATCTCGTGCAGATTACGTCTGTTGTATCTTGGGAGAGTTTTGAAATAAAATTCTTAAGGAAATTGTTACGACAAGCCTCAGACGGAATTTCCTTTATATACTGGTTAGATTCACGGTAATCTTTCCCGTTTATAAGTTATACTATTTCTTACAATAGTATAACGTTGTTGTTGTAATTTATTTACAACGTAACTTATTGTTACATCTATCTAATACAGAATTCCAGCGTAGTGGAATTCTAATTAATAAACTTGTGCGACGAGTTTATTGTAGCGTGCTATCTGTTTTAGTACACTAGACAAATAACATCTTAAGAATTTTACTGTTTTACACTAAAACAGAGATGTTAACAATTGACAACATGAAAATGGATAAGTCCAACTTTTCAGCGGTTATTTCTGAATGCAATTTGATTCAGAACCCTAACCAATGGTGGGTTGACACAGGAGCTACTTGTCATGTTTGCTCTGAAAAATCCATGTTTTCAACATACCAGAAATTCGATCAGAAAGAAAGACTCTACATGGGTAATTCTGCAGTTTCCATGATCGAAGGAAGTGGCACAGTTATCCTCAAGTTCACTTCTGGAAAAACTGTTAAATTGAATGACGTGCTTCACGTTCCAGACATACGCAAGAATCTCATCTCTGGTGCAGTCCTATCAAAGAAGGGATTCAAGATGGTGTTTGAGTCAGACAAGATGGTTCTGTCCAAAGCTGGAATGTATATCGGAAGGGGATATTTATGTGATGGCCTATTTAAGGCAAATGTAGCCGTTACCGGCAATAAATCTATGTATTCTGATTGTGCTAATAATAAATTTGAAGTCTCTTACTTGCTTGAGCACGAAATTTTACTATGGCACGATAGATTAGGACACATAAACTTCCGAAAAATGAAGAAATTATCAAACTTGGGATTGATTCCAAATTTCCAAGTAGATAAGAACTACAAATGTGAGACATGTGTAGAAGCAAAAATGGTCAAACAACCATTTAAATCTGTTGACAGAAGCACCGAACCATTAGGTTTGGTACATACAGATTTATGTGATTTTAAATCATTACCTACAAGAGGTGGGAAAAAGTATTTTATTACTTTTATTGACGATTATACGCGATATTGCTATGTATATCTTTTAAATAGTAAGGATGAAGCAATAACCGCGTTTATAAAATACAAGGCTGAGGTAGAAAATCAGTTAAATAAAAAGATCAAGATATTGAGATCTGATCGAGGTGGAGAATATGAATCACCATTTGAACAGTTCTGTGCCGAAAATGGTATAATTCATCAAACAACAGCTCCATATTCACCACAACAAAATGGTGTAGCCGAGAGGAAGAACAGAACGTTAAAAGACATGATTACTGCCATGCTTTTAACTTCTGGTCTGCCGACGAACTTGTGGGGGGAAGCCTTAAATATGTCTAATCACATATTAAACAAAGTTCCTCACAATAAAACGGGAACAATTCCATATGAGATATGGAAAGGACACAAACCAAGCTTTAAATACCTCAAAGTGTGGGGGTGCTTGGCAAAAGTTCCAGTTCCGCCTCCCAAGAGAGTCAAACTTGGACCAAAAACAGTAGACTGTTATTATCTTGGGCCAGCCCAAAATAGTAGTGCCTATAGATTTTTGGTATTCAAGTCTGATATAAATGATATTCATGTAAATACAATCATGGAATCAAGAGATGCCTCGTTCTTTGAAGATGTGTTTCCACATAAAAGAAACGATGGAAATCCTGTCCCAAAAAGGACAAGAGATAACAGAGATGAGACATGTGAAGATGAAACTCATCAGGACAACGAGAAGGTTGAACCAAGAAGAAGCGTAAGGGCAAGAACTTCCAAAACATTTGGTTCGGATTTTTTAACTTATATGTTAGAACACGAACCTCAAACGTACAAGGAAGCAATGTCATCTTCTGAATCTTCATGTTGGAAAGAAGCAATCCAAAGTGAGATTGATTCAATTCTAAGTAATAAAACTTGGGAAATTGTTGATATTCCACCAGGAATAAAACCAATTGGCTGCAAATGGATTTTCAAGAAGAAAATGAAAGCAGATGGCTCTATCGACAAGTATAAAGCCAGATTAGTAGCCAAAGGATATCGCCAAAAAGAAGGAGTAGACTTCTTTGATACCTATTCACCGGTTACACGAATAACCTCTATAAGAATGTTAATAGCAATTGCATCCATTTATAATCTAGAGATTCATCAAATGGATGTAAAAACAGCATTCTTAAATGGAAATCTCGATGAGGAGATTTACATGGAGCAACCTGAGGGATTTATTTCCAAAGGAAATGAAAACAAAGTCTGTAGATTAGTCAAATCATTATACGGACTAAAACAAGCTCCAAAGCAATGGCACGCAAAATTTGATAGTGTCATGATGAAAAATGGTTTTCGTATAAATGAATGTGATAAATGTGTTTATTACAAACAGGTTGGGCAATCATATGTGATGATTTGTCTATATGTGGACGATATGCTAATATTCGGTCCAAATACTCAGGTAATTGAGACCATAAAGAAAATGTTGATCAACAATTTCGACATGAAAGACTTGGGTGTTGCAGATATTATTTTGGGAATAAAAATAATAAGAACATCGAATGGAATTGAGTTATCTCAATCACATTATGTAGAAAAAGTAATTGAAAGATTTCAAAACTTTGGAATTAAAGGAGTAAATACACCCTTTAATCCATCGGAAATACTGCATAAAAACACTGATGAGAGTGTAATGCAACTGGAATACTCTCGTGTAATAGGATGCTTAATGTATCTGATGAATTGCACCAGACCAGATATAGCTTATGCAGTAAGTCGATTGAGCAGGTATACAAGCAATCCAGGGAAGGAACACTGGAAAGCACTAATGAGAGTGCTTGGATATTTAAAAAATACCACTAACTATTCCTTACATTATGGAAAATATCCTGCCGTATTAGAAGGATATAGTGATGCAAACTGGATTGCAGATTCAGAGGAATCAAAATCAACGAGTGGTTATGTCTTTACCCTAGCAGGGGCAGCGGTGTCATGGAAATCTACTAAACAAACATGCATAGCTCGATCCACTATGGAATCAGAGTTCATTGCATTAGATAAAGCAGGCGAAGAAGCAGAATGGCTTCGTCACTTTTTAGAAGATATTCCGTTTTGGCCTAAACCTGTACCGGCCATATGCATACACTGTGATAACCAAGCAGCGCTAAGCAGAGCGCAAAACTTTGTGTATAATGGAAAGTCACGACATATTCGTCGACGCCATAATACAGTTAGGCAGTTACTCTCAAATGGAACTATTTCCATAGATTATGTGAGAACAAATGATAACCTAGCGGATCCATTTACTAAAGGTTTATCAAGAGAGAAAATTGACTGCGCATCGAGGGGAATGGGTTTAAAAAAAGCCTAAACCAACAAGAGTTACCTTATACGGAAACCTATCCTAGCGACTGGAGATCCCACGGACTAGGATCAATAGGCAAACCAGTTATGAGTAACTCAAGAAGTAATGCATTTGTCTGGACTTGGTCCTACTCCATTCCTATGGTGCAAAATATAATGCATACCTACAGAAGTAGTTAAAGGTTAAAACTATGTTTTTTAATGATGACCATATCTTGAAAATAACAAGTGGGGTATATGTAGGATACTCTTAATGGTTGCGATCACCTATGTTAGTGTGAGCTGGGTCGGCTCTATGAGAATATTAAAGGCTTAAATTCTCTATAACACTCGCAGAACCAAAATATGTTCAGGACCAAAATGAACAAAACCAAGAGATTGGATGAGAAGGGAATCAATGCTTCGTAAAGCTTATTGTTTGGATATACAATAAAGGCCGACGGTTCAAGATGAAATAATTCACCGATTAGCCAAGTAGATCCGATAAGTTTTAACTAGGGAAAGTTCAAAGTGAAATATCTACTTATCCACGATAAAGCATTATTCCATATGTACTCTGTGATATTTCGCTTTGTGTGGGGGATATGTATATTATCATTCATGTGGGGGATTGTTGGAATTCCTAAAGCTAGAATGAATGGAAATATACAAAGTCCCACATCGCCAAATTCTTGAGAGCTATATTGGTTTATATATGGTTTTCTCAAATGCAGGTTGGGGGCCTGGGGCTCCCAAATGTATGCTTCGTTGTGAGGAGGGAGATCATGCATCACCACCACACACGCGCGCGCGCGCCGCCGCCGACGTCCGTCCGACCGAACCGGGCCGGGCCCGGGTACGGGTACGGGTACGGGTACGGGTCTAAAATGACCATTCTTTTTACTAGGCCATTGTTTAACGGTTTTGGGCTTCGTCTGAAACTGGGCTGGGCCTGGAATTTAAAGAGAAGCGGGCGGGTGAACAGACGCAGGGTTTTTTGCCTGAGCAGATGCGACTGTTCATGAACGGACGCGAACAGTAAACGGGTGCGACCCGTTGAAGCAAACAGGTGCGAGCGAGCCGATTGAAGCGGACGCCGACGCAAGCGGGTGCGACCCGACTGAACAGGCGTGGGCGAAACAGTGCGAGCAGGTACGAAACAGTACCGTTGGACGGGCGGGTGCGACCCGTTAACGAACAAGCAGCGACCAAAAGGCAACGGGTGCGACCCGTCAAGCAGACGCGACTGTTCGAAGGGATACGGACGAAATTATAAATAGGAGAGAATACTGATCACATTCTTATCCTATTCCAATCTAATTTCTTCTGCTTCTTTGCTCCACTGCTCTATATTCCATATATATCACAGAGTTGACATACTCATTACAATCTCGTGCAGATTACGTCTGTTGTATCTTGGGAGAGTTTTGAAATAAAATTCTTAAGGAAATTGTTACGACAAGCCTCAGACGGAATTTCCTTTATATACTGGTTAGATTCACGGTAATCTTTCCCGTTTATAAGTTATACTATTTCTTACAATAGTATAACGTTGTTGTTGTAATTTATTTACAACGTAACTTATTGTTACATCTATCTAATACAGAATTCCAGCGTAGTGGAATTCTAATTAATAAACTTGTGCGACGAGTTTATTGTAGCGTGCTATCTGTTTTAGTACACTAGACAAATAACATCTTAAGAATTTTACTGTTTTACACTAAAACAGAGATGTTGACAATTGACAACATGAAAATGGATAAGTCCAACTTTTCAGCGGTTATTTCTGAATGCAATTTGATTCAGAACCCTAACCAATGGTGGGTTGACACAGGAGCTACTTGTCATGTTTGCTCTGAAAAATCCATGTTTTCAACATACCAGAAATTCGATCAGAAAGAAAGACTCTACATGGGTAATTCTGCAGTTTCCATGATCGAAGGAAGTGGCACAGTTATCCTCAAGTTCACTTCTGGAAAAACTGTTAAATTGAATGACGTGCTTCACGTTCCAGACATACGCAAGAATCTCATCTCTGGTGCAGTCCTATCAAAGAAGGGATTCAAGATGGTGTTTGAGTCAGACAAGATGGTTCTGTCCAAAGCTGGAATGTATATCGGAAGGGGATATTTATGTGATGGCCTATTTAAGGCAAATGTAGCCGTTACCGGCAATAAATCTATGTATTCTGATTGTGCTAATAATAAATTTGAAGTCTCTTACTTGCTTGAGCACGAAATTTTACTATGGCACGATAGATTAGGACACATAAACTTCCGAAAAATGAAGAAATTATCAAACTTGGGATTGATTCCAAATTTCCAAGTAGATAAGAACTACAAATGTGAGACATGTGTAGAAGCAAAAATGGTCAAACAACCATTTAAATCTGTTGACAGAAGCACCGAACCATTAGGTTTGGTACATACAGATTTATGTGATTTTAAATCATTACCTACAAGAGGTGGGAAAAAGTATTTTATTACTTTTATTGACGATTATACGCGATATTGCTATGTATATCTTTTAAATAGTAAGGATGAAGCAATAACCGCGTTTATAAAATACAAGGCTGAGGTAGAAAATCAGTTAAATAAAAAGATCAAGATATTGAGATCTGATCGAGGTGGAGAATATGAATCACCATTTGAACAGTTCTGTGCCGAAAATGGTATAATTCATCAAACAACAGCTCCATATTCACCACAACAAAATGGTGTAGCCGAGAGGAAGAACAGAACGTTAAAAGACATGATTACTGCCATGCTTTTAACTTCTGGTCTGCCGACGAACTTGTGGGGGGAAGCCTTAAATATGTCTAATCACATATTAAACAAAGTTCCTCACAATAAAACGGGAACAATTCCATATGAGATATGGAAAGGACACAAACCAAGCTTTAAATACCTCAAAGTGTGGGGGTGCTTGGCAAAAGTTCCAGTTCCGCCTCCCAAGAGAGTCAAACTTGGACCAAAAACAGTAGACTGTTATTATCTTGGGCCAGCCCAAAATAGTAGTGCCTATAGATTTTTGGTATTCAAGTCTGATATAAATGATATTCATGTAAATACAATCATGGAATCAAGAGATGCCTCGTTCTTTGAAGATGTGTTTCCACATAAAAGAAACGATGGAAATCCTGTCCCAAAAAGGACAAGAGATAACAGAGATGAGACATGTGAAGATGAAACTCATCAGGACAACAAGAAGGTTGAACCAAGAAGAAGCGTAAGGGCAAGAACTTCCAAAACATTTGGTTTGGATTTTTTAACTTATATGTTAGAACACGAACCTCAAACGTACAAGGAAGCAATGTCATCTTCTGAATCTTCATGTTGGAAAGAAGCAATCCAAAGTGAGATTGATTCAATTCTAAGTAATAAAACTTGGGAAATTGTTGATATTCCACCAGGAATAAAACCAATTGGCTGCAAATGGATTTTCAAGAAGAAAATGAAAGCAGATGGCTCTATCGACAAGTATAAAGCCAGATTAGTAGCCAAAGGATATCGCCAAAAAGAAGGAGTAGACTTCTTTGATACCTATTCACCGGTTACACGAATAACCTCTATAAGAATGTTAATAGCAATTGCATCCATTTATAATCTAGAGATTCATCAAATGGATGTAAAAACAGCATTCTTAAATGGAAATCTCGATGAGGAGATTTACATGGAGCAACCTGAGGGATTTATTTCCAAAGGAAATGAAAACAAAGTCTGTAGATTAGTCAAATCATTATACGGACTAAAACAAGCTCCAAAGCAATGGCACGCAAAATTTGATAGTGTCATGATGAAAAATGGTTTTCGTATAAATGAATGTGATAAATGTGTTTATTACAAACAGGTTGGGCAATCATATGTGATGATTTGTCTATATGTGGACGATATGCTAATATTCGGTCCAAATACTCAGGTAATTGAGACCATAAAGAAAATGTTGATCAACAATTTCGACATGAAAGACTTGGGTGTTGCAGATATTATTTTGGGAATAAAAATAATAAGAACATCGAATGGAATTGAGTTATCTCAATCACATTATGTAGAAAAAGTAATTGAAAGATTTCAAAACTTTGGAATTAAAGGAGTAAATACACCCTTTAATCCATCGGAAATACTGCATAAAAACACTGATGAGAGTGTAATGCAACTGGAATACTCTCGTGTAATAGGATGCTTAATGTATCTGATGAATTGCACCAGACCAGATATAGCTTATGCAGTAAGTCGATTGAGCAGGTATACAAGCAATCCAGGGAAGGAACACTGGAAAGCACTAATGAGAGTGCTTGGATATTTAAAAAATACCACTAACTATTCCTTACATTATGGAAAATATCCTGCCGTATTAGAAGGATATAGTGATGCAAACTGGATTGCAGATTCAGAGGAATCAAAATCAACGAGTGGTTATGTCTTTACCCTAGCAGGGGCAGCGGTGTCATGGAAATCTACTAAACAAACATGCATAGCTCGATCCACTATGGAATCAGAGTTCATTGCATTAGATAAAGCAGGCGAAGAAGCAGAATGGCTTCGTCACTTTTTAGAAGATATTCCGTTTTGGCCTAAACCTGTACCGGCCATATGCATACACTGTGATAACCAAGCAGCGCTAAGCAGAGCGCAAAACTTTGTGTATAATGGAAAGTCACGACATATTCGTCGACGCCATAATACAGTTAGGCAGTTACTCTCAAATGGAACTATTTCCATAGATTATGTGAGAACAAATGATAACCTAGCGGATCCATTTACTAAAGGTTTATCAAGAGAGAAAATTGACTGCGCATCGAGGGGAATGGGTTTAAAAAAAGCCTAAACCAACAAGAGTTACCTTATACGGAAACCTATCCTAGCGACTGGAGATCCCACGGACTAGGATCAATAGGCAAACCAGTTATGAGTAACTCAAGAAGTAATGCATTTGTCTGGACTTGGTCCTACTCCATTCCTATGGTGCAAAATATAATGCATACCTACAGAAGTAGTTAAAGGTTAAAACTATGTTTTTTAATGATGACCATATCTTGAAAATAACAAGTGGGGTATATGTAGGATACTCTTAATGGTTGCGATCACCTATGTTAGTGTGAGCTGGGTCGGCTCTATGAGAATATTAAAGGCTTAAATTCTCTATAACACTCGCAGAACCAAAATATGTTCAGGACCAAAATGAACAAAACCAAGAGATTGGATGAGAAGGGAATCAATGCTTCGTAAAGCTTATTGTTTGGATATACAATAAAGGCCGACGGTTCAAGATGAAATAATTCACCGATTAGCCAAGTAGATCCGATAAGTTTTAACTAGGGAAAGTTCAAAGTGAAATATCTACTTATCCACGATAAAGCATTATTCCATATGTACTCTGTGATATTTCGCTTTGTGTGGGGGATATGTATATTATCATTCATGTGGGGGATTGTTGGAATTCCTAAAGCTAGAATGAATGGAAATATACAAAGTCCCACATCGCCAAATTCTTGAGAGCTATATTGGTTTATATATGGTTTTCTCAAATGCAGGTTGGGGGCCTGGGGCTCCCAAATGTATGCTTCGTTGTGAGGAGGGAGATCATGCATCACCACCACACACGCGCGCGCGCCGCCGCCGCCGTCCGTCCGACCGAACCGGGCCGGGCTCGGGTTCGGGTTCGGGTTCGGGTACGGGTACGGGTCTAAAATGACCATTCTTTTTACTAGGCCATTGTTTAACGGTTTTGGGCTTCGTCTGAAACTGGGCTGGGCCTGGAATTTAAAGAGAAGCGGGCGGGTGAACAGACGCAGGGTTTTTTGCCTGAGCAGATGCGACTGTTCATGAACGGACGCGAACAGTAAACGGGTGCGACCCGTTGGAAGCAAACAGGTGCGAGCGAGCCAATTGAAGCGGACGCCGACGCAAGCGGGTGCGACCCGACTGAACAGGCGCGGGCGAAACAGTGCGAGCAGGTACGAAACAGTACCGTTGGACGGGCGGGTGCGACCCGTTAACGAACAAGCAGCGACCAAAAGGCAACGGGTGCGACCCGTCAAGCAGACGCGACTGTTCGAAGGGATACGGACGAAATTATAAATAGGAGAGAATACTGATCACATTCTTATCCTATTCCAATCTAATTTCTTCTGCTTCTTTGCTCCACTGCTCTATATTCCATATATATCACAGAGTTGACATACTCATTACAATCTCGTGCAGATTACGTCTGTTGTATCTTGGGAGAGTTTTGAAATAAAATTCTTAAGGAAATTGTTACGACAAGCCTCAGACGGAATTTCCTTTATATACTGGTTAGATTCACGGTAATCTTTCCCGTTTATAAGTTATACTATTTCTTACAATAGTATAACGTTGTTGTTGTAATTTATTTACAACGTAACTTATTGTTACATCTATCTAATACAGAATTCCAGCGTAGTGGAATTCTAATTAATAAACTTGTGCGACGAGTTTATTGTAGCGTGCTATCTGTTTTAGTACACTAGACAAATAACATCATCAACATTTATCCTGTCCACCTTCCCCGCCATATACATGCAGAACCACCTCCTCTCACTTTGCCCATCCCCCTCTCTCTCGGCCATGCCTCCTCCAACCACCCCCTACTGCTCCACTTCCCCTTGTCCCATCACACATGTGCACCTTAACTCAGCTCGCAAAACTCCAACCCCGAAATCCATGCGGTGCTCCGCCTCTCCCTTCGGCCACCATCGGCCATCGCCTTCCTCTCCACTGCCTCACCACCCTTCCACAACCCGCCAAAACCCAATCACCGCTTGAAGCTGCCAACCGACTCCGCCCCAACCCTGTTTAGCCTCCGCCCTCCTCTTTCTTGTAGCTTGCATATCCTTTTATGCTTCAAAACCGCCTCCCCCTCGGTGCAGTGCTGCCCATCTTCGTTTTCTAGCACGTGTACAGGTATATATAGTTGTATTTTAAGTAATATGCGTATCTACAATAGTCTATATATTTACTAATACGATTACGGTAGTATACATTAATATGTACATAGTATTATATAATATGATTGATGGTATATAATATGATGAGTTAGTATTTTGTTTTTATTGATGTTTTGAAAAAAATTATATATGAAATATGTCTGTTGCTAGTATTTCAAACGCGCGCGCGTGTGTGTGTATATATATATAGTTGTTACAAAGTATATGTTATGCTAGTATATATATGATCTATGTATATATGTTTATACAAGAAATACAATCTGGGTAATTTTATATACAAATTTATATAAATTATATCTATATGTTGTGCAAGTTAAATATACGTTATATAATCTGTGTATACACACACATAAATATATGTGTAGTTATTTATTGAGGTGTCCTTTAGTACATATATTAGTATGCATATATTAGTAAATGTAAGTTTGTATAATATGTTTGTGTATCAGGTCTGTTGGGTTTATATATACCTGTTTGTTTACTAAATATTTGACTATATCTATATGAATTTATAAATATATGTAGTTGTTGCGATATATAAGTTTTATATATATATATATATATAATCTGTTATGTACATACGTATCTAAGTTTATTTAAGTTATGAAAGACCTACAAATAAGCTATATTGATTTTTATAATTGTTGATTTTTAAATATAGTAAGTATGTAAGTTTATACGTCTGTTCATATTTTGGTTTATGCAGATATATAGATATGAGTTTTGTTTTCATATATGTGTGTGTGTGTGTGTGTGTGTGTGTGTTAAAACTGATTTTGGAATATATATGTATATAAAACATACTTCGTTTCAGTCTATATCAAGCAGATTCTGATTTATTTCATAAATTCCTTATTATCAGCCTCATCCTAAATCCATCTTCAGCTACTTCGCTTTGACATTTATTGTTTGGATTGGTCAATTTTCGAATTCGTGATTTATTCCGTGTCTTTGTCCTATCTTCTCTAGCCTCGAAAGGTGAGTAATCACTTATGATTAACATTCTTATAGTTAGTAGATTTCAGTTGAAATGACAACTGAAATATGCTGTTTAATTTGAATTGCTAGTTATTTAATTTTTTATATGATATGCCATTATCTGTAATTGTTCACCTGTGAGATATGACACCATATCCTGTTATATATATTTTATTTTATTTATCATCGATGATATATGTCTGTTATTGATATGCTATATTTTATCATATTTGTTCTCACTCTGCAAGTTCCCTGTTAATTTAGAATTCCCTATAGGTTGAAATGATACATACCCAAACGATTGGTAGAATAGAGGAAAATCATTATGGGTTGAAATGATATACCCAAGCGATTTTCATTTATATAACCGTAAATATTTAAATTGCGGATTGAAATGATAAATATCTGAATCACTCGACCATAGAATGAAAAATTATATCCGGACACCGTTATTCTATATTTTGAAAATGATTTCCGAAGTTTGAAAGGAAATATATGGCTTTTAATAAATATTGTCTTATAATATTTATAAACATAATTTCTATATACGTATAAAAAAAATTGATTTTAAATTAATATGTTTTGGAAATTTTAATTTATAATTTAGTTTTGGGAAATATAAAATTTAAGATTTTCTTATAATTTTATTATTTTAAAAACATATAAAATAAGATTTAATAAAGTATACATTTAATAATAAGATTTAATTTAATAAAATTTAATTTAATTAGTATATAATATGTTTTAAAATATTTATTTAAAAACTTATATTAATATTTTAAAATAGATTTATAACTTTAATAGTAAAGGCTGGAAAGATAAATTAATTGTAACGATCTCGGTTTTTAAGCCAAAATTAATTTAGTAATTAATATAAATTTTTGGATTAATGTGTGAATTAATTTGAATTTTTCCAAAAATAAATGGGGTTTGTGTTTTGTTTTATATATATTTATATAAAGTGTAAATAGAATTTTAATTTGTAATTCAAAAATAAACATCTTAAAAATAAATTGGATTTAAAACTCTATATTTTAAAATTAATAAAAATTTGTTTTCTAATATATATATATATATATATATATATATATGCATGTATATTGATTTGGAAGTTATGTTTTGAATAATAAATTTTCAAAAGCTATTTAAAGGGTTAAATTCTAATATAATATATATATATGTGTTTATTTATAAATGTATAATTAGTTTAAAACCGTTTTCTTTACAAAGTTATATAAGTATAAATAATGGAATGTGAATTAGTAAAAATATAATATATATATATATATGTAAAACTAATTGAAAATATAATATAAAATTTTATTAAACCATATTAAAAACATTAAGACATGAATTAAGACAAGTGTAATCATCTTAACAAGAAATTAAGCAAGTGTAATCATCTTAGCATGGAATTTAACAAGTGTTAGTTTGATTTTAACATGAAATACAAGTGTCATTTTCTTTTTACTTTTTTTAAAATAATAAATAAAATGAGAACAAAGTTATATATACACACATCCATACTTCTACTTTCATTTTCTTTCATATTTTCAAATCAAAAAGCTGAAACAAAACTTGAGAAATCAAACCAAAGAAATAAACCAGAAAAGAAAAAAAACAAAATAGTTTCAATTTATCTCAAATTTAACTACAAACTGAAAGCAAGATCCAGATTTTAGTTCAACATCAAAGCAACTCAACTTCAACAACTAGGAACAGATCAAAGTTTCAAGATCAAACAATAATCAGACCATCTCAAAATATTTTCTAGTTTTTTAAAGGATCAAGCATTTTCAGTTCAAATAATTTCCAGTTTTTAAATTCAAAAGCCTATTCTCCGCTTCTCTATTCCAGGTGATCAAACTCACTTGAATCTGCCTATGTACTTTGATGTTTGTGGCTGACACTTGATGTATGTTATAAAAAAATGTTTGATTAGTTGTTAAATATGCCTGCATGCTTGTATATATATGTAATATGGGTGTGCATGTCTACGTGTAGAAACATATATTCCTGTTCTATATTACATGCTTTGGACAATTTCAAAAATTCAAATCCTCAGCTCCTAATTGGTTTTAGAATTTGACGTTTAATCGAAAAAGTGTTTAAATTAACAGATCTTAACTTTTAAAATGGTTTCAAGAATTTATATTAAGTAATTATTTCAAAAATATGAAAATACAGTAAAAATCAGACATAAGTCAAAAATCAATGAACATAATTTCATGTTTTGATTTTACAACTTGATTCATACTTGCAAACGATGAATTTTGATCATAGTTTATAATTTTTAAGTTTATATACATCGGGAATTCGTGAGTTGAACGGAAAGTACATTTTCGTCAATTCCCGTCGATCGACGAAGATTTGTGAGTCGTGATCATTCCTGGTGGAAGCCGGCGTGATGGAGATCATTGGAAAAATGATCGTTGGATTTTTAGAGCGTCGTGGTGGCTGGGCGACGTCGTACTAGGGTTCGATAGTTTGTTTTTGTCGATGGTGAAGTCGAGGCGTTTTCGTGGTTGAGGGTGCACTGGAGTCAATCGGATAGGGGGGGATCGATGCGTCGTGTCGTGGCGAAGCTATGGTCTGATTTTCTGACCTTCTGATGATCTAAGGTGGCTATTCGAGGAGTTTTCAGACGAATAGTTTTGGGTTCCATGGTGTTTAACATCCTCGTTTTCGATTCCAAGAAAAATCGAAGGATCTGGATGGTTGAATCGATTGTGGGGGTGATCGTCGACGTGTGGGTGATCGCGGCGATGGCTGGAGGTGGTCGGCTCGTCGGTGCATGTAACAACCCTAGATTTTTCATATATTTTAATATTTGACTTTGTTTTATTTTGAAATTATATTAAACTTATTTTATTTCAAACATTTCATTTTTAAATGTAGATGTTGATTATTATGTGAATTATAATTTCAAACCGGTATAAATTGGATATTTTACTGAAAGATGAATTTCTGTTCAAACTGGTCAAACCCTGACTTTTAAATTTCAAATTTAAACATTTAAATTCTTAAATTCTATCTTTTATTATGAAAATAGATTTAATAACTTGAATACTGCTTTTCGTTTCGTTGAAAACGGATTTAATTTATGAAAGTTATGTACATTTCAATTTTGAGTATAATTTGTTTTATTTTGAAATTTTGTCTATTTTAAATTATATAAATCATATTTTCTATGTTATATTTTATTTTAATATGTGTTAATATGTTACTTTATGTATATTTTGTCTTTTAATATTTTTAAAGTGACAATAAAAATTTTCCAAAATTTACTGTATTTATTTCCTATTTTTAAAGGCTGTTTTCTATTTTTCTGCTATTTTCTTCATTTAAATTATATTTAATTAAAATTTATATATTTATTTTGTGAATGCATTTTTATTTTTATATTATTATCTTTGTTATAAATATTTTTACAAGTCCATATAAATTTTCCAAAGTTCATTCTGTTCATTTTCAAATTTTCTAGTCTAGTTTGCAATTTTGTGTTATTTTCTTATTTTAACCTTATATAATTAATAAATATTTTTATATATTTTTATATTTTGTTAAATTTTCTAAAGTTTAACTGAAATAATTATTATTTTCAGTAATTTAATCTTATATAAATAAATTAAAAGAAATTTGAAAGGGTTTTGACTTTTGGTTTTCAAATGGCCCTTTATCTTCCACCCTTTCACATTCAACATAACTATTCATCAATTAGCTTTTATTATACACATTTTTCAGCCGCATATTTTCATTTCCATTAAGGTAAACTCATTTCCCACTTTTGAAACAAAAAAATTTCGGCCTTGCTTGAGGAGAAAGTTTGGTAAAAGAATTCTTTTTCTCTTCTTCTTTTGTTTATTTCTTATTGTTTGAATTTGATTTGCACTTGTTCTTTTATGTCATAGGTTCGGTCACCTCCTCTCCAGCCCCTGCCACCTCCACCACAACCTGAGAACATCACCATCTTCACCTCTTCTCTGACCAAACCCCAAGCCATGCCTCCTTGTGGATTGATCCATCACCAAAATCCAACAAAACTCCATAAAACTTGCCTAGACCGAACACATCATCCACATCCACCACTTCCACCACCCATGGCCGACCAAACACCACCTCCACCAGCCCTGTTCCAGACCTGAGACACCTCTTCACACCACCTACTGACCCCATCTGAAATATCCGTGATCTTTATGCCCTTGGCTGAGCCAAACTATGGCCTTAAACCCTTGTATATTGCTTTGTTAGTGTAGTTCCACCACCACCCACCTTTGCACCACCTTCTAGCATGTTAGGCCGACCCTTAGCAACCCAGACCTGAACCAAAAACATTGCTTTAGACCTGTAATACACTCATAGAAAAACCCAATGTGTGTTGGAGACAAGTGCAAAATAATTCCGCTTTGATTTGTGCAGTCTATTCTATCATTGTTTATCGTATTTGCATTTGAAACTTATGTTATTATTATTGTTTTGTGTGACTTGTATTCAAGGGGTTTGATACTTTGACTCCTCCACTCATATTTGTATCATTTTATCGTGCTTGTTTGGATCTCATTCGTGCATTCGTCGTTGTGTCTCCAGCACAAACCAGTGAGTTATTCTCACTAGACAATATGCACATTTATAACTAGTAAATTGACCCCTTTTGAATCTGTAAAATACATTATCATGTTACACCTGCTATGTTATGATTTTATGATGTTCACCCATGCTTAAACACCTGTTATACCATATGTTACTGTTATATTATGCTGTTCTATTATTTTTATCAGTTTATCACACTACAAGTTCCTTTTAGATTAGAATCACTATGGGTTGAAATGATACATACCCGAACGGACTTTAGAATATGGGAAAATCATTATGGGCTGAAATGATAGGACTGAATGATTTTTAATTATTTTCATTTACTTGGGATTGCGGGTTTGAAATGGTCAAACCCGGGTTTTCTTTGTAAATTACGGGTTGAAATGATGTATTACCCGTATCACTTTACCTGGGCTAGAAAATGAAATACAGACCCATTGTTAAAATATGCTTTTCTTAAAATTTTAAAATATTTTAAAAATGTAAATATTATAATATTTTGATTTAAATTTTATTAAAAATGATTTTTGTAAAGCATTATTGACTCTCTGAAAATTTATAAGTGAAATAAATTAATGGTAAAGTTAGAAAATCTGAAATGTAAGTTTTTTTGGAAATTATAATTTTGTGATAAATGGAATTTAAATTAAATATGAAAATATGATAAATTTATGATATTTTGAATTAAATAAATTTAAAATAATTTTATAATATATTAATGATTTTTGAATTAAGTTAAAATGTGAAATGAATGAATATTTAAGTTGAAATTTTGAAATATAACTAAAATTGGAAATTTGTGAATTTGGCTTAAAAATGAATTTTAAGTTAAGTAAATAAAAATGAAATTAAGTTATATTTGAAAATTTAAACTTAAGTGTTAATTTAAATTTAATTTAATGAATTTAAAATTTAATGTTGGAATTTAATAAGTGAATTACTATTAAATTTTGATTTTTGAATAGAGATTTAACTTTATAAAATCATGAATATAAGGGTATTTGAATGATTGTTTTAAAAGTGAAATTATATGATTTTATAAGTTAAAAATGGTTTAAATAAAAATATAATTGCTTGTGAAATTATACTGAATATTTGAAGTTGATTTACTGCATTTCTAAAATGCCATTAATTCTAATGCAAAGGATAATACAGCATTTGTAAATGCTGTAGTTGATAATAATGAACCAAATGGCTCAATTTAATTAAGGGCTATTATAGAATTTTTTGTGAATGTTATAATGGTTGAACTTAACAAAGTTTATTTGAAACTAATGGAACCCTATTACAGCATTTTAAATGTTGTCTTTTGTTAAATTGAACTGTTTTAAGTGTGACTTTCCGTAGCATTTTCTAAATGCCGCGAAAGTTGAATTTTCATTGTTTTAATAAATTTAAGTGAATGAATGAACTTTGAAAGATTAAAATTTTGGAAATTTAATAATTTAATTATTAAATACGATATCTTCATTTTAATGATTTAAATGAAGCAATTTGTTTCGAAATATAAACTATTTTGAAATGTGATTTGAAATGGTATTTAAATTAAATAAAAATGAATGTGGTTTGAAAGATATGATATTTTGATATTTTGAAATGGATTTTGAATGATATTGAATTTTTAAATGATATTTGATTTCGAAGTATAAATACTATTTTGAAATTTTAACCACGGGTTGTATTTAATTTATGGTTTAACTGATCTTTAAAGGATGGGCGATCACAAGCATCCTTTAAGTTATGGTGCATTTCTACTACAGTTCGCTTGAGTTGATTTACATTATATAAGTATATATTGTCCTGACTCGAGTGTTTTGTGTTTTATTTTATGCTCGGGTCAGCCTGAGTATTCACATCTTTGGATTCTCTTTCTGGAGCTGGTCTTTGCTGGAGTTTCTGCTTATCTACATTTATATATACTTTCTGTTTCAACTATTCTAGTTTATCTCATGTATTAGTGAACTTCTATGTATTTGGGATTTCTATTTTTTTGTTTTCAAACTGTATTATGTTTTTGGTTTGAGACTCTGTCGTAGTAGCTTCATGAACTACTATGTATTTTATATTCCGCTACGAGGTATTCTGTTTGTTTTGTGTCTGTGATTCTGTGATTTGTATTTCATTTGCTCCAAATTTATTTACAATGCGGTATTTTGAACAATTCAAGTCTGACATGTGCAGTTGCGAATGGCTGAAAATACCGGGTTGTTATAGTGCACGTGCACGTGTGCACGGTGATGTCTGGGTTGTAGTTTGAAATGGAGGAAGGAGAAGAAGTAGCAGGCTCGAAGTCAAACTCGGGGATTTAGTTTTGCGGATCGAGTGGGTTATCGGGTAGTGTTTCAACAGTTTTAAAATTTAAAACAAGACAAAGTTTAAAAGTTAAAAAAGGGGTAACTCGGGGTGTTGCTTGGGTAAATCTGTAAATGGCTCGGGTTGATACCCGAAGTTGTCTCGGGTTAGAAAATATAAAAGTTTTTTACAAAATTTTAAAATTTAAAATAAAACAAGTTTTAAATTATATTCTTAAACAATTTCTTTTAAATAATAAATGTTTATCTAAACTTTGGGTTAGTTAAAGTTTTAAGTAAATTATTTTAAAATGAATTCTTAATTTATTTAAATAAGTTTAAAGTATTCAATATACATCCTTTATTTTAAAAAGAATTCTTAAGTTTATTTAAATAATTAAATGATATAATTAAGTAGTCAATTAAAAAGATGAAGTGTTTTTAATTAACTTAAGAGTTTTAAGTTAATACATATGTTAAAAATATATTTAAATTTAAGATTATTTAAATAAGATTTAAGTGATGATTAAGAAATTAATTATGATAAATGGTTTATCTTAAATAATATTTTTGATTATTAATTAACTTAAAGGTTTTAAGTTAAATTATATGTTAATGATCATTATTTTTAAAGGTTTATTAATAAGATTTTCAATGACATTGAGTAATTAATTAAGATAAGTGGTTTGTCTTAAATTAATTAAGATCTTAATTAATTAGAAGCTGATTGACTAATGTGATTAATTAAAGGTTGATTAATTAATGTAAGTAATTAAAGGTTAATTACTTAATGTGATTACTTAAAGGTTAATTACTTTAATGATTAAAGGTTGATTAATTAATGTAATTAATTATGGGATAATTAATTACTTAGAGGATAATTACTCAATGAGATAAATTAAATGTTGATTAATTATTAAAGGTTAATTGATTAAACTAATTAAAGGATAATTAATGTAATTAATTATGGATAATTAATTAATTAAAGGATAATTAATCAAGGGTTAATTAATTAATTAATTTAAGGGTTAATTTGTTAATTAATTAATTGAGGGTTAATTAATTAATGAGATTAATTAAGGGTCAATTAATTATTATTTAAAGGTTAATTAACTAATGTAATTAACTTAAGGATAATTAATTTGGTAATTAATTGGTAATTAAAGGATAATTAACCAATGGGATAATTACTTAATGAAAGTAATTGAGGATAATTAGTTAAGATGGATAATTAAGGATAATTAATTAATTTTATAATAACATATGGTTTGTAATTAATTAATGTTAATTAAGCAGGATTTTTAAAAGTGATTAAAGTAATTAATTTAATTTATTTGGAGATTAAATTGAATTAATTAGGAATTTAACAACTGAGCTTGCTTATGGATGATTGGATTATATTGAATGCCTTGAATTGTTTGACATCTCTGATATGTGATGTTCTATAATATGGTTGCTTTGGATCGAGTTGTGATAAATGTAATTTATTTATTTTGATGAATTTACATATTTATCTGTGAATGAAAGATAAGCATTATAGGATTATACTGCTTATTGATATTGTTGTGCTTAGATTATGATGGTTGTGATATTTTATTGTTGTATGCAAGACCCATACACACAACACACATACAAATATAGATTTCATGGAAAATTGGTTAAGTCATGGGTATTTTGAATTTAATATTATTCAAAATGGTGAAAAAAATTTAAAGTTGAATTTTGAATCCAGAATGGTTTGGAAGTAACTTTGGATTAAATATGAAAAAGAACTTTTGGAAAAGGAAGTCTTGAAATTAAAATTATTTTGAATATAATATGGCTTGTTAAAGTTTTGAAATTTTGGAAACTATGGTTTAAAAAGGATTATACAGGTTAGATATATATGGATTTTAAACCATTTTAAAGTATTTTAAATGAATTATTTTGGGAATTTAAATTTAACCCAAATAGAACTTGCTGAAGGTACGACAGTTCTTTGATTTTTCGATTTATACTTTAAAAGGCTATAACTTGAGCAAATTTAATCGAATTTTCCCAAAACGAAAAATCTTTGTTTTCAAATCATATTAGTTTTCATATAATGAAAGAATTTTCAGTTTTTGTTGAAAGGAGTTCGAGTTATGGGTAAATAAAATGGAAATAGTTTTGAAAGCTATGAATGAATCTTTGTTAAAGATTTTGTTTCAAACTGAAGAGGATTTTAAAGATGGATCTTTTGTTTAAAAGATAAGAAAATGGAAATTTGTTTAAACCATTCAAAAGGAAAGGTTTTGGAAACAAGGACTAAAAAGCGTGACATAACTAAGATACCAATGTATCCATATGTTTTTAAAAAATAAGCGCTCATTGTTCGGTTAAGCCGGGAGAGGACATTAAGTCATAAAACTTATTCCAAATAATGATACGATGAAGTGGGATAACATTTGAAGACGGTGGTTGAAGACCGGTTATTTTCAAAAACGAAAGATTACTGTCGATTGTCTCTACACTGAGTTGCTCCGGTATAGAGATTACCCTATGTGATGGGGAGTCCGGACGTGATTAAGGAATATCTAAATTTGCTAGGACTTTTTCCTTAATTGGACGAAGTGCCTTCGGTTCCATTCAGACTCAGGATGGACTTGTATGGATGTATGTCTGACGTTACACTTTGAGATGTAAAGCCGGTTTCTATCAAATACATTTCTATTTGGTGGCGGAGAATTTGTTCTCTTAGCTTAACACCCTTCTACGAGACGTACGAGCTCAGAGGTTGTGTAGTTGATAGCTACTAGCTATATATTCCCAATTTGGTAATGTGGTATGCTAAGTGCTGATCATTGGTTGATTGAAGCATAGCTTTTGTGAAAAGCATAGCATTGTGGGACGAGACTTCATCGAACCTCACATCTCGTAAATGGTCGAAACAGGAAGGATGCAGCAAGGTTAAGGGGGTCATGCCCCTTAGGGTATGTGCATTTCCTTCAGGATAAAAAGTGGTATCATAGTATGGAGCCTAGATATTTAACTTATGTGGTTGTTCGAATTTGTTGGTGAGGCCTCGGTAAAGGTCAGTGACGACTGGGGGATAGCATACTCGTGATAGTTAGTTACCTAGTTACAGAGGCAACTCAGCCTTGTGTTGGCAGAGATCCGGTTAGGTTCTCGGGGTGTTCCTCCAGAGGCGTACCCATACAGAAAGGAAGTTCCTTAGCCTTGACCATTTGCTGGAAATCCAATCACCCAATACATGCCATGTACATTTTTAATTATAGAACCTACCATTTAACATGGTAGCTATAGTAGGCATGCTATAATGGTACGTACACTGGCTAAGATTAATATTATATTTTTGAAATGTTTTCCACACTATGCACCAATAATAATATCAAAAGGATTTTAGCGTATCAAGCATGTTTGACTGCTATAAGGAGAAATCTCTCCTAAGGGTGCGATTGCGTTGTGTGTATGTCGGAAGGCCTTATGGTAGTTTCATTTTTCAAAAAGCATACTGGATTTCTCTTTATTTCTTTTGTGATTTCTTTTTGTTCAAATAACCGTTTTTGTTTGCTCACACTAGTCCCATGACTGACCTGGAGTTTATTGTTCCCTTTCTAAACTCTGGATGCCTATAATTTTCCACATGGGCAAACTAGAGTCAGGTTATCAGTAGGTGTAGATTTGGCAATATTTGAGGTCTGTGGATTTGGGGATCGCATTTCGCTTCATTGCAGCATGATAGCCTTTGGTTTGGAGCTTGGATCTTTGGAATGAAGATGCAGTCCGCTGGATTCTATTTTTCTCTCTCTTTCTTTCTTGGAAGCTCTGTTGAAAATATATTTCCGCTATTGTTGCTCTTGTTCCCAGTTCTGTTATATTTTTTCGCTATTGTATCTATTTTGGCTCTGATATCGTTGGGCATTTGTTGTATCATTTTGTATTCATTTGTGTATAAATAAAATTATTCTTCTTTGTTTCTGCTGTGTTGTTATCACTTAATGTGTTATAAGCTCCGGCGAACCATATTCAATGTTTGAATCTCTGGCATTCGAATATGGGTGATGTATTGGGTGCCGATTTTCGAGCATCGAGGTCGGGTCACCACATTAATGTTGACTTGGAATTCAAATTGGTTAATGATTGAATTTAAGAAAGAATTGATTTAAATCTATTAGTTTTGAGATTTTGAAAAGATACGATTATAACTTGATTCATAACTGATTTGATAAAAAGTGATTAAATGGATATTCTCAATTTGGATAAAATTGAGATTGAATATTTAATATTGATTTAAATATTTAAACTGGAATTTAAATAATTTGTTATAAAAATGGCTAAGGGAATAATTTCCAATTTGAATAAATTTAAAGTTAATTGTTGAAATATAAATGAAATTTATAGTGTAAATGTTTGAATATTTAAACTTGAACCTTTGAACTCTAAATTGTAATGGTAAAACAGGAATCGATTCAAATTGATTTTTGGAATTAAAGATGATTTAAATCGATTTGCGAAATTGGAGAAAACTAATTTTATTATAGACATAAACTATTTTAATTTATAAAGTATTTTAATATATATATACACTATTTTCGACATCTAAACTGTTTAGGTGGAAAGTGTTATAATTTCAAAGTGTTATGATTTCAAAGTGTTATAAATTTTGAAAGTGCTACGATTCTGAAAATGAACATTATTTAAATTGAATAATGATATCAAATTGATGTGGTTTTGAAATGAATATGATATTTTGTTATGAAGTATGAACTATTTGAATAGAAATGACGATGGTGTGAAATAAGTGTTAAGAGACTAGGATCGGATATTATCATACTATCTGCCAATACCAAAACCACTTCAATAACTGTGTACGTCGTGGAGATTCCAGAATGAAGTAGGATGGTTTAGTGGCGACTCTATATGGTACTTATGTATCCCTAACTCCCATGAGTCAGCTTGATGCGGCTAAAACAGGATCCACACAGGGTCAAGTGAGGCCATTCCTCCAATCGGACACATTTGTTCGACACTATTCTTTTGCTTTTTTGATTTGATTGGGTGTACCCTTTGATTTGGGAGTGTGTCACGAGGTGGGCGATAGTAGCTGCTATGCGTTACCATCAATCCGGATCCGTAAAAGGTATAACTACCCTGGCATTGCCTCGAGTGCCTTATCGCATGCCCTAGCGCACCTTCTAGGAGTTTGATTTGTACTATACCTATGGAGTTCCCTCTGATAGCCCTCCAGTTTATGGAGGAATTACGATACTGTATAGACTATGGGAATATATAAAATGTGTTAAGGGAGATATAGGTAATGCCTTAACGCTATTTTAATAGTTTACTTTTCTAAAGACGTTATTATAATAGCGTATACTACGACATAGTAGATAGTTCCACGGATCCTTAGAGGATGGAAATCCCAAACATCATTTCAGTTACTTGTATTTCAGTTGACATTTCACTTGAGTTGAATTTATTAATATAAGAATGTTAATCTTGACTCGAGTGTTTTTTGTTTTTGCTTTACACTCGGGTCAGACTGAGTGCCATAGCATTTGAGACTCACCTTTGGAGATTGGAGCTTTGTTTGAAGATCTATCTATCGAGCTTTCAGCTATTTCGGTTTATTCCAGTCACTTATGTTTAGACTTGTCTGTTGCTTCTGTACTTGATACTACTCTGTATTTGAGATCTGTTGTATTTTGTTTTAACTCTGCTGTTCAATAGTAGCTTCATGAACTACTATTTATTTATTCCACTGCTTATTTTTATATTACTCTATGTCTGTGATTCTGAGATTGATTTATTTACTGTATATGCTAAGTTTTGCCAAATAAAAAAATTAACAGTATGTTGTTTCGAGCAATTTAAGTCTGACATGTGCGGATGCGAATGGTTCGAAATGCATGGCCGTGACATGTGGTATTAGAGCTCTGGTTTAGGCAAAACTCAGCGTATGGAGTAAAATTTAATTGCATAATCATATTCGTTCGAGCTTGAAATTCTTAGTTAGGATCCTCCTAGATTCGAATTTCCTTTGAAATTTGGAACTTTCCCCTTCATTCTGAAAATTTATTCTTGTCTTCGCCGGTTCGCGTTCTTTTGATACTGGAGCATCCCATAGCTCCAACCTCAACTGTCAACTCCATCCTTGGTGTGACAAACCCCATCAGGGCACCCGCCAACCTCTATATGATTTGTAAAGGGGTGAAACTCCTTTACAACAAGCGTCGATTCATCGAATATTCCTATGTCCTCGGTTTACGATGCTGTTATTTTCATTTTAAGCCCGAACCATTTCTTAGCAAACGATCAGGGTAATTCCCTTGTAATATTGACTCTACTCCGATAATCAGAGATTATCCTGATATTGGGTGAAGTCACTTCTCTCCTCTCAAGTGGGAAATTGAATTTCCGCATCGATCTTATTCCTGGAATCTCGGTTGACCCGGTTAAGGTCACCGTGATTGATATAAGTCCATCCATCTTTCCTCTTTTGTAATTCAATTATCTCATCTTCATTGGAACCTGTCTTTGTTGTTAGAATTCTCTTTGATTAGGGTCTCTATGAATTTGAACCTCCATTCTTGTTCGATAATCCACCCTTGAATCACCATGTGAGGGAGCATATATGTTATTAATATAAAAAGTCTTATATTGTGTTGTTTGAGTTATTAAGTTTGAATTTTTGATTTCGATCGATTCCTTTGGTCAACGATGTTGATAGGAATTTAAAAACACTTGAACAAAGCAAGCTGACATAATATTGTTTTCGAAATTGGCAAATGAATAATTTTATGTATGCTTATATTTTATATAATTTTCTGAAATCAAATAGTAAAATGAATTGGTTGTTATAAATGATAATACTTGGTTATCATTTATTTCTTGGTTAACACTTCCAAATCATTAACTATTGTTCTTTGAAATTGTAAATATTGCTATAAAATTTGATTTGTAAATGAAATGAATTTAAATTGTGGATTTGAGAATTTAATTTCTGGTACTTTTCAAAAGTTTGGTTTTCAAAGTTTACAAAATAAAATATATTATTTTTTAGGAAGTACTTTTTATGGGAATTGTTTTCAAAGAATCTTAAAAGAAGTAAATCAGTACTCTCCTCTTTTTCCGCCAGAAAATAATTTCGGTGATGACTACAACATCATCGACATTCATTTCCAAGTGTCGAAGTGGAGAGGCCCTTCGTAGCTTTGCTACACTTTTGTTTAGGAAAAATAATTTGATTTGAATTTCTTGAATATGAGTTGATTTGTAAAATATATATATGTATATAATAATTTCATAGTAGTTTAAAGAGAAGCCGGGAAATTTGAATCTATGTTTTATATTAAGAAATGGTTTCAATTATTGAAATAACGTGAAATTTTTGAATAAATGGAATATCTAAAATGATAAATGAAATTTAACCGACTTGAAATAGTTGAATTTGAATAGAAAATTATGTGTATAATACTAAATTGCATTCTAATATATATAACCTGCCTAAAATATTTAAAAAATTAAAATGTTAGGTTATAATAAAGGGTTGTGCAAGAGGAAAACTTAAGTAATAAATTGTTCAAACCAAAATTTGATTTAAAATAGATGTTGTAAATAAAAGAAACTTGTATAGTGTTTAATTACACTCAGAAACATTAATACAACTTACCTAGAAAGTTTAAATGTAATTAGACTGTAACTAGATAATATACACTATGATACAAGTAATAGGATATCAAAAATGATATTTTGTTAAGGGAATTTATTGATAATAAATTGGATAATAAAAAGGAAAAATTAATTTTTGAAAATATATGGTTATAAAATGTGTACACCTAATATATGTTGCAAAATATGTTAAGTGAAACAATTTAAATAAACAAAAAGAAGACTATTTAAGCAGGTAAATATGAACTTAAGGATGGTGAACTTGAACTTTAGTGGAATCAACTTAGCCGAAGATAAATGGATAAAATAAATGAGTTAATTTCAAAATGAATGTTTTTAAAAGAACGTTGATAAAATGAAAGAAAATAATTTTTTTAAATTAAATGACTATTTATTAGTTGAATAAAATGGATTAAACCAAAAAATTTAATATTAATTTGTTTAAAATTGAAATCTATATGGTTTTGAATAGTTGAAGTTGAATGCTGGGGTGGAATTAACTACGGTTGATCAAATAGATTTAATAAATTAGTAAAATAAAACAATTTTTTTTGCGAAATTTTTGCAATAAATATTAATGAATTTGAAACAAATCAACTGAATGAAAATATGGAAATGAAATCAATTAAATGTGAACACAATAAATTTGATTGATTAAATAAAACAAATTGGAATCAACTAATTGAATATAAACCAATTTTAAAATAAATGTAGTTTATATGGTTTTAAATTAATTATTGTATTTGGTATTTCATTCTATTTTTCTTTCTGGTTGTTTCTATTCTCATATCTCCATTCTTTTCGGAGACGAAAAGTTTTGAGTGGGGGAGAGTGTAACGACCCGTAAATTTTAATGGTTTTTATAACGTAATTAATTCAAATTTTGCTTGAAATCAAATAGTAAATTTTTGAAATAAAAATTTGATATTTGTATTACGTCTATTTAAACGTAGCAAATGTCAGATTTTCATCAGAAAATATGAAAGTAAATTCTATAGTGTAATTTTCAATTTCAATTTAAATCAGTTAATTAGATGAAAATAAAATGTTTTCGAAACATGAATATTTTTATATAATAAAATTTTAAATCATTTTCCGAGGAAGATGTCATAATTCTTTTCATCAAATTTGGACTTCTCTAGCTCCGTTTATCTTATTTTCGGTGTTTTAGCAGCATTTTCAGCAGCGAAAAATTGAGTTTTTATACTTTGGTCGCATCGCTGATATCTGTGTACCATTCTGATCATCTCGTCGTGCTAACCTCCATAGTATATTCATTTGTATATTTTGGTATCCGGTACACGGCGAGAGCTGCGTAACGATTAATCGTATCGGTACACATTTCTCGAGCCTTTTGGTTTCCTGTCCTTTCATTTGTTCCCGGCAGAAATCAATAGCCAGCCGGCTATCAATAATTCCTAAATTCAATGTGTTGGCTTTTATTTTTCCCCACTTGCAATATCAATTTGAATTGTCCTTCGCTTTTAATTTTGTCTAACGTCCTATCTCCTCTATTGTTTGATTCTAGGCTTATAGAATATTGAAGGAAAGTATATATAATATGACTTATTTCCTTTATAGCTTTACTTTAAGAAACTATTCACCTTTCCTCCTCTCATTTGAACTGCTCATTGACTCGCCGCCTCCAGTTCCCCTACCCGAGCCCATCCATGGCCGCACATAGTCAGGCCTTCACCACCAATTCTCCTTTCCACCTTCCCTGCCATATACATGTAGAACCACCTCCTCTCACTTTGCCAATCCTCCTCTCTCTCGGTCGTGCCTCCTCCAACCACCCCTACCGCTCCACTTCGCTTTGTCCCATCACACATGTGCACCTAAACCCAGCTCACAACACTCCAACCGGGAAACCCATGCGGCGCTCCGCCTCTCCCTTCGGCCAACCATCGGCCACCGCCTTCCTCTCCATTGCCTTACTACCCTTCCACCAACCCGCCAAAACCTAATCACCGCTTGAAGCTGCCAACCCGACTCTGCCTCAACCCCCGTTCAGCCTTTGCCCTCCTCTTTCCTGTAGCTTGCATGTCCTTTTAAGCTTCAAAACCGCCTCCCCCTCGGTGACATGCTTTCCATCTTCGTTTTCTAGCATGTGGATAGGTATATATATTTGTATTTTCAGTAATATGCGTATCTATAGTAGTATATATATTTACTAAGTATGTATGATTATAGCAGTATATATTAATGTGTATATAGTATTATGTAATATGATTGATGGTATATAATATAATGGGTTAGTATTTTGTTTTATTGGTGTTTTGGAAAAAATTATATATGAAATATGTCTGTTGCTAGTATTTCAAACGTGTGTATATATATAATTGTTATAAAGTATATGTTATGTTAGTATATATATCATCTGTGTATATATGTTTATACTAGAAATACAATCTGGGTAATTTTATATACAAATTTATATAAGTTATATCTATATGTTGTGCAAGTTAAATATATGTTATATGTTAGCACCAGAATTGGTCACTAACAACCTTAAGAGAGATTGTGTAGAGTTATTAATGAAGAAAGTAAAGTTAAACAGAGAACAATACGAAAATTTAAATGCAGAAAGTATGAACACTAGATTTCTAGTGGTTCAGCATAACTGCCTACATCCACTTTGAGCTTAATCTTTATTTCTTTTCTCAATAATCTAATACAAATACAATCTGTACACCAACTATTTGATTATAATTGTTAAGAGAAAAAGACAAGTCTTAAATGCGTCTTGAGTCTTCCTAGTGTTTCCGAAAAAAGGTCCCTTTCACTGTGCCCCTGCCTCTCTATTTATAGACGAAGATGGGTTGACTTCCCTGGTGGACCTGGTAGCTAAATACCTCGGACCAAAAAGATTAAGCTCTGTGCGTCGAATCATAGATGCCGAATGGCAAAATGCCGAACGATATCTTCATGCCGAACGAAGTGATGTGCTGAGTGAAGAGTGCAGGCCGATCGATAACCGAAGCCGGTCGAGATTTGATGAATGCGGAACACCTCTGGATGCCGAACGATCTCGAATGCCGAACGAGGCATGAATGCCGAACACCTTTGGATGCCGAACGATCTCAAATGCCGATCAAGATTGGATGAATGCTGAACACCTCTGGATGCCGAACAAGGCATGAATGCCGAATACCTCTGGATGCCGAACGATCTCGAATGCTGATCGAGATTGGATGAATGCCAAACACCTCTGGATGCCGAACGAGCTCGAATGCCGAACGAGGTATGAATGCTAACCAAGTATGTTGTGCCGAACTCTCGGGATGCCGATCGGTATGCAAATGCCGAGCGCCTAGTTGCCTGGTCAAATCTCCAGGTAACACTTGCCCCTTAAAGTGCATCACGTGATCGAACGTGATGCGCTTTGAATTGTCAGTCCTCCGTGCTTCGCTTCGAGCCTTGGATTATTCTTCTCGATGGTGTTTTCTTGTGAATAACGGGTGAGGCAATTCATGCCAAACAACATACAAATACCGATCAGCATAGCCGAAGCCGAGCGCTCTGGATGCCGAACGCCATAGCCGACGCCGAATGAATGATGCGTTCTGACCGGTTCTACCGGTCAGTGTCCCTTCGTCTTCCTATCTTCCCCTATAAAACTCTGCATGCCACTTCTTCTTCTCTTTTCACTTTTTACCTTCGTTATTTTTCAAGAACACGTAACTTACCTCCCTTAAATTCCGTTTACCTCGCCGATCTTCCCTTCCTACCTTGAATCCGTCAAGCCTTCTTGCAGCTCCTTCCTAAATTAAGTTCGAATCACGTTCAATCTTAGGCTCACTGACCCCCAAGCTCCCACCGTTCTCTTCAGTAAGAATCTTTCGATCGTTTTCTCAAATTAGGAAGTATAACACAAAGATCGAACTCGTGAATGCTCCATAGATTATAGAAAGCAGGAGGCGTTGGATGAGGGAGACGAATTGAAGTTCGACGCGTCCTAGGGATGGAACTTAGCATGATTTTAGGCAATTCAAGGTGGGTGGAATGGAGAAGAGAAAAGTGGATGGCATAGGCGCTCGAAGGTGGGAATTAGTGGAAGATAAATTGTTGTGGCTTGGCATGATCTTTCAATGCCAAGTGATTATGAGGGTGCATGGGAATGGAATTGGAGATAAGGCCTAGTGGTGTGGATCGGCATGGACATGGTTCGGCATGACTTGCCGAAGGACTAGGCCATGTTGGACGGAAGAGATGGAGGAAAAGGAGAGAAGTGATGTTAAGGGAAGAATGCCGAGCGAAGCGGCTCGGCACAAGCACGGTGCGACATGATTTGCCACGTGCCAGACGGCAAATAGGAAGGGTTGGAAGAGTGACACTTATGCTGAACGACACTTACATTTAGGCCGAACAGAACGAAGGCCGAACATAATTTAGGCCAAACAGAATGAAGACCGAATAGAATAAAGGCCGACCAAAATAAAGGCCGACCAAAATAAAGGCCGATCGATATTTAGGCCGAACGGTATTTAGGCCGAACGACATTTAGGCCGAACGACATTTTGGCCGTGTGTTTTAGGTGTCGCTCGACCTTGACTCTTGATGAATTGATAACAATAGTCAAAGTCATTCTAACTCGAATATAACCCTAGTCAAATTCACTTATTCCTCTTGCCTAATCATATGACAAAAACAAGGATAAAGACTTAAGCAAACCAGCGTATCGAACTAATCTGGACTGATAACTCTCTAGTTTCAATAATCACAAGCCTGAACTTAAATCGATAAAAATAGATAAAAGCCTTTAACATACAGTGTCAATGTCCGAGTCCAAAATTAAAAACGTTGCAAGGCAGGCTTTCGGAGACGGTCAGCGATGATGGTCTTCGAAGATGACAATTCAAAGCTCAACTTTGTACCATCAACTCTGTGACTTTCAATTTCTTAGCACTTTTATTTGAATGATCGCACTAGTTCACACACCACATGGGGGGAATATTTACATTGTTAAGTCTAATGTCGATTATTTTTCAAGTATAGTTCAAACATGTGCTCCGCTAGATTCAATCCTTATTACAGATGTCTAGGAAATCTAGCTCTGCTACGATCTCAGACAAACCTGGGCCATCCTCTCAACAAGATGTCGCAAGCATTTCAAATTCGTCAACTTTCCCTGCTCATAACTTGGATCCTGACGCTCTGGAGGCAGCAATTCTCTTGGACAACCCAGTCGATTCATAGGCTTCGAAGATTAATGAAAGTACGCTCCATCGGATATGCTCTGTCCATGGAATCCCCTTCGACGACGTGCTAGTTCCATCGGGGCACGATCGTCCGCACTTTCCCCCAATCGGATACACAGCTTGTAATAAATTCATGTGCGGGGTTGGTAGTGTGCCACCGTTCAACTCGTTTCTTTGAGACGTGCTGCAGTATATCGACATTGCCATATCACAACTGCACCCGAACAGCCACGCATTCATCTACGGCACCTGCATCCTTTTCATGAGTGTCTTTTCCAGGCTTCCAACCCCGGGAGATATCAAATATATATATATTGCATCAAGAAGCAGAGGGATAGCCCCTCTTTCATGTTTCTCAAGCCGCACAACAAATGCCAAATCTTAACTGGGACATGGAGCAAGTTTGCCCTGTATAAACAAGAATGATTTTATGTGCGTTGCCCCTTGGTTTCGCGAGGAGATGGGTGGAAGGAAGTAAATCTTCTCTCTGGACTGATACTTATGCTCATTCGAAGCTATATCTTTTCTAACTCTTTTCCATCTTTTCAGGCATTAACCCACATTCGGAGGGACCCGGATATTCTGAAGCCGTCGAGGCTATTCGAGTCATTCCCGACGAGGAATGGGACATCAGAACTCTCATTACAAATGAGTCGCTTTCAAGGTTTGGGCTGTTGGCGGAAGGTCACCGGATAAGCCTCCCTTAGGGCATTACCATACTCAAGCCTACCGCTGGCAAAGGGAAAAAGCAGGCCAAGTCTTCGACACGTAACGCCCCTGACACACTAGAGGATGGGGAGATTAAGGAAACCGAAATGCCCGAAGTACAAGGCAAAACTGTTCGTCCACCTCGAGATCAAATAGTTGAAGTCCACGACATTGAAACGTCGTCTTCCCCTTCGAAAAGGAAGAAGAAACTAGCGTATAAGCATTAGGAAGGAGAAAGTTGGTGGAACTTCTAAAGTTACCATTATTCCAACGGAGAAAGAAGCTTCCCCGCAGCAATTGGAAAGTTCTCTAAAAGGTCTGTCGAACCTAACCATACCCGACGATTTGCTCAACTATGGTTTCGACGACCCCGAGGCCCTTAAGCTCCACTCGCCCGCGAGAGGCGATTCCAACACTCAAGCCCAAAGCGAGGGAGAACAAACTCCTGTTAGTAAAGAAATTGGTCTGTCGGGGGGAAACATTAGGACACACACAAACATGTGCACTTCACTTTGCACTTGAACTTTCCGTCATTACCTTACTTTTTACTAACTCGTCGTTACTTAAACTCCGTGTACGTGATATAAGGAACACACATGGACTTGACCATCTTCGTGGTTCATCGATTTTCCACCAATCAGGATGGGACTTAGGTTCCATAAGACGCCGAGATAGGGATGACGACGGTGATAGGGATTATCATTGTCGAGATTCATCATCTCGAAAGAAATCTTATTATCAGCCCAAATACCATCACAATCCCCCTTCTCACTCGGGTCAAGGAAAAGATAAGCATGGCCACAAGGGGCCGCAGTCAGATGTTCCTCGCGATCAACACTCCGATTCTTCTACCACACGACAGTCCCAGGATTCTTACAAGAGAAATGAACTTTCAAAGCCATCTCCTCCTGTTATCGCAATAGATCCAACAATACCGGAGAGACTGAATGAGCTCAAGGCTAAATTCCCAAAAATATGCTTTGATGGCCTGAAATTTCTCCCGGCGATTCATCCTATTCCGGGACATGTTAAACAAAGCGCTATCGCCTGCACCAGTGACGTCTATGTTCAACATAAGGCGTTCGTTCATTTTGTTGAGAAAGTGTCAGAAGTCTCCATGGAGCGCCAGCATGAGATTGATCGCCTGAAGCTTGAGGCTGTCCATGACAAAGACATTATCAAAGCTCAGGATGAAGAGCTTGCGTCTTACAAATCTCAGCTTCAAGCCACCCAATAGAGCACTAAAGATACCGCCAAAGCCGTAACTCGTTTGGGGTCAACCCACAAAAAAGAAATCGATGAGGCGGTCCAACGCTGTAGGGCCTTACCTTTGGAAAGAGACTCGGTTGGAAAGGAGAGGGATGCATTCAGCCTCCGAGTCAAAAAACTTGAGGAGCGACTCCGCAAAGAGGAAGAAGAGAAGACTGCTGCCCAAGAAGAGTCGCAACTGTATTACTACGAGATCGTTGCTACGCGACTCCTAAAGGTGAAACTTGAGGATAAGCTTTCTAAAGTTGAGGCGCTAAAGAATGAAGCCCATGAAGAGGGAAAAAAGATAGCGTCTGCGGAGATCGACTCCGATCTTGAGGCGGCTAAAGAAGAAGGTAGGGAAGAGGTCAAAAGCATGTTCGACCCGCTGATTGCAGAATTCAATGCCCGCGTTCTCATGCACCAAGACTTAACTTTTCTGGGCGAGGGGCTATCTCGAGTCTTTCGCCGAGGCGTGGGAGACCTTAATAGGAATCAAGAAGGTTGAACTGGGTACCGAGGAGGTTGATGAAAGTGCTCTAATTAAAGAATATCTTAAAGGGAATGAGCCTTCAAACCTGTCTGCGGTTAAAGCTCTTTACTGCAAAGGCTCCCCTTCATCAAAAGGGAAAGATATTACTGCCGGTCCATCCGGGGTCAAGTCTCCAGCTTATGCGCCTACTCAGTTCGGACGATCGGCCGATACTTGATCCATTTGAGTAACATATTGGTTACGACCCGGAGGACCTTGGTCTTGGCGTCCACATTTTGTCTCCCATTCCAGAGGGTGAGACCTCTCGGACGGTTGAGAGTCTTCCAGAACCTGGAAGATAACCCTTCACTCTATGATTCCAAAAATCGTCGTTCTTCACGAACGGCTATTGTATTCTAATGCTTTTTTTCATGATTTTGTGCAGGCCGTTCTGATCCCAAGCCCACTCCAAGGAGCGATGTCGCCAAGGAGGTGAAGGAAAAAACAAGTGAGGCTACTCACACAGGAGAGGCTCTCGGTCCAGATGCTCAGGTGATCAGAGCGCTTGATGAGGATAAATCCGAGTCTTCCTCTCCCATCGATGGGTGTTATGAAATTGAAATTACGGGTGCCTCCGAACACATATCTAAACTGAGCATGAGGGAGAAGCTTGAGAAGGATAAGAAAGAGACAGTCAAGATCAAAATCGAGCCTCAAACTATGGACCTGGACGATCCTTTGAATAAGCCGTTGAAGGTCATCCTTCCTGGCGGGTCCAAGCCCATGGAATTTCCCCATACTTTTTCAATTGTCACCTCCCCATCCAAGAAAATCACCAAAGGCAAATGCACGGGAGAGGAGTCATCTGAGAAGACAAAGGAGGTGAAGAAGTCGAAGAAATCCAAGAAGTGATTATTACTCTCGTTCAACGAGAGTTAGTTTAGGTCATGTAATTATATTTATCTATTTTCGTAGTCCTTGTAAATAGACCGTTGACTCCAAATTTTAGAGGAGTTATAGTAGAAACTTATTTTTGAATAAAGTTTAATTCTTTTGTCTTTCAACAAACTCTTATCGTTCAGCTTTCTGCGTGACCGTGATTGAAATTCAAGCTGTTGTGAGTAACATAGACTTCTCGATTTATCTTCATATAGCTCGGAAATTCTTTGGAACTGTTCATTTTTCATTCCATGCTTCAAACACTTAGAATATTTTTAGTCTGTATGATGGGGACTTGATAAATTCAAGTAATTTGTGTTCTAATTCGCACATAGGGAAATTGGAGATTTGAATCGCTTATACTCGAATCCGCACTCTGGGGACTTTGAGTACTCCAGTCCGCACTCTGGAGACTTGGAGATTTGAATAGCTTATACTCGAGACTGCACTCCGGGGACTCAGAGTACTCCAGTCCGCACTCTGGGGACTTGGAGATTTTAAGTCGTTTATACTCTGGTCCGCACTATGGGGACCCAGAGTACTCCAATCCGCACTCCGGGGACTTGGAAATTTTAAGTCGTTTATATTCTAGTCTGCACTCCGGGGACTCAGAATACTCTAGTCCGCACTCTGGGGACTTGGAGGTTTTAAGTCGTTTATACTCTGGTCCGCACTTCGGGGACTCAGAGTACTCCAGTCCGCACTCCGGGGACTTGGAGGTTTTAAGTCGTTTATACTCTGGTCCACACTCCAGGGACTCAGAGTACTCTAATCCGCACTCCGGGGGCTTGGAGGTTTTAAGTTGTTTATACTCTGGTCCGTACTTTGGGGACTGAGTACTCCAATCCATACTCTGGGGACTTAGAGGTTTTAAGTCGTTTATACTCTGGTCCGCACTCCGGGGACTCAGAGTACTCCAGTCCGCACTCCAGAGACTTGGAGATTTTGGGTGCTCGTGCGCGTTCGTACGTCAGGTAGAATTAATGTATTTCTTAGTCATTTGTCACAGCGTTATCATATACAGAAACATCGATAATTCATAGAGAAAATGGCTTCAAGCCTTTATTAATGCAAACAAGCTACATTGTCTTATTACATGCCGTAAACTAGGAATGAAAACTTGCTGGAAATAAATGTAACTAAAATATGAAAGGAATGAACTAAGTGTAATAATGCCGCAAATGCTCGCTATTCCATGCTCGAGGGAGTGTCGCACCATCAACGGTTGCTAGCTTGAAAGTTCCTTCTCCGAGCTTCCGTTCAATGACGTATGGACCTTCCCATGCGGGGCTCATATGTGATAGAACTGGGAAAACTCATTTCAAAACGAAATCATCTACGCCAAAAATTCTCGGTCGGACTTTTTCATTATAATATCGAGCGACTCGGTGCCTGTACGCGGTCGCTCTTAAGTTAGCTTCTTTACGTTTTTCATCAATGAAGTCCAATGATTCCAGCAAAAGATCTTGATTTGATTTAGGGTTATAATAAGCTACCCGATGTGATGGAACTAGAAGTTCTACGGGTATGACAACTTCCGTGCCATATGCCAATGCGAATGGAGTGTGGCTAGTCGCGGACTTGTGGGTAGTTCTTTAAGCCCAAAGCGCTATTGGAAGCTCATCCACCCACTTGCCTCTAGCCTTTTCCAAATGCTTTTTCAATATGGATTTGATTATTTTGTTTACGGCTTCCACTTGTCCATTGGCTTTTGGGTGAGCAACAGCGGCAAATTTTTCTCAATACCATATTTTTAGCAAAATTCCTTGAACTCTTTGCTTTCAAACTGAGTTCCGTTGTTTGTAACGATGGTTCGTGGAAGGCCAAAACGGCATATAATACTTCGTACAATGAAATTGATGACCTTCTTGGTGGAAATAGTGGCCAAAGGCTCTGCTTCTACCCACTTGGTAAAGTAATCAACTGCAACTATCGCGTATTTTGCACCACCTTTGGATAGGGGTAAGGAACCGACTATATCGATCCCCCACATTGCAAATGACCAGGGACTAACCATTTATGTGAGTTCCATCGGCGGAGCTCTTGGGATTTTTGCATATTTCTAACATTTGTCACATCTTCTCACATCGTCTGCGGCATCCCGATTTACAGTTGGCCAATAGTATCCATAGCGGAGGATTTTCTTTGCTAACGTCTGCCCTCTGGTCTGGTCGCCACATTCACCTTCATGGACTTCCTTCAGGACTCGTTTTATCTCATCATGGGCAATGCACCGGAGTAAGGGGGTCGAGAATCCCCTCCGATACATTACCCCATCTTGCATTACATGACAAGAAGCCTTACGAATGACTTGTCGTCTTTCGCTCCTTCTTTCGGGCACGACCCCGTGTAACAAGTACTGCTTGAATGGGGTCATCCATGACTCCTTCTCGATTTTTGTTTCTAATATGAAATCTATCTCCATCATATTTAAGCTTGGTACATGTAAGGTTTCAAATGGGAAAAAATCCCATCTGTTGCGCATCGCCAGTGCTTGCAAATTTTGCCAATGAATCGGCTGCTCTATTTTGGTCACGCAGGGCATGTCAAATATCATAATACTCGAGATTCACTAGCAGCTTCTAAAATCAAACCAAATACGGGGCAAAGTCCCTGCCCCCTTGCTTGGTAGTCTCCCCGTACTTGGTATACCACCAATTGCAGTTGTAAAAGACTTCAACCGATCTAACTCCCAGTTGCATTTTAAGGGGTTGATCTTCATCCCATAATGCCTGAGTATATCAAACATCTCTGCTAGGTCTCGGATGTGGTTGTTTGACTGCCGTGACTTCACGAGCATGTCATCCATATAGACTTCCATCGTTCTACCAATCTGGTCTTTAAACACGATTCACCAGACGCTGATAAGTTGCTTCCACATTTTTCAATCCAAAAGGCATTACTACATAGCAATATAGCCCCACATTGTGACAAAACTGGTGTGTTCTTGATCTGGAGTGTGCATCAAGATCTGATTGTATCCCGAATATGCATCTATCAATGATAATAATTCGTGTTCGGCGGTAGAGTCAATGAGCTGGTCGATTCTAGGTAAAGGGAAACTATCCTTCGAGCATGCTTTATTCAGATTAGAGTAATCAACACAAGTTCTCCACTTCCCATTCGCTTTTCTCACCAGCACAGGGTTAGATACCCATTCAGGGTAGAGGGCGTCGCGGACGAACCCATTGGCCTTGAGTTTGTCCACCTCCTCTTTGAGAGCAATGGACCTCTCTGGGTCCATGCCTCTCCTTTTTTGCTTCACAGGAACGTATTTTGGGTCTATGTTCAACATATAGCTTGCGAAGGCAGGTGAAATCCCTCACATATCAGAGTGTGTCCAAGCGAAAACGTCTAAATCCGCCCGGAGGAAATCAGTAAGATCCTCGGCCATTGAAGGGTCTAGTTGTGATCCAATCTTAAGAACTCGTGATGGGTCATCCCGGCTGATAGGAATGTCGATCGTCAGCTCAGCCGGTGCTGCATTCGTTTCCCTGGATTCCCCATCACCATCTCTCGGATCTATGTCTCTAAGGGCCAGGGCTCGGGCACTACTTGTCAATCATCAGTCTTTAGGAGCTGTCTGCAACCTTTCCCTTTTCTCTCCGCTGAGCTTCTCTCAACTCTGCCACATAACATGCGCGATCGGTCGCCTGATCGCCATGTACTACGCCGACTCCTTTGTTTGTCGGGAATTTTAATGTCAAACACCATGAGGCCAAAACGACCCTAAACTCTGCAAGGGTCGGACGACCCAGAAATGCATTGTATGGAGAGTCAAAATCCATCACTATGAATGGTAGGACTTGCACTCTCCTGCGCTCACATTCCCCCAGTTCAACTGGTAACTCAATATACCCCATTGCGTCAGTTGCAGCACCATTAAAGCTGTAGATACGGGCTTTGCACGGTTTCAAATCTTTTGTCTCCATCTTCATTTGGTCATAAGCTTTCTTGAAGATGATGTTGACAAAGCTTCCACAATCAATCAAAATTCTTTTTACATAAGCTGACCCGATTGTTGCAGATATAACCATTGGGTCGATAGTAGGAGCCTCCACCTTGTCTGCATCTCGACTCCTAAACACTATATCATCTGTCATCATGCATTGTTGTTTGGTGGGGGTTCCATCTTCCACATTCGAACAACATTCATAATTCGCATGCCTTAAGGAGGTAGCATATCGTTCCATTTCCTGCCAATTCTTGTCTACAGGATGAGGTCCTCCGACTATAGTGTTTATGATCGACCTACCTACAGTCCGGGCAGGTTCCTTTGGGTGGCGTGGAGCTGGCCCGCGTACGGGGTCCGATGTTCCTTGTCTACCCTTTGGTGGGTTCTTAACAAACTCCTGTAGCTTTTTCTGCCTGATCAACCTTTCTATGGAGTCATGGAGGTGTCTACGCTCCTCCGTATTGTGCCCGTGGGTATCATGGAAGCGACAGTACTTCCCTATCCGTTTCTGTTCTTCTGGACTCCTTTGGGCGCGGCTTTCTGTATTAAAAGGTGTTACAGGTAGATAGATAGATGTTTTCAAGAGAAGTATTTAAGGGGGTGTATTCGTTGTAGGTCGGAATCCTCGACTTCCATCTCCCTGTCTCTTTTTTCTTTCCAGGATTTCCACCTCCGGATCCTTTAGATTTCCCAGGCTTGTTCTGGACGTTAACTTGAAATTTTCCCGAACTATCGTCGAATTGTTTCACGGCGATGTTACTTTTCACAGTGTCCTGAACAGGTCTGGTGCCTTATCTCGCCTCGTCCATCGAGCTTCCTCCCTCCGTATGAACTGGTGAGCTTTGAAATAGAATTGTTCCAACATAGTTGGGGGCTTTCCTGCCAATCAATCTCCAAACTCCAAGTCCGGATCTACACCTCGCATCACCGCCATTAAGATTGTGTGATCATTAGGATTGCTAACTTCAGTGGCGGCAACATGGAACCTCTGTAAGTACACTTTCAAGGACTCTCCCAGAGCCTAGATCACATTAGATAAAGGGCCTCACGTCCTTTGGACGAGTAGCATGTATCCTTAATTGTTCAACAAATTTCATCGCCAACTCGTCAAAGCTGGATATAGACCGTGGAGGAAGCCGAGTAAACCACATAGGGGCGATTCCGGACAACGTGATTGGGAAGCACCTACACTTAGTCGTGTCATTCGCCCTTGCAGAATCCATCATCCATTCGTACCTCATCACATGTTGCCTAGGGTCAGTCTTTCCTTCGTAGGCTGGGATAGTCGGCATACTGAATTTCTTGGGATACTCTGCTTGTAGAACAGTATCTGTGAAGGGAGTATGACTTCTGGACACTCCCCAATCTTCATTGGTCAAGCCTTGGTTCTCTCTCATTAATTGCCTGACCATGGCTGTTAAGTTCGGGGTTTGTATGGAGGACGGAAGATTAGGTTTCGTCCCACGGAACCGTGCGGGTTGATGTCCCGCCTGCCGACGGCCGGCCAAACGTGCGTCCTGAAGGCCAACTTGATTTGGGTCTTGGTGAACCGAGCGTCCAGTCTCCTCATGTGCCTGATCCCTGGCGGATCGATCAGTGACACCTTCCTGTGCAGCTTCAGTCTTACGGCGTCTATTCCTAGGAGGTTCATCAGCTGAGGTCGAACTGTAAGACGAAGGATAAGGAGCAGGACTACTCCCAGCATTCTGATGCTGGGCAAGCTGAGTCATGAGATTAGTGTTGGCTTGAATCTGCTCAGTAAGTTGCCTTCTACTTTCCCTGAGTTCTCTTATCAAGTCGTTGAACTCTGTTCGGAAAACGACTTCCACTTGATTTTTGATGGAGGGCCCTGCGCCTTGAATTGCTTGTTGGTTGCTAGGTCCAACTTGTTGCACGCTTGCAGTCTCGTGGACATTTGTGTTGTGAGAGGCCGATCTAGTTCGTGGTCTCCCCATGTTAGAGTTGTCGGTTGGAACTCTGAATAGATTCAACAGATGTCTTGTGAATGATTTGGATCTCCTTCATGGATTTATTCAATCCAGTAGTCGCAAAGCAGATCCTAACGGCCTAAGTGTTCGATTCTCAGTGAAAGCACTAAAATATTAGCATCAGAATTGGTCACTAACACCCTTAAGAGAGATTGTGTAAAGTGATTAATGAAGAAAGTAAAGTTAAACAGAGAACAATATGCAAATTTAAATACAGAAAGTATGAACACCAGATTTATAGTGGTTCGGCGTAACTGCCTACGTCCACTTTGAGGTATATCTTTATTTCTTTTGTCAATAATCGAATACAGATACAATCCGTACACCAACTATTTGATTACAATTGCTAAGCGAAAAAGATAAGTGTTGAATGAGTCTTGAATGCAGCAGAGTCTCCCCGGTGTTCCCAAAAAAACGGTCCCTTTCACTGTGCCCCTGCCTCTCTATTTTAGACGAAGATGGGTTGGACTTCCCTGTTGGGCCTGGTAGCTAAATACCTCGGCTCAAAAAGAGTAAGTTTTGTGTGTCGAACGAAAAAATGCCAAATGATATCTTCATGCCGAACGAAGTGATGTGCTGAGTGAAGAGTGCAGGTCGATCGATAACCGAAGCCGATAGAGATTGGATGAATGTCGAACACCTCTGGACGTCGAACAATCTTGAGTGCCGAACAAGGCATGAATGCCGAACACCTCTGGATGCCGAACGATCTCGAATGCCGATCGAGATTGGATGAATGCCGAACACCTCTGGATGTCGAAAGATCTCGAATGCCAAACGAGGCATGAATGCCGAACACCTTTGGATGCCGAACGATCTTGAATGCCGATCGTGATTGGATGAATGCCGAACACCTCTGGATGCCGAACGATCTCGAATGCCGAACGAGGCATGAATGTCGAACACCTCTGGATGCCGAACGATCTCGAATGCCGAACGAGGCATGAATGTCGAACACCTATGGATGCCGAACGATCTCGAATGCCGATCGAGATTGGATGAATTTCGAACACCTCTGGATGTCGAACGATCTCGAATGCCGAACGAGGCATGAATGCCGACCAAGTATGTTGTGCCGAATGCTCGAGATGCCGATCGGTATGCAAATGTCGAGCGTCTAGTTGCCTGGTCAAATCTCCAGATAACATTATATAGGTTATATAATCTGCGTACACACACACACACAAATATATGTGTAGTTATTTATTGAGGTGTTCTTTAGTACATATACTAGTATGCATATATTAGTAAATGTAAGTTTGTATAATATGTTTGTGTATCAAGTCTGTTGGGTTTATTTATACCTGTTTGTTTACTGAATATTTTACTATATCTATATGAATTTATAAATATATATAGCTGTTGCGATATATAAGTTATATATATATATATATATATAATATGTTGTATACATATGTATCTAAGTTTATTTAAGTTATGAAAGATCTACATATAAGTTATATTGGTTTTTACAATTATTGATTTTTAAATAGAGTAAGTATGTTAGTTTATACCGTTGTTCATACTTTGGTTTATCTAGATATGTAGATGTGAGTTTGGTTTTCATATATATATATATATATATATATATATGTGTGTGTGTGTGTGTGTGTGTGTGTGTGTGTTAAAACTAATTTTGAAATATATATGTATATAAAGCATACTTCGTCTCAATCTATATCAAGCAGATTTTGATTTATTTCATAAATTACTTATTATCAGCCTCTTCCGTCAAATCCGTATTTGGCTACTTCGCTTTGACATTTATTGTTTGGAGTGACCAATTTTCGAATTCGTGATTTATCCCGTGTGTTTGTCCTATCGTCTCTAGCCTCAATCACTCACGATTAACATTCTTATAGTTAGTAAATTTGATTTCACTTGAAACGACAGTTGAAATATGCTATTAAATTTGAATTGCTAATTATTTAAAAAATTTCATATGATATGCCATTATCTGCAATTGTTCACCTTTGAGATATGACACCATATCCTATTGTATATGTTTTATTAATTTATCAACGATGATACATGTCTGTTATTGATATGTTATATATTATCATATTTGTCCTCACTCTGCAAGTTCCCTATTAATTTATAATTCCCTTTGGGTTGAAATGATACATACCCGAACGATTGGTAGAATAGGGAAAAATCATTATGGGTTGAAATGATAAACCCAAGCAATTTTCATTTATTTTAAAATTTTGGGATTGCGGGTTAAAATGATGTATACTTGTAAATATATAAATTACGGATTGAAATGATAAGTATCTGAATTGCTGGACCATAGAATAGAAAATTATTTACGGACCTGTTAGTCTATATTTTGAAAACGATTTCCAAAGTTTGAAAGGAAATATATGGGTTTTAATAAATATTTTTTTATAATATTTATAAATGTAATTTCTATATACGTATAAAAAAAATTAGATTTCAAATTAATATATGTTGGAAATTTTAATTTATAATTTAGTTTTGGGAAATATATTTAAGATTTTCTTATAATTTTATTATTTTAAAAATATATAAAATAAGATTTAATAAAGTAAACATTTAATAATAAGATTTAATTTAATAAATTTTAATTTAATTAGTATATAATATGTTTTAAAATATTTATTTAAAATTTTATATTAAAATTTTAAAATATATTTATAACTTTGATAATAAAGGTTAGACAGATAAATTAATGCCGACTTGGAATTTAAATTGTGAATAGTTGAATTTAAGAAAGCATTGATTTAAACCTATTAGTTTTGAGATTTGGAAAAGATATGATTATAACTTGATTTGATAAAAAGTGATTAAATGAATATTCTCAATTTTAAATAAAATTGAGATTGAATATTTAATATTGATTTAAATATATAAATTGGAACGTAAATAAATTGTTATAAAAATGGTTAAGGGAATAATTTCCAATTTGAATAAATTTAAAATTAAATGTTGAAATACAAATGAAATTTATAGTGTAAATGTTTGAAAATTTAAATTTGAATCTTTGAAATCTAAATTGAAATGGTTAAGCAGGAATTGATTCAAATTGAACTTTGGAATTTAAGATGATTTAATTCGATTTGCGAAATTGGAGGAAACTAATTTTGCTATATAAAGTATTTTATTATATACATAAACTATTTTAATTTATTAAGTATTTTAATATATATACTATTTTCAACATCTAAACTATTTAGGTGGAAAGTGTTTTGATTTCAAAGTGTTATGGTTTCAAAGTGTTATAATTTGAAAGTGTTATGATTTCAAAAGTGTTATAAAATTTGCAAGTGCTCCGATTCTAGAATTGAATATTTTTTAAATTGAATAATGATATCGAATTGATATGTTTTTGAAATGAATATGATATTTTGTTATGAAGGAACAATTTGAATAGAATTGACCATGGTGTGAAATAAATGTTTGGTTGTTAAAGAGACCGGGATCAGATATTGTTATACTCTTTGCAAATACCGAAAACCACTTTAACAACTGTGTACATGGTGGAGATTCTAGAATGAATTATGATGGTTTGATGGCGATTCTATATGGTATTTATGTAGCCCTGACTCCTGTGAGTCAGCTTGATGCGGCTAAAGTAGGAGCCACGCCGGGCCAAGTGACGTCATTCCTCCGATTATATACATTTCTTCAATACCATTCTATTGCTTTTGTGATTTGATTGGGTGCCCCCTTTGATTTGGGAGTGCTTCATGAGGTGGGTGGTAATAGCTACTATGCATTACCACCAGTCCGGATCAGCAAACGGTATATCACCCTGGCATTGCCTCAAGTGCCCTGTCGCATGCCTTAGCACGCCTTCTACAATTTGGTTTGTACCTACCTTTGGAGTGCCCTCTGATAGCCCTCTAGTTTACGGAGGAACTACGGTACTGTATAGACTTTGAGAATATATAAAAATGTGTTAAGGGGGATATGGGTAACGCCTTAGTGCTATTTTAATAGTTTACTTTACTATAGACATTATTATAATAACGTATATTACTACATAGTAAATAGTTCCGTGGATCCTTAGAGGATGGAAATCCCAAATATCCTTTAAGTTACTTGTATTTCAGTTGACATTTCACTTGAGTTGAATTTATTGATATAAGAATGTTAATCCTGACTCGAGTGTTCTGTGTTTTTGCTTTGCGCTCGAGTCAGACTGAGTGTCACAACATTTGAGACTCACATTTGTAGATTGGAGCTTTGTTTGTAGATCTATCTATCCAGCTTTCAGCTATTTCGGTTTATTCCAGTCACTTATGTTCGTACTTGTCAGTTGCTTCTGTACTTGAGACTACTATGTATTTGAGATTTCTGTTGTAATTTGTTTTAACTCTGATGTTCTATAGTAGTTTCATGAACTACTATTTATCTATTCCGCTGCTTATTTTTATATTACTCTGTGTCTGTGATTGATTTATTTACTGTATACGTGGAGTTTTCCTAAATAAAAAAATTAACAATCTGTTGTTTTGGACAATTCAAGTCCGACATGTGCGGACGCGAATGGTTTGAGTTGCTTGGTCGTGACACAAGAATTGGTGATAGCTATGATAAAGCCACATAGTCAGTTGATTACTATACAGTTGCAAGAGTCGAACTTCCTGCTTTGGAAGTGTCGAAACTGCTGTAAGAGCCTATGGTTTAGAGGAATACATCCGTGGCACATTGATCACACCACCAAAATGCATTGCAGGCAAGGATGGAAAGTTAATCAACAACCAAGAATACATATCATTTCAGAGACTAGACAGTCTTATCAGTTCTTGGCTATTATCATCTATCAGTGTAAGTTTTCTTCCTCGACTAACAAGCTACAGATCTCACATGAAATATTGTCAACTATAGAAAAAATTTCAGCGCTCAGCCTGTAGCAAAAATAACGTATTTCAAGAGGCAGTTACAAAATGTTAAGAAGAAGAATTTACCAATGAAAGACTATCTACTCAAGGTTAAAGCTATATGTGATCAATTAGCATCAGCAGGGCGTAAAGTTTTTGACGCAAAACATGTGCTGCCAATATTGGGAAGATTAGATGATGAATATGAAGCAGTTTTAGCTGTTATTTCATCTAAAGAAACTATACCAACAATACAACATGTTCACTCTACTCTACTTGCACATGAAGGCAGGATTGAACAAAAAAGACTACAAGTATCCGACTTATCTATTAACTTCATCTCAAGCAATAAAAATAAGTTTCAAGAAAGAGGTTATAATGGCAGAAATCAACAAAATGCTAACCAGAGAGGTGGTCAGTCATTCAACCTAGAGGAAGAGATCGTAGATGGAACAACAATAGGCCAAGATGTCAAATCTGTGAAAAATTTAGATATACTGCAAGCGAGTGTTATTTCAGATTTAATGCAGATTATATACGATCTCAACAAGGAAGCAGTAACTCAAAAAATAGTCATCCAAGTGTTAAGTTGACTAGTGCTCAACAGGAACTCAAAGAACAGTATGACAGTGCAAACAATGATACAACAAAGATAGAAAGCATTTTTGATGACAATTAGTATCCAGATTGAGGTGCAACCAATCATGTTACAAGCAATCTAAGCAACTTAAACCTTGGAAACAAGGAATACAAGGGTATGCAGTATATACTAAGGGAAATGGAAAATCTATTGCAATCACACACTGATAATTCATTTATAATAGGAAAAAGACAACTGTACTTAAATAATTTATTGAGAGTACCATTAATTAGAAAGAATTTACTAATTGTGTCACAATTTGTAAGAGATAACAATGTCTATTTTGAATTCTATCCAAGTTACCGCTTAGTTAAAGACATTCTAACTATGGAAATTCTCTTGCAGGGTAGAGAATTTAGGGGGTTGTATGAATTCAATGTCGCTAATTCAAGAAAATCTGTAATTAAAAAAATGTGGTGTAATAATTCTGAAATAAACAAGCTGAAAACTGTAAGATTTTTGATGTATGGAATTTTAAGCTTGGGCATCCAAATGCCACTATTGTAAAATATGTTTTGAATGGAAACAATATTTCTTTTAATCATATTGTTGTGCCCTATATTTTTACCTACTTTCAAATGGAAAAAGTCACAAATTACCATCCTTAGATTCTAAAGCAAAGTATAGTAAACCGCTAGAATTTGTTTCCATTGATTTGTGGGGGCCTACACCAATTCATAGTGACTATGGATATAGATATTATATATCTTTTATTGATGCATATTCTAGACATGTATGGATCAATTTTTTAAATTCTAAATCAAAAACTTATAGTGCAGCTATACAATTCATAATGCATGTAGAAAAAAATTTAGATAATCAGGTTGAAATTCTACAAACTGATGGTGGATCAAAATTTCTACCACTGAAGGAATATTTCCAAGAAAGAGGAATTATGCAAAGGACAACATGTCCATATTCCTCTGAACAAAATGGTCTTATTGAGAGAAGACATAGGCAAATTGTTGAGACCGGTCTTACCTTATTAGCTCAAGCATCAATGCCACTAAAATTTTTGTCAAATGCTTTTGCCTACAATCTATCTAAATAATAGACTACCTACAAAGGTTCTACAATTTAGGAGTCCATGGAATTATTGTTTAATGATGAACCTGATTATCACAACTTGAAAGTTTTCGCATGTCCGTGTTTTCCCTATCCCAGGCCATATAATAACCACAAATTAAGTTTCAGATCTTCTCTATGCACATTTATAGGCTCTGCAATTGATAAAAAGGGTTATAAATGTTTATATGCTAGTGGGAAAATATTTATCTCAAGACATGCAGTATTTAATGAAAGAGTGTTTCCTTTTAGAGAATCGGTGATCAAAGCATAAAAAAAGTTGTACAATTTAAAATACTCTTTATCATCAATACATGCCATGCTTGAAAGGATACTTCAAGGTTAGGAAGAACCAATTCAGATCATCCTGAACTCGCATGCTAATAACTCTAGCTCACAACACACTATGCCCAGCTTTGGGCTAGGTCATAAGCAAGGTGAGTCACTATATACACTTGATCAAACATCTCAACAAGGGATAAGTATGCAGTCCACATCAAAACAGGTATGGAGAACATACAGACATCAAATGAGGAACAACAAGAAATTGGTACAGGTGATACTAAAAAATCATCTACTGCTGTCAAAACAGGACATCCCATGGCGACAAGATCAAAAAGTGGTATATTCAAGTCAAAAGTTGACAATGCAAACTTCAAAACTAAAGAACCGTGCAACTTTCATCAAGTTATGCAGGACAAAGAGTAGAAATCAACAATGATTGATGAATATAATGAACTGATAAAAAACAAGACATAGGATCTTGTTCCTACGCCAGATGTTAAAAAAATTGTTGGTTGCAAATGGACATTTAGATTAAAAGGAAATGCAGATGTTCAATTTTTATATACAAGGCAAGATCAGTAGCAAAGGGCTATTCATAACAAAATGGTTTTGATATTAGTGAAACATTCTCACCAGTTGTGAAGCCACTACTATAAGAATAATACTAACAATTGCCTTGCATAGAAATTAGATCATCAAACAATTAGATGTAAATAATGCTTTTCTTAATGATGTATTGCAGAAAGAAGTATATATGGAGCAGCCACATGGATTCATACAAGGAGGAGATTAAAAAATTGTGTTCAAATTAAAGAAGGAAATCTATGGATTAAAGCAAGCTCTAAGAGTGTGGTTTGAAAAGCTTAAAAAAAAACTCTAATTATATTGGGATATAACTCTACAAAATCCGACATCTCCATATTTGCAAAATTTTATAAAGATACTGTAACTTATATGCTAATATATGTTGATGATTTTATTATCACAGGCAATAACAGCATGGAAATCAACAATCTCATAAAACTGTTAAAAAACGAATTCTCAATTATGGATCTTGGAAGTTTAAACTATTTCTTGGGAACTGAAGTCAAGAGAATATCCAATTCAGAAATTCAGTTAAATCAAAGAAATATATACAAGAAATTTCGAGAAAAGCTAAAGTAGATCAAGAAAATTCAATCTCTACACCAATGGTCAGCAATGTACATTTATCAAAGTACAAGGGAGAAGCAATACATAATCAAAGTCAATACATAAGTAAAGTTGATGATTTGCAATATGTCACCATTACCAGACTAGAAACTACATTTAGTGTCAACAAGGCAAGTTAGTTTATGCAAAATCTAACTGATGAACACTGGAATGTGGTAAAGAGAATTCTAAGATATCTCAAATGCAATATGGATTTTGGTATGGTAATGGAAACATGAAATTCTATTAACATGACTGGGTATGCAGACGTTGACTGGGCCAGTGATCCAAATGATAAAAGATCAACTATAGGCTATTGTATATTTCTAGGCAAAAATCCAGTATCATGGTGCTAAAAAAACAGCCCACTATCTCCAGATCCAGCATGAGGCTGAATACAGGAGCGTAGCAAATGCCACAGCAGAAATAATGTGGATAGAGTCATTACTTAGTAAAATACGTATCAAACAAGGAAACAAGACTAATATGTGGTGCGATAAATTAAGTACAGTGCAACTTACTGCTAACCCAGTTTTACATTCAAGGACAAAGAATATGGAATTAGACTTCTATTTTGTACGTGAACAAGTTACAACAGGAAAATTAAATGTAAATCACGTACCTTCTACTTACCAACTCACTGATATTCTAACCAGGCTGTTAGGGAAAATCACTTCAAATTATCAGTATAAGGGAACAAAAAAACCAACTCAGCGGAAAACAACTGAATCGTGATTGTAGTGAGATGAAACAAATAAAGATAAAAACCAGAACAGACAGTCACAGATCAATACAATGGAGAAAAAATAAATAACACCAGTATTTATAGTGGTTCAACTACCACGAGACAGTGTACGTCCACTTGGGGAGAGGAGATTTTATTAATCACTGAAAGATTAGAGTTACAAGATTGATGTGCTTTTGGAGGCTATACATAAGAAGAATTAACAATACAGACAAAATTCTGCAAAGTTTCAGCTCTTTAGGATTACTGTCATTGTTGTCCAGAAGCTCCACTATTTATAGAGTGAAGATATAAGGAGAGGTAGCTGTTATATAGCACCCCTGGGATTTGGTTCGGCAGTCTTGGTTCGGCATGTTTAGTCCAACAAACAGCATACATGGTTTGGTCCAGCATGATTTGGACTGGCATGCTCTAACACCGGCGTCTCAAAAATGGACCGTACTCCTTTTCTCGGCATCAACTCAATGCCGAACGAAACACCACCTCTCTATAAATATGGAGCGACACAACCCAACAACACCGGACGAGATTTCTCATTCGACACTTCCACTTCTCCTCTTCTTTACCGAACGAGATCAGCTGCTTCAACACCGCACCAAATTTACTGCAGCACCGAACGAAGCCCTAGCTTCCCAAATCAGCACCGAATGAAACTTCTTCTCTTCCAGCATCGTCACTTAGATCTAGGGTTCACTTATATCTAGGGTTTCAGATGCTTCACTTCCTCCTCCACGACTTAAACTCTGCCAGTGATGGAATCAAGGTAACAATTCTAATAATCTCCACCTTGCTATCGTATTCCATCAAGCCATCTAACTCCGTCTACACCTTTGTGATCCAATGAGCTTCGATAATGTCATCACCCATTACACTCTATAAACGAACTCGATAAGGCCATCGTCCGTCAATAAAGTGTTCAAGTACCAAGTCTGTGTAGAACCTATCAATCTCCACCATGAAAACAAATGTCTTCATGAAGCATCTCAACTCCCCCCCCCCCAGTGCCACCCCATGGTACATAGCACTTCATTAAACGAATCAAGTCCGAGCAATGCTCGAACTTAGCAATAGGAAACGAATTGGTAAACATGTCTGCTGCATTCTCTTTTGTGTGAACTTTCTGAAGATGAACTAGCTTATCTTCACTCATCGAGATGAGAAATGCCTCTAAAGACAACCAAGCTAAAATCTCTTCCTCTGCTGCCAAAGAGAAGTCCATGGTTTGTAGTTCCTCTAAGATATTTGAAAATACAATTCACTACTTCCCAATGCATCTTTCCTGGATTTGCCATGAACCTACTCACCAATCCAACTACCTGTGCAATGTCAGGCCTAGTGCAGACCATGGCATACATAAAGCTGCCAACTGCATTTGCATATGGAACCTTCATCATATAGGCCTTGTCCTTTTCCGAGATTGGAGAGCCTTTACTAGAAAGCTATATGTGCAAAGGCATGGGTGTGCTGACTGCCTTTACCCCTTCCATGCTAAACCGAGCGAGCACCTTTCAAATATAATCCTTTTGAGTGATGCTCAAAAGTCCTAACTTTCTATCCCTTTGGATTTCCACACCCAAAATTTCATTTGCTTCTCCAAGGTCTTTCATTCAAATTCCGCTTTTAGCTTTCACTTTAGACCATCAGTTTCAGTCTTATCCTTAGAAGCAATAACCATACCATCCACGTACAGGAGCAGGTATACTCATCTACCATTCTTTAAATGCTTAAAGTACACACAAGCGTCTTTGATGCTACGATCAAGACCAAGTGAAAACATAAAAGAGTCAAACCTCTCGTACCATTGTCTAGGCGATTGTTAAGTCTATACAAAGATATATTTTTTAATTTTCAAACCCAATTTTCTTTTCCATCTACAGAAAATCCTTCTGGCTGCTTCATGTAGATGGTCTCATCCAGGTCTCCTTGCAAGAAAGCAGTTTTCACGTCCAGTTGCTCCAGCTTTAAGTCATGAGCTGCAACGATAGCGAGCAAAATGCGGATGGACTTCCTTGAGGAGGTGGTACCAAATCTTAAGTCTTGTTCTTCTTCAATGACTCTAGCTCCTCTTCCATAACACACATCCACTTCGAACTATCACATGAGTTCAAAGCTTCATTAAGGTCAAGAGGCACCTCATGAACCACATGTAGGGCATAGTCATACTGATTACCAAGGCTAAGGCTTGTAAACTGTCAATCACAATACCTTTCGAGATGCCTAATAATCCTACGATTGTCCCGGGTAGGTACTGCTTCGTCTAAACTCCTTTTAGTTCCACCTTGAACTGAACTTCCTCTAGATTCATGCACATCACCGGCACTACTAGAAGATACCTGTGGACTATCCTGTGATGTTTCATCAACTGTGCTTTCCTTGGCAACATCAACAACAAATCTACTATCTGGCTGAAACATGGAAACTTCTTCCATCTCCTTAGGCCTATCACAATCCTCTGATGTGCTAGGTATCTTCTCCTTCGGATTGAACATAGCAGACTCATAAAAAGTAACATGTTTGGGATGAAAAATATTCCGATCAACAGGGTTCCAAATTCAATACCCTTTGATACCATCGATGTATCTCATTAGTATGCCCTCATATGATCTAGCCTCCAACTTGTCATCACTTATATGGTGAACATACACAGGACAACCAAAAATTTGGAAGTAACCAAGATATACTGCTTTATCTTTCCACTTTTCCTCTCGAATCTTCCTATCTGTGGATGAGCTCGGAATTCGATTTATGATATGCACCGCAATTGATAATGCCTCAGCCCAAAAGCCTCTATACAAGCCCACCGTTAATCTCAAGCAACGAGCCTTCTCAAGTAGAGTCATATTCATCCTTTCTACAACCCTATTGGACTGCGGATCGTCGGATGTAGTGAAATGTCTCTGAATGCCATCTTGTCTACAAAATTCGAGGAACTCCCTAGAGACAAATTCACCGACATTATCGGATCTCAGCATCTTTAACCTAGAACCAGATTGGTTCTCAAAAAGAACTTTCTAATCTTTCAACTTCTCAAAACTCTCTGATTTGGCCTTCTTCACATACACCCATACTTTTCGAGAAAAGTCATCAATGAAGGAGATAAAATACTTTGCTCCTCCAATAGAAGGAGTAGCAACTACTTCCCAGACATCTGTATGCATGTACTTAAATACTCGCCACCATCTATGGAGTCCAACTCCAAAAGATACTTTATTTTGCTTGCTTAACACACACTCCTGGAAAAAGTCCATCTTGTTGAAGCTTTCTCCTTTGATCATCTTCCGTCTTTGAAGCAACTCTAAGCCCTTCTCTGAAATATGACCAACCTGAGATGCCAAAGCTTTATGGCATCCAAAGCACGAGAACTGTCTACTCCAACACACGACTCTTCAAGAACCGTGGTTCCTTTTAAGAAATACATATTTCGAAACACATCTCCTTTCATAAGAATAAGTGCACCTCTCGAAATCTTCAGACTATCCTTCTCGATAGTTACCTTGCATCCTAAGTTGCCAATTGCCCTAAAGAAATTAATGACTTTCGAAGACCTGAAACATACTAGACACCTATCAAAGTACATATCACTCCGTCAAACAACCTGATCCTCACTTTACCTTCACCCATTGGTTTACATCTAGCATCATTACCCATAAGAATAGATCTTCCCTCTTGTCCAACGAAAGAACTGAAGAACCCTTATTAGACATCATATGAAAAGACACCCCTGAGTCCAACACCCAATGGTCTTAGACATCCGATACTGCTGTAGACAACACATCATCAGATACAGACTTCTCCACCGCAAATGATGAAGATCCATCTTCTTCCTTCTTTTTCAAATCTGGACAATCCTTTTTTCAATGACTAGGTTTCTTGCAAATAAAGCACTTTCCGTCCTTAGACTTTTCTCTTCTGCCATTACCGGCCTTCCTGGACTTGGAACGCCCTCTAGATTGTCAATTCTTATTATCTTCTCTACCTCTTTCAAAAAACAAGCCATGACTACTACTTCCACCTCTACTTGCTTCACTTATCTCCTTCATTTGATCTCTTTAGCCCTTAGAAAGAAGACTTGACTTCACATCTTCCACTGTCAATGTATCTCTAGCTAAGATAAGGCTGTTAGCGAAACCTGTGTAATGCTCCAAAAGAGAACACAAAAGAATCATTGTCATTTGCTCCTCATCCATCTTCAGGTCAACAGTGTTCATCTTCATCATGAGATCATCAAAGAAATTAAGATGTTCCTTCACAAAAATACCCTCTCTCATTCACATGAAGAAAAACGTCTTTAGTAATATCAAACGGTTAGTCAGAGATTTCTTCAAGTAGAGATTTTCCAGCTTAGTCCAAATGCCCTAGCTGTAGTCTCATTGTTAATCTCTGAGATAACATTTTCTCTCATAGCTTGCTGTAAGGTAGTAAACGCTCATTGCTCCAACTCCTTCTTTCCGCGACTGAGATGTCAGCCGTCAACTCCTCAGGAACAAACACTACAAAATGGACTTCATTCCTCATTAGAACAACATTCTTCCTCCATTTCCACTTCTCGAAGTCTTTATTCCCATTCCATTTCTCAATTGCCAACTGTGATCCTGACACGGTATACATCCCTCGACTATAGGGTCTTGTAACAAATGGAGTCGCTTCATCTCCTACTATAGCGTCTAACACTCCTCAATCAACCTTGCAGCTCTGATATGAGACGGTTGGGGAAACCCTTCAAATGATCAATCTAAGGGAATAAAAAACCCAATGCAGTGGAAAACAATTGGATGTGATTGTAGTGAGACGGAACAAGCAAAAGATGAACACCGGAATAGACAGTCGCAGATCAATGCAATGCAGAAAAATAAATAACACCAGTATTTATAGTAGTTCCACTACCGCGGGGCAGTGTACGTCCACTTGGGGAGAGAAAATTTTATTAATCACTGAAAGATTAAAGTTACAAGATTGATTCACTTTTGAAGGCTATATATAAGAAGAATTAACAATACAGACAAAATTCTACAAAGTTTCATCTCTCTATGATGGCTGCCATTGTTGTCCAGAAGCTCCACTATTTATACAGTGAAGATACGAGGAGGGGTAGCTGCTACGTAGCACTCTTAGGGTTTGGTTCGGCAGTCCTGGTTCGACATGTTTGGTCCGAGAAACGACACACATGGTTTGGTCCGGTATGATTTGGACTGGCATACTCTAACACCAAACCAAATATTTGGTTCGGCCTTCTGCGTCTCAAATCTGTACCGGCACTACTTGGTTCGGCATCAACTCAATGCCGAACGAAACACCATCGCTCCATAAATATGGAGCGGCAAAACCTAGCAACACCGGACGAGATTTCTCGTCCAGCACTTCCACTTCTCCTCTTCTTTACCGAACGAGTTCAGCTGCTTCAATACCGCTCCAAATTTACTTCAGCATCGAACGGATCCCTAGCATCCCAAATCAACACTGAACGAAAGTACTTCTCTTCCAGCATCGTCATTTAGATCTAGGGTTTCGGGTGCTTCACTTCCTCCTCTATGACTTCAACTCCGCCAGTGATGGAATCAAGGTAACAATTCCAAAAATCTCTGTCTGCACCTTCATGCTTCAAGCGATGGATACTTTCCCAATGAGCTTCGGCAATGCCGTCGCTCATTGCACTCTGTCAACGAACTCTGACAACGCCACCACCTGTCAACAAAGTGTTCGAACTACCCAGTCCGTGTAGAACCTATCAATCTCCACCATGAAAACAGACGTCTCCATAAACCATCTCAACTCTCCCCCCATGCCACCCCGTGACACGTAGCACTCCATTAAGCGAATCAAGTCCGAGCAATGCTCGAACTTAACAATAGGCAATGACTTGTTAAACATGTCTACTGCATTCTTCTTTGTGTGAAATTTTTGAAGACGAACTAGCTTCTCTTCATTCATCGAGACAAGGAACGACTCTCTCACCTCAATATGCTTCGTCCTCGAGCAGAATGCCAGATTTTCAGCTAAATGAATTGCACTCTGACTATCACAGTACACATCCATGCCTTCATATGAGAAGCTCAAATCACAAACAGTTGCCTCAAATAAAGCCCCTACTTAGCTGCTTCAACTGCAGCTATGAGCTATGCCTCTATAGTGGACAAAGCCACAATCATCTGCAACCTCACTGTCTAACTTATCGATGTCCCACCAATGGTGAACACATATCCGAAGGTTGACTTCCTTCGATCTCTATCACCAGCATAGTCGGAATCGCAAAACTCAACCAAGCTGAAATCACTATCTCTACTGCTAAAGACAAGTCCATGACTTGGAGTTCCTCTAAGGTATCTAAAGATACACTTCACTGCTTCCCAATGCGTCTTCCCTGGATTCGCCATGAATCTACTCACCAATCTAACAGCCCGTGCAATGTCAGGCCTAGTGCGAACCATGACATACATCAAGCTGCCAACTGCACTTGCATATGGGACCTTCAACATATAAGCCTTGTCCTTTTCCGAGATCGGAGAGCCTTTACTAGAAAACTGTATGTGCAAAGGCATGGGCATATTGATTGCCTTTGCGCCTTCCATGCTAAACCGAGCAAGCACCTTTCGAATGTACTCCTTTCGAGTGAGGCTCAAAGGTCCTAACTTTCTATCCCTTTGGATTTTCATACCCAAAATTTTCTTTGCTTCTCCAAGGTCAATCATTTCGAATTTCGCTTTTAGCTTTAGCTTCAAACTATCGGTTTCAGCCTTATACTTGGAAGCAATCAACATATCATCCACATACAAGAGTAGGTACACCCATCTACCATTCTTTAAATGCTTGAAGAACAAACAAGCATCTTTGAAGCTACGATCAAAACCAAGTGAAAGCATAAAAGAGTCAAACTTCTTATACCATTGTTTAGGCGACTGCTTAGGTCCATACAAAGACTTCTTCATTTTGCAACCCCAATTTTCTTTCCCATCTACAACAAATCCTTCTAGTTGCTTCATATAGATGGTCTCATCCAAGCCTCCGTGCAGGAAAGCAGTTTTCATGTCCAGTTGCTCCAGCTCTAAGTCATGAGCTGCAACGATAGCGAGCAAAATGCGAATGGATGTATGCCTCGCTACTGAGAAGAATATCTCATCATACTCTAATCCCTTTCTTTGTGAAAATCCTTTAGCAACTACTCTAGCCTTATATCTCCCATCATCATTTACCTTGTATACCCATTTGCAACCTATGGCTCGGCTTCCTTGAGGAGGTGGTATCAAATCCCAATTGTTATTCTTCCTCAACGACTTTGAACAGTCACATGACTTCAAAGCTTCATTAAGGTCAAGCAGCTCCTCATAAAACATGTGTAGGGCATAGTCAAACTGATCACCAAGGCTAAGGCTCGCAAACTGCCAATCTCTATACCTTTCGGGCGGCCTAATAGTCGTACAATTGATCGGGATAGGTATTGCTATGCCTAAACTCCTTTCAGCTCCACCATGAACTGAACTTCCTCTAGATTCATTCACATCACTAGCTCTACTAGAAGGTACCTGTGGACTATCCTGTGATGTTACATCAATTGCGTTTTCCTCGACAGCATCAACAACAACTCTACTCATTGGCTGGAACACAGGGACTTCTTCCATCTCCTTAGGCCTATCGAAATCTTTTGATGTGGTAGGTAGCTTCTCCTTTAAACTGAACATAGTAGACTCATCAAAAGTAGCATGTCTGGAATGAACAATCTACCGATCAACTAGGTTCCAAATTCGATACCCTTTAATACCATCAGTGTATCCCATTAGTATGCCCTTGTATGCTCTAGCCTCCAACTTATCATCACCTGTATGGTGAACGTACAGAGGACAACTAAAAATTTGGAAGTAACCAAGATACACTTCTTTACCTATCCACTTCTCCTCTGGAATCTTCCCATTTATAGTTGAGCGTGGAATTCGATTTATGATATGCGCCGCAGTTGATAATGCCTCAGCCCAAAAGCCTCTAGACAAGCCTGCCATCAAGCTCAAGCAACGAGCCTTCTCCAGTAGAGTCATGTTCATCCTTTCTGCAACCTTATTAGATTGTGGATCGCCGGGTGTAGTGAAATGTCTTTGAATGCCATGCCGTCTACAAAAGTCAAGGAATTCCCTAGAGACAAATTCATCGCCATTATCAGATCTTAGCACCTTCAACCTAGAACCAGAATGGTTCTCAACAAGCGCTTTTCAGTCTTTGAACTTCTCAAAACTCTCTGATTTGGCCTTCATCACATACAACCATACTTTTCGAGAAAAGTCATCAATGAAAGAGATAAAATGCTTTGCTCCTCCAATAGAAGGAGTAGCAACTAGTCCACAAACATCTGTATGCACGTTCTTAAGTACCTACCTCGATGTGTGGAGTCCAACTGCAAAAGATACTTTAGTTTTGCTTGCCTAACACACTCTCCTGACAAAAGTCCATTTTGTCGAAGCTTTCTCCTTTGATAATCTTCTGTCTTCGAAGCAACTCTAAGCCCTTCTCTGAAATATGACCCAACCTGAGATGCCAAAGCTTTGTGGCATCAAAAGTGCGAGAACTAACTACTCCAACATACGACTCTTCAAGAACCGTGGTTCCTTTCAGCAAAATAGATTTCAAAACACATCTCCTTTCATAAGAACTAGTGCACCTCTCGAAACCTTCAGAGCATCCTTCTCGATAGTTACCTTGCATTCCAATATGCCAATTGTCCTAAAAAAATTAAAGACTTTCAAAGACCTAGAACATATCGGACACTTGTCAAAGTGCGTATCACTCCATCAAAGTTCCTGATCCTCACTGTACCTTCACCTATTACTCTACAGCTAGCATCATTACCCATAAGAATAGAGCTTCCCACTCGTCCAATGAAAGAACTAAAGTAATCCTTATTAGGCGTCATATGGAAAGACGCTCCCGAGTCCAGCATCCAATGGTCTAAGACATTTGATACTACTACGGACAACACATCATCAGATACAGACTTCTCCACCACAAATGATGAAGATCCATCTTTTTCCTTCTTCTTAAAATCTAGACAATCCTTTTTTTCAATGACCAGATTTCTTGCAGATAAAGCACTTTCCATCCTTTGACTTTCCTCTCCTGCCATTACTGGGCTTCCTAGACTTGGAACGCCCTCTAGAGTTCGAATTCTTCTCATCAACTCTTCCTCTTTCAACAAATAGGTCATGACTACTACTTCCACATCTACTTCCTTCACTTATCTCCTTCGTCTGATCTCTCAAGCCCTCAGATAGAAGGCCTGACTTCACGTCTTCCACCATCAGTGTGTCTCCAGCGTAGATAAGGCTATTAGCGAAACCAGTGTATCGCTTTGGAAGAGAACACAAATAAATCATTGCCATTTGCTTCTCATCCATCTTTAAGTCAACAGTATTCATCTTCATCATGAGATTATCAAAGAAATTAAGATGTTCCTTCACTGAAGTACCTTCTCTCATTCGCATTTTGAAAAATGTCTTCAGTAATATCAGACGGTTAATTGGTGATTTCTTCAAGTAGAGATTTTCCAACTTGGTCTAAATTACCCTAGCAGTGGTCTTACTGCAAATCTCCGAGATAACATTCTCTCTTAAAGCTTGCTATAAAGTAGTAAACGCCCATTTCTCCATCTCCTTCCTTTCTGCGACTGAGATGTCAGCCGTTAACTACTCAGGGAAAAACACTATTGGATGGACTTCATTCCTCATTAGAACATCCTTGATCCTCCATTGCCACTTCTTGAAGTCTTTATCCCCATTCCATTTCTCAATTACCAACTGTGATCCTGACACGATATACATCCCTCTAGTACAGGGTCTTGTAACAACTAGAGTCGCTTCATCTCCTACCATAGCGTCTAACACTCCTCAATTAACCTTGCTGCTCTGATACCAGACTGTTAGAGAAAACCCTTCAGATGATCAATCTAAAGGAGTAAAAACCTCAACGCAGTGGAAAACAAGTGGATCGTGATTGTAGTGAGATGGAACAAACAAAAGATGAACACTAGAATAAACAGTCACAGATCTATTTAATGCAGAAAAATAAACAACACCAATATTCATAGTGGTTCCACTACCGCAATGCAGTGTATGTCCACTTAGGGAGCGGAGATTTTATTAATCACCGAAAGATTAGAGTTACAAGATTGATTCACTTTTGGAGGCTATACATAAGAAAAATTAACAATACAGACAAAATTTTGCAAAGTTTCAGCTCTAGGATGGCTCTAAAATTGGCTGAAATTAGCTCTCAATTATGGCTCCTATTGTTGTCCAGAAGCTCCTCTATTTATAAAGTGAAGATATGAGAAGGGTTAGTTGTGATATAGCAGCCATGGGGTTTGGTTTGGCATGCATCCGGTTTGGTTCGGCAAAACACCGAGCGAAAAATTTAGACCGGCATTTCCCTTATAAGAGCGGCATGCTCAAATACTTAGCGAAATATTTCGTTCGGTCAGAATACCGAATGAAACATTTCGTTTGACAATCCTTTTTACCGCTCCAATTATTTCGTTCGGCAAAACTTTCCTCTGCTCCAAATTGCCGAACGATTCAACCACCGCTCTAGATCTCTTCCAAGCCCTAGCACTGGGTCTTCTACCCCTAATTTCATCGAACAAAGTTTCTCTTCCACCGAACGAGTTTGGATACCTCAAACCCAACGCCTGGGGTTTCAGCCTGCATCTATTATCCTCCTCCTTCTTCTTCTTATGCTTATTTCGGTATCAATTTCAACATCATTCCTATATAATTGTGAATATATAGGCTTCATATATGTATTTGTTCTCAAATATTACACCGATTCACATACATACATACATACATACATACATACATACATACATACATACATACATACATACATACATACATACATACATACATACATATATATATATATATATATATATATATATATATATATATAGACACACACATATAGTTTTGGATATGTATATGGTGCCACATGCGTATAGTTTTCAAGTGTATATAGTACTAAGCATACATTGTTTGCTATGTACAAAAGCTTAAACATATATAGGCATGTTTTTTGAGTATGTAAAATATACAAAGAATCATAAAGGTTTAAATACATGCACAAATTTCAAATAGGACAAATTTTTAAGTTAGGCCAATTTCAAAAACTAATTAAAAATTTAGGCCAGTTTAACAACTTGCAACAAAAATAGACAACTTTGGCCACATCAGCACCACCCGTATTGGAGGCATCTCAAATGCCGCCAGTACAAACTTTAAAAAAATAATAGTTGGCAGCATTTGAGATGCCTCCAGTGTGAAGCATTTGAAATGCCATCCAGAGTTATTATTTTTTTAAATACGTTGCGGCATTCGAAATGTCGTGAACTATTTAAAGAAGAAAAAAAGTTGAACTGGCAGCATTTGAAATGCCGCTAGTATGCGTGGTGTTGATGTGGCACAAAGTGGTTTAAATTTAAACTGGTCGTTACTAAACTGGTCTAAATTTGTAATTAGTTTTTAAAATTGGTTAAAATTTAAAATTTATCCTTTGTAGGGATTCAGATTATACACACATATATAAGGTTTGTATATGCCTGAGATGCGAAAGTATAAGGTCTTAAATATATATGACAGATTTCAAAAGTATTAAGTTTCGAAGCATGTGTTGATTTTCAAATAGACAGTTCCACATATGTGAATCAGTTTTATATGTGTGTATATATATATATCAAATTTTATAATACATAGGTTTTAAACACATGTCAGATCCATTTTAAGAGGTTTTGAATGAACATGTATGCCCAGTGTTTTGAAACATGTATATATAAATGTATGGCTTAAGTCTCAAAAGTAAAAACATGCGCAGTTTTTTGTTGGTTTCAGATATAAATTTTAGATAAAATAGCTTTGCTTGCATAATTTCGGATGGGCTGGGCTTTCAGATATGTATTAACTTATGTACAAGTATTGAGAAGATTTCGCTTACATAAGATTTTGAATTTATTAGCATACCATGTACACATTAATGGGTTCTGAAATAAATAAGTTTTGTATAAATGGATTTTGAACATATAAATTTTAAATGACTTCAAATGTATGTGTATGAATTTTCATATATGATAGGCACATACACGTTTTGAAGGAAATGATGGATCACTCAAACTCATATGTGAATTTTTAAATAAACACGGTTATGTGTATATCAATATTTTCGAAAGTACTAAGTTTCAAATATATATATATAGCTTCATATACATATGGATTCAAATTTATGTGATTTTATATACGAAGTTTTTCAGATATACATAAGATTTTGAACATATAGATTTATAAAGAATAGCCTTGCATATATACATACAAGTTTTCAAGTGAAGGGCAATTGACGTCGAAGCTAAAACTTCATATTGAAGAATGAAACGTTAAGCCAAATAGAAGGGTCTATATCGAAGTTAAGTGCCTCATGTCATAATTTAGCTCCAAATAAAAGTTAAGGACTCATGTTGGAGTAAGTAATATAGAAAACTTCAGGTAATAATGATGCCGCATTCCATCGATGCCACCCTCCATTGATGCCGCTAATCTGATGATGCTGCAAGTTGATCAATATCGCAAGTTATCAATGTCGCATGTAGTTTGTACATTATAAAAACCGTACTTAATCGATGCCGAATCATATCAATGTCGCATCTATTTGATGTCGCTTCCTCTTCAATGCTGCCTTTATCTCATGCCGTCACTCTTTGCCTCGTCTCTTAAGCAATACCATGCTCATTCCATGTTGCACTAATTCCATACCGTGTATTAGCAACGCCATGCTTTATTAATGCCGCATGCTATCGAGTTCACTAGGAATATTGACTAAAAACATGCCACAAGCCACAAATCAATGTCGTGTCTCATGAACATAGCATGATTGCTGATGTCGTACAACATCCATGCAATAAGATATCGAAGGTCATGCAAAAAGAGAGGAATAAAATAATTCACAAAGGCTAATTCAAGAGGATTTAGTGTATTCTTCTCTATAAAGCCTCATAGGCCTTCACATTCATTCATAAGCTCCATGTTGCGGCCACCTTCAAGATAGAAGCAAATGGCACCATAAGTCCTACATTGCCAATGGAAGCAAGTCTACCTTCCTTCTACTACTATAAATAGAGATGAACCACTTCATGGAAAGGGCCCTTAATCTCTTTCTCACTCTTATCACTTTTTCTAATTAAGATCTTCTTCAAGTTCTCTTTAATGAGAGATTGAGGACAAACCAATGACATAAAGGATAATGAGGGAGAAGCTGACATATTTGCAAACAAGAGCCTATGCAATTTGAAAATCGCATATTGACACATGTTGTAACATGTTCATAATTGAATAAAGGAACGTGACTTTAGCATATTACCTATTTGCCTATTGATTTATGGACTTGCCTATGTTATTATTTTAACTTATGAATTGGGTTCTAAACGATCTAGTGAATTACTACAAAACCAAGGCGTATTATTGGAATTTCTTCGAACATGCCTCCTTGTACACACATCTAAAAATTTGAACTAAATTTCGGTTTAACAGTTGCTTTTTGAAGACATAGCTACTATGCGTGCACCTTGTTATTTTTTTTACTGGATATGTGCAGTTTGCCTTATTGAGGTGGCACATTTCACACTAATTCTAGTGGCATGTTTGTTTCTTGGATGACTGTGCTTTTCATGTATATTTAGAATGTGATGCTCTCGAATATCTATGATGTGATTAATATTGCTTGCATCTAATATGCATGGTTTCCTCTATTGATCCTATTGACCTATGTAATACATTTAATTTAAGGTTTGTTTTGTGTCGATAGTCGCACATGAATTGGGGACTGTTTAGTTTTGTTGAATGTAATTTGTTAGGCTTCATATGTTATATATTAGAATGTATATAGGTGCTTTTAGAGGTAGACCTGCCCCGTTTTTGTCTTCCTATTGACTTGTGCAGTCTTGTTGGCTTTATATACCTGAATCCGCATAATATATATTTACATGAGAAAAATAGGCGATACACTTATAATTTAACTAACTTACATAATATTTCTATATGTCGTATTAATTAAATCATATTTAAATATATTTTAATTTAAGTATCTATTAATTTTATTTTATTAAAATTTCAGTTTCTTAATTTATTCATCATAAACTATTTAAGGCTATCAACTATAACTTTCATAGTTATATATATATATATATATATCCACATTAATTAATTAATGATTTAATCAAGCATTTTAGTTAAATATTTAATAAATTTCAAAAAAATATTTAATTGAATTTCTCAAAACATTTTTTGGAGAATTAAAACATTGTAAATTATGTGGTTATGACATTTATTGTTTTACACATATACCAATATATATATATATATATTAAATTTTAATCAATTATTTATTAAATAAATAATTTGTTTAGTTGTACGCTTTAAATAAATACTTTTAATGATTCTAATTTTTTTACATAATTTATCTTAAACTATTTACGATAAATATATTTAACTAAAACTTTTATAATTATATACACATATTAGTATATATGTGTATTTAATTAATCCTTTAAATAATTAATATAATTACATAAATGTTAATAAATTTTGAAAATATTAATTTTAGTTTCTTAAAATAGTTTTGAAATATTTTTTAAATTTATTTTATAAACTTTATAGAATTTCCTTCTATATTCTAAACTTAACATTTAAATTTATAACATATTTTAACTTTTCTAATCTTAATTCGAAAATTAGCCTAAGGCCCAAAATACTCTGGGCTTTGGGCCAACCTCATGGGCTTACTCCTTTGATTGGGTCATGCTAGTAGCCGTGGAGGGGATAATACTTATTATTGAATCTTAAGCCTAGACACCACTATTTTAGAAACCGGTTCAACAAATAAGTTTAATTAATTGGTCCTAAATGTTAACTAACTATACCGTATAGACAATTTAGGTTCCAATAAGATTGTTGAAACCGGCCTAGTTCACAGTGGGTGAAATGATTTTTTTTTAATAATTGAATCTTAATGTACCTATGAAGCCTAATATTTAATACTAGATCCAATCTACTTGTTTGAAGTAAAATCATATTTTGTTTGATTACTTTATTTCCTATTTAATTAATTTATATAAATTAAATATAATGTGTGCATAAATATATCTTATATATTTTATACATAATAATGAAGATGGACTAACTTGATGATATGAATCAAATAACATGGTTAATATATACAAATGTATATTCGAATTTATATCTGCCATGTATATATTCACCATATATATTAACTACCTTAGACAAATTATTTTATATATATATATATATATATATATATATGAGTGTTACGGCACGCGCTTCACGCGTGAGTTGTTTTCCTTATAAATTGTATATGTTTAAATCACTTTAAAGATGATTTTTTTATTTTCAAGTGATATTAAGATTTATATATTTGTAAAGAAGTTTGTTTAATTTGTAAAGGAAGTTTAATTTTAGATTCTATTTTTAGAAGCGTTTCGAATTTGTAAAGCATGTTTGATTGTTAGATCCTGCTTTTAAGGACATTTGAATTTGTAAGAGAAGTTTAACATTAAATCCTATTATTAAGTGATTAAGATTTGATAATATATAGAGGGGCGTTTTTCGTAGTTCACGTTGATACCAAAAAAATGTGACACCAAAACTATTACAACTATTATTAAAGATTTAATAATAGTTGTAATTGTTTTGGTGTCACATTTTTTTGGTATCAACGTGAACTACGAAAAACGCCCCTCTATATATTATCAAATCTTAATCACTTAAAAATAGGATCTCATGTTAAACTTTTTGTATAAATTCAGATGCCCCTAAAAGTAGGATCTAACAATTAAATATGCTTTACAAATTCAAAACGCTTCTAAAAATAGAATCTAAAATCTTTTAATAATAGTTGTAATTGCTTTGGTGTCACATTTTTTTGGCATTAATGTGAACTACCAAAAACGCTCCTCTATAATTTATCAAATCTTATTCACTTAAAAATAGGGTATCATATTAAACTTCTTTTATAAATTCAAACACCTCTAAAAGTAGGATCTAACAATTAAACATGCTTTACATATTCAAAATGCTTCTAAAAATAGGATCTAAAATTAAACTTCCTTTACAAACTAAAAATAGGATCTAAAATTAAACTTTCTTTACAAATTCAAATTCGGGAGAATTAATGTAAAAGGCAAAAATTCATATATTTTTATCCGTAAGGACACAACCTCAATATTCTAACCACAAGGACAAACATTCTTCCGAAATTATTCATAAGGACAAACATTTTTTCAAAACTGCTACCAAACTAAAAACTGATACCTAAAAACTGCTACCGATAACTACAGACTGATACCTAAAAATTGCTAGCAGTAACTACAAACTGTACCTAATGAAAGTTGTCCTTCAGGTAAAAACACTTAAGCTCTGTGCTTGAGGCTAAAATGCAGAGAAATTTTGTCCTTGACAATAATTTTCTGTTCAAATTACTTCTTTACAAATATACAAATTTTAATATCACTTGAAAATAATTTTTTTTTTGACTATTTAACATATACAATTTATAAGGAAAACAATTCACGTGTGAAGCGTATGCCATAACACACGTATATATATAATATCAAAATTATTTATAACAATAAAACAAAAATTGACTAAAATATCTAATATAAGTTGACTAAGTATAATTTTTAGATTTCAAACTTGAAGTCAAAATATTTAAGTTTGGCAAAGCCAAAATTTTGAAATTCAAATTTAATGTTAAAATATCTATGTTTAATTTGATAAAATGTATTCAAATTCTAATATGGATCTAAATTATTTTTTTAAAATGTCTTTAATTAATTAAACACTAATAATATAAAATATACATGAAATTACATATATAACCAAATAATATTTTTACTTTATTATATATACACACATACACACATACACACACATACTTATTATAAAACTATTTTAAATAATATAAATGCATTTATGTTAATATATATACACACACACACATAACGAGTAAGTGATATAAGGATACATATATATAATTCTTTTCGGCCAATAAGAAGGAAAAAATTAAATCTGAAAGCTATTTTACTAATACATATATAATATTATTGGATGTAAATAGTATATGAATAATGATTGAAATTTACAAATATTAGAAATATTTAATAAAAAATCATTTTCCTAGAAGATAATTTTTTTTAAAATAAAATCTTTGAAAATATTTTAAATAATAAATATATTTTTATATTGTTAAAATTATGGTATTAATATACTTTTTGTTTGAAAATTAATAAACATATTTAATGTGACAACCCCGATTTTTAGGCATTTGAAATTAGAATATTTAATTAATTTTAAATATTTAAAAGTTTAATTTTTTAACTTGAATTCAAATATCACCATTTATTGGGTAATTTAATCATTGAATCAAAAAATATGAAGTTGGGTAAAATGTTGAATTTGGAGTTTTAAGCCTGTTAAAAATAATTTGAAGGCTTATAAAATTTATATTGATAATACTGAAGATAATAGAAGTGTTGAAATTGAATTTAACAGTGACTTGTTCAGTTTTGAAATTTTATCGTTTTAAATTGAATTTAAAAATAGCCTTTCGAGGCACAGTCTCGGAATCCAACAAAACCAGTTCCATTGGATCCGTAATATTGTATTATTATCGAATTTCAAATTTCGTAATGATCGGAGTTGTTGTGTGAGCGTATGATAAGTAAACGTGCTGAAAATAAAATCGAAAATTCAATTTTATAACTAGGCTCAAAAAGCTATCTTCTCCATATGATTGAATTAGCACTCGAAACCTTTTCGATTGCATTCGGAATAGGGGTATAACATTATAAATGCCTGGCGGCATGCCCCGATAGGAATTCGAAATTGTAAGTTGCATTTATTGAGACGATTTGAATTTAATTTAAATAAATATGTATATCCTAGTCAACCTCCAGCCGTATTCCTTTCACATCAATACTTTTCCCCTCAAATCACTGCAACCTCCCTCTACACGCCATTATCAACGCCTCTCTTTCTTTTATATTAACAGCCGAGATTCAAAGGAAAAAAAGTAAACTCGGAGCTAAACTAAATTATAATGGCCGAGCTCCTCAAAACCTTTTTTTTCTTCTTCAGCAAATCGAGTTTCATTCAAATAAAAAAAATCAAATTCGTTCGAACTAAAAGGGGAGGTGCGACATGCTGTTCTCAAATCGAGACCGATTCGAAGCGACTGGAAGGTCTCGCAAGCGACTCACGAATTTGTGTTGCAAGCAACTTCGGTGTTCTTCGGGGAGGCAACTCGATGGTTTGGAATTCGTCGAGATTGGATAACGACGTGCGACACTGATAATTTCGAAGGGGAAATAGCTACAACCTGTGGTTGTGGAAGAGGAAGGGGAAGCTGTGAGTTCGGCGGTGAGCAAGTGTGGCTGAGGGAACCGCGAAGTACGGTTTGCAGGGGTCGCTTGTTGTTCGAGCGAGTCCTGTAGGTTTGGGCAGTAAGGTATAACTGTTTATTTTAATTCGATTCAAACAAATGTTCATATGTAAATTAGGAAATGTAAACTATGTTAGTCTATATAGTTATACACATATTTTATTGTACAATAATCAGAAAATTTATTTTTATTGACTAAAAAATATATAGGGTTGAACATGAATTTTAAACGTTTTAATTTAAATAGTTATATTAAAGTTGGACCTTTGGATTTTATAGGTTATTTTATAAGTGTATACGAATAAGGGTTTAATTTTACAGTTAAATATACATATATATACATATAAAATAATTGCGTTTTAATTTAATATATATAGGTTTGAAGGAAATTTCACTTATTTAGAATTTAATATATATATATATGTTAGGAACCGAGTTTATGATGTTTTGATGACAACAACCTTATATAGTTGTTATACTTTACTTTATAAAATATATACTAACATTTCCAAATATATATATATGTATATATATATATCTGTGTGTGTGTATATAGGAAGTATATGCAGGTATCATCGAAGACTGATCAGTATAAAGACTCAAGCATCAAGACGAAGATTAGAGATTCAAGATTCAAGACTCTAGAGAATCAAGATTTCAAGATCTCAAGATAAGTGTCTAGTATTTTGTTAAAACTTCACAATAGCACTCTCATCTTTCTTCCAATTTTCTTTTGGGATGGAACCCAATTTCTATCGAAACCAGTGGCTTACAAACCCACGACAAGTAGCTTACAAACCTACGACAAGTGGCTTACAAACCCATGAAAATCAAAATCATTTAAACTACTTTGTACAAGTTCTCGAGTCCTATGGAAGAGCTTTGTAGGAAGGTTCTTGCAATTTCAGTTTAAATAGATTTTTTTAAAATGTTTTTAAATCTGTTTTCAAAATGTTTTAGCTTTCAAAATCATGTTTTCAAAAATATTTTCAAACTTTGTTTTAGCCTTGAAATATTCCTCTATTCTGATTTTAAAAGCTTCTATTTTTAAAACATCAAAACTTATTGTGATTTTAAATATTACTTATATAATTGACGGTCTATATCAATTATATATATATTTAAAATAATGTTTTATATTCATTCTCTATCTCAAAATATTGTTCAAACACTTTACTTTGCTTCAGAGAAGTTTCAACTTGTTTTAAATTAAATTGTCTTTACAAAACAACATCTCTATAATTTTGAACTAAGGGATGTCGACATAAGGGGACACCCCATGTCGACATGGTGACAGTTGGATTCAAAATTCAATTTTCAAAAGAAGTGTCCATTCGTTCGAAAACCTTTCGCCAATGGTTATGACTGTTGTGCATCTATATAAAGGCTTCCAAAACGAATTTTTTTAACAACTAATTTCTTATTTTCTTCAATCTTTCTTCTCCACCATTCCATATCCATAAAACTTCATATTTTCAAGATGGTGCCATCATTCTGCCAGATTCTCAATAGGAAATCATTTAGATACTCTCTCTATTTGTTTCTCCATCATTCTACTAAAGATCAAAGTGCTATTCAGAGTTATAGGATTAATTTGTATTCAAAAAGTCCATAGAGTCTATCCATTCAAAAGGTTTTTATTAAGAAGTATTAGGGTGATCTTGTGTCCCGTAAATCAAGAGAGTTTACCCCAGACTCGGAGATAGGAGGGTTCCTCAAGGCCTTAGAAATTGAGGGTTGTAATTTGGATATTGGCTTATAAAAATCTGTACAAGGTCATTGCCTTGGTGCAGGACTGGATGTAGGAGGATTCCGAACCAGTATAAAATCCGGTGTGTTCTTTCCTTTTACTTGCTTTACTTTACTATTTGCATTTTTTATATGTTCTGTCATCATTCTGTGTTAGAATTCTGTTTAGATTTGTGTTGAAAGTTCTAATTTAGTCATATAGTTCATATATTCTTTAAAACACTATTCACCCCCCCTCTAGTGTTATTTCTGCCTTAAGATCCTTAATCCGCATCCCTAACAATTGGTATCAGAGCATTGGTTTTCATTGTTTTCATAATCTGAAATTTTGAAAAGTTTTAATGGCACAACACACTAATAATGTCACTCCTGTCACCACTACTTCTGTCGACACAAGCAGTAACACTAGTTCATTTGTAGAAGGTCAGTCTACTGTCGGACCACCACTTTTTAATGGCAGTAATTATGCATATTGGGCATGTAGGATGAAAATTTATTTACAATCCATAAATTTAGATACTTGGAATATGACACAAATTGAATATGTTGAACCAACTACTAATTTTGCCCAGTGGACTACTGAGCAAAAGACGGTTGCACAAAACAATTCTAAGGCTATGAATATACTATTTTGTTCACTAGATAGGAATGAGTTTAATAGAGTCTCTATTTGTAAGTCTGCATTTGAAATCTGGAAAACTTTGCAAGTAACTCATGAAGGAACAAGCAAAGTTAAACAGACTAAAATTTCCATATTAACTAACCAGTTTCAATTGTTTAAAATGCATGAAAATGAGTCCATTTCCGACATGTATTGTCGATTTCAAGATATTGTACATTCATTGATTGCTTTAGGAAAGGGTTTCTCAAAAGAAGATCAAGTCAAAAAGATACCCAATTCACTCACTCCAGAATGGGATCAAAAGACACTTACTATTGAAGAGGCAAATGATGTTAGTCAAATGAAGATCGAAGAGTTAATCGGTAATCTAATGTCTTATGAAGCTCAACTACAAGGGAGAAAAGAATCTAAGGCAACGGAAAAGAAATCGATCGCATTCAAAGCAACAACTGGAGATTCAGAACAGGATAGTGATGAAGAAATTGCTTTCATGACCAGAAATTTCAGAAAGTTTTTGAAGTATAGAAAGATGAATAACTTTAAAAGAAACGATCAAAGGAATTCCAGAAATACTTCGAAGAACTACAACAATCACAACAACAACAATGGTGATAGATGCTACAACTGCAACAAAACAGGGCACTACAAGATAGATTGTCTATATCCAGACAAACAGACATTTCAACCAAATAACGAGCAACTAAGGAAAAGAAAGAAGGCATATGCAGCAACTCTTGACGATTCAGATTCATCCAGTGATGACGAGAAGAAAACTGATAATTCAAATATGTGCTTCACTGCTATTCTCGAATCGGAAGACGATCGGAGTTTGGATCTAAAAATAGGTACACATTTATTTTGATTTTATTGGATACTTGCCTGGTTTGGTTTTTTTTGCAATTTCTTGAATTTTTAAATTCAAAATCACCCTTTGAAATTTGGATTTTTAAATTCAAAATAATATTATTTTAATAATATTTTAAATATTAAAATATTTTAATATTATTATATTTAATATTATTACTGGAATTATATATAGATATAGAATATAGATTAGTTTTCTTAAGATTTTAGGAATTTCTTAGATTTTAGGAAAAGACGCCTCTTTTCAAATTCAACAGTCACATGTCGACATGCCAGGATACCCCATGTCGACATGTCTCTCATAAATTTGATTTCAAAATTTGAATTCAAACTTTTGAATTTCCCTCCACCTTTTCACTTACTTCAAAATTCTGAAAAGATACCTCTTGACCAGAGAACATGACTTTAGAGAATCTATTTAATATACTTCTTTTATCATCTCTTTTCACTTTATTCTCATAATTCAAACTTTCTTCATTATCTTCTACTCCTCTCAAACACTCATCAATGGCTTCCTCAAGTACCCCATCAACTATGAGGCTGACCAAATCCATCAAAAATGATCTTTTTAATGACTCGGAGGCTATCAAAGCTTACATAAGTTATGTAAACTATGGTAAAGTCAATACGGGAAAATTTGCTATTTTTGATGATTTTCCTTCTTATGAAATCGATCAACTTTTTGAAGAAAACTCCATTCTTAGCTTGATTGATAACAAGCAAAATGATTTCGTTTGTTATCCAAACCTTGTCAAAATGTTTTATGCAAACCTAAACCGTGAATTTTATAATGGAAATGAAGATCAAATTTGGAGTAGTGTTAAAGGAACACTTATTGTTTAGGATTCCGATATTTTGGGTAATATTTTGGGTTGCAAATCTACCGGTATGAATCTCTCGCAATTTCAAATCAATGAAACCGAACGAGAGACTTTTCATCACATTTTTGAAAGCGATGACCGCATGGATTTTAAGAATCGCTTTTTCCGCCCAAAAGAAAGAATTATCAAACTTCTTATTCAACACACCGTTATTCCTAGGTCGGGAAACTACAATAATCCCACCTCAAAAGTGTGTAAAGCTCTTTTTGCTATATTTGGAAAATATGATATTAATTGGGCACAAAATATTTTGGATGAGTTAAGACCCAAAAATTTTACTATGGGAGAAAACACACTTTATCATGGAATTTATCCTACTCGGATTTTCAATTATTTTGGTGTGGATGTTAAAAAGGAAGAGTTTGTAAGTAGGAAAGTGTTCAGTCATGGGAACATTTCCCTTATGAAAATACCACTTATGTTTCAACCGCATGAAACACTTACCGAAAAGGAAGAGAGACTTGCTCATGAAGATATGGAAGAAGAGGGAGAAGAAGAGGAAGAAGAAGGGGAAGGAATGGAAATTGAAGAAGAAGAGGAAGAAGAAGAAACCTCTTTGGAAAGTATAGAGTATCCACATACACCCGCCAATCCGACCAACAAAACCATACTCAAGAACCAAAAGATACTTGCTCAAAACCAAAAGGTTCTTAAGAGATCTATTAGCAATAAAATGGATAAAATCTCTACCAAGATCGACAAGTTCTTTGGGAAGATAGGCATGAAACTTGGCTTGTCCTCATCATCATCTTCATCGAACTAATCCTAACCATTATCTCTCTAGCTATCGTTTATCTATCTTTGTATTTTCTATTTTTTTGGTTAATATTATGTAATGTTAAATAATAATATGTAATGTTAACTAATATAAGTAATGCTACCTTATTCTCTGTTTTCCAGCTTTATATATCTCTGATAGTTATTTATTTTAAGTTTATATAGGTCCACTAGTATAAAAATAAACTTAGAAATCAAAAATAACTCAACTTGGTCATTCTGTCTAGAACATGTCGACATGCCCCATTCCCCCCATGTCGACATATAACAGTCAGAAAGTAGTTACAATTTCTAACTTCAAATTCTTGTAACTACCAAGTGACAATTCATTTTGAATGGCCAATAACTCCTATAAATGCCTATGTCTTCCAGAAAAACTTCTCTACCTCCATTTCTATTCATCTCCTCTCATACTTCAACTTATTTCTTAAATTATGGCTTCTCTAATTAAGAATTTAAGTGAAAATCTTGAAGAAACACTTACCTTTTTCAAGAATATTCTCTCTTTTATACTTAGAAATCAAAGGCACTTAGAATTAAGCCAAAAGTAGATGATCAAAGAGCAAGAGAGACACTTAGACGCACTTCGTTGGATGATCTCAAGCCTTAGCAAAGACGAACCCGAAGAAAATCCACCGGTCACTCTCGACAAAGATAATTGGGATGTTATCAAAACTGATCCTATCTTTGGAGAAGATGGATGGGTAGAAGTCCCAAGGAATGTCTGATCATTACATATGTATGTTTGTCTATTTGATTTGATTTGATTAGGATTTGATTGAATTGTTTACTTAAGTTTGATTTGGATTTGGTTTGTATATAACTTCACATACCATACATGATTGGTTTGCTATGTATGATATTGATTTGATTGTCAAGTTACACTTATATATATGCTCACACACTTGATCACTTACACGTTCACTTTACATTTTTATTCTATATATACTTGATTATCTTAGAACAGGTAAATCTTTTATTCCTTTTTGCTGATGTCAAAGGGGGAGAAAGTTATAAAAATATATGTGCTTGGTGTAAGAGAAAGTCATGGAATAAAGGGGAGTTGTAGTTTTAAGAAGAAGTCACGGAGTGAGGAGTTATGGAGAGTTATGGTATGGTAAGAATATTTTATAAATAAAGGTTGCCATCATCAAAAAGGGGGAGATTGTTAGGAACTGAGTTGATGATGTTTTAATGAAAACAACCTTATATAGTTATTATACTTTACTTTATAAAATATATACTAACATTTCCATATATAGATACATACATACATACATACATATATATATATATATATGTATATATATGTATATAGGAAGTATATGCAGGTATCATCGAAGACTGTTCAGTATAAAGACTCAAGCATCAAGACGAAGATTAGAGATTCAAGATTCAAGACTCTAGAGAATCAAGATTTCAAGATCTCAAGATAAGTGTCTAGTATTTTGTTAAAACTTCACAATAGCACTCTCATCTTTATTCCAATTTTCTTTTGGGATGGAACCCAATTTCTATCGAAACCAGTGGCTTACACACCCACGACAAGTAGCTTACAAACCTACGACAAGTGGCTTACAAACCCACAAAAATCAAAATCATTTAAACTACTTTGTACAAGTTCTCGAGTCCTATGGAGGAGCTCTGTAGGAAGGTTCTTGCAATTTCAGTTTGAATAGATTTTTCAAAATGTTTTTAAATCTGTTTTCAAAATATTTTAGCTTTCAAAATCATGTTTTCAAAAATATTTTCAAACTTTATTTTAGCCTAGAAATATTCCTCTATTCTGATTTTAAAAACTTCTATTTTTAAAACATCAAAACTTATTGTGATTTTAAATATTACTTATATAATTGACGGTCTATATCAATTATATATATATATTTAAAATAATGTTTTATGTTCATTCTCTATCTCAAAATATTGTCAAAACATTTTACTTTGCTTCAGAGAAGTTTCAACTTGTTTTAAATTCAATTGTCTTTACAAAACAACATCTCTATAATTTTGAACTAAGGGATGTCGACATAAGGGGATACCCCATGTCGACATGGTGGCAGTTGGATTCAATATTCAACTTTCAAAAGAAGTGTCCATTCGTTCGAAAACCTTTCGCCAATGGTTATGACTGTTGTGCATCTATATAAAGGCTTCCAAAACGAATTTTTTTAACAACTAATTTCTTATTTTCTTCACTCTTTCTTCTCCACCATTCCATATCCATAAAACTTCATATTTTCAAGATCGTGCCATCATTCTGTCAGATTCTCAAAAGGAAATCATTTAGATACTCTCTCTATTTGATTCTCCATCATTCTACTAAAGATCAAAGTGCTATTCAGAGTTATAGGGTTAATTTGTATTCAAAAAGTCCATAGAGTCTGTCCATTCAAAAGGATTGTTATTAAGAAGTATTAGGGTGATCTTGTGTCCCGTAAATCAAGAGAGTTTACCCCAGATTCGGAGATAGGAGGGTTCCTCAAGGCCTTAGAAATTGAGGGTTGTAATTTGGATATTGGCTTATAAAAATCTGTACAAGGATATTGCCTTGGTGCAGGACTGGATGTAGGAGGATTCCGAACCAGTATAAAATCCGGTGTGTTCTTTCCTTTTACTTGCTTTACTTTACTATTTGCATTTGTTATATGTTCTGTGATCATTCTGTATTAGAATTCTGTTTAGATTTGTGTTGAAAGTTTTAATTTAGTCATATAGTTCATATATTCTTTAAAACACTATTCACCCCCCTCTAGTGTTATTTCTGCCTTAAAATCCTTAATCCGCATCCCTAATAATTGGTATCAGAGCATTGGTTTTCATTGTTTTCATAATCTGAAATTTTGAAAGTTTTAATGGCACAACACACTAATAATGTCACTCCTGTCACCACTACTTCTGTCAACACAAGCACTAACACTAGTTCATTTGTAGAAGGTCAGTCTACTGTCAGACCACCACTTTTTAATGGCAGTAATTATGCATATTGGGCATGTAGGATGAAAATTTATTTACAATCCATAAGTTTAGATACTTGGAATATGACACAAATTGAATATGTTGAACCAACTACTAATTTTGCCCAGTGGACTACTGAGCAAAAGACGGTTGCACAAAACAATTCTAAGGCTATGAATATACTATTTTGTTCACTAGATAGGAATGAGTTTAATAGAGTCTCTGTTTGTAAGTCTGCATTTGATATCTGGAAAACTTTGCAAGTAACTCATGAAGGAACAAGCAAAGTTAAACAGACTAAAATTTCCATATTAACTAACCAGTTTCAATTGTTTAAAATGCATGACGATGAGTCCATTTCCGACATGTATTGTCGATTTCAAGATATTGTACATTCATTGATTGCTTTAGGAAAGGGTTTCTCAGAAGAAGATCAAGTCAAAAAGATACTCAATTCACTCACTCCAGAATGGGATCAAAAGACACTTACTATTGAAGAGGCAAATGATGTTAGTCAAATGAAGATCGAAGAGTTAATCGGTAATCTAATGTCTTATGAAGCTCAACTACAAGGGAGAAAAGAATCTAAGGCAACGGAAAAGAAATCGATCGCATTCAAAGCAACAACTGGAGATTCAGAAAAGGATAGCGATGAAGAAATTGCTTTCATGACCGGAAATTTCAGAAAGTTTTTGAAGTATAGAAAGATGAATAACTTTAAAAGAAATGATCAAAGGAATTCCAGAAATACTTCGGAGAACTACAACAATCACAACAACAATGGTGATAGATGCTACAACTGCAACAAAACAGGGCACTACAAGATAGATTGTCTATATCCAGACAAACAGACATTTCAACCAAATAACGAGCAACTAAGGAAAAGAAAGAAGGCATATGCAGCAACTCTTGACGATTCAGATTCATCCAGTGATGACGAGAAGAAAACTGATAATTCAAATCTGTGCTTCACTGCTATTCTCGAATCGGAAGACGATCGGAGTTTGGATCTAAAAATAGGTACACATTTATTTTGATTTTATTGGATACTTGCTTGGTTTGGTTTCGTTTGTAATTTCTTGAATTTTTAAATTCAAAATCACCCTTTGAAATTTGGATTTTTAAATTCAAAATAATATTATTTTAATAATATTTTAAATATTAAAATATTTTAATATTATTATATTTAATATTATTACTAGAATTATATATAGATATAGAATATAGATTAGTTTTCTTAAGATTTTAGGAATTTCTTAGATTTTAGGAAAAGACACCTCTTTTCAAATTCAACAGTCACATGTCGACATGCCAGGATACCCCATGTCGACATGTCTCTCAGAAATTTGATTTCAAAATTTGAATTCAAACTTTTGAATTTCCCTCCACCTTTTCACTTACTTCAAAATTCTGAAAAGATACCTCTTGACCAGAGAACATGACTTTAGAGAATCTATTTAATATACTTCTTTTATCATCTCTTTTCACTTTATTCTCATAATTCAAACTTTCTTCATTATCTTCTACTCCTCTCAAACGCTCATCAACGGCTTCCTCAAGTACCCCATCAACTATGAGGCTGACCAAATCCATCAAAAATGATCTTTTTAATGACCCGGAGGCTATCAAAGCTTACATAAGTTATGTAAACTATGGTAAAGTCAATACGGGAAAATTTGCTAATTTTGATGATTTTCCTTCTTATGAAATCGATCAACTTTTTGAAGAAAACTCCATTCTTAGCTTGATTGATAACAAGCAAAATGATTTCGTTTGTTATCCAAACCTTGTCAAAATGTTTTATGCAAACCTAAACCGTGAATTTTATAATGGAAATGACGATCAAATTTGGAGTAGTGTTAAAGGAACACTTATTGTTTAGGATTCCGATATTTTGGGTACTATTTTGGGTTGCAAATCTACCGGTATGAATCTCTCGCAATTTCAAATCAATGAAACCGATCGAGAGACTTTTCATCACATTTTTGAAAGCGATGACCACATGGATTTTAAGGATCGCTTTTTCCGCCCAAAAGCAAGAATTGTCAACCTTCTTATTCAACACACCGTTATTCCTAGGTCGGGAAACTACAATAATCCCACCTAAAAAATGTGTAAAGCTCTTTTTGCTATATTTGGAAAATATGATATTAATTGGGCACAAACTATTTTGGATGAGTTAAGACCCAAAAATTTTACTATGGGAAAAAACACACTTTATCGTGGAATTTATCTTACTCGGATTTTCAATTATTTTGGTGTGGATGTTAAAAAGGAAGAGTTTGTAAGTAGGTAAATGTTCAATCATGGGAACATTTCCCTTATGAAAATCCCACTTATGTTTCAACCGTATGAAACACTTACCGAAAAGGAAGAGAGACTTTCTCATGAAGAGATGGAAGAAGAGGGAAAATAAGAGGAAGAAGAAGGGGAAGGAATGGAAATTGAAGAAGAAGAGGAAGATGAAGAAACCTCTTTGGAAAGTATAGAGTATCTACATACACCCGCCAATCCGTCCAACAAAACCATACTCAAGAACCAAAAGATACTTGCTCAAAACCAAAAGGTTCTTAAGAGATCTATTAGCAAGAAAATGGATAAAATCTCAACCAAGATCGACAAGTTCTTTGGGAAGATAGGCATGAAACTTGGCTTGTCCTCATCATCATCTTCATCAAACTAATCCTAGCCATTATCTCTCTAGCTATCGTTTATCTATCTTTGTATTTTCTATTTTTTTGGTTAATATTATGTAGTGTTAACTAATATGAGTAATGCTATCCTATTCTCTGTTTTCTAGCTTTATATATCTCTGATAGTTATTTATTTTAAGTTTATATAGGTCCACTAGTATAAAAATAAACTTAGAAATAAAAAATAACTCAACTTGTTCATTCTGTCTAGACCATGTCGACATGCCCCATTCCCCCCATGTCGACATATAATAGTCAGAAAGTAGTTACAATTTCTAACTTCAAATTCTTGTAACTACCAAGTGACAATTCATTTTGAACGGCCAATAACTCCTATAAATACCTATTTCTTCCAGAAAAACTTCTCTATCTCCAGTTCTATTCATCTACTCTCATACTTCAACTTATTTCTTAAATTATGGCTTCTCCAATTAAGAATTTAAGTGAAAATCTTGAAGAAACTCTTACTTCTTTCAAGAATATTCTCTCTTTTATACTTAGAAATCAAAGGCACTTAGAATTAAGCCAAATGCAGATGATCAAAGAGCAAGAGAGACACTTCGACGCACTTCGTTGGATGATCTCAAGCCTTAGCAAAGACGAACCCGAAGAAAATCCACCGGTCACTCTCGACAAAGATAATTGGGATGTTATCAAAACTGATCCTATCTTTGGAGAAGATGGATGGGTGGAAGTCCCAAGGAATGTCTGATCATTATGTATGTATGTTTGTTTGATTTGATTTGATTTGATTTAGATTTGATTAGGATTTGATTGAATTGTTTACTTAAGTTTGATTTGGATTTGGTTTGTATATAACTTCATATACCATACATGATTGGTTTGCTATGTATGATATTGATTTGATTGTCAAGTTACACTTATATATATGCTCACACACTTGATCACTTACACGTTCACTTTACATTTTTATTCTATATATACTCGATTATCTTAGAACAGGTAAATCTTTTATTCCTTTTTGCTGATGTCAAAGGGGGAGAAAGTTATCAAAATATATGTGCTTGGTGTAAGAGGAAGTCATGGAATAAAGGGGAGTTGTAGTTTTAAGAAGAAGTCATGGAGTGAGGAGTTATGGAGAGTTATGGTATGGTAAGAATATTTTATAAATAAAGGTTGCCATCATCAAAAAGGGGGAGATTGTTAGGAACTGAGTTGATGATGTTTTGATGACAACAACCTTATATAGTTATTATACTTTACTTTATAAAATATATACTAACATTTCCATATATATATATATATGTACATATATGTATATAGGAAGTATATGCAGGTATCATCGAAGACTGATCAGTATAAAGACTCAAGCATCAAGACGAAGATTAGAGATTCAAGACTCTAGAGAATCAAGATTTCAAGATCTCAAGATAAGTGTCTAGTATTTTGTTAAAACTTCACAATAGCACTCTCATCTTTCTTCCAATTTTCTTTTGGGATGGAACCCAATTTCTATCGAAACTAGTGGCTTACAAACCCACAACAAGCAGCTTACAAACCTACGACAAGTGGCTTACAAACCCACGAAAATCAAAATCATTTAAACTACTTTGTACAAGTTCTCGTGTCCTATGGAGGAGCTCTGTAGGAAGGTTCTTGCAATTTCAGTTTGAATAGATTTTTCAAAATGTTTTTAAATCTGTTTTCAAAATGTTTTAGCTTTCAAAATCATGTTTTCAAAAATATTTTCAAACTTTGTTTTAGCCTTGAAATATTCCTCTATTCTGATTTTAAAAACTTCTATTTTAAAAACATCAAAACTTATTGTGATTTTAAATATTACTTATATAATTGATGGTCTATATCAATTATATATATATATATATTTAAAATAATGTTTTATATTCATTCTCTATCTCAAAATATTGTTAAAACACTTTACTTTGCTTCAGAGAAGTTTCAACTTGTTTTAAATTCAATTGTCTTTACAAAACAACATCTCTATAATTTTGAACTAAGGGATGTCGACATAAGGGGATACCCCATGTCGACATGGTGACAGTTGGATTCAAAATTCAATTTTCAAAAGAAGTGTCCATTCGTTTGAAAACCTTACGCCAATGGTTATGACTGTTGTGCATCTATATAAAGGCTTCCAAAACGAATTTTTTTAACAACTAATTTCTTATTTTCTTCACTCTTTCTTCTCCACCATTCCATATCCATAAAACTTCATATTTTCAAGATCGTGCCATCATTCTGCCAGATTCTCAATAGGAAATCATTTAGATACTCTCTCTATTTGATTCTCCATCATTCTACTAAAGATCAAAGTGCTATTCAGAGTTATAGGATTAATTTGTATTCAAAAAGTCCATAGAGTCTATCCATTCAAAAGGATTGTTATTAAGAAGTATTAGGGTGATCTTGTGTCCCGTAAATCAAGAGAGTTTACCCCAGACTCGGAGATAGGAGGGTTTCTCAAGGCCTTAGAAATTGAGGTTGTAATTTGGATATTGGATTATAAAAATCTGTACAAGGATATTGCCTTGGTGCAGGACTGGATGTAGGAGGATTCCGAACCAGTATAAAATCCGGTGTGTTCTTTCCTTTTACTTGCTTTACTTTACTATTTGCATTTGTTATATTTTCTGCGATCATTCTGTGTTAGAATTCTGTTTAGATTTGTTTTGAAAGTTTTAATTTAGTCATATAGTTCATATATTCTTTAAAACACTATTCAAACCCCTCTAGTGTTATTTCTGCCTTAAGATCCTTAATCCACATCCCTAATAATTGGTATCAGAGCATTGGTTTTCATTGTTTTCATAATCTGAAATTTTGAAAAGTTTTAATGGCACAACACACTAATAATGTCACTCCTGTCACCACTACTTCTGTCAACACAAGCACTAACACTAGTTCATTTGTAGAAGGTCATTCTACTGTCAGACCACCACTTTTTAATGGCAGTAATTATGCATGTTGGGCATGTAGCATGAAAATTTGTTTACAATCCATAAGTTTAGATACTTGGAATATGACACAAATTGAATATGTTGAACCAACTACTAATTTTGCCCAGTGGACTACTGAGCAAAGACGGTTTCACAAAACAATTCTAAGGCTATGAATATAGTATTTTGTTCACTAGATAGGAATGAGTTTAATAGAGTCTCTGTTAGTAAGTCTGCATTTGAAATCTGGAAAACTTTGCAAGTAACTCATGAAGGAACAAGCAAAGTTAAACAGACTAAAATTTCCATATTAACTAACCAGTTTCAATTGTTTAAAATGCATGAAAATGAGTCCATTTTCGAAATGTATTGTCGATTTCAAGATATTGTACATTCATTGATTGCTTTAGGAAAGGGTTTCTCAGAAGAAGATCAAGTCAAAAGATAGTCAATTCACTCCCTCCAGAATGGGATCAAAAGACACTTACTATTGAAGAGGCAAATGATGTTAGTCAAATGAAGATCGAAGAGTTAATCGGTAATCTAATGTCTTATGAAGCTCAACTACAAGGGAGAAAAGAATCTAAGGCAACGGAAAAGAAATCGATCGCATTCAAAGCAACAACTGGAGATTCAGAAAAGGATAGCGATGAAGAAATTGCTTTCATGACCGGAAATTTCAGAAAGTTTTTGAAGTATAGAAAGATGAATAACTTTAAAAGAAATGATCAAAGGAATTCCAGAAATACTTCGGAGAACTACAACAATCACAACAACAACAACAACAACAATGGTGATAGATGCTACAACTGCAACAAAACAGGGCACTACAAGATAGATTGTCTATATCCAGACAAACAGACATTTCAACCAAATAACGAGCAACTAAGGAAAAGAAAGAAGGCATATGCAGCAACTCTTGACGATTCAGATTCATCCAGTGATGACGAGAAGAAAACTGATAATTCAAATCTGTGCTTCACTGCTATTCTCGAATCGGAAGACGATCGGAGTTTGGATCTAAAAATAGGTACACATTTATTTTGATTTTATTGGATACTTGCTTGGTTTGGTTTCGTTTGCAATTTCTTGAATTTTTAAATTCAAAATCACCCTTTGAAATTTGGATTTTTAAATTCAAAATAATATTATTTTAATAATATTTTAAATATTAAAATATTTTAATATTATTATATTTAATATTATTACTGGAATTATATATAGATATAGAATATAGATTAGTTTTCTTAAGATTTTAGGAATTTCTTAGATTTCAGAAAAAGACACCTCTTTTCAAATTCAACAGTCACATGTCGACATGCCAGGATACCCCATGTCGACATGTCTCTCAGAAATTTGATTTCAAAATTTGAATACAAACTTTTGAATTTCCCTCCACCTTTTCACTTACTTCAAAATTCTGAAAAGATACCTCTTGACCAGAGAACATGACTTTAGAGAATCTATTTAATATACTTCTTTTATCATCTCTTTTCACTTTATTCTCATAATTCAAACATTCTTCATTATCTTCTACTCCTCTCAAACACTCATCAATGGCTTCCTCAAGTACCCCATCAACTATGAGGCTGACAAAATCCATCAAAAATGATCTTTTTAATGACCCGGAGGCTATCAAAGCTTAAATAAGTTATGTAAACTATGGTTAAGTCAATACGGGAAAATTTGCTATTTTTGATGATTTTCCTTCTTATGAAATCGATCAACTTTTTGAAGAAAACTCCATTCTTAGCTTGATTGATAACAAGCAAAATGATTTCGTTTGTTATCCAAACCTTGTCAAAATGTTTTATGCAAACCTAAACCATGAATTTTACAATGGAAATGAAGATCAAATTTGGAGTAGTGTTAAAGGAACACTTATTGTTTAGGATTCCGATATTTTGGGTACTATTTTGGGTTGCAAATCTACCGGTATGAATCTCTCGCAATTTCAAATCAATGAAACCGATCGAGAGACTTTTCGTCACATTTTTGAAAGCGATGACCACATGGATTTTAAGAATCGCTTTTTCCGCCCAAAAGCAAGAATTGTCAACCTTCTTATTCAACACACCGTTATTCCTAGGTCGGGAAACTACAATAATCCCACCTCAAAAGTGTGTAAAGCTCTTATTGCTATATTTGGAAAATATGATATTAATTGGGCACAAACTATTTTGGATGAGTTAAGACCCAAAAATTTTACATTGGGAGAAAACACACTTTATCATGGAATTTATCTAACTCAGATTTTCAATTATTTTGGTGTGGATGTTAAAAAGGAAGAGTTTGTAAGTAGGAAAGTGTTCAATCATGGGAACATTTCCCTTATGAAAATCCCACTTATGTTTCAACCGTATGAAACACTTACCGAAAAGGAAAAGAGACTTGCTCATGAAGAGATGGAAGAAGAGGGAGAAGAAGAGGAAGAAGAAAGGGAAGGAATGGAAATTGAAGAAGAAGAGGAAGATGAAGAAACCTCTTTGGAAAGTATAGAGTATCCACATACACCCGCCAATCCGTCCAACAAAACCATACTCAAGAACCAAAAGATACTTGCTCAAAACCAAAAGGTTCTTAAGAGATCTATTAGCAAGAAAATGGATAAAATCTCTACCAAGATCGACAAGTTCTTTGGGAAGATAGGCATGAAACTTGGCTTGTCCTCGTCATCATCTTCATCAAACTAATCCTAGCCATTATCTCTCTAGCTATCGTTTATCTATCTTTGTATTTTCTATTTTTTTGGTTAATATTACGTAATGTTAACTAATATAAGTAATGCTATCTTATTCTCTGTTTTCCAGCTTTATATATCTCTGATAGTTATATATTTTAAGTTTATATAGGTCCACTAGTATAAAAATAAACTTAGAAATAAAAAATAACTCAACTTGGTCATTCTGTCTAGACCATGTCGACATGCCCCATTCCCCCCGTGTCGACATATAACAGTCAGAAAGTAGTTACAATTTCTAACTTCAAATTCTTGTAACTACCAAGTGACAATTCATTTTGAACGGCCAATAACTCCTATAAATACCTATTTCTTCCAGAAAAACTTCTCTTCCTCCATTTCTATTCATCTCCTCTCATACTTCAACTTATTTCTTAAATTATGGCTTCTCCAATTAAGAATTTAAGTGAAAATCTTGAAGAAACTCTTACTTCTTTCAAGAATATTCTCTCTTTTATACTTAGAAATCAAAGGCACTTAGAATTAAGCCAAATGCAGATGATCAAAGAGCAAGAGAGACACTTCGACGCACTTCGTTGGATGATCTCAAGCCTTAGCAAAGACGAACCCGAAGACAATCCACCGGTCACTCTCGACAAAGATAATTGGGATGTTATCAAAACTGATCCTACCTTTGGAGAAGATGGATGGGTGGAAGTCCCAAGGAATGTCTGATCATTATGTATGTATGTTTGTTTGATTTGATTTGATTTGATTTAGATTTGATTAGGATTTGATTGAATTGTTTACTTAAGTTTGATTTGGATTTGGTTTGTATATAACTTCATATACCATACATGATTGGTTTGCTATGTATGATATTGATTTGATTGTCAAGTTACACTTATATATATGCTCACACACTTGATCACTTACACATTCACTTTACATTTTTATTCTATATATACTTGATTATCTTAGAACAGGTAAATCTTTTATTCCTTTTTGCTGATGTCAAAAGGGGAGAAAGTTATCAAAATATATGTGCTTGGTGTAAGAGGAAGTCATGGAATAAAGGGGAGTTGTAGTTTTAAGAAGAAGTCATGGAGTGAGGAGTTATGGAGAGTTATGGTATGGTAAGAATATTTTATAAATTAAGGTTGCCATCATCAAAAAGGGGGAGATTGTTAGGAACTGAGTTGATGATGTTTTGATGACAACAACCTTATATAGTTATTATACTTTACTTTATAAAATATATACTAACATTTCCATATATATATATATGTATATATATGTATATAGGAGGTATATGCAGGTATCATCGAAGACTGATCAGTATAAAGACTCAAGCATCAAGACGAAGATTAGAGATTCAAGATTCAAGACTTTAGAGAATCAAGATTTCAAGATCTCAAGATAAGTGTCTAGTATTTTGTTAAAACTTCACAATAGCACTCTCATCTTTCTTCCAATTTTCTTTTGGGATGGAACCCAATTTCTATCGAAACTAGTGGCTTACAAACCCACGACAAGTCGCTTACAAACCTACGACAAGTGGCTTACAAACCCATGAAAATCAAAATCATTTAAACTACTTTGTACAAGTTCTCGAGTCCTATGGAGGAGCTCTGTAGGAAGGTTCTTGCAATTTCAGTTTGAATAGATTTTTCAAAATGTTTCTAAATCTGTTTTCAAAATGTTTTAGCTTTCAAAATCATGTTTTCAAAAATATTGTCAAACTTTGTTTTAGCCTTGAAATATTCCTTTATTCTGATTTTAAAAACTTCTATTTTTAAAACATCAAAACTTATTGTGATTTTAAATATTACTTATATAATTGACGGTCTATATCAATTATATATATATATATATTTAAAATAATGTTTTATATTCATTCTCTATCTCAAAATATTGTCAAAACACTTTACTTTGCTTCAGAGAAGTTTCAACTTGTTTTAAATTCAATTGTCTTTACAAAACAACATCTCTATAATTTTGAACTAAGGGATGTCGACATAAGGGGATACCCCATGTCGACATGGTGACAGTTGGATTCAAAATTCAACTTTCAAAAGAAGTGTCCATTCGTTCGAAAACCTTTCGCCAATGGTTATGACTGTTGTGCATCGATATATAGGCTTCCAAAACGAATTTTTTTAACAACTAATTTCTTATTTTCTTCACTCTTTCTTCTCCACCATTCCATATCCATAAAACTTCATATTTTCAAGATCGTGCCATCATTCTGCCAGATTCTCAATAGGAAATCATTTAGATACTCTCTCTATTTGATTCTCCATCATTCTACTAAAGATCAAAGTGCTATTCAGAGTTATAGGATTAATTTGTATTCAAAATAGTCCATAGAGTCTATCCATTCAAAAGGATTGTTATTAAGAAGTATTAGGGTGATCTTGTGTCCCGTAAATCAAGAGAGTTTACCCCAGACTCGGAGATAGGAGGGTTCCTCAAGGCCTTAGAAATTGAGGGTTGTAATTTGGATATTGGCTTATAAAAATCTGTACAAGGATATTGCCATGGTGCAGGACTGGATGTAGGAGGATTCCGAACCAGTATAAAATCCGGTGTGTTCTTCCCTTTTACTTGCTTTACTTTACAATTTGCATTTGTTATATGTTATGTGATCATTCTGTGTTAGAATTCTGTTTAGATTTGTGTTGAAAGTTTTAATTTAGTCATATAGTTCATATATTCTTTAAAACACTATTCACCCCCCTCTTGTATTATTTTTGCCTTAAGATACTTAATCCGCATCCCTAACAATTGGTATCAGAGCATTAGTTTTCATTGTTTTCATAATCTGAAATTCTGAAAAGTTTTAATGGCACAACACACTAATAATGTCACTCCTGTCACCACTACTTCTGTCAACACAAGCACTAACACTAGTTCATTTGTATAAGGTCATTCTACTGTCAGACCACCACTTTTTAATGACATAATTATGCATATTGGGCATGTAGGATGAAAATTTATTTACAATCCATAAGTTTAGATACTTGGAATATGACACAAATTGAATATGTTGAACCAACTACTAATTTTGCCCAGTGGACTACTGAGCAAAAGACGGTTGCACAAAACAATTCTAAGGCTATGAATATACTATTTTGTTCACTAGATAGGAATGAGTTTAATAGAGTCTCTGTTTGTAAGTCTGCATTTGAAATCTGGAAAACTTTGCAAGTAACTCATGAAGGAACAAGCAAAGTTAAACAGACAAAAATTTCCATATTAACTAACCAGTTTCAATTGTTTAAAATGCATGAAAATGAGTCCATTTCCGACATGTATTGTCGATTTCAAGATATTGTACATTCATTGATTGCTTTAGGAAAGGGTTTCTCAGAAGAAGATCAAGTCAAAAAGATACTCAATTCACTCACTCCAGAATGGGATCAAAAGACACTTACTATTGAAGAGGCAAATGATGTTAGTCAAATGAAGATCGAAGAGTTAATCGGTAATCTAATGTCTTATGAAGCTCAACTACAAGGGAGAAAAGAATCTAAGGCAACGGAAAAGAAATCGATCGCATTCAAAGCAACAACTGGAGATTCAGAACAAGATAGTGATGAAGAAATTGCTTTCATGACCAGAAATTTCAGAAAGTTTCTGAAGTATAGAAAGATGAATAACTTTAAAAGAAATGATCAAAGGAATTTCAGAAATATTTCGAAGAACTACAACAATCACAACAACAACAACAACAATGGTGATAGATGCTACAACTGCAACAAAACAGGGCACTACAAGATAGATTGTCCATATCCAGACAAACAGACATTTCAACCTAATAACGAGTAACTAAGGAAAAGAAAGAAGGCATATGCAGCAACTCTTGACGATTCAGATTCATCCAGTGATGACGAGAAGAAAACTGATAATTCAAATCTGTGCTTCACTGCTATTCTCGAATCAAAGACGATCGGAGTTTGGATCTAAAAATAGGTACACATTTATTTTGATTTTATTGGATACTGGCTTGGTTTGCTTTTGTTTGCAATTTCTTGAATTTTTAAATTCAAAATCACCCTTTGAAATTTGAATTTTTAAATTCAAAATAATATTATTTTAATAATATTTTAAATATTAAAATATTTTAATATTATTATATTTAATATTATTACTGGAATTATATATAGATATAGAATATAGATTAGTTTTCTTAAGATTTTAGGAATTTCTTAGATTTTAGAAAAAGACACCTCTTTTCAAATTCAACAGTCACATGTCGACATGCGATGATACCCCATGTCGACATGTCTCTCAGAAATTTGATTTCAAAATTTGAATTCAAACTTTTGAATTTCCCTCCACCTTTTCACTTATTTCAAAATTCTGAAAAGATACCTCTTGACCAGAGAACATGACTTTAGAGAATCTATTTAATATACTTCTTTTATCATCTCTTTTCACTTTATTCTCATAATTCAAACTTTCTTCATTATCTTCTACTCCTCTCAAACACTCATCAATGGCTTCCTTAGGTACCCCATCAACTATGAGGCTGACCAAATCCATCAAAAATGATCTTTTTAATGACCCGGAGGCTATCAAAGCTTACATAATTTATGTAAACTATGGTAAAGTCAATACGGGAAAATTTGCTATTTTTGATGATTTCCTTCTAATGAAATCGATCAACTTTTTGAAGAAAACTCCATCCTTAGCTTGATTGATAACAAGCAAAATGATTTCGTTTGTTATCCAAACCTTGTCAAAATGTTTTATGCAAACCTAAACCGTGAATTTTATAATGGAAATAAAGATCAAATTTGGAGTAGTGTTAAAGGAACACTTATTGTTTAGGATTTTGATATTTTGGGTACTATTTTGGGTTGCAAATCTACCGGTATGAATCTCTCGCAATTTCAAATCAATGAAACCGATCGAGAGACTTTTCATCACATTTTTAAAAGCGATGACCACATGGATTTTAAGAATCGCTTTTTCCGCCCAAAAGCAAGAATTGTCAACCTTCTTATTCAACACACCGTTAATCCTAGGTCGGGAAACTACAATAATCCCACCTCAAAAGTGTGTAAAGCTCTTTTTGCTATATTTGGAAAATATGATATTAATTGGGCACAAACTTTTTTGGATGAGTTAAGACCCAAAAATTTTACTATGGGAGAAAACACACTTTATCATGGAATTTATCTTACTCGGATTTTCAATTATTTTGGTGTGGATGTTAAAAAGGAAGAGTTTGTATGTAGGAAAGTGTTCAATCATGGGAACGTTTCCCTTATGAAAATCCCACTTATGTTTCAACCGTATGAAACACTTACCGAAAAGGAAGAGAGACTTGCTCATGAAGAGATGGAAGAAGAGGGAGAAGAAGAGGAAGAAGAAGGGGAAGGAATGGAAATTGAAGAAGAAGAGGAAGATGAAGAAACCTCTTTGGAAAGTATAGAGTATCCACATACACCCGCCAATACGTCCAACAAAACCATACTCAAGAACCAAAAGATACTTGCTCAAAACCAAAAGGTTTTTAAGAGATCTATTAGCAAGAAAATGGATAAAATCTCTACCAAGATCGACAAGTTCTTTGGGAAGATAGACATGAAACTTGGCTTGTCCTCATCATCATCTTCATCAAACTAATCCTAGCCATTATCTCTCTAGCTATCGTTTATCTATCTTTGTATTTTCTATTTTTTTGGTTAATATTATGTAATGTTAACTAATATAAGTAATGCTATCTTATTCTCTGTTTTCCAGCTTTATATATCTCTGATAGTTATTTATCTTAAATTTATATAGGTCCACTAGTATAAAAATAAACTTAGAAATCAAAAATAACTCAACTTGGTCATTCTGTCTAGACCATGTCGACATGCCCCATTCCCCCCATGTCGACATATAACAGTCAGAAAGTAGTTACAATTTCTAACTTCAAATTCTTGTAACTACTAAGTGACAATTCATTTTGAACGGCCAATAACTCCTATAAATACCTATTTCTTCCATAAAAACTTCTCTACCTCCATTTCTATTCATCTCCTCTCATACTTCAACTTATTTCTTAAATTATGGCTTCTCCAATTAAGAATTTAAGTGAAAATCTTGAAGAAACTCTTACTTCTTTCAAGAATATTCTCTCTTTTATACTTAGAAATCAAAGGCACTTAGAATTAAGCCAAATGCAGATGATCAAAGAGCAAGAGAGACACTTCGACGCACTTCGTTGGATGATCTCAAGCCTTAGCAAAGACGAACCCGAAGAAAATCCACCGGTCACTCTCGACAAAGATAATTGGGATGTTATCAAAACTGATCCTATCTTTGGAGAAGATGGATGGGTGGAAGTCCCAAGGAATGTCTGATCATTATGTATGTATGTTTGTTTGATTTGATTTGATTTGATTTAGATTTGATTAGGATTTGATTGAATTGTTTACTTAAGTTTGATTTGGATTTGATTTGTATATAACTTCATATACCATACATGATTGGTTTGCTATGTATGATATTGATTTGATTGTCAAGTTACACTTATATATATGCTCACACACTTGATCACTTACACGTTCACTTTACATTTTTATTCTATATATACTTGATTATCTTAGAACAGGTAAATCTTTTATTCCTTTTTGCTGATGTCAAAGGGGGAGAAAGTTATAAAAATATATGTGCTTGGTGTAAGAGGGTGTCATGGAATAAAGGGGAGTTGTAGTTTTAAGAAGACGTCACGGAGTGAGGAGTTATGGAGAGTTATGGTATGGTAAGAATATTTTATAAATAAAGGTTGCCATTATCAAAAAGGGGGAGATTGTTAGGAACTGAGTTGATGATGTTTTGATGACAACAACCTTATATAGTTATTATACTTTACTTTATAAAATATATACTAACATTTCCATATAGATATATATATGTATATATATGTATATAGGAAGTATATGCAGGTATCATCGAAGACTGATCAGTATAAAGACTCAAGCGTCAAGATGAAGATTAGAGATTCAAGATTCAAGACTCTAGAGAATCAAGATTTCAAGATCTCAAGATAAGTGTCTAGTATTTTGTTAAAACTTCATAATAGCACTCTCATCTTTCTTCAAATTTTCTTTTGGGATGGAACCCAATTTTTATCGAAACCAGTGGCTTACAAACCCACGACAAGTAGCTTACAAACCAACGACAAGTGGCTTACAAACCCATGAAAATCAAAATCATTTAAACTACTTTGTACAAGTTCTCGAGTCCTATGGAGGAGCTCTGTAGGAAGGTTCTTGCAATTTCAGTTTGAATAGATTTTTCAAAATGTTTTTAAATCTGTTTTCAAAATGTTTTAGCTTTCAAAATCATGTTTTCAAAAATATTTTCAAACTTTGTTTTAGCCTTGAAATATTCCTCTATTCTGATTTTAAAAACTTCTATTTTTAAAACATCAAAACTTATTTTGATTTTAAATATTACTTATATAATTGACGGCCTATATCAATTATATATATATATTTAAAATAATGTTTTATATTCATTCTCTATCTCAAAATATTGTTTAAACACTTTACTTTGCTTCAGAGAATTTTCAACTTGTTTTAAATTCAATTGTCTTTACAAAACAACATCTCTATAATTTTGAACTAAGGGATGTCGACATAAGGGGATACCCCATGTCGACATGGTGACAGTTGGATTCAAAATTCAATTTTCAAAAGAAGTGTCCATTCGTTCGAAAACCTTTCGCTAATGGTTATGACTGTTGTGCATCTATATAAAGGCTTCCAAAACGAATCATTTTAACAACTAATTTCTTATTTTTTCACTCTTTCTTCTCCACCATTCCATATCTATAAAACTTCATATTTTCAAGATCGTGCCATCATTCTGCCAAATTCTCAATAGGAAATCATTTAGATACTCTCTCTATTTGATTCTCCATCATTCTACTAAAGATCAAAGTGCTATTCAGAGTTATAGGATTAATTTGTATTCAAAATAGTCCATAGAGTCTATCCATTCAAAAGGATTGTTATTAAGAAGTATTAGGGTGATCTTGTGTCCCGTAAATCAAGAGAGTTTACCCCAGACTCGGAGATAGGAGGGTTCCTCAAGGCCTTAGAAATTGAGGGTTGTAATTTGGATATTGGCTTATAAAAATCTATACAAGGACATTGCCTTGGTGCAGGACTGGATGTAGGAGGATTCCGAACCAGTATAATATCCGGTGTGTTCTTTCCTTTTACTTGCTTTACTTTACTATTTGCATTTGTTATATGTTCTGTGATCATTCTGTGTTAGAATTCTGTTTAGATTTGTGTTGAAAGTTTTAATTTAGTCATATAGTTCATACATTCTTTAAAACACTATTCACCCCCCTCTAGTGTTATTTCTGCCTTAAGATCCTTAATCGACATCCCTAACAATATATATATATATATATATATATATATATATATATATATATATATATATATATATGTAGGTAAGATTTTGGAAAGAGAAAAGGAAAATAAAATATATATACATGGGAGTTATGGATATTGAAAAATTATAGGGATTAACTTGTTTAAATAAATTATTTAATTAGTTCCTAAAAATAATTTATTAAAGGAAATTGGTAGAAACTAAAATTTTATTTGGTTAAAACCAAATTGTTAATTTAAAATTAAAGTATTAAATGGTAATTGATTGTTTGATTAGTTCAAATATTAATAAAATGTAAAATGTTTATACAAGGTTTAAATTGTGTAGAATTGTGAAGAAACAAGCTGGTTTGGAAATAGGTTGCAAACGGAATAAGGTGAGTTAATCTCACTCATCTGGGTTTAATTTATATTTAATAATTAAATTTAAATAATTGGCTGATTGATTGATTTTATTTGATGTGCTATATATTATATAGTAGCAATATATGGTATATATTGGAACGATTGATTTCCCGCATTATATAGCGGACGAGACCCTATGCGCCGTATAATAGCGGATGATACTATATAAAATCTCATATACCGCGATATTCCACCTCGAAGTGGAATTGATATTTTATTGTGCTAACATTTGTGGATGCAGGGAAACAGGTTGGAGGGATCCAACTGGATTCCTCAAAATTACTTAAATTTGTTAATATTCTGTGTTATGAATATTTGATATTCTGTGATAACTATTATTGATAATTGGAATATTGAATGCTGTGGTTTGCTTGAATATATTTCGATAAACTGAGTTATCAAAACATATTTAGAATTGGATTTTTGAAAAGAAAATAAAAGAGTGAATTTTTAAGTAAATAATTATAGAGAATTTGAATAAAATAAGAATGAATTGGAAAGAAATAAAAGTGATTTTTAAAATCTCAATAAATAAGTTCCGAGTATGAAAAAGGGATTTTGAGTAAACAGAAAAATAATGAATTATAAACTTAAGTGATATTATTTGAAGAAATAAAGAATTTATTTTAAAATCCAAGTTATTTTTAAATTTATTGAAATAGATAAAGAAGGAATTTATTTCAAAATGGAGTAAATTGGAAATCAATTTGGAAATCGATTCAAGTGTTTGAAATTGGAAATTTAAAAGAGAATGTGACTATGAAATTTATAAACAAAGTTTATAAAAGAAAAGTAAATTATATCAGTGAATATTTGGGAAGAATAAATTCAAGGTGGGAATTTATTTAAGGAGTGGGAAAACTTGTTAAAAAATAAATAGAGATTTATTTTTAAAGAATGTGAAGAGAAGTATATTTCCCTAGATAGCCAAGTACGTTTTCAAAGTAAATTTTTAAATATAAGATAAAAGTTTTAATGTTGTTTTAAAAAGCATATTTTAGAAAATTTATTATTGCTAAAATTTTAAATTCTAAAGTAAGTATTTTTCAAATCTATTACCGTGTTTAAAGGTGACTTAGTATTTTGTTATAAAGAGAAAATCTAGTTTTATATTTTATAAAGTAACCTTATTTTAAGTATTCCTAAAGTGTGTGTGTATATATATATATATAAATAAAGTATTGAAGTAGTTTTCGATTTAAATGTTAAAGTATATTTTATAATAAAGTGTTTTAAAACTATTTTCAAAATCTAAAGTTTTTGTGCTTGGTAATTTGAGTGGAAATAGAAAATATTTGGGAAATTTATTCTGTAAAAGAAAGGTAGTTTGAAACTGTTTTCAAAAGGAATTGAAAAGTGAAAATATATCTTGCGAAGATATTTTTAGATAAATAAATAATTTGGGAAATTATTTATTGTTTGATGGTTGTTGTGAATGTTAATTGATAGTTAAATCACCGACTATCAATATAGGCCAAATGCGTTGATTGTTTCGAAGAGACTAGGATCGGGATTTATTTCTCGAAAACCACTTCGATCCGGTTTGAATATTTTCATGAGGAAGATGAGTTCAGAGTCGAAGATGGAGCAGTGAAGTGTAAGGGCTAGTCGCTACTAATCCTGGGGATATTTCCAAAGTGGATGTAGTAGGGGTAGTGCCTTCGGTTCCGTTCGAACCCGGGACGGACTTGTGTGGATGAATGCTTTCAGAACATCGTCAGGTGGGCGATGAGCATTCTAAGGGATATGTTCTAAAAAGGTAACGCTTAGCCTCAAGCCTCATCAACCGAGAATGACTGAAAATCAGGGGTTATGCTGCAAGGCTTGGTGGGAAGCACCCATTTCCAGGTGAGGTCATCCCTGTCTAGATGTCCCTTTATTTCGGCTTAGTGGTGCGGTTGCTGATCCCAACCGTGGGGTGATCTTACTCGGGATTATCCAGTAAGGGATGGTCCAGGTCTTGTGTTGTAGGGGGTCGGGAGTGATCCTCGGTATACTGATCTAGACCAGGTACCGTGACAGGTGGTACCTCAGTGCCTAGTCATTAGTTGGAAATCCATTCTCACTACGCGCCTTTTATGAGTTTTGTTTGTATTACCCACTCTGTGGCTAGTAGCTGGAATTTAATGAATGTAACAATTTCGGCTATTTTAATTAGTATTTGTATATAGACACTATTATAATATCAGAGGATCTTAATAAAAAATGTTTTAGCTATCGTAAGGTAAAAACCCGACATGTGTATTTGTGGCGTGGTCTTACGAGATGCTTTTGTTTCAAAAATATTTTGAAAATTTATTAATCAATATGAGTGTGATTTCTCACGCTGGTATTCCAGACTGACCCGGGTGTTATTTAACTGTAATGCTAGGGTCAGACCGAGTATTATAAGATACAAGATATGAGGCTATGGAGCTCAGGAGACGAGCTAGATGGCGATACGTACTTCTGTATTTGATATTTATTCTGCCGTGTATCCAGTTATATGTTATTGATGTGGAACTCTGATAATGTACTCTGATGATGTATGTATGAACGGATGTAGTATTTGTTTTTGTGTAAAGATCTGTTATTATATTTTATTCCGCTGTGATGGTTAGATTCTGATGTTGTTTTTCTACTTTCTTCTTCTACCTCTTCTTCTTTAACCCTGATGGTTCGTATTTTTGTTCAACTTGAGTTGATTGATGTAGAATAGTGTCAACTCAAGGGGTACGGATTTGTGGGTCGTTACAGTTGGTATCAGAGCTTAGATTGGTGATAACCTTGGCTCTGGTGGGGATTACTCATAGAATAGAGTCCGAAGTACTCTAGAATGAGTTTGAGAGTATTAATAGATACGAGTGCGTATTTGTTAGTGAATATAAAATTGTTTTTATATTGTGTTGATTTATCGGTTGAGTGTTTATGGATTCTGGTCGATATGTGGGACGCCATGTTATCGATAGGGATTTCTAAACTCTTAAACAAGATAAACCGACACAGTATTGTTTTAAATATGGTAAATGAAATAATTTTACCCAAAATTATTTTTGTATATAAAAGAAATGATTTTTCGTAATTGTTATAGTTATATATGGATGCTTGGTTGTTAGGAATGATAATATTAAATTATTATCATCAATGTGTAAAATTGAACGAGAAATTGAAACAATAACCAAAGATGAAGGAATAAATTAATAAAATAAATGGAATTTGTAAATGTGATTCATAATTGAATAAGGAATTGAAATCATAATTAAAAGCTAAGAAACAAATTCATATACAAATAGGATTTGTAAATGTGAATTATAGTGTGATTAATAATTAAAATAAGATAAAATTTCAAACTAATGTTTGAATATAAATTTAAAGGATTTGGAATTTGAAAGTTTGGAAATTTAAATTCTTTTGAATTGAAGATGATTCTCAAAAAATTGGGAAAAATAATATATATTTGAGAAATATTTTTGAATCAGACTTGGAATCTAGAGAGATTTGGAATTTAAAAAATAATATTTGAAGGGATTTTAAAGAGATAAAAGCATTGAACTCTTTTCGGTCACTGGAAAATAATTCCGATGATGATTGCGATATCATCGTTGTTTATTTTCGGGTTTCCAAGAGGGGGATTGCTACCGGGATGTTTTGGATTAATGTTTGTTTATGAAATTTGGTTTGATTTTGAAAATGCAAAGGAATAGTTTGGTTTAGATATATATGTTTTCAAAATTGAATTTTGAACCTTTTAGTAATGAGTTTGAATGAGTAAGCTAAAGGGAATTGAAACCGAATGTTGAACTTAAGTTTGGATTGCAAAAAAAAAGTCAAGTTGGACTGAATCAAATAAAGTTTTGAGATTTAAATTAGTAAGCAACCGAATAATTTATATGGCATGCAAATGAAATGAATTTGAACATTGGATGATGTTTGATTTAAAATTGTGTAAAATAAAGAGCAGAATTAGTTCAAATGGATTAAAAAAAATTAATGTTTGGAAATAAAATTTATTAGTTGAAAATGAATTTGTGAATGAATAAATGAATTTATAATTGTAAATAAATGAACTGAAATTGGGTATTGGAATGATATTAAATGGAATTAAGACTTTGCTTAACAAAATTCAAAAGAATAGTATGTTGCTAGATTGTAACAACCCGTATATTTGTACCATTTAAATTGACAATATTCCACACATGTCAACTTAAATAATACAAAAAACGAATTATTAATGGAGTATATATATACATAAATGAGAATCATCACAGAATCATAGAAATATAACATCATAGAATAGTGCAGTGGAATTACAACATAGTCATAAAAGTAGTTCATGAAGCTACCCATAAATACAACAATGTCTCAAATAAAATGAATTAGAACAACATAGAAGTCCAATAGTCCAAATAGAAAGAGCAATACAGATAAGATAAATATAATGATAGTCTTCGATCTTCAGCTTCAAGTAGAACAGCAACAGCAATCCTCAGTCTGATCCGAGCATAAGCATAAATAAACTCTCGAATCAGGACATATATTCTTATACAGATAATATGATTCAAATTCAAAATAACAATAACTCAAAGATGAATGGAATAACATCTTTTAGGATCCATTAAACCATTTACACATAGTAGTGTACGATAAATAGATAGTGTCTGACAGTAAAGTAAAATATCAAAATAGTTTTAAGGCGTTACCAATGTTCCCCTTAACACATTTTTATAGCATCATAGACTATACAGCACCGTAAACTCCACCGTAAACTAGTGGGATATCAGGGAGTACTCCATAGGTATAATACAAAACAAATTCGTAGTGGTCGTGTATATAGGGATACAAGTATGACAAGGCACATTAGGCAATACCCAAGGTAGTGAAACTACCGTTTGCCTGATCCGGACTGGTGAGAACGCATTGCCGCAACGATCGCAACACCGCGAATCAGCACTCCAAATTCAAGGGTGCGCATCAATCAATAACAAGTAATGAGTAGTTTACGAAGAAGTGTGTTCGCTCGAGGTAGCTAACCCAATTTGGCCCGGCACGGCTCCTGTTTAGTCATTTCCAATTTGACACAAGTGTCAAGGCTATCCATTATCGTTATCTTTCTCAGTCATCGTGTACGTCATTCCAACCACTTCATTCTGGATCACATTCCGCGTATAGTTATTAAAGTGGTTTTCGGTTTAGACAGTGAGTATGTCTCTAACCGATTCCGGTCTCTTTAATAACCTTCGAAATTATTTCACCGATTGGTCGTCTAATATATTTCAAAACCAAATCAAATTCATTTTCTATTAAAATCTGTAAATCAACATTTCATACATCTTTCTAAAACAATTTTTGGAATTACGTTTCATAACTCCAAATTCCATTTCAAAATTCTATAATTCAATTTCTAAAGTTAAATTTAAACAATTCAAATATACGTTTAAATTCGTATATAAGTTCCATTCCATAATTATTTAAAATAAACCTAATATAACGCTCAAATCAATTTAAAACTCATTTGTCGTTTTCATTCAATATTTTTTACATTAATTTATCATTTAAAACACTCTATTAAATTTCCAATTCATTAAATTAATTACTTAAGTTCACTTCATTATATCAAAGCTTACAATTTGAATTAAGTGAAATTCGTCAAATCAAATTCTTTAAATTATATGTCTTACATTTATTTCAATAAAACGCACTTTATTTCTTGTTAAAGAAATTCAATTTCGTTTATTTATTTACTTAGTTACAATTTCAAAACTCAATTAATAAAGAAACTTAGTTTCACTTATTCAAGAGGTTTAACCTTAATTTAATAAGAAAATTCAATTCAATTTAATTATTAAATAATTCAATCTTATTCAATTACCAAATAATTTCAAATCTAAATCATTAACTAATTTCAAAACTTAATTGTTAATAATTCCAAGACTTAATTATCAAACAATTCTAAATTTAATTATTAAATAATTAAATTTTAAACAATGTTCTTTCGTCAATTACTACGTTAATATTTTGTTCAAATTTCAAATATTCACATTTCCTTTCATTAAATTTTAAATTCCAATTTTATTTCAACACCTTATTATTATTTTAATAAAATCTTTATTTTAATTTAAATCAAATTTTGGACCAATTGGGTTTAATTTAATTCTCTATCCTAAGTCAAAGTTTATTTGGGTATTTATCATTTCAACCCGATTCCATTTCAATTCAAAAATTAAAACATAGCAAAGGGAACTTGCAGTGTGATAACTGGGATTGTGTCAAAGTAAATAAACAAGCAATAACAACCATACATAACAATTCAACAATTCATTAATAATCCCGAAATAATCGTATTAATTTACATTTGTTGTTTTGCAAATTAATATAATTATTTCTAGAATCTACACTATCATTTCATGTAGATTAAATATTATTACATTACGGGTCTATTATTCAAATTATACTACATCAATTATACATTCAATGGTTCGAAGTGTACTTAACCAAATTCTACGTGTCAGTTAATTTAATAATTAAAAGGGGTCATATTTAACTAATCAAATTTCCATTTTAAATTGTTAACTATCCTATATCAAATTCAATTTTCACTTTGACAATAACAATTAACATCCAATTTCAACATCACATAGCAATCATTCATCAACCAAACTTGTATAAGAATATAAGTCGTGAAAATCAATTCACCTTTCGTGGATAAAGAAATTGATGGCAAGCACGAAGAAGCACGAATGAAGTCGGTACAACGCTAACAAACAGAACACTGCAATTATCGACCAAAGAGAGATGATATAAATTTAAGTGAACGTTCATATATAATTTATAAAATTATACAGATGCACTTACCGATGATGAAGGAAAGAACGAAAGCTGAAAATCGATGTTGCTGCAAAAGGCTTAGCCGGTTGCTTCTGCACACAACAAGCAAAGAAAAGTGGTTACTATTTTCAGCAACCAAAATAGATATTTGCGTACAAATTTCTTCTGCAATATCTAAAACAACAGTGTGCTACTGTTCAATCATTTTCTTATATAAACAGAACCAGACTTTCTTCTTTCATTTCTTCTGACACTTAACCCATTAACACACGCATGCATATTTTCTTACCTAGAGACAACCGTTGCCCCACTTTTTTTTATATAGCATGGGTAGGAACCCTGCTTCCCATACATAGTTTCATCATTCCTCCCCTTCTCACCTTCTACACCCTCCTAATTCACGCATGCAACACACACAACACTCGCACATCATGCACGCATCACGCATCTCTCCTTTTTTTTAAACAATCGAGACTTCCTTAAAAAATGCAGTAGTTTCTTCATTCACGCATGAACCCCCATGCACACACCGCATGTGCACGGCATGCACAGCCACCCAGTCTTAGGTTAGGCAAAGTAGTGGCGACGGCCACGTCAGTGATCAGGGGCGACGAATGAAGTGGGAAGAGGAGGTGAGAGAGGCTTGGATTGGAGCCTTGGTGAGCTCGGCCAGAGGAAGCATAGCGCGCGCCTCTGCGCATGTGCAAGCTCAGCAAAATGGAGGGGATGGAGAAGAAAATAAGGAGGTGCGGTGCTCTTCATGTGGGCGTGGCGAAGTGAAAAGGTGGAGAGGCTGGAGTTTTTGCTTGCCTTTTCATTTCGACCATACTTTTTATATATCGTGAGAAAGAATTGAGAGCAAGAAAGGAGGAGGGGCGTTTACCTGAAGGGTTGCAATATGGAGTGTGAAGTGGAACAGTGAATCAGTTTGCTTACTTTATATTTTTATAAATTTGGCAGCAGCAAATTTTTGTGTTGAACTTTGAAACGTCACGTATATTCCCGAGCCAACTCCTAGCTTCCAACTACCACCTTAAATGCATCATCTGAGATTATATTGTTTTTAAATTTAGTGAATACGATTTAAAGATTTTAGGCCGCACTTGTTTAACCGGTCCGTTCGGAACGATTAAATTAACGCGACAATTTTCCATCAGACTCCGATTTGCATGAACGAATATACCGTTTTGATCAGTGCAAATGTGACCTATGCTCTTTCTCATCTTTAGAGAAGACGAGAATATCATCAATGAAAACAAGAACGAACTTGTTAAGAACATCTCGGAAAACTCTATTCATCAAGTCGACGAAATAAGCTGGAGCATTAGTAAGATCAAACGGCATAACTAGCCATTTAAAGAAACCATTTTCAGTGCGGAATGCTGTTTTAGGAATACTATCCTCAGCGATTCTGAGTTGGTGAAAGCCGGTAGCCAAATCAAGTTGGGAGAAAACTTTAGCTCCATGAAGCTGGTCGAATAGATCGTTGATGCGGGGCATCGGGTATCGGTTCTTGTATGTGAGCTTATTTAGCTCTCTGTAGTCCACACACATTCTGAGAGAGCCAATAGATTTTGTGACAAATACAACTACAGCACCCCATTCTGAATGACTACATCGAATCAAGCCTTTAGCAAATAAATCTTCAATTTGAACATTCAACTCTGCCTTTTCTTTAGAAGCCATTCTCCTAGGAGGGAGAACTACTGGTCGTGCACCAGGTATAAGATCAACGCGGAATTCGATTTTCCACAGAGGTGGTAGAGAATTGACTTCTCCAAACACATCAGAAAAGAATTGAACAACTGGAGTAGAGCTTAGTTTATTTGGATGAGAGTCAAGAGAGAAAATAAAACTCCCAGCACATTCTTTAGGCGATTTACCTTTAATAACTAAAGGTATACTCTTGTCGTCAATAAGAGAGATGGTTCGAGCTTTGCATGAGATAACGGCTTCGAACTTTCGTAGCCAATCAATACATAATAGGATATCGAATGCCTCGAATCCAAGTACAAAGAAATCCCAAGTAAAACGATGCATGCCATACATAAGCGTGACATATTTGCATACCCTTGTGAGGGTAGCGGGTCCTCCAATAGGGTTAGATACACATAAGAAGGTAGATGCAAGAATAGGTTCTTTATCCAAGTTTGTTACATAATCAATAGATATGAAACTATGTGTTGCTCCGGTGTCAAATAGAACTCTAACAGGTGAAGAATGCAACATAAAAGAACTCTGTAAAGTACCTTGATTATCTGGAACTTCCGGGGCAGGTGTGGAAATAGCAAAAACTCCAGATGGGGTACCTCTCTTCTGTGTTGGAAAGTCTTTCTTAAAGTGTCCCGGCTGTAAGCTAATGTGATAAACATCTCTCTTGGCCATCTGAGCCGGTGGAGGAATTGCTGCACCCTTTGGGGATGGGCAACTACTGGCATAATGACCTTTCTGATTGCAGTTAAAGTAGGTGATAGAGGAGATTTCAATGAGCTTCTTTTGAGAATAGCCAAGCCCGGATTTCTTCTGCCAGTTCTTCTTCTGTTGCTCAAAATTTGGCTTCCTCTTCGCAGTCTGACTAGAGGATGGCTGAGTAACTGGAGCCTTGGCGACTGACGTTCCCTTTGGCTTTCCCTCATATCTAAGAGCAAAATCCATCAACTCGGTGAAGGTTCCATGGACATGAGCCGTGAGGAGTTCTTAATACTTTGGACGTGCTCCATGGATGAATTTCTCATTTTTCAGCAGAGGTGTATCAATCAAACCGGGTCCAAATTTGGAGAGTTCGTTAAACTTCCTTTCATACTCAGAGAAGGTCATATTGCCCCGCTTGAGGTTAAAGCTGGGCCTTTCCGGCTGCTGCCATCCACTGAGCCGTAAAGGGATCCCTATTTACAAGTGATAAGAGGAAGAGTAAAATTTGACGAGATAAAAGGAATTTATTTAGATGTAATTTAGATAGATTTCTACCTAAACTGGGCCAAAGTTATGGTTTCCTCATCAGTACGAGAAGTGACTGACTCCCACCAACCCTGTGCTGCATCCTGAAGCTGCCAAGCGGCCAATTTACGTTTCTGAGCATCATTAATCTCCAGGCCAATAAAGATCCTCTCCAGACTCTTTAGCCATTGTTGTGCTTCAGTGATACTCTCGGAGCCAGTGAATTTGACTCCGCCAAGATGAGTGTATTCCTTGCTAAGAGTGGAGAACTTGACTACGAGAGCTGGGGTACGTGGTTCGAGAGCATTCCTCTACCCCTGCCTCTGGCATTCCTTCTGGTACTCATCTTGGAATACCAAAAGAGATTTAGAATCAAGGATAGAGATTTATTGAATTTTAAAGAAATTCAAATCAACAAATTCAATAAGAAGAATGGAATCAAAGGATAAGGATTCTGAAATAATTCTCCTCATTCTAGAGTATGGTTACCCTATCTCTAATGAGCATTAAAACTCCACAGGCTAAGGTTTCGGGAACCAAAGCTCTGATACCAACTGTAACAACCCACATATTTGTACCATTTGAATTGACAATATTCCACACATGTCAGCTTAAATAATAAAAAACACGAATTATTAATGGAGTGTGTATATATATATAAGTGAGAATCATCACAGAATCACAGAAATATAACATCACAGAATAGTGCAGCGGAATTACAACATAGTCATAAGAGTAGTTCATGAAGCTACCCATAAATACAACAATGTCCCAAATAAAACGAAATAGAACAACATAGAAGTCCAATAGTCCAAATAGAAAGAGCAATGCTGATAAGATAAAGATAATGATAGTCTTCGGTCTTCAGCTCCAAGTAGAACAGCAACAGCAATCCTCAGTCCGATCCGAGCATAAGCAAAACAGACACTCGAATCAGGACATATTTTCTTATACAGATAATATGGTTCAAATCAAAATAACAATAACTCCAAGATGAATGGAATAACATCTTTCAGGATCCGTTAAACTATTTATACATAGTAGTGTACGATAAATAGATAATGTCTAACAGTAAAGTAAAATATCAAAATAGTGTAAGGGTGTTACCATTGTTACCCTTAACACGTTTTTATAGCATTATAGACTATACAGCACTGTAAACTCCACTGTAAACTAGTGGGATATCAGGGAGTACTCCATAGATATAATACAAAACAAATTCGTAGTGGTCGCGTATATAGGGATACAAGTATGACAAGGCACATGAGGCAATACCCAAGATAGTGAAACCATGTTTGCCTATTCCGGACTGGTGAGAACGCATCGCCGCAACGATCGCAACACCGTGAATCAACACTCCAAATTCAAGGGTGCGTACCAATCAATAACAAGTAATGAGTAGTTTAAGAAGAAGTGTGTTCACTCGAGGTAGATAACCCAATTTGGCCCGGCACGGCTCCTGTTTTAGTCATTTCCAATTTGACACAAGTGTCAAGGCTATCCATTATCGTTCTCTTTCTCCAGTCATCGCATACGTCATTCCAAGCACTTCATTCTGGATCACACTCCGCGTATAATTATATTTAATATTATTACTGGAATTATATATAGATATAGAATATAGATTAGTTTTCTTAAGATTTTAGGAATTTCTTAGATTTTAGAAAAAGACACCTCTTTTCAAATTCAACAGTCACATGTCGACATGCGATGATACCCCATGTCGACATGTCTCTCATAAATTTGATTTCAAAATTTGAATTCAAACTTTTGAATTTCCCTCCACCTTTTCACTTACTTCAAAATTCTGAAAAGATACCTCTTGACCAGAGAACATGACTTTAGAGAATCTATTTAATATACTTCTTTTATCATCTCTTTTCACTTTATTCTCATAATTCAAACTTTCTTCATTATCTTCTACTCCTCTCAAACACTCATCAATGGCTTCCTCAAGTACCCCATCAACTATGAGGCTGACCAAATCCATCAAAAATGATCTTTTTAATGACCCGGAGGCTATCAAAGCTTACATAAGTTATGTAAACTATGGTAAAGTCAATACGGGAAAATTTGCTATTTTTGATGATTTTCCTTCTTATGAAATCGATCAACTTTTTGAAGAAAACTCCATTCTTAGCTTGATTGATAACAAGCAAAATGATTTCGTTTGTTATCCAAACCTTGTCAAAATGTTTTATGCAAACCTAAACCGTGAATTTTATAATGGAAATGAAGATCAAATTTGGAGTAGTGTTAAAGGAACACTTATTGTTTAGGATTCCGATATTTTGGGTAATATTTTGGGTTGCAAATCTACCGGTATGAATCTCTCGCAATTTCAAATCAATGAAACCGAACGAGAGACTTTTCATCACATTTTTGAAAGCGATGACCGCATGGATTTTAAGAATCGCTTTTTCCGCCCAAAAGAAAGAATTATCAAACTTCTTATTCAACACACCGTTATTCCTAGGTTGGGAAACTACAATAATCCCACCTCAAAAGTGTGTAAAGCTCCTTTTGCTATATTTGGAAAATATGATATTAATTGGGCACAAAATATTTTGGATGAGTTAAGACCCAAAAATTTTACTATGGGAGAAAACACACTTTATCATGGAATTTATCCTACTCGGATTTTCAATTATTTTGGTGTGGATGTTAAAAAGGAAGAGTTTGTAAGTAGGAAAGTGTTCAATCATGGGAACATTTCCCTTATGAAAATACCACTTATGTTTCAACCGTATGAAACACTTACCGAAAAGGAAGAGAGACTTGCTCATGAAGATATGGAAGAAGAGGGAGAAGAAGAGGAAGAAGAAGGGGAAGGAATGGAAATTGAAGAAGAAGAGGAAGATGAAGAAACCTCTTTGGAAAGTATAGAGTATCCACATACACCCGCCAATCTGACCAACAAAACCATACTCAAGAACCAAAAGATACTTGCTCAAAACCAAAAGGTTCTTAAGAGATCTATTAGCAATAAAATGGATAAAATATCTACCAAGATCGACAAGTTCTTTGGGAAGATAGGCATGAAACTTGGCTTGTCCTCATCATCATCTTCATCAAACTAATCCTAACCATTATCTCTCTAGCTAGCGTTTATCTATCTTTGTATTTTCTATTTTTTTGGTTAATATTATGTAATGTTAAATAATAATATGTAATGTTAACTAATATAAGTAATGCTATCTTATTCTCTGTTTTCCAGCTTTATATATCTCTAATAGTTATTTATTTTAAGTTTATATAGGTCCACTAGTATAAAAATAAACTTAGAAATCAAAAATAACTCAACTTGGTCATTCTGTCTAGACCATGTCGACATGCCCCATTCCCCCCATGTCGACATATAACGGTCAGAAAGTAGTTACAATTTCTAACTTCAAATTCTTGTAACTACCAAGTGACAATTCATTTTGAATGGCCAATAACTCCTATAAATACCTATGTCTTCCAGAAAAACTTCTCTACCTCCATTTCTATTCATCTCCTCTCATACTTCAACTTATTTCTTAAATTATGGCTTCTCTAATTAAGAATTTAAGTGAAAATCTTGAAGAAAAACTTACCTTTTTCAAGAATATTCTCTCTTTTATACTTAGAAATCAAATGCACTTAGAATTAAGCCAAATGTAGATGATCAAAGAGCAAGAGAGACACTTAGACGCACTTCGTTGGATGATCTCAAGCCTTAGCAAAGACGAACCCGAAGAAAATCCACCGGTCACTCTCGACAAAGATAATTGGGATGTTATCAAAACTGATCCTATCTTTGGAGAAGATGGATGGGTAGAAGTCCCAAGGAATGTCTGATCATTACATATGTATGTTTGTCTATTTGATTTGATTTGATTTAGATTTGATTAGGATTTGATTGAATTGTTTACTTAAGTTTGATTTGGATTTGGTTTGTATATAACTTCACATACCATACATGATTGGTTTGCTATGTATGATATTGATTTGATTGTCAAGTTACACATATATATATGCTCACACACTTGATCACTTACACGTTCACTTTACATTTTTATTCTATATATACTTGATTATCTTAGAACAGGTAAATCTTTTATTCCTTTTTGCTGATGTCAAAGGGGGAGAAAGTTATAAAAATATATGTGCTTGGTGTAAGAGGAAGTCATGGAATAAAGGGGAGTTGTAGTTTTAAGAAGAAGTCACGGAGTGAGGAGTTATGGAGAGTTATGGTATGGTAAGAATATTTTATAAATAAAGGTTGCCATCATCAAAAAGGGGGAGATTGTTAGGAACTGAGTTGATGATGTTTTAATGAAAACAACCTTATATAGTTATTATACTTTACTTTATAAAATATATACTAAAATTTCCATATATAGATACATACATACATACATACATACATATATATATATATATATATATATATAAATATGTATATATATGTATAGGAAGTATATGCAGGTATCATCGAAGACTGATCAGTATAAAGACTCAAGCATCAAGACGAAGATTAGAGATTCAAGATTCAAGACTCTAGAGAATCAAGATTTCAAGATCTCAAGATAAGTGTCTAGTATTTTGTTAAAACTTCACAATAGCACTCTCATCTTTATTCCAATTTTCTTTTGGGATGGAACCCAATTTCTATCGAAACCAGTGGCTTACAAACCCACGACAAGTAGCTTACAAACCTACGACAAGTGGCTTACAAACCCACGAAAATCAAAATCATTTAAACTACTTTGTACAAGTTCTCGAGTCCTATGGAGGAGCTCTGTAGGAAGGTTCTTGCAATTTCAGTTTGAATAGATTTTTGAAAATGTTTTTAAATCTGTTTTCAAAATATTTTAGCTTTCAAAATCATGTTTTCAAAAATATTTTCAAACTTTATTTTAGCCTAGAAATATTCCTCTATTCTGATTTTAAAGACTTCTATTTTTAAAACATCAAAACTTATTGTGATTTTAAATATTACTTATATAATTGACGGTCTATATCAATTATATATATATATTTAAAATAATGTTTTATGTTCATTCTCTATCTCAAAATATTGTCAAAACACTTTACTTTTCTTCAGAGAAGTTTCAACTTGTTTTAAATTCAATTGTCTTTACAAAACAACATCTCTATAATTTTGAACTAAGGGATGTCGACATAAGGGGATACCCCATGTCGACATGGTGACAGTTGGATTCAAAATTCAACTTTCAAAAGAAGTGTCCATTCGTTCGAAAACCTTTCGCCAATGGTTATGACTGTTGTGCATCTATATAAAGGCTTCCAAAACGAATTTTTTTAACAACTAATTTCTTATTTTCTTCACTCTTTCTTCTCCACTATTCCATATCCATAAAACTTCATATTTTCAAGATCGTGCCATCATTCTGTCAGATTCTCAAAAGGAAATCATTTAGATACTCTCTCTATTTGATTCTCCATCATTCTACTAAAGATCAAAGTGCTATTCAGAGTTATAGGATTAATTTGTATTCAAAAAGTCCATAGAGTCTGTCCATTCAAAAGGATTGTTATTAAGAAGTATTAGGGTGATCTTGTGTCCCGTAAATCAAGAGAGTTTACCCCAGATTCGGAGATAGGAGGGTTCCTCAAGGCCTTAGAAATTGAGGGTTGTAATTTGGATATTGGCTTATAAAAATCTGTACAAGGATATTGCCTTGGTGCAGGACTGGATGTAGGAGGATTCCGAACCAGTATAAAATCCGGTGTGTTCTTTCCTTTTACTTGCTTTACTTTACTATTTGCATTTGTTATATGTTCTGTGATCATTCTGTGTTAGAATTCTGTTTAGATTTGTGTTGAAAGTTTTAATTTAGTCCTATAGTTCATATATTCTTTAAAACACTATTCACCCCCCTCTAGTGTTATTTCTGCCTTAAGATTCTTAATCCGCATCCCTAATAATTGGTATCAGAGCATTGGTTTTCATTGTTTTCATAATCTGAAATTTTGAAAGTTTTAATGGCACAACACACTAATAATGTCACTCCTGTCACCACTACTTCTGTCAACACAAGCACTAACACTAGTTCATTTGTAGAAGGTCAGTCTACTGTCAGACCACCACTTTTTAATGGCAGTAATTATGCATATTGGGCATGTAGGATGAAAATTTATTTACAATCCATAAGTTTAGATACTTGGAATATGACACAAATTGAATATGTTGAACCAACTACTAATTTTGCCCAGTGGACTACTGAGCAAAAGACGGTTGCACAAAACAATTCTAAGGCTATGAATATACTATTTTGTTCACTAGATAGGAATGAGTTTAATAGAGTCTCTGTTTGTAAGTCTGCATTTGATATCTGGAAAACTTTGCAAGTAACTCATGAAGGAACAAGCAAAGTTAAACAGACTAAAATTTCCATATTAACTAACCAGTTTCAATTGTTTAAAATGCATGACGATGAGTCCATTTCCGACATGTATTGTCGATTTCAAGATATTGTACATTCATTGATTGCTTTAGGAAAGGGTTTCTCAGAAGAAGATCAAGTCAAAAAGATACTCAATTCACTCACTCCAGAATGGGATCAAAAGACACTTACTATTGAAGAGGCAAATGATGTTAGTCAAATGAAGATCGAAGAGTTAATCGGTAATCTAATGTCTTATGAAGCTCAACTACAAGGGAGAAAAGAATCTAAGGCAACGGAAAAGAAATCGATCGCATTCAAAGCAACAACTGGAGATTCAGAAAAGGATAGTGATGAAGAAATTGCTTTCATGACCGGAAATTTCAGAAAGTTTTTGAAGTATAGAAAGATGAATAACTTTAAAAGAAATGATCAAAGGAATTCCAGAAATACTTCGGAGAACTACAACAATCACAACAACAACAACAACAATGGTGATAGATGCTACAACTGCAACAAAACAGGGCACTACAAGATAGATTGTCTATATCCAGACAAACAGACATTTCAACCAAATAACGAGAAACTAAGGAAAAGAAAGAAGGCATATGCAGCAACTCTTGACGATTCAGATTCATCCAGTGATGACGAGAAGAAAACTGATAATTCAAATCCGTGCTTCACTGCTATTCTCGAATCGGAAGACGATCGGAGTTTGGATCTAAAAATAGGTACACATTTATTTTGATTTTATTGGATACTTGCTTGGTTTGGTTTCGTTTGCAATTTCTTGAATTTTTAAATTCAAAATCACCCTTTGAAATTTGGATTTTTAAATTCAAAATAATATTATTTTAATAATATTTTAAATATTAAAATATTTTAATATTATTATATTTAATATTATTACTGGAATTATATATAGATATAGAATATAGATTAGTTTTCTTAAGATTTTAGGAATTTCTTAGATTTTAGGAAAAGACACCTCTTTTCAAATTCAACAGTCACATGTCGACATGCCAGGATACCCCATGTCGACATGTCTCTCAGAAATTTGATTTCAAAATTTGAATTCAAACTTTTGAATTTCCCTCCACCTTTTCACTTACTTCAAAATTCTGAAAAGATACCTCTTGACCAGAGAACATGACTTTAGAGAATCTATTTAATATACTTCTTTTATCATCTCTTTTCACTTTATTCTCATAATTCAAACTTTCTTCATTATCTTCTACTCCTCTCAAACGCTCATCAACGGCTTCCTCAAGTACCCCATCAACTATGAGGCTGACCAAATCCATCAAAAATGATCTTTTTAATGACCCGTAGGCTATCAAAGCTTACATAAGTTATGTAAACTATTGTAAAGTCAATACGGGAAAATTTGCTATTTTTGATGATTTTCCTTCTTATGAAATCGATCAACTTTTTGAAGAAAACTCCATTCTTAGCTTGATTGATAACAAGCAAAATGATTTCGTTTGTTATCCAAACCTTGTCAAAATGTTTTATGCAAACCTAAATCGTGAATTTTATAATGGAAATGACGATCAAATTTGGAGTAGTGTTAAAGGAACACTTATTGTTTAGGATTCCGATATTTTGGGTAATATTTTGGGTTGCAAATCTACCGGTATGAATCTCTCGCAATTTCAAATCAATGAAACCGATCGAGAGACTTTTCATCACATTTTTGAAAGCGATGACCACATGGATTTTAAGGATCGCTTTTTCCGCCCAAAAGCAAGAATTGTCAACCTTCTTATTCAACACACCGTTATTCCTAGGTCGGGAAACTACAATAATCCCACCTCAAAAATGTGTAAAGCTCTTTTTGCTATATTTGGAAAATATGATATTAATTGGGCACAAACTATTTTGGATGAGTTAAGACCCAAAAATTTTACTATGGGAAAAAACACACTTTATCGTGGAATTTATCTTACTCGGATTTTCAATTATTTTGGTGTGGATGTTAAAAAGGAAGAGTTTGTAAGTAGGAAAATGTTCAATCATGGGGACATTTCCCTTATGAAAATCCCACTTATGTTTCAACCGTATGAAACACTTACCGAAAAGGAAGAGAGACTTTCTCATGAAGAGATGGAAGAAGAGGGAGAATAAGAGGAAGAAGAAGTGGAAGGAATGGAAATTGAAGAAGAAGAGGAAGATGAAGAAACCTCTTTGGAAAGTATAGAGTATCTACATACACCCGCCAATCCGTCCAACAAAACCATACTCAAGAACCAAAAGATACTTGCTCAAAACCAAAAGGTTCTTAAGAGATCTATTAGCAAGAAAATGGATAAAATCTCTACCAAGATCGACAAGTTCTTTGGGAAGATAGGCATGAAACTTGGCTTGTCCTCATCATCATCTTCATCAAACTAATCCTAGACATTATCTCTCTAGCTATCGTTTATCTATCTTTGTATTTTCTATTTTTTTGGTTAATATTATGTAGTGTTAACTAATATGAGTAATGCTATCCTATTCTCTGTTTTCTAGCTTTATATATCTCTGATAGTTATTTATTTTAAGTTTATATAGGTCCACTAGTATAAAAATAAACTTGGAAATCAAAAATAACTCAACTTGGTCATTCTGTCTAGACCATGTCGACATGCCCCATTCCCCCCATGTCGACATATAACAGTCAGAAAGTAGTTACAATTTCTAACTTCAAATTCTTGTAACTACCAAGTGACAATTCATTTTGAACGGCCAATAACTCCTATAAATACCTATTTCTTCTAGAAAAACTTCTCTACCTCCATTTCTATTCATCTCCTCTCATACTTCAACTCATTTCTTAAATTATGGCTTCTCCAATTAAGAATTTAAGTGAAAATCTTGAAGAAACTCTTACTTCTTTCAAGAATATTCTCTCTTTTATACTTAGAAATCAAAGGAACTTAGAATTAAGCCAAATGCAGATGATCAAAGAGCAAGAGAGACACTTCGACGCACTTCGTTGGATGATCTCAAGCCTTAGCAAAGACGAACCCGAAGAAAATCCACCGGTCACTCTCGACAAAGATAATTGGGATGTTATCAAAACTGATCCTATCTTTGGAGAAGATGGATGGGTGGAAGTCCCAAGGAATGTCTGATCATTATGTATGTATGTTTGTTTGATTTGATTTGATTTGATTTAGATTTGATTAGGATTTGATTGAATTGTTTACTTAAGTTTGATTTGGATTTGGTTTGTATATAACTTCATATACCATACATGATTGGTTTGCTATGTATGATATTGATTTGATTGTCAAGTTACACTTATATATATGCTCACACACTTGATCACTTACACGTTCACTTTACATTTTTATTCTATATGTACTTGATTATCTTAGAACAGGTAAATCTTTTATTCCTTTTTGCTGATGTTAAAGGGGGAGAAAGTTATCAAAATATATGTGCTTGGTGTAACAGGAAGTCATGGAATAAAGGGGAGTTGTAGTTTTAAGAAGAAGTCATGGAGTGAGGAGTTATGGAGAGTTATGGTATGGTAAGAATATTTTATAAATAAAGGTTGCCATCATCAAAAAGGGGGAGATTGTTAGGAACTGAGTTGATGATGTTTTGATGACAACAACCTTATATAGTTATTATACTTTACTTTATAAAATATATACTCACATTTCCGTATATATATATATACATGTATATATATGTATATAGGAAGTATATGCAGGTATCATTGAAGACTGATCAGTATAAAGACTCAAGCATCAAGACGAAGATTAGAGATTCAAGATTCAAGACTCTAGAGAATCAAGATTTCATGATCTCAAGATAAGTGTCTAGTATTTTGTTAAAACTTCACAATAGCACTCTCATCTTTCTTCCAATTTTCCTTTGGGATGGAACCCAATTTCTATCGAAACTAGTGGCTTACAAACCCACGACAAGTAGCTTACAAACCTACGACAAGTGGCTTACAAACCCACGAAAATCAAAATCATTTAAACTGTTTGCGCCAAAATTGGTCACAAACACCCAAAGTCGTGAAAGCACCCGTTTACGTACTCAAATCAATAACGATTAACACAGAACTCAGTAACAATCAATATATAATTCAGCTCTAATCAACAAATCACAATAATTCACGAACAACAATCACAAACACAGGATTTATAGTGGTTCGGCGTTCGCGCCTACGTCCACTTTGAAGGTTTTCTCTTTATTGCTTTGCTTGATTAAATCGATTACAATGGATTACAGCCGACAATTGCTTTGAAATCTGAATACAACAGCGATTCTGATAGTTAAACTTGAATCCGGCAGAGTCTTGGCGTTCAATGGCGGAAAGATCCCTCTTTCTGAAGGCTTCAGGGTGCTATTTATAGGCGTTGGAGGCCCAGATCTTGCTGAAACTTCGTGAGACTCCTTCTGGCACGTGAGTGGGCCCACGCGACCGACCCCACCAAGTTTCGTCTCGATCTGACATCGTTTCGAAGTGATTTCGAACCCATCAAGAAATGGTCCAATCGAGCTGAAACTTGGCAGGAACATTCTTTACCTCATATGGGAGCTACTGTGAAAATTTGGTTGCATTTGGATTTGAGGTCAAGGAGATATGCTCGGTTCGAAATTGGCATTTTCGGTTGGCTGTGCGTTTCGAACCGACCATTTCGAAACCAGGAGTTCGAACCCATGTACGCACGTGATTCTGCAGTGACGTGGCGCGTACTCCACGCGTCGATCCAGATTTATCTCCGAGTTGACCGCTTCGAATCCATGGATTTCGCTGACTTCGTATCGATGATCGTTGTGTAGTTTGAATCAATCAACTACGTGACTCTCGTGTTGACCTGTCTGTCTAGTTCGAACCGAAGGGATGGAGCTTCCTTCGTATCGATACATGTGATGGATACGAAATCAAGCTCCGCGATGGTTTCGAACGTTCATCGGTTCGAACTAAGCACCAGCGTGGATGATTCAACGCTCATGGATACGAAGATGCAACCTAATAATGGATACGAAAAAGTGTTTTTAGCATGGATACTGATGGATTCGAACGCAATCAATTCGAAGTTAACAGTGGCCGATGGGTTCGAACATGGCAGGGAGCGATGTGCTCGAAGCAATGGGTTTTGGATGGGTTCGAAATGGATGGTTTCGAAGCAGTGAGTATCGGATGGTTTCGAAGTCATGGGTTCGAAGTGGATGGCTTCGAAGCCACGGGTTCGAAGTAGATGGGTTTGAAACCATGGGTTCGAAGCGGCTGGGTTCGAAGGCGATGGTTTCGAATCAGACAATGACTACTTTTCTTCACACTGAATCCATCATATCTTGAGCATACGAACTTGGATTGACTTGAAACTTGAAATGATGGCTCCTACAACCTTTCTTGTCATGTCCTATCAATTGTGGCCTGATCCGGACTCGGGCAAAATTCATCGATATCCATAGCTAAGTGATGTATAACCAATCTCTAAGACGGACTGTTTCCCGTTTTCGACCAATCTTTTGATATCACGGCTTTGCCAAAAAGCGGGATAACATTTTGCCCCCCAAAACATGCCTTGCGGTAGGAAGGTGTGTTTTGTAATGCCTTGAGTTGGATGTTCGTATCCGATTATCAACCTGCAAAGAACTCAACAGTTTCATATGTCCTCAAATGACGATCGTTCGGGATCGAGCCATTTGGGATGAAGTGCGGCCGTTCATGGTCAAGCGCTCAACTTCAAATGACGATCGTTCGTGATCGAGTCATTCGAGGGGAAGTGCGACCGTGCGCGGTCGAGCGTACAAATGCATGCTTCGATCGTTCGGGATCGTATGCTGCTTGAAGTGAATCGGGACCGTTCGCGGTCCGTGCCGTTTGTGGCATAAGATGGAATAGGACCGTTCGCGGTCGATGCCGTTCGCGGCGAATGATGAGATGGGACCGTTCGCGGTCGACTGCCGTTCGTGGCAAATGATGATCGTTCGCGACCAAGTGCCGTTCAAGGCGAGTGGTGACCGTTCGAGGTCGGATTTCATAATCAGTGAGCCATGACCGTTCGCGATCGATGGCGTTCGAGGCAGGAAGTGATCGTTCGCGATCGTGTGCCGCTCGAGGCGAATTCGTGACCGTTCGCGGTCGGATGTCGGACCTCAAGTGACGACCGTTCGCGATCAAGCCATTGAGGTAAGGTGAGTTATGACTGTTCGAAGTCGGGTGCCGTTCGAGGCGGATTGTGTGTGTGCCCGGGAGGGCTTGATGTTATCGATGCCAGGGTCACGTTCGGGTGAGATCCTGGATCGTTTGTCAGGGCGGTTCATCGCCATCTCAGAGCATGCCTAAGGATCGTTCGCGACCCCCATACATGTGTACGTAGCTTAGTCATTCCAGAGTTATCAAAATCAAATAATTATTAAACAGATGAGTTCCAAAAACAATGTCCAAATAAACAAAGTCCAAACGTTCAAATCAAAATGAAACGAAAGTAAAGCATGGATGTCAAAGTGTAAGTTCCCACTACGAAACGGTCAACGATCATTCAGAGCATGTCTGGAGATCGTTCGCGATCTCGCACATGTGTAAATGATTTAATTACGTTAGTGGAAGCTTACAACTTGTTCATCGTTGTCTTACTCAATTGATAACCATACGGTGCCTTGATTCGGGGTCTCCCCTAGCTGATGTGGACGGTGGTCGTTCTGGTTCCGCCACAGGGGCTCGTCTCCTTACATATTGAAGTAGCATACCGTTCCTGATATGCCCTTCCACCTCATCCTTCAGGTGCCTACAATCGTTAGTATTATGACCATTTAACTCATGGAATACACAGAACTTATCTGATTTCCTTTCGTCAGAGGTAGGGTCCCTTCGCATCGGCCTACGGTACGGAATCTGTTCTTTGGTATCCTGATAAATTCGTTCCAGGCTCTCGTTCAACTCGGTGTAGGTGGTGAATCGCGGCTCCCTTCGTTGCCGCTTCGATCTGTCTCTGTCATTCTCAATCTTTCTTTTACCTCTATCCTTGTCCGAATCCTTTTTAAGAGGCTTTTCGTCTCTAAATGCAAAAATTTCTATCCCATCTCTTTCTTCTCTCTCGGCATTCGCATCTTCTAATCGTAAAAACTTTTCTGCTTCATGATAGAATTCCTCCAGATCTGTGGGTGGATCTTTAGTCAATGAGTTCTTGAACTCTGTGCCGTCAGCTATTCCGGACACAGCTGCCATTACCACCATGGATGGATCCGCTCTATCCACTGAAGCTGCTGCTGCATTAAATCGTGTTAGATAACTTCTCAAGGTCTCTCCGGCCTTCTGCTTTAGGGTTGCCAGAGTCATCACGTTCTTGGGTCTTGTAATATGAACCCTGAATTGCCTCATAAATCTCTCTACTAAACCATTCCAAGTTCCGATGGATCCGTTCTCCAACTGTCTAAACCATAGTGCAGCGATATCTGTCAAGTATAATGGAAAACACCGGGCCATAACCTCCTCCGATGCCCCCAGTACTTCCATATGCCTCATATATTTTGTCAGGTGAACCGTGGGGTCCGTTCTCCCGTCATACATATCCAACGATGGTAGTTTGAAATCAGGTGGGTTCCTAGCTTGCCTGATTGATGAAGTAAAAGGGCTTCTATTAACATCTTCCAAATCTTTGTTCACCATACCGCCTCTCAAAGCTCTCCTAACTATCTCTGCTAATCGGTCATTGTCTCCGAGATGTAACCCTCGTTCACTACTTCCAACCTGCCCCCCGAGTTCACGAGGTAGCTCCGGGATCTGCCCCCTTGACTGAGCGTTTGCATCTCTACTACTACCGGGTTGCGCAGATGCTCCCCTTTCTCCCTCCGAAACTGGATCAACGTTCTCCAAGGGTGTGCCCCCTAATCCAGGTGCTACTCCGGATGGTCCTGCTCCGTTCTGGACTCCATTGGCTTCCCTATTCTGTGCTCCGAGCTGTCCTATCTGATGGAGTAAACTCTGGATCATTTCCTCTTGCCTCTTCATCATAGTTTCCATCTCGTCCCTAGTAATGTATATTGATGGTTGATTTGCTCCTGACGAAGCCTCTTGGCTTCCCTGTGGTTCACTTCTCTCAGTCCTTGGTCTCCTACTCGATTGCCTTGCCATAATTCCTAAATCTGAACTTCTGAACTTTCAAATCCAACTTCTTCCTGAGTTCAATTCTCAGTGAAAGCACCAAAATGTTTGCGCCAAAATTGGTCACAAACACCCAAAGTCGTGAAAGCACCCGTTTACGTACTCAAATCAATAACGATTAACACAGAACTCAGTAACAATCAATATATAATTCAGCTCTAATCAACAAATCACAATAATTCACGAACAACAATCACAAACACAGGATTTATAGTGGTTCGGCGTTCGCGCCTACGTCCACTTTGAAGGTTTTCTCTTTATTGCTTTGCTTGATTAAATCGATTACAATGGATTACAGCCGACAATTGCTTTGAAATCTGAATACAACAGCGATTCTGATAGTTAAACTTGAATCCGGCAGAGTCTTGGCGTTCAATGGCGGAAAGATCCCTCTTTCTGAAGGCTTCAGGGTGCTATTTATAGGCGTTGGAGGCCCAGATCTTGCTGAAACTTCGTGAGACTCCTTCTGGCACGTGAGTGGGCCCACGCGACCGACCCCACCAAGTTTCGTCTCGATCTGACATCGTTTCGAAGTGATTTCGAACCCATCAAGAAATGGTCCAATCGAGCTGAAACTTGGCAGGAACATTCTTTACCTCATATGGGAGCTACTGTGAAAATTTGGTTGCATTTGGATTTGAGGTCAAGGAGATATGCTCGGTTCGAAATTGGCATTTTCGGTTGGCTGTGCGTTTCGAACCGACCATTTCGAAACCAGGAGTTCGAACCCATGTACGCACGTGATTCTGCAGTGACGTGGCGCGTACTCCACGCGTCGATCCAGATTTATCTCCGAGTTGACCGCTTCGAATCCATGGATTTCGCTGACTTCGTATCGATGATCGTTGTGTAGTTTGAATCAATCAACTACGTGACTCTCGTGTTGACCTGTCTGTCTAGTTCGAACCGAAGGGATGGAGCTTCCTTCGTATCGATACATGTGATGGATACGAAATCAAGCTCCGCGATGGTTTCGAACGTTCATCGGTTCGAACTAAGCACCAGCGTGGATGATTCAACGCTCATGGATACGAAGATGCAACCTAATAATGGATACGAAAAAGTGTTTTTAGCATGGATACTGATGGATTCGAACGCAATCAATTCGAAGTTAACAGTGGCCGATGGGTTCGAACATGGCAGGGAGCGATGTGCTCGAAGCAATGGGTTTTGGATGGGTTCGAAATGGATGGTTTCGAAGCAGTGAGTATCGGATGGTTTCGAAGTCATGGGTTCGAAGTGGATGGCTTCGAAGCCACGGGTTCGAAGTAGATGGGTTCGAAACCATGGGTTCGAAGCGGCTGGGTTCGAAGGCGATGGTTTCGAATCAGACAATGACTACTTTTCTTCACACTGAATCCATCATATCTTGAGCATACGAACTTGGATTGACTTGAAACTTGAAATGATGGCTCCTACAACCTTTCTTGTCATGTCCTATCAATTGTGGCCTGATCCGGACTCGGGCAAAATTCATCGATATCCATAGCTAAGTGATGTATAACCAATCTCTAAGACGGACTGTTTCCCGTTTTCGACCAATCTTTTGATATCACGGCTTTGCCAAAAAGCGGGATAACATAAACTACTTTGTACAAGTTCTCGTGTCCTATGGAGGAGCTCTATAGGAAGGTTCTTGCAATTTCAATTTGAATAGATTTTTCAAAATGTTTTTAAATCTGTTTTCAAAATGTTTTAGCTTTCAAAATCATGTTTTCAAAAATATTTTCAAACTTTGTTTTAGCCTTGAAATATTCCTTTATTCTGATTTTAAAAACTTCTATTTTTAAAACATCAAAACTTATTGTGATTTTAAATATTACTTATATAATTGACGGTCTATATCAATTATATATATATATATATAATTAAAATAATGTTTTATATTCATTCTCTATCTCAAAATATTGTCAAAACACTTTACTTTGCTTCAGAGAAGTTTCAACTTGTTTTAAATTCAGTTGTCTTTACAAAACAACATCTCTATAATTTTGAACTAAGGGATGTCGACATAAGGGGATACCCCATGTCGACATGGTGACAGTTGGATTCAAAATTCAACTTTCAAAAGAAGTGTCCATTCGTTCGAAAACCTTTCGCCAATGGTTATGACTGTTGTGCATCTATATAAAGGCTTCCAAAACGAATTTTTTTAACAACTAATTTAATATTTTCTTCACTCTTTCTTCTCCACCATTCCATATCCATAAAACTTCCTATTTTCAAGATCGTGCCATCATTCTGCCAGATTCTCAATAGGAAATCATTTAGATACTCTCTCTATTTGGTTCTCCATCATTCTACTAAAGATCAAAGTGCTATTCAGAGTTATAGGATTAATTTGTATTCAAAAAGTCCATAGAGTATATCCATTCAAAAGGATTGTTATTAAGAAGTATTAGGGTGATCTTGTGTCCCGTAAATCAAGAGAGTTTACCCCAGACTCGGAGATAGGAGGGTTCCTCAAGGCCTTAGAAATTGAGGGTTGTAATTTGGATATTGGCTTATAAAAATCTGTACAAGGATATTGCCATGGTGCAGGACTGGATGTAGGAGGATTCCGAACCAGTATAAAATCCGGTGTGTTCTTCCCTTTTACTTGCTTTACTTTACAATTTGCATTTGTTATATGTTCTGTGATCATTCTGTGTTAGAATTCTGTTTAGATTTGTGTTGAAAGTTTTAATTTAGTCATATAGTTCATATATTCTTTAAAACACTATTCACCCCCTCTTGTGTTATTTCTGCCTTAAGATACTTAATCCGCATCCCTAACAATTGGTATCAGAGCATTAGTTTTCATTGTTTTCATAATCTGAAATTCTGAAAAGTTTTAATGGCACAACACACTAATAATGTCACTCCTGTCACCACTACTTCTGTCAACACAAGCACTAACACTAGTTCATTTGTAGAAGGTCATTCTACTGTCAGACCACCACTTTTTAATGACATAATTATGCATATTGGGCATGTAGGATGAAAATTTATTTACAATCCATAAGTTTAAATACTTGGAATATGACACAAATTGAATATGTTGAACCAACTACTAATTTTGCCCAGTGGACTACTGAGCAAAAGACGGTTGCACAAAACAATTCTAAGGCTATGAATATACTATTTTGTTCACTAGATAGGAATGAGTTTAATAGAGTCTCTGTTTGTAAGTCTGCATTTGAAATCTGGAAAACTTTGCAAGCAACTCATGAAGGAACAAGCAAAGTTAAACAGACAAAAATTTCCATATTAACTAACCAGTTTCAATTGTTTAAAATGCATGAAAATGAGTCCATTTCCGACATGTATTGTCGATTTCAAGATATTGTACATTCATTGATTGCTTTAGGAAAGGGTTTCTCAGAAGAAGATCAAGTCAAAAAGATACTCAATTCACTCACTCCAGAATGGGATCAAAAGACACTTACTATTGAAGAGGCAAATGATGTTAGTCAAATGAAGATCGAAGAGTTAATCGGTAATCTAATGTCTTATGAAGCTCAACTACAAGGGAGAAAAGAATCTAAGGCAACGGAAAAGAAATCGATCGCATTCAAAGCAACAACTGGAGATTCAGAACAAGATAGTGATGAAGAAATTGCTTTCATGACCAGAAATTTCAGAAAGTTTCTGAAGTATAGAAAGATGAATAACTTTAAAAGAAATGATCAAAGGAATTCCAGAAATACTTCGAAGAACTACAACAATCACACCACCAACAACAACAACAATGGTGATAGATGCTACAACTGCAACAAAACAGGGCACTACAAGATAGATTGTCCATATCCAGACAAACAGACATTTCAACCTAATAACGAGCAACTAAGGAAAAGAAAGAAGGCATATGCAGCAACTCTTGACGATTCAGATTCATCCAGTGATGACGAGAAGAAAACTGATAATTCAAATCTGTGCTTCACTGCTATTCTCGAATCAAAGACGATCGGAGTTTGGATCTAAAAATAGGTACACATTTATTTTGATTTTATTGGATACTGGCTTGGTTTGCTTTTGTTTGCAATTTCTTGAATTTTTAAATTCAAAATCACCCTTTGAAATTTGAATTTTTAAATTCAAAATAATGTTATTTTAATAATATTTTAAATATTAAAATATTTTAATATTATTATATTTAATATTATTACTGGAATTATATATAGATATAGAATATAGATTAGTTTTCTTAAGATTTTAGGAATTTCTTAGATTTCAGAAAAAGACACCTCTTTTCAAATTCAACAGTCACATGTCGACATGCCAGGATACCCCATGTCGACATGTCTCTCAGAAATTTGTTTTCAAAATTTGAATTCAAACTTTTGAATTTCCCTCCACCTTTTCACTTATTTCAAAATTCTGAAAAGATACCTCTTGACCAGAGAACATGACTTTAGAGAATCTATTTAATATACTTCTTTTATCATCTCTTTTCACTTTATTCTCATAATTCAAACTTTCTTCATTATCTTCTACTCCTCTCAAACACTCATCAATGGCTTCCTCAGGTACCCCATCAACTATGAGGCTGACCAAATCCATCAAAAATGATCTTTTTAATGACCCGGAGGCTATCAAAGCTTACATAATTTATGTAAACTATGGTAAAGTCAATACGGGAAAATTTGCTATTTTTGATGATTTCCTTCTTATGAAATCGATCAACTTTTTGAAGAAAACTCCATCCTTAGCTTGATTGATAACAAGCAAAGTGATTTCGTTTGTTATCCAAACCTTGTCAAAATGTTTTATGCAAACCTAAACCGTGAATTTTATAATGGAAATAAAGATCAAATTTGGAGTAGTGTTAAAGGAACATTTATTGTTTAGGATTTCGATATTTTGGGTACTATTTTGGGTTGCAAATCTACCGTATGAATCTCTCGCAATTTCAAATCAATGAAACCGATCGAGAGACTTTTCATCACATTTTTAAAAGCGATGACCACATGGATTTTAAGAATCGCTTTTTCCGCCCAAAAGCAAGAATTGTCAACCTTCTTATTCAACACACCGTTAATCCTAGGTCGGGAAACTACAATAATCCCACCTCATAAGTGTGTAAAGCTCTTTTTGCTATATTTGGAAAATATGATATTAATTGGGCACAAACTTTTTTGGATGAGTTAAGACCCAAAAATTTTACTATGGGAGAAAACACACTTTATCATGGAATTTATCTTACTCGGATTTTCAATTATTTTGGTGTGGATGTTAAAAAGGAAGAGTTTGTATGTAGGAAAGTGTTCAATCATGGGAACATTTCCCTTATGAAAATCCCACTTATGTTTCAACCGTATGAAACACTTACCGAAAAGGAAGAGAGACTTGCTCATGAAGAGATGGAAGAAGAGGGAGAAGAAGAGGAAGAAGAAGGGGAAGGAATGGAAATTGAAGAAGAAGAGGAAGATGAAGAAACCTCTTTGGAAAGTATAGAGTATCCACATACACCCGCCAATACGTCCAACAAAACCATACTCAAGAACCAAAAGATACTTGCTCAAAACCAAAAGGTTCTTAAGAGATCTATTAGCAAGAAAATGGATAAAATCTCTACTAAGACCGACAAGTTCTTTGGGAAGATAGGCATGAAACTTGGCTTGTCCTCATCATCATCTTCATCAAACTAATCCTAGCCATTATCTCTCTAGCTATCGTTTATCTATCTTTGTGTTTTCTATTTTTTTGGTTAATATTATGTAATGTTAACTAATATAAGTAATGCTATCTTATTCTCTGTTTTCCAGCTTTATATATCTCTGATAGTTATTTATCTTAAGTTTATATAGGTCCACTAGTATAAAAATAAACTTAGAAATCAAAAATAACTCAACTTGGTCATTCTGTCTAGACCATGTCGACATGCCCCATTCCCCCCATGTCGACATATAACAGTCAGAAAGTAGTTACAATTTCTAACTTCAAATTCTTGTAACTACTAAGTGACAATTCATTTTGAACGGCCAATAACTCCTATAAATACCTATTTCTTCCATAAAAACTTCTCTACCTCCATTTCTATTCATCTCCTCTCATACTTCAACTTATTTCTTAAATTATGGCTTCTCCAATTAAGAATTTAAGTGAAAATGTTGAAGAAACTCTTACTTCTTTCAAGAATATTCTCTCCTTTATACTTAGAAATCAAAGGAACTTAGAATTAAGCCAAATGCAGATGATCAAAGAGCAAGAGAGACACTTCGACGCACTTCGTTGGATGATCTCAAGCCTTAGCAAAGACGAACCCGAAGAAAATCCACCGGTCACTCTCGACAAAGATAATTGGGATGTTATCAAAACTGATCCTATCTTTGGAGAAGATGGATGGGTGGAAGTCCCAAGGAATGTCTGATCATTATGTATGTATGTTTGTTTGATTTGATTTGATTTGATTTAGATTTGATTAGGATTTGATTGAATTGTTTACTTAAGTTTGATTTGGATTTGATTTGTATATAACTTCATATACCATACATGATTGGTTTGCTATGTATGATATTGATTTGATTGTCAAGTTACACTTATATATATGCTCACACACTTGATCACTTACACGTTCACTTTACATTTTTATTCTATATGTACTTGATTATCTTAGAACAGGTAAATCTTTTATTCCTTTTTGCTGATGTTAAAGGGGGAGAAAGTTATCAAAATATATGTGCTTGGTGTAACAGGAAGTCATGGAATAAAGGGGAGTTGTAGTTTTAAGAAGAAGTCATGGAGTGAGGAGTTATGGAGAGTTATGGTATGGTAAGAATATTTTATAAATAAAGGTTGCCATCATCAAAAAGGGGGAGATTGTTAGGAACTGAGTTGATGATGTTTTGATGACAACAACCTTATATAGTTATTATACTTTACTTTATAAAATATATACTCACATTTCCATATATATATATATACATGTATATATATGTATATAGGAAGTATATGCAGGTATCATTGAAGACTGATCAGTATAAAGACTCAAGCATCAAGATGAAGATTAGAGATTCAAGATTCAAGATTCAAGATTCAAGACTCTAGAGAATCAAGATTTCATGATCTCAAGATAAGTGTCTAGTATTTTGTTAAAACTTCACAATAGCACTCTCATCTTTCTTCCAATTTTCCTTTGGGATGGAACCCAATTTCTATCGAAACTAGTGGCTTACAAACCCACGACAAGTCGCTTACAAACCTACGACAAGTGGCTTACAAACCCACGAAAATCAAAATCATTTAAACTACTTTGTACAAGTTCTCGAGTCCTATGGAGGAGCTCTGTAGGAAGGTTCTTGCAATTTCAGTTTGAATAGATTTTTCAAAATGTTTCTAAATCTGTTTTCAAAATGTTTTAGCTTTCAAAATCATGTTTTCAAAAATATTGTCAAACTTTGTTTTAGCCTTGAAATATTCCTTTATACTGATTTTAAAAACTTCTATTTTTAAAACATCAAAACTTATTGTGATTTTAAATATTACTTATATAATTGACGGTCTATATCAATTATATATATATATATATATATATTTAAAATAATGTTTTATATTCATTCTCTATCTCAAAATATTGTCAAAACACTTTACTTTGCTTCAGAGAAGTTTCAACTTGTTTTAAATTCAATTGTCTTTACAAAACAACATCTCTATAATTTTGAACTAAGGGATGTCGACATAAGGGGATACCCCATGTCGACATGGTGACAGTTGGATTCAAAATTCAACTTTCAAAAGAAGTGTCCATTCGTTCGAAAACCTTTCGCCAATGGCTATGACTGTTGTGCATCTATATAAAGGCTTCCAAAACGAATTTTTTTAACAACTAATTTCTTATTTTCTTCACTCTTTCTTCTCCACCATTCCATATCCATAAAACTTCATATTTTCAAGATCGTGCCATCATTCTGTCAGATTCTCAATAGGAAATCATTTAGATACTCTCTCTATTTGATTCTCCATCATTCTACTAAAGATCAAAGTGCTATTCAGAGTTATAGGATTAATTTGTATTCAAAAAGTCCATAGAGTCTATCCATTCAAAAGGATTGTTATTAAGAAGTATTAGGGTGATCTTGTGTCCCGTAAATCAAGAGAGTTTACCCCAGACTCGGAGATAGGAGGGTTCCTCAAGGCCTTAGAAATTGAGGGTTGTAATTTGGATATTGGCTTATAAAAATCTGTACAAGGATATTGCCATGGTGCAGGACTGGATGTAGGAGGATTCCGAACCAGTATAAAATCCGGTGTGTTCTTCCCTTTTACTTGCTTTACTTTACAATTTGCATTTGTTATATGTTCTGTGATCATTCTGTGTTAGAATTCTGTTTAGATTTGTGTTGAAAGTTTTAATTTAGTCATATAGTTCATATATTCTTTAAAACACTATTCACCCCCCTCTTGTGTTATTTCTGCCTTAAGATACTTAATCCGCATCCCTAACAATTGGTATCAGAGCATTAGTTTTCATTGTTTTCATAATCTGAAATTCTGAAAAGTTTTAATGGCACAACACACTAATAATGTCACTCCTGTCACCACTACTTCTGTCAACACAAGCACTAACACTAGTTCATTTGTAGAAGGTCATTCTACTGTCAGACCACCACTTTTTAATGACATAATTATGCATATTGGGCATGTAGGATGAAAATTTATTTACAATCCATAAGTTTAGATACTTGGAATATGACACAAATTGAATATGTTGAACCAACTACTAATTTTGCCCAGTGGACTACTGAGCAAAAGACGGTTGCACAAAACAATTCTAAGGCTATGAATATACTATTTTGTTCACTAGATAGGAATGAGTTTAATAGAGTCTCTGTTTGTAAGTCTGCATTTGAAATCTGGAAAACTTTGCAAGTAACTCATGAAGGAACAAGCAAAGTTAAACAGACAAAAATTTCCATATTAACTAACCAGTTTCAATTGTTTAAAATGCATGAAAATGAGTCCATTTCCGACATGTATTGTCGATTTCAAGATATTGTACATTCATTGATTGCTTTAGGAAAGGGTTTCTCAGAAGAAGATCAAGTCAAAAAGATACTCAATTCACTCACTCCAGAATGGGATCAAAAGACACTTACTATTGAAGAGGCAAATGATGTTAGTCAAATGAAGATCGAAGAGTTAATCGGTAATCTAATGTCTTATGAAGCTCAACTACAATGGAGAAAAGAATCTAAGGCAACGGAAAATAAATCGATCGCATTCAAAGCAACAACTGGAGATTCAGAACAAGATAGTGATGAAGAAATTGCTTTCATGACCAGAAATTTCAGAAAGTTTCTGAAGTATAGAAAGATGAATAACTTTAAAAGAAATGATCAAAGGAATTCCAGAAATACTTCGAAGAACTACAACAATCACAACAACAACAACAACAATGGTGATAGATGCTACAACTGCAACAAAACAGGGCACTACAAGATAGATTGTCCATATCCAGACAAACAGACATTTCAACCTAATAACTCGCAACTAAGGAAAAGAAAGAAGGCATATGCAGCAACTCTTGACGATTCAGATTCATCCAGTGATGACGAGAAGAAAACTGATAATTCAAATCTGTGCTTCACTGCTATTCTCGAATCAAAGACGATCGGAGTTTGGATCTAAAAATAGGTACACATTTATTTTGATTTTATTGGATACTGGCTTGGTTTGCTTTTGTTTTCAATTTCTTGAATTTTTAAATTCAAAATCACCCTTTGAAATTTGAATTTTTAAATTCAAAATAATGTTATTTTAATAATATTTTAAATATTAAAATATTTTAATATTATTATATTTAATATTATTACTGGAATTATATATAGATATAGAATATAGATTAGTTTTCTTAAGATTTTAGGAATTTCTTAGATTTCAGAAAAAGACACCTCTTTTCAAATTCAACAGTCACATGTCGACATGCCAGGATACCCCATGTCGACATGTCTCTCAGAAATTTGTTTTCAAAATTTGAATTCAAACTTTTGAATTTCCCTCCACCTTTTCACTTATTTCAAAATTCTGAAAAGATACCTCTTGACCAGAGAACATGACTTTAGAGAATCTATTTAATATACTTCTTTTATCATCTCTTTTCACTTTATTCTCATAATTCAAACTTTCTTCATTATATTCTACTCCTCTCAAACACTCATCAATGGCTTCCTCAAGTACCCCATCAACTATGAGGCTGACCAAATCCATCAAAAATGATCTTTTTAATGACCCGGAGGCTATCAAAGCTTACATAATTTATGTAAACTATGGTAAAGTCAATGCGGGAAAATTTGCTATTTTTGATGATTTCCTTCTTATGAAATCGATCAACTTTTTGAAGAAAACTCCATCCTTAGCTTGATTGATAACAAGCAAAGTGATTTCGTTTGTTATCCAAACCTTGTCAAAATGTTTTATGCAAACCTAAACCGTGAATTTTATAATGGAAATGAAGATCAAATTTGGAGTAGTGTTAAAGGAACATTTATTGTTTAGGATTTCGATATTTTGGGTACTATTTTGGGTTGCAAATCTACCGTATGAATCTCTCGCAATTTCAAATCAATGAAACCAATCGAGAGACTTTTCATCACATTTTTAAAAGCGATGACCACATGGATTTTAAGAATCGCTTTTTCCGCCCAAAAGCAAGAATTGTCAACCTTCTTATCCAACACACCGTTAATCCTAGGTCGGGAAACTACAATAATCCCACCTCATAAGTGTGTAAAGCTATTTTTGCTATATTTGGAAAATATGATATTAATTGGGCACAAACTTTTTTGGATGAGTTAAGACCCAAAAATTTTACTATGGGAGAAAACACACTTTATCATGGAATTTATCTTACTCGGATTTTCAATTATTTTGTTGTGGATGTTAAAAAGGAAGAGTTTGTATGTAGGAAAGTGTTCAATCATGGGAACATTTCCCTTATGAAAATCCCACTTATGTTTCAACCGTATGAAACACTTACCGAAAAGGAAGAGAGACTTGCTCATGAAGAGATGGAAGAAGAGGGAGAAGAAGAGGAAGAAGAAGGGGAAGGAATGGAAATTGAAGAAGAAGAGGAAGATGAAGAATCCTCTTTGGAAAGTATAGAGTATCCACATACACCCGCCAATACGTCCAACAAAACCATGCTCAAGAACCAAAAGATACTTGCTCAAAACCAAAAGGTTCTTAAGAGATCTATTAGCAAGAAAATGGACAAAATCTCTACCAAGATCGACAAGTTCTTTAGGAAGATAGGCATGAAACTTGGCTTGTCCTCATCATCATCTTCATCAAACTAATCCTAGCCATTATCTCTCTAGCTATCGTTTATCTATCTTTGTATTTTCTATTTTTTTGGTTAATATTATGTAATGTTAACTAATATAAGTAATGCTATCTTATTCTCTATTTTCCAGCTTTATATATCTCTGATAGTTATTTATCTTAAGTTTATATAGGTCCACTAGTATAAAAATAAACTTAGAAATCAAAAATAACTCAACTTGGTCATTCTGTCTAGACCATGTCGACATGCCCCATTCCCCCCATGTCGACATATAACAGTCAGAAAGTAGTTACAATTTCTAACTTCAAATTCTTGTAACTACTAAGTGACAATTCATTTTGAACGGCCAATAACTCCTATAAATACCTATTTCTTCCATAAAAACTTCTCTACCTCCAATTCTATTCATCTCCTCTCATACTTCAACTCATTTCTTAAATTATGGCTTCTCCAATTAAGAATTTAAGTGAAAATCTTGAAGAAACTCTTACTTCTTTCAAGAATATTCTCTCTTTTATACTTAGAAATCAAAGGCACTTAGAATTAAGCCAAATGCAGATGATCAAAGAGCAAGAGAGACACTTCGACGCACTTCGTTGGATGATCTCAAGCCTCAGCAAAGACGAACCCGAAGAAAATCCACCGGTCACTCTCGACAAAGATAATTGGGATGTTATCAAAACTGATCCTATCTTTGGAGAAGATGGATGGGTGGAAGTCCCAAGGAATGTCTGATCATTATGTATGTATGTTTGTTTGATTTATTTGATTTGATTTAGATTTGATTAGGATTTGATTGAATTGTTTACTTAAGTTTGATTTGGGTTTGATTTGTATATAACTTCATATACCATACATGATTGGTTTGCTATGTATGATATTGATTTGATTGTCAAGTTACACTTATGTATATGCTCACACACTTGATCACTTACACGTTCACTTTACATTTTTATTCTATATATACTTGATTATCTTAGAATAGGTAAATCTTTTATTCCTTTTTGCTGATGTCAAAGGGGGAGAAAGTTATCAAAATATATGTGCTTGGTGTAACAGGAAGTCATGGAATAAAGGGGAGTTGTAGTTTTAAGAAGAAGTCATGGAGTGAGGAGTTATGGAGAGTTATGGTAAGGTAAGAATATTTTATAAATAAAGGTTGCCATCATTAAAAAGGGGGAGATTGTTAGGAACTGAGTTGATGATGTTTTGATGACAACAACCTTATATAGTTATTATACTTTACTTTATAAAATATACACTAACATTTCCATATATATATATATGTATATATATATGTATATAGGAAGTATATGCAGGTATCATCGAAGACTGATCAGTATAAAGACTCAAGCATCAAGATGAAGATTAGAGATTCAAGATTCAAGATTCAAGACTCTAGAGAATCAAGATTTCATGATCTCAAGATAAGTGTCTAGTATTTTGTTAAAACTTCACAATAGCACTCTCATCTTTCTTCCAATTTTCCTTTGGGATGGAACCCAATTTCTATCGAAACTAGTGGCTTACAAACCCACGACAAGTCGCTTACAAACCTACGACAAGTGGCTTACAAACCCACGAAAATCAAAATCATTTAAACTACTTTGTACAAGTTCTCGAGTCCTATGGAGGAGCTCTGTAGGACGGTTCTTGCAATTTCAGTTTGAATAGATTTTTCAAAATGTTTCTAAATCTGTTTTCAAAATGTTTTAGCTTTCAAAATCATGTTTTCAAAAATATTGTCAAACTTTGTTTTAGCCTTGAAATATTCCTTTATTCTGATTTTAAAAACTTCTATTTTTAAAACATCAAAACTTATTGTGATTTTAAATATTACTTATATAATTGACGGTCTATATCAATTATATATATATATTTAAAATAATGTTTTATATTCATTCTCTATCTCAAAATATTGTCAAAACACTTTACTTTGCTTCAGAGAAGTTTCAACTTGTTTTAAATTCAATTGTCTTTACAAAACAACATCTCTATAATTTTGAACTAAGGGATGTCGACATAAGGGGATACCCCATGTCGACATGGTGACAGTTGGATTCAAAATTCAACTTTCAAAAGAAGTGTCCATTCGTTCGAAAACCTTTCGCCAATGGTTATGACTGTTGTGCATCTATATAAAGGCTTCCAAAACGAATTTTTTTAACAACTAATTTCTTATTTTCTTCACTCTTTCTTCTCCACCATTCCATATCCATAAAACTTCATATTTTCAAGATCGTGCCATCATTCTGCCAGATTCTCAATAGGAATCATTTAGATACTCTCTCTATTTGATTCTCCATCATTCTACTAAAGATCAAAGTGCTATTCAGAGTTATAGGATTAATTTGTATTCAAAAAGTCCATAGAGTCTATCCATTCAAAAGGATTGTTATTAAGAAGTATTAGGGTGATCTTGTGTCCCGTAAATCAAGAGAGTTTACCCCAGACTCGGAGATAGGAGGGTTCCTCAAGGCCTTAGAAATTGAGGGTTGTAATTTGGATATTGGCTTATAAAAATCTGTAGAAGGATATTGCCATGGTGCAGGACTGGATGTAGGAGGATTCCAAACCAGTATAAAATCCGGTGTGTTCTTCCCTTTTACTTGCTTTACTTTACAATTTGCATTTGTTATATGTTCTGTGATCATTCTGTGTTAGAATTCTGTTTAGATTTGTGTTGAAAGTTTTAATTTAGTCATATAGTTCATATATTCTTTAAAACACTATTCACCCCCCTCTTGTGTTATTTCTGCCTTAAGATACTTAATCCGCATCCCTAACAATTGGTATCAGAGCATTAGTTTTCATTGTTTTCATAATCTGAAATTCTGAAAAGTTTTAATGGCACAACACACTAATAATGTCACTCCTGTCACCACTACTTCTGTCAACACAAGCACTAACACTAGTTCATTTGTAGAAGGTCATTCTACTGTCAGACCACCACTTTTTAATGACATAATTATGCATATTGGGCATGTAGGATGAAAATTTATTTACAATCCATAAGTTTAGATACTTGGAATATGACACAAATTGAATATGTTGAACCAACTACTAATTTTGCCCAGTGGACTACTGAGCAAAAGACGGTTGCACAAAACAATTCTAAGGCTATGAATATACTATTTTGTTCACTAGATAGGAATGAGTTTAATAGAGTCTCTGTTTGTAAGTCTGCATTTGAAATCTGGAAAACTTTGCAAGTAACTCATGAAGGAACAAGCAAAGTTAAACAGACAAAAATTTCCATATTAACTAACCAGTTTCAATTGTTTAAAATGCATGAAAATGAGTCCATTTCCGACATGTATTGTCGATTTCAAGATATTGTACATTCATTGATTGCTTTAGGAAAGGGTTTCTCAGAAGAAGATCAAGTCAAAAAGATACTCAATTCACTCACTCCAGAATGGGATCAAAAGACACTTACTATTGAAGAGGCAAATGGTGTTAGTCAAATGAAGATCGAAGAGTTAATCGGTAATCTAATGTCTTATGAAGCTCAACTACAAGGGAGAAAAGAATCTAAGGCAACGGAAAAGAAATCGATCGCATTCAAAGCAACAACTGGAGATTCAGAACAAGATAGTGATGAAGAAATTGCTTTCATGACCAGAAATTTCAGAAAGTTTCTGAAGTATAGAAAGATGAATAACTTTAAAAGAAATGATCAAAGGAATTCCAGAAATACTTCGAAGAACTACAACAATCACAACAACAACAACAATGGTGATAGATGCTACAACTGCAACAAAACAGGGCACTACAAGATAGATTGTCCATATCCAGACAAACAGACATTTCAACCTAATAACGAGCAACTAAGGAAAAGAAAGAAGGCATATGCAGCAACTCTTGACGATTCAGATTCATCCAGTGATGACGAGAAGAAAACTGATAATTCAAATCTGTGCTTCACTGCTATTCTCGAATCAAAGACGATCGGAGTTTGGATCTAAAAATAGGTACACATTTATTTTGATTTTATTGGATACTGGCTTGGTTTAGCTTTGTTTGCAATTTCTTGAATTTTTAAATTCAAAATCACCCTTTGAAATTTGAATTTTTAAATTCAAAATAATATTATTTTAATAATATTTTAAATATTAAAATATTTTAATATTATTATATTTAATATTATTACTGGAATTATATATAGATATAGAATATAGATTAGTTTTCTTAAGATTTTAGGAATTTCTTAGATTTTAGAAAAAGACACCTCTTTTCAAATTCAACAGTCACATGTCGACATGCGATGATACCCCATGTCGACATGTTTCTCAGAAATTTGATTTCAAAATTTGAATTCAAACTTTTGAATTTCCCTCCACCTTTTCACTTATTTCAAAATTCTGAAAAGATACCTCTTGACCAGAGAACATGACTTTAGAGAATCTATTTAATATACTTCTTTTATCATCTCTTTTCACTTTATTCTCATAATTCAAACTTTCTTCATTATCTTCTACTCCTCTCAAACACTCATCAATGGCTTCCTCAAGTACCCCATCAACTATGAGGCCGACCAAATCCATCAAAAATGATCTTTTTAATGACCCGGAGGCTATCAAAGCTTACATAATTTATGTAAACTATGGTAAAGTCAATACGGGAAAATTTGCTATTTTTGATTATTTCCTTCTTATGAAATCGATCAACTTTTTGAAGAAAACTCCATCCTTGGCTTGATTGATAACAAGCAAAATGATTTCATTTGTTATCCAAACCTTGTCAAAATGTTTTATGCAAACCTAAACCGTGAATTTTATAATGGAAATAAAGATCAAATTTGGAGTAGTGTTAAAGGAACACTTATTGTTTAGGATTTCGATATTTTGGGTACTATTTTGGGTTGCAAATCTACCGGTATGAATCTCTCGCAATTTCAAATCAATGAAACCGATCGAGAGACTTTTCATCACATTTTTAAAAGCGATGACCACATGGATTTTAAGAATCGCTTTTTCCGCCCAAAAGCAAGAATTGTCAACCTTCTTATTCAACACACCGTTAATCCTAGGTCGGGAAACTACAATAATCCCACCTCAAAAGTGTGTAAAGCTCTTTTTGCTATATTTGGAAAATATGATATTAATTGGGCACAAACTTTTTTGGATGAGTTAAGACCCAAAAATTTTACTATGGGAGAAAACACACTTTATCATGGAATTTATCTTACTCGGATTTTCAATTATTTTGGTGTGGATGTTAAAAAGGAAGAGTTTGTATGTAGGAAAGTGTTCAATCATGGGAACATTTCCCTTATGAAAATCCCACTTATGTTTCAACCGTATGAAACACTTACCGAAAAGGAAGAGAGACTTGCTCATGAAGAGATGGAAGAAGAGGGAGAAGAAGAGGAAGAAGAAGGGGAAGGAATGGAAATTGAAGAAGAAGAGGAAGATGAAGAAACCTCTTTGGAAAGTATAGAGTATCCACATACACCCGCCAATACGTCCAACAAAACCATACTCAAGAACCAAAAGATACTTGCTCAAAACCAAAAGGTTCTTAAGAGATCTATTAGCAAGAAAATGGATAAAATCTCTACCAAGATCGACAAGTTCTTTGGGAAGATAGGCATGAAACTTGGCTTGTCCTCATCATCATCTTCATCAAACTAATCCTAGCCATTATCTCTCTAGCTATCGTTTATCTATCTTTGTATTTTCTATTTTTTTGGTTAATATTATGTAATGTTAACTAATATAAGTAATGCTATCTTATTCTCTGTTTTCCAGCTTTATATATCTCTGATAGTTATTTATCTTAAGTTTATATAGGTCCACTAGTATAAAAATAAACTTAGAAATCAAAAATAACTCAACTTGGTCATTCTGTCTAGACCATGTCGACATGCTCCATTCCCCCCATGTCGACATATAACAGTCAGAAAGTAGTTACAATTTCTAACTTCAAATTCTTGTAACTACTAAGTGACAATTCATTTTGAACGGCCAATAACTCCTATAAATACCTATTTCTTCCGTAAAAACTTCTCTACCTCCATTTCTATTCATCTCCTCTCATATTTCAACTTATTTCTTAAATTATGGCTTCTCCAATTAAGAATTTAAGTGAAAATGTTGAAGAAACTCTTACTTCTTTCAAGAATATTCTCTCTTTTATACTTAGAAATCAAAGGAACTTAGAATTAAGCCAAATGCAGATGATCAAAGAGCAAGAGAGACACTTCGACGCACTTCGTTGGATGATCTCAAGCCTTAGCAAAGACGAACCCGAAGAAAATTCACCGGTCACTCTCGACAAAGATAATTGGGATGTTATCAAAACTGATCCTATCTTTGGAGAAGATGGATGGGTGGAAGTCCCAAGGAATGTCTGATCATTATGTATGTATGTTTGTTTGATTTGATTTGATTTGATTTAGATTTGATTAGGATTTGATTGAATTGTTTACTTAAGTTTGATTTGGATTTGGTTTGCATATAACTTCATATACCATACATGATTGGTTTGCTATGTATGATATTGATTTGATTGTTAAGTTACACTTATATATATGCTCACACACTTGATCACTTACACGTTCACTTTACATTTTTATTCTATATATACTTGATTATCTTAGAACAGGTAAATCTTTTATTCCTTTTTGCTGATGTCAAAGGGGGAGAAAGTTATCAAAATATATGTGCTTGGTGTAAGAGGAAGTCATGGAATAAAGGGGAGTTGTAGTTTTAAGAAGAAGTCATGGAGTGAGGAGTTATGGAGAGTTATGGTATGGTAAGAATATTTTATAAATAAAGGTTGCCATCATCAAAAAGGGGGAGATTGTTAGGAACTGAGTTGATGATGTTTTGATGACAACAACCTTATATAGTTATTATACTTTACTTTATAAAATTTATACTAACATTTCCATATATATATATATGTATGTATGTATGTATATATATGTATATAGGAAGTATATGCAGGTATCATCGAAGACTGATCAGTATAAAGACTCAAGCATCAAGATGAAGATTAGAGATTCAAGATTCAAGATTCAAGACTCTAGAGAATCAAGATTTCAAGATCTCAAGATAAGTGTCCAGTATTTTGTTAAAACTTCACAATAGCACTCTCATCTTTCTTCCAATTTTCTTTTGGGATGGAACCCAATTTCTATCGAAACTAGTGGCTTACAAACCCACGACAAGTCGCTTACAAACCTACGACAAGTGGCTTACAAACCCACGAAAATCAAAATCATTTAAACTACTTTGTACAAGTTCTCGAGTCCTATGGAGGAGCTCTGTAGGAAGGTTCTTGCAATTTCAGTTTGAATAGATTTTTCAAAATGTTTCTAAATCTGTTTTCAAAATGTTTTAGCTTTCAAAATCATGTTTTCAAAAATATTGTCAAACTTTGTTTTAGCCTTGAAATATTCCTTTATTCTGATTTTAAAAACTTCTATTTTTAAAACATCAAAACTTATTGTGATTTTAAATATTACTTATATAATTGACGGTCTATATCAATTATATATATATATTTAAAATAATGTTTTATATTCATTCTCTATCTCAAAATATTGTCAAAACACTTTACTTTGCTTCAGAGAAGTTTCAACTTGTTTTAAATTCAATTGTCTTTACAAAACAACATCTCTATAATTTTGAACTAAGGGATGTCGACATAAGGGAATACTCCATGTCGACAAGGTGACAGTTGGATTCAAAATTCAACTTTCAAAAGAAGTGTCCATTCGTTCGAAAACCTTTCGCCAATGGTTATGACTGTTGTGCATCTATATAAAGGCTTCCAAAACGAATTTTTTTAACAACTAATTTCTTATTTTCTTCACTCTTTCTTCTCCACCATTCCATATCCATAAAACTTCATATTTTCAAGATCGTGCCATCATTCTGCCAGATTCTCAATAGGAAATCATTTAGATACTCTCTCTATTTGATTCTCCATCATTCTACTAAAGATCAAAGTGCTATTTAGAGTTATAGGATTAATTTGTATTCAAAAAGTCCATAGAGTCTATCCATTCAAAAGGATTGTTATTAAGAAGTATTAGGGTGATCTTGTGTCCCGTAAGTCAAGAGAGTTTACCCCAGACTCGGAGATAGGAGGGTTCCTCAAGGCCTTAGAAATTGAGGGTTGTAATTTGGATATTGGCTTATAAAAATCTGTACAAGGATATTGCCATGGTGCAGGACTGGATGTAGGAGGATTCCGAACCAGTATAAAATCCGGTGTGTTCTTCCCTTTTACTTGCTTTACTTTACAATTTGCATTTGTTATATGTTCTGTGATCATTCTGTGTTAGAATTCTGTTTAGATTTGTGTTGAAAGTTTTAATTTAGTCATATAGTTCATATATTCTTTAAAACACTATTCACCCCCCTCTTGTGTTATTTCTGCCTTAAGATACTTAATCCGCATCCCTAACAATTGGTATCAGAGCATTAGTTTTCATTGTTTTCATAATCTGAAATTCTGAAAAGTTTTAATGGCACAATACACTAATAATGTCACTCCTGTCACCACTACTTCTGTCAACACAAGCACTAACACTTGTTCATTTGTAGAAGGTCATTCTACTGTCAGACCACCACTTTTTAATGACATAATTATGCATATTGGGTATGTAGGATGAAAATTTATTTACAATCCATAAGTTTAGATACTTGGAATATGACACAAATTGAATATGTTGAGCCAACTACTAATTTTGCCCAGTGGACTACTGAGCAAAAGACGGTTGCACAAAACAATTCTAAGGCTATGAATATACTATTTTGTTCACTAGATAGGAATGAGTTTAATAGAGTCTCTGTTTGTAAGTCTGCATTTGAAATCTGGAAAACTTTGCAAGTAACTCATGAAGGAACAAGCAAAGTTAAACAGACAAAAATTTCCATATTGACTAACCAGTTTCAGTTGTTTAAAATGCATGAAAATGAGTCCATTTCCGACATGTATTGTCGATTTCAAGATATTGTACATTCATTGATTGCTTTAGGAAAGGGTTTCTCAGAAGAAGATCAAGTCAAAAAGATACTCAATTCACTCACTCCAGAATGGGATCAAAAGACACTTACTATTGAAGAGGCAAATGATGTTAGTCAAATGAAGATCGAAGAGTTAATCGGTAATCTAATGTCTTATGAAGCTCAACTACAAGGGAGAAAAGAATCTAAGGCAACGGAAAAGAAATCGATCGCATTCAAAGCAACAACTGGAGATTCAGAACAAGATAGTGATGAAGAAATTGCTTTCATGACCAGAAATTTCAGAAAGTTTCTGAAGTATAGAAAGATGAATAACTTTAAAAGAAATGATCAAAGGAATTCCAGAAATACTTCGAAGAACTACAACAATCACAACAACAACAACAACAATGGTGATAGATGCTACAACTGCAACAAAACAGGGCACTACAAGATAGATTGTCCATATCCAGACAAACAGACATTTCAACCTAATAACGAGCAGCTGAGGAAAAGAAAGAAGGCATATGCAGCAACTCTTGACGATTCAGATTCATCCAGTGATGACGAGAAGAAAACTGATAATTCAAATCTGTGCTTCACTGCTATTCTCGAATCAAAGACGATCGGAGTTTGGATCTAAAAATAGGTACACATTTATTTTGATTTTATTGGATACTGGCTTGGTTTTCTTTTGTTTGCAATTTCTTGAATTTTTAAATTCAAAATCACCCTTTGAAATTTGAATTTTTGAATTCAAAATAATATTATTTTAATAATATTTTAAATATTAAAATATTTTAATATTATTAAATTTAATATTATTACTGGAATTATATATAGATATGTAATATAGATTAGTTTTCTTAAGATTTTAGGAATTTCTTTGATTTTAGAAAAATACACCTCTTTTCAAATTCAACAGTCACATGTCGACATGCGATGATACCCCATGTCGACATGTCTCTCAGAAATTTGATTTCAAAATTTGAATTCAAACTTTTGAATTTCCCTCCGCCTTTTCACTTATTTCAAAATTCTGAAAAGATACCTCTTGACCAGAGAACATGACTTTAGAGAATCTATTTAATATACTTCTTTTATCATCTCTTTTCACTTTATTCTCATAATTCAAACTTTCTTCATTATCTTCTACTCCTCTCAAACACTCATCAATGGCTTCCTCAAGTACCCCATCAACTATGAGGCTGACCAAATCCATCAAAAATGATCTTTTTAATGACCCGGAGGCTATCAAAGCTTACATAATTTATGTAAACTATGGTAAAGTCAATACGGGAAAATTTGCTATTTTTGATGATTTCCTTCTTATGAAATCGATCAACTTTTTGAAGAAAACTCCATCCTTGGCTTGATTGATAACAAGCAAAATGATTTCGTTTGTTATCCAAACCTTGTCAAAATGTTTTATGCAAACCTAAACCGTGAATTTTATAATGGAAATAAAGATCAAATTTGGAGTAGTGTTAAAGGAACACTTATTGTTTAGGATTTCGATATTTTGGGTACTATTTTGGGTTGCAAATCTACCGATATGAATCTCTCGCAATTTCAAATCAATTAAACCGATCGAGAGACTTTTCATCACATTTTTAAAAGCGATGACCACATGGATTTTAAGAATCGCTTTTTCCGCCCAAAAGCAAGAATTGTCAACCTTCTTATTCAACACACCGTTAATCCAAGGTCGGGAAACTACAATAATCCCACCTCAAAAGTGTGTAAAGCTCTTTTTGCTATATTTGGAAAATATGATATTAATTGGGCACAAACTTTTTTGGATGAGTTAAGACCCAAAAATTTTACTATGGGAGAAAACACACTTTATCATGGAATTTATCTTACTCGGATTTTCAATTATTTTGGTGTGGATGTTAAAAAGGAAGAGTTTGTATGTAGGAAAGTGTTCAATCATGGGAACATTTCCCTTATGAAAATCCCACTTATGTTTCAACCGTATGAAACACTTACCGAAAAGGAAGAGAGACTTGCTCATGAAGAGATGGAAGAAGAGGGAGAAGAAGAGGAAGAAGAAGGGGAAGGAATGGAAATTGAAGAAGAAGAAGAGGAAGATGAAGAAACCTCTTTGGAAAGTATAGAGTATCCACATACACCCGCCAATACGTCCAACAAAACCATACTCAAGAACCAAAAGATACTTGCTCAAAACCAAAAGGTTCTTAAGAGATCTATTAGCAAGAAAATGGATAAAATCTCTACCAAGATCGACAAGTTCTTTGGGAAGATAGACATGAAACTTGGCTTGTCCTCATCATCATCTTCATCAAACTAATCCTAGCCATTATCTCTCTAGCTATCGTTTATCTATCTTTGTATTTTCTATTTTTTTGGTTAATATTATGTAATGTTAACTAATATAAGTAATGCTATCTTATTCTCTGTTTTCCAGCTTTATATATCTCTGATAGTTATTTATCTTAAGTTTATATAGGTCCACTAGTATAAAAATAAACTTAGAAATCAAAAATAACTCAACTTGGTCATTCTGTCTAGACCATGTCGACATGCCCCATTCCCCCCATGTCGACATATAACAGTCAGAAATTAGTTACAATTTCTAACTTCAAATTCTTGTAACTACTAAATGACAATTCATTTTGAACGGCCAATAACTCCTATAAATACCTATTTCTTCCATAAAAACTTCTCTACCTCCATTTCTATTCATCTCCTCTCATACTTTAACTTATTTCTTAAATTATGGCTTCTCCAATTAAGAATTTAAGTGAAAATCTTGAAGAAACTCTTACTTCTTTCAAGAATATTCTCTCTTTTATACTTAGAAATCAAAGGCACTTAGAATTAAGCCAAATGCAGATGATCAAAGAGCAAGAGAGACACTTCGACGCACTTCGTTGGATGATCTCAAGCCTTAGCAAAGACGAACCCGAAGAAAATCCACCGGTCACTCTCGACAAAGATAATTGGGATGTTATCAAAACTGATCCTATCTTTGGAGATATTGGATGGGTGGAAGTCCCAAGGAATGTCTGATCATTATGTATGTATGTTTGTTTGATTTGATTTGATTTGATTTAGATTTGATTAGGATTTGATTGAATTGTTTACTAAAGTTTGATTTGGATTTGATTTGTATATAACTTCATATACCATACATGATTGGTTTGCTATGTATGATATTGATTTGATTGTCAAGTTACACTTATATATATGCTCACACACTTGATCACTTACACGTTCACTTTACATTTTTATTCTATATATACTTGATTATCTTAGAACAGGTAAATCTTTTATTCCTTTTTGCTGATGTCAAAGGGGGAGAAAGTTATAAAAATATATGTGCTTGGTGTAAGAGTGAGTCATGGAATAAAGGGGAGTTGTAGTTTTAAGAAGACGTCACGGAGTGAGGAGTTATGGAGAGTTATGGTATGGTAAGAATATTTTATAAATAAAGGTTGCCATCATCAAAAAGGGGGAGATTGTTAGGAACTTAGTTGATGATGTTTTGATGACAACAACCTTATATAGTTATTATACTTTACTTTATAAAATATATACTAACATTTCCATATAGATATATATATATGTATATATATGTATATAGGAAGTATATGCAGGTATCATCGAAGACTGATCAGTATAAAGACTCAAGCGTCAAGATGAAGATTAGAGATTCAAGATTCAAGACTCTAGAGAATCAAGATTTCAAGATCTCAAGATAAGTGTCTACTATTTTGTTAAAACTTCATAATAGCACTCTCATCTTTCTTCAAATTTTCTTTTGGGATGGAACCCAATTTCTATCGAAACCAGTGGCTTACAAACCCATGACAAGTAGCTTACAAACCAACGACAAGTGGCTTACAAACCCATGAAAATCAAAATCATTTAAACTACTTTGTACAAGTTCTCGAGTCCTATGGAGGAGCTCTGTAGGAAGGTTCTTGCAATTTCAGTTTGAATAGATTTTTCAAAATGTTTTTAAATCTGTTTTCAAAATGTTTTAGCTTTCAAAATCATGTTTTCAAAAATATTTTCAAACTTTGTTTTAGCCTTGAAATATTCCTCTATTCTGATTTTAAAAACTTCTATTTTTAAAACATCAAAACTTATTTTTATTTTAAATATTACTTATATAATTGACGGCCTATATCAATTATATATATATATTTAAAATAATGTTTTATATTCATTCTCTATCTCAAAATATTGTTTAAACACTTTACTTTGCTTCAGATAAAAGTTTAAAATATTGTTTAAACACTTTACTTTGTTTATTATTGTTTAAATATAAGATAAAAGTTTTAATGTTGTTTTAAAAAGCATATTTTAGAAAATTTATTATTGCTAAAATTTTAAATTCTAAAGTAAGTATTTTTCAAATCTATTACCGTGTTTAAAGGTGACTTAGTATTTTGTTATAAAGAGAAAATCTAGTTTTATATTTTATAAAGTAACCTTATTTTAAGTATTCCTAAAGTGTGTGTATATATATAAATAAAGTATTGAAGTAGTTTTCGATTTAAATGTTAAAGTATATTTTATAATAAAGTGTTTTAAAACTATTTTCAAAATCTAAAGTTTTTATGCTTGGTAATTTGAGTGGAAATAGAAAATATTTGGGAAATTTATTCTGTAAAAGAAAGGTAGTTTGAAACTGTTTTCAAAAGGAATTGAAAAGTGAAAATATACCTTGCGAAGATATTTTTAGATAAATAAATAATTTGGGAAATTATTTATTGTTTGATGGTTGTTGTGAATGTTAATTGATAGTTAAATCACCGACTATCACTATAGGCCAAATGCGTTGATTGTTTCGAAGAGACCAGGATCGGGATTTATTTCTCGAAAACCACTTCGATCCGGTTTGAATATTTTCGTGAGGAAGATGAGTTCAGAGTCGAAGATGGAGCAGTGAAGTGTAAGGGCTAGTCGCTACTAATCCTGGGGATATTTTCAAAATGGATGTAGTAGGGGTAGTGCCTTCGGTTCTGTTCAAACCCGGGACGGACTTGTGTGGATGAATGCTTTCAGAACATCGTAAGGTGGGCGATGAGCATTCTAAGGGATATGTTCTAAAAAGTTAACGCTTAGCCTCAAGCCTCATCAACCGAGAATGACTGAAAATCAGGGGTTTTGCTGCAAGGCTTGGTGGGAAGCACCCATTTCCAGGTGAGGTCATCCCTGTCTAGATGTCCCTTTATTTCGGCTTAGTGGTGCGGTTGCTGATCCCAACCGTGGGGTGATCTTACTCGGGATTATCCAGTAAGGGATGGTCCAGGTCTTGTGTTGTAGGGGGTCGGGAGTGATCCTCGGTATATTGATCTAGACCAGGTACCGTGACAGGTGGTACCTCAGTGCCTAGTCATTAGTTGGAAATCCATTCTCACTACGCTCCTTTTATGAGTTTTGTTTGTATTACCCACTCTGTGGCTAGTAGCTGGAATTTAATGAATGTAACAATTTCGGCTATTTTAATTAGTATTTGTATATAGACACTATTATAATATCAGAGGATCTTAATAAAAAATGTTTTAGCTATCGTAAGGTAAAAACCCGACATGTGTATTTGTGGCGTGGTCTTACGAGATGCTTTTGTTTCAAAAATATTTTGAAAATTTATTAATCAATATGAGTGTGATTTCTCACGCTGGTATTCCAGACTGATCCGGGTGTTATTTAACTGTAATGCTAGGGTCAGACCAAGTATTATAAGATACAAGATATGAGGCTATGGAGCTCAGGAGACGAGCTAGATGGCGATACGTACTTCTGTATTTGATATTTATTCCGCCGTTATCCAGTTATATGTTATTGATGTGGAACTCTGATAATGTACTCTGATGATGTATGTATGAACGGATGTAGTATTTGTTTTTGTGTAAAGATCTGTTATTATATTTTATTCCGCTGTGATGGTTAGATTCTGATGTTGTTTTTCTACTTTCTTCTTCTACCTCTTCTTCTTTAACCCTGATGGTTCGTATTTTTGTTCAACTTGAGTTGATTGATGTAGAATAGTGTCAACTCAAGGGGTACGGATTTGTGGGTCGTTACAGTTGGTATCAGAGCTTAGATTGGTGATAACCTTGGCTCTGGTGGGGATACTCATAGAATAGAGTCCGAAGTACTCTAGAATGAGTTTGAGAGTATTAATAGATACGAGTGCGTATTTGTTAGTGAATATAAAATTGTTTTTATATTGTGTTGATTTATCGGTTGAGTGTTTATGGATTCTGGTCGATATGTGGGACGCCATGTTATCGATAGGGATTTCTAAACTCTTAAACAAGATAAACCGACACAGTATTGTTTTAAATATGGTAAATGAAATAATTTTACCCAAAATTATTTTTGTATATAAAAGAAATGATTTTTCGTAATTGTTATAGTTATATATGGATGCTTGGTTGTTAGGAATGATAATATTAAATTATTATCATCAATGTGTAAAATTGAACGAGAAATTGAAACAATAACCAAAGATGAAGGAATAAATTAATAAAATAAATGGAATTTGTAAATGTGATTCATAATTGAATAAGGAATTGAAATCATAATTAAAAGCTAAGAAACAAATTCATATACAAATAGGATTTGTAAATGTGAATTATAGTGTGATTAATAATTAAAATAAGATAAAATTTCAAACTAATGTTTGAATATAAATTTAAAGGATTTGGAATTTGAAAGTTTGGAAATTTAAATTCTTTTGAATTTGAAGATGATTCTCAAAAAATTGGGAAAAATAATATATATTTGAGAAATATTTTTGAATCAGACTTGGAATCTAGAGAGATTTGGAATTTAAAAAATAATATTTGAAGGGATTTTAAAGAGATAAAAGCATTGAACTCTTTTCGGTCACTGGAAAATAATTCCGATGATGATTGCGATATCATCGTTGTTTATTTTCGGGTTTCCAAGAGGGGGATTGCTACCGGGATGTTTTGGATTAATGTTTGTTTATGAAATTTGGTTTGATTTTGAAAATGCAAAGGAATAGTTTGGTTTAGATATATATGTTTTCAAAATTGAATTTTGAACCTTTTAGTAATGAGTTTGAATGAGTAAGCTAAAGGGAACTGAAACCGAATGTTGAACTTAAGATTGGATTGCAAAAAAAAAGTCAAGTTGGACTGAATCAAATAAAGTTTTGAGATTTAAATTAGTAAGTAACCGAATAATTTATATGGCATGCAAATGAAATGAATTTGAACATTGGATGATGTTTGATTTAAAATTGTGTAAAATAAAGAGAAGAATTAGTTCAAATGGATTAAAAAAAATTAATGTTTGGAAATAAAATTTATTGGTTGAAAATGAATTTGTGAATGAATAAATGAATTTATAATTGTAAATAAATGAACTGAAATTGGGTATTGGAATGATATTAAATGGAATTAAGACTTTGCTTAACAAAATTCAAAAAAATAGTATGTTGCTAGATTGTAACAACCCGTATATTTGTACCATTTAAATTGACAATATTCCACACGTGTCAACTTAAATAATACAAAAAACGAATTATTAATGGAGTATATATATACATAAATGAGAATCATCACAGAATCATAGAAATATAACATCATAGAATAGTGCAGTGGAATTACAACATAGTCATAAGAGTAGTTCATGAAGCTACCCATAAATATAACAATGTCTCAAATAAAATGAATTAGAACAACATAGAAGTCCAATAGTCCAAATAGAAAGAGCAATACAGATAAGATAAATATAATGATAGTCTTCGATCTTCAGCTTCAAGTAGAACAGCAACAGCAATCCTCAGTCTGATCCGAGCATAAGCATAAACAAACTCTCGAATCAGGACATATATTCTTATACAGATAATATGATTCAAATTCAAAATAACAATAACTCAAAGATGAATGGAATAACATCTTTTAGGATCCATTAAACCATTTATACATAGTAGTGTACGATAAATAGATAGTGTCTGACAGTAAAGTAAAATATCAAAATAGTTTTAAGGCGTTACCAATGTTCCCCTTAACACATTTTTATAGCATCATAGACTATACAGCACCGTAAACTCCACCGTAAACTAGTGGGATATCAGGGAGTACTCCATAGGTATAATACAAAACAAATTCGTAGTGGTCGTGTATATAGGGATACAAGTATGACAAGGCACATTAGGCAATACCCAAGGTAGTGAAACTACCGTTTGCCTGATCCGGACTGGTGAGAACGCATTGCCGCAACGATCGCAACACCGCGAATCAGCACTCCAAATTCAAGGGTGCGCATCAATCAATAACAAGTAATGAGTAGTTTACGAAGAAGTGTGTTCGCTCGAGGTAGCTAGCCCAATTTGGCCCGGCACGGCTCCTGTTTAGTCATTTCCAATTTGACACAAGTGTCAAGGCTATCCATTATCGTTATCTTTCTCAGTCATCGTGTACGTCATTCCAACCACTTCATTCTGGATCACATTCCGCGTATAGTTATTAAAGTGGTTTTCGGTTTAGACAGTGAGTATGTCTCTAACCGATTCCGGTCTCTTTAATAACCTTCGAAATTATTTCACCGATTGGTCGTCTAATATATTTCAAAACCAAATCAAATTCATTTTCTATTAAAATCTGTAAATCAACATTTCATACATCTTTCTAAAACAATTTTCGGAATTACGTTTCATAACTCCAAATTCCATTTCAAAATTCTATAATTCAATTTCTAAAGTTAAATTTAAACAATTCAAATATACGTTTAAATTCGTATATAAGTTCCATTCCATAATTATTTAAAATAAACCTAATATAACGCTCAAATCAATTTAAAACTCATTTGTCGTTTTCATTCAATATTTTTTACATTAATTTATCATTTAAAACGCTCTATTAAATTTCCAATTCATTAAATTAATTACTTAAGTTCACTTCATTATATCAAAGCTTACAATTTGAATTAAGTGAAATTCGTCAAATCAAATTCTTTAAATTATATGTCTTACATTTATTTCAATAAAACGCACGTTATTTCTTGTTAAAGAAATTCAATTTCGTTTATTTATTTACTTAGTTACAATTTCAAAACTCAATTAATAAAGAAACTTAGTTTCACTTATTCAAGAGGTTTAACCTTAATTTAATAAGAAAATTCAATTCAATTTAATTATTAAATAATTCAATCTTATTCAATTACCAAATAATTTCAAATCTAAATCATTAACTAATTTCAAAACTTAATTGTTAATAATTCCAAGACTTAATTATCAAACAATTCTAAATTTAATTATTAAATAATTAAATTTTAAACAATGTTCTTTCGTCAATTACTACGTTAATATTTTGTTCAAATTTCAAATATTCACATTTCCTTTCATTAAATTTTAAATTCCAATTTTATTTCAACACCTTATTATTATTTTAATAAAATCTTTATTTTAATTTAAATCAAATTTTGGACCAATTGGGTTTAATTTAATTCTCTATCCTAAGTCAAAGTTTTTTTGGGTATTTATCATTTCAACCCGATTCCATTTCAATTCAAAAATTAAAACATAGCAAAGGGAACTGGCAGTGTGATAACTGGGATTGTGTCAAAGTAAATAAACAAGCAATAGCAACCATACATAACAATTCAACAATTCATTAATAATCCCGAAATAATCGTATTAATTTACATTTGTTGTTTTGCAAATTAATATAATTATTTCTAGAATCTACACTATCATTTCATGTAGATTAAATATTATTACATTACGGGTCTATTATTCAAATTATACTACATCAATTATACATTCAATGGTTCGAAGTGTACTTAACCAAATTCTACGTGTCAGTTAATTTAATAATTAAAAGGGGTCATATTTAACTAATCAAATTTCCATTTTAAATTGTTAACTATCCTATATCAAATTCAATTTTCACTTTGACAATAACAATTAACATCCAATTTCAACATCACATAGCAATCATTCATCAACCAAACTTGTATAAGAATATAAGTCGTGAAAATCAATTCACCTTTCGTGGATAAAGAAATTGATGGCAAGCACGAAGAAGCACGAATGAAGTCGGTACAACGCTAACAAACAGAACACTGCAATTATCGACCAAAGAGAGATGATATAAATTTAAGTGAACGTTCATATATAATTTATAAAATTATACAGATGCACTTACCGATGATGAAGGAAAGAACGAAAGCTGAAAATCGATGTTGCTGCAAAAGGCTTAGCCGGTTGCTTCTGCACACAACAAGCAAAGAAAAGTGGTTACTATTTTCAGCAACCAAAATAGATATTTGCGTACAAATTTCTTCTGCAATATCTAAAACAACAGTGTGCTACTGTTCAATCATTTTCTTATATAAACAGAACCATACTTTCTTCTTTCCTTTCTTCTGACACTAAACCCATTAACACACGCATGCATATTTTCTTACCTAGAGACAACCGTTGCCCCACTTTTTTTTATATAGCATGGGTAAGAACCCTGCTTCCCATACATAGTTTCATCATTCCTCCCCTTCTCTCCTTCTACACCCTCCTAATTCACGCATGCAACACACACAACACTCGCACATCATGCACGCATCACGCATCTCTCCTTTTTTTTTAAACAATCGAGACTTCCTTAAAAAATGCAGTAGTTTCTTCATTCACGCATGAACCCCCATGCACACACCGCATGTGCACGGCATGCACAGCCACCCAGTCTTAGGTTAGGCAAAGTAGTGGCGACGGCCACGTCAGTGATCAGGGGCGACGAATGAAGTGGGAAGAGGAGGTGAGAGAGGCTTGGATTGGAGCCTTGGTGAGCTCGGCCAGAGGAAGCATAGCGCGCGCCTCTGCGCATGTGCAAGCTCAGCAAAGTGGAGGGGATGGAGAAGAAAATAAGGAGGTGCGGTGCTCTTCATGTGGGCGTGGCGAAGTGAAAAGGTGGAAAGGCTGGAGTTTTTGCTTGCCTTTTCATTTCGACCATACTTTTTTTATATCGTGAGAAAGAATTGAGAGCAAGAAAGGAGGAGGGGCGTTTACCTGAAGGGTTGCAATTTGGAGTGTGAAGTGGAACAGTGAATCAGTTTGCTTACTTTATATTTTTATAAATTTGGCAGTAGCAAATTTTTGTGTTGAACTTTGAAACGTCACGTATATTCCCGAGCCAACTCCTAGCTTCCAACTACCACCTTAAATGCATCAGCTGAGATTATATTGTTTTTAAATTTAGTGAATACGATTTAAAGATTTTAGGCTGCAATTGTTTAACCGGTCCGTTCGGAACGATTAAATTAACGCGACAATTTTCCATCAGACTCCGATTTGCACGAACGAATATACCGTTTTGATCAGTGCAATGATGCGCTTCCAACGGTGCACAGATAATTGCGATACGATAGTTTTATAAAAGCTCGAATTTACGCCGCTTAAATTGTTCGATTTACAAAACAATTTAAATGGAACAGGCGATGATGATATTTGACAAAACGAATTACGACATCATGATTAGATTAATTTTTACAACATTACTGTGTAAAAATATTTGGATTTGAAAGATAAATTTTACGCAGCTTAAAATGAACTGATATACAGTAAAACGCGAACGAAATTTACTGCAATATTTTACGATGAAACTTTTTCTATATTCATAACTAACTGGACGCATTTTATAAATAAAGTTTGGTCGTCAATTGAGATCGTATAAAAATTTCAAATTTTTATATTAAAACGATGGATCTGAAATTTTAAATTGGGTCGGAAATTCAGGGTCGTTACAATCTTCCCCACTCAAAACTTTTCGTCCTCGAAAAGCAACGAGACGAGTGAATTAGGAATGAAGTAAGCAGAAAAGTCAAGATAGATTTTAAGAAAATTGAATTATACCTGAAATTAGTTATTCGGGGTTTGAATCCTGAATACTATCCTCAGTTTTCCATGTGCAATCTCGCTCATCTGCACTACACTGGACTTTGACGAGATTTACCGACTTCCTTCTAAGTTGCTTCATCTCACAATCGACTATCCGAAGTGGCTTTCGCTCAATAGTCAAGTCAGACTCAATAACTAACTCTTCCAACTGAGCAGTGGGAATGGTCATAGATGGATCGTGCAAAACTTTGCGGAGATGTGAGACGTGGAACACATTGTGCACACCGGCGAACTTTTCTGGTAATGCAACTCTATATGCCAATGTTCCAACTCTTTCCGTAATCTCAAACGGACTAACAAATCTGGGAGCTAGCTTCCCCTTCCTTCCAAATCGAATAATATTCTTCAAAGGCGACACTTTCAGAAATACTTTTTCTCCTATACTGAATTCGAGATCGCTTCTCCTTATGTCAGCGTAGCTCTTCTGTCTATCCTGTGACTTTTTTATCTTCTTCCTGATTTCTTCAACTTTTTCAGAAGCTTCCATAATTATTTCTAGACCGAGCACCAGTCAATCTCCTGACTCGATCCAACAAGCTGGCGATTTGCACGACCGTCCATATAAAGCTTCGAACGGTGCCATACCAATGCTTGCCTGATTTATTAAAGATATTTATTCAAATTCAAATATACTTATTCAAATTTGAAAATCAATTTCTTTACCTGGTAACTATTATTATAAGTGAATTCAACCAAATGAAGATGGTCTTCCCAGGAACCACCAAAGTCTATAATACAAGGTCGGAGAAGGTCTTCCAAAATCTGATTCACCCTCTCAGTTGGCCATCTGTCTGAGGATGATAAGCTGTGCTCAGATTCAGTTTGGTCCCCAGAGTATCCTGAAATGCTTTCCAGAATTTACTAGTGAAAATAGGGTCTCTATCACATACGATACTAGATGGTACACCATGAAGTTTAACAACTTCTCTCATGTATATGTCGGCCAAGCTCGAAGCAGTACGAGTGGACTTGACTGGAATAAAGTGAGCGGTCTATCGACAATCACCCAAATGCTTTCGTTACCCTTTCTAGTCCTTGGTATCCCATCAATAAAGTCCATAGAAATATGCTCCCACTTCTAACCTGGAATCTCTAGTGGTTGAAGCAAACCTGCCGTCTTTCCGTGGTCAGCTTTAACTTGTTGGAAAGTTATGCATCTGCTAACATAAGTAGAAGTATCGCGCTTCATCCCACTCCACCAATATAACTTCTTCATATTTTGGTACATTTTAGTGACACCGGGATGAAATGAAAGCGAAGATTGATGGTTTTCTCTCAGCACTTCCTGTCTTAGACCATCAACATTAGGAACACAAATTCGATTATCAATTCTCAAGACTCTATTACTATCAACTTGTGTACCCATCTTACTGTTAGCATTTCCAAATCTTTCGAGAACTATTTCTTTGATGCGATAGAGCAAAGTGTCCTCGTTTTGCTTGGCTACAATGCGATCCATAAGAGCTGGGGAGACGACAAGCCGAAATAACATTCCTTCAACCAGATTACAACATGCCATTGCTATGTTTCTGCTCAAAGCATCGGCTACGACATTTTCTTTTCCTGGAGTGTAATTAATATCAAGATCATATGCAGCTAAGAATTCGAGCCATCGGACTTGTCTCTGATTCAAATCCTTTTGGGAGAAAATATATCTCAATGACTCGTGGTCAGTGAATAACTCGAATTTTGTTCCCAATAGATAGTGCCTCCATAGCTTAAGAGCAAATACAACCGCAAGAAGCTCTAGATCATGAGTTTCATAATTTGCTTCAGGGGCCTTTAGCTGACGAACCCCATAGGCAATAACCTTTCTTCTTTGCATTAAAACTGCTCTTAATCCATCATGGCAGGCATCAATATAGACAGTTAATCCTTCACTACCATCAATAACTGTAAGAACTGGGCAGATGTCAATCTTCGCTTCATCTCATTGAAAGCTGCTTCGCACTTTTCACTCCAAATAATTTTCACATTCTTTCTGGTCAGTGCGGTAAGTGATGCAGCAATACGAGCAAAGTTTTCTATAAATCTGCGATACTAGCCGGGCAAGCCCAAGAAAATGCGGATATCTGTAGGAGTTTTGGGAGTCTCCCAATCCTGCAAATTTCAAGGATTCGAATTTAGATAGAGATAAGATGTTTAGATAAAATTGACAAGTAAGGATAGAACTTACATTGATTACGACGATCTTAGCTGGATCGACCAAAATCCCATTCTCCGAGACAATATGGCCAAGAAAACGAACTTCATCTCTTCAAAAGTGGCATTTCGAAACATAGGTTTAAGCTAATGTCTGCAAAGAGTTTCAAGAACAAAAGCCAAATGTGATCTATGCTCTTTCTCATCTTTAGAGAAGACGAGAATATCATCAATGAAAACAAGAATGAACTTGTTAAGAACATCTCGGAAAACTCTATTCATCAAGTCGACGAAATAAGCTGGAGCATTAGTAAGATCAAACGGCATAACTAGCCATTTAAAGAAACCATTTTCAGTGCGGAATGCTGTTTTAGGAATACTATCCTCAGCGATTCTGAGTTGGTGAAAGCCGGTAGCCAAATCAAGTTGGGAGAAAACTTTAGCTCCATGAAGCTGGTCGAATAGATCGTTGATGCGGGGCATCGGGTATCGGTTCTTGTATGTGAGCTTGTTTAGCTCTCTGTAGTCCACACACATTCTGAGAGAGCCACTAGATTTTGTGACAAATACAACTACAGCACCCCATTCTGAATGACTACATCGAATCAAGCCTTTAGCAAATAAATCTTCAATTTGAACATTCAACTCTGCCTTTTCTTTAGAAGCCATTCTCCTAGGAGGGAGAACTACTGGTCGTGCACCAGGTATAAGATCAACGCGGAATTCGATTTTCCATGGAGGTGGTAGAGAATTGACTTCTCCAAACACATCAGAAAAGAATTGAACAACTGGAGTAGAGCTTAGTTTATTTGGATGAGAGTCAAGAGAGAAAATAAAACTCCCAGCACATTCTTGAGGCGATTTACCTTTAATAACTAAAGGTATACTCTTGTCGTCAATAAGAGAGATGGTTCGAGCTTTGCATGAGATAACGGCTTCGGACTTTCGTAGCCAATCAATACCTAATAGGATATCGAATGCCTCGAATCCAAGTACAAAGAAATCCCAAGTAAAACGATGCATGCCATACATAAGCGTGACATATTTGCATACCCTTGTGAGGGTAGCGGGTCCTCCAATAGGGTTAGATACACATAAGAAGGTAGATGCAAGAATAGGTTCTTTATCCAAGTTTGTTACATAATCAATAGATATGAAACTATGTGTTGCTCCGGTGTCAAATAGAACTCTAACAGGTGAAGAATGCAACATAAAAGAACTCTGTAAAGTACCTTGATTATCTGGAACTTTCGGGGCAGGTGTGGAAATAGCAAAAACTCCAGATGGGGTACCTGTCTTCTGTGTTGGAAAGTCTTTCTTAAAGTGTCCCGGCTGTAAGCTAATGTGATAAACATCTCTCTTGGCCATCTGAGCCGGTGGAGGAATTGCTGCACCCTTTGGGGATGGGCAACTACTGGCATAATGACCTTTCTGATTGCAGTTAAAGTAGGTGATAGAGGAGATGTCAATGAGCTTCTTTTGAGAATAGCCAAGCCCGGATTTCTTCTGCCAGTTCTTCTTCTGTTGCTCAAAATTTGGCTTCCTCTTCGCAGTCTGACTAGAGGATGGCTGAGTAACTGGAGCCTTGGCGACTGACGTTCCCTTTGGCTTTCCCTCATATCTAAGAGCAAAATCCATCAACTCGGTGAAGGTTCCATGGACATGAGCCGTGAGGAGTTCTTAATACTTTGGACGTGCTCCATGGATGAATTTCTCATTTTTCAGCAGAGGTGTATCAATCAAACCGGGTCCAAATTTGGAGAGTTCGTTAAACTTCCTTTCATACTCAGAGAAGGTCATATTGCCCCGCTTGAGGTTAAAGCTGGGCCTTTCCGGCTGCTGCCATCCACTGAGCCGTAAAGGGATCCCTATTTACAAGTGATAAGAGGAAGAGTAAAATTTGACGAGATAAAAGGAATTTATTTAGATGTAATTTAGATAGATTTCTACCTAAACTGGGCCAAAGTGATGGTTTCCTCATCAGTACGAGAAGTGACTGACTCCCACCAACCCTGTGCTGCATCCTGAAGCTGCCAAGCGGCCAATTTACGTTTCTGAGCATCATTAATCTCCAGGCCAATAAAGATCGTCTCCAGACTCTTTAGCCATTGTTGTGCTTCAATGATACTCTTGGAGCCAGTGAATTTGACTCCGCCAAGATGAGTGTATTCCTTGCTAAGAGTGGAGAACTTGACTACGGGAGCTGGGGTACGTGGTTCGAGAGCATTCCTCTACCCCTGCCTCTGGCATTCCTTCTGGTACTCATCTTGGAATACCAAAAGAGATTTAGAATCAAGGATAGAGATTTATTGAATTTTAAAGAAATTCAAATCAAAAAATTCAATAAGAAGAATGGAATCAAAGGATAAGGATTCTGAAATAATTCTCCTCATTCTAGAGTATGGTTACCCTATCTCTAATGAGCATTAAAACTCCACAGGCTAAGGTTTCGGGAACCAAAGCTCTGATACCAACTGTAACAACCCACATATTTGTACCATTTAAATTGACAATATTCCACACATGTCAGCTTAAATAATAAAAAACACGAATTATTAATGGAGTGTGTGTATATATATATATAAGTGAGAATCATCACAGAATCACAGAAATATAACATCACAGAATAGTGCAGCGGAATTACAACATAGTCATAAGAGTAGTTCATGAAGTTACCCATAAATACAACAATGTCCCAAATAAAACGAAATAGAACAACATAGAAGTCCAATAGTCCAAATAGAAAGAGCAATGCTGATAAGATAAAGATAATGATAGTCTTCGGTCTTCAGCTCCAAGTAGAACAGCAACAGCAATCCTCAGTCCGATCCGAGCATAAGCAAAACAGACACTCGAATCAGGACATATTTTCTTATACAGATAATATGGTTCAAATCAAAATAACAATAACTCCAAGATGAATGGAATAACATCTTTCAGGATCCGTTAAACTATTTATACATAGTAGTGTACGATAAATAGATAATGTCTAACAGTAAAGTAAAATATCAAAATAGTGTAAGGGTGTTACCATTGTTACCCTTAACACGTTTTTATAGCATTATAGACTATACAGCACTGTAAACTAGTGGGATATCAGGGAGTACTCCATAGATATAATACAAAACAAATTCGTAGTGGTCGCGTATATAGGGATACAAGTATGACAAGGCACATGAGGCAATACCCAAGATAGTGAAACCATGTTTGCCTATTCCGGACTGGTGAGAACGCATCGCCGCAACGATCGCAACACCGTGAATCAACACTCCAAATTCAAGGGTGCGTACCAATCAATAACAAGTAATGAGTAGTTTACGAAGAAGTGTGTTCACTCGAGGTAGCTAACCCAATTTGGCCCGGCACGGCTCCTGTTTTAGTCATTTCCAATTTGACACAAGCGTCAAGGCTATCCATTATCGTTCTCTTTCTCCAGTCATCGCATATGTCATTCCAAGCACTTCATTCTGGATCACACTCCGTGTATAGTTATTAAAGTGGTTTTCGGTTTAGACAGTGAGTATGTCCCTAACCGCTTCCGGTCTCTTAAATAACCTTCGAAATTATTTCACCAATTGGTCGTTTAATATATTTCAAAACCAAATCAAATTCAATTTCTATTAAAATCTATAAATCAACATTTCATACATCTTTCTAAAACAATTTTCAGAATTTACATTTCATAACTTCCAAATTCCATTTCAAATTATATAATTCAATTTCAAAAGTTAAATTTAAACAATTCAAATAGATGTTTAAATCGTATATAAGTTCCATTCCATAATCATTTAAAATAAACTTAATTTAACGTTCAAATCAATGTAAAACTCATTTATCATTTTCATTCAGTATTCGTTACATTAATTTATCATTTAAAACACTTTCTATTAAATTTCCAATTCATTAAATTAATTACTTAAGTTCACTTCAGTATATCAAAGCTTACAATTTGAATTAAGTGAAATTCGTCAAATCAAAATCTTTAAATTACATGTCTTACATTTATTTCAATAAAACGCATTTTATTTCTTGTTAAAGAAATTCAATTTCATTTATTTATTTACTTAGTTACAATTTCAAAACTCAATTAATAAAGAAACTTAGTTTCACTTATTCAAGAGGTTTAATTTCATTTAATAAGAAAATTCAATTTAATTTAATTATTAAATGATTCGATCTTATTCAATTAACAAATAATTTCAAATCTTAATTATTAACTAATTTCAAAACTTAGTTGTTAATAATTCCAAAACTTAATTATCAAATAATTCTAAATTTAATTATTAAACAATTAAATTTTAAACAATCTTCCGTCAATTACTACGTTAATATTTTGTTTCAAATTTCAAATATTCACATTTCCTTTCATTAAAATTTAAATTCCAATTTATTTCAACACCTTATTATTATTTAAATAAAATCTTTATTTTAAATTAAATCAAATTTTTGGCCAATTCGGTTTAATTTAATTCTCTATCCTAAGTCAAAGTTTATTTGGGTATTTATCATTTCAACCCGATTCCATTTCAATTCAAAAATTTAAACATAGCAAAGTGAACTTGCAGTGTGATAACTGGGATTGTGTCAAAGTAAATAAACAAACAATAGCAACCATACATAACAATTCAACAATTCATTTAATAATCCCGAAATAATCGTATTAATTTACATTTGTTGTTTTGCAAATTAATATAATTATTTCTAGAATCTACACTATCATTTCATGTAGATTAAAGATTATTACATTACGGTTTTCACTTGATGTTTATTATTCAAATTATACTACATCAATTATACATTCAATGGTTCGAAGTGTACTTAACCAAATTCTACGTGTCAATTAATTTAATAATTAAAAGGGGTCATATTTAACTAATCAAATTTCCATTTTAAATTGTTAACTATCCTATATCAAATTCAATTTTCACTTTAACAATAACAATTAACATCCAATTTCAATATCACATAGCAATCATTCATCAACCAAACTTGTATAAGAATATAAGTCGTGAAAATCAATTCACCTTTCGTGGATAAAGAAATTGACGGCAAGCACGAAGAAGCACGAATGAAGTCGGTACAACGCTAACAAACAGAACACTGCAATTATCGACCAAAGAGAGACGATATAAATTTAAGTGAACGTTCATATATAATTTATAAAATTATATAGATGCACTTACCGATGACAAAGGAAAGAACGAAAGCTGAAAATCGATGCTGCCGCCAAAGGCTTAACCGGTTGCTTCTGCACACAACAAGCAAAAAAAAGTGGTTACTATTTTCAGCAACCAAAATAGAAATTTGCGTACAAATTTATTCTGCAATATCTAAAACAACAGTATGCTACTGTTCAATCATTTTTTTATATACACAGAACCAAACTTTCTTCTTTCCTTTCTTCTGACACTTAACCCATCAACACATGCATGCATATTTGTTTATCCAGAGACAACTGTTGCCCCACTTTTCCTTTTTTTTATATAGCATGGGTAAGAACCCTGATTCCCATACACAGTTTCATCATTCCTCCCCTTCTCTCCTTCTACATGTTGCAACACCCCCCTAACTCACGCATGCAACACACACGGCACTCGCACATCATGCACGCAGCACGCATCTTTTTTTTTAAACAACCGAGACTTCCTCAAAAAATGCAGCAGTTTCTTCATTCACGCATGAACCCTCATGCACACACCGCATGTGCACGGCATGCACAGCCACCCAGTCTCAGGTTCGGCAAGGTAGTGGCGACGGCCACGTCAGTGAGCAGGGGCGACGAACGAAGCGGGAAGAGGAGGTGAGAGAGGCTTGGATTGGAGCCTTGGTGAGCTCGGCCAGAGGAAGCATAGCGCGCGCCTCTGCGTATGGTGGAAGCTCAGCAAAGTGGAGAGGAGGGAGAAGAAAATGAGGGGGTGCGGTTCTCTTCGTGTGGGCATGGCGAAGTGAAAAGGTGGAGAGGCTGGAGTTTGTACTTGCTTTTTCATTTCGGCCATACTTTTTTTTATATCGTGAGAAAGAATTAAGAAGAAGAAAGGAGGAGGGGCGTTTACCTGAAGGGTTGCAATTTGGAAGTGTGAAGTGGAACAATGAATTAGTTTGCTTACTTTATATTTTTATAAATTTCGCAGCAGTAAATTTTTGTGTTGAACTTTGAAACGTCACGTATATTCCCAAGGCAACTCCTAGCTTTCAACTACCACCTTAAATGCATCAACTGAGATTATATTGTTTTTAAATTTAGTGGATATGATTTAAAGATTTTGGGCTGCAATTGTTTAACCGGTCCGTCCGAAATGATTAAATTAACGTGACAATTTTCCGTCGGACTCCGATTTGCATGAATTAATATACCGTTTTGATCAGTGCGACGATGCGCTTCCAACGGTACACAGATAATTACGATACGACGGTTTTATAAAAACTCGAATTTACGCCACTTAAATTGTTCGATTTACAAAACAATTTAAATGGAACAGGCGATGACGATATTTGACGAAACGAATTACGACATCATGATCAGATGAATTTTTACAACATTACTATGTAAAAATATTTGGATTTGAATGATAAATTTTACGCAGTTTAAAATGAACTGATATACAGTAAAACGCGAACGAAATTTACTACAATATTTTTGCGACGAAACATTTTCTATATTCATAACTAACTGGATGCATTTTATAAATAAAGTTTGACCGTCAATTGAGATCGTGTAAACATTTCAAATTTTTATATTAAAACGATGGATTTAATATTTTAAATTAGGTCAGAAATTCAGGGTCGTTACTTAGATTTAACTGGAGTTAAGTTAAATAAAATTGAATTGAAATGAATTCAGTTGAGTTATAGATAATATTAAATGGAATAAAATTCTAACTTAAATAAATAAAAGTAAACTAAGTAAGTATTGAATTGGAATAAATAAGCTTCATAAGTTTATAAAAGAATTGGAAAGCATTGAAGGAAAAAATATATTCCCTAGTTAAAAGTAAAATGTGAATAGGATTAACTGTAAATAGATAGAGAAGTATGAATATTAATAAGTAAGTAGCTTTTAAAAATTTTAAAAGAAATCAATAAGCCGGTATAAAAGTATTGGTATTCTGAAAATGAAAAAAAATCAAATCAAGTATGGGATTATAAATTGAAAGTGTGGTTGAATGAAATTGAATTGGATTAAAATAGATTTGGTGTGTATTGTAAACAAATCCAATTCAAGAAAAAATTGAACGGCCTTATTATTAATAAATTCAACAATGAATCGTTAATGTGAATTAAAATTTAAAAATGGATAAAAGAATAAACTAATCGAATAAATTAGTAAAATGGTTGGGATTTGATCAAACGAAATCAAATTAAAGATTCAAATGGAAGTTGGTTGAATAAAATAAACTTAAGTTACTGGGTGGAATAATTTGATGAAAATAAATAATTGAAGTAAATTGTGAGATGGTTATTTAATATATTAGTTGTCGAGTTTGATAAAATGGTTTGGAATCAAACATTTTGGATATGAAAGAAAATGCAATGAAAAGATTATGAATAAATTAAATGGGATGGAATCAAGTGTAAATTGAGTTGGAATCTATTTAAATGGTTATAAAGCTTAAATCATTATTTATTCACATTAATATTGTCGAATTGCATAAGAAAATGGATCGTTTGATGTAAACGAGATTAGATAAAATTATATGAGTTATTTGAAGTGAAATAGGATGATTTTGAAATCAATTTGAATGAATATGAGTTTCTTTTTCTTATAATGAATTAGATATAAGCGTGTAAGTTGTAAATCACTTAAACTGAATGAAATGGTTTAAAAATTGGTTGTAAGCAATTGTAATAAGTATCAGAACCTTTTATGTGCTTTTGGAAATTATATAACATGCATTATATGTGAAATTTATGTCTTAGCTATTGAAAGTAAGTGAAATGTTAATAAATTGCATATATTTAGTACTTATATGTTTGAATTGAGTAAGTACAGGTACCGGGAAGCCGTTTGGCTGGATTTGATCGCGCAAAATGCTAAAATAATAAGGCGCTTGCTTAAAAATGCTAAATAAAGGTACACATACGCAATAAAAATAGGAAATATGAACTGTTTTTGTTTTTCCGACCGGGTGGGTCGATGTATATATATTTATATCTCTTGTCAAATTGCAAAAGCTCCTCCGTACAAAGGAGACTCTGCCAAAAAATTTCGAAAATTTTGGGAGCTGGAAATTTTTTGGAAATTTTTTTGTTAACGATAAAACGATTTTAAATTGAAAATTGAAATAAATTAGGGAATGAAACTAACTTAAATTAATGATATGAATCAGTGTAAATGGAAGATAAAATTCAATATTCAGAGTTGAAAGGTAAATTAAATTCATATGGAAATGGAAGAACCAATTTGAATAGAAATAGATATAAACTAAAGTGGTGAAGTGAAAATAAATATAAGAAGCGTACAAAATACTTATATTGAACTTAAGAAGAAATGGTGAAATTCTTAAGTAATATGGGTGTCTAAAAATATATTGAATAAACATTTGAGTGAAGATTTAATAAACATATATGGACATCATACGGCTTGAATGAATATATATTGACAATTTGTAAGGAAGTCAATAAAATGTTTTGAATGTTGTGATTGGATATTATTACTAAGTAGGATTGCAGGTATTATAAAGGGAAAGGAAAATTGGTTTTGATTTCTGAAGATAAATTTGAATTGCTCGAAAAAAAGGTATGAGTTTAAATTTCTGTATGAAATTTGATTGGGTTTTTGATCTAGCCACTTGGCTTTTTGTTTTCTTTTGAAATTTGGGAGCCTGTTGAGCCATTTTGTAGTTGTACCGAGCTAGCCGCGCAAAGGAGACGCTGACGAAATTTTTCGGAAGTTTAGGGAGTTAGAAAAATTTTTGAGAAAATTTTGATAATTCAAAATTTGGTTTTAAATTGAAATTTGAATAATTGAGCAAATAGTATTATTTGAAACTATGGGAGAGGTTGGGAAGTTAGTAAGAATGATAATGAGTCTTTTATAAAAAGATCGTCGGTAAGATGTTGAATTGTTTGGTTTTGGGAAAAATAAACGGGTATTAGACCATTCTTCCTAACTAGTAATTTCGGAGACGAAATTCTTTTATGGGGGAGGAATGTGACTACCCGGAATTTTTAGGCATTTGAAATTAGAATATTTAATTAATTTTAAATATTTAAAATTTTAATTTTTTAACTTGAATTCAAATATCACCATTTATTGGGTAATTTAATTATTGAGTTAAATAATTTGAAGTTGGGTAAAATGTTGAATCTGGAGTTTTAAGCCTATTAAAAATAATTTGAAGGCTTATAAAATTTATATTGATAATACCGAAAATAATAGAAGTGTTGAAATTGAATTAACAGTGACTTGTTTAGTTTTGAAATTTTATCGTTTTAAATTGAATTTAAAAATAGCCTTTCGAGGCACAGTCTCGGAATTCAACGAAACCAGTTCCATTAGATCCGTAATATTATATTATTATCGGATTTCAAATTTCGTATTGATCGAAGTTGTTGTGTAAGCGTATGATAAGTAACCGCGCTGAAAATTAAATCGAAAATTCAATTTTATAACTGGGCTCAAAAAGCTATCTTCTCCATACTATTGAATTAGCACTCGAAACATTTTCCATTGCGTTCGGAATAGGGGTATAACATTATAAACGCCTAGCGGCACGCCCCGATAGGAATTTGGAATTGTAAGTTGCATTTATTGAGATGATTTGAATTTAATTTAAATAAATATGTATATCCTAGTCAACCTCCAGCCGTATTCCTTTCACATCGATACTTCTCCCCTCAAATCACTGCAATCTTCCTCTACACGTCATTATCAACGCGTCTCCTTCTTCTATATTAACAGCCAAGATTCAAAGGGAAAAAAAAGTAAACTCGAAGCTAAAATAAATTATAATGGCCGAGCTCCTCAAACCCTTTTTTCTTCTTCAGCAAATCGAGTTTCATTCAAATAAAAAAAAATCAAATTCGTTCGAACTAAAAGAAGAGGAGCGACATGCTATTCTTAAATCAAGACTGATTCGAAGCGACTGGAAGGTCTCGCAAGAGACTCGTGATTTTGTGTTGTAAGCGACTTTGGTGTTCTTCGTGGAGGCAACTCGATGGTTCAGAATTCGTCGAGATTGGGCAACGACGTGCGACGCTGATAATTTCGAAGGGGAAACAGCTACATGCCGTGGTTGTGGAAGAGGTGGGGGAATCTGTGAGTTCGGCAGCGAGCAAGTGTGGCTGAGGGAACCGCGAAGTAGGGTTTGTAGGGGTCGCTTGTTGTTCGAGCGAGTCCTGTAGGTTTGGGCAGTGAGGTATAACTGTTTATTTTAATTCAATTCAAACAAATATTCATATGTAATTAGGAAATGTAAACTATGTTAGTCTATATAGTTATACACATATTTTATTGTATAATAATCAGAAAATTTATTTTTATTGACTCAAAAATATATAGGGTTGAACAGGAATTTTAAACGTTTTAATTTAAATAATTATATCAAAGTTGGACCTTCGGATTTTACAGGTTATTTTATAAGTGTATACGAATAAGGATTTAATTTTACAGTTAAATATATATATATATATATATATATATATATATATATATAAAATAATTGCGTTTTAATTTGATATATATAGGTTTGAAGGAAATTTCACTTATTTAGAATTTAATATATATATATATATATATATATATATATGCAAGATTTTGGAAAGAGATAAGGAATATATATATATATATATATATATATATACACACATAGGAGTTTTGGATATTGAAAAATTATGAGGATTAACTTGTTTAAATAAATTATTTAATTAGTTCGAAAAAATAATTTATTAAAGGAAATTGGTAGAAATTATAATTTTATTTGGTTAAAACCAAATTGTTAATTTAAAATTAAAGTATTAAATGGTAATTGATTGTTTGATTAGTTCAAATATCAATAAAATGTAAAATGTTTATACAAGGTTTAAATTGTGAAGAATTGTGAAAAAAAAAGCTGCTTTGGAAATAGGTTGCAAACGGAATAAGGTGAGTTAATCTCACTCATCTGGGTTTAATTTAAATTTAATAATTAAATTTAAATAATTGGCTGATTGAGTGATTTGATTTGATGTGCTATATTATATAGTAGTAATATATGGTATATATTGGAATGATTGATTTCCCGTATTATATAGCGGATGAGACCCTATACGCCGCATAACAACGGATGATACTACATAAAATCTCATATACCGCGATATTCCACCTCGAAGTGGAATTGGTATTTTATTGTGCTAACATCTGTGGATGCAGGGAAACCGGTTGGGGGGATCCAACTGGATTCCTCAAAATTACTTAAATTGTTTAATATTCCGTGTTATGAATATTTAATATTCTGTGATTGCTATTATTGATAATTGGAATATTGAATGTTGTGGTTTGCTTGAATATATTTCGATAAACTGAGTTATCAAAACATATATAGAATTGGATTTTTGAAAAGAAAATAAAAGAGTGAATTTTTAAGCAAATAATTATAGAGAATTTGAATAAAATAAGAATGAATTGGAAAGAAATAAAAGTGATTTTAAAAATCCCAATAAATAAGTTCTCGGTATGAAAAAGGGATTTTGAATAAACAGAAAAATAATGAATTTTAAACTTAAGTGATATTATTTAAAGAAATAAAGAATTTATTTTAAAATCCAAGCTTTTTTTTAAATTTATTGAAATAGATAAAGAAGGAATTTATTTCAAAATGGAGTAAATTTGAAATCAATTTGGAAATTGATTCAAGTGTTTGAAATTGGAAATTTAAAGGAGAATGTGACTATGAAATTTATAAACTGAGTTTATAAAAGAGAAGTAAATTATATCAGTGGATATTTGGGAAGAATAAATTCAAGGTGGGAATTTATTTAAGGAGTGGGAAAATTTGTTTAAAAATAAATAGAGATTTATTTTTAAAGAATGTGAAGAGAAGTATATTTCCCTGGATAACCAAGTATTTCAAAGTAAATTTTTAAATATAAGATAAAAGTTTTAATGTTGTTTTAAAAAGCATATTTTAGAAAATTTATTATTGCTAAATGTTTAAATTATAAAGTAAGTATTTTTCAAATCTATTACCGTATTTAAAGGTGACATAGTATTTTGTTATAAAGAGAAAATCTGGTTTTATATTTTATAAAGTGGCCTTATTTTAAATATTCCTAAAGTATACATACATACATACATACATATATAAAGTAATGAAGTAGTTTTCAATTTAAATGTTAAAGTATATTTTATAATAAAGTGTTCTTAAACTATTTTCAAAATCTAAAGTTTTTGTACTTAGTGATTTCAGTGGAAATAGAAAATATTTGGGAAATTTATTCCGTAAAAGAAAGGTAGCGTGAAACTGTTTTCAAAAGGAATTGAAAAGTGGAAATATACCTTGCGAAGGTATTTTGAGATAAATAAATAATTTGGGAAATTATTTATTGTTTGACGGTTGTTGTGAATGTTAACTGATAGTTAAATCACCGACTATCAATATGAGCCAAATGCGCTGATCGTTTCGAAGAGATCGGGGTCGGGATTTATTTCTCGAAAACCACTTCGATTCGGTTTGAACGTTTTCATGAGGAAGACGAGTTCGGAGTCGAAGATGGAGCAGTGAAGTGCAAGGGCTAGTCGCTACTAATCCTGAGGATATTTCCAAAATGGGCGTAGTAGGGGCAGTGTCTTCGGTTCCGTTCGAACCCGGGACAGACTTGTATGGATGATTGCTTTCAGAACATCGTCAGGTGGGCGATGAGCATTCTAAGGGATATGTTCTAAGAAGGTAATGCTTAGCCTCAAGCTTCATCAACCGGGAATGACTGAAAATCAGGGGTTATGCAGCAAGGCTTGGTGGGTAGCATCCATTTCCAGGTGAGGTTATCCCTGTCTGGATGTCCCTTTATTTCAGCTTAGTGGTGCGGTTGCTGATCCCAACCGTGGGTTGATCTTACTCGGGATTATCCAGTAAGGAATAATCCGTGTCTTGTGTTGCAAGCGGTCGGGAGTGATCCTCGGTATACTGATCTAGACTATGTACCATGACAGGTGGTACCCCAATGCCTAGTCATTAGTTGGAAATCCATTCTCCCTTCGCGACTTTTACGAGTTTTGTTTGTATTACCCACTATGTGGCTAGTGCTGGAATTTAATGAATGTAACAATTTCGGCTATTTTAATAAGTATTTTCATATAGACATTATTATAATATTAAAGGATTTTAATAAGAAATGTTTTAGCTATCGTAAGGTAAAAACCCGACATGTTTATTTATAGCGTGGTCTTACGAGATGCTTTTATTTTCAAAAAGATTTTGAAACTTTAATAATCAATTTGAGTGTGATTTCTCACGCTGGTATTCCGGACCGACTCAGGTGTTATTTAACTGTAATCCTCGGGTCAGACCGAGTATTATAGGATACATGATACGAGGCTGTGGAGCTCAGGAGACGAGCTAGATGGTGATACATACTTCCGTATTTGATATTTATTCCGCTGTGTATCCAGTTGTATGTTATTGATGTGGAACTCTTATGAGTTACTATGATGATGTATGTATAAACAGGTATAGTATTTGCTTTTGTGTAAAGATCTGTTATTATCTATTATATTTTATTTCGGTGCAATGGTTAGGTTATGATGTTGTTTTTCTACTTTATTCTTCTATCTCTTCTTCTTTAACCCTGATGGTTCATGTTTCTGTTCAACTTGAGTTGATTGATGTAGAATAGTGTCGACTCAAGGGTTATGGATTTGGGGGTCGTTACACTTAAAACTACTAAAATTATATATTATGTTTCAAAAAATATTGCATGCATATTAGAACAAGTATATGATCAAAAATAGAATTATAAATATATATTTAATTTTAATTATTATAAATTAGATCATTTAAAATTAATTGTTTATAAGGTTAAAATTAATTATGATTAACAGTAAGGCAATAATGTGTGTGCATACACACACACACATGATTAACTAGTATGTAAATGAAAACTAGGATTTACTTTCGAAGATGAAGCCATTGAATACACCTTGATTTGTAAGACCTCCCAGGCTCCTTAGAACCGTTAAACGACAATGAAATATTCGAATATACCATAATTTCATATCATATTTGATATATTTGTGCTAAAGGAGATCAGCCTAGGGTATATGGGAATGGAGTAGGCGCCAAGGAAGAAAGAGATCAAGAAGATCAAATGAGGTGGTTAGATTTGGTATACATAGGGAGAAAAAGAAGAAAATATCTCATAAATTTTACTCCTCTCAGTACCAATTCAAATTTAGATCTGGTTATATCAAACCTGCTAATATGGCTAGCTAAAATATGACTCTTTATGGGCCAATAAATCTCAAAAGTTGTTAGCTAATTAATTGCATTTAAATCATATTCAAGATACACTAATATCATATATTCATACAAACATATGTAACTTTTATATACACACCCAATTAATTACTAGTAGCACCCAAAATATAAAATATATTAACAATTAATATTTTATAAATATTAATCAATTGAATCAATTTATAATAATTTATAAGCTAATTAAATTGGTGGTATTTCGAGAATTCATAAAAACGGTTGTACGAATCACAAGTGTAGATTTAGTCAGCGATCAATGTTAAACAATTCAAATATTAACGTTCACACGTCACATTAGCTACTGATGTGACATTTTGGCCGAATTCATCGCTTATAGATCTCCATCTGTAAAATCCAATTTTACATTTTAAGCGATACCTTTTAGTAATAATTGTTCACACACTTTCTTTTCATCAAATTATTTAGGATAGATGGAATTTGGTTTTGGTCAAAAGTCCAACAATCTAAATTCAAATCGATAGTCCATAAACAAAGTCCTTGGTTCAATAATAACATTTATTATTAACCATATTACTCTACCTATTGATTTTGAGTTTGAGTTGACTACACTTGATCATGATACTAACATCATACAACCGAGGAGACGAATTCTCTATTAAATAGTGTTTCACTTTCTATGCTTCTACTCAGACCTAACTATAGTCGCTCGATAGTCGACATGCTGCAGTTAACTATAATCAAAGTGAAGTATCCACAAGGAAGTTCCACACTATTCTCAAGATGAAAGAACCATGTAACATCATCATAATAAGATTCCCCGTTTGACCTAGTTATTACTAACCAACATGAAACTCTAGAATGGGTCACTCTATTATTATCCAATAACTACTAGTAGTAACCTCTTGTTGTCACTAGTTGTTATGAGTAAAATGTTGTCCAACATTTGAAGTGGTTGCGTTCTATGATCTCTGTGGATGTCTCATATCCTTTCACAAAATGTCTTGGTCAGGAGTATTAAAATAAAATTTTATTATCTATTATGATTAATTACTCACAACTGCAACTACAATCACATAATATCCTATATTACATAGCAAAACCCTTGGTCAAAGGGTCAAAATGAAGCCATTTTTGGAATGCCCAAAATACACACATTGAAATTAAATATAAAACGTTCATTCAGGTTGATATTGCTATTTTCAATGCATACAATAGCAACTTTGAAATGTGTGGTCGTATTTCTCGGCCATACACGTACACGTACTGCATAAGTTCATCACTGCAGCTACTTCCCTTCAAACCCCCATTTCTTCTCCTAAAACTCATTCATTGCTATTAAAATCAAAATGTAAAATTAAATACCAAACCAAATTCCAAATTTTAACCACCAATTAAATTAATCTATTATTTTTATTGTAATGATCCCGGTTTTAAGTCAAATTTAAATTGGTAATTAATATAATTTTTGGAATAAACTGTGGATTAATTTGAAATTTTCCCAAAATTAAATAAGATAATTGTTGTTATTTATATCTATGTATATGGATAGATTGTAAATAGAATTTTGGAATTTGAATTAAAAAATATAAAAAACAAATAATAAAAGGAATTTGTTTTGTTTATGTATATATAAATATATATAAATAGATTGTGATTTGAAATTTGGATTTAAAATTCAAAATAAATATATTAAAAATAAATTGGATTTAAAAAATTCTATATTTTAATTAATAAAAATTTGTTTTCTAATTATAATAAATATGAATATTATCCATTGTGATTTGGAGGTTATATTTGAAATTTAATATAATAATTTTCAAAAGCTATTTAAAGGTTAAATTCTAATATATGTATATACATGTTTATTTATTTAATGTGTAATTAGATTTTAAAAATTAATTTCTTAAAGTTATGAACATGTATAATAGAAAAGGTATAATATATATGTATGTATGTATGTATGTAAAACTAAATAGGAAAATATGATATAAAATTTTATAAAAATATATTGAAACACATAAATACATGTGTAAGCATTATAAACAAAAAGATTTACAAATGTAAACTATACAACATAAGATTGAACAAGTGTAATCATTTTATATCATGCATTAAACAAGTGTGATGTTTGATTTTATTTTTCTTTTTAATTTTTTAATTAATGGAATAAAGAGAAAATAAGTTATAAATACATCTACTTCTACTTTCTTTCATATTTTAAAAACCTGAGACAAGTTTAAAAAAAATCATGTTCAAGATTCAAAAAACAATAAATCTGTGCAATTTTCCAAAAACCAAGAAAGAAAGAAAAAACAAAACCAAAACCTTTTGAAATTCAAAACCTGAAAATAGATTCAAGCAAGCAAATCAAAACCATCTTCAACCTGAGCTAGCTTCAAGTAATTCAAAGGAGCAACTCAATATGAATTCAAATCAAACAAAGATCAGAACATTTCAACATCAAATAGCAAATCAACATGCAAGCTTCAGATCAAAATTAGGAATTGACATTTCCAGATTCAAGTTTAAAACTAGTTCCAAGCTCTGTTCTTCAAATAGGTGAGCAAACTACATTTTAAAACTATTCAGGTCTTAATCTGCATGTGATAATCTTGGAAGTGTGGAAGTAAGATATGTCTGTATGTATGTATATATATATATCCATGAATGGGTGTGCATGCCTATATACGTGTATATATATATGGCTCTATTTAGTAACAGGTCTACAAATTCGAGAAAAAAAATCATATCTTCTTATTTAAAGTAATTCAAGTTATTATTTCTGAAAAGAAAATGTTTATAACAATGTAATACAAATTTTAAAAATGGTTTCAAGTATTTATATTGAGTAATCATTTCAAAATATAGAATTTACAGTAAAAACCTAAAATAAGTCAGAAATTGATTATTCCACTTTCAAGATTTGATTATAGTAACAGATTTAAATTAGAAAAATATGAATTTTGATCATAGTTTCGTGATTTTTAAGATTGTATGCAATGGGAATTCTTGAGTTGATTGGTTTTTGTAGGGATGACATGCTGTGCTCGTCGATGGAGGAAGGTGGAGGTTTGGGGAGTATCGAAAAAATGCTTGGGATATTTATCGATCGTCGGAGTGGTGGAGCGGCATCGATTTAGGGTTTAGTGGCTTAGTTTGGTCGACGATGGTCCTTGAGTTCGGCTACGTCGTCGGTGCATCGGAGTCAATCAGTCTCGGGGAAATCGGAGCAGGGAACTGTGGCGAGGGTCTGGATGGAGTGGCGAAGCTTCTGGCTACGTTATGTGGCGGCACGAGACATTTTTGGTTGGTCATATTGGTGCTAGTAGGTGTTGGTATAGTTCGATTTTAATTCTCAGACAACTTCGCCAATATGAGCACACAGGTTGATCAGCATGATCACCGGCGACATGTTGGCGATTGGAACGATGGTCAGAGTTGCCTTGTTTAGGCTTACACATGCACGAACGTCGGGATGTGTCAGTGGGTTGTTTGCTGGCTGTTGAATTGAGAAGACAAAGCAGACTCGAAGATGAACTCGAGAACTTGGGTTGATGGCTCGGGTATGCATATGGGTGTGTTCCTGAGTATCACAGGTTTTAAAAATCTAATTTAAAAATAGAGTAGAAAATAAAAGAAAGAAGATTACTCGGTGCAAGGCTCGGGTAAAAATGCATATGACTCGGGTAGAAACCCGAAGTGGTCTCGGGTTTGTGTCGAAACAGTTTTTATTTTTTAAATAAAACAAGATTTTCAAATTCTAAATTTAATCAAGTTTTAAACACTTTCTTAATTGATAATAAATGTTTTATACTAGTTTTGGAATTTGTTAAAGTTTTAAGTAAATTAAGTTAAAGTGTTTTAATTCTTTAGTTTTTTAAATAAATTCTTAAGTTTATTTAAATTAAATTTAAAATGTTATATTTAAGTTGTTAAAAGATGATGGTTTTAATTAACTTAAGAATTTTAAGTTAATTCATATGTCAATTTAATTTTTAAGGATTATTTAAATAAGATTTTAAAACGATAAATGATTTATCTTAAATAATGTTTTGATTACTAATTAACTTAAAGGTTTTAAAATTAAATTATTTGTTAATGATAATTTATTTATTTAATAAGATTTAAATGTTGTAACTAAGCGATCAGTTAAGATAAAGGATTTATCTTAATTAATTAAGGTCTTAACTAAAGGATCATTATTGATTTATTAATGACAATTACTTAATGTAATTAATTAAAGATTGATTATTAATGTAAGTAATTAAAGGATGATTACTTAATGAAATAATGTAATTAGCAAAAGATATTACTTAATGTAATTAAGGGATAATTACTTTAAATAATTACATTTAAGGATAATTAATTAAGATTAATTAATGTAAGTAATTAAGGGTAATTAATTACATAAAGATAATTACTTAATGAAAGTAATTAAAGATAATTTAATAATGATTAAAGGTTGATAAATCATGTGATTAAACAATAATTAATTAAAGGATAATTAATTTATGTGATTAATTAATCAAGTTAATTAATTTGGGGATAATTAATTAATTTAAAGGTTAATTAATTAATGAAAGTGATTAAGGGATGATTTATTAATTAAGGGTTAATTAATTAATATAATTGAGGATAATTAATTAAAGAATAGTTAAAGGATTAAAGGTTAATTATTTAGTGATCAAAGGTTGATTGATTTATTAATTGAGATTGATTAATTAATAAATAAAGGTTGATTAATTTATTATTAAAGGTCAATTAATAAATTATTAAAGGACAATTAATTAAAATGGTTTGTAATTAATTAATGTTAATTAACCAAGATAAGTAATTTATTCATAAGTAATTAATATGGTTTAAATTAATTATATCAGGTGATTAATTAATATAACTTATGGATGATTGGATTCTATTGAATGCTTTGAATTGTTTGATATTTCTGATGTGTGATATTTTGTGATATGAATTATGTGAACTGTGATTTATTTATCTATGATGATATTACTTGTTTATCTGTGAATGAAAGATAAGCGTTATAGCAATATACCGCTTATCGATATTATTGTGCTTAAATTGATATTGGTTGTGATGTTTTATTTGTGACGATCGCGATTTTTCGACGCTCGAAAAACTGACATTAATACGTCCACTGTATCAACTGCCGAAAAATCGAAGGTCGGAAAACCATACCGTTAGGGTTGAAGAAGAAAAAAGGATAGAAGAAGAGAGAAAGAAAAAGAAAACAACAGAAAGAAGCAACAGAACAATATCAGAATCTCACATTCGCAGCGGAACATATAATAGATAAATGAATAATCTTTAAACAAAGAACTATATCAGTTATTACATTACATCATATTACATTACATTACATCATCAGAGTGTACAACAACAAATAGCGGAAAAGAAATACTATATACTAACGAATACGCCATGCCATCCAGATTGCCTCCAGCAACTTCTGAATTCCAGAATATCCTGATAACCTGACTCTAGACTGCCCGTGTGGAAATTGGTGGGCACCCAGAGTTTAGGAAGGAAAACAATAAACTCCGAGTCAGTCATGTGACTGGTGTGAGAACTCAAAACAGTTTATCTTTAAAACAAAGAATAGGATAATTTTAAAATAGATTCGCAATGCTTTTAAAAATGAGACTACCATAAGGCCTCCCGCACACACACACAATGCAAATACAAAATCGGAGGAGATTTCTCCTTATGATAGTCAAAGATGCTTGATACGCATTAAAAAGAAACATTTGATATTATTACTAGTGCATAGTGTAGGAAAAATCATTTCGAAAATAAAGATATAAATCTTAGCCAACATACGATCATTATCGTTTGCCTACTATAGCTACCATGTTCAATAGCAGGTTACCGCCGCATTCCAGGGCAGGTTATACAACTAAAACCATACAAGATTGTATTGTTTCTTCGGATTTCCAACAAATGATCGGGCCAACGAACTTCCCATTGCCACATGGGTACGCCTCTGGAAAGACGACCCGAGAACCAAACCGGATCTCTGCCAACACAAGGCCGGGTTACCCCTAACTGGGTAACTACTGACACGAATATATCATCCCTCGATCGTAACCGATCTATCCGAGGATCCTCGATTTCCAACAACCAAAAAGAAATGAATTTGCAGCAACAACATAGGTTAAGTGTCTGGGCTCCATACCATGATATCACCTCTATCCAGAAGGAATGATATACACTAAAGGGGTGCTACCCCCTAATAACCTTGCTGCATCCTTCCTGTTTTGACCATTTCCGGGGTGTGAGGTCCGACGAAGTCTCGTCCACAAAGCCACGCTTTATACAAAAGCTGTGCTTTGGGTCAACAAATGATCAAGTAATGATCACCACGATAAATGATCAAACAAATGATCATATCACAAATGATCAAACAATGATCATTTCACAGCAACACTCAGCATGTCACATTACCAAATTGGGAGTATATCATTAATAACCTTCAACTACATAACCTCTGAGCTCGTACGTCTCAGAAAAGGGTGTTAAGCTAAGAGAATAAATTCTCCGCCACCAACAGAAATATATTTGAAAGAAATCAGCTTTATATCTCAATTTGTAATGTCAGACATACAATCCATACAAGTCTGTTCCGGGCTCGAACAGAACCGAAGGCACTTACAAAGAAGTCCTTTCATTCCGGATAATTTCTAATCACGTCCGGACTTCCCGTCACTAAGGGTGATAAAACCTCTATATCGGAGATCAGCCGATGCAGAGTAACTCAACGGTAATCCTTTCGTTTTCAAAAATATCCGGTCTTCAACACCGGTCATCGAATGCAATTCATTACGACGTATCACATATTCGGAACGGGTTATACGACCCCAAGGTCCTTTCCCGACTAACCCGAATAGTGAGCGCTTATTCAAAAATAAGTGTGGCATTCAAATTCAAACAATCACAACAAATACCTATTTAAAGGTAAATATTGATAGTCGGTTATTTAACTATCAATAGGCGTGTTCAACATCACCAGATTCCAAATAATTTCCCAAAGTACTTACTTTCCAAAATATCTTTACAAGATATATATATATATATATATATATATATATATATATATATATATATATATATATTTATATATTTTCCACACTTCAACCTTTTGAAAACAATTTTCAAATCACTTTTCACCTTTACCACTTTTGAAAACAAATTACAAACATCTTCCTTACGCGGAATTTCTTTCATTTCAACATGGTTCATTTAAACCAATTAAATAAATCCTTAACGATTTACTTTATATTTACGTTCCAAATCCGTAAATTAATTCCCACACTTCAAAAATAAATCAACGTTTATTTTTTTAAACAAATTCCCCTTTCCATTTATAAATTCCATAATGAATTTACATTCCAAAATATTTATAACATATGATTTCCAAATCGATTTCGAATATTCATTTTCAGTTTGTCTTCAAAAGGATAAATTCTCAAAACGTTTCATTTCACATTGGAAAAACATTTCCATACTTATTTAATAATAAGTAATTCACAAAACCATTTATTTTCAATACTTAGAAAATATTCAATATACTTAGTATCGAAATTAAGTATATATTTCATTCTTTAAGGAAAACATTCACTTAAACACATTTATTTGAGTCAAAACGAATGTAGCAGAAAACACCGTTGCGACGACCCAAAATCACTAGTATAGGGATTCGAAATTTAGATAGATATATAAATCCCAATACTATATAAAACATTTCCTTTTGGAAACCATTTACTATAACAACAGTATTATAGTCCACCATTTCCTTATTCCTCGAAAACGTCTATTTCAACAATAAATGTTGAAATCTATGGTTTCGATAGTTAATCCATTTTAAAACATCTTTAAAACAATTAACTTCATTTGATAATATTCATTTTCCCAAAACATATCCATTTTGTTTCATAATATATTCACTGTCCGAAATCGTGAATATACTTCCTTTAATAAGCTATAATAATTAACTTATCAAAATAAGTCCTTTTCGGATTTATAAACAATGTCTATAAATTCCATTTCTATATTTTATAACAACTTCGTTTTATAAATCTCCTTTATTAACCCATTTTATTTATATTCCATTTACATGTCGAAATCCGGTTTATAAGTAAATTACTTATAATTCATTTATTCACATATCCATTCTTTTATATCGACAATAATTTATAAATCAAAAATTCTTATTTACTTATGAATCTAGGTTCAAACTTTATTTTAACACTTATAAAAGCTTGTTTTATAATTTCTATATTTTAATTTATAAACATTAATTTTTATACAACTTTTATATAAATTGTTTATAATAATTCAAAAATCCCAATTTAAACTATTTTATAATTTATCAACTACTTACTTCAAAATCGCCTTTTGGTTATATTTCACAAAAATCTTAATTTTTATAACATAAAAATTTATAACGTTTTGATTATTTAAAATGAATCAATTCAAAAATTTAATAAAACGTATACTTTGAAAAATCACTTTAAAAATTCTTTTAAAAACGAAAATCATTACTTTAAAACTTCAAAAATGGATCCGATGATGCAACAGCACCAAATAGTCAATCACGACATCCAAATATCATATATCGATATGATAATCAACGAATATCAAAATATCTGTAAATAAATCAATACAGTTGAGGAATCCAGTTGAATCCCTCCAACCTGTTTCCCTGCATCCACAAACATTAGCAAAATACCAATTCCGTTCCAGTATGAAATTATCGCGGTATATGGGATTTATAAAAATATTATCCGCTTAATAGACGGCGCAATAGGGTCTCATCCGCTATATAATGCGGGAAATCAACTCCAAGTACATAAATAATACCAATTTCACTATACGGTGAAATATTCGCGGTATATGTTTTTAATAAATAACCTCCGCTTACTAACGGCGCATAATGTCTATTTTAACAATCAATAGATAACAATCATCATTCAACATATAGTCAATAATTTTAAATCTAACTATTTAAAATAAAAATCGAAACCGATTCGATCGAGTGAGAAGTTCTCACCTTGATTTCAATTCCGTTTTCAGCTTTTATTTCGAATAAAATTAAACGAGCGTTTAATTTTACCCGAAATTTTCACTAGCTCCAAACGATTACAATCTAGTTCCATAGCGTAGTGCTCGACAAAACGATTCCAACGCAATTTGATTCGTAATTTTCCAACCTCGTATGGACAAGATACACTGTTTTAAAGTCTGAACGATTTTACTATAAATCAATTTACAAATTATTAATTATTTCCAAACCCCACAATCACATCTGGCCGTCCATTCCCCTGTGCAAATCACGGCCGCACGATTCCTTTTCTTCCCCTACAGGTTTTGACGCGAGCCGAGATACCCATTGCCGTTCGTTAGGGTTAAATACCGTGGCCAAACTACTCGACTTCACGACGATCAGGTTATACCACGACGAAGAGCACGTCGACTCCACCTTCGGCCAGAAGGACGTCGAACTCGGTCGAGCCTATTGCATGCGATTTTCCTACGAATGACACGACTTTGAATGACTATTGCCGTCGATCGGCTACGAATTTTCCGATCATAACCGTTGAAGTGGATGATCTCTCGACGCTCTACATGTTTGTAGTTGGAAGTTTTCGCTAAAAGTTTGTGAATGGAAAGAAAATTGAGGGAGAAAATGAGAGTTTCTCGGCCATTAGTGGTAATAGAAACGGCGGCCCGAAGAAACAAACCCTAGGGTTTGATTTCCTTTGCAAAAATGAATATTTGGGGGCTTTTATAGAAAAACGACGAACACTATTCATCCCGGATTTTCCGAACTCCAAACGAAGCGTGCCGGTTGGCGTTTCTAAGGTTTACCAGACATTCCGAACACAATGGAACGTGTTTCGGAGGCCAATTCGACCATCTGTGCGAGTTATGGTCATAAACGATCAATTTAAATTAAATTGATTAAACGAATTTTCTATGCGTTTTGGCTTGCCCCGGACAAACGATAAATCCGATTGACTTGAAATTTGAAACCTTATAATAATATCACATTACGGATCCGATGAAACTGGTTTTGTCGAAATCCGAGACTGTTTGAAAAATGACCATTTTAACTCGCCAAATTAATATTAAAACAATTTCGATGCGTTTCGAGCTGCCACGGTCAAACGAAAACTCCAATTGCTACGAAAATTGAAACCCAATAATAACAAACTATTACGGATCCAATGGAACTAGTTTCGTCCAATTCTGAGACTGTTCAAAAATTGACTAATTTCACTAGTCGATTAAATATTAAAATATTAAATTTTCACAAATTTACTTTTAATTCGATTTTAAAAGTTCTAAAATATCGTTCTAACTCCAATATGATAAAATAAAATTTTACAAATCATTTTCAATCATATTTAACTCGATTTTCAATTATTTCAGAAATTTCAACTATTAAATAATCGATTTAATTATCCAATTAAATCCAATATTCGAAAATAAATTATTTGACTTATAAATTCCACTTGTTAATAATTAAAATTAATTAAATATTCAAATTTTAATTAATAGAAATTTTGGGTCGTTACAGACTTCCCTCCTTAAAAGAATTTCGTCCTCAAATTACCAAGTAAGAAAAATTTACAGAATCCATTAACTTTCCAAAACAAACCATTCAATTTAGATTTTTACAAATCTCTTAAGTGTTTAACTTTCCCAAAATTCATAGTTAAACTTCTTACAAAATCTTTACTAAGTTTCCAAATCCTACTTAGTTTTCAAAATTTTCCCAATTTTCTCAAAAATATTCTAACGCCTTAAATTTTCGGAAAAATTCGCCATAGTCTCCTTTGCGCGGCTCGATCGAAAAAAAATGACAGTATATATATCACAAATATACATCTCATCAAGTGATGAGGCATCCCGCAGGGAAAAAAGTGTAAAAGTACGATATGTAATCCGAGATATGTACCTTATTTATTATTAGCGAGCGTATACGGCTAATATAGCGCGAAAGCGAGCTCCAAATGCGAAGCAAGCGCAATCCGCACCTACTAAACACTCAAAAACAACATGAGAAATATGCATATATGAAAATAATATCAATATACATCGTATAGCAACATAACAACTACATAATATAGCAAATGTAACTAAAGCAACAAATGCAACCACCAAATCAATATAATTTTACTTCTCAATAATATTCATTGAATTGGTTTTCCAATTGATTCATTAACATTGGAATTTACTAACATTCATTCATATTCGATTTTAATTAGTTTGCATTCACTAATTTTCATTCAAGTTGGTTCACTTCCAAATCAAATTCAATTCTATTCAAGTTCAGTTTCTTCCAAGTTGGATTCAATTACTTTAGCTTCTAATTTTGCTAATTCAATTTCATTACCACTTAATAAATTTATATACAATTAACTAATAATCATATAACAACCAACGTATATTCAAAATAACCAAATTATTTAATTTACATTCAATTTGGTCCAACATTTTTACTTTTAATTCTAATTGGTTTATATTAAATTGATTTTCATTCAATTTATTCAACTCCATTAGCTTTTAATGAATTAAAACTTACATTCATTATTTCATATCAATTATTTACATTTAATTGATTAACATAAGGTTGAATTTCATTTATATAACTCAAGTTCATATTCTTAATGACTTCATTTCATTACTTCACTTGATTATTTCACTTCGATACCAAAATCAACTTTATTCAACTTCACTTAAGTTATATTCCACATATAAATTCAATTCAGATTTAACTTTTTACCAATGCTAAATTTTATCACTTAATCAAATACATATTTTATTTTGCTTAACAAAATTGTTTAACCATTTTTAACAATTTGTTTCACTTACATTTTCTCATTCTATAAGTTATACAACTTATATTCAACAATTACCACTTGGATTTTTCTTATTGATTCACTTATACTTCCTTTAATTAACTCCATCCTTTAAGTTAAATTTATTCTATCAAAATTCAAATTATGTAAGTTATCAACTCATTTATCATTCCCATAAATATTTTAAATAGGATTCCAGAGTCTTTTCAACCTTTCAAAACCATTTTTGAAACCAATTCAATTATCCTTTGAATTTCAAAACCCAAACTCAAATTTTCCAAACAACTTCCACTTAAAATAATTTGGCAGCAATTCCTCTTTTGGAAACCCGAAAATGAACACCAATGATGTTGCAATCATCATCGGAATTATTTTCCAGCGACCGAAAAGAGTTTAGAGCTTTAATTTCTCCGAAATAATTTTCCCAAAATATCAAATCTTTTCAAAACACTTCTCTGGAAATTTATTTTTAGATTATAAATCATATTTATAAATCTTCTACTTATATAATTTCACTTCTTGTATATAAGATTATTCCACAAGCGTAAATCATTTTAATTATAACTCCATACTTATAATTTCAATTGCCTATACAACTTATTCTTTTACAGCTGTTGTTTTTATTCAACTTATTCAACAACCAAACAATCAATTCATATATACTTTAATAATTCTGGAAAATTATTCCTTTATATATAAAATATAATCAAGGTAAAATTATTTCATTTACCCAATTTAAACAATATCGTGTCGAATTGTTCTGAACAAGTGTTTAGAGATCCCTATCGATGGAGTTTTATAGACTATACCGACCAGAATCCATATACCACTCAACAAACCAATCATCACAATATAAAATAATTTTATATTCACTAACAAATACGCACTTGTATCTATTATTACACTCAAACTCATTCTAGAGTACTACTGACTCCATCTATAATGAGAAATACCCAACAGAACCATGGTTGTCGCTTAACCATATGCTCTGATACCAAATGTGACGATCGCGATTTTTCGACACTCGAAAAACCGACATTAATACGTCCACTGTATCAACTGCCGAACAATCGAAGGTCGGAAAACCGTACCGTTAGGGTTGAAAAAGAAGAAAGGATAGAAGAAGAGAGAAAGAAAAAGAAAACAACAGAAAGAAACAACAGAACAATATCAGAATCTCACAATCGCAGTGGAACATATAATAGATAAATGAATAATCGTTAAACAAAGAACTAAATCAGTTATTACATTACATTACATCATCAGAGTGTACAACAACAAATAGCGGAAAATAAATACTATATACTAGCGAATACGCCATGCCATCCAGATTGCCTCCAGCAACTTCTGAATTCCAGAATATCCTGATAACCTGACTCTAGACTGCCCGTGTGGAAATTGGTGGGCACCCAGAGTTTAGGAAGGAAAACAATAAACTCCGAGTCAGTCATGTGACTGGTGTGAGAACTCAAAACAGTTTATCTTTAAAACAAAGAATAGGATAATTTTAAAATAGATTCGCAATGCTTTTAAAAATGAGACTACCATAAGGCCTCCCGCACACACACACAATGCAAACGCAGAATCGGAGGAGATTTCTCCTTATGATAGTCAAAGATGCTTGATACGCATTAAAAAGAAACATTTGATATTATTACTAGTGCATAGTGTAGGAAAAATCATTTCGGAAATAAAGATATAAATCTTAGCCAACATACGACCATTATCGTATGCCTACTATAGCTACCATGTTCAATAGCAGGTTACCGCCGCATTCCATGGCAGGTTATACAACTAAAACCGTACAAGATTGTATTGTTTCTTTGGATTTCCAACAAATGGTCAGGCCAAGAAACTTCCCATTGCCACATGGGTACGCCTATGGAAAGACGACCCGAGAACCAAACCGGATCTCTGCCAACACAAGGCCGGGTTACCCCTAACTGGGTAACTACTGACACGAATATATCATCCCCCGATTGTAACCGATCTATCCAAGGATCCTCGATTTCCAACAAACACAAAGCAATAAATTTGCAGCAATAACATAGGCTAAGTATCTGGGCTCCATACCATGATACCACCTCTATCCAGAAGGAATGACATACACTAAAGGGGTGCTGCCCCCTAATAAACTTGCTGCATCCTTCCTGTTTGGACCATTTCCGGGGTATGAGGTCCGACGAAGTCTCATCCACAAAGCCACGCTTTATACAAAAGCTGCGCTTTGGGTCAACGAATGATCAAAGTAATGATCACCAAGATAAATGATGAAACAAATGATCATATCACAAATGATCAAACAATGATCATTTCACAGCAACACTTAGCATGTCACATTACCAAATTGGGAGTATATCACTAATAACCTTCAACTACATAACCTATGAGCTCGTACGTCTCAGAGAAGGGTGTTAAGCTAAGAGAATAAATTCTCCGCCACCAATAGAAATATATTTGAAAGCAATCAGCTTTATATCTCAATTTGTAATGTCAGACATACAATCCATACAAGTCTGTTTCGGGCTCGAACAGAACTGAAGGCACTTACAAAGAAGTCCTTGCATTCCGGATAATTTCTAATCACGTTCGGACTTCCCGTCACTAAGGGTGATAAAACCTCTATACCGGAGATCAGCCGATGCAGAGTAACTCAACGGTAATCCTTCCGTTTTCAAAAATATCCGGTCTTCAACACCGGTCATCGAATGCAATTCATTACGACGTATCACATATTTGGAATGGGTTATACGACCCCAAGGTCCCTTCCCGGCTAACCCGAATAGTGAGCGCTTATTCAAAAATAAGTGTGGCATTCAAATTCAAACAATCACAACAAATACCTATTTAAAGGTAAATATTGATAGTCGGTTATTTAACTATCAATAGGCGTGTCCAACATCACCAGATTCCAAATAATTTCCCAAATTACTTACTTTCCAAAATATCTTTACAAGATATATATATTTTCCACACTTCAGCCTTTTGAAAACAATTTTCAAATCACTTTTCACCTTTACCACTTTTGAAAACAAATTTCAAACATCTTCCTTACGCGGAATATCTTTCATTTCAACATGGTTCATTTAAACCAATTAAATAAATCCTTAACGATTTACTTTATATTTACGTTCCAAATCCGTAAATTAATTCCCACACTTCAAAAATAAATCAACGTTTATTTTTTTAAACAAATTCCCCTTTCCATTTATAAATTCCATAATGAATTTACATTCCAAAATATTTATGAATATATGATTTCCAAATCGATTTCTAATATTCATTTTCAATTTGTCTTCAAAAAGATAAATTCTCAAAACGTTTCATTTCACATTGGAAAAACATTTCCATACTTATTTAATAATAAGTAATTCACGAAACCATTTATTTTCAATACTTAGAAAATATTCAATATACTTAATATCGAAATTAAGTATATATTTCATTCTTTAAGGAAAATATTCACTTAAACACATTTATTTGAGTCAAAACGAATGCTGCGTAAAACACCGTTACGACGACCCAAAATCACTAGTATAGGAATTCGAAATTTAGATAGATATGTAAATCCCAATACTATATAAAACATTTCCTTTCGGAAACCATTTACTATAACAACAGTGTTATAGTCCACCATTTCCTTATTCCTCGAAAACGTCTATTTCAACAATAAATGTTGAAATCTATGGTTTCGATAGTTAATCCATTTTAAAACATCTTTAAAACAATTAACTTCATTTTTGATAATATTCATTTTCCCAAAACATATCCATTTTGTTTGATAATATATTCACTGTCCGAAATCGTGAATATACTTCCTTTAATAAGCTATAATAATTAACTTATCAAAATAAGTCGTTTTCGGATTTATAAACAATGTCTATAAATTCCATTTCTATATTTTATAACAACTTCGTTTTATAAATCTCCTTTATTAACCATTCTATTTATATTCCATTTACATGTCGAAATCCGGTTTATAAGTAAATTACTTATAATTCATTTATTCACATATCCATTCTTTTATATCGACAATAATTTATAAATCGAAAATTCTTATTTACTTATGAATCTAGGTTCAAACTTTATTTTAACACTTATAAAAGCTCGTTTTATAATTTCTATATTTTAATTTATAAACATCAATTTTTATACAACTTTTATATAAATTGTTTATAATAATTCAAAAATCCCAATTTAAACTATTTTATAATTTATCAACTACTTACTTCAAAAATCGCCTTTTGGTTATATTTCACAAAAATCTTAATTTTTATAACATAAAAATTTATAACGTTTTAATTATTTAAAATGAATCAATTCAAAAATTTAATAAAACGTATACTTTCAAAAATCACTTTAAAAATTCTTTTAAAAACCAAAATCATTACTTTAAAACTTCAAAAATGGATCCGATGATGCAACAACACCAAATAGTCAATCACGACATCCAAATATCATATATCGATATGATAATCAACAAATATCAAAATATCTGTAAATAAATCAATATAGTTGAGGAATCCAGTTGGATCCCTCCAACCTGTTTCCCTGCATCCACAAACATTAGCACAATACCAATTCCGTTCCAGTACGGAATTATCGCGGTATATGCGATTTATAAAAATATTATCCGCTTTTAGACAGCGCAATAGGGTTCATCCGCTATATAATGCGGGAAATCAACTCCAAGTACATAACTAATACCAATTTCACTATACGGTGAAATATTCGCGGTATATGTTTTTAATAAATAACCTCCGCTTACTAACGGCGCATAATGTCTATTTTAACAATCAATAGATAACAATCATCATTCAACATACAATCAATAATTTTAAATCTAACTATTTACAATAAAAATCGAAACCGATTCGATCGAGTGAGAAGTTCTCACCTTGATTTCAATTCCGTTTTCAGCTTTTATTTCGAATAAAATTAAACGAGCGTTTAATTTTACCCGAAATTTTCACTAGCTCCAAATGATTCCAATCCAGTTCCATAGCGTAGTGCTCGACAAAACGATTCCAATGCAATTTGATTCGTAATTTTCCGACCTCGTATGGACAAGATATACTGTTTTAAAGTCTGAACGATTTTATTATAAATCAATTTACAAATTATTAATTATTTCCAAACCCCACAATCACATCTGGCCGTCCATTCCCCTGTGCAAATCATGCCGCATGATTCCTTTTCTTCCCCTACAGGTTTTTACGCGAGCCGAGATACCCATTGCCGTTCGTTAGGGTTAAATACCGCGGCCAAACTACTCGACTTCACGACGATCAGGTTATACCACGACGAAGAGCATCGTCGACTCCACCTTCGGCCAGAAGGACGTCGAACTCATTCGAGCCTATTGCGTGCGATTTGCCTACGAACGACATGACTTTGAATGACTATTTCTGTCGATCGGCTACGAATTTTTCGATCATAACCGTTGAAGTGGAAGATCTCTCGACGCTCTACATGTTTGTAGTTGGAAGTTTTCGCTAAAAGTTTGTGAATGGAAAGAAAATTGAGGGAGAAAATGAGAGTGTCTCGGCCATTAATGGTAATAGAAACGGCGGCCTGAAGAAACAAACCCTAGGGTTTGATTTCCTTTGCAAAAATGAATATTTGGGGGCTTTTATAGAAAGACGACAAACACTATTCATCCCGGATATTCCAAACTCCAAACGAAGCATGCCGGTTGGCGTTTCTAAGGTTTACCCCGCATTCCGAACACAATGGAATGTGTTTCGGAGGCCAGTTCGACCATCTGTGCGAGTTATGGCCATAAACGATCAATTTAAATTAAATCGATTAAACGAATTTTCTATGCGTTTTGGCTTGCCCCGGACAAACGATAAATCCGATTGACTTGAAATTTGAAACATTACAATAATATCACATTACGGATCCGATGAAACTGGTTTCGTCGAAATCCGAGACTGTTTGAAAATTGACCATTTTAACTCGCCAAATTATTATTAAAACAATTTCGATGCGTTTCGAGCTGCCACGGTCAAACGAAAACTCCAATTGCTACGAAAATTGAAACCTGATAATAACAAACTATTATGGTCCAATGGAACTAGTTTCGTCCAATTCTGAGACTGTTCAAAAATTGACTAATTTCACTAGTCGATTAAATATTAAAATATTCAATTTTCACAAATTTACTTTTAATTCGATTTGAAAAGTTCTAAAATATCGTTCTAACTCCAATATGATAAAATAAAATTTTACAAATCATTTTCAATCATATTTAACTCGATTTTCAATTATTTCATAAATTTCAACTATTAAATAATCGATTTAATTATCCAATTAAATCCAATATTCGAAAATAAATTATTCGACTTATAAATTCCACTTATTAATAATTAAAATTAATTAAATATTCAAATTTTAATTAATAGAAATTCTGGGTCGTTACATTATTGTTGTGTGTAAAACCCTAGACTACACCACACACACAAATATGGATTTCACGAGGAATTGGTTAAGTCACAGATATTTGAATTTAATATTATTTTATTCAAAATGATGAAACGGTTTTAAAAAGTATAATTTTGAATCCAGTTGGTTTGGAAGTGAAATTGAGTTGAATATGTAAGGCTTTTGAAAAGGAAGTTTTTAAATTTAAATTTAGTTTGAATATACTATGTCTTGTTTTGAAATTATTTTTGGAAAACATAGCTTGAAAGAGTTATACAAGTTATACACAATATATATCCCATTTTGAAGTATATTGAATGAATTATTTTTGGGAATTTAAATTTAACCTAAAAAGAACTTGCTGGATATACGACAGTTCGCTGATTTTCCTTTGAAAGTCTATAACTTGAGTAAATTGAATCGAATTTTCCCGAAATGAAAAGCATTTAATTGCTTTCATGTAAAGAAAGAACTTCCAGTTTTTGTTGAAAGGGTTTCGAGTTGTGCAATGGAAATTGATTTCAAAGCTATGAGTAAATCTTTGTTAAAGATTTGGTGAACATTGTTTCAAAGTGAAGAGGATCTTAAAGGTGTATCTTTTGTATAAAAGATTTGAAATGGAAATTTGTTCAAACCATTCAAAAGAAAGGTTTTTGGAAAACAAGTGTTAAAAGTTGTGACTTAACTAAGATCCCAATATATCCATATGTTTTTAAAACAAGCGCTCAATATTCGGTTTAGCCGGGAGAGGACTTTATGTCATAAAAATCATTCGGAATAATGATATGACGAAATGGATAGCATTTGAAGACGGTGATGAAGACCAGGTATTTTCGAGAACGATAGGATCACCTATCGAATGTCTCTGCACTGAGTCGCGCGGTATAGAGATCTCCGTACGTGATGGAGAGTCCGATCGAGATTGTGACTACCCAAATTTGGAAGGGCTTCTTTGAAGTGCCTTCGGTTCCGTTCGAACCTGGAACAGACTTGTATGGATGTATGTCTGACGTTACACTTTGAGATGTAAAGCTGGTTTCTATCAAATACATTTCTGTTTGGTGGATGAGAATTTATTCTCTTAGCTCAACACCCTTCTCTGAGTCGTACGAGCTCGGATGTTATGTAGTTGATGGTTATTAGTGATATATTCCCAATTTGGTAACGTAGCATACTAAGTGCTGCTGATCATTTGTTGATCAAAACATGGATTTTGTGAAAAGCGTAGCTTTGTGGACAAGACCTCGTCGAACCTCACATCCCGGAAATGGTCGAAACAGGAAGAATGCAGTAAGGTTATGAGGGTCATGCCCTTTAGGGTATGTGCATTTCCTTCTGGATAAAAAGTGGTACCATGCTATGGAGCCCAAATATTTAACTTATGTGGTTGTTGCAATTTGTTGGTGAATCCCAGGATAAAGTTCGGTGACGATCGAGGGATGGCATACTCATGACAGTTAGTTACCTAGTTACAGAGGTAACCATGGCCTTGTGTTGATAGAGATCTGGTTAGGTTCTCGGGGCATCCCTCCAGAGGCGTACCCATTCGGTGTAGGAAGTTTCTTAGCCTGATCATTTGTTGGAAAGCCAAACAAAACAAAGCAAGCCCTGTACGATTTTAGTTGTATAACCTGCCATCGAATGTGGTGGTAGCCAACTATTGAACATGGTAGCTATAGTAGGTATGCCATAATGGTGGTATGCTGGCTAAGCTTAATATTATACTTTCGAAATGTTTTTCACACTATGCACTAATAATAATATCAAAAGGATTTTTATGTATCAAGCATGTTTGACTATCATAAGGAGAAATCTCCTCTTATTGTGCGATTACATTGTGTGTATGGCGGAAGGCTTTATGGTAGTTTCATTTTTCAAAAAGCATAGCAGATTTCCTTTATTTCTCTTTGTTTTTTTTTTAAAATAATTTTTTTCTCACACCAGTCCCATGACTGACCTGGAGTTTACCGTTCCCTTTCTAAACTCTGAGTGCCCACAATTTTCCATACGGACAGTCTAGAGTCAGGTTTTCAGATAATCAAATAGTAGGTATAGCTTTTGACAACCTTTGGAGTCTTTGGTTTGACGATCGCATTGCGCATCGGATTTGCTTCACTTTAGCATGATGGTGGTTCGAGCTTCTTGGTTTAGTGTTTTGGAGTTTTGGCATTGAAGATGTTGTTTTTCGCTGCTGTTGATGGTGTTTTCTACTTTGTTTTCCGCTGTTGTATCTATCTATGATAATGTTGATCATTTCATTTGTATTATTGTTGTATCAAATGTTGCGTGTCAATAAAATTTCATTTCTATTTCCGCTGTGTTGATTACTTAATGTGTATAAGCTCGGGAGAATCGGTTTTCAACGTTTGAATCTTCGGCATTCTAATATGTGTGAAGTATGGATGTCGATTTTCGAGCGCTGAAATCCAGGTCGTCACATTTATAATATTCACTTGACTATATGAAAGGTATGGATCGTTGAAGAAGAGCCACGGTATGGGAAATTGGTGATGGATGCGGATTTAGGGTTTCAACCGCTACAGATCGAGTTTCGAGTTTGTGGTATTCTTCAAATTTAGCTTTTAAATTTTATATTTAAAAGTTTTTTTTCCAATTAGATGTTTTTAGGTTTCTGTATACCACGTCCATTCTAGTACATTCTCCATTTAACACTTTGTCATTTGGCACAAAACCAATTTTGTGAAACCTTAATCATCGGGGAAAAAAGTGCTAGCTATAGGGGCGGAATTAGCTGAGGATTCAACTAAAGCTATGGAGGTCGCGTTAGCCGTCACAATTGTTGCGGTTGATGAGATGGCTGCCATGGCTATGGTTCGAAATAAAAATGGGCTCCAGTATTTGCAGCACAAATGCTTGGACACCTCATAAAGCCAGAAAGATCGGCCTAGTGAATTGGTAAGACTGCATTTGTCTTCATGTCTTTAGGATATTGAACTGCCTTAGTTTTAGATTTCGTTTATAGATGTTTGTTTCTATTATTGCTACGTATGCAAGGAATACTAGGTAGAATAATTTGTTCAATATATGTACAGTTAGTTAAATGCCAACATGTTGAAAACTTATTGGGCTGATTTAATTGATATACCTTAATTTTATTTCCTCAACCTCATATAAAGTCTAAAATTTGAGTTATTGTATAATATTTTTATTACTGGATTTACATAAATTAGCACTTGATTTTCTTATCTTCATTTGGTACAAAGGAAAAAATTATGGATTGGTTTGTGTCGAGATTAAATTATAAATGAATAGGATTTGTATTAAAATATATTTAATTTACAGTTTAAGCTATAATATACAGCAAACATTTAGCATAAATATATCAGTAATAGGTTTATCTATTTGCATAAATTAAATATATTATCCCATCATTTCTATATTAATGGTTGTCTATTTAGCATAAACATCTTATTTTTTCAAACACTAAATGATTTTATGGCTTTTACCTAAATGATGTGTGTTTATACATACATACATACATACATACATACATATATATATACATAGATATATATACATACATGTATATATATGTATACACATATATATGTATACACACATATACATACATATATATATATATATATATATTGGTGATAAGTAAAAGCTGCTAACATGTTTAATGAACTACTACTGTATTAGTAAAGGCGAATCCATTCCTTCATTACTTGTTATGACTATCCTTAGCAAAGATAATCATTATGGTTTGCATTCTTAATATAAATTTAATTTATTTTGTTCGTATGAATGTTAACATTTATTATAATTTCCAAACTTACTGATGTAAGTTGTTTTCTTTAGAGGAGTAGCCAAAATACAATCCCACAGTATCATCCAATTAGCATGAACATAATGCCACTTCTTCTTCTTGCAACCGACCCATTAGAAGGAACCTTAAGTTTACTTTCTTTGGTCGATCTTCACGATGCAGGCCAAGTTACTTCGCTCTAATCAAAGATCTCTACTTCAGGTTTGTACAAATTTTTCCCTATTTGCTTTCCACTTTAAATTCGTTGTTCATTAATTACTTTTTTCTTTCTTGCCTGATTGTTTTAACGTGACTACATTTCAATTCTATTGCGTTAATTTCAAATTTTATTGTATCGATTGCTGGGTTTGATTACGGAAGGGGTACTGATTTTCAATGTTTACATAATTTCAAACTTACTATAAATTTATTACATAAACTGGAAGATACTTAAAATTCACAGCCACTGCTTATTCAATCGCTGATTTTACCATTTTTGATTTTACAGAAATAGCAAAAATCTGGACTGTGATGACTAAGTTATATGGTAATTGCGGTACTAATACTGACCAATATAATTATGTTGTCTTCATTATCACATGTGTTTTGATGTACATATTGAGAGAAGCCTTTCTTTATAGGATCAAAAAGTTGGAAATCCGTGGAAATATTTGACAAATTTGGTTAAAGATAAGTCTCCACAACTATGAAGGTGGTTTGATTCGACAATCATAACATGTTTTTATAAAAATCTTTGGTTATAGCACTCATTTGATCGATGCTTTACTTTTCAAGCATTATAATGTGGTTATCTTTTAGAAATTTCATCGCACTTTTGTTGTTTTCATTCATTACAATTTGACAATAAGCTAGACTATGCTTATCTTGAAAGTATTTTTAGCTATCTTTTTATTTAGGAAAGTTAATGATAAGTCTTATGAACTGTTACATTGTGTTTGGAGCAACTTCATATAATGAACTTTGATATGATACCATCAATAGTACTAATTTAGATATATGATCTCGAATAGCCATTGATGGTTTATATTCAATTTGAGTGTCTAATTCAATGAATATATGGTCATTTTGTAGTAATGATCATTACTACACGTATTTGGTTGAGTTAGAGGCTAGGATGATGGGAATAAGTGGCATAAATTTCACTAAAGACGTATCAGATATAATATTCTTTGGCTGAGTTAAAGGCTAGGACAATGTGAAATAGGTGACATAAATATTGATCAAGGCATATCAGGTTAATATTCTTTTTATTGTTTCATATAGTTGAAATATATATTTAAAAAAAAGGTTGGAGATTTGAGAGAAGAAACTTGTTCTCACAAATAATGCTTTAATATTATTTTTCCTTTGCTATATTGCTTGATTACAAATGAGGAGAGAGCTCCTCTATTTATAGTCCCTAATAGATCATTCTAGAATTACTTTTGCTTGATTACAAAGAAAACATAATTCTAGAAATATTTTTACTTGGTTACAAAGAAAACATAATTCTAGAAACACTTTTACTTGATTACAAAGAAAACATAATTCTAGAACTCTCACCCCCTTTAAACATAATACAAGAATTCTCTAGAAACTAATAAATCAAGTTTATATTCCAACACCTCCCTTTAAACTTGATTTGCCCCCACCTTTGAGCTAAACTTTTATGCATACCAAGTTTCTTCTTTAACTCCTTGAAAATCTCCAACTTCAAAGGCTTTGTTAAAATATCGGCAATTTGATCTTCCGTCTTGCAATGCTTGACAACTACTTCTCCTTTCCTAACCAAGTCTCGAATGAAATGATACTTGATTCTTATATGCTTGCTCCTCCCATGAAAAACTGGATTTTCGGTGAGTGCTATAGCAGGATTGCTATCACAATATATAAGTGGACTTTCTTTTGAAGTATGCTTAAGTTCTTCTAGCACCCATTTAATCCATAAAGCTTGACAACTAGCTAAAGATAGTGAAATATATTCTGCCTCGGTGGTTGAGAGAGCCGCAACTTGTTGTTTCTTTGACATCCACGTGATTGCACTTGATCCAAAGTAGAAAACATTTCCCGAAGTACTTTTACTATCATCAACACTTCCGGCCCAATCACTATCACAATATCCAAGCACCTTAGGATTATTATCTTTTGATAATAAATTCCATCCCCAAGTGTTCCATGCACATATCTCAAAATTCATTTTCCGGCATCCCAATGTGTCTTCTTTGGTTGCTCCATGAACCTACTAATCAAGCTCACACCAAGTGTAATGTCCGGCCGAGTGGCTGTCAAATACATCAAACTCCCAACAAGACTTCTAAACAATGTTGAATCAACATATTTAGAGTTGTCATCCTTACTTAGTTTCAAGCCAACCTCAACTGGAGTGCTAATTGGCTTTGCCTCTTCCATTCTAAACTTCTTCATCAAATCTTTTACATACTTTTCTTGAGAGATAAATATACCATCATTATCTTGCTTTACTTCAATACCAAGAAAGGAATGAAGTAGACCCAAGTCGGTCATCTCCCATTCTTGCATCATACTTCTCTTAAATTCTTTAATATTACCAAGACTATTTCCGGTAAAAATCAAATCATCCACATATAAACCAATGATGAGAATGTTACCTTTGTTCTCCTTGATGTAAAGAGTATGCTCAAATGGACACCTCTTGAATTGCATCTTCACAAAATAGTCATCTATGCGACTATACCATGCACGAGGGGCTTGCTTAAGGCCATATAATGCCTTCTTCAACCGATAGACTTTATGCTCTTCATCCTTTATCACATAGCCGGAAGGTTGATCAACGTACACCTCTTCTTGTAGTACTCCATTCAAGAAAGCAGATTTAACATCCATTTGATAAACTTGCCACTTATTTTGAGCGGCCAATGAAATTATCAAACGAATTGTTTCAAGACGTGCCACGGGAGCAAAAACTTCTTTGTAATCAACACCATACTTTTGCTTGTAGCCTTTCACAACTAATCGTGCCTTATGTTTCTCAACTTCACCTTGTGCATTCAACTTTGTCTTGTAAACCTATTTGACTCCAATGGGTTTCTTCCCTTCAGGTACTTCAACCTACTCCCATGTTTGGTTCCTTACAATTGCATCAATTTCTTGATCCATGGCTTGTCTCCATTTGTCTTCCTTGGCGGCTTCTTCAAAATCAACTAGACCCACAGTTGCATATAAAGCAAAATCAAAAAATTCATCTTCTAAAATTCTTCTTGTTTCTCCATAAATCTCTGCAAGTGGTCTTGTCCTTCTAGGTGTTGATTCTGGACTTGAAGATGATGAGCTTGGAGGAGAATTAGATGGTGGAGTAGGCGGAGTCGATCTTTTTTCTTCAATTGGCTCAAATGCATCATTACCAAGCAAGATACTTGTACTCTTTTTCTCATTTTTCCATTCCCATGCTTCTTCCTCATTGAAAATTACATCACGACTAATAATAGTCTTCTTTGTGATGGGGTTATATAATTTATATGCCTTGGATCTTTCACTATGGCCAACAAAGATGCACTTTTCAGATTTGTCATCAAGTTTTCCTCTCTTTTCATCCGCACATGAGGGTAACAAATGCTTCTAAAAATTCGAAAGTGGGAGACACATGGCTTGTGACCGCTCCATGCTTCTTGTGGAGTCTTTCCTTGAACACATTTAGTTGCCGCACGGTTGAGAACATAGCATGCACATGCTACTGCTTCGGCCTAAAATATTTTAGGCAATCCTTTTGTCTTCAACATACTTCGAACAAGTTACATGATGATACGGTTCTTTCTTTTGGCCACCCCATTTTGTTGAGGGGTTGAGCAGACCATTAGTTGAAGATGAATGCCATGATCCTTTAAGAAATTTCCGAATTCTTCTGCCTTATATTCTCCACCACGATCGGATCGGAATGTCTTTATAAAAAACCACTTTGCTTCTCCACAAGTGCTTTAAAATTTTTGAATACTTCAAATACTTGAGATTTTTCTTTGAGAAAGTAAATCCACATCTTGCGACTATAGTCATCAATAAAAGTGAGAAAATACCGATTACCTCCAAGAGAGTTTGTGCATATAGGTCCATATAAATCCGAATGCACTAGCTCCAAAGGATTCTTTGCTCGCCATGCCTTTTCTTTTGGAAATGGATCTCGATAGTGCTTGCCAAAAACACAACTTTCACATACTTGATCTTGTTTGCTAATATTTGGGATGCCTCTCACCATATGATCTTTGCAAATCTTGGATAGAGTGCTAAAACTCAAGTGATTATAACAAAGATGCCAAAGCCATGACTTGTCATTAACAATATTAGAAAAGCATGGAAATGCTTCATTTTTAATTTTCAACGGAAACATTTTTGTTGGTGTCATCTTCACTTTTGCAATAAGAACACCAGTTTTGTCTTTGATCTCACATAAATCATTTTTGAAATTCACATTATGTCCCTTCTTTAAAAGTTGCCCAACACTCAAAAGATTGTATTTAAGACCGGGAACATAATAAACATTAGAAATATAATTTGTACCTTGCTTTGTCCATATTGGAATATCGCCACTGCCTTTGGCAATGAGCTTTTTGTTATCACCTGTCTTGACTTCTTGTTGGACACTTTCATCAAAATTCACAAAGAAACTTTTATTTGCGGTCATGTGGTTACTACAACCACTATCAATATACCATATATCATCAAAAGAAGCTTCTTGAACATTACAAGCAAGAAGCATACTTTCATCTTGTGTCTTCAAATTCTCATGTAGAAAATTAGAATTATCTTTTTCATCATTAATTCTTTTAAAACAATCCTTTTTCATATGCCCATATTTATGACAATAATGACATTGAATATTATAAGAGTTACCTCTTCCTCTTCCACTATATCCTCCACGACCTTTTCCTCTTCCTCCTTGAGATGGGCTTGAATTTTCACTTTGAATTTGGCCTCTTCCTTGTCCTCTACCATGGGCTGATCTTCCATCTCTTCCTCTAAATCCACCATGGTTGGTGTCTCGAATTTGGAAAGCTTGCTCGGAAGGAGAGGAATCAAATTGTTTGATGCGAAGCTCATGAGATTGTAGTGAGCCCAACAATTCTTCAAGAGAGAAAGTATTAAAATCTTTTGATTCTTCAATAGCAACAATAACATGCTCAAATTTCCTTGTCATACTTCGAAGAAATTTTTCAATAATTCTTTTATCCGAAATTTCTTCACCGTTGATTCAAAGTTGATTAGCAATAGAAATAGTTCTATTATAAAATTCCTCCACCGATTCACTTTCTTTCATTTTGAGTAAATCAAACTCACCTCTCAGAGCTTGAAGTCTTACCATCTTTACCTTTTCTTCACCTTTGTACGCCTTGTTGAGGATGTCCCATGCCTCCTTTGATGTTGATGCCGAAGAGATCCTTTCAAAAATTGCTTCAACCAACGCTTGATAGATAAAATAAAGAGCCTTCTTGTCCTTCTTTCGAATCTCTTTCAAAGCATTCAATTATTGTGTTGAAAGTGTTGCTTGATTCTCTGGTTCTTCATATCCATTTTCAACAATCTCTCAAAGATCTTGAGAGCCATACAAGACCTTCATTTGAATGCTCCATTGATTGTAATTCTTTCCCGTCAAACGAGGAAGTTGAGGTTGCAACATATTGTTGGAAGTCATCCCTAAACCTCGCTCTGATACCACTTTGTTGAAGTATATATTTAAAAAAAAGGTTAGAGACTTGAGAGAAGAAACTTGTTCTCACAAATAATGCTTTAATATTATTTTTCCTTTGCTAGATTGCTTGATTACAAATGAGGGAAGAGCTCCTCTATTTATAGTTCCTAATAGATCATTCTAGAATTACTTTTGCTTGATTACAAAGAAAACATAATTCTAGAAATACTTTTACTTGGTTACAAAGAAAACATGATTAATCTAGAAATACTTTTACTTGATTACAAAGAAAACATAATTCTAGAACTCTCACCCCCCTTTAAACATAATACAAGAATTCTCTAGAAACCAATAAATCAAGTTTATATTCCAACACATATATATAAGTATTTATGTTTTTAATGTTTATAGCTATAGCTGCTACCATCTCATTTAGGTGCAACATATTTTTTTTTGCACACCTTTTCTTCACCATTGCTGCGAAAGTAATATTCAGTTACACTTGGTTCTTTATTCAAGGTTTTTATCATTGGATTCACCACCAGTTATCTTTTCTCTATTTTTTCTATGAATATTATAGTCTGTTATAGATAACATTGGATACGAACTGCCAACTGTACCATCATCGTTAAAAAGTGACAAAGATGAAATGTTCATTATGTGCTACTTACTATATGTTCTTTAAATTCACGAGGTCTAATTTTCTTTTAACCTAATACCCACCAAAGAAAACAACATAAATAATGGTAATAATCTTATGCAGTTATGAAACTATAAAACCTTAGGATACGCATGAGTTTTTACAAATATATTTTCAGCATGTTTATTAGCATGTGTAGAAATTATAAATGTAACGTTTGGGATTTTTCGTTGACGAAAACCGACATCAATACGTCCACTATATCAACTACCGAGCAATCGAAAGCCGAAAAACCGTACCGTTAGGGTTTTTAGAAAAAGAAAAAGTAGAAGAAGAGAGAAAAAGATAGAACAGAATAGAAACAACAGAACAATATCAGAATCTCACAATTCGCAGCGGAACAACATATAATAGATAAATGAATAATCTTTAAACAAAGAACTATATCAGTTATTACATCACATCACATTTCATTTCATTACATCAGAGTGTACAACAACAAATGACATCAACAGCGGAAAAGAAATACTATATACTAGTAATACGCCATGCCATCCAGCTTGCCTCCTGCAACTCCTGAATTCCTGAATAAATCTTAACTCCTGACTGCCCGTGTGGAAATTGGTTGTAACGACCCAGAATTTTGAATAATTTAATTTGGAAATATTTAATTTATTTTAAATATTTGAATGATGGTTTGGATTGAATTTTCAATATAACTATGAATTTGGCGATTAAATTATAGAATTTAATATATTGAGAGTTGAATAAAAATTTGAATCTAAAATTTTAAGCTGATTAAAAATATTTCAAAGGCTTGTAAATTCATATTGATAATACTGAAGATAATCGAAGCTTCAGAATTTAATTTGAAAGTGATTTGTACAGTTTTGAAATTTTATCGGTTGAATCGATATTTAAAATAGCCGTCCGAGGCACAGTCTCGGAATTCGACGAAACCAGTTCCATTGGGTCCGTAATATTGAATTATTACCGGATTTCAAATTTCGTATCAATCGGAGTTGTTATGTGAGAATACGACACCTAAACGCATTGAAAATTTTATCGAAAACTAATTTAATTTAAATTTAAATTTAAAAATGCCAACATCAGCTATCTTTCCTTCCGTAAAGTATGCCTAAAATCTAGCCGAGAATCACGAAAGAAAATCGTGATAAGCATGCCCTAGTTTGTTTTAAAATAACCATCTTCCCTCAGTTTTTTTTTTATATAACCGAAGCCTTTCCTCCCAGATTCAAACCAAAAATAAAAGTAAAACAATGGCCGAAGCTTAAACAAATCGGCCGATCCTCTTAGAAAAAAAAAACAAATTGAAATCGAGCAAGCAAGGAGGCGCGATGGAAGGAGAGGAGCACTCGCGTGGCACGAAGCGGCGTTAGGCGAGGCGCAGCGGCGAGGAGGGTCGCGAGTTCGATTGGGATGGAGGTGATGTCGCGTAGGAGGCGGCGACGCAATCGAGATGGGAACGCGATTTCGAGGCAAAAAGGGGGTGCGGCACTCGCTGCAGGTGGCGCCAGGAAAGCATTGAAGCAAGCGAGGCGCGCGTGGATGGGTTCTGGTGCACGGTGATGGTCGATGGTGGCTAAGGCTTGAAGCTCGAATGGGTTGCGTAGGCGTATGGGGGGGAGGCACGGCTTCAATCAAGGTCGAGCATATTTTGGGAAAATTGCAGGCAGCAGTAAGTTGGATTCAATTTTTTAATTCCTTTTAAAAATTAATTTCAATTAATTTTTTTTTCAGTAAATAATAGATGCAAGTATATTCAGAAGCAAGTTAATTTTTAATTTAATTTAATATACTGCAGATTTTTATATAGAATGTGGAAACAGTATTTAAATTTTTACAGTAAGATAAAAAAAATATGAAGATATATGCAGAAAATTGTTTTACAGTAAGTATAAATACGTATATACATATTTTCAATCCCTAGTTTATTTAAAAATAATGTATAAGGGAGATTTAAATTGGTTAATTAAATTGGTTAAAAGAAAATAAAAATTTTCAATTTAAATCCATATAATAATGAATCTATATAATGTTTATACAAAGTGGGTATATATTAGACAAGGAAAAAAAAAATTTTATAGGAATTTTAAATGATAAGTATAGGTATTTGTAGGCTAAATAAAATTTATTTTTAAAAGGAAAGTTAGTTTGAAAGTAAAAAGTTTAGCTAAATAAATTTATTTAACAGAGATTTGGTTGAAAGGAAAATAATTTTATTTAAGAAAAATTAGTTGATTTAAAATTTATAAAAAAGGAAATTTAGTTCAATTAGAAATTTCTAGTTAGAATTATTTTAAAAGGGAAAATTTGTTAATTAAATTTGTTTAAAGTAAATTTAGTTGAAGTTCAAATTGAACTAGACAGATTTGTTAGGAATTTGATTTATTGGATAAATAAATTATATTAAAAGAAATTGATTTAAAGATATTAATTTAAAGTAAAATGATTAGTTAAGTTGTTATAAACAATAGTTTACGATAATTAATTGGTTTTATCTATTATCGTTACTAAAAAGAAAATCTTTAGTTAAAATTAAATCTATAGTTAATTAAATTATTTGAAAGAGAGTTTGGTTAATTAAATTAAATTTTTAGTTAAAATAAAAATTTTAAAGAAGAAACCGATTTAAATAAAACTATTGATTTATTTAACAATCAAAAATGAAAATTTATTATTCGATTTATTTTGAATATTAATAAATTGGGTAAATATTTATACAAGGTATAAATCAAGAAAATCGAGTCAAGAAGGAAATGGATTGCAAATAAAAGCAAAGGTGAGAACTTCTCACTCAATCGAATCAGTTTCGATTTTATTTTAAATAGTTAGATTTAAAATATTTGAATGCATGTTTGAATGATGATTGTATCTATTTATTGTTAAAATAGACATTATTGCGCCGTTAGTAAGCGGATGTTATTTATTAAAAACATATACCGCGAATATTTCATAAACAGTGAAATTGGTATTATATATAATATCAATATATATATATTGGCATATGTATATATTGCAGTTGTTGATTCCCTGCATTTTTTAGCGGATGAGACCCTATTGCGCCGTTATTAAGCGGATAATATTTTAAATCCCATATACCGCGATAATTTCGTACTGGAACGGAATTGGTATTGTGCTAATGTTTGTGGATGCAGGAAACAGGTTGGAGGGATCCAACTGGATTCCTCAACAGTATTTATTTGATTTCAGATATTTTGATATTTGATGTATTATCATATCGATATATGATATCGTTGTTGTCGTGATTGACTATTTGGTGTGTAGCATCATTGGACCAAATTTTGAAATTTTAAAATGATTTTAAAGTGATTTTTGAAAGTATACGTTATAAAAGATTTTTGGAATTGATTCATTTTAAATAAATAAACGTTATACTTTTAAAAGTTATAAAATTACGGTTTTTGAGAAAATATAGTTAAAAGCTGATTTTTGAGAAATAAGGGATTAATGATTTTATAAAAGAGTTTAATCGGGATTTTTGAAATTATTATAAAAAGTTAAAATATAGGATTTATAAATTTTGATTATTTTATAAATCAAAATGGTGAAATAATAAAGGAGATTAAAGATTTTTTAAAGAATAATATAAATTGATTTATATTAAGAGATTTATAAATGGATATTTATAAATTGGAATATTGACATTATAATACGAGTTTTTATAAGTGTTTGAATGAAGTGAAGATAGATTGTATAAGTGAATGGAATTTATAAATTATAAATGGTGAAGTTATAAATGAAATAGTAAGATTTATAAATTTTGTGAAGTTATTAAAAGAATAGATTTGGTTAAATAAATGAATCTTATAAGTTATAAGATTTATAAATTGGAAAGTCTTTAAAATAACGATTTTGTAAAATAATCGTTTTATAAGTATTTAACTTATAATATGAACTTTTAGTTTATAATTGAGTTATAAACTGGAATAGGTTAATGACGGAAATTTGTAAAAGGAAGTTGTTATAAATAATTAGAAATGGAATTTATAAACGTTGTTTTATAAATTCGCAAACGACTTATTTTGATAAGAAAATTGTTGAAACCTATTAATGGAGTTATATTCACGTTTTTGACTTTGAATAATCCTTTGAAATAAAGTGTATAGAAAGGATGAAATTAGTTAACAAAGTATATTCACGTTTTTGAATAGTGAATAATATGTTAAAGAAATTGTTTTGAATGTGATGTTTTAAATAGAATTAAAACGATCTAACGATGTTTTAAAAAGGTGTTGAGATTCGAAACCATAGATTTCAACATTCATTGTTGAAATAGACGTTTTCGAGAAGTAAAAGGAAATGGTGGACTATAACACTGTTGTTATAGTAAATGATTTCCGAAAGGAAATGTTTTGTATAGTATTGGGATTTATAAATCTATTTTAATTTCGCATCCCTATACTAGTGAATTTGGGTTGTCGTAACGATGTTTTACGCAATATTCGTTTTGGCCCAAATAAATATGTTTAAGAGAATGATTTCCTTAAAGAATGAAATATATACTTAATTTTGATTAAAGTATATAGAATATTTTCCAAGTGTAGAAAATAAAAAGATGGTGAATTACTTATTCAATAAGTATGGAAATGTTTTCCAATATAAAGTGAGTATGTTGAGAATTTATCTTTTTGAAGATAAATTGAAAATGAATAATTGAAATCGTTTATTCATAGATATTTTGGGAATATAAATTCATTATGGAATTTATAAATGAAAAGGGAAATTTGTTTAAAAATAAATGTTGATTTATTTTTGAAGTGTGAAAACTATATATCTAGTAAAGATATTTTTGGGGAATAAATAATTTGGAAAATTATTTGGAATCTGGTGATGTGTGCATATCTATTGATAGTTCAATAACCGACTATCGATATTTACCTTTGAATGGTATTTGTTGTGATTTGCTTGAAATTGAATGCCACACTTATTTTTTTTAAATAAGCGCTCACTATTCGGGTTAACCGGGAAAGGACCTTGGGGTCGTATAGCCCATTCCGAATATGTGATACGTCGTTATGAATTGCATTCGAAGACCGGTGTTGAAGACCGGATATTTTCGAAAACGAAAGGGTTTCTTGTCGAATGTCTTTGCATCGACTGGTCCCCGATATAGAGACTCCATATGTGATGGGAAGTCCGAACGTGATTAGTGAATATCCGGATTACAAGGACTTCTTTGTAAGTGCCTTCGGTTCTGTTCGAGCCCGGAACAGACTCGTATGGATTGTATGTCTGACATTGCAAGTTGAGATATAAAGCCGATTTCTTTCAAATATATTTCTGTTGGTGGCGGAGAATTTATTCTCTTAGCTTAACACCCTTCTCTGAGACGTACGAGCTCAGAGGTTATATAGTTGAAGTTATCAGCGATATATTCCCAATTTTGGTAATGTGACATGCTGAGTGTTGCTGTGAAATGATCATTGTGTTGATTATTTGTGATAGGATCATTTGTTTGATCGTCTATCGTGATGATCATTTCTATGATCATTTGTTGACCCAAAGCATGGCTTTTGTATAAAGTATGTTTTTGTGGACGAGACTTCGTCGAGCCTCACACCCCGGGATGGTCAAAACAGGAAAGAAGCAGCAAGGTTATGAGGGGTAGCGCCCTTTAGGATATGTGCATTTCCTTCTGGAAAAGGGTGGTATCATGGTATGGAGCCCAGATACTTACTCATGTTGAAACACTTTATTATTATGATTGTGTGAATTGATTAGAGAGCTCTCGGATAAAGGTCCCAAAGGACCGGGGGATGGCATATTCGGTCAGTTGTACTCAGTTAGGGGTAACCCGGCCTTGTGTTGGTAGAGATCCGGTTTGGTTCTCGGGGATGTCCATCCAGAGGCATTCTCATGTGGAAATGGGAAGTTCCTTGGCCTGACCATTCGTTGGAAATCCAAAGAAACAATACGAGACTTGTACGGTTTTAGTTGTAGAACCTGCCATTTAATATGGTAGCTATAGTAGGCATAATATAATGGTACCTATGCTGGCTAAGATTTATATCTTTACTTTCGAAATAACTTTCTACACTATGCACTAATAATAATACAAAAAATTGATTTGATTTTTGCGTAGTAAGCATCTTTGACTAACATAAGAAGAAATCTCCTCCAAGTCTGCGTTTGCATTGTGTGTGTGGTGGGAGGTCTTATGGTAGTTACATTTTTAAAAGCATTTCGAATTGAATTTAAAAACATTCCTCTATTTTGATTTTAAAGAAAAATAAACTGTTTTAAGTTCTCGCACCAGTCACATGACTGACTCGGAGTTTATTATTTTCCTTCCTAAACTCTGGGTGCCCACCAATTTCCACACGGGCAGTCAAGAGTTTAAGGTTTATCAGGATATTCTGGATATTCTGGAGTTGCTGGAGGCAAGCTGGATGGCATGGCGTATTACTAGTATATAGTATTTTTTTTCCGCTGTTTAAAATTGTATGATGTTGTACACTCTGATGATTTGATGTAATGTAATATAATGTGATGTAATAACTGATATAGTTCTTTGTTTAAAGATTATTCATTTATCTATTATATGTTGTTCCGCTGCGAATTGTGAGATTCTGATGTTGTTTCTTTCTGTTCTGTTTTTCTTTCTCTCTTCTTCTACCCCTTTCTTTTTCTAAAAACCATAACATTTGGGTTTTTCGGCAACGAAAAATCGCAAACGTTACATTGGTGGGCACCCAGAGTTTAGGAAGGAAAACAATAAACTCCGAGTCAGTCATGTGACTGGTGTGAGAACTAAAACAGTTTGTTTTTCTTTAAAATCAAAATAGAGGAATATTTTTAAAGTCAATTCGCAATGCTTTTAAAAATGAGACTACCATAAGGCCTCCCGCACACACACACAATGCAAACGCAGAATCGGAGGAGATTTCTCCGTATGATAGTCAAAGATGCTTGATACGCATTAAAAAGAAATATTTGATATTATTACTGGTGCATAGTGTATAAAACAATTTCGAAAGTAGAATATAAATCTTAGCCAACATACGACCATTATCGTATGCCTACTATAGCTATCATCCAAACAGTGGGGCGCCACCATAAGTGAATGATAGGTTCTACAACTAAAACCGTACAAGATCGTATTGTTTCTTTGGATTTCCAACAAATGGTCAGGCCAAGGAACTTCCCATTGCCACATGGAAACGCCTCTGGAATGACGTCCCGAGAACCAAACCGGATCTCTGCCAACACAAGGCAGGGTTACCCCTAACTGGGTAACTACTGACACGAATATGTCATCCCCTGATCGTAACCGATCTATCCGAGGATCCTCGATTTCCAACAACCACAAAATTTGCAGCAACAACATAGGTTAAATATCTGGGCTCCATACCATGATACCACCTCTATCCAGAAGGAATGACATACACTAAAGGGCGCTACCCCTAATAACCTTGCTGCATCCTTACTGTTTTGACCATTTCCGGGGTGTGAGGTCCGACGAAGTCTCGTCCACAAAGCCACACTTTATACAAAAGCCGTGCTTTGGGTCAACAAATGATCATAGAAATGATCACTAAGATAAATGATCAAATAAATGATCTTATCACAAATGATCAACACAATGATCATTTCACAGCAACACTCGGCATGCCACACTACCAAATTGGGAGTATATCACTAATAACCTTCAACTATATAACCTCTGAGCTCGTACGTCTCAGAGAAGGGTGTTAAGCTAAGAGAATAAATTCTCCACCACCAACAGAAATATATTTGAAAGAAATCAGCTTTATATCTCAATTTGTAATGTCAGACATACAATCATACAAGTCTGTTCCGGGATCGAACAGAACCGAAGGCACTTACAAAGAAGTCCTTGCCATCCGGATATTCACTAATCACGACCGGACTTCCCGTCACTAAGGGTGATAAAACCTCTATATCGGAGATCAGCCGATGTAGAGTAACTCGACGGTAATCCTTCCGTTTTCACAAACATCCGGTCTTCAACACCGGTCATCGAATGCAATCCATTACGACGTATCACATATTCAGAATGGGTTATACGACCCCAAGGTCCTTTCCCGGCTAACCCGAATAGTGAGCGCTTATTCAAAAATAAGTGTGTCATTCAAATTCAAACAAATCTCAACAAATACCTATTTAAAGGTAAATATTGATAGTCGGATATTTAACTATCAATAGGCGTGTTCAACATCACCAAATCCAAATAATTTCCCAAATTATTTACTTTCCAAAATATCTTTACTATATATATATATATATATATATATATATTTTCCACTCTTCAACCATTTGAAAACAAATTTTCAAATCATTTTTCACCTTTATCACTTTTGAAAACAAATTTCAATCATTTTCCTTACGCGAAATACTTTCATTTCAACATGGTTCATTTAAACCAATTAAATAAATCCTTAACGATTTACTTTATATTCATGTTCCAAATCCGTAAATTAATTCCCACACTTCAAAAATAAATCAACGTTTATTTTTAAACAAATTCCCCTTTTCATTTATAAATTCCATAGTGAATTTACATTCCAAAATATTTATGAATATACGATTTCAATTATTCATTTTCAATTTATCTTCAAAAAGATAAATTCTCAAAACATTTCATTTCACATTGGAAACATTCCCATACTTATTTATTCATAAGTAATTCACAAATCCATTCAATTTCAACACTTGGAAAATATTCAATATACTTAAGTCGAAAATTAAGTATATATTTCATTCTTTAAGAAATCATTCTCTTAACACATTTGTTTGGGCTAAAACGAATGTTACGTAAAACATCGTTACGACGACCCAAAATCACTAGTATAGGGATTCAAAGTTTAAATAGATATATAAATCTCAATACTATACAAAACATTTCCTTTCGGAAACCATTTACTATAACAACAGTGTTATAGTCCGCCATTTCCTTCTATTTCTCGAAAACGTCTATTTCAACAATAAATGTTGAAATCTATGTATTCGATACTTAATGCATTTTAAACGTCTTTAAAATCATTAACTTCATTTCCTAAAGTTCCTTCCCCAAAAACATATCCTTTTCATTTAATAATATATTCACTGTCTAAAATCGTGAATATAATTCCTTTCATATATTCCTATATTCAACTTATCAAATTCAATTGATTTCGGATATATAAACAACGTTTATAAACTCCATTTATATTTTTATAAACTTCTATTTATAAAAATCCTTTTTATATCTCATTTTAAATGCCAAAATCCGATTTATAAGTTGATTAATTTTACAAAATCTATCCATTTTATAACTTCACAATTTATAAATCTATAAATTTCAATTCACTTATGAAATCCATTTTTATTTCACTTTATTACTTATAAAAACTCGTTTTATAATTCCAATATTTTTAGTTTATAAATATCCATTTTATAAATCTTTTATATAAACCGTTTATAATAATTCAAAATTCCCAATTAAACCATTTTATAAATTTATTAACTATTTATTTCAAAAATCACTTTTCACTTACATTTCATAAAAATCATACTTTTATAACATTAAAATTTTAACGTTTATTTATTTTAACAATTCAAAATTTAATAAAACGTATACTTTCAAAAATCACTTTAAAAATTCCTTCAAAACTAAAAATCATTATTTTAAAACTTCAAAAATGGATCTGTAGATGCAGCAGCACCAAATAGTCAATCACGACATCCAAATATCATAGATCGATATGATATCAACAAATATCAAAATATTTATAAATAAATCAATACAGTTGAGGAATCCAGTTGGATCCCTCCAACCTGTTTCCCTGCATCCAAAAACATTAGCACAATACCAATTCCGCTCCAGTACGGAATTATCGCGGTATATGGGATTTATAATATTATCCGCTTAATAGACGGCGCAATAGGGTCTCATCCGCTATACAATGCGGGAAAATCAACAACTGCAATATATACATATGCCAATATATATATATATTGCTATTATATATAATACCAATTTCACTGTTTATGAAATATTCGCGGTATATGTTTTTAATAAATAACATCCGCTTACTAACGGCGCATAATGTCTATTTTAACAATCAATAGATAACAATCATCATTCAAACATGCATTCAAGTATTTTAAATATAACTATTTAAAATTAAATCGAAACCGATTCGATTGAGTGAGAAGTTCTCACCTTGATTTTCAATTCCTTTTCAGCAATTTATTTCGAATAAAATTAAACGCGCGTTTAATTTTATCCAAAATTTTCTCTTGCTCCAATCCAATTCCATAGCGTAGTGCTCGACAAAACGAAGCCAAAGCAATTCGTTTCGTGCGTTTTCGACCTCGTATGAAAAAGTTATGCAGTTTTAAAGTTTATACGAATTATAATATAGTTAATTTACAAATTCTTTTTAATTCCAAACCCTAGCTTTAATCTCGGCCGTTCATCTTTGCTTCTCCAGATCTGGGCCACACACATTTTCTTCCTCCATCAACGTGAAAACTAACGTACAAGAACCCATTAGCCTCCATTTTTCATTGAATTATCACGACCAAACCCTGCAACTTGAAGACGATCGGAAACAAGGGTTTTGAAGCCCCTCACACAAGCTACTTTCAGCCTGAGTATGGGGAAGCTCGGCCTCACCATTGTCTTGATTTGCGTGCATGAACGGTGGAGAACGCGGCCTCCCTGACGACGCTGTGGTGCTCCAAATTCGATCATCACCGTATAGATTCGAAGCTTTCATCGTCCTCTAGAAGTTTGTAGTTGAAGACTTTTGCTAATTCCTTATGGATTTAGAGAGATTGAGGAGAGAAGATGGTGAATTTCTGGCCATTGAATTTATTAAGGGCGGCTGCAGTTCAAAACCCTAGGGTTTGGGTCTTTGTTTGCAAATGAGAGAAGAGAGGTGCTTATTTAGAAAATCGCCCAATTTACTATTCATCGAAATTTTTCGAACTCCAAACGAAGCGTGCCGGCTGGCGTGCTAAGGTTTACCCCATGTTCTGGACACAATGGAACGTGTTTCGGGAGCTAATTCGGTCATCTGTGCGAGTTATGGCAATAAACGTTCAATTTAAATTAAACCGATTTAAACGATTTTCTAGGCGTTTTAGCTTGCACCAGACAAACGGTAAATCCTATTGACTTGAAATTTGAAACCATACAATAATATCACATTACGGATCCTATGAAACTTGTTTCGTCGAAATCTGAGACTTTTTGAAAAATGACTATTTTAACTCGCCAATTAAATATTAAAAACAATTCGATGCGTTTCGAGCTGCCACGATCAAACGATAACTCCGTTTGCTACGAAATTTAAAATCCGATAATAACTAACTATTACGGATCCAATGGAACTAGTTTCGTCCAATTCTAAGACTGTTCAAAAATTGGCTATTTTCACTAGTCGATTAAATATTAAAATATTCAATTTTCACAGATTAACTCCAAATTCAATTTTAAAATTTCTATAACATTTCTATAACTTGAGTATGATAAAATAAAATTTTACAAATCATATTCAATCATATTAAACTCGATTTTTAATTATTTCTGAACTTAACTAATTAAATTATCGATTTAATTATCAAATTAAATCCAATATTCGAAAAATAAATTATTCGACTGTTTAATTTCACTTATTAATATTTAAAATTAATTAAATATTCAAATTTTAATTTTCAAAAATTCTGGGTCGTTACAATCTTCCCCCCTTAAAAGAATTTCGTCCTCGAAATTAACAAGTAAAAAGAAAGTTACAGAATATATTAACTTTCCCAAAAAATCCATAGTTAAACTTCATACAATACTTTACTAAGTTTTCAAATCATACTTAGTTATCTTTTCAAAAACAACTACTATTGTTTAACTTTCAATTCCAAATCAAAATTAAAGTTTTCAAAATTTTCCCAATTTTCTCAAATTTTTTTCTAACGCCTTAAATTTTCGGAAAAATTCGCCATAGTCTCCTTTGCACGGCTCGATCCAAAAAAAAATGACAGTATATATATCACAAATATACATCTCATCGAGTGATGAGGCATCCCGCAGGGAAAAAAGTGTAAAAGTACGGTATGTAATCCGAGATATGTACCTTATTATATTATTAGCGAGCATATACGGCTAATATAGCGCGAAAGCGAGCTCCAAATGCGAAGCAAACGCCATCCACACCTACTAAACACTCAACAACAACATGAGAATCATGCATATATGAAAATAGTATCAATATACAACATATAGCAAATGCAACTAAACAACAAATGCAAACATCAACCAACTATCATCCATAACCAAATCAATATTCATTCATATTCTCATTAATATTCAATGAACTGGTTTCCAATTTAAATCACACTTGATTTATTAACATTGGATTTACTAACATTCATTCATATTCAATTTTAATTAGTTTGCATTCACTAATTAAATCCAGTTCACATTCAATTCTATTCAAATTTATTTACTTTCAATTTGAATTCAATTATATAGCTTTCAATTTTGCTAATTCAATTTCATTAACACTTAATGAATTATATACAATCAATCAACATTCAAATAACAACCAATGTTTATTCAATCCAACCAAATTTATTCACTTTACATTCAATTTGGTTCAACACTTTTAATTCCAATTGGATCATATTAAATTGACTTCCATTCAACTTATTCAACTTCCAATAACATTAGCTTTTAATGAATTATCACTTATATATTCATTATTTCATATCAATTCTTTTACATTTGATTGATTAACATTCAATCCATTTATCAATTCAATTGCTAATTTCTTTAACAATATAAAGTTGAATTTCATTTATATAACTCAAGTTCAAATTCTTAATGACTTCATTTCATTAATTCACTTATTAATTTATTTTGACACCAAAATTCAACTTCATTCAACTTCACTTAAGTTATATTCCATTCCAAACATCTTATCAAATCCAAATTTTCCAAACAACTTTCTTTTAAACAATTTGGCAGCAATCCCTCTTTTGGAAACCCGAAAATGAACACCGATGATGTTGCAATCATCATCGGAATTATTTTCCAGCGACCGAAAAGAGTTTAGAGCTTTAATTTCTCTTCAAAACAATTTTCCAAATTATCAAATCCTTTCAAAACACTTCTCTGGAATTTTATTTTCAGATTATAAATCACATTTATAAATCTTTTACTTATATAATTTCACTCCTTATATATAAGATTATTTTACAATGGTAAATCATTGTAATTATAATTTCATACTTATAATTAATTTGCTTATACAATTATTCTTGTACAGCTGTTGTTTTTATTTAACTTATTCAACAACCAATCAATCAATTCATATACACTTTAATAATTCTGAAAAATTATTCCTTTATATATAAAATATAATCAAGGTAAAATTATTTCATTTACCCAATTTAAAATAATATCGTGTCGAATTGTTCTATTCAAGTGTTTAGAGATCCCTATCAACAACGTTAATTACTCGTGTTGACCAAAATCCATATACCACTCAACAAACCAATCATCACAATATAAAACAATTTATATTCACTAACAAATACGCTCTCATAGCTATTATTACACTCAAACTCATTCTAGAGTACTACTGACTCCATCTCAAATGAGAAATACCCAACAGAGCCATGGTTGTCGCTTAACCATAAGCTCTGATACCAAATGTAACGTTTGGGATTTTTCGTTGACGAAAACCGACATCAATACGTCCACTGTATCAACTGCCGAGCAATCGAAAGCCGAAAAACCGTACCGTTAGGGTTTTTAGAAAAAGAAAAAGTAGAAGAAGAGAGAAAAAGATAGAACAGAACAGAAACAACAGAACAATATCAGAATCTCACAATTCGCAGCGGAACAACATATAATAGATAAATGAATAATCTTTAAACAAAGAACTATATCAGTTATTACATCACATTACATTTCATTTCATTACATCAGAGTGTACAACAACAAATGACATCAACAGCGGAAAAGAAATACTATATACTAGTAATACGCCATGCCATCCAGCTTGCCTCCTGTAACTCCTGAATTCCTGAATAAACCTTAACTCCTGACTGCCCGTGTGGAAATTGGTGGGCACCCAGAGTTTAGGAAGGAAAACAATAAACTCCGAGTCAGTCATGTGACTGGTGTGAGAACTAAAACAGTTTGTTTTTCTTTAAAATCAAAATAGAGGAATATTTTTAAAGTCAATTCGCAATGCTTTTAAAAATGAGACTACCATAAGGCCTCCCGCACACACACACAATGCAAACGCAGAATCGGAGGAGATTTCTCCGTATGATAGTCAAAGATGCTTGATACGCATTAAAAAGAAATATTTGATATTATTACTGGTGCATAGTGTATAAAACAATTTCGAAAGTAGAATATAAATCTTAGTCAACATACGACCATTATCTTATGCCTACTATAGCTATCATCCAAACAGTGGGGCGCCACCATAAGTGAATGATAGGTTCTACAACTAAAACCGTACAAGATCGTATTGTTTCTTTGGATTTCCAACAAATGGTCAGGCCAAGGAACTTCCCATTGCCACATGGAAACGCCTCTGGAATGACGTCCCGAGAACCAAACCGGATCTCTGCCAACACAAGGCAGGGTTACCCCTAACTGGGTAACTACTGACACGAATATGTCATCCCCTGATCGTAACCGATCTATCCGAGGATCCTCGATTTCCAACAACCACAAAATTTGCAGCAACAACATAGGTTAAATATCTGGGCTCCATACCATGATACCACCTCTATCCAGAAGGAATGACATACACTAAAGGGCGCTACCCCTAATAACCTTGCTGCATCCTTCCTGTTTTGACCATTTCCGGGGTGTGAGGTCCGACGAAGTCTCGTCCACAAAGCCACACTTTATACAAAAGCCGTGCTTTGGGTCAACAAATGATCATAGAAATGATCACTAAGATAAATGATCAAATAAATGATCTTATCACAAATGATCAACACAATGATCATTTCACAGCAACACTCGGCATGCCACACTACCAAATTGGGAGTATATCACTAATAACCTTCAACTATATAACCTCTGAGCTCGTACGTCTCAGAGAAGGGTGTTAAGATAGGAGAATAAATTTTCCGCCACCAACAGAAATATATTTGAAAGAAATCAGCTTTATATCTCAATTTGTAATGTCAGACATACAATCATACAAGTCTGTTCCGAGATCGAACAGAACCAAAGGCACTTACAAAGAAGTCCTTGCCATCCGGATATTCACTAATCACGACCGGACTTCCCGTCACTAAGGGTGATAAAACCTCTATATCGGAGATCAGCCGATGTAGAGTAACTCGACGGTAATCCTTCCGTTTTCACAAACATCCGGTCTTCAACACCGGTCATCGAATGCAATCCATTACGACGTATCACATATTCAGAATGGGTTATACGACCCCAAGGTCCTTTCCCGGCTAACCCGAATAGTGAGCGCTTATTCAAAAATAAGTGTGTCATTCAAATTCAAACAAATCTCAACAAATACCTATTTAAAGGTAAATATTGATAGTCGGATATTTAACTATCAATACGCGTGTTCAACATCACCAAATCCAAATAATTTCCCAAATTATTTACATTCCAAAATATCTTTACTATATATATATATATATATATATTTTCCACACTTCAACCATTTGAAAACAAATTTTCAAATCATTTTTCACCTTTATCACTTTTGAAAACAAATTTCAATCATTTTCCTTACGCGAAATACTTTCATTTCAACATGGTTCATTTAAACCAATTAAATAAATCCTTAACGATTTACTTTATATTCACGTTCCAAATCCGTAAATTAATTCCCACACTTCAAAAATAAATCAACATTTATTTTTAAACAAATTCCCCTTTTCATTTATAAATTCCATAGTGAATTTACATTCCAAAATATTTATGAATATACGATTTCAATTATTCATTTTCAATTTATCTTCAAAAAGATAAATTCTCAAAACATTTCATTTCACATTGGAAACATTCCCATACTTATTTATTCATAAGTAATTCACAAATCCATTCAATTTCAACACTTGGAAAATATTCAATATACTTAAGTCGAAAATTAAGTATATATTTCATTCTTTAAGAAATCATTCTCTTAACACATTTGTTTGGGCCAAAACGAATGTTACGTAAAACATCGTTACGACGACCCAAAATCACTAGTATAGGGATTCAAAGTTTAAATAGATATATAAATCCCAATACTATACAAAACATTTCCTTTCGGAAACCATTTACTATAACAACAGTGTTATAGTCCGCCATTTCCTTCTATTTCTCGAAAACGTCTATTTCAACAATAAATGTTGAAATCTATGTATTCGATACTTAATGCATTTTAAACGTCTTTAAAATCATTAACTTCATTTCCTAATGTTCCTTCCCCAAAAACATATCCTTTTCATTTAATAATATATTCACTGTCTAAAATCGTGAATATAATTCCTTTCGTATATTCCTATATTCAACTTATCAAATTCAATTGATTTCGGATTTATAAACAACGTTTATAAACTCCATTTATATTTTTATAAACTTCTATTTATAAAATCCTTTTTATATCTCATTTTAAATGCCAAAATCCGATTTATAAGTTGATTACTTATAAATCTTATATTTTACAAAATCTATCCATTTTATAACTTCACAATTTATAAATCTATAAATTTCAATTCACTTATGAAATCCATTTTTATTTCACTTTATTACTTATAAAAACTCGTTTTATAATTCCAATATTTTTAATTTATAAATATCCATTTTATAAATCTTTTATATAAACCGTTTATAATAATTCAAAATTCCTAATTAAACCATTTTATAAATTTATTAACTATTTATTTCAAAAATCACTTTTCACTTACATTTCTTAAAAATCATACTTTTATAACATTAAAATTTTAACGTTTATTTATTTTAACAATTCAAAATTTAATAAAACGTATACTTTCAAAAATCACTTTAAAAATTCCTTCAAAACTAAAAATCATTATTTTAAAACTTCAAAAATGGATCTGATGATGCAGCAGCACCAAATAGTCAATCACGACATCCAAATATCATAGATCGATATGATAATCAACAAATATCAAAATATTTGTAAATAAATCAATACAGTTGAGGAATCCAGTTGGATCCCTCCAACCTGTTTCCCTGCATCCAAAAACATTAGCACAATACCAATTCCGCTCCAGTACGGAATTATCGCGGTATATGGGATTTATAATATTATCCGCTTAATAGACGGCGCAATAGGGTCTCATCCGCTATACAATGCGGGAAAATCAATAACTGCAATATATACATATGCCAATATATATATATATATTGCTATTATATATAATACCAATTTCACTGTTTATGAAATATTCGCGGTATATGTTTTTAATAAATAACATCCGCTTACTAACGGCGCATAATGTCTATTTTAACAATCAATAGATAACAATCATCATTTAAACATGCATTCAAGTATTTTAAATATAACTATTTAAAATTAAATCGAAACCGATTCGATTGAGTGAGAAGTTCTCACCTTGATTTTCAATTCCTTTTCAGCAATTTATTTCGAATAAAATTAAACGCGCGTTTAATTTTATCCAAAATTTTCTCTTGCTCCAATCAACTCCAATCCAATTCCATAGCGTAATGCTCGACAAAACGAAGCCAACGCAATTCGTTTCGTGCGTTTTCGACCTCGTATGAAAAAGTTATGCAGTTTTAAAGTTTATACGAATTATAATATAGTTAATTTACAAATTCTTTTTAATTCCAAACCCTAGCTTTAATCTCGGCCGTTCATCTTTGCTTCTCCAGATCTGGGCCACACACATTTTCTTCCTCCATCAACGTGAAAACTAACGTACAAGAACCCATTAGCCTCCATTTTTCATTGAATTATCGCGACCAAACCGAGCAACTTGAAGACGATCGGAGACAAGGATTTTGAAGCCCCTCACACAAGCTACTTTCGGCCTGAGTATGGGGAAGCTCGGCCTCACCATTGTCTTGATTTGCATGCATGAACGGTGGAGAACGCGGCCTCCCTGACGACGCTGTGGTGCTCCAAATTCGATCATCACCGTATAGATTCGAAGCTTTCATCGTCCTCTAGAAGTTTGTAGTTGAAGACTTTTGCTAATTCCTTATGGATTTAGAGAGATTGAGGAGAGAATATGGTGAATTTCTGGCCATTGAATTTATTAAGGGCGGCTGCAGTTCAAAACCCTAGGGTTTGGGCCTTTGTTTGCAAATGAGAGAAGAGAGGTGCTTATATAGAAAATCGCCCAATTTACTATTCATCGAAAATTTTCGAACTCCAAACGAAGCATGTCGGTTGGCGTTTTTAAGGTTTACCCCACGTTCCGGACACAATGGAATGTGTTTCGGGAGCTAATTCGGTCATCTGTGCGAGTTATGGCAATAAACGTTCAATTTAAATTAAACCGATTTAAACGATTTTCTAGGCGTTTTAGCTTGCACCGGACAAACGGTAAATACGATTGACTTGAAATTTGAAACCATACAATAATATCACATTACGGATCCTATGAAACTGGTTTCGTCGAAATCCGAGACTTTTTGAAAAATGACTATTTTAACTCGCCAATTAAATATTAAAAACAATTCGATGCGTTTCGAGCTGCCACGATCAAACGATAACTCCGTTTGCTACGAAATTTAAAATCCGATAATAACTAACTATTACGGATTCAATGGAACTAGTTTCGTCCAATTCTGAGACTGTTCAAAAATTGGCTATTTTCACTAGTTGATTAAATATTAAAATATTCAATTTTCACAGATTAACTCCAAATTCAATTTTAAAAGTTCTATAACATTTCTATAACTTCAGTATGATAAAATAAAATTTTACAAATCATATTCAATCATATTAAACTCGATTTTTAATTATTTCTGAACTTAACTAATTAAATTATCGATTTAATTATCAAATTAAATCCAATATTCAAAAAATAAATTATTCGACTGTTTAATTTCACTTATTAATATTTAAAATTAATTAAATATTCAAATTTTAATTTACAAAAATTCTGGGTCGTTACAATAAACTACCTTCATTCATGTAACAAATTTAATCTCCCAAATTAAAGTGAATATGAAACTTTACCATTAAGTGCAACCTTTGTAATTAGTCTCACAATACGCATAAATAAAATATATGCATCTTATTTATCAAAATATAGAATATAAGATAATTTCGGTTGCTTTGGTTACAAAGAAATTTGAGTATGAGCTAGATGGTCCTTGCAGTTTCTCCTTAAATATATGGCAGTTCAAACCCATGATATTATTGGGCTATCATTTACATAAATTCTCTATGTGCAGGCTTTGCCGCATAACATGGTGAAATATTGTGTGCAACTATTGCACATGATTCACCATTTATGATGAATTATGGGTTGTCCTTAGAAGAGGGAGCATAACATATTATTAATAGTGTTTCCAAAGAAATTGTAGGTTTTATTGTGGTTTTGATTAAATAATTATGCTTCAAAGCACCTACATCATTTTGGTGTTGTTGACCTGCTATAGAAGATGATGGATACACAAAAATGTTAATATGGTAACATTGGTCTGATGCTATGTTATGTGCACTGCAATTCATTTTGCACTTCATGGTAACAATCCTTTTGCTTTTAACTTTGTTGTGTATATTTTTTGGTTTTATTAAAATTTTTAGAAACCAATTTTAATATTGGACCAAGAAGTTTGAGAAAAACGTGTAGAATAACAAGCTAAGATAGAGCTAGAGCTACATATATTATTTTTTATCAGGCTATTCAATTTGCAATAGCACTAGAGTCAGCAGACATATAATCTCGGTTGAAGGGGTCAAGTTGGAACAACCTTATGTAATGGAGCCTCCCAATTAGCAACTTAGGTTTGAAGGTATGATGTACTCTTTTTTCTTGATTTCTTTTGATTTACAAAATTTTATTTATTTATGTTAACTTTATAAATCTTGAGATTCTACACCGTTAAACCTTGAGAACACAAATTTATTTTGGGATATAAGAACTATGTTTTTTCTTTAAAAAATAAAATTAAAGCAGTAATCTATGTGTATTACAGAAAGAAAGCAATGATGCATTAATGATAGGTTATTGTAGTAATGCAGAGGATGCATGAAAGCATAGGAGCAGGAGCTGGAGCCTACTGCATGGATAGGAATAAGCTGCAGTATCTGAACGTGTTTGTGGCAAGGCAAAACTAAAGAGACATCTACTGGATGGGTGGGTGCAAGGTGCTACATGGAAGCTACAGGGTGCTATAAGCTGTTGCATGGAAGTTATAGGAGTTAACGCTGCAACTAAAGCTATTTTGTTCTGTGCACGGAAGTTACAGGTGTTGGAGCAGGATGTTGTAGAATAAATCACGTCTGTAGTTGAATCAGAAACTGAAGCCTTCTGAGTGGTTTTTAGTGGCGTATGAAGCTAAAAATCTGATCCAACATGAAGCCAACTATTCATGAAGAGAAGATAGATGGCTGCAACAAATTGTAAGGAGAAGTGATATAGATCAATTTGTTGTAGAATAAATCATGTCTGTCATTTTTTTTTGACGTGAAGTAGTGCGTGTACAATACCTGAAGCAACAAACAATTTAAAATGTTCTTATAAAAGAATGTTCACTCTGATATGAAAGTACGTACTAGAAATATCATTACAATTATCCATTATGACAGCCACAAATGATGAAACCTTTTATTTTGACTGAGATAGCATAAACATTTATATATTTACTATGACAGTAAAAGAAGAGAAATGTCTCATACATTTTAAAGACATGCATTTCTATACTTGAATATTAAGAGTGAAATTGTTGAAAAGAGACTGGAACATATCTGGAAGTGTTGAAAGAACTTTTCTATTTGTGGCTAATGCATCTATTATTATTTTATATAGTAATATTTGACAAGTACACCGAGTTTTTTATTATGTACTTTTAAAGAAAAGAACCTAATCATTGCTTTTCCATTTCAAAACAACGTGCACAGTAATAAGCAACATGAATTACTTTTATTAAGCATACACAGACTTCATTAGCAAACATAAACTTTGGTCCTAAATATGTAGAATGGAAGGCAACTAATAAGCCACTCTTGCAATGTTACATACAATTTATATTGTCGTTTATCAAATTAATGTTGTACAATTATTATAATATTGTATTTACTTAAACTTATGAATTTAAGCATAGGAAATCATTATATTTCTTAAAATAATAATTCAAGCGTGGTTATGGGGTAAATTAGCTAGGCTAATTAAGCTAAACACATATGCAATTGATGTTGCAATAGTTAACCAATAGTCTACAAAAATGTCCATGATTTTAAATGAAATTAATGATTATTAATTAGAAAAATTACACTGAAAAGATTTCAAACATTTTATAAGTTTGAATCTATTCATATTCTTCTTATATTTGATATACATGCACAAACCATTTAAAATAATACACACATATCATTAATTACACTAATTTTCATCAAATAATGTCAAATTTACACTTTGAACATATGTAAAAAATAATAATAAAATATGTCATCCAAACGTGAAGCATGTATTATTTGCTTACTATTTTTTACGTTGCTCTATATATTGATGTAATAGTTGATTTTATTTACCTGTTTAATTATTTTCCAAAATAACTTAATCCCATTCACGTTTCGATAAACGGTAAATTTGTGCGTGTACATAAATAAAAAAATAACATTACTTACACGTTAACATCATTTTATAAGATAAAAAACCTTACGGACGGTGTTTTTCTAATACCAATTCCTCATGCGCACGTGCATCACAAGTGCCAAACTACTCGTTAAATTTAAGCATTTTCTTATTTATATACTTTAAATTAATTACTTAACTAATTATATCATTATATATCAAATTATATAATATAAATCAAACATCTTAATTACGAACAAGGTTGATTGCTAAGTTTGATCATATTGTGTAATTGCCCAACGTTCACACCACTAACTCTCTCAAATCGTATCGCTAACTTTCTCTATCTCCCATTTTGAAGCTGGGGATAAATATGGATTCTCAGTTCCATTCCTTTGACCGATTTACTTAGAACCGATCGAGCAAGTCCCCTCATGAAAGGATCTGCTAAATTTTCATTACTCTCTACTTTTTCAACAAATATCTCTTTTCTGTTGATAAACTAATTTATCGTATGGAACTTTCGGAGCATGTGTCTTGATTAAACACACTTAAGTTTCGTAGAACCATATATTTCTAAACTAGACATGCTGAATATATCTCTAGATTAGATTTATTTGAATGGTGGCGATCCATATAAGTCTTCTTTAGTCATTTCCAATTTATCTTGCAATTCATTCATTTACGTCAAAACCTGCTCTCAAACCCCTCATGACAACTTAACATCTCAAACAGAATTCCTCCTACGCACTTCTTTATGTGTCTTAAGGACACAACCATTCTACTTAACTCATTATTCATTTGAAGTGGTATCAGTATAGTCATACTTCAATATACTTTCTTGATTCCGATCACTTCGAAAATGTCGATCGGTGCATTATCAGTTAACTCAATTCTGGTTTTTTATAAGGAAACAAAAAATATATATGACAGATCATCATCAAGTGGTTTACAAACACAACATCTTTAAGGGGAAGATGTTTCATATGAACAGTGGAGCTTCAATGAGAGATTTTCAAAGCATATGAATTGCCTCTCTTTTATATCTTTCCTAAGTTAAAAGTCAAAATTAACTGTCGAAAATCAATCATAGACAGATCAAAGTTACAATATAAAAATTATCATCTTATAACACAATATGGTTTCAATTGTTAAGGAAGATGGTGTCAAATACAATAAATATACAAAAAATTTAACGACCTAAAATTTCAGTAATTTGAATTTGAAATATTTAGTTGATTCTAAATATTGAAAAGTTAATTGCATAAGTCAAAACAACTTAAATTTCAAATATAGCGATTTATTTGATCATGGGAATTGTTAAATTGAATAATTGGAATGTTTGAATGATGTAATCTTCAATTTAATTTGAATAAATGAATTTCATAAGATTGTTTAAATCCAATTTTAAATAATAAATGGTTAATCTGTAATTAAACTAGTTTAACAATGATTCATTTTAATTAACGGGTAAAAATAGCCTCCCGAGACACTGTCTTGGATTTTGATGAAACCAATTGCATTGGAGCCGTAATAGTAAATTATTGTATGATAACGAATTTCATGGTGATCGGACGTATCATTTGGTCATGTGAGTATGAAATGCATAGAAATTAATTATAGAAAATTAACATAATATAATTCGATTTTAAAACCTAACTTCCGAATACGATCGAATTAGGTATGAAAGTTCGGAATAGGGGTATTACATACGAATGCGAAGCAGCACGCTTCGATTGGACATCGGAAATTTTTGATGGGAATATTGTTTTATAATTGCATATAAATAAAAGCTAACGGCATTCATTATTTTCTAAAAAACCTAAAAGAGCCACCATCTCTCCCCTCTAATCCCACGACCACAGTCCTTCATGATCACTCTATTCACTTTCAGGCTTCGATGTCAACTACAAAGTTAGCGAGCACGACAAGCTCAATAATCTCAACGGTGAAGATTGAAAATAGAGAAGCATGACGGTGGCTATTCTAGTCAGTTCATGGTGTAGTATTAGGCTTAATATATGCGATGGCGTTGGAGATGGAAGGCGATGCTAGTGCCAAGAGGTAGGTCGAAGTGAGGCCTATCTGTGGTGGTGATGCGGCGTGCTCCGATGAAGTTTGGTGATGTCGACAATAAAGTTAAGGTCGCGATCTGGTTGGTTCAAATGGGAACGAAAGCACGATGATGCCTGGATACGTGATTAGGTTAATATTTAAGTTAATTATGTAATTAAGAAAATTATTATTTTAATCTAATCAAATTCTTATAAAATGTACAAATCTTTCATACGAGGTCCAAATAGAACCCGGTCAGCCGTGTTGTAATCAAATTTGTGAATATTACGTTATAGAGTTAGATTGGATGGATTTGGAGCTAGTTGAAATTTGTATTAAAATTAAACGCCTATTCGATTTTAATTCAAAGCGGAAAATTTCGATGTAAGCTGGAATCAAAGTGAGTAAAACTCACGTCTCTGGCCCACATATATTTTATATAAGTGTGGATAAATTTTTATTGTTGACTATTGTTGCTTGTTTGGATCAATTACTATATTTATCAGTTGGTTTGAAAATATCCCCACCCTTGGAGCGGATGAGACATTATACGTTTTCGCGTATGAGCGGATGACACTTTGTATACGTTACCGCCTCGAAGCGGCTTTTTATATTTTATGATTATATACTATGTGTGATGCGGAGGGATAGCTTGGAAGGATTCAACAGGATACCTCATCGTTGTTGATTTTACAATTCATTTATTGTGTAATATGATATGATGGAAATTATATAGTGAATGGTTGAAGCGATATGGTCGCTATAAATGTGCTTTGAAATCCCAAAAATTAAACATGCTTTTAAATTAAATAAACTAGGATATATATATATATATATATATCAAAAATATATTAGGTTGTTTGCTCATGTTTTACCATGTTGGACATAAATATGTACCTTGGGAAGTTATTACCATTGGATAACAAGTGGTGATGGAAATATTTGGTTTAATAAAGTAAAAATGACTTCTACTTTATATATATATATATATATATATATATATATATATATATCCTTTCAAAGTCTGTCTAAACTAATTTTGTATATATTTATTTAAAGAAAATAAATTAAGAAATTTTGAAGTTTAGAAATGTTTTACAATTATTTATGAATTTCAAACGTAAAGGGGTTTTCATATTAAATATGCTTCATGGATTTTAAATAATTATTTTTAAGATATATTTAATATAAATATTTTAGATAACAATACAATAGTTTTTTTTAAGTATTTCTAATAATATATTAGCTTTTAAAGTATTTCTAGCAATATAACAGTTTGTAAAGTATTTCTAATAATATAGTAGTTTGTAAAGTATTTCTAATAATATAATAGTTTTATAGTATTTTAAGTATATATAGTTTTTAGTTAATAAGTTAAATATTTTATGATTTTTATATTATATTATCTTTTTAAATCTTTCTTAGTATTAAATATTTTAACTTATAAAAGAATCGGTGTATATATATCAAAATATTATTTTAAGTGGTTTTAACATATTAGTAAATATTTTAAAATATACACACACACACACACACACACACGCCTACAAGTTTTAAGTAATAAATTAAATATTCCAACAACATAATAAAAAGGGTATTTGGATTCTAACACTTAAGTTAAATAAATGGTTTGGGAAAGATGTAACTAAAAGTATAACATCTAAATTTTTAAATGTTAGATATGGCTTATTTTTAAATAAATGTTTTGAAGATTAATTATAAGAATAAGTAGTAGTTCTAGGGTTGTTGTAAATGATGTTGTAACAACACTTGTTTTTTACCCTTATTATTAATTATATTTGGGGATATAATTAGATATTTACTAATGGATATTTAGTAGAAAAATACAAGTAAATAGTTTTAGGTTTGTTGTGACAATTGTTTTTAGCAGCACTTGTCTTTAACCCTTAAATGTAATTAAACCCTAAATTTTTTTTAAAAGATAATGATTAAATGGAATGGTTTTTGATTTGTATTAAACAATGTTTTGGCAGTATTTTTTTAACGTCTTAAACTATAATCTGAAAGAAATATTATAAAATATTTAGATCTTCAATACTATAATTTTAAAGATAATAACAAGTATATTAGTCTTTTATAAAAAGATGGAATATGTAATATGTTCAATTTATAAAATAAAATGACTTTACTATAATAATGTTTTAGAAGTTATTGTTTTAATCTCTTTGATTATATATTAGAGTAAATAAATTTGTTAGGTAATTTTTGAATATACTTATACTGTTGGAATAAGTATATCAATACTTTTTAAGTGTTGAAAAGGGTATAAGTGAGAAATTAAACAATATATACAAGTATATAAAGGGAGTTTTTATTAATAAAGGAATATTAATTACTAAAGGAAGTTTTGACTAATAAAAGAGAAGCTTTATTAGCTAAGAATATATTTTCCTAATAAGAGGGGTTTTTAATTAATAAAAGATAAATTAATTAAAAAGGAATTAAAAGTCGTTTATAAGACTTGACCATGCTTTGCATGAAATGATAGTGTAGGTATGTTTACTTGCTTATGAGAAAGTATTTGGGACTTAGTTCCCTTATGCGATCATTCTCATTATTGTTGAATAAGATCAAATTCATCGAATCAGTTTTGGAGAGATTGAGATCAGTAATTGTTCTACCTATCGAAAACCATTTCAAGGACGAGATAAGGATTCTCTGTTTTGGAAGTGAATGGTGGAAACCATGTATGGTTCTGCAATCTGTTAAGATGACAGGCATCCATATGGGAATCATTATGCGATCGAGTTTCGATGGAAAACTCATGTGAAGATGCCGAATGTAACCTTGACATTGGGAAATTACCAAAGACATAGTAGGATGCGTGATCTTGGGGTTTAGCAAACCCATGAGGAGTACATCAACTTCATATCTAGAGTATACTTATCAATATGTTACACATAGAGAGTTGACGATACTTGGTATACATTGTTCACGAGAGTGTTCGGATGATGGCCTAGTTGTGCTTCCTTATCGTATATTTATATAGAAATATACAATGCATGGGAAGGTGTTTTCTGATCCTTGTCATAGGAGATCTGTCTCATTGAGGAGGTCTCCATGGCATTTATACGAACATACCTTAATGGTTTTTCTGTATACCTAAATATGCTGTCGAATGTAATTAATGTAACCGTTTCAGCTATGATTAATATTTATTTGAACACCCTAGACATGATTATAATATCATTGGATTCTTAATAAAAAGTGGTTTGGTTATCGTAAGGTAAAAGCCCGTCCGTGTTTATTCGCGATGTAATCTTACGAGATATCTTTATTTTAAAAAGGGTTTGATAAGATTAAATGATTCAAATCACGTGAGTTTTTCTCACGCTAATTTACCAGACTGATCCAGGTGTTATTTTTTTGTAACATTCAAGTCAACCCTATGTATATTTTTAGGTTTCATTGATGATCATGGAGCTCTTGGAGAGAGGAGCTGGATGATTTTCTATTGTAGATTTTATTTCCGCTAAATTGCTTTGTCTATATTTACCAGCAACTGTAAGGACGGGTTGTTATAACTATCTAAGCTGATGATATGTTAGTTTTCTCTGATTGTTGTAAGTATATTAAAATGTTCTCTTTATAAAGTATCATTCTGATATTATATGTTATCATTCCCCTGTAAGATTCTAATGTTTTTGTTCTCTTCTTTCTTGTTCTTTTTATTTCTTTTTTTTCTTTTATCCTAACTTTCTTTTCTTCTGACAATTGGATGCTTGGAAAGTGAATACCATGGATGTATTAGTTTCGACATGTGAAGGTTGAAAGGGTGATCGTTACATCTTGGTGTCAGAGCTTTGGTTGTGCGAAAACCTAGGCTTTGGTGGGGTACTCATTATATATAAGGTTAGTAATACCTTAGAATGAGTTTGAATGTGTGTGTGTGTGTGTACACATAAGCGCGTATCTGGTAGTGCTATAAAAATGTTTTATCTTATGTTGATTTATTTGTTGAGTGGCATATGGATTCTGATCAATACGAGTAATTAATGCTATTGAAAGGGATCTCTAAACATTTGAACATGGAAAATCGATATAGTATTGTAAATTGACATAGTATTATTTTGAAATTGGGTAAATGAAATAATTTCAATTTAGTTACATGTTATATATAAAATATTTTACAGAAATTATTATAGTTATACATGGTGTGTTTGGTTGTTAAAAAATGATAATATTCAAGTATCAAAGTTTAAGTTTAAATAAAGTTGTATATTGTAATTTAAACAAAGTTATACAATTGTAAAATGAGTCATATAAGAAAATTAATTTATAAATGTAAATTATCAAGTAATGATTAAAATTAAAATGATAAACATTTGTGAAATGAGTTGATCTAGATAAGAGAAATTAGGCAAATATGAATTATAAATTAAAAGGAAATGGAAATGTATAAGTATGATTTATAAAGATGATTTATAAATAAAATGGATTTAAACTAAGTATTTGATAATTTAAATACCGGTGATTTTGAAAATGATTTTCAAAGTGTTGTGAAGAATAATAATAGTATTATTTTGGAATTATTTTTGACTAAAAATATTTTAAAAGGATTTAGAAAGAGGTTAGAAAACACTGAACTGCTTTAGTCATTGCAAAATAATTTCGATGATAACTGCCACATCATTGGCATTCATTTTTGAGTTTCTAAGTGAGGAATTGCTACCATAGTGATTTACTATAAAAAAATTGTTTTAGCGAACAAAGATTATTTTGGTTTTCAAAAGTATGATTTGATATACGAAGGAGTTATATATATATAATTTCAAAATAATTTGAAAAAGGGTCCGGTGTTTAAATTCTGAGAATTTTTATCTAAATGTTTTATGAAAACATAAGAAACTAAGTTTTATAACTTATAGATTTTGAGAATTAGCAAGTTAAGATGAATTTTTAAATTTGTTGAATATAAATGTTAAGCAAAATAAATTTGAAATTGATATGAAATTAAATTTAACTTAAGTTAAATAATATGAATTTTGAAATGGAATTTAACTTTAATAAAGTAAAATGAAACTAAATTTGATTTGTAATGAATTAATGAAATGAGATAATGAAATAATTAATGAAATAGATATGAACTTAAGTTATAAAATGAAATTTAACTTAAGTTGTAAAATTAACTAAATATGTCTTGGCATGTGGTTTGATAAGAATTGAATATGAACTTAAGTCTGAAGTTAAAATAAAAATGAGAAGTGTTGTATAAAATATATATAATAAATATAAGTAGTGGTTTTGTGAAATGGTTTATAAACGATAGTAGTATTAAAGAAACTGTTTATAAACTTATTTTTTTATGAAATGATTCATAAATGAACTTAGTATTGAGTGAAATGTTGTTAAACATAAAATGAAAGTAAATAAATGAAGGTGAATAATGATTATAAATGAAAATGAAAGAATTCGAATTAAAGAGAATGGGATATAATAAGAAACCAACTAAAATAAATACGTAAGTTGTACGTATATTATTTTATTCTCATAATTGTTTGATCTAGATTCGAATATATGATTTTGATGTGATTTACACCAATCCATGTTTGGATTTTTCACTCGATTCTCGACGGTGAACTCTCAATATGGATTTTTGATTAATTCTGATATTCTGTATCATAGTATATGGCTATGCAAGGAGAATATCAGTTTTTAATCAAGGTACTGGATCTGAGTCCACACTAGAGTGGTCGTGTGAATGATACTAGTTTGTAAGTGAAATTATATGATCAAGCGAGTGATTAGGTATGGCTTTGCGTACGGATGGTACATGTACATCTACGAGCTTTGACCAATTAAATATTGACATTGGAAAATGTAAATTGATATGGTTATAAATTTATTATATGGGTTTATTTGTTTGATGGTTTCTCCAGTTACGTTTGTTACTTTGCATATGATTATTGTATTAGTACATGGTATATACCGATATTACTTTCCATATACTTGTTCTCATTTGTCGTTGAGTGATTAATAGGTGCAGATGGCATATACTTCGCATTCGGAGCTCGATTTTGCATCGTATTGATTATATATGCTTGCTAATATTAAGAAAGGTACACTTCTCAGATTATATATATATATATATATATATATATATATATATATATATATATCATATTTTTATGTTTTTCCCCTAAAATATGCCTCATTCTTGAGATGAGATGTATATTATATGATTATATATATATATTGTAAATTTTTTGATCGAACCATGCAAAGGAGACGCTGGCGAAATTTTCCATAAATTTATGGCATTAGAAAATTTTTAGAAATTTTGATAACTAATTTTTTTTTTATCTCATAACTTGGCATCATAATAGTTAGTATTTGTGAATGAATTTAAAAGACTTAGAAATTTTATAATCTATTTCAGCTAAATAATTTTTAAAAAATTAATAGTGTTGTGTCATTTTTCTTACCTTATTAACTTCGGGGATGAAATTCTTTTATGATAGGAAGAATGTAACGATCCAGAATTTCAGTTATTTAAATTTGAAATAGTTAATTGAATTTAAATATTGGAAAGTATATTGTATAAGCCAAAACAACTTAGATTTCAAATATAACGATTTATTTGATAATGTGAATTGTTAAATTAAATAATTGGAATGTTTGAATAATTGAATCTTGAATTTAATCTGAATAAAGGAATTTTAAAAGATTGTTTAAATCCAATTTTATATAATAAATGGTTAATGTATGATTAAACTAGTTTAATAATAATTTGTTTTAATTAACGTGTAAAAATACCTCCCGGGACACTGTATCGAATTTTGATGAAACTAGTTCCATTTGATCCGTGATAGTAAATTATTACATGATAATGAATTTCATGGCGAAGGACGTATCATTTAGTGGTGCGACTTCAAAATGCATAGAAATTATTACAGAAAATTAATATAATTTGATTTTAAAAGCTAATTCTACATACGATCAAATTAGGTCACGATATTAGTGCCATTGTATTCGAAATATGGGTATTTTATATAAAATGCTTGGCAATACGCTTCGATAGGAGTTTGAAAATTTTCGATATGAATAGTATTTTATAATTGCCTATAAATAAAAGCTAACACCATTCATTATTTTCTAAAAACTTAAAAGAGAATCCACAGCCGCCATCTCTTACCTCTCATCCAACGGCCACCATCCGTCATGACCACTTCGTTCACTTTCAGGCTTTGACTTCAACAACAAAGTTAGAGAGCATGACAAGATGAATTATCGCAATAGTATAGATCGAAAATAGGGAAGCATGGCAGTGGAAATTCCAGTCCGTTTGTGGTGTAGGTTTAGGTGAAATATAGGAGATGGCGGCAGAGATGGAAGGTGAGGCTAGTGTTAGGAGGTAGGTCAAGGTGAGGCCGATCTATGGTGGTGATGCAGCATGCTCCGATGAAGTCTGGTGATGTTGACGATGAAGTTATGGTCACGATATGGTTGGTTCAAAATGGGAACGAAAGCGCTATGATGCCTGGGTTCAAAACATGATTAGGTCAATTTTTAAGTTAATAATGCAATTAAGGAAATTATTACTTTGTATAAAATGTATAACTCTTTCATATGAGGTCCAAATTGAACGCGGTCAGTCTCATTGCGAGTGTATCAACGGATACTACATTATAGAGTTGGATTGGAATGATTTGGAACTACTAGGAATTTGTTTTAAAGTCGAATGTCTATTCGATTTTAATTCATAACGAAACGTTTCAACACAAAATGGAATCAAAGCGTGTTAACCTCACCTCTCTGGCCCACTTATATTTTATGTAAGTGTGGCTAAATTTTTATTGTTGATTGTTGTTGCTTGTTTGGATTATTTACTATATTTATCAGCTGGTTTGGATATATCCCGTCCCTGGAGCTGATGAGACATTATACGTTCCCGTGTGAGCGAATGACTCTTTGGATACGATCCCACCTTGTAGCAATTGATTTATATTTTATGATTATACACTGTGTGTGATGCAAAGGGATAGGTTGAAGGGATCCAACAGGATTCTTCATCACTGTTGATTTTACTTTTCATATATTATTTATATGATCTATTGGAAATTATATTATGAATGGTTAAAGCGATATGGTCATTATAAACGTGGTTTGAAATCCATGAAATTAAACATGCGTTTAAATTGGATAAATTAGGATTAATATGTATATATATTAAAAATATACTGGGTTGTTTACACATATTTTTGCATGTTGGACGCAAATGGATAGCTTGGGAAGTTGTTACCATTAGATAACAAGTGGTGATGGTTGTTTAATAATGTAACGACCCAGAATTTTTGATTATTTCAAATTGGAATATTTTTTTTTAAATATTTAAAAGTAAAATTTTAACTTAAGTTTCAAATATTATGATTTTTGGTTAATTTTATTGTTTAATTTAATAATTTAAATTTTTTTTTAAATATGGAATCTTGATTTTTAGGCTAATTTCAAAGCTTATTTAATTATTATTTATAAGAATGAAAATAATAAATTTTTATACTGAATTAAAAAGTGATTTGCTCGATTTTAAAAATATCTTGTTTGAATTAACATATAAAATTAGTCTTCTGGACACAGTCTCGGATTTTGATGAAATAAGTTCCATTGGACCCTAAATAGTTATTATTATCGGATTTCAAATTTTGTACCGTTTGAAATTATCGTTTGGTCGTACGGGATATAAACGCGTAGAAATTAATATCGAAAATTCAATATAATAATTGGGTTCGAAAAGATATCTTCTCCATACGATCGAATTAGGACTCGAAAACTTTTCCATTATGTTTGAAATAGGGGAATAACATTATGAATGCCTAGTGGCACGCCTCGATAGGGGTTCGAGATTTTGAGTTATGTAAATCGAGATATTTTGGAATTTTGTATATTATCTAGTCAAATATTCACATCAGTTTCTTATCTTTCTCTTCAAGTCACAGTACACAGCCCCTGCATGCCACCCTTCTTTTTTCCCATCACTTCCCTCTTTTCTTTATTTTGACACAATCGAGATTGAACACAGTGAACAAAATAAAACAGTCAAAGCTCAAATACTCGACGAAAAATTCACCAATTTGTTTTACATGTTTTTGCATAAGCTTCGTTTTGGTGTGCTTATTGGATGGTGCAGCGTTAGTTAGTGGTGCTCAATAGTGTTGTCACACGCAAGAACAATCTAGGGTTTGGGTTGTTTTGGGTAGTGGGCATCGATTGAGAGATTAGACCTTTGATTTGGGTTCTACGAGGCTTGTAGCAGTTGGAGTAAGAAGGGTTGGTCGTGCGATGCTCGTTGGTCATTACGACAGTGCTATAGGGATCCTAGAAGTTGCGATTTATAGGTGAAGCCGAGCTCAGAGACGTGATGATTAGGTGGTCGAGATTGTCGCGAGGAAGAGATTGGTGAAGTTGGAATGGTGGTTCATGGAGTAGAGTACTATGTCAGTGGTGTGCACGCGGTTTTGTTTATGGTATCTTCGTGCTGTGTACAGGAGTTTTTGTGAAGAAGATGGAGTTTTAGGTGGGACGAGTTTTGGCTATTGGGTATTTGATTTTTTATTATAAATTATAAAATTATATATTAAAGCTTACAAACTTATAAATGCGAGATCTTTTTCATATGATATCAGATTTTGACGAGACAAGTTTCATTTTATTCATCATTGACGAATACTACGCAATGGCTCAATCCTGGCTGGGATTTGGACTATTGGAATTTTAAACTGAATTCGAACACCATTCGAAGTTAGTCGAAATTTGAAATATGAAAGCTACACCATAAATCAAGGTGAGTAAATCTCACTCATTTTTGGATTGCTAGTTTAATTTAAAATGTTGAAAATTTAAATTATTGGTTGATTGCATGATTTGGTAATTATTATCATCAGTTGTATGTTACTATATAGTATATATTAGTAGTTGGATTGGTTATTCCCACCTATTGGAGCGGATGAGACCCTATGTTCCCCGCATAATAGATGATACCCTATATTACCGCGATATCCCACCTTGAAGTGAGATTGATATTTTTATGTGGAACTAACATCTATGGATGCAGGAAAACAGGTTTGAGGGATCCTACTGGATTCCTAAAAAATGTTGAATCCATATATAGTGATATATGATGTGTTTGAATAATCTGTGATAGATTATAATGTGATTTGAATTTATTGGATGCTATGGTAATACTGGTCTAGATTTTGGTATTTTAAAATACCATAAACGTGTATATCAAATTTGAAAAGAAATTATAAAGGGATTTTAGAAGTGAAATATTTATATAGAATTTTGGATTGGTTAAAAAGAGATTGGGTTGGAAAAATAAGTGGTTTGTCTTTGTACTTGACTATTCCATGATATTTAAAATAGATATTTTGGAATAATGTAAATAAATGATTTTAAATATAATTCTTAAGTGATACTTTTTTTAAATATAAAAGGGTTTAGAAGTCGAGATTTTAAATAGGTTAGGAGAAAAAAGTGAATTTGGAAATAAATATAAAATTGTTTATACTAGATCTTAGATAAGATTTCTAAATTACAGGATAGAAGAAAAATTGAGATTTGATTGGTTTTGGAATATAGTTTGGATATCTAAGGAATTGATTTATAAATGGAATTTAATTTACAAATCGATTTATAATGGATTTAGGTGATGTGAAACCATTGTAAACTGGAAATGAGACTATGGGATTTATAAACAATGTTTATAAATAAAGAGAAATGAGTATCATTTGACAAATAGAAGGTATAAATTCACGGTGAGAATTATGTTGAGATGGGTAAATCGGGTTGAAAAGAAATGATAGGTTTTTCTTTTGGAAGTGTGAAAAAAGGGATTTATGAAATTGGGATGTAAATCGATTGGTGATAAATCGAGAGAGATTTATAAATATTAGATTGGATATATTGGAATTGGAAAATATACTTTATAGAGAAGTTGGCTTTGTTTTAAATAGAGTATTTTAAATTATTAAACTAGGTAATTTAAAGGTGTCTAAAAATATTTCAGATAGTTATTTGAATATTTTTAAATTGTCAAAATGAATTATGAGTTTTGTAAACAAGTCTTGTAAATCGATTAGAATTTTATTAATAAATTAGAATTTATTATTGCTTCAAAGTTATGTAATTATTTAAAAGTATATATAATTATTAACTAAGTTATTGGAAAGTAATGGTGTACTTTCATGGCGAAATCAGAGGCAGAGATTGCCTGCATTTAAGTTTGGATTTCTTTGGAATAGAGATGCAATCATTGAGCTATAAATCCATGGTTGGCACTAAGTGGTGCTTTCTATGTTTATTTTAAAAGGTTTTTCAAATATTTTTGAAGGAAATGGTTTGTGAATATACTTATTTCAGTGAGATGAGTATATACTTTTGAATAAAGAGATTTAATTAAGGAACCTCAGAACTTATAGAATTTGTTATGATCGAGTTAAGGAATTTACAATGTAAATTGTGAAAGGTTTTGAGAAAAGATAAATAAATGGAACTTTCCTAAGTTCTAGGAAGTAAGAGGTTTAGAAAAATATATTTTTAAATATTTTCTAGGTATTGAAATAAGTGATGGTTTGAAATATCTTGATATAAATATTTGAGTTGTCTCAAATATTGAAACTTGGAAGGGATTTGAATATATATCTTATAAAGATATTTTGAAAATAGATTTCGAGAAAATTATAATATGCGCCTAGCGACTGCTTATGGATGTTATATTGATAGTTAAATAACCAACTATCAAGTATTTGGCCGATTTCGTTGATCGTTTCAAAGAGATTAGGATCAGATCTAATTATCTGAAAACCATTTCGATCCGATTTGAGAGTTACGAATGGATATCATAAAGATGGTGAAGATGGTGATTCGGTTTGTCATGACAACTTGTATGGACGAATGCTATCAGAACACCGTCATTGGAGGACGATGAGCATTCTAAGTGAAATTGTACTTAAAAGGTAATCCTAGCCTCAAGCTCATCAACCTAGAATGACTGAAAATCAGGGGATATGCAGCAAGGCTAAGTGGGTCATACCGAATTAGGGTATGTTATCACCATTCTAGATACCCTCGGATATATTATTAATTATGGATATGGTGGTGTGTGGAAAAAATGCTCTTGATGAGGGTGGGAACACCCATAGTGGTAACATATTTGGTTCTATCCAGGTTAGGGATAGTGCCAGTCTAATGTTATGAGGGATCCCGGTGAGGTCCTTGGTATATTTTTCTAGACGTGTACTGTGATAGGTGATACCCCAGTGCCTCGTCATTGAATGGAATCCATTCTCCAATAAATGCCGCACGGTTTTGATTGTACCTAACTATGCTGAAACGTGAGATGCAAGAATTTCAGCTATTTTCTATTTATTTTCTATAGACGCTATAATAATATCAGATGATTTTGATATAAACTGTTTTGGCTATCGTAAGGGAAAAACCCGTCATGTTTATGTATGGCGTGGTCTTACGAGATACCTTTGTTTTCAAAGGATTTCGATAACTTCAATAATTCAAAATTGAGTGTGTTTTTTCATGCTGGTTTTGCAGATTTACTCGGGCATTGTTTTATTACAATACTCGGATCAGACCGAGTATTAAAGATTCAGGTTAGGATGCTATGGAGCTCAGGAGACGAGCTGGATGATAGAGATGTATCTATGTACTTGATTTATATTTCCCACTGTGTGAGGCTAAGCTGGATGATAGAGATGTATCTATGTACTTGATTTATGTTTCCCGCTGTGTGAGGCTAAGCTGGATGATAGAGATGGTATGTATAAAATAACAGTTACAGTTCTTTTTGTACATAGACATGTTATTATCTATTATATGTCGTTCCGCTGCGATTGTGAGATTCTGGGTTGTTGTTTTCTTTTTCTTCAACCTCTTCCTTTTCTTTTCCCCGAACTATTGGGTTTTCCGGCATTCGTTTGCTCAGCATGTAATACTGTGTACGTATTAGTGTTGATTTTTGAGGGTCGAAAATCTTATTCATTACAAATAAAGTAAAAATGACTTTTACTTAATATATATCCATTCAAAATCTTTTTTAAATAATTTTGTAAATATTTATTTAAATAAATTAAATTAATAAGTTTTGAAGTTTAAAAATGTTTTAAAATGTTTTAAAATTATTTCTGAATTTCAAACGTAAAGGGGTTTTCATATTAAATATGTTTTATATGGATTTTAAATAAGTATTTTGAAGAGATAGTTAATATAGATGTTTTAAATAATAATAGTTTTTTAGGTATTTCTGATAATATAATAGTTTTAAAGTATTTCTAATAATATAATAGTTTGTAAAGTATTCCTAATAATATAATAGTTTTTTACAAGTATACGAGTTGTAAAGTATTTTACATGTTGTAGCAACACTTGTTTAAAGATAGAATATGTATTCCTAATAATATATATTAAATATTATTAGTTGTAAACTCGTATACATGTTGTAGCAACACTTGTTTTTAACCCTTATTATTAATTATATTTAAGGATATAATTATATATAAGTTTTAAGTAAATGTTTGGTTTTGGTGTGACGATTGTTTTTAGCAACACTTGTCTTTAACCCTTAAATGTAATTAAACCTTTAAAAGAGAGCTTTAAAGATAATGATTAAATGGAATGGTTTTGGGTTTGTAGTAAACAATGTTTCAACAGCATTTGTTTTTAAACCCTTAAACTATAATTTGAAAGAAATATTATAAAAATATTTAGATCTTTAATGTTGGAATTTTAAAGATAACAACAAGTATACGAGTCTTTTACAAAAAGATAGAATATGTAGTATATTTAATTTATAAAATAAAAGGAGTTTATTTTAACCATGTTTTGGTTGTAATTGTTTTAATCTCTTTGATTATATTTTCAAGTAAATAAAACTTGTTAAGGAATTTGTGAATATACCTATACCGTTGGAATAAGTATATGAATACTTTTTAAGTAATGAAAAGGGTATACGTGAGAAATTAAACAATATATACAAGTATATAAAGGGTTTTTTAATTAATAAAGGAGTATTAATTAATAAAGGAAGTTTTGACTAATAAAAGATAAGCTTTATTTAATAAAAAGTCGTTTTCTTGATAAGAAGGGTTTTCAATTAATAAAAGATAAATTAATTAAAAATGGACTAAAAGTCATTTACGTGACTTAACTAATCCTTGCCATGTGTGTTTACTTGCTTATGAGAAAGTATTCGGGACTTAGTTCCCTTATGCGATCATTCTCATTATTGTTGAATAAGACCAAATTCATTTACTCGGTGTTAGAGAGACCGGGATCGGTAAGTGTTCTACTTATCCAAAACCACTTCAAGGCTGAGATAGGGATCCTCTATTTTGGAAGTGAATGATGGAAACCATGCGTTGTTTTGGGCTCTACTGAGATGATAGGAATCCATATGGGATTCATTATGCGATCGAGTTTCGATGGAAAACTGATGTGAAGATGTCAAACGTAGCCTTGACATCGTAAAATGACTAAGACAGAGTAGGATGCATGATCATAGGGTTTAGCTGATCCATGTGGAGTACATCAACTTTATATCTAGAGTATGCTTATCGGTATGTTGCACACGGGGAGTTGATGATACTTGGTACACATTGTTCACGGTTCGAATGATGGTCCAGTTGCGTTTACCTTATGGTATATTTTATCTAGAGATATACGACACTCAAAGTGTATTTTTTGATCCTTATCATAGAAGATCGATCTCATTGAGGAGGTCTCCATGGAAAATCCATTTATAGAGCGTTCCTTAGCGGTTTTTCTTGTATACCTAAATATGTTGTCAAATGTAATCAATGTAACCATTTCAGCTATGATTAATATTTATTTGAACACCCTAGACATTATTATAATATCATTGGATTCTTAATAAAAAATGATTTGGTTACTATAAGGTAAAACACCATCCGTGTTTATTCGAGGTGTGGTCTTACGAGATATTTTTATTTCAAAATGAGTTTTATAACATTAAATGGTCCAAATCACTTGAGTTTTTCTTTTGCTGGTTTACCAGACTGATCCGGGTGTTATTTTTCTTGTAATGATCGGGTCAGCCCTGTGTATATTTCCAGGTTTCATTGATGGTCATTGGAGCTCTTAGAGAGAGGTGCTGGATGATTTCCTACCGTAGATTTTATTTCCGCTAAATTTCTTTGTCTATGTTTATCAGCAATTATAGGAATATGCAGTTATAACTGTCTAGGATGATGGTATGTTTGTTTTCTCTGATTGTTATAAATATATTAAAATGTTCTTTTTACAAAGTATCATTCTGATACTATATTTTATCATTCCGTTATGAGATTCTAATGTTTTTGTTCTCTTCTTTCTTGTTCTTTTTCTTTCTTCCATTTCTTTTAACCTAACATTCTATCCTTCTATCACTTGGGTATTCGGCACTTGAATATCATGTATGTATCAGTGTCGACAGTTGAAGGTCGAAATGGGGATCGTTATAAAAATCAAGCAAATATTACCACTAAGTGTTATTTTTTACCTAGCGCAACAACCTCCAACTTGAAACACCCCACACTCCTTAGTATATCCAAAACGGGCACACTAAAAATGTGGTGCATTATAGGTATAGCTAAAGCATCACAGAGACTAAGATATACAAGACAAATAAATAAAAATAGCGGAAACATTTAAAATACTTATCATTAAACTTCATTTCAAAATGAGTCAATAAAACATAACATGTCTCAAAAACTAAACACACATGTCTCGTGAAAAATGCAATCCCAATCTTACATAATCAGAGTGCAAAAGTAACGATAATAATAATTATCATAACCCCGCTCACAAGTGCCAAGTCCATAAATGAAAAGGTTGAAAACTAGAAGAATACATCTGAAGTGAGAGAACTCTGAGAATAGATCTCTAAGCAACCTGAATCTACTCAACTCTACTGGCCTATGGAGAGAAAGGAGAAATAGAGGAATGGGTTAGACTGAAAGTCTGGTGAGTGAAAGTAATTACTAGCAACTCTAGCCAAGATAAGGATAATAGAGTAAGAAACGGTTCTGGTATAAAAGGAAAATATGGAAAAGGTAAAACTGGGATAAAATACTATTTTTGTTTGGCTGTTTGCTTTGATAGTGATTGTTTGCATTTGTCTTAAATTGTTGTGATTAGGATAAAATCATAATCCTATTTTAATTAGGTTGAAATCCTAATTCTACCCGTTTGGCCATTTATCTCTATTATGCCACTGTGATCTGGTCCAATCCGGTTGGTCCCACAACAAAGGACACCTGTTTAATCCTTGAAACACAATAACGAATCATTAACCCTAATCGATGCCGCACGTTCGGTCATTGTCGGTATACATTAACTGTCGCTCCCTATTTTGACCTCTAATTACCCTAATCAGCATAAGCATGCCTAGCCTCACCTAATCTATTGTGAGACCATCAGTCTTAGTCTAAAAGGGATGCCATCTAGCCTCACCTAAGTGTTGTGAGACCATCAGTCCTAGTCTGAAAGGGAATGCTACCAGTACTGGTCCTAACAAACAAATTCTATTTTGCGCCCCTTGCCCAAATCCCTAGATTTGAGCCTCTATCTGTTGGCCACTTATTTACCCGATTTAGCATAAGCGTGTCCCAGCCTCACCTAACTATTGTGAGACCATCAGTTCCTAGCTGAAAGGGAATGTTGTTGGTACAGGCCCTGCTTGTATCTTTGCTTACTAACTTAGTGTAAGTTTTAAAATAAGCCTCTTATGTTATTTCTGCTCTATTTGCTTATTAACTTAATCTAAGTCTTAAAATAAGCCTTTTCTGTTATTTCTGCTATATTTGCTTGTTAACAAGATCTAGGTTTTAAAATAAGCCTCTTCTGTTATCTATACTATATTTGCGTACTAATAAGATCTAGGTTTCAAAATAATTCTCTTTTGTTATTTCTTTCTAATTATAACCCGTGTTATAATTTTTCTTGCAGTTGTTATTCTTCTATTTTCTCTTTTTAGTTATAACCACTTGTTATAATTATGTTTGCAAATATCTTAAATTTGCATATTTCAGTCCATTTCAATTTTTATTTCTGTTTTCTTATTTTACATCTGATTTCTGTAAATTTAGTATTATTCTATTTCAATACATATTAGCGAATTCTTCTCTTTTTAATTTACTCATGTAAAAAGGGATTAAATCTCTATAAAAAAACTAGCATTTACAGGCTAAATTCCAACATAAAACAGTTGTAAATAATTGTAAACAACTGTAAATAACTGGATAACATAGCTGAATAAAAATAGATTGAAAAGAACTCATGAAATTTACATAGAAACTAAATGTAAATAAACTTATATAAAACTGTCTCAAAATTGTAGAAAACCTACAACTATTGAGAACCCTATTATTTTAAATTAATCAAAAATCTAAAATAATTACAAAACACCCACCTGTGGTCCTTAGTTCTAGTCCTGGGCTTTCTTGGATCCACTTCTAGAGCGTAGAATATTTTTATCAAAAAAATTTCCTCCCTAGAAAATTTTCTATTTAGGGTTCAGCCTCAGGCATTGAACCCAGTTGGGAGAAAATCTAAATGAAAAAATAGCTAGGCCTAGAGTTCTATTTATAGTGTGACTTAGGGATCTCAGACCATTGGATTTAAAAATAGAATCTGGTGAAACCACATTAGGCTCACTATTGTAGATGGAAGCACGAATTCATATGATTGAAGATAAATCAAAATATGACGTTACGCTTCGACCTAGACGTTTTCACATCCAAATACAAAGGCTGGTCGACCTGCATGTCAACCTATAGGTCGACCTGCATGTCGACCTACAGGTCGACCTAAGGCCTTGGGGGTCAACCCTAGGGTCAACCTCCCCTGGGTATGGGTTGACCTGACCCTTTATATTTTTTTTCGTTTTAGTTCAATTCTTGTTTCTTGCGTATCTTCTTCATACTAGCTCAAATTTTGACAAATTATATATGGAAATTGACCAAAAAATTAACACGGACACAATGGTGCAACTCCCATAGCTCAATTCCAATAATTCATAAACTTATTTAATTAATTAATTAATTAATTAATTATTGTAGCTCAAATTTTGGGTCGTTACATTCTTCCCTCCTTAAAGAATTTCACCCGCGAAATCTCCAAGGATAGAAGAATGAAATAAATATTTTCATCCAAATTCTACAACTACATATTCAACCATCATCCATTACATCCATTGTCCTTAAGTTTTCTAATGTAATTTATGATATATGCAACAGCGTTGTGTCAATGTCCCTAACCAATGCAAAAGATTAGGCAGTCTATTGATTCAGTGGACCTCCTTTTATGCAATCATATCCGTGTTATGTATCCAAATGAATGCAAATTTCCTAATGATAACTGATAATTCTATATGTGTGCTGCAATCATCATCCAAATGCAATAATCATATGATAATCACCCATTTATAGCAACCATGGAAACAAAAATAAAAAATGAAATTCACACACATCCATATGCATATGTTTAGTGACCTATTTAGGCTGATCCCTAAGAGATAATAGTGCCTAGTGGAGGTATATGCATCCATGAGCATCCACCAGCAAACACTTGAAACCACTAGCGTCCATCATACACAACATGTTCTAGTAACATATTTACATTCAGTCCTACATCCATAGGTCAAATCTTAAGATCTACCCTCCCAAATGATACTAAAGGAAAGAACCTATTCAAAACTAAAGATGGAAATAGGAAATTCAAGGCAAACCATCAAAAAGATGCGGATAAGAGGTACGTACTTTCTCTTCGGCCTCTCACGTAGCATCTTTAATGCTGTCGCCCCACCGCACCTTAACCAAAGGTAATTCTTTATTCCTAAGCTTCTTGATATCACGTCCAACGATCTTGGTAGGAATGCGACGAACCGATGCTTCTCTCTCCACCTCAACATCTTCAAGTTAGCTAGGTTCCACTACCTCTATTGAATCATGTAAGCAGTTTCTCAAGTTAGAAACATGAAAAACATCATGAACTCCCACAAGCCTCTCTAGTATCTTTATCCGATACGCCATTTCCCTACTCTTTCCATAATGGGGAATGGTCCTACAAATCTGGAAGCAAGTTTCCCACTTGATCCAAACCGTACTACCTTTCTTGGTGGAGACACCATAATGAAAACCAAGTCTCCTACCTCAAACTCAATATCCTTTCTCCACTTATCTGCATAGAATTTCTGCCTATCTTGGACCGTCTTCATTCTTCTTCTAATCAAATCAATCTTTCCCGAAGTCTCTCTAACCATGTCGGGACCAAGTAGCAGTCTTTCTATAGACTCCAACCAACATGAAGGCGACTTGTAAAGTCTTCCATAAAGAGCTTCGAAAGGTGTTATTCCAATGCTTGCTCGAAAACTATTATTATATGCAAACTCCACTAAATGAAGATGCTTCTCCCAAGTTCCTCAAGAATGCATATCCTCAACAAATCCTCGAGAACTCTATTAACTCTCTCCATTTGGCCATTCGTCCGAGGATGATAGGCCGTACTCAATCTAATCTATGTACCTAAAGCCTCTTGCAAGCTTCTTCAAAACTCGTTAGTAAAGATAAGGTCTCTATCGCTCACTATGCTAGAGGGAACTCCATGAAGTTGGACTATCTCATGAACGTATATCGATGCCAAATAAGGTGCCATCCACTTACTCTTGACCAGAATGAAGTGGGCGCTCTTAGTCAAATGATCTACAATCACCCAAATACTGGTATTCCCCTTCCTAGATCAGGGTAAACCATCTAGGAAGTCCATCGAAACACTATCCCATTTCCATTCGGGTACGTCCAATGGTTTAAGCAATCCGTCGGGCTTCTGCTGCTCCATCTTAACTCTTTGGCATATAAGACACTTAGCTACAAGCTCTGATACATCCTTCTCCATGCCGCTACAATAGAGCACTCTCTTCATCTACCCATACATCTTATCACCACCCGGATGAATAATCATTCGATAATGGTATGCTTCTTCTAGAACTGCTCTCATCAAATCACTAGTGCGGGGACACAAAGTCTTCCATCTCACCTTAGCCACCCTTCATTATCAATGGAATAATGTTGGAGATGTCTAGAGACCTCTCCTATGCTGATCCTATCCAAAATATCCATAAGCTCTAAATCCTCTTGCTGCCTTGAACTAATATGCTCTATGAGGGTAGGCTTAACCTCAAATGCTGAAATTTCTGATAAACTTCCTATAATGACCAGCCGAACCTAGGAAGCTTCTAACTTCAGTAGCATTCTTAGGGGCCTTCCAATCTTGTACTGCTACAATCTTAGCGAAATCCACAGCTAAACCCTATCTTGAGGATACATGCCCCAAGAAACGCACCTCCTTACGCCAAAAGTGACACTTCTAGAACTTTTCTTTCAACCTATGAACATGAAGTGTGCGAAGAACTTTCTCCAGATGAATAACATGCTCTTCCATACTCTTGGAAAACACTAGAATGTCGTCCACAAACAATACAACGGACTTATTTAGGACATAACGAAAAACACGGCTCATATATCTACAAAATAGGTCGGGGGCATTGGTCATCCCAAACGGCATAACTAACCACTCAAAGAGTCTATCGGGTGCCCTAAATGTTGCCTTATCGATGCTATCGTCAATGACCCTAAGCTGATGAAATCCAATAGCTAAGTCATGCTTAGAAAATACTGAAGAGCCAACTGATCAAAAAGATAATCTATCCTAGGAAGTAGGTAACGGTTCTTCTTTGTGACCTTATTCAACTCTCTATAGTCTACGAAAAGTTGAAGGTAACCATCCGCCTTTGTAGCGAAGACGACTGTCACTCCCCACTCAGATATGCTCCTTCTGATGAAGCCTTTCTCTAACAGCTCACCAATTTGCTTACTTAACTCCTTCAATTCCTTAGGAGCCATATGTCTCATGGAAAATGCCACTAGCTTAGAATTGTCATTCAGATAGATCCTAATGTCGATCTCTCTCTTAGAGAGTAGTTTTTTAACCTCCTCGAAAATGTCTGGGAAATCTCTAACAACAAAAACTAAATCTAACTCTCCTAGTGATGAATCGAGGGAATAAAGGAAGCTCAACATGACTAAGCCCCGTAGGTTGCAAGAAACCTTGAGATTTCTTCCGTTACATGTCTCTAGTCTAACGACTCTCCTCTCGCTGTCTAATATCACACCATAAGTGGATAACCAGTTCATCCTCAAAATCATCTAATATCCCGAAAATCACAATCAAACTCTATGCCTGGTATAAAAAATTTCAAACCCCTAAAAATCATGAATAAATGTGCTGATCCTCCCATGGGGTCTGAAATAACTATAGGGTCTACTACTAGAGAAACATCTAAGTGCAAATAACCAACTAAGGAACTAAAAATGAAAGAATGCAATGCTCCAGAGTCAAAAAAAGTCAGAATAGGAAAATCCGAAACGGAAGTCAAATCTTCTACAGAGACTTTCCTACCTCGATCCGGTCCACTAGAAGGTGCTGCATCCAAAGTCCGTACTTGCGCTGTACATGCACCTGATTTCTGCCCTTCCCTCTGAGGACAAGCTCTACTAAGGTGCCTAGGCTATCCACAATTGTAACACCTCCCCTTCGTCGTGTCCTTCTTACAGTCCTTTGTGGAATGCCCAACCAATCCACAATTTTGACATTTTTTGCCCTTCTTGATCTACTTTTGAGGTCCTCCTCCTTTCTTCTTATCCTTATCCCTCTTATTCTTCCACCACTGCTTCTTAGAGTTTTCCGATTTAGGAACCTCATTAACCTCTTCTTTCTTAGCAACATCTAACATGAGAGCCGTCTCCACAAGTGACTCATACATCGCTCCCATAGGTACATGTGTCAATAAAAACCATTAGAGGGGCTGGTTCAAACCCTTAGAAAATATGATGGCCTTCTTATGTGGTGTATTAACAAGCTCCATTTCGAACCGCGATAGCTCATCAAACTAATTTATATACTCACTCCCTTGCTTCATACTAATGAACTTCTCCAACTGCATGCTTTCCTCAGCTTATGACAAGAACTTACTCTCAAACCTTTCTCGAAATCCAATCTAATCAATGTCTCTACCTTCCATCTCTACGATCTTCTACTAGTTCGAAGCCTCTCCATTTAGCTACCAAGATGCAAGCTAACTCTTTTACAGTCCTCCAATCCTAACAACCTATATATTCGCTCCATATTCCTCAACCAAGCTTGTGCCTCTATGAAATCCCCCATGCCGGAAAACGTCTTGCCTCCTAGACTAGCGAAGTCCTTGCATGGTTTAGAAAAATTGGCTGTTGCAAGTGGATTAATGGGATCTTCACCCGCTAGTGCTGCATTAGGCGCTTTCCCTTGCACCTCAAGTGTCATAGCTTGAAGGCATCTACGAAACCAGCCAAGGACTTGGATGCCTTCTGGAAGAATTGGGGTTTCCACCATTCTATGCAAAGAAAAGAGAATTCAGGCTCGACAGAATCGAAAGAAGGTTGAACTGGACACTGAGGGGACTTTTATAAAAACTCTCTTATACTTAAAAACCATTTCTATAATAAGATTTTATTTCTAAAAACGCTTTTAGTTTGAAGATATGTTACTTTTGAAAAAACTTTACTTTTTATTTTTTTAGGAATCTTGTAATCTTAGGCTCTGATACCAAGTGAAACACCCCACACCCTTAGTATACCTAAAAAGGGAACACTAAAAGATGTGGTGCGCTATAGGTATAGCTAAAGAATTACAGAGACTAAGATTCACCAAACAAATAAATAAAAACGGTGGAAACATTTAAAATCTTATTATTAAATTTCATTTCAAAATTAGTCAATAAAACATAACACGTCTCAAAAACCAAATACACATGGCTCGTGAAAAATACAATCTCAATCTTACATAATTAGTGTGCAAAAAGTAACAATAATAATAATTATCATACCCCCTTTCACAAGCGCCAAGTCCATAAATGATAAGGATGAAAACTTGAAAAATACATCTGAAATGAGAGAACTCCGGTAATAGATTTCCAAGCAATCCGAATGTACTTAACTCTGCTAGCCTATGGGGGAAAATGGGAAATAGAGGAGTGAGTCAGAATAAAAATCTGGTCAGTGAAAGTAATTAGTATCATTTCTAAGCAAGATAAAGCTAATAGATTAAGCAACAGTTCTAGTATAAAAGGAAAATACAGAAAAGGTAAAACTAGGATAAAATACTATTTCTGATTCACTTTGACTGTTTGCTTTGATTTTGATTGTTTGTACTTGTCTTAGATTGCTGTGATTAGGCTGAAATCCTAATCCTATTTTAACTAGGCTAAAATCCTAATTTTAACTGTTGATCGGCCTTCTATCACTATTTTTCACTATGAGCTGGTCCAATCCTGTTGGTCCCCCAGCAAAGGACACCCGTTTAACGCTTGAAATGCAGTAGCGAATTATTTACCCTAATCGACGCCGCATGCTCGGTTATCACCGGTACAAATTAACTGTCACTCCCTATTTTGACCTCTTATTTACCCTAATCAGCATAAGCATACCCAGCCTCACCTAATCTATTATGAGACCATCAGTCCTAGTCTGAAAGGGATGTCATCTAGCCTCACCTAAGTATTGTGAGACCATCAGTCCAAGTCTGAAAGAGAATGCTGCCAGTATTGGTCCTCACAAACAAATTCTAGTTTGTGTCCTTTTCCCAAATCCTTAGATTTGATCCTCTATCTGTTGGCCACTTATTTACCCTAGTTAGCGTAAGCATGTCCCATCCTCACCTAACTATTGTGAGACCATTAGTTCATATCTGAAAGGGAATGATGTTGGTAAGGGCCTTGCCTGTATCTTTTCTTATTAACTTAGTGTAAGTTTTAAAATAAGCCTTTTCTGTTATTTATACTCTATTTTCTTATTAACTTAATATAAGTCTTAAAATAAGCCTTTTCTGTTATTTCTGCTATATTTGCTTGTTAACAAGATCTCGGTTTCAAAATAAGTCTCTTCTGTTATCTCTGCTATATTTGTTTACTAATAAGATCTAGGTTTTAAAATAAGCCTCTTCTGTTTTTTCTTTCTTCCTAATTATAACCTATGTTATAATTGTTCTTGCAGCTGTTATTCTTCTATTTTTTCTTTTTAGTTATAACCACTCGTTATAATTATGCTTGCAAATATCTTAAATTTGTCTATTTCAGTTCATTTCTATTTTTATTTCAATTTTTCTTATTTCACATCTGATTTCTGTAAATTTAGTGTTATTTTATTTTAATCCATATTAGCGAATTCTTCTCTTTTTAATTTATTCGCGTAAAAAGGGATTAAATCTCTATAAAAAAGAAACTAGCATTTACAGGCTAAATTTCAACTTAAAACAGATGTAAATAACTGTAAATAACTGAATAAAATAGCTGAATAAAAATAGACTGAAATGAACACTAGAAATTTACCTAAAAACTGATTGTAAATAAACTTATATAAAAACTGTTTCAAAATTATAGAAAAACTATAACTATTGGGAACCCTATTATTTTAAATTACTTAAAAATCTAAAATAATTACAAAACACTCACCTGCAGTCCTTAGCCTTTGTCCTGGGCCTTCCTGGATCCACTTCGTGTAGAATATTTTTATCAAAAAAGATTTTCTCCCTAGGAATTTTTTCTATTTAGGGTTCACCTCATGCAATGAACCCAATTGGGAGAAAATCTAAATGAGAAAAATAGCTAGGCCTAGGGTTCTATTTATAGTGTGACTTAGGGATCTCAAACCATTGAATATGAAGACTAAATCGGGTGCAACCACATCATAGGCTCACTGGGAACCGTCGGATGGAAGCATGAACGCACAGGATTAAAGAAAAATCAAAATATGACGTTACGCTTCGACTTGGATGTTTTCACGTCTAAATACAATGGTCAGTCGACCTGCATGTTGACCTATGACCTTGGGGGTCAACCCTAAGGTCGACGTGGCCTAGGTATGGGTTGACCTGACCCATTGTGTATTTTTTTTCATTTTAGTTCAATTCTTGTTTCTTGCGCATATTCTTCATACTAGCTCAAATTTAGACAAATTATATACCAAAATTGACTAGAAAATTACCAAGAACACAATGATGCAATTACCGTGGCTTAATTCTGATAATTTCACAAGCTTATTTTATTATTTAATTAAATCATCAATTAATTATTATAGCTTAAATTTTGGGTTGTCAAACAACTAATGTGTGTTTACTACATTATCCATTTACACATAAGACGTTCATTTTGTTCAAAACACCATAAACCAACTACTAATTATTTATAGGAATTTGTATAATGTCTTTAAGGTCAAAAATCATCTTCCTTAAAACTAGTTAAAGAGAGAAAAATTGACAAAAGTGCTACAATCTGCTTTAACTCTATGCTACTTAATTATTCAAAGCATTTACAAATTTCTATGTCATATACTCCATTTTAACCTAAGAGTGTGTGTGTATAAAATTTTAGGTAAATTTAACTTCATTTAACCACTTTACTTGTTAAAGAAAAAACTATTACAAAAATGCTATAAAACATCTTTAACCTCATGTTATTTGACTTCGCAAACTATGACATATATAACATCTCTTCTCATGTATCATATTCTATTATACCCTAGTATATATTTAGAAGATCATGTTAAATTTACTTCGTTTAAATCACTTTTCAATGATGAACTTACGTTAAAACCTTCTTTTTTAGACGCATGATTTTCAAACTCTTTTGTAGTGTTAAAAATATCATTTTAACTTCATACACTCAACCAAATGTCGATATTCAAATGTACTATATTACTACACATATTAACTTATAATTAAAGTCACTTCAACATGTTCAACAAGTTTAAGAAGGGTATAACTAAACAAATCAACATTTAAAAGCCAAAAACGCAAAATGACATATAAATATACAAGTTCACATCAATTAAACTTTATTATAATATAATGAGTACACTGTTGATACCGGGCTAGCCCAAGGTGGAAAAATGGATCAATTTCCAGAAAAACTCTATTTTGGAGCTTTTGGAACCATGAAGTCTAAAGGTATGTTTAAATAAAATCTTATTTTATTTAAAATTTGTTAAAAAAAGTTCCAAATTTAAACGTGCAGTATATCAATTACACGCAACAATAACTTATAAGAGTTAATTTTGGTAAGGAAACCTTGCATTTGTTTTTCTAGAAATTATGTAATTAATTGAGATCATACTTTGTTTTATTTGGAGAGAAAAACTTTTTATTTCTCTCTCTTTAATTGAATTGGTTAATTCATTGAATATCATTAATTAGAAATATATAAATGGCATAATGTGTAAGTATATACAAATATATTATAATGTAATTTGTGCAAGTGCAACATATGATATTGTCTACATAGTTAATATGCACGTACTTGGGTGCTGGGATGAGACGACCCGCCTTATTCTCCACAATAAGACGCATCATTTTTAAGAAAGAAAGGGATAGAGAAGAGAAAATATAGAGAAGAAAGAAAGAAACAACATCAGAATCTCAATAACAGAATGAATAAATTATATTAATCACAAAGATATTACATAGTATCATATACATCAGAGTTACACAGCTTATACAACACAACTAGACAGTTATAATCACCTGTCTAGTTATACAACTCAATATACAATACAGACAAACGACTCAGGGAACACACATGTTGAAGCCTCCTGCTCCATTGCTCCTCCAGAATTCGTCAAACCTAACCTGAATTCTCTTGGCTACTCGTAAAAATTTGAGTGCCCAAGAGTTTAAGAAAAATAGAATAAACTCCGGGTCAGACATGGGTCTGGTGTGAGTAAATGGTTAAAGTTTCTTAATTATTTTAAAAACCTTTTGAAAGAAAAGGTATCGCGTAAGTCTCCCAACAAATAAACATGGGTAAGTTTTTACCTTACACTAACCCAAAACATTTGATAGGAAATCCAGTGATATTTTAATAAGGTCTAGGGTTTTCAAATAAATAAGAAATAGCGGAAATTGTTACATTTATTAAATTCCAGCTACATAGGTATACAGTCAAATCCGAGGGCGCTTATTGGAGTTGGTTTCTATACAATGGCAGGGCTACTTGGGTACCACCTATCACAGTACGTGGCCTAGATCACCGTACCTAGGATCCACCCTAAATCCCTTGCAACACAAGGCCGGAACCATTCCTTACTGAACAGTTCCGAACAAGATAACCCCAAGGTTTTAGCTAGCAACCGCCCACACAGCCGAATAAAAAGGACTCTAGACAGGGGTTCATCTCATCCTACTTGGGCATGACCCACTTGGCCTTGCTGCACCTCCCCTGTTTTAGCCATTCCCGGTTGATGAGGATTGAGGCTACGATTATCTTTATAGAACACATCTACCTTAGAATGCTCATCGTCCACTTGACAATGTGCTAAAAGCATTCAATCCATGCAAGTTCGTTCTAAGTTCGAACGAAACCAAAGGCATTATCTCGTTACACTCATTTCGAAATCACCCTCAGAGTTAACGACAATAACCCTTGCACTCTGAATCTTCATCTTCACTTGAGATCACGACCTATGGTTAATTTGGATCGATGTGGTTTTCAGATATCCAAATATGGAAACTCGATCCCGGTCTCGTCGAAATCCAAAACGCCATCTTTTAGGGCCAAGTTATTTAAAGTTTAAAACAATTCAATTCTATTATCTATACACACACAGCTAGATAATTCACATCATCATCACAAACAGATAATTCACATTATCATCACAAACAGATAATCCACAATATCATCATACTTCAACCAAAGCACCTCATATCATATATCACACATATCTCATCAGAGATATCAAACAACCAAGGCATTCAATATCAATCAGTCATCCATAAGCAATGATCAATCAATCACACCATCTATAATTAATTTAAAATGAATTAAATTAATTACTTCATCTCTAATTAATTTAAAATAAATTAAATTAATTACTTCCATCACAATAAATTTTGCTTACCTATTAATTAAACCAATTAATTAATTATCATCTTAATTTATCAACCTTGATTAATTATCCTTTAATTACGTTAAGTAATTAACCCTTAATTAATTATACAAATTAATTATCTTCAAACCATTAAGTAATTAACCTTAATTACTTCATTAACTATAATTAATTATATTAATCCTTAATTAATTACTATTAATTAATTATCTTATAATCACTTATTATTGATTAATTAATCTTAATTAATCAATCCTTAATTAATTACTTCCATTAATCAACTATAATTAATCATATACCGTAATTTCCATCCTGCAATTACTTACCTTAGTTAATTAACTCTTTAATTAATTATATTAATCCTTTGATTAATTACACCAAGTAATTAACCCTTAGTTACTTCTACTAAGTAATTATCCTTTAATTACTTCCCATTAAGTAATTCTCCTTTTAATTAATTACATCCCAGTAATTATACAATAATTACTTACCCTAAGTAATTATACTTATCCATCTCATTAAGTAATTATACTTATTCAATCACCAAATGGTTATCTTTAATTAATCAACCCATTTGATTAACCCAAATTAATCACACTTATTTGATTAATTACAATTGGGTAATTTATCCCTTAATTACCTCCTTTAAATAAATTAATTAATCCTTAATTACAGATTAATTAATCCTTAATTATTAATTAATAAACCTTAATTATCAATTAATAAAACTTAATAACCAATTAATTAATCCTTAATTAATCAATTCTCAATTACAATTAATTAACCGTAAATAACAATTAATTAACCCTTAATTAAGTTTAATTATAGATTAATAAATTCTTAATTATTAATTAATAAATCTTAATTATTAATTAATAAAACTTAATTACAAATTAATTACTTTTTAATTACAATCTTATTAATCTCTAATTACTAATTAATCAACCTTAATTACTTAATTAATTAATCTCTAATCATTAATTAATTATCTCTAATTATAAATTAATTAACCTCTAATTAATTAACTTATAACCCTTAATTATTAATTTTAAATAAATTAATTAAATCAATTAATTACTCTTAATTAATTCCTTAATTAATTCTGAATCATTATTAATTAAATTAATTAATTCAACTTAATTTTCCTTAATTAACTTAATCAAGTTCTAGATAAAATACTTTAATTATCTGAAGATAAAACATTTTTTTCAATAAATATCTTAACTACCATTAAAACATTTTAAACCTTTTTATCTTTATGCATAACTTACTTAATTAAATCATATATTAAGATTTAAAACATTTTAACATGATAAATTAAAGTTATCAAAATATAACTTTTAAAGACAATAACTTAAACATTTATCATTTAGTATTTTTTAAAAACTAGTTCCAAATTTGATTTTAAAAACTTACTTTTATATAAATCTTTTATAAATTCCATTTCTACCTTAAATATAAATCACTTTAAATTTACTTATCAAGATTTAAATTTAACAAACTTCAATTTCTTAATCGAATGTTAAAGAAAACATTTACTTGTATAAAGGATAGTATTTAACAACAAGATTCATTTTAAAAGTTTAAATCAATCTTTATTAAATTTAAAAATTGTTTTATGAAACTTTTTAAAACTTATGAAAATCTCTTTTAAATCAATTTGCTTAAATTTGACCTGAGTATAACTCGAGCCACTCAAGTTCCATTACATTTCCTTAAATTTTCAAAATTTTAGTTTAAATTTAATTTTTTTTAAACCTGTAACAATTTAAATCTGTTAACAGGATAACAGACCCATCACTTCGAGTTCCTACTCGAGAAACAAACACCAAAACTCGATACCTCCTTCGATTTTAACCTTCAACCCAAAACACTGCAACCACTGACACAAAACCCTCTAATGTGCACATGCACATCGTCGGAATCACTTACCATCTCCGACGAACCCTCCATCACATCAAACATCATCGCGGCAACCATCCCTGATCACCGAAACACCCTCACTTGCCTCAAATCAAAATCGAGCTTCGCAGTTAAAATCTGGAACAAACTGCCATGGCTAAATCCACCTCGAAATAGCACATCCGACCACTAGACGACGATCAACTCCGGTCACTTCATCTCCGTTCATCCATGAAGCTACCTCCAAAATCCCAACAACTCGATGCTTTAGAGAAGAAGCAGCGATCCATTTTCCATGCTAAACCAAAACAAGGTTTACAACCTAGATCAACTAACCGCCGACGCCACGGCCATCAGAAACCCTCCTTCCATTTTTTCCCAACAACCCGATCACTTAACTAGCACCAATAGGAACCCCGACCTCTCCAGTCACCAAGATCATCAGAATTCGACCTGAAATCAAATTCTAGACAACCTTAAAATTCACATTCAATAATTCACTTTAAATTGAGATTTTGATTTTGAAAATCATATCTTCCTAAGCCAATTCAAGTTATGTATTTGAATTAGAGAATTGTATCAATTGATTTCAACATATTTATAAATTTTTACTGTAAATCTTGATTTCCAGATAGTATATGTATAAACATGTTTAAACAATTTTTAAATCCGAGTTCAAGTTTAAACAAACTAAATTTGTTTAGAAACTAAGGCCTAACAGAGACCAGAGGAGAGGATTTTGAATTTAGATCAAAAATTTTAAGCCTGAACTAAGAACAAAGATATTCAAAAAACAACAGTCATGCATGCTTTAAATCGGATACATATACACATGCAACACAGTCATATGCACAGATAATACATATATAACTACACATGCAAACATTAATCATTTCAGAAATCTAACAAGCAACAGATCAGTTATTACTTCAGATTTTTAAGTTGATGTTTACTCACCTTTTAATGAAGTGCAGAGTATTTGAAAACTGGGTTGAAACTGAAGCTTGTATTGCTTTTTATAAACTTTGATTACTTTAAACATGAAATGCTTTGATTTGCTGGAAAACTTTGAATGCTTGAAAAAATGGAACATGCTGATGATGGTTCAAACTTGATTACCTGTTTCATGCTTGAACTTTTGAAAACATGATGTTGCAGGCTTATTGTTTGAGATGGTTACAGAAAGATTTGTAAAAAATGTTTCGGCCTCATTAATTTACAGGTTGGAGGAATGCTTTTCAGGTTTTTTTAAGGAAAATATTACAGGCTTTAGTTTGAGAAGATTTGAATTTAAACAGAGAGGAATTTTGGCTTTCAGGCTTGACTTTTGATTTAGGAAAAATGCTTTAGAGGATTTGTGTTTTGAGTTTGAGAATTTTACAGGCTTAAGAAAAATGTTTTACAGGTTTGATATTTTGATCTGAGGAGTGTTCCAGGTTGTGGCCATTTTTTCTTGCTTGAATATGCAAAGATAAGAAAGAAAAAAATGAATGAAGAAGGTGGAAGTTTTTATATAGATTAAATTTTGGTTTAATTAAAATTTAAAGAAAATCAAAATATGTAATGACACTTGTCTCTTACTTAGACTAATATGTTAACACTTGTTGCTTAACTTCTTAATTTAACTACATTTGTCTTTTTCGTTAACATTTATCTTTAAAAGAATTTTAAAATCTTTTTCTTATTAAATTCCTAATAAACAAATACATTTATAAATTAAGAAATGCTTTTCTAATTTTAAATAAATAAAACTTTTAAAAGAAAAGAAAATAAAAACCAATTATCTTTTAAATAAAATCATATATAATATTGTAAACTCATTTTTAAATGCTAATTCAAAAAGCTTTTGTATTTATTCCTATTAAATAAATACTTTCCAAATTTCTATAAATAAATTACTTTTAAAGAGAATAATATAAAACAAATCTTATCTTTAAATTAAAAACTTTATCCATATTTTATATCCAAACTATATTATTATTTCTATTTTAAGATATATATATATTCCTTTAAATTAAAATTTTAAATTCAAATTCAAAGTCAATTTAAAATCCAAATTTAAATCAATTCAAATAAATGTAGATATCAATTTTAAACAAACACACTATCAATTGTAAATAATTATCTATTTAAAATCAATTTGAATACACACACACAAATATATATATATATATATATATATATATATATATATATATATATATATATATATAAAAACACACTTATTAAATTTGAAAATAATAAGTCTATTTAAAATTTATTTATATAATAACACAAATTAAATTTGTAACTAATTATTCCGTTCAAAAATATATTTATAACTATATTTAAAAACAACTCCTAATAAAATTGTTTGAAAATATCAAATTTTACCCATTTTAATTAATTAATTAAGGAGATTATCACATTTTAAATTCCTTGAAATTCCGGGATATCACATTCCTCTCCCCTTAAAAGAATTTCGTCCTCGAAATTTAAAACAAAGATAATCCAAAATTTTATTTTATTTCTACCAATTCAATTATACATATTAGCCACACATAACCAAACAAACAATTTCATCCAAACAAACAATTCAATCCAACAAACAACATTAGCTATCCGGACATAGACCCGGATAAGCTTCCTAAAATTATTCCGAGTTTCCCAGGTACATATACTGGAATACTTGCTCTACTGAATCCAAACTATCTATACTACTAAGCTTCTGTGCTCTACTCATCTAGATCTATAATTTATACAAGATAACAGACCACATCCAAGACTGATTCAACACCCAAATCCTTCTAAACTGCTGGTTCCACAACCAGCGATGGATCATACATGTATTCCTTCAGAGATACGTGAAATACCTTGAATCCCAGTCTTCCAAACTGGCAATTCAATCTTGAAAACCAAAACACCTATCCTTACAAAAACTCAGAAGAATCCAATATACCTTGGAGCTAACCTCACAATCTTATCAAATCTTATTGCTCCCTTTACTGGAGAAAACCTCAACAACAACGAATTCTCCAACTTTGAATCCCAAATTCCTCCGTCTCTTAACCTCAAAACTCTTTCGACGATCCTGGGCTTCCTACATCCTTTCCGATCAGCTCAACCTTCGCTGATGCTTCTAGAAACAAACTGGATAAAAAACAATCCAACAAAAAGATCCTCTCAAGATCTACCCAAAATCAAGAACAAACTCTACTATCAACAACAGAAAATAACTTCTCCTATACGGAAAAAACAGAACTGGATCACTCGCCAACTTGCCTCAGATCCTGAAAAACTCCAGTAGAAACCCTATAATCCAAAACATTGCAACTTCCAGTTGCTTCCACTCTAAAATAGCTGCCATCATGCTTCCGCTGCACAACTCTGATCTAGAGAAAATGCGAATGCCATTGATGAACACAGGCACAGGCTAGATATCACACTTCGAAAATAAGGTTCAACTGATCCATAAAGAGAAAACTTAGAAGTTCCAAGAAATACCGAGCCACTTCACCAAACTCTCTCTAGAAGACATCCTTCTACCTAGCTGAATTACCTATATGGAACTCAATCTCCAATGCAGAAAAATCTCTGACTTCCCTGAAGACATCCGGAAAAATCTCCGACAACTTCTATAACTCAAAAGAAGATTCAAACTATCGCAAGTCACTTTTGCGATCCTATCCAATCCAATATCCATAGATACTGTTCTCTCTTTACAAATTAGAACAACTTATCCTTGATCAATCCATCGAAGAAATGGGTCCAGTTTGCTGCTTCTGATCTTGACCTCTAGGAAACTGCTAAGCCAAAAGATTCCTGCTGGAATATAAAACACTACCCAGCTACATCGCTGCCACAGATGCCAAAGACTTCTTAATCCAAAGCTCCTTGATCTTCAAAATCAGATCAACCAAACCCACACAGAACCATGAGATGGACAGACATCTCCTCAAGAAACTCGGCCCTAAACAAAACACAAACTCAATCTTATCACTGATGCAGACACAGTTCCTTATACTTGTCCCAAGAAAACATCTTCGGAAACATCCATAGTCACTGCGTCTCATCACGCAGCTACTACTTCCTGAGGTTGCCAAGATACCATAACTTGCTTATGCCTAACCGACATATCCAAATTCTACTCAACCAACTTCAAAGATGAACTCCGAACCTTAACAGGTTTCCTTCAAAGATTGGTGAAATTATTACACCATAGAAAAGCTCACTTGAGACAGTATTAGGTCTACAGTTTCGACAAATACACTTCCAACCTCAAAAATTCAAACTCCAATCATTGGTAGTCGTGTTACACACATCACTACTCTATCTACCTTTATAGCTTATGTTGGAAAACCCAAACAGGTAACCCAACAGATATATATATATATATATATATATATATATTGCAAGTACGCTCTCTCAAGAAAGACACACTCCAGAGCCTAGGTATTCACTCAACCTATGCTCTGGTACCAAGTGAGACGACCCACATTATTCTCCACAATAAGACGCATCATTTTTAAGAAAGAAAGGGATAGACAAGAGAAAAGGTAGAGAAGAAAGAAAGAAACAACACCAGAATCTCAACGGCAGAACGAATAAATTATATTAATCACAAAGATATTACATAGTATCATATACATCAGAGTTACATAGCTTATACAATACATACTAGATAAACACCTGTCTAGTTATACAACTCAATATACAATACAGACAAATGACTCAGAGAGCATACAGCGGAATACTATATATCTACACGCTGAAGCCTTCCGCTCCATTGCTCCTCCAGAATTCGTCAAACCTAACCTGAATCTCTTACCTACTCGTAAAAATTTGAGTACCCAAGAGTTTAAGAAAAACAGAATAAACTCCGGGTCAGACCTGGGTCTGGTGTGAGTAAACGGTTAAAGTTGCTTAATTTTTCTTAAAACCTTTTGAAAGAAAAGGTATCACATAAGACTCCCCACAAATAAACATGGGTAAGTTTTTACCTTACACTAACCCAAAACATTTGATACGAAATCCAGTGATATTATAACAGGGTCTAGGGTTTTCAAATAAATAAGAAATAGCCGAAATTGTTACATTTATTAAATTCTAGCTACACAGGAATACAATCAAATCCGAGGGTGCTTATTGGAGTTCGGGTTTCCATATAATGGCAAGGCTACTGGGGTACCGCCCGTCACAGTACGTGGCCTAGATCACCGTACCAAGGATCCACCCTAAATCCCCTACAACACAAGGCAGGAACCATTCCTTACTGAACAGTTCCAAATAAGATAACCCCGCGGTTGTAGCTAGCAACCACCCACACAGACGAATAAAAAGGGACTCTAGACAGGGGTTCATCTCATCCTACTTGGGCATGATCCACTTTGCCTTGCTGTACCCCCCCTGTTTTAGCCATTCCCGATTGATGAGGCTTAAGGCTATGATTACCTTTATAGAACACATCTATCGTAGAATGCTCATCGTCCATCTGATAATGTACTGAAAGAATTCAATCCATACAGGTTCGTTCCAGTTCGAACGAAACCGAAGGCATTATCTCGTTACACTCATTTTAGAATCACCCTCAGAGTTAACGACAATAACCCTTGCACTCTGAATCTTCATCTTCACTTGAGATTCACGACCTATCGTTAATTTGGATCAATGTGGTTTTTGGATATCCAAATTTGAAAATCCGATCCCGGTCTCATTGAAATCCAAAACGCCATCTTTTAGGTCCAAGTTGTTTTAAAGTTTAAAACAATTCAATTCTATTATTTATATACACACAGATAGATAATTCACATCATCATCACAAACAGATAATTCACATTATTATCACAAGCAAATAATCCACGTTATCATCATACTTCAACCAAAGCATCTCATATCATATATCACATATATCTCATCAGAGATATCAAACAATCAAGGCATTCAATATGATCTATTAATCACACCATCTATAAAATGAATTAAATTAATTACTTCATCTCTAGTTAATTTAAAATAAATTAAATTAGTTACTTCCATCACAATAAATCTTGCTTACCTATTAATTAAACCAATTAATTAATCATCATTTTAATTTATCAACCTTGATTAATTATCATTTAATTACATTAACTAATTAACCCTTAATTAATTATACAAATTAATTATCTTCAAACCATTAAGTAATTAACCTTAATTACTTCATTATCTATAATTAATTACATCAATCATTAATTAATTACTATTGATTAATTATCTTATAATCACTTATTATTAATTAATTAACCTTAATTAATCAATCCTTAATTAATTACTTCTATTAATCAACTTTAATTAATCATATACATTAATTTCCATCCTGTAATTACTTACGTTAATTAATTAACCCTTTAATTAATTATATTAATCCTTTGATTAATTGCACCAATTAATTAACCCTTAATTACTTCTACTAAGTAATTATCCTTTAATTACTTCCCATTAAGTAATTCTCCTTTTAATTAATTACGTCCCAGTAATTATACATTAACTACTTGCCCTAATTAATTATACTTATCCATCTCATTAAGTAATTATACTTAATGAATCACCAAATGATTATCATTAAATTATCAACCAATTTGATTAACCCAAATTAATCACACTTATTTGATTAATTACAATTGGGTAATTCATCCCTTAATTACCCCCTTAAATAAATTAATTAATCCTTAATTACAGATTAATTAATCCTTAATTATTAATTAATAAACCTTAATTATCAATTAATAAAATTAATAGCCAATTAATTAATTGTTAATTAATCAGTTAATCAATTCTTAATTACAATTAGTTAACCCTAAATAACAGTTAATTAATCCTTAATTAACTTTAATTATAGATTAATAAATTCTTAATTATTAATTAATAAATCTTAATTATTAATTAATAAAACTTAATTACAAATTAATTATTTTTAATTACAAGCTTATTAATCTCTAATTACTAATTAATCAACCTTAATTACTTAATTAATTAATCTCTAATCATTAATTAATTATCTCTAACTATCTAATTAATAATTCTTAATTATAAACTAATTAACCTCTAATTATATAACTTATAACCCTTAATTATTAATTTTAAATAAGTAAATTAAATCAATTAATTACTCTTAATTAATTTTTAATCATTATTAGTTAAATTAATTTAATTAATTTCCAGATAAAATACTTTAATTATCTTAAGACAAAACATTTTTCTAATAAATATCTTAATTACCATTAAAACATTTTAAACCATTTTATCTTTATGCATAACTTACTTAATTAAATCATTTATTAAGATTTAAAACAAAATATCATTTTAACTTGATAAATTAAAGTTACCAAAATATATCTTTAAAGAAAATAACTTAAACATTTATCATTTAGTAGTTTTTAAAAACTAGTTTCAAATTTGAATTTAAAAACTTACTTTTATATAAATCTTTTAAAAATTCCATTTCTAACTTAAATTTAAATCACTTTAAATTTACTTATCAAGATTTAAATTTAACAAACTTCAATTTCTTAATCAAAATGTTTAAGTAAACATTTACTTGTATAAAGAATAGTATTTAACAACAAGATTCATTTCAAAAGTTTAAATCAATCTTTATTAAATTTAAAACTTGTTTTATGAAACTTTTTAAAACTTATGAAAATTTCATTCAAATCAATCTGCTTAAATTTGACCTGAGTATAACTCGAGCCACTCAAGTTCTATTACATTTCCTTAAATTTTCAAAATCTTAGTTTAAATTTAATTTTTTAAAAACCTGTAACAATTTAAATCTGTTAACAGGATAACAGACCCATCACTTCGAGTTCCTACACGAGAAAGAAACACCAAAACTCGATACCTCCTTCGAGTTCAACCTTCAACCCAAAACACTGCAACCACTAACATAAAATCCTCCAATATGCACATGCACATCGCCGGAATAACTTACCACCTCCAACGAACCATCCATCACATCAAACATCATCGCGGCAACCATCCCTGATCACCAAAACACCCTCACTTGCCTCGAATTAAAATCGAGCTTCCCAGTTAAAAACTGGAACCAACTGCCATGGCCAAATCCACCTCGAAGTAGCATCTCCGACCACTAGAGGACGATCAACTTCGGTCATTTCATCTCCGTTCATCCATGAAGCTACCTCCAAAATCCCATCAAACTCGATGCTTTAGAGAAGAAGCAGCGATCCATTTTCCATGCTAGACCAAAATTAGGTTTAAAACCTAGATCACCTAACCGCCGACACCACGGCCATTAGTAACCCCTCATACCATTTTTCTCAACAACCCGATCACTTAACTAGCTCCAACAGGAACCCCGACCTCTCCAGTCACCAAGATCATCAGAATTCGACCAGAAATCAAATTCCAAACAAACCTAAAATTCACATTCTACACTTCACTTAAAATTGGAATTTTGATTTTGAAAATGATATCTTCCCAAGCCAATTCAAGTTATGTATTTGAATCAGAGAATTGTATCAATTGATTTTAACATATTTATAAATTTTTACCGTAAATCTTGATTTCCAGATAGTATATATAAACATGTTTAAACTATTTTTAAATCCAAGTTCAAGTTTAAACAAACTAAATTTGTTTAGAAACTAAGGCCTAATAGAGATCAGAGGAGAAGATTTTGAATTTAGATCAAAAAAATTAAGCCTGAACTAAGAACAGAGATATTCAAAAAAACAACAGTCATGCATGCTTTAAATCAGATACAAATACACATGCAAAACATTCATATGCACAGATAATACATATATAACTACACATGCAAAGATTAATCATTTCAGAAATCTAACATGCAACAGATCAGTTATTACTTAAGATTTTTAAATTGATGTTTACTCACCTTTTAATGAAGTGCAGAGTATTTGAAAAATGGGTTGAAACTGAAGCTTGTATTGCTTTTTGTAAACTTTGACTACTTTAACATGAAATGCTTTGATTTTCTGAAAAACTTTGAATGCTTGAAAAAATGGAACATGTAATGATGGTTCAAACTTGATTACTGGTTGCATGCTTGATCTTTTGAAAACATGATGTTGCAGGCTTGTTGTTTGAGATGGTTACAGAAGGGTTTGTAAAAATTGTTTCAGCCTTATTAATTTACAGGTTGGAGGAATGCTTTTCAGGTTGTTTTGAGGAAAATATTACAGGCTTTAGTTTGAGAAGGTTTGAATTTAAATAGAGAGGAATTTTGGCTTTCAGGCTTGGCTTTTGATTTGGGAAAAATGCTTTACAGGATTTGTGTTTTGAGTTTGAGAATTTTACAGGCTTAAGAAAAATATTTTACAGGATTTGTGTTTTGAGTTTGAGAATTTTACAGGCTTAAGAAAAATATTTTACAGGTTTGATATTTTGATCTGAGGAGTGTTTCAGGTTGTGGCCATTTTTTCTTGCTTGAATATGCAAAGATAAGAAAGAAAAAAATGAATGAAGAAGGTGGAAGTTTTTATATAGATTAAATTTTGGTTTAATTAAAATTTAAAGAAAATAAAAACAAGTAATGACACTTGTCTCTTACTTAGATTAATATGTTAACACTTGTTACTTAACTTCTTAATTTAATTACATTTTTCTTTTTCATTAATATTTATTTATCTTTAAAAGAATTTTCAAAGCTTTTTCTTATTAAATTCCTAATAAACAAATACATTTATAAATTAAGAAATGCTTTTCTAATTTTAAATAAATAAAACTTTTAAAAGAAAATAAAATAAAAACCAATTACCTTTTAAATAAAATCATATATAATAGCTCATTTTTAAATGCTAATTCAAAAAGCTTTTGTATTTATTCTTATTAAATATATACTTTTCAAAATTTCTATAAATAAATTACTTTTAAAGAGAATCATATAAAACAAATCTTATCTCTAAATAAAAAACTTTATCCATATTTTATGTCCAAACTATATTATTATTTCTATTTTAAGATATTTATATTCCTTTAAATTCAAATTTTAAATTCAAATTCAAAGTCAAATTAAAATCCAAATTTAAATCAATTCAAATAAATATAGGTATCAATTTTAAACAAACGCATTATTAATTGTAAATAATTATCTATTTAAAATCAATTTAAATAAACACACACACACACACACATATATATATATATATATCTATATATTTGAACACACTTATTAAATTTGAAAATAATAAATCTATTTAAAATTTATTTATATAATAATACAAATTAAATTTGTAACTAATTATTCCATTCAAAAATCTATTTATAACCATATTTAAAAACAACTCCTAATAAAATTGTTTGAAAATATCAAATTTTACCAATTTTAATTAATTAATTAAGGACATTATCACATTTTAAATTCCTTGAAATTCCGGATATCACATGGGATTTACACCGCAATGAAAATATTTGCCTGTATATATGCATTAGTTGTCCAAAGCATTGTTTAAAATTATATGTATGTTTGTGTATGTTGAAATAGACTTTAAGTATATATGTATTGTCAATGAATCCTTTAAAATAATCTAGATTAATCCAACTAAGTCAACTATTATGAATTCAACATTTATCACCAAACATGAAGCGATTTAATTTAGTAAAATAATTGAAGATAGATCTAAGTATATAAAGTCAAGTATAACATATATGTATACATTAATAATTTAAAGTAGGATAAAATACAGATATTTTATAAGTAATAATAAGTTGCCAAAAGAATACTTTATTTGATAATAATATTATGTTGATTTATGTTCATCCATACATTAATATAATTCTCCTTTATTATCAGTGTATATATATATATATATATATAATACGTTTTTTTTAAAACCCTTTATTGTAAACTATTTTATTGCTAAAAGTACCTAGAAAAGTGATGGATAATACCATTTCTAAAGAGCAACATACCTAGTCAACATAGTGTTATTTCATACCATCATATAAACGAAATAAGCTAACATTTCATACAACCCTAACTTCCCTCCTCATTCTTCTTCATCAACTTCATTATAGTATTTTTCCTCACTTTACAACAATGAGAAAGCTAATCGAAGTCATCTAAAAAAAATTAAGCATCTCAACAAAATGCTAAGAGTAATTTCTAAATACCACAACAAAGATTGAATAGACCCTTAAGAAAAAATAAATATTGAAAAATAATATTAAAAAACTATATTAATTTAAATAAAATCACCTTATTTTCTTCCTTCGATCATTGGCTTTTCATTATGTCGCCTTCTTCCTTATAATGTTCTCTTCCTTCATTAATTACCAATCCAAAGTTAAATTTTTAATCATATTTAATAATGTGAATTTGAATTTTGTAAATTTTAGGTAGTTAGGGTTAAAGAGCAATTGAAAATGATGGAGGATGACACAAGAAGAAAATAAGCAGGAGAGGATAAACTACATGACGAAATTTGGTATTAGGGTTTTAGGCATTAGATGTGATGAAGAAAACACACACGGTTATAAGCTCGGTGATAAACGAGTGAGTGGAGAAATAAAAATGGTATTAGAAAGCACCTTAAATAATTAAGGTTAATTAAAAACAATTTATGGTATTAGTCAACACTTTTTGGGGTAATTTTAGCAACACACTAAAACTATTCTAACATACATATACACACATACATACATACATACATACATACATACATACAAATACAAATACAAATACATATACATATACATATACATATACATATACATATGCATACACACATATGTATATTTTTATATGTATCAATCCTAAAATAGAAAACCTATTTGAATCAATAGAAACTATCATTAACAATAAAATAAATAAATACATAACAACAAGTTAATTACCAAATCTATATTTAAATCAAAATAAATAGTGATTGCAAATGGAAATCATTAATAGAAATTTTCCACATCAAATCAAAACCAATTTAAATGATAACGGGTCATAATACTTTAAGACCTACACTTGTATATTTATAAGAGATAATAAATGCATATAAATATTTGTTAGAATGAATTAAGAATTATAATTACAATATATGGAAAATATATATATAAAATAATTGAATTTATCTTGTTGATGTTGCCTTTGGATTTGCATCTTGAATGAAGAAGGCTCTCAGATCTGACTGAATCATCTCTAAAAATTACAACAATTTGAAGCATCACTTTTGTACTTATTTTATTTGATTTGTTTTGGGAATATTTTGTAGTTGGGAAGCCATGAATTTTCAACCAAGATTGTTAAAAATAAAGACGGAGTCTAGGGTTTAGAACGAGAGAAATTAAAAGAGGCAAGTGAATGAAAGACAAGGTATTTAACCTTTCTTAACCTCCTCCCTTTCTTTTCTAGATCCAACTCCCATTGCGTTCTATGAATGATGCTAGATGGGCCTCGAAATATTCCCAGCTCCATTTAGTAATTAATCCATTTAAACCCAATTTAAATGTTTTAACAATATCATATATCAATACGTACATATATAACTTTTATATATGCATTTTATCAAATACTAATGGCATTTGAAGAAGTCAAATAAATAAACAATTTAATGATGAATATTTCATAAATATTAATTAATAATTAATTTACAACGATTATAAATGAATTAAATCATTTGGTATTTCGGAGCATTCATTGTTATGGTTGTGCGACTCAAATGTTTAAATTAAGTCAGCGATTAATAACGAATAATTCAAATATTAATGTAATGACCCGGAATTTTGGATCCTGAAAATTCCAGACGGTTATGAAAAGAAGAAAGAGATAGAAGAAGAAGAAGAAGATCAGAAACATCAACACTTCACATTCGCAGCGGATAAAATATAATAACAAATAATATCAGTTTACAAAAGCATTCTGTATCTGTCAATTACATTTATAATACATCAGAGTTACACCTTTATACAGACATTGAATATACACAATTATCATGCCTCAGATTTATACAGCGGAAATACTCTATACGTTCCTACCATCCAGCCCGTCTCCCAAGCTCCAGAACGTCCTTACCTAAAAATTTGTAATACTCGGTCTGACCCGAGCATTACATCAGAGTAACACCTGGGTCAGGCTGGAAACCAGCGTGAGTAAACCCAGCTAACATGGAATACCAAAACAAACAACTTATATAAAAAAAACACGGGGTAACTCGAAGAAATTTACAAGCTCACAATATGTTATAGACATCACTTATTTCATACATAAGTTTTCTAAGTACTACCAAAGATTTAGATTTAAATAGTGCAATTCCTTTCGATCACTTCATTCCAGCCTAAAGATTTCACATATAAATCCATAAAATTCGAAGTGGTATCGGGTATCTTCTAATACCCGACCCCGGTCTCTTCGAGTATCATGTCATGCTAACCCAAGTTATCCAAATGAAATGCTTAACATTTCATATTCAGAGATATCAACACATTCAAAGCATCCAATAACATTCAATCATTCATAAGCATAGCTTAATCACATACAAATTTAATTTAATTAATCCTGATTGAATTACTAACCTCAACCACTTAGATTTCTTCATTAAACATTAGTTAATTTCAAATCAATTAATCAATCATCCCTTCATTATTCATCTTAATTAATCACCCAAGATTAATTATCCTTCATTTATATTCAAGTAATTAACTTTAATTAATTTCACTATATTAATTCTTCTTAACCAAAATCAATAAGTAATCTTAATTACTTCATGAATTAATTAACTATTTTAATTACAATAATCCTTAATTTCTTATATTAATTAACTTCTCATATGTCACTTATTACTGATTAATTCATCTTAATTAATCAATCTTTAATTACATCGTTGATTATATAAACTAATTACACCTTAATTTACTATCTTAATTAATCTCTTGATTAATTACACAAAGTAATTATATTTTATTAATTACATTAAGTAATTACTTATTAAACCACCCGATGATCAATCTAAATTAATTAAACTTAGTTAATTAACCCAAATCATTAATTTAATTAATTAATTATCCATTTAAATCACCCTACCTATTTAGTGAATCACCAATCATTAAACCCTTATTAACTTTAAAATGAACCATTTTCCTATTTATGTTTTAATTTTAAAACAATTTAAAACTCGAATACTTCAAGTCAAGCAACAATTAACTTGAGAACCAACTAAAAACTAAATTCACCAGATCACCAGTACACATCAAATCAATTCAATCATTCATCCAATTATTTAAATTTAACCATTTAAATTTAAATAAAAAATCCAACAGAGTGAGATTTACTCACCTTTGATTTTGCAATCCAAATCCGATCTCGATTTGTTTCCTTCAGATTTAAACCTTGTGCAAACAGTTATACGATTTATTAATATTTGAACAATCGAACGATAAATCTCCAGTTGATGAATTTTATTAGCTAACGGTTTAATCTTAAATTAATAATTTTCCTTTAATAAAACCATTTAATAACTAAAATAATTTAATAAGTTAAATAAACAGGTTAATTTCCATACCACAATATTTTAGAATAAACTAGAAAATTTGTATGTATATTTATTTATTTATATTCGAACTAACCGAGTAATTTAAATCTCCGTTTGATATTTAAATTAACCAATGATTTTATTTAAAATTGAAATTTGATTTTAAACTAATTTCCTTTTATATTTTTTTTCAAATCCAATTTTTATATCTATATTACTCTGCATATACATATATCCATTAAATTCTAAAATAAAAACTCCTTCATATGTATATATTGAACAAAAGAGGTTTGAGCTCACTTTAACATATAATAAAAAAAAATTCCAATCTATAAATATTCATTAAATTAAATTAAACAACTGATATACCTTACTTCCAAGAAAACATCTCCTTCCCCAAACTCGAATGCCTCCAAAGCAACTCGATCTGCTTAATCTGACCACGACTGCCATCCCTCCAAACTCGAACGCGACCAGAACCCCCATAAGTACGGTGCTCATCATGATCCACCCCTTTTCATCGGCTCCGCCCTATTCGACCACGCACCCTTCGATCGTCGCCCCAACATCGCCGCGCGATTCGAGATCACTAGATTTATCAACCGCCCTTCTAAAGCGTGCTCGATTTGATGAGCCTTCCCCCTCCAATCGTGCGTACTTGAGCTCGAACAGGGAAAACATCGAAAATCAGAGGGAGAAGGATTTAAAAATCCGGAAGGAAATGAACTTCATCTTGTCTGTAACATTTAGGAAGAAGACGCGAATTTGATTTCGTTTTTTTGGCTCAAATTGATTTTTTTTTCTTTTGTTTCGTTTGATTCGGTGAGGAAGCTTGAGGGAGACGAAGACGTATAATAAAATTAGGAATAGCTTCTTGAGTACGCTTGAATATTATAAAATATCTTTGACTTCCAATGTTATTATATTATAAAACTTCCAAAACGTCTCGTTAATTGCCATTTAAAAATTTGAACTCCTCTTAAGGAGTGCCGCTAGGCATTTGTAAGGTTTTACCCGCATTTCGAACATAATGGAACATGTTTCGGAAGCTAATTTAATCGTACATGGAAGTTAGCTTTATAAATCGATTTAAAATATTAAATTAGCAATTTTAATTTCAACGCGTTTCTCACCCGTACGAGCAAACGGTAAATCCAAACGCTACAAAAATTGAAATCCGATAATAACTAACTGTCACAGATCCAATGGAACTGGTATAGTCGAATTCCGAGACTGTGCCTCGGAAGGCTATTTCTAAATGTCAATTTAAACGATATTTTATTAAAGCTGAACAAATTACCTTTAAATTAAATTTCAACCATTCTATTATCTTCAGTATCATCATTATAAATTTTATAAGCCTTCACATTATTTTTAACAGGCTTAAAATTCCATATTCAACATCTTACCCAATTTCGAATTATATAATTCAATAATTTAATTATCAAATAAATAGCGATATTTGGAATTCAAGTTAAAAATTAACTTTTAAATATTTAAAATAAATTAATTATTCCATTTTAAATTGTTGAAAATTCTGGGTCATCACAATTAACATTTGTACATCACCTTAGCTAGTGGTGTACATTTTGACCAAATTTATCGCTTACACATCATCTCAGAAAAATCCAATTTTACTATTATAAGCAGTACACCGTAGTAACGATTATTTACACCAATTCTCTTCGTCGACATTGTTCCCATTAGGACTTATGTTGTTTTGTTATGGTCAAAACTCCACCGTTTCCCCCATGCAACTATGTGAGTCTAGAAACAAAGTTCAAAGCATATCAACGTGAGGAACAAAGGAATTACATCCCAGGATTATTCGGTTCGAACTCAATCGGGTTGAATCGACCAAAATCATCACAGCTAGAGGATCAATTGACCATGCTAAACAAAGGAGAAAATCACTACAATTGATCATATACAGGTGGCGATTCAATCAAAGCCCTAGTTTTTGTGAAGAGGAACGAATGATCAAGAAGCCAGCATTTTTCAAAAGAAAAAGAAAACATGGGCCGAATAAGAAGAAAACAAAACGGGGCCGGCCTAGTTTTATTTTGTTTTTAATCAAAGGCTTTAGTTTATTTAAATCAGGGCTTTGTTTTTATATTGTATTTAATTTTTGTATTTTTCTTTTAAAATCTTGTAAATTCTAGTCGTGTGACTAGGGAAGGAACTACGATGGTGTAGTTCTAGAATTCGCAACTCAGTGGCTGAGTTGTGGTAGGGTTTTGAGAATAGAGTTAGGTTAGTCGATAATGGGTGTCGCAAGTTTACGTGTGTAAGCTTATGACTTTCTAATTTCTAGTAGAAACCTTGGGGGCAGCACATAGGTAGGGTTTTGCCGAAGCTGGATAAATCTGTGCATTCTGTTCTGCTATTATCCGTGATACTATTACTCTATGATCTGTGTTGAAATTATTTTATATAAACTTCCACAATAATTTTTATAATTAATAGTATCACCCTATTCACCCCCCTCTAGGGTGAAATCGATCCTTCAAGTGGTATCAAAACTAGGAATAAAAGTAATTTTAAAAAAAAATTGATTTGTTTTCAGAAACCAATTTTTGTTTTAAAATTTTAAATTTTAAAATGACTTCTTTCAATAACGCTTTTGCCAAGGGACAGTCCATAGTTAGACCACCAATGTTCAATGGTGAATATGCCTACTGGAAAAATAAATGAATTTTTTTTTGAAAACCGTTGATGCTTGGAATATTGTTGAGACATGTTACAGTGCGCCAACTATAATAGTAAATAATCAGGAAATTGAAAACCAACTGATCAATGGACAAATCTAGAAAAAAATTACAAAATGCTAATGCAAAAGCCATGAATTCTATTATCTGTTCATTGGATCATATTGAATATAATCGTGTCTCACATTGTCTAACTGCGCAGGAAATCTGGCACACACTTGAAGTGACCCACGAAGGAACATCTCAAGTCAAGGAATCTTGCCTTGCAATGCTTAGTGGCAAATACGAGAACTTCACAATGACCAAGGATGAGAATGTTAAAGAGATGTATGCACGACTTTCCAATCTCATATAGAACTCAACAACCCTCGGAAAATCATGCACAGAGTTGAAAATAGTCCGAAAAATCCTTAGAGTCCTTCCACAGAATTTTGAAGCAAAAATTACAGCTATTCAAGAATCAAAGGATTTAAAACAAATCAAAGTTGAAGAGCTCACCGGAAATCTCACCATTTATGAGCTAGAAATGAAATTCAAGAAAGAACGAGAAGGAGGTGATACGAAAGAAATCAATAGCGCTTAAAGGAACAACAGAAAGTGATGATGATGATAATGATGGAGCAGCTAAGCTGGCACTATTAATGAAGAAATTCAAAAAGGGGAATCACAAATATGGAAATCCAGCTCTAAATAAAAAATTGAAAAGCAGAATAGCCAAAGCACTAGACAGCTTGGAAGAGCAAGAAATCATCTGTCACAAGTGCAACAAACCCGGACACATCAAGCCAAATTGTCCTCAGAATCTACACGGCTTAGAAAAGAAATCAAAGAGGAGAAGCTTTGCAGCCACATGAAATAAAAGTGATGATGATTATAAAAGTACTAGCAGTGAGAGTGAGAAAGCAGATATGTGCCTTCGAGGTGATATAACTTATAGCGATGATGATGAGCCAAGAGAGGTATCAAAACTCACTCACTCACAACTACTTATATATTTCCACGAAGTAAATGCTGTTTTGAAAGGCTTAGTGAGAAATACGCTAAAATTGAATCACAAAGAGACACTTTGATAGAATCAAATAAACAACTCGACCAATTAGTTAAAAACTATCAAAGTAGGATCCCTAAGTGTGATAAGCGTCCAACATTTGAAGAAGAAATTAAAAAATCAGAAGTTAAAATTAAATCACTTAAAAATGAAATTCTGATTTTGAAAGAAAGCGAAAATATTAAAAGAGAAAATTCTATTGAAAAGTGCACATAATTATTAAACGAAAATGAATCACTTAAAAAACAAGTCCAATAACTGTCATTGACTTTAGGAAAATTCTCCAAAAGTGGAAAATCATTGAATATGCTATTAAGGAAACAAACTGTTAATACTGTTAGACAAGGACTTGGGTATAATCATTCTGAACGTATTGAAAGCAAAACTAATCAATTAAAATCCGAGTGCACAATTTGTAGAAAAATTGGACACAATCAAAGCATTTCTTGGTATAGAACCAAACACGTGAAAACAATTCCAATCTGGGTACCAAAATGCACAAATATAAAATCTCTCAAAGTTAAACAAATTTGGGTGCTAAAGGGAACATATATAAATAGTTATGGGTCTCCACAAAATTATTTTTCAATATCAGTTGTCACTAACAACCATGGACCTATAAAAACAAATAGGTCACAAAAATCTTTTATCGTGTAGGTGTGGTGGCAGGCTAAGGAACTACAATAGTGTTACTTGGATTCTGGCTGCTCCAGGGACACAACGGGTGACAAAGCAAAGTTCCTTAGCCTAGTACAAAGGTGACAGAATCACAATGGGCAACAAAGAAAAATTACCATAAAGGTAAAATAGGTATTGGTATATTCATCTTGAACGATTTATTAAATATGATAATCTGCACCATAATCTGAATTTAATTCTGCCAGTTATGTGATGGAAAAATAAATGTTGATTTTATTTCTGACTTATTCTTAATTAATATGATCTTACTTGACTTGTTCTTATTTTAGACTCTGATTTATTCAAAATGTTGACCAATCATCTTTTCATCTTTGACCTAATCCATATAAATTTGTTCGATCAAATGATGGTGTTTTATTGGTTTTTGATCGCTCATGTTACACGTGGATATACTTTTTCTGACACTATGGTCACTGTTTGTAAATTTGAATGATTTCAATTCAAATTTAAGAGAATTTCTTATGGAAGCTGTTAAAAATGATTTTAAGAAATTTGTTGCAACTTTATCTTCTGGTCTATAACATTCAAATGATAATCTTGTGTCAAAGAAAAATTCAAATGCAGATTACACTAGTAATCTAGTTGATAGAAAATTTACTAGTGCAACGTGATTTATGTTAAGACATGTCAGTAGCTGCATCGTTTTTCAAAGAAAATATCTGCATATTTTCCACTTGAAATAATTTTTCAAATAGCAGACATTTTTCTTATAAAACCCCTTCTAGAAAATCATTTTTGACTTTTTTCCAGATTAGTTGTTTCTGAAAATTTAATTTTATAATTATTTTTGGATTTGATCTTAAATGACTACATTGACTAATCAGACTCCCTACTGATTATCGAAAAGATAAATAGTAATTGAAAAAGTGATGAGTGTTGATATTAATCATATATTATAACTTCAGATGGTATAATTAATAAATTTCTTTAGAAATTTAAACAAGAGTTATCAACACTTTTTGTTGGAAAAAATTCCATGATCATTTCTATTTCTATCATAGTTCTATCTACTATCACTCATCATAATCCAATATAGTATGTCAATATGTGGTGATTTAAATAGGAATCATTCGTTTTTCATTCTATTTTAAAAAAAGATCCAAAGTATTCACTCTCATTTAAAAGTCCTCGCAGTTATGCATGGGTGAATTACTTGGAATTTCTGATTATGTGCTTTCATGCTCATTTAAAAGTCCTCACAGTTATGCATGTATGGAACGCAAATCAAAATTGATTTGTTAAATAGACAAGTTGAGTCTACTTCCATTAAAAAGTCCTCATAGGTATGCGTGGTTAGAAGATACTTGAATTCATTTTTTTATAAAAAAAATTTGGAATACTACTAATCTCATTTAAAGTCCTAACGGTTATGCATGGTTAGTAGATATTCAAATTCTTGATATAAATACACCACAAATAGACTCAATTATATGGTTTTATATGATGACATCATCCCTATCATTCCAAAGTGGAATATGCGTCAAACATAGTATTTATTATTTTTGTTTGATTTTTTATTGAAATTTAATATTTGTACTCGATTGAGTATTAATGTTGTATTAATGTCAATCACTTTATTTCTATTTTTCTAACACTATTACTCTTTTGCTGATAACAAAAGGGGGAGAAAAAAGTAAAGATTTTGACAAATAAAGGTCAAATATTTTTTATTTGCATCTAGGCTCATTTGCATATTTTTATTTACAAGCATATATGACAGGGGAGCTTCTGTAGAGAGGGAGCATTTAAATAAGGGGAGAAAATATAGTCTATTAATGATCAAATACATTCAATATATTCAAAATCATAAATATATGTTTGTTATCATCAAAAGGGGGAGATTGTTGAATATGCGAATATATGATTTTTGTTTAATGACAATAAACATATATATATATATATATATATATTCATTTAAATGAATTTGTTAATGTACTATTTTATTTTTCACTGATTAAATAAATATTTGCTGAATAAAAATAAATAACACAATGTTAATTCAAATGGATATTTTATTCAAACAAATATTTATTACAATTTTGAACAGTATAATTCGAGCTCTCACTATAAAGATTTGAGCTCTCGCTATATACACACAATTTTGATTACAATACACAATTTCGATTACATCACATTTCAATTTATATAATTGTCCTCACTACATATCGCTCATTCACTCGTATTTAATCTTCAACTTGAATTCAGCATCTGAGCAATCTGCAAAATTATACACTGGCATAGTAAAATTGAAAATAAAATATTTTTGCAGTATAAAATAAAATGTATTTTTGAAAATAATATTTGCCTCGGTTATTTGGGTTGGTCGTCATCATTTAAATTGGAATTCATCATACACGAACAACTTGTGACATGCACAGTGTATCACTGTACATGCCACAAGGCCGTACACAGCGATATACACTAGATAAATCTACAGGTACAGGTGAGCACAAGGTCAAACCCAAATTAAAAGCCAAGTTACCCTCAAGTGAAATACAAATATTAAATCATGATATCAATACAAGGTCAAACCCGAGCTATAAGATGGATTCAACTCAGGTGCAATGTCAAAAATCAACATGAAGTTAAAAGTGAATCAGACTCAAGTGGATATATAAATGGAGTATATCGCATAAAGATGAACCAGATCAAAACAAAGCAATGAAGTTCACATGAATACAATGAACTGGTCCAACTCGACTAGTATGAAATCAGTGGTCGGTGCAATGCAAGACCAAGTATTAACCAAATGCACTCACAAATATACAAAATCAAGTGCAAGTCCATATCCAAAACCGCAACAGAAAATAAAATAGCAGTAGACAGTGCAATGAAGACCACAGGACCCATATCTGCAACGTGTAACATGAAATGATCAAGTTCAATATCCAACCGAACTAATGTACACATGAATGCACATGAGTCAAGACTTTCAAAGTTCAATAAATCAGAGGCAACGGCAAGCCAATTATCAAATAAAATGAAACCAGACTGCATAAGCACATGCACTAGTGAAACGAAGAACATACAATGACAATATGATTTCAGTAAAGACACTGGCTCAAAGAAACAACACAATGCAAACCAGAAATGAGTACAGCTCAATGCAAAACACAAGCCAGTGAACAACATATAATATATACAACAAGGTTCAAGCAATGTCACTGCAACCTAAACCAGACTCGAGCAAGTCAAGACCAAATTCCATCAGACAATAGAAAATGCTACATGAAGTCAAAAGGAAAAAGTGACAAATACTACATGATACTTGAATGGAAAGAACTAACAATCTCAACTGAATATAAAAGTGCAGACTAACTTAAACAATACAATGAAACCAGAGGCAACGAATGACCAGACAAATATTCAAACATATGCAATGCACAACAACTATTAGAGCAAGCTCCAATGAGCAAGTGCACCAGGGCATTACACTTCAACCAAAATGATACTGATGCACACGTCATTGGAAAATGAGAACTCAATGTAGAGACTCAAATGAAACAGTGATACCAAAGACTTCAGGCATGATCACAACATCAATTAGGAGTTCGAATCAAGATCGAATTCAAGCATATCACAGATCCAAAAATGCCAGAGTTTTTATGAAGCCAAGATGAAAAAGTCAGAAAAATGAAAGTAAAATTCTCATCTAAAAATAGTTTCACAAAATCAAGTTTGTAGTCAAAGACAAGTAGCAAGTTCAACCACGAAGGCCGAAGTCAAACATTATCACAGTATCAAATCGAAGTCAACAAGAACAGAATCGAATAGTTCAAAGTCAACCCGTGGCGGCAACGAAATCAATCGAAGCCGTGTGAATCAAGCTATCAGAAATATACGAATTTGAACAGGTCAAAAATAAATCACAGCATTCGATCAAAATCAAACGGCCAAGAATAAAAGTATCAAACGAATTCGTATACAATACATGAACGCATATATAGGAATTCGAATCCTATATAAACCCTAAACATTATCGACAATAGAGTTCATTTAAGTTCGAGCTAAACAGAGAAGATAAAATCAATAACTCGAATCAAATTGAGTTCAAAGCATATCAACGTGAGGAACAAAGGAATTACATACCAGAATTATTCAGTTTGAACTCAATCGGGTTGAATCGACCAAAATCATCATAGCTAGAGGATCAATTGACCAAGCCAATAAAGGAGAAAATCACTGCAATTCATCATATATAGGCGACGATTCAATCAGAAGCCTTAGTTTTTGTGAAGAGGAATGAACGATCAAGAAGCCGACATTTTTCACAAACAAAAGAAAATACGGGCCAAATAATATAGAAGAAAACAAAAGGGGGCTGGCCAAGTTTTATTTTGTTTTCAATTAAAGGCTTTAGTTTATTTAAATTAGGGCTTTGTTTTTATATTTTCTTTAATTTTTGTATTTTCTTTAAAAATCTTGTAAATTCTAGTCGTGTAACTAGGGGACGAACTACGGTGGTGTAGTTTGAGAATTTGCAACTCAGTGGCTGAGTTGTGGCAGGGTTTTGAGTGTAGAGTTAGGTTAGTCGACAGCGGGTGCCATAAGTTTATGTGTGTAAGCATCTGACTATATAATTTCTAGTAGAAACCTTAGGGCAGCACGTAGGCAGGGTTTTGCTGAAGCTGGGTAAATCTATGTGTTCTGTTCTGCTATTATCTGTGCTGCTATTATTCTATGATATGTGTTGAAATTATTTTATATAAACTTCCACAATAATTTTTATAATTAATAGTATCACCCTATTCACCCCCTTTAGGGTGAAATCGATCCTACAATAACATGATTTAACTATAATCAAAGCGAAGCTTCATATTGAAGATAAACTGTAGCGACTCGTAGTTCCGTACCCTTTGAGTTCATAATAATTCACTCATGTTCAACCCAACTTGTACGAAAAAGCAAATAACTAGGGTAAAGAAGAAAAAAGAGATAGAAGAAAACAGGCACAATAATACAGAATATCACAATCGCAATGGAACAAAATATAATATATAATGACATATTTTTATTCAAAAGAATCTGTAATAGTTTATATACTTACAATAATCAGAGTACAACAACCCAATACATCAAAATGGACAGTTATAATAACTTGTCCTCGCACTGTGGAAATATAACTTGGTGATACGTCTCTGTCATCCTGCTCATCTCCTGAGCTCCAGAGCATTCTAACCTGAAACTGTAATACTTGGTCTGACTCGAGCATTATAATAAAATAATACCCGAGTCAGTCTAGAAAACCAGCATGAGAAAACACACTTAATTTGAATTATTAAAGTTGTCAAATCCTTTGAAAACAAAGGTATCTCGTAATAACACGTCAAATATAAACAAGACGGGTTTTACCTTACGATAACCAAAACATTTTATATCAAAATCATCTAATATTATAATAGTGTCTGGGTATAAATACATATTCAAATAGTCGAAATTGTTGCATTAATTAAATTCCAGCATACTAGGCTCTACATACAAAACGGCAAAGGCTTGTATTGGAGAATAGATTCCATATAATGACTGGGTCACTGGGGTACCGCCTGTCATAGCACACCTCTAGAACAATGCATCGAGGACCACGCCTAGATCCTCTGCTACACAAGACCGGCCTACCCCTATTAGACCGAATATGTTATTACCCTAGGTGTTCGCACCCTTACAATCGAGCGTTCCTTCTTTCATGAACAACCATATCTATAATATATAGGTTTTCGATGATATCTAGAAAAGTGATAACATACCCTAATTGGGTGTGACCCACTTAGATTTGTTGCATCTCCCCTGTTTTAGTCATTCCCGGTTGAAGGCTTGAGGCTAGCGTTACCTTTCAAGAAACAATTCTATTAAGAATGCTCATCCTCCTCCAATGATGATGTTCTGATAGCATTCATCCATACAAGTTATCCTGGGTCAGGACAAACTGAATCACATTTTCATCATCTTCACGGTATTCGTTCGTTATGTTCAAACCGGATCGAAGTGGTTTAAATCCGATCCCGGTCTCTTTGAAACGATTAACGAAATTGGCCAATTATTGATAATTGGTTATTTAACTATCAATAAAACATCCATAAGGAGGCATCATGCCTTATTATACAATTTTCCCTAAAATATCTATTTTCAAAATATCTTTACAAGATATATCGATTCCTTCCAGCATTTGAAAACGATTTCAAATACCAAAATCCGTAACGGATATTCCCAAACCATCTAAACACTTAGAAATATTTCCAAATTGCATTTTTATACTTAGGAAAATATTACAAGTCTTATTTTCCAAAAAAAAAATCCAAATATCAGCGCTTCAGAGAATATTTCATAACATATCTCATAAGTCTTCGGAATCATTAATAAATTCCCTTTAGCAATTTCCAAAACCAAGTATACTTATTTATAACCCCTTCCAACAGTTTATAACTTCTTTTATGAATTCGGATTTCATTTTCGAAGTTCCCATATTCAACATTTTGAAATTCCATTTCCTCCGAATCCCTTATAAAATTCCCCTCCTCAAAAGCATATCCATTTATGAGCCCCATTTGCGAATCTCGAGAGAAGTTATAAATAAAATTTTCAATCACTTCAGAACTCCTTCTCTATATATATAATAAGTATTTTAAAGAATAATAATTTTTTTTAAAAAAGTTTGAGTAGTCATTTTAAGATACCGAAACCCTTTTTTACAAGCATCAATAATTCATATTTTTTTATTTGATTTCGAACTGGAGGGATAAAGGAAGAGTACGCGAATTTAAATCGAAGACGGCACATTCCCTTTTTTTGGTCATTGATTTCGTTTCCAAGAAGATAAAGCAAAAGAACGTGATTTTAAACGAGGAGAAAGTAGCATAGGTCAGGCATAGGTCGGCCTATATAGGGTGGCTGATGGAAATGTTTTAGACGGCTGATGTGAATGGACATGACTATATATATATATATATATATATATATATATATATATATATATATATATATATATATATATATTAAAAATTCCAAATATATGGATATTTTATTCGAACCCCTATCGAGGCATGCCGTTCGGAGTTTCTAATGTTATATCGCTATTCCGAATGAAATGGAATAGGTTTCGAGTCCTAATTCGATCGTATGGAGAAGATAGCTATTTGGATCCAATTATTATATTGAATTTTTGATATAAATTTCAGTGCATTTCTATCCCGTACGATCAAACGATAACTCCAAATGCTACGAAATTTGAAATCCGATAATAATACACTATCACGGATCCAATGGAACTTGTTTCGTCGAATTTTGAGACTGTGCCTCGACCAATATTTAACGTGTCGATTAAATCGACGATTTTCAAAATTTACGAAATTGTTGGAAAATCCAGTTTTAAAACTAATTAACTCAATTAAAATTCCAAATTCAATATTTAAGCCATTTAACTATTTCAAACTAAACATCGAAAAATCCAGGTCGTTACATTCCTCCCCCCTTAAAAGAATTTCGTCCCCGAAATTACCAAGGTAGGAAATTTGCTCCAAACCCATTAACTTAACAAAAACCCACCTAGTTAAAACTTGACATTCAATTTTTTTAAACCCTTTAGTTTCATCCAAACATTTAGTTTCCATTTCTAACCCAAAATTTCTTATTTCAATTTTAATTGAAACTCAACTTTTTATTTAACAAAATTTTTCGAACACCCTAAATTTTCAAATTTTTTTGGCAGTCTCCTTTGTACGAAGAGCCTTTTGCAATATGACAAGAGAGATAATAATGTATACATCGACCCACATGTTCGAAAAACAAAATATATATCGATACATATTTATATTTTACGGTATTCAATCCGAAAACGTACCTTATTTAGTGTTTTTAAGCATTATTAAGCAAGCATTTACTTCGAAAGCAATTTTACAACCCAAATCAAGCTAAATAGTCCCTCTGTACCCGTACTTACTCACTTTATGCACGTAAGCACCAAAAACATGAAATTCGATCATATTTCATTCATCTAAATGGTAAAAAAACATATATTTCATAAAGAATGCATGCTAACATATATTTATAAGTAATTATGAGGTTCCAATACTAATTTAATTACTTCCAATCGATCCATATATCATTTTATTCAATTCAAATGATTTACAACAAAATTTTCTTACATTCAATTCGTTTTATGTCAAATAAACCCATATCCATTCCAATTTGATCAAAAATTAATTTACTCACATTCTATTTATTCATAGAATTTTATTTACCTCAATTTATGTCAAACGGTGATATTTTCATGCAATTCAAGAATTTCAAAATACCCACTTAAGCTTATAACTATTTTAAATTGATTCCCAATCAATTTATATTCAATTTTATTCCATTTCAGATTTGTCCAAAGTCAATTCAATTACATTCCATTCATATTCAAATTCATTACATTCAAATCCATTTTATTTGAATTGATTTCTATTCAATCAAACTCCACTTCAATTACTGATTAATCAATTAGTTCATTCATTTAATCTGCCTCAATTTAATTTCATATCCGAATTCATTCTCTAATTTTTTTAATTCGTATCTAAGGCCACATTCAATTTTTTTTGGCAAGGCCAGCCGGTTTTATAGTGGACCGTCCACTTTTTATTATGAACGTAATAAAAGTTGAAGTACAGGAGTAAGGTAAAAGCACCTTAACTACTAAATAAAATGGAAAATACAGAACAGGTATGTGACAGTGTGTCACGGAACTATAGAATCACGAGGGCTAGGCCTCCTCCATAATGGAAGAGACGCCAACAACATCAGAGACCAAAAGGTCTTTGCCATAAAGACTAGCATAGGGGAGGAAACGGATAGCAAGACTAGGGTCGTAACCCAAAACGTCAGGAGAGTAAATGAAGGAGCGATCCCAAGAAAAGTCGGCTAGCATGGCAGAGTTCTCTCTCGCAAAAACACCATCCATATCAAGAACTAATGCATCACCAGACGGAATGTAAAAAATGCATCTAAGGTCCATCTGTTCATCGGAAGCAAATGTGGAAAAAAATCATTCACTGGGATAAATCTCACATCAAAAATAAGGTCAACCCAATACCTTTCAGAATCTTCCCAAACAAACAGGGAAGAATCTGAAACATCCAGAGGAGAAGATGGGTCAGTAGAAGGAACCACAGTAGTAGGAGGAGAGGCAGCCCGAACAACGGAAGGAGGAGGACAAAGATCAGGAAAAGAGGCCGCAATAGAGGGGGCAACCTGGAATTCAAGGGAGGTAGGCCTAACATCAGAAGGAGGCGGTCCCAGATCAGAAAAAGTAACAGCGGGAAGGGGATCAACATGAGAGACAACGGAAGGAGCCTTAGGAATCCATTTCTGAATAGGGGGATGAGGCAGAGGAATCTTGGTAGGAGCCGCAGAGCCTTTGGAGAAGAGGCAGGAGGTATGCAGGTGACCAAAAGAGTGGCAGGTGGTCCATATATCAGGAACCCATCCATAACAAACACGGACCTCCGCAACATGACCCACAGCAAGTTGAACAGGAATTGTGGCAGGGAGAGGCTTAAAGGGGGATATCTCAATTAAAGCCTTAGCATACATTAATTTTTCTTGGGCAACTGTATTAGAATCAAAGCATTTCAATTTTCCGACATTGCAAGCCAACCAATTCAACCCAATCAAAGGCTGAAGCGCAGAGGGGATTTGCGAAAAATAAACCCAAACGGGAATGGAAAGCACCTGCTCACGAGCTCTCGCCGCAGTCGGAGACCAGAGAGTAATAATAAAAGGTCTACCAGTAAAGAAGGAAGGCTCAGCACCAAGAACTAACCGACGATCTACGGAAGAGGAGAATCTGAGGTAATATAAGGAGTCGATCAGCTTAACTTGCAAATTACCACGCAACTTCCAAGCCTTACGTAAAACCGAGGCCGGATCATGAAGACGGTGATTAGGTTCCAGAAAGAAACCAACCAAATACTCAGACCAAAAATCAACACCAACTTGCAAAACCGACGGAGGAGGGATCATCAATCCATTCACTTCGACAATGTCAAAATCAACTGGTTTGTAATCACCCGCATTTCGCGGCAGAGATTTGAAAAGTGATGACCAAGGTTTATGACAATTCGGCATTGGATTAGTAGGACAAGGCTGAACATCAACATGGGGAAAAATAGTTATATCACTGACTTTAGGGCCTATATCCTCAGAAACAAAACCACAAACAGTTGAAGTGCAATGTCTAGCCACATCAGCCGAGACCATACCCACTCCAACACCAGACAAAACACTATTTCCCTCAACACTGATCTCTGGATTAGATACAATCAACCCCAGATCACAGGAAGCAATAACCTTCTTATTCACGATTGCAGCAGGAGATGGACGGGGCTTCCCTAATTCAGGAATAACAGCTGTTTCAATTCCTGGTGAAGCTAGGGCAGAGAAAGAATTGTTAAGCGGCTCATTATTTCCAGTATTGTCATCGACGGACGAAGATTGGTTGCAAAGCCTGGTCAAAAGCAAAGGTGGGAAGTCGGCATCTGAGTGTAGCTTCAACATAGCATAGGACAGGGCGTAGAAACGCCTCCCAAATCAGGTAATAGAAGGATGCTAGGAGAAAGGAACAAAGGAAGAGAAAGATCCGGCTTTTCAACTCACCATTGTAAACTTTGGGGCTAAGGAAACTATGTTTTCCATGGCCTTCGGTTAGCCGGTTTTATAAGTGGTCGTGCACTATGTCTCATTATTGTGGCCGCTGGGATTCGAGCCGGTGCCACTACAACCATATGTAGCAACTCTGCTATGTCTTAACCACTGGACCACTAGAAAGGCCACATTCAATTTATTTACACTTTAAACTGAATTTATTTATAACTTATGTCATCGCTATCTGAATCCATTTCTAATTTATTCAAAGACATTTCAAAATATATTTAATTTGCTTACTATTAAGTCAAACTCTCTTTATAACTCAAGTTTCAATTCCAATATTCAATCTAATAACTAATCCATCTAATTAGTTATTTCCATTTTCCATTTCACAATTAGATTTTTATTCCAAAAATAACTCCATTTAATTTAATTGAGTTTAATTTCTTTTTAAAATTCAGATTTGGAATTTATTTTTTCACTTTAAAATATTAAACCATTTTTATTTTGGGTTTTCTATTTCACTTTTTAATTTTATAAGCCACACAACTTATTTTTCACATTTCCATCAATCCTATACTCGTATTTATTCAAATTTTATTTTAAATCAAGATTTTAAATTTATTTATAGCCTAAGTATATTTTGGTTCCCTAATTTTCAATTCTTATAAGCTATTCCAATTTATTTATTCATACTTTCAATTTTCACTTAAAAGTTATCTCATTTAAAATTTATAAATTATGGTTATATATTTATTTCACAATTAAAAATTTATATTTACTTCAATGCAATAATATTTCTAATCCAATTCAAATTTTATAACTTATAGTTATATAGTCACTTTATAATTCACATTTACATATTTCATTCAATTCCATATATTTCAAATCCAATTCACCTTTTATTTAAATTTCAATTCCATTTAACCACCATTTCAAAACCATACTCGAGTTATTCATACTTAAACTAATTTCACTCCAAACAAATTTATTTTTTATTCATTCCATTTAATCAAGTAAGAATTTAATCCCAATTTTAAATTTTTCCCCACTCCCTAACTTATATTTATTTATTCCATTTACTTGCACATTCATACGCACTTTATACTTAGTTAATTCATTACGTTCTATTTATTTCATTTTTCTTATTATAATCACTTTATTTAATTTAATTTCTTTAGCTTTTGCTTAAGTTAATTCCAATTCCTACAAATTTTCTTTTAGAAATTGTAACGATCTCGAATTTTGAATCAAATTTAAATTAATAATTAATGAAAATTTTGGAATAAATTTTGAATTAATTAAAATTTAGCCTTAGAATGTGAATTTGAATATTTAATTTGTATTTAATAAATAAATGACTTACAAAATGTTCGTAGTTAAAACTTTAAAACAAAATATCGTCATGCAAAATAAAAAAATTTAATAGCATTTTCTTTTAAAATAAGTATAAAAATAATAATAAGTAGATTTGATATTTGATAATTTAAGTTTTAAAATAAAAGAGGAATTTAAATATGAAATTGTGATAGAAATAGAATTTAAAACTTAAATTTAAAATTTATAACAATAACCATAATAACCTTATGTATGTACACTTAAATAATACCAAGGCAAATAAATATTTCATGTAGCCTGTGAGTCGAAATGCAAAACAAATGGAAATATAAATATGCAGGTCCGAAAGGAAAAGAAAAAAAAATGAATGCAAGAGATCAAATCTAAAGTACATACAAATAGGATATGCTGTAACTAAGCAAGGGGGAACATGCCTTTACTTCCATCATCTCAGCAGCACAAATAGGTAAATTCGAATTGTTTAAAATGTAAAGCAGCCCATAATGCTAGCATATCAGCCATGCCTAGTATTGTATAAAATAATATACATCCTGTAAACTCACTTCTTTTATATATATATCATCACTTGTACAACAATATGATAACCTGTAGACTTGCTTATATCTATCAATCTACTTCATCTCTGTTTCATTCAACTACAACTGAGAAACATCTGAAGTAAAAGAAAAAGAATATCATTCAACTAAAACAAACATCTCAGTAAAACATCAAAACAATCAATGCTAGCCTGAGTCAAGAAGCAGGCTTCCAGTTAGCAAACTCAAACAGGATTTTCAACATTGCAAAGTTTAAAAAAAAGTCTTCAACTTCCATTAGAAAGCTCTGTATCATGATCTGGAAGGTGAGTAAACAATTTACTTCATGATCTGAGTTGAATTACATAGGTGTGTATGATTTATGGTTAATATGGTGCATTGCTTGGAATATTTCTTACAGCCGTATCTGTGTATATAATATATATACATGTTTGAGCTGTACACTCTTTCTTCTCTGTTTTTTTTGTTACAGGTTGTAAATTAATAAGTAAACTTCAACTTCACTTTATTTAATCATTCTTAGGTTTCTAGTTTAAAACAAAACTAGTTTGTTTTCGCATAAATGAAGATTTAAAATGGTTTCAAGCTATATGGTGATACACGGCATTTAAAAATTTGTTTTTTAATAGGGAAACTCAAATTCATGATAATGTCGAATATGACGAATCATTGATTCAGGTATATAATGGGTATTGTTATTTGAAAACATGATTTTTAAAATGAAATTCGTGATTTTTCATTGAGTGTATCATCAGCAATTTATAAATGAACTGAAATTTGATTTCATCCAATTTCCAGTAATCGGAAATTTATTAGTTGAATCTTTGCACGAAGCAAGCCTAGTAATCGATAATATAGGGAAAAATGTTAAATAATTTTTCTAATGGAAGTGGCGTTGTATCGAAACGATTATAGGGTTTGCTGTCGTTTTTATTTGAGGTCGAAGACGAGGTGATTTCATCACATCTAATCAACCGAGTTGCTTGAGACTCTGGGGAAGCGTCGCGTGAGGGTCAAGCAAGGTGAGGTCAGAGCTGGGGTGACGCTGGCGGTCGAGGTTAGGCGAGCTACGCGATTTCCAGGTTGTATAAGGTGGTTCCAGTATTTGGGTCGAACGACTCGAATTTGATTTTCGCGTTTGCTCGAGAATCTAGGTGTCGAATCTGGTCGAGTCGATCATCGTTGATGTGTGGGAAGTCGCGGCATGGATCGCCGTCGCTTGGATGGATCTTGCAAGTGCACGGTGATCTCGTGCACTACTGGATGTTCTGTGGGTTTGAGACCTCAAGTGTATACTGGGGTAAAAGAAGAAGATGTAATTAACCAGTGAAGGAATGAAATACAGGAGTGGAGCCGGGGAAATAGGCTAGGGAACTCGGGTTCGACTCGGGTAAATTGGGCATTTCACCTGGGTTCGTTTTAATGCAAAATTTTAACAGTATTGAATATAAATAGGTTCTTATAAATACAAGATAAATGTTTTGACTTAAATCAATGGCAAGTTAATCAAAAATATGTTACGTAATTTTAATTAGAAATGTAAGACCTAATGGAAATTGTAATTAAGAAATGTCATCGAAAATTAAATATTAATAAGCTGTAATTTAAAGGTAAATTAATTAATTTGAGTTAACTAAAGAATAAGAGTTAACTAATTTAAATTCTAAGTTAGAAATAATAATTAATTGATTACGAAAGTAATTAAGTAATAAATGAATGAATAAATGGGTAGTTAAGTTTTAAATAAATAAAATTAATTGATAATTAATTAAGATTAATTCATTGATTTAAATATAATTAAGAAGTGATCAATTTGAAGTTTGAAATTAAATTGATTAATTAATTAATGATTTATTGATCCAAATAGCGGTTTATTCGAAAGGAATAAATTAATTGAAATATAATATTAAGTAAAGGAAACTTATTATAGTATACGTTGATGAAAAGTAAGGGTAATCATTTATGGAAATTTTGTAAGCACAAATCACTTAATGGAATTGAGTAATGAGGAAAATCTTAATGAATTTAAGAGTAATTAATCAAATTGTTCCTACTTATGGATGTTTGAATTTTATTGGATGTTAAATTGTTTGATATCCCTGATATTGATGCTTTGTGATATATCCTGATTCTTGTTGTGATCTGTAATTGATTATCTGTAATGTAGTTTATTATTGTGATATATATATATATCTGTGATCTGTACATGGAAGATAAGCGTTATAGTTTATACCGCTTATCAACTATATATATGTATTTCAATCTGTGATGATTGAATGTTGTTGCATTATTGTGTGTGAAACCCCTGGACTGCACCATACACACACAAATATGGATTTCACGAGGAAATCGGTTAAGTCGCAGATTTTTGAAATACTTTTGAATTCGAATTTTAAATTCAGATGTTTTGGAAATGGATTGGGTTTAAATTGAAAAGCTATTGAAATGGAATTTCGAAGATAAAATTTAATTTGAATAACTTGATTAAGTTTTGGAATTTAAATAATTTAAACTTAGATTCAATATTTGAAATTGAATTCTATGATTTGGAAACTAGGGTTTAAAAAGGGTATTCAACTTATAAATAAGTTTATATGGGTTAAACTATTTTAAAAGTATTGATTTTGGAATGTGAATATGGTTTAAGGGATTTAACTCATGCAAATTATAATTGGATCTTTCTAAAATGGAAACTATTTGTTTTTAAATAGTAAAAGCTTTCATATAAGAATTGAACTTCCAAATTTTGTTAAAAAAGGGATTTCAAGTTTAAAATAAAAATTAAAATGTTTTGAAAGTTATGAAATGAGTCTTTGATTTAAAGACCAGATGAGTTAATCCAACTTGAAATGAAATTATTTTGAAATCCATGAACGGATATTTGTGAACGGGGCGAACTTTATGAATGAATCTTTTTGTTTAAAAGATTAAAAGTGTGGAATTGTGTAAAACGTTGAAGGTTGTTGAAAATGAATCTTTTTGTTTAAAAGATTGGAAACGTTAAATTATTTTAACCATTCGAATGAAAGGTTTTTTAAGCTTTAAGTCGTGATTTAACCGAGACCCCAATATCCATATGTTTCTTGTAAATATTGCGCTCACTATTCGGATTAGCCGGGAAAGGACCTTTGTGTCGTATAACCCATTCGGAATATGTGATACGACATTATGGATAGCATTTGAAGACCGGTGGTGAAGACCGGATATTTTCGAAAACGAAAAGGTTTCTTGTCGATTGTCTCTGCACTAGTTGATCCCCGGTATAGAGACTCCATATGTGATGGAAAGTCCGGACGTGATTAGGGATTATCCGGATTTGCAAGGGCTTCTTCGGAAGTGCCTTCGGTTCTGTTCAAACCTAGAACAGACTTTAATGGATTGTATGTTTGACATTACAAATTAAGATATAAAGCAGATTTCTTTCAAATACATTTCTGTTGGTGGAGGAGAATTTATTCTCTTAGCTTAACACCCTTCTCTGAGACGTACGAGCTCAGAGGTTATGTAGTTGATGGTTATCAGTGATATACTCCCAATTTGGTAATAAGGCAAGTTGCGTGCTGTTGATCATTTGTTGATCAAAGCGTGGCTTTTGTGAAAAGAGTAGCTTTGTGGACGAAACTTTGTCAAACCTCACACCCCAGTAATGGTCGAAACAGGAAAGATGCAGCAAGTTTATTGGGGGTAGCGCCCCTTAGGGTATGTGCATTCCCTTCTGGATAGAAGTGGTATCATGGTATGGTGCCCAGATACTTAACTTATGTGGATATCACAAATATATATATATATATCTTACTTTGTGATTGTTGTTGGGGCCCCGGATAAAGGTTGGTTACGACCGGAGGATGGCATACTCGTGTCAGTAGTTATCCAGTTAGGGGTAACCCGGCCTTGTGTTGGTAGAGATCCGGTTAGGTTCTCGGGACGTCCTTCCAGAGGCGTTTCCATATGGCAATGGGAAGTTCCTTGGCCTGACCATTTGTTGGAAATCCAAAGAAACAATACGAGCCTTGTATGGTATTAGTTGTAGAACCTGCCATCTAATATGGTAGCTATAGCAGGCATACTATAATGGTACCTATGCTGGCTAAGATTTATATTATATTTTTGAAATGTTTTCTGCACTTTGCACTTATAGAAATAATATTGAAAAGAATCTGCGTATCAAGCATGTTTGACTATCATAAGAAGAAATCTCCTCCAATTCTGCGTTTGCATTGTGTGTGTGGCGGGAGGTCTTATGGTAGTTCCATTTCCAAAAAGCATTGCGAATTGACTTTAAAATCCTCTTGTTTGTTTTTAAAGATAAATTGCTTTTGTTACTCATACCGGTCCCATGACTGATCCGGAGTTTATTGTTTCTCTCCTAAACTTTGGGTGCTCAAATTTTTTCTACATGAGCAGTCTAGAGTTGGGTTTTTTAGATAGTTAGGTTTAGTAGATTATCTGGAGCTAGTTCCATCTTTGGATGTGGACGAGACTTGCTTATCTTTGTGTATCGTGATGTCGGTTCGAGCCGCTGCTGGATTGGTTCTTGGAGATGGAGTTGCAGTTTTGGAGTTCTTCCTTGAAGACTATCTTCGAGTTATTTGTTCCGCTGTTGGAGTTATCTATTTTTCTTTTCCGTTGTTATTCTCTTGTATCATAACTCTGATGTATATTGATATTCATTGTATCACTCTGTTGTATCAGATATTGTATCAGTGTTGTATATCAATGTATTATTCTTTTTCTTCCGCTATGTTGTACTTAAGTGTGTTATAAACTCCGGCGACTCGGATTTGAACGATCGAATCTATGGCATTCGAGTACGATGTAAAGTATGGATGTCGATTTTCGAGCGCGAAAAATCCGACTCGTTACAAGTGGTATCAGAGCTAAGGTTGAACTTTAGCTCAGAAATATAACACATTAAGTAGCTCATTGGAGATAGGGTGAAGTACCCCTAGAATGAGTAATCCCTAAGATATCCGTTTGTATACCTCAGTAAATTCTCTTACTATCCACAGATAGTGAGTATGAGTGCAAGAAGAGAACGAGATAGGGGACAGGGAAGTACCACTATAAATGGTCAATGCTCTGCAACAGTGGAAACAATCTTTCTCTATCAATTTTCTTCGATTGGATTCCAAATTCTATGATTCTTCGTACCAGCTCCAGAAAGAAGTGATGATGGCCCTACGAATCGTAGTAGGAAAATTTTACCTCGTATCTTCATCAATTTCTAATCGGTTTTTGATTTAAGCTCTAATGAATTTGAAATTTGAAATTGGAAATTCTGAATAAATTGAAAAATTATAAATTGGAGATTTGGTTAATGAAATATAAGGATAAAATTGCATTGTATCGATAAAACGATTTCGTTTAAAACCAAATTTTGAAATTCTGTTATAATTTCTTGGGTAGAATAAATTTTGCAATATAAACTTTGATATATTTCTTAGCCTATAAAATTCTAAAACCTTAGAATCTTATTTTTGGATTTTGGTTTTGATTGTAGAGAACCTATAGTATAAGTAGGGGAGGAGCACTTTCCAAAGCCAGAAGAGTCGGTGAGTATGGTTCATCTAGTAGGGTTCGAGATAATTTGGGTGAACCATCAGCACATGAGGTGGTGCCAGAAGAGCCGGTGGAGCAGCCACAACCGCAGGTAGAGGAAGAAGAATTTGAAGAGGAAGAAGAGTTTGAAGACAAAGAAGAATTCGAAGAGGAAGAAGAGTTTGAAGACGAGGAAGAGGTGGTGTCGGAAAATAACGATGCGGTCATTTGGAATTTGGACAATGTAGTGGAAGAATAAGATGATATAGGGTATATTTCGGTAGAATCTGACCCAGAGGATGTTAATGAGACAGACAATGAGGCGGAGGTTAGAGAACTATCAGGGTCTGAGAGGGGAAGCTCTGATAGTGAAGATTTGTAGTTGGTTGGATTGGCTCCTTTTAGATAGGGTGTGTTTGTGTACGTATTTTGAACTTAGAATGGTAGTGAATGTTGGATGTTAATTGGGTAATGTATGACTATAACATATGTATAAATATAATGAGTAGCACTTAATATAAGATATATTGTGAATTACCCGTAAGAATCCATGTGTTTACTATTATAGTTTGAGTTGTCACTAGTCTATTCTGTGTGTGTAATTCAAGAAACGAGCTGTGCAAATTTTGAGGACGAAATTTCTTTAAAGAGGGGAATTAGTAACGATCTTGAATTTTGAATCAAATTTAAATTAATAATTAGTGAAAATTTTGGAATAAATTTCGAATTAATTTAAATTTGGCCTTAGAATGTGAATTTGAATATTTAATTTGTATTTAATAAATAAATGACTTACAAAATGTTCATAGCTAAAACTTTAAAACATAATATCGTCATGCAAAATAATTTTTTTTAATAGCATTTTCTTTTAAAATAAGTATAAAAATAATAATAAGTAGATTTAATATTTGATAATTTAAGTTTTAAAATAAAAGAGGAATTTAAATATGAAATTGTGTTGGAAATAGAATTTAATACTTAAATTTAAAATTTATAACAATAACCATAATAACTTTATGTATGTACACTTAAACAATACCAAGGCAAATAAATATTTCATGTAGCCTGTGATTCGAAATGCAAAACAAATGGAAATATAAATATGCAGGCCTGAAAGGAAAAGAAAAAAAATGAATGCAAGAGATCAAATCTAAAGTACATACAAATAGGATATGCTGTAACTAAGCAAAGGGGGAACATGCCTTTACTTCCATCATCTCAGCAGCACAAATAGGTAAATTCAATTGTTTAAAATGTAAAGCAGCCCATAATGCTAGCATATCAGCCATGCCTAGTATTGTATAAAATAATATACATCCTGTAAACTCACTTCTTTTATATATATCATCACTTGTACAATAATATGATAACCTATAGACTTGCTTATATCTATCAATCTACTTCATCTCTGTTTCGTTCAACTACTACTGAGAAACATCTGAAGTAAAAGAAAAAGAATATCATTCAACTAAAACAAACATCTCAGTAAAACATCAAAACAATCAATGCAAGCCTGAGTCAAGAAGAAGGCTTCCAGTTAGCAAACTCAAACAGGATTTTCAACATTGCAAAGTTTAAAAAAAAAGTCTTCAACTTCCATTAGAAAGCTCTGTTTCATGATCTGGAAGGTGAGTAAACAATTTACTTCATGATCTGAGTTGAATTACATAGGTGTGTATGATCTATGGTTAATATGGTGCATTGCTTGGAATATTTCTTACAGCCGTATCTCTGTATATAATATATATATACATGTTTGAGTTGTACACTCTTTCTTCTCTGTTTTTTTGTTACGGGTTGTAAATTAATAAGTAAACTTCAATTTCACTTCATCTAATCATTCTTAGGTTTCGAGTTTAAAACAAAACTAGTTTGTTTTCGCATAAATGAAGATTTAAAAATGGTTTCAAGCTATATGGTGATACACGGCATTTAAAAATTTGTTTTTTTACAGGGAAACTCAAATTTATGATAATGTCGAATATGATGAATCATTGATTCCGGTGTATAATGGGTATTGTTATTTGAAAACATGATTTTGAAAATGAAATTCGTGATTTTTCATTGAGTGTATCATCAGCAATTTATAAATGAATTGAAATTTGATTTCATCCAATTTCCAGTAATCGAAAATTTATTCGATGTTGAATCTTTGCACGAAGCAAGCCTAGTAATCGATAATATAGGGAAAAATGTTAAATAATATTTCTAATGGAAGTGGCGTTGTATCGAAACGATTATAGGGTTTGCTGTCGTTTTTATTTGAGGTCGAAGACGAGGTGAATTCGTCACCTCTAATCAACCGAGTTGCTTGAGACTCTGGGGAAGCGTCGCGTGAGGGTCAAGCAAGGTGAGGGCAGAGCCGCGGTGACGCTGGTGGTTGAGGTTAGGTGAGCGACGCGATTTCCAGGTTGTATAAGGTGGTTCCAATATTTGGGTCGAACGACTCGAATTTGATTTTCGCGTTTGCTCCACAATCTGGGTGTCGAATCTGGTCGAGTCGATCATCGTTGATGTGTGGGAAGTCTCGGCAATGATCGCCGTCGCTTGGATGGATCGTGCAAGTGCACGGTGATCTCGTGCACAACTGGATGTTCTGTGGGTTTGAGACCTCAAGTGTATACTGGGGTAAAAGAAGAAGCTGTAATTAATCAGTGAAGGAATGAAATACAGGAGTGGAGCCGGGGAAATAGGCTAGGGAACTCAGGTTCGACTCAGGTAAATTGGGCATTTCACCTGGGTTCGTTTTAATGCAAAATTTTAACAGTATTAAATATAAATAGGTTCTTATAAATACAAGATAAATGTTTTGACTGAAATCAATGGCAAGTTAATCAAAGGTAATTAATTAATTTGAGTTAATTAAAGAATAAGAGTTAACTAATTTAAATTCTAAGTTAGAAATAATAATTAATTGATTACGAAAGTAATTAAGTAATAAATGAATGAATAAATGGGTAGTTAAGTTTTAAATAAATAAAATTAATTGATAAAAAATTAAGATTAATTCATTGATTTAAATATAATTAAGAAAAGATCAGTTTGAAGTTTGAAATTAAATTGATTAGTTAATTAATGATTTATTGATCCAAATAGCGGTTTATTCGAAAGGAATAAATTTATTGAAATATAATATTAAGTAAAGGAAACTTATTATAGTATACGTTGATGAAAAGTAAGGGTAATCATTTATGGAAATTGTGTAAGCATAAATCACTTAATGGAATTGAGTAATGAGGAAAATCTTAATGAAATTTAAGAGTAATTAATCAAATTTTTCCTACTTACGGATGTTTGAACTTTATTGGATGTTAAATTGTTTGATATCCCTGATATTGATGCTTTGTGATATATCCTGATTCATGTTGTGGTCTGTAATTGATTATCTGTAATGTAGTTTATTATCTGTGATATATATATAAATATATATATATATATATATATATATATATCTGTGATCTATATATGGAAGGTAAGCGCTATAGTTTATACCGCTTATCAACTATATATCTGTATTTCAGTCTGTGATGATTGAATGTTGTTGCATTATTGTGTGTGAAACCCCTGGACTACACCATACACACACAAATATGGATTTCACGAGGAAATCGGTTAAGTCACAGATTTTTGAAATACTTTTGAATTTGAATTTTAAATTCAGATGTTTTGGAAATGGATTAGGTTTAAAGTGTAAAGCTATTGAAATGGAATTTCGAAGATAAAATTTAATTTGAATAACTTGATTAAGTTTTGGAATTTAAATAATTTAAACTTAGATTCAATATTTGAAATTAAATTCTATGATTTGGAAACTAGGGTTTAAAAAGGGTATTCAACTTATAAATAAGTTTATATAGGTTAAACGATTTTAAAAGTATTGATTTTGGAATGTGAATATAGTTTAAGGGCTTTAACTCGTGCAAATAATAATTGGATCTTTCTGAAATGGAAACTATTTTTTTAAATAATAAAAGCTTTCATATAAGAATTGAACTTCCAAATTTTTTTAAAAAGGGATTTCAAGTTTAAAACAAAAATTAAAATGTTTTGAAAGTTATGAAATGAGTCTTTGATTTGAAGACCAGACGAGTTAATCCAACTTGAAATGAAATTATTTTGAAATCCATGAATGGATCTTTGTGAACGGGGTGAACTTTATGAATGAATGTTTTTGTTTAAAAGATTAAAAGTGTGGAAATTGTGTAAAACGTTGAAGGTTGTTGAAAATGAATCTTTTTGTTTAAAAGATTGGAAATGGTAAATTATTTTAACCATTCGAATGAAAGGTTTTTTAAGCTTTAAGCTGTGATTTAACCGAGACCCCAATATCCATATGTTTCTTGTAAATATTGCGCTCACTATTCGGGTTAACCGAGAAAGGACCTTTGTGTCGTATAACCCATTCCGAATATGTGATACGACGTTATGGATAGCATTTGAAGACCGGTGGTGAAGACCGGATATTTTCGAAAACGAAAGGGTTTCTTGTCGATTGTCTTTGCACTGGGTGATCCTCGGTATAGAGACTCCATATTTGATGGAAAGTCCGGACGTGATTAGGGATTTTCCGGATTTGCAAGGGCTTCTTTGGAAGTGCCTTCGGTTCTGTTCAAACCCAGAAAAGACTTGAATGGATTGTATGTCTGACATTACAAATTGAGATATAAAGAAGATTTCTTTCAAATACAATTCTGTTGGTGGCAGAGAATTTATTCTCTTAGCTTAATACCCTTTTCTGAGACGTACGAGCTCAGAGGTTATGTAGTTGATGGTTATCAGTGATATACTCCCAATTTGGTAATATGGCATGCTGCGTGCTGCTGATGATTTGTTGATCAAAGCGTGGCTTTTGTGAAAAGCGTAGCTTTGTAGACGAAACTTCATCAAACCTTACAACCCGGTAATGGTCGAAACAGGAAAGATGCAGCAAAGTTATTGGGGGTAGCGCCCCTTAGGGTATGTGCATTCCCTTCTGGATAGAAGTGGTATCATGGTATGGAGCCCAGATACTTAACTTATATGGATATCGCAAATATATATATATATATATATATATATATATATATATCTTAGTTTGCGATTGTTGTTGGGGCCCTGGATAAAGGTTGGTTACGACCGGAGGATGGCATACTCGTGTCAGTAGTTATCCAGTTAGGGGTAACCCGGCCTTATGTTGGCAGAGATCCGGTTTGGTTCTCGGGACGTTCTTCCAGAGGCGTTTCCATGTGGCAATGGGAAGTTCCTTGGCCTGACCATTTGTTGGAAATCCAAAGAAACAATACGAGCCTTGTACGGTATTAGTTGTAGAACCTGCCATCTAATATGGTAGCTATAGCAGGCATGCTATAATGGTACCTATGCTGGCTAAGATTTATATTATATTTTCGAAATGTTTTCTGCACTTTGCACTTATAGAAATAATATTGAAAAGAATCTGCGTATCAAGCATATTTGACTATCATAAGAAGAAATCTCCTGCAATTCTGCGTTTGCATTGTTATTGTGGCGGGAGGTCTTATGGTAATTCCATTTCCAAAAAGCATTGCGAATTGACTTTAAAATCCTCTTGTTTGTTTTTAAAGATAAATTGCTTTTGTTACTCATACCAGTCCCATGACTGATCCGAAGTTTATTGTTTTTCTCCTAAACTCTGGGTGCTCAAAATTTTTCTACACGAGCAGTCTAGATTTGGGTTTTTCAGATAGTTAGGTTCAGTAGATTATCTGGAGCTAGTTCCGTCTTTGGATGTGGACGAGACTTGCTTATCTTTGTGTATCGTGATGTTGGTTCGAGCCGCTGCTGGATTGGTTCTTGGAGATGGAGTTGCAATTTTGGAGTTCTTCCTTGAAGACTATCTTCAAGTTATTTGTTCCGCTGTTGGAGTTATTTATTTTTCTTTTCCGCTGCTATTCTCTTGTATCATAACTCTGGTGTATATTGATATTCATTGTATCACTTTGTTGTATAAGATATTGTATCAGTGTTGTATATCAATGTATTATTCTTTTTCTTCCGCTATGTTGTACTTACGTGTGTTATAAGCTCCGGTGACTCGGATTTGAACGATCGAATCTACGGCATTCGAGTATGATGTAAAGTATGGATGTCGATTTTCGAGCGTGAAAAACCCTACTCATTACACAAATCCAATTTATTTAACTTACACAAGTTAAATTTTAATTTCATACTAAAATTCACCCTTTTTCCAAATTTTATTTCAAAAACCTATTCTCTTCTTATTTCACTTCTCTTTTAATTAGAAATTTCATAATTCAACACCTGGTTCTTATTTCAAATCATTTGAAATAATATATGTAACTCTTTTTTACACCATTTCCTTTAACTTTCAAAAATCAACTGGATTTTTATCCAAAATAATTCCCTCATAATCTTTATACAGCATTTGTTTCTCACAAAAATCTCCATATCAATTAAATATGGTAGCAATTCGTCACTTAGAAACTCGAAAATAAATACTGATGATGCTGCAGTCATCACTAAGATTATTTTCCAGCAACCGACGCGAGTTCAGTGCTTCATCACTTCCATGTTCCATTTAAAACAATTTTGTCTTCAAAAATTTCGAATTTAACTCCATGTTTCTTTCAACCACTTTGGAAAACATTTTTAAACTTTTTGAATTTTAAATCTCTAAATTCTGGTTTGTATTCATTCTAACGGTAACCTATTTGTATAATTCATACTTATACAATCTCTATTTGGTTATGTATACCATTTCTAATTTTATATTCTTATTTTGATTGTATAATAACAAACAAACACTCCACTGTAATAATTTTCACAAAATTATTCTCTTTTATATTAAAATATAATTTGGGTAAAATTATTTCATTTGCCCGCTTCAAAACAATATTATGTCGGTTTACCATGTTCAAGTGTTTAGAAACCCCTATCGATTTAGTGTCCTCCCTCTACTCGAATAGAATTTATATACCACTCAACAGAAAGATTAGCATAATACAAAACCATTTATATTTACTAACAAATATGCGCTCATATCTATTATTACACTCAACTCATTCTAGAGTACTACTGACTCTATCTCTAATGAGTAATCCCCACCAGAGCCAAGGTTCTCGCTTAACCTTCATCTCTGATACCAATGTAGCGACCTGTAGTTCCGTACCCTTTGAGTTAATAATAATTCTCTCTTATTCAACCCAAATTGCACGAAAAAGCGAATAAGTAGGGTAAAGAATAAGAAAGAGATAGAAGAAAATAGAAATAATAACACAGAATCTCTTTAACGACTTGTAAATTTTAATGGTTTTACAACGTAATTTAACTGAATTTTTGTGAAATTTTAAATAATAAATTTAGAAATAAAAATTTGATATTCGAAATACGTCTATTTAAACATAGAAAATGGTAAATTTTCATCAGAAAATATGGAAGTTTATTTTATTATGAAATTTTATTTCAATTTAAATCAGTAATTTGATGATAATAAAATGTTTTCGAAACCTGCATATTTTTATATAATAAATTTGTAAATCATCTTCTGGGTGAGACGTCATATTCCGTTTCGGCAAATTTGGACTTCTCTAGCTTTGTTTATCTTATTTTCAGTGGATTTGCAGCATTTTTGGCACCGAACATCAAGTTTGATAGGATGACCGTATCACTGATATCTATGTACCGTTTTGATCATCTCGTCATTCTGATCTCTGTAGTATATTGATTTGCTTGCTTCGTAGTGTCCAGTGGAAATCTCTGTCAAACAATTCACCGTATCGGTATGTATTGAGCCTTTTGAATTCCCCGTGTCCATTCATCATTTATAGTATAAATCATATAGCCGTTGCTTTTATTATTCCAGAATTTAAGGGTTGACTGCCGTTATTCCCACAATTCATTGCTAACGTTTTTGTTCCATCCTTCTGTTAATATTATTTATTTCTACGGTTCAATTGGAAAATTTATACATATTAGTATCCAGCTTTTCACATTTCCCTGTAGCTTATTATTCTTCTTCCCCTTCAATTCATTTTCCATCGTCATCCACCCTATGGCAGCAGCTTGCACTCCACCCACCACTTCCCCTATCTTCCTCCCCTCTCCTCCAAAACCACCTTCACGCACCAACCCCTCTCACCCTCTCGACCATGCAATCGAATCCTCCTCTCCCCTACAAGTGCCGCAACCCCAAGTGCCGCCTTCCCTTGCATTCAACTCCACCTTCCATTCAACCTTGGCCACCTTACGTCACCGCCGTTCAGCCTCGCTTGCCTCGTCCTCCCCCTTTCGACCTTCGATTCTCCCGCTGCTAACACCCGCTTGGCCTCCGCGTCATACTCCTCACTTGACACAGCAGCCACCACTCACCATCCACCACCATATGCAAGTCTTCCGACCTCTCCACCTTCAGCCGTGCTTCACAGCCCGACCTCCGTGCTTCTCTAACTTTATATATATGGGTTAGTTTATATAAATTATATATGTATTTTGAGTCACGGTATTATGTGTTTGTTTTTTTATATAAGTTTGTATACTAGTTATATTAGTTTATATATATATATATATATATATATATATGTATGTATGTATGTATGTATGTCAAGCTATATGTAATTTATATCTATATTAGTATGTACGAAGTTTACATTATATGTTTTATATTTTGTTATATATATATATATATATATATATATATATATCATGCGTGAGATATGTATATGGTATAACTGTATATTATATATGTAAGTTTATGTATTTATGTCATATAAGACTTTATAAAGAGTTTTTTTATCTGTTTGATTTTACATACAAATTATATAAGTTATATATATATATTAATTTGTTATATTATATGTTGGGAGTATGTATATGTATAGTATATATGTATTTTGATGTGCTCAGTTTGTTATAAGTATATAATATATATTATATGTACAATTGGTAGGTACTGTGATTTTGATATATAAGATAGATGAGTCTGTATAAACTTAAAATATATATTTTAATTATAAAGTATATTAGTCTTCCACTTTTGAAGTATATATATTAGTATGCGTATAATATATCTTATGTGTAATATATATAATATACGTTATATACACATATATAAGTATTTTATTTTGGGTTTCTCGTTTTATATTTATATGTTCCCTCGTTTATATCTTACTTCTGCTGTAAAGAAGAGGAAAAGTAACATATATACATGAAAGTATATATGAGTTTTGAAAGGGTAATATACAGGTTCATTGGATATTATTTTTAAGTGTTTTATTTATATGTTTTGATTTACAAAGATAATAGGAGAGTCTTGTTTCAAAGTTAAATATGCATTTATGACGTAATGATTTGAGAAAATATATTATTTTATATAAATTAAATATTGATTTGAAAATACATATAACGTTTTATATATGACTTTTAAAATTGAATATTGATTTTTAGAAGAAAATGTCATATAATATATATTTTGTTTCAATTTATATCAAGTTGAATTTTATTAATTTTTATCGACTCATAATTACCAGCTCGGCTTTGCTTTAATCGTTGATTCCATGTCCATTGTGCTTGGATTCGTAGCTCATTTCATTATCAAATTCCTCTAGCCTTGAAAGGTGAGCAATCAATCACAGTTGACATTCTTATATTTATTAAATTTGATTTCATTTGAAACGACAATTGAAATATGCTGTTAAATTAAACTGTTAATTATATATTTGGTATATATGATATGCCATTATTTGTAACTATTCACCTGCGAGATATGAAACCATATCTTGTTGTTTGTATTTTATTCAGCTCTAATGATATATGCCTGTTGTTGATATATTATATTATTATCATATCTATTCTCACACTGCAAGCTCCCTGTTAGTACAGAATTCCCAATGGGTTGAAATGATACATACCCAAACGATCTTGTAAAATAAGAGAAAATCATTATGGGTTGAATGATAAACACAAGCGATTTTCATTGACTCTGAATTTTGGATTGCGGATTGAAATGTTATATACCCGTAAATATTTAAATTACGGATTAAAATGATAAATATCCGTATCACTTGTGCATAAGATAGAAAATTATATACGGACACGTTGGTCTATATTTTGAAAAATGATTTTCGAAGTTTGAAAGGAAATATATGGGTTTTAATAAATATTGTTTTATATAATATTTATGAATGAAATTTCTATATATGTATAAAAATTTAGATTTTAAATATATATGTTTTGGAAATTTTAATTTATAAGTTAGTTTTGAAAAATATAAAATTTAAGATTTTCTTATAGTTTATTATTTTAAAAATATATAAAATAAGATTTAATACAAAATACAATTAATAATAAGATTTAATTTAATGAAATTTAATTTAATTAGTATATAAAATGTTTAAGTATTTATTTAAATTTATATTAGTATTCCAAAAATAAACTTATATAACTTTAATAATAAAGGTTAGGAAGATAAATTAATGTTGACTTGGAATTTAAAATATTAATAATTGAACGTGAATAAGAATCGATTTAAACTTGTTGATTTTTAAGGTTTAGAAAGATATGATTTATAACTTGATTTGATAAAAGGTGATTAAATAAATATGCTCAATTTTGAACAAAATTGAGATTGAATATTTGATATTGATTTGAATATATAAATTGGGATTTAAATAAATTGTTATAAAAATTGTTAAGGGAATAATTTCCAATTTGGATAAATTTAAAGGTTAAATGTTGAAATATAAATGAAATTGATATTGTAAATGCTTGAATATTTAAACTTGAATCTTTGAACTTTAAATTTGAAATGGTTAAATTGGAATGGATTTAAATTGAATGTTGGAATTTAAAATGATTTGAATTGATTTGTGAGATTAGAGGAAACTATTTTATTATATAAAGTATTTTTAATATATAACCTATTTTATTATGTAAAGTATTTTTAATTTATAAACTATTTTATTATATAAAGTATCTTTTGTATATAAACTATTTCAATTTATAACTATTTTTATTATATAAACTATTTTAAACATCTAAACTATTTAGGTGGAGAAGTGTTATGATTTCTAAAGTGTTATGATTTCCAAAGTGTTATGATTTCAAAAGTGTAATAATTTCAAAATGTTATAATTTTAAAAGTGTTACAATTTTGGAAACGAATATTATTTAAAGCGAAAAATGACATCGGATTGATATGGTTTTGAATTGAATATTTTGATATAAAGTATGAACTATTTGAAAAGAAATGACCACGGTGTGAAATAAGCGTTCGGTTGTTAAAGAGACCGGGATAGGATATTGTCATACTCTCTACCATACCGAAAACCACTTTAACAACTGTGTACGTGGTGGAACTTCCAGAATGAAATAGGTTGGTTTGGGGACGATTCTATATGGTATTTACGTAGCCCTGACTCCCGTGAGTCAGTTTGATGTGGCTAAAACAGGAGCCATGCCACGCCAAGTGAGGTCATTCCTCCTATTGGACACATTTCTTCGCTAATATTCTATTGCTTTTGTGATTTGATTGGGTGCACCTTTGATTTGGGAGTGTGTCACGAGGTGGACGGTAGTAGCTGCTATGCGTTACCATCGGTACGGATCCACAAACGGTATATCTACACTGGCATTGCCTCGAGTGCCTTGTCGCAAGCCCTATCGCGCAATCTACGAGTTTGTTTTGTGTCGTACCTATGTAGTACTCCTTGATAGCCCACTTGTGAGTGTAGTTTACAGTATCTGTATAGACTACGGCATTATGTAAAATGTGTTAAGGGGGATATGGGTAACGCCTTAACACTATTTAAATATTTTTCTTTACTATAGACATATTATAATAGCGTATATTACTACATAGTTGATAGTTCCACGGAATCTTAGAGGATGGAAATCCCAAACATCCTTTGAGTTACTTATATTTCAGTTGACATTTCATTTGAGTTGAATTTATTGATATAAGAACATTAATCCTGACTCGAGTGTTTTGTTTTTTGCTTTACGCTCGGGTCAGACTGAGTATCACAGCATTTGAGACTCACCTTTGGTGTTGGAGCTTCACTTGGAGATCCATAGATATCTGTTCATCTTTCAATTATCTAGTTGTTTATTCAGACTCGTCATTTGTTTGTACTCGAGATCACATTGTATTTGAGATATTCTGTTGTATTTTATTTCAAACTCTATTGTTTTTTATAGTAACTTCATGAACTAAAATTTATCTATTCTGCTGCTTATTGTTATATTACTCTGTGTCTATGATTCTGTGATTGATTTATTTACTGTATGTGCTGAGTTTGCCAAATATATATTAACAATCTAATATTTTAAGCAATTCAAGTCTGACATGTGTGGATGCGAATGACATGAAATAGCGGGTCGTTGTAATCTCACAATCGCAGCGGAACAAAATATAATATATAATAATATATTTTTATACAAAAGAATCCGTAGCAGTTTATATACTTACAATCATCTGAGTACAATAAAACAATACATCAAAATTGACAGTTATAATAACTTGTCCTCACACAGCAGAAATATAACCAAGTACGGAGATACGTCTCTGTCGTCCAGCTCATCTCCAAAGCTTCATAGCATTCTAATATGAAATTGTAATACTCGGTCTGACCCGAGCATTATAATGAAATAGCACCCGACTCAGTCTGGAAAACCAGCATGAGGAAACACACTCAATTTGGATTATTAAAGTTTTCAAATCCTTTGAAAACAAAGGTATCTTATAAGACTGCCTCACACATAAACACGATGGGTTTTTACCTTACGGTAACCAAAACGTTTTATATCAGAATCATCTGATATTAAGATAGTGTCTGGGTACAAATACTTATTCAAATTGCCGAAATTGTTACATTAGTTAAATTCCAGCATACTAGGCTCCACAAAAAAAACCGCAAAGGCTCGTATTGGAGAAAGGGTTCCATACAATGACTGGGTCACTGGAGTACTATCCATTACAGTAAACCTCTAGAAAAATGTACCGAAGACCTCGTCGGGATCCCTTGCTACACAAGACCGGCTTACCCCTAACCTGGATAGACCAAATATGTTATCACCCCGGGTGTTCCCACCCCAATCGAGCGCTCCTTCTTTCATGCATAACCATATCCATAATAAATAGGTTACCGAGGATATCTTCAAAAGTAATAACATACCCTAATCGGGTGCGATCCACTTAGCCTTGCCGTATCTCCCCTGTTTTAGTCATTCCCGGTTGATGAGGCTTGAGGCTAAGCGTTACCTTTCAAGAAACAATTCTACTTAGAATGCTCATCGTCCTTTAATGATGATATTCTGATAGCATTCGTCCATACAAGTTGTCATGGGTCTGGACAGACCAAATCACCGTCCCCATCATCTTCATGGTATTTATTCGTTAGGTTCAAACTGGATCAAAGTAGTTTTTCTGATAATTAAATATGATCCCAGTCTCTTCGAAACGATCAATGAAATTGGCCAATTATTATATTCACTTATTTAAATATCAATAAAACATCCATATGAAGACACCAGAACTTATTATACATTTTCCCCCCAAAATATCTATTTTCAAAATATCATTATACGATATATCAATTCCTTACAACATTTGAAAACAATTTCAAATACTTAAATCGGTAATCAAATATTTCCAAACCATCTCAACACTTAGAAATAAATTTCAATTTTTATACGTAGGAATATATTACAAGTCTTATTTTCCAAAATCTTTCAAATATCAGTGCTTTAGAGAATATTTCATAACTTATCTCATAAGTCTTCGGAATCATTAATAAATTTCCTTTAACAATTTCCAAAACCCAGTATACTTATTTATAACCCACTTTCAACAATTTATAACTTCTTTTATGAATTCAGATTTTATTTTCGAAGTTCCCATATTCAACATTTTGAAATTCCATTTCCTCTGAATCCTTTATAAAATTCCTCTCCTCAAAATCATATCCATTTATAACCCCCATTTACGAATCTCGAGATAATTTATAAATAAAAATTTCAATCACTTCAAAACTCTCTCTATGTATATATATATAAAATAAGTAGTTTAAATAATAATAAATTTTTTTAAAGAATTTTAAGTAGTCATTTTAAAATATCGGAACCCTTTTTTTTATAAGCATCAATAACTCATCTTTTTTTATATAAACAAATCAATTTCAAAACTGACTTTATTTTTAAAATTATAATTTGTTAAAATAAATTTTAAGTGTTGAAAAAATTCAATTTACGATGTACTTTAATTCTGCTAGTTCAAAAATTCATAGTTTGATACATAACATTTTCCCTTTTTAAAAACAAACTTAAATTCTTAAAATTAAATATATAGTTTTAATAGTCCAATAACCAATTCAATTTATAAATCCTCTCGTTTTACAACTCATCAATTCCATTCTGGCATCCTATCCATTTCCTCTTTTCAAAAATAGTATCCACTATTTTTTGTTCTAACATTATTTCCACATTCTAATATAAATTCACCTATGAATTTTATATTCCCAAACATTGTTTAAAATCATATAAATTCTCTGAATTTCACTTTTTATAAACATAATCTCATTTCTAAATTCCATTTTATAAATCCAATTCCTTATAAATTCTATTCGTTTCTGCTAATCTATTTTTAGTATCGATTTCAACTTCTTTTCATATTTTCTAGAAATATTGTTTTAAAAATCCATCGTTTAAAAATCCTTTATATAAATTATTTTAAAAATCTCTATCTAAAATATTTTTATGAATAGTTATATACAACCCAAAAATCAATTTATTGTTTTATCCAAATCAATTTCTTTTAAAATAATCCAAACTACAACATAAATATTTTATATTCAAAATCTCCTTTTAAATCCTTTAAAATTCCAAAAATAATATGAAGGTGTTTGAAATACCAAAATTCAGGCCTGCGCTACAATTACATTCAATAATTCAAATTACAACAATAATCTATAACCGATTATCTACACACATCGTATATCACTATATATGAAAAATAAACAATATATTTAAAGAATCCAGCTGTATCCCTCTAACCTGTTTGCCTGCATTCACAGATATCAGTACAACATAAAAATATCAATCCTACTTCGAGGGGGATATTGCGGTATATAGGGTCATTCGCTATTATGCGGGACGCGTAGGGTCTCATCTGCAATAATGTGCGGGAATATCACTCTAAATACTAGTATATATATTACAATATATATTTAACATCCAACAGATTAAAATTTATTAATTCATCCAAACAACCAATAATTTAAATTTAACATTTCTAAATTATACTAGCTATCCAAATGAGTGAGATGTTACTCATCTTGATTTTTACTTGCAATCCATTCCAATTTTAATTCCACCACGTAGATTTTCCGGCTATGAATTCCACACGACTGATTTATTCATTTTGGACCTCGTATATGTTTGATATTGGTAAATGAACATTTGATATAATTTAAATTAATTAACTGAAACCAATAACTATTTAAATTGATTACCTTCCTAAACACGCTTGACTTCCATAGGTTCCACACACGACTTGCTTTCCAGAATTTTGAGTACCAGATCGCGTTACCTCACCTCGTCGCCGCATCCCTTCCTCAATCTTAAAACATGTGCTTCCCTCCAGTAATCAACTTCTTCGTGGCCAACCTCAAACGTCTGGTCCTTTAACAATAAAGAGGAATACTTGGTTATATCCATTTCGACGTTCCAAAGGATTCCAGTAGCCCTTAGCTTAGCAGTGCAGCTTATCAAAGGCTCGACTTTGGAGAGACAGACTCTGAGAATTCGATCGAATTACCTGCCATGACATTACCACATCAAAGCCCATATTCTGATGAACAAGACTAACCAACGTCTCCCCACTCTACTACGACTTCCTCTCACCTCATACCAATGTCGCATCTCCACCTTGTGAATGCCAGGTTCCCTGATTCCAATGCACGTGACCTTTTCCTTCACATTTCTAGGCATTGCGACTTCGAACCCTCCTCCAACCGTGAGCATAAACGTGCCCTACCTAGCTCCACCTGACCTCGCGAACTCCGCCCAACCATTGCGCCCCTATGTTCGACTTTGATTAAAAATTTCCTGCCTTTTTTTATTCAATTTCGAACTGGAGGACTTTAATTTCGTTTCCAAGAAGATAAAGTAAAAGAACGTTATTTTAAAAGAGGAGAAAGTAGCATAGATCAGGCATAGGTTGACCTATATAGGGTGGATGATGGAAATGTTTTAGACGGCTGATGCGAGTGGATCACTACACCATACAGCTCAATTTGCCACACCCAAATGCGCAATAATTGCAACGGTCTTAAGCCTTGGCAATTTTACCATGGGTAACAAATTACCATGGTTGTAGGCCCTCGGAATTTTGGAACGGCCAAATAGAATGCCTCTTCCTATCTTATCCATTATCGATTCTCCTGGCAGCTTAAATCGAACGCCTTAAATCTCATCCATTTTCATGCAAATCGATCACCGCCGACGTCGGTTTATCTCTATGGAAATAGTCAACATCAACGCTCATTGTTAATCTGTTACCTCGACACCTCAAATTACCTAAAAAAATCATTATTATAGTTTTTCTAGAATTGTACTTCCACTGCCAATAGTGAAGGTTGGTTTTTTCATTTATTCCGATTTTGTATCTAATTTGAGCTTAATTTCATCAATTTATTTTTACTTTTTTTTCCATCGGTTTATCTCAGATGATTGTGAACCGAAGGGGATTATGAATCGGGTTGTGTACATCTCACCTATGTTTCGCATCTTTGTTCCAACAACCACACCCAACTTCAATGTCCATACCTTAGCCATGTTAGATCCACACGAACACCCCTATCCGCATCGACAACCTACATCAGCCACATAAACCCTAACCATTGTTGCAAACCAAGTTGTAGTCGATTTTAACTCTGACCTGATGTTATTTTAGAGTCAGTTTCTCTTATTTTGTAACATCTAGCCTTTTTGTTCGCTTTAAATCGACGATAAACCACACACGTCAGACTCAAACCATACAGAAGGGCGGATTGTCATTGGAGTGAATAAGAAAACGCAGAGAAAGAAAAACAGAATCTTACAGCGGAATGACAAAATATAATAATCAATTAACGGTTCATGAAGCAGTTTTACAAAACATATGATTATACTTATACAACACATATCAGAGTTACACATGCCAGATAATAATAAAAAATGTAGTGGAACAAGGTGATGCAGTGGAACAATATAGTAAATAATAGTTATACAGTCTTCGTCTTCGTCCTCCAGAAGTAACGTCTTCAAATCCTAAAATGCTTAGGCTGACCCGAGCGAATTGAAAAGACAAAACACTCGAGTCAGAACAAAAAGATCTTATGTAAGTTAAATCAACGGTAAATAATATGAGTGGAACGACGTCAGAGTTGTTTACGCAATTTGACATCTCCTATCCAGTTTCAACGTAAGTGCAGTAACTTAAGAGATGATCGAGATTTACATCTCCTAAGGATCCGTTAAACTATCTACTATGTAGTAATATACGCTTTTATAATAGTGTCTAATAGTAAAATAAACTTACTTTAAAATAGCGTTAAGACTTTATATTTTCCACCATAACACATGATAGTGTCAATAGTCCACACAGTACCGTAATACCTCCTGATCGGGAGGCTACCAAAGGATACTGCATTGGTACGACACAAATCAAACTCGTACAAGGCGCGCTAGGTAGGTAACACGGCACAACTAGGCAATGCTAGGGTAGATATACCAATTACTATCCAGGCTGGTGGTAACGCATAATCGCAGCTACCGCCCACCTTGAGCCATAGTCACAAATAAAAAAAATCAAAAGTGGCCACCAAAATAATCTCAAAGTCAGAATATAATATCTAACGAGTGTGTCCGATCATAGGAGCTACCTCATTGGCCCCAGAATCGCTCCTGTTTTAGCCACCTTATGTCAACTCACGAGAGTCGGGTCCATATATATACCTCAATAGAACGCCGCCACCATCCTACTTCATTCTGGAATCTCCACCGCGTACAAGGTTGTTAAATTGGTTTTCGGAGTTAGCAGAGAGTATGACAACTTCCGATCCCGGTCTCTTTAACAACCAAACGTTATTATAACACCGCAGTCATTTTAAATAGTTTATGCTTTAAAACCAAAATAGCATTGCCCTTTCAAAAACCATATAAATACGATATCATTTCCATTTCAAAATCAAATAAGATATCATTTCCATTTCAAATATATCCATTTTCCAAAGCCATAGCATTTTCAAAGTTATAATGTTTCGACATCAAAACCACTTGAAATATAATACTTTCAAATCATAATAGTTTGAAACTCATAACCTTGAAACATAACTTCCACTAATTAAATGGTTTAAATATTAAAATACTTTATATAATAAAATAGCTTCTTCAATTTCATAAATCAATTCCAAAACAACTCGAATTTCTAGATTTTAAATTTAACCAAATCCCAAATCATAGATTTCAATTCAATCCAGTTTCCAAATAAACTATTTCAAATAATATCGATTTCAAAATAGATTTGATCCATAATATAAACCTTTTCCAATTCAATATATTTCAAACTTTAAGTATTCAACGATTTCAAAACTAAGTTTGGTAATTTCATATATATATATATAATTCAATTTTCTATTATTTAGTTTTGAAATATTTTACTTAATAAGTCCATTATCATTTAAATAAACCCAAATTACAAATAACTAAATATTTCGCTCAATTTATTTATGCTTGAAATATTAATTCATTCACCTTAAACCAAAATCAAGTTATAAAATCATACCTTTTAAAATTTCAAATTTAATAAATTTCACATCAAACTTATTTGAGTTTAATTCTTAAATAAATTCAATTTCAAATTTATCTTCCAACCTTAATTTATTTAAATCATTATAAACTCTATAATAAAATAATTTAAATACTTAACCATATTATTTAAATAAAAAAATCAAACTTATTATTAAGCTTATTCTATATTAAAACAAATTTATACATAGCATAAAATCAAGAATAAGTAACATTTATATAACATCTAAAATCACTATTTATATAAAACCATATATTTATTTACAAACCATAGAAATCATTTTAAAATATTTTTATATATAGACCACGGTGTTTGTATATATTTTCTATCCTATGGTCAAGTGACACGGATATTTATCATTTCAATCCGCAATTTAATATCTTACGGTTATGTATCATTTCAAACTGCAATCCCGAATTAATAATAATAAATCCATAACGAACTTGCAGATTTTAATGATACAAAATTAACATCCATTCAACCAATATCAATAATCAACATCAATCACAATCATCATCCAAAACAATCAATCCATACCGATATAGAACTTATAATAGATAACAGGTATTTAACTGGCAATTTATATGCAATAATAAATTAAATAACAATTTAATTCAAATAAATTCAATTTAACAGAGATGATGATCAAAATATACCAAACAATCGAAAATAAATTCCTAATCACATCATGAATTTATTTAACAAACATAAGAAATTTTAGAAGTTGTGAGTGGGTTAATACACTCACCTTTTGAATTTAAATTGAATTTAAATCCAATTTAAACCAAAATTTGAACCATCTCAAAATTCGTCCAAACTAGCATCAAAGTGTTAGAAATTTCGGCACGATCCCAGTGGATCGAACCGCATGTAAATCGGACCTCGTATGCACAAGTTATAATCATTAGAAGATTAAACGATTTAACTTAGAAGATAATTAAAAAAACATGTCATCTCTTACATTACACCACGCGAACCCTAACCTCGATCGGCACTCTACCTGCAGCCGCCATAGATAATCGCCCAAATGTCGCTCGACCAAGCGCCTACGACCGCATCTGACTCTATCGCCGACCTCACCACCCATGGCCGCTCCATCCCTAAGTCACGTGATTCGCCGACACCCTTGGAATTGCCAAGAAACAACGACACTGCCACGACTTTGAATGGTGATCGCGGCAAATTCCTATCACTACGGCCACATGCGAACTCAGATCCAAGGCCTGCTCAACTCCCTCTACACGCTGCCACCACCCGATCGTCGTGTAGTGGACGATCCGACGTTAAAATGATAGCCCTAAATGAACGACCGAAACAAATTCCTTGATTTCAGGACAAACGATGAATCGATGACAAAAAATTGCAGATCTGAGTTGCTCTCATCGAGAGCTTCAAAATGGTATATAATTTGCTAGGGTATGGAGGAGTTTGAATTTGAAATTTGTTTTGGAATTTGATTGTGGGTTTGTAATTTGAATTGTTTTCTGCCACTGAGAAAAAAGAGCAACAGAAATGAGAAATAGAAGGTTGCTAGGGTTTGTAATGACATATATATAGGCAGAACACAATAGAAACAAATGGGCTTGATCAGTTTGGAAAATTGAATGACAACGACCCGAAAATCCCCTTTCGACTCCAGAACGAAAATGGGTCAACCCATATATCAAAATAGATGTTTAAAAATATTTTAAAATCAATGGAATAGGTTTCAAGTCCAAATTCCATCGTATGAAGAAGTTATGCTAAAATCAAGTTATTTCAAATTGATTTCAATTGATTTGATTTCTAGGCGTTTCGAATCCGTACGATCAAACGACAAGTCTGATTGCTACGAAACTTATAGCCCGATAATAACTCATCGTTACGGATCCGATGAAACTAGTTTCATCAAAATTCGAGTCAGTGGCCAAAATTGCTATTTTCCAGTTAATTAAATATATTAATATTAAATAAATAAAACCATTTCTCCATTCAAATTCTAAAATTTGTAATTTTTATCATCGTGGATTACTTTACTGTTCTATAATCCTTTATAATAAATTTCTATATCAATTTAATATTGAATTTTCCACCAATTAAAATGTTAAATCACAATTTCAATCAGTTCAGTTAATTATAATTTATTCCAATAAATTAACTTGATTCAATTTCTATCCTTTTCATCTATATCAATTTATTATTCAATAAACAAAGTTAACCTTTGTTTTTTTCCTTTCATTACATTAATATGTTCAAATTTCTATCTTTCCTTTGTATTAATAGCTGTTTTCAATTATCTTAACTTTGTCAAACGTATACATTTATTATAATTAAAACCTCAATTATTTTATTCAACTTGGTTACATTCCTTTAATTTACCTATGAATGAAATATACATTTCCATTTATTTATTACATTCACACTTTACAATTTACTGTCCTAACCCACATTAATGAACATTTCATTACATTTAAATGTAATTGATTTCCAATTAATTTCATTGACTAAATATATAGGAAATTTATGATGATTGTTACCATGACCTTACTTTTCCACTTAAGTTTATTAATTTCAACTAATTATTATAATTACTTACATAATATGAATTCATTCAGTTACCGTCAACTATACTAATCCATTTATTTGTACAACACTTACCCTTGTTTCCTTATATTTAATTTCACAACCAAGTGCAACAATTTTCACTATTTCATTACTGGGGTTTCATTTCAATTGTCAATAATTAATTTTAATTGCCATTGCTACATTCTATTTTTAACATTTACTTCACTATAAATCTTATAGTTTTTATTTATTTCTAAATTTAATTACAAAAATCTTATTAAATTAACCAATTTAATTATTGAAATTTACGGGTCGTTACACTCTCCCTCACTCAAAACTTTTCGTCCTCGAAAAGGAAAAAGGAGGAAAAAGAAAGAATCGAGTAAACAATACATCTAATTCAAAAATATTAACTTTATAAACAAATAAATTTACAAAATTAATTAATTTAAATAAAATATACCAATTTATAACCATTAAATCTTTTTATAATTAAATTAATAAAGTTTGGAAAATATCATTCAAAATTTCTAACTCCAAAATTTATGGAAAATTTCGGTAGAGTCTCATTTGCACAGCGAGGCGTGGGAGAAAATATAATATCAAATATAACAATATATATCACATTATCTCAAATTAATATATCCCAACAACGGGAAAATAATACGATAACGCTAGAAAACCGTAACCCGGGAACGACCTATTTGTCAGGCAATCACATTTAAATATGAAACCAAAAGCAGTAGCAATTGTTTACATAACCTGTATTTCACTTATATAATCCAAAACAAGGTTAATAATTATATAAAATGAAATATTTAAAGTTTTTTAAATCAATAACAAACCAATCAATGCAATATAGCAACCATTATTTGCAAACAAGCATATATTCATCACAAGGAATCAAAGTAATCAACCATTCATCCATAATAAGCAAACAAATGGTTTGTTTTGGTCCAAAAACTTTTAATCGCATCAAATGACGAACAAACTACTAAGTGCACCAATTACTCATCCTTAGGTACAACTCAATAGATTATTCATACATCTTATCAATTAGAAGTATTCTATCCCGAACAACCATAAACCAAACAAACAACAATTTCAAACAAAAGATCAAGTTCATTCTTATTAATTTCATTTCGTAACATTTGTTGTTTGATTTCCTTTTCATTCATATAATGATTCATCTTTTAATTTACATTTAATTCTTACAAATTTTTATTTCTATTCTTTTAGTGTTTATTTCATTTGTTTTCATTTATTACTTACAAATATTCACTTCCATTTGTCATGTTAGTTTCCTTTTTATTGCATTATATCTATTCATTCATTCATTATTACTTAATTTCATTTATTCACGTGCAATTCAATTATTTAGCATTCAATATATTTACTTAAGTTTGTAATTACTCATTTACAATACTTACTTTCTATCTCATTTTATTATAGTAACATTTCAATTATAATGTAAGCTTATAACAGCTATAACACTAAATTTCTTATTTGTAAAAGTAAGTTATTGTACACTTTCATTACATAAGTTTACTTGTACAATTTCCATTACAATTTCTTATTAAACATTACAAATTTTAATATTTTGGTAAGTTATATACATGTTAAAGAATGCAAATTGAAAAATTATACAATTTACCTCATTTCTTTTAATTTAATTTAATGTTCAATAATTATATCTTTGTTTTATGAGTTACAAATTTCAACTTGCTTGTAATTTCATATTTTTTACCTAGCATATAATCTCTTATTTCATTTAGAGGTTCCAATTATTAATTAGTTAAATTCCATTTCATTAATTAAAATCTCTAGTTCATAGAAATTTAAGAACTAAATACCGGGTCATACTTCAAATCGCTTAAAATAATATATATATAACCATATCTATATATAAATCAAATCATATTTAAAATAAAATTTTATATTTATTTATCAAAACAAATATGTAGTAAACTACTAAATAGGCCTTCCCACTTTGAAACCCGAAAATGGATGTCGATGATGCGTCACTCATCACCGAAATTATTTTCCAACAACGGAGAGGGGAGTATAGAACTTATTTCCTTCCAAAATTTCTTTAAAACAATTCTTCCAAATCATATTGAAATATTTATAACAGAAAATACTTCTAATGATATTATTACTATATTCCAAAATCATTCGATTTTTTTTTTCAAAACCCCAAAACTTAAGTTCTAAATTTCCAATTTATTCTCATTTATTTTACTTTTCAAATCTTATTTCTAATCTATATTCATAAATTTCACTACCTAACAACACTTATATTACAACCAAATATATATCATTTATAAAAAAATTATTTTATATATAGAAAATATAATAGGCAAAATTATTTCGTTCACCTATATTCAAAACAAATATTGTGTTAGTCTGTCCTGTTAAGTGTTTAGAAATCCCTAATGTCATAGTGTCCTATGCACCAATCAGAATTTATAAATGCAAAAGGAACAAATTAACACAATATTAAAACCTTCTATAACACTAACAAAAACGCTCTCTCATATATATACACTCAGCGACTCATCATAGCGTATTACTACCCTATTAATAAAGTGTTAGACACCATAAAGCTAAGGTTTATCACTAAACCAAAGCTCTGATATCAAATATAACATCCCGCCTTTTGTACGCTTTAAATCGATGATAAACCACACACGTCAGACTCATACCATACAGAAGGGGGGATTATTATTGGGGTGAATAAGAAAAGGTGGAGAAAGAAAAAAACAAAATAGAATCTCACAGCGGAATGAAAAAAATATAATAATCAATTAACAGTTCATGAAGCTATTTTACAAAACATTTGATTATACTTATACAACACAAATCAAAGTTACACATGCTAGAGAATAATAAATAATGCAGCGCAACAATGTGATGCAGTGGAACAATATAGTAAATAATAGTAATACAATCTTTGTCTTCGTCCTCCAGAAGTAAGGTCTTCAAATCCTGAAATGCTCAGGCTGATCCGAGCGAATTGAAAAGAAAAAACACTCGAGTCAGAACTAAAAGATCTTATGTAAGTTAAATCAACGGTAAATAATATGAGTGAAACGGCGTCAGAGATGTTTACGGGATTTGACATCTCCTATCCAATGTCAACGTGAGTGCGGTAACTTAAGAGATGTTCGAAATTTACATCTCCTAAGGATCCGTTAAACTATCTACTATGTAGTAATATACACTATTATAATAGTGTCTAATAGTAAAATAAACTAACTTTAAAATAGTGTTAAGGCTTTATATTTTCCATCTTAACACATAATAGTGCCAAAAGTCTATACAGTACCATAATACCTCCTGATCGGGAGGCTACCGGAGGATACTCCATAGGTATGACACAAATCAAACTCGTACAAGGCGCGCTAAGGTAGGTGACACGGCACAATTAGGCAATGCCAGTGTAGATATGTCAATTACTATCTGGGCTGGTGGTAACGCATAGCCGCAGCTACCACCCACCTCAAGCCACACCCCCAAATCAAAAAAATCAAAAGTGGCCATCAAAATAATCTCAAAGTCAGAATATAATATCGAAGAAGTGTGTTCGATCAGAGGAGCTACCTCATTGACCAAAGAATTGCTCCTGTTTTAGCCACCTTATGCCAACTCACGGGAGTCGGGTCCACGTATATACCTTAATAGAACACCGCCACCATCCTACTTCATTCTGGAATCTCCACCACGTACACGGTTGTTAAAGTGGTTTTCGGAGTTGGCAGAGAGTATGACAACTTCTGATCCCGGTCTCTTTAACAACCAAACGTTATTATAACACCGTGGTCATTTTAAATAGTTTATACTTTAAAACCAAAATATCATTGCCCTTTCAAAAACCATATAAATACGATATCATTTCTATTTCAAAACCAAGTAAGGTATCATTTCTATTTCAAATATATCCATTTTCCAAAGCCATAGCATTTTCAAAGTTATAACATTTCGAAATCAAAACCACTTGAAATATAACATTTTCAAATCATAGTAGTTTGAAACTCATAACTTTGAAACATAACTTCCACCTCTTAAATGGTTTAAATATTAAAATAGTTTATATAATAAAATAACTTCTTCAATTTCACAAATCAATTCCAAAACAACTCGAATTTCTAGATTTAAATTTAACCAAATCCCAAATCATAAATTTCCATTCAGTCTAGTTTCCAAATAAACTATTCCAAATTATATCGATTTCAAAACAGATTTGATCCACAGAATAAACCATTTCAAATTCAATATATTTCACTTTAAGTATTCAATGATTTCAAAACTAAATTTGGTAATTTCACATATATATATATATATATATAATTCAATTTTCTATTATTTAGTTTTGAAATATTTTACTTAATAAGTCCATTATCATTTAAATAAACCCAAATTACAAATAATTAAATATTTCCTTCAATTTATTTATGCTTGAAATATTCATTTCATTCACCTTAAACCAAAATCATGTTATAAAATCAGACCTTTTAAAATTTCAATTTTAATAAATTTCACATCAAACTTATTTGAGTTTAATTCTTAAATAAATTCAATTTCAAATAAATTTCAAACTTATCTTCCAACCTTAATTTATTTAAATCATTATAAACTCTATATTAAAAGTAGAATTTAAATACTTAACCATATTATCTTTAATAAAAAAATCAAACTTATTATTAAGCTTATTCTATATTAAAACAAATGTATACATAGCTTAAAATCAAGAATAAATAACATTTATATAACATCTAAAATCACTATATATAAAACCATATACTTCTTTACAAAACCATAGAAATCATTTCAAAATATTTTTTATATATAGACCATGGTGTCTGTATATAATTTTCTATCCTATGATCAAGTGATACAGATATTTATCATTTCAATCCTTAATTTAATATCTTACAGTTATGTATCATTTCAAACTGCAATCCCAAATTAATAATAATAAATCCATGACGAACTTGCAGTTTTTAATAATATAAAATAAATATCCATTCAACCAATATCAATAATCAACATCAATCACAATCATCATCCAAAACAATCAATCCATACCGATATAGAACTGATAATAGATAACAGGTGTTTAACTGGCAGTTTATATGCAATAATAAATTAAATAACAATTTAATTCAAATAAATTCAATTTAACCAAGATGATAATTAGAATATACCAAACAATCATAAATAAATTTCTAATCACATCATGAATTTATTTAACAAACATAAGAAATTTTAGAATTTATGAGTGGGTTAAAACACCCACCTTTTGAATTTAAATCCAATTTAAACCCAAAATTTAAACGATATCAGAATTCATCCAAACCAGCGTCAAAGTGTCAAAAATTTCGATACGATTCCAATGGATCGAACCGCACATAAACCGGAGCTCGTATGCACAAGTTATAATCATTAGAAGATTAAACGATTTAACTTAGAAGATAATAAAATAAAAAAATAAAATAAAACACGTCAGCTCTTACATTACACCATGCGAACCCTAACCTCGATCGGTACTCTACCTGCAGTCGCCATAGATAATCGCCTAAATGCCGCTCGACTAAGCGCCTACGACCGCATCTGACTCTGTCGCCAGCCCTCACCACCCATGGTCGCTCCATCCCCAAGTCACGTGATTCGCCGACACCCCTGAAATCGCCGAGAAACGATGACACTGCCGCGACTTTGAACGTCGATTGCGGCAAATTCCTGTCACTACGGCCACATGCGAACTCAGATCCAAGGCCTGCTCAACTCCCTCTACACGCTGTCATGACACGATCGTTGTATAATCGACGATTCGCCGTTAAAAATGATAGCCCCAAAAGAACGCCCGAAACAAATTCCTTGATTTCGGGACAAACGATGAATCGATGACAAAAAATGACAGATCTAAGTTGCGGTCGTCGAGAGCTTCGAAATGGTATATAATTTGCTAGAGTTTGGAGGAGTTTGAATTTGAAATTTGTTTTGGAATTTGATTGAGGGTTTGCAATTTGAATTGTTTTCTGCCATTGAGAAAAAGGAGTAACAGAAATTTTTGTACTTACAGAAATGAGAAATAGAAGGCTGCTAGGGTTTATTATAATGACATATATATATGCAGAACACAATAGAAACAAATGGGCTTGATCGGTTTTGAAAATTGAATGATAACGACCCGAAAAGACCCTTTCGACACTTGGAACGTAAATGGATCAACCCATACACCAAAATAAATGTTTTAAAATATTTAAAACCAATGGAACAAGTTTCAAGTCCAAATTCCATCGTATGAAGAAGTTATGCTAAATTCAAGTTATTTCAAATTTATTTCAATTGATTTGATTTCTAGACGTTTCGAGTCTGTACGATCAAACAACAAGTCAAACCCGATAATAACTCATCGTTACAGATCCGATGAAACTGGTTTCATCAAAATCCGAGTCAGTGGCCAAAATGGCTATTTTCCAGTTAATTAAATATATCAATATTAAATAAATAAAACCACTTCTCCATTCAAATTCTAAAATTTGTAATTTTTATCATCTTGGATTACTTTACTGTTCTATAATCCTTTATAATAAATTTCTACATCAATTTAATATTGAATTTTCCACCAATTAAAATGTTAAATCACAATTTCAATCAATTCAGTTAATTATAATTTATTCCAATAAATTAACTTGATTCAATGTCAATCCTTTTCATCTAAATCAATTTACTATTCAATAAAAAAAGTTAACCATTTTTTCCTTTCATTACATTGATATGTTCAAATTTCTATGTTTTTGTATTAATAGTTGTTTTCAATTATCTTGACTTTGTCAAACATATACATTTATTATAATTAAAACCTCAATTATTTTATTCAACTTGGTTACATTCCTTTAATTTACCTATGAATGAAACATACGTTTCCATTTATTTATTACATTCGCACTTTACAATTTACTGTCCTAACCCACATTAATGAACATTTATTTACATTTAAATGTAATTAATTTCCAATTTATTTCATTGACTAAATATATAGGAAATTTATGATGATTGTTACCATGACCTTACATTTCCACTTAAGTTTATCAATTTCAACTAATTATTATAATTACTTACGTAATATTAATTCATTCAATTACTGTTAATTATACTAATCCATTTATTTATACAACACTTACCCTTATTTACTTATATTCAATTTTATAACCAAGTGCAACAATTTTCACTATTTCATTACTGGGATTTCACTTCAATTGTCAATAATTAGTTTTAATTACCATTGCTGCATTCCATTTTTAACATTCACTTCACTATAAATCTTAAATTTTTTATTTCTTTCTAAATTTAATTACAAAAATCTTATTAAATTAACCAATTTAATTATCAAAATTTACGGGTCGTTACAAGTTTCGATGGTCAGAAGGGAGGTAGAATTATTAAAAGTTGTTGTCTTTGATGTTGAATTTGCTTGTGTTGTTTTAGAAGAGATAATTAGAGCTGAAGATATTTGGAGCAGGCAAAGTGTTTGTTGATGTGTTTAAGAACTTGCATCCTGATTATTCCTATTGAGTATGGCTTTGTAAGGTGAATGTGTGAGTTAGTTTTGCTTTGTTGAGTTGATGTGGTCACATATGGGATGACACTGAATTGATACTGAGTTGATTGTCGGATATTGGAATCAAGACTTGCTCGGTTTCATGTGATTTTGAAGTTTGGTCTAATTTATTAAACCAGGTTAGGCACTTCTTTCGTTTCAGTGTTCTTTACCTGTTTGTATTCAGATATTGGATTTTAATTTATTTATTTTTGCTGGTAGTTGTGACCCTTCCCTGAATCTTGACTAAAGCGTAAATCCGATTTCAGTAACTGTGCCATGATCATTTCTGTAAGCACAACAATTTCTCTCTCAGAAACTTCTGTTTGCAAATTTTTGTTTAACTCCATCGATTTAACCTATAAGATATAGAAATCCATCAGATGAATTTATTTTGCTACTTTTTTTAACATGTTAAAACATCAAGAATGTACCTTATGTATAAGTGTATTAACATAATGCCTTATATTTGCTACTGCTTCAAAAGCAATTTTCATTTCTTCTGCAATTTTATATTTTCTTTCCATGCGTACTATATTTTCTAATAGAACAATTTTGGACATGTTCTTAACCCCAACCTTACTTTAAAATTGTATAAATACAAATCTAGGCCTGATCAAAATCAGTCATATTTCTTTTTGTAATAAGTTTGTGAGGGGACCTAAACTTGATATACATTTTTTCCTCGGGTGTGTGAGTAAAATTTGAACTTAGTAGAAACATAAAGCTAAAATAATTTGTTGAGTCTTTATAAGTCTATGGTAACCGTAAGCCAATTAATGTCAATTAAACTAACTAGTAGTTATATCCGTAGTACATCCATATTTTATGATATATAATCAGATTTTACGTATTGATTAACTAGAGCCTCCATGATGCAAATGTTAAATTAGGCTTGCTAAATGTTGCCACAAACAATAAAGGACAAGAGATTTTGTGTTTTGTGGTTGCATTACTAATTTCTGTGGTTGTGATTAGTCAATGTGAAGATTTCTGCATTTATTAGTATACTTGGAATCACTTGTTTTGTTTACATAGCCATTTATTTAGAAATATCCGAACTTTGAAATGTTGTTTGATGTCAACCAGTTTATTAAATTTTCTGACCAACTATAGAAACACACACATAGGAACACTACCTATATTCATTCTTGTTTTACTGAGACATGGGCCATTCTTCAAACTAACTAGATAGTGCAAATACCGTTGTATCTGCTGGAAAAATTCATAGAATCAAGATTTCTGTTTTCATTTCTGCGATCATTTGTGGTTTTCAAAATTCCAGTTTATTATGCATTTGGTATTTTCGTGCATTTTTATAGGTAATCGTCTAAAATTCAGTTGAATCATCTAAAATTTTAGTTCGAGCTATTGTCTTTCAATTCAAACTGGCTGAAAGCTAAAGCAGTTTATCATGAGATTTATTTTATGGATTCGTTTAATATGTCAATTAATCAGGTTAATGACCTAAATATGTACTGAAATTCAAGCTTTGAATAGGCTAGGGAAATAGGTACCTCAGGCATGTATGAAACTATATGAATTAGGAAAATGCTAGTTTTGCACGTAATAATAAAGTTTCCAACATGTATACAGATGCCAAATATATCCCAAATAGATACAAATCGAAAAGTTATGGCTAACCTATAAGGTAAAATTTCTCGGGTGTGTGAGATTTATTGATTGGTATCTCATTTTGAAGGTAAGCAATTTCACTTCTTTATTCCCTAATATTTTTTGTTTTGATTATTTTATGTGAATTTTTTGATTGTCGTTGTTGTGCGTATAGGTTGATGAGGATTCTGGGAGTGAAGTGATTAAGAAGAAATATCGACAATTGGGTATGAAATCCATTTTAGAATTCCAATATTATAGTTTTTGAGCTTTTTGATCATGCATATGAATGTTGTGCCATTGAATTATGCAGCATTACTATTTCATCCCGATAAGAACAAGCATCCAAAAGCTGAAGTAGCTATTAAGCTCGTGTCAGAGCCTCAGAGGCTTGATTTTCTCTATTTACACTCTTTAAACCTTTTTTTTCTTCCAAATGCTATGTACTTGTATATGTTACATCAAATTATCAGCTGTTACATCAAGTTATCAGCTGTTCATTTGTCCAATAATGTGAGAATAAAAGGATTTGCTGCATCTAAAATGAGTTCTGAAATATAAATCTGGGAAAATGTAAGCATAAAAGTATATTTGTAAAGGTTTTTGAAACAAAGTTGAAAATAAATGTTAATGAATTACATAGGCATGTATATATGATTATAATGTAAGAAGATATTTGAAAAGATTTGAGAAAAATGCAAATCTTGAATTTTATTACTGAATTGTATAGACTTTTGTATACAATATTTTGTATAAAAATGAGTATCAGAATATATTACATTCGGCTACACAACTGAGTTATTTATATCGTACACTGTAAACTTGAGCTGAATTGATGTAAAAGCCCAAGCCCATTATACAAAGAGATGTAGAGTGTGGACCATTGGATCTTGTATCAACGGTTGAAACACTTCTTCGTTTGTGATAACCAGCTGATGCCTCCATCGATACTCTTCATTTCCTAATATGCCCCCTCAAACTCTATGGCGATTAGGGTTTGCGGCGATTTAGATTCAAAAAAATTCTTGATGAGATTTGAGCAGTATTTTGAGACAAATCGAAGCTCAAGATGGAATACCATTCAATTGCTATCTGTATATGGTAATTGATTGGAGATTCAGCAACGGCTCTTCAGTAATTGATGAAATTTAGCACATATTCTGTCAAATCTGATGACAATATCAATTGAGGGCTCGAGATAGAGTGAAAGCTGATGTCTTTACGATTTACCCGCTCCATGGAGAAGGAAAGCTTTCAGATGTAAATGCTTAAAACCCGATAATAACTCATCGTTACGGATCCGATGAAATTGGTTTCGTCGAAATTCGAGTCAGTGGCCAAAATTGCTATTTTCCAGTTAATTAAATATATTAATATTAAATAAATAAAACCACTTCTCCATTCAAATTTTAAAATTTGTAATTTTTATCATCTTGGATTACTTTAGTGTTCTATAATCCTTTATAATAAATTACTACAAATAAATCCGATAAACTGGTAGTTAGGAGATGTTACAGATGATTGCTATTTTTAGTATTTAGTCCTTGCTGAATTTTAAGGACGAAATTCTTTAAGGAGGAGAGTCCGTAACACCCCTAATTTTAAGTAACATCATTTAGGAGATTTAATTAGATAAATTAAACAGAATTATGTAAAAACAAGAGTCATAAAGGGGATTAAGATTTGAAAACTAAATAGAGGTCGTGCTTAATTAAATAAAATCAAAAGAATGGATTTATGAAATGTTTTTTTAAGTCGACTACACAAGAGAATAAAGCAAAGATATTATCCGAATAGTCGTACACAACTTGTTCGTCGATGGAAATTCTAGCGGTTAGAACACCTTCTATCAAATTTATAATAAAAATAACCGCAAGCGCACGGCGTACAATGATAGTACGTGGCAAATACGGGTCGATCCACAGGGAATAGTTTAGATTTTTAAGTTTCTATTCAATCAAATTAAACCAAAGTCTAAGAGCGTTAAGCTAAAAATGTGCAAAACTAGCAACAAAAAGTGGATAAAAATATGAGAGTTTGAAGGCAATTTATAGGCAATGTCCTTCTCTAGATTACATAAATCAACAAAATGAAATTATGATTTTGTATGTGCAAAACTCTTTAAACCTTTTTTTTTCAAATGCTATGTACTTGTATATGTTACATCAAATTATCAGCTGTTTCATCAAGTTATCAGCTGTTCATTTGTCGAATAATGTGAGAATAAAAGGATTTGCTGCATCTAAAATGAGTTCTAAAATATAAATCTGGGAAAATGTAAGCATAAAAGTATATTTGTAAAGGTTTTTGAAACAAAGTTGAAAATAAATGTTAATGAATTGTATAGGCATGTATATGATTATAATGTAAGAAGATATTGAAAAATGACAGTGGATAAAATTATCCTAAATCTTTGCTGGTCTAGTAGTAATTAGTTTTTGTTTCTCTATTTGGTGTATAATTCACTGATACTACAACAACTTGTAAAATTAATCACATTGTTATTCTTGTTATTAAATTCTCAAATTTTCTGTAATGATTCCAATAATGCAGTCTTTGGATTTTGTATGTACAACAAACATAAACATTGGATAATTTCTCAATTAACGCTACATCTAAAATGAGTTCTAGCTCAATGAAAGTAAAATTCCAAATTAGTAGCAAACTAAAGTATTTCTACTACTAAGAACAACAAACACAGTAAGATTTATCATTGATCATCTCCTCTTGATTGAACTCTTTGATTATCAGATCATGACCAACCTATAAGGTGTACTGTTGAGTTCAAAGCATAGAATCGGGCACTAAAAAATTACCTTAAATGGAATCTTTTCCTCAACTCGGTGATTTACACTGTACTTTCTACTTTTCCAGTTCAACAGTTTACATGTTGTTTGGTTTACACTAATACTTCAACAGAAACCCATTTGAAATTGTTTATGATTTTTTCCTCCTTAAGTAGGCATCTAGTTTGCAACGAATATTTGTAATCATTATACTGAAAATTTGCTATGCCAGATTTGATAGTGGATTAATAATTAGTATTTGCGAATTCTCAAATCAAGTAGTATGTTTGTGATAAACAACTTTTGCTACTCTTTGATGTGGAATATGTTTATTTTTCATAAATTTTGGAATACATTTTTCCTTATTATCACTTATATCAAGAGGCATCATTATTTGAATTAAAAGCTAAATTACTGTATTCCTTGCCGCTTTCTTTGACTTACATCAAGGATTTTTAAATTTGGATTTCGATACGTTTTTGAAAAGAGAGAGAGATTTGGAAGTGCGAGATGGAAATAACGATGCCTTTGACACAAGGTTTTGAAAATAGGTCCTTCCGCTACAATATGCACCACCATCCATCAAATTCTCTTTAAGATAGGGACACGATTTGGAAACCCCTTTTAGTCTACTATCAATTCATGTCTGAAATATTAGTTCAACATAACCAACAAATTATATTGACAATAATTGGAAGAATCTCAATTATATGCAGATATAGCTGACTTCAAACTTTCCAATCTGCATTCTCTGCATTGGATTGGATTTTTATTTCCTCCCTCTGTTCACATTTGTTCAAGTGTTGTTGCTTTTGAGGCATTGAATTCAAATAACTCAATAGTTGATATTTATTTTCAATAAAAAAAGTAAAATAAAATAAAAATAAGTTAGATTAGTCATTTAATCCGTACTTATGAATCTTACTTGTGATTTAAGTTGTCAATGTGAATGTATGTTGGACAAAAATTTCGTATAGTTATGCAATGGTGTATAAAGCATAAGAAATCTAAATTATGTCACTAACTATTTGATCAGTTTGATTTGTTGAGACTAAAATCCAAAATAGTGGCATAATAGAAGAGTTGTAGGTTTGCAGTAAGGGGTGATCTTAGGTTTTTCAATGTTTACGGTCAACAGGCAAAAAAAAGTAAATAGAAGCGTAAGCAAAACATTGCTTAAGGCATTAAAATCACTGTTGATTTTAGGAGAGACAACCACACTTTTTCATTTAATTTCATTAATAAAAAGATATTGCCTTCACTTTAAGATGGATAATTCTTTCATTAATTGAAAAGTAAAGAAATACAAAGCGGAAAATATGAAGTTATTCAACATTAGAAAAGGAGTGTATCCTATACACGAGTTGCATTGTTTGTTAAAATGTGAAACTGATTAACAAAAGGGTTGAGGTGAAAGCTAGCGCGCTTGATTATCATATGAATAGCTTGTCTATATCGATATGGATGATATTATTTATATCCACCTCAATCTATTCTCTTACCCATTGATAACTTCAGAACACTTTTTTTTTCCTTTCAATTTTTAATCGGTTAGCAAACGATATGTTGCTTTAAAATAGTACATTATTCCTCAATGAGCGAAGATTCCTTTACTATGTTTTCAAATATGTGATAAAGTAAATTATATTGTTTTTATGTTTTTAGACTTGTTTTTTTTCCTTTTTTTTCTTTTCAATTTGTTCAAGAGATATAAGGACTTACTTTGAGGAATAGTGAAATTAATATGTAATAATGATTTTTATTTGTGCATATCTTAATTTGTATGTAGCTAGCAAGGTAAATTTTAATCTAAAGACAAAAGTTTTTGTTTTTTATTCTTCAGCAAAGTGATTACCATTGTAAAATAATTTCAAAATTCTAATTGTTAATTAGATACTCACAATCTATAAAAAAAGGAAAAAATAAAGAAAGGTATAAAAGTTACTTGATATAATGTTTTAAGTTTACATAGCCTTTTCTATATTTTAGGTTGATGGCTTAGTTGCTCAATTTTTTTTACAAATATACTCTGCATTCGTTTTTATATTTCTAGTATCCTTCAGTAAATTTCATAAGTAACTTGTCTTTCGTATCAGATTTTGAGTAGAAGAATGGCATTTATCTTTTGAGTTTGCATTAGTTACTACTGATATATAGGTCAATATACTACTTTTGAGTAGCATTATATTTGTGTATGCAAATGAGTATTCAAGATCAGTCCACTGAATTTTTCTTAGTTAAATCCTGGTATATTTCAAGCTACATAGTTATTAAGGTTTTTTTGGCTTTCGGTTAAGCTTGGCTATAAGTATGCATTGGGGATTCAAAACTTTTTTTTGTGCTACTCAATCAAATACCATATCACCATTACCTGACTTTTGCCATTAACTGTGCTATCTAAACATGTGTTAACAGTCATGTCCCTTACAATATTGCTATATTTTATGTCATATATAGCAGAGTTTGTGGTTGTACTAACTGTTATGCAGTTCGTTGATATCAACTTTTTTATTTCTTATAAATTTGTTGAAGTGGCTTATTAATTGATTACTTATCTTTCTTGTAATCACTAATAATGAGGAAATTGATTGAATTCATATTTTTATTCCAGCTTTGGAAGGGATGCTCTTTAGCTATGATATTGGTGCTACATTAGGTGCAACTATTTCATTATAGGCCCTGATCAAAAATTTTATTCTTTATGCTATAACATATATATAAATAAATGTGCATAAACATGTTGAATTATTTTCATATCTTAGCCGTTATTTTTTATTTAGTTCACATATTACTGAAAAACACTTTTCAGGATGGAATTTGAAGTTAACTCGTTCCTCGTTTTTTCGGCAGTCACAAACATCGAGTGTAATATCATGGTATAAGCCAAATTCTATAGAAATTGGACTTATGGTAGGTTATTATACCAATTCTACAGGATTGTTAATGCATTTTTATTTTATTGGTCACTTTTCAATATGATTATTTGAATTGCAAGTTAGTGGCTCGTTATATGGGACCTTAATTGGTTCAGCATTAGCATTTACTGTTGCTGATTTCTTAGGTTTGATAAAATAATCTTTTTCCTAACTAAATGTGCATTTACAATACATAAATAAAATAATGATAATTTTAATATAATATTATTATGTTCGAAACATATATGTAAACATATTTAAATCTTAAATTTATATAGTAATATGTATATTTATTTATGGCTTTAATTTAGTTATATTTATGCTTTAGAATTATGTATATTTATTTATAACTTTAAAATTTAATTATATCTATGCTTGCAAAATCCAAAAAATTAGAGTTTTTTATAAATTTAATATATCATCAATAAACTTAAAAAAATATTTGTAATTTATATATATTTAAAAATATGTATATATTTAATTTAGTATAAAACCTAAAAGTATATATTTATATATATACTTAACTAATATCCACAATATCTATATTTATATTTTTAGTTTTATTGATTTAATATATAGTTTAAACTTATAATATATATGTAAACATTAATGTGTGTGTATTTATAAATATTATTTATCACATATGCATATCCATATTATTTATCATATATACATATTTATTTCTTTTTTTTTTGAAAAAAGCCCATATCTTCATTTATTACTTAAAATAAAAAATAAAATATGTATGAATTTGGCCCACTGGCCTATAATCTAAGCTAGCAGTCTATATAATAAGGTATACGCTTGTTATTTCTAGTCACTACCCATTAACTAGCCCACTGTAACTACTTTTTGATTTATGTATTATTCTTAATGTAACATGTCTAAGTTGAACGTGTTCATGATGATACCGATGACGATAAAATGGTTGCTTTTGTCGGAACTTGGGACCATGATAACCCGAATGTTGAGTTTGAGCTTGTCAAAGCAGATAAGTATCAATTTGCTGGAGAAATGTATTTAGCTCCTTTACTATTTGTATTGACTTCCTTCATTCTCGTAGGTGAAACATATCCTGCAACATGAGAATAATGAAAAATATACTGCAAAAAGGAGATGTACGTGCTCTGGAAACAATTTGGATCACTGCCATTTGTTCAAAGCATAATTTTCACTTCGCGGTAGTAGAAGCACTCAAAGATCAGACTGGATTATGTAGATGGAACCATGTTCTTTGATCTTTGCATCAATATGCCAAGAACAACCTGAGTTCTTCTTTGAATCAATCTAAAAACATAAATATGTATCCTGCTGCTGCTAAACCAGTTGATAGATTAAGGAACAAAATGAGGGTATAGAAAGCTAATAACAAGTCCGAGGAGTCATTTAGGACGGTCATGTATTTGAGTTGCTGGGGACCCAATTAGAAATTACAGGAATCGTTGGGTTCTTTTATAGTATTTGATATGTACTTGTATATAAATTTTGGCAATTGATTCTTATCATTTCTCAACTTCTCTGTGTTCATTTACTTCATATCATACATGATTTTATATAAATTTGAGCCATGATCGATTATATATATGATATGGGTTTGTATTACTTGTGTCATACGTGCTTAATTATCAATAAAACTAACTATTTTTATCTTACCTGTATGACAGTATAACGACTACTTGATTAATGATTACTTGATCATCGGTATACCAGCTTTAGCATGCTGGTGATACAATGCAATAGCGGTATGCATATACCATTGAGATTAGCAATAAAATCGGTATAATAGTAGATTTTAAAGAAATAAAAATTAGCTACGGTTCTAAACAGTGGAAAAATTTCATTTAGCCACGGCTTCGAGCCGTGGCTGATATTAATTTTACCACGGCTCGGAGCCGTAGCAAAATTTTTGCTGCTCCCCATTTTGCCACGGCTCTGGCCATGACTAAATTATTTAGCAACGGTCCAGAACCGTGGCAAAATGGTTTTGCTGGTGTAGTGGATATGAACATATATATATATATATATATATATATATATATATATATATATTGAAAATTTCAAATATATGGATATTTTATTCGAACCCCTATCGAGGCATGCCATTCGACGTTCTAATGTTATACTGCTATTCCGAACGCAATGGAAATGGTTTCAAGCCCTAATTCGATCGTATGGTGAAGATAGCTTTTTGGACCCAATTATTATATTGAATTTTCGATATAAATTTCAACGCATTTCTATTCCGTACGCAAATAATAACTCCAAACGCTATACAATTTGAAATCGGATAATAATACACTATTATGGATCCAATGGAACTCGTTTCTTCAAGTTCCGAAACTGTGCCCCGTACAGCTATTTAATGCGTCGATTAAATCGATGATTTTTAAAATTTACGAAATCGTTGGAAAATCCAGTTTTAAAACTTATTAACTCAATTAAAATTTCAAATTCAATATTTAAACCATTTAAATATTTCAAATTAAATGTCGAAAAATCTGGGTCTTTACATAAACGGTATTCTTAAGTCAAGGGAACCGTGTAAATTAGTCACTTTGATATTTTTCCGTTTGACCTTAGTGATATTAACCAACAGAAAATCATCGAGTGAGTCATTTCATAGTTATCTTATAACTATCGCTATGTACATGAGTATTACACTACTCAATATTTTAAGAGCGTTGTGTACTCTACTCTTAATGGATGCACCGATGTCAAATTTCGATACATCTTGACTGTAAATATTTAAAATGATGTGATTATCATATTGTGGTATAATACTTGCAGTTACAACTATTTGTAACCGCTATCACAAGCACAACATCTATGGACTTTTGATATATATAATTAAATTAACTAATTAATTATTTATATCTTTTTATAACAAGTATATAACAGAAATGAAACACCTTTTATTTTGAACAAGATTGGTTATCGAGTTAGATTTATGTAACAAATTACATAATTCCCCCTAGGGCATACCCCTAACTCTATTATACATCACATAGTATACACATATAATAAGTATTATATGGTGTGGTTAAGTGAGTAAACTCACTTGTAATCAAAACTAGCTCCTCCATTTTCCCTGCACCAAAGTATAAGCCAAAGCACCTATTTGCTTATTTACCAACTTCCATGCCTCTTCTTACCACTTTTAAGTGCTTTGATAATGAAGTATAAGGACTATATATGAGTTTGGACTGATTTGGAGAAGTTTAAGCTTTACTTTCCTTTTGGTCTAAGAGAGTTTGTAGGTTTCATGATAGAATTTGTGTATGAATGAGAGAGATATGCAAGGTATACATAATGAAAAATGAGATCAAGGTTAAAAGACTCGTTAACCCCTTACCCCTTTGCATGTCCATCCCTTCTCATCACTAAAGTCACTCTTATCTTCATCAAAATATCACACCCACTTTACTTTCATATTCGTCTTAACTATTTTCGTTAGTGTTACACACAAATCACATATGCATGTTCATTAAATCTTAACAACTTTTACGTATTTAAACTTAATTATCAATAATATATTTTTTGGTCACACTATCGGCTATAATCTTGTTTAGTTGTGTGTGTAAAAATATTTCAAAAACCGAGTTTCTTAATAATATCATTTAATTACATATTTTAAGCGTTACAAAACTTGATTTGTTACATATTATGTTGCTTTCTCGAACCCGTTGAGTGTGATACATTAGATCTACGTACACATGTAGTCATAGACCTAATTCCCAATGGATTGGCAAACTATTGATTCATATATTGATCGTTACAAGATCTCTTAATCTTTTTAACTTGTTTGCTTACCAACATTCATGTTTATCACTATATCCTCCTTCCGGAGATTCAAAATCAAAACCATCGAAATAGTATTGAGACTTCTTTGAGTGTAGTCCTCTTTATCTTGAGATTGGTTCTTCAAATCTCGTAGAAAATGGAATGAAAACGAAGGAATTATGCTTGTCAGAATATCGATAATCTACTGCTTAGGTTAACCTAAAGTTACATGCCTCCTTGTCCGAACTTATCACTAATTCTTTTGTATTTGCTCACACTGTCATCGATTAATATCAATCGATATCGACCAATACCGATCAGTGTTGTCATTTGATATCGATCCATGATCTTATGAATCAATATGGATCCATAAGAATGCACACAACACTTAGCCATTTTGGCTAAGGTGTTTGCTTCGATCCAACACAGTTTATTTATACATGTCCTCCAATCTGTTCCAGATCTATTTCAAGTCAAGCATATGACCATTTCACGTACTATAACACTATAGATGCACCGGTTTCGCAAACTTGAGCATTTATGCAAACACCTCCAAGGTTTTCAACCAAACACCTATTCTTCTAAGATGAAATAACCTAAACAAAATGATGATTATATCATAATATTACAAGCACCAAACAAACATATAAGATCAAACATACATAACATTTGTTTCTTATAGCCTTAGGATTACTAGTTTAACCAAACATCACATTTAGCGGTTATAAATTCGTAGTTAAAACGGTTATATCATTTCTATCCTATATTAAATCAGCCAAACCAATACAATTCATTTTAGAACTTAACCAATTAACACCTAAGCCTATATTATGTGTCAAAATATGCATACTCATTGCATTAGCAAATATAAGGATGGTTTCTCATACCTCCTCAACAAAAACCCTTCCAGAATCGTCTTTGATTTTCCTAAGTTAGATCTATTTGAAAATCAAGTATTGTCAATTCACCTAAACTTATATGGATCTTTTAGCTTTGATCCTTCTAGGAATTCTATTTTTCTATGAATTCAAGGCTTTTATTTTAGCTTTTGGGAACATATTAAGTGAGGAATGAAGGAGAGAGAAGGAGATAAGAAGTCATGTATTATAAATGTGGAATATGGACTTATACATTCAGCCAACCATGTATAGGGTGTGAAGTTGGTTAATACTAATGGGCTTGAAATTTGTTCCACTCTCACATTGCAAACGAGTATTGTAAATAATTGATTTTCACCAAAAAAAAAATCCACTCTACTTAATGGTTTAACCTTCAAGGCCAAGTTCTTTAATTGCCAAAAATTCTTTTTTTAACAATTATTTTTTGGTTAATGAAATAATTAACAATTTAATCATTTAGTTTATTGAGTGTATAGTTTAAGGGCCATTACAGTCCACAATGAAATTAAGGAAATGCTTTAATAATGACATGTGGTGTAAAGTTGTAACAACCCGTATTTTTTGATAATTAAAATATTAAATTTAATAAGATTTTGAAATATTAATATTGTAAGAAATTAAAATTTATGATTTGTAATGATAAAACAATTAGAATGTAGTATAATAATGTTGATTTAATGTAGTTGATAACCATTTTAATCTAATTTCAATCAAAGGATATAACTGTAAGGTTATTCGAATTATAACTGTAAATAATGAAATAAATCAAAAGATGCATTTAATGACGAGATTATATGTAATTAATTGGAATAGGTTAATATAGAATATAAAATCATTTTATTATAACCTTAATTGTAAATAGTAAGATAATGGATATGAACTATTATTACAAACGATGGATGTAATTATCTTCTCATTAATTTGTCGGTTTGAATATCAAATGGGTATTTAATGGAATTAAGGCATTTGAATGTTGGAATTATATGTTGTTAATTGAAATTGAATATAATCAGTGATGTGTAAGTAGTCATAACATTTGTTGTCGATAATAAACTTGAAAATATGATTAAATTACTTAAAGGTAACAATTGTACATTTATCATCTCATTATTTAATATGTTTGGAATTAATTTGGAAATCAATGAAAATTTATGTAATTTATTATTTCCATTAATATAGTAAAAGATGTTAACAGTAAAATAATGAACATAATAAAATGTAAACTTATGTTAACATAATTCATAGAGTATTGTTGATTGAATAATAAGGATGATAACATAGGTTTGAATGTAATTGGATGAGAATTAGATGTATAGTTAATGGCATTTAACCTTTTAAATATGATAAGGGGAAACAAATTAATATCGCATTAATTGATATTGCATCTTTTAATTAAGATAAGTGTAACAATCTGTAACTTTTAACAACTTTAAAATGAAACTACTTTCAATTTAAATAAAAATTAAATAAAAAAATTTGAAACATCAGACATAAGACATGCTTTTTAAACATACACAAAAGGTATCTCAATTGACCGGGGAAGGACGCAATGGTTGTCATAATTTATCTAAGAAGCTAAGAAAGTATAAAAATAATCCATCGTATAATGCAAATCTTATAATATGGGTTGATTTGCATAAGGATCTTCAACAAAAGAAAACAATTGATAAATCAATGGAAGCTCAAACTGACAACAGTGACAACGTTGGAAAAAAGTACTTGTTCATATAATTGACGTTGCTAAAACAATTTTTAAAAATAATTTACCATTTTGTGGATTAAATGAGAAGATGTTTGAGAAACTAATGGGCTTTGTTGTCAACTTATAAAATTTGAAGCCGAATGTGATCCAATTATAGAAGAATATCTTAAATGTGTGGTAAACAACAAAACAATCATTATCTTAGCCATAAAATTCAAAATGAGTTGACAAGTTTGTTGGCTAGCAAAGTTAAAGTAACAATACTTGGAAAGATAAAGAAAGCAAGGTATTTCTCCATCATTCTCGATTGCACTATGAATTTAAGTAATAAAGAGCAAATGTCCATTATTATTAAGATGCGTGAATGTTGACGATGCAAATGATATCAATGTGGAAGAATACTTTCTTGGATTCATAATCGTCGACGATACATTTGGATTTGGTCTTTTTACAGAACTTGAAAATATTTTGGATAGTCTTAAACTTGATATTAATGATTTGAGAGGATAAAGGTATGACAAATATGAAAGATAAACCATTAAATTAAATATGATAATCTTAAACTTGATTTTAGACCATTGACTATTGTATTAACTATTTTATACGGATGAAAGATTATTTGATGCAAATCCTAGAGCTTTCTATATTTCATACGGATGTCATAGTCTAAATCTTAATTTATGTGATATGAAGAAATCATGTATGCAAGCCAAAAACTTCTTTACACATGTGCAAAAAATTTGTACTTTATTTTCTGGCTCAACTCGTCGATGGGAAGTACTCCGAAGTCATGTGAAAGGTTTAACTCCAAAATCATTATCGGCAATTCAATGGGAAAGTCACAATGAAAGTATTAAAGCTATAAGATTTCAATCATCAGAACTAAGACATGCTTTGGTTGATATTGCGGATGATGTGATGATGGAGGCTAAAGGTGAAATCCATTGCACGAGGCTTCCGCATGATAGCGGTCTCTGAAGAGGTCGATAATATACACAGTCTTTCCCTCACATGCAAAGAGGCTATTTCCGGACTTGAATCTGGACGCCTAGATCACCATGTGGATGACCTAAACATTGCGCTCAGAATATGGAGGCTAAAGAATTGTGCTAAAATGCTTTGAAAATTTTATGTCCCTAATTATCTTGTGTATTTGATATAAGATACTAGATAATATTAATAGGGTAACTAAAATACTTCAGCAATAGGAAATGGATATTTTTTTTTTTTTTTTTTTTTTTTTTTGAAATGGTACTTTATATACAACAAATCATTAGGACAACATATCCCATGTCAATAAATGTTCGAAAGCAAGTTTCGAACTTGTGACCTTTTGCACCAAAACCGAATCAATTAACCACTTGGACAATGGTGCTTGTCAATAGGAAATGGATATTGAAGATGCAATCTTCAAAATTAGAGAGCTTGTGACTTTTTTGAAAAACTTATGGAAGGTAGATTTGAATTCATGACGACGTAGGCTAGAAAAATTGAAAATGGTGTTGGCATTGATCCTAAATTCTTTGAAAAGAGAATTGTACGTAGATAAAAGCAATTTGATAAAGACATCGTACAGAATTACGATAGACAATCTCTAGATGAAAATTTAGAGCTTCTTATTTTCTACATATAATTGACCAAGCTTTAACTTCACTTAAAGATCGCTTTGAACAATTTAAACATTATGAAGCAATTTTTGGCTTTTTGTTAAATTTGAAATTCAAAAATGTTGATGATGATAAATTGGAGGACTATTGCATGAATTTGGAAGATTTTTTGACACATGAGGAAGAGAAAGATATGTGCGATAACGAGTTGTTTTTTGGGCTTCGACGATTAAAAGGAATTTTACCATCAGAAGTTACAATTGGTATTCTTAATTTCTTGAGGTCGTATGAGATGTAAGTGGACATCTTGATGTTTTGGTTGCTTACCGAATTCTACTTACTATTCCGATTACGGTTACTTCGGCGGAAAGAAGCTTTTCAAAATTGAAGTTAATTAAACATATCTGTCAATTTCATGTCTCAAGAGAGATTAAGTGGATTAGACATGATTTTAATTGAAAATGAGTATTTGAATATGCTTAAATATGAAGGAATAATAGATGGGTTTGCTTTAAAAAAAGCAAGAAGAAGCTGCTAAAATGCCTATTTGTGTATTTTCATATCAAGTTGACATTTAGATTTTTTGTATGTAATCTAAATGGTTTGACTATTATTTTGTAATCAATGTTAATTTTTATAATAGAATTTGCATTTTGTTTCGTGTATTTAAATGTATTGTTGTTTATTAAATATTGGGGGAACAAAAACACAATTTTTTTATTGGACTAGGTCATTGAATGTGTTTGGGCTGGCCCTGACCGAGGAAACTCAAAAGTGGATTACTTTAACTCTAGCCATCAATCGATTATATTGCGCAAGTATTAGAAAAAATGCTTAAATAAGTTTCAAATTAAATAAAGGAAAACATGTGGTTTGAGTTGCTAAAACTTAAAACTCTAATAGATTTCTTGTGTAAATTGATGAATCAGATTTCAGTAGTACGATTGATGAAATTGTATGATCAGAGATGAAGTATTATTGCTGAATGAAAAGTTTATTTACTCATTGATACTATTCTGTACACTATGACTTCAGTTTATATACAATTGCAAATATATGGTATTGGGCCAGTCTGGGTATTGAGCCCATAATCCGTACCCTGTACTAAAGATAAATAAGTTTACATCGTTTACTTTTTTTAATTCTAACTCCTCCCTTCAATTTTATCTAGGATTTTCTCCTCTCGTCCCCATTTTAGCGCCACCATCTTCAGCTCTTAAATCCTCCTTCAATCGAGTGAAATTCTTTGTCGATAGTGGCTTTGTTAGTATATCGGCTCTCTGAAACTTAGCTGGTACATGATTCACTCTCAGTTTTCCTTCTGGAAATTTTTCACGAACGAAGTACAGATCTATTTTGATGTGCTTCGTTCGTGTGTGCTAAATTAGATTTGATGAGAGGGAAACATAGCTTAGATTATCGCACCAGATTATCAGAGTGTTTGTGGGATTGATTTGGATTTCGGTAAGAAGTGACATAATCCAAGTGATCTCTGCTGTAGTGCTGGCAATTGCTCTATACTCGGCTTCGATACTGGAGCGTGAAATTGTGACCTGTTTCTTTGAGCTCCATGAAATTGGGTTGCAACCTAAATATACACAAAATCCTGTAGTGGATCTCCTATCATCTGGATCTGAGGCCCAATTTGCATCACTGTAAGCTTGTATGTTCAAACCTATTTTATTGGTGAGATGTAATCCATGACTCATAGTTCCCCTCAGGTATCTTAATATACGTTTCACATCTTTCCAATGATGACTAATTAAGTCGGTTATGCATGAACTGGCAGACTTTGTTTACATTGTAACTTAAGTCTGGCCTGGTTATTGTGATGTATTGTAGTGCTCCTACGATACTCTGTATTGTTTTTCATTTGTTATGGCTTCTCCAGAGTCTTTTGATAGTTTGAGACTACTGGTCATAGGAGTGGAGAGTAGCTTTGCCTGATTCATATTTGCTCGTTTTAGTAAATTCTGTATATATTATTTCTGACATAGAAACATTTCCGAATCATATTTTATGATGACTTCAACTCCAAGAAAGTAATGTAAGTCACCTAGATCCTTTATAGAGAACATTTTGTCAAGATGTTTGACTATCTGATTCATTGTCTGATTGTCATTACCAGTGATGATAATGTCATCTACATATACCAATATATAAGTGACCCTTTCCTGTTTGTATTGCATGTATAAAGAACTATCTGACTTTGTTGGAGTAAATCCTATATCTATCAATGTTGACTTAAGTTTTTCATTCCATACACGTGGAGCTTGTTTTAATCCATAAATGGCCTTATGCAATTTTCATACTAGATTATTGCTGATCTCCTTTTTGTAACCCTCTGGTTGCTCCATATATACATTCTCTTTTAAGTCTCCATTAAGAAATGCATTGTTTACATCGAGTTGTCTGATTTTCCATCCTCTGTGAAGATCTATAGTTAACACAATCCTTATTGTAGTTGGCTTGACAACTGATGAGAATGTTTTTGAAATCGAATCCATATTGTTGATTATTCCCCTTGGCTACCAGCCCTGCTTTATATTTTGCAATACTTCCATCTGGATTTCTTTTGACTTTGTTGGTTCACTTACATCCTACTATGTTTTTGTCTTTGGGTGGTGGTACTAGACTCCAAGTTTTATTTTTGATCAGAGAACCATATTTGCGGTCCATGGCTTATTTCCAATTGTTGTTTGTGATGGCTTCACTATAAATTCTTGGCTCAGTTGAGTCAAGTTAGACATTGTATGTTTTTGGTTTAAATATTCCACTTTTTGATCTCGTAATCATATAGTGTCCTGAAATTTCAGGTGATGGCTCTTGAATATGTGTGCTTCCATCAGTATGTTGAGACATGGATGAGAAGGATTCTCCTTGACTTGGATTGACATCACTTTTTTGACTTGCATTGTGGAAGGAGCTGGAGGATTCATGTGAATCATGACATGATCCAGTGCCACTGTTGGGTAGAGTGTGTTGTGATCCTTGGTCTCTCTGCACACTTCCATCAGATTAGTCCCATTCAGGTATAATGTGTATAGAAGGTATTGAAAAGCTGTTTTTACTATGCACTTTCTTAGTTGTCTGTATATTCTTGTCTGCAAATGGAAAAATATTCTCATTAAATACCACATGTCTTGAAACATAGATCCTACCATCATTGCTTAAGCATCCGTACTCTTTCTGATTATTTTCATACCCTATAAAGGTGCATGGGGCAGACCTAAGACTTAATTTATGCTTATTATATGGTCTGAGACATGGGAAACGTAAACAGCCAAAAGTCTTTAGACCGTCATAGTCTGGTTTCACCCCAAATAGCACTTCTATGGGAATCAGATGCTAAGAACTTTAGTAGGAAGTCTATTAATTAAGTATACAGCAGTATAAAAGGCTTCTGGCCAGAATTTCATAGGTAAAGAAGCATGTGCCAGTAAAGTTAAACCAGTTTCCACTACGTGTCTATGTTTTCTTTCTACTATTCCATTTTGCTCAGATGTATGTGGACAAGTTGTTCTGTGAATAATGCCTCTTTTCTGGAAATATTCCTTTAGTGGCTTATATTCACTGCCACCATCTGTTTGTATAATCTTGACCTCATTGCACAGTTGTTTCTCTACTTGAGTTATAAATTGTATTACAGCCTTTTGTGTATCTGATTTTGATTTTAAGAAATATATCCATGTATATCTAAAGAATAAGTCAATAAATGATATATAGTACATGTAGCCATAGTCTGAACTTATAGGGGCTGGTCCCCATAAGTCTGTTGCAACCACTTGAAGTGGTTTGCTGATAACTGTTGTTGAATCTGCAAATGACAATTTGTGGCTCTTGTCTAGTTGACAATAAGTGCATACAAATAGCAGAGAAACATCAACAGAGATATTATTACTCAAAAGAACTTGTTTTACAGTGTTTACATTGGGTTGTCCTAGTTTATAATGCCACTGAGTAAATGTTTCTTGATCATTTATAACATGAGACTTAGTGTTGTTACAATACATGTTTCTAATGCTGCTCTTTCTTGTATTCCCAAGATTGAGTTTGTACAATCCTTTATCCAATTTACCCTGTGACAATATGTCTTGACTTAGTAGATCCTTAACTAGACATAATTTAGGATGAAACTCAAAATACACATTATTATCATTAGAAAATTGAGATACACTCAATAGATCTTTTTTTATTTATGGTACTCTCAATAGATTATTAAGGTAAAGAAGTCTTTTACCTGGAACACCGCTGGTTCCAACATGTGTGATTTTTAGAGCTTCACCATTCCACATAAGAATAGAATGCATACCTGTGTATTCTTTATTGCCAAGATTAGGATTCTGTAAGTTGTTTGTGAGGTGATTGGTTGCACCTGAATCTGGGTACCATTCCTCTTCTGCTATCTCCTCAGATCTGGTAAGTCTTTCTGAGTTTAAACTTTGAGTTCTTGAACTTTCTGAATGATTGCCTTGCCTTTGATCAATATGTGCTACATTTGCACTAGAATTATGATTTCCCTGATTTGATTGATTTTGTTGATTTGGGTAGTAATCAGTGTTGAGCTGAAGTAACATTGTCTGGCTGTATGTCCAGGTTTTTTCACAAATCTGACATTTTGTTCTATTGTTATTCCATCTTCCATTTCTTCCTTTACCTCTCTGATCTGCATTTCTTCTTTGACTGAAATTGTCTTGTCTGGTATTTTGATTCTCTTGCTTCTTCCCTTCATTTCTGTTTCCTGAATTTGAAGCATAATTAAGAGACAATTATGTGTTATTTTCTTTTCTCTGTTCAATTCTTGCTTCATGAGCTAACAGTATTGAGTTAACATACTGCATATTGGGTAGATTTTATTGTGATGAAATGATTGCTATTACAGATTCATATTCACTGTCCAGACCATTCAAAATGGTTAGTATCTGCTCAATTTCTGATACTTCATGTCCTGCTGTGTCAAGAATATCATAGCACGATATCACCTTAGTTAGATATTCTCTCATTGACATGTTTTCTTTCTTGAGATTCTGCAGTTGCCTCTTGTAATACATAATTCTTACAGCTGATTGTGTGTTGAAATTTTTTTGTATTGCAGACCATATTTCAAATGATGTTTTACATTCAACAATATGTGATATTAGGCCTGAACTGATAGATGAAAGTAGCCATGCAGCCAGTAGACTGTCTTGTCTCTGATAGTTGATGAATTCTTCGTTGATGATCCTTTCTCTTATGCTATCAGTTATCATTCTTGCTGGTGTAGTAGCAGTTCCATAAAGAAAGTCTTCCAGTCCATACCCTCTTATACTAGTTTCAACTTGATACCTCCATATATGAAGCTATTTTCATCAAGTATTTTTGTTACTAAATTGTTTTTTGGCTTTATGATCTTGCAGGAATTTGTTTCAATAGTTGATGAATCCTGATTTCTTGATCTTGACCCTTCCTGATTCTTCACTCCACTGGTTGCTGATGAGGTAGTGTCATCATCTCCTGCCATGGTGGATTATGAGGAAGTGCCGTTGAGATTATCTGACATGAGTGATCTGATGGTGCAGCCAACCTTCTTGATTCAAGAATCTTGACGAGGCACTTTTACAGAGAGTTCTTGCTACAGGGACAGGTAAACTTTAACCCTCAGATGATGAGATAGCAACAATCTGAGAGCAACCAGGATGGTGGAAGATGATAACTATCTGACACCTCCTTGGATGGCTCAGTGATGATGCAATGATTCTCTGATGAGGAACTGATAATGATCAGATTTTGAATTACTGTCGTTTGACAGATTTCGATGGCTGTGATACCATAATAGACTTCTTGTGTAAATTGATGAATCGGATTTCAATAGTAAGATTGATGAAATTGTATGATCAGAGATGAAGTATTATTGCTGAATGAAAAGTTTATTTACTCATCGATACTATTCTGTGCACTATGACTTCAGTTTATATGCAACTGCAAATATACGACATGGGCCAGTCTGGGTATTGACCCCATAACCCGTACCCTGTGTTGAAGATAAATAAGTTTACATCGTTTACTTTTTTTATTCTAACTCTCATCCTCTCTTTTCGTATATTTTCTTGAACCATGAAGGGTAGAACCAAAAGCCTAACTATAGCGAACATGATATTATATTTCAATTTGCCATTATATTGTTGTTTAACATGTGTAAAATAATTTGTCTTCTCATCGGTTAGAGCCAATAGTGAGTCTGGAGGTTATGATTACATATTTCAAACCTCAATTCAGTTTCCAACAATCGATTACGATTCGTAATACTACATAATTGAGACCAATTTGGTTATAAATTTAGAACCAAAGCTAGACGTCCATCTTATTGGCGGTTGTTTAGCAAGCTCATGGAAGTCAAACGCTTGTTTCACAGGCGTCCGACTGGTTGCAATCCAAAGTTCTGTTTAGCAAGCATCGGACTTTCAGGAGCCTGTTAAGCAAGCGTCTGACTTTCAAAAGCACGTTGAGCAAGTATCAAACTCTCGCGCCTGTTAAGCAGGTGCCAAAAACATCTGTTTGTTGGGAGAACCACTCGTAATCGAGTCTAGAAATTAGATGATCGTAATAATGCTCATAGCCACAAAAAATTGGTAATTGGAGAGGACAATGGTTATCTACCATGCTAGTCAAGTGGTGGAAGCTTGTTATCAAGGACAATGGTTATCTACCATGCTAGTCAAGTGGTAGAAGCTTGTTATCGAGACATGCTAGTAAAGAAATAATATGTATACTTGTAAATAAATAAAAGCTCTTATACAATGAAGAGGCATATTGGACATAACGAATCATTTCATTGTTGATTTGTTGGAGCGTCGAGGAAAAGATGCAATGTCTCATCTGCTTGAAATGATTCGTTATATCCATTATGTCCGCCACCATCTATGAGTTTTTATTTATTGCAAGTATACATATTAACCTACTGTAAAAAAACTGATATAGAGGTATTATTGATTACTTTATTTTAGATAGAATTACATGTATTACGAGATAAGTTAGCTCTAGAAAGTTGGGTATATGGTCCTCCTGATTGTTACTGCATGCAGTCTGTGTGTGTGTATAATTTGGGCAAGACCTTGTATGTCAAATACGCATCTTCATGTCTTTTTATTTCATGTTTTACTGCAGTTGTACATCAAACAATTTCAATTACGCACTTCGGTTATGATTTGCAGAAATGTTGACTGATATAATATCTGATTTTTTTATGTGATAAACTTATGGAGATAACAGTGTTTTTCTTTCCTTTTCTTTTTCATCATCACTAATTTATTTTGTTCCTTATCTGTAGATTCTACCACAACTAATAACCGTATAAAACTTCAGACTTTGGTAATATGCAAACATGAACTGCATCAAAGATAATCTTATGCCAATGCAGGATTAAACTCTAAAATAATCCTTTTTTCTTCACAAGCATTATTGTACCTCTAATTTGTATTATTTTTTTCTTTTTTGGTTATTTTTATTGGTCGTTTTTTTATCTCTTTGATAGTTCATGTTTCAGCAATGGTGTTTCAGCGTCCAGCTTGTTTAAAGAAAAACTCATTCTAACTCGTTCCATTCTAGGATTTTCGATTCCAAGCAGCTGAAGAACAAGAGTAGCGGTAGATATATCCTATACTAATTACTAAAGAAAAATAATTTGATGGGAAATGATGGAAGAGTGAAGAAATTATAGAAAGTCAAGATAGAAATGTAGTAAAAAAAGTAAGAAAATTTTGTGATTATTCTCATTGTCTCTTCACTCATTTCCGTTGTGTACATGTAGCAATACATCCTCTCATCATTGGACTGCTAGTAATACAATTCAACACACAGAGTACAAAACTAAAAGCAAACCGAATTGCAACCAATTAATAACTGAAAATAAGCAATGTCAGTAAACAAAAAGTTGGTATGCTGCACGGTTCAAGAGTCCGTCCGGCATGAACGAATTTCCGCCAATCCGGCCCCGTTCCGACGGTGACCGGGACGGAATTCGTCCAGAAATACGTTTTGGATGCTGCAGAAAAGAAAGAAGAAGAAGACGATTTGAAATAATAAATACCCGTGAAAAGAAACAAAGCATCACAGAGCGATGTGGAATTGGAGAAGGCCGGCAGCTTTTTTGTTTGCTAATTAGGGTTTCCGAAAGCGATTGGCATAAGGCGGCATGTTTGTTTTTGTTGTTCACTAATTAGGGCTGTTGAAAGAGGAAGAAGCAGTAGGATTTAGACATAAGCGTTGGACTGAGGCATCTTATTGGATCGTATTCTTTTTGGGCTGGGTTTAAATTATGGACAGTAGCAGTTATTTATAAATTATTAACTGATAACAAAAATTAATGCACATCAGCTAAGGGAGATAAAGTTTCTATTTCTGTAAACTTCATTGTTATAGTATTATTGGATGGTATAAATTTTATATAAAGTTTACTTTTGTTTAATTTGTATAAAGTTCAAACTATTTACATACAAAAATTAAGTTAATTGACAAATTATTATAAAATAACACCGGAATTCGTATACCGGAATTAAAACGGAAATTCCGAGATTTCCGGAACGGAACCGAAATTCGAAAATTTCTTGATCACCGGAATGGAAACGAAAAACGGAAATTTAAACCTTGGTATGCTACTCATCTCCACTGGCGGTATGACTAAAAGCATTCGTACAAAAATATCAACGTATTTTTAATTTGTGCTGCTGGGTAGAATCAAATTGATACCGCCAAGCAATATGGCTAATATATAAAACAATATCAATACCAAAGCTCACTAGCGATCGCATTGAAGTTACACTATGCGATCTATAGTATAACTTGCAGCATGATCGATATGAATCACATCAATAATCGCCACAATTCCCATCTATAACAAAAGAAATGTGTAAGTTGAAAGAGTAAGTTGCATAATGTTAAAACAATGATTGCACAATATGTGTAAATTTCTGTATAGATACATACCTTTTATCTACGACAATAAGATGTAGAAATCTTCCATGCATGTAAAGCATTAAAATTTGTTGCATCAAATATTAGACATGCAAGGTCCAGAGCCATAATCTACACGAGTATATATGTACGTCCAGGTGGGCCTGAATTTAATCACAATGTGCATGCATTTATAGTTGCACCCCAGTAGTAGATTTGACAGTGCTATTGCTAGCATACACTGAATCTAGATTAGCACCCGAGAAGATCGAGACAATTAAGAACAGTCATAAAACCAATTTTTTATAATACAGAAATTTTATCATTCTTTTCTTTTGTTTTAGTTTATTTTTGTACTATTGGTAATGAAAATAATACTTGTACTTGTACATGCATATGCTCTTTTAGACTTTTAGCTAATGTGGGCTCTGAGCGGAACTGTATCCGAATACATGATCACTTCACAACATGGCTTCATTCTTTCTTCTATTAATAATGAGAATTCAATTAATAGGATTTCCACTATGTCATTTTCAAAATTTGAACATACCCTCATTCATCAATAGAATCTAACCATCGATTTACAGCCCCCATCATAATACCATTTTCTATCATCCATCAACGAAATTTCACTACCAATTTGCTACCAAGAAAACTGTTTTAAATAAAAGTGACGTGACTACGAAATCTTTTGTACTTATAGCATACATCCATCAATTAATTTTTTATTAAAAAAAATAAACATCTCCAGCTATTAGATGCATACACCGATACACGTATAAGCAGTTTATACTTATTCATGGTATAACTTTAATCAACCCAATCTTGAGTGGCAAGAGGAAAAACAAAAAGCATAGTTAAAATAATCAAAATGCTCCAAAATTTTCAAAAAATCAAAACCATAAGGATGGAATTTACATTATTAATAGTATGTGTGTGTGTCTTTTTAAAGGACACTTCGTTTATGAATTTCTGTTTAAGGACAACATATCCATACACAATCTACATAAGGAATGATAAGAATTTTATTTGCTCAGGAACCAAGTAAATGTCAATATTGTACCAATTTTGGACATCCCCAAAAGTTCTGGGCATTTGCGAAAGTAGGGATTCTGAAATCAAATGTGCATGAGTTACAAATGATGGTAAAATGGACGTTTGACTCTCAAAACACTACAAATACTAACAATCGTCATAATTCGAATGTCAGCAGCACTAATATACAAAATGATATCTCTACTCCTGAGTTTAATAATTGTTATACTGCTAGTGTACTAAAAGAGATAGCACGTTACAATAAACTCGTCGCACAAGTTTATCAATTAGAATTCCACTGCGTTGGAATTCTGTATTAGATAATTGTAACTATATGTTACGTTGTAAATAAATTACAACAATAACGTTATACTATTGTAAGAAATAGTACAACCTATAAACGGGAAAGATTACAGAGAATCTAACCAGTATATATAGGAAATTCCATCTGAGGCTTGTCGTAACAATTTCCTTAAGAATTTTATTTCAAAAATTCTCCCAAGATACAACAGACGCAATCTGCACGAGATTGTAATGAGTATGTCAATCTCTATGATATATATGAAATATTGAGCAGTAGAGCAAAGAAGCAGAAGAAATTAGATTGGAACAGGATGAGAATGTGATCAGTATTCTCTCCTATTTATAATTTCGTCTGCATCCCTTCAAACAGTCGCGTCCGCTTGACGGGTCGCACCCGTTGCCTTTTGGTCGGTGATGTTCGTTAACGGGTCGCACCCGCCTGCTACTGGTTTGCATCTGCTCGCGTCCAACAGTTCGCACCCGCTCGCATCGCACCGCCTGGTACTGTATGCGCCGTATCTGCTTCAATCGGGTCGCACCCGCTTGCTTTCGACCGCACCTGTTCTGTTTGCTTCTAACGGGTCGCACCCGCTACTGTTTGCGCCTATTCAATCCGCGTCCGCTTTTGAACAGATCTGCATCTGTTCATATGGCCTGCAACTGTCAAAAAGCCTGGTCTAGTTTGCAGTAAAAATACGAGTATCATATTAGACCCAAACCCGACTCGGCCCGGTCAGACGGACGGCGGCGGCGCGCGCGCGTGTGTTGGAGATGCATGATCTTCCTCCTCACAACGAAGCATACATTTGGGAGTCCCAGGCCCCCAACCTCCTCTTGAGAAAAACATATATAAACCAATATAGCTTTCAGCAATTTGGCGATGTGGGACTTTGTATATTTCCATTCATTCTACCTTTAGGAATTCCAACAATCCCCCACATGAATGATAATATACATATCCCCCACATGAATCGAAATATCACAGAGTACATATGGAACAATGCTTTATCGTGGATAAGTAGATATTTCACTTTGAACTTTCCCTAGTTAAAACTTATCAGATCTACTTGGCTAATCGGTGAATTATTTCATCTTGAACCGTCGGCCTTTATTGTATATCCAGACAATAAGCTTTACGAAGCATTGATTCCCTTCTCATCCAATCTCTTGGTTGTGTTCATTTTGGTCCTGAATACTACTTGGTTCTACGAGTGTTATAGAGAATTTAAAGCCTTGTAAAATTCTCATAGAGCCGACCCAGCTCACACTTACATAGGTGATCGCAACCATTAAGAGTATCCTACAAATACCCCACTTGTTATTTCCAAGATATGGTCATCATTAAAAAACATAGTTTTAACCTATTAATACTTCTGTAGGCATGCATTTATATTGTGCACCATAGGAATGGAGTTGGACTACGTCCACGCAAATGCATTACGTCTTGAATTACTCAGAACTGCTTTGCCTATTGATCCTAGTCCGTGAAATCTCCGGTCGCTAGGATAGGTTTCCGTATAAGGTAACTCTTGTTGGTTTAGGCTTTTAAACCCATTCCCCTCGATGCGTAGTCAATTTTCTCTCTTGATAAACCTTTAGTAAATGGATCCGCTAGGTTATCATTTGTCCTCACATAATCTATGGAAATAGTTCCATTTGAGAGTAACTGCCTAACTGTGTTATGGCGTCGACGAATATGTCGTGACTTTCCATTATACACAAAGTTGTGCGCTCTACTTAGCGCAGTTTGATTATCACAGTGTATGCATATGACCGGTACAGGTTTAGGCCAAAATGGAATATCTTCTAAAAAATGACGAAGCCATTCTGCTTCTTCGCCTGCTTTATCTAAAGCGATGAACTCCGATTCCATAGTGGATCGAGCTATGCATGTTTTTTTAGTAGATTTCCATGACACTGCTGCCCCTGCTAGGGTAAAGACATAACCACTCGTTGATTTTGATTCCTCTGAATCAGCAATCCAATTTGCATCACTATATCCTTCTAAGCCGGCATGATATTTTCCATAATGTAAGGAATAATTTATGGTATTTTTTAAATATCCAAGCACTCTCATTAGTGCTTTCCAGTGTTCCTTTCCTGGATTGCTTGTATACCTGCTCAATCGACTTACCGCGTAAGCAATATCTGGTCTGGTGCAATTCATCAGATACATTAAGCATCCCATTACACGAGAGTATTCCAGTTGCATTACACTCTCATTAGTGTTTTTATGCAGTATATTCGATGGATTAAAAGGTGTATTTACTCCTTTAATTCCAAAATTTTGAAATCTTTCAATCACTTTTTCTACATAATGTGATTGAGATAACTCAATTCCATTAGGTGTTCTTATTATTTTTATTCCCAAAATAACATCTGCAACACCCAAGTCTTTCATGTCGAAATTGTTGATCAACATTTTCTTTATGGCCTCAATTACCTGAGTATTTGGACCGAATATTAGCATACCGTCCACATATAGACAGATCATCACATATGATTGTCCAAGTTGTTTATAATAAACACATTTGTCACATTCATTTATACGAAAACCATTTCTCATCATGACACTATCAAATTTTGCGTGACATTGCTTTGGAGCTTGTTTTAGTCCGTATAATGCTTTGACTAATCTACAGATTTTGTTTTCATTTCCTTTGGAAATAAATCCCTCAGGTTGCTCCATGTAAATCCACTCATCGAGATTTCCATTTAAGAATGCTGTTTTTACATCCATCTGATGAATCTCTAGATTAAAAATGGATGCAATTGCTATTAGCATTCTTATAGAGGTTATTCGTGTTACCGGCGAATATGTATCAAAAAAGTCTACTCCTTCTTTTTGACGATATCCTTTGGCTACTAATCTGGCTTTATACTTGTCGACAGAGCCATCTGCTTTCATTTTCTTCTTGAAAATCCATTTGCAGCCAATTGGTTTTATTCCTGGTGGAATATCAACAATTTTCCAAGTTTTATTATTTAGAATTGAATCAATCTCACTTTGGATTGCTTCTTTCCAACATGAGGATTCAGAAGATGACATTGCTTCCTTGTATGTTTGAGGTTCGTGCTCTAATACAGATGTAAAAAAGTTTGAACCAAATGTTTTGGAAGTTCTAGCCCTTACGCTTCTTCTTGGTTCAGCATCCTTAATTTCATGATGAGTTTCATCTTCATGCGAATCGTTTGATTCTTCCCTTGTCCTTTTTGGGACATTATTCCCTTCATTCCTTTTGTGCTGAAACACATCTTCAAAGAATGAGGCATCTATTGATTCCATGATTGTATTTACATGAATATCAGTTATATCATACTTGAATACCAAAAATCTGTAGGCACTACTATTTTGGGCTGGCCCAAGATAATAACAATCTACTGTTTTTGGTCCAAGTTTGACTCTCTTGGGAGGCGGAACTGGAACTTTTGCCAAGCACCCCCACACTTTGAGGTATTTAAAGCTTGGTTTGTGTCCTTTCCATATCTCATATGGAATTGTTCCTGTTTTATTGTGAGGAACCTTATTTAATATATGATTAGACATATTTAGTGCGTCCCCCCACAAGTTCGTCGGTAGACCAGAAGTTAAAAGCATGACAGTAATCATGTCTTTTAACGTTATGTTCTTCCTCTCGGCTACACCATTTTGTTGTGGTGAATATGGAGTTGTGGTTTGATGAATTATACCATTTTCGGCACAGAACTGTTCAAATGGTGATTCATATTCTCCACCTCGATCAGATCTTAATATCTTGATATTTTTATTTAACTGATTTTCTACGTCAGCCTTGTATTTTATAAACGCTGTTATTGCTTCATCTTTACTATTTAAAAGATATACATAGCAATATCGCGTATAATCATCAATAAAAGTAATGAAATACTTTTTCCCACCTCTTGTAGGTAATGATTTAAAATCACATAAATCTGTGTGAACCAAACCTAGTGGTTCGGTGCTTCTATCAACAGATTGAAATGGTTTTTTAACCATTTTTGCTTCTACACATGTCTCACATTTGTAGTTCTTATCTACTTGGAAATTTGGAATCAATCCCAAGTTTGATAATTTCTTCATTTTTTGGAAGTTTATGTGTCCTAATCTATCGTGCCATAGTAAAATTTCGTGCTCAAGCAAGTAAGAAACTTCAATTTTATTAATGGCACAACCAGAATACATAGATTTATTGCCGATAACGGCTACGTTTGCCTTAAGTAGGCCATCACATAAATAACCCCTTCCGATATACATTCCAACTTTGAACAGAACCATGTTGTCTGATTCGAACACAATTTTGAATCCTTTCTTTGATACCACTGAGCCGGAGATCCGATTCCTGCGTATGTCTGGAACGTGAAGCACGTCATTCAATTTGACAGTTTTTTCAGAAGTGAACTTGAGGATAACTGTGCCACTGCCTTCGATCATGGAAACTGCAGAATTACCCATGTAGAGTCTTTCTTTCTGATCGAATTTCTGGTATGTTGAAAACATGGATTTTTCAGAGCAAACATGACGAGTAGCTCCTGTGTCAACCCACCATTGGTTAGGGTTCTGAACCAAATTGCATTCAGAAATAACCGCTGAAAAGGTGGACTTATCCATTTTCATGTTGTCAACTATTGCCATCTCAGTTTTAGTATAAAACAGTAAAATTCTTAAGATGTTATACTGCCAGTGTACTAAAAGAGATAGCACGCTACAATAAACTCGTCACACAAGTTTATCAATTAGAATTCCACTGCGCTGGAATTCTGTATTAGATAATTGTAACTATATGTTACGTTGTAAATAAATTACAACAATAACGTTATACTATTGTGAGAAATAGTACAGCCTATAAACGGGAAAGATTACAGAGAATCTAACCAGTGTATATAGGAAATTCCGTTTGAGGCTTGTCGTAACAATTTTCTTAAGAATTTTATTTCAAAAATTCTCCCAAGATACAGCAGACGCAATCTGCACGAGATTGTAATGTGTATGTCAATCTCTGTGATATATATGGAATATTGAGCAGTAGAGCAAAGAAGCAGAAGAAATTAGATTGGAATAGGATGAGAATGTGATCAGTATTCTCTCCTATTTATAATTTCGTCTGCATCCCTTCAAACAGTCGCGTCCGCTTGACGGGTCGCACCCGTTGCCTTTTGGTCGCTGCTGTTCGTTAACGGGTCGCACCCGCCTGCTACTGGTTTGTATCTGCTCGCGTCCAACAGTTCGCACCCGCTCGCATCGCACCGCCTGGTACTGTATGCGCGTATCTGCTTCAATCGGGTCGCACCCGCTCGCGTTCGGCCGCACCTGTTCTGTTTGCTTCTAATGGGTCGCACCCGCTGCTATTTGCGCCTATTCAATCCGCGTCCGCTTCCGAACAGATCCGCATCTGTTCGTATGGCCTGCAACTGTCAGAAAGCCCGGTCCAGTTTGCAGTAAAAATACGAGTATCATATTAGACCCAAACCCGAGCCCGAACCCGGCCCGGTCGGACGGACGACGGCGGCGCGCGCGTGTGGTGGAGATGCATGATCTCCCTTCTCACAACGAAGCATACATTAGGGAGCCCCAGGCCCCCAACCTCCTCTTGAGAAAAGCATACATAAACCAATATAGTTTTCAACAATTTGACGATGCGGGACTTTGTATATTTCCATTCATTCTATCTTTAGAAATTCCAACAATAATGACAATCAACAAACTATGAGAATAAATATTAAAAGTTATGAAGTCCATGATCCATCAATTAAAATACAACAATCTGATTATTCAAAAAACAACCTAGGTAACACGAATAATCTAACAGTTTAGTTGAAATTGTTGAATTTAGAAAATACAAAGATTACTCAAGTGATGATATAAGAGAATATGAATAACAATCCAGCTGAATTAGATCAAAAGAATGATCCATTTGCAAATGGCTTGTCCTTTGACCCATTGCATGGCCATCCCAAGCAAGATTTCTACCACGATTTTGCTTGAAGTCTATAGATCCAGACCCGCCATTTACCCCTTCATTTCTACCGCGAGTTTACCTACAAATAGTAATACAACTGAACCAAAAAAGAATCAATTCTTGTACGCAAGATAAATAATTAAAATATGGATTTTTTTTATTTGAATTAGATTATGATGTGATCTAATTTTTATCAAAACCAATTGTGAAAGAAACGCGAGGCATTTTGGAAAGATTGTTGCAGTCGATAGTTGATTCTCCCAAAGAATTTGGCAATTTCTCACATAACTACACATAAGCCAGGTATATCTTTAGATAAGGTACTATATCAAATTATCTACAACAGTAATTCAAGATAATTTCTACCTCGTCCACATAATTTAAAACAATATCTGATGTTTTATTTTCAAGAAGACCTGATTTTGCATCCATGTAACTGCCATTTCGCAAGAGGAGCACATTGCACTGCTTATGCCATTTGCGTATTTGTTGTTATCAACTACGGTCTCAATGCCCATACTGACATAAAAATATAACTTAAGATTGGTAAATAAATAGGCTTAAATGGCAAGGATAAAACCACAAACTAAAATTAAGAGGTCAGTTGTTGTTAATTTTCGTTTTGTTAACTGTATAAAAAATCATTTGCGTGGAGCACAATCAAATTTCTATGAATTTAATATTAAATTTGATGGAAGATACCTAAAACATAATGAAAAATAGGGTAACATGTCACTTAACAAAACTGATATTGTCAATAACAACTCTCTAAAGTTAAGAGAAATGAAACGAATGACACATGATTAACATATAATATTGATGCAGCTTTTAATTTATTTTTCTATCTTATCTCACTACTTCATTGTTTCACTTAATCTTTTACAACTTTCTTTGTACAGCTCTTTTCCAAGGGGATGAAAGCTCAATCTCTGTAACTCACCTCTTCCACTAAGAATATGAACACACATGTTCCACTAAGAATATGCATAACTAAACGAAGATAATTTACATATATTTGTGAATTAATTTCTTGCTTTTATATTTATGCATGGGTATAAAACTTTGATTCATATTGCACAAAAGTTCTTTATAAGTTACTCTTTTATCCATATATATGGCTTGGAACTCATAAAATTTCTCATCAGATATTACCTTAATATCCCAATATCTCAAATATCATTTGTGAACACAAATAAATTTGTCAATATACAATTTCAGTCTACATTATAAAACTTTCAGGCAATAAACATGTGAGAAAGAAGAACATAAAGAAAAAAAGTCACATATTAAGCTGTCAAAAAAGATCAACTTCGACAATATAAAATATCAGGTTTTTCCCAAGGAGAAAAAATTGCAAAAACACATCAGGTCCTTTGACTGCTCAAAAAAATCTATCGACGCATCGGCAGCTCAATCGAGCTGAATAATGATTAGCTCAACCGTAACACATTGCATATGACCTTTTCAACTCCGCTGCTCCAGCTCTGCAGCGCATCTCAAATCCACTGCAGTTCCAACATCTCAATCGAGCTGAATAATGATTAGCTCAACCATATAGGGCATCATTTAGAATACCGCACTGGACAATATAGTTCTTAGGACCGGCTCTACCAACATTTTATATTCAAATTCAATTTTCAACATTTAGTGAAAACAAACGTAATCTACCATACAATGTACTATCGCTATCTATTATAACGATGTAATGTATTGTATATTTAATATCAACTAACTTAATAAAGTTGAGCCTAGATTAAGGTAGTAGACATGCTACTTACACTGGAAGCTCGCGAATGAGCCCTTCACACATCAATTATTTTGCACCAACTATAAAATTGAAAAACTTCAACACCCAAAAATCCTCTGGAGATTCAGTCCGAATTTCAACCTTAACAATACCTATGTTTGTCTCAAAAGGTGAAAACACAATTCCATTACTAATCATCAGAAACTAACATGATGTAGAGCCTGCAAGGTACTCGCAACTATAAACTGCGTAATAACTCATAAACATAACAATGTGCTAAAAAACGCTACCTCCTTTTCCAATACGGCGTGTCTATCAGAACCTGCTTCCATAGCAGTAGTCCTTTTAGGCTAACCGCGAGTAAGCTTAAACTCGGTTTGCTTCTCACACCATTCCTAACCACAGTCACTTTTACCAAATTCAATCACTTGCACATAATCCAGGAAAGAAGAGTTTATTACCGAACTTGTAATATCAGTCACCATCAACGCTCTCCTTGCCCTAAATCTTTGCAAAAAAGATGCTTCTTTGGAGCTCGAAATCAACTTACATGATTCCTCGATATCTACACCTTCGGATTCCGGTCGTGGCATATGGAATAGAAGGGGATAATATGAAGGAGTGTGTCGGTCGAGTTGAAGCGAGAGCTGCTTCAATGAAGGCCATTTCTTCTTCGCTGATTATTTCGATCGGAATGAACGGAGGTTGTTGAGAAGTAGAGGAAGGAGATGATGAGTCTATTTTTTTTGGATCGCAATAGGTTCGTGTCGGAGCAGTTTGTGTCGTCAAGGGTAGCAGTTTTTCATTTTTAGATTGGGCAAAAGGGCATTTCTGTAAATCTAGAAAGACACGGTTAAAATAGTTCATTGAACTATTATTATTAGTAGTAGAGATATAATATTGATTGATTTTTTTAATTTCTAGGAAAAAGGTCAAATTTAAATGGTAAAGCAATAAATATGTCATGAAAGATGTTGAGTATAATTATGATGCTGCATAAGTGTAACGGAAAAGCTCATATTCAAACTATGATTTGCAAACATAGAAGAAAGATGGTGCAGGGTTGCTATATAACGATAATCCAACGCCTTTTGATATGTGGTAAAGGAAAACAATCCTTCATACAACTATAATTTAGATCGGTAAAGTTTGCATAGTTGCACCAGTTTTTATTTGGTTTTCTCACAAGCAATGAGTTGACAATCCAACTTCCCTAATGAACTCATTATTGAAGGAATGAGATAATATCGGCTGTTAAATAGCTTGTACGTATCTTTCATACTATATGGAATATAATTGTAATAGTACATGATACAAACAGTAACTAGTTGTATACCGTTGATTAAGTCAATCCAGGATAAGGAATACAAACTTATACATACAACTGTATTACACTGTACATATTATCTTTCGAAAAACAAAGTAGTTTGTATTTTCTTCTTTTTCTTATTTCTACCTTGGTATCGGAGCCAATGGTGCCTCATGGCTATTAACCACCGTCCCCATAATCAGTCACCACGCCATCACTTTATTTGAGTGTGGCTGTGATTTTAGTCTCATATAGATTTCATCATCGGAGATAATTTGATCTTTTAATCAAGATCTAGTGTAAATCTGTTCAAGAAACAACTTTCACCAACAGTTGATCTATGACGTGCCTAAAAGTGATCAGAGAAGCCTTATCACATCATCTTTCCTGCATCAGATCAAGATCATTAAAGAGAACCTTTTCATATGATCAAGAATCAACTCAATGGCTGGAACAACTGATAATACATCTCATCAGCTGCTCGTACTGCTAAATAGATTTTCGAATTTGAGGAATAATCCAAGAAAATCATCAGTCCAAGAAGTGAAATCATCAATATTCAATTAGACGAAAGCAATTTCTTGCTTTGAAAATATCGGATCTCAACTGCCATAAAGAGATACAGTTTAGAAAAGTATATTTTTGGAAATGCATCTATCCCTGTAAGATACATCACCATCAGTGAAGGACAATTAGTTGACAAAAAGGAATATTTAATACATCAACGACAAGATAGTCTCTTAACTGTATTGCTTTGTCATCGATTAGTGCAAATTTACCGCCTCAAATTATAGGCTGCAACAAAGCACATGAAATCTAGAGGTTGAACAGATATTCAACACACAATCATCAGCAAGAGTGATGCACTACAATAGGAAAATGTAAAATTTAATAAAAGATAATATGTCCATGAGAGAGTACTTAACCAAAATGAAATCACTGTGTGATTTATTAGGTTTTGCGGGTCATAAAGTGGAAGAAGCAGAACAAATGTTGGCTATTCTCGATGATTTAGAAGAGGAATATGAGTGAGTTGTAGCAATCATCTCATCAAAAGAAACACTTTCAAGTTTACAATATGTTCATTCTACTTATTGGCACATGAGGGGAAATTAGAACAAAGGAACGCAACAAGTTCAGACTTCAAAAATAACTACGTCTCAAATACAACAAATTTTAAAGGAAAAATCAAGCAAGAAATGCAAATTCAAAAAATAAACAAGGTAAGCAAAGAAGCAGTAAGACTTATAGAGACGGAGGCAGAAGCAGATGAAGTGATAACAATAGAATATGATGTCAAATTTGTGAAAGTATGGCCACACAACAAGTAGATGCTATTTTAGATTTGATCAGAACTACATATCAAATCATCAAGGTAGCCCTAGTCAAAAAAATTACCATCCCAACGCCAATTTAGCTCACACAAGCCAAGATTGCAAGAAACGAAGAAATCATTCAAGAACCCAAAAATGATGTGAAAAGCTTAACTAAGCTAGAAGACATATTGAATGAAGATTGGTACCTAGACTCAGGTGAAACCAATCACATCACTAATAATCTACAAAATCTGGATTCGTGCAATAAAGAATACAAAGGTACGCATTCTATTTTTATGGGTAATGGCGAATCATTATAAATCATTCATACTGGAAAAGCAATTACAAAGGGCAAGAAAGAGTTCCAACTCAATAATTTATTGAGAGTTCCACAAATTAAACAGAATTTAACGAGTGTATCTTAGTCTGCCAATGATAATCAAATTTACTTTGAATTCTAACCAAAATTTTGCACAGTTAGAGGTTTGCCCAGAATTTAATGAGTGTATCTCAGTCTGAAATATTTTAATCCAATTTGTAATTTTTTTAAAACCACATAGTTGAATGAATAAAAATCTTTTTCTAAAAAAAAAAAAACCTTAAGTTCTTGTGAAAAACCATTTTTAAAATTCTACATACCCATTTTATACTTATAAATCTCTCTCGATTTATCACAAGTCGATTTACATTTCCAATTTTATAACTATTCCCCCAAATTCCAAAATATAATTTCTATTTCTTTCTAAACCGATTCCCGTATTTCATTTTAAATTCACATTGTGAATTTATATTTCCAATTTATCAAATGATAATAATTCCACTTATTTATAAACATCGTTTATAAGTTTGTAGACTCAACTCTCATTTCTTTGTTTACAACAGATTCATATTAAACAACTCCATTTATAACTCGGTTCCTATTTTAAATCACATTTATAAACCTATTTTTTAATAAATCTGGACTATATCCCAAAACACTTCAAATCTCGATTTTGACTTCTATTTCTTACTTCCAAAAATACCAATTAAAATCCATTGTTTAAAAATACTCAAATTGAATTCTCTATTTGAAACCATTTTACGAAATAGCTAAATAAATATCTAAAATCAAATTTATTTGTTTTATCCAAATCAATTCCTTTTTAAATAATCCCAAATTTCAATATAAATATTTTTATTTCCAAAATCGCCTTTAAATTCCCTTTTTAAATTCAAAATATCATTATGGCATTTATAATACCAAAATTAAGGTCAGTGCTACTATAGATTCCATAAACTCAAATCACATTCTAATCTACAATAGATTATTCAAAACACATCATATATCATTATATATGAAATTTAAATCAACAATTTTGAGGAATCTAGTTGGATTCCTCCAACATGTTTCCCTACATCCACTATTATGCCGGACGCAGTGTCTCATCCGCTACAATCGGTAGAAATATACCCAACTACTAATATATACACTACTATATATATAATATAACATCCAACTGATAATAATTTATCAATCAATTCAATTGATCAATAAATAATTTTAACTATTTAAAATAAAACCAATTATTCAAAATGAGTGAGATATACTCACATTGATTTTAAAAGTCGTCAAAACGTTCCATTGGAATTCGAACGACATCTGAATTCCAGGGTAAAATCCAACAAGCTAAAAACTCTACCTATCCAATTTCATCTCACAGTATTCGACGATACGATCCTAAGGAAAATCGTTTTGTTCGAATTTGACCTAAAACAAGTAAGGTATCATGTTTATAAGATTATCAAATAAAATAAAATATTATTTTCCTTAATTACAAACTTAAGGACTAATTACCCCGGTTTAAAAATTATTAGCCACTAAACTTCCTCCCCAAAATCTCGTTCACGAAAAAACACCCGGGCCCCATTTTCCTTCAACGCCGCCTCCTTCCGCCGCCTGAGACCGCAGTACCCTCGTCGCCGTCCCCTTAGACCCTCCAGCACCCCACGCCGCCGGCGCCACTTCCCATTTCGCCACTGTTTCATAGAAAAACACAACGGAATCAACTCCGTTAATCCCCCTCGCCACCGCTACAGGGGAAGATAACCCATAAAACTCTAGCCGAAGGTAGCCCTCCCCTCCACGAACAATTCTCCTTCACGACCCCTCGCCTGAAAGTTGGCCAAATTGTCGTAATCCCCTACCCAAACTGCCGTTGGTCAACTAAGAACTATCGCTAATTCACCACGTTAAAACCCATCTCCACCGTTGGTCAGGTCTAGCTCTCTCCCACGACCATTTTCCTAGTTGACGACCTTGCCTGATATCGTCAAAATTGGCTCCGATCATCTTGGGCCGTTGGATGAAGCATTTGAAATTTTATAAAAGGAACGAATCCTTTTCTTCAGCAAATCGCGTAAATAAATATGTAGAGAATGGTGGAAAAGGACGAGAGTGTGGGCTTGTTCCAGGGACAGGGTGGATGTTCAGGGGTAGGGTGGCTGTGAAGTTAATTTGATTAAAAATATATTATCTATAATTTCAAAATATCTAAATATTTAATTCCGAACCCTGATCGAGGCATGTTGTCAGGCGTTTCTAATGTTATACTCTTATTCCGAACATAATGGAACACGTTTCAATAACCAATTCGATCGTATGCAGAAGATACTCTTTTGAATCTAATTATTATATTAAATTTTCGATATTAATTTCAACATGGTCTATTCCATACGACCAAACGGTGCATCTGATCGCTACGAAATTTGATGACGTAATATAATTCATTATTACTGACCCAATGAAACTAGTTTCGTAGAAACCCGAGACTGTGCCTTGGATGGCTATTTTCAAAATCAGTTAAATCGCTTTTTGAATCAAATTAAAAGTTTGCCTATCTTCCTTTTTTCTTAAATAGAATTTAAATCAGCTTTGAAATTATTTTTATCAAGCTCAAAACCCAAGATTCAATTATTTAAGAAATTTTAATCATTAAATTTAACGATTAAATTATCCAATAAATCATTATGTTTGAAATTCAAGTTAGTAAATCTATAAAATTAACTTTTCGATATTTAAAATTAATTAAACATTCAAATTTTATCTCTAAAATTCTGAGTCGTTACATTCTTCCTCACTTAAAAGAATTTCGTCCTCGAAATTGTCAAGATAGGAAAAATGCCTAAACCCATTTCTTTTCTAAAACAATTTAGTATAAATAACTTCCCAAATCCATTTAAAGCCATTAACTTTCTAAAACCAATTCGTTGAAACCTTATTTTTACTTTTACCAATTTCTAAATTCATCCATAGATCCCAAGCAATACTATTCTTTCATTCATTTCAAATTATAATCCAAAATCAAATTTTAATCATCACAAATTTTTTCCAAATTTCCGATTCTTTAAATTTTCAAAAAATTTCGCCAGCATCTCCTTTGCGCAACTAGATCAGAACAACCACAAATTGCCACTACGGACTCAAACCAACAAAAGAAAACAAAAGGCAAGTGGCTCAACCATAAAACCATCAAATTCAAACAACAATTTAAATATGTACCTTTTTGTTGGACAACCCAATTTTACTAATGAAACCCGAGGTATCAAATTAGCTCTGGCTTTTATATACGTGCATCTTATTTCTTAATGATGTCTAATCATATAATTCAAAACATATTAATTTGCATTTTCAATTTTCAATATTTGTTCACTAAAACCGTACGATGTACATATATCATCAGTATACACATATCAATCTGATCGCTCGCTCAATACACGATTTCACTTCCGAACTATTATCGTTCACATGACTCTCTAGTGCGGAATTAGATCTTGTTCCTTGATTAGAAACTGTCATCCTCCTTGCAGAGCCATATACTATGATAAAGAATCCTAGAATCAATCAAAAATCCATATCTAGTGTTCACCATCGAGAATCGAATGAAAAATCCTAACTCGGATCGATATAAATTATCTCGAAATTGCTCGAATCCAAATCAAACCGTTATGTTAATAAAAAAATATACGTACAACTTACATATTTATTTCGATTGATTCTTAGCTATCCCAATTTCTCTTATTCACATTCATTCCACTTACAATCAATTATTCTCAATCCATTATTCACATCCCTTATTTACTTATTTTATTCACTTCTTTACATAGTATATTCCATAATACATTATCATTTAAACATCATTCCATAAAATTTGTTTACTAAAGTTCGGCGCAGTTGGTTGATGGTCCGGACTGCGTGATCGAAGGTCACGAGTTCGAGCCCCGAAACTGACAACCCTGTAACAAGTACCTGAAGTATGTGTTTGGCAGGCACATACTTCCCTAGAGTTTACAAGCGAAGCTTGGTTCTCTAGGTAATTCAAAAAAAAAATGTTTTATATAAATTAAGTCTATGTCCATTTTATATCAAATCCAATTTTATTTCACTCAATTCCATATTAAATTTCAATATTTCAACCATATTCCAAAATCATATTTAACTCACCGATTTATTTAGTTAGTTCATTTCTTAATTCATTTCCAAAATTTATTTTATTTAACCTAACTTAGGCTAAATTTCTTTCCATAATTCATTTTATTTAACTTAATTTAGGTTAATTTTCATTCCATAATTCTATTTCAAATTTACTTTCCTTAACATTCACATGCAACAATTTAAAAGCTTTGTTGCACTTACAAATCCCCAAAATTTACAAGTTATCAACTTATTTTCTCATGCTCTCAATAAAACATTTAAATGAAAATCTCAGAGTTTAAAAACCTTGTTCCTAAAGTATTTTAAATCATTTTTTAAATCAAATATATATATATATATATGTATACACACACAATCCCTCGGTATATCAAATCATTCTTTTTGAATTTCAAAACCAGAACTAGTTTTTACCAAACAAAACTCCAATGGTAGCAACTCCTCCGTTGGAAACTCGAAAATGAATATCGATGATGCTGCATTCATCACCGAAATTATTTTCCAACGACCGAAGTGAGTTCAGTGTTTTCTATTCCCTTTAAAACCCTTTTAAAAATATTTCCATTATTTCCATCTAAAACATTTTTCAAATAATGCTATTATTATTTTCCAAAGCTTTGAAAAACATTTTCGAAACCATCGGGATTTAAATTCCCACATTCCAAGCTTTTAAATCCTTTCCAATTTATAAATCACTTTTATAAATCATATTTACATAATTCCATTTTGTTATATGAAATTATTTCTTAAATTTTAATCTTTCTTACATTATAATATCAACTTTTATTCGATCACCAAAAACAATCAACAAATGATAATAATCAAATATTATCATTCTCTAACAACCAAGCAAACCATATATACCATAATAATTTTCTGAAAATTTATTTCTTTATATATAAAACTATAATTAGGGTTAAATTATTTCATTTACCCAATTTCAAAATAATACTATGTCGAATTGCTCTATTCAAGTGTTTACTCGTATTGAAATTAATTACTCGTATTGACCAGAATCCATAGCGTTAATTACTCGTGTTGACCAAAATCCATAAGCCACTCAACCGACCAATCAACACAAAGTAAAGCCGTTCTATATACTAAAAAATACGCGCTCATACACACACACACTCAAACTCATTGTAGGGTGCTATTGACCCTATCTCTAATGAGTACCCCACCAAAGACAAGGTTCTCGTTTAACCTTCAGCTCCGATACCAACTGTAACGAACTAGATTTTTGACCCTCGAAAATCGACATTAATATGTCCAATGTATTATATGCCAAGAAATCGAATGTCGAAAATTCCGATTGTTAAGGGAAAGAAGAAGAAAGAAGATAAGAAGAAAATAACACAACTTAGAATCTCAAAACGGAACGAATAATCTATAATATATCGCAAATCTTCACACAATATGTGTATATATATATACATACAAATATCAATCAGAGTATACTAACCTATTTCAGCCTGGAAAGTTATAACAATATATCCTCACAATGATTGATAACATGCCAATGAATACAACGAAAAATATACGATCTACGTTAGTACGTCTCTAGGCCTCCAATTCATCTCTCGAGGCTCCAAGCATCCAAACAAATTTGTAATATACTCGGTCTGACTTGAGCATCATAATAAATAACACCCGAGTCAGTCCGGAAAACCTGCATGAGAAACATACACTCAACTGGTTTTAAAATTACAAGAAAAACTTTAAAAATCAAGGGTATCTCGTAAGACCACGCCACACATAAACACGACGGGTTTTTACCTTACGATAACCAAACCAGTTTTATATAAAAATCTTGTGATATTATAATATTGTCTATGTACAAATACTTATTAAAAATAGCTGAAATGCTTGCATCGCACATTTCAACATAGTTGGGCACAATCAAAACCGTACGACGCTTATTGGGGAATGAATTCCATACAATGACTAGACACTAAGGTACCACCTATCACAGTACATGTCTAGAAAATGTACCGAGATCGAATCTATCGATTCCTTCCAACACAAGACCGACCTAACCCTTGGTGGATAGTACCGAATATGTCATCACCCAGGTTGCTTTGCAACCCTTTTGAGATCTCATGCCCAACCAATCCGTAAATACGTAGATGTATCTAGAAAGGTGACAACATACCCTAATGGGTGCGACCCACGTAGCCTTGTTGCATTTCCCCTGATTTTCAGCCATTCTCGTTGATGAGGCTTGAGGCTACGTTTTACCTTAAGAATAACATTCATACTTGGAATGCTAACACTGCCTTCCAGGCAAGCAATGGAATGATAGCATTCATCCATACAAGTTGTTCTGGGTCTGAACAAATCGAATCTCCAAAATCACCATCTTCTTTATCTTTATGATATCACGATTCACAATGCTCAAATCAGATTGAAGTGGTTTATGGATAATTAAATCCGATCTCATTCTCTTCGAAATGATTAAGGAATTTGGCCAAATTTTTGATAGTCAGTTATTTAACTATCAATTACTCATAAGAATTCACTAGGCCTATATTATAAATCTTTCAAAAATTTATTTCAAAATATCTTTACAAAGACATATATTCAACTGTCTATTTGAAAACACTTTCAAATTTTTATATCCATAACAGCATATTTCCACACCATATTAACAATTATAGATATTTCCTAATCCAATTTATAATTAATTACTTAGAAAAATATTTATTTATAAATCATTTCGTAGCTAAAATACCTCCAAACCTTTAATTCCAATACCTAGGAAAATATTATAAGTCTATTTCCCAAAATCATTACTAATATTCACACTTAGGATATATTCCGTGCTTATCTCATAAACCTTCGAATTTTTATTAATTCCCTTACAATTTCTAAATAAATTTGATAATACTTATTTATAATCCCACTAACAATTTATAACACTTTTAATGAAATCAGATTCATTTTCAAATTTCCCGCATCTATACAATTTGGAAAAATTCTTTTCTCAAATTTTCTTGAGTTCCAGAATTTCATTATAAGATTTTCTCTTACAAAATCACATCCATTAAATGAAAACCTGTTCACAAATCTCAAGAGCGTTTATAAATAAATTGCAATCATTTACTTTTCACTGTATATATAATAATAATAAATTCCAAAAAAACATGGTTAAATAATTATTCAAAATATCAATGCACTTTTAAAAGAAACATCAGTAACTAATTTCAATTCATTTATAAAATTTCTAATCGATTTGTAAAACTTTTTTGTGAACTTAGAATTAATTCCAACAAATTAAAATATTTAAATGACTAACTTTCTGAAATATTTTAATCCAATTTATAGTTTTTTTAAAACTACATAGTTTAATAAATAAAAATCCTTTTCTAAAAACAAAACTTAAGTTCTTGTAAAAAGCATTTTTAAAATTCAACATACCCATTTTATGCTTATAAATCTCTCTCGATTTATCAAATTCAATTTACATTTCCAATTTCGTAACTATTCCCCCATATTCCAATAGAGAATTTACTGTTTCTTCCTAAACCGATTTCCATATCTCATTTTAAGTTCACTCCGTGAATTTATATTTCCATTTTATCCAATGATAATCATTCCACTTATTTATAAACATCGTTTACAAGTTTATAAAATCAACTCTCATTTCTCTGTTAATAATAGATTCATATTAAACAACTCCATTTATAACTCATTTTCTATTTTAAATCCAATTTATAAACCTATTTCTTAATAAGTCTAGACTATATTCCAAAACATTTTAAATCTCGATTTCGACCTTATTTCATATTCCCGCAAATCCCAATTAAAAATCCATTGTTTAAAAATACTCAATTAATTTCTCTATTTGAAACCATTTTACGAAATAGCTAAAAAAATATCTAAAATCAAATTTATTTATTTTATCCAAATCAATTCCTTTTTAAATAATCCCAAATTTCAATATAAATATTTTCATTTCCAAAATCGCATTTGAATTCCCTTTTAAAATTCAAAAATATTATTTATGGCATTTATAATACCAAAATTAATGCCAGTGCTACTATAACATCCAATAAATTCAAATCACATCTTAATTTATAATAGATTATTCAAAACACATCGTATATTACTATGTATGAAATTCAAATCAACAATTTTGAGGAATCCAGTTAGATCCCTCCAACCTGTTTTCCTGCAACCACAAATGTTATATAATCACAAAAATATAATCACCACTTCAACGTGGGATATCGCAATAAAAAGAGTCATCCAATATTATGCGGGGAGCATAGTGTCTCATCCACTCTAATCGGCGGGAAATATATCCAACTACTAATATATACACTACGTATAATATAACATCCAACTGATAATAATTTATCAATCAATCCAATCGACCAATAAATAATATTAACCATTTAAAAGCCTATTTTCATTCGTACGAACGAACGGTGCATCCGGCCGCTACGAAATTTGACGACCTAATATAATTCATTATTACGGACCTAATGACACTGGTTTCGTCGAAATCCGAGGCTGTACCCCGAAAGGCTATTTTCATTCGTTAATTAAAACGAGTTATTTTAAAAATCTATTAAATCACTTTTGAACCAAATTTAAAAGTTTGCCCATCTTCATTTTTACTAAATAGAATTAAAGCAGCTTTAAATTTATTTTTATCAAGCATAAAACCCAAGATTCAATTATTTAAGCAATTTCAGTGATTAAGTTTAACGATTAAATTATCCAATAAATCATTATGCTTGAAATTCAAGTTGTTAAACCTATAAAATTAACTTTTTGATATTTAAAATTAATTAAACATTCAAATTTCAAACCACTAAAATTCTGGGTTGCTACATACTGCTACACAACAAACTAAGTCTTCACTTAGAACAGTTCATGGGCCAACAAGTCATGAGTCACCGAGATCATCCAGGAAATCTGAAGGTCACTTTCAAGTTAATGAATAACCATCAACCAGAGAACAAGAACTTCATGAAGATACATATCAACATGAAGCCCCTCAATCTCAAGAGCAACCACAAAAGGAACTTGGACATCTTACGATAACTAGATCAAAAAGAGGAATATTCAAGCCTAAAGTGTATACTACTACAACAGAATTAGAAGAACCAACCACATATGAGAAAGCAATTAAAAGTAGTAAATGGAAGGCAACAATGGACGAGGAATACCATGCTTTAATAAAAAAACAACACTTGGGAACTTGTATAACAACCAGAGCACAAAAATATCATAGGTTGCAAGTGGACTTATAAACTAAAGAAAATCTCTGATGGAATAGTATCTAAGTACAAGGCAAGGTTAGTTGCAAAGGGCTACAACCAACAATATGGATTTGATTTTAGTGAGACATTTTCACCTGTGGTTAAGCCAACTACTATCAAAATAACATTAACTATAGCATTGCATCATAGTTGGAGAATTAGACAATTAGATGTCAATAATGCTTTCTTAAATGGAGAACTTCAAGAAGAAGTATATGTAGAACAACCAAAATGTTACAAACTAAACTAAGCAACAATGATCATAGAGCGTAAAGACATCATAAAGCTATATATGGACTAAAGCATGCACCAAGGGTCGGAAATGATATGTTAAAAGCAACACCGATTCTGCTGAGATATTGGGCAACTAAATTAGATAATTCATTATATGTTAAATTTGATAAAAATGCAGTAACTTATATACTTGTCTACGTGGATGATTTTATAATTATAGGAAATAGTGAAGCTGAAATTAACTAGGTGATCCAACATCTAGATAAAGCATTATTCATCAAAGATTTGTAGGGATAGTGGTGTGTAGAGAATTAAATACAGAGCTTGTACAACGTCAGAAAAAACATATTGCAGAAATCTTAGTTAAAGAAAAAATGGATCAGGCTAAGGGACTATCTACATTAATGGTCAGCAATTTACATTTATCCAAAGACAAGGGTGAACCCGTAGACAATGAGAAATAATACAGTAGTATAGTAGATGCACTACAATACGTCACAATAATAAGACCGGATATATCATTTAGCATGAACAAGGTATGTCAGTTTATGCCAAGACCATTAAGTGATCATAGGAAAGCTGTAAAGCGCATCTTAAGATATTTAAAAGAAATAATAAATCAAAGCATAAGCTTGAAAGCATGTTAAACATTAGGAATTCAAGGATACTCAAATGCTGATTGGGCAACTGATATAGATGATTGAAGATATACATCTAGGTACTGCATATATTTTGGTGAAATCGAGCGTCATGGTGCTCCAAAAAGCAGCCAACTATCTCTAGATCAAGTACAGAAGTCGAGTACCGCAACGTAGCAAACACAACTGCAGAGGTAACATGGATCAAGTCTCTCCTCAGCGAAATCGAAATTCAGCCAAAGACCAGACTAATCATTTGATGTGACAACCTCAACACCGTCTCGCTAACCGCCAATCTCATACTTCATTCACGAACGAAGCACATTGAAATTGATCTCTACTTTGTTCAAGAAAAGTTGTTAGAAGGAAAACTAATCATTAATCATCTTCCGGCGTTTTATCAACATGTTGACATACTCACAAAGCAATTATCAGCAAAGAATTTTGTGAGATTAACGTCTGATTTAAGAATTGAAGATGGCAGCACACAGAAGAAAGAGGAAGAAAAAACATTAGCTCTATTTGTTAAGAGTTATTGAAGGAATGAGATCACATCGGCTGTTAAACAACTTTTACTTTTTTTCATACTATAAGGAATATAATTGTAATTGTGCAGGATACAACTGTAACTAGTTGTATACAGTTGATTAAGTCAATTTAGGCTATATATACAAGCCAATATATACAACTTTATTACATTGCAAATGTTATCTTTATAAAAACAAAACAGTTGTACTTTCTTTCTTCTTTTTCATATTTCCAACTCTCATTTTCCTTGACTTTTTAGCATCTTCCTACAGTGAAGAGTGCCACTGTACTGGAATTGAACTTCAAAGCATATATAATAACATTTGGATCAATATCAACCATGTTAGCATGCATCCATGCAAATATATCGAGGTAATAATGGAATCATAACCTATTCTATTTAAAAATATCAACCATTGTTTGCAAATTTTAAAAAATAATGTGGATTCACTATATAAAGATAATACCACTGCCTGACATTTCTGATTTATTCAATAATATTGACAGATTGATAAATTGCTCTATGCACCAAAGTACAATGCACCTGATAAACTAAAATGGATATACATTCGAAAGGAAAAAAAGAATAAGAAAGCCCGTGTTTCTACTTTGTATCATTAAAATATGTTAAAAAATAAATATCATATATGTACCATAGGAGTGGTCTCATGAAGATTCTGAACAATTAGCGGCATTAAGTTCTTTAACAGTCGAAGGTATCACCAGTAGGTGGAGGAGTCGGCTGATCTGAGGTCGAAGCCAAAGACGGGTAAAGAAGAATGGCGACATGATGGGGGATGCACCAACGAAATCATAGGACGGGATGGAGGATGGTGATGGCGAAGGGATTGGAAGGGCCACGCGAAATAGAACTCACAGGAGGCGGTGGTCGAAGGCGATGGCGGTGTGCTTTGGAAGGGGGATGCGAGGTCAGATGACGAGGATGAAGGCATGGATTGGGGGAAGAAATCATGGTTTTATACGTAAACCAAAGAACTCAATTTAACATGGATTAGGTCAGCGACTTAGACGGCGACGATAGAGGCATAGGCTGTGAGGGTTTAACATTAGTTTTGTCCATTCTACTCCAAGATGAACAAAGTGAGTGTACGAAGGAACTCTTTCTCAATGTATATGCCTCATTGCATTCAAGTCAAACTGAAGCCTTTTTGTAGATCCTAAAATTTCCCTAACTTATAATGTAAAGAGAATTAAATAACATGATGTTGAATATGCGCTTATATGATTTTTGTTTGATGATAGTAAACATATATATATATATATATATATATATTCATTTAAATGTATTTGTTAATGTACTATTTTATTTTTCATAGATTAAATAAATATTTGTTGAATAAAATAAATTACACAGAATTTGAATTCAAACAGAAATTTTATTCAAACAAATATTTATTACAATTTTGAATAGTACAAATTCAAGCTCTCACTATACATATACAATTTTGATTCTAATTTCATCACAATTCAATTTACATAAATTCCTCACTACATATCACTCACACTCGTAATTCATCTTCAACTTCATTCCAGTTAGAATCCAGAATTGAGCAATCTGAAAAAAAAACACTAACGCGGTAAAATTGAAAAAGATTTTTTTTTTTGCAATATAAAATAAAATATGATTTTGAAAATATTATTTGCCTCAGTTATTTGGGTTGTTCGTCGTCATTTAAATTTGAATTTATCATACACGAACAGCTTGTGACATGCATAGTGTGTCACTGTACATGCCACAAGGCCGTGCACACCGATATACACTTGATAATGCTACAGGGACAGGTGAGCACAAGGTCAAACCAAAATAAAAAGACGGGTTCAACTCAGGTGCAAATATAAATAAAATCACAACACACGCACAAGGTCAAACCTGAACTATTAGTTGGATTCAACACAGGGCAGGTATACAGGCTACGACTTCAAACATGAAGCAGTTCAATATCCAAGCAACAATGAAAAGTAAGGAACCAAATACTCAAGACAACATGAAGTGGACAGCACTGACTCAAGTACACAAACAACAAGCAGCAGTATGCAAGTGCATACACAAAGAGGCAACAAAGGTCAAGGACCAAGTGCAAAGGCTGCAGTAAAGCATGTACATATGTATGAAAACCAAAGTCAATAGCAAGTACAAACCAACACAACAAGCTTCAAATGAAAACATATGTGTCAGAGAAACATGTACAGCCCAATGAACCAGTGACAACAAAGTGACTCAAGCAACAACACAAACCAAGGTAAAACCATCAGGTACATCTGAACCAAAATCAAGTATGAAGTATACAGACACACATGAATATGAAGACCACAAAGGCAATGCAACAGTAAAAAGAAACAACATCAGCAGATGCAAGACCAGAGAACTACACAAGTGTAGCCTCGAACCAGAACATCAAAATACAGGTTTCAATATCAATGCCATTGCTTCAGCAGTCAAAATATCAAATAAACATGAATCAAGACAGTGAACTGATGGCGTGAACTGCAACTCAAAAAAGCAGACATGGAACCAATGTCCTAGGTTACAACTTCAAATGAATCAGTGATGCAAGCAATGCTACAGAGCTCGAGATTATATATGCAATGGGGACCGTACATGAACCAGAACACAAATCCAGTTACAACACTGAGTTCGACAATGTCAAGTGCAGAAGTACACAAGTGCAACAGGTCAAGGATGTGTACCAAACAGATGCAACATTCTAATATGTACCAATATGCTATGCAGTGAACAAAGCAAGGTGTAACCAAAATCACAGTGAACAAACCAAGGTCACAGTGAAATCAACATCATCAGAAATGATCAGAGCCGAAGCAGTGGCAATCAAGGAGTCGACCAAGTCAAAGCCGTGTTTTTAATCAAACAAGTCAACAGAAAAAGGAAATCAAAGCCGTAGTCAACAGCGTGATGACCAAGGAGTAGAAGTCAATGCCGTGTAAATCAATGCTAGAGGGATGAACGAAATTCAACAGTGCAGAGATGACCAAGTCAAAATTCAAGTGCGTATCTTTGAAAAAGTCAAAAATCAAATCCAAGTAAAATAGGAAAGTTGATACCGTAACGATCAAGGAAAAATCGAACGCTTCAAAATCAAAGCCGTGCGCATCAAGTCGAAAAGATATCAGGAAAGCAAGAATTAGGAAAGTGACGGATTGATACGAAAAAATTCAAGGGTCTCGGGATCCATATAAATATTCACCCAAAATCATCATAGGCAGTGGGCAAACAGGAACAATCGAAAGTTCAAGCAATTAAATCCTGAAAAGCAAAAGGAACGAACAACGTACCAACGTTGATTCGCAATCACAAGGCAAGCAGCCGATCATCAGAGAAGCAGCGAGCAACACACTCGATCGAGCAAGGCAACACGCAAACCAGAGAATCGATCAACATAGGAGTGCTTCAGAAAAGCCCTAATTTGGATCGAAAAACTCAAGCCCTAATTTCAGAGCGCAAAGAGGAACGAAAGCAAGGCCGCAATTTTACAAAAGCAAGAAGAAAAAGGAACGGGCAGAAGAAACGAATTGGGCCGGCCTTGTTTTAATATAAAAAGGGCTTTAGTTTATTTCAATTAGGGTTTTAGTTTTAAAATTGTTTTTAAGTTTGTTTTAAATTTAAATTCTCTTTTAAGGTTGTATCTTTTGAATCAAACCTTGGTAAATCACCACCTAGGATTTAGGTTGTGTCAGATTGTCTAGTTAGGATTAGTTCAGTGAGCAGGGTTTGCGAGTTTGCAAAACTCTATAAGCGGTAGCAGGGGTTGCGAGTCTGTTAGAGTGTTTGTAAGCGGGAGACTGTTTAATTCTAATAGAAATCTGCGAATGCAGCAATAGGCAGGGGTTGCCGAAGCTGGGTAAATTTTGTGTGTGATTTACTTTTTAGCATATTTACTTCTTTGCAGTTTAATTCGAGAAAATTTGCTATAACCCTATTCACCCCCCCTCCAGGGTTAATCTAGATCCTACACATGAATGCTAGGAAAGTCACTTGGGAGCGACTGTCCATTTTACTTGCCATGTAATTGGCTATTGTTATGATAGTGAGATTCACATGTATTAAAAAAACTATAAATAAAGAAATATGTCCAAACTCAAGCCAATCACCGAAAAGTGATGTACAAGGTCGCTTGAGAGCAATTATGGAAAGTGCATCTCATTAAATAATTAAGGCAATGCCTGTCATTTACTTGCCACTATTGGTGAATACTTCGGTTAATCTCACGATCCTACTTAATTATTTCCCATGTTTTAACTTCTTTTTCCCATTTTTCATTCATTATGCGAAACCCATTCAGTCCACTTTCGAAATTTCAAGTTGGATCTTCAATAGGTGAGGCAATTCATTATGAATTGGCTCAATCGAGGATCTAAAGTGCTAGAAGCAACTCATCTCAACTTCCTTCGCATAAGCAAAATTTTGAGTTATTGGTTAAAAAATTTGATTTTTACATTTAAATTTTGATTTATCATCCTTGTAGATGATTTTTAGGGATTTATTTGATAAATTTGTAAATTGGTTATAGAACCTAACCATGATTTAGATAAACTTCATATTGTTGTTTACAAATTTAATTTTATTTCCAGTTCGAAAAAATTAGTTTAAAATTGAATTAACATTTCAATAAAACTACACTTACTATCATTTAGAGCAACAACAAAGACAAATGTTTGTGCTAATAAGAGTGAAGATGGTTTGCCTTGATTTTATCTCGGTTGTCATGTTTTTATCAACAATGGGATTACAGATGTGGGATCTAAAAACTTACTTCATACAGAAAAGGTATTATGAGTTAACCACGTCCTTTTTATTATTTTGCATAATATTATGATAGTACTCTTTCTCGCCTTGGCTGTTTTGGTTAGTAATGAATTAGTAGATTCTTTAATAGTCTATAATTTGATTTTACAATTACAATAATATAATACATATTGTTATTTTTGTGAAGTAGGCAATTTCTCATATCTTTGGCTAATTTTTAGCTTTTGTTTGAGCATTCATATTAATTTCAAGTGTCCAATTTTGGTTTCTATGTATTTTAAATTAAAGATCCCAAGTGAAACATTATATGCCTCTGAGTAAGTTCATTGTCGTACCAAATTCCAAACAAGAGGAGGATGTGATATATTTGATAATGCTCTGAGTTATGGACATACAGAAAATTCTAAATATAAAACTAAAACATCAAAAATAAATTAAATTTGAATGTAATATTACCCTTTGTTGGAACTCTCTTATCCTCATTTCTCCATTTCATTTATTATGACGGTAATGACAGTTAATTTGGTATGTGTGCATAAGAAATGATTGGTAGTTAATTAATGATATAGTTCAATAGATCAATTTTTCAAAGTAAGTTACACTCATTGTTTTCTTAATAAGGTAATGCCTAGATATATTCAAATTCAATTATTTGAAAAAATGATTGTAATATGTTTGAAAATATTTTATTTCAACAATGTTCCAAAATCATTTTGGATGTGCAACACACAAATTGCTTTTTTTTGTTTGTGTTTTTATATTTATGGTTATCCGTATTATGATTACTATCGCACTATTCTTTGTTTTCCTATACATTAGTCTGCAATTGAATGTATTTCCTAAATAGGGTTTTGTCATGATTAAAAATATGATAGTTCTTTTGTAACATGTAAAAACAGTGCCATACATGCAAGAAATTAGAGCTCATACACTCCTCATAATTGGAATGAAAACACGTTATTACTTTTAATCATGATTTGTGTAGCATATATAATATTATTAGAAAAGGATTGACTTAAAGTTTGGATGATAGAAAAAATAGTTATTTTAAGCTCTCTCTTCAATATCCAACACCTAATGCTAAGCCATCTCTTCATCTTGCTAAACTTATTAATGGCCTCTCCATGAAAGCAAAGTATCATATATACTTCCAAAAATAATAAACATATCCAAAGTCGATCAAAAATCCTTAAAACCAAAATAAATCACCTCTGCTACCTCTTAGCAGTGCATAGCCGCCACAACTTCCACCTTTGGCCGAGCACATCAACCTCAAAGATATCATGGCCAAGCTTATCCTGGAAGCTCGAGAGAAAAGAAAAGAGAAGGAAGTGCTACCGAAGTACCGTCGAATTTATTTCAAGAAGTTTATGAAAAAGATTGGTGGAGTGAAAACCGACAGTGAGTACTCGACATTCATAATTATTAAATAACATCTATAATTATTTCAAGTATTAATGTGGTCATTTAATATCTTGGATGATTTATATGGATGTTTTGAAAATTGGTTGATTATATGGTTGAAAAATTAGTTGTGATATATATATATATATATATATATATATATAACTAATCATGGAAAAAATCATAATTATCCAAAATCGAAATGGTTAATTAATTAGCATCAAAAAATAAATTCATATTATTGTGTATGTGAGTTAGTAAGCCTCTTTATGTTTTGAATACAAAAAGATTAAAAAATGAATATATAATATTATAATATGAAATAAAGTAGAAAATGACTTTTTCAAGTAGTTAAAATAGTTTGAAATGATTTAAAATGGTTTATTAGCTATTTATACATTTTAACAACGTTTTGGAAAAGTTTAATGAATTTTGAAAAATAGAGCCAAATTGAGTTTATCGTGTAGTGGCAGTTCATCATTTTTCGACCTAAAAAGCTAAACCAATGTATATGATTCAACATAAGTCGAAATACTTTGAAATAAGAATTTTCCAGACCCATATGGGTACAATTTTCAAACAAGAAGAAAATCAAGATTTCGATTATTAGAGTTTGAAATATCTCCAAATCAAGTTTTCGAAAACATCGCATTTTGGCAATTCTGAAACCAAAGCGGTAAATTCTTTAAAAATAGATATTGTTAATCCTTAATAATATGAAATAAATTCCATAAACATGTTAAAATGTTTTAAAAGGGATTAAAGTAATAAAAATCGACGTATATGAAATGGAAAAGGTGGTTTGATCAAATAAGTTTTAAAAACATTATTACAGTGGTTTTTAGGACAGTTTTGGTAACTCATGAAAATCAAGGTTTTATCTTAATTATTCTTCGCCAATCTTCTTAGTTTCCTTTCAAATGAATAATTAAGTACTTTGAAGATGATCTGGAAGTTTTATAATTATTTTAAAGGAGTTTAAAATAAATGGTTAAAGGAAAATAACTTGACCGCCTTATGAATGTCAAAGAGATAGTCTCTGGTCCCGAGCTTGGACAACTAGTATTTGGGTTCCGCTCTAGCTATCCGGACTGGCCCAATGATGGGGAAAATTAATTTGATCTACCCGGACTTTAACGACCCGATTTTTCAACCCCCCAAAAAATCGACATCAATATGTCCACGGTATCAAATGCCGAACATTCGAATGCCAGAAAACCGAATCATTAGGGTTATAGAAGAGAGAGGTAGAAGAAGAAAACAATATCAGAATCTTACAGTCGCAGTGGAACAACATATAATAGATAAATGACTGATTTTTAGAACAAAATGAACTATATCAATTTATACATTACATCATCAGAGTAATACAAAATAAAAACACAATTCAAGACAGTTATAATATCTTGTCCTCCCAAAGCTGAATATACAGCTTACACTGCACAACGGAAATATACATCTACAGAAATACGCCTCGTCATCCAGCTCGCCTCCTGAGCTCCACAGCAGTCCATCCAGAACCTATACTCTATAATACTCGGTCTGACCGGAGCATTATAGTTAAATAACACCCGAGCCAGTCTGGAAAACCAGCGTGAGAAAATACACTCAATTGGATTATTAAAGTTTTCAAAATCATTTGAAATCAAAGGTATCTCGTAAGACCACGCCACAAACAAACATGTCAGGTTTTTACCTTACGATAACCAAAACATTTCTTATAAAATCCTCTGATATTATAGTAGTGTTTATATACAAATACTTATTCAAATAGCCGAAATTATTATATCATTAAATTCCAGCAATATTAGGTTCTACAAACAAAACCGTAAAGGCACATGGGGAGAATGGATTTCCATCAATGACAGGGCTACTGGGGTAGCTCCCATCACAGTACGTGGTCTAGATCACCATACCGAGGATCCACCCTGATCCCCGGTATCACAAGACCAGACTACCCCTTACTGGAAGCCCGAATAAGATTACCCCGCGGTTGAGATCAGCAACCGCCCACACAGCCAAAATAAAGGGACCTCTGGACAGGGATGACCTTACCCTACTTGGTTGCTAGCCACATAGCCTTGTGTGCACCTCCCCTATTTTAGCCATTCCCAGTTGATGAGGCTCGAGGCTATGCGTTAACTTTTTAGCACATATTCACTTAGAATGCTCATCGTCCTCCTGATGATGTTCTGAAAGCATTCATCCATACAAGTCCGTTCCTGGTTCGAACGGAACCGAATGCACTACTCCTACTACTTCCATTTTGGAATCACCCTCAGGATTAGTAGCGATTAGCCCTTGCACTTCACTGCTCCATCTTCGACTCCAAGCTCTTGTCTTTTTCATGAAAATGTTCAAACCGGATTGAAGTGGTTTTCGAGAAATTAATCCCGATCCCGGTCTATTCGAAACGATCAGCATATTGGCCAATATTGGTAATCGGTTATTTAACTATTAAATTACATTCATAACAACCATCAGGCTTTAATAATTTCCCAAATTATTTATTTCAAAATATCTTTGCAAGATATTTTTCTACACTTCACCCTTCTTAAAATAGTTTTCAAATCACTTTTCTCTCACAGAATGAATTTCCAAATTTTGTCTATTTCTACTGAAATCACCAAGTCTAAATACTTTAGATTTTAAAATAATTTAAATCACTCTATCCAAATATATATATATATATATATATGTATGTATGAACTTTAAAAATATTTAAAATAATGAACTATTTAAAACACTTTATTTAAAATACTAGTTATGAAATCTTATAATAATTTCTCATATAAAACTTAAGCTAAAACAAATTTAAAATAAAAGCTATTCTATAAGGTATAAATATTAAATAATTATCTTTTAAAATCATAATACCAGTCAAACTTTCAAATAATTTACTTATATAATTAACTAAATAAATATTTACCTTTTAAAAAATTTAAAACCATTAAATAATAATTTCTTTCTACTTTTAAAACCTCTTTGAAACCTCTAACTTATACTTTAAAAATCTGCTTTGAAAACATGCTTGGCCTTTCAGGAAAATACACTTCCTATTTCAAAATAGTACATTTAATCAGTTAATAAATCCTCATCGATTTATTCAATTTTAATTTACGTCTCAAATCCGTAAATTTCTTCCCAAACCTTTAAAATAAAACCACTATTTATTTTTAAAACAAATTACCCAATCCTTTATAAATTCCCGCCGCGAATTTATACTTTCAAATATCCACTGATATCTTATTTCACCTTATAAACCCAGTTTATAAATTCCATAGTCTCATCCTCCTGTTAAAACACAGTTCAAACACTAAATCGATTTCCAAATCGATTTCCAAAATTTGCACCATCTAAAAAAAATCCTTTACCTATTTAATTTTATTACAAAACCCATCAATTTCAGATATTACTTCTTTATTATGATTTAAAATCTTATTTGAACTAAAAATACAAATTTCATATTTATCTCAAAATTCTTTCTTTATTTCTTCCTAAACCATTTAAATCCTGAATTTAAAAACAAATCTTTTATTCCTTTAAATATTACTTAGGTTTAAAAATTCATTTATTCCAATTTATTCAAAAATCTCCTTTCCCATACTTGGTATTTATTTATTAGAATTTAAAAATCAATTTTATTTAATCCTTTTCCAATTCATTCTTCAATTTATCCAAATCCTCAATAATGATTTTACTTTAAAATTCTCTCTTTTTATTTTCCCTTCAAAAATCCAATCTATATATTTTTGATAACTCAGTATACCCAAATATATTCAAACAAACTATAGCATTCAATATTTCAGTTACCAATATAATCTGTCTCAGATTATCGAATAAATCATATCATAGAATATTAAAAAAAATCTAAATATTTTGAGGAATCCAGTTGGATCCTTCCAACCTGTTTCCCTACATCCACATAACTTAGCACAATATAAAAATACCAATTCCTCTTCGAGGTGAAATATCGTGGTATATGGGGTCATCCGCTATTATGCGGGGCGCATAGGGCCTCATCTACTATATAATGCGAGAAATCAATCACTCCAATATAAATATATATACTACATATAATATATTACATCCAAGCTGATAATTAAATTATCATTTCAAGCAAACAATCAATAATTTAAATTTTAACTATTTAAATTTAATGGTATTCCGAAAGAGTGAGATTAACTCACCTTTGATTTTGTTTGCAATCCATTTCCAATCCGGCTTGCTTCCTTTCATATTTTGACCTTGTATAAACATTTATTCGATTTATTAACATTTTGAAATAATTGGATAATTAATTATCATTTAATAGATTTACTTAACTAACTTTTATATAAACCTTTATATATTTCCAAAGTCCTCTACACACACACACACTTATTATCTGTATTAAAATACGTACGTACACTTATATATATTTATAAGTGAAAATCTGTTTTCTACTTCTCCTATAACAAAGGCAGTTTATTTTACTGTATATACATATATATAAATCATTGTTTTACAAAATATACTGTTATATTATTTTCTTGAGTAAATAACAAAACCGTAGTTTTGTTTACAGTAAAACTTCTTAATATATATATATAACAAGAATATATATATATATATATATATATATATATATATATATATATCGAACCTAGTTAGTATCTAATAAGTGAAAAAAAATAAAAATCAAACTACTTTACACAAACTATTAATTTAAACACGGTTAATCTCTTAATCTACACACACACACACACACATATATATGTATGTATGTATGTATGTATGTATGTATGTATGTATGTATGTATGTATGTATATTTTTGCTAAAATGAAACATCTGTTTTACAAGTTTAAACTTAAGTGACGTTAAATATAAAAATATTTTAAAAAAGAAATTACCTTAACCTCGTTCAGCGAAAATCAAATCAACGAGACGACCACATGCCGAGCCTCGTCAAATGCTGCACCGACTGCGTGCCACTTTGCCAACATCCGATCTGCCGTGCCAAACCTATCCCCTTTCCTAAGTCCAGATTCACAAATGCGACCTCCTCGAGCACCGTTCCATACACGTACATCACGTCCCTCCTCCATCATCGCAGTTCCGACCCAAGTCAGATGAAAATACCACGATTTGAGAAAGGGGGAAAGAAGAACGAATCACGCGACTCTTTTTTTTTACAAATCGATTTCGAGTTCAAAAGAGGAACAAAGTGATTTTGCTGGCCATCTATTTTTTGATTTCACTAAGGGAAGGGAAGAAGTAAAAGAATGAAGGCATTCCTGAGTTCGACCATGGATTTAATTTTTAAGAGAAATCTATTTTGATTTGTAAGTCGCTCGGCTGTTTCAATGTTTTTTTTATTTTTGCTCCGCCATTTACAATTAGGACGAAGACCTGATTTGATTAATAAAAAGAAAACAAAGAGAATGAGGCATGAGTGATAGATGACGTATTAGAGTCGAAACGATTTAATTTGAACATAAGGGGTTGAAAAGTGTTGATATAATTAGCTTTAAACAGGTCACAATTACAACAATGAAATTTAAATTTAAATTCAAACATTTCGAAATCGAGCTTAAAATGTCGACGTCCTATTGAGGCGTGCCGCTAGGCATTTATAATGTTAAAACTCTATTACAAACGCAATGGAAAAGGTTTCGAAGCCTAACTCGATCATATGGAGAAGATAGCTTTTTGGACCTTATTGTTATATTGAATTTTCGATTTAGTTTTAGCCCATTTACAGCCAAACGATCACTCCAAACACTATGAAAATTGAAATCCGATAATAGTACACTATTATGGATCCAATGGAATATGTTTCGTCGAATTCCGAGGCCGTGTCTCAGAAGGCTATTTTTAAATATCGATTTAAACGATATATTTTCAAAACTTAATAAAACACTTCTAAATTCAATTCTAAAGCTTTCATTATCTTAAGTACTATTAATATAAATTTTATAAGTGTTCAAATTATTTTTAACATAAAGTTAAAGATTCAATATTTTACTTAACTTCCAATAACTAAATTCAATAATTTAATTGCCAAATAAATGGTGATATTTGAAATTCAAGTTAAACTAACTTTCGAATATTTAAAATCAATTAAATATTCCAATTTCAAATATCCAATTTTCGGATCGTCACATTCCTCCCCCTTAAAAGAATTTCTTCCTCGAAATTACTAGTTAAGAAGGATGGTCCAATACCCGTTTACTATTTTTCCAAAACCAAATAGTTTTAACAACTTGCCAAAACAAATCTTTTTATTAAAGACCCACTATCACTCCAACTAACTTTCCAAAATATTCCATAGTTTCCAAACAACATTATTTACTCCACAATTCAAATTTAAATTTAAAACCAAATTTTAAATTATTAAAATTTTCTCAAATTTTTTCTAACTCCCTTAATTCTCAAAAAATTTCGCCTGTGTCTCCTTTGCGCGCCTAGCTCGGTACAACTACAAAATACTGCTACAGGCCCCTAGAGTCAAAAGAAAACAAAAGGCCAAGTGGTTAGACCAGAAAATCATCAAATTTCATACAAAAATTTAAATGCATACCTTGTGTCGAGCAATTCAATTTATCTTCTGAATTCAAAACACCAATTTCCTTTCCTTTAAAACACCTGTATATCCTACTTAGCAATAATATCCAATTTCAATATCAAAATCATTTATTCACTTCCTTTTCAAAATTTTGAATATTTGCTTTACTTAAGCCTGTACGATTGTACATATTCCATCCGTACGCAATGTCAAATTCAATCGCTCACTCAATCACACAATTTCATCTTCGAACTAGTATCGTCCACCCGACTTCTTAGTACAGCCTCAGATCTGGTTTCTTGATCAAAAACCGTCATTCTCCTTGCATAGCCACAAACTATGATAGAGAATTTCTACAATCAATCAAAAGTCCATATCTAGGGTTCGCCATCGAAAATCGAGTGAAAAATCCAAACTCGGAATGATATAACTATCTCGAAATTCTATGCTCGAATCTAGATCAAATCGTTATGCGGATAAATTAATATACGTACATCCTACGTATTTATCTCAATTGATTACTAACTACATCAATTTTCTTTTTATTCGCATTTATTTTGATTTATATTCTTATTCACAATTATCCCTATTCACTACTTTTATTAATCTTCATTCAAATTCTAACTTAGTATATTTCCAACACCAAATTTTTACTTAAGAATTTCACCTTTATTTTTCTTAAGCCTGTTAAAATACTTTATATAACTTCTTCAATTTATTTCAATTCATCACTTCGGTTTATATATCTATTTCCATTTGACTTAAAATTCAAATGCTTTCGAACTCAATTTCTCTTCAAATCTTAATTTATTTCCAAGTCAAATTTAATATTGAATTTTATTCATCTTATCTCAAACCATATTTAATCAATCATTTCTTTAATTAGTTTCACTTTACTATTTTATTTTAAATCTCAAATAAAAGTTTTGTTTCCAAACTTAAATTATTTTAGTCCCCATCGAACTAATTTTCCAATTTCACTTTACTTTACATACACAATTTGAATCTCCCCATATTCAATTTCAATTTATTGGCTTACCATTTAAATCAATTAGTTTACGTACAAATTTTAACTTTAATTTTTTTGTTTTAGTCCAATATGACTAATTTCCATTTTACTTTACTTAACACAATTCCAATTTAATTCCAATATTCAACTTCCATTTTTCTTAATTTGCTTATTTCGCTCATTTATTTGACATAACTCAAATTTAAATATTATTCAAATGTTCAGTTCCTCCTATTTAGTTACAACTAAATCAATTTTCTCATTCAATTTATTTCCAATTCGATTAAACTTTATTTCATTAACCTTCCAATTTAGCTTACTTTTTCTTACTTATTTCATTCTCACACTTATTTTAATTTAGCTTTTATTCAAGTTAGATTTTATTCTAACAATTTCAAATTTTGTAAGTTTTCAAACTCAATTATATTCCATTAATATTTTAAATAAGATTCCAGAGTCTTAAAGCAATTACTCCACATTTCAAAATCATTTTTTTGAAATCAATTATATATACATAACTCATTTGCTTATCGAATTATCCTTTCAGCTTCAAAACCAAATCAAATTTTGCAAACAACTCCAATTTAAAACATTCAGGCCGCAATTCCTCCTTTGGAAACTCGTAAATGGACATTAATGATGCTACAGTCATCACCGAAGTTATTTTCCAGCGACCAAAGTGAGTTCAATGCTTTTATCCCTTCAAAAACATTTTCCAAAATATTTTTAAATTCAAAATCTCCCCAGATTTCATGTCCAATTCAAAAATATTTCCCAAATAATATCACTATTATTTCTCCAAAACCTTTGAAAACCATTTCCAAACCATAGGAATTTAAACTTTTCCCAAAATTTCAAATCCTTTCAATTTATTTTCAAATATTTTCTGGAATTCTATTTCAAATTATAAATCACGTTTACAATTTACATTTACAAATCCCATTTGTATATGAATTTTTTCCTAGCTTTTAGTTATGATTTCAATTTCTTATTCAATTTTTTGCACAACAGTGATAATAATTGAATATCATCACTTCCTAACAACCAAGCAACCATATATAATTATAATAATTTACTGAAAATTATTTATTTTATATACAAAAATAATTTGGGTAAAATTATTTATTTTACCTTATTTTTAAATAATACTGTGTCGGTTTATCTTGTTTTAGAGTTTAGAAACCCCTATCGATAAAATGACATCCCAATTATCGACCAAAATTCATAAATACTCAACCGATAAGTCAACACAATATAAAAATACAATTTTTATATTCACTAACAAATTTGCGCTCATATCTATTAATACACTCAAACTCATTCTAGAGTACTACGAACTCTATTTTAAATGAGTAATCCCCACCAGAGCCAAGATTATCGCTTAACCTTCTGCTCTGGTACCACTGTAATGACCCGATTTTTCGACATCCAAAAAATCGACATCAATATGTCCACTGTACCAAATGCCGAACAATCGAATGCTAGAAAACCGAATCATTAGGGTTATAAAAGAAAGAGGTAGAAGAAGAAAACAATATTAGAATCTCACAGTCGTAGCAGAACAATATATAATAGATAAATGATAGATATTTAAAACAAAAGGAACTATATCTGTTTATACATTACATTAGAGAGTAGAAAACAAATTAAAAACACAATTCAGGACAGTTATAATATCTCGTCCTGCCAAAGCTGAATATACAGCTTACACTACATAACGGAAATATACATCTATGGGAATACGCTTCGTCATCCAACTCGTCTCATGAGCTCCACAGCAGTCCATCTTGAATCTGTACTCTATAATACTTAGTCTGACCCGAGCATTATAGTTAAATAACACCCGAGTCAGTTTGAAAAACCAACGTGAGAAAATACACTCAATTGGATTATTAAAGTTTTTGAAATCATTTGAAATCAAATGTATCTCGTAAGACCATGCCACAAATAAACATGCCGGGTTTTTATCTTATGATAACCAGAACATTTCTTATAAAATCCTTTGATATTATAGTAGTGTCTATCTACAAATACTTATTCAAATAGGCGAAGTTGTTACATTATTAAATTCCACATATACTAGGTTCTACAAACAAAACTGTAAAGGCACGTAGGGAGAATGGATTTCCATCAATGGCAAGGCTACTGGGGCACCGCCCGTCACCGTACGTGGTCTAGATCACCTTACCAAGGATCCACCATGATCCCCTACATCACAAGACTGGACTACCCCTTACTAGATAGCCCGAATAAGATCACCCCATGGTTGGGATCAGCAACCACCCACGCAGCCAAAATAAAGGGACCTCTAGACAGGGATGACCTTACCCTACTTAGTTGCTAGCCACTTAGCCTTGTGTGAACCTCCCCTAGTTTTTCCATTCCCGGTTGATGAGGCTTGAGGCTATGCGTTACCTTTTTAGCACACATTCACTTAGAATGCTCATCGTCCTTCGGACGATCTTCTGAAAGCATTCATCCATAAAAGTCCGTTCCGGGTTCGAACGGAACCGAAGGCACTACTCCTACTACATCCATTTTGAAATCACCCTCAGGATTAGTAGCGATTAGCCCTTGCACTTCACTGCTCCATCTTTAACTCCAAGCTCTTGTCTTTTTCACGAAAACATTCAAACTGGATCGAAGTGGTTTTCGAGAAATTAATTCCTGTCCCGGTCTCTTCAAAATGATCAGTGTATTGGCCAATATTGATTGTCGGTTATTTAACTATCAAATAACATTCACAACAACCATCAGACTTTAACAATTTCCTAAATTATTTGTTTCAAAATATCTTTGCAAGATATTTTTCTACACTTCACCCTTCTTAAAACATTCTTCGAATCACTTTTCTCTCGTGGAATAAATTTCCAAATATTGTCTATTTCTACCGAAATCACCAAGTCTAAATACTTTAATTTTAAAATAATTTAAATACTCCATCCAATACACACACACACACTTTAAAAATATTTAAAATGAAGAACTATTTAAAACACTTTATTTAAAATACTTGTTATGAAATCTTATAATAACTTCTCAAATAAAACTTAAGCTAAAAATAATTTAAAATAAAAGTTATTCTATAAGGTATAAATATTAAATAATTATATTTTAACACCATAATACTAGTCAAACCTATCAAATAATTTACTTATGTAATTAAATAAATAAATATTTACCTTTTAAATTTTTTTAAAACCATTAAATAATAATTTCTTTCTAAAACATTCTTTCAAAACCCCTTTGAAACCCCTAACTTATACTTTAAAAATCTGCATTGAAAAATGCTTGGTCTTTCAGGAAAATACACTTCCTATTTCAAAATAGTCCATTTAATCAGTTAATAAATCCTTATCGATTTATCCAAATTTAATTTATGTCCCAAACCCGAAAATTTCTTACCCAAACCTTTAAAATAAAACCACTATTTATTTTTAAAACAAATTACCTAATACTTTATAAATTCCTACCGCGAATTTATACTTCCAAATATCCACCGATATCTTGTTTCACTTTATAAACCCAGTTTATAAATTCCATAGTCTCATCCCCCTTGTAAAACACAGTTCAAACACTAAATCGATTTCCAAATCGATTTCCAAAATTTACACCATTTAAAAAAACTCCTTTACTTACTCAATTTTATTTTAAAACCCAATAATTTCAGATTTTACTTCTTTATTATGATTTAAATTCTTATTTAAACAGAAAATACAAATTTCATATTTATCTCAGAAATTCTTCCTTTATTTCTTCCTGAACCATTTAAATCCTGAATTTAAAAACAAATCTTTTATTCCTTTAAAAAGTATTATTTAGGCTTAAAAATTCATTTATTCCAATTTATTCAAAAATCTCCCTTCCCATACTCGGATTTCTTTATTAGAATTTAAAAATCAATCTTTTTATCCTTTTCGAATTCATTCTTCAATTTATCCAAATTCTCTGTAATTATTTTACTTTAAAATTCTCTCCTTTTATTTTCCCTTCGAAAATCCAATCTATATATATTTGATAACTCAGTATACTCAAATATATTCAAACAAACCATAGAATTCAATATTTTAGTTACCAATATAATCTGTCTCAGCTTATCGAATAAATCATATCATAGAATATTAAAACAATCTAAATATTTTGAGAAATCCATTTGGATCCCTCCAACCTATTTCCCTGCATCCACATAAGTTAGCACAATACGAAAATACCAATTCCACTTCGAGGTTGAATATCGCGGTATATGGTGTCATTCGCTATTATGCAGGGCGCATAGGGTCTCATCCGCTATATAATGCAGGAAATCAATCACTCCAACACACACACACTACATATTATATATCACATCCAAGCTGATAATTAAGTTATCATTTAAAGCAAACGATCAATAATTTGAATTTTAACTATTTAAATTTAATGGTGTTCCGAAAGAGTGAGATTAACTCACCTTTGATTTTGTTTGCAATCCATTTCCAATCCGGCTTGCTTCCTTTCATATTTTGACCTTGTATAAACATTTATTCAGTTTATTAACTTTTTGAAATAATTAAACAATTAATTATCATATAATAGATTTACTTAACTAACTTTTATATAAACCCATATATATTTTCCAAAGTCCTATATATATACACTTATTTTCTGTATTAAAACATGTATGTACGCTTATATATATTTATATGTGAAAATCTGTTTTCTACTTTTCCTCTAACAAATGCAGTTTATTTTACTGTATATACATATATATAAATCACTATTTTATAAAATCTACCGTTATATTATTTTCTTGAGTAAATAACAAAATTGTAGTTTTTTTTACAGTAAACTTCTTAATATATGTATATATCTGTAAAACAGGAATTTCTATATATATATATATATATATATATATATATATATATCAAACCTAGTTAGAATCTAATAAGTGAAAAAAATAAAAATCAAACTGTTTTACAAAACTATTAATTTAAAAACTGTTAATCTCTTAATATATATATATATATATATATATATATATCTTGCTGTTAAATTCAAACATCTATTTTACAAGTTTAAACTTAAGTGACGTTAAATTTAAAAATATCTTAAAAAGAAATTACCATAACCTCGTTCAGCGAAAATCAAATCAATGACTGACCACCATGGTGAGCCTTGTCAAATGCTGCACCGATCGCGTGCCACTTCGCCAACATCCAATCTGCCGCGCCAGACCTATCTTGTTTCCCAAGTCCAGATTTGCAAACGCGGCCTCCTCGAGAACCGTTCCATACACGTACATCATGTCCCTCCTCCATTATCGCAGTTCCGACCCAAGTTAGATGAAGATACCGTGATTTGAGAAAGGGGGAAAGAAGAACGAATAACGCGACTCTTCTTTTTACAAATCAATTTCGAGTTCAGAAGAAGAACAAAGTGATTTTGCTGGCCATCTATTTTTTTGATTTCACCGCGGGAAGGGAAGAACTAGAAGAATGAAGGCATTCTTGAGTTCGGCTATGGATTAAATTTTTAAGAGAAATCGATTTTGATTTGTAAGTCGCTCGGCTGTTTCTATGTTTTTTTTATTTTTGCTCCGCCATTTACAATTAGGACGAAGACCTGATTTGATTAATAAAAAGAAAACAAAGAGAACGAGGAATAAGTAACAGATGGCGTGTCGGAGTCGAAACGTGTTAATTTGAACAAAAGGGCTTGAAAAGTGTTGATACGATTAGCTTTAAACTGGTCACAATTACAACTACGAAATTTAAATTTATATTCAAACATTTTGAAATCGAGCTAAAAATCACGACCGTCCATCGAGACGTTCCGCTAGGCATTTATAATGTTAAATCCCTATTCTGAATGCAATGGAAAAGGTTTCGAGGCCTGTTAACTGGCATTTTGGCCCAGCTACAAGACGACAGTCGAAGACATTATTATTAGCGCTAGACAAGATTCTGACCTCGAAGAGCCTGGAGGTGTTAGCAAGTTGTCAGGCCCATTAGAAGGACGTTCGGCATAAAGGGACGTTCGGTATTGAATATCGAACGGCACCTAAAGAATGTTCGGCATCCATGAACGTTCGGCATACAAGGAACGTTCGGCATCCATGAACGTTCGGCATACAGGATACGTTCGGCACGTATGGGTCAAATGGTATTTAAGAGCGTTTGACTTCTAGAGCGCTCGGCATTCATGCTTCACTCGGCATTCCTGGACTGTTCGGCATTACCAGCCTCGTTCGGCCTACACCCCTCACTCAACACCTTGCACCGTTTGGCAAAAATCTCGTGCTGCATGTAGAGCATCCGACCTTACTTCGTTCGGCATGCAGAGCATCCGGCCTCACTTCGTTCGGCACGCAGAGCGTCCGGCCTCACTTCTTTCGGCATAAAGATGAAGGTTCGGCGTTTGGTCATTCGGCCTATTTGGGTCGACACACGGGGCTTACTCCATTTGGACCGAGTTATTCAGCTACCAGGCCCACCAGGGAAGTCCAACCCATCATCGTCTATAAATAGAGGGGCAGGGGCACAGTGAAATAGACCTTTTTTCCGGGAATACTAGGGAGACTCTGCCATTTCTTATACTCTCCTCTTTTTAATTCAAACTTGTATCCAAGTGATTGATTTACGGATTGTATCTGTATTCAAGTAATGGAGAAAGCAATAAAGATTAAACTCAAAGTGGATGTAGGCAGTTACGCCGAACCACTATAAATCTGGTGTTCTCGTTTTTGTTATTCTTTTTCATTGAATTACACTATATTTCAGTCCTAATTTACTCATTTCATTAATCTCTCTACATAACTCTACTCAAGGGTGTTAGTGACCAATTTTGGTGCTAACATTTTGGTGCTTTCACTGAGAATTGAATTCTCAGCTTGATTGGATCTCATCATCTACTATTGGATTTCCATATTCGCGAGATAGATCCAGTTGTCTAATAGAAAACTTCCTATTCTACTCAGATTTGAAAGAAATCTAAAGGAAGCTGATAGCCGTAGATTGGATTCACTGATGTACGCAAGATTTGGCGATTGGATGTTGAAGTTTGCACTCAAGTTGAATGAAGGCCAACCCTCCTCTAAAGGCAATTCAACCGATCGCCCCAGAAAAAGTCTATGCCGATCGTTGCAGAAAAGGTGTATGCCGAGTTACTCCTGGTCGAACACTCCTGGCCGATCCTCCAAGCCGAACGCTCCTCCAGGCCCCGATCCACACATCTAGGCCGAACGCTCGTGCAGGCCGACCATACCTCTAGGCCGAACGCTCCTCCAGGCCTAGCATACCTCTAGGCCGAACGCTCTTCCAGGCCGACCATACCTCTAGGCCGAACGCTCCTCCAGGCCGATCCACACCTCTAGGCCGAACGCTCTTCCAGGCCGAACATACCTCTATGCCGACCACCTCTATAATGCCGAACGGTATTGTATATGCCGAGCGGCATCCAGACCATTCCAAACTTAAGTTACACCGGTCTCTTATACGACCCCTATAGTGAATTCAAAACTCAACTTAATAAAGGAACATTCTATCTACTTCTCTTACATCCCCTGATCGACCGGGGCATAGAGGATCTAGCGACAGCTTTTGAACGACAACAAGGGAGCGGACGAACAACTGCTACTCGAATGATACTCTCAAAGGGATATCATATTGATCACTTGAGGATAATCGACCTCCATATATGTTTTAGCAGCCAGTTAGCTGGAGAGCCTCCTACGATCATGGATCGTCTCTATGACAATAATGAATCTAAATCAAAGTGTAGAGGAGCGGAACAGACTAAGGAAAATAACAATGAAGGCCCGTTGACTAAGGATGTAGATCCTAGTAGCCGAAACAAGACCTCAAAATTCGGATCATATGCTCTTTGAAAGATTCAATTGACAACCTCTACTTGAAGACTCACGACTCGGAGTGGTACTGGAAACCAACCTCGAGAGAGTACACCAAAAGTCTAAAGAAAATAAGGGGAATGTTGTATATTCCAAGATGCTCACTCATCCTAACACCGGCGATTACAAACACCTCCGAGGTGACCAGGTACTCGGATTTGGTCGCCAACCAATCCATGCAGACCATGATCGGACGTGTGGAGTTATATCTAGACGAGCATAATTCAATCGCTTATCATCAATCATGTGCCTTTGATTCGGGGCTATGGACTAGATATTGAAAAGCTCATCACGATCAGAGACCAATACAAAGGGAGCAGGACTGACCTCACATTCATCGACCTCCACATTTGATTGGGGGACCAAGCAAGGTTTGGAATGAGTATGCCTCGATCATCACTCAAATCGAGTCACGGAACGAAGTTCGATAAAATACAGATGCCCCTCCTAAGCTCAGTGACGCCGGGATCTGTCTAGAGTTGACATGATTTAATCATCTACACATCAAATCCTACCTTCAACACAAAAGGTTGTTCGAAGGCCCGACTTGAAATAGTTGTGGCGGACTGCCTACTCATTAACCATCGCTCTCAATGCATAGGCACGATTGCACCTTAGAACATATGCAACTTACTTTGTCTACTCAACAATCTATTTCCTTGTTTTCTAGAAGGAGATACGGAGCAAATTGTAAGAGATTTGGCTATCTAACCCAACATGGATGTGATCCAACCGTCTGTCATATTCCTCCTTCCTTGACTTGATTGGAAGAGCTATAATCACCAAGCGGATGAGAATTGATCGTCCATTTTTCGAATTTCATCCCTCATGCTGGGGGCAGAATCCCATTCCATGAGCAAACGTGGTTCGATTGTTCGTTCGACAAACGGTAGATGAATACAAATTAAAGAGTGGAAATACGACTGCTCTCGATTTAAACCTCTAAGTCCCCAGAGCGCGGACTGGAGTACTCTAAGTCCCCAGAGCGCGGAATAGAGTTTAAATGACTTAAACCTCCAAGTCCCCAGAGTGCGGACTGGAGTACTCTAAGTCCCCAGAGCGTGGACTAGAGTTTAAATGACGAAACCTCTAAGTCCCCAGAGTGCGGACTGGAGTACTCTAAGTCCCCATAGCGCAGACTAGAGTATAAACGACTCAAACCTCCAAGTCCCCAGAGTGCGGACTGGAGTACTCTAAGTCCCCAGAGCGCGGATTAGAGTATAAACGACTCAAACCTCCAAGTCCCTAGAGTGCGGACTGGAGTACTCTAAGTCCCCAGAGCGCGGACTAGAGTATAAACGACTCAAACCTCCAAGTCCCCAGAGTGCGGACTGGAGTACTCTAAGTCCCCAGAGCGCGGACTAGAGTTTAAACGACTTAAACCTCCAAGTCCCCAGAGCGTGGACTGGAGTACTCTAAGTCCTCGGAGTGCGGACTCGAGTATAAACGACTTAAACCTCCAAGTCCCCAAAGTGCGGACTGGAGTACTCTAAGTCCCCAGAGCGCGGACTAGAGTATAAACGACTTAAACCTCTAAGTCCCCAGAGTGCGGACTGGAGTGCTCTAAGTCTCCAGAGCGCGGACTAGAGTATAAACGACTTAAACCTCCAAGTCCCCAGAGTGCGGACTGGAGTACTCTAAGTCCCCAGAGCGCGGACTAGAGTTTAAACGACTTAAACCTCCAAGTCCCCAGAGCGCTGACTGGAGTACTCTAAGTCCCCGGAGTGCGGACTCGAGTATAAACGACTTAAACCTCCAAGTCCCCAGAGCGCGGACTAGAGTACTCTAAGTCCCCGGAGTGTGGACTCAAGTATAAACGACTTAAACCTCCAAGTCCCCAGAGCGCGGACTGGAGTACTCTAAGTCCCCAGAGTGCGGACTCGGATATAAGCGATTCGGATCTCCATGTTCCCTGAATATGAACTATGACACATATGACTGGAATTTGTCAAATCCCTGACATACGGGCTAGAAAGTATTCTAAGTGCTCGAAGCATAGAATGGAAGTTCAACAACTCCCGAAGAGTTTCCGAGTTATAAGAAGATGGACCGAGAAGTACATGTTACTCACAACTGCTTGGATTGAAATCACAATCACAATCACAAAGAAAACTGAACAATAAGAGTCTTTTGCAAGACGGAAAAGGAACTAAACTTTATTCAGAAATAAGTTCCTATTACAACCCCTCCAAAGTTCGGAGTCGACATTCTATTTACGAGGACTAGGGAAATAGATGAAAATAATTACATCACTTAAACTAACTCTCGTTGAACGAGGATAGTAATCATTTCTTGTGCTTCTTCAACTCCTTTCCAGACGGCTCCTCTCCAGAGTATTTACCCTTGGTACTCTTCTTTGATAGAGGGGTAGAAACTAAAGAAGCACGAGGAACTTCCAAGGGCTTGGACCCGCCAGGAAGGATGACCATCAACGGCTTGTTCAAAAGATCGTCCAAGTCCAAAACTCGGGGATCGATTTTGACCTTGATCGTCTCCTCCTTCTCTTTCTCGAGCCGCTCCTTCATGCCCAATTCGGATGTGTGCTTAGAGGCGCCTGTAATTTCTTCTTCATAACCCCCGTCGGTAGGAGAGGAGGTTCCGTACTTATCTTCATCAAGTGCTCCAATCACCTGAGCACGGACGGGTATACTCTAAGTCCCCAGAGTGCGGACTCGAGTATAAATGAGTCTAAACCATCAAGTCCCCAGAGTGCGGACTGGAGTACTCTAAGTCCCCAGAGTGCGGACTCGAGTATAAACGACCTAAGAACCTCTACGTCCCCAGAGTGCGGACTAGAGTGCTCTAAGTCCCCTGAGCGCGGACTAGAGTATAAACGGCTTAAAAAACCTCTACATCCCCAGACTGCGGAATACGGTTTTCTCAGTCCCTAGAGCACGGACTATGTTATAGAAGACTTGAGAAAAATCTCTAAGTCCCAGAAGCTTACTAGATTACTCTAAGTTCCCAGAATGCGGACTGGAGTATAAACAAGTTGACGAAAATCTCTGCGTCTCGAACTATGAACTAAAGCATAAACTGTTTGACAAATCTCTAAGTCCCCGGAGCGTGGACCAAAGCATGAACACAAATTGAGCATGAGTCAACCGGGGGGAGAATAACACTAGGTCACCAGAATGCAGAGTGGTGTATAAATATCGATAAATAGACTAGTGGATTCCCACCATTCTCTATTCCGCAAACTTCGGCGTGGAATCGACCGAAGGATTATTAACCTACTAACAATGGAGTTCGACCATCCCATCCTCTGCTCGAGCTCAAAGCTTGCCAGAACACTAATCTTACTCCTTAGGCTTGGCAGAAGTGGGATCCAAATGAACACTGATGCGATTCAACCGTCCATAAACTAAAACTCGTCCTTCATTGATGGTAGATAAGTGGAAAATAATCGAGATCCCACCAATCACTTGCCAAATTAAATCCTGAGCATGAGGACAAGTCACCACACTGAAGCCAAAAAAGGATTGATACACGACAATCCTTTAACTGACTCTGGTCTCCCAGAGTGCGAGCTGGAGTACAAACTTATAAATGTAGTTTCGAAGAGGATGGATCCGTCCATCTAACAACCTCACTTGTTGACTAGAGGTGGATGTGATCCGACCATCCACGATCCCGATAGATCCATCATTCCCAGAATGCGAATGAACTCCTAAAAAGCCTAAATAGATGTGACTGACCATCTGTCAGCTTACTCCAAATTCCCAAATTGCGAATTGGAGTATAAACCTCAACTCTAGGTTTTCAGAGTGCGAATTGGAGTATAAACCTCAACTCTAGGTTCCCAGAGTGCGAATCAGATCATCGATTGCAAATAACTCTAAGTCCCTAGAGCGCAGACCGGAGTATAAACATTAACTAACTCCAGATTTCAAGAGTGTGAACTGGAGTATAAACATTAAATAACTCTAAGTCCCCAAAGCGCGAACTGGAGTATAAACACCAGAATGGGCGTTATTGACCACCCGTAAAACAATTTAAGTCCTCGGAGGGCAGATATAATCCTAAAATACCAAATGGGTGTGACCGACCACCCATCAACAAACTCCAGACTCCCAGAGCACGAATTGGAATGTAAAACACCAACTCACTGTAGTCCTGAGAGCGTGGACTGGAGCGCAAATGCCAAGTGGGTGTGACAGATCACACATCAACCAACTCCAGTCCTTAAAGCATGGTCTGGAATGTAAATACCAGGAGGGATGCAATTCGACTCCCCTTCTATCAACTCTGGTTCCTCAGCAAGTTCTGTAGTACAAAAAGGGGATGTGGTTTGACTATCTGCTTTCCAACTCTTTCCCGGACATGGAGGCGCACTTATCATAAAAAATCGGATGCGATCCGACCATCTAGCACTAAGCGGGCATGACATGACCATTCATGCATCAACTCTTATTCCCAGCACGGGACCTATAGCATAATCTTATAGGGATGCACTCCAACCCAACAAGCCAAAATTTCTTCCTTGATTCGACAATGAGATGTAGATTCGCAAAGCGAACCCAGCTGAACGTCTTATTCTAAATGGATGTGATTACCCATCCTACCGCAAATGAACATGACACAACCGTACATCCGCTAACTCTAGCCAATGATCTGGCGGGTTGTGCATGCAACATAGACGGATGTGACACAACCATCCGCCAATCAACTCCTTCCCGCCATTCAGTAGGAGAAACATCAAATTAAAGTTGTCGCAATGTGACCGACTACACTTCGACTTTCGCCGTTGACTAGTGCCAGAGGAATTAATCGAAGAAAATGCGGTTCTACCATTTTCTGCTAAAATTCAGTCCCCAGAGTGTGGACTGGGGTATAAACATCAAATAGGTGTGACTAATGGCTCTTCAACTGCCTCTAGTCCCCAGAATGCGACTACGACCATAGACAAATGAAGAATGCGATTCGACCATTCATTCACCAACTACGACCTAAAGTCCACGGGAGGAGTATAAACTCGCTACAGATGCAATTAGACCGTCCCTAAACTAACTCTGCTAACCCAAGACCGGGGGCAGAAGAACAAGTCATTGAAAGAAGAGAAACGAGACTCGCTACATCGCTAGCTTAGCGCCCTTTACAACTTAAGGTAACGACTACAGGGAGGACTCAATACAGAACCAATCGAAATGGCATCCGAAGCTACGAGCAACCGACTATATCATACCTTAGATCGAGGGCCAATACCGATCCGTACCAAGCACATACGAATGTGACTCGGATGATTCTTGAAAAACTATGACCTCCAGAGTGTGGAAAGGAGGGTAAACCGCGAATACTTGGTCAAAAATTCTCCATGCAGTACATTTATCAACCCGAGACTGGGAGAAGGCGCATGGTCATCCAAAGACTGACTACGATAGCTCAGTATTAAAACTTATATATAGTGCTTACAGCTACTCAAGGCAACGACCGAAAAGATGCCTAGAGATAGAATCATTAAACCGATACCTAAGCTCATGGGCAATTGACTTTCACTCCAACCCGAAGGACGGGTAAAGGATTGCGAATGCATTGAATAGAAAGTGCGTTACTCGAATATACAAGCAAATTCAAACCCATAGCAAGATCCAGCAATACAGTTGCACGCCACTCGAGGCTGACCCCCGCTCGACATTTCCTTCAATGCGCTTTTAAGCCTGATCTTTGGCCATTCGCTGATAATCTATTAGAGCATTCAGAGTCCTTCACTATTAGACTTAATAACTCATGACAGGACTCTAGGATTCGACTAGAGTAACCATCAACATTGGTCGTCCCAACCATATTTCACATTGAATGTTATGCAAAATAGTTACATCTGTACTCAAAGAATCTGGGATGGCACCGGCTAAGCTGACGGTCGACATTACAGCCAGCCATGGCGACCCCTTCCCGGGTGCTAAATATCGGATCACAGCTCAGTGTAGTGATCATAAATGAATTAGTTGGATTTTTCTGAATAAATGATGATATGTTCCCTTGGACCCATTCTGACATGCATATGTGATTTCATTAACTATCACGAGCCATGCATTGGATATCAACCCGAAGCTACAAAAGCTAGCATAATATCTATTGACTTCACCATGAAAGCTCCACTCTTACTTTTAGGCTCAATCCATCAAAGTCTATGCCTACCAGCCGTTGCGACAGGGCATACAATGACCTGAGACGTCTGAAAGACTACTTAAATAAAATATCAAACTAAGCTAATTCGATATCACTTATTTCCCTCGAAGGGCTATCTAAGGACGGAAATCAGCAGACCTCCAACCCAAATTCACTACCTCAGAAGACTACTCGAAGAGTAGCAGAGAACCAACCATAAGATGGAAAATGTACGCGGATGGAGCATCCAATGATCAGTGTTATGGCATAGGAGTCATGATAATGACTCCTGAGGAACGATCAATCTGCTACGTCCTGAAACTCGATTTACCTATAACAAACAACGATGCTTAGTATGAAGCCTTGACCGCTAGCCTCAAACTTGCTAGAGGATTTGAAGTGAAAACTTTACATATCTTTTGTGATTCTTGATTGGTAGTACACAAATTTAAGGAAGTTGATCTTGCTAGAGGGCATTGTCTTGCTCCTTATCTCGACCAAGTCCAAGAGCCACTAACCGACTTCACGTATTACTTCTTTATTCGTAACGTCATCTGTCCTTATGACCTTCCATGATCCATTATACCTGCAAATGGACAGGTTGAAGCCGTGAACAAAATCATAGAGTCTGTACAGAAGAGGGGTTTGGAAAACTCCTCAAGTGGCTGATTGCAACCCTTATTTACAGAAAATACAAACAAGGAATCGCATTGAATTGCAATTGAACTTTACGGAGTTGGCGACGACTTATGAGCATATAAAACGCATTCGAGAGCCAATGGAAAGAACATGTACCCGAACGTGCATGTGTACATCCGAAAAAGTTCGACTTCTTAAAATCAACAGAAAGTGAATTATCACTAAGGGTTATTAAGAAAAGACTGGATCAGATAGCCGAAGCTTACTAGCTCTGTAGAATCAGACACGGATGGCCACGGATGAACTACAACCTTGGATTCATAATATTGGGAATCGACGAAACATCACGATGACCAAAGAAGAATACAACACCTTCGGAGGATAAATTGGAGGACAATGACTGTTCAAGAAACATGATGGATTTCTTTCTGAAGACGAGGAATACTCACTGATTCAAAGCGTGTTGTGTTGCTTCACACGACACACTTTGGGAGGCAAATGTTAACTGGCATTTTGGCCCAGCTACAAGACGACAGTCGAAGACATTATTATTAGCCCTAGACAAGATTTTGACCTCGAAGAGCCTGGAGGTGTTAGCAAGTTGTCAGGCCCATTAGAAGGACGTTCGGCATAAAGGGACGTTCGGTATTGAATATCGAACGGTACCTAAAGAATGTTCGGCATCCATGAACGTTCGGCATACAAGGAACGTTCGGCATCCATGAACGTTCGGCATACAAGATACGTTCGGCGCGTATGGGTCAAATGGTATTTAAGAGCGTTTGACTTCTAGAGCGCTCGGCATTCATGCTTCACTCGGCATTCCTGGACTGTTCGGCATTACCAGCCTCGTTCGGCCTACACCCCTCACTCAACACCTTGCACCGTTTGGCACAAATCTCGTGCTGCATGTAGAGCATCCGACCTTACTTCGTTCGGCATGCAGAGCATCCGGCCTCACTTCGTTCGGCACGCAGAGCGTCCGGCCTCACTTCGTTCGGCATAAAGATGAAGGTTCGGCGTTTGGTCATTCGGCCTATTTGGGTCGACACACGGGGCTTACTCCATTTGGACCGAGTTATTCAGCTACCAGGCCCACCAGGGAAGTCCAACCCATCTTTGTCTATAAATAGAGGGGCAGGGGCACAGTGAAATGGACCTTTTTTCCGGGAATACTAGGGAGACTCTGCCATTTCTTATACTCTCCTCTTTTTAATTCAAACTTGTATCCAAATGATTGATTTACGGATTGTATCTGTATTCAAGTAATGGAGAAAGCAATAAAGATTAAACTCAAAGTGGATGTAGGCAGTTACGCCGAACCACTATAAATCTGGTGTTCTCGTTTTTGTTATTCTTTTTCATTGAATTACACTATTTTTCAGTCCTAATTTACTCTCTTCATTAATCTCTCTACATAACTCTACTCAAGGGTGTTAGTGACCAATTTTGGTGCTAGCAAGGCCTAACTCGATCGTGTGGAGAAGATAGCTTTTTGGACCGTGTTATTATACTGAATTTTCAATTTAATTTCAGGGCGTTTATTTACCGTACGGCCAAGCGATTACTCCAAACACTACGAAAATTAAAATCCGATATTAATACGCTATTATGGATCCAATGGAACTGGTTTCATCAAATTTCGAGACTGCATCTCGGAAGGCTATTTTTAAATATCGATTTAAATGATATATTTTCAAAATTTAACAAAACACTTTCAAATTCAATTCTAAAGCTTTCATTATCTTCAGTACTATTAGTATAAATTTTATAAGCATTTAAATTATTTTTAACAGGCTTAAAACCGAAGATTCAATATTTTACCCAGCTTCCAATTACTAAATTCGATAATTTAATTGCCAAATAAATGGTGATATTTGAAATTCAAGTTAAACTAACTTTCAAATATTTAAAATCAATTAAATATTATCCAAAATTTCTGGGTCGTCACACGGACCGCATTTTCTTAAATTAGAAGAAAAGAGATTTGGAGTTTTTCAAAAATTAAACAAGATTTTAAATTATGATTTTGGTGGTATAGAGAATACTCTAGTTAAACTCTATATTAGCTTCCGAAGAAGGAACTCGTACTATCCATTAAAAGAAGATTTCACCGTTATTTAACGAATAATATAGGTTGAATATGGAAATTGAGTATAATTAGTCTAAACTCTATGGATCCTTTTCTACTCAGTACTAATTAATTGGGCTTACAGTAAATGATGTCTTTAATTAACATTGTTTTTGACCCATTTAAAAGTTATCATTTGAAAATAAGAAATCTTTGTTAAGAATTAAATAAATGATTTGGAAATGTTTCATAAGTAAAAGGTAAAATGGTTTGGAATTATTCCAAGATTAAAGAGGTCCAATCAAGCAGAGAATTTGATAAATGAGGCTTAATGATTCCATATACTCTTTAAAGATAAAGGAAGTTTAAAAGAATATATCTACGAAAGATATTTGATTTGATAAAAAGATAAATTGATTAAATACTGCTTGATAATCACCAATATACTTGACATCCTTTTATCGATGATTGATTATGAGAAATCGAGGTTGGATTTGGGTAACTCCTATCCAATCCCCATGTTCGAAAGTGAAGACATGTTGAAGACAATGATTTGAAGATGAAGATCTTCATGATGTACAATTGCTTACCACTATCCTTTGGGTTAACCCCATATTATATACATACATACATATGCATACATACATATATATATACATATAAATACACATACACACATAGATATATATATATATATATATATATAGTGGCGGTAGTGACTTTACTATGAAAGTCTTTGATTTGCAAGGACTACTCGTTACTAATCCTATAGGTGATTTCCAAATAAGAAGTAGTAGGAGGAGTGCCTTCGTTTGTACTTCATCTTGATAACTTGTATGGATGAGTATCTAACGTTGCATTTATAAAACCACATATATGGATTTCTACAAATGTACATCTGTTTGGTGGCACGGGAGGTAATTCCTCGTATACTTAATACCATTCTTTGAGACGTATGAGCTCGGAGGATATACTTTTGCGGAAATCATTAGTGTATTGCTAGAAATGGAAATGTGTCATTCTAAGTGGAATTTGCTTTGTGAAAAGCAAAACATGGCTTTGTGAAAAGCAAAACATGGCTTTGTGAAAAGAAAGTGTGGCTTTGTGGAAAGTATAGCATAGCCCACGAGCCTCACATCCCAGGAATCATATGGGATATTATATGGTCTGTAGGACATATATTTCAGACTATCGGTTTTATTGATAATGGAGCAGTCCAGAAGTGTTTGGACCCTCAATTTTTTAAATGGGCAGGTTTGGAGGCTCGATTAAGAAAGAGCAAAGCCACTGAAATATGATGATCCATAGTAGTGTAATAATGTAGCACGGAGGCTTGCTTGAGAAAAATGAATAGTTACTAGGGTCTAGGATTGTTATGCATTGATTTCACATCGGTGGAAATAGCCACTATTCCCTCTTATATTGAATGTCCTATTCCAATATAAGCTTTATGGTTTTGGTTTTATTCCCTAAATAGCTGTAATGCTTTGCAAACATTTCAACTACCCCTTTGGCATTATATACACCGTTTGACATTATCCGGGAATTGTACCTACTTTTTGTATATATTTATTTGATAAGTGTTTTTCAAACCAATGTCATTAATGATAATGTCAAATTTGTTTTAGTATAAAGTATTTTGTTTATCGTAAGGTAAAAGCTCATTTGTGTTTATGTGGGGCATGACCTAGCGAGATACCCTTCTTCTCAATGGTTTTGATTGGCATCATTCTAATATATGACAACATCATTTACATTTCTAATTCGAGTTTTCTCACACTGGTTTATCAAGTCCGATCCAGGTATTTTTAATACTCAGGTTAGATCAGAGTAGTTTCAGGTTTAGTTAAAGACGCTTATAGTTTCCAGAGAAGAGCTGGAGATCTTCATCAACATATGGATGTAATTTATTTTTCTGCAGCATTTGTTTTGTTGTTTTTCAGCATTTGTAAGGAAAAGGAATTTGTAACTGTCCAGGCTAAATCTAGTTTAGACTCTGATGTTGTATTCAAAATTTTCCGCTGTAAAAGACTTATGGTTAATAATATATGATTATCCTATCCATGTGAGATTATGCTTTCGACTTTCTTCTTTGTTATTTTCTTTTTACCCTTGACTAATTTGCCCTTTCGGCACTTGAATTTGTGTCATGTGAATATTAAGGATGTATTAATGTTGATTTTTTAGAATCGAAAACGCGGATCGTCACAATATTCCACCAATTCATAGCTTGGCCCTGAAGCCGTCTCAAAGCTGATTTTCTCTTCATAGCATCTTCCACCTCCATATCACCAAAGATGCGCTCACAGTTATCCAACCAATCTTGCACTTTTATGGTTGACTCTGTCCCTTTGAATTACTTCCCTCCAAAAGTATAATTATCCATTTTTAGCCTAGAGAAATCAACCCTAGGCGCTTACATAGGAGCACCTCTACCTATCACCACTCGAAGTGCATTCCTCATCATATTAGCCATCATAGCATTGAACATGGTTTAGACATCAAGCGTAATAGATCCCGATCTCGCTCCTTCTTCTACTCCTGAAGTAGAGTTCCTTACAGCGTTCCCTATGTCATCTCATTCTTATCTGTAATAAGAATGATCAGCACTTGTAAAGAAAATCATGTCTATAGTGTTTATGTGCATGTAACTTATATTATATAATATATTATTATGCAGTTTTGAAAACCAAACTTATAACAAGTACACACTCTCTCGTCTATCTATATGCACTCAAGATCCAATCTAAGGCGATAACTTCTTCCATATCTCTACTACATCATGGTATCATCTCTAGTTAATCATGTTACCAAAGCTCCGATGCCAAATGTGACGACTGCCCTATACCAACAGCACTAATAATATATAAATAGTGCACTGTCCATGCCCAGAAGATATATGACTATCATTAGGGTTGAAATAAACCAACATAGCATATAACCTGTCATATATCCCAGTGCATGGACAAATATAATAAAATTGGTGCAATATAAGTGACAATAATAACTACGTGAACTAATCACCATCAAAGCAATATATCCGTAAAGTTATACATCAAATGTTGTATAGTTTATACAACAGAAGTAAGCTCAAATAAAGTATCTCAACGAATAGAAATAAGAAACCACTATCATGGGCTCCACAACATTGCTTAGTGGAATAAGCGTAGACTCCATATATGTTTATAATATGAGATAGATCCATCCAGCTCGTCCTCTGAACAGCTACTGCATCACTTATACATGTCATCTAGTGTAGTCCTTTAAGAGTACCTAAGATAGAAAGAGACAAAACATAAAAATTTGGGTCAGACAACATTCTGCTATGAGCGGTAAATGAGTCTCAAAACAATATATAAGTAAATACAATAAGGAACAAGAGTACACAAACCATACATGTCCCTGCAACCAAAGAGTTAGCATATACCATTATAATATACTACTTTACAACATCATAAAGACATATCACAAGCCACATAAGGAAGTTGGTAGGTTGTATGAGTAGAATGACTACATGTAATAATTTTACATAAAGGATTTTGTTTGAATCATCCCAAGAGAATTTTGAGAGTGATGGTCATTCGATGACTAATTTATGTTGTGAACATAAAGATATTATGAAACTAACGCAACATCAGTTTTATATAAGGCAGTTTATAAAATGTTTACGAATACCTATTCCATTACACTAAGAAACAATTATTATTTCAAGAAATACCAACTTAATAGGGAAGGAATTTATTTGAGAAATTATTGGTACAAAAAGATATTTGGATACGATCTAATGATAAAACTGATTACAAGGGATAAAATGAAATTGACCGAACCTAAATGAACACAAATATGTTAATACATCTACTGAGTACTCTTGTACATTAAAGAGAAACTGTGAGTTTCTTATCAAGAATAAATATTCCTCGATTGTTTAATTAAACCAATAAGAGTATCGACTCTATAATATGTTATAATGCGCAAATCCAAAGTAGATTCCAAGTATATTATCAAAATATATTTTGATAGTTCGGTCCGAGAGGATATGATTCTTTTGACCATAATTGTGTCTTTAAGAGAAAGACAAATGCAATTGAAATATAGTGAGCCACACTGATAAGAATAGTACCATAAATTTCAATTATTGAAATTAATGTTATAAATTCACCATTCAATGTGCTCAAGTGGGCTCATATTTCACTCACAAAATTATCGCATAATATGATTTTATGTTTTGGTATATTTGTGTCAAATAGAAAATTCTAAATGATGATTCAGAGTAAACTGTTTACACATATTAACCAAAATTATCTCGAAGTCAACGAAAGCGATATAAAGTTTGTGAGTTCTTGGATATGATGCAAGAATATATATATATGTATGTATGTATGTATGTATGTATGTATGTATGTATATATATGAGTATTGTTCAACAAGCATCAAATTTGAACAAATTTCTTGATAAGGATATCAAATAGTTTGATGGTCAATCAAAATGCAGATGAAGTATGTGCTCATAAAAAAGAGTGTTAAAAGGTACATAGATATTTCAAAATCATAAGTAAGCAACATAATTCCGATTGTTAACGATGCACTCATGTTAAAATCAACTTTTAGTTGTTTAAATACTTAGAGTTAGATTTATAAATGAAGTCTTTTATGATAAGTATAAAATATATTGGGAATATCCCAAAATGGTACGCAATGATACCTTTTTAAAATATTTAATATGAAACATATAAGTTGGATTCCTTATGTGTCGGCAATAGGAATCATCAAACATTTTATTAAGTTGCAATATCGTGATATATTTATGTATTTGACATATGAAGCAAACATTAAATCCAAATTAATATCACTAAATGGAAGTTTGCAGTATTCTTGTGTATTTACAAAATACAAGAAAACTGTTTACAAAACAACAAACTGCTTATAAAGGAGTGTTTAGGCTCGAATTTCATAAGTGGTATTGAGCGTAAAGTGTAAGTAATAAAGTTAAGTTAAGAATCCTCAAAATTAGAAATGTTCTTTAAGAAAGAATATGGCGGATTCAATGAAAATGCTAAATACATCATCTTAAATGACGTTACAATTAAAGCAATGTATATAGATATAAATGCCAAAATTTATAACGGAGCCGAGGTTGATTCCAAGTGTTGAGAGTCTCATAATATTGTTATATGATAATCACGTCAAGAAGTTTGTAAGAGAACGTAGAGCTTACTAGAAGTTGAGAGATATGCTCTGAACTGTTCCATATGGTAAAGGTAGGTTATCAGCTTCAGAGAGAATTAATTGACAGAGTAAATGATTGAAGCAAAATAACATATCCGTTCACTAAGAGGAAAACATGGTTGGTTTTGAGGAAACCGATTAGGGAAGTTCGAATAAGATTTCATAATTTACCCTAAGTGCAAGTGGAAAATTGATAGAGTTAGGAGTATGCCCAAGGGAAAATTATGTAATTTGTTGCATATATATAACTCGTTAACCAATTTTGTTCAAAATAAAAGGTGTTTTCTTTCCATTATGTATTTGATATAATGTATTATATTTATTAATTAAATAATTAAAAGTAGAAAATACACAAATGGTATGTTTTGTGACGGTATTTACAAAGTGCTATAACCACAAGTAATTTTTCATAATGAAAATAAATATACCATTTTAAGTATTCTTAGTCATGATGTATTGTTATTTAACAGTGGAGTTTCCTATCTGAGTTAGAAAACCAACGTTAAAAATTGTGTTAAAAATAACCGCAAGCGCACGACGTATGATATTAATACATGGCGGGTTGGGTCGATCCGCAGGGATTTGAATTGATTAAAATTCTACTCACCCAAATTAATCCAAGAGTTAGAATGTTTAAACTAAAAAAATGTAAAAACTAACTACAAACAAAAGTGAATACAAGTATGATATTAAATGACAATTTAGAGGAAATTCCACTCTCATACTTTATGATCTCTCATTTAATCTAAGTAGAATTAGTGATGCATTTATCATAAGCATGACCTAATTGTGTTATTAATTAACACACTTAAACCATTAAACTATAATACAACTAAAACCACTTGTCAACTCTCATAAAAATGATATTGGAATTAAAAATAAAATTTATTCTAAGCATGATCTATTTACTATTGATTAGTATTATAGACCATCAAATTTTGATTCTAAATCCACTTCATTACTAAAATCATAAATAGACGAAGAAGTAATTTGTGTTTAAGTTGTTTAAGCATAGCCTATTTGGTGTAAACAACATAGGCTACCAAATTCAAAGTTAAACAGCAAAATTTTACCACATCAAAAATTTCCATTAAGCACAAAAGAGATCATAAATTAGCAAATATGTTGAATCTACATGATTAAGAGAGCTTCATTACCCATAAATTGAAGGGTTTAGCTTCTCATTTTTTTTATCATTTCAACACACGAAGATTGCAACATTAAAACAAAGAAAAGAAAGTGCAAGCTAAGTAAGAGCTAATTAAAATAAAAAGGGAATTAATCTACTTGCATAAAATAAATCTAAACTACTAACATGAGAGAAAAGAGAGCATGTAAATAGAAATGAGAATAAACTAAATAAAAGCAAGTAGAAATAGAAAAAGAGGCTTAGAAAACCTTTTTATTTATCATTTTTTTTGTGGCTACAACTAAACTAACTAGAAATTGGTAAGAGCTCATTACATAAAATATAACGTGTATTTATACATGCTTATAACCCTAATCCATATCTTAGGTGCTATCCAAAATGCCCTTAGAAAGTGTAATCTCTAAGTAATCATTAGCATGAAATTAATCCCCACTAACATGCCTTTAAACCTTCATGCACAGGTGCATGTGGTTTTAATCTCCACTAGCCTTTAGTTGTGGTCCATGGGTTAGTAGGGAGGTGGGCTCCTTCATAATTTCATAAATTCATTTATTTCCACTTTCATTTGCCTTCTAACTCTTATGCATGCATATTTCCATGAAGCCACTTTCATGTTGAATCCAAATTCCTATAAAACAACAATGAAATATGCAAGTAAATTTTCTCAAATTAAATCATACATAAAAATGACCATTTTGTGCCCATATGAAGATGAATAAATGTTGATTTGAAAATAATTTAAATTTTGATTTAAACATGTAAAACACCCTAACATGCTCATTTATTAAATAAAAGTAGATTAAATATGGAAGTAAAAATATGCACATTTACGTGCACATCAAATACCCCCACACTTATTTTTTTATTCCTCTTCGAATAAGCCAAAACTAAGATAAATCTGTTTTCACAGGAAACACGATTGCATTGAGCATATACAACAAGCCGTTAAACCTCTTGGTATCCCTAATATGACGAGTGTTGTCTCGTAAGGGTTTTCAGCAGATATTACCCATAAAATCCAAATGCAACATAAAAAATTTCTTAATAAGATTTTTCACAAAAAAGAGATGAATGTAAGTTTTATCAAGAAATTTTAGTCATTTTACTCACCAAAACTTCCAACAAAATTAAGTTATCATCACAATTAGACTCTAGTTTGGCTACTTATTTTGGTTGATAACATAGTGCAACTATGAAATGGATCCTTCATTGATTATCAAAGTTTTGCAAAGTAGTATTTTTGTTTCATTTGAATAACCAATTAAGTCACATAGTGAAAATAATGCTTGGATTCCAATTGCTTACTCTCTCTGTTTTTGAAAAGTATTAACATTATTATTATTTACACACCTAACCCAGATAAACCGAGGCCAGATATAAAGATCATGCACTGCCTTTCGGACTTACATAGGAAGAGTATAGAGCGTGATGAGTACACACTTGCTTATGAACACATGAATCTAGATGATTATATTTATTGAAAATTTATTTACATACACCTAACTCGGATAAAATGAGGCCAGATATACCGAGACTAGATGTACCGATCATGCACTGCTTTTCGAACTTACGTGAGAACGGTACGGAGCATGGCGATGTACATACTCGCGTGTAAACCCATGACTCTGGTTGTATCTTATTTTTATAGAAACCATTTTTTTTATGTTTCATATATTTTTTTCTTTGTTTTAGATAGAATTTTACAAAATCATCTTAGCACCATTTAACTTAGAAGATCAATAATGTTATATCCTTTACTTTAAATTCACCACTTATAAAACAAAGCCTTCATTTAGGATATACTTCATGATTATCACTCGTAAATATTCGTATATACTAGTTAAACTATAGTTATTTGTAGTCAGATTTTATTTTTATCGAGACAAATAAAATTTCATTTTAATAACCAAAAACATATACTTATCCTATTGTATTTCTTCAAAACAAATTAAAATGCTAAAAAGAAATTTTGTTTTTGGATTTTTTTATTTTTTTTGTATATTATTGGTTTTGAGTTTTGGAAAGAAAATGCAAAAAATAAATCATGAAAAATCAAAAATGATGTTGAGACTCCCTCCACACTTGATTTTGACCGTATGTCTACAGTCAATCCAAGTGAAAGGAGAAAACTAAAATAAAAATAAAAATATGACCTATATTTACATGAAATGAAACGATTATTATTTACATGATATCATAAAATATATCGTAAAAGAGTAAATGAAATGGTCTTCCAAAGACCAATACATTTGTCTCGTCAAGTATAAGAGACAAAGCTTAAGCATAGAACATCAAACCATAAAAGAATTCAAAATTAAAAGTTGGTTTGGAAAAACAAATGTCCTTTTATTAAATACCGTGCTTTATTTTCGATGATTTTTGGTGTATATAGAACGACTGGTTGAAGTTCAATTTTATATTCACCAAATTTAAATTCAAGCTCATCATTGACAAATTCTTCAAAATTATTGATTTTAAAATCAAAATGGCGATTTAGATCTAACCCTTCAGAATTCAGCAACTCATCTTTGAAAAGTCCAAAAAATTTGCATTCACAAAATTCATTTCCTTTGTTGAATTATTTACAACTTTATTCTTTTCAAGGTGTGAAGTTGTTGTTTGAAATTCGTTTTTGTCAGATAAAGGAAGATCAAATTTAAAATCGAGTTTCTCACCCTCAAAGAATTGAAATCCAAATCAATTACCGCACTTTCAACAACTTCATTAAAATTGTCATTTTCAATTTCAAAAATTGTTATTTGAATCTCGCCATTTTTTGTAAAAGATGAATTATCACTTAACTCGTCACAAGTTAGGACTCGATTTTGTTTCTCACGTTATTTCATGTATGTTTCAAACAACAAATCCGTGTGATTTTTGTGGATTTCTTCCATTTGCTCAACAAAATAAATTTATAATTATTATTTTGAGAATTTTCAATTTGAAATTGTTGAAAACAAAAATTGTCCATTGCACCATAATTGAAATTATTCTCATTGCTAAAATTATTTAAAAAGTGGTTTACATTTCCATTTTGACTTTGAAATTCATTTTGGAATTTGAAGTTATATTGGAATGAGTTATAATTGAAATCATTCGGATTTTGAAGTGAAATCAAATTTTAACTATTTTGCAAACTTTGACTTGAGTTTGCATAAATATGAATTACACAAATTATTTATCCTTTGATTTTTTTTGTGTAGAGAGTTCAAGTAAAGACAAAATTAGGTAGAGAGTTCAAGTAAAGACAAAATTAGTTTAAATACTCTTTCAACAGTTGGTGGTTGGTCATCATTCTGAAAACTTTGTGGTGCAAAATTTGAATTGTTTGTACAATAGTTGTTATTAAAATATTCATAAGAATTTAATATGAAAAGTTATGGATTATATTGATTTTCGAAACTATTGTAGATTCCTGTGAGTAGGGAAATTCAAACATTTTCAAAAGTGTATTTCTTTGGATTTTTGAATTCTTTTTTTTTTACATTTTTTTGGTTTTTTAAAAAGATTATTTTTTTGAATTCTTTTTCTAAATAAAACTAACTCAATTTTTTTTGGATATTTGATTTTGACTGAAAAATTTCAAAGGAAAAGATCTATTATTTTTTTTGAATTTTGGACTAAACAAGAACTGAGTTAAAGTAAAATTTACAATTTTTTTTAGTTTTTAAACTTTGATTTTTTTTTTAAATATGCATGAACTAATGCAACTAAATGAATGCCGGGACTTAATTATAAATTTTCTACCCTTAGTAGCTCCTAACCCAATATAATGACACTCTGTCTTAATTTAATAAAATTGTTCTCAGTCAGGTAATGGACGTGAGTTATCGATGCACTACGAATCACCGTAGTAATGCAACCGAAGGTTTAAGTACCTTCATAGAAACAAATACTACAATATTTACAAATCACTGTAACATTGCTCTGTTGTATCCTAGACACCAAGAAAATAAATTTTCAAAGAAGATAACTTGTCAAGATATAATTAAACCCTAGGTGAGATCGCGACTCTCTTAAGTCAAATGTCTAACCGTTATTATCGGTCAAAATTCTATGATAAAATGCAATTTATGGGCCAAGAAAGGGTGATGAATGCCTCCACTTTATGTAGATTAGAATGTTGTCCTTAGAAAAGAAAATAAGATGGTATGAATGCAAAACAGAATTTAAACATAATTTAATGATGTAACCACGAATGAAATTTGATTTTGTTTTTGAATTTTTTTTTAAATGCAGGCAACCAATAATGCAAAGCAAAAAAACAAGAGATGAGAGCATAGTACCTGAGTGTGAAGAATTATTAACAACTACTGGGTGCACTAGGGGGTTACGTATTAGTAGTTATTGGATAACTGTGAAATGATTCACTTGATAGTTTTCTGTTAGTTAGTATAACTAGGACCATATAGAAAATGACGATGTGATTGATTTACACATCTCTCTAGAATTGAGAATACTACTGATCTTCAATATGAAAGCTCTATTTTGATTATAGTAAAATCATGGTATGACATTCATCGAGTGACTATAGCTGGGTTAAGTGGAAGTATTGGAAGTGAAGCACTATTCTAGAGAGGATTCGTCTTTTCGGTTATTTGGGGTTAGTATCACGATCAATTCAAGTCAACTCAAAGTCAAAAACTCTAGCGAAAGTATTTCTTTTAACAATATTGAAACAAGGATTTTCTATTTGAACTATAGAGTTGAATATGAACGATAATGAAATTTTGACTATTATCAATTGCATAAGTCTAGAATGATATAGTTTTAACAAAGAGAATTGGTGTAAATAAAAACCACAACTGGTCAAAATTTCACACTATCTGCCAAGTGATATGAGAACGTTAATATCCGAATATCTCAATATTAATCGTTAATCGAATTTACACCTGACGAGTCATCCAACCAAAACGATGAATTCCCCTTCGATCAAATGATTTAATGAATTTATAATTTAGAAAGGCTAGGTTTTACAGTGGACCTTGCACCTTTATTGAATTTATAAAGAAAAATTACAGGAATCAACACCGAACAGCCATGGAGAAAAATAAAAAACCAAGAAAAAGACAAACAAATAGCTGTTTAAAAAACATGCCAGAATTCCCATTCAACATAAGGATTGCGTGTAGGGCAATGATATTTGTGAACTTCCAGAATCCTTTTCCATAAAGTATGAACATAAATACATGCGAAAAACAATCGACTGGCTCTCACTGTATCGATTGCATAACAGGCAATTACCACTGTAAATGATTCCCTTAGAAAAGGAGATTATCCTGAGTGTGCAGAGCATTATTTAAGACCTTCCATAGCATATATTCTCTTTATGCTTAGCTTTGTTAGTCCAAACTCGCTTGTATGAAGGAAACATACGTTTTTGATGAAATATGAGCATTGACCAGTAAACAACAGAGACATAATGATTTGTATTGAAGTCCCACATAATGCTGTCGGAAGAGGGCAAAAGTTAATTTTCTCGATTTCATTCCTAGTTATTCTGACGTCAGCTGAAGTAGAATGAGGAGGAGAGACCTTTCATACACAATATAGCCAGAAGCACCTGCATTTCTGGTGTACCAGCAAGAGCCCTACTGTTGCAATCAATGAGCTTAGACAGAATGATACCTTGTTTGCTCCAGGGAGAGTGCCAACAGGAAGAGTTAGGATAACACTTAACAAGAGGAAGAAGCTTATGCCTCAAGTTTAACAAGCTGCACCAAAACTAAATGCTATAAGAAGAATGTACATTATCCAAATATTATTGTTATTTAAATTCTTATGTATGTTCCATTGAGCCCAAAGACTGCTGCTTTTATGGAGGATGAGATTAATATAGTGAGTTGTAGCTACTTGATTCCATACTTCAAGATTAATTTGACCAAAACCGCCTTTCTTGAGAGAAAGTTAAACCTTATGGAACACAATAGGAATCATCTTCTTAGAATATGGATTGGCATGCCAAAGAAAATGATTGAACGCAGAATTTAGCATGTTGATAAGCTTAGAATGAATAGCCGAGAGCAATAAGTTGTAATTGAAAATCCAATAGGTTAAAATCACTAGCCTACCCACTATAGAAAAATTTGTGTAAGACCAATTGTTGAGCTTGTTTGTTATTTTTCCATAAGGAGGTAAGGATTACACATTTGTAATTCCGTGTCAGAGATGGGAGCACCTATATATATATATATATATATATATATATATATATATATCCGTTTCCGTTCCGGCCATTGATGATTTTAAAATTTTCGATTTCGTACTGGAAATTTCGAAAATTCCACTTTATTTTCGTTTTTCTAATTCCGGTACTTTCACTACTAGAAAAGGCCTTAATACCGACAGCTAGAACCGACGGCTTCCGATGGCTAATTTCCGACGGCTTTCGACGGGCCGTCGGCGGCCGTCGGAAGCCGTCGGAAACCTACGATTATAGGTTCAGCCGAGAGCTCTTCTTCCTCCTCATTTCGTACGAAAATTAAACCAAAAAACCCCCAAATCCCTTCTCTAAGCTTCCAATCCGAGATTTCTAGCTTCCGGATCCTACACGGCTGCCTAATCAAACTTCATTACCCTTAATCTCAGATATAATCTCTTATTTTTGTGAAAAAATCAGTTTTTACCCTAATTCTAGATTTGCATAAATTGATAAATTAGGAAGAATTAGTGATTGCAATTGTTTCCAATAGCGTAATAACGATTTATGGCAGCACATAGTATACCTATTTCATCTTTTATCGGGAAATTGTGAAAAACATGTTTAATTTGTGGTTGTTCATGTATATGTAAATTGTTATGTATGCCTTGATTCTACGATTGTATACGTTAGTTGGAATAAGATAAAATGAATGAGTGAACTAGGAGTATTATATTGTGCACGTATTTACTTATGAAACAAAAAAAATGCGTTACTCTAAATTATAATTGTGTGTATTGAAAAATGACAAAAATGTTAAACCAGCTTTAAGTTGATGTAATACGTCGAATAAATGTGTTAAATTAATATATATTTTTGTAAACGTGAACAGTGAGTAAAATGTATTTTTTCGTAAAATGTGCGCATGTAAGTGACAAATGTCACTTAAAGAGTTTTTGGCCCCGTCTGACTAGTGTGTAATTGATCGTTGCATAAATATTCGTTTTTTCGAAAAATGACCATTTATATTCATCTGGAACAATGTTTGTCAGATTTGTCCCTGTATTGAACAAGTTATGAACACAGTAAGCATTTACATTTTGTATACAACTTCGTCTCACACGGTTCATAAAATTCCGGCCTAACTTTTCTTTTTTGTTTCCTGCGTACACGCATTTGTGTACAATGCAGGGAACAAAAGGGAAATGCTGCCGAAATTTTGTTGAATCGTTTGAGACGAAGTAACATACGAAATGTAAATGCTTACCGTGTTTGTAACGGGAAGTAGGAAGCCTGACCAACGAAAAAAAAAATATAAATTTTTGTATCGATACGTTAAAAAATAAAACGTGCCCTACTTGAAAATATTTTTAAATTTGTGAAGTTGTTCTTTAAATTCAAATATTATACGACCATGAAAATAATCTTTTTCGAATTTGTATTCTTCAAAATAAATATTAAATTTTGAACATCTCATTTTGTCAAATAGGAAAAATGATTGATTATTTTGTTGATCGGAGGAGATTGATGTACCAAAGAAAAGGACTGAGGGGCTCAATAAAAGAAGATTTTTATAATGGTATAAACGTGTTTGTTGAATTCGCTTTAAATAGTAACGGAAACGATCCAAAAGTTCGTTGTCCGTGTAGTAGGTGTAGACATTTGAAGTATTTGTTATCATATGTTGTGAAAGTTCATTTGTGCCAACACGGTTTCGCACCCGAGTATTATGTTTGGGATCGGCATGGAGAAGTTATAGCAAATACTTCTGTAGAGTCTGAAAGTGTCGTTAACGAAATAGTTTCGACGACCCGTATGGAAAATATGGTCGAAGATGCAGCATGATCAATGTTTCCTATGGTTGAAGTTGACGACGATGATGGAAACGTTGAAGAACCAAATATTGAAGCAATTTTTTTTTATGATTTACTAGATGCTGCTAAGAAACCTATTTGGGATGGTTCTAAAAGCGGCACTCAGCTGTCAGTAATCGCAGAATACATTGCGATGAAGTCAAAATACAACATCACTGAAGCTGGGTTTACGGCTGTTGTACAAACTGCAGAAAGACATATGCCGTCCGATAATCTAATGTGTGAAAATCACTACGAAGTTAAAAAACTTATGTCGGCTTTTGGTTTACCTTATCAGAAAATAGATACATGTTTAAAAGGCTGCATGTTGTTTTGGAAAGAAGATGCAAACCTTAGAAATTGTAAAGTTTGTAACCAGGAGAGTACAAACCAAGAAAAAAGAAGGGGAAGGAAGTTCCGTACAAGCGTATGCATTACTTACCCATAACTCCAAGACTTCAAAGATTATATGTATCTTCTGTAACTGCATCTAATATGAGATGACATAGCGTGAGAACGGAGAAAGAGGGTACGTTGACACAACCGTTCGATGGAGAAGCATGGAAGCATTTCGATAAAACGTATCCAAATTTTGCAGCAGAGAGTCGAAATGTTAGATTAGGATTATGTACGGACGGTTTTTCTCCATTTTCTTAATTTGGTTCTAAATATTCATATTGGTCCATTATCATCACACCATATAATTTACCTCCATGGATGTGTATGAAAACGCAATATATGTTTCTTACTGTTGTCGTCTCTGGCCCCAACGATCCGACATAAGGAATCGATGTATATTTACAACCGTTGATTGAGGAGTTAAAAATACTGGAACGAAGGAGTAGAAACATACGATGTGTCCAAGAAGAAAATTTTTCGTATGTTTGCTTCTTTGTTGTGGACTATAAGTGATTTTCCTACCTATGCAATGTTTTCGGGATGGAGTATTGTCGGTCGTCTAGCATGTCCATATTTCATGGATGAAACACGAGCGTTTTCTTTACCTCATGGTAAGAAAATTTCATGGTTTGACTCTCATCGATATTTTCTCCATGTAAATCATCCCTTCGGAGGAGACAAGAAAAACTTTTTAGCTAATAGAGTTGAAACCAGACAACCACCGACGATATGGTCAAGCGTAGACATATATGAACTTGTTAAGGACTATCCAAAGATATATGAAACTGGCGAGCAAATAGAAATTGAAGGCAAATCAGTTGTTTATAACTGGTGCAAACAAACTAGTTTTTGGGAGTTGCCATATTGAAAACATCTTCTTCTTCGCCATAACATAGATGTAATGCACAATGAGAAAAATGTATTTGATAATGTTTTCAACACAATTTTGAATGTGAAAGGGAAGACGAAGGATGATTTGAAATCAAGACGTGATATAGAAGAATTATGCAAACGTCCTGAGCTTCATATGAAACCAAATGACAGTAAAAAACCCAAAGCATGTTACGAATTATATAATAATCAAGTTAAAGCTGTGTTATAATGGGTGGAAGGGTTAAGATTTCCTAATGGGATATCATCAAATCTCCGTAGATGTGTTGACTTTAAAAATGGTAGATTGAGCGGAATGAAAAGTCATGACTGTCATATAATGATGGAAAATTTATTTTTTGTAATGTTCAAAGAGGTAATGCCATTAAAGTTTGGAAGGTAGTAACAGAGCTTAGTATGTTTTACAAAGAACTTTGTTCGACTACTTTAAAAGTGCAACGTTTACGTAAACTTGAAGCGGACATTCCTATATTGCTTTGCAAATTAGAGAAAATATTTCCGCCAGGTTTTTTTAATGTAATGGAAAATTTATCTGTTCATCTCCCATCTGAAGCACGACTTCGAGGTCCTGTCCAATATGGATGGATGTATCCATTTGAGAGGTATTAATATGTTATAACGTAATTTAATTACATTTAAAAGATGAAGTTAATATACATTAATTTTGCATAGATATTTGAATCATCTGAAGAAAAAAGCGAGGCAAAAAGCACGAGTTGAAGGTTCGATATGTAAATCTTACATCGAAGAAGAAGCTTCGTTCTTTTTCTCTCACTATTTCAGTGACCATGTGAATATTTCATTTCAAAGTGTTCCTCGTAATGATGAAGGCGACGAACAAGAGTCCTCTCAAGCAATGTTATCTATTTTTAGACAACATGGTCGGCCTTTTGGAAAATGTGTAGAAATATGGCTAGACAATAGAGATCTTCATGTAGCACACACTTATATTCTTCTAAATTGTGCCGAGGTTGCACCGTTTGTTAGGTAATCTGAAATAATAATTTGTGGTTTATTCTTTTCTATAATGCATGCGCGTGTATAACCTAATGTAATAATTTGTTTATATAAACAGTGTTTATGAACGTGAACATCCGAGCGGAGATCTTAGTAAAGAATTTTCCGGTTGATTTTCGAATTACGTTTATGAGCCGACAAATTGTGTTGTTGATGAAGGGTTGAAACATCTTGCGATGAGACCAAAAAGAGTGGTCAAGACATATACAATATATTTCGTCAATGGATATAAATTTAGCATCAAAGAATACGGTGCAGAAAAATTAACAAATAATATTAGTGTATTTGTTAAAGGTAGCGACGATCCAGAAAATCGCTTAAATGATTTTTATGACGTTCTAACACAAATTTTGCAACTGACATATTTCTCACGACCCGCGGAGGAGGTGTTTCTATTTAGACGCAATTGGTTTAGCAATGTTCCAGATTATAATTTTATCGAAATAAAGCATACATAGCACTATCACAAGTATGATCCTTTTGTACTAGCCAAACAAGCATTGCAAGTTTATTACGCTCCTTATCCATCTCTAAAAAGAGATAAAGCAGATTAGTCTGCAGATTTTAAAATAAAGGCCAGATTCACATTCGATGGAAGAATATTCCTGACGAACAAGCTTATCAGGCAGATTTGAGCAAAATAACGAAATAATGATTACAGACGATCATACAGATTTTGGTCCTTTGATCAATGTATCAAATCTTTTGGTATAAGCGTTTGACAGTGCAGAGGAAAATATCGTCAAAAACGAGACCGAATCTGAATTAGAAGACGATGATGACCGATACAAATCTGAATTTGTTTTTTTTGCAATTGATGTAACTATGTTGAATTCTTGATGTATTATGAAATTGATGTAACTATGAAACCAAATCCGTTTACCATTATTTACATGTTTTATATCATTTCCATTTGTCATTTATTTAGCAATTTTTATTAAAAATACAATGAAACCTGCTTACCGTCGGAAGAGTACACCCTTTATGAATCAGGTATAACACACTTCCATTTCTATTTCCATTTCAGTCATTAATTAAGCAATTTATACTATTGATGTCATTTTCATATGAAATATATTTCATTATCATGTTATTATTCTCTTATATAATGATAATGATGTGTATATGTCACAGGTTAACCATTATGTCATATAGAGGCAGAGCTCTTCCCGATCGACAGGAGGCGATGGCAGTGGCTCATCGCAAGAGCTACATCGTCCAGTAGGTTCGTTAGTCTCTAGAGCAGAGGGGTAAGAATTAAATTTTATTCTGCGTCTTATTTTTTTATGCTATACATACATACTTATCTATATCGTATTTAAAAACAGGGGGTTCGACCTACTTCCCTTGAAGGTTGTGCTGGATGTCTCTAGAGCTTCTTATCGCAGTAGGATGAGTGCTTGCTGGCCGAAGTGGGATAGCATCTCTCCTCACATCATAGAGTGTATATGGCAGGATGTCCTAGTATGTATATTTTTCTGTTTTCTATTTTTAATTCGTTTTTGTCGTTTTTCTACTGTTTATCATTTAAAGTGTAATTTTTTTTACTTTTTTATCGTAAAACACAGGCCGAGATAGACATCCAGACAGACGATATGATGCTGGCATGAGGATACTGAATGACGAAGATGCGCAAGAACTATAGGGACACGATATCTGAGATTAAGAAATCTGGTAAGAAACCACGGTGGATGGGAGAGAGCGTGTGGCAAGCTTGGTTGAGATACCGGGAGACGGACGAGGCGAAGGCAAGTATACTAAATTTTTTTGAATTATTAATTTGACGTGATCGAAAAATAATGTATCAAATTTTAAATGTACAGGCAGAGTCGGATAGCTCTCCAAAGAGAAATAAGAATCCCGTCACTCATCGCGGAGGATCGAAGTCGTTTCAGCAGTATCGGCAGGAGTTGGTAAATTTATTGAATAATAAATGTAAATAGTTTATGCTATATGATTTTAAATGTATAATAATTTTGTGTAACAATCAACTTCAGGAAGCCGAGATACATGGTCCTGTCAGCTATATGGACGTGTTCACCCGTACGCATGTTGTCGAGCATGTTAATCCAGACGGGACTATTTCGTATACATGGCAGGACGATAAATCTAGCAAAAGCCATGTAAGCACATTTCATTTTATTCAGTATTAGTAATCGTTTTAATTTTTAAACTATAATGAAATAAGATATGCTATTATTAATTTGTTAATGCAGGAGAAGTTTATGGAGCAGCGGCAGAAACTGCTTGCTAATACGGGTCGAGATCAGCTGAAGACCGATGAGGAGGACGCTATTTTTGAGTTCGTTATGGATCCAGCAGAGCATGGTCGACGATACGGATTTGGCAATCTAGCGGAAATAATTTACTTTTTCTTAAAATACTTCAAATATGATATTTTGACCTTTTCAAAACAATAAACTTGGATTTTATTCATTTTTTAATTATTGCAGGCCAGTAGTCAGAGTAGGGTATGACGGAGTAGAGCTCAGAGCGATCTAGTAGATATAAAAGAATTGCGGACTAGAGTGTCCCAGTTGGAGGAGTAGAACCGCCAACAGGCCATGCAGACCACACAGTTGTTAGAGTACATACAGCAGTTTGGTGGCTGCCTCCCTTCCTCGGCTGGACCATTGATCTGGAGGAGATTGATTCATTGCTTGCTTGCTTGTTCGTTCGTTCAGGTATGTTTTGTTTTAGTTTAGAATGATTTGGTAGACAGCGTAGGTAATTATTGATTTATGTATAATTATGTTTGATACACTTGGTTCTATGGTTGTATGAGGATGTGGATGAGTACGTTGATGAATTTGTGTATTAATAACATGGTAGAACTCTTATTGTTAGGATTATTGTTAATGTTGGAATGGTTATGTATATTATGTATTTTATTTTGATGTAATTTTATTTATTTGTGTGTTTATTGAATATTTTGTAGTTTGGTTTTGATATTTGATTGGATTATTATATATTGGATTGTGCAGTATTGATATCATAGTGTTTGGAAGAGAAATGTGGTTGGAAGGCTATATTTGCAGCGAATTTAAAAAAAAACAGCAGATTTCCGACGGCTTACAGGACAAAATTTCCGACGGCTTCCGACGGCAACCGGCGGCCTGTAGCACATTATTTCCGACGGGTTCCGACGGATTCCGACATTTGTCGGGATCCGTCGGAAGCCGTCGGATTCTGTCGGAATCATGTACGGCAGCCTCCATCGGAAGTAGCCGGAAATTCTGCTCCCCGACGCAGTATTTTCCGACGACTTCCAACGGCCGCCGATGGTTTTCGGCCGTCGGAAATCGTTTTTCCCCTTGTAGTGTTTTTTTGCTTTAATTTGCTATATACGCTAATAAATATACAATACTGTTATAAATTTATAGTACATTGTTTACATTACATATAAAATACACGCTTTAATTAAAAATCCGTTGTGTAAGATTCTGTATTGTTCATTTGAAAATTTAAAATTTTAATCAGTCTTGAAAATTTTGAATTTTTTATTATGATCCGATGTAAATTAACAAAAGTATACCCTTTTTTTTTAAATTACATGATTTCTTCTCCATTTATTTATTGTCCCGATTAATTTGTTTATTTTTTTTTAAATTGTTATATATTTGTTGTGTTTTTTTAATTTTTTATAAGTTTTTTTCAATATTTGAAAAACAAATTCAGAATTTAGACCGGAACCGGAATTTTTGAGCGATTCTGTTCCGGTTATGAACGGATCCGGAACGGAATCACCGGAATAACTGGAATTCCGCCGGAATTTCGAACCATATATATATATATATATATGTATATATGTATGTATGTATGTATATGTATGTATATATATATTTGTATGTATATAGCATATATATACATATGTATGTATATGCTAGATTCAAACGTTTCTTCAGTGACATCTCTATCTCCGTCTTCTCTGCTATTAACTAGTATAACCGTAAAACAGTGGATAACCGACCGTTTAATTTTGCAATTTGAAAAGAAGAAAAAAAACACTGATTTCAATATTTCAATAGATTGAGCTAAAGATATGCATTTAACGAAACTATTTGCATTATTAAAATATAAATAAAAAAAGTAATTAACAATTAAGTGTTAAAAATAATATATATGGAATGCTCACACACAAGCATATATATTGTATATAATATATGTATGTTTGAATATATAATGAATCATTAGACTCTAGGGACAATGAGTTAAAAGAAGTTGTAAAATAAACTGGCAAAAGACGAAGACAATGAAGCCACAGAAAAATAATATTAGAACTAAAAAGAAGAAAGGAGAAAAACATTTTTTAAAATAGAAGAAAATGCTTTAGCACCACCGAGAAAGATAAAACACACTATCTTGACTTTATATTATTTGATTTTGCAAATCTATGACAAATCTATTCCAAATGTAATGAAATGGAAGACAACAAATTTGGTTTGGTTTTTGTAAAGAACTAACATGTTATGCCCATTTATTGAAGTATAATACAACCAAACGCATTAAATATGTACAACTAATGCAATATCAAATTAGTCCGTAGGTTTGCAATATGAAATTAGTCCGTAGGTTGTGAAGACTGTCAATTTCTGCATTTCAAAGTCTATTTTACCATTTCAAACATTCACAAAACAGAAGTGGTTGTATTTAAGAGCACCTTGATGTGTAATTTTAGTCCACAACTAGAAAGGCATGCCCTCTTAATATTATAATATTTATCTTATAAATATTACTTATGTAGTCCACAACTAATGCCATGAAAATAAACTGCACATATTAAACTCAAAATATATCGAGTTTCACCGGTAAATTCTACATTGCATGGTACAACCATGTGTGTTAAGCTTATATAATTCAATGACCGGCAAATATGCATGCAGAACAAAACAAAATGAAAACTCATTTCCATCCATAAAAGCACCAAATCATTTGGTCCAAATGCAAATAAACAATAATCAGCAATCAGATATCAAATTACTTTAAGGTGCATTGCTTGAATCATGTCTCAACAGATGCAAATATTAAAAAATGAGTAAGCAAAGCACATGCAAGGACTCAATGTGCTCGAAATTCGTGAAACACAAATAAGGCTATGTTGCATTATTTGTACGGGTTTGGTCGAGAGATAAATTGTTCAAATCATAGCCAATTGTGAATTTAATAAAATAAATCCAAATACTTGTGTAACAACACTTGAAAATTTAAGTGCTCTAAACTGTTTGGAAAATAGCAAACCAATAGCAGGAGGCCTGCATGAGGCTAAAATATTTAGGGAGTAAGCCTAATTAACTGGTATCCTAGCTCTAAATTAGGTAAAAACATGGAGGTAAATGATCATAAGCAAATCTCAATTTACTCATCATAAACTTACTTAAAAAACTAAAACACATAATCCACACTTGTACAAAGCAATGTAAGCAGTTCTGTTTAACTTGATATTTATAGAGATCTTAATGCCAAGAACAAAAATAGCAGAATTCAGTATGCATTTTCGATGATCGATTGTAAGTATAAAACAAAAATGTCATGAAAACAAAGTATGTGGATGACTGTGCGAGAAGTAAATATAAAATATAAATCATAGTATGTGGATCACATTCTTTAAGTTTGAAAACATAAAACACAGGTTGCTTGTAAAATATAAATCATAGTATGTTTAGAAAAATAGCAAACTCATCTAAGTCTAAAAACTAAAACACAGGTACCTATAAAATCTTTGCAGATACTCTATAACCATGGCTAATTGACATTCTTAATTGCGTAGACCATTGGCTTTCTTTTTTTTTGACAACCACAATGCAAATGCTGTAGAAATCGGCTCTACAACTGGTTCAGCGAAATTAACAGGCTTGCCTTCTCCACCATCAACAACAACCCCTCAAGCATCACCATATACATCAATAACCTAATTTAAACTTTTAATTTGTTACGTAGTTTAAAGCTGTAATAACTTTCACAATAAAACCATAGTCAATAGAGCTACAAATTATTTACTTTATTACAAAACTGCAGCTTCTGCAGGCATAACCTTAGTCAGCATTTCACCATCTTTATTCCCTCGTTTGCTTAAGAGTAAATCTAAAAGACAAAAGTGATACAGGGGAAACAATTACCTCACGTAGCACCGCCACCAACCTCGCCACCAACCTCGATTTCCTTTCCACGACCTACCCTCCATCACAATCTACGACGCCACCAACCTCGATTTCCTTTCCACGACTACCCTCCATCACAATCTACGACGCAACTAACTCTCCGACCTATCACATCCTTAAGCCGGAGCCGACCTAAAACCCTATATCGCGAACACCGACCTAACTCCCTCCGACCTAAATCAGCCTCTCCACGACCTAAAACCCTGCTTCCACCATATGCCGCGCGCAAGACTCCAACCCTAAGTCGCGAGCGACTTATCTCGTGATGCCCCAAGTCGCGAGCGACTTATCCCCTTTCTACTTTCGCTGCCGAGAAGATTAAGTCGCTACAAATTTTAAGTCGCGTGAAAATTTGAGTTGCCGCCTTGAGTCGTTGCCGAGCTAACCTGAGTCGGAGCCGAGATAGCGTGAAGGCACTGCAAATTTTAAGTCGCGAATTATTATTTTTTAGGGTCATGGAAGCACTGTGATAAGTCGTTGTACTTTGGTTTATTGTTGCTTATATCGTTTGTGTAAAGTGTTGTAATTTTCTTAAGTCAATTGTGTTGTGTCATAAACCCTATAAATAGGGATGTAATGTCATTGTAAACGTTGTTGAAATTTGAATAAAATTCCTTTGATTGCTTTGTGCTTTCTTCCAATTGGTAGTCGAGTGTGATCTCCTATCTCCACCTACGTCATTCGAGTGCGCTCGAATCTTCATTTGTGAAGCCGATTCACGGAATCTTGTGCGCAAGATCAACGTCGAAGAATCGTAGATCTCTTTCCCGGTATCTTCGGATCAACGAGTCATAGATAGCTAGAATTCGGTATCTTCGGATCAACGAATTTGGCCATTGCAGTATTTTCAATTCACCGATTGCTAATTCCATCGTCAAAGCAAGTTTTGTTAATCCGCTGCGTCAGTTTGGTATCAGAGCTTATTTTAGCCAATCATAGCTAAATCGGGTCTTGAAGCCAAGTATTTGAAGTTTGAAGTTGTTCATCATGTTCTTCATTGGTTGCAACAAGTTGGGAGTTTGTGATCCATAGTCTCTTGGATCAAAAGACGAAAGGTGTTTGAATTTGAAGTGTGTTGGAGCTGTGCTTGTTTAAGGCCGAGCCGAGTTAAGGAGCTAAGTCGTGAAGTTTAAGTTGAGTCGAGAGTTGAAGTAGGCCGTATATACTTGTGAGAAGTAGCCGAGCCTTGTGAAGTTTATTTTGAAGATTGAAGTCGTGACTTGTTTGATTTTGTGTTGAAGTTTTGATTTGTTGAAGTTTGGAGATTAGTTGAATTATTTGTGAAGTTCAATCATGCCACCAAGACAAGCTCAACGACATCGCAATATTAATACTTTGTATGGAAGAGAAGAGGCCGATGAAATGGAGCAACGAATCAACAAGAGTTTTACTGAAAAGTTGAATGAAGGAATTGGTCGATTAGAGAGAATGATGCTTGAAATGAATCAAAGTCAAAGAAGAGTTTCACCTGAATCAAACCATGGGGGAAGTAGAACTTCGATACATTCAAATCGAGAGAGAAGAGAAGATCAAGATCATAGAAGTATTGATAATCGAGATAGGAATGTTGATCGAAGGAGTGGTAGTAGAGATGTTGGAGGTCGTGATCGACATCGATATACTTCAGATTTTGATGAGGAGTTTGATGGTGATAGGGGAAGTGTTCATTATCGAGATAGAGAGCAAACACGACGTCAGAATCGAAATGTAGATGATGATCGTCGATGGGAATCGGGAATGAAGATGGAGATTCCAGAATTTAAAGGCGGAATGGTTGCTGAAGAATTTTTAGACTAGTTGTCAAATGTGGAGGAAATCTTTGATTTCAAGGAGGTTCCGGAGAATCGCCGAGTGAAGTTAGTTGCTACTAGGTTGAGGGGGAGAGCTTTGGCGTGGTGACAGCAAACTAAACGTACACGAGAACGGATGGGAAAATTGAAGGTTGTAGATTGGGAGAAAATGAAGAAATTGATGAGAGCTACATTTTTACCATACAACTATCAATCACTTATGTACCAGAGATTGCAGAATCTAAGGCAGGGGACGAAATCAGTCAACGATTACGCCGATGAATTTTACCAACTCATCGCCAGGAACGATATAATGGAGACGGAAGAACAATTGACTGCTAGATTTGTTGGAGGGTTACGAATGCAGATCCAGGATATGGTTAATATGTTTGATCCGAGATCTGTGGCGGAAGCACACCAAAAGGCGTTGGCTTGGGAGAAGCAGGGAAGGCGTGGAGGTGGTGTGTTTACTAATTCCAACAATCAAGTGAAGGGTGTTAGCGGAAGTTCTAATGTTTCTAAACCTGTCAGTAAACCTGTAGTAAAGGAGGGTGAGAAGGCGAAGGTTAACAATGGTTTCAAATGCTACAATTGCCAGGAGATGGGTCATAAAAGCAATGAGTGTCCAAAACCAAAGAAACGAGCTATGATAGCTGAAGTTGAAAGTGAGGATGCTGTTGAGGGTGAAGATAGTCCAGTTGAGGAGAATGAACAGGATATCGCATCGGGAGACGAAGGGTGTAATCTAATGATGATGAGGTCTTGTTTAGCACCAAAGCAAGAAGATGAAGCTAGTTGGTTGAGGAGTAACATCTTTCAGTCGACATGCAGTATATTGGGAAAAGTTTGTAAATTTGTGATTGATGCAGGAAGTTGTGACAATATTATTTCTACAGAAGCGGTGAGAAAATTGAAATTGAAACGGAAAAACATCCAAATCCTTATAAGTTAGCGTGGCTGAGAAAAGGAGGAGAGGTGAAGGTGGATAAACGAGTTCGAGTTCCATTTTCTATTGGGAACAAATATAAAGACGAAATCTGGTGTGATGTAGCTGAGATGGATGTTTGTCATTTATTTTTGGGAAGACCGTGGCAGTATGATCGAGCAGTGCAACATGACGGTCGAACCAATAGCTACAGTTTTATGTTTGAAGGCGTTAAGATTATTCTAGTTCCAAAGAAGAGACAGCAGGGAGAGAGTAAGTCTGAGGAGATTGAAGAGCTGAAAACTTTGTTAACTTTGAAGGAGTTTGTTAAGGAAGTTGAAGAGGAACCTGAAATCTTTGTGTTAATTGGACGAGATTGTAGTGAAAAGGTTGAAATCCCAGAAGAAGCGAAGCCAGTTTTGAAAGAATTTGAGGATGTATTTCCAGAAGAGTTGCCCAAGGAGTTACCGCCACTGAGAGACATTCAACACCAAATCGATTTTGTTCCGGGAGCAGTATTACCGCATAGACCACATTATCGAATGAGTCCGAAGTAACATGAAGAGTTGAGGAGACAGGTGGAAGAGTTACTTGAGCAGGGACGTGTGCAGGAAAGTTTGAGTCCATGTGCTGTGCTAGCTTTGTTAGTACCAAAGAAGGACGGAACGTGGAGGATGTGCACTGACAGTAGAGCATTGAATAAGATTACGGTGAGATATAGATTTCCAATGCCAAGGTTGGATGACTTGCTAGATCAGTTAAGCGGAGCTACTATCTTTTCGAAGATTGATTTGAAAAGCGGATATCATCAAATTCGGATTAGACCTGGAGACGAATGGAAGACAGCCTTCAAGACGAGAGAGGGATTATATGAATGGTTGGTTATGCTATTTGGTTTATCAAATGCACCTAGTACATTCATGCGGGTGATGAATCAAATCTTTAGACCATTCATTGGGAAGTTCGTGGTGGTTTATTTCGATGATATTCTGATATATAGCAGGAGTATGGAGGAGCATGTTCAACATTTGAGGGAAGTGCTGATTATTCTTCGTGAGGAACAATTTTATGCTGCTACGAAGAAATGTGTGTTTATGACACATAGTGTTTTATTTCTGGGTTATGTTGTTTCAGGAGAAGGTATTCAAGTTGATCAGAGTAAAGTTGAGGCAGTCAGGAATTGGCCACAGCCCAAGACGATAACAGGAGTTCGGAGTTTTCATGGGTTGGCTTCATTCTACCGAAGATTTATTCCACACTTCAGTAGCGTGATGGCGCCAGTTACTGATTGCATGAAGGGTAAACAGTTTTCGTGGTCAGAGGAAGCCGGGGTTGCTTTTGAGAAGATCAAGGAACTGTTAACAACAGCACCTATTCTTGTTTTACCAGATTTTCAATTGTTGTTTGAATTGAATACTGATGCGTCAAAAGTTGGTATTGGAGGAGTGTTGAGTCAGAGAGGACGTCCTATTGCATATTTCAGTGAAAAGTTATCAGGGGCGAAGATGAGATATAATACTTATGATGTTGAATTCTATGCTGTGGTACAAGCTGTTAAGCATTGGAGACATTACTTATTTCAGAAGGAATTTGTTCTTTACACTGATCATGAGGCGTTGAAGCATATGCAAGGGTAGGACAAGATTTCAGCAAGACATGCATCGTGGATTGCCTATTTACAGCAATTTACTTTCGTTGTCAAACACAAGTCTGGGGTGACGAATCGGGTAGCTGATGCTTTGAGTAGAAGGAGTCATTTATTAACGACAATGAAAGTTGAAGTGACAGGGTTTGAATTATTGCCAGAGCTGATTGAAGAAGATCCTTACTTTGTGAAATTTGTTGAGAAAGTCAAGGAAGGAAGTACTGATGAATTTGTGTTGGTTGATGGTTTTCTGTTTAAAGGAAATCGGTTATGTATTCCAGAGAGCAATTTGAGATTGAAGATTATCAAGGAGTTACACGAGGAAGGGCATGTGGGCCATGATCGTACTTTGCATTTGATTGCTCAATCTTACTTTTGGCCGTCAATGAGAAAAGAGGTTGAACGGTTTGTGGAGAGATGCCATATTTGCCAGATCTCTAAGGGAACAACGACCAAACGGGATTATACATGCCATTACCAGTGCCTACTAAACCATGGGTTGATATTAGCATGAATTTTGTGTTGGGTTTGTCGAGAACTCAGAGGGGGAATGATTCTATATTTGTTGTGGTGGACAGGTTTTCGAAGATGGCACATTTTATAGCCTGCAAGAAGACAGCGGATGCAGTTCGAGTGACACAGTTGTTCTTTAAAGAAATCTATCGTTTACATGGGTTGCCGGAGTCTATTGTTTCAGACAGGGATACAAGATTTTTAAGTCATTTTTGGCTTAGTTTGTGGAAGATGGTGGGAACGAAGCTGAATTTTAGTAGTGCTTATCATCCGCAAACAGATGGGCAAACAGAGGTGGTGAATAGATCGTTGGGAAACTTGTTACGATGTCTTGTGAAAGACAATTTAAAGAGTTGGGATGTAAAGCTGTGTCAAGCTGAATTTGCTCACAATCATGCAAATAACCGAAGTACAGGTTTCAGTCCATTTCAAATTGTATATTCAAGCTTACCAAAGGGGCCGCTGGATTTGACAATAGTGCCACAACCGAAAGGAACAGTCAAGCGGGCTGCTGATTTTATTGATGGGTTGACAGAATGCCATAGAATCGTTCAGGAACGATTGGAAAAGTCAAATGAGAAGTATAAACAAATGGCGGATAAGAAACAAAGAAGTGTTATCTTCAAGGAGGGAGATTTTGTGTATGCTGTTTTGACGAAAGATCGTTTTCCGGTTGGAACTTACAATAAGTTGAATGCACGAAAGATTGGTCCAGTAGAAATCTTGAAGAAGATCAACGATAATGCGTATCGATTAAGGTTGCCGGAAGAGGTTCATACTTCTGATGTTTTCAATGTCAAACACTTAATTCCGTATTATGGGGAGGAACTTGACGAAGATAACGAGAGTGTGAATTCGAGGACGAATTCTTCCGTACCCAGGGAGGATGATACAGGGGAAACAATTACCTCACGTAGCACTGCCACCAACCTCGCCACCAACCTCGATTTCCTTTCCACGACCTACCCTCCATCACAATCTACGACGCAACCAACTCTCCGACCTATCACATCCTTAAGCCGGAGCCGACCTAAAACCCTATATCGCGAACACCGACCTAACTCCCTCCGACCTAAATTAGCCTCTCCACGACCTAAAACCCCGCTTCCACCATATGCCGCGCGCAAGACTCCAACCTTAAGTCGCGAGCGACTTATCTCGTGATGCCCCAAGTCGCGAGCGACTTATCCCCTTTCTACTTTCGCTGCCGAGAGATTAAGTCGCTACAAATTTTAAGTCGCGTGAAAATTTGAGTTGCCGCCTTGAGTCGTTGCCGAGCTAACCTGAGTCGGAGCCGAGATAGCGTGAAGGCACTGCAAATTTTAAGTCGCGAATTATTATTTTTTAGGGTCATGGAAGCACTGTGATAAGTCGTTGTACTTTGGTTTATTGTTACTTATATCGTTTGTGTAAAGTGTTGTAATTTTCTTAACTCAATTGTGTTGTGTCATAAACCCTATAAATAGGGATGTAATGTCATTGTAAACGTTGTTGAAATTTGAATAAAATTCCTTTAATTGCTTTGTGCTTTCTTCCAATTGGTAGTCGAGTGTGATCTCCTATCTCCACCTACGTCATTCGAGTGCGCTCGAATCTTCGTTTGTGAAGCCGATTCACGGAATCTTGTGCGCAAGATCAACGTCGAAGAATCGTAGATCTCTTTCCCGTTATCTTCGGATCAACGAGTCAGAGATAGCTAGAATTCAGTATCTTCGGATCAACGAATTTGGGCATTGCAGTATTTTCAATTCACCGATTGCTAATTCCATCGTCAAAGCAAGTTTTGTTAATCCGCTGCGTCAAAAAGGAATGGATATGATATAGTTTGCATACAACACAAAAAAGGAGGTAACCAAGCATGTTGTTAATAAAATTCATGGTAAGAGATCAAGTCGCAAAAATGAATATGAGCTTAAGATAGTTGAAGCATTGAGCCCAAAGACTGCTGCTTTTATGGAGGATGAGATTAATATAGTGAGTTGTAGCTACTTGATTCCATACTTCAAGATTAATTTGACCAAAACCGCCTTTCTTGAGAGAAAGTTAAACCTTATGGAACACAATAGGAATCAGCTTCTTAGAATATGGATTGGTATGCCAAAGAAAATGATTGAATGCAGAATTTAGCATGTTGATAAGTTTAGAATGAATAGCCGAGAGCAATAAGTTGTAACTGAAAATCCAATAGATTTTAAAATCACTAGCCTACCCACTATAGACAAATTTGTGGAAGACCAATTGTTGAGCTTGTTTGTTATTTTTCCATAAAGAGGAAAGCATTAGACATTTGTAATTCTGTGTCAGAGATGGGAGCACCTATATATATATATATATATACACACACACACACACATATATATGTATATGTATATGTATATATATACACATATGTATGTATGTATATACATATACATATACATATACATATATATATGTATATATGTAGATACATATAGACATACATATATACATATATATATGTATATGTATATACATATACATATATACATATATGTATGTATGTATGTATGTAGATACATATACATATATACATATATATATGTATATATGTATGTACATTATATGTACATACATACATACATATATATATATGTATATATGTATATGTATCTACATACATACATACATACATATATGTACATATACATATGTACATATATGTATGTATGTATGTATGTAGATACATATACATATACATATATATATATATATCTATATATATATGTGTGTGTATATATGTGTGTGTGTATTCAGCAGGAAATGAAATGAGGCCTGAAGAGAGATAGATAGATTGCGATGCATGAGAAGGTAAGCATGCAATCCTAATATGAGATTTTCCTTATTAACTGAAAGACCACTTATAAGTGTAAACTTGCACAGGGTTTGCATAAAATTTTGAATTGAGTGAACAGAAGGTTTTGAGAATACAAGAAGATCATCCACAAACATTAATGTAGACATGTTTTGCTTTGCACGCATAGGGTGCCATGCAATTCTTTTGGCAACAATATCATGACTGGTTATAGCAGTGAGGCATTCCATAACACATAATTAAATACAAGGGGATAGGATCCCCTTGTCTATTCCCCTTTTAAGAAAAATACCATATACTTCGACCATTAATTAGAATTGAAAGTTTTGGAGTAGATATGCATGCATATACCCAAGCTAGAAAAGATAGTAGAAAATTCATTTTAGATAGAATAGATATGATGGATTCCCACTATATTGTGTCATAGGCTTTTTGGATATCTAATTTCATAACACATCGACGTGATATGTATTTTCTATTATATCCCTTCATGAGCTCATTAGAAAGTAAAATATTCTCAGTAATTCATCTTTTAGGAAGGATGACAGCTTATTTTTGGAGATGATCTCATTCAGATAGTCTTTCATTCTAAAACAAAGAATTTTTGTTATGTATTTATATGTACCATTGCAACAAGCTATTGGTCTAAACTGAGTAACATTTTGAGGCAATTCAATTTTAAGAATTAAGCATAGGTTAGTAAGATTGATCCCACTTAACTTCCTATTTGTTTTGAAAATGTTTCTTATGGCTTTGACGAAATCATTGCCAATCACATGCCATGATTTTTGATAGAAATGGATGGTTTATCCATCTGGACCAGGGGAGCAAGTAGACTTCATGCCAAATATAGCCTCTTTAATTTCTACAGGTGTGATTTAGTTGATGAGGTCAGTAGCTTTCATTTGGGTTACGGAGGGAAGGGTTATGTTAGAGAGTATTTGGATGTCAGTCTGCATATTATCAGCATTTGACAGTAAGTTGGAAAAATAATTAAGGCACATTAACCTGTGTTAAAGTAGAAAAAGAGAGAGAATTATAATTTTAGAGGAGAATAGACAATATTTTTTTTTTATAACTTGCTTTTTGTCTTGTTTACAACTTGCTTTCAACACAACAAAATGACCACATATATATAGTGGTTTACAACCCTTACAAACGGACATAACCTTTTTGAACAGACACCCTTTCACTTCAATAGACATGACTTTTACTTAATAGACACGATTCTTCATTTCAATAGACATGACTTTTCAGTGAACGGACACGACTCTTCACTGAATAGATATGACTTTTCATTCGAATAGACATGACTCTTCATTCGAATAGACATGACTTTTCACATCAGCAGACACGACTCTTAATTTTGGTTTACACCAACAATGCCTCCCCTAAACCAAAATTCCTTCGAACACCTAATGCAGCAACAATTCTTGAGAAAGTAGTCCCTCCAAGCGGCTTTGTGAAGATATCAGCAATTTGTTCTTCACTTCGACAATACTCAAGACTCACTTCTTCTTCACGAACGAGTTCTCGTAGGAAATGGAAACGTAGACGAATATGTTTTGTTCTTCCATGCAAAATAGGATCCTTTGAGACAGAGATAGTAGAACTATTGTCGCAATAAATGATCCTAGGATCTTTTTGCTCGAAGCTTAGATTTTCAAGAATTCCTCTTAGCCACAAAGTTTGACATTCTGCTAGAGATGCTGCGATGTACTCCGCTTCGGTGGTAGAAAGTGCCACAACTGGTTGTTTTTTTGAACACCAAGAAATAATTCCACTTCCAAGGTTAAATGCATAACCTGAAGTACTCCTTGAATCATCGATACTTCCACCTAGATCGCTGTCTGTATATCCAACAAGCTTCACAGGCACATGAGCTTCATAGAAAATGCCATAGTCAATAGTTCCTTTAACGTATCGTAAAATTCTTTTTGCAGCTTCCCAATGGTTTGAGAAAGGCTTCTCCATGAATCTGCTAATCAAGCTTACTGTGTACATGATGTCGGGTCTTGTAGCAGTGAGATACATCAAATTTCCAACTAGGCTTCGAAAAATAGTTGGATCCACAAACTTTCCTTCACCATTTTTGCACAATTTCGAACCTGCAACACAAGGAGTTGAAACTGGATTTGCATTCATCATATTGAACTTCTCCAATACTTGAGCAGCATATTTTTCTTGCGAGATAAAAATCCCACATTTTGATTGCTGAACACCTATCCCTAGAAAATGATGTAATTCTCCCAAATCCGTCATCTCGAACTCCTTCATCATTGAATTTTTGAATTCAGATAACATCTTCATATTATCTCCAGTAAAAATCAGATCATCCACGTATAAACTCACGATCATGAAACCTCCTTTTGAATGCTTCTTCATGTAAAGAGTGTGTTCAAAAGGACACCTTTCAAAGCCATTCTTTAAGAAGAAATTGTTGATACGATCATACCATGCACGGGGGGATTGCTTCAGCCCGTATAAAGCTTTCCGCAGCTTATACACCTTTTCCTCTTCGCCCCTCTTCACAAAACCAGGAGGTTGTTGAAGATAAATTTCATCTTGAAGAAAACCATTCAAGAAAGCTGATTTCACATCCATATGCAGCAGCTTCCAGCCATTTTGGGCAGCAAGAGAAATCAATAATCGAATTGTATCAAGTCGAGAGACAGGAGCGAATACCTCATTGAAATCTTCCCCTTCCTTTTGCTTATACCCCTTCGCAACCAAACGTGCTTTGTACTTGTTGATGGAGCCATCAAGATTTGTTTTGGTTTTGAACACCCATTTTACACCAATTGCTGATTTATGTGAAGGCAATGTGGTAAGCTCCCACGTACCATTTTTCTCAATAGACTTGATTTCATCCTTCATTGCATTCACCCATTTTTCTTCCTTTGATGCTTCTTCATAAGTGATTGGATCTTCTCCCGCAAAAAATGCAAAATATACATGATCCGTAGTGTCAACTTCTTCGGTTGCATCATAGATTTCTCTCAAGGATCGTGTCCTTCTTTCCGCCGTTGGTGGTGAATTTTGCTCCTGCTCAACCCCATTATTTTTAGGCTGTTGTTCTTCAATACCAACATCATCATCAACACCTTGTTCCAAAGAAGTTTCCTCTTCAAGATTTAGAGTTTGCCATCCAGGTAATTCTGCAAAATCTGAAAAATTATAACAACCATTTTCATCAAAGCAAACATCTCTGCTGATAATCATCTTCTTCGTCTTCGGATTGTAAAGCTTGTATGCTTTAGTCCTTTGGCTATAACCAATGAAAATGACTTTTTCAGATTTGTCGTCGAGCTTCGATCTTAAAGCATCAGGAATATGAGAGTATGCAAGACAACCAAAAGTTTTTAAATGAGCAACATTTGGTTTCTTGCCATACCAGACTTCATTTGGAGTGGAATCCTTTAAGCTCTTTGTTGGTGATCGGTTGATTTAGTAAACGGCACAAGAGACCGCTTCTGCCCAAAAACATGCAGGCAAGTTCTTATTCTTCAACATGCATCTGACCATATTCATTATTGTTCGATTTTTGCGCTCTGCGACTCCGTTTTGTTGAGGTGAGTACCAAGCAGTTAACTCATGGCGGATTCCATGATTTTGGCAGAATTCTTCAAACTGAGAGGACATGTATTCTCCTCCACGGTCACTCCTTAGATTTTTTATTTGATGACCGGAATGTTTTTCAACTTGAAATTTGAACTCTTTGAAGCAAGAGAAGACATCTGATTTTTCTTTGACACAATAAACCCAAACTATTCTTGTGTAATCGTCAACAAATAACAAGAAATATCTGCTGCCTCCAAGCGATGACACTTGCATTGGTCCACAGAGGTCGGTGTGAACAAGCTCCAGAGGTGACTGAGAAATCCACTTCGATTTGGATGGGAAAGATTCACGATGTTGTTTTCCCAATTGGCATTCCTCACATGCTTCGTTTATCACATCAAGTTTAGGCAGCCCTCGGACTATTTCTTTGGTAGACATTTCCTTCAAACTCCGGAAGTTTAAATGGCCAAACCTCTCATGCCATAACTTGGAAACTTCATCATTAGAAGTAGCAATCATGCACGTACTGCTTACGATGTCAAGTTTGATCGGAAATAATTTGTTGGATCCCATCACAATATTTGCCACTTGTTGGTCGTTCTTCTTCATGCTACATTGATCTCCAACGAATCGAAAATCAAATCCTTTCTTCAGCAAGTGACCAACGCTAAGAAGATTGCTACGTATGTCTGGTACATAAAGAACCTCCGACATTTTTTCAACTTTTCCAGCCTTGGTTTTGAAAGAAATTTCGCCAACACCTTGAATTTTGTATGATTTTGCATCTCCAATAGTAACCTGACCATCATCAGCTTCCACAAGACTTGAAAATAGATTTTTATTTCCAGTCATATGCCTACTTGCACCACTATCCAAGTACCATACGTTTTCAACATTTCCATCCGAAGCGATCAACAAAGATTCAGATTTTTCTGCTTCATTATGCATAAAACCAGCAACTGGCTTCTTTTCAGAATGTTTCTCCCAACAATCATTTGCTTTATGACCCGGCTTGTGACAGAAATTGCATTCAAAATATGGTTTTTTGCCTTTGTATTTGCCTCGCGCCTTGTTACTTTGGAATGATCGTTTCTCCTCCTTTGATTCTTCAAATTTTCCACTATTCCTGCTGTTACTTTTGCCATGGGATGGGCCTTGAACTTTTATGGATGTGAATTGAGATTTTAAGGCTTGATCTTGAGAAGAATTTGTTTGTTTACTTCTCATCAAGATTCTAGCCTCATGAGCTTCCAGCCTTCCTTGCAAGCCTTCAAGAGAAAGTGAAGCAATATCATTTGATTCCTCAATTGCAACCACAATATGATCGAACTTGATTGGTAGGCTCCGTAGAATTTTTTCAACGGCTTTTTGAGTCTCCACGACTTCTCCGTTTGAAGCCATCTGATTTATGATGGAAGTGAGACGAGTAAAATACTCTGAGATTTTCTCACTATCCTTCATTTCGAGCTTTTCGAATTCAGCTCGTAGTGACTGCAGGCGAACCTTTTTTACTTGATCTTGGCCAGAATACGTTGTATTCAATATTTTCCAAGCCTCCTGAGCATTTGCAACTTTTGAAATTCTCTCATAAACTTGAATTTCAAGTGTCTGGTAGATTTGGAAGAGAGCCTTCCGATCTTTCTGTTTTTTGCTTTTCAGAAGATCTCTTTGGGCAACTGTGAGTTGCGTTTCATCTTCCGGCGCACCAACACCTTCTTCAACAACTGTCCACAAGTCTTGAAATTCAAGACAGAGCCTCATTAGATTGCTCCAATAATCAAACTTTTCACCATTGAATCGAGGAACAAGGGAGATAAGGTTGTTTGACATTTTTCAACCAAGCTCTGATACCAATTTGTTAAAGTAGAAAAAGAGAGAGAATTATAATTTTAGAGGAGAATAGACAATATTTTTTTTTTTATAACTTGCTTTTTGTCTTGTTTACAACTTGCTTTCAACACAACAAAATGACCACATATATATAGTGGTTTACAATCCTTACAAACGGACATAACTTTTTTGAACAGACACCCTTTCACTTCAATAGACATGACTTTTACTTAATAGAGACGATTCTTCATTTCAATAGACACGACTTTTCAGTGAACGGACACGACTCTTCACTGAATAGATATGACTTTTCATTCGAATAGACATGACTCTTCATTCGAATAGACATGACTTTTCACATCAGCAGACACGACTCTTAATTTTGGTTTACACCAACAACCTGATGAGGGGATTCAAGCAAAGCTCTTGCTTGATCATGTATTGCATGTATGATGGTCTTGGCTTTATGGTACATTAATAAAGAAGGGAAAAGCTTTGAATTTCTATCCCTATAGGCTTCACACATGGCCTTGGTTTTTTGCTTCACTATAGCTAACTCATTATTTATAACTTCAGCTAGACCAACTTTGAGAGAATGTTCTTCAGCCGAAATAGATTAATCATTGGGATTAGCTTGCAATAACACTTGTATGGATAGAATTTTTCTCTAATAGTAGAAGACATGTTTTTCAGCTCCAAAGTTGTTTCTTGACCAGTCCTCAAGAGCAATTTTAAACAGTCTTAGATTAGTTTGAAATATAAGCATTGGATTTCCATACACTGCTGTGCTCCAGACTTGCTGCAGCACAGGAGCTGTCATCGGTCTAAATATTAAAATATGAGGGATCTTTTGTCTCAACCATGTCCTAGTTTAAAGAGAATTGACTTGGAAGGTTCAACGTGGTGGAGGAATATTGATGCTAGATTCGAACATTTATTGAGTGACATCTCTCTCTGTCTTCTCTGCTGTTAACAATGAGAATGAAATGTCGATGAATAAAATTTCAACTGCGTCCTTTTGAAATTCCAAAAATGCCCTATGTCTACGAACGGAATCTTACCGTCCGTTTACCACCTCCACCACTATCTCGTTTCCAAGCACTCTTAAACGTAATTTTACTATAAATTTGCATCCGACACCATCAACATAACTTTCTAGATAAAAATATAGTGACCACCAAAGCTATCGGATGCATGTACGTACGATTTATACTAGTAAGATTGAATTGCGTTTGTTTTGTTTCTATTGATAGTGCATGCTCCTGTAGTTTCCGCTGTGCATGTATAAGTCTTTTATGCTCCGTGTAAGTTTGATCAACATGATTTAATATTGAAGAATCTGTATTTGCAAGGCAACATTTTCAAGATCTAATGCCGTATCGGCAGTGCAAATAACATTTCACCATCCTCTAAATCTTGTGACAGAGAAAATTTATTAGTATCGAGATGAATTGGATCAGAACGAGGTCGTTTGGTCATATTTGTGTTATCTGTTTCAGCTACTTCATTAGCATTTATCTTCTGACTCATACACTTGAGCTTTGTCATTTTGCTGCCGCGTGTTGTTTTACTTGCATGGACGCTTTTCTCTGTTACACTTTAAATGGGACACGTGTCCTATTCTGGTGAGATGGTATATTAGCAATTGTAGCATTTGAATTCTGCTTGTCCTTGTATTGCTTGATATTATTATGAGAACTGTCAACTATTTTACTCTCAAGTGGGATTGCAACTTGTTCTTGGAATATACAAGTTGTTTTATCATGACCAAACACACAACAGTGGTACATATTATGGGTCTCCAACGGTGGATAATTAATTTATAATTGTTCTAAATTATATTAATTAATATATATGAAATATTAATCGTAGAATTTGATTATGATTTGAATCATGCAATGAATATATTTTAGATATATTTATAACAATAATAAGGATATCTTAATCGATATACGATATCCATAATCGATTAAATTAGATTTAATTGTATAATTTTTTATTTGGATTCTAAATGGCTATAAAAGACCATGAAAAAGGTTGGAAAATTCAACCATAGCAAGTGGTTAATGTCTGCGCCAAAATTAGTCACAAACCCCAAACATCGTGAAAACACCAGTATATGAACATAGATCAATAATATATGCTCACAAATCACAAATCTAGGAATGTACAGAATGAAAAATGAAGAAGAATAACTTGAAACGGAAAGAAATATACAGAAACACAGGATTTATAGTGGTTCGGCTATCTCCGGCCTACGTTCACTTTAAAATTTAATCTTTTATTAAATTTCCTTGCTGGTTACAATCGATTACAGCAGATTAAAATGAAGAAATTCGAGTACAACAACAACTAAGGAGTGCAAATTTAAATCGGGCAAAGTCTGGACGTTGAGAAGCCAAAGGATCCTTTTTCTGTAATCTCTGGGGCACTATTTTTAGGTGTAGAAGGCTGATATCTCGCTGAAACTTCGGAAGACCCTTTCTGGCACGTGAGGTGGCCCACGCGATCGATCCCATGAAGTTTCGGCTCGATCCATGATCGATACGAACGTAATTCGTATCGATCAAGATTTTGTCCAATGGAGTCGAAACTTGGCATGATCCTTTCTTAGCTCGTACGTAAGCCCCTGTGAAAATTTCATAGCATTTGGACTTGTAGATCTCCAGATACGATCGATACAAGATGTAGTGTTCGTGTGGTATTACGTTCGTTTCGATCAATTTCGTATCGATACTGGATCGTATCGATATAGTGCACGTGCCTACTGATGACGTGGTGCTATTTCCAACCACGATCCCATCTTCATGCCGAATTGAATGCTTCTTCCCTAAGATCATGCTTGCTTCATGTTCGTGTCCAAAACGTACTTCGAACCCAATAATTCGCATCCATTAGTTTGTGTGGCTCTACTTCGTATCCATAAGTTCATGTCGACTTCGTATCGATGCCGGTTGCGCTCTTCGCATCGATCTCATACACGTCGATTGATGTGAAGTAACGTTAGGTTAAGGATCGATTCGAAGAAGGTGTGTGGGGGTGGATGCGAAGTATGGTTTTTCATGGATACAAATAAGGCATGGATGCGCACTACCTCTTCTGCATGGGTACGAAGGCATCGAGTTGGACAGCCTCGAGTCGAACAAACCATCGCACGCTTACCTACTCAATCTGGGTCCACTACCATCGAGTTGAAATCCATTTGGCCTTCCTACCTGATCGATACGAATGTGATGTTCGTATCCATACTGGACCGAAACGAACTGTATCGATACGAAATCAGCCCCTTCCAATATTGATTCACCCATATTTCGAGCATACGAACTCCGATTGATCTGAAATTTGAAACGTAGCCTCTCCTAGCCTACTTCATTATTCTCAATTGATCCTGCCTTGATTGGATCTCGGCCAAAATTTGACAACATCGATCACAGCCTTGTTTCTAATTGATTTACAATCCTGATATCTATCCTTTCTCAGCTAATTTTTTGATATTCCAGCCTTCACCAAAGGGGGGGATAACATTTGCCCCCCAAATATGCCTTGTGACAAGAAGGTGTGTTTTGAATAGTTCCGAATCTGATATCCAAAATCAATAGCCATATTATCCAAGTGCATCGTTCTTGACTGCTCCGAGTTGATGTCTGATTCCAAATCTAGCAACCAAAGCCTTAGCTAATTCCATATCCATCGGAGCCCGACAAACCGGATTCTAACCCATCCTTATCTGATAACCGATAACCGAGTCTAGGACCTCTTCGGATCGATATCCAAATCCGTAACCTCTTCGGGTTCTTTCCAAGCACAATCCACACCTGACGACCGTGGTCCAGTGTCCCTGAACGTTGAATAATGCCGCGGCTTAAGTCCTAAGCCGAATCCTGATTGCTTCGGACCCTTGTCCATACTTGAGACCTGAAATAGTAACCGATAACACAGGGCCTAAGTCCTAGACCGAATCCTGGTCTCTCCGGACCCTTGTTGAGAATAGTCCATAGTCAATGACCTGAATAAGTCGATTTGCCACGCTCGGAAAAATGATGTACACCTTGCCAGGTGTTATCCATACCCGACGACCATTTACCAAAAAGCCAGATAAAAATCTCGTCAAAATTCAATCCAAAATCCAAACTGAATCAAAAAACTAAAAATCCACATCCAAAATCAAGATCAACATCCAAACCAGAAAACAATCATCCAAACGAGAGTCCAAACAAAACCAAGAGTTCAAACCAAACTCCAAAACCGAACTAGAAAAAGCAAAAGTTCAAACCGAGAAAAAATAGATTTCACAAACCATAGCGTCGCGATTTATCATCATCTAGAGCATGCCAAGGGGAAATCTCCATCCCCATACATGAGTAAATGACTTGGTCGTTTGCCAGTAGTTTGCTACTTATTTCGTATCATCCTTATCAATTGATAACCAATCGACCATCATTCCTGGGCCTTGCGCCGTCGTTTTTAGAGATAGGTGGTGGTTGCTCCTGCTCCACCGCTGCATTCCGAGCTCTGACATATTGTCGCAACTGTCCATTCCTTAAATGTTCCTCAATTATGTCCTTTAGATGCCTACAGTTGTTGGCATCATGTCTGTCCAAATCGTGAAAGAGACTATGCCTTCTTGATGCCCTTTCACATTCTAAGGGCTCTCTCCTAGCTGGCCATCGATAGGAAAGGCGATTTCGAGTCCTCATAAATATCTGTTCTGACGTCTCTTTTAATCCTGTGTAAGTGAAAAACTTTGGCTCCTTCCATCGCTTCCTGGCTTTTCCTGATTCGTCATCTAGCTTCCTTTTTCCTTTACCTTTATCTTTGCCCGAGCTTCCGCTAGATGGCCCTCCATCCTCATCCGTGTTCACTTCCTTTAACTTCAAATCTGTACATACATCTTTCTGCCGAAGGAATCTCTCAGCTTCGTGAAAGAATTCCCCGAGATCCAGTGGTGGGTCTCGTATTAGAGATACTTTGAAATCTAAATCCTCTCTAACTCCTGATACTGCTGCCATTAAAACAATCAATGGATCCGGCCGATCCACCAAAGCAACCGCTGCATTGAACCGAGTTAAGAAAGCTCTGAGCGATTCGTCTATTCTTTGCTTTACTAACGTTAGCGTCATCACGTTCTTCGACCTATTGATATGAACCCGAAACTGCTTCAGAAACCTGTCCACCAATTCCCTCCATGTCCTAATAGATCCTTCCTCCAGTTGCCTGAACCACATCGCAGCCATATCTGTCAGGTATAGAGGGAAACATCGGGCCATCACTTCCTCCGATGCCCCTAGCACTTATGTCTTGTTTATCTCAACAAGTGATCAGTAGGATCAACCTTGCCATTGTATACTTCCAGCGTAGGTAGCTTGAATTCTGGTGGATTCCGAGCTATTATGATTTAACGGGTAAACGGATTCATGTTTACTCCTTCCAAATCTCTATTTGTCAATCCTCCGCGCATAGTTCATCTGATAATTTCAGCTAATCCAGCGTTGTCTGTCAAGGGTTTCCCCCGAGTCCTCGAGGGAATTCTGGTACGTACTCCTCATCACGCGCTCCTGCATTCCTGCCACCATCATGTTATGTAGTGTCAACTGGAGTTCCTCCATGAAATGGTCCTTCATTGCCAGGTGGCGTGCTCCCATGTCTGGATCCATCCAGATTCGCAGTTGTGTGTTGATAGGTGGTTGTGCCTTGTTGAGCTGCTCCATTCGATTGCTTGTTTGGTCCTTCTGGTCTAGCTCCGTGGATTTGAACTCCTGAAGCACCAATTGTTCCTTCTTGCCCAAACTGTCTGAGGAGGTTCTGCGTTATCTCCTCCTGCCTTTTTAGAAACTCTTCATGCATAGCTCCCACCATCATCTCCATCTCGTCTCTGGTGATTAAAGATGAAGTCTGATTAGCCCCTGATGATGCCTCCTGGCTCCCTTCATGCTGACTTCTCTCGGTTCTTTGTCTTCTACTTGATTGCCTTGTCATAGCTCTTTAGATCTGAACCCTTAAGCCTTCAAATCCGAACTCCAAATCTGCTATAGCGGGTGCTAGTTGTTCTTAGTGAAAGCACCAAAGTGTTTGCGCCAAAATTGGTTACGAACCCCAAATATCGTGAAAGCACCAGTGTATGAACACAGATAAATAATTTATGCTCACAAATCATAGATCTAGATAATGTAAAGAATGAAAAACGAAGAATAATAACTTGAAATGGAAAGAAATATACAGAAACACCGGATGTATAATGGTTCGGCTATCTTTGGTCTACGTACACTCCAAAAGTTAATCTTTTATTGACTTTCCTTGCTGGTTACAATCGATTACAATAGATTAAAATGAAGAAATTCAAGTACAACAGCAACTAAGGAGCGCAAAGTTGAATCGAGCAGAGTCTGGACATTGAGAAGCCAAAGGATTCTTTTTCTGTAGGCCCTGGGGCTCTATTTATAGGTGTAGGAGGATGATATCTCGCTCAAACATTGAAAGACCCTTTCTGGCACGTGAATGGCCCATGCGATTGATCCCACGAAGTTTCCACTTGATCCGTGATTGATACGAACGTAATTAGTATCGATCGAGATTTTGTCCAATGGAGTCGAAACTTGACATGAACCTTCCTTAGCTCATATGCAAGCCTCTGTGAAAATTTTATAGCATTTGGAATTGTAGATCTCCAGATACGATCGATACAAGATGTAGTGTTCGTATGGTATTATGTTTGTATCGATAAATTTCGTATCGATACTGGATCGTATATATACAGTGCACGTGCCTGCTGATGATGTGGCAATATTTCCAAGGCTCGATCCCATCTTCATGCCGAGTCGAATGCTTCTTCCTTGAGATCATGCTTGCTTCTCGTTCATGTCCATAACGTGCTTAGAACCCAATAATTTGTATCCATTAATTTGTGTGGCTCTTATTCGTATCCATAAGTTCGTGTCTGCTTCGTATCGATGTCGGTTGCGCTCTTCGCATCGGTCTCATATGCATTATCGATGCGAAGTAACGTTAGGTTAAGGATCGATTGGAAGAAGGTGTGTGGGGTGGATGCAAAGTACGGTTTTTCGTGGATACGAATAAGGCATGGATACGCACTACATCTTCTTGATGGGTACAAAGGCATCGAGTTGGACAACCTCGAGCCGAACAAACCATCGCATGCTTACCTACCCAATCTGGGTCCACTGCCATTGAGTCGAATTCCATTTGGCCTTCCTACCTAATCGATACAACGTGCTGTTCGTATCCATACTGGACCGACGTGAACTGTATCGATACGAAATGTATGGATACGAAATCATCCCCTTCCAATATTGATTCACCCATATTTCGAGCATACAAACTCTGATTGACCTAAAATTTGAAACATACTCTCTCCTAGCCTTGTTCATCATTCCCAATCGATCCCACCTTGATTGGAGCTCGACCAAATTTTGACAACCTCGATCACATCCTTGTTTCCAATTGTTTCCAATCCTAATAGTTATCCTTTTCCAGCTAATTCATTGATATTCCAGCCTTGACCAAAGGGTGAGATAACAATTAATGTAGACAGAAAATGGTGCGACAAAGACTTTTGAAGTGGAGGGCTAAGATGGAAGAGAATTCGTAAGAGATGATGTACGATCTTGATCCTAAAATATCTCTTAATTCTCTTCTATATAAGCATCTCTATCCTCAAGCTTTAAAGGAAATTTTGAAGCCTCCAACCTGATTTATTGCTGGCCAAATTCCTCTCTCCCATCTTCCTAATTTCTCAAGTGCAAATCAAATTAAATCGACTGCATTTCGATAAATGAAGGTTAAGGTTGACCACTAATCGAAAAGAGTTTCAAAGGGGAGAAATTATCATTTCAAGTTGTACTTTAAGGCTTTGGGGTTAAGTATGGTTTTATCAGATTATAATTAATAATTTCAGTATAATGTTTTATAGCATATATGTATATATTATAATGTTAGTTAGGTGACGATTGTGATATGAAAGTAATGTAGGCACAAAGTAGTTCGGTAATATGCACGTATATATTTATGTTTAGAAAATTAGTTTTTTATCATATATATATATATATATATATTATAATTAATTACAACATCATATTATGATTAATAATTCAACCTACTACATAGATAAATTATATTAATTCATTGTTATGAAAATTATTTTTTAAATCTTATATAATTATTTCAACATCAGAAAGCTCTTGACCAAAAAGTAAAAAAATATTTCAAAAAATTAATTACTTAATTCGGTCGAATATAAATAAATTATTTTAAAATAAATTAAACCAAAAAAATGTAAACAAAAACAATTTCAAACCACATAATATCATTTAGGATTTACTGAAAATTTAAATTTTGAAATAATGTTTAGATTTAATTTTTTATTAATATTTTTTTAACTTTCAAAAATGAATATTTAATTAAAATGTATTTTAATACTAAAAATAATAACAATAAATTATTTATTGAGCTGTGCACAAGACCTGGCATTTCATATTTGTCAAAAAATATTTTTTTAGTATTATATTGATATATATATATGTATATTTTGTAATTATTATATCTGTGTGTGTGTATTTATGTATTTAAATTTTATATATATATATATGTGTGTGTGTGCATATACATATATATATATCTATGTATTACTCATGGTTTAAAGAATATTTTAATATTTATAAATAATTTATTATATAAATCTATTACATGATATGTTTATATAATATTAACACTTTATTCATATGATTATACATACATATATATACATACACACACATGCATACATATACATACACATAGTTATATGCTTATATAAAATTATTTAAAGAAAACTTAATACATGCATACACACATTGCATACGCACATACATTATTTAATTATAATATTTATTTCCAGTTAATAGTGTGTGTATATACATATACATACATATATTCGGATTGCATATTGGATGAGCTAACATGTCCATCGTGATGTAAATTCAAGCACCAATACACATGTATGAAATACCTTGCACATGTTAATATGTTAAGGGCTGACCCAAGAAATCAGTTCCCTAAGCCCAACTTGAATTTTTTTCCTCTTATTCTATAGCATGTTAATTATTTTTAAATTTTTTCATTTATATATATAAATAAGCATAAAAAGATAACAAAGTACAATTTTTATACAGAAGTTCACCTCAAGTAGATTACAATATCTAATTTAAATAAAAATAAAGTTTATTGATCTTTCATGGCCATTTTTTCATACATAATTAAAGAAAGATTCTTTTTGCATTTTCTGTAGCAAATTCTTGAATTATCTTGTTACAATCAAGTTTCATCAAAAACATACTTTCTGCTAACCAAATTTATGGTCAACACCTCAAAGTTATTCAAGTAGTATAGTTAGTCTGGTGTAAACAGAGGGTGTGATACCCTTAAGAATCACCTTGTTATCTTGCTTCACTTGTAATAGTTTTCGAATCGGACCTTTCGATGTCATCGAAAGGTTTAGAGGCTAGGTTATGAAACCTGCTGGCTTAACTTAGTTGGTATACCTTTGTTTCTAGCTTAGTTGAACTTTTATGAGGTCTCCTACAAAAGTTGTCTTCTCGACTGGATTGCAGTTCCCTTAGTTTGTCATTAAGGAGATTAATTTTAATCCTGTCAAAAGGTTAAGGTAATTGTCCTCCTTGCGCTCAAATAGGATATGATACACTTTTGTGGATGTGAAGTGGGTATCGACCTTGTTGAAAGGTTGGACCACTAGTTGATTGGTTTCGTAAGGTTGTTGATGTTGTCGGCGTATAAAGGGTTGCCAACCTTGTCGAAAGGTTTAGATTACAGTGCCAATGATTTCATAAGGTTTTTGTGAATGTGGATCCAAATAAGTTATCAAACCGGTCGAAGGGTTCAGATGGTAGAGTTGAAGGTTTCAAAAGGTAATAGTGATTATTTATAGCAGAAGTGTTATTGTCCTCGTCGATAAGAACATTCCGATGGGGTTGAACCTGGAAATACGAGTTAATCTAGCAAAGGTTTAAGCAAATAGTAAAGTAATTAACAAAGCCAAGGACTTCCTTCTGTATTCAAGAAAAATCTTTTTTTTTATTATATTTCCTCAAATCACAATCAATTAGGGTTTTAGTACTTTAATTAAGAAATTACAAGATTAGAATGAGAGAAATATGATCCCCAAAACAGGACCCCTTGGGTCTTATTTATAGATGTTGGCGGCCCTCCTTTCGACTCCATGCTCTCGACCGGGTCGGAAGGTCTTCCCTTTATTTGAAACCTTGAACCTTTCATCTTTGTCGAATGGTTCACATTTCAACTGTTGTTCTGGACCTTTCAACTTAATCGAAAGGTATACTTCTCCTTTTGCCTTTATAGACCTTTCGACTTAGTCGAAAGTTTTTCCCTCTTTGCTTCTGTGAACCCTTCGACCTTATCAGAAGGTTGCTCTTCTCTTGATAATGTACAAGTGTATTTCAAAAATTATAGCTTCAAGACTTGTGAAGGTTCTACCTAGAATTATTTCAAAAAAATCAGATTGCATTTCTTCTAATAGAAGTATTCTAGACAACGTTATGCTAGCTCATGGGCTATTAAAGGGATATGAAAGGGTTCAAGCTTCTCCCAGTGCAATGCTTAAGCTGGACTTAAGGAAGGCCATGACGGTATTCACCAGTCTTCTATGGTTCAAATTATGGCTCTTATGAGATTTCGAAACCCTTTTTTGCCTGGATATATGTTTGCATTTCATCTCCTAGCTTCTTCCTTAAATGCAATGGCTACACTTAAGCACACTTTAGGAGTAAGCAGGGTATTTGACAAGGTGACCTAATATCTTCTTATATTTTCATTCTTATAATGGAGGTTTTCATTTGCATTATCTCTAATAACTATTTGAATAGTGAGATTCTTTACCATCCAAAGTGTAAAATCCCGCATGTCTCTTCTCTTCTGTTTGCCGATGACATTATGATTTTGACCAAGCCTGATTTTTATTCCATTTCCTATGTTAAGAGTACTTTAGAATCCTTTTATACCGTCACTGGTTTAAAGTTAAATTCTCACAAGTCCCATATTCTATTTTCTAGAGTTTCTCCTGCCACTACTAATGGTTTATCATCTTTCCTTATATTCCAGCCAATGCAAAATGATGTGACATATCTTGGTCCCCCGTTTTGTACCTCAAGAGTCACTACCGCCAACTACCTCCTTACTTTTCAATAGGATAATTGCTATCATGAATTTTTGGGCCAACAAATTACTTATTCAAGCGGGTAGGGTTGTCCTCATTAAAGCTATTAGTTTTTTCAAGATGATGTATTGGGCTAGTACTTTCATTCTTCCTTTAAAGCTTTTGAAAATGGTAAGAAGTGCCATGCTTATGTTTTTTTTGGACTGGTGTTTTTCATTCAAGGAAAATTGTTCCATGTTCATTCTCTAAGTTTGAGAAAGTAAAGTCTAAGGGTAGGCTAGGTATAATGAATATTCAAAAATGGAATAAGGTAGCTTTCAGTTTTCACTTTAATGCCTTGCTATGTAGGCATGATATTTGGATTGAATGATCTTGGAAGCATACTATAGGTAGCAAGTGTTTCTGGACTATGGGTGTCCCCCAAAATTGTAGTTGGGTATGGAGGAAAATCTTGCTATGAGAAGTATATTCATCCTTGTCTTAAATATTCTCTCTCAACTAGCATTGCTAAAAGCTTTTAGGACGAACCATGTATGAATTATGGCTTGATTCTTTCTTTAGAGCTACCCCTCCAAGAGATTCATCGGTTTAGAATAAGTAGGAATGCTTTGGTAGCTGATTATATTAATGAAGGCATCCTTCAACTACCATACACTAGCAATCAGGTTATTAGAGCTTTATGGAACGGTATGAATTGGCATCTCTTACTATCCAGCTGAAAATGACTCTCTTTTGGAAGGGTTAGACTCATGCCATTTCACTTGTCTTCAATCTCCCTATTGACTTAAATGAAATGCCCATTTTTTTTGGATCCAAAGTCATATGGAATGTGAACTCAACCAGTACAGATAATCTTATGATGTGGAAAGTTTTGATGATTGCACTTATGACAAAAGACAAAATGATTTCCTATGGCATGCAAGATGATCCCCTATAAGTCTGTTGCAAAACTCATACCAAGAGTGCTCACCATATCTTGTTTGAGTGTGGTAATCTTATGCATTTATAGGTAAGGTTGATGGGGAAGGTGGGAAGGTAGAATGTCTCTGGTGCATCTTCTATTAAATGGAACTTGATATTTAAAGAACCAAAATGGCAGGAATATGATTGCTTTATGTTATTCTTTTGCCTAAAGAAGTATTTGAAATTTGTGTGGGAGGAAAGAAATTTAAGATGCTATGATAGGAAGTCGAGGTTATGTTGTGTTATGGAATGTGCTGATGAATGATATTGCAAATGGGATGAAGTTAAGCAAGCATGACTTTCTTGGTCATCTCATGGCAACTTGGTTATATTTGTTTTTTCTTTGCTATGTGTTTGTGCTATCCCTTTATTTCTTTCTTTGTGTGTCCTTCTATGTTTTTCATGTCTTTGAGCTTGTTCTAGGTCTTGTTTTGTTATTGTTCTTGTGCAATAATAACTGGTCAGGAAGCAAGCAACTCCTTTAGTTTGCTAGAAAAAGAATTTATTACATTGTTATGTCAATTCTTCACCATTTCTTATTTGTTACATTTTTGTATTTATTCATTTGTTTTGTCGTATCTACACCACTCATTTGTGTCTCAATTCATATTTTACATTTCTCAAGTACATACGATAGTATTCACGAGTTAGAATAACATGGTTTGAACTTCCATTCTTTGTTTTGGTTGCTTTAAATATCCTTTTGTAAAGATGACCTTTATTCTATAATATGAAAGTTAACATATTAGATGATATGGTTGCCTTGATGTGTGGTAAGTACGATTTGATTTCTATAATAATGTGTTCTAATGGTAGAAAATTTATGCTTAAATCTGTTTATTTTTTATTGATATACTTGATACTACCTTATAAAAGAATTTATTCTATTACATATATAGATATAAGTTCGATCGTTGACCATTTGTATTCTTTCTCTCACATAATTTTAAGAATAAAATCACAGTTTCTATCGTTATAACTCTTTAGTACACATATCTCGTTGTAACATTGTTATTTCATTCACCACATTCTTTACCTTAATTATACCTTTGTAATATAATAGTGGATTTCTTCCTCTTCTCCACGCTTTAAATACATTATTTTTGGAACACCTTAGTCTATTGTTCATATTAACATTTTCTCCATCATGTTTCTGTTTCATTATAATTTTCTCTGTTTTCCATTTCCGTTTTCATATTTATAATTCAGTTCAAAAAACTGTATTCTCGATCTGAATCAAATTAAGAATTCGTTTGAAATAATTTTTTAACATTGTCTTATTTGTTTTCTAATCTTAATATAATTAATTGAATCCCTCACTTTTGTACTCTCCTTAATTTTTCTATGATTTCATCGTTTTCCAATAGCTATATTTCTACCTGTTGTTTTAAAGATTTGACTTTTGTGGAAATAATATTTAGAAGTAAAAGAACCATGGTCTATCAAATAGATTTAACAAAATTAAGAGGTTTGGTCTTTATTTTATTATCAATTTTTAGTAGTTTAATTCATTGACTGCACTAACCTTATTGTCATATTCAATAAAATATCATCCAAGATATTTTTATATGTACTCACAACTATTTTTATTATAGTAGTATATTATATCACTTTGATATACTAACCAACTTACCGTTAAAGTTGTTACATCTACATGAATACTTGATGTAGATAGAAAAATTGTTTAATTGTTTAGAAAATAAAATACATAACGTTTGAATGGTTTTAATGTCATTTTATCTCACATGTGTCTGAAATAATGATGTTTTAAAGCAACTATAATTTTTTCCACATCAATTAGTAATGTATGAAGTTAAAAAGTGTACCAACGTAGTTCTTGGACCGCTTGTCCTTTATGATACACTTTGACTATTTTTCTTTTTATATATTTCTTTATGCAAGATCAGAATACCATTATCATACAAGACTATGTACATATTCAAATTTATATATTAAACATATGATAAAACCTTTTGAGCCTATGTCACTTATATTCGATAGTTAATAGACATGCTTAGTTTATAATTTTCATCAAGTTAGGAATATTAATAGTTGTTAGCTTTTATTGTATAAATATATTGTTCCTTGAAGAAATTAGTTATATTTGTTTGGTTAGTGATTACTTAAGCATATGTTTGAGCATGTAATGTTTATATCATTTTGTGAAAATTCAGGGTGTGTGTATATTTCCAAACTGTAAAAAGAATTCTGTTTGGTGATCTTAATTAGTTATACTAGATAAACTGAAGACTGAACTAAATCGGGGGGGAAAGCGTGCACACAAATAAATTAGGCTTTCAATATTCCTACACACAAATAAATTGTCATTTTTCCTAAGGTTGAAAATTCTTGAGTTTCTCTTGTTCAAGATACTTCATACCATATGATGTTAATCTTTAGTTGATATATTATTTATAACTGCTATATATAAGCATACGACCATTTGTAAGTATCCATCATTTTATGTTAGGGATGGATTTGGTTTGTTACTGCCAAATGTATTTAACATCGTGTGCTATACCAAATCATACCTTTACCTACCAAATTAATTGGTGAACCGATACATTGGCCCGTGGCTGGTAATGGTTAGTTACGATTGGTAACATATGAATCTAAAATGTTTAAAACCGATTCATAGTCCGATCCTATATTCACGATGAGCACTTGATTTCGATTAAAAAATATCTAAAACTATAGTCTGAAGGCTCTACCACTTGAGCTAGTATGTGGAAATTCTTGACATTGTTGTAAATTATATATCCTATTGGTCAAGGACCACTAGTTTAAACTAGTTAGTGGTATGACGCTCTAGATGTAGGTTGTAAAGTTCATGGCTTCAAACCTCTGACTCATCAAAATGAGTGCTCTTCCAGAATAAAGTGCCAATCTACTAATCTTATCACTGATGTGCATAACAGTCCGTAATTTTACCACTTTGAAAATGTAATATTTATTATTTTAAAAATTCAAATATAGAATTTTCAAAATTTAAAAATCATGTTTTATGTGATAAATAAAAATGATAAATTCTTTTAAATGGTTTTATAATGATAATAATTTATCAATAATTTTTTTGTAAATATATAAAAACTTGTTTTATAAAGATGTATAAACTTCGTTGCATTTTGGCAGATTGACGTTGTATTTTTATAATTAAGTTTTAATATTAGTTAATATGGTTTTATAACATAAAAAAATCATGTTTAAATTGTTCAAAGATGATAACAAATCTATTTTCAAGTTTTGTTTACATAAATAAATAGTTCGATAAAAAACTGAAAATGTGACCGACGATCGTTTTTTGGGATTTTCGGCTATTCGTCGAATGGAAGTTATTTTGATTTCACTGTAACTTTGTTAACATGATTTTAACACATGTTAATGCATATCTTAAACTATATATTCCAAGTTTAAAGTCAAGGCAAGAAGGTTAAGGGTCCAACCACCCATGGTCGTGAGTTATGAGGAGAGGAAGAAGGAATTCAGGCGTATTTTGGTTTGGTTTCGAAGCATGGTAGGAAGTAAGTTTAGATCTTGAGTTTCTTGCCATTAAGTTTGATGGAGTAGTCTAAAGTGAGTTATTTATTCCTTTAATTTCATTAAAATCATTGCTAAGTTGAAGGAACTTTAAGAGTCAAGTATTGTTTGAAAGCCTTATTAAATGATTGTTTGCTAAAACAATGGTTTGATTTCCTTATTTGACTATGTTTGGATGGTTAATTAAGTATTTTAAGTTTAGAAGTTAAATACCGAATGGGTTATGCGAAAACAACTAGTACACGTGTTTCGTCTGTGAGATCCAAGAAGATTGGATGAGTGACGGAACATGTCGAAGGAAATGAAAGTCTACAGGATGGATCGTGTAGTGTAATGCAAGTATATGTGACAGAGTATATGATGCAACTAAAATAATGTTAATCTAAGTAAATATAGAATAAGCACGGTAGAATTTAATATTGGTTCGGACCTCCCATCCGATGTCCAGTCACGAAGCTCTCCTTCGGAATTCGACAATCAAAAACCCTCGCTTCGCCTGTAGGAATTGGCTTGGTTACAATAAGTTGTTCTTGTCAAATGTATGTTCTAGTATAACACGAATGTTGACTAATTAGTACAATTGGTTCCAATATATATATATATATATATATATATATATATATATATATCTGAAGAATGTTGTCCATGAAGAACTGAGTATATGGAAGAGTGAACACAAGTAAAGATTGTTAGAGTGCAGAGATGAAGAATATAGGATAAAGTATAGAATTAGAAAGCGTAAGTAAGTAAGGTGAGTTCTGTTCTCTTGATTCTTGATGCTATATATAGGTATCTTAAGTAGTTGCATCCATTAATGAACGCTCTAAAGTTGCTTCTGTTGATGGTGAAGAGTTGCGGCGAAGAGAAGTAGAGATGTCCATTCGCATGTGGCAGTTGCAGTTCTTTTCTGAAGTTCGAGATTGAATTCAGACGTATGGTATTTGTTTCAGACGTCTGATACTATATTTTTTTTATTATAGTAGAAGACCAGACGTTCGAGTGCTATTACCAGACATCTGCTTTGTTTTTAAATACCCATTTTGTTCTAATAACTGATTGATTTTCTGGTCTTGGTATTAATTCTCAAACATTATTACGTTCAAATTGATTTAATTCTTCTTGCATGGCTATTATCCAAAAATCATCGTTTGAAGCTTCTATATAATTTTTTGGTTCAAAATTTGACACAAATGCAATATGACTTATTTGGTTACGTTAATTTCTAGTTACTCTACCCCAATGATATTATTTTTTGGATGATCTTTTAGAATTTTACGGGGTGACACTAAAGTATTATTTTGTGCATTTGTCTCATTATTAGATGAGTTTGTTGTATTTGTTATTGGAATAATTTCTTCATCGTCAATAGTGTGATTGTTAAGGAAATTTTCATCAAATGAAACATGTAAACTTTCTTCAATTATGTTAGTACGTTTATTAAAATTTCTATACGCCTTGCTAGGATCCGAATATCAAACAAAGATTCCTTCATCGGCCTTCGGGTCGAATTTTCCTAAATTATCTTTTGTATTTAATATAAAACATTTTGATCCGAAAATTTTATAGTTTGATACTTTAGGTTTTCTTCTAAAAAATATTTCAAAACAAGTATGTTTAGTCATAGGTCGTTTGGTTATTCGACTCAAGACATAACAAGCCGTAACAACAGCTTTAGCCCAAAAATGTTTTGGTAAACCACTACTATTTCATTGTGTTCATGCACATTCTTGTAACGTATGATTTTTTTTCTTTCTACTGTACCAATTTGTTGAGGTGTGCGAGGAAAAGAGAAATTATGACTTATGCCTTTTTATTACAAAACTCAGTAAAAAGATCATTTTTGAATTCTCCACCATGATCACTTCGGATATTCTTAATTTTCAAATCCATTTGAGTTTTAATTCTTTTGGCAAAAATTTTAAACATACCAAAAGTATCACTTTTATGTTTTAAAAATAAGGTCCATGTATATCTTGAAAAATCATCAACTATTACGAAAACATATTTGTTGTGATTTATAGATCGTACTTGAGTTGGGCTAAATAAATCTAAATGTATAATTCTAATGGTTGTGTTGTAGAAGTATTATTTTTAGATTTAAAAGAGCTTTTCTTTAATTTACCGATTTGACAATCGTCACATAAGTTTTCTACTTTATAATTTATTTTAGGTAAACCTCTAACTCGCTCATATTTTGCTAATTTGTTAATATATTTAAAATTAATATGACAGAATCGTTTATGCCACAACCACGGATCGTCATGTTTGACGGTTAAGCATAAGTTTGAATTTCGATTTATATTCATATTTAAGACAAATATTTTTGTTTCTAAAACCATCAAAGATAAGTTGTTTATTATTATCGAAAAAACTACATATATCTTTTTCGAAATTAATTTGTAAACCTTTATCGCATAATTGACTAATGCTAAGTAGGTTGTGTTTTAAATTTTTTACTAACAAAACATTTGTAATAATAGGAGAGTTAGAAATACCAAAGTTGATGACTTCTCCGATGCCGACGACGTATCCTTTTGAGTTATCTTCAAAAGTTACCGTTGCACCATTGATGTATGTTATATTTGATAACATTTTTGAATTTCCAGTCATATTCTTGGAGTAGCCACTATCAAATATCTATTTCTCCTTATTTTTTATTTTAGATACCTGCTGGATAAAAATGATTTAATTGGTACCCATATACTTTGTTAGGGTCCTAAATGTTAGGAGGAGAAGGTAGCCACACCTAAGAAGGTTTGGTACCTTTATGAACATAATTTTTATTATTGACTACATTATCTGGAAAATTATTAATATGTTTTTGTCTAATCAAAATATTGTTTGTCTTAGGAATCCAAATTTTTTTGTTTTTGGTATTCGTATTAGACTTAGACGATCTTTTAGTCTCTTGATAAATGAAACTGTATTTCTTAGTATTATTCCCCTTTTGTTTAGGAATATTTTTAAATCCTATTCCATTTCTATTACCTAAAGGTTTTGAAATTTTGATAAGATTTTTCAAATCTTGTTTTCCTTTGTTAAATTTTGAAACATTATTTGTAATTTTATCTAATTTTTTTTAATTCATAATTTTCAATTTTCAATGATTATGTATTACTTTTCAAGTTGATATTTTCTTTTAACAAGTTATTCTTTTCTGGTTTAACTTTTCCGAAATCAATAGATATAGCCTCATATTCAGCTAAACTACTTTTATTTTTTTCCTGAGATAATTCTAGTTCCTCCTCCAAAATAATTTATTCATATTTTAACATTCCTATTTCAAGTTCTAATCTATTTATTTTAGCTGTGTGTTCTTTATTCAATCTTTTAATTTGTCTAAATTTATCATCTAATTCCATGCTAAGCCCTAATAATTCATCATAGCTAAGTTTGGGACATACCTCATCAGTTTGTGCCATAAAACAGACATTAGCTTGTTCTCCGTCACTATCGCTGTCACTATCTAATGATAACGAAGATTCTGAATCATCCCATGTTACTTTGAAAGCTTTCTTCTTTTTGAATTTTTTAGTTTTGTTCTTCTTTTTATCATTGTTGAGCTTGGGACAACCTTTCTTCATATGTCCAAATTGATCACATTTATAGTGTTTGATTGACGTTTGATTTGTTGAGCTTGATTTTCCTCCTTTCTGAAATCTGGTCATTTTCCTAAACTTCTTAAATTTGTTGTAATTTTTGACAATAAATACGATTTCTTCTTCGTCTAATTCAGAATCTTCATATGTTGCTGGAAATGCTATGTTTTTCTTCTTTGAATTTTGTTCTTTTTTGCCTGCAGATTAGCTTCATAGGACATTAAATTTTCTATCAATTCTTCTAGAGTGTTGAAAGGTCATTAGCTTCTTCGATAGCTAATACTTTTCTTTCCCACTCTAGAGTTAAAGAATTGAGTATTCTATATACTAAATCAAAATTTGTGAACTAACTCCTCGTGCCATTAAATCGTGTTGAATGGTTGGAATCTAGAGTACATTTCCACTATAGATTCATTTTGTTTCATTTTAATGATGAAAATTGATTTTTTTTAAAATCAAAATTTTAGTTTGCTTAACTTTGTTCGTGCCTTCGTGTGTAACTTTAAAGTACGCCAAATATCATATGCAGTATTACATAACATGGCACGTGAAAATTCTTTCTTATCTAATTAACAAAATAAAACATTCATAATCTTGGCATTATTAGAAGCTGCGGTTTTTTGTGCATCATTCCATGTATTCATAGTAGTGTCAGGTGCTTCATATTTATGTTGAGTGGTTGGCCAAATTTCTAATCCGTTAGCTTCCATAAAAATTCTCATACGTGTTGATCAATATGCATAATTAGAACCATTAAAAAGTGGGAGACGTGCTGTGGATTCTCCTTCTTGAAAAATACTTATCATATTAAAGTAATTCAAATACGTGTTACTGTATTTGGATCAAACCATGCTCTGATACCAATAAAGTCTATATAGTGGATCGTGTAGTGTATATACAAGTATATTTGACAGAGTATATGACGTAACTAAAATAATATTAATCTAAGTAAATATAAAATAAGCACGGTAGAATTTTATACTGATTCGGACCTCCAGTCCTACATCCAGTGTTGAAGCTCCCCTTCGGAATTCGACCATCAAAAACTCTCGCTTCGCCCGTAGGAATAGGCTTTGTTACAATAAGTCATTCTTGTCAAATTTATGTTCTAGTATAACACGGATGTTGACTACTTAGTACAATTGCTTCCATTATATATCTAAAGGATATTATCTATGAAGAACTGAGTATATGGAAGAGTGAACACAAGTAAAGATTGCTAGAGTGCAGAGATCAAGAATATAGGATGGAGTATAGAATTAGAAAGCATAAGTAAGTAATGTGAGTTCTGTTCTCTTGATTTTTGATGCTATATATAGTTGTAGATAAGTATCTTGAGTAGTTGCATCCATTAATGAACGCTCTAAAGTTGCTTCTGTTGATGGTGAAGAATTGTGGGGAAGATAAGCGGAGATGTCTATTCGCATGTGGTATTTGCAGTTTTTTTTCTAAAGTTCGAGTTTGAATTCAGACGTTTGGTATTTGTTTCAGACGTTTGATACTATATAATTTTTTGATTATAGTAGAAGATCAGACATCTGATGCCATTACCAGACGTCTGATCTAGCCTGATTGTTGTTCCAAAGAACTATTTCAGACATCTAGCTTATGCCCCCAGACGACTGTTATGGTGTAGTCATTTTTGTGAATTCTTTATTTTTCTTCTTTGTACCTCTCGAATTGTAGTCTCTTGTAGTGTTCTTTGAGCCTCTTTCTTGTCTTTCTAGTGATGTTGTTCTAGCAAGTACCTGTATATATAAATATATATGTTATTCGATTTCCATTGTATAGTTGTTGCCGTCGAAACTGTAGATTGGATTTCCTAACAGGGAAAGCTCGGATGCTCCAAGATAAATATCAAACTGTTTAACCCAAGATTAAATAAAACATGTTATAAATATTTGATAGAATAAAGCATTGATTATCATTTATTATTGTGTTTATTTCATTAATTGATTGTTTGAATTAGACTTGACCAGTTTATGAGCAATTTACATTTTTTATATGCATGGGCTGGGTAGACAATAAAATGGTTTATATACATTTTTTACATTTTTTAAGGATAATTTTTTTGAAGGGATTATAAAATGGTTTATAAATGTGTTTTGTAAACGAAGAGAATTTCAAGGACTAAAAACCCAGTGTTTGAAATGATTTCAAAAGATTTTAGGAAATGAAAATACTGTGATTGAAAATATTTGTAAATATTTGTGAAAGTAATTTATCGCTTCGAGATATAAAATGATTTGTTATGTTACCAATGATTCTGGTAACCTATAACTAAAAAGTGGGCTTTGAAGAGTTTATGTAACCCTTAGTATAGTCTGCTCTTTGATGGAGAGAAATACTTTGTTTGTTTATTCATTTATAGAGAGGCTGAGACTCAGTTGCCTTGTTTACGGGAGAAACCTCCCGATCTAGTCGCATATACTTTGATATGCTTTTGTAGTAGTATTATGAGATTTTCAAATAAATATTCGAGAAGTGATTTGTTTTAAAATCCTAAGTAAAGTATAATTTGATACAAAAGATGAGTGTGTCTATATATATATATATTATTTCAAAGGTTTTGAAATAAAAATCGAGAGTTTGGTCCAAAGAAACTATTTTCAAAAATGATTATATTTTGAAAATAGTAAAGTTAATTGGATTTTAGAAAATCTAAAAAGTGAGGATTAAGATAAGTGGGTAGATTTTGAAACCTACATTTGCATAATATATGCTATGTAGCTTGGGATTTGCATATTTGTTTGTGCATCATAGGCTCTCATAGTGTCCTATTTGTGATAGAAGAACTACGTATACTTGATCTTGTATCTAATTGGGTACCCAGTTAGATAGGGGTACGTAGGCAGTCACAAGTGGTAGTGACGCAGCCCCAATAATAAAGTTAATTGTGGGATGGGGGTTGTGTATTTTGTAAGTTTTTAATATCTTTTGTAAAAGAATAAATATTAAGAGTCATTATTTTCATGATGCAATTATGTACCTATTTAATTTTTTTGAAGTAAAAAAGAATAAATAACTATTGCGGTAGAAGATAAAGCGATATATAAATCATAGAGATTTTCTATATACATGCTAAGAATTGTATTAAATCAAACTACATAATAATTTCTATCTAAATTATCCAATCATTACATTTTCATATGGTTCGGCCATTTCAATCAAATTATTTCAGTACATGCACAATTGTGTTGGTTTTTGTGAGATAATTTGGCATATTTGTTTTCTGCTGATTGCTTATTGTTAAATTTTAGTGATACAAAATCACAAATAGAAGGAAACAAATATGCAAGAAGGAAAGAATCACGTTTGTTCATTATGGAAATGCATAAATTATTGGATTGCATTTGAATGAGATGGCAAGGAAATATATGCATGCTCATGTTATGGAATAATGTATATGCAAAATGATATGCATATTATTTCTTTCTCAGTAATAGTATAGCTTTGGAATTATTTCCTTCCATCTCTGCTAATTGAAGGAAGGAGTGAATTACTTACCATGTTGCATCATTTGTTAGCATTGTAATTTGCCTCCATAATCTTCTTACCACATCTTGGTAATTTGATTGATGACTCACATGAATTTACATTGGCTATATATGGAGGGTAGACTTCATTGTAAACCCACCCTGGTATTCAACCAGTGGTCTTCAATGGAGTGTCTCTTCTTGTTAACCCTAATTTACGGCTTTGGTATGTAAACTCTTATCTTGTAATCTCTTTTAATTCTCTCAGGTGTAATAAAATCTCTCTCATTTAGACCAGACGTACACTATTTTGATGGTAGTGGAACCAGTATAAATATTGTGCGTCTCTTTCTTCTTTATAGTTATTTGCTATTTATTTGGAGTAATAGAATATAGGCTGCTATATTGAGTGATATTCAAATTGGAAAATCTAAATCCTGTTTATTGTTTTTTCCGCATTTGTGCAATTTTTGCACAATATGTTGGTACCAGAGCATGGCGATTTGTTTAAATTAGTTCACCAACGGCTTCTAAAAAAAGCTGTAGATCCGATGTTGATTATGCTATTACTCATTTGGATGGAAAAAGAGATTTTGTGCAATATGGAAGTTAAAGATGGAGGAGATTATGTTGAGAGAGAAGAGTGTTCCAGTCTTGAAAATTTGATGATAAGGAGTTTAGTGTGTTGAAGGGACAGCTAGATTTGGGAACCTGTATCCGCTTCATGGCTCAATGTTGATGTGAGTGTCTTATGTTGATTTCCATGGCAAATTTGTTGTTTGGCAGATAAGGTATGTGGAAGGAGAAAGATTTTTCTTGCACACAGAGATTTGGATTAGCCTTATTATGTCCATTGACTTTTTTTTGGCTTGTATTTGGATTGGTGATTGAGAGAATTTTTTGGCCTTAGTGGCTTTGAGATTATTTTGGTATTTGCCTTCTATTGATTTTGGATAATTGCAACATGTTTTGATGAGTGAGGACATAGTCTGAGCTCATTAGCAAGGTGTGATGGGGGGTGGCCTTACCGAAACTCATTAGATAAATATTCATTTTTAGTCTGTATCTCGTTAAGAGATTTCGGTTGAAGGTGGAGTTTGATTTTAAGAGTTTTATGTTGAGAAGAGAACTAAAGTCGATGTGGAATGTTGGAGATATGTGATTTTACATCAAGATGAAGTTTTAAATTTTGGTGATACAAAATCACAAATAGAAAGAAACAAATATGCAAGAAGGAAAGTAATCATGTTTGTTCATTATGAAAATGCATAAATTATTGGATTGCATTTGAATGAAATGACAAGGAAATATATGCATGCTCACGTTATGGAATAATATACATGCAAAATGATATGCATATTATTTCTTTCTCAGTAATAGCATTGCTTTGGAATTATTTTCTTCCACCTCTACTAATTAAAGGAAGGAGTGACTTACTTTCCATGCTTGCATCATTCGTTACCATTGTAATTTGCCTTCATAATCTTCTTACCATACCTTGGTAATTTGACTGATGACTCACATGAATTTACATTGGCTTTATATAGAGGGTAGACTTCATTGTTAACCCATCCTGGTATTTAGCCAGTGATCCTCAAATGGAGTGTCTCTTCTTGTTAATCCTAATTTACAGATTTTATATATAAACTCTTATCTTGTAATCTCTTGTAATTCTATTAGGTGTAATAAAATCTCTTTTGGACTGGACGTACACTATCTTGATGGTAGTGGAACCAGTATAAATATTGTATGTCTCTTTCTTCTTTATAGTTATTTGCTACTTATATGGAGTAATAGAATAATTGTTGCTAGATCGAGTGATGTTCAAATTGGAAAATCTATATTCTGTTTATTTTATTTTCACGTTTGTGCAATATTTGCACAACATTTGACTGGTCATTCCAATGTTGTGGTTTTTATGCTACTCTGTTAGAAGACTGCCTTTTCAGGCTAAAGGAAGGCTAGCTTTTTTACATGTCTCTGGTATCATGGATTAATTTGGAGCTGAGTTGAGACGAAGTGGCAATTATTCACTGAATCTTTTCCCTGTTTCATCATGCTAATGTTTTTTGTACCATCTTGCTATTGTTAACGTTCAAGTTTTACTCTTATTGATTTATGCTAATATAAATAACAAAATTTTGTTTTGATAATTATAGGTAAATAAAGTTCATTATTTTAATTTATATTAGTTGGATATAGAATGATAAAGATTGGTAGTAGCAGTTTTAATTTTACTTGCTATATCATTAGTGATACATTATTTATGGTATTGTGTAATTCTCAAAAATAGTGAACGAGATATATGCCACATCGTCAAAAATAAGTCCATTTTCTTGTTTATATAGTGTTTTCTCAATCGCTATATAGGCCCTCAGGGTCAGGTAATTTTGTGCGAGGGAGAGGGCCTATATGGCTATGGACTAACACACGCGCGCGTCGCCGCCCGCCCGTCCGAGCAAACTGGGCCGGTGCGGGTGCGGGTCCAATAAAATTGGGCTATGTCATATATTTTTGCTACCTAAAAAATGGACTGATTTTATAAAAAAAATGTGTTTAAATAGATACGGATTTTCCAACGGTTGTAACCATTGCAGACTAATGAAGAGATTTGATTTTTTCAGATGACCGTTACAACCAACAGCAACAGTTCTGAACCATTGCAAACAAACGAATGCTATTGTTGCAAACAGTAATGCCTTTTGGCGTCGCAAATGAATGGACGTGACTGTTGCGAACAGTAACACTTTATGGCGTTCGAACGCACACGAATGTTGCGAACAGTAACACTTTTTGGTGTTGCAAACGACGGGATGCTACTTTGCTCAATGAGAGTAGCCATTGGGAATTCGGTTATAAATAAGGAGGAAACCTAATCACTTTATTCGTTTAATTTTAAAACCGAATTATCTCTTCTTTTTCTTTATTTTCTTAAAATCATAATCAGTCCTATCCCACAGAGGATCATAAACATCATGATCTCGAGCAGCTTACGTCTGTTGTAATTTGGGAGACTTTAAATAAAGTCTTAAGGAAATTGTTATGACAAGCCCCAGACGAAATTTCCTTTTCAACCAATTAGATTTCTAGTTAATTTATATATATATATATATATATATCATTTTCGTTTCTACGTTGTACTATTTCTTTAAATAGCATAACGTTTGATTTATCGCTATAGTTATTATTACTATAATTGTTGCGTTGTTGTTGTAATTAATTACAACATACTTATTGTTAAAAATAGCTAATACAGAATTCCAAAGCAGTGGAAATTTGATTTGTAAGCTTGTGAGACGAGTTTATTATTGATTAGTCTCTGTTTTGGTATACTAGACATATAACATCTTAAGACTTTCCTGTTTTCACTAAAATAGAGATGGAAACAGTTGAACTATCAACAAATGCTACTACTCATGATAGGCCTGATCCATTCAAAGGAGATGGTGATGACTTCATAACATGGAAAAATCAAATGATGTTTTTATCTTATCGCGCTAGGGCTGCAGAAGTGCATCACGGAGGATGAACCAAAACCTAAAGACGGGCAAACTAGAAAAAAAGATGCACCAGTTTTTCTTGAAATTGACTCATGGAAGCATTCAGACTTCATGTGCCGAAACTACGTTATGAATTGTCTGGATAAAGTACTATATAAAGCATATCCGCCATACCAGACAGCAAAACCCATATGGACTACACTTGCACGTAAATACAAAATACGGAATGTCAGTTTGAAGAAGTTCATCGTAGATAAGTTTATAGAATACAAAATGGTTGACTCCAAATCCATAACTATTCAAATGCAAGAACTCCAACTCATAATTCCTGAACCTGAAGCAGAAGGACAAAAGTTGGAGAATCCTTCCTTGTTGAAACGATAAAAGGGAAATTACCACCATCCTGGAAAGACTACCGCAATTATCTGAAACACAAGAAAAATGAAATTTCCTTAGAAGATCTTATTGTTAGACTAAAAATTGAGGCTGATAATCGTGGAGTGACAAAACAAAGCAAAGAGGCATTTGTGGCAGAAGAGTCAAAGAACAAAGGGCATTTTAAGAAAAACCAGAAGAAGAAATTCCCGCAAAAGAGAAAAGCGCCTGAAAACAAACCCAAAGACAACAAACGAACCAAGAAGTTTAATGGAAAGTGTTGGGTTTGTGGAAAAGCAGGACACGCCGCTAGAGATTGCAGACACAAAAAGGAACGCAACTCAGAGGCAAATATGGTGGATAACATGGAAGTAGACGAGTCTAATTTTCGGCAGTTTTACCTGAATGCAATTTGGTTCAGAACCGTATCCAATGGTGGGTGGACACAGGCACTACTCGACATGTTTGCTCTGGCAAATTCATGTTTTCTACATACTAGAAATTCGATCAAGAAGAAAAACTCTATACGGGTGATTCTGCAGTTTCCATGATCTAAGGCAGTGGCACAGTAATCCTCAAGTTTACTTTTGGAAAAACTATCAAGTTGAATGACGTGCTCCATGTTCCAGACATACGCAAGAATCTCATCTCTGGTCCAGAAGAAAGGATTCAAAATGGTCTTCGAGTCAGACAAGATGGTTCTGTTCAAAGCTAGAATGTATATAAGAAGGGGATATTTATGTGATGGCCTTTTAAGGCAAATGTAGCCATTGTCGGCAATAAAAATATGTATTCTGATTATGCTATTAATAAAATTGAAGTTTCTTATTTGCTTGAGCACGAAATATTACTATGGCGTGATATATTAGGATAATTAAATTTTTGAAAAATGAAAAAACTATCAAACTTGGGATTAATTCCGAAATTTGAAGTAGATAAAAACTACAAATGTGAGACATGCATAGAAGTAAAAATAGTCAAAAAAACCATTTCACACAGTTGATAAATGCACCGAACCACTAGGTTTGGTTCATACTGATTTATGTGATTTCAAAACATTACCTACAAGAGGTGGGAAAAGGTACCTTATTACCTTTATTGACGATTATACACGATATTGCTATGTATATCTTTTAAATAGTAAGTACGAAGCAATTACATCGTTTATGAAGTACAAAGCTGAGGTAGAGAATCAGTTAAATAAAAAGATCAAGATATTGAGATCTGATCGAGGTGGAGAATATGAATCACCATTTGAACAATTCTGTGTCGAAAATGGTATAATTCATCAAACAACAACGCCATATTCACCACAACAAAATGGTATAGCTGAGGGAAAAAATAGAACATTAAAAGATATGATTAATGCGACCCTCTTAACTTCTGGCCTACCAATGAACTTGTGGGGGGAAGCCATAAATATGTCTAATCATATATTAAACAAGTTTCGTCACAATAAAACAGGAAAAATTCCATATGAGTTATGGAAAGAACATATACCAAGTTTTAAATACCTCAAAGTGTGGGGGTGCTTGGCAAAAGTTCCAGTTTCGTCTCCCAAGAAAGTCAAAACTAGACAAAAACAATAGATTGTTATTGTTTTGGGCTAGCCCAAAGTAGTAGTGCCTACAGATTTTTGGTATTCAACTCTGATATAACTGATATTCATGTAAATACAATCATTGAATCAAGAGATGTCTCATTTTTTGAAGATGTGTTTCCGCACAAAAGAAATGAAGGAAATAATGTCCCCCAAAGGACAAGAGAAGAATTGAGTAAATCATATGAAGATGAAACTCATCGTGAAGCTGAGAAAGTTGAACCAAGAAGAAGCATAAGGGAAAGAACTTCCAAGATATTTGGTTCAGAATTTTTAACATATATGTTAGAATACGAACCTCAAATGTACAAGGAAGCAATATCATCTACTGAATCTTCATGTTGGAAAGAAGCAATCAAAAATGAAATTAATTCAATTTTGAGTAATAAAACTTGGAAAGTAGTTGATCTTCCACCTGAAATAAAACCAATTGGTTGTAAATGGATCTTCAAAAAGAAGATGAAGCCAGATGGCTCCATCGACAAATACAAAGCAAGGTTGGTAGCTAACGGATATCGTCAGAAAGAAGGTGTAGACTTCTTCGATACCTATTCACTAGTGGCAGGAATAACCTCTATAAGAATGTTAATAACAATTGCATCAGTCTACAATCTACAGATTCATCAAATGGATGTAAAGACGGCATTCTTAAATGAAAATCTCGATGAGGAGATTTACGTGGAGCAACCTGAGGGTTTTATATCCAAAGGGAATGAAAACAAAGTATGTAGATTAGTCAAATCATTATACGGACTAAAATAAGCTCCTAAACAATGACACATAAAGTTTGATATTGTCATCATGAAAAATGGTTTTCATATAAATAAATATGATAAATGTGTTTATTACAAACAAATTGGACAATCATACGTGATTATTTGTCTATACGTAAATGATATGTTAATCTTTGGTCCAAATACTAAGGTAATAGAGACCACTAAGTAGATGTTAATCAACAATTTCGATATGAAAGACTTAAGAGTTGCAGATGTTATTTTGGGAATCAAAATAATAAGAACACCTAATGGAATTGAGTTATCTCAGTCACGTTATGCAGAAAAAGTGATTGAAAAATTTCAAATTTTGGAATTAAAGTACGAACGCCGTATAATCCATCGGAAGTACTGCATAAAAACACTAATGAGAGTGTAATGCAACTAGAATACTCTCATGTAATAGGATGTCTCATGTATCTCATGAATTTCACAAGACTAGATATAGCTTATGTAGTAAGTCGATTAAGCAGGTGTACAAGTAAACCATGGAAGGAACATTGGAAAGCACTAATGAGAGTGCTTGGATATTTAAAAAATACCACAAAATATCCCTTACATTATGGAAAATATGCTGCCGTCTTAGAAGGATATAGTGATACAAACTGGATTGTTGATTCAAAGGAGTCAAAATCAACGAGTGGTTATGTATTTACTTAGCAGAGGCAACAGTGTTATGGAAATCTATTAAACAAACATGCATAGCTCAATCCACTATGGAATCGGATTTTATCGCTTTTAGGCGAAGAAGCAGAATGGCTTCGTCACTTTTTAAAAGATATTCCGTTTTGGCCTAAACCTGTACCGGCCATATGCATACACTGTGATAAGCAAGCAGCATTAAGTAGAGTGAGAAACTTTGTGTACAATGAAAAGTCACGACACATTCGTCGACGTCATAACACAGTTAGGAAGTTACTCTTAAATGGAACTATTTCCATATATTATATGCGAACAGATGATAACCTAGCGGATCCATTTACTAAAGGTTTATCAACAGAGAAAATTAACCGCGCATCGAGGGGAATGGGTTTAAAAGCATAAACCAACAAGAGTTATCTTATACGGAAAACTATCCCAGTGACTAAAGATTCCACGGACTAGGATCAATAGGAAAACCAGTTCTGAATAACTCAAGACGTAATGCATTTGTTTGGACTTAGTCCTACTTCATTCCTATGGTACACAATATAAATGCGTGCCTACAGAAGTATTAAAAGGATAAAACTATTTTTTTTTAATGATGACCATATCTTGAAAATAACAAGTGGAGGTACATGTAGGATACTCTTAATAGTTGTGATCACCTATGTTAGTATGAGCTGAGTCGGCTCTATGAGAATATTAAAGGTTTTTATTCCCTAAAAGCACTCGCAGAACCAAAAATTGTTCAGGACCAAAATTAACACAACCAAGAGATTGAATGTGAAGGGAAATAATGCTTCATAAAGCTTATTGTCTGGTTATACAATAACGGCCGACGGTTCAAGATGAGATAATTCACTGATTAGCCAAGTATATTCAATAAGTTTCAACTAGTGAAAGTTCAAAATGAAATACCTACTTATCCTCGATATAGCATTATTTTCATATGTTGTGTGATGCTACACTTTGTGTGGGGGAGACATATATTGTCATTCATGTGGGGGTTGTTAAAATTCTCAAAAATAGTTAATGAGATATATCTCACATCGCCACAAATAAGTCCATTTTCTTTTTTATATCGTGTACTCTCAATCCTATATTGGCCCTTAGCGTCAGGTAATTATGTGCGGGGGAGAAGACCTATATGGCCATGGACTAACACACGTCGCGCCGCCGCACGTCCGTCCAACCGAACTGGGCCGTGCGGGTAGGGGTCCAATAAAATTGGGTCGTGTCATATATTTTTGCTACCTAAAAAATGGACTGATTTTGTAACAGAAGTGTGTTTAAATAGATACGGATTTTCCAACGGTTGTGACCGTTGCAGACTGATGAAGAGGCGATCTTTTCAGATGACCGTTACAACGAACAGCAACAATTCTAAACCGTTGCAAATGAATGGACGCGACTGTTGCGAACAGTAACGCTTTTTAGTGTTGCAAACGAACGGATGCGACTGTTGCGCACAGTAACACTTTTTGACGTTGCGAATGAAGGGATGCTAATTTTCTCAACGGGTGTAGCCATTGGGAATTCGGATATAAATAAGGAGGAAACCTGATCACTTTCTTTACTTAATTTTAAAACCGAATTATAACTTCTTTATCTTCATTTTCTTAAAATCATAATCAGTCCTATCACACAGAGGATCATACACACACACTACAAGAAAAATAGTCTTTTATAGCGGCATATAGCCGCTATTAAACACGACTATAGCGGTTTAATAAACGCTGTATATCAACATGTTATAAAAAAGAATTGCACATTTATAACACAAAAAAAACCACTATAAAAGAGCATGATTTCGTAGCATAATGTAGCCGCTATAAAATAGTTATTTTATAGCGCCTATTTCGCGCTATATATCAATGTGTAGATACAATAAGGCCTATTTGCTGCTATCCTTTGATGGTAATCTCATACATTGCATTATCATTTTATAGCACTTATGTCATATAGTTATAAAGTTTTTTAGGAGCTATGCTTTATTTTACTATATATTTGATGCACCCCACTATTACATTTTAATAATAACAATCAAAATGAATTTTCTTCGAATAGATAACAATTTGAACAATGTATGAACGAATAAAATATAAGAATCAACAAATGTAACGCATATACATGATAACAAAATAAAGTATCAACTAACATAAAATAAGTTCAATACATGAGTTACCAAATTCAATACATATTTATGATAACAAAAGACAACACAGTTCTAAGTTAACGTCTACAAGTACCAAATGCATTACTAAGAACTTAACTGCTCAAAGCCTTTCTTCATGCATGTTACATCATCCATCGACAAAGTTCTTTATCCGCTTTCGGATCACGTTTCATTTGTAGCGAGACATTCATCCAAGTTGGAGCAATTCATTCGAGCAGTTATTGTGGATTAAAAGGAAATTTATCTACCACTATTAACATCAATATGAAAACAGACATCTTTGGTGGGTTTCACTTTTTAGTGAATAATTTAACTAACATGGTTTAAACCTTATCATTCTCTCATGCAATTATTCACTCAATTCAAATTTATGATTTTGAAGGACAACGGATCCTTTTTGAACACATGTTCTGGAAAACTAGCAGCACATGTAAAGACCCGTAAGTCCGTACTCCTTGAATAGACACTAATCTCCTTTGTTTAATTCAAGATGAACGAAAATACGAACCCTTAGGGGTTTTAAGAAAAAGAATTTAGGAAAAGAAAAGAGAAAAAGATAGAAATTAGGGAGGAGAGAAGAAGATAGAAACATTTTAAAATAGAAGAAAAAGAGAAAAGAAAATTTTAAAATAGAAAGAAAGAAAAGAGAACAGAGGAAAAAGAAAGACAGAAGAAAATAGGACGGGACAGAAAACAACAGAACAACATCAGAATCTCACAATTCGCAGCGGAACAACATATAATAATAAATGAATAATCTTTAAACAAAGAACTATATCAGTTATTACATTTTATACATTTCATTACATCATATCATCAGAGTATACAACATCAACAACATCAAACAGTGCAGCGGAAAAAGAAATACTATATAAGTAATATGCCATGCCATCCAGCTTGCCTCCAGCAACTCCAGAATATCCAGAATATCCTGATAAACCTAACTCTTGACTGCCCGTGTGGAAATTGGTGGGCACCCAGAGTTTAGGAAGGAAAACAATAAACTCCAAGTCAGTCATGTGACTGGTGTGAGAACTCAAAACAGTTTATTTAACTTTAAAATCAAAATAGAGGAATATTTTTAAATTAATTCGCAATGCTTTTAAAAATGAGACTACCATAAGGCCTCCCGCACACACACACATGCAAACGCAGAATCGGAGGAGATTTCTCCTTATGATAGTCAAAGATGCTTGATACGCATTTAAAATAACATTTGATATTATTATTAGTGTATAGTGTAGGAAAAATTCATTTCGAAAGTAGAATATAAATCTTAGCCGACATAGACATTTCGAACTATGCCTACTATAGCTACCATCCAAACAGTGGTGACCACCATAAGTGAATAGCAGGTTCTACAACTAATACCGTACAAGTTTCGTATTGGGAATTGGATTTCCAACAAATGGTCAGGCCAAGGAACTTCCCATTGCCACTGAGAATGCCTCTGGAAAGACACCCCCGAGAACCAAACCGGAACTCTGCCAACACAAGGCCGGGTTACCCCTTAACTGGGTAACTACTGACACGAGCACGCCATTCCCCGGTCCTTTAGGACCTTTTCAACCGAGCGCTCGATATCCAACATCACACCATAATAAATAGAGTGTTTTCAACATGAGTAAGTATCTGGGCTCCATACCATGATACCACCCCTTTCCAGAAGGAAATGCACATACCCTAAGGGGAGCTACAGCAACCCCTAATAACCTTGCCGCATCTTTCCTGTTTTGACCATTTCCGGGATGTGAGGCTCGACGAAGTCACGTCCACAAAAACATACTTTATACAAAAGCCATGCTTTGGGTCAACAAATGATCAACACAATGATCACTAAGATAGACGATCAAATAAATGATCCTATCACAATAATCAACACAATGATCATTTCAGCATCACTCAGCATGTCACATTACCAAAATGGGATATATCGCTGATAACTTCAACTATATAACCTTTGAGCACATACGTCTCAAAGAAGGGTGTTAAGCAAAGAATAAATTCTCCGCCACCAACAGAAATATATTTGAAAGAAATCGGCTTTATATCTCAAATTGTAATGTCAGACATACAATCCATACAAGTCTGTTCCGGGATCGAACAAAACCGAAGGCACTTCTTACGAAGCCCTTGCAATACGGGTATTCACAATCCCGATCGAATTTCCCATCACTTAAGGAATCTCTATACCAGGAGCTACCCAGTGCAGAGACAATCGATAGGTCATCCTATCGCTTTCACAAATACTCGGTCTTCAACACCGATCTTCAATGCAATTCACAACGACGTATCACATATTCGGAATGGGTTATACGACCCCATGGTCCTTTCCCGGTTAACCCGAATAGTGAGCGCTTATTCAAAAATAAGTGTGCATTCAAATTCAATCAATTCACATCTAATACCCATTCAAAGGGAAATATTGATAGTCGGTTATTGAACTATCACTGGATATGCACACATCACCAGATTCCAAATAATTTTCCAAATTATTTATTTTTCCAAAATATCTTTACAAGATATATAATTTCAACACTTCAAAAATAAATCAATATTTATTTTCATACAAATTCCACTTTTCATTCATAAATTCCATAATGAATTTACATTTCAAAATATCCATGCATATATGATTTCAATCATTCATTTCAATTTATCTTCAAAAAGATAAATTCTAATTTTTCACTTCATATTGGAAAACATTCCCATACTTATTAAATAAGTAATTCACAATCTTTTATTTTCAACACTTAGAAAATATTCAATATACTTAAACCGAATTAAGTATATATTTCTTTCTTTAAGGAAATCATTCACTTAACATATTGATTTGGGCCAAAACGAATGTTGCGTAAAACATCGTTACGACAACCCAAAATCACTAGTATAGGGATTCGAAATTAAAATAGATATATAAATCCCAATACTAAACCAAAACATTTCCATTCGGAAATCATTTACTATAACGACAGTGTTATAGTCCATTATTTCCTTTTATTTTTCAAAACATCTATTTCAACAATAAATGTTGAAATCTATGGTTTCGAATCTCAATACCTTTTAAAACATCGTTGGATCGTTTTAATTCTATTTAAAACATTCACATTCTAAACAATTTCTTTAACGTGTTATTCACTATTCAAAAACGTGAATAAACTGCGTTAACCAATTTCATTCTTTTATTCATTTTAATTCAAAGGATTATTCACTATTAAAAAATGTGAATATAACTCCATTTCTAAGTTATAACAATTAACTTATCAAAATAAGTCATTTGCGAATTTATAAAACAACGTTTATAAATTCCTTTTCTATTTATTTATAAAAACTTCCTTTTTTTATAAATTCCTTTATTAACATATTTGATTTCATATCTCAATTATAAACTAAAAGTTCATATTATAAGTCAATTGCTTATAAAACGATTATTTTACAAAATCGTTCTTTTTCAAAAACTTTTCAATTTATAAACCTTATAACTTATAAGATTTATTTATTTAATAAATCTATTCTTCAAATAATTTCACCAAATTTATAAATCTTACTATTTATAAATTTCATTTATAACTTCACGGTTTATAATTCTATAAATTTCATTCTTTAATGAAATTCATTTTCACTTAATTCAAACACTTATAAAAACTCGTTTTATAATGTCTATATTTCAATTTATAAATATCCATTTATAAATCTCTTAATATAAAGTTTATATTATTCTTCTAAAACGTCTTTAAATTCCTTTATAATTTCTTCATTTCGATTTATAAAATAATCAAATCTTATAAATCCTATATTCAAACTTTTATCATATATTCAAAAATCCAATCTAAATTATTTTATAAAATCATTAGTTCATATTTCTCAAAAATCGACTTTTAATCGTATTTCTAAAAATCAGCTTTTTAACTATATTTCACAAAAACCATAATTTTTATAACTTTAAAAATTATAACGTTTATTTATTTATAATGGATCAATTCCAAAAATATAGTATATTTTCAAAAATCATTTTAAAGATCATTTTAAAATCCCAAAATTTGGGTCCAATGATGCTACACACCAAATAGTCAATCACGACTACAACGATCCATCATATATCGTATATGATAATCAACGAATATCAAAATATCCATAATCAAATAAAAACTGTTGAGGAATCCAGTTGGATCCCTCCAACCTGTTTCCTGCATCCAAAAACATTAGCACAATACCAATTTCGCTCCAGTACGAAATTATCGCGGTATATGTTCTTAATAAATATTATCCGCTTAATAACGGCGTAATAGGGTCTCATCCGCTAAACAAAAAATGCGGGAAATCAATCAACTGCAATATATACATATGCCAATATATATATATTGATATTATATATAATACCAATTTCACTGTTTATGAAATATTCGCGGTATATGTTTATATTAAATAACATCCGCTTACTAACGGCGCATAATGTCTATTTTAACAATCAATAATTTACAGTCATCATTCAAACATGCATTCAAATATTTTAAATCTAACTATTTAAAATAAAAATCGAAATCTATTCGATTGAGTGAGAAGTTCTCACCTTGGTTTCAATTTCCGTTTTAGCTTTAATTTCGAATAAAATTAAACGCGCGTTTAATTTTACCCGAAATTCTCACTAACTCCAAACGACTCCAAACCAACTCCATCGCATAGTGCTCGTCCATACGATTCCAACGCAACTGGATTTGCATTTTTTCGACCTCGTATGAAAAAGATATTGATTTTTGAAGTTACACGAATAAATCTATATACAAATTACAATATAACTTAACTAATATTAAACCTAGCTTGCATCCACCATCCATCACAGATCCAACGGCCCAAACTCTTCATCTCCCTCACGCGCAACATCTCCAGGTTATCAAAGCACGACCGAACCCAACATATATCGATTAGGGTTAAATAATACATCGCCTACGCTCGATTAAAACTCGATCAGGGAACGCCACGCGACTCGCCACCTCGAACACCACCCACGCCCTGAACAACCTTGAGCTCGGCCACCTCTACATGTATGCGCACGAAGGTGAACACGGCACGCACGCGACCCCCTAGACGCCACCACATCGCTCCGTTTTTGATCATAACCGTTGAATACGTAGTACTTGATGTGCTCTTCATTTTGTTAGTTGAAAGATTTTGCAATCGATGCATGGATTTGGAGATTTGGAGGGATGAAGTTTGGCAAATTCTGGCCGTTCATGGGTGGGTGGCGGCTAGGGTTAATTAGGGTTTCATTTTCTTTTTTTTTTTTTATTATGAAGAGAGAGAGGGGTGTATATTTATAGGAAAAGCAAGCGTAAACACTATTCATCCCGGGAATTCCGAACTCCGATTTAGACGCCGTAACCAGCGTACCTAGGGTTTATCCCGCGTTCCGGACACAATGGAACAGGTTTCGGAAGCTAATTCGGAAGTATGTGCGAGTTATGGCTGAAAACGTTCAATTTAAATTAAACCGATTTAAATCGATTTCTAGGCGTTTTAATTTGTACCGGACAAACGGTAAATCCAATTGACTTAAAATTTGAAATCTTACAATAATATCACATTACGGATCCGATGAAACTGGTTTCGTCGAAATCCGAGACTTTTTGAAAAATGGCTATTTTGACTCGCCAAATTTAAATTAAAAATAATTCGATGCGTTTCGAGCTGCCACGCTCAAACGATAACTCCGATTGACACGAAAATTGAAATCCGGTAATAACTAACTATTACGGATCCAATGAAACTGGTTTCGTTCAATTCTGAGACTGTTCAAAAATTGACTATTTTACAGTCGATTATTAAATATTAAAATATTCAATTTTCACAAATTAACTTTTAATTCGATTTTAAAAGTTCTAAAATATTTCTATAACTCCAGTATGATTAAATAAAATTTTACAAATCATTTTCTATCATATTTAACTCTATTTTCAATTATTTCCATAATTTAACATATTAAATTATCGATTTAATTATCCAATTAAATCCAAAAATTCAAATAAAAATTTATTTGACTTAAAAATTCACTTATAAATATTTAAAATTAATTAAATATTCAAATTTTAATTTAATAAAATTCTGGGTCGTTACAATCTTTCCCCCTTAAAAGAATTTCGTCCTCGAAATTACAAGTAAGAAAATTACAGAATCTATTAACTTTTCAAAATTTATAATTAAACTTCTTTTAAATCTTTACTAAGTTTTCAAATCATACTTAGTTATCTTTTCAAAAACAATTATATCATTTAACTTTCAACTTTAAAACAAAGTTTAAAGTTTTCAAAATTTTCCCAATTTTTTTCTCAAATTTTTCTAACGCCTTAAATTTCTGGAAAAATTCGCCATGGTCTCCTTTGCGCGGCTCGATCCGAAAAAAAAAATGACAGTATATATATCACAAATATACATCTCATCAAGTAATGAGGCATCCCGAAGGGAAAAAAGTGTAAAAGTACGATATTTAATCCGAGATATGCACCTTATATTTTATTAGCAAGCATATACGGCTAATATAGCGCTAAAGCGAGCTCCAAATGCGAAGCAAACGCGATCCGCACCTACTAAATACTTAACAAACAACATGAGAACATGCATATATGTAATAATCTCAATATACAACATATAGCAACATAACAACTATATATGTCATATAGCAAATGCAACTAAACAATAAATGCAAACATCAACCATCAACCAACTATAATCCATAACCAATAAATATTCATTTATATTCTCATTCATATTTAATGAATTGGTTTTCACTTTAAATTACATTTGATTCATTTACATTGGATTTACTAACATTCATTCTCAATTCAATTAGTTTACATTTACTAATTAAATCCAATTCACTTTCAATTCTATTCAAATTTATTTACTTCTAATTTGAATTCAATTACATAGCTTCCAATTTCATTAATACTTAATGAATTTTATACAATCTACTACAATCATATAACAACCAATGTATATCAGTTACAACCAAATTCCTTTGCTTATATTCATTCTTATTCAATTTATTCAACTTCCAATAACATTAGATTTTAATGAATTAACATTTATATTCATTATTTCATATCAATTCTATTTTCCATTCAATTGATTCACAATTCATTCATTCAATTCAATTACAAAGTTGAATTTCATTTACATAACTTAAGTTCATATTTCTTTTAATCTACTTGATTTATTTACTTCGATACCAAAATCAATTCCATACAACAACTCTTAAGTTATATTTACATTTAAACATCACTTAGTTTTACATAACTTAAATTCCCACTTGTAAATAAATTCAGATTCCAACTCTAAAGTAAATTTTCATTTAACTTTAAATTCATTTTTATTTACAACTCATATTCATAAATATATTCATATAGTTTCACTTCTTATATATATAAGTTTATTCACAATTGTAAATCACTTTAATTATAATTCAATTCTTATAATTCATTTGCTTATACAATTACTCTTTTATTTAGATTATTCAAACAACCTAACAATCAACTTATATACTATTTAATAATTCTGAAAAATTATTCCTTCATATATAAAATATACTTAAGGTAAAATTATTTCATTTACCCAATTTAAAACAATATTATGTCGAATTGTTCTATTCAAGTGTTTAGAAACCCCTTCGGCATAGTCTTGCGGACCACGCTGACGAAAGTTCATATACCACTCAATAAACCAATCATCACAATATAAAACAATTTTATATTCACTAACAAATACGCTCTCATAGCTATTATTACACTCAAACTCATTCTAGAGTACTACTGACTCTATCTCTAATGAGTAATACCCTACAGAACCATGGTTGTCGCTTAACCATCAGCTCTGATACCAACTGTAAAGACCCGTAAGTCCGTACTCCTTGAATAGACACTAATCTCCTTTGTTTAATTCAAGATGAACGAAAATACGAACCCTTAGGGGTTTTAAGAAAAAGAATTTAGGAAAAGAAAAGAGAAAAAGATAGAAATTAGGGAGGAGAGAAGAAGATAGAAACATTTTAAAATAGAAGAAAAAGAGAAAAGAAAATTTTAAAATAGAAAGAAAGAAAAGAGAACAGAGGAAAAAGGAAGACAGAAGAAAATAGGACGGGACAGAAAACAACAGAACAACATCAGAATCTCACAATTCGCAGCGGAACAACATATAATAATAAATGAATAATCTTTAAACAAAGAACTATATCAGTTATTACATTTTATACATTTCATTACATCATATCATCAGAGTATACAACATCAACAACATCAAACAGTGCAGCGGAAAAAGAAATACTATATAAGTAATATGCCATGCCATCCAGCTTGCCTCCAGCAACTCCAGAATATCCAGAATATCCTGATAAACCTAACTCTTGACTGCCCGTGTGGAAATTGGTGGGCACCCAGAGTTTAGGAAGGAAAACAATAAACTCCAAGTCAGTCATGTGACTGGTGTGAGAACTCAAAACAGTTTATTTAACTTTAAAATCAAAATAGAGGAATATTTTTAAATTAATTCGCAATGCTTTTAAAAATGAGACTACCATAAGGCCTCCCGCACACACACACATGCAAACGCAGAATCGGAGGAGATTTCTCCTTATGATAGTCAAAGATGCTTGATACGCATTTAAAATAACATTTGATATTATTATTAGTGTATAGTGTAGGAAAAATTCATTTCGAAAGTAGAATATAAATCTTAGCCGACATAGACATTTCGAACTATGCCTACTATAGCTACCATCCAAACAGTGGTGACCACCATAAGTGAATAGCAGGTTCTACAACTAATACCGTACAAGTTTCGTATTGGGAATTGGATTTCCAACAAATGGTCAGGCCAAGGAACTTCCCATTGCCACTGAGAATGCCTCTGGAAAGACACCCCCGAGAACCAAACCGGAACTCTGCCAACACAAGGCCGGGTTACCCCTTAACTGGGTAACTACTGACACGAGCACGCCATTCCCCGGTCCTTTAGGACCTTTTCAACCGAGCGCTCGATATCCAACATCACACCATAATAAATAGAGTGTTTTCAACATGAGTAAGTATCTGGGCTCCATACCATGATACCACCCCTTTCCAGAAGGAAATGCACATACCCTAAGGGGAGCTACAGCAACCCCTAATAACCTTGCCGCATCTTTCCTGTTTTGACCATTTCCGGGATGTGAGGCTCGACGAAGTCACGTCCACAAAAACATACTTTATACAAAAGCCATGCTTTGGGTCAACAAATGATCAACACAATGATCACTAAGATAGACGATCAAATAAATGATCCTATCACAATAATCAACACAATGATCATTTCAGCATCACTCAGCATGTCACATTACCAAAATGGGATATATCGCTGATAACTTCAACTATATAACCTTTGAGCACATACGTCTCAAAGAAGGGTGTTAAGCAAAGAATAAATTCTCCGCCACCAACAGAAATATATTTGAAAGAAATCGGCTTTATATCTCAAATTGTAATGTCAGACATACAATCCATACAAGTCTGTTCCGGGATCGAACAAAACCGAAGGCACTTCTTACGAAGCCCTTGCAATACGGGTATTCACAATCCCGATCGAATTTCCCATCACTTAAGGAATCTCTATACCAGGAGCTACCCAGTGCAGAGACAATCGATAGGTCATCCTATCGCTTTCACAAATACTCGGTCTTCAACACCGATCTTCAATGCAATTCACAACGACGTATCACATATTCGGAATGGGTTATACGACCCCATGGTCCTTTCCCGGTTAACCCGAATAGTGAGCGCTTATTCAAAAATAAGTGTGCATTCAAATTCAATCAATTCACATCTAATACCCATTCAAAGGGAAATATTGATAGTCGGTTATTGAACTATCACTGGATATGCACACATCACCAGATTCCAAATAATTTTCCAAATTATTTATTTTTCCAAAATATCTTTACAAGATATATAATTTCAACACTTCAAAAATAAATCAATATTTATTTTCATACAAATTCCACTTTTCATTCATAAATTCCATAATGAATTTACATTTCAAAATATCCATGCATATATGATTTCAATCATTCATTTCAATTTATCTTCAAAAAGATAAATTCTAATTTTTCACTTCATATTGGAAAACATTCCCATACTTATTAAATAAGTAATTCACAATCTTTTATTTTCAACACTTAGAAAATATTCAATATACTTAAACCGAATTAAGTATATATTTCTTTCTTTAAGGAAATCATTCACTTAACATATTGATTTGGGCCAAAACGAATGTTGCGTAAAACATCGTTACGACAACCCAAAATCACTAGTATAGGGATTCGAAATTAAAATAGATATATAAATCCCAATACTAAACCAAAACATTTCCATTCGGAAATCATTTACTATAACGACAGTGTTATAGTCCATTATTTCCTTTTATTTTTCAAAACATCTATTTCAACAATAAATGTTGAAATCTATGGTTTCGAATCTCAATACCTTTTAAAACATCGTTGGATCGTTTTAATTCTATTTAAAACATTCACATTCTAAACAATTTCTTTAACGTGTTATTCACTATTCAAAAACGTGAATAAACTGCGTTAACCAATTTCATTCTTTTATTCATTTTAATTCAAAGGATTATTCACTATTAAAAAATGTGAATATAACTCCATTTCTAAGTTATAACAATTAACTTATCAAAATAAGTCATTTGCGAATTTATAAAACAACGTTTATAAATTCCTTTTCTATTTATTTATAAAAACTTCCTTTTTTTATAAATTCCTTTATTAACATATTTGATTTCATATCTCAATTATAAACTAAAAGTTCATATTATAAGTCAATTGCTTATAAAACGATTATTTTACAAAATCGTTCTTTTTCAAAAACTTTTCAATTTATAAACCTTATAACTTATAAGATTTATTTATTTAATAAATCTATTCTTCAAATAATTTCACCAAATTTATAAATCTTACTATTTATAAATTTCATTTATAACTTCACGGTTTATAATTCTATAAATTTCATTCTTTAATGAAATTCATTTTCACTTAATTCAAACACTTATAAAAACTCGTTTTATAATGTCTATATTTCAATTTATAAATATCCATTTATAAATCTCTTAATATAAATCAGTTTATATTATTCTTCTAAAACGTCTTTAAATTCCTTTATAATTTCTTCATTTCGATTTATAAAATAATCAAATCTTATAAATCCTATATTCAAACTTTTATCATATATTCAAAAATCCAATCTAAATTATTTTATAAAATCATTAGTTCATATTTCTCAAAAATCGACTTTTAATCGTATTTCTAAAAATCAGCTTTTTAACTATATTTCACAAAAACCATAATTTTTATAACTTTAAAAATTATAACGTTTATTTATTTATAATGAATCAATTCCAAAAATATAGTATATTTTCAAAAATCATTTTAAAGATCATTTTAAAATCCCAAAATTTGGGTCCAATGATGCTACACACCAAATAGTCAATCACGACTACAACGATCCATCATATATCGTATATGATAATCAACGAATATCAAAATATCCATAATCAAATAAAAACTGTTGAGGAATCCAGTTGGATCCCTCCAACCTGTTTCCTGCATCCAAAAACATTAGCACAATACCAATTTCGCTCCAGTACGAAATTATCGCGGTATATGTTCTTAATAAATATTATCCGCTTAATAACGGCGTAATAGGGTCTCATCCGCTAAACAAAAAATGCGGGAAATCAATCAACTGCAATATATACATATGCCAATATATATATATTGATATTATATATAATACCAATTTCACTGTTTATGAAATATTCGCGGTATATGTTTATATTAAATAACATCCGCTTACTAACGGCGCATAATGTCTATTTTAACAATCAATAATTTACAGTCATCATTCAAACATGCATTCAAATATTTTAAATCTAACTATTTAAAATAAAAATCGAAATCTATTCGATTGAGTGAGAAGTTCTCACCTTGGTTTCAATTTCCGTTTTAGCTTTAATTTCGAATAAAATTAAACGCGCGTTTAATTTTACCCGAAATTCTCACTAACTCCAAACGACTCCAAACCAACTCCATCGCATAGTGCTCGTCCATACGATTCCAACGCAACTGGATTTGCATTTTTTCGACCTCGTATGAAAAAGATATTGATTTTTGAAGTTACACGAATAAATCTATATACAAATTACAATATAACTTAACTAATATTAAACCTAGCTTGCATCCACCATCCATCACAGATCCAACGGCCCAAACTCTTCATCTCCCTCACGCGCAACATCTCCAGGTTATCAAAGCACGACCGAACCCAACATATATCGATTAGGGTTAAATAATACATCGCCTACGCTCGATTAAAACTCGATCAGGGAACGCCACGCGACTCGCCACCTCGAACACCACCCACGCCCTGAACAACCTTGAGCTCGGCCACCTCTACATGTATGCGCACGAAGGTGAACACGGCACGCACGCGACCCCCTAGACGCCACCACATCGCTCCGTTTTTGATCATAACCGTTGAATACGTAGTACTTGATGTGCTCTTCATTTTGTTAGTTGAAAGATTTTACAATCGATGCATGGATTTGGAGATTTGGAGGGATGAAGTTTGGCAAATTCTGGCCGTTCATGGGTGGGTGGCGGCTAGGGTTAATTAGGGTTTCATTTTCTTTTTTCTTTTTTTTATTATGAAGAGAGAGAGGGGTGTATATTTATAGGAAAAGCAAGCGTAAACACTATTCATCCCGGGAATTCCGAACTCCGATTTAGACGCCGTAACCAGCGTACCTAGGGTTTATCCCGCGTTCCGGACACAATGGAACAGGTTTCGGAAGCTAATTCGGAAGTATGTGCGAGTTATGGCTGAAAACGTTCAATTTAAATTAAACCGATTTAAATCGATTTCTAGGCGTTTTAATTTGTACCGGACAAACGGTAAATCCAATTGACTTAAAATTTGAAATCTTACAATAATATCACATTACGGATCCGATGAAACTGGTTTCGTCGAAATCCGAGACTTTTTGAAAAATGGCTATTTTGACTCGCCAAATTTAAATTAAAAATAATTCGATGCGTTTCGAGCTGCCACGCTCAAACGATAACTCCGATTGACACGAAAATTGAAATCCGGTAATAACTAACTATTACGGATCCAATGAAACTGGTTTCGTTCAATTCTGAGACTGTTCAAAAATTGACTATTTTACAGTCGATTATTAAATATTAAAATATTCAATTTTCACAAATTAACTTTTAATTCGATTTTAAAAGTTCTAAAATATTTCTATAACTCCAGTATGATTAAATAAAATTTTACAAATCATTTTCTATCATATTTAACTCTATTTTCAATTATTTCCATAATTTAACATATTAAATTATCGATTTAATTATCCAATTAAATCCAAAAATTCAAATAAAAATTTATTTGACTTAAAAATTCACTTATAAATATTTAAAATTAATTAAATATTCAAATTTTAATTTAATAAAATTCTGGGTCGTTACAGCACAGTAGTGTGAGTTTTTAAGTAAATAGAGTAGTGAAATTCTACATGAATTTGAGAGTAAAATTACTCTAAATCTTAAGAAAAAATTACATAAATTGATAGCACCGTACTAATGTTACATACCTTATTGATAATTACAGAAGAGTTGCCAATGGGTTCAACATAAGTGATCGAACTTTTGTATTCTGGATAATGTCTTCTTATAATTTTTTCATACTCCATAGAATTCATATAAGAAAATGGGTATGCAGCATATTACTTTCTATATCTACATATTATCTTATATGACCGGAAATAAAAAAAATATTAAGAAACCATCAAAAATAGAAAAGCAAAAACTCCCCACGGTGCATGGGTAAAATGTTCTCAATCTAATTAGGAAAATGCCGATGACCTAAAGAAAACATTATTAAGGCATCTCCAAGTTCATTGAATGGTTAATTCCTACAAAACTACATACCCAGGAGGTAGTTATAATTTAACAAATACCAAAACAAATCAAGTATACAACAAAACTCAAGGTAAGTTCAGTATTTTGCTTACCTACAAGTCCTTTTGAAGCCTTTTCACCTCTCTAACAATCTCATTTACCATTTGAGATGCATCATATTCAACCTCAAAAGTCTTTACTACCTCTGTATTTGGATCTAAGAGATACCTACATATATAAGTCACAGTTAACGCATATAAAAAAAATAAAACAAAAAAAATACAAAAATACAAAAATACAAGTTTTCAACCTTTGAAAATAAGGAATCACGTGTTGTTTGAAGATTCGATCAGATAATCATGGCCCTCTTTATCAACTTTCCTGAAGTAGACACGGTATTCATGTGCAATTTGTCTTACAGCATTGATTGGACCAGTAAGTCCCATTATGTTCGAATCAAATTCTGCTAGCCACATAAAATAATGTTATGCATCCATTATATTTTGATAATACAGAATGAAGCAACAAAGTCTAAGGCAAAGAAAACCGTTAAGATATGCCTGAAGCTGATCAGGGGTGTCATTCTGTGCATCAATAGTGACAAATACAGGTTTAACCTTTATGTTCCATTCGGACTCTGTAAATGAAAATATAAAAAAATGTTCATAATGACGAAATAAAATTGTAAATCAAGAAAACACTGATTACCTAATATCTTAGTAGCCTTAGTCATTTTTTGAATTTCTTCTGGGCCAACATCAAGAGATGAAGTGCATCCAAAGTACATTAATGTTCAATTTCCAAGAAGATCACAATTAGTAACCGGTTTGTTTTCAGTGTCATATAGCTGAAAGCGTCCTCCAATTATTGGTTTTTCTACGTATTTTATTTGCAAGCCATTGCTAGGGTTGATCTAATTCATCGGCCATTGTACGAATGCCCATGGCTTGTGTAGTACCATATAACCCTAGCAACATTCATAAAATTGCTGAATAAAAAGAGCAGTTGATGTAGTCAACAAATCAATGGCTATTGACCAAACGAAGACATTTGTTTTTCAACCCTAGGCGTTATTTACTAAGTAATGTTTATATACCACTAACATCTTCGGGACAAAAAGAAAAGAAAAGTGACGATTTTGATTTCAAAGATACGTGCTCTTTTTGGAGAATAGACTGAAAATTTATTACTAGCTCAAGGACCAAAGTAATAGATAGAAACAGAACCTCTATTATATGGTATGAAACATTGTTGTTACCTATCTCTACTAAAATTGTAAATACACACATGAATATGGGATTTCTAACAATTTGAAAATAACTAATTTACAATGGAAAGGGGTGCACAAACTTTAGTCAGATGCTCTAGACCCCCTAACTCCTATCTTGATCCAACTTCTATCTCCTTGCGTACATTGCCTCCTCCATTTAAAGAGAAAACAACTTTTATGGAAAGGTGAAATTTTCCGTCTTCTTAAATTCCAAAGGTTCATTTTTTTACTCATTGTTAGTTTATCAGTTTTGTTATTCAACTTTATCCGTAACCAGTAGTGTAGATTCTGTTGGTTACTAACCAGACATTGTTAATTTTATTAATCAATTTCATATTTCAGACATCAATACATCCATGACGAAAATATATTTATTTCTTGAAATTAAAAATAACTGAGAATATTGAATTATCCATTTACCTTGTAAATGGACCAATCTTTTTCCATCAACATATTATTAAGGAGAAACAAGGGAAGAAAGAGTGCTCAAGCTCCAAAACTAAGGAGAAAAAGATTACTAAAGCATTAAACCTTATACTAAATTTGTATCCACTCTGTTAGCAAAAGACAAATTTTTTAGCATATATTATCAAACAAAAAGGTATCAAATAAGAAAATGAAATACATAATGAGTGCTTCATGGAAAGAGTATTACTAGAGTATTACCATAGTACGATTGCAAACAAAATAGAAAAAAAAATAGAATATATTATACAATTTTCTAGAAATGTAAATTCATAAGTAAGCCTATTTAATGTTGATGAGAATTAGTATTGAGTTTTTACTACCTACACAAAGCAAGACAAGACGATTGACAATTGTACATCATAAACCAACTCTTCCAACTAACTTCACTAGAATCTATTCGTAAAATATGTGAGAAATCTCTAGATAACTTAACCCCTATTCTTGAATTAAAGAAATCTACATTGCTAGTAGGGAACATTTATGAACATTTAAAAATGGTTTTTCATAAGAAGTTATAGATCAATAGTTTGTTGTATGGCTTATTCTTCTTAGTGTTCCAATATAGAAACAAACAAAAAGAAAGAGTTGAAGAAAACCTCATCAATGATATTATTAAAAGAATTATGTACAGTTCCATAAGTTGCAGCAGGCATACGTTTCACATCTTCTTCAGCTACTCTACTAACACAAAAAATATCTCGATCTGCAAAATACTGAAGTTAATAAAAAAATCATTTAAGCGAGTCTAACTTAAATTACATATGTGTATATACAATGGATATTAGCAAATAAGATCGATACAGAAAAAACTAGAATCGCGTCACTTACAAGCTATTTAACTTATTTATGAAGTAAGTTACTCTCATCGAGTATAGATAAAGGTTTTATAACCTTGTCGTTATACACACGCACGCGTACTCACACACACGAATTACAACATCATATAGTGCTACCATGCCAATATACAAACATAAATGCCAACATAAATACTCATAATATGCATTTTATTGCAAAAGATGCGAAATTATCAGTACCAACCTAAGCCTAAGAAAACAAAATGTCTGGTATGTAGCATCCATATGTCAATGTACTCTAGATTTATCAAAAGACAAATTTCAAACTTGAGTTGCATGGTCCCCAATTGCTAATCTTAAGAGAACAATCTTCGCTCCACTCTAGACACACTTATCTAGTTTATCATAAATGATATTCCACTCAGCATCAACTATTGATTGGTATTGCATTAAAAATATTAAGGACGTATATGCATTCATTTGTTTCAGTTGCTATCCAGCCATAACTCAACACAAATCTCTAAGTCATATTGCTTAAACATAACAGTGATTGCACTTGCAACCGGACATAACAATCTGAATACTTATGTTACTATAATCAATCTATACTAATATATAAAAAAATTCAACATAAAGCTTTTACAGCTCTGTAACAACCTTGCAACTTATACAAAAATCTACTTGAATGCAAGTGGAGAAAGAAAACAAAGGAAAAATATGAGTCTGTGTCATAACATAGAGAGTTTCCTTGTTATGACACAATCAATTACATTTATGCCTATGAATTGCAATTCGAATAAAATATAGTGTAGAGATAAATATGGGGTTAACTATGCCATAACAAAGAGGGTTACACAATCATTTTTTCTGACAAATTACGCAGGCAAACAATAATAATCAAGTGAGATATTTATAGAAAGAACAGATAGATGCCTACAGTGGGCCAAATGATGATGCATTATGAAAATGTAAGTGCTCAATAAATGAATCTTCATCATGCAATTGTTGTTTCGTCCTTCCTTTCTGCTGCATTTTGTTCCGAATTCGAATTTCATTATGAGCATAGCCTGACGTAAGAGTGCACAGCAATATTATCGTGTACCAACGAATAAAAAGTAAACAATAAAACAAAAACAAAAAATTACCTACAAAGGTAGAAAATAGTGATATTATGAAAAATCCAAATTACCGGACAAAAGGCTTAACATTTTAAATTATTACATTTTAACATTGATGAATTTGTATGTCTTCACTTAAATCAGCCAAAATTTGGTTTAGTCTGACAACAAATCTGTAACAACGTAGGAAAACATAGGTATTTGGAAAGGTATAAAAGAATAAACATTTTGTTCTTTTCACTGTGAAAAAGAATAAGAGGAAGATTTTGATGCGACTAATTATTGTAGTATTTTCCAAATACTATCAGTTCAAAATTATATCCATTAACAAATATTATCAGAGACATATATCTCAACACGTCCGGTCCATGTTGCATATACAAAGCAATATAAAACAGTTTAATAAATATTTTATACTTCAATTAATTGATTATATTGTTCTTCAATAAACAACTCTAAATCTTCTTTGCATGGTATGGGTTGAGATAACTTTACAACATAAGACATATTTAATTCAAATTAGAATCCATATGTAAGCTGCTGCTAAAATGAGACCGAAAATACTGCAATAATCAAATGTCTAAAGCGACTAACAATAAAAAAAGTTCCATCTTCATTCTATAAAATAGTAATCAAATGTTTGTCGCAAAATCTTAGCCCTTGTTTTCGTTGATTACTCACACTATAATCAATCAAATAACCACTCACTATTTATGCAACAAATACCCATTTAAAATATTTGAAATACAATTATTATTTTAATCACTTTTCCCACTAAACCATTTAAGCAAGTAAAAAAAATATCAATTCTAGATATCTATTCACATAGAAGCCATCTAAAATAAATTACCAAACTTTCTTTGGAAAAATGAACATCTAATTCATAACGAAAATATAAATCAAATTTTTGTAGACAGTGGTCATAGATTGATAGAGAGTGAAATCAATTATAAATTATCGTGTTTGATAATAAACCTTCGAATATATGTTCCCAGATTTCGAATTTGGGAAATATTGATGAAGAGAGAAATCGAAGAAAGAATTTCTGGCGGGTGCCTCCGCCTCTGGATCCAGATGCCATCGAGTTGCCTACTAAAGAGCGAACTGTTGGAGTGGAGGAGAATGGCTGTGGAGACAAGAGATAGTGCGAACAATTTCGATTAGGATTATTTCATTGGAACTGGAAATTGTTAGAGTTATTTTGGGAAGGTGATGCAGCGTAGGAAGCGAATTCGACGATGTAAATCGAATTCGTCCAGGATCTCACACGATTAGCGGAAATAATCAGTGAATCGATGATAAATCGATGAATTTAAGAATACCGTAAGGCCCAAATCCGTTGATCACGAAGATACCAGACTTTAGCAATCTTCGACACGTTGATCGCGCACGATACCGTGAGAGAAGATCTTCAATTCTTCGAACGTTGATCAAGCGCACTTGATTCCGTGAATTGGCTTCAACAATCGTTGATTCAAGCGCACTCAAATATCCGAAAGGGGAGATAGGAGATAACACTCAACTACCAATTTAAATGGAGGCACCAAGCTCTCAAACAAAAGTTTATCAATTTCAAAAACCCCTTTACAAATGACTCACCTTGCCTATTTATAGGCGTTACAACTCAACACTGACCAACCGACCTAACATAGGTCGTTAACGACCTAAGCAACATGCGACTCAACTTCACATTGGCTCACGCCATAACAATATGTACATCAGTTATGCGACCTAAAAATACAACACAAACGACTTAAAAACAAACGAACTTACAACATATATACAACACGAGTTAACAGCAAGCGACATAACCACACAACATATTACAACGACTTACGACATAGGTACATAGCGACATACACTCAACATCTTCACGCGACTCAAGGAATCAGCTTCTGGAATTCTTCATGCGGCATAAGCTTGAACGCCTTTGCGACCTAAAAGTTGAGCGACATAAGGAGGTGCTCGCGACCTAGGTTGGAAGCAATCAGCGACATAAAATTTGGCCGCGACCTAAACCTCGTTCGCGATCTATGTCACTCGAGCGATTTAGTGTTTCTTCACCTCCGCGACCTAGGTCATGGCGTTCGCGAGCTATCATAAGTCGCTCGCGACCTACAGGAGCTTCTCGCACGCGCGACCTAAGGAGCATGACAGCGCGACTCAAGGCGGAGCGACCTAGGGTTTCGCCGCGACTCAAGGTAAGTCGTTCTTCCCCGATTCCTTTCTTGGCTTCGTGATTTCTTGGTATGGGATGCGCTGCATCATCCTCCCCTGGTTAAAAAGAATTCGTCCCTGAATTCACACTTTCATCTTCTTCGACATGCTTATTCTCATGGTATGGAATCAAGTATTTGACGTTGAAAACGTCGGCAGTATGGATATAATCCGGCAATCTTAACCGATACACATTATCATTGATCTTCTTTATGATTTCTAAAGGACCAATCTTCCTAGCAGCTAGTTTATTGTAAGTACCAATAGGAAAACGATCCTTGGTTAATACTGCATATACAAAATCTCCTTCTTTGAAGTCAACATGTCGTCGTTTAATATCTGCGGATTGTTTATATTTCTCATTTGTCTTCTCCAATTGTTCCTCAACGACTCTATGGCATTCTGTCAACCCATCAATAAAATCAGCAGCTCGCTTAATTGTCCCCTTCGGTTGTGGCACTATCGTTAAATCCAATGGCCCCTTTGACAAGCTTGAATATACAATCTGAAATGGACTGAACCCCGTACTACGGTTGATAGCATGATTATGAGCAAACTCTGCTTGACATAACTTCACATCCCAACTCTTCAGATTATCCTTTACAAGACACCGCAACAAATTTCCCAGGGTTATGTTCACAACTTCAGTTTGTCCATCTGTTATGGATGATAAGCACTACTGAATTTCAGCTTCGTTCCCATCATACTCCACAAACTCAGCCAAAAATGACTTAGAAATCTGGTATCCCTGTCTGAAACTATAGATTCTGGTAAACCATGCAAGCGATAGATCTCTCTAAAGAATAATTGTGCTACATGGACTGCATCTGCCGTCTTCTTACAAGCAACAAAATGTACCATCTTCGAGAAACGGTCCACCACAACATAGATAGAGTCATTTCCCCGTTGAGTCCTCGGCAAGCCCAACACAAAATCCATGCTTACATCCACCCACGGTTTTGTAGGAACAGGTAAAGGCATATACAAACATGCATTTGTAGCTGTCCCCTTCGAAACTTGACAAACATGACATCTCTGAACAAACTTTTCAACTTCTTTCCTCATTGACGGCCAAAAATAAGACCTTGAGATCAACTGCAAAGTACGATCCCGACCAACATGTCCTTCTTCATGCAACTCTTTTACAATTTTCATTCTCAAGCTACACTCTAGTACGCACAATCGATTCCCCTTGAATGGAACTCCATCTACCATTAGATATTCATCCGTCCTCCTCTCCTTGACTTCGTCTACAATCTTCACAAAGTAAGGATCTTCAGCAAACAATTCTGGAAGTACTTCAAACCCCGTCACTTTAACCTTCATTGTAGTCAATAAATGATTCCTCCTACTCAAGTCATCAGCTACACGATTCGTCACCCCTGATTTGTGCTTTACAACAAAAGTAAACTGTTGCAGATACGCGACCCATGAAGAGTGTCTGGCTGAAATTTTATCCTGCCCTTGCAAATGTTTCAAAGCTTCGTGATACGTATAAAGAACAAACTCCTTCTGAAACAGATAATGTCTCCAGTGCTTCACAGCTTGAACAATCGCGTAAAATTCCACGTCATAAGTGTTATATCTCAGCTTGGCTCCAGACAACTTCTCACTGAAATAAGCAACTGGTCTTCCATTCTGACTCAATACTCCACCAATCCCAACCTTTGAAGCATCAGTGTGAAACTCAAACAGCAACTGAAAATCCGGCAAAACTAGAGTTGGTGCTGACGTCAAAAGTGTCTTAACCTTCTCAAAAGCTAACTCTGCTTCCTCTGTCCACACGAACTTCTTTTCCTTCATGCAATCGGTTACAGGTGCCATCACACTGCTAAAACGTGGAATGAATCTTCGATAGAAAGATACCAACCCATGAAAGCTCCTTACATCAGTAATTGTCTTGGGTTGTGGCCAACTCCTGACAGCTTCTGCTTTGCTTTCATCTACTTGAATACCCTCCTTTGACAGAACATATCCCAGAAACAAAACACTGTGCGTCATAAACACACACTTCTTCGTTGCTGCATAGAATTGCTTCTGTCGTAGAATTAATAGCACTTCTCGCAAATGTTGGACATGCTCTTCCATACTCCCACTATAGATCAAAATATCATCAAAGTAAACTACCACGAATTTTCCAATGAATGGTCTGAAAATCTGGTTCATCACTCTCATGAAAGTACTAGGAGAATTTGACAAGCCAAACGGCATAACAAGCCATTCGTATAGACCCTCCCTAGTTTTAAAAGCAGTCTTCCACTCATCACCCGGCCTAATACGAATCTGATGGTATCCACTCTTCAAGTCAATCTTTGAGAACACAACATCTCCACTCAACTGATCAATCAAATCGTCGAACCTCGGCATAGGAAACCTATATCTCACAGTGATCTTGTTCAAAGCCCGACTGTCCGTACACATCCGCCAGGTCCCATCCTTCTTCGGTACCAATAAGGCCGGCACTGCACAAGGACTCAAGCTCTCCTGAACACGCCCATGTTCTAACAACTCCTCCACCTGCCTTCTTAGTTCCTCATGCTCCTTAGGACTCATCCGGTAATGTGGCCTGTGAGGTAATACTGCTGCTGGCACAAGATCAATCTGATGTTGTATATCCTTCAACGGTGGTAATTCTTTGGGTAGCTCTTCAGGAAACACATCCTCGAATTCTTCCGACACTGGTTTGACTTCCTCTGGAACTACAACAGATTCAGTAGCTTCACGTCCAATCAACAAAAACACCTCTGGACTCTCCTCTACTTCTCCAACAAACTCCTTCAAAGTCAACAAAGTCTTCAACTCCTCAATCCGTTGATCATGAAGATAACAGACTTTAGCAATATTCGACACGTTGATCGCTCACGATACCGTGAGAGAAGATCTTCAATTCTTCGAACGTTGATCAAGTGCACTTGATTCCGTGAATTGGCTTCAACAATCGTTGATTCAAGCGCACTCGAATATCCGAATGAGGAGATAGGAGATAACACTCAACTACCAATTTAAATGGAGGCATCAAGCTCTCAAACAAAAGTTTATCAATTTCAAAAACCCCTTTACAAATAACTCACCTTGCCTATTTATAGGCGTTACAACTCAACACTGACCAACCGACCTAACATAGGTCGTTAACGACCTAAGCAACATGCGACTCAACTTCACATCGGCTCACGCCATAACAATATGTACATCAGTTATGCGACCTAAAATTACAACACAAACGACTTAAAAAAACGAACTTACAACATATATACAACACGAGTTAACAGTAAGCGACATACCCACACAACATATTACAACGACTTAGGACATAGGTACATAGCGACCTACACTCAACATCTTCACGCGACTCAAGGAATCAGCTTCTGGAATTCTTCATGCGGCATAAGCTTGAACGCCTTTGTGACCTGAAAGTTGAGTGACATAAGGAGGTGCTCGCGACCTAGGCTGGAAGCAATCAGCGACATAAAATTTGACCACGACATAAACCTCGTTCGCGATCTATGTCACTCGAGCGATCTAGGGTTTCTTCGCCTCCGCGGCCTAGGTCATGGCGTTCGTGAGCTATCATAAGTCGCTCGCGACCTACAGGAGCTTCTCGCACGTGCGACCTAAGGAGCACGGCAGCGCGACTCAAGGCGGAGCGACCTAGGGTTTCACCGCGACTCAAGGTAAGTCGTTCGTCCCCGATTTCTTTCTTGGCTTCGTGATTTCTTGGTATGGGATGCGCTGCATCAGAAGGATACGAAATTGGTTCAGTCTTTTTGGGGGGAAACGAAACCGATTAAGTGGTTTTTTGGAGGGCAGACGAAAATTTTGGAGGCAAGAGCGTTACACGGCATGGTACAAAATAAATTGAGTTAAAAAAACAAATAACCAAGTGTAAACAATAACGCTTTAGAATAACACGTTATTAAATGGCGTTATTAATAACATATTTTGTTGCAGTGACATCACGATCTCGAGCAGCTTGGGTCTGTTGTATATTGAGAGACTTTAAATAAAGTCTTAAGGAAATTGTTACGACAAGCCTTATATGAAATTTTCTTATTCAACCGGTTAGATTTCTAGTTTATATATATATATATATATATATATATATATATATATATATATATATATCATTTTCGTTTCTACGCTGTACTATTTCTTTAAATAGTATAACGTTTGATTTATCGCTATAGTTGTTATTACAATAGTTGTTACTTTGTTGTTGTAATTAATTACAACATACTTGTTATTAAAAATAGCTAATTACAAAGTAGTGAAAATCTGATTTGTAAATTTGTGAGACGAGTTTATCGTTGATTTGTCTCTGTTTTGATATACTAGGCGTACAACAATTTTGGTATTGTGTAATTATAAGTCTTGGTTGCTAAAAATCTGATAGTCAGAGCGAATTTTTACTCATTATGATTCTATTTATATTCCACATGATCCTTAGGCTACGTTTAAGCTTGAATATCATGTAGTGGTAATACTACGTTTTGTTATTGTGCAATTGAATTGCATCTTCTTGAGCTATTTTAGTGTAAATACCTTTTTTTTTAATGTCTCACACTGATCTGAACTCTAGTACAATCTGATTGCATCATCATTCTATTATCAAGCCAGTAACTGAATTTTATATATTCCAAAGCACTTTTCCATCATCGCTAATCTTTATCTGTAATTTCAGAAAATAATAACAATGCAATAATCACATATTATTACAGGTAATCTATGATTACTTTATCTGTTGTATATTTACTTGTATGACTTACAAAAGCTCCATATCAACGTTTATTCATAAAGCTAAAGCTTACAAATAGCAACTCCTACTTTAGTTCACATGCTCATTTCATTTCATATATCAAAATGGTTAAATTTATTTCCTTTAATCTAAACTAGACTGCATCTCCCATATTTATTCTTATCAATTCATGAAGATTTCACTATTGCTAACTTCTCTACTCATTCTAATATGTTTAAAATCATATCAATGTTTGGTTGTCAATGGAAGTTATCATGAATACAGTCATCTTCAAGGTAAAGATTTACCATTCATGTTTTTCTGAAAGAACATTTTAGTACATCATTTGCTATATAATATGTGTTCTATGAAGGTAATTACATGGAGTCGGTAGAACTGAAAAACTGGACTGACATTGGCAGAGGAGGCAGAGGAGGCAGAGGAAGAAGAGGAAGCGGAGGCAGAGGCAAGAGAGGAGGAGGAGACATTGGTGGAGGAAACATGCAAATTGTTCGCCAACCACATTTGCAGAGACATAAAAGCACATCTCCTCAGAGTGTAGAGCCGAACTCCCTGGTAATATATTTATTATTTTGTAGCATTTGTGTGCATGTTTCTGTTATTTTTGTTTAACCTGCGTCAAACAAGGAGTTGTTTGATGAAAGAGATGATTGCTGTGTTTTGTGTATCTTGAAATTCAAATGTTTATCGAATTAATGTGTTGTGATTATTATTATTTTTGGATGTAATACAAAATGTTGGAATTCTTATACGTTAGCCAAAAAAGGAGTTCTTATACATTACGTGGAGGTGAAATTTTGGCTCAAATTCATACCAAACGCATAAATATACGTTACTCTAAGGTGGAAACTGGCTTAAATTTTTATCAGTATGGGTAGTTCTTCTGGTGAAATTGATGATTTGAATTATTTAGCCATTACTAACAGTATGTATTGCAAAAGACTTGCAAGGGTACTTTATAACTATCATATACAAGAAGATCCACATAATTTTTTTCTAAAACATTTGCTTGAGCATGTTATTTTTGTATTGATAAGTTCAGGAAATTTTTGAAAAAAGATAACATTGCATTTCCATTCAAACTCCTACAATATATAACTCAATATACAATCAGTCATTTCAGGAAATATATCCTTATCAAACTCCTAAAATATATAACTAAATTTACAACCGGTCATTCCAAAAAATATATCCTAATATAACCCACTATATCAAATATATCCTAATATAACCTCTCATATCAAATATATCCTAATATAACTCATCATATCAAATATATCTTATTACTCCCCCTCAAGTTAGTGCATGTAAATCACAAATGCCTAAATTGCGTAATAAATAACCAAACCGTTGACGACGAATATTCTTAGTCAAAATATCAGCTAACGGATGACCAGCAAGTACATACGAAGCAGTAATATTTTCACCCTGTAACTCATCACGAGCAAAGTGGCAATCAACTTCAATGTACTTGGTGTGGTCATGAAACACCGAGTTCTTCGCAATATGCAAAATAGATTGACTATCACAAAACAGCCGCATGGGCTTGGAATGAATCACACCAAGAGAACGCAACAATGATTTTATCCACTTAAGTTCACAAGTCGCAACGGCCATAGAACGATATTCTGCCTCCACAGATGAACGAGAAATAGTCGGTTGCTTCTTAGTTTTTCAAGAAACAGGAGAGCAACCAAGAAGCACAAAATAATCAGGCACCGAACGACGTGTCAAAGGACAAGCTGCCCATCACTATCACAATAAGCTGTCAACTGCATATCACTGGGACGAAGAAAAATACCTTGACCAGATTGACTTTTAATATATCGTAAGACACGGATGGCAGCATCCTAATGCGTGACCTAAGGATTACTCAAAAACTGAGCAACAGTATGAACGGAATAACTCAACTCAGGTCGAGTTACAGAAAGATACACCAAGCGCCCCACCAAACGCCTATATTGCTCCGGATGCTCATAAGGATCATTCCCCGCATAAGCCAACTGATGATTCTGTTCCATTGGTGTATCAATAGGTTTACAACCAAACATACATGTCTCTGTCAATATATCCAAAGCATACTTCCGTTGAGAAAGAAACAAACACTCGTCACCACGGGCTACTTCACCAAGATCCTTCATATGAAAACACTTACTCAAGTATTGCTTGAACCTTAAGATCACATCATGTGAGGAACCTGCAATAATCAAATCATCCATATAAACTAGTACATGTAAAGAAACCTCATCCTGTTGATAACTAAATAATGAATAATCAGCATAGGATTGTGTAAAACCAAATTTCCGCAAAGCACTAGATAACTTAGCAAACCACTGTCGATGAGCTTGATGTAAAACATACAATGACTTGTGTAACTGACACACTTTCCCAGGAGTAGGACTACTATAACCTGGGGGAAGCTGCATATAGACCTCTTCCTCCAAATCATCGTGAAGAAATGCATTACATATATCCATCTGATGCAATGTCCAATTACGAGCAATAGCAACAGCAAGAAAAATATGTACAGTACCCATCTTAGCAACTGGAGCGAAATTTTCATTATAATCAATACCAGCAACCTGGTGGTTACTATACACAACCAAACGACCCTTAAGACGCTCAACATTACCATTAGCACATTGCTTTATTTTATAAACCCAACCACTGTCAATAGTCTTCTTACTAGGTAGAAAATCCTCTAACGTCCACGTGCCAATCCGTTCAAGTGCATCAATCTCCTCTTTCATTGTCTGACGCCAACCTGCATCCTGAACGACCTCTTTAAAGGAAGCAGGCTCTTTTTGAGATGTAATTGCTGCTAAAAAATGCTTATGTCTCATAGAAAATTTATCATAGTTCATATAACAAGCTATAGTAAAAGGTTCACCCGAGGAACGAGATGGAGTAGGAGAAGGAGTACGGGGGTCTATCTTGCACATAACTATGCTAGTAACATATCCTCAAAGACGAGACGAGGGAAGCTTGATGCGGTGCCCACGACCAAGATTATCACCATTCGAATCAATGCTTGAATTCTCCCTGGACTCCACACCATCTAAATTAACTCCCATACACCCCCTCGACCCCACACCAACACACTCGTGCATACAAGGCTGCTGGGCAGCATGCTCCATGGCCACCTCAGCGGACTGGGTTGCTGCGTGCTGCTGACTCACGCTACCTCTATCTTCAACTATCACATCCTCTATGATCTCGACATCTCGTGCCTTACCCAAATTATACATAACACTCAACTCATCATAATCATCAAACACACCATTCGTGGAATTCTGGGATAGAAACTGATTCAAATGCTTATCGAGTGAGGTGGAAAAGGAATCATGGGTAGAAAAAGAAAAGACATGCTTAATAAATTTTACATCATGACTAATAAAATACACATGAGCATCTAAATCATACAAACGTCACCCTTTTTGACCCAAAGGATAACCAATAAAGATACATCTCCTAGAATGAGGGCCAAATTTATCCTCAACATGAGGCTGATTCGCAGCATAGCAAAGACGCCCAGATACCTTTAAAGAAGGCATATTAGGTGGACTCCCAAAAAGCATTTCATAGGGATTTTTACCATCTAAAACAGGAGTGGGAATCCGATTAATAAGGTGACAGGCACTTAAGACACACTCCCCCCAAAAATCAATAGGTAAGTAAGCTTTAAAGCGCAGGGCACGAGCAACATTTTGAACATGTTTACGTTTACGTTCTACTCTACCATTTTGTTGGGGAGTATCAACATAAGAGGTTTGATGCAAGGTGCCTTGTTGAGCAAAAAAAATCCTTTAAACAATTAAAATCTTGTCCATTATCACTACGCAAAACCTTCACTGGCCTATTAAACTGTGTTTTGACGATAGCAAAGAAATTTTGAATCAATTCACCAACCTCATATTTACCGACCATCAAATATATCCATATAGCACGAGAAAAATCATCAAATATGGTCAAAAAATAATGAGCTCCACAACTAGAAGCAACACGATAAAGACCCAAAATATCACAATGTATTAAATCAAACAAATTAGTTGTTTTACTTATACTTAATGGAAAAGAGTCCTGAGGCTGTTTGGCCATAAAACAAACATCACAATTGTCGTCACAAAATTTATTCGTACTACTACTACTTCTTCCAATAGGTAATAAAGAACGGACCACTTTCATGGAAGGAAGACCCAACCTTCTATGCCATAAGTGAGCGAAGTCTGCAACTATGCAATTATTTGCTTGAATACTACGAACTGGTCAGAAGAGATATACCCCATTACACTGCTTTCCTATTCCCATCAGTTCCTCAAACTCCGGTCCTGAATAGTGCATAGCTTGTTAGTGAAAAATACAATAAATTTTTATTTTTCAAGCAATTGAGACACAAACAACAAATTGCAATTAAGTTAGGTACATATAAAACATTATCAAGAATTAAGTCATGGTTTAATTTAATATGGCCTTCTTTAGTGGCAGTGTCATGTTTTCCATTTGAAAAACCAACAGGTTCTCAAGCAATTTCTTTGATATCAACAAACAAGTCAAGATTACCCGACATATGGCATGAAGCTCCTGTATCAATAATCCATTGGTCCGAAAATTTCTTACCAAGCAACTTTGGAGTAGAAGACACGGCTGATGAAGTTTTGAGAGCTGCGATGAGCTGATGCACTTGCGCATCAGTGAGAGTGGGTAACAAAGCATGATCCACCCCACTCATCGCAAAATCATATCTTGGTTATACCGTGAAAAAGAAAACAAACCTCCGTTTGAAACACAAGCACACACCACAAATCCGCAGCACACAAAACTAATTTTCTAGAATAAGGACCATGAACCAGAAAAAGAGAAGAAAAAAACTATTTTTGTGCCTTAACTATGGAGGCTTTGATACCATGATAGATCAGGAAATTTTTGGAGAAAGATAACATTGTATTTCCATTTAAACTCCTAGAATATATAACCCAATCATTCCAAGAAATATATCATTATCAATCTCCTAAAATATATAACCAAATATACAACCAGTCATTACAGAAAATATATTCTAATATAACCTACCATATCAAATATATCCTAATACAATCTGTCATACCAAATATATCTTAATATAACTCATCATACCAAATATATCCTATTATGTATAGTGATGGATTGTGTCACCTCACCATGAGCTTTGAATTTTGTTATAATTTGCGTACGTTTATAGAAAGGAATGCCTAAACTTGAAGTACACATCACAACCTTGTTTATGTAGTTAGGAAAAAAAACAACAATGTTATTCTCAATGTTCATTTTCTTGGTACTTACCATATGAAAAAAATTATCCCTTTTTTTACCAAAAATTTGGATTAATAGAACTGCGCTTTGTAAATCAGCATTTGAGGACTGTAAGTATAGATATGCGTCTCTTAGAAAAAGTATGTAAGAGAAGATGAATAAAAATGAATGAAGTAGTGGAAGTCAATAAACAACGAATGTACCATGGTTTGGTTAAAGTTAATTCTTGTATCACCTAGAAAATTACAGGCAGTTCCCCAAGAATGAAATATTCAAAGAGGTTAAGCAGTACAACAATTGCTCATGAACATCAACAACAAAACCTAATGCAATCAGGGATACTTCGAGATTTTCCCATACCTTCATAAGATTGGTCTGTGACTTTCGCATTTTGCCGCTAAAGGCATGGTCAAGGCAGATCTGAGTTAAATTTGATCTATTATGAAGAGTTGGTGTTTTTGTGAACATAACATGAGGAAATATTTGAATATGCTCTTGAAGTGACATTGGCCGACGTTGACAAGATATCATAGAATGTGCCTTCAAACTCACTATATAGACTGCTTCTTCCAGTTGCAAATGATCGGTGAAAATTCCCAAGGGAAACAAGGTCAAATGCTTCAGTAGTAAAGTGGTCAAAATCCCTTCAAAGTAGTCAAATTTATTTGGTCAGAACTTTGAATAGACGGTTGAAATACCCATGCAACGACTGTTTAAAATAATCAGTTTAAAAAAAACCAAGGCCAATAGAGTGAGTCGATCAAATTACCTAAGGAAAACAATCAAAATGGAAGCTCCTAGTGATCTAAATCTATTGATCGAGCAACTCGGTCGATCGGAATGTGATCGTTTGAAGCTTGGCTAATGGAAGTCAAAATTTCAAGCGCTCGCCCCTATAGTTGTTTCACCTTCTCTAATTTGTTTGAACAAGCATTTTAATGGAAGCCCAAATCAACGACATCAACTTCTAGCTAAATCCACTCATTTCCAACAAAATACGATATGATAAAATCACATATGTTGGTGTTTATTTCCTCACATACCAACATCCCAACGTTCTGAAGGTAATGTTCGGAAGTAAAGTGAAAAGAGAAAGTCGATCAAAGGCAAGATGCTTAGGCCGAAAGCAATAATAAAGAAAAAGCGCTGGAAATTTCAGACAAAAGATTGTAATGGTTTGAAAGCATGGTCTCTACGTCCACAATTGAGAAGTTCTTTTGCTACTTAGTCGGTTAAGTTGAAGGTGGCTTTACAAGTTCCAAATTGCTGTGTCCGCCATTAAAGAGTATCACTAAAAGCTTGCATCTCAAAGTTAGAATGATTAGAAATGATTTCTTAGTGAATTCATTCAGGATCCAGTCCCATCCATGGGGTCTATGCCTTGTATTTTTTGGCATCTTGCTACTCTACCATTGGGTGAGAGCTTCTGTCTTGAATTGCTGACTTGCCCTACCTGTTGGGCTAAGATTTAAACAAGTGTCAGCATTTGGTTAGTTGCAAATTGATGTGGATTGATGGCCTAAAATTTCTATATATAATTTGTACGGGTGAGTAATATTCGGTTAGAACCGAATTAACGGTTCAAACCGGTTCATTTCGATCGGTTCGGTTCGGTTCGCTTATGAAATTATATCTGTTTGAATTCGGTTTGTAAAATAATTTTATTTTGGTTATCGGTTTAATTGAATTAACCAAACTTTTATTATATTATCCAAATTCATGACATTATAATACTCTTAACAATGTGTTTAGTAATAAAAACTAACTTTATCTATTAAAAATATGTTAGTTTTTCTTATAAAATTAAAATAAACACTCAAAATAGTTTATATAAAAATAAATATATGTTTTCTATTGACTAAATCAATCATTTGAATAATAACAAATAATAAATTTTTTACTTGCTTTCTTAGTTCGGTTAAATCAGTTACCGAGCGAATTAACCGAAATTAATTCGGTTCGGATTTGATTTTTTTCGGTTTCAATTCGGTTTGACATTTTTTTAGCTCAAAACCGACCGAACGCTCACCCCTAATAGTTTGGCCGCCTTGACCCTTGACTTTCTTTTAAGCTTTAGGTTACGTAAGTCGTTGATAAATCTTGAGGCTATCTCAATCATTGATCTAGGTTATATATTGAGGCGCTCTCAGCCTTCAGTAGAGACGACTTCGGTCTTGTATGTTAAACCATGCGCTCTTGGCCTTTATTCCCAGTCACGGCTGCCTTGAGTTAGGGCTTCAAGTAGAGACACTTATAAGGTCTCAGTACTTAGAGGCAACATGTAGTCTTGGTTCAATAGCATATCTTGATGCTTTCATAGCAGCATGCCTTGATGCCTTTGTCTTTCGCTAAGAAGTCAACCTTATGACTTTTGATTTTGCATGGAGGACGCCTTGAGGCCTATACTCTCGGTTTAGAATCAGTTTGACGACCATTACTTTTGGTTGAGCTCATATTATACATACGTTTTCTAGGTGGCTTGACCTGAGTCACATCACCATGCTTTTAATATGAGCAATACCCATGGTCCACAGCTTTAATAATATCGTGGAACCGAACATTAGGTCTTAGTATTTGGGCATATTTGGTCACTTAGGCTCGGCATCTAGCCTTCAATGTCTTGGCCATGCAAATGGACATTAAGCCCTCAGAACTTGTTTATGTCTTGGTATATGTGTTTACCTTTGGTCTAAAATACCAAAGGAAGTTATACGAGACGATGTACAATGCTTTTATTGACATTGAATACCTATCGAAGGTTAAGTACAGGTCAAGGCTTTTAGGTTTTGGCATAGAGGATAAAATCTTTTGGTATTCATGTGTAATGAATGCACGAAGATTTTCCTTTCGAGTTTACATGTATAGTCAAAGATCGAATATAACTAAGTAAAATTTATTGTATAACACATGTCTCTCCAAAGCCTACTTCATATGGATGAAAATGAAATGAACTTTGAATTTTGAAGGGAGAGTTAGATCATATTTTCATACTTGGCTATGGTCGCACCTTCTCTCGGTCTATGTCATGTTCTCATAGCTTAAAACAAATCAATGTTCGATGATTTATATATCTAACATTATCGTATAGTGAGGATTATGTGGCATAGGGGACATATCAATTACTACAATAGGAAAGATGACTAGCCTTGCGTAATGCGACTACCAACCTTTTCGACCATCGAATGTCGACACTGATAATTCCATGGTATTCATATGTCGAGCACCAAAATCCCGAAAAGACGAATTGTTAGGGTAAAATAAAAACAAATTTGAAACAGAATAAGAAAGAAGGAACACAATATTAGAATCTCACAGCGGCACGATAATATATAATATCAAAAAACAGTACAAAATTGTCACTCTAAGATACAAAACATATTAGAATTGCAATTCTACATACTATCATCATCTTGGATAGTTACAATAACATGTTCTCAAAAATATTGATATATGCATAATAGTAATGCAGCGGAAATAAGAACACTACAGTAGGTGAAGCATCCTACCCGTCTCCTCGAGCTCCAATAAACCTCCAACTAAAACCTGTCTTTCTCAGACTACTTGAAAGAGCACACGAGGAACTTATGGAAAACAAAAACCACGTATCATACCAAAATATGGTATGAAAAACTCAATAAATCTACGATTAACGTATAACAGTATTTTTGAGACTGCATGGAATGCCATAACGATTTTCCCCTTAAAAGAACCACACATCTAATAAGTACATATTGTGATATCCCAGAAATTTGGGGCAATATCAATTTAATAATCTGCATTAAAAATTAAATTGATTTGATAATAATTTGAATTTGAATTAATAATCTTTGTTTAAATAAATATTTCACTGATAAATTTTCTTTTTAAAAGCTAATTTAAATTGTTTCTATTTATAATGTATATGTGTATATTGATATATATTATAAATAGATAAGTTTTTGTTTTAAATTTAATAAATAAGGTTATGGTTTATGATTCTATTATTTTGATAATTTGGAAATCTAATATTGAATAAATATTAATATGATCTTAAAAAAATACTCAAGATAAATTTAATTTGTTTAAAAGTATTCTAGCATAGGTTTAAAATTTAAATAAAAGATTGTTTTGGTTCTTTTTTACTTCGACTTTATAAAATAAGTAATTTATTTATGTAGTGATTTCATTTATGAATCATTTTAAATTAATAATGAGTGATCTTTAAACAATAACAATAATGCAATATTTTTATAAATAGATTTTAATATAAAAGAAATTGTTATTTTAAATTCATTTATATATATATAAGTATTTTGGGAAGCTATGGCTTGTAGATTTAAAACGAAGTAAACTTTATAAATATTAAACTTAAAAATAAATCAAATGTATGATATTTAACATAAGTAAATGACATAATAAAATATCTATGAACTTAAAAGAGAAAGTAAATAAATAAAATAAGTAGTATAACAAAGAATTATATAAGTTTGAAATAATAAGAAGTAAATTTAGTATTGATAATTTAAGTTTAAAATAATAAGTGTAATAATAACAAGCACTTGTATTAGAAATAAAATTTAATACATAAGTAAAGTTTATAATTAGTAACTAGAATAAGCTAAGAACAAAATAAGTAAGAAAAATATCTATACACAAGACTTGTAAGAGACATAAAAGTACAAAACTTTATGCGGTCAAATAAACAAAGTAAGAATGCAGCCTGTAAAGAAAATATATGCAGGCAAGAATATAAACATGTAAAATGAAATGCAAAGCTGAGAAAAGGAAACATGTAATCATATCTGTACTATAATTATGTTGGCAATTTAACAAAAAAAAAAACATATGTGTAGCTGTAAATAAGTATGCACAACTAAGTAAAACAAATATCTTGTATATGGTAGTTTGTAGAACAAGCTAAAGCAAGTTAAGAAATAAAAAAAAAATATCTAAACATAAAACAAGGTTAGCAGTAAACATAAAGTACTTAAAACAATAAATGCTTTCATTTCTAGCAGTAAAACATGTCCATACGAATTGGATGCAAAATCATTCCAGCCTCCAAAATAAATATCTTGCCTAATACAAACAAAATGAAATATTGTACCTGCAAATTTGCCTCAGTAAATACCTTCCCCTGAACTTCTTTATATACATATTATTGTTAGTTCGTTCATAACATATTAAACCTGGAAAAAAATAACAAACACCTCCATCTATACAAACTAAGGTAATATTACAACTGAAGCATCAAACAAGAAAGCAAGAAAATCATTTCCAGTTTATAAAGTTCAAATAGTTTCAGAAGTTCAAAAACAGTTTTCAAAGATTTGTCTTCATTCTTCGAATCTGGTGAGTAACTTCAAATTTTAAATAACTTAAGAAGTAATCTGGTTGCATAGAATTTCTGGGAAATATTGTTTTTGAATTCCAGTATATATATATATATATATTGGTGTTTTTCTTAGTATTCATATAGGAATGACTGATATCAATGTTCTGTTTAATTCTGGATACTCTCTGTTCATATTTTCAGGTTCTTATTTGATTTTAATTCGACATCTCGTGGTGTAATCCATATTTAAGTTTAAGTTTCGGGTGAAACTTGTGTATTTCATTACCAAAATTTAGTTTTAAAATTTTTATTTTAGTAAAAGGAATATGTTTTGTCTCTGGTAATCAAAATAACAGACAAACCTGTAAATAAATGAAAATCCCAACATCACGATTTAATGATTTAAGTATGCAATCTGGATCACTATTCAAACTCATGATTTTTTAAAACTAATTGGATTATTTTTAATGGAGGGGTATGAGAGCAATTTGGGTTTGTTCAATTTTTGCTTTTCGAGTCGCCGGAGTCGGTCTCGTTGATCAAAGGGGTTGAGGTTGTGCGAGGGGGTGGAGAAGCTTGCCGAGGTGATGGGAAAAATGGTCGGAAGTGGTCACGGCCATGGTGGCGACAGCGGTAGGTGAATGAAGTTTCTAGACCTAGTTTTTGTCGCGGTTGCATTTTGGTCTCATTCGAAGACCAGAGACGATCGAGCGTTATGGGCTGTGGGGGATTCGTAGAGGGGAGGTAGACGAAGGTGTAGCCAGAGCTGCCGACCTTCAGATGGTCGGAGCGACGAGAGGCGAGCGTTGATAGGTTTCGAGAGGGGGGGTCCTGTTTGTTCCAGGTTTGGATTTAGGTGCTCGATGGCGATTTATGGGGATCGGTCATGAGTTGATGGTCGAGGAGGGTTATTGGGTTGTTCCCTGACGTGTTGCGTTCATCGTTAACGAACAGTTGTGGCCAGAGCTACCGTGCATATGCACGGTACAGGGATTCGTGACTGGTGAAGGTTGGGACGTTGTGGGATTTTTGAACTCGAGTTTTACTCGGGTTGAATCACATTTTTACTCGAAGTTTTTGGGTTGAGACTCGAAGCAAGGTGGGAGGCTCGAGTAAATGCTTGTTACAGGTTCCAGAACATGTTCAATCTCCTGAAGCTTAACTTTAAATTATAACAAAGTTGAACTAAGTTAAATTAAAAGTTAAGTATAGATTCAAGTTTAAATTCAGTTTGCAAATTTGAATTCAAGTTTATTTTTATTTTTTTTAAATTCAAATTTGAACTGAAATAAAAGTTTAAACTATTTAAAGGTGGGTTTGAGGTTCAAAAACCTGACTATCTTCAGATTTTAAATTTAATTTAGAATTTGAAACAGGATTTTTATTAGGGTTTAAATTCAAAGATAAAGTTTAGATTCAAACGAAACTTTTGAATCTTAAAGTTTTAAAACGAAATTTGGATTTTTAATAAAGAATTTTAAATCAAGGTTTAAACAAGTTTAGAATCAAATGTTTTAAATAAATAGAGGATTCAAGTTTCTTGAATTCAAATCGAGGTATGTGAAAATATTTTTAAATTCTGAATGTTCATAAAACAAGTTTAAATTAAAATAGCTTTTTAAAAAGTAAATTTGTTTTCAAACAAATATTTAAACTTGATTTTGATAAAGTTCTTATAAAAGGATTATAAACATTTAAATAAATAATCATTTCGAATCTCAAATTCAAAATGGAATTTGGATTTAAATTTTAAAATGTAACGTCCTAATACACTTTAATATTAATGAAGTCATCAATAAAGAAATAGATTATCTTAGAAATTATTAAGGTATTAAAATGATTTAAATGAATAAGATAATTAAGGAATGACTTATGTATTTAATTTATAAATTAATAATTTAGATTAATTTATAGCTAGAAATTAACTAAGAAGTAAATTAAGTAATGTTATTAGTTAATGAAGATAATTAACTAAAGATTATTAATTAATTAATATATGTGGTAAATTTTGATAATTAATAAGATTAATTAGATAATCTTTTGCAAGTGGTTAATTGTAATTACTTGATAAAAAGTAATTAAGAGATTAATTACTTATTGTAATTAATTTTGATAAAATGATTAAATTAAGTTAATTAATTTAGTTTAATTAATTTAAGGAAATCATTTGATAAGTATAATTACTTAGTGTATTCAATGGAGCACAATTACTTAAGGAAGTAATTAATGTTAATTACTGAATGTAATTAATGAAAGATGATGTGTTAATAAAGTAATTCGGATAATTACTTTTATAATTAATCATGGGATTAATTAATAGAGATAATTAATTATGGGAATAATTAATTTATCAATATGGTAATTAAGGATAGTAATTACTGGAATGATATTAATCAAAGGTGATTAATAATTGTGTTTAATTAAAAATTAATCACTTAATGTGATTAATAAAGTAATTTAATCTGAATTAGAGATCATTAATTCATATAATTAATAATGTAAATTAAGAATTGTTTAATTAAGAAATAATTAATAATGTGATGATTAATTGATGTGATTAATTAAGAATAAATGTAGTCAATTAAAAATAAAGTAATTAAATGTTAATTACTATAAATAATTTAGAATAATTAATTTGTAAAATTAATCAAAGACTAATTTCCTATTGTAATTAGTGAATGATTAACCAAGGGTGATTAATCAAGATGAATATCTAGAGGTTAATTAATTTGATTTATAATTAATTAATGGTTGTATAAGCAGGATTTATAGATGAAGGAATTAATTTAATTTATTTTAAATTAATTAGAGATTGAAGTAGTTAATTTAATTCATTTTAAATTAATTACAAATGGTATGATTATAAATCATTGCTTATGGATGAATGATATTGATATTTCATTTGATGGTTGTGATCTGGCATGAATAATATCTATGTGTCATGGATGCTTGGTTTAAATATGATAATATTTGGTTATCTGTTAGATGATAATATTGATTATCTGTTTATGAGATTATCTGTGATTATCTATTGTGATATTATGAATTATCCATCTGTGTGTATATTGAATTATATTGAATTAAACTGTTAAGACTAAATAGACAACTTGGCCTTAAAAGACACGTTTTGGATTTCGATGAGACCGGGATAGGTTTTCCACATTAGGAATATCCGAAAACCACATTGATTCCAAATTAACGATAGGTCGTGAATCTGAAGTGAAGATGAAGATTCAGAATGCAAGGGTTATCGTCGTTAACTCTGAGGATGATTCCAAAATGAGTATAACGAGATAATGCCTTCGGTTTCGTTCGAACCCAGAACGAACTTGTATGGATTGAATGCTTTCAACACATCGTCAAGTGGGCGATGAGCATTCTAAGAATTAAGTTTCTCTAAAGGTAATCGTAACCTCAAGCCTCATCAACCGGGAATGGGTAAAACAGGGGAGGTGCAGCAAGGTTAGGTGGGTCATGCCCAAGCAGGACAAGGATATTCCCCTGTCTAGATGTCCCTTATTTTTCGGCTGTGTGGGCGGTTGATTGCAACAACTGTCGGGGTTTATCTTGTTCGGGACTGTTCAGTAAGGAATGGTTCCGGCCTTGTGTTGTAGGGGGTCGGGAGTGATCCTCAGTACGTTGATCTAGGCCACGTACTGTGACGGACGGTACCTCAGTAGCCCTGCCATTGTATGGAATCCACAATCCAATAAGTGCCCACGGTTTTGATTGTATTACCCACTTTTGTGGCTAGTAGCTGGAATTTAATAGATGTAACAATTTCGGCTATTTTGTATTTACTTGAAAACCCTAGACCTATTATAATATCACAGAATTTCCTATCAAATGTTTTGGTTAGCGTAAGGTAAAAACTTTTCCATGTTTATGTGTGGGAAGTCTTACGTGATACCTTTTGTTTTCAAAAGATTTTCAAAGTTAAGCAACTTTAACCTGTTACTCATACCAGACCCATGTCTGACCCGGAGTTTATTTTTGTTTTTCATAAACTCTCGGGTACCTAAATTTTTTTACGGGTACCTAAATTTTTTTACGGGTAGCCAAGCATTCAGGTTAGCTTTGACGAATTCTGAATGAGCAATGGTGCAGGTGGCTTCAGCGTTGTAGATATATATATAGTTCCGCTGTGTTGGTATCTCTGTATTGTATTGAGGTGTATTAACTAGACAGGTGTTTATAACTATCTAGTACGTGATGTATTGTCTGTATAACTCTAATTGATGTTGTATATTATGTAAATATTTATGTGATTATTATATTTTATTCGTTCCGCTGTGAGATTCTAATGTTGTTGTTCTTTCTTCTCTATCTTTTCTATTTTCTCATCCCTTTCTTTCTTAATAACGAAACGTCTTTCTGGGCGTAGAAGGGCGGGTCGTTACAGTTGGTATCAGAGCACTAGGTTGAGTGAATACTTAGGCTCTTGAGTGATTTCTTTCTTCAGAGAGCGTATTTGTATTTTTATATTATATATATATATATATATATATATATATATATATATTTATTTCTACCTATTGTTGGGTTACCTGTTAGGGTTTTCCAATGAGCTATAAAGGTAGATAGGGTAGTGGTGTGTGTAACACAACTACCAATGGTTGGAATTTGAATGTCTGAGGTTCGAAGTGTAATTGTCGAGACTGTAGACCTAATACCGTCTCGAGTGAGCTTTGAGTGGTGTAAGGATTTCATTGATCTCTGAAGGAAACCTGTTAAGGTTCGGAGTTCTTCTTTTGAGGTGTAATTTGATTGAGCTAGAGTTTGGATCTGTCGGTTGGGCAGAAGTAAGTCATGATATCTTGATACATCAAGGTGTAGTAGCTGTGTGATGAGACACAGTGACCATGGATGTCTCCGAAGATGTTTCTTTGGGACAAGTTAATGAAGTGTATCTGTTCGATGTTGTCGCTGTGTTCAGTTGGGTGTTCCTGTTTGCTTTGGAGTCCGAGTTTCTCGAAGAGCTTTGGATTAGGAGGTCTTCTGGCTTAGCAGTTTTTCTTGAGGAAACTTCAGAAGCAGCAGAGTAGATCCATTTCTTTGATGAATTGGCCACATAGGTGTAAGCTATTCTGTTTGGCAGAAAGAAAGCAGTCTCTTTGGAATTAGGCTGGATTGATCGCCAAAGTGACTTGCGATAATTTGAATGTTCTCTTGTGTTTTCGAAACATTTTCTAGATGTCTTCAAGGAGTCAGAGTTGTGTCAGCATCTGGAGATTGAGTTTGGTATCGACTGGATTCCAGGAGTGGTACCGATGGATCAGCTTAGTAATAGGATGGTTTTTGAGTTGTGGAAGTAGCTCAGGTTTTGGAGGAATTTCGGGGTTTTATTTTTGGATATGTGAGCTTTATATTTGAAATGTGTTGACCAGTCTGTGCTTGAGTTCATCTTCAGCATTTTCATCTGTTTAATCAGAGTTGCGCAGCGGAAGCATGGTGGTAGCTGTTTTAGTTGGGAAGCTATTGGATGTTGCGGTGTTTGGATTAGAAAGTTCTACAGGAGATTTTTTCCAGGATCGTCCGAAGAGTTTTGTGGATATGAGACAAAGGAATTTGGATTTTTGAAATCGGGGATTTGATAAGTGTTTGGTCTTCAGGATTGAATTGGCAGTTTGGATAACTGGAATTCGTTGTGTTTCACGTATCTCTGAGGGAGTACGTGTAAGATTTATCTCTGGTTGTAGAATCAGCAGTTCAAGGAGTTTTGGTTGTTGATTCAGACTTGTCTATAGTCTGATATCCTGTCTTGTTTTGTAGATCTAGACGAGTAGAAATTCTATAGCTTAGTAGTATTGATTGATTGGATTCTATAAAGCGAGTAACCCGGTATTTATGCTTGGGGAAACTCGAGAAAATTCTATCCGGAATCTTGTCTGGATAGTTAGATTTATTTGTTTGGATGAATTGGTTGCTATGGTTGTTAGCATATGATTAATATGTGCTTGTGTTTTAAAATAAATATTTGATTAGATTATTAAATTACCTTTGTTTTAAATTTCGGGGACGAAATTCTTTTAAGGGGGGAAGGATGTGATATCCCTGAAATTTAGGGCAATATCAATTTAATAATCTGCATTAAAAATTAAATTGATTTGATAATAATTTAAATTTGAATTAATAATCTTTGTTTAAATAAATATTTCACTGATAAATTTTCTTTTTAAAAGCTAATTTAAATTGTTTCTATTTATAATGTATATGTGTATATTGATATATATTATAAATAGATAAGTTTTTGTTTTAAATTTAATAAATAAGGTTATGGTTTCTGATTCTTCTATTTTGATAATTTGGAAATCTAATATTGAATAAATAATAATATGATCTTAAAAAAATACTCAAGATAAATTTAATTTGTTTAAAAGTATTCTAGCATAGGTTTAAAATTTAAATAAAAGATTGTTTTGGTTCTTTTTTACTTCCACTTTATAAAATAAGTAATTTATTATGTAATGATTTCATTTACGAATCATTTTAAATTAATAATGAGTGATTTTTAAACAATAACAATAATGCAATATTTTTATAAATAGATTTTAATATAAAAGAAATTGTTATTTTAAATTCATTTATATATATATATATAAGTATTTTGGGAAGCTATGGCTTGTAGATTTAAAATGAAGTAAACTTTACAAATATTAAACTTAAAAATAAATCAAATGTATGATATTTAACATAAGTAAATGACATAATAAAATATCTATGAACTTAAAGGAGAAAGTAAATAAATAAAATAAGTAGAATAACAAAGAATTATATAAGTTTGAAATAATAAGAAGTAAATTTAGTATTGATAATTTAAGTTTAAAATAATAAGTGTAATAATAACAAGCACTTGTATTAGAAATAAAATTTAATACATAAGTAAAGTTTATAATTAGTAACTAGAATAAGCTAAGAACAAAATAAGTAAGAAAAATATCTATACACAAGATTTGTAAGAGACATAAAAGTACAAAACTTTATGCAGTCAAATAAACAAAGTAAGAATGCAGCCTGTAAAGAAAATATATGCAGGCAAGAATATAAACATGTAAAATGAAATGCAAAGCTGAGAAAAGGAAACATGTAATCATATCTGTACTATAATTATGTTGGCAATTTAACAAAAAATAAAAAACATATGTGTAGCTGTAAATAAGTATGCACAGCTAAGTAAAACAAATATCTTGTATATGGTAGTTTGTAGAACAAGCTAAAGCAAGTTAAGAAATAAAACAAAAATATCTAAACATAAAACAAGGTTAGCAGTAAACATAAAGTACTTAAAACAATAAATGCTTTCATTTCTAGCAGTAAAACATGTCCATACGAATTGGATGCAAAATCATTACAGCCTCCAAAATAAATATCTTGCCTAATACAAACAAAATGAAATATTGTACCTGCAAATTTGCCTCAGTAAATACCTTCCCCTGAACTTCTTTATATACATATTATTGTTAGTTCGTTCATAACATATTAAACCTGGAAAAAAAATAACAAACACCTCCATCTATACAAACTAAGGTAATATTACAACTGAAGCATCAAACAAGAAAGCAAGAAAATCATTTCCAGTTTATAAAGTTCAAATAGTTTCAGAAGTTCAAAAACAGTTTTCAAAGATTTGTCTTCATTCTTCGAATCTGGTGAGTAACTTCAAATTTTAAATAACTTAAGAAGTAATCTGGTTGCATAGAATTTCTGGGAAATATTGTTTTTGAATTCCAGTATATATATATATATTGGTGTTTTTCTTAGTATTCATATAGGAATGATTGATATCAATGTTCTGTTTAATTCTGGATACTCTCTGTTCATATTTTCAGGTTCTTATTTGATTTTAATTCGACATCTCGTGGTGTAATCCATATTTAAGTTTAAGTTTCGGGTGAAACTTGTGTATTTCATTACCAAAATTTAGTTTTAAAATTTTTATTTTAGTAAAAGGAATATGTTTTGTCTCTGGTAATCAAAATAACAGACAAACCTGTAAATAAATGAAAATCCCAACATCACGATTTAATGATTTAAGTATGCAATCTGGATCACTATTCAAACTCATGATTTTTTAAAACTAATTGGATTATTTTTAATGGAGGGGTATGAGAGCAATTTGGGTTTGTTCAATTTTTGCTTTTCGAGTCGCCGGAGTCGGTCTCGTTGATCAAAGGGGTTGAGGTTGTGCGAGGAGGTGGAGAAGCTTGCCGAGGTGATGGGAAAAATGGTCGGAAGTGGTCATGGCCATGGTGGCGACAGCGGTAGGTGAATGAAGTTTCTAGACCTAGTTTTTGTCGCGGTTGCATTTTGGTCTCATTCAAGACCAGAGACGATCGAGCGTTATGGGCTGTGGGGGATTCGTAGAGGGGAGGTAGACGAAGGTGTAGCCAGAGCTGCCGACCTTCAGATGGTCGGAGCGACGAGAGGCGAGCGTTGACAAGTTTCGAGAGGGGGTGTCCTGTTTGTTCCAGGTTTGGATTTAGGTGCTCGATGGCGATTTATGGGGATCGGTCATGAGTTGATGGTCGAGGAGGGTTGTTGGGTTGTTCCCTGACGTGTTGCGTTCATCGTTAACGAACAGTTGTGGCCAGAGCTACCGTGCATATGCACGGTACAGGGATTCGTGACTGGTGAAGGTTGGGACGTTGTGGGATTTTTGAACTCGAGTTTTACTCGGGTTGAATCACATTTTTACTCGAAGTTTTTGGGTTGAGACTCGAAGCAAGGTGGGAGGCTCGAGTAAATGCTTGTTACAGGTTCCAGAACCTGTTCAATCTCCTGAAGCTTAACTTTAAATTATAACAAAGTTGAACTAAGTTAAATTAAAAGTTAAGTATAGATTCAAGTTTAAATTCAGTTTGCAAATTTGAATTCAAGTTTATTTTTATTTTTTTTAAATTCAAATTTGAACTAAAATAAAAGTTTAAAGTATTTAAAGGTGGGTTTCAGGTTAAAAACCTGACTATCTTCATATTTTAAATTTAATTTAGAATTTGAAACAGGATTTTTATTAGGGTTTAAATTCAAAGATAAAGTTTAGATTCAAACGAAACTTTTGAATCTTAAAGTTTTAAAACGAAATTTGGATTTTTAATAAAGAATTTTAAATCAAGGTTTAAAACAAGTTTAAATCAAAGTTTAGAATCAAATGTTTTAAATAAATAGAGGATTCAAGTTTCTTGAATTCAAATCGAGGTATGTGAAAAAGTTTTTAAATTCTGAATGTTCATAAAACAAGTTTAAATTAAAATAGCTTTTTAAAAAGTAGATTTGTTTTCAAACAAATATTTAAACTTGATTTTGATAAAGTTCTTATAAAAGGATTATAAACATTTAAATAAATAATCATTTTGAATCTCAAATTCAAAATGGAATTTGGATTTAAATTTTAAAATGTAACGTCCTAATACACTTTAATATTAATGAAGTCATCAATAAAGAAATAGATTATCTTAGAAATTATTAAGGTATTCTCCAAAAAGGGTACTGTTAATAATCGTGTTGGTACTGAAACCATTAAAAGAACACCCAATAATTTATTGGGTACTGTGCGGAGTATTTGAAATACAGGAAAAAAGTACCATTCGGGCAATATTTCCAAAGGATTAAAATGATTTAAATGAATAAGATAATTAAGGAATGACTTATGTATTTAATTTATAAATTAATAATTTAGATTAATTTATAACTAGAAATTAACTAAGAAGTAAATTAAGTAATGTTATTAGTTAATGAAGATAATTAACTAAAGATTATTAATTAATTAATATATGTGGTAAATTTTGATAATTAATAAGATTAATTAGATAATCTTTTGCAAGTGGTTAACTGTAATTACTTGATAAAAAGTAATTAAGAGATTAATTACTTATTGTAATTAATTTTGATAAAATGATTAAATTAAGTTAATTAATTTAGTTTAATTAATTTAAGGAAATCATTTGATAAGTATAATTACTTAGTGTATTCAATGGAGCACAATTACTTAAGGAAGTAATTAATGTTAATTACTGAATGTAATTAATGAAAGATGATGTGTTAATAAAGTAATTCGGATAATTACTTTTATAATTAATCATGGGATTAATTAATGGAGATAATTAATTATGGAAATAATTAATTTATTAATATGGTAATTAAGGATAGTAATTACTGGAATGATATTAATCAAAGGTGATTAATAATTGTGTTTAATTAAAAATTAATCACTTAATGTGATTAATAAAGTAATTTAATCTGAATTAGAGATCATTAATTCATATAATTAATAATGTAAATTAAGAATTGTTTAATTAAGAAATAATTAATAATGTGATGATTAATTGATGTGATTAATTAAGAATAAATGTAGTCAATTAAAAATAAAGTAATTAAATGTTAATTACTATAAATAATTTAGAATAATTAATTTGTAAAATTAATTAAAGACTAATTTCCTATTGTAATTAGTGAATGATTAACCAAGGGTGATTAATCAAGATGAATATCTAGAGGTTAATTAATTTGATTTATAATTGATTAATGGTTGTATAAGCAGGATTTATAGATGAAGGAATTAATTTAATTTATTTTAAATTAATTAGAGATTGAAGTAGTTAATTTAATTCATTTCAAATTAATTACAAATGGTATGATTATAAATCATTGCTTATGGATGAATGATATTGATATTTCATTTGATGGTTGTGATCTGGCACGAATAATATCTATGTGTCATGGATGCTTGGTTTAAATATGATAATATTTGGTTATCTGTTAGATGATAATATTGATTATCTGTTTATAACATTATCTGTGATTATCTATTGTGATATTATGAATTATCCATCTGTGTGTATATTGAATTATATTGAATTAAACTGTTAAGACTAAATAGACAACTTGGCCTTAAAAGACACGTTTTGGATTTCGATGAGACCGGGATAGGTTTTCCATATTAGGAATATCCGAAAACCACATTGATTCCAAATTAACGATAGGTCGTGAATCTGAAGTGAAGATGAAGATTCAGAATGCAAGGGTTTCGTCGTTAACTCTGAGAATGATTCCAAAATGAGTGTAACGAGATAATGCCTTCGGTTTCGTTCGAACCCGGAACGAACTTGTATGGATTGAATGCTTTCAACACATCGTCAGGTGGGCGATGAGCATTCTAAGAATTAAGTTTCTCTAAAGGTAATCGTAACCTCAAGCCTCATCAACCGGGAATGGCTAAAACAGGGGAGGTGCAGCAAGGTTAGGTGGGTCATGCCCAAGCAGGACAAGGATATTCCCCTGTCTAGATGTCCCTTATTTTTCGGCTGTGTGGGCGGTTGATTGCAACAACTGCCGGGGTTTATCTTGTTCGGGACTGTTCAGTAAGGAATGGTTCCGGCCTTGTGTTGTAGGGGGTCGGGAGTGATCCTCAGTACGTTGATCTAGGCCACGTACTGTGACGGACGGTACCTCAATAGCCCTGCCATTGTATGGAATCCACAATCCAATAAGTGCCCACGGTTTTGATTGTATTACCCACTTTTGTGGCTAGTAGCTGGAATTTAATAGATGTAACAATTTCGGCTATTTTGTATTTACTTGAAAACCCTAGACCTATTATAATATCACAGAATTTCCTATCAAATGTTTTGGTTAGCGTAAGGTAAAAACTTTTCCATGTTTATGTGTGGGAAGTCTTACGTGATACCTTTTGTTTTCAAAAGATTTTCAAAGTTAAGCAACTTTAACCTGTTACTCTTACCAGACCCATGTCTGACCCGAAGTTTATTTTTGTTTTTCATAAACTCTCGGGTACCTAAATTTTTTTACGGGTAGCCAAGGGATTCAGGTTAGCTTTGACGAATTCTGAATGAGCAATGGAGCAGGTGGCTTCAGCGTTGTAGATATATATATAGTTCTGCTGTGTTGGTATCTCTGTATTGTATTGAGGTGTATTAACTAGACAGGTGTTTATAACTATCTAGTACGTGATGTATTGTCTGTATAACTCTAATTGATGTTGTATATTATGTAAATATTTATGTGATTATTATATTTTATTCGTTCCGCTGTGAGATTCTGATGTTGTTGTTCTTTCTTCTCTATCTTTTCTATTTTCTCATCCCTTTCTTTCTTAATAACGAAACGTCTTTCTGGGCGTAGAAGGGCGGGTCGTTACAGTTGGTATCAGAGCACTAGGTTGAGTGAATACTTAGGCTCTTGAGTGATTTCTTTCTTGAGAGAGCGTATTTGTATTTTTATATTATATATATATATATATTTATTTATTTCTACCTATTGTTGGGTTACCTGTTAGGGTTTTCCAATGAGCTATAAAGGTAGACAGGGTAGTGGTGTGTGTAACACAACTACCAATGGTTGGAATTTGAATGTCTGAAGTTCGAAGTGTAATTGTCGAGACTGTAGACCTAATACCGTCTCGAGTGAGCTTTGAGTGGTGTAAGGATTTCATTGATCTCTGAAGGAAACCTGTTAAGGTTCGGAGTTCATCTTTTGAGGTGTAATTTGATTGAGCTAGAGTTTGGATCTGTCGGTTGGGCAGAAGTAAGTCATGATATCTTGATACATCAAGGTGTAGTAGCTGTGTGATGAGACACAGTGACCATGGATGTCTCCGAAGATGTTTCTTTGGGACAAGTTAATGAAGTGTATCTGTTCGATGTTGTCGTTGTGTTCAGTTGGGTGTTCCTGTTTGCTTTGGAGTCCGAGTTTCTCGAAGAGCTTTGGATTAGGAGGTCTTCTGGCTTAGCAGTTTTTCTTGAGGAAACTTCAGAAGCAGCAGAGTAGATCCATTTCTTTGATGAATTGGCCACATAGGTGTAAGCTATTCTGTTTGGCAGAAAGAAAGCAGTCTCTTTGGAATTAGGCTAGATTGATCGCCAAAGTGACTTGCGATAATTTGAATGTTCTCTTGTGTTTTCGAAACATTTTCTAGATGTCTTCAAGGAGTCAGAGTTGTGTCAGCATCTGGAGATTGAGTTTGGTATCGACTGGATTCCAGGAGTGGTACCGATGGATCAGCTTAGTAATAGGATGGTTTTTGAGTTGTGGAAGTAGCTCAGGTTTTGGATGAATTTCGGGGTTTTATTTTTGGATATGTGAGCTTTATATTTGAAATGTGTTGACCAGTCTGTGCTTGAGTTCATCTTCAGCATTTTCATCTGTTTAATCAGAGTTGCGCAGCGGAAGCATGGTGGTAGCTGTTTTAGTTGGGAAGCTATTGGATGTTGCGGTGTTTGGATTAGAAAGTTCTACAGGAGATTTTTTCCAGGATCGTCCGAAGAGTTTTGTGGATATGAGACAAAGGAATTTGGATTTTTGAAATCGGGGATTTGATAAGTGTTTGGTCTTCAGGATTGAATTGTCAGTTTGGATAACTGGAATTCGTTGTGTTTCACGTATCTCTGAGGGAGTACGTGTAAGATTTATCTCTGGTTGTAGAATCAGCAGTTCAAGGAGTTTTGGTTGTTGATTCAGACTTGTCTATAGTCTGATATCCTGCCTTGTTTTGTAGATCTAGACGAGTAGAAATTCTATAGCTTAGTAGTATTGATTGATTGGATTCTATAGAGCGAGTAACCCGGTATTTATGCTTGGGGAAACTCGAGAAAATTCTATCCGGAATCTTGTCTGGATAGTTAGATTTATTTATTTGGATGAATTGGTTGCTATGGTTGTTAGCATATGATTAATATGTGCTTGTGTTTTAAAACAAATATTTGATTAGATTATTAAATTACCTTTGTTTTAAATTTCGGGGACGAAATTCTTTTAAGGGGGGAAGGATGTGATATCCCGGAAATTTAGGGCAATATCAATTTAATAATCTGCATTAAAAATTAAATTGATTTGATAATAATTTAAATTTGAATTAATAATCTTTGTTTAAATAAATATTTCACTGATAAATTTTCTTTTTAAAAGCTAATTTAAATTGTTTCTATTTATAATGTATATGTGTATATTAATATATATTATAAATAGATAAGTTTTTGTTTTAAATTTAATAAATAAGGTTATGGTTTCTGATTCTATTATTTTGATAATTTGGAAATCTAATATTGAATAAATAATAATATGATCTTAAAAAAATACTCAAGATAAATTTAATTTGTTTAAAAGTATTCTAGCATAGGTTTAAAATTTAAATAAAAGATTGTTTTGGTTCTTTTTTACTTCCACTTTATAAAATAAGTAATTTATTATGTAGTGATTTCATTTATGAATCGTTTTAAATTAATAATGAGTGATTTTTAAACAATAACAATAATGCAATATTTTTATAAATAGATTTTAATATAAAAGAAATTGTTATTTTAAATTCATTTATATATATATAAGTATTTTGGGAAGCTATGGCTTGTAGATTTAAAATGAAGTAAACTTTATAAATATTAAACTTAAAAATAAATCAAATGTATGATATTTAACATAAGTAAATGACATAATAAAATATCTATGAACTTAAAGGAGAAAGTAAATAAATAAAATAAGTAGTATAAAAAAGAATTATATAAGTTTGAAATAATAAGAAGTAAATTTAGTATTGATAATTTAAGTTTAAAATAATAAGTGTAATAATAACAAGCACTTGTATTAGAAATAAAATTTAATACATAAGTAAAGTTTATAATTAGTAACTAGAATAAGCTAAGAACAAAATAAGTAAGAAAAATATCTATACACAAGATTTGTAAGAGACATAAAAGTACAAAACTTTATGCAGTCAAATAAACAAAGTAAGAATGCAGCCTGTAAAGAAAATATATGCAGGCAAGAATATAAACATGTAAAATGAAATGCAAAGCAGAGAAAAGGAAACATGTAATCATATCTGTACTATAATTATGTTGGCAATTTAACAAAAAATAAAAAACATATGTGTAGCTGTAAATAAGTATGCACAGCTAAGTAAAACAAATATCTTGTATATGGTAGTTTGTAGAACAAGCTAAAGCAAGTTAAGAAATAAAACAAAAATATCTAAACATAAAACAAGGTTAGCAGTAAACATAAAGTACTTAAAACAATAAATGCTTTCATTTCTAGCAGTAAAACATGTCCATACGAATTGGATGCAAAATCATTCCAGCCTCCAAAATAAATATCTTGCCTAATACAAACAAAATGAAATATTGTACCTGCAAATTTGCCTCAGTAAATACCTTCCCCTGAACTTCTTTATATACATATTATTGTTAGTTCGTTCATAACATATTAAACCTGAAAAAAAAATAACAAACACCTCCATCTGTACAAACTAAGGTAATATTACAACTGAAGCATCAAACAAGAAAGCAAGAAAATCATTTCCAGTTTATAAAGTTCAAATAGTTTCAGAAGTTCAAAAACAGTTTTCAAAGATTTGTCTTCATTCTTCGAATCTGGTGAGTAACTTCAAATTTTAAATAACTTAAGAAGTAATCTGGTTGCATAGAATTTCTGGGAAATATTGTTTTTGAATTCCAGTATATATATATTGGTGTTTTTCTTGGTATTCATATAGGAATGACTGATATCAATGTTCTGTTTAATTCTGGATACTCTCTGTTCATATTTTCAGGTTCTTATTTGATTTTAATTCGACATCTCGTGGTGTAATCCATATTTAAGTTTAAGTTTCGGGTGAAACTTGTGTATTTCATTACCAAAATTTAGTTTTAAAATTTTTATTTTAGTAAAAGGAATATGTTTTGTCTCTGGTAATCAAAATAACAGACAAACCTGTAAATAAATGAAAATCCCAACATCACGATTTAATGATTTAAGTATGCAATCTGGATCACTATTCAAACTCATGATTTTTTAAAACTAATTGGATTATTTTTAATGGAGGGGTATGAGAGCAGTTTGGGTTTGTTCAATTTTTGCTTTTCGAGTCGCCGGAGTCGGTCTCGTTGATCAGAGGGGTTGAGGTTGTGCGAGGGGGTGGAGAAGCTTGCCGAGGTGATGGGAAAAATGGTCGGAAGTGGTCACGGCCATGGTGGCGACAGCGGTAGGTGAATGAAGTTTCTAGACCTAGTTTTTGTCGCGGTTGCATTTTGGTCTCATTCGAAGACCAGAGACGATCGAGCGTTATGGGCTGTGGGGGATTCGTAGAGGGGAGGTAGACGAAGGTGTAGCCGGAGCTGCCGACCTTCAGATGGTCGGAGCGACGAGAGGCGAGCGTTGACAGGTTTCGGGGGGGGGGGGGGGGTCCTGTTTGTTCCAGGTTTGGATTTAGGTGCTCGATGGCGATTTATGGGGATCGGTCATGAGTTGATGGTCGAGGAGGGTTGTTGGGTTGTTCCCTGACGTGTTGCGTTCATCGTTAACGAACAGTTGTGGCCAGAGCTACCGTGCATATGCACGGTACAGGGATTCGTGACTGGTGAAGGTTGGGACGTTGTGGGATTTTTGAACTCGAGTTTTACTCGGGTTGAATCACATTTTTACTCGAAGTTTTTGGGTTGAGACTCGAAGCAAGGTGGGAGGCTCGAGTAAATGCTTGTTACACGTTCCAGAACCTGTTCAATCTCCTGAAGCTTAACTTTAAATTATAACAAAGTTGAACTAAGTTAAATTAAAAGTTAAGTATAGATTCAAGTTTAAATTCAGTTTGCAAATTTGAATTCAAGTTTATTTTTATTTTTTTAAATTCAAATTTGAACTGAAATAAAAGTTTAAAGTATTTAAAGGTGGGTTTCAGGTTCAAAAACCTGACTATCTTTAGATTTTAAATTTAATTTAGAATTTGAAACAGGATTTTTATTAGGGTTTAAATTCAAAGATAAAGTTTAGATTCAAACGAAACTTTTGAATCTTAAAGTTTTAAAACGAAATTTGGATTTTTAATAAAGAATTTTAAATCAAGGTTTAAAACAAGTTTAAATCAAAGTTTAGAATCAAATGTTTTAAATAAATAGAGGATTCAAGTTTCTTGAATTCAAATCGAGGTATGTGAAAAAGTTTTTAAATTCTGAATGTTCATAAAACAAGTTTAAATTAAAATAGCTTTTTAAAAAGTAGATTTGTTTTCAAACGAATATTTAAACTTGATTTTGATAAAGTTCTTATAAAAGGATTATAAACATTTAAATAAATAATCATTTTGAATCTCAAATTCAAAATGGAATTTGGATTTAAATTTTAAAATGTAACGTCCTAATACACTTTAATATTAATGAAGTCATCAATAAAGAAATAGATTATCTTAGAAATTATTAAGGTATTAAAATGATTTAAATGAATAAGATAATTAAGGAATGACTTATGTATTTAATTTGTAAATTAATAATTTAGATTAATTTATAACTAGAAATTAACTAAGAAGTAAATTAAGTAATGTTATTAGTTAATGAAGATAATTAACTAAAGATTATTAATTAATTAATATATGTGGTAAATTTTGATAATTAATAAGATTAATTAGATAATCTTTTGCAAGTGGTTAACTGTAATTACTTGATAAAAAGTAATTAAGAGATTAATTACTTATTGTAATTAATTTTGATAAAATGATTAAATTAAGTTAATTAATTTAGTTTAATTAATTTAAGGAAATCATTTGATAAGTATAATTACTTAGTGTATTCAATGGAGCACAATTACTTAAGGAAGTAATTAATGTTAATTACTGAATGTAATTAATGAACGATGATGTGTTAATAAAGTAATTCAGATAATTACTTTTATAATTAATCATGGGATTAATTAATGGAGATAATTAATTGTGGGAATAATTAATTTATTAATATGGTAATTAAGGATAGTAATTACTGGAATGATATTAATCAAAGGTGATTAATAATTGTGTTTAATTAAAAATTAATCACTTAATGTGATTAATAAAGTAATTTAATCTGAATTAGAGATCATTAATTCATATAATTAATAATGTAAATTAAGAATTGTTTAATTAAGAAATAATTAATAATGTGATGATTAATTGATGTGATTAATTAAGAATAAATGTAGTCAATTAAAAATAAAGTAATTAAATGTTAATTACTATAAATAATTTAGAATAATTAATTTGTAAAATTAATTAAAGACTAATTTCCTATTGTGATTAGTGAATGATTAACCAAGGGTGATTAATCAAGATGAATATCTAGAGGTTAATTAATTTGATTTATAATTAATTAATGGTTGTATAAGCAGGATTTGTAGACGAAGGAATTAATTTAATTTATTTTAAATTAATTAGAGATTGAAGTAGTTAATTTAATTCATTTTAAATTAATTACAAATGGTATGATTATAAATCATTGCTTATGGATGAATGATATTGATATTTCATTTGATGGTTGTGATCTGGCATGAATAATATCTATGTGTCATGGATGCTTGGTTTAAATATGATAATATTTGGTTATCTGTTAGATGATAATATTGATTATCTGTTTATGAGATTATCTGTGATTATCTATTGTGATATTATGAATTATCCATCTGTGTGTATATTGAATTATATTGAATTAAACTGTTAAGACTAAATAGACAACTTGGCCTTAAAAGACACGTTTTGGATTTCGATGAGACCGGGAAAGGTTTTCCACATTAGGAATATCCGAAAACCACATTGATTCCAAATTAACGATAGGTCGTGAATCTGAAGTGAAGATGAAGATTCAGAATGCAAGGGTTATCGTCGTTAACTCTGAGGGTGATTCCAAAATGAGTGTAACGAGATAATGCCTTCGGTTTCGTTCGAACCCGGAACGAACTTGTATGGATTGAATGCTTTCAACACATCGTCAGGTGGGTGATGAGCATTCTAAGAATTAAGTTTCTCTAAAGGTAATCGTAACCTCAAGCCTCATCAACCGGGAATGGCTAAAACAGGGGAGGTGTAGCAAGGTTAGGTGGGTCATGCCCAAGCAGGACAAGGATATTCCCCTGTCCAGATGTCCCTTATTTTTCGGCTGTGTGGGCGGTTGATTGCAACAACTGCCGGGGTTTATCTTGTTTGGGACTGTTCAGTAAGGAATGGTTCCGGCCTTGTGTTGCAGGGGGTCGGGAGTGATCCTCGGTACGTTGATCTATGCCACGTACTATGACGGGCGGTACCCCAGTAGCCCTGCCATTGTATGGAATCCACAATCCAATAAGTGCCAACGGTTTTGATTGTATTACCCACTTTTGTGGTTAATAGCTGGAATTTAATAGATGTAACAATTTCCGCTATTTTCTATTTACTTGAAAACCCTAGACCTATTATAATATCACAGAATTTCCTATCAAATGTTTTGGTTAGCGTAAGGTAAAAACTTTTCCATGTTTATGTGTGGGAAGTCTTACGTGATACCTTTTGTTTTCAAAAGATTTTCAAAGTGAAGCAACTTTAACCTGTTACTCAAACCAGACCCATGTCTGACCCGGAGTTTATTTTTGTTTTTCATAAACTCTCGGGTACCCAAATTTTTTTACGGGTAGCCAAGGGATTCAGGTTAGCTTTGACGAATTCTGAAGGAGCAATGGAGCAGGTGGCTTCAGCGTTGTAGATATATATATAGTTCCGCTGTGTTGGTATCTCTGTATTGTATTTTGGTTTATTAACTAGATAGGTGTTTATAACTGTCTAGTACGTGATTTATTGTCTGTATAACTCTAATTGATGTTGTATATTATGTAAATATTTATGTGATTATTATATTTTATTCGTTCCGCTGTGAGATTCTGATGTTGTTGTTCTTTCTTCTCTATCTTTTCTATTTTCTCATCCCTTTCTTTCTTAATAACGAAACATCTTTCTAGGCGTAGAAGGGCAGGTCGTTACACATATGGTGATATAATGGATAATGTTTATGGTGTAGAATGTAAATCAAAAAATAGTTGTGTCGTGTGCATACCACAACAATAATAGGTGTACAGTCAATACCGCTAAGGCACATTCATATATGTGTAAGGATTTCCACGGAGGTTCCTCTAGTACATCAAGAACAATCCTTCTGCACAAGGATCAGAGATATCCTTCCGAGCAATGTGCAACTTTAGGGAATGTATCGTAGGAAATACACAGCTGGCCCACTCTGGCCCATGCCCGAACACCTGGCTCCGAATGCATCATATCTCTTGGTTATGCATCCTGTGGGTTCGCTAAACCCTTTGGTTATGCATCCTATCTTTGGTTTCTGTCATTACCGATGGTGAAGTAACATTCGATATCTTAATACATGAGCCATAACACAAATCTTAACACATGAGCCCCAACTTGAACAAATCACGAAACCACACATGGATTCTCATATTACTATAGATTTCAAAATTACACATGGATTCACACATCCTGAATATCACAAACCTCTTCATGGTTCAAGCATCCCAATCAGATCTCGAATTTCCACATAGATTCTAGCATCTTGAACAAATCATGAACCTCTGTCAAAGAATAGAACACGTATAAGGTTTTAAAGTGGTTCTGATTTCTTAACTCAACTCCGATTCTTTCAGAAACAAACAGACAATACAAAAGGTTGGTGATCCTCTCCTATCCGGATGGATTTCCTTATCATTTGTCCTAGAAGAGCAAGACGAGATTATGCATACAATATAACATCTACGAAGATAACTGTACCATTTACCGTCATGTTTCCCTTAGGATTTTCCTAAATTAATTTTGGTCAATTTCGATAGTCGACCAATCAAATATCAAGTATAAGATAGATAATCATAAATGGAAACCAAGCCTCGTATACTTATTATTATTTCGATCTGTTTAACTCATACTATCACGCAGTCAAGAGTGAAGCTAGTAGTTTAGAGCACTATTGCTTCTACACCCTAATCGAGCGTCACATTCTTAACTCCCATAGACAGAACGAGCTTACTTCGTTGGCTATTTTTGCTAAGTACACAATTAAGCACTTTCCATAGACAAGTGAACATATAGAGCACTATTAATTCACATAAAGCACAATTAGGTCACATCAACGACTTCTAACTCCCTTTTTATTTAATTAACCATTTATTAATTAAACCTTTTTTTATTAGTAAAACTCCTTTTATCTAATAAAACTTCTTTCATTTAATTAATATTCCTTTATTAATTAAAACTTCTTTTATATACTTGTATATATTTTTAATTTCTCTTTATAAAAGTTATATACGTGTTCCACTATTTCACTGTTCATTTATACTCTTTTCAGAACTTCGCCAAGTATTTATACACTTATCTCGACTGTATAAGTGTATTTACAAATCAATTAACAAGGTTTATTTACTTTAAAAATAATCAGAAAGGTTAAAAATAAATGTTCTAGAACAATGTTACTATAAACCCATTCTCTCTTTTATATTTTAAACATATACTTTTTATATCTTTATTCAAATGATTCCATGATTGTTATTACTTTTATAGTAGTTATTTAAAATTCTAATTACATTCATAAATCAATTTCAAAGGGCTTAATACAATGTTACTCAAATATTGTCTCTACAAACCCAAAACCATTTCACATATCCATATCTTCAAAACATTCTTTTTGAAATCTATTTACATTTATAAGTATAATCTAAAGGGTTAAAGACGAGCATTATTAACATATAGTCACAAAAAAGCCAAACCATTCCATACTTTTTATTATCTTTAAATACATTCTTTTAAAGATCCAAGTATGTCTACATTTATTAAACAAAGTAATATACTTGTTAATAACTTTGAAAAACCATTTGTTATAATATAAGTGTTATAATCCAAAACTACCTTTATTCCTTTGTAAAATACTTACTTTTTCCAAACTTACATATTTACTAAAAGCCTTTTTAAAATGGTATGTTTGTATGTATGTATACACACTAATTTATTTTTATGATAAAATAGTTAATAATAAAAACAATTTAGAAAGATATTATATTAAATAAGCTTCTATTTATTTTAATAGAATATTTAACTATTTTTCTAAAAACTACATGTAATTAAAAAATACTTTTAAAATACTTATACTATGGTTTAAAACATTTATATTACACTGTACTTAAAAATACTTATTACAAAAGTTATTTAAAAACCATAAAAATCGTGTTTTATAATTTAAATCCTTTACAAATTCATAAATATTTATTATAAATGTATTTAAACTTTGATATTTTCTAGCAAAATGTACACTCATTTTACTTATTAAAAATGCAAAGAGTCCCTTAGGATGTCTTTCAGAATCAACTTTAAAAATCGCCGAACACAAGGTATTATCAAAGTGCATTCATAGCGACCTTTTCGCTTCTAAATTTCACAACCTCGTTCCACAGTTTGTACAAATTTTCACCAATTCCTTTATGTCAAACACACCAAAATGTGTGTAGGGAATTAAAAATTTTAGACAAGCACCATTGTCCAAGTGATTAATTGATTCGGCTTCGGTGCAAGAGGTCACAAGTTCGAAACTTGCTTTCGAACATTTATTGACATGGAATATGTTATCCCAATGATTTGTTGTATATAAAGTACCATTTCAAAAAAAAATTATATTATTCAATATAATCATAATTTAACCAATTTAACATATGTTAAGTAATTTCAAAGTGCGATTATAGCGACTATTTCATTTCAAACATTCACAACAAATTTCAACTTTTCACACAACATTATCAAACATGTAAGCAAAAACTCTTGGCCATGATGCATGTTTTAGAGGGTTATAAGAGAAATTATACTATATATAATGTTGTCACTTGCTTTCCAAAGCAAGGAGGGATCTAAAAGCAATAATTTACATTGTTCTCTATTTTAACTTATATTTTCAACAAGAAAATATTATATACACAACATATACAATTTGATGATGAGTACACTCACCAAAGCTCAAGACAAACTAAGGTGTAGACAATCTCACTACGAATGCAATGACAAAGATGACGTCTCGATTTGGACCTCGTATGCAAAAGTTATTGATTTTATAATGATTTGAATTATATGATTTAATCAATTAACTAAATAAATTAATAACTACCTTAAACCCTTATTTAATCATCTTCCCTAATTAAATGTCACTTTGCACGCACCTGTACATGCACAAATGTTGCACCCTCCCTCATCGATTCCTCCTTCGTTTCCCCACGAATCGTCGAACAGATTTTTCCAACGCGTCACACTTCACGATCTCTATGGGATGAACCCAACCATTGTCAGCTCGTTCTTGTCCTCCATATGGCGAACTTATGCTCCACCATATGAAAATATATATGGAATTTATATGTGGGGTTTTGTCCTGGTCAACATGAGCTCCTACGATCTATGTTAAAACACTCCACTTCGCGAGCCGAGTCTAGTCGTACCTTTACTTCAAGCTCCGGCCCACTACCTCAGTTCGCAACTTCGGCCTTCCCAACCACTATACATGGGTTACGTTTCAAGTTAGGCATCCAAAGTTCAAGAAATTGATGTGGGTAGGTGCAAGCGGCTAAGAGGAACTCAACAACGCGCTCTGTTTCACCTAACTCTCCCACAAACTCCATCACAGTCTAACCCTTGTTAACGGCCACCAAATTGCGACCACCCCGAATCATCGTCGCACTTAACGACGCCAGTCTTGATTTAAAGCTCTCACTCTCCTCTATGAGTTCGCACACATAGCATGATTAAGTCACACAAAAAGCACAATTAATTCACACAAAGCACTATTAAGTCACATCAATGACTTATAATCCCCTTTATATTTAGTTAATCCTTTATTAATTGAATTTTTTTATTAGTAAAACTTCTTTTATCTAATAAAACTTCTTTTGTCTAATAAAAATTCTTTTATCTAATAAAAATTCTTTTATTTAATTAATATTTCTTTATTAATTAAAACTTCCTTTAGATACTTGTATATATTTTTAACTTTTCTTTATAAAAGATATATACTTGTGTTCCACTATTTCACTATTCATTTATACTCTTTTCAAAACTTCAAAAAGTATTCATATACTTTTTTAGATGGTATAGGTATATTCGAAATCAATTAACAAGGTTTACTTTAAACTATAGTCAAAGAGGTTAAAAACAAATGTTCCTTGAACATTATTTCTTTAAAACCCTTCTCTCTTTTAAATTTTAAACGCATACTTTTTTATCTTTATTCAAAAGATTTTATATTTGTTATTATTTTTAAAAAATCCATTCAACAAGTATATTTGCATTCACAAATCTATCCAAAATGGCTTACGACAAATGTTACTCAAACATTATCACTACAAATCTAAAACATTTCACTTATGCTTATACTATAACATTATTTTTAAAGATCTATTTACATTTATAAGCATAATCAAAAGGGGTTAAAGATGAATGTTATTAACTCGTTGTCATAACAAACTCAAAACCATTCCATACTTGTTATTATCATTAAAACGTTCTTTTAAAGATCTAAGTAATATACCTGTTAATAACTTTGCAAAACCATTTATTATAATATAAGTATTATAATCCAAAACTTTCTTTATTCCTTCGTAAAATACATAACTTACCTTTTCCAAACTAATATATTTATCAAAAACCTTTTTAAAATGATATATATGTATGTATGTATGTATGTACGTATGTATGTAAAACAATTTATTTATAAGTTAAAATATTTAATAATAAAAATAATTTGAAAAGATACTATATTACATAAGCTTCTATTTATTTTAATAAAATACTTAACTAATTTCTAAAAAGTACATATATTTAAAAAATACTTATACTATGGTTTAAAACATTTATGTTAAATATTACACAAAAATACTTATTTCATAATTTATTTAAAAACCATAAAAAGCGTGTTTTATAATTTAAATCCTCTGCTTTACAAATTCAAAAATCGTTATTAGAAATATATTTAAACTTTGGTATTTTTCCTAGTAATAAGTACACTTATTTTACTTATTAAAAATGCCAAGAAGCCCCTAAGATGTCTTTCAAAGTTAACTTTAAAAATGGCGTAACACAATGCATTTTCATAGTGCATCCATAGCGATCTTTTCACTTCTAAATTTCAAAACTTTGTTCCACCATTTCTACAATTTTCAAACCAATTCCTCTGTGTCAAACGCACTAAAACATGTCTAGTGAACAATCAAATATATATATATATATATATATATATATATATATATATATATATATATATATATATCTTATACTATAAAGCAAAACCATTGGTCAAAGGGTCAAAGTGAAGCTTTTTTGTCAATTTTCATCTTGCCCATATTCCAAACGCTACCTTCAATAAGCTGTTAGGTCACTTTCGACTTTTCCAGAACCGACTCCATCCACGTTCCACGTTTCAGTACCCTGCTCTCTCCTTTTTTTTCCCTTTATCCTCACTGTTTTCATTCTTCCTCTACTTCCTTTCTCTTCTCCCTTGAAATCATTTGTCTTTCTCATTTTTCCTTCTTCCCCCATGAAAGACCTAAATTTATCAACCTCTATTCCTCTCCCACTTTCATTATGCTGCCTCTGGAGAACACTACTGTGACGATGATGGTCCATCATAAAAGCACTGAATCCGACTATCCTTCATCCTCTACAATCAGAAATTTCAATTTTGATTTTTGGTTTACAACATCGTTTACTCCCTAGACCTAACTCCACATTTTCTATTTTCGCACGTACGTGGATGATTCTCATTACTTTCTTGCATTCCGTCGCCAACGCAGAGGAGCAATGCGGCGTGGACATCAAAGGTATTGTGCTTTTTCAGTTTATAACATGGTTTACTCTCCAGCCCTAATTCTACATATCTTATTTTTGCAGATCAATTTAAGCGATTCACATCACTTTCTTCCATTCCACCGGTTGCGGAGAGGAGCTTCGCTGTGCAAATCGCAAAGGTAGCCTTCGTTGTTATTCATTCCTCCTTTTCCACAGTATAAACTATTGTCTGATTCATTTCCCGCTCAACTTTCTAATGCTTCCTTTGAACCACATATTGCTCAATTTTCACACTACAGACTGTTTCGCACCTCCTAACCATAAAACAACATAAAAACAAATTGGATGAGTACAATAATCTATAGTTTATTTTAAGGATACTATCATCTACTTTAGTTTGCAAAATAGTTTACCCCCTTGATTGATAACTAAATATGTAGGTTTTCTCCAACATTGTTTTCCTACACAAAGTTCATGATGTTATTACTGTGCATTTTTTATTTTTATGATTTTTTCAACTTCAGAGGTTAGCTTTATAATTCTTTCCAATTCTAATATACATCAGTACAGGATTCCATACTATTTTTTAATTGAAAGTTCATTATGGCATTACTTTTCCTTTTTTTATTTTTATGATATTTTGATGTGCATAACTTGGATTTAGGATTCTTTGACGATTGTAAAATATGGCATTAGAAGGTACTGTAACAGTTATTCTATCCATTTTTTGTTTACTTCATCACTCAGTTTACTTTGTTTGTATTTTTACACCTCTTCCCATCAGAAACATTACTGACATCCGCCTATAATTTTTATTTTTATTTCCTGCAAGCGGTACTTGGAGCAGAAAGTGTCGGATGTATTAGTCAGCTATCAATGGAATTGTTTACTCTTCTTTATTCTCTCCTTTTTCACATTATACACTACTGTTTGATGCATCTGTTGCTCAATTTTCCAATGCTTTCTTTGATGCACATACTGAAAATAACCATAAACTGTTTCGCACCGCATGAACATAATTCATCATACATATTACAGTAAATTGGATGAATAGCATAATGCTGAGTTTATTTTTAGGATGTTGTCGTCTTTTTTAAGCTGACAAATTGTTTATCTTCTACTATTTATCTCTGAATATGTCCATTGGACATGCATTTTTTTAGAATGTCTAAATTGCCCACATTAACACATTCTGCATCGTGAATATAAATTTTGTCCATTTTCCTCATCTGTCTTCCATTGAACAATTGATGATGTTGATCAACTTCGTCCACCAACAAAAATCTTCACTTTTTCTAATCGGTAAGGAGAGAGGTTATCTGATATTAAATCAACTCTTATATACTTTTTGTACCAATAATTTGGTTTTTGCATAACTATGTAGGGAGTAATTACATTTGATTAGCTAATTAATTGACATAAACTAAATATACTGTGAGTTTATTTGTTGAACACGATAATTATTGATTGGCACGATGGTTAGACAACACGGTCTAATGTTCTATCATTATCCTCGACCACTTTCTCTTGTTTATGTATTATTCCTTTCAGTCGATTTTACTCAATGCAATAACTTTTCTTAATAGAAAGTAGAATTTTTTTCTTTTTTGGGTGTTACATGATAATTTAACTTTAGAATTTGGAAGGGAGATATGATTTATTGATGTTCATCAACACAGCTTTATGTAAAACAATTTGGAAGGGAAAATTACATTATAATTTTAGAGCAACTATTACTTATAAAAACGTGAGCTCTTATTTGGAGAAACAACAACTAGAAAATGGTTTGGCATTCAATTTCTGTGTATAAAAGGTTGATTTTTATAACCTATTTCCAAAACCTTTTTAGTTATTTGAACTTTATTGATACTATCATATGTGTATTTCATTATTCAATGTTTTATTATTTGAATTTCTTTATTCCAATTTTGTCCTAACATAAGTTCTTTTCAAAATTACGCTAACACAAATAGATGAAATATAAAAATCGGTATTGGTCAACAAATAATTTTTTGCGTTCATTTCTAAATTGATAAAATAGTGTCTTTTATGAACTAAAGTATGCATAATTTCAACTATAATCTTGATAAAAGTCAAATGAGTTTTTCTTGATGTGGATGCCATCATATCCGTATAGGTATCCATTGTTTTGATTTTGGATATTATTCTTTTTTGTGTATGCTTGCGGATCAATTTCATATTTTTAGGTAACCATTGAAGATCATAAATAGCTACTTTGTGTTAGTTTTTTATGTTGCTACAGTAATTTGTTGATGATTTTGTGTTTATCTGATGAAAGTTAGGGTTTAGATGGTGTATAATTTGGTAGAAGAAAATGAATACTGTGACCATGCAGTTCATTAGAGTGTGGGGTTTTCTACCATTTCATTCTCAAATGGGAAACTATAGAGTCTAAATAATTTTTTTTCAAAATGTTGTCTGAATGGACACTTATGTATTGGTCAGCAATCTATTCTATCGAACCTAATACTTTATCATGTAGTATTACACTTGAATCTTCAAGTTGGAATAACACATTTTGTACTATTGTGCACATTTGGATACTTGTGTGGATTTTCAACTGCAATTTTTTCATTAAGTAAAGTGGAATGATCCGATAGTGTGTAAGTGTGATAATTAGTAAAAAAATGATGATTAATACTCTTTAGTTGTAGTGATAACGTGATAAAATAACATGCATGGAGAGGTACAATAAAAGAACCGATTCCGGTATTATTGCATTTTTATTGGTGAGAATCATAGTGTAGAAGAATCATAATGTTAGCACTTCTTTTAACCATGTCATATAATATTCCCAAATTTGTCAATTTAAAATTTGTAATTTATTTGAATTTTTGGAATTCAATTTGATGTTAATTTGAATTAATTTTTGGAATTCAATTTGATGTTAATTTGAATTAATTTTAAAATTTCAAAACAAGTGAAATATTGAGTTTGTTTGTTTAATTATATATCTATAAACATATGTATGTAAAATGGATTGAATTTCAAATTGAATTTGAATATGAATTTGAATTTGTATTTGAATTTAAATTTAAATAAATGTCTTAAGTAAAATTATTTGGATTCAAATACATTAACATATGTGTATAGTTTATAAATTAGTATTAAACCTTTTCTTTTAAAAAGATTATATAAATGTAAAAAGAGAATGTAATTATTTAAATAAGAAAGAAAATAATATAGAAACTTTTATTTAAAATATTTTCTTGTGCATGAATCAACAAGTGTTAGGATCATAGGAGAATGAGTTAACAAGTGTAATCTATTAAAGAATGCTAGTGAACATGTGTCACCTTCCTTAATTTTAATTTTTAGAAAAATTATAAAAGAAATGTAAACTATTTTCTCTCACTCTTTTTATCTTATTTTCAAAATCCAAAAGAAGAAAGAAAAAAACCTGTACAAGTTTTTAAATCAGAAAAAAAATCTAAGGAGCAACAAACCCGCAAACCAACAAATTCACAAACCAGAAAAAAGAACAACTTCTTCAATCTTTAATCAGCAACTTAAGATCAAGAGAAGATTCAGGAATCAGGCTTTGTAAAATCTAATTTCAACAAATCAAAGCTTCAGCTAATAATCAAGTTCATCATCAGATTTAAGATTTAAGCACTGGAAACTAAAGTTTCAACTCAATAAGGCTTTAATTAAACAAATCAAGATTTGCAATTTCCAGATTTCAACACACAACTCTTCTCTGTTTTTATAAACTGAAGGCAATTTCTTTTAAAAATTTGAGTTACGGTTTGTTAAGTAATCAAGAAAATAAACACATCAGAAGCTAAGCAACCCTGAATAATTAGTTGCAGGAGAATTTTGAGGATCAAGTTTAAAATAGCATTCCAATTCCAAATAATCAACTTCCTCCCTGTTTCTGTTTCCAGGCAAATAGGCGAGTAAACTCCTTTCTAAATTTGAACTGAATCTTGTTGTTGTGAAAATATGGAAGTTTAAATTGAAAATGTGAGTTGCATGTATATAAATACATGAAAATTGGGTTGTGCGTGTCTGTGCACTTGAAAGTGGGGTTTTGTCCCAGGTTGGCAGGCCCAAGTTTGATTAAAAATTTGATTTCTTCTTCCTCGATCAATATTAAACCTTAAGATCAAAACAAAAGTAGTTTGTTTAAGCATAATTCAAGTTCTAAAAATGGTTTTAAGCAAATTAAATTGAAGAGTTGTCTTAAAAATCGAAATTACAGGAAAATTTAAAATCTATTGAAAAATTTGATTATCATAATTTTTGGTTTCAGTTATATCAATTGAAATTCTTTAGAAAATAATGATTTTAGAAAGTAAAATCAAAATTTTTAAATCAATATTTACCGAGATAGGTAGATGTGAACAATTTTGGGGTTTTTGGCCAATGTCGATCATCGATGCGGTGGCTATGGATGGGTTGCTCGTGATGGTGGAGGGAGACTCGGTGACCACCAGAAAAATGTCAAACGAATTTACGATTCAATGTGGCGATGGGTAGCAGAGATCTAGGGTTTAAACCCATTTTTATGTAAGGGCCGAAAATTTGATTGTCGCATCATCATTGGTCGACCGAAGTCGATCATGCCAGTGCCATCATGAACATTAGCTATCATGGAAGCTTCGAGTATGAGTACGTGACTGCTATAGGCCTAAGGTGGATGATCGAACCAAATTCGTGATGATCGGTTTTGGCTCCAGTTTGGAGTTGATTGCAAAATTTCAATTTCGTCGATGTGATGGGTTTCTGGGTGCTCGTGGGATGGATGTCCCTCCAGAGGCGTTCCATTTTGTGTGGGAAGTTCATTTGCCTGACCATTTGTTGAAAATCCAAACAAAACAATAGAGCCCTGTACGGTTTTAGTTGTATAACCTGCCATGCAGTGTGGAGGTAACCTGCTACAAAACATGGTAGCTATAGTAGGCATACGACGAAATGTGGTATGCTGACTAAGATTATTATTATACTTTCGAAATGATTTCACACTATGCACCAATAATAAAATCTAAAAGAGTTTTCTCGTATCAAGCATTTTTGACTATCATAAGAATAAATCTCCTCCAAGTTTGCGCTTGCATTGTGTGTGTGGCGAGAGGCCTTATGGCAGTTTCATTTTCAAAAAGCGTTGCAGATTTCTTTGAAATTCTTTTATTTTGCTTTTGATAAAAATAAACTATTTTATTTTCAAACAACTGTTTTTGTTTACTCATACCAGTCCCATGACTGACCCGGAGCTTATTTTTCCTTTTCTAAACTCTAGGTGCCCATAATTTCCACACGGGCAGCCTAGAAGCAAGTTATCCGAGTTTTCGAGTCAGCTTGGATTTTGAAGTCTTTCGGAAGCTATCAGTTTTGGAAAGCTTTTGGATGTGGAAATTCTTTTGAAGCTTTTGGAGTTGTTGGAGGATCTTCTCAAAGTCGAAGTAGGTTGGAAACTTGTTGAAGTTTCTGTTGTCATTCTATTATTGTATCATATTTGTAGCACTCTGATAGTGTTGATCGATGTTGTATGGATATTGTGTCATAGTTGTATCTGTATTGTGATCGATGATGTTCATTTTGTTTCCGCTGTTTATATTCATCTAATGTTGTTATAAGCTCCATCCGAACTGAAGTTCGAGCTTGAATCTCCGGTAGTCGAATACAAGTGAGGTATTTGATGTCGATTTTCAATCGCTGGATTTCGGGTCGTAACATGTCAGTTATATGAAAATGAAGTTTAATTGATATATGAATCCAACTAGGTTTTTACAGAGTTATGCTCGAAATTTAATTTACAGTGGATGCGCTTTACAATTATAATACAGTCAGAAATACGGTGGAATTTAAATTTATGGATTTTTGGTGCTACAAAAGTTTGTGTTGATGATTCTCCATGATGTTGCTAGATAATATTATGAAATTGTACTTTAAAGTTTAACGTCCCTGCTTTTGACAATAGCTTTTACCATAATTTTTTCCATGACCTCTTTAAATATTTGAGTTTTAATAATCTCATTTTGTAGTCATCTTTAGTACTACAATAAAATTATCTAATTTCAATTTTTGGAGATGAGGGGAAGATATGTCTAACTTCCTCATTTTTTAATATTGGATCCTCTATTTTAGGATTGTGAATTTATAGACCAGCATGAGGTATACATAAAAATATATGGAGCAAGAAAGCATCTAAAGTTTGGCTTCAACTTCACATGTTTGGAATGAATACCATAGTGATTTACTGGGTTTCAAGGTTTTATGCATATTTAAATTAATGTCATTTGTTGAGGAATCTATTTATGACAGTGCCAAAATGGTTATAATATTGGTTGTGAGTAATTTTAGATCTATTAAGTATAACATGTATATTGTACAACTTATTGATTAACCGTAAATTTTTGAAATGTCCTTGCTCCTAAAATTATAGTTCTTAGATGCAAAATAAGGGTTTGACAGAAGATCTATTATAAACAAACTGATGCAACAAAAAATATGGCATAAATTCCTTTATGTTCATGTTTGTACTCTTTTAAAAGGAAAGAAGTTTGACTCCTATTTTTCTACGCACGCCCATCGGACGTGCCTAAGTATTATATATATATATATATATATATATATATATATATATATATATATAGACACACACACACACACACACATATTCCCAATATAATCACATTTAATAGACGTTAAGTATAAGGGATTTCGAAGTACGTTTATAACAACTATTTGGCTACAAACATTTGTAACACACTTTAACTTTTCACACAACATTATCAAATATGTAAACAACAAGTTTTGGGCATGATACTTACTTTAGAGGGATATTAGAAAAATTATACTATATATAATGTTATCACTTGCTTTCCAAAGCAAGGAGGGGTCCAAAAGTAATAACATGCATTGCTCTCTTTTTTAACTTATATTTTCAACAAGTAAATAACATATACAACATATACAATTCGATGATAAGAAAACTTACCCAAGCCCAAACCAAACTAAGACATAGACAATCTCACTACAAGTGCAACAGCGAAGATGGCATCTCGATTGGATCTCATATGTAATAGTTATTGATTTTATAAGAATTTGATTACATAATTTCATCTATTAATCAATTGACTAAATAAATTAATAGTTACCTTAATCCCCTTATTTAGCCATCTTCCTCAATTAATTGTCACCATGCATGCATGTGTACACGCACAAATTCTACACCCTCCCTCATGATTCCTCCTCCGTTTCTCCATGAATTATCGAACGGTCGCGATCTCTATGCGACAAACACCACCATTGCCTGCTCGACCTCGTCCTCCATGTTGTGACCGATGCTCCACCATTCGATAGTGAATGTCACATTTTTCGCAAGTCCACACAAGCTCCTTCGTCCTATGCCAAAACACTCCACTTTGCGAGCCGAGTCTAACCGTTCCTTCACTTCAAGTTCTGACCTACTACATTAATTTGCGACTTTGGCCTTCCAACCACTATACATGGGTTGCACTTAAAACTAGGCATCCAAATTCAATAAATTGACATGAGTAGGTGCAAGCAGCCAAGCGGAACTCAATAACGCACTTTTTTTCACCTAACTTCCCCTCAAACTCCGTCAATGCCTAACCCTAGTTAAGGGCCACCAAAAAGCTGCCCCCCAATCATTGTCGCACCTAACGACGCCACGGTTGATTTGAAGCTTTCTCCTCTATGAGTTCAGGGAATCTGACCATAACCCCTATCGATGCTTATAGCTCCAGGAATAATTCAAATAAGGTAGTAGCTCTTAATTGTTTACAAAAGGATGAAGAAAAAAGAAAAGAGGAAAAGTCAAAGAGAAGAGTGACGCGGGGAGGGGTTTATATGATAACATACACACACACACACACACACACACACACACATATATATCATATTTAATTCTCTAAAATTAATCGTAATGCGTTTTGAGCTTGCATGACTATACAGTACGTTCGATCGCTATGAAACTCATCGACGTACATCGCCTCATTTTTCCGATTTTGATAGCGTTAGTTTCTCCAAAATCAAAGACAGTGCCCTGGTAAGATAATTTCACGCTTTTCGAGACCATTTATCGATAAAACGATTTTTGATCACATTATCGATATTTGTTCGATCTATTTATTTTTGCAAATATATTTCGAAAACAAATTTCTTGTCATTAGTTATTATTCAAATGGGGTTTAAAAGGTTATTAAATCATATTAAATCCAATATTAATATAATTCAGATATTTAAATATGAAGTGTTTGAAATTTCAGGTCGTTACAAGTAACGCGGTCAAAGTTGGCTTTTGCTAAAACTAGGTTAACCGCTCTAAGCCACCATCCGAGTGTTACACTTTGGACTATTCACCAGTATTCGTATTTTTCATAGATGGCCTTATGTGTTCTACCTCTCAATCTAGGCAAATGTAAATCTATGCGAGGAATCCTTGTTGTTAGGAAATCATATCTAGGGTTTCAATGACAACAAGTATACAATGAAAATGAAATATGCATATATATATATATATATATTTGTATATACAGGTACTTGCTAGAACAACATCACTAGAAAGACAAGAACAAGGGTCAAAGGACACTACAAGAGACTACAAGTCGATAGGAATAAAGAAGCACAAGAAAAAGAGCACAAAAAATGATATGCACAATGTCAAACGTCTGGGTGCACAGGCCAGACGTCTGAAACGGTTCTCTGGAACAACAGCCAGGCTGAACCAAACATCTGGCAATTGCACTCAGACGTCTGATCTACTACTATATTCAAAAATATATAGAGTATCAGACGTCTAAAACATATTACAGACGTCTGATTTCAAACTCCGATTTCAAATATGAACTTCAACTGACCCATTCGAATAGACATCTCTGCTCCTCTTCACTGCAACTCTTCATCATCAACAGAAGCAACTGTAGATCACTCCTTAATGGATGCAACTACTCAAGAAACCTCTCTACAACTATATATATCATCAAGAATCAAGAGAACAAATCACCTTACTCACTTGCGCTCTCTAATTACATACTCTATCATATATTCTTGATCTCTAGCAATCTATACTTGTATTTCACTCTTCTATATATTCAGTTCTTCATAGACAATACTCTCTAGATATATATTGGAAGCATTTGCACTAATTAGTCAATATTCGTGTTATAGAACACACATTTGACAAGAATAGCTTATTGTAACCAAGCCTATTCCTCCGGACGAAGCGAGGGTGTTTGATATTCGAATTTCGAAGAGGAGCTTGGGGATTGGATGTAGGACGGGGGGTCCGAACCAGTATAAAATCCTGGTGTGCTTATTCTATATTTATTTAGATTAATATTGTTTTAGTTGCATCATATATTTTATCATATATACTTGCATATACACTACACGATCCACCCTGTAGACTTTCAGTTGGTATAAGAGCGAGGTTTGATCAAAGTACAGTAACACGGTTTTGAATCACTTTAATACGGCAAGTATTTTTTAAGAAGGTCAATCCACAGCACGACCCCCATTTTTTAATGGTTTTGACTACGCATATTGGTCAACGCGTATAAGAATTTTTATGAAAGCTAATGGATAAGAAGTTTGGTCAGCTACTCAAAATAAATATGAAGCATCTGACACTGCTATGAACATATGGAATGATGCACAAAAAACTGCAAATTCTAATAATGCAAAAGCTATGAATGTTTTATTTTGTTCATTAGATAAGAATGAATTTTCGCGTGTCATGTTATGTAACACCGCATATGATATTTGGCGTACCCTATAAGTTACACATGAAGGCACAAACAAATTTAAACAAAGTAAAATTTCAATTTTACAAAATTAATTTTCATCATTTAATGAATTTATAGTAGACATGTACTCTAGATTCCAAACCATTCAACACGATTTAATGGCACTTGGAGTCAAATTCACAAATTTTGACTTAATATCCAGAATATTCAATTCTTTAACTCCAGAGTGGGAAAGAAAACTGTAGCTATCAAAGAAGCTAATGATCTCTCAACACTCTTAGTTGAAGAATTGATAAGAAATTTAATGTCCTATGAAGCTAATTTGTAGGCAAGAAAAAAAAATTCGAAGAAGAATAACATAGCATTCCCAGCAACAAATGAAGACTCTGACTTAGACGAAGAAGAAATCATATTTATTGCCAAAAACTACAACAGATTCAAGAAATTTAGGAAAATGACCAGACTTTAGAAAAGAGGAAAATCAAGTACTACAAATCAAACACCAATCAAATGCTATGAATGTGACCAATTTGGACATATGAAGAAAGCTCAACAATGATAAAAAGAAGAACAAATTTGAAAAATTCAAAAGGAAGAAAGCTTTCAAAGTATCATGGGATGACTCGGATTCTTCTTCATCATCAGACGGTGATAGCGATAGTGATAAAGAACAAGCCAATATATGTTTTATAGCATAAACTGACGAGGTATGTCCTGAACTTAGCTATGATGAATTATTAGAACTTAGCATGAAATTAGATGATAAATTTAGACAAATTAAAAAATTGAATAAAGAACATGTAGCCAAAATAAATAGATTAGAACTTGAAGTAGGAATGTTAAAAGATGATAAAATTATTTTAGAAGAGGAACTAGAATAATCTCAAGAAAAATTTAAAAGTAGTTTGGTTGAAAATGAGTCTGTAGCTATTGATTTTGGAAAAATTAGACTAGAAAAGAATAACTTGTTAAAAGAAAATACTAACTTGAAGAGTAACAAATAAATATTGAAAATTAAAAATTTAGAATTAAAAGAAAAATTAGATAAAATTACAAATAATGTTTCAAAATTTAATAAAGGAAAACAAGATTTGGAATATCTTATCAAACTTCAAAACCTTCAGGTAATAGAAATGGATTAGAATTAAAAAATATTCCTAAACAAAAAGGGAATAATATTAAGAAATTTAGTTGTGTTTTTCAAAAAACTAAAAGATCACCTAAGTCTAATACGGATACCAAAAGTATAAAAATTTGGATACCTAAGACAAATACTAAGTTGAGTAGACAAAAACATATTAAAATATTTTTAGATAATGTAGTCTATAATAAAAATTATGTTCATAAAGGTACCAAACCTTCTTGGGTATGGCTACCGGATGCTCCTAACATCTAAAACACTAACAAAGTATATGGGTACCAATTAAGTCATCTTTTATTTTGCAGGTACCCAAAATAAAAAATAAGGAGAAATGGATAGTAGATAGCGGATGCTCGAATCATATGACCGAAAACTCAAAAATGTTGTCAAATATAACATACATCGATGGTGGAATAGTAACTTTTGGAGATAACTCAAAAGGATACGTCGTTGGCATTGGAGAAATCATCAACTCTGGTATTTCTAATTCTTCTATTATTACAAATGTTTTCTTGGTAGAAAATTTAAAACACAACTTACTTAGTATTAGTCAATTATGCAATAAAGGTTTTCAAATCAATTTTGAAAAAGATAGATGTAATATTTTCGACAATAACAAACAATTTACCTTTGAGGGTTTTAGAAACAAAAATATTTATGTCTTATACATAAATATAAATCGAAATTCATATTTATGTTTAACCGCTAAACATGATGATCCATGGTTATGGAATAAATGATTTTGTCATATTAATTTTAAATATATTAATAAATTAGCAAATTATGAGCTAGTTAGAGGTTTACCTTAAATAAATTAAAAAGTAGAAAATTTATGTGACAATTGTCAAATTGGAAAATTAAAGAAAAGCTCTTTTGAATCTAAAATAATATTTCTACAAAACAACCATTAGAATTATTACATTTTGATTTATTTGGTCCAACTCAAGTACGATCTATAAATCACAACAAATATGTTTTTGTAATAGTTGATGATTTTTCTAGATATACATGGACCTTGTTTTTAAAACATAAAAATGACACCTTCAGAATGTTTAAATTTTTTTCTAAAAGAATTAAAACTCAAATGTATTTGAAAATTAAAAATATTCGAAGTGATCACGGTAGAGAATTTGAAAATGATCTTTTCACCAATTTTTGTAATAAAAAGGCACAAGTTATAAATTTTCTTTTCCTCGCACACCTCAACAAAATGGTGTAGTACAAATAGAAAATCGTACGTTACAAGAATGTGCAAAAACACTATTATATAGTAGTATTTTACCATAACATTTTCGGGCTGAAGCTATTGCTACGGCTTGTTATGTTTTGAATCGAGTACCATACGACCTATGACTAAACACATTTGTTTTGAAATATTTTTTAGAAGAAAACCTAAAGTTTCATACTTTAAAACTTTCGGATCAAAATGTTTTATACTAAATACAAAAGATAATTTGAGAAAATTCGACCCGAAGATCGATGAAGGAATTTTTGTTGGATATTCGGATCGTAGCAAGGCGTATAGAATTTTTAATAAATGAACTAACACAATTGAAGAAAGTTTACATGTTCCGTTTGATGAAAAATTTATTAACCATCAAACTAGTTACGATGAAGAAATAATTCAAATAACAAATACAATAAATTCTAATAATAATGAGACAAATGCATAAAATAATTCTTTAGTGTCATCTCTTAGAATTATAAAAGATCATCCAAAAGATAACATCATTGGAAATCTTCAGAGTAAGTAGAAACCAAATAAGTCATGTAGCATTTGTGTCAAATTTTGAACCAAAAATTATAAAGAAGCTTTAAACGATAATTTTTGGATAATAGCTATGCAAGAAGAATTAAATCAATTTGAACGGTTTGGGAATTAGTACCAAGATTAGAAAATCAATCAATTGTTGGAGCAAAATGGGTATTTAAAAACAAAGCAGATGAAAATGGAAATATAGTTAGAAATAAAACACGTTTAGTGGCTTAGGGTTATAATCAAGAAGAAGGTATAGACTACGACGAAATTTTAGTTATAGTCGCAAGACTCGAGGCCATATGTACATTACTTGCTTTTGCAAATCATCACAATTTTAAATTATTTCAAATGGATGTCAAAAGTGATTTTTTAAATGGTTTTATTAAAGAAAACGCATATGTTGAAAAACCTCCATTGTTTGTTCACGAAAAATATCCCGATCATGTTTTTAAATTACAAAAGGCCTTGTATGGTTTAAAGCAAGCCCTCCGTGCCTGGTACGAACGTCTTAAAAATCATTCAATTACATCTGGTTTTCAAATAGGTAAAATTGATACAACTTTATTATTGAACGAGAACATAACGACATTTTAGTTGTACAAATTTACATAAACAATATTAATTTTCGGTTCAACTAACGAAAATCTTTTGCTCGATTTTCAAATATTATGAAAAATGAATTTGAAATGTCTCACATGGGAGAATTAAATTTCTTTTTAGGTTTACAAATCAAACAATTTGAAAATGATATTTTTATTCATTAAGAAAAATGTTGTAACGATCTATTACGTTGTTTTGAAATGGATAAAACTTCAAGCAAACCAACAACAATGAGTACTAGCGTTCACTTAGAAAAAGATGATAACGGAAAAGATTTTGATGAAAAATTATGTCGTAGTTTGATTAGCTCCTTACTTTATTTAGTGACTAGTCGACCCGACATTATGATGAGCGTATGTATTTGTGCCCGATTTTAAGCAAAACCCAAAGAATCTCACCAAAGAGCTGTTAAACGTATATGTGAGAAATGCGGATTACGGATCTTAAGGCTAGAATTAACACTGGAGGGGGATGAATAGTGTTTAAAGGAATTACTAATTCTTTTGAATTTATATTAATTTGAACACAAATGTATGCAATATTCAGACACAGATATGATCACAGAATCAAACACAGATGCAGATATAAAGTAAAAACAATAAAGGAAAGAACACACTTAATTTTATACTGGTTCGGAGTTACCCTACATCCAGTCCCGCAACACAAGTACGGATTTCCTTTTAATATTCTTACAATTACACCCTCAATTTCAAGGCCACGAGGTACACCGCTCCATATTCACAATCCTCTAGGCAGAGATACTTGATTTTACGACAAAAAGTTCACCCGATTGATTTTCCAGGCTACAATGACACCTTTTCTCGCTCGATTGATTTTCCAAGCTGCAATCACACCCTTTCTCGCTCGATTGATTACAAAGAAATCTTTAACTCTGAATAGCACTAGGATCTTATTGAGATAGTGATAGAGAATCAAAACAGAGATGATCTAGTTAGATTCAAAGGTGATTTCGATAGAGTAATGGTAAAAATGTATAAAAGAAATGTGGAAGAAGAAGAGGAGTGAAATCAGAGAATATATATGAATGTAAATTCGTTTAAAACAGCCCCTATTTATAGTAGAACAACAGCCATGTTCATTCGTGAAAGGATATGATGAATAGACACTTCCTATGAAATTCAAACTTTTGAAACAAACTGTCACCTTGTCGACAAGGGTTCCTTGGGGTTGTCGACAGGCCTAAGTTATTTTTGATAATTTGTTTTTCTTTGAAAATAACTTCTATCTTATATTAAAACTATTTTAAACTTTATAAATATACTTAACTATAGTTAAAATACATAAATAAGTATAAGGAATAATATTTTGGTATATATAAAATTTTACTATAATTTTATATTAAAATCTAAGCATAAATATTAAAAGTTAAATATATTAAAAGATAGTTTAAAACCAAGGATAATTTGATATTGAAAATAAAGATTATTTTGAGGCTAAAAGTATTTTAAAACCAGGATAGCTGTTTTTGATTTAAAAAAGAAGATTTTGAAATCATTTTAAAAATAAGATATAATTTTGTAAAACATTTGAACAAAAGTTAATGGATACAAAACAACGTTCCACTAGATTTTTCATAGGTTCCATCATACTTAGGGTTCCATCCCTTTAACGGGCTCGAAGTGGATTTCATTCCACGAATAAAATGGATTTTAAGATGTCAGTGCTTTTCTAGAAGTTTTAACAAAAATTCTAACTAAATTACTTATATTGAAATCTTGAACTCTTGATAATCTTGATACTCACGAGTCTTGAATCTTGATATCTTTGATCTTGAGTTTATCACTTCTTGAATCTCTATACTGTACAGTATTCATTCTTTGGTACCTGTATATATATCATGCATATACATATATATCTAAACAATAGTGTTAGTATTTATATTTTATAATCTTATTCTAAGGTTGTTGTCATCAAAACCAACTTCTTAGGGACTAACAATCTCCCTCTTTTTGATGATGACAGCCTTTATTTATAAAATATTACTTCTATCCTAATAACTCCCCTTTAATTTATGCCTAGCTATCCTATTTTATACTTCTCTTTGTCATCAACAAAAACTAACTCCAAACTATATAACTCCCCCTTTAACTAATACTATGTGACATGTGATTATAATGATAGTGTATCATAAATAATCAACACTTAATTCTGAAACAAAAACTTAGCAGATTATGTTTCTGATTCTTAACGAGCAAAACATTAGTGATAATAGGAGTTTCAGAGTTACCGACATTGTCGATGCCAATCACATATCCTTTTGAGTTGTCTCCAAAGTTAACCAGTCCTCCATCTTTGTATATTGTATCATTCAGCATATCCGAATTACCAGTCATGTGTCTAGAGCATCCACTATTGAGTATCCATTTATTCTATTTGATCTGCACAATTTGTCCATTGTGGATTGATTCCTTAACATCCATAAAACATGTTTCCTGCACATCATACAATTTTGGTAGACAGCTTGAATTTGAATATCGATTATATGCAGACTCATGAGACAATGATGATTTGAATATTTCTAAACTAGTATTAACAAGTTTTTTAAACATAGCCATTTTAAAAGCTTTTTCAAAATTCATATTATGAAACTTTGAAAACCTTGCTCGGATACCAAATGTGAGAAATGCAGATTACAGATCTTAAGTGTAACAACCCGCATATTTATCGATTTAATATTTAAATATTTTATTTAAATATTAGGTCGTTAATCGGATATTGGTCCGAAAAGCTACTTTTTGCAAACGGTCAAATTAGGACTCGAGACCACTTCCATTGAGTTCGAAATGCCGTTTACAAATTTTTAAGTATAAACATCGATAGGTTTGGAGTTAGCGAAATTTCACTAACTTTTCCCGCTTTGGACTTTGAGTTAGTTTAGCCTATTAAGCCCAAGTTCCAACCCCCTTCTCCTCACTCTTCATAAATTTCCTAGCTAACTCAAGCTTGGGCATTAATGGTGAAAGAATGGGAAATTAAAACTCCAAGCACAAATTTAATTGCAAATCCAACATTCAACTCCAAATTCAAGTAGAAGATATTGGATTCAAGCTTAGGATTGCTTCTCCTTGCTTTCAAGCTTCATCTTCATAAACTTTAGTGCAAAGGTGAGATTTTTATCTCACAATTCTAGTCTATAACTATATTGGACTGTTGGGAATGATTTCCCATCACTTTAGCATGTATATTTGCATTTGGTTTGGATTGGATTGGCGAAAAACTCAAATTTTTAGTTGTTTGGTGAACTTCCTGAGCTTAGGTCGCTCTGCCCAGATATAGGTCGCTCGGAATCATTAGCTCGCGCGTGTGGAAAAGTCAAGGCCTGCATATTTCGTTCGTCTCGGATTTAGGTCGCCTCGGATTTAGGTCGTAGGTCGTTGGACTTTAGGTCGTTCGCGTATAGGTCGTTCGGCCTTGCCTGCCTCATTAGGTCGTGGGACCTTAGGTCGTAGGTCGTTAGGCTTAGGTCGTTAAGTCGTTCCCTCTGTTGGAAACGTCTCCTCGGTCTTAGGTCGTTAGACCTTAGGTCGCCCCCCCTAGGTCGTTAGACCCTGAGTTGTTCCGCCTTCATTTAGCTCGCGCACTTCTTTAGGTCGCATACTCCTTTAGGTCGTATGACTCCCATCCCTTTAGGTCGTTGGACCTTGTTTTCCTTAGGTCGTTGGACCTTGTTTTCCTTAGGTCGTTGGACCCTGTTTCCTTTAGGTCGTATGACCCACTAGGTCGCTTGGCCCCTTAGGTCGCGACATTTTTAGGTCGTGTTACCTATATACCCCTAGGTCGAAAGACCTTAGGTCGTGCACCTTTAGGTCGCGAACCCTATTAGGTCGCGAACACCTTTAGGTCGCGAACCGCTTTAGGTCGCATGACCTCGTCTCCGTTAGGTCGTGAACCTTGTTAGGTCGCGAACACCCTTAGGTCGCGAACCACTTTAGGTCGCATGACCTCGTCTCCGTTAGGTCGCGAACCCATTTTAGGTCGCATGACCTTTACCCTTTAGGTCGCTGGACCACTAGGTCGTGCCCCTTAGACCCCTAGGTCGCAACCATTAGGTCGCTCGACTCTATCCTTCTTAGGTCGTTAGACCTCATTTTGTCTTCACTAGGTCGTACCGTTTTGGTCGGGGCGCTGCCCCGCACCCCGCCGGGGGTGCTGCCCCCTGGACCCCCGCGACCTGACCGGGCAGGTCGAACCCCGTAAGCGGTGGAGTTGCCCCCGCACCCCCACCTTGGGGGGTTGCCACCCCCCCTGGACCCCCCTCCGTAGGGGATCTTATCTGAAAAACATTGAGCTGATTTCCTTGGATTTTATTCGCATCTCCGTATGCGATCTTTGTGACTGATTGTTTCTACACTTGCTTATGTGTTTTGTCACTTTATAATATAAAGGTTTCAATACTAGTAGTAAATATCAAAACTCTTTTAACAAACAATTTCAACTCTATTTTTAATAACAAAGCTCTTTTCTTAAACCGTTTTCCAATCTATTAGTATATACAAGCCTTTACCTCACTCGGATGAGAAATCTAATTAAACGACTTAGTAAAACAAGTGGTATGAAACGCTTGCGTTCACTTCGTCGGTTAATTCTTGGACTTGTTCGATCGAACCTCTTGTGACAATTTTATTAGTGAAGATTTACAGTTTGTTCGTAAATATTTAAGTTAAGCAAGTGGTTATGGGACATGAAGCTAAACTTTTATATTTACTAGCTTAGTGTAATTGACACTTCTCGTTGATCTTGATGATCGCTTTATGAATTAGACTAGCAATTGCGCGATGTCTCTTTCATTGCAAGGTTAGGCTAGACACCACTTGTGTGATTCCACTCACACATACCTTTTTGCCTTTTAGTTAGCCTTGACCTCATTCGGGTGACTCAGACTCATCCATATGGGGTAGCTCCCCATGGTCTTCGGACCGTCATGTGATAGGCCTCTTTCCCTTTTTATGATTTCTGGATTTCTTGTGTTGATTTCTGGAATTTATCTCTTTGACTTGTCATGAGTACAAGTTTAGGGTATGATGCCCTCTTTGGATCTTTGAGAAGATTCTTGTGATATTGATATATCTCTTATCGGTTGATCTCCTGTTGATCATTATTTGCATACTTATAGTAGTATGTCAGTATGGATATTTTATGTTTATGCCATATCTTTTATGTTATATCATGTCATCTGATATTTATAGCTAGACTGATCCGTTTATTATTTTCTTATAAATAATACTCGGGTCAGACCGAGATGTTACAGGTGCTACTGCTTGACTCCTCCCCCAGTGATTCACTACTCAGACTTTTGGCTACTTGTTCAGATTAGCAGCTTTTGTTGTTTACACTTGAGTTATAGACTCATAGTTGTATTCTTTTGTATAGCACGCGTTGCTATTCTTTTGTATTATCGTGGATCTTTTTAGACCACTTCTCTGATGTACACTTTTATGTGATATATATTCATATCTCTTTCCGCCTTTGTGATATGGATATCTGTGATTGATTCGCATGTTATGCTTACTTCTATATTTGTTTCCGAAGATTATTTTATAGCCACCGTGTGATAAGAAATTACATGGATGGTCGCTCCTCAACAGCCTTATTCTCCGCGCTAGTTGACAGCACTACACCGTAGTGTTCTTGGCTAGCGTGGGTATAGAGGTGGGGCGTCACATTAAGGCTAGAATTAACACTAGAGGGGGGTGAATAGTGTTTAAAGGAATTGCTAATTCTTTTTGAGTTTATATTAATTTGAACACAAATGTATGCAATATGCAGACACATATATGATCACAGAATCCAACACGGATGCAGATATAAAGTAAAACCAATAAAGGAAAGAATAGACCGAATTTTATACTGGCTCGGAGTTACCCTACATCCAGTCCCGCAACACAATTACTGATTTCCTTTCAAAATCAATTCTTACAATTACACCCCTCGATTTCAAGGCCACGAGGTACACCGCTCCAGACTCAAAATCCTCTGGGTAGAGATACTTGATTTTATGGGCAACAAGTTCACCTGATTGATTTTTCAGGCTACAATTACACTTTTCTCACTCGATTGATTTTCCAGGGTACAATCACATCTTTTCTCGCTTGATTGATTACAAAGAAATATATAACTCTGAATAGCACTAAGATCTTGTTGAAATAGTGCTAGAGAATCAAACCAGAGATGATCTAGTTAGAATTGATGGTGATTTTGGCAGAGTAATGGTAAAAATGTATTTAAAGAAATGTAGAAGAAGAAGAGGAGTGAAATCAGAGAATATATATGAATGTAAATTTGTTTAAAACGGCCCATGTTTATAGTAGAACAACAGCCATGTCCATTTGTGAAAGGATATGACGAATAGACACTTCCTTTGAAATTCAAACTTTTGAAATAAACTGTCACCTTGTCGACAAGGGTTCCGTGGGTTTGTCGACAGGCCTAAGTTATTTTCGGTAAAAAAAATTCTTTGAAAATAACTTCTATCTTGTATTAAAACTATTTTAAACTTTACAAATATACTTAACTATAGTTAAAATACATAAATAAGTTAATATTTGGTACATATTAAATTTTACTATAATTTTATATTTAAATCTAAGTATAAATATTAAAAGTTAAATATATTAAAAGATAGTTTAAAACCAAGGATAATTTGATATTGAAAATAAAGATTATTTTGAGGCTAAAAGTATTTTAAAACTAGGATAGATGTTTTTGTTTTAAAAAAGAAGATTTTGAAATCATTTTGAAAACAAGATATAAATTTGTAAAACATTTGAATAAAAGTTAGTGGATACAAAACAATGTTCCACTAGATTTTTCGTAGGTTCCATCCTACTTAGGGTTCCATCCCCTTAACGGGCTCGAAGTGGATTTCATTTCATGAATAAAATGGATTTTAAGATGTCATTGCTTTTCTAGAAGTTTCAACAAAATTCCTAATTAAATTGCTTATATTGAAATCTTGAACTCTTGATAATCTTGATACTCATGAGTCTTGAATCTTAATATCTTCGATCTTGAGTTTATCAGTTCTTGAATCTCTACACTGCACACTCTTCATTCTTTGGTACATGTATATATATATATATATATATATATATATCTTGCATATACATATATATCTAAACTATAATGGTAGTATTTATATTTTATAATCTTATTCTGAGGTTGTTGTCATCAAAACCAACTTCTCAGGGACTAACAATATCTTACGATATCTATCTAGTACTAGAGATTACGTTTTGTTTTACCCTAAGGGGTCATCGTTTGAACTAGTTTCATATAGTGATGCGGATTTCAGTGGATGTAAATCAGATCGTAAGAGTACTAGCGGAACGTGTCACTTTATCGGACAATCATTAGTTTCATGGTTTAGCAAAAAGCAAAATTGTGTCTTCTTATCTACTTGTGAAGCCGAATATATCTCAGCAGCTCTTGCATATGCATAAGTGATATACATGCAACAAACAATTAAGGATTTCGGCAAAGTTATTAATAAATCACCAATATATTACTATAATACAGTGCAATAAATCTATCAAAAAACCCTGTAAATCACTCGCATACTAACATATAGATATACGACATCATTTTTTACATGACAATGTAGAAAAAGGAATTATTACATTAGGATACGTAAATACCGAGAATCAAATAGCAAATATTTTCACAAAACCACTAAATGAACAATAAACTGTGACGCGATTTAGGAATATGTTCTCTTAATCATCTTCTAAACTAATACTACATTTTCATTTATTCTATATTTGGCTAATAAAAATTTATCCACAAATTAAAATTGTTAACTCCTTCACCTTAAATTTTTTGGGTGGTTGTTTTCTGAAATTACCTACGAATAACCTTTAAAATCATGTATAAATTTCTTTTACAAAACAAAATGTAAAGAATATATAAATTTCATATTTTTTTACAATAGAAAATAAAAGCATGTCTTCCAACAACTCACATCTCTCCTTCTCGACACCAATAACAGATAGCTTAGCAGATACACCCTATCGCCTTCCTACTCCTACACCAAATCAGGAACCGACATATAAGTGGTCCTCCTACCACACGGGATTTACTCCCGATAAAAAGAAATCCAAACGATCTCTATTTGTCTCTCCTAACACCAAGGATAAAATCGATGAGCTGCATCACTACTAAAAGCAAAAAATAGATTTACAACGAGAATTATACTTTGAACAAAAGATCACTGCGCGATGACTAAGGTTTCTGGAGCAAGTAGCGATAAAATTTTATAATTCACGAAAGAAGGGTGTACATGAACCACTTATGATTCCTTACAATCCTTTGGATCCCTCTACTTCTTATCGTACACCTTTGGATCTTTCACCTAGGAGATTCTCTGGTTCCCAAAGAGCCAATGAACGTGGAAATATGTGGTCTCCACTCAAGCCATGGAGGGATGACAAGTCTGAAGATCGCAATGATCCATCATCATCTAAATAAATATTACTTATTCTCATTGTATTTTTATCTATATATATTGTATCATGTTTCACAAATAATTATACTATGTTTTATTAAATCAATCTATCGAAAAATAAGCGACACCCTACAAAATTAGGCTATTTTAAGACAAGTTGGCCATTTCAGACGTTCGAGCATTGCAATCAGACGTCTGACACTCTTGTATCATACAAACTTTCCAACATCGTGCATATATTAGACGTCTGATATAACATTCCAAACGTCTGAAAATTATCTCTGCTTCATAAAAATACAAACCAGTCTATTTCAAACGTCTGAACTAATGACCAGATGTCTGAACAAAGTCTCTGCCTAATACGATACAAAATCAGGCCATTTTCAAATGTCTGATATTATATTCAGACGTTTGAGAAAACTATTTGACCTACAAAAATTACACTTTAGGCTATTCCAGAGGTCTGATTATACATCCCAATGTATGATAATTCCCTCTGCCTTACAAAATTTACAAATCGATCAATTCCAAACGTCTGCCACCAACAAGCAAACATCTGATTCTATTTACTGTCTTCAAACTAGGTTAGATCAAACATTTGATTCACCTTTCAGACGTTTGAAATTCAATCGACACTATTAAGTACCTTGATAACGTCTATTTTTTTTTTACTTTTTTCACTTACCTTTCACTTCATTTCTACTTAAAAGTCGATTCCTTATTTTCCAAAATTACCTTTTCTTCCAAACTCGCTCGAATTCCATGACTCCTAAAACAAAATGCCCTAAGATCTCTAAGCGAAAGCAAGACCAAGCAAATTCATCCAACCCGCAAGTTTGCTCTGACGATCAAATTAAGCGATGGTTGAATTGTGTACCACATTCAATCAAATATACGAGGATATTCAAAAGAAGAAACTCCATACAGGTCCATCTTACAATTTTCTAAAGTTCCCAATGTATGATTTAGACAAATTGTACGTAAGTGATGGATTAGAAACATATATATCCTTTAATCCCAATAACATCCAATTAGATCAGCTTGCCATATTTCTTTTCTATGCTAATTGAGATAGCACAACAGTTTGGAACACCGATAACGATGACAACTGGCTATGGTCAAGTGTTTATGGAAACACAATTAGACTTACTCCAGGGATAATAGGCCGAACTCTCGGACGTTCCAACACGGGAGAAGATTTATATAATATTCCGAATATCCATTTCAAACCAAGAGATAATATCACACATCAAATATGGGAAGATGAAATACCTAGATTTACATCTAAATACCTAAGACCTAAGGCAAGACTTCTCAATCGAATGATTATCAACACTATCATTCCTTGCCTTGGTATTCATGAGCAAATCACGGAGTTAGAGCACAAGGCCCTATATGCTATATTCAGTGGAACAAGGGTTAATTGGGAAAAATTTATATTTGACAAGCTCAAACATTTTTGGACTCGATCATGCATATCCATCATCTATCCTACATACATCATGAGACCTCTAAGAGCTCATAACATCCCCTCATATTTATCCACTTTTGAAGAGATTTCTCCAAAATATGCATCCATAAAAAATTTCTCTCTAATGCGCTTACCGGAAAATCCATCGGATTTTATGTCATTTCAAGAGTGGACGCAGCATCGTCAAGCCGGACAAACTAGGCCTCTACCTCAAACACAACTTGAACCATCACAAGAGGTGGAGCAACATCACGAGAATACTCCTCCTCCTTCACCATTTGATTATACATGCAAGATGATACTTTAGAGACTTGCACTGAGACGAATCAAAATGAGAGCATTCACGACTTAACTCTCAAAAATCATCTTATTTTATCTCGAAATCAAAATTTATTGGCTACGCGCATTAATAGTTTTGAAACATCTTTTGCTTCTCGCCTAGCCACAGTTGAAACGTCACTTTCAACTACATTATCCATTCTAAATGAGGTTCTTCAGCGGGTTCGTGGTCCCACACCACCTTAAGAAGATTGGCCAATTCCAGTGCCTTCTCCTCCTCCTTCAAAACACTCCAAACTTTTTGACGAGGAGAAAGAACCTTTCGAAAACACTCCGACATCTTCTAAAAAACAAGCTAGCTCTTCCAAAAATAAAGATGAAGGAGATGATCAAGAAAAAGCTTCCCCAAAAGATCCTTAGATTTTTAGGATTCCATCTTTTGTATAAAAATGATAAAAAATCTATGAATGTAATCAATTATTATGAATAATGAAAACTGATTTTTTGGTGTGTTATTACTATGTATATTCATGTAACCTTACAACGATTGGTAAATACTAAATGATATGGACATGATATATACAATTAAAAGTTATTACTACTTTTTGATAATGCCAAAGGGGAAGAAAAATTAGAAATCACAATAAACAATGGAAAGCACATATTCATAGGGAGATTTATAAAATTATATACAAGTACATTGTATAGTTTTCATCGTCAAAAAGGGGAAGATTGTTAAAATAAAATCTTGAGTTTTGATGACAACAACTATACAATAGAAATCAAATATGCATATATATTTGTATAAACAGGTACTTGCTAGAATAACATCACTAGAAAGACAAGAACAAGGGTCAAAGTACACTAGAAGAGACTACAAGTTGATAGGAATAAAGAAACACAAGAAAAAGAGAACAAAAAATGATATGCATAATATTAGACGTCACAAGCCAGACATCTGAAACAGTTCTCTGGAACAACAGACAGGCTGAACCAGACATTTGGCAATTGCACTCAGACGTTTGATCTACTACTATATTCAAAAATATATATTGTATCAGACGTCTGAAACATATTACAGATGTCTCATTTCAAACTCGGATTTCAAATATGAACTTCAACTGTCATATTCGGATAGACATCTCCACTTCTCTTCGCTGCAACTCTTCATCATCAATAGAAGCAACTATAGAGTACTCGTTAATGGATACAGCTACTCAAGAAACCTCTCTACAACTATATATATCATCAAGAATCAAGAGAACAAATCACCTTACTAACTTACGCTCTCTAATTACATACTTTATCATATATTCTTGATCTCTAGCAATCTATACTTGTATCTTACTCTTCCATATATTCAGTTCTTCACAGACAATACTCTCTAGATATATATTGGAAGCATTTGCACAAATTAGTCAATATCTGTGTAATAGAACACACATTTGGCAAGAACAACTTATTGTAACCAAGCCTATTCCTCCGGCCGAAGCGAGAGTGTTTGATAGTCAAATTCTGAAGGGGAGCTTCGGGACTAGACGTAGGACGGGAGGTACGAACCAGTATAAAATCACGGTGTGCTTATTCTATATTTACTTAGATTAATATTGTTTTAGTTGCATCATATATTTTATCATATGTACTTACATATACACCACACGATCCACCATGTAGACTTTCACTTGTCCCCAATCCTTTTAAGGGTTCGGTTGATCATTCCGACCTATTAAATACTTGCCTCAATTTTGAAATATTATAGTAAAAGTCTTTCATTTAAGGTGTGGAATTAATCCTAAATGTAATTTTATTTATTATGTAATAGACTTATCCTTCGAATTACTACGATGATCCGTCGGACCATACCTCCGCGTTTTACTGCATGGACCATAGAGCCAAAATACGACATTTCGAGGGTCTCATATCTATACGTCCGTACACAAAAAAAATTCTATTTGAGGTGAAGCCAAAATGTTTTATGATCAGAGACTTTAGATAACTTGTAATCTTGAAATACTCGATGTCATTGTTTAAATAGGTCATATTTTCATTATGATTGTAGTAATCAAAAGAAACATCGTTAGGGTTTCAGTGTTTGTGCCCAAAACCGTAACAAATATTGAAAATAATTTAATATGAAATAGGTCATCCTTTTGGCAAAATTTTATTTGTTAAATTCTTGGAAAACATACTTCGATCATCTAGATTGAGTCTTGTTGCATGACCTTTGAAAAACTATTTATTGCAGCCTTATGACTATAATTACATGACACTACCCGATCATGCCAAACACTCGCATTGCACCACTTAGTGATGGCAAGCAAATTAGATGCATCAAGGTCTTTAAATTTTCATGGCACTACTCTCCCATGTCAAATAACTTTAATGCATTTAGAATCATTATCATTGCATGGTACTACATGACCATAGCTAACCAAAGTCTAAAACTCATAACTACAACAACCTTGTGTTGTAGTATGGTTTTGGGTGTTATGCATTCCAAGTCTAGAGAATTATATTGCCATCTGACCTTTTTAATTGATATGCATGCAATGGAATTATATCATAAATAATGAAGGGTCCTTCCAAATTTGGACCGAGAGGTTCATCTACTAGATCTTTGGTATTCGGCATTATCTTTTAAAGGATAAGATCAACTCTCTCAAACTTTTATGTTTGAACCCGTTAATAGTAGTAACGAGTCATTCATCGAATATATTCTATTCTTCTCATAGCAGCTCGGTTCGAGTGGTTAGGAGAGCAATCTAAATGCTCATTTCAAATCTCTTTATTTCCTTGAACATTTTAATATAATCTACGGTGAGAGAATATATGAAGTTCTACCAGAATCATTGCATAGTAACAGTAAACTAAAGAAAATGAGGTGCGACCTTTTAGAGTCTTTGAGCTTGTTCTTTAAGTCGATAGTACGAATGACAATTCATGTGCCTAATTTTCTTTGGATTTTGTTAGGAGCTTCATCAAACAAGTTTTGATTGTTTTGTTGGCTGCCTCTACGGCAACATTGGCTTGCGGATGAGCCACTTAAAAGAAACTGTGGACTATGCCATAGTCTTGGTGGTAATGTGTAAGCTAACGGCTTTTAAATTGTGTGATGGTATTAGTTATGATCTTTTATAGAAGACAAAATTTAGTAACAATTTTTTGCATGTCAAATTTGAAAACTTGATATGCCATTGTTATTGCGAAGGGTTCGACTTCAACCTACTTTTTCAAATAATCGATGGATGTTATTGCAAAATTTTCCTTTTCTTTATTAGTTGGAAGAGGACCTAGTAAATAATTCCTCGTACATCGAATGACCATGGACTCATCATTGGAGTCAGCTCACTGGGTGGTGCTCTCTGGATCTTTGCATAAAATTGACATTTATCACAGTTCTTTACATAATCTAAAGCATCTTGTTTCTTTGTAGGCTAGTAGAAGCCTTGTTTGAGTATTGTCTTGGATAACTTGAGACCTCTGCAATGATCTCTACATATGCCATCATAGGCCTCTTCAAGTAGTCTTTTCCCATAGGTGGTGGTCACAATAGTATAATACCCCATCCGCAGATAGTAAAATTACGAGCATTATATTTTATATGTCAAGCTTCGGTGAATTTCAAAGTTAAAACATTATTAGTTAAATATTAAATGTATGAACTAATTTAGCTTTCTTCAGCCATTATTGGATATGGAATTTCAGTTCTGGCTACTTGAACTCAAATTATGACCTGAACATTCTCTAGCACTTGTATGCAAGATTTCTTAAGAACCTCTACTACAATAACCTGTATTCCTAGACATCCTAGGAGCTCGCATATTTAACAAGTATCAGCTCTTGCATTTTGGTCCCGGAGGATGCTTTTGATGTTTTAGCTTTTGAAAATATCTAGCAAGCGCTTTACTTGTGTTGCATATAAAGAAAGTCATGGATGTCGGGCTTGATAATTGCAAAGATCTTAATTAACAATGAGTTGAAAGTCACTATGTACTCTTATCTCTAAAACATTGATAGAGATGGCTATCTTTTATACCACGGTTAGAAATTCATATTCAGCCATATTGTTCACAGTCAAAATGCATGTTTTATGGTGCAATAGATTTGAAACTGACTAGCACATAGTCCACTCCTTCCCTTTTCTCAGTAGAGCACCCATCGGCATAAAGTTGCCATAAAAGCTGTTTGATTTTTTCATCTTTTGAGAGCTCGGCATCGAAACATGTGCATTCAGAAATAAAGTCAGCCAATATTCATCCTTTAACGGCAATTTTAGGAATATAAATGAGGTCATGTTTGCTACGGTTTATAGCTTATTTTATTAATATTCCGGAGGTCATGCTTTTGTTGAATACTGGCCGTAAGGGTTGATCGGTGATAACATTAATTTGATGGGCCTGAAAGTATGTCATAAGTTTTGCATTGTAAATATTCGACAATAACTTATCTTCTCAATATATGGGTAATGCTTCTCTATTAGGAAAATACTTTTCCTAACATAGTAAACAAGACGTTGAACTCGATATTTAAACGAACCTTAGCAGTTTTAGTTGTACTTCTAATATTGTTGTGTTGTGAGATGCAAGCGGCACAGTTATTTTTTGATTTATACTGATCTACACCACAGACACTAACAATTACATCGCTATTTACTTACAGATGGTTTTGATTCTTTTGAGGGGGAAACTGTTATGGTGATTCGAATGGTCTTGAAATATATTATCATATGATAGCTACATTTTTCTTGAATTTCTCGCGCTGGAATTATGTTTAACTCATGGATTTATCTTTCCATTAATTCCTTGAGTGCTCTTTAGAATAGTTTGAGAATGAAAAGTTTTTGTGGATATTCTTTGGGTCTTAAGGAGGCAAGCTGGATGTTATCTACTTATCGTAGTATTCTTATGTCCGCTACACTTCTTGTGTATATACCAGTATTTGTGAGGATGGACTGTAATAACTGTCCGGGGAATTGATAGTATTTAGGATTGTAATTCCAAAATTCTATGTAACTTAGAGTAGCTTTTGTACTATCTTTCTGGTAATATATGTCATCATTCTGTTCTGAGATTCAGATGTCTTGTTTACTTCTTTCTTGTTCCTTTGTCTTTCTACTTTTTATTTTACCCAAACAATCTATCTTTTCGGCCTTGCATGCTCAGAATGCGAATACTATAGATGTAATACTGTCGATATTTGGGGGTCAAAAAAACCAATCGTTACAATGCAGCTACACCCTTCCATTTGACTACAATGTAAAGTTAGAAACTTTCTAGTAAACCATCATATCATAATCTTTTTTTGATCAATCAAAATGTTCAATTTAGTGTGTAGCTATATCATTCCGTCTAGTGTATTGCCTCGTCAAGGCAATGAAAAAAACTAATTGAGCGAGGAAATCTATTTCAAATCTAAGTTTTGTTGGGATTCTTTATAAATACTATTTTTTCACATCCAAACTCCATCAAAATTACAATCACCTTGATTTCTCTCAACACTGTTAGTATCACAGTGTCGAACGAAAACTTCATTAACATTTCACTTAACAGTAGTTCTTTCAACTCTGAAAACCAACAACTTCAAAGTAGAAGAGCTCGATGTGAAGTAGAGTCCAAGCGGTCATACTAATATCGGAATCACATGAAAATGTTGGTTAAAGATCTTCGAATGTCGAGATACTTGGGATGGATGTGGATATTTTTTATGGATAGATACCGAACTTTACCATTGTGGTAGAGAGTATCCGTTTGAAATGAAAATGAAAGTGATGAGAAATGAAATAATACTTAACAATCATACTTAGGAACCATAAATACTTAGATATCGTCCTCGTATATGTGTTTACTAATATGCATCCTGGGTAGTTATCATCTTTGTTTGTGATTTTACTAATATATATCTTAGGTAATCATTATCCTTGTTAAGATGATTACCAATATGTATCCATATTTGTAATAACTTCAACTATTATGTGTTTTAATTTAAGCCTTTGCGCATCCTCTAAAATGCAACAATAATTCATAAAATACATATTCATATATTGATGAATAAACATAAAATTAAGAGCTTTCACAACTAGTCAAAAGTACAATAATGATTGTGAAATATTCGATTGCCCACACATGTTATATCTTTATATAACATACGTTGCTCCACCAACTTTCTCATTACTCACACCAAGATGTTTCTAGACATGCGGTACCTCAATCTGAACTTCGTAATGTCGAAGAAAAGATCATCATTAAAGTAATATCTGATTATTTGATAATGGCCTGATTGATAAACAAAATTCTATTATTGTACGCCTTAAAACACTACTACCTTGTTTGGATGCATCCTCCAGCTCATGTAATTGAATATGTCCTTATGCTTCAAACACTAGTAATTATGGTTGATGATCATGGCATATGAGATTTTAATCATAACTAGAGGAAGAAGAGAAGCAAAAGAACCTTTTCAAAGGATTCACATTTTTATTTGGTTTTTGTTTTAAATAACAAATATGACATCTATATAAGCTCTAAGACATGTATAAATATCTATTCCTCTATGTCATCTACCAGACAGATACTTATTGCATTTTGTCCAATCTGGTCGGATATTTACTATACTTTTTCTTTTCACTCAAATATTTATTGTAGTTTTTCATATTCAGCCGAATATTTACTATGCCTTGTCCTATTCGGTCAGGTATTTAGTACATATTGATACTTATAAAATTATAGAATGTTATGCAAAGAAAAATAAGTGAATATTATCCAATTCAGATAGCCTGACCAAAAAAATACACATGAAATATCATGCAAGATAAACATGAAACACAGAGAACATAGTCTAATATAAGATACAAATGATAGTCTGATACAATACAAGATAGTCCAATGCAAAGATACAAAGAATATAGCCCAATACAACATACATAGGAAACGGTTCTCAAATATAGGTACATAAATGGAAATGAACCAAGTTAACAAACTAGGCAAATCTACCAATCATTAACCTCATCATCCTCGTCGTCATTGTCGTAATATGGAAACTTATTATCATTGTCATCCCCGTCAACTACAACGTGCCTAAAATCAGAAGCAAAATCCAAATCGAGTGGAGAATCTACACAAGGAACGTGTCTATTGTGGTATTTAGCCTCATCCTCTACACTCAAATCCTGAATACGTCGCACGAAGTCTAAAGCTCTATGCTCGTACTCCTCTATGCTATATCTATGCTCTATGTAAGTAACATCTCTAAGACCAAGCTGCATTTGAAACAGGTCCTCGTAAGGAAATGAGGTAGTATAATCATCGGTTGAAAGACATAGTGTGTCGATATAATGATCCTAGCAGGATGACGTAGGCACGGCATTGGTTCATCTGTATCCACCATATGGAATCTCAGGTGGTGGAGCAACAGACCTCTGAGTAGGCTAGCATAAGTCCTAACTAAATCAACAACTCCTTTATGTGTAAAACTTACAGCTGGTAGTGGAGTTTAGAATCTACGCAAAAAATAAAGATAATCCAAGTTAGGAACGACGAAGTAACTCGATACCCACCAACCATTTGACGCACCCTTAAAAATAGTGTATGAGGATGAGAATCATCAGGTACCTTGTTTACTCTGTAAATCTAATGCCAACAACGCTCACCATGATACCACATACAACCAAATAGCGGTAAGATGAGATGATACCAATAGAAACTTTTTCCTAACAAAAATTCAGCATGAGAAGTGCTGGGATTTTATTAAATTCGTACAGCTGCCAAATAATATTAGAACATGTACATCATAACTTTAACTGGTCACATGCAACTGTGAAACATCATTAGCCTCACCACCATGCACTCTCTATCTATTCTGCGGTGACTATGCACAACTCCTAGAAAAGAACAATGCTAACTAGTGGGCTTTAGTGGGGTTGTCTAGATTGTAGCTATACTCATACCATCAAAACAATATAACCTCCCAAAAGAACGTAATGATGTCCCATTACTAATTACTACATACTGAATGTCCATAGATCAATACAAGTACGCCATGATAGTTGTTTCCCAGTTATACAAAACAGGTGAAGAAAATCCGCAACCGCCACAACATATCATAGTGCAGGTGTAGTGGATGGATTAGAACAGAAAAGGATTCCCATCATGTATAACACAATTAAGCTAGCTTTTGCCAAATCATTGTCCAGGTTGTATTGTTGTAGTGTCTCTTAGCACCAAAAATGACAAAAACACATCAGAAACAAATGAAGGCACCAGAAATATATAGAGTTAATGAAAAAAATGTAAAAGCAGTAGAAAAGACACAAATTTTCAGTGGTTCGGCAAATACTTAGGCCTATGTCCAATTTAATATTTGTTATTGATTGATCTCTCCAGAATACAATGATTATACTCAAATCCGACCATAATCTAGTTGATCCTGAATTTGAAAGTGTTTAAAGTACTTGGAGAAAAAGAAAATAAAAGAGAAATCAAGTGCCAAAAAGTTCTTTTTCAAAGCTATAGGTGATGTATTTATAGAGAAACATCCCAAAGGAACCAGAGGCCCGTGAAGTATCAAGCCCATATCCAGATCCAAATATACAAGAGTAAGTATTCGGGCCCAATTACTAATGAAATCCACTCGGAACTGATTGGTTTTGATTAGTACCAACTAGTTTTTTAGGAGGAAACCACCCCTCCTTTTTTCCATTAACCATCTGTCTCTGATTCATTGTGTTCTGAACACTTCTCCCTTGAGATTCGATTGTTTCTGAGAGATTCTAATGTACCTTGTACTAGTCTGCTTTTCTTCAAAAAATCCTCAGAGTTGTTCTTCTATTCCTGGAGAAAAGCACTCCATGGCAATCATTTGGGCTATTGCTCCATGTAAAATAGTTTTAGAGGACCTACATACATAAAATGTGGTCTGCATCGACTGGTTGTGCTCGGTTCTAAGTAGTTCTCCTTGCTCCAATACCTCTAGTATTTCTTGAGTTATTTCATATCACCATTCTTTTTATGATATCTCTAAAGTCCTTGGGTTATTTCTTCATCGTTTGTTTGTCCAATTTTCTCATTTAAGTCTGTTCGAAGACTGTGGATATCTGGATATAACACTTTCCCACCAAAGCATGTCTTATGAATGTAAGGTGTACTTTGCTCAAGAAAAAGTTTCTGCAATAGTCGACTTGTAGCAGTCAAGCTTTCTTCTCTAAAGTCCTTGGGTTATTTCTTCATCGTTTGTTTGTCCAATTTTCTCATTTAAGTCTGTTCGAAGACTGTGGATATCTGGATATAACACTTTCCCACCAAAGCATGTCTTATGAATGTAAGGTGTACTTTGCTCAAGAAAAAGTTTCTGCAATAGTCGACTTGTAGCAGTCAAGCTTTCTAGCTATCAATTGATTCAAGTTAAGGTGAATCATCTAGTTCTTTTGGATTCTCTTTTAAACCCATAGTCATTCCAGACCGTCATAGCTAAGGACACTAGTCCCTGCATAAGTGTTAGTCATAAATCATAACCAGTCTGTTTTCACCAGAGTTATCATATTTTATATCAAAATCGCCCTACGTTCATCTAGGATTTATCTATTTTAATTCGATTACAAGGCATCCAAATCCTAAGGTCAGGTCAACATCCACTCTAGGGTTAGATCTCACCTGATCGTTTATCATCTAATCTAGGGTTCGATCTCTCCGGATTGTTTATCGTCCAATCTATGATTTGATCTCTCTAGATTATTTAACAGCCAATCTGGGTTCAATCTTTTTGGATCGTTTAGCATCCAATTTAGGGTTTGACCTCTCTAGGTCTATACTAAATCCAATCCCCTCACTCACCGGTAAGGGTATTCAACGTTTAAGCAAGTCCATCTGCTTACTCTCTAGTAAGGTGACTCGATTTCCTATACAAGTTCATCGATTCACTTTCCATTAAGGAATGTACACCTTATGGTCATCGCCTCATCTCACCGAACAGGACTACCATGTTCAATTAATATCAATCATCACTTTTAAGCGGTTTTCAAAAATCAAATACTCAAATCAAAGCAATCAAGAAAAAAATACTAAACATTCATCTCAGACATCCGACGCGGAGCATGCCTAGAAACCAATCGACATCCCGTACACATCTAAGAGGTATAAGATTATTATTATCTTATATATTCAAAATGGAAAGTAAAATTAGGAAACGAACCCGACTCTCGTCTGTCCCAGTCATGGGATTAACAATCTTGACACGGATTCTTGGTCATGTCTTGATGCATTCGCTGTAGACGGTGGCTGCTTCGACGGCACCATTGCAGTTTGGTACCTTACAGACTGTTTTAACTGTTTACTCCAAACCAACTTTTCTATCAAATTGCGACGGTGTCTGCACTCGTTCATTTCATGTCTATCCATCTTATGGAAAGTGCAAAATCTTCTGGACCTTTTCTCTTGATCCATTGATTCTCTTTTAGATGGCTTCTGGTAGGGGATCTTCTCCCTAGTATCTAAGTAAGTCCTCTTCGGGTTTCGGTTTGGTCAACGTAAGAAGTGCATTTTGATTCCCTCCTTTTTCGATTTGGTCCTCTGTAGCCATCCTCGGCTTTTCACTTTCCTTTATCTTCATCATGTCCTTCTCCAGATGGCATTCTCAACTTCAGGGTGCCCCCGATGAAAGCACCTCTTTGTCTCATGATAGAACTCCATAAGATACATTAGTGGATCCTTTTCCAAACCAATTTTAAAGTTAGCCTTACTTGCAACTCCTGAAACTACCACCATCAGAATCATGGATAGATCTGACTAATGAACTTCAATGGACACCACATTAAACCTTGTCAAGTAACTCCTAATGGTCTCTATGGCCCTTTGCTTCATGCTCGATAGCATCATCACATTTTTGGTCATGAAACATAAACCCTAAACGATCTCATGAACTTATTCACTAACTCGGTCCATGTGCTTATGGGCCCGTTCCCAGTTATGTCAACCATGTTGTAGCTAAATCTGTTGAGTATAATGGGAAGCAACATTCCATCACCTTCTCAAAAGCATCTAACACCTCTATATGTATGATGTACCATATTAGATGAACTTTTGGATATGTCTTTTCATTGTACATTTCCAACGCCGGAAGCCTAAAATCGAGAGGATTTCTCGCATACCGGATGTTAGGGGTAAATGTATTCCTGTTTTTGTCCACCAAACTCTGGTCTTGTGATCCACCATTCATTATAATTCAAATCAACTTGGCTATTTGGTTGTTGTCCTCTAATGGAAGTCATCGATCAATAGCTGCATTTTTCACTCCATTCCTATGGGGAAGCTCCGGCACATACTCCTCTAGTTGCACACCTACATTCAGATTTGCATTTCTCGCTTCATTATGCCCCCATTCCTATGGGAAACTTCTGGCTCATACTCCTTGAATTATTGTGCACTGATGTTCTGATTTACGTTTCTTGCTTCTACATCATTCGCTCTCGACATTCCAGCTCGCCTAAGTTTAAACCAAAATTCCCCAAGTAAATTCATCACGTTACCGACCTGATTTAGGTCGGTATTGACCAACTCTCGCCATGAGGGAATTACTCCAATTTTCTCTGCTCTAATTTAAGGAGCTCCTACATTAGTTTCTGATATTTGGTTTTGAATAACAGCTGCTCTGGTTGTTCTTGTTGATCCATCTTTTTGAAGAATCCATCTAGCATCTCTTATTATAGAGCCATTATTCCATCTTGCATCTCTTTCATCATTCTTTCTATCTCCTCTCTCCTCATGTAGATGGATTAGTTAGAACCTTGTTAGTTCCTAAGATGATGGTTTTGATGACAACAACTATAGGACTTGTTATAAAATATAAATACTAATATTCTTATCTAGATATATATGTATATGCATGACATATATATATATATATATATATATATATATGCAGGTACTGAGAATGAAGATGTACAGTATAAAGATTCAAGATTGAAGAAACCAAGACTGAAGAATAATGAGTATTAAGAGTCCAAGATTTCAAGAGTTTAAGAGTTCAAGATAAGTAATAGTGTCTAGATTTATGTTAAAACTTCATAATAGCACTGAAATCTTTATTCGGATTTTAATTGTAGAATTGAATCCACATTCTCGCTTTAATAGTGGGATGTAACCCACGACCTCTTTAGTGGGATGGAACCCATGACCTTTTCTAGTGGAATGGAATCCACGAAATTTTAGAAATGGTTTATTTTAAATATTTTTTTGAAAACTTTTTAAATGTCATCTCTCTCAGTTTAAATATTTTAGCCTTAAACTATCTTTATTATCTTTTACATTTTGATTTCAAAATCATCTCTTGTTTTTAAACTATCACTTGGTTTCGATATTATGAGCTCTAAATCTCAAAAATATATTCTATACTTAGTTTTTAAGGTTACTTTTATATTATAAATTATATTTTTGTAAGATTACTTTTTAAATCTCTTTTATAAGTTTAAACTATATACAAAATGGTTTGTAAACTTCAAAAATTATTTTAACAAATTTTAGAAAGAAAATATCATTTTAAAAAAAATCAATTTTCAAAATTTACTAGGGCATGTCAACATACCCCATCCCCCCTTGTCGACATGGTGACCGTATAGTTTCAAATTTCAAATTTTCAAAAGAAGTGTCCAATCGTCATAACCTTTCACGAATTGACATGATTGTTGTTCTTCTATAAATACCAGTTTTTTCAACGAATTTTAACTTAGTTTTTCTTCATTTCTTTACTCCTTCCTCTCCACTCAAATATTCTCTTATATATTGACAAAATTCTGCCAAAATTCTAAGTGAATCAAACTCGATCATCCCTAGTTTGATTCTCTGCCACTCTCTCTCAAAGATCTCAGTGCTATTCAGAGTTATAGGATCATTTGTAATCAAGGAAGTGTATCAAGTCTCTCTATCTATCAAAGAGATATTGGAAACGATGTGATTGTGGCCTGTAAATCAATTGGGAGTGATTGTAGCCCGTAAATCAATTAGGTGATCTTATAGCCTAGTTAAATCAAGAGAGTTTATCTTGGACTCGATGATAGGAGGGTGTATCTCGTGGCCTTGAAATCAAGGTTGTAATATCGACATAATATTTGAAAAGAAATCTGCATAAGAAATTGTATGGGACTGGATGTTCTTTCTTTACAGCTTTTATATGTGTTCTTTTTTTTACTGCTTTTATTTATCATTTGCATCTATGTCTAATTCCGTGGTTGTCTCTGTATTTGTGAAATTGCATCTGTATGTGTTTAATTTGAGGAGATTCCAAAAATTCCATAAAATCGATTAAACACCATTCACCCTCCTCTAATGTTAATCCATCCTTAAGATCCGTAATCCGCATTTCCTATATTTGGCATCAGGGCATAGGTTTTCAAAGTTATCATAATCTGAATTTTGAAAAAGTCTAAAATGGTAATTTTTGGAGATTCTATTAAGACTAGTTCAAACCGTCCAAATCATTGTTGTCTCATAAGTCTACATATTGTTATTATAGAAAATCAAGTTATCTACCAAATTGGTGTGTTGTATAGGAATGGATATGTTACATGGCTTCTGAAGAATCAACACTTAACGGAAAAATGGTACAAATCAAGAAAAACAAATGGATACTTGATAGTGGATGTTCAAGACACATGACTGGCAATCCGAAGATACTGAATGACATAATTTATGAACATGGAGGACTGATCAACTTTGGAGACAATTCAAAAGGATATGTGATTGGCATAGGCAATGTCAGTAACTCTAAAACTCTTACTATTTCTGATGTTTTGTTAGTTAGGAATCTAAAACACAATTTACTTAGCATAAGTCAACTATGTGATAATGGCTACTAAATTAAATTTGAAAAGGATAAGTGTCACATCGAAGATAATAAATCAAATATTTTCTTTGAAGGAATTCGGAAGAAAAATATTTATTTTCTCAGTATGAAAATCTCAAATGATAATCTATGTCTTTTGGCTAATACAAATGACCTTTAGATTTGGCATAAAAGATTTGGTCATTTGAATTTCTAACTTTTATCTAGACTATCAAAACCTATTTTTCCGTACCTTTAAGTTGACAATAAACCGCACATGTCCAACTCAAATTGAACGAAAAGATGGAACATGAAGGGTAAAAAATAACAAGACAGAACAGAATCTCACACGAGTGGAATAATATATAATATCGAACAATATCTTTACAGCGGGAAGACTTTTAAAATACATATATCATAGTCTAATCTAAATTCAACTTGAATAGTTATAAACATCCATCCTTACAATTGCTGACAAACATCAAACAAAAACAAAAAGGCAGCAGTGATAATAGAATATATCATACGTAGATAAATATCTCCAGCTGCTCTCTCGAAACTCCAACCATCTTCGACTAAATCTGAAGCTACTCGGATCTAACTCGAGTATTGAAAATACACGAATCAAGCTTGATAAACCAACGCGAAAAAAACTCAATAATAAATGACAGTGTCATACACTAGCCTTTAAATAGAATCCTTTGAAAAGAAAGAGTATCTCATAAGACCATGTCCACACATAAACATGGACGGGTTTTTGCCTTATGATAACTAAAACACTTTAATATCAAAACATTTGATATTATTTCTAATGACATTCTTGGAAGTATTTGCAAATAAACTTATAAATCTTAGCCGCAATTGTTACATTGATTAAATTCCAACATATTAGGTTTATAATCAAGTCCGAAGGCACTTATTGGAGAATGGATTTCCATACAAATGACCAGGTGAAGGGACTACCTTCCGATGGGTACACCTCTAGAAGGATGGTCAGAGGCACAGAACATCTGCCCTCTACCAACACAAGACCGACCTACCTCTATAACTAGATAGTACCGAATATGTCATCCCCCTGTCATAACCGACCTTTATCCGAGCGCTCGATTTCCATACACCACATTCATTTACATCCCGAACGTCATACCGGGAAGAAATATATGTAGAAGGGGATGATCATACCCTAATTGGGAATGACACACTTAGCCTTGCCGCATCTAACCCTATTTCGATCATTTCTGGTTGATGAGGCTTGAGGCAACGATTACCATTTCACATAGCACATCTTCTTTCACTTTGAGTGTCACATTTCCATTCCGCATTCACGCGACTGATATCTACAAAAGCATAACTTCCTAAGCTCGTATGTCTCAAGAAAGAGTGCTAAGCTCATAGAAGGTGTATTCTCTATCACCGACTGATATACTTTTATAGAGAACACTCATTATGATTTGGAATGCAAGGTCATACATTCATCCACACAAGTTCGTTATGGGACTGAATGAAACCAAAGGCACTTTTTTCAGCCATTATTAGGCAAGAAGCCCTTGTTGTTTTGAGGTTTTTCATAACAAAGAGACCACTGCTACAATATAGTGAATGGAAAGTTTATCCCCAATTAATCAACAAGTAGTCCCTCGTTATTATTTGTCTCAATATCTCCATCTTCAAATATCTTCATTCTTCCAACGCATAAACTGGTTCGAAGTGGTTTTCGAATAGAATCGCCCAAATCCGAACCCAGTTCCTTCGAAACCCAATTATCGATAAAAAGTGAATATGAGTATACATGATTTATTAAATCTCTTTTCACTTTAATTCTTCTTGGACGATTTCAAAATCTCTTTCTTGTGTCTTAGAGTAATTCTAAGTAATTCATTCCTTTTGTTTGGATAATCTTTTTATATCTAAGACATCATTTACGATAAACCCTAAATCAATTTTAGCAAACATATCATAAAAATCATTCTGATTTTACTCAACATCAATTTCCGTATTCAACAAGTGCTATGAGCGAAAAAACGGTGAAATCGCCTGTTAAATTCCATGAATAGGATGAGTTCCCTCTTCATAATTTAATACCAAGTATAAGAAGGTTATCTCTATGCAATCCAAGTTGTAGGTTATTCACTTTGGAGATTGCTTAAATTGTGGATAAGACCAATCTTCTTTTATTTAGAAACTTAATACCATCTTTTTAGAGCATCCGGGCTTTCCTTTAGATTTGTTCCACCTCTTGCCTAATAATAGAAAAAAGTGGCCAGGCAAGTTCAGGGCATTGGTTGCTCTATCCCTAACCTTAGTTAAACATCTTGTTTTATCTTCCTAGATCTCACAGGTGGGACAAATGTACTAGTCGTTTCCACATACTCGGTTATCAACTTTGTTTTGGAATTGATTATAAAGATTCCAAATTATCTTTTAAACACTTAATTTTCATTTTAAAAACATTCAAAATTGATTCTAAAAAAATCATTATGTTTAAACTCATATTCCAAAAGTTATAGAATTTGCAGCATAAAAGTGCCGCGGGAAGTTGTTGTATAAGCTTATTTGATTTAAACAACTTTCTAACATTTGAAAATTTATATTTTCCATTTCAAATCTCTTTTAAACTATTTAAATAGATTTATCAAATTCATTCCACATTTTTCTATAACCAAAAACGTTCATTTAAATGGATTTCCCTTTATGGTCACTTAACTTCACCGGCGTGATTTTTCTAGAAAATTGATTTGATATATTTCAATATCTACTTGACGAATTTTTGATTTTCTTTCTTCATTTAGAATATGTGCATATAGTAGTCCGAAATTTTCCCGTCTCGAAGAATTCCGAGCTATATACCACTCTACATACTCATTCGAACTTTTTAGCGTGAAATCGTGAACTACAGTTGAGCGACGCGCCTTACTTTAACTTATTTTTCAATATTTGAAATAAGCTATTCAAATTGAATTTTATCACTTATAAAATCATTACAAATCATTTTAAATCAATATTTCCACTTTTTAAAGTATTTAAAATGTATTTTCACTATTATCATATTTTAATATTATTTTATTTCTATTATTTTTATATTAAATTTTAAAATCCAATTTCAGTTCAATTTCAATTCTAACTTCAAATTAAACTCAATTAAAACTTCTTTTTCAAATATAATTTCAATTCTAAAAATTTCAACCTTAATCTCATTTTCAATTTTCAAAATCGATTACAATTTCATTTTCACTATTCATCTCAATTCGATTTCAATTTAACTATCCTTTTTAAAACCAGTTTTACTTTAAATTTCAAATTCTCATTTATTTCCACTTTAATTTCAATTCTACTTAAAAAGAGACTTATTTTTTTCAAAGTATATCATATCACCAAAATTGGGTCTTATTTACAATGAGATCACTTAATCAAAAATGATAGGAATTTGATGTCCATATTAATATCACAACCATGCAAACAATCATATGACATTAACATTTTCAATATGGGTATAGTACGATAAATCTCATAACATTACTGTGGATTATCCAATATTCAAACATCCATATCATAAAATGGTGATTATCTATCGTATCAAATCAATTTAGTAATCAACATAAATTATATAGCGCTGAGAATTTTATCATCTTCATATCCACTCCGTCAATCTTTTTGTAAGTTAGCATGCTTCTTGATCTAATGTGCTTGTTTCTCCGAATGTCTCGAATTTCTTTCTCTTTTTTTTCTTTTTCTTTCTTTTTCTTTCTTTTATTCCTTTTTTATTAGGCCATGGGTATTTGGAGGGGTATGGAAAGTATGGCCTTGGAGTGGGGTGTGGAGGTAGGTGTGCGAGTTTGGAGCTCGGAAGTGGTGTGGGAGGCTTGGAGGAGGTGGGTAGGTGGTGTGGAAAGCTTGTTAGGAGGTGGGTAGGTGGGGTATTTGGCTTGGGTTTGGGAAGTATGGTCGTGTGGGTGGGTTTCTATGGCTCGGTCGTGGGGTATTGTGGTGTGTAGGCTAGGTATGGTGGAGTGTGGCTCGGTTTGTAGGGGTATTGTGGCATGTACGGTGGTGTAGGCATGGGTAGAGAAGAAGTTTGTAGAATGAAAGTAAAGTGAAGAATGAAGGGGTTTGGGATTGTATTTACAGATGTAGAATTTAGCGGTAAATGACCTTACTACCCTCTTCATTTTTACATTAAAATGTGTACTTTTCTTTTACATGTCGGGAGAGATTCGATGGGCATTAAATGTGATGTTAAGAAGAGAAATGATTTTTTATTAGTGTTTAATTTAAATACACAAAAGGAGGGAAGACTTTTCATTGATTAGATATGCATTTATGGATTTTAGAAAGTGTATAAGCTTAATAATAAGAGATATCACCATTTCTATGTTTACTAAAACTTTAAACATATAACTTAGCTCCTTTACTATGCATATATATACCATCTCTTTAAGTTGATATGATATAAAAGAAATGATGTGGTTTTATAAAGTTTTAATTGAATTTAAATTTGTCAAATCATGTCTTATTTATTTATTTATTTATTTATTTATTTTAACTTTTCAAAAGTAAACATCTTTTCTCTTTTAGTGCTAAATGCAATGTGTTTTAAAATTTTAAAGTTGTCATATATAGGTTATAGAGTGAATAGGTTTATTCAACACTGTGAACAACGTGTTACGATTGAAAACGCTGTTTTTGTTGATAAATTTTAAATCAAAATTTGACGTTTTGTTTAAACTATATCCTCGAGTAAACCAAACTCAAAAATGAACTATTTACTTCTTTCAAATAAATTAAAACATGTCTATATATATTTCAAAATCATATTTAAATAATATGAAAATCCCTATTTTTACAGTGTAGGAAAAACTGACAAACTGAGACAAAAATTTGGATATTTTTGTAAAACAATTATTAATATACTTTTAAATCTTTAAATATACTTTTATTTTCTTTATTAGATGCTTTTAATAAGATTTATCTTTTTAAATAAATATTTAAACCTATTTATGTAAGGCTTTATTTATTTTTAACAAAACTTAACTTTTGCTGATTTGTTCTAAAATCCAAGTTTATACCTTTTAATTATTAACCATAAGAATAAATAATTTCTCTATTATTATTTATTATATATAACTTATTTATTAAAGTTTTTAAATTCTTTTTAAATTTTAAAGTAAACAAAATCTCTCATTTTCATAGTAGCGAAACTACGGGTCTTTACAATAGTATATGTAATGCTTGTCAATTAGGAAAATGTAGAAAAAGTTCATTTAAATCGACAGATATGATTTCAACTTCAAAACCCCTTAATTTACTTCATTTAGATCTGTTTGGCCCATCTCAAATTCGGTCAATAAATCACAGTAAATATGTTTTTGTAATTGTAGATGATATTATTTTTGGATCAACAAACAATGAAATGAACAAAGAGTTTTCTGAAATAATGACAAAAGAGTTTGAGATGAGTCATATGGGTGAACTTACTTTCTTTGTAGGATTGCAAATAAAACAATTAGATAGTAGTATTTTCATTAGTCAGGAAAAGTATGCTAGGGATCTAATTAATAAATTTGGTATGACCACTGCGAGTGGAAAACCAACTCTTGTGGCAACCAGTGAAGCATTGAATAAATAAGACATGTCAAAAGATGTCGATCAAAAACTATATAAGGAAACGTGTCACAAAAACAGATTTTTGATGCTCAAAATCCGACATCAATACGTCCAATGTATTACATACCGAGCAATCAAGTACCGGAAATACCAGATCGTTAGAGGAAAGAAGAAAGAGGTAGAAGAAGAAAATAGAAATAACAACATAGAATCTCACAATCTCAGCGGAATAATATATAATAGATAATAACATGTCTTTATACAAAAAGAACTACAACGGTTATTTACACATTACACCATCAGAGTACAACACATCAATAACTCAATACTAGACAGTTATAATAATTTGTCCTCACAAATGTTGAATATACAGCAATCAATACATGGAAGAATAAAATCAAATACGTGTAATACGTCTTTGTCATCTAGCTCGTCTCTTGAGCTCCATAGCATCCTATCCTATATCTGTAATACTCGGTCTGACCTGAGCTTCTAATAAAATAACACCCGAGTCGGTCTGGAAAATTAGCATGAGAAAACACACTCAATTTCAATTATTAAAGTTATCAAAATCCTTTGAAAAACAAAGGTATCTCATAAGACCACACCACACATAAACACGATGGTTTTTACCTTACGATAATCAAAATATTTTATATTAAAATCATCTGATATTATAATAGTGTCTAGGTACAAGTACTTGTTCAGATAGCTGAAATTGTTACATTGATTAAATTCCAACATACTAGGCTCTACAGCAAAAATCGTAAAGGCACATATTGGAGAATGTATTCCATACGAATGTCTAGTCATTGGGGTACCACCTAACGCAGTACACATCTAGAACAATGTGCCAAGGACCACGCTGGGATCCCATATAATGCAAGACTGAACTACCCCTAACCAGATAGACCGAATATGCTATCACCCCGGGTTTTCACACCCTTACCGAGTTCTTCCCATGCACCGTAGTAATAATATCCGAGGGTATTTAGAAGGGTGATAAACATACCCTAATTGGGTGCGACCCACTTAGCTTTGCTACATCTTCCCTAGTTTTCAGTCATTCCCACTTGATGAGACTTAAGGGTACGATTACCTTTTTAAGGAATTTTCATTTAGAATGCTCATTGTCCTCCAATGACAAGGTACCGATAGCATTCATCCATACAAGTCTGTTCCGAGTCTCAATGAAACCGAAGGCACTATTCCTACTACATCCATTTTGGAATCATCCTTAGGATTGGCAGTGATTAGACCTTGCACTTCGTTGCCCCATCTTTGATTCCATGCTCCTATCTTCACTTTGAAAACTACACGTTGGTTCGAAGTGGTTTTCGGATAACTTATCTAATCCCGGTCTCTTCGAAAAAACGTTCTATATTTCCGGTAAACTCAACCTCGGTTCTTTAGGAAATAACAGATGAAAATAAGATCAGAGATCACCTCCTAACCGTTAGTGGAAGGATTTCCTCATCATCGTGCTAGAAGTATGAAACGAGTTTATACGTACAATATAGCACCTTTGATGGTAACTGAACTATGTAATTCCCGTGTTTCTCCTAGATATTCCCAAAGTTATATTTTGGGTCCAGATTTGATAGTCGGTTATTTAACTATCAAATAAACAATCATTCAACCAAAGAGTTCATTTTCCATTAAAAATACTAAATCTCTATTATATTTAATTTTAATAAATTAAATCTCTTTATCAAAAGGTATGTACTTATCATATTGGAGTAAGTGCATTCACTAACCATTCTTTTAAAAAATATTTGAAACACGTGGTATCAACCATAAATTCACAGCTTAATGATTACGTCTCTATCCCAAAGAAATCCAAAACTTAATTGCAGGCAATCTCTGCCACCGATTTCGCCATGAAAGTATACCGTTACTTTCCGAAAACTTTATTTAATAATATTTTTCCAACTAATACTTATAAAATTTTGATATAAATTTTCCAAGTTTAATTTAAGCAAGTACTCTTAAATAAAAGTTATTATATAAAACTATAATAATATTGAATAATTTATCTTTTTTTAAAATAATAATATTGATTAATTCTTAATAATAATTAACTTAATATCATCTCATTATAACTAACATAATCAATAGTTAAATAGACTTTAAACAATTTAAAAAAATAACATAATTTTGGAACAATATTTAATTTTGATTTATAAATAAAGTTCTAATCGATTTATAAGACTTGTTTATAAACTTATAACCCATTTTGAAAAATTTTAAAATATTCAAACAACTAACGTTTTGAAATATTTTTAAACACTTTTAAATTACCTAGTTTAATAATTTAAAATCCTCTTTCTAAAATAAACCCATCTTCTTGATAAAAATATACCTTTTTCGATTCCAGTATAACCAATCAAATACTTATAAACCTCCCTCGATTTATCACCAAATGATTTATGTTTCCAATTTCATAAATCCCTTCTCACATTTTCAAAAGAAAATTCTATCTTTTCGTTTTAAACCGATTTTCTCACCCCCATTATAAATCCTCACCGTGAATTTATACTTCAATTTATCAAGTGATAATTATTCGCTTTACTTTATAAAACCTTGTTTATAAATCACATAGTCTCATCTTCTATTTACAATGGTTTCATTTTACTCAAACCTATCATAAATTTATTTCAAAATTAATTTCCATTCATAAATCAATTTCTTAAATAACCCAACAATATGCTAAAACGAAACCAAATTTTGATTTACTTCTATTTCGCAATTTAAAAATCTAATTTAAAATTCAGTATAACTAATTAGTTATTTATTTCCAATTTCATTTTTTTAATTTATTCTCCCAATTTATTTAAAACTTGATTTTAAAACCTTTTTATCTTAAACAAGAATCGCTTAAGAATTTTTATTTGAAATCCTTTATATACAATATTTCCAAAATCTCTATTACAATATCCTGCAATAGTTAAGTACAATCTAAAGTCAAAATATTTGCTTTATCCAAATTCATTTCTTTTAATTAATTCAAAATTCACTATAAATACTTTAATTTCGAATATCCTTTTATTTTCTTTCCAAATTTAAAACATATATTATTGGCATTTTAAAAATACCAAAATCTATGTCAAAACTACCATAGCATCTAAATAATTCGCCTCGCACTATCATCAGTCACTCCCCTGACTTTCACCTCAAACCTCCATCGCGTCATCAATTTCAGTTGGCCCTTCTCCTCTCCAAGTGCGGACTTGGCCAAAAGAAACGCGTCTAACCCTAAACCCCTATTTTCGCTCGAACGTGTGGCCTCTCCCCACTCGCGCTACTGCTCCCATCACGACTCGTGTTCAACTCCTTACTGTGGCGCCTTCCGAACATCGCAACCCTCCATATTGCATCGTGTAGATACTTAGGTCGCAGGGCGCGACTTTCCTCACTCACGTGCTCGACCATGCCGCCATCCAAGGCTACCGCCCATCGTCGCCCTCCTCCCCATGCGCGCACAAGCGAATCGAGTTCGCCGAACCACTGGAACCCATCGCAACTTCTTTGAATGGGTCAAAGCAGAGTGAAGGGATGGAATTACAGCTGAAAAATGACTAGATAATTTATTTATTTAAATTTTAAAACGTCTCGATTTACACAACTCAAAATCTCGAACCCCTATCGAAGCATGCCGTTTGGCATTTATAATGTTATACCCCTCTTTCGAATGCAATGGAAGAGGTTTGGAGTCCTAATTCGATCATATGTAGAAGATAACTTTTTGAACTCAATTTTTATATTGAATTTTCGATATAAATTTCAGCACGTTTCTATTTCGTACGACCAAATGATAACTTCGAACGCTATGAAATTTAAAATCAAATAATAATACACTATTTTTGATCTAATGGAACTGGTTTCGTCGAAATCCGAGACTGTAACTCGGAAGGCTATTTTTACTCGTTAATTTAAACGATATATTTTTAAAACTGAACAAATCACTTTTAAATTTAATTTAAAAAGTTTTATTATCTGCATTAGTACTAATATAAATTTTATAAGCCTTTAAATTATTTTTAACAAGCTTAAAACCCAAGATTCATTGTTTTAACCAATTTTCAATTATTAAATTCAAAAATTAAATTATCCAATAAATCGTTATACTTGAAATTCAAGTTAAAATTTTAAATTTTAAATATTTAAACCAATTCAATATCCCAATTTAAAATAACTAAAATTTGGGATCGTTACATTTCTCCCCCCTTAAAAGAATTTCGTTTTCGAAATAGCTAGATGAAGCATGGTCCAAAAACCCATCAACTATTTCCCAAACCAATTGGTTTAAACAATTTCCCGAAGTCAATTCATTGAAAACATAACATCACTTTTACTAATTTTCAAACTCATCCAAGGACTCTAAATAATATATTTTACTCAACCATTTCAAGTTTATAATCCCATATCAAATTTTAGTTATGAATAAATTTCTTCAAATTTTTCCTACTCCTTGGATTTTCAAAAAATTTCTCCAGCGTCTCATTTGTGCGGCTAAACCGAACAAATAGAAAATGCCACTACGGGCCCAAAACATCAACAGAAAACAAAAGCCAAGTGGCTCAACCATAAAATCATTAATTTTAAACACAATTTAAACATGTACCTTTTTGTCGGGCAATCAAATTTTACTTCCGAAATTGAAGGCATCAATTTAGCTTTTGCTTTTAAATACCTGCACCTTACTTACCAATAATATCCAATCACATAATTCAAAATCATTTTATTCTGCATTTTCAATTTCCAATATTTTCCTTACTTAAGCCTATACGATGTACACATATCATTTGTACGCAATATCAAATCTGATCGCTTGCTCGATCACACAATTTCACTTCTGAACCAGTATCGTTCACACGACTCTCTGGTGTGGACTCAGATCCGGTTCCTTGATCAGAAATTGTCATTCTCCCTGCATATCCATATACTATGATAGAGAATCCCATAATCAATTAAAAATTCATATCAATTGTTCGTTGTCGAAAATCGAGTGAAATATTCTAACTCGAATCGATATAAATTATCTCAAAATTCTATGCTCGAATCTGGATCAAATCATCGTGCGAATAAAATAATATACATACAACTTACGTATTAATTTCAATTAATTCTTGGCTATACCAAACTCTTTTATTCACACTCATTTCATTTATATTAACTTATTCATAATTATCTTTCACATTTAAACATCACATTCACTAATTTACTCAGTATATTTTCTTAATACCAATTTAACTTAATAATTTCACCATCAATTCTCTTAAGTCTATTATAAACATTTTATACAAAAGTTCTTAGATTTATTACCACTTCATACTTAAGATTATACCCATTTCAATTCAAGTTCAATTTCATTTTCCCATTTTAATCAAATTCAATTTCAATTTTCCAAATTCACATTTGATGATTATCAATCAATATTCAAACTATATTCAATTAACTAATTATTTTAATTAGTTCACTCACTCATTTATTCCGAACCTCAATAGTTTCCATTTCCAATTAATTTTCCATTTAGCCTGCTTGGGCTAAATTTTCAAAATTCACTTTATCTAACTTAATTCAAGTTTAATTCCATTCTAAAATCAAATTTCCACTTTCTTTGCACTCATATTCAACACTAAAAGCATTTCCTTATATTCTTATTCAACAATTTAAACATTGCTTTGTCTTGCAATTTACAAATTTTATAAGTTATCAACTTATTCATATTCCATTCACTAATTCTCTTCCAATTCACTTCATTTAATTAGTATACTTTACTAATTTATCCCATTATCATACACATTTTCATTTAAATTTTCTTAAGTTAAATTTTATTCTCCGTTTTCACATTCAATTTTATCCACTCTATTAAACTTACCTTAAGGTAAGATTCATTTCGATTTTGCTTTCCAGCTTTTATAAGTTCAAACTTGTTTTCTCATATTTCCAACTAAACACTTCAAATCAAAAACCTAGAGTTTACACGCTTTGTTCTAAGTGTCTTCAAGTCATTTTTGAAATCATATATATACATATATATCTCACTTGTATATATATCAAATCCAAAAAATTTAAGCTTCTTAAGATCAAAAACTTGTTTATCAAAACTAGACCCCGATAGCAAATCGTTACGGTATCAATCCATCATTCAAAAACTTAAAAATGAACACTAATGATGTCACGATTATCATCGGAATTATTTTCCACCGACTGAAGTGAGTTCAGTGCTTTTATTACCTTTGAAAACCATTTTAAATATTTACAATTCAAAAAATATTCTCCAAATAATACCGCTATTATTTTCACAACTATGAAAAATCATTTTCAAAACCAAAGGGAATTAAATTCCTAAATTTCCACTTTTAAATCCTTTATAACCCGTTTTTATAAACCATATCAATTTTTAAATCACATTTACAAAATCCCATTTTGTTATATGAATTACTTCTTAACTTTTGATTATAATTTCAATTTTTATTCAATCACCACAACAACAATGATAATAGTTTAAAGTTATCATTTTCTAACAACCAAGCACATCATATATACTTTAATAATTTCTGAAAAATTATTCCTTTATATATATAAAATAATTTGGGTAAAATTATTTCATTTACCCCATTTTAAAACAATACCATGCTCAATCACGCCACCATCCAAGGCCACCGCCCATCGTTGCCCTACTTCCCATACGCGCGCGCGCGAATCGAGTTCACCGAACCCCTGGAACCCATCGCGCAATTTCTTTTTTTTTCTCGAAATCGAATTTGTGAATTTGAGAGGAGAGAGGAAGCTCGCTTGATAAATGTACATTTTTTTGTTGCTATGCTCGGTCTTATTTTGAAAACGAAGAGGGAGGAGATAGCGTTTTAAAATAAACAAAAAAAGGTCGTGTATGATTTGGGGGGAGCGCGTTTGAATGGGTCAAAGCACAGTGAATGGATGGAATTGCAGCTGAAAAGAAGATTGATTAGACAATTTATTTATTTAAATTTTAAAACATTTCGACTTACGCAACTCAAAATCTCAAACCCCTATCGAAGCATGTCGCTAGGCGTTCGTAATACTATACCCTTATTTTGAATGCAATGAAAAAGGTTTCGAGTCCTAATTTGATCGTATGGAGAAGACAGCTTTATGAACTCAATTTTTACATTGAATTTTCGATATAAATTTCAACGCGTTTCCATTTCGTACGATGAAACGTTAACTTAAAATGCTACGAAATTTAAAATTCGATAATAATACACTATTACGGATCCAATGGAACTAGTTTCGTCGAATTCCGAGACTGTGCCTCGGAAGGCTATTTTTATTCGTTAATTCAAACGATATATTTTTAAGACTGAACAAATCACTATCATATTCAATTTAAAAAGTTTTATTATCTTCATTATTATTAATATAAATTTTATAGGCCTTTAAATTATTTTTACAAACTTAGAACCCAAGATTCAATGTTTTAACCAATTTTCGATTATTAAATTCAACGGTTAAATTAACCAATAAATCGTTATACTTGAAATTCAAGTTAAAAATTTAACTTTTAAATATTTAAACCAATTAAATATCCCAATTTCAAATAAACAAAATTATGGATCGTTACATAATGATTGGATCGCTACTCTATATAACTACGAGTATGCCTGATATCATGCATAGTTTCTGTCTCTGTGCAAGATACCAATCTCAACCCAAAGAAACCCATTTAAACCCTGTTAAATGTATCCTAAGATATATTAAACACACTTTAGACTATGGCCTATTTTACCGTAAAAATGATTCATTTGATTTAATCTCATATTGTGAAGCCGATTATGTTGGTTGTAAATCAGACCGAAAAAGTACAAGTGAAACTTGTCGCTTTTTATGACATTCTATGGTTTCGGTTTAGTAAAAAGAAAAATACTGTCTCACTATCAACAACTGAAGCAGAATATATCTTTGCTGCTTTGGTCTGTTCTCAAGTTATCTATATGCAGCAGACCCTAAAGAATTTTGGATTAAAATCACCAATTTATTGTGACAATACAAGTGCAATAAATTTATTCAAAAATTCTACTCATCATGCCAGAACTAAATATATTGATATCAGACATCATTTTCTCAGAGATAATATAAGTAAAGAGATTATTTCTCTTGAATTTATCAACACTGAGAATCAAATAGCTGATATTTTGACCAAACCCTTGAATCAATCAACCTTTACTAAATTAAGAAGAGAACTAGGTATTTTTTCTATAATTGAGATATAGAATATAGATATAGTAACATATATATTTAAATTAATATAGAAAAAAAAATTGTCAAAATTTTCATAAGGGTGTAAACATGCTCCTACCTCCATGTCGACATACAACGACAAAATTTGAATTTTGATTTTCCCCCTAAAATCTGTTTGATGATTATATAAACCACAATATTTCGAATTCTTCTGTCTTCTCTCTACATTTTCTCTGTAATAAACTTCTGAAAAAATAAAATAATGGCCTCTCTTCTAAATCAAACCAAAATGCAACCTTTTCCTTCCCTTCTCCTAATTCTGGTCCATTTCAATGAACTACATTGGCACGAGTGATGAAGATCGAGGAAAATTTGAAGGATTACCTACAAATGCTGACTAAATTACAAGTCATGCAAATAAAGATGGCAAAGGAACAGGAGAAACAAGGCAAATCCTTAGAAATTTGCAAAAATTTCTAATGGATAATCATGCATATCCTATCATTATTGAAGATGATTCCTCTAACATGCGTATTCATAATCCATTGGAGGATAACGAAGAAGAAGAGGATGAAGTGCAAATAGATGAAGACAACAAATTTATTTGCGTTGGAGAAATCTGTTTTGATAAAGATGATAATTTGGTCGAACAACGTGGAAACTTTCGTCTCCATTATCCAAAGTTCGATTCACAACTCACCAATTATCAAAGACTCCCATTAGATTGTTTTTATGTTAATGTTTTTATATATTGTGTGCATTTGTATATATGTGTGTTTATATGTGTAATATAACAACATATATATAGCTTATTATACTTCATTATTAGCATAGTATTAGTTTAAGGGGGAGTTATGTAGTTTAGGCTTAGGTTTTTTAATGACAAAGGGAGAGAATTATAAATATGTTAGATAGGCTTAGATTAAGGGGAAGTTAGTAGATTAATAGGAGTTGTTGGAATAAGGGAGAGTCGGAGTAGAATCCGAATTTGGGGGAGCAAATTTTATAAACAAAGGTTGTCATAATCAAAAGGGGAGAAATTGTTAGTTCCTGAGATGATGATTTTGATGACAACAACTGTAGGACTTGTTATAAAATATAAATACTAATATTCTTGTCTAGATATATATATATATATATATGTATGTATGTATATGCCTGATATATATATATATATATGCAGGTACTGAGAATGAAGACTGTACAATATAAAAATTCTAGATTGAAGAACCTAAGAGTGAAGACTCATAAGTATCTAGGGTTCAAGATTTCAAGATATCAAGATAAGTAATAGTGTCAAGATTATGTTAAAACTTCATAATAGCACTAAAATCTTTATTCGGATTTTAATTGTGGAATGAAATCCACCTTCTAGCTTTAATGGTGGGATGGAACTCATGACCTCTTTAGTGGGATGGAACTCACGACCTTCTCTAGTGGAATGAAATCCACGAAATTTTCAAAATGATTTATTTTAAATATTTTTTCAAAAACTTTTTTAAAGTCATCTCTCTCAGTTTAAATATTTTAGCCTTAAACTATTTTTATTATCTTTTATATTTTGATATCAAAATCATCTCTTGTTTTTAAACTATCTCGGTTTTAATATTATAAGTTTTAAATCTCAAAAGTATATTCTATACTTAGTTTTTAATATTACTTTTATAATATAGATTATATATTTTTAAGATTACTTTTTAAATCTCTTTTATAAGTTTAAACTATATTCAAAATGGTTCATAAACTTCAGAAATTGTTTTGAGAAATTTTAGAAAGAAAATCTCTTTTAAAAACAAAAATCAATTTTCAAAATTTAATAGGGCATGTCGACATACCCCATCCCCCATGTCGACATGGTGACCGTGAAAATTCAAATTTCAAATTTTCAAAAGAAGTGTCTATCCGTTATAATCTTTCACGAATGGACATTGTTATCCCGCTTTCTGGCAAAGCCTCGATACCAAAAGATCGGTCAGAAACGGAGAACAGTTCGTCTCAGAGGCTGGTCATACTTCGTTTCGCCATGGATATCACTGAATTTTATCTGAGTCCAGATTGAGCTACAATTGATAGGACACGACAAGAAAGACTATAGGAGTTAGCATTTTAAATTTCAAGTCAATCCGAGTTCGTATGCTCGAGTTATGATCGATTCAATTTGAAGGGCAAGGCTTAGGTTTCGAATCCATTGTTGACCAACATTTCGAAACCATCGCGTTTGAATCCATAAGATTCGAATCCACCGAACCACCTCAGGTTCGTCTCCACCACCTTCGAACCCATCAGGTTCGAACCCATCAGGATGCCTCGGTTTCGAGACCATCGAGTTCGAACCTACCAAGCTCATAACAATGGACCTCGAACCCATCGGAGAATAGCCGCTTCGAACCCATCAAAACCATTGTTCGAAACCAAACGTGGAGCCTTGTTCGAATCCATCCATGAAGTCATGTTCGAACCCATCCACGATGCCAAGTTCGAACCCATTCTGTGTAGCTTCATTCGAATCCACTGGGCCAACCAACCATGGTGACGTGTCTTCCATCAGTTCGAATACGCCGAGATCTATGGAGTCGAAGCGGTCAATTCGGAGTGAAGACCCCATCGATTCGAAGTTTGCGCTCCACGTCAACGCGAAGCCACGTGCCTCCATGGATTCAAAAGGATCGGTTTGAAACCTTGGTTTCGAACCAAACAGCCGAGCAATAAACTCAATTTCGAACCCATCATATCTCCTAACCTACTGATCCAAATGCCACGAAATTTTCACCGAAGCTTGCGTACATGTTGAAGAATGTCCACGCCAAATTTCACCTCGATTGGATGAATTCTTGATCGGTTCGAATGGAGTTCGAACCGATGCCAAAGTGGGCCCAAACTTCCTGAGACCGTGCGTGTGGGCCCCCTCACGTGCCAGACGTGGTCTCCCTAGTTTTCAGCGAGATACCAGCAGCCTACGCCTATAAATAGAGCCCCAGGGCCAACAGAAAAGGGATCTTCTGACTCTAAGGCACCCAAACTCTGCCGGATCAAGATCTCCATCATCTTATATCATAACTTGATTGTTGATTTCGAATTTTCAGTTGTAACTTGCTGTTGATCGCTGTAACAACTTGTAAACATTGAAAGAGAATCAATAAAATATCAAAAAACTTCACAGTGGACGTAGGCAACACGCTGACCACTATAAATCGATTGTCTACGCATTTTCTTTACTGTTGATTGGAGTTTTTGTTAGATAATATCTGTTTTGAACTTGCATTCTTGACTATTATCTCTTCAACGACTCCCGAAGAGTGTTGTGCCCAATTTTGACGCAAACACTTTGGTGCTTTCACTGAGAAATGACAAATTTTCTCCTGCTCGTTGGATCTGTCATCAATACCGGATTGAATAAATCTAAGAGAGAGATCCAGATCGTTAAATCCAACTTCCTTCCCTTCTATTCAGATTTGCATAAAGTCTAGGAAAGGAACTCAACTCTAAAGATGGTTAGCACAAGAACCACCTCGAACGCCGTCAATCAAGAAGGACAGGATAGACAGAATCCTGCCCCCTACCTCCACCTAATCAGGATGCCGCTGGGCACTCAGAGCCGTCGGGTCCAGTTACCCGACAAGAATTGCAGTTGTTAATCCAAGAGCTGACCCAAAGTCGGCGACAACTAGAAGAACAGCTACGCGCTAACGCTGAGCTAATCAACAAGCTGGATCGCCAAAAACGAAAGAGATCCATGAGAGATCGTGCTTCTCGCTCTTCCAGCAAAAGTTCTTCATCTTCTGATTATCATAATCGACCACCACGACCCCGGTTAGATGGGAGTCGTATGCCATCCGCTGGAAACCAACCGACATTGACTGTTGGACAAATAAGAGTTGGTCCGTCAGCCAGCTTCCAAACCGGACCCTCCTCCCGAGGAGGCGCCGTTCCTCATCACGCCGCAAAATACCGCACCACTAGCGTTGCGGCTGAACCAGGGGTCGACGCTCAAGACCATTCGGACCTAGACCGTCGTCATAGCGGTCGTACTCCTGAACCGTACGTCCCAGAGGACTATGAGCCGAGAAGGAAAGATGTGAACCGTCGACGGTATCCGGTTCAGACCCAAAGTATGGAACGTGACCATACTCCGGCGCAAATGCCGGATCTTTCAACTATGATACGTCAGATGATCCGTGAGAGTCAGGGGTTCACAAACGACGATTGGGGAGTTTCCCGAAGTCATACTCCCTTTACGGACGATATTCTTAATGCTGAACCCCCACGGCGATTCCGAATGCCCACTCTACCCATGTATGAGGGAAACTCCGATCCCAACCAACATATTCTAAAATATGAATGGTCGATGACTGCTGCCAGAGCCGACGACGCTGTGAAATGTCGTAGTTTCCCCATATCCTTGGGGGGCATCGCCACCATGTCGTTCACCCGATTGCCTCCTCGATCCATCTCCTCATTCGACCAGCTGGCCACAAAATTCGTTGAGCAATTCCGCATGCACGTCGCAAGGCCGAAAGATGTCAACACTCTATCTAGTGTCACACAAGCTCCCGGAGAGACACTTGATGTGCACGTAATTGTGCATATATTTACATCCATATTTTATCTCTTTTTTTAAATAATCATCATATTTGGGCATTTTAACATGTTTAAAACCAAAATTCAATTATTTCCAAACCATCATATTTTCATCATCATTCAGGGGCAAAACGGTCATTTTTGTGCATGTGTCAATGTAAGAATTTTTGCTTGGACATTTTTTGATTATTTTTATAGGAATTTGGATGCATATGGAAGAGGCTTATATGAAGATACATGCATGCACAAGGAAATACAAAGGAATGAAGAGGAAATAATTCAAGTTCAAGATCATGGAGGACCCCACCCACTTACCTAACTTCCAATTAGAAGCTAAGCACATGCTAAAAGGACTTAAAGCTTCATGTACATATTAAGTGGGGGATTAGTGAATGTTAATGATTACTTGGAGGCTACACCACCTCAAGGGTATTTTGGGAAGCTCCCTAAAAAGAGAATTAGGGTTTTATGCATGTATAAATAGCCCTCTTATGTACATGAAGATGATCATCTACTCTTTCATTTTACTTAGGAAATTAAGAAATCAAAGTGTAAGCTCAATGTTCTATGAAATAAAAATGGCTTCCAAGCCTCTTTCTTCTCTCTTTTCTACATGTTTTTCTTTGTTTTATTATTAATGTTTATTTATATGCTCTCTTTCTCCTTATGTTCATAGCTTAGATTTACATTTATGCAAGTAGTTAGTAGCTAATCTCTTTTGCTTTCTTTGCTTATTTTCTATTTTCTTTTCTTTAATGTTGAAACTTACTTGTGATGCTTCAATGCCACAAATGAGTAGCTAAACCCCTTCAATTTAGGGGTGATGAAGCTCTCTAACTTTATGTAATTTCAACATTTTTTATGATTTATGATCTCTTTGTTTATGCTTCATGAATGTGAATTTTGATGTAAGTTTATACGAGTGGGTTTGATAGCTTATATTGCTTATGCAAATGAGCTATTCTTACTCAACATAAACACAATTTACATCAACATTTGCTAATTAATTTTTGATTATGAAATGAAAGTAAAAATGAAATTTGATGATCTATGTTACTAGTTACAATAGTAAATAGATCATACTTAAAATAGTTTTTGCTTTGGCTTCTTTTTCATGAGAATTGTAAGTGGTATAATTGTTGTATTATAGTTTGATGGTTTGAGTTATGTTAACTAATAACACAAACAAACCATACTTATGATAAATGCAATGATTATTTCACTTAATATCAAAGTTAGAGATCATAAATTATGTGTTTGTTGATTTACAAAAATATGAGAGTGGATTTGCTTCTAAATTGTTCTCTAGTTCAATAGTTTACTAATCACATTTCAATTCTAGTTTAGCTTCATTTTATTTAAAAATTAACAACTTCTCCTCCATTTGGTCTAATTTGAGTGAATAGATTTTTAAACTCTAACAATTCCCTGCGGATCGACCCGTATTCGCCGCGTGCTACATTCGTACCCCGTGCGCTTGCGGTTATTTTAAATTTCAATTCGTTCGACGGTTTTCTAAACCGATAGAATTTCCGTCGACGAACAAGTTTTTGGCGCCGTTGCCGGGGAATTGTTTTGATTTAAATTTTCTATTCTTCGAGTTATTTTCTTTTGATTTTTGTGTGTTTTTATTCTATGTGTAAGTGCATTTTAAAAAAAAAAAATTATGTGTGTGCATGTTGATTTTTGTTGTTTGTAGTTACCCAGTTTCTTTTCATTAGTATTTGCATTTTCTATACCAAAAAAAAAAGAGCATATACACAATTTCATTTTAAAAAAAAAGATTTTTCATTTCATTTACATTTCCTTTTACATTTTCATTTACAAATTCCCCTTACATTTCCCTCTCTATATTGCTTTTCTACCTGCAATTGCATTTTCCACTCTCTGTTCCACTCTCTGTTGTGCACATCTCTGCACATACCAGTGCACACTGTGACAGTCCACATCCAACTGTCACAAACCATCCCTCATCAACTCTTCCACCAAATTCAAACAAACCCATTGCATATCATACAAATCTCCATTCGAATACATAATCACCACTGACATAGCAGAACCACCCACATCTAAATCGACAGTGCATCGGAACTTCAGCAAATTCACCTACATCCTTGCAGCAGACAAACTCCTTCATCACCCAAAAACACACCAGAACTACAAGCCCACAACTATCCCTTCGAACCACTCTCCAACATTCAACTGCATACAACTTCGGCCCCCCTGAACTGCTGACTACTCGACAACTGCCAATAACTGCTGTTTCCATCACCAACTCTCCTACCTTGAACACCGCATTGTCAACCAAATCGGTCAACATATCAAACCCCACAAACACCTCCATTCAACAGCAAACCAACCCCTCTGTCGAACGCCATAGCATACTTGCACTTCTCAGTTCAAATCTATCCACCATTTCACACAATTCTCACTGCCTTATATAATTCCTCACTAACATCAAACTGACCATCAAATTGCAACCCCTCCATCATCATAACTGTTTCACCATCCTTTACCTACTGCTGTTTCACCATCATCATATCACTGCCCCTCTCTGTTATCGCCCGAACTCCTCATCCACCATATCACTACAACAATACTGCCATCGTCTCTTCACAACACTCACCAATTTCATCTCAACAGACCACCACTGTCATCACCGAAGAACAAGCAACTCAATACATACTGCCACGACCAAATTGAACAGCAAGCGCCCCTCTATTGACCATCGCTATAACCATACCGCCCATATTCATCAAACCAATACCCACTTGCATCCACATTCCACCTGACAGTGCCACAAACCACCCTCTGCATCAACTTCACCACACACCAATCTCCTCTACTAACCATCACTTCCTTTCTGCCTTTAAATCAACTGCCGCAACCATCTCCTCACTCAAACAAACAAGTGCCCAAAAAGAAAAAAGAAAAAAAAAGAAACAAAAAAAAGACTGCTGTACAATACCATTTCATTTCAGACTTACCTCTACACAATTCATACTTACCACTGCCTTCCTTCAACAACCCGCAACAGTGCACCATCATCATCAAGTCCCCAACCTATCCACTGCCTACTGTACTTCCATCATCACCACTTCTACCATTTCAATTGCTCAAAACACTGACCAACATCTTACCACCTACACAACAACCTCCTCCACATCCTCTTAATCATCAACAAATTTCCCACTACATCTTGCAAACCACTGAACAACAGCCACCCAATTCGCCCAATCCCCAAAACTTACCTCAGATCGCCAACCCCAAATTCAATCGAGTCTATATCGAATCCCTCAAAGCCGAAATTGCCAGCAATCGCCTACATCAACCCAAATCAAATTCGTCTTCCTACGTCACTGAATCACTCACGTCAAATATTTGGGACCTTTGATTTATCTCTTGAAAAATTGATTTTGAAGCGTTGTGCAAGTGTTGATTCGTATTTGAGAATGTTATCTCCGATTTATTTTAGAATTTAAGTGTTTGGGCCGAGGATTGTCATAATTTTATTTTAGTTTGGGCCGGATTTCTTGTAAAAATTAGTACAGCCTTTTTTCTTTTTTGTTGTCTATATTGAGTTATTTTGTTTTGTTTTATTTGTTTTGTCTTGTAAAAAAAAAGAGTTTGCTTTGTTTAATTTATTTTTAGTTAGTTTCGCTCTATCCTTAAAAAAATTAGTTGTAAATTTGTTTTGTTTCGTTTCAAGTTGTTCATAAATTTCATCCTTATATTGAATTTTTTTTTTTAAGTAAAACCCTACTTTTAAATTTCCTCTCCAAAAAAAAAAAAATTCAAAAAAAAAAAAAACAAGTTCAAGTTTGTTTAATTTTCATTTATTTTATTTTCAATTGTTTTGTTTTTCGCTTATTTTGTTTTTCATCTTTGATAAACATACAAAAAAATAATAACAATAAAAATTGTTGAATATATCTTGTTTTTCATTTCAGGTTGTCAAAGCAGAAAATTACAAGGAATTGCTTGCCAAAAGGAAAAATAATTGCTTTGCTTTGCTAAAATCGCCGCTAAAAAAAAATTGCTAATAATCTGCACGCTCTGGTATTGTGCTTTCATCTCTAGTGCATTGTTGGTTGCTTGCATTTGCATTTATATATAACAAAAAAAAAATTCAAAAAAAATCCAAAAACAAAAACAAACTTCATTTTAGTTGCATTGTAATTTCACGTTTAATTTCTGCTTTGCATTCATCTCATCTTGTTTTTCTTTTCTAAGGGCAATACCCCAATTCACATAAGGTGGGGGATTTCATCACCCTTTCCTTAGCCCACAAACGCATTTCATCGTAGAATTTAACTAATAATAAAGGTTAGACGTTGGACCTAAGGGTGTCACGAGCTCACTTAGGGCTTAATTGTATCTTCACAATTGTTTTACTTAAACGATTTTATTTCTTGGTGTCTAGGCTACGGCAGAGTAATAACCAATTATAAAAATTACGGTGATTCGTAAATATTATACTGGTTGTTCCTCTGAAGGTACTTAAACCTTCGGTTGCATTGCTACGGTGATTCGTGGTGCACCGATAACCCCTGTCCGTTACCTGGCTGAGAAATATTTTTGTTGATTTAAGAAAAAGTGTGATTATACAATTTTGGGTTAGGAGCTACTAAGGACAGAAAACTGTAATTAAGTCCTTTGCATTCATTTAGTTGCATTAGTTCATGCATATTTTAAAAAAAAACTCAAAAACAAAAATCTAAAAAAATTTGTAAAATCATTTCAAAAAAAAAAATTGAAAATTCAAAAACAAAACAAAAATCAAACTTTTCTTTTGAAATAAACTTCACTTGGTAAATAGTTTTTTTTCCCTTTAAAAAAAAAACATTTTCAAATCTTCTTTCATTCTCCAAACTCGTTTCTAATTTCTTTGTCCTCTCGACTTTCACTTGTGCATGAGTACTTGGACTCGTGACACAACAACGAATACTTGGATTCGTGACCCTTCTACAAACCGTTTAACTCGAACAGACAATCCTCCCGAAATGGCGAACGAAAACTCCCCTCGAACTCTTATGGATAGAATCTTTCCCGATGGAGTTTCTATTCCATCTTGCATCACATTACCCGCCCCTACGGGTAACCATTTCGAAATCCATTCGAACCATATTGCCACGCTTCCAAAATTTGGCAATTTCGAACACGATGACCCATACATCTTTTTGACTAAATTCGAACAAGTTTGCGCAACCATTAAACTTCAACAACTTTCTGATGACGGAATCAAACTTCGATTAATCCCATTTGCTCTTACGGATTACGCTGAAAAATGGTTGTACAGCTTACCTTCGAACTCAATTAAAACGTGGGAAGAATTTGTAAAAGCTTTCTTAAAAAAGTTCTACCCCTTAGAAAAAACAACTAGAATTCGAAACGAAATTGTAAATTTTCACCAATTCAAGGGTGAACCATTTGGAAAATATTTTGAAAGATTCAAAGAGCTTTTGATAAAATGACCACACCATAACTTTGAAAAATGGACGATTTGCCAAATCTTATATGATGGACTCGAAAACAGCTCACGAACCATGCTCGAATCAATGTGCCAAGGCAATTTTCTTGCCCAACATCATGACGATGCTTGGCAATTTCTTGAAAACCTCGCTGAAAAGTCGTCCCAATGGGAACGCTCGAACCAAAAATCAATCTACTCACGATCGAGTGCACACTCGACGGGATCTTCTTTTGCTTTGGAAGCTAAGATCGACGCAATGATTAAAAAATTCGATAACGTTTTCTCATCGAATCAAACGAACCAAGCTTCCCAACCAATGTGTTATAAATGCAACGATCCTAATCATATAGCCGATCAGTGTCCCAATTCCGTCGAACAAATCAATGCTTTCAATAAAACCAAAAACGACCCGTTTTCTCCAATGTACAACCCTGGATGGAGAAATCATCCGAATTTTGCGTGGAACCAAAACAATCCCAACACGAATACGATTCGTCCCAATTTTCAAGCATTTCCGAATAATGCTTCGAATCCTCCCTTTCAGCCCAATAATTTTTAACCAAACTTTGCGGGCCCGTCTCATAATCAACCGCAACAACCAAATTTTCCACCAAATTCTACTCATCCTCCACAAGACGATAAACGTTTAACTTCGCTTGAGAAAACTCTTGAAACGTTGGCCAAGGCAACTAATCAAAGCCTTCAATCAAACAGCAATTTGCAAAATTTATTGACTTCATATATGCAAAACACAAACCAATCGATTGCGAAACTCGAAATGCAAATGAGTCAATTAGCCATGTCTGTAAGTGAACGTGAACGAGGAACATTACCAAGCCAGCCCCTTCCAAATCCCAGAAATCAAAACGCAAATTCAAATCAATCCCATGTTGTTCAAGATAGCAATGTCACCCAGTTGAATGCTATCACAACTCTCCGTTCTGGTAAACAAATCGATAATCAAGTCGTTAATCCAAATGATTCACTGGGAACTTTTCTCGATACTTCTAAAACAACGAACGACTCAGAACAGAACGTGGAGCCAAACGTCGAATCGAACGACAATCAAAATTCTTCTTCTACTACTCCAGTAGACCCGCCTACCGAGTATCATGTTCCATTTCCACATCGTCTTCGACCAAAGAAACACTCGGACCAAATGGAAAAGATGTTGGAAATTTTTAAACAAGTCAAAGTTAACATTCCTCTTCTTGACATCGTTCAGCAAGTCCCCACTTACGCGAAATTTCTTAAGGACTTGTGCACCCAAAAGCGACACACTCAAGTGCCCAAAAAAGTCTTCTTAGCCGCTAGTTTGAGTGAAGTCTTGTCCCAATCCATACCCGTTAAATACAAAGATCCTGGCTGCCCTACGATTTCGTGTACAATTGGAGAAAAGACGATTAACAAATGTTTAATAGACTTAGGCGCGAGTGTCAACTTGATTCCATACTCCGTGTATGAACAATTAGGCTTAGGTGAGCTCAAACCCATGAAAGTTACGCTTCAATTTGCCGATCGTTCCATTAAGAAGCCCGTGGGAGAAATCGAAGACGTGCTCATTCGAGTAGGGCAATTCATATTCCCCGTTGATTTTATCGTTCTCGAAACACAACCCGTGACAAACCCTGCGAGTCAAATCCCATTGATTTTAGGCCGACCATTCTTAGCCACCTCAAACGCCTTAATCAATTGTCGTAACGGTTCGATGAAAATCTCTTTTGGAAACATGACTTTGGACCTTAACATTTTCAATCTTGAAAGCCACTCGAACGAACTTCGTGACCAAACATTAGAAGTTAGTGCCATTCATGAAAACTTTGAAAACAAAACATTTGATCTTAACGATGAATGCGAGGCCGAGTACGAAAAATTGTTTCATGAAGTCCCCAACGAGATCGAACACACTCTTCCCTTTGAATCGCTTCAAGTTGAGTCCGAATCTCAACCCAATTCTGCAATCGAAAAACTCCCGAAATTGGACCTCAAACCACTTCCCGCTCACCTTAAGTATGCATACTTAGGTGAAAACGAAACTTGTCCTGTCATCATTTCTAACAATCTTTCTCTTGACCAAGAAGCTTCTCTTCTCTATATTCTTTTGAAAAATAGAGAAGCAATTGGGTGGTCCATTACTGATATGAAGGGAATTAGCCCTGCTATTGTCCAACACCGCATTCATTTGATTGATGAAGCCAAACCCACTCGTGATGCACAACGGAGGCTTAACCCAAAAATGAAAGATGTGGTTCGTGACGAAATTCTTAAGCTCCTCGATAACGGTATCATATACCCCATCTCCGATAGCCCATGGGTTAGCCCAATTCATGTCGTGCCTAAAAAGTCCGGACTTACTGTTATAAAAAACGACGCTAACGAACTTATTCCAACTCGTACTCAAACGGGTTGGCGTGTTTGCATTGACTATCGAAAACTAAATGCCGCAACACGTAAGGATCATTTTCCTCTTCCATTTATCGACCAAATGCTCGAACGTTTAGCCGGTCACGAATTCTATTGCTTTCTTGATGGTTATTCCGGCTATAACCAAATTCCAATCGCTCCCGAAGATCAGGAGAAAACGACTTTCACGTGTCCATTCGGTACCTTCGCTTATCGACGTATGCCATTCGGACTTTGTAACGCTCCTGCGACTTTCCAACGATGCATGGTTGGAATCTTTTCTGACATGATTGAGCGCTTTCTAGAAGTCTTTATGGACGATTTCTCTATCTTCGGCGATTCTTTTTCTCAATGTTTACATCACCTCGAGTTGGTTTTGAATCGATGTAAAGAAAAACACTTGACTTTGAATTGGAAAAAATGCCACTTTATGGTCAAACAAGGCATTGTCCTTGGACATATCATCTCAAACAAAGGCATTGAGGTGGACAAAGCGAAAATCGATGTCATTGCAAATCTACCCATTCCCAAATCTGTTAAGGACATTCGATCATTTTTAGGACACGCTGGCTTTTATCGACGCTTTGTGAAAGACTTTAGCAAAATCGCCCGTCCTTTGACGACCCTTCTTGGAAAAGACGTTCCTTTCGATTTTAACTCTGATTGTATCTCTTCTTTTGAACGTCTTAAGAGCGAACTCATTTCTGCCCCAGTCATTTACGCACCCAATTGGGATCTTCCTTTCGAAATAATGTGCGACGCTTCAAACTTTGCCGTTGGTGCTGTCTTGGGACAACGCATCAACAAGATCCTTCATGTCATTTACTACGCGAGTATGACCTTGAACGACGCTCAACTCAACTACACAACAACTGAAAAAGAGCTTCTAGCTGTCGTTTTTGCGCTTGAAAAGTTTCGACCTTACTTGATAGGTTCACACATTACGGTCTACACTGACCATTCCGCGCTTCGATATCTCTTCGCTAAAAAGGATGCTAAATCCCGTTTGATTCGTTGAATCCTTTTACTTCAAGAATTCGACCTTATAATCAAAGACAAAAAAGGATCCGATAATGTCATAGCCGATCATTTATCTCGTCTTTCGAACGCACCATCTTCCTTGCCGATCAATGAAAACTTCCCCGATGAACAACTTCTTTCTATTTCTATCGATCCATGGTACGCTGATATAGTGAACTACTTAGTCACTAAAGAAACTCCCTCATCTTGGTCCAAACAGGACAAATGCAAATTCATGTCCCAAGTGAAATATTTCTATTGGGACGATCCATACTTGTTCAAATATTGTCCCGACCAAATCATCCGACGTTGCATTCCGGATAATGAAATAAGGAGTGTTCTTTCGTTTTGCCACGATCAAGCGTGCGGTGGACATTTCGGTCCTCGAAAAACTGCGGAAAAAGTGCTTCGGTGTGGTTTCTATTGGCCTTCTCTTTTCAAAGACTCGTTTGAATTTTGTAAAACTTGTGATCGATGTCAAATGCTTGGACGAATTTCTCGACGAGATATGATGCCTTTAAACCTCATTCTTACGATCGAAATCTTTGATGTATGGGGTATCGACTTTATGGGACCTTTTCCCAATTCCTTTGGAAACTTGTATATCCTTCTCGCTGTCGATTACGTTTCAAAATGGGTCGAAGCCGTTCCTTGCAAAACCAATGACCACAGAATTGTTGTGAAATTTCTTAAAGAAAACATCTTTTCGAGGTTCGGCACACCTCGCACAATAATCAGTGATAACGGAACCCATTTTTGCAACCGTTCTTTTGAAACTTTAATAAAAAAATACTCGATAACCCACAAGTTATCCACTCCATATCATCCTCAGACTTGTGGCCAAGTTGAAGTTTCAAATCGACAAATAAAACAAATCTTGGAGAAAACTGTCAATAAAAATCGAAAAGATTGGTCTCAGAAATTGACCGATGCGCTTTGGGCTTACTGTACTGCTTTTAAAACTAACCTTGGGATGTCCCCTTTTCGTTTAGTTTACGGTAAAGCTTGCCATTTACCCGTTGAAATTGAACACAAAGCGTTGTGGGCAATAAAAAACTTAAACTTTGATCATGAAGAAGCTGGCGAAAATCGAAAATTACAACTCAACGAACTAGAAGAACTTAGGAACGACGCGTATGAAAACGAGAAAATTTACAAAGAAAGAACCAAAGTTTTTCATGACAAGTCAATCCTAAGGAAAAAGTTTTCGCCTAACCAGAAAGTTCTTTTATATGACTCGAGACTTCATTTATTCCCTGGGAAACTTAAATCAAGGTGGACCGGACCATTTGTGGTACGAACTGTTTTTCCACATGGTGCCATAGAAATAGAAAACCCAAAGGATGGATCGATTTTCAAAGTCAACGGTCATCGTTTAAAACCCTTCTTGGAATTTCCCGGTTACCAAGAGGAGGAGCTCATGATCCTTCATGAACCAAGCTACGTCTAGTAAGAATGTTAACCCTCTTTTGTAAATATGTACATATTTTTCCCCGTTACACTCATTATATCATGCATCGACTGTGGGGACACAGTCAAAATTAAGTGTGGGGGGAGTCTCATTTTCAATTTTTTTTTAGTTTTTCATGGCATTTTTGAATTTTCATTTTCTTCAAAAAAAAAAAAAAATCAAAACTCCTAAATCTCAGAAACATTTTCTTTTTACCATTTTGATTTATTTTTGAAGAAACACTATGGGATAAGTATAAGTTTTGGTTAATAAATTAAAATTTTTGAAAATTTATTTGTCTTAACAAAAATAAAAATGAAGTTTGATTACAAATAACAATGGTTTTACAAGTATATAGGAAGGTTCATTTATGTTAATTATGAAGTATGTTCTAATTGAAAATCGTTGTTTAAAAAGTGGTAAATTTAAAGTAAAGGATATAACATTTTTGTCTTCTAAGTTAAATGGTGCTAAAATGATTTTGCAAAACTCTCTCTCTCTTAAAATATATATATATAAAAAAACAAAAACAAAAATAATAACATCCAAAGTATTCACTCTCATTTAAAAGTCCTCACGGTTATGCATGGGTGAATTACTTGTAATCTTTGATTATGTGCTTTCATACTCATTTAAAAGTCCTCACGGTTATGCATGTATGAAACACATATTAAAAAAAAAGAACAGACTTAATAAAAACCACCTACGGTCGATAGGTGTATGGACGAAAGTGTGTACACTCGCCATGCTCTGTACTCCCCTCACATAAGCCTGAAAGGCAGTGCATGGGTGGTATATCTGGCCTCAGTTTACCTGAGCTAGGTGTGTAATTTTTCTTGCAAATAATGAGAGAGCAAGCAATTGAAATCCTAGCACTATTTTAACTTGTTTGACCTAACTTGTTATTGAAAAGAAATGAAAATACCACTTTAATAAACTTTGATAATCAACTAAGGATCCATTTCATAATTACATTGTGTTATCAACCGAAACAACTAGCCAAACTATGGTCTATCTGTCATGACAACTTGATTTTTATTGGAAATTTTGACGAGTAAATGACTTAAATTTTCAAGACAATGACCAAAACTTGTATTTAACTTATTCGTGTCAATTTAAAAATAAATCCTTCATTTGTAAATATTTCCAAAAAATTCGCATTCATCTCTTTGTAAATAAATCTTGCAATTTGTAAATATTTTCATCCTGCGTTTGGATTTTGTGGGTAGTATCCGCTGAAAACCCTCACGAGACAACACTCGTCCTACTGGGGACACCTAGAGGTTTAACGGCTTGTTGCATACGCTCAATGCAATCGTGCTCCCTACGAAAACGGATTTATCTTAGTTTTCCTTTATTCGAGGACGAATAAAAAGATAAGTGTGGGGGTATTTGATGTGCACGTAATTGTGCATATATTTACATCCATATTTTATCTTTTTTTTTAAATAATCATCATATTTGGGCATTTTAACATGTTTAAAACCAAAATTCAATTATTTCCAAACCATCATATTTTCATCATCATTCAGGGGCAAAACGGTCATTTTTGTGCATGTGTCAATGTAAGAATTTTTACTTGGACATTTTTTGATTATTTTTATAGGAATTTGGATGCATATGGAAGAGGCTTATATGAAGATACATGCATGCACAAGGAAATACAAAGGAATGAAGAGGAAATAATTCAAGTTCAAGATCATGGAGGACCCCACCCACTTACCTAACTTCCAATTAGAAGCTAAGCACATGCTAAAAGGACTTAAAGCTTCATGTACATATTAAGTGGGGGATTAGTGAATGTTAATGATTACTTGGAGGCTACACCACCTCAAGGGTATTTTGGGAAGCTCCCTAAAAAGAGAATTAGGGTTTTATGCATGTATAAATAGCCCTCTTATGTACATGAAGATGATCATCTACTCTTTCATTTTACTTAGGAAATTAAGAAATCAAAGTGTAAGCTCAATGTTCTATGAAATAAAAATGGCTTCCAAGCCTCTTTCTTCTCTCTTTTCTACATGTTTTTCTTTGTTTTATTATTAATGTTTATTTATATGCTCTCTTTCTCCTTATGTTCATAGCTTAGATTTACATTTATGCAAGTAGTTAGTAGCTAATCTCTTTTGCTTTCTTTGCTTATTTTCTATTTTCTTTTCTTTAATGTTGAAACTTACTTGTGATGCTTCAATGCCACAAATGAGTAGCTAAACCCCTTCAATTTAGGGGTGATGAAGCTCTCTAACTTTATGTAATTTCAACATTTTTTATGATTTATGATCTCTTTGTTTATGCTTCATGAATGTGAATTTTGATGTAAGTTTATACGAGTGGGTTTGATAGCTTATATTGCTTATGCAAATGAGCTATTCTTACTCAACATAAACACAATTTACATCAACATTTGCTAATTAATTTTTGATTATGAAATGAAAGTAAAAATGAAATTTGATGATCTATGTTACTAGTTACAATAGTAAATAGATCATACTTAAAATAGTTTTTGCTTTGGCTTCTTTTTCATGAGAATTGTAAGTGGTATAATTGTTGTATTATAGTTTGATGGTTTGAGTTATGTTAACTAATAACACAAACAAACCATACTTATGATAAATGCAATGATTATTTCACTTAATATCAAAGTTAGAGATCATAAATTATGTGTTTGTTGATTTACAAAAATATGAGAGTGGATTTGCTTCTAAATTGTTCTCTAGTTCAATAGTTTACTAATCACATTTCAATTCTAGTTTAGCTTCATTTTATTTAAAAATTAACAACTTCTCCTCCATTTGGTCTAATTTGAGTGAATAGATTTTTAAACTCTAACAATTCCCTGCGGATCGACCCGTATTCGCCGCGTGCTACATTCGTACCTCGTGCGCTTGCGGTTATTTTAAATTTCAATTCGTTCGACGGTTTTCTAAACCGATAGAATTTCCGTCGACGAACAAGTTTTTGGCGCCGTTGCCGGGGAATTGTTTTGATTTAAATTTTCTATTCTTCGAGTTATTTTCTTTTGATTTTTGTGTGTTTTTATTCTATGTGTAAGTGCATTTTAAACGAAGACAAGTACCTATCTACCAAAACATCTACTTGAGAAGCCGATTTATTTCTTCTTTTTCGTCCTTCTCACTAGTGGTACATCTTCAGTGTCACTAGGGATAGAAATTCTTCGTTTTGAGTGTCTCCTCTCCGGCGGTGGCTCTTCGGCTGGAGGCATGATGTCAATCTCCTCCTCGGAGCTTGAATCTACATGGGGGCTTCTCGCCGGAGGAGTAGGGGGACTGGATCCGTAACGGAAGTTGAGATAGTGCCACCCGATGGTGCTACCATAGCAGGTGCTGGACTCTGCCCCGCCGTGCTGCCACCGACGGTACCGCTCTTCCCCGCAGCCTCTATTTCGGCGTTGATCTCAGCCAAAATTTCCTCATCACGAGTCGCATGGGCTTGGCTGGGGACATCCACGGCCTGCATCAAAGAACTTGAGGACGGCGGGAGGCTACTAACGATGATAAATGGCAAGTCAGAGAAAGAACCACCCTGCTCGCCGAGCAGTTCGCTCACCATTTGTTCGTCAACAGATAAGGATCCCCCCTGCGCCGCCTCAGCAGATACCGCAGTTACAACAGTAGTCTCGGTGGCGATGGCCTTATCTCCTCTGCTTGGTTCTTGAGCCGCGACAGTCGGCGCAGTTCCAGTCCCTAGGCAAAAAGTAAGAAGTTATTAGTAACGGCTACAAAACAAACACTCTACTCAGAAAACGCTTGAGATAACTTCGAAATACCTTCTCCAGTTTGGCTCGCAGACGGCTGAACGGCCTCGGAAGTATGCTCGTGAATAGGAGATAAGTGCGGCTGTTCCGGGTCGTAAGCAGGAACAGGTTGCAAACCGACCGCAGATACAGACACCGACGAAGATGGTGTGGTGACTTCAGTGACAGCAGAATGGTGCTCAACACCTGATCCATCTCCGACTTCCAGGGAACGACCGCCGATCATCTCCTTCTCATGAGCGATGATGGCGTCATGAAGGACCTTCTTCTCATCGTCTGTGAGCAGCCGGTTCTCAAGTTCGAATCGATCGACCGACTCACCTGGATGCGCTTCCTCTTCCTCCTCAACCAATCGGTCCCAAGCGCTACGAAGGTGAACTGGATAATCTTGAAGCCAGGTCAAGTTTCTGTGCTTTAACACATTGGCGTTGTAAGTTATGAGCATATCTTCGATATCGGCCTCTAGCCTGGCCTCTGCCTGTTGAACCTTCTCCTCCACCTCTGCTTCGACCGCCTGAACTCTGGCCACGGCCACATCTCTTTCAGTGCGAAGCACTACGGCTTGCTCGCAGGCTTCTTGCGCCGTGTTATGCGCGTCATCTCTATCTTTAATAATTTCGGCAAATTTAGCCTTGAGCTCATTAAGTTCTTTTAACGCCGCATCCCGCTCAGCAGTGACGACAGTGTTCCGGTGGCCCATGTCTTCCACCATAACATAGTGCTCCTTTTTCATTCTATCCATGGCTGCTTGAGCTTCATCGACCTTTGTAAGAGCCTCCATCTCTGATTTTTGAGACGATTCAGCCTCGGTATTCAGCACTTGTATGATGCGGTCCTTTTGAGCCAGCTCGGTTTGAAGCTTTTCAATGGTAGCCGCTCGTTCGAAGGCCAACGCCGATGCTTTATCGGCCGCCCTATACCACGCCTTGTATTGAGTGTAAAAGTCATGCACATAGTCGAGCGCTAACCGCTCGGCCTCCGGCGGGACTCTTTTCAGGTTCGGGGGAAAGACGTAGTTATCGAAGCAAATATTCAGGAACTCCCTCTTTAGTTGCGCAAGTCTAATTGCCCCTTCCCCTGAGATTTCAGTAGGAGGCTGCTCTGCGACTATCGGGGTCATCGCCTCAGATCGGGAAGGTTGAGAAACCGACGTATATCGAGAAGACTCGGAAGGATGAGGGACATGAGCAGAAGGTTGTACGGGATCTCTGGAAGGAGGAGGGGTACGCGATCGCGATCGATGCTTATAGCCCCTGTCCGTGTCATATCTCTCGTGACTAGAATACCCAGAACGTCCCTGGTCATAATGCCCAGAGCGCCCCTGATCATAACCTCTATCCCCTTCTCGTCTGCGCGAGTCGTAATATGAAGGCTTGCGGGCATGTCGAAGGCTTGCGGGCATGTCGAAGACTCCCAAGCATTGAACCACGCTTAGACATGATATCTGCGAAGCAAAATAAAATAGAATTAATTACCTTTCAAAACAGGTAGTTTACGGTCAAAGGTTATGCAGTGTCGTGAAATGTGTATGAATATGCATTCCCCCCGACCAACCAGAAGTGTCGACCTCGCTAGTAATAAGAGGCTCGTTCAATTCTAGAGTGCGATGGAATTCCTCCAACCCGGCATCATGTTGAAAAGACACATTGTCCGGGATTGGAAGATCGGCAAGCCCTTCAAAAAGATTTTCAGTTCTCGGAGGGGACGTCTCCGAGATTCTAACTCCGGGAGCAGAACGGGCCGTGACAACCGATTTCCATCTCCCCTTCTTACTTGACTTAACCATGGCAGCCTTGCCTTTTCTCTGCTCCGCGACATCCGGAACTGTGTCAGTAGGCCCGGTCAGCGGCTCATCATCGGTGTGGGTTCTTTCAGAGTCAGCTTCCTCAGCTGTAGTAACTCCGGGTTTCTTGTGCTTGACTCGTTTTTTCGAGACGACCCTTAGTGCCACCTCAAAGCCTATGCTCTGCCCTTGTTCGATCAAACCGCAGGCCCGGAGATTTCTATCCGTCAATAACACGTCGATATCCCTATCTCCACTCGGGACTTCTCGAAGCACTCGCACCATCTCCCTATAGTGCTCGCCCTTCGGTCGTTGAATCACCGCTGTAAAAAAGAATAAAATATAAGTTCCACTTCGGCTGCAATTGCCGTAGTAATTATTTACGAACTCAGCTATACTCACGTCTGAATAGCCATCGTCGGGCAAATCCAGGAGGACATCTGACATAAAACCATTCTGTCCTATAATAGCTCAACCTGGTCCAAGACCCGGTAACCACTTGGCAATTTCTCACCGCTTTCAGGAATGTGAAGGAGGGGTAATCACCCCGAGTTTTGAAACTGAACAAGTATCTGATCTCAATTGGGAGCGGTGGTCGATGGAGATATTCCATAAATGCAATGAACAGGCTATTGATCGACGCATATCCGTTCGGGTGCAGCTGAGATGGGGCGATCCTCAAAAACGACAATACTCCCCTTATATACTCGTTGAACGGAGGAAGTGTCCCGGCCGCGCACGCGTGGCGGTTAAATGTTGTATATCCCTCCGGCGGATTATGCGGTCTATCATTCGGCCCCGGCAGTAGCACATCATCCAGTGACAGGCCATGTCTCAAACATATTCTCCCCAACATGTCTTCAGAGATATTGGACGGAACGGAATCTGATGGATTGGCAATGAACGACGCATCGGGAAGTTCATCCGGGGCTGGGCCAATAATCTCAGGATAAATATCCGGAATCTCTAGCCTCGGAGAGACTGTAACTTGAGTCTCCTGCTGCTGTGAACTTGACGGTTCCATAACTAGCTAACTCACGAGAAACCATCGTTAGACGACAAAAACCCGTGCGTTCCCCAGTGTAGCGTGTATGAGTGTATGTTGTGCAGTGACATGCATTACTTGAATAAATGTTGCAGAGTGAAAGAAATATGCAAACGACAAAGCTACGGAGTCCAGCTATAATGACCGTCATCGCTAACCGTCATCACCAATCCGTTTCCATGATGGAAGTTGATCCGGGTACAAATTGTTATGGTTCCACCGACGAGCTTCGAAGGGCGGTCATGTATGCAGTTTAATATTCAAGTCCAAATGTGCAAGAGTGAAGCTCGTCGGAGTTGTGCCTAGAAATATCAAACTTTGGTATCCATCATAGAGGGTTCGAAACCATCACAAGGACTTCGTTCGAACCCAACCGAACACCCCTTCGTTCGAACCCATCCTGACGTCGCTTCGAACCCATGCGGTTAGACGCGCTTCGAATCGATGGCCAGATGCCAAATTCGAACCGATCGATAAGGGACAACTTCGAATCGATCATTGCTTGACAAGTTCGAAACGACAAGGGAACCCTCAACTTAACGTCATCCACGTTCGCATCGACACTCTTCGTATCGATGCGAAGTTGTGGACTTCGAAACCACAGCCGATGGGTTCGAATCCATCGATTCGAATGAAACCATCGAACCCATCAATAGGTACAAACTGCGTCACCCCCATGGGGTCGTCCAAGAAATTGATTCGAGCACGAGTCCCCATATGGCTTCGAAGCCCTCTGCCAGGCCAGATCTGACTTTATCAATTGATCGAAAGGCGCGGGTTCGAAGTAACTTTGTCGTTCGCCGTTTGAATTCGAGGCTAATTACCTAGTTTGAACGATGAATTCGAGAGATTGAAGACTTGAATCTTGGTCGATTCGATGATGCGGCACAGTGTTTTCTCTTTTGGAGCTTCGAAACGATGAAGAACACAGTAAAAGCAAGCAAGAGTAAAAGTAAAAAATGAAAAAAGTGAAAACCACTGCTATTTATATGGAGCCTAGGATGTGACCGAGACGATTGCTCTCCCAGTCAACCCAACCGGCCACAACCGGTCAAGTACCAGATCGGTTCGAAGTTAGCTTTCGAACCCATCTACCTAAACCCCTATCGATTTGAAGTTCACCTCATGCTTTAACGGTACGAAACGCACTACAGAAGAACAGGCTGCATCGATGCAAAACGAACTGTGGGCACATCGGTTCGAAGACCTTGTTCATATCCACCACTTCGAATCCATCCATGGCCTATCGATACGACAGATGACTTCGTACCCATCTTCTTCCAATTCGAATCGACTCGAATAGTAATTTCGTATCCATTCCCTCAAACCGGTTCGAATGTTGACTTCGAACCCATCGTAGCACAAGCATACCGCGTCCATACAAACGTGAATTTCGAACCCATCGATGCTCGAATGCATCGGTTCGAAACATTACACTCACGCAATACAGAATTCAATTCCTTCAACCTTCAATATCAATTCAGGAGAGGATCGATACGAAAGGGTTTTTCTAAACAACCGTCAAGCGTTGTCTCAACTCAAGTTTTCAAATCGGTTCAGGAGAGAATCGATACGGAATTCAATAGCCAACCAAGCTGGCAACGACTCGTGAACGCACAACGTTTGCGAGGGTCAAACTAACATATATGCATAAAAGTCGAATTAACAATCGATTTTAAACATTTACAGGGGTCAAACACTCATCCTGTTACAAATGCAACAGCCAACGGCTAAGCACTATTATACAGCAATCAATCATGTCAACACAAGGTTACAACAACACAGCATACGAGTTTCAGCAAAAAAGAGACCAATGATTGTTCAGAGAAAGATTGCAGCTATTCAAAGCACGTCATGTTCCCACAAGACGTACTTTGGGGGGCAAAATGTTATCCCGCTTTCTGGCAAAGTCGCGATACCAAAAGATCGGTCAGAAACGGAGAACAGTTCGTCTCAGAGGCTGGTCATACTTCGTTTCGCCATGAATATCACTGAATTTTATCCGAGTCCAGATTGAGCTACAATTGATAGGACACGGCAAGAAAGACTATAGGAGTCAGCATTTTAAATTTCAAGTCAATCCGAGTTCGTATGCTCGAGTTATGATCGATTCAATTTGAAGGGCAAGGCTTAGGTTTCGAATCCATTGTTGACCAACATTTCGAAACCATCGCGTTCGAATCCATAAGATTCGAATCCACCGAACCACCTCAGGTTCGTCTCCACCACCTTCGAACCCATCAGGTTCGAACCCATCAGGATGCCTCGGTTTCGAGACCATCGAGTTCGAACCTACCAAGCTCATAACAATAGACCTCGAACCCATCGGAGAATAGCCGCTTCGAACCCATCACAAAGCATTGTTCGAAACCAAACGTGGAGCCTTGTTCGAATCCATCCATGAAGTCATGTTCGAACCCATCCACGATGCCAAGTTCGAACCCATTCTGTGTAGCTTCATTCGAATCCACTGGGCCAACCAACCATGGTGACGTGTCTTCCATCAGTTCGAATACGCCGAGTTCTATGGAGTCGAAGCGGTCAACTCGGAGTGAAGACCGGATCGATTCGAAGTTTGCGCTCCACGTCAACGCGAAGCCACGTGCCTCCATGGATTCGAAAGGATCGGTTCGAAACCTTGGTTTCGAACCAAACAGCCGAGCAATAAACTCAATTTCGAACCCATCATATCTCCTAACCTACTGATCCAAATGCCACGAAATTTTCACCGAAGCTTGCGTACATGTTGAAGAATGTCCACGCCAAATTTCACCTCGATTGGATGAATTCTTGATCGGTTCGAATGGAGTTTGAACCGATGCCAAAGTGGGCCCAAACTTCCTGAGACCGTGCGTGTGGGCCCCCTCACGTGCCAGACGTGGTCTCCCGAGTTTTCAGCGAGATACCAGCAGCCTACGCCTATAAATAGAGCCACAGGGCCAACAGAAAAGGAATCTTCTAACTCTGAGGCGCCCAAACTCTGCCGGATCAAGATCTCCATCATCCTATATCATAACTTGATTGTTGATTTCGAATTTCCAGTTGTAACTTGCTGTTGATCGCTGTAACAACTTGTAAACATTGAAAGAGAATCAATAAAATATCAAAAAACTTCACAGTGGACGTAGGCAACACGCCGAACCACTATAAATCGATTGTCTACGCATTTTCTTTACTGTTGATTGGAGTTTTTGTTAGATAATATATGTTTTGAACTTGCATTCTTGACTATTATCTCTTCAACGACTCCCGAAGAGTGTTGTGCCCAATTTTGACGCAAACAGACATGACTGTTGTTCTTCTATAAATACCAGTTGTTTTCAACGAATTTCAAGTCATAACAGTTTATTCAACATTATTAATGTTGGATTGGATTTTAATATAGAACTTAAATTTGTGTAAATATTTGGAAAAATGTTAAAAAAAAGGTTGGAAATGGTTAAAAAGAACGGATTAGGATGTTGAAAGCGATACGTGTAGTTGAGATGACAAAGCCGATTAAGAGAAAGCATATATCTCTTAAACAACTGTTTGCACCAAAAATGACATAAACACTCAACGAAGTAATAAATGTGAAAATTATCAAAGAAAAGCAAGAAATAGCAAAGAAGAACATACAACTTTTATAGTGGTTCAGCAAATATTCTGGTCTACTTCTACTTAAACTTTGTTATTCAATTTTATGACTTCTACAAACTGTGATTTTATGAATCGGTAGAGAGCCAATAGAGTTTCGTAGCAAAGTGAACAAATTTTGAAAAGAAGAGAAGTCATCTTTCAAGTGGATCTCCCCTCTTATTTATAGGTGAAATTACCTTTGAAACATGTTCCAACACGTTCCCCACATTTACATATTGCTCCACTAAAGCTTCCGGGTCAAACTATCTTTGACTTCATGGATCGGTACCAATCCATAGCTCTTGGATCGATAGCGAAGTGATTTGGAGTGCTATCTGAGAAATTTGAGTGCTTTTTAGGGCTGACCTGAAGATCTTTGGGGATTTTTGTGCTCAAATTTTCCTTGGCTTGCTTATAGTAGTGTTAGCCGAGATTTTTGTGTGTCCGACCGATGGTTCAACTTGGTACCATCTTAAGGACCGGTTCCAAAAACTTGAATTTCCAAATTTTAAACTTTTTTGTTCATTTTTTAATGTTTCTTTTTTCTTGCATATTTTGATGTTTTCTAAGTCCTCGGATCACTTTTTCGCCGTTTGTACGGCCGATTTGATCGTTTAAGTCTATTTGAAAGCTGTGCAATTTTTGGTCATAATAAGAAGAGCATTCGACATTTTTAACATGGATAAAATCGTGGCCGTGATTTCAGAATCCAGACAATGTAGATTGGTATCTGGATTGTTCTTATTCAATACAAGTTTACTCCGGCATTTTAAACTTGTATTGAATAAGAACGATCTAAGTTTAAAATGTGGAACTTAAATTAACAATGTGGAAGATGCGGTGTCACAACCAAAAAGTACATTGTAGTCCAATGTCACATCGGATCCACTGCGCTCACGGTTTGACAAGTTTAGCTTATACAACCAACATTCCAATATTCGTTTTAATTTTATTTTAAATAGTGTACTAGTTTAATACTTTAATTAATCAATCAATATATACATATGATAGCACAAAAGACATTCCAACAACTGCAGGAAGCTTCCAACTTCTTTCTTCGTTTCTATTATAAATTCCAAATTTCAATAAGAAAATGACGTCGACTTAATTAAAATATGATTGCAAGCAAATAACTTTGAATATATACGTGTTTACATACTTCGATGCTTTTGGTAGGTCACACATGATAATCAAACGTACCGCTAATAACACACAAGAGAGCGATTATTAAAAGGAAGAAAAATAAGCACTGTATCATTGGAGTAGAAACCCACCGACAAATATCGTCACGTAGAGCTTAAAAGCACTTAAAAGAAAAAACAAATGAAGTTTGAATCAACTTTTGTCATACTCAAACTAAAGTACTTGTAGCTTTTCAATCATTATCATACGGGCTCTAATTGAAAACGTCGGCCCACTTTGTTTAATATTAAGATTTTATACACCGATGGAAATAGATTTGTTCTGTTGTTTACAAGTAAGAAGCCAACAACAACAGCTCAGGCTCAGCTGCTGCTTCCTTTGCCTTACGGAAACAAAAGCATACGCGTAGTTCCTTTGTTGTATGACGAATATGCCCCTTTTTCTTTCCAATTATCAGATGCGCTGTACACTTCCTTTTTCCTAGTTCGACAACCGCACAAAGATTTTGAGGTGATGTCAGAAAATGACCCTTGATTCTACTTTCCCTAATAAATAGACATGGCTAAATGGACGTACTTAGATAGCGTTCGCGTGGTTGGTTAATGGTTTGAACTGCGAGACTAATAGCAACAAACTCGAATGAAAGATTTTTGATATGAAGAAATATTGAGAGAACAATTTTGACGAAAAATGAAAACAGAGTTTTATTGATGATGTATTTTGTTGCTTCGGTACAATGAAAGAACCAAGCATTTATATTGTTGTCACGGTAGCAATATATAGGGCTGTCAATGGGTACCCGAAAAATCCGATATCCGTCCGAATCCGTATCCGAAAATATGAAAAATATCCGTTATACGAAAAGCGGATACGGATATCCGATATCCGAAAAGCTTTTCGGATACGGATATGATTATAGTGGTATCCGTATTTGAAAAATATCCATCCGATTAACTGATGCATATTTATATAATTTAAAATAAGAAAATAGGGCTATGAGTGTTCGACTTTTGAATATTTTTGGATACATATACATATATTAGTATAAAACAATGTTTTATCACCATATTTTTTATTTCTTTGTTTTTTTTATAAACAACAGTACAAAAAATGTTTTATGTTGATTTAAACTTTTTCATTTATACCTTTAAATTTATCAATTATTGGCGGAGCGGATAAATATCCGATATCCGTCTGTATCTGAAAATTAAGCGGATACGGATATCCGATATCCGAAAATTAAACGGATACGGATATCCGATATTCGAAAATGATTTCGGATACGGATACGGATATGGCACTATCCGTATCCGAAAGCATCCGTTGACAGCCCTAGCAATATATAACAAATACAATTGTTGATAGTTGGGCTTTAGCCCACAGGCCTGAAACCAATAACCACAATGAAATGAGCAAACAAGATGAAGCCTTGTGAATCTAATAGTTGAGTAACGATGAGATGAAATATATATGTTTTAAAGATGAAGGCTTTTCTCATTATCATTTTCAATACGCCCCTGCAAACCCTTCATCGGTTATAGTTCGAAAAAACATCTCAAATTTGATCGATTCCACAAATCATAAAATAACTGAAACTGATTCTATAAATCCTCAAAACAGCTTTATTCAACTCCAGAAGGATGATTGGAAACCGTCAATTTTCTTACAGCAACATTCGAGTTTGATTCTCCCAACAGTAAGCTGTTCGAAGCTTGAGATCTTGCGACTCTAATGTCTGTTGAGGCTTGTTGAAGCTTATCGAAGCTAAGTTTTGTTTCGAATTATTTGAGCTTGATTTCTCTCGACGGCATGTTCTTCGAAGCTTGAGATTTCGCTACCCTAAGACTCGTTGAGGCTTGTTGTAGTTAAGTTTGCTTCGAGACGGTTTCTAGCTAAGGATTCCAGTGAGTTTCCTTTTACATTGGGTAGCTGATGGAACCTCTGTGAGCTGTTAACTTTCAATGTGTCTCTGAGACGCACAAAATTAGCTTTAGACGGTGCCTCAATTAGGATGTCTGCAACTTGATGAGATGAAGATAAGCGATTAATGTCTAATTTTCCTTTAGCCACTTGTTCACGAATAAAATATAAATCAAGTTCCATGTGTATTGTTCTATAATGTAATACCGGATTTGCATTAAGCTGAACAATGCTTAAGTTGTCACTCCATATTGTTGTTTTACCGTCTAACTTGAATTGTAGTTCATCAAGTAATGATTGTATTCACATCCCTTCTACGGTAGCATTAGCTACACTTCTATATTCTGTCTCCGTACTTGATCTAGACACAGCGGGTTGATTTTTTGAACACCAAGATATAGGGTTATTGTCTACAAATATACAATAGCTAGTTGTTGTTCTCCTATTATCTAGACCACCGGCCCAGTCTACGTTTGCATACCCTATAATATTAATGTACTTACTTGATTCTAGTATCACTACATAGTTTGCAGTCCCTTTGAGATATCTTAAGATTCTTTTCACCGTTATTCAGGTTCATCTGTTGGTTTTTGCATGAGCTAGCTGACCTTACTAACACTGTAGGCAATGTCTGGTTTTGTTATGGTTGCACATTGAAGAGCACTAACAATGCTTCTGTAATGTCACTATAACGGGACTTTTAACATCGTTTTAAAAACGCTGTAAAAGCTTTTAACAACGTTTTTGCATATGCTGTATATCGACATGCAGTTATATGTCAGGGATATACAATGACAAGAAATAAACGCTGTTAAATGTCTTTTTTAACAGCGTTTTCCTGGTGTCATGAAATCTTTTAACAGCGTTTGGTTGGATGCGGTTAAAGATCTTTCTAAGCGTTTATTTTGTGCTAAGATAAGTTTTTATAGCGTTTTTTCAATGCTATGATATTTATTTACAACGTTTCGTTGTTGCAATAGATCGTGCTTTATGTTTTTAGATACAATTTAACGACATTTTTAAAACGCTGTTAAAACTTTCAACAGCGTTTTAAAAACATTGTGAAATGTTTTATCTGCTTTAAAAAGTTGTTGAATGTTTTAACTGCGTTTAAAAAACGCTGTGGAATATTTTAATATCGTTTTAAAAACGCTGTGGAATGTTTTAATTGCATTTCTGCAAACATCCACCATAATATGCATATATATACCACATTTCTAAATTACTATATTATGTCAATATCACATTTCAAAATCTACATATTATATCAATACCACATTTTGAACACATATTTGATAACCAACATATGAAATTTCATAATCAAGATACACAATATTCTTACACCAAACATAAATAGTTTGTCATCAATAGTTCAGAAACAAAATATAGAACAAGTAGCAATAGAAAAACAAAAGCAAGTCGTACATATGTTAAAACCAAAAAATAGTTCTAGCAGCAAAAATAACTTCGATTCATAACTAGTTGCAACCTTTCTTTGCATTACAGTCATCTATCTAACTGTAAAGCAAAAGTAATGCTTGCGAATCAATTCATCAAAAAAGTGTACACAAAGTTAAATCGTATTCATAATGCAATCATTAAATATTCATCAAACTATTTCATTAGGCGATTACTAATACAAAGTATACAACATGCTATAAAATCAAGTAGCATTTACAAATTATAATAAACATACAATTTCACAATATTACACAAAATTACCTGAGTCTGAAAGTTTTAACTGAAGCAATTGCCACAGTTCTATCTCCATTAAAAGTCTACTTGTCAAATTAATACCACTGTAGAATTTCTTACTAAAACCAGAGTGAATACACTCTAGATTGGTCAATTTCAGATGCAGCTATGATTGCTCATGAGCATGTTAAAATGTTCGAAAAATTATAAAAAAATTATGCACACCATAATAGATTTATACAGGGATGTAATACTGTTAACATGACTTCCTCATTCACTCGTATGATAAAAGGTATGCTATTCACTAGAAAGGTCAACAACGAGGAATTAGTCGAAATCTTTTGCATATGCATAGAGAATGGGTCTAAAAATCAGTTTATGAAACTTATTCTAAATCTTTTGCATTCAAAGTCGAAGAATGAATATTGCTCACAACTATATGCATAGACTTACCTATTTATTGATATAAACTGTGCCAATGCTCAAGATATAACAAAAATTTCTCTAAATACATGCCGGAAGTACCTAAAGAATATTAAATTAGTTTTTATTTAAAAAGGTAGGAAAGGCTCTTGAAAATACCTATTATTAATATATTTTTTAAAAAGGCCTGGAAGTTGAATTTAAATGGCAGCATGGTTCTTTAACACAAGTATGTTGTATTTTCTTGTGATAGTATACAATAACTGCATTTAAATTCTGTACAACAAGGATTGTATTATTGAATCGATTTGATGAGAATACAAAATGGAAGTCCACTATCTTTCAGCACAAAGTAACATCCTGAAGTGAATCCAATGCTAAACCATAATGGGTTTGTTATGTAAAGTTCATAAGGATTTTTCTATAAGAGTTGGGATTCTCTAAACTTTTTAGTTTTAACACACACACATCAGCAGGTGTGCAGTCAAAATCCACAGATAACAAGAAAAAAAACTGTTATATAGGCTATTTTTCAATTGGACACTGGGTTGTGTTTGAGGATATAGACAAAGCACCAAATTAAGTGCAGTCTCTGTTACTTCCATTGTTAGAAGGTTCAAGCTCGTTACAACTGGCTATGGAAATGTATCCTCTTTCTACTAGCTATTATCACTATTTTGAGTTTTCTATACTTGTTAAAGGCAAATATGTTGGTATTTGTTCACAATTACCTTATTTCCAATGGAATCATGACACTTTGTACTACAGGTATTAAGAGTGGCAGAAAGTATCCACTTGTTTGGTACTGTCACTATTTTAAAACATCAAAGTAACATTGGAGTTTTTATCCTATGCCTTTCACTTCCTTTCTTCATAGAGGTGTATTTGCATATTTCACATTTGATATCTGAGTTTTGTGGTTTGACTTAATTATAGATATAAAGTTAGTTTCCCTAAGAATATGAATTTGTTGTGTTTTAAGGTGCTGATTAAATCAGTGCCTAGGTCTGGGCGCCTACAAATTAGACATCCGGCTTCTTTTTCCTAACAATTTCCTTCTTTTTTAACCTTTTTATTTAAAAACTCGTCGAAATGCCGCCATGTGTAACCAAAATTGCAAGACATACCATTCGACAGTAGACAGAGGAGCTTGAAACGACAATTTTCTAGCTACAAATTTTGCACAAACTGCCAAAGGGATACACTCATCGTATCTTCACAACATTGGATGCGCTCGAAGTACAATTCTAAATAATAAATAACTATTAATACATAATGGATACATTTGTCATATATTAACCATAAAATAATGTTTATTATATAGATGTGTGATATTACAGAGTATATTACTTATCGTTTGAATTTAAATTGTACAATAATCCCAAACAATCCTTTAATTTTTTAGTCACAGTATGGCAACTATTAGGGTAGTTGGGCAAAATGTATAGCACCATAGTATGGCACACTACCCCAGGGTTTAGTAGATAGGCTCCAGACCATTCCTTTTGCATATTTCTTACAGATTAGACCACTATAGTCATTTGATAGTCCACTCATATCAGCCCTAGTTGAGAAGTGGTGGCCTATGATACACAATTTTTATTTTCCAAATTTTGGGCTAGATATTACCCCCGCCGATTTATATAATTTGACTGGGATTGAGATCGAGGCCCAAACATGATATCATTTCCTTTTGATCATACGTTTGAGAGCCTCGGGGGTTTCACTATTTATCTATCCCAGTTTGAGGAGGATCATACCATGGAACTTACAATGGTAAAGAAAGAAAACTAACTATTATTTTGGAAGCCGTTGCTTCATACTATTTATGTATGTGACATGCTTTCTTTGAAATGTCTGGATCTAACAATGATTTAAATGTTATTGAGAGGTCACAATTATTTGATGATCTGGAACTTGGTCGAGTAACCCCAGTGTCGTTTACTCTTGGACAAAACACTTACGACCACGGATATTATCTTGGTGATGGGATTTATCTAAAATGGAGCACCAGTGTGAAAATATGTCCAAACCTAATAACATTAAAGCAAGAAAAGTTTGCTAACAAAGAAAGATCTAGAAAGAGCTTTTGGCGTTCTTTAATCCAGATTTTCAATGATTAGTAATCCACGTCGACTGTGGTCTCGAGAAAAAATGCTCAGAATCATGTTTGCATGTATTATTTTGCATATTATGATTATTGAAGATGAAAGGTATATGGACGAAGAACAATGTTACTACGAATATGATGGTGCAGGGAAAATGCCACAAGTAATCCGAGATGATGTTCTTATAATAGAAGAAGCATTCAACATTCATGTGGAACGTTAACTTTCGTGCCGAGTCACACAACTTCACAACCGGCTACAAAATGATTTTATGAATCATATTTGGAATACTTTGGTGATTGTTAGTTCAATTTTATATTTGATTTGTCATGTGTGTGCGCATTTGTGTTGTAGTCGTATTTTAGTTATCTTATTAGTATGTACAATACAATTTCCACTAGTGTCGTTTACTTTATGAATTTTCTTCAAAATGTTATTCAGTTTGGTTATCGACTTTGTCTAAATGGAAACAAGAATAGTACAATATTATTTAATAATAAAATACAACATATTTAAATAAACGATACAGTAAATCGAAACTAGTAAAAATTACACAATTCTAAGATTGAGACAAATTACTTTGAGGGAACATAGAAATAAGTATTTGTCTTTTACGCTTCATCCAATACTGCTTTTGAATGTCACCCATCTCCGTCAGATCTTTAACCATAATCATCTGTTCTTGATTTTCCCGTTCAATATCCATCTTTTGTTGCTCAATTTCTACAAACTTCCGCACTACATCGATCTTTTCTCGTGCTTGCTTGCTTCTATATTGATGCCTTCTTGCGTGAATATCAAGAGCGGCATTCACTTTAGCGTTCACAACGACATCAAACTTATTCTTTGCCTTTGCTGCTTTGAATCCCATTGGTCTATAACCTTCATCTGGTCTCTGGTTGAGCGCATCCGACACATTTTCTCCCTCGAATTGAGTTTCACTACTAGTCGAATCACCCGGACTAGACAAGTATGATGATTTCAATGCTTTTCTCTTTCCTTTCCTCTTTGTTTGAATGTCTCGGAGGCTCTTCGTATTATTGGAATTCCACTTCGATGTGCTCGTCAACAACTTATAATACTTTGAAAAATCGTAATAGTGTGATTTTTTAGCACCGTTTTTGTAACAGCCCGCAAATCCGAACCCCTTGAATCAACACTATTCTACCTCTGTTAACTCAAGTGGCACAGTAATACGAACTATTTAGGGTTAAGAAGAAGAGATAGATGAAGAAGGAACTAAACAAATCAGAATCTCACAGTCGCAGCAGAATAAAATATAATAGTAAATATAGAACTTTACACAAAATGAAATCTATAACTGTTTTATACATCATATCATCAGAGTATCTCATACATCAAATTACCAATCAGACATACCATACAATCACAGCAGCGGAATATATATATATGCAGATAATACGTCTCGGGCTCCAGCTCCTCTCATGCTCCATAGCATCCTGTCCTGAACATATAATACTCGGTCTGACCCGAGCATTATAATGAAATAACACCCGAGTCAGTCTGGAATACCAGCTGATAAAATGCACCCAAATTGGTTATTAAAGCTTTCAAAATCCTTTGAAAACAAAAGCATCTCGTAAGACCACGCCACAAATAAACATGTCGGGTTTTTACCTTACGATAGCTAAAACACTTTTTATAGAAATTCTCTGATATTATAATAGGGTCTATAAACAAATACTTATAAAATAGCCGAAATTGTTACATCTATTAAATTCCAGCTACTAGCCACAAAAGTGGGTAATACAAACAAAACTCGTACAAGGCTCGTAGGGAGCATGGATTTCCAACAATGACTAGGCACTGGGGTACCACCTGTCATAGTACGGGGCCTAGATCACCGTATCGAGGACCACGCCCGTCCCCTACAACACAAGGCCGGACCCATCCCTTACTGGACAGTTTCGAATAAGATCACCCCGCGGTTGGGATCAGCAACCGCACCACTAAGCCGAAATAAAAAGGGACATCTAGACAGGGATGACATTACTCTCCAGTGGGGGCTACCCACAAAGCCTTGCTGCATATCCCCTGATTTTCAGTCATTCCCATTTGATGAGGCTTGAGGCTAAGCGTTACCTTTAGAACGTTTCTCTTCGAATGCCCATCGCCCACCTGACGATGTTCCAAAAGCATTCGTCCATACAAGTCCGTCCCGGGTTCGAACGGAACCGAAGGCACTACTCCTACTACATCCATTTTGGAAATATCCTCAAGATTAGTAGCGACTAGCCCTTGCACTTCACTACTCCATCTTCGACTCCAAACACGTTTTTACGTACAAACCGGATCGAAGTGGTTTTCGAGAAATTATTCTCGATCCCGATCTCTTCGAAACGATCAACGCATTTGTCCAATATTGATAATCGGTGATTTAACTATCAAATTATATTCATAAACATCCATAAGCATCCATCACACAATAAATAATTCCCACATTATTTATTTGCCTCAAATATCTTTAAAATATATATTTCCAAATTTTCAAAGCTCATTTGAAAACAATTTCCCAAAGTTCATCCTTTACAGGGTAAATTCTTTACCCTTTATTCCCATTGGAAATAACCAAGTTCAAAACAATTTAGATTTAAAACACTTTATGCTGAAATATATTTTATAATATGAAAATTTGCTACTAATTATTACGCAAAAATATAATTCCAAATATGTAAAGTAAAACCATTTATTAGGACATAAACCTTGATTGTAAATAAGGGTTTAGTTTAAACTAAACTTATAAGTAGAGTTTTAAAAAGGTTAATACTAATTTCAATAACTTATGTTAAAACTAGCCTTTACATAAAAACCATTTATAAACATAATTACTAATGTAATCTCGAATAATCACTATTGCTATTTTATTAGTTAGTTACTTTAAAATAATAATTGTTTAAAACACTCCTTCAAACAAGTTTGAACTTTAAACTTTCTTTTAATAAAATATATTTAAAAACTCGAACTTGGTTTTCCAGGAAAACTCATTCCCACTTAAACAACCCTGGAAAAAAAATCCATCTTATAAATTCTGTCGATTTGTTTCAATTTAGATTTATGTTTTCATAACATAAATTCACTTTCCACGTTTAAATTAACTTCTTACGAAGCTTAACCACATTTCCATTCCCGGAAATTCTTTTCCAAAGTATAGGTTTAAAAGTCTTTGTTTTTAATATAAACTATTATAAAGTTATTTAATGAAAATCATACTTAAGGAATTGCTCAAATAAATACCTACTCAAATTTCAATGGTTATAAATAGTATTTCTGAATCATTCTAATTTGCAATTTATTGCTAATTTAATTTGAAGGATTTCTTTTGGAATCATATTTAATCCCCAGGGAACATTATTATCAAAATAACCCCATTGTTATTTTTAACCATTTATAATTTCTTATCGAAATTATCACCAGAAATCCATACTTTCACATTTATCAACTACTAAATGTTCCACTTATTTATGTTCTCAAATTTCATTCTTCACTCAACCCAGATTCCAAATTTATTCCTCTAAATTCTTTATTTATCAATTCCTTTATTTCTTAAAAATCCAATTTATTTTATTTTATTTTGAAAATTCTATGTATATACTTATCAAGCAATATCACGGTACAATTAATTCACAGTTATCAATCACAATATATAACAGGTTACAACATCAATTATAAAGATAATTACTATAGCGTGAGGAATCTAGTTGGATCCCTCCAACCTGTTTTCCCCTGCATCCACAAATATTAGCACAATAATATATATATATATATATATATATATATATATATATATATATATCAATTCAGGCTGATATAAATAAACATTTCAACCAATCACACAATTATTTAAATATTAACTACTTGAATCAGCCAACATTCCAGATGTGAGTGAGATTAACTCACCTTGAGTTTCGGCGAGCGTTCGAAATTTAAATTAAACCGAACGACGTTCGATTTAACCCAAATTTCTACTTGCCCGGAATGGCTCCGGATCTGCACCATCTCGTAGTATTCCTTTCTGCGATTCCGGCGCCGCGAATTTCGTTCGAATCCAAACAATAACAGCCGTAGATCAAGCAGTGAGAAATCGAGGACATTCATGCGTCTTCTTCCCTTACGCGAGCCGGTACAGAAAGTCAAACCCATCAACTCGCGAATTAGGGTTCGAGGTCGCTCCTCCTACATCCCATTCGAGCGCGATCAGGCTCCGCTACCTTGAAGAGCACGGCGCCACACACCTCCACCAAGCTCCGCGTCGAGCTCGACTCCTTCAGGGTCGCAAAATTTGGCCGGCAACATCCACAACGCGGCCCCTGTATCTCCTCTATGCTTCGCCAAAACCCATCACCACCGTCCACGATGTAGAGCTTGAGCTACTCTCCGACTCTCTAGTTAAAAGTTTTGGCTATAACTGAATAGATAAAGAGGGATTAGAGGAAGAAGAAGATTTATTATCGGCCATTGAAATCATGAAGCGGCGACCACGCAAAACTGCTAGGGTTTGCAAAGATATTTATTTATATAATCTAATTTTATATTATTATAATATCGTTCTTCACTGTTTTAATAAACTATGCAAACGAACTCCAATTCTCACGTTCCGACAGGCGTTCCTAGGGTTTTTCCACGGTCCGGGCACAATGGAACAGGTTTCGTAAGCTAATTCGATCATACGTGCGAGTTACGGGATTTAACGATCAATTTAAAATTAAATCGGTTAAATCGATTTCTAAGCGTTTCGAGCTGCCACGGTCAAACAACAACTCCGAATGCTACGAAAATTGAAATCCGATAATAACTAACTATTACGGATCCAATGAAACTGGTTTAGTCGAATTTCGAAACTGTGCCCCGGAAGGCTATTTTAACTCGTCTATTAAATCGGACGATTTTCATAATTGTCGAAACCGCTTAAAATTTCACTTTTAAAATTTTATTATCTTAATAATAAATCATATAAAATTTATAAATTACATAAAAAAAATATTTTGACTCATTCCGGATTAAAATCTCACTAATTGCAATATTTTATTATTAAATTCTATTATTAAATTAATATAAAATTCCAAATAGTAACTTATTGACTTCTAATGTCATCCAAGGGTCCAATATTAAAATTCAAACCCAGTTAAACTAAAATAAATTTCAGAATCTAATTTTATATCCATTTATACTCAAAATTACCAATTATCCCAATTTCTAATATTAGGCTATTATGATTCAAATGCCAATTTAATTCCCGTATTTGAAATTTTACCAATTCTATCAGCTTTACCAAAATCTTTTATTTCAAAATTCAAATTATAATCCACATTTAAAATGAATTAAATGTTCAAATTTGACGACCCAAAATTTCTGGTCGTTACAGTTTTCCCTTGAATTTTTTTTTTGAATTTCTCGTTCATCGTTTTTTCCTGAAAACCAAAAAAGGAATAAATTTATAATCAGATTAAAAAAATTTTTTTTAATAAAAACAAGAAACATATCAAATGCTATCTGCCTCCCATTTCACCGGGGTTCGCTTTTTTTATTTTATAAATATGTAATTCATAAAATCGAGTTTGACGATTGATTTTCCCGAATCGACCTTGAATCACCGACAAAGATCGAGTATTTTCAGGATGCTTGAGTTGAAGGTATTCATTATTTTCTTTTAAAACTTGTCGCTACTCTGACCGTTGCCTCTAATCCAGTCGTTCGTATAATGACAGTAAATGTTGCATAAATCGTAGTCCTCGTCGCTTCTTCATGCTTCGATGAATGCTGTGTCGGATGTTTACTCGGTTGTTGCTGGCTGTCGTCGAAAAAATAGTTTTGAAACTGAGAATGATATGTAAAATCTTCAAAAGCTGAAGCCATTTCAAAATAACACAGGTTAGAGAAGAAAAGAGTGAAAATGTTTGTATAGATATAAAGAACGAACATAGTGTAGTTACAGAGTTGAGAAGGAAGAAAGTAGTTTAATTTAGAATCCTGAATTGACCCCTGATAGTATCTTCCGTCGGAGTTGCTTGAATGGAAATTTGTGAATATTAGGCCTTAATAGTCAATCGTTGGAGATTCTCTAAGTAATTAAAAAGAAACCACAATTAACAATGATTATTATTAAAAAAAAAAAGTTTTTCATTTTCACTAACTCATCCCTTTCAGGATACCCAAAAAACAAACTGTAGTTGTTTTCAAGCAAGTTCCAAAACATGTGTTGTATAGCACATTAGTCACAAACTTTTTCGGTTTCATGGAGCAACACTCATTTTTCACAAGCATGTTAAAAGAAGTAAAGGTCAACCTCATTCAAAGAAAGGAACAATAGCACCTTCGTCCATTCACATTTTTCACCTTTTTATCCGCAGTTCCTTTGCTGCAAGAAAAGCGAGAAGAAGAAAAAAAAAAAAAAAAAAAAAAAAAAAACCGAAACGTGCCGCAAAGCAGCTACCACCAAAATATCAAAAACAACCTGTCACGAACCATCCAGATCATGCCACGTCACCACCTTCCCTCTCTTAATGACACCACACCAAACCCAAAGCTCCATTTAATCTTCCCCTTCCTTCCTCCGTTATACATTTCAAATTACTCACAGGCGCCATGGCTGTTCCCGCCATCATCTTCTTCCTTTTCCTTACCATCGCTTCCTCTTCACCCACATTGCCCTCCATCAACTCCAACTCCATCCTCGTCGCACTTCTAGATTCATCCCACTACACTGATCTATCTGAATTGATTGAAAAGGCCCTTCTCCTCCAAACCCTAGAATCTCAAGTCGCCACGCGCAACCTCACAATCTTTGCTCCCAACAACCAGGCCCTAGAACGCGACCTCCACCCCGAGTTCAGGCGCTTCCTACTTGAACCCAGAAACCTCCCTTCCCTCCAGTCCCTCCTCCTCACCCACGTCTTCCCTCATCGCCTCCATTACCGCAACTTCAGCCCTCACTCAAGCCACAAATCGCTATCAGGCGAGAGCAACATCATAGATCGGACCACCGTGACCCGGCCCAACGACGTCGTACGTCCCGATGGAGTGATACACGGCATCGACCGGATCTGGATTCCGAAATCCGTACAAGCCAGCTTCAACAAAAGACGCAACCTCGCTTCTATTTCAGCCGTGCTCCCCACCGGTGCACCTGAAGTCGATCCGAGAACGAACCGTTTGAAAAAACCGGCGTCTCCATCTCCCGCTGGATCGCCTCCAGCTTTACCTATTTTCGACGCTCTCGCGCCTGGGCCGTCCATTGCGCCAGCACCGGCTCCTGGTCCGGGATCCGGAACCCACCATTTCAACGGTGAGTCACAGGTCAAGGACTTCATACACACTTTAATTTTGTACGGCGGATACAACGAATTCGCGGACATTCTGGTGAATTTGACGAGTTTAGCGACTGAAATGGGGAAGCTGGTGTCGGAGGGTTACGTTCTGACCGTACTGGCCCCAAACGATGAAGCGATGGCAAAATTGACGGCGGATCAACTGAGTGAGAGCGGTACAGTGGAGCAGATAGTGTATTACCATTTGATACCGGAGTATCAAACCGAAGAAAGTATGTACAATGCGGTAAGGAGATTCGGTAAATTGAAATACGATACTTTGAGATTGCCGCATAAAGTGGTGGCCAGAGAGGCCGATGGATCGGTGAAGTTTGGCGAAGGGGAAAGTTCGGCTTACTTGTTCGATCCCGATATTTACACGGATGGAAGGATTTCAGTACAGGGGATAGATTCTGTTTTGTTTCCCGAGGAGGAGGAGGTGAGAGTGACGGAGTTGGCGCCGGCGGCGGACAAGAAAGTTTCGTCCAAGAGGAGAGGTAAAATTAATTTTGTTTAAATTATTTTTTTGTAAGGTTGTGACGTTACCGCAAGTTAAAGTAAACTACTATACTGTCGGTGGTAGTTCATCTGTCTATTTTTGAAAATTGAAAAACGTAGAATATACTTCATTAAAAAAATGTGAAAATGTTATTATTTAGCAACTGATATTTTTTGCATGAAATTTTGATTGCAGTTAAATTGTTGGAAGTAGCTTGTGGTGTACTGGAAACATTCGGTAAGCAGTTAAAGTTTGCCGGATGTTCATCGAAGGATTAATGTGTGAAATATATACCAAAATGGATCATGAAAAAAGAAAAAGAATCCCTGAAAATTATTTACTTGAATAAACTCAAAATGGAGCAAAAACGGAGTCCATTGATTTTATTTGTTTTAATTTTTGTATATAGAACAAAATGTTTTGTTTATTGTTCCAACAAGTATTTTATCCAGATGTAAAATTATTGCAATTGTTCATTGCATTACAATATACTTGTATTTTTGCTCGATTTATTATAATACGTGTAGTATTAAATGTGCTGTTCAGCTATCGCTCTTGATAGGGTTTACTAATGATGTTAAGTACAAACCAGAAATTAATAAATACTGATTATGTTTTCTTGAATATCTTATAAAAATCCTTCTTTGTCTTTTGACTGTGTTTTCTTCATTATCTGTCAAGATTTGCTATATATTTAATTATCTTTTTTGGTCTTGTTTAACTTTTGTTAACCAATAGATTAAATAACAAGGATTTACCATTACTTTCTTTTAGAAGAAACAGACTAATTGTATGATCAATCAAAGTAGTAGGATATTTAGAAAATTAAATATTGAAGTCAAATACAAGTGAAATGGAGTACAGCTTTTTTGTGCAAGCTGTGCAAGCGTGAAATTATTCTTACAGGGGAACACTAGCTGGCAACAAGTTGTACCGAGGAAAACACTGCCACAGGTGAGGACATTTATTTTGTCTTCTTGCTTCAATTTCATTTTTCTCGGTTCCCTGTGAATTTTATTACGTCACACAGTTGGATTTCATTTCTTAAATAAATTGATAAAATTTATTATATAAGTAACATTGAAAAATATGAAATTAGCGTTACGATTGAAATTATTTGTTAGTGTTTAACATGAATAAAGGGGGCAAAAGTGAAATTTTAACACGTGTTTAAAGAGCAAATGTTAATGTATACTGAACAAATTTTACTTAATTCAATAATCGTTATAAAAATGAAATATCACTTGAAATATAATAGATACGGTTTTAGATATGGCATCTAGACGACTGAGATGGCAACTTGTGTCTTCCAAACAATTGAAGCATTAAGATGTAATATTTTGTTGTATATACAACTAGTGCGAACCCGTGCTTCGCATACGGACCGCACTCGACCTCTTAACATCATAACATGTTTAAATGATTTATATGTTTCATTGATTAAGAAATAGTGATCTTTTTTATCAATCAAATTAGTTTGCATTTTGTCTAAAATTTATGTACAAATCTTTGAAAACAGTAATGAAGATAGCACTGGTGCTTGATAAACAATTGTGAAATATCGAGCAAAAATGATTTCAAAGATAAAATTTTCACACAATACACATATATATTATACACATATAAATTTATTGTGTGCATCAACTGTTGCTCCATGCATCAGTTGTATTATATGTAACTTCATTAGGTGAGATATCTTTATCAGTCATTTCCTTTAATAGTTGATGTCGTTGATTCCATTTGCTGCTTCGGTAATAACTATCTATAAGAGCGGTACATGTAACAACATTTGGTTTACACTTGACCATTGATCCAAAAATGCCAAAAGCAACGTTGATATGATTCATGAGAACGCAAGTGTTGATGATGATCTCATAACTGACTATGTCTAGAAACACATTATGCAGCATCATATTATTGTAGAATGATAAGATTAGAGGATAAAGAGATTTATTTCTGTTTTGAACGACTCTTGTGAAAAATATGCTAGATCTACCTACATATTTTATGTCTGAAGTGTTGGAACTAACAACCATTATTCAACAATATTTATTTTAATGTGAAGAATATAATTGTATTTCTTTTACAATCAAAGCAAATTCAATATAATAAGAAGCATATAATTGTATTTAATGCTTTTGAGCTTTTTGGTTTCATTTCTAATTCCATCTAACTTTGTTGCTGTATTTTGGTAATGTTGGATTTCACCAGATTTGATTACAATTTGTGAAAGTAGAATCAGAGGCTGGAAATTTTCAAAACAATCAACGACGTAGATTGGTTAAAAGAAATAAAGTCAAACGGGTATAATAACTTTAATAATATGAATAATCCAAAAAACTATGATTTAAAAAATTTATTTTTAGCTATCAACAATGGATATCATTGGAAAGCATATTAAATTTGAGATTTAATAGTCAAATCGATTCTTAAATCCATTAATGTAGAAAAAGTTATCACTTTTCAAAGTTTGGAATATAAAGAAATTAAATACGTGACTGTTCATTTCTCAAAATATGAAGGAGGCCTGTGTGCTTTTGAAATCTAACTCAATAATAATATTATAGTATAGATTAAATAAGGTAGTTGTTATTAGTTTAATTATTTAATTAATATGAAAGATTATAAATAATTCCTTTTATAACTAATAATCAACGCATCTAATTTAAATTGATATATTTAATAATAAAAACATAATTTCATTGATATGATTTGAAATCCATATAATAAATAAAAAGATGATAATCCATGTTACCCAGACAAATAAAAAGATACATGAAAACAACTAATTGTGTTTTTCAAAATCTTTGAGCTCGGTATCCATCCACATGTGTGCATTACTGTCATGATCCAACATCTGTAGACACTTCGAAAACTAGTTTTTGTAAGCTTCCCCAACGATGATTACCATCTAAGTTCATGCACCAATTAAAGCATGCTCAAGGGATTGACAAATGGAAAATGTTTATGATCCTTAAAAGAACTTAAAGACCTAAATTAGGTTCTTCTCATCATCATAATTCATATCCACCATACTCTAAATGTCATGCATAAATGTGGTTTTTCTCTCTTAACGAGCAACATAAGATGGTTTGAAAAAACGATGAATAAAAGAAGTGTGGCTAACACCAATGTCGTCATCCATATTAATAACTTCGTTTTCACTTATGTTGAAAGGTAGGATAATATTCAAATTTTAGTCATTAGGCGGGGTTTCTTAAACTAATTATGGTCATCAACTTCGAGTATGATTTGATTCGGTAATTGGCATTGTAGAATCATTTAGCTTGTTTAAATCTCAATAGCCAAACAGCCCACATAGATGTGACCATGATTTCTCTAATAATAATCAAATGAATTAGTTGCTCCAGATATCCCTAATTAGATATTATTCCAATTTGTGTTTCAATATTACATCCATATTCTAATTGAAGAAACATAAAAAATCGGTAACTTGATGATTATCTCAATTTTATTGAAAAAAAATAAAACATGAATACCATACCTCGATCTCTCCACCATTTGTTGTTGTCGACAACAATGCTTCGTGGCATACACCATCGACCATTATAGACCATTATAGCGATCTAACTTGGCACTCGTAAGTTTTATGCTGATGTTTTGAGAGATATATGAAGAGAGTGATGAGCTAGATTGGTTGATATTGAGCGACGTGTGAAATAGAGGTATATTTTAGGTTAGGGAGTGCATATAAATGGTATAATGACTCAAGGATGTGATTCGAAGACGACTTGCGGTAGGTATGCTAAATAAGTTACCAAGCATGGTTTGGAGACATGGCAAAATAGGTAAGGGAAGCAGCTCAATGAGACGCAAATAGGAGACGAGGCTACTGCATAATACACACAACAATAAAGTAAAACAGTGCAAAGAGAAATAACAAACAACCAACAAACACGGTTTTACGTGATTCGACCTATTTCGGATGCCTGCGTCCATAGTGGAGAGAGTTTATGTTTTATTATCGGATTTGAGAGATGATACAAGCTAGAGTGCGTAGGATACAATTATTCCCCTGGATTTATGCTATAAATCTACGAGGAGGAAGAAGTGAAGTAAAAATGACAACCTAGGGGCCAATCTTTATGAATTTCAAAAGCCCTCTTTCTGACGCCCCTTCCGCCTTCGATACCCATAAAGGGAACCCTCTCTAACAATCTGGCATTTTCGATCCACGGAATCAACGTCCAAACCGACAATGACACCTTAAAAACCGTGTGATATCCCCACATCGAGACCCGAAAATATACGTCGATGATGCTGAAGTCATCATCAAAATCATTTTCAAGCGACAAAGTGAGATCAATATTATTTTGCACAATATCAAGTAAATATAGCAGATAAATAAATTTCCATTACAAAAATTTGTTCTATTAGAATAATTACAACACCATTAACCCATATCGTTCTGGGATAATACATAATAAATAAAAGTAATGTCATGTTGGAGATATGAAGATGCCAACACAACATATAACATGTTATAATTCCTGGTTTTACATAGCGAAATTTTCAAAATAACCTTTATTTGTTAGATAAGCCTCACGTTTCATCTTCAGAATCTTTAATAGTTATTCCAAAAGATACCTGTCTAATCCATAAACTCAGCATACTCGAATGAGCATCCGCGATTTTGTGTGGAATAATAAAAATATGAGTCAAACATCAAGTTTGATATGATTAAAATCTATACCCTAAGAAATCATAGTGAGATCACGCCACTGTAGCATGGAACGAGTTTTCCCCTTACTTTACCATCCTAACAATTACATCATATCATGCTAACAAGCATTACATCAAAAGCAACCATGCACATTACATTCAATTCCTATGTGTGCCCTACACTTACCATCCAGTTATGAACCATCCCATATTTATATCATTAATTCAAATTAAGTATATCCTATACTTAACATACATTCATGAACCAAGTCCTTCAATTGTCCTACATCCATTCAAACATCATATAATCTCTTGTTCTAGGTGTTCATATTTAAGTTATCATTAATTTATTATAGTCACTATCTCCTTAGGTCCGTCTATCACTAATTTGTCTTTTCTCGAACAACGTCACCTGATGAAATGACCACTCATTCCAACATGAAAGCCACCATGACTCTCCTAAGATGTTGAATTTAAGCACTATGAATAAAGCAAGCGTCTTCACTGAGCGTCAATAGCATCTTTTAGTCATTGAACCGCCATCGTTCACGTTGCAGATTTATTTTATTTATTACACCACGTTGATGTTTTAGTACATTGTCATGGCATCCTTCCATAACTCCCATTTAGAGTTTTAAAATATTCTTAGGTTGATCCTATCGTGACACCCTGTCATATACCATAAAATTTAGACTAAATAGTCAAGGCACCCTGCCATCCAAAACTCTATGAGTTGGTATATCTTTACGATCATGGTTCAACCCCTTTCTTTCATTAATTAGTTGTGTACCATATATATTCTTTAGATAAAACATCTTTATCTTTGATTTAAATGATACCATATCATTTATTAGCTTCTCTAAGCTTTTTTCCATTTCAAAAATAAGTTAATACAATTTTAGTTACAAAAAATTTCCTTTATTTAATCTCTATGAAATAGCCAATCAACACTTGAAACCGTCTTACAAAGTGCATTAAGTACTTCTTATTTTACTAAGAAAAATTTAGCTTCTCAAGCTATTATAACTTGATCCTAGCTATCGTATGTTGGCTTTCCCAAAGCCATTGCTAGTCAATCCTAACTATCACATATTGTTTATCCCATATTCATCACATGTTGATTTTCCTAAGCCATAGTTGTTGACCCAACCATCGCATGTTAATAGTTTGTTTTAGCTTTCATAAGTTGAACTTCAAAAATTTGTCGCAAATTGATAGCTTTCGAAGCTGTTGCATGTTGAGCCTAAGTCACTATCGCATTTTGACCCTCATCTTAGCTGTCCCGTGTTGACAACTTCACTAGCTATTGCATGCTAATTCCCCCTTAGCCATCGCAGGTTAACCAAGCCTTTGAGCTTCCTTCAAGCCTTCCTAGGTTGAGCTTCCTCTAAGCTATCGCAAGTTGGCTTTCAATAGCTGTTGCTAGTTGACATCCTATTGGTTAACGCAAGTTGATAACTTAAGTAGTTATCGCAGATTGATTATTCTTAGAGGTTATCGTAAGTTAGCATGACATTTTCGTAAATAACTTGAAAACTGTTTTGTTACCTTATTAAGTAATTGCTTTACACTAAATCTCATTTGGTGTCAAAATCTCATTGGTCAGTACATTACTTTATAGTTTTCTTTTTAGATCTTGTTAGTTACATCTACAATTACTTAATTATCTTTAATCAATTAATGCTTCCATTTACCAAATAATTCATGTAAAATCGAAAATTAATGGGAAAAATATCAAAAACTCATTAATAATCAAATTTATAATATTTTACATCATATCAACATTTTAGGTCAAAATTATTATTTTAATAAATAATTTCCTAACTTATAAAATTCATAAAAATTCCAAAAAAATTCCATAAATCATGAAATTAAAAACCCATTGTTGTTTATCATTATAAACATCATATTAAATTTTTCTAGCATTTAAATATGATTAAACCATGTTTTACCTGAAAACATGAACAAATTCACTTGATTTAAATTTCAAATCACATTCCAAACAAGATTAAATCATTTAAATGCATTTATCATCATCAAAATCATTTAGTCAAAAGAAAATCCAAACCTAAACGGGTTAGGGCAGTTTTGAAGGAAAATTTTACTCGCTACGATTAAGAAAACTTTGTTTTTATATGTTTTCTTCTTGAAGTTGAAAACTTGAATCTTCTCCTTTGATTTTCTCTTCTCTTGCTAGAAATGGTGGCCAATCTTGCTTGGGTTTCATGGATTTAGTTTCGTAAATTAGAATAGTGTGACATGATGGAATATGGCTAAGGAAAATATATAAGTGATTTCTTGGGCTAATATTCCTTCTAGCCTAGCCTTACTAATGCATCTCCCCTAACACATATCCTTCTCACTCTAAAGCTTAATTTATTTATTTCCATTATCAAGGCCAACCCTGATTGCTCTAACTACCCTTGGTCCATTTAATTAATTTTTTAAAATGCCTGGCACATAGTTAATCAAATCTCACTAAAGCAACCCTTGCATTTAGAAATATCTTTTTATTATTAATTTAAGTTCCTTTATTATGGACCCTTCAAAAATGACATGTTACAGTCCCCCGTCCTTATGAAAATTTCATCCTTGAAATTTTGATAAAGGAAATAAAGTTTACACAGATACCTTGGAAGTGTAAAGTCATCATCATATAAGTACACACAAGTACAAAGATTACTAGTACCCAACTAATGTAAACCATCAATCATATATAAAAAAATGCATTAATGCAACTGGTAACACATAATCATATCATGAATATATTAGTACACTGCTAGTACAAACAACAGACAACCAAAACACTCTGCTATAGATATGAATGTCTAAAACAACCCGGGATGTATATTCTAATCCTATCCTCTACCTCCCAAGTACAATCATCTCTATCGTCATTCGAACGGGCGTAAGCAAGTCTAATAACTTTGTTCCTTAACTGCTTCATATCTTGGCCTATTATCCCCTTGGGTCGTCTCCCGTATGCCAAATTTGCCTCCACAGGTAAGCCCGCTATCACTCCCGGTTCTACTACCAAACATGGATCATGCACACATTTTCTTCATTTTCTCCTATTGCTTCGAAGAAAGTGTGTGAATGGTTTTAGGAGCGATGTTTGAAGTTGCAGAGGTATCAAAATTTCTGCTTGGTTTTCAGACAAATGCAATCAATCGGCTTAGTAGAACAACATAAGCGTTAGAATGCATTTGAGAAGGAATGAGCCTCATTGACTACAAGACATGATGGAGAAATGGGTAGAAGGAAGGCATTGGTTCAGATAAGCATATGTACCAGTTACAGACCTTGTAACCGACCGAAGTATTATGAGCTTGCTCATGCGACACTAGGAGAATTCAATGCCTATAGTAGATTCTTTGGAGTTCCGCAGATAACATGCTAAAGGAAAGGGAATTTGGTGGATTGTTTGAGATCATAGCCCCTTCTAGGTTAACATATGGAGGAATCATGCAACAGGTCCTCGATATTCGTCAGAGGAGCCACATTGATTGGAGGCCTACAAGAAAGGCAGGGTTTGAAAGGTTCAATGGTCATAGGAGTGGATAACAATGCCTTGCTAGAAGCCTTTGATGGAGATGTAGACGTGGAGGCGAGCACTGTACGGTAGAGATACGCAAAGAGCGTAAACTAGGTTCTATAATTAAATTGAAATCTTAGATGATGAGTAGGTTTGGTAATATTTATTTGAATTTTTGTACTTGAATGTATAATTGTCTAGTCCCTATGTGTGGTTGATGTATATCATCCGATGAGATTTGACATGTGTCAACCCATCAGATTCTGTACATTGACTAAGGGTAGTATTTATGTCCTATGCAATGTATCTATCATGTGTCGCGCACGACACTCAGTGTAAAAAGCTTACTTGTTCTGGTAAACGAGCTACAACATGCAATGGAACTATTTGTGAGATATTACCCATTAACATTGGAATTATATTAACAAAACCATATGGATTTCAACGTGGAACGGAACTCGAACTCTCGAATGGGGAATTCTGAAGAGATATTGCAATTTTCATGAAAAAAGAATTCTTTTGTGAATGAATCTAGGTGTTGATGGGACTTGTTGTTAGTCCGTGAGATGATGGTTTTGATGATAACAACCTTAGAACAGGACTATAAAATATAAATACTAACATTATAGTTTAGAAATATATGTATATGCAGGATTTAACTTTGTAAGTACCAAGAATGAAGACTGTATAGTATAGAGAATCAAGATGTCAAGAATGAAGACTTATGAGTATCAAGAATATCAAGAGTCCCGGATTTCAAGTAATTTATCTTTTAATTTATTAGGAATTTTGTTAAAACTCCTAGAAAAGCACTGGCATCTTAAAATCCAATTTATTCGTGGAATGGAATCCACTTCGAGCCCGTTAAAAGAATGGAACACTGAGTAGGATGGAACCTACAAAAAATCTAGTGGAACATTGTTTTGTATCCGCTAAATTTTATTCAAATGATTTTCAAAATTATATCTTGTTTTCAAAATGATTTAAAATCTTCCTTTTAAAAGAATCAAAAACATCTATCCTGTTTTTAAATACTTTTAGCCTCAAAATAATCTTTAATTTCAAAATCAAATTATCCTTAGTTTTAAATTATCTTTAATAATAATATATTTAACTTTTAATATTTATACTTTGATTTAAATATAAAATTATTGTAAAATTGTATATATACCAATATATTATTCTCTATATTTACTTATGTATTTTGACTATAGTCAAGTTATTTATAAAGTTTAAAATAGTTTTTAATATAAGATAAAAGTTATTTTCAAAAGAAAAACAAACCACCAAAAATTCCTTTGGGATGTCGACATGCTCAATATACCTATGTCGACATAGTGTCAGTAAATTTCAAAAGAAGTGTTTATTCGTCATATCTCTTCACGAATGGACATGGTTGTTGTTCTTATATAAATAGGCGTTGGTATCAACGAATTTTCAATCATATTTTCTGGTTTTCATTTGTCTTCTTCTTCCACATTTTCTTTATACATATTCCTACCATTACTCTGCTGAAATCAACATTGAATCTAACTAGATTATCTCTGGTTTGATTCTCTATCACTATCTCAACAAGATCCTCAGTGCTATTTAGAGTTATAGGCTTTTTGTAGTCAATTAAACGAGAAAAGGTGTGATTGTGGCCTTGGAAATCAATCCAGCAAGAAAAGGTGTGATTGTAGCCTTGGAAATCAATTGGGTGAACTTCTTGCCCATAAAATCAAGTATCTCTACCCAAAGGATTGTGAATCTGGAGGGTGTACCTCGTAGCCTTGAAATCCAGGGTGCAATTGTACAATTGCTTTTGAAAAAAAATCCGTACTTGTGTGCGGGACTGATGTAGGGTAACTCCGAACCAGTATAAAATCCGGTGTGTTCTTTCCTTTACTGCTTTTACTTTATTTTTGCATCTGTGTTTGATTCTGTGATCATATCCATGTCTGAATATTGCATACATTTTTGTTCAAATTAACAAAAACTCAAAAAGATTTAATAATTTATTAAAACACTATTTACCCCCCTCTAGTGTTTATCCTAGCCTTAAGATCCGTAATCTGCATTTCTCACATTTGGTATCAGAGCAAGGTTTTCAAAGTTTCATAATCTGATTTTTGAAAAGTTTTCAAAATGGCTACCAACACTGGTACTGTTACTAACACTAGTATCTCTATCACTAGTTCATTTGTAGAAGGTCATTCTACTGTTAGACCATCATTTTTTAATGGCAGTAACTATGCATATTGGGCATGTAGGATGAAAATATATTTACAATCTATAGGATTAAACACTTGGAATATCGCACAAACTGAATATTCTGAACCCACAACTGATTTTGCACAGTGGACCGCTGAGCAAAAGACTGTTGCACAAAATAATTCTAAAGCAATGAATATTCTGTTTTGTTCACTTGATAGAAATGAATTTAATAGAGTGTCAGTTTGTATGTCTGCATATGAAATCTGAAAAACTTTGCAAGTTACTCATGAAAGAACAAGCAAAGTTAAATAGACCAAAATATTCGTGCTCACAAATCAGTTTCAATTATTTAAAATGAATTCTAATGAGTCTATTTCAAATATGTATAGTAGATTTCAGGATATTGTACATTCTCTAATATCCTTGGGAAAGGAATTTTCAAAAGAAGATCAAGTCAGAAAATTTTTAAATTCTCTTACTCCAGAATGGGATCAAAAGACACTTGCGTTCGAAGAGACAAATGACATCAGTACCTTAAAGATAGAAGAATTAATTGGAAATCTAATGTCGTTTGAAGTCCAAATGATCAGAAGAAGAGAAAGCAAAGCATCTGAAAAGAAATCAATGGCATTTAATGCAATGACTAATGGATCAGACTCAAACGACAATAATGATGAAGAGATAGCCTTGATGACCAGGAATTTTCGAAAATTTCTGAAATACAGAAAGATGAATAATCTCAAGAGAAACAACTATAAGAACTCTGAAAATCAAAATGTAGTGCCAAACAATGTCAAATGTTTCAACTGTGATGAATCAGGCCACATCAAAAGAGACTGTCCGTATCCAGAGAGGCAAAATCCTCCTATAAACAATGATTCATTGAAGAAACGGAAGCGTGCATTTACTGCTACTCTAGATGACTCAGACTCGTCCTCAAGCGATGATGATCACAAGTCAGATAATTCAAATTTGTGCTTCACGGCAGTTCACGACTCCGACGAATTCAGAGAAACAGACTAAGAAAAAGTACACATTTACAATACAATTGGTTGAACTAGCATGCTTAGAATTAGATGCTTGATTGCTTGATTGATTCATTTTGAATTGGTGTGTTATTTGAATTTTAAATTTTTTTTAATATTATTTTTATTAGTGTAATAATATATTATGGAATATACTATAATTCTAATAATATTCCAGATATATATAGACATTAAAAATAATAAGTATATATATATATATATATATTAGAGTATTTAGGAAAAATAAATCATAGAAATTCACAAGCACATGTCGACATGGTCCCTACCATGATGTCGACATGGGTAAAGAATTTGAAATTCAAATTTTGAATTCAAACGGTTGAATTTCCTTCCACCTTTTCACTTCATTCAATTATTTGAAAAGACATCTTTTGACTAAAGAACATATCCTTTGAGAATCAATTTATTCACTATCTTTTATCACATCTTTTCACTCTCATTTTCAAATTCAAACTCTCTCTTCAAAACTTCAAGCTCTCTACTTTAATGGCTTCTTCAAGCAACCCCTCCACCATGAGAATTTCCAGAAAAATAAAAGAGCAACTCTGCAATGATCCAGAGGCAATAAAAGCATACATCAATTATGCTAACTATGCAAAAGTCCATCCCAGAAACTTTGCCATATTTCAAGATTTCTCCTATGAAATTGATTCTCATTTTGCAAACAATCAAATTCTTAGTCTTGTTGATGCTTCTCAAAATGATTTTGTTTGTTATCCAAATCTTGCTAAAATTTTATATGCAAATCTTAATCGTGGATTTTATAATGGAAACGATGATGAAATTTGGAGTAGTGTCAAAGGCACTAGAATTGTTTTGAATTGTGATCTTTTGGGTACCAGTCTCAATTACAAGAGTACGGGAATGGATCTTTCTAATTTTAAAATCGATGAAAATGATCGTGAGACATTTCGTCACATTTTCGAAGGAAATGATAATTTTGAATTCAAAAATCAAAACTTTCGACCAAAAGATAGAATTGTCAATCTTCTTTTACAACATACTTTGACCCCAAGGTCGGGAAATTTTAACAATCCTACTTCAAAAGTTTACAAAGCACCTTTTGCTATCTTTGGAAATTATGATATAATGGGCGCAAGTTATTTTGGATGAACTTCGTCCCAAAATCTTGAAATGGGTGAGAATACTTTGTATCATGGAATTTATCTCACTCGAATTTTTAACTATTTTGGAGTCGATTTCAAAGGAGAATAATTTGTTCCTTGAAAAGTTTTCAATCATTCCAACATTTCGCTTATGAAAATTCCACTTTTTTCAACCCTATGAGACTCTTGCCGAAAAGAAAGAGTGTTTGGCTCATAAGGAGATGGAAGAAGAAGAGGAGGGGGATGAAATGGAAACTGAAGAAGAACAAGAAGGTGAAGCTTCTTTGGAAAGCATCGACTATCCTCCTAATCCATCCAACAAAACCCTTCTCAAAAATCAAAAGACTATTGTTGAGAATCAACGGATTCTTAAAAGATCCGTAAGTAAGAAGTTGGATAAAATTTCATCCAAGATGAACAAGTTTATTTTCAAAGTCAGCAAAAAGCATGGATTATCTTTATCGTCATCGTCCTCTAACTAGTTCTACCTTTTTGTATCTTGTTGTATTTGTTTTAGTTTATTTTTATTTGAATGTTCGTGTAGTTCTTTGTGTTTAATCGTTGTATCGTCTTAGTATTAAATGAAATGGAATTTATTTTCTGTTATCTAGCTTATCCTATCTCCAGAATAAATGTTAGTATATTATATATATATATACATATATACACACAATTATTCACAAAGTCAAAATAAGTCATCAAAATTCACTGGACCATGTCGACATACCCCCTATGACCTTGTCGACATATACTGGTCAGAAATGACATTTCATTTTGAATTTGAAATATGAATAACTACATTATGTCTATTCATTTCAAACGAATTTCTATACCTATAAATACCTATTTCTTCTAGAGTTCATCACTGAATATTATCTCTTATCAACTTTGTCTCTCATTCTTCTCACAAAGTCGAATATGGCCAATCGATTCATAATCTATCATAAAATCTTGAAGAGACTCTTAACTCTTTAAAGAATATTTTTTCATTCATTATCCGTAACCATGACACTTAGAATTGAGTCAAATGCAGATGATTAAAGAGCAAGGAAGTCATTTCGATGCAATATGATGGATAATTTCCTCCCTGCACAAGGATGATAACGAAGCACATCCTCTAGTCTCTCTCGCTAATGAAATGAAAATTGGGATGCCATTAAAGCAGACCCTATATTTGGAGAAGAAGGATGGGTGGAAGTTCCTCGTAATGTTTGATTTGTTTGGTTTGTTTGATTTGGTTTGTTTGATTTGAATTGTTTGATTTGATTTGAATTGATTTGGATTGATATTTGGTGTGAAAAACGTGTATAAACATGCATTAATATTTATATGATTTTTAATGTCTATCAGTATAATTATCGCTTAATCTATCTATTATATACTCCATTTGTATAGTTTATTAATGCAAGTACTTTAATCCAAGAATGAGGGGGAGTTATAAAGTTTGGAGTTATATAGTTTGAAGTTATATATTTAGAGTTAGTTTTTGTTGATGACAAAGGGAGAGAAATATAAAATAGGATAGTTAGGCATAGATTAAGGGGGAGTTATTAGGATAGCAATTTTTTTTTATAAAAAGGTTGTCATCATCAAAAAAGGGGAGATTGTTAGTCCATGAGATGATGGTTTTGATGACAACAACCTTAGAATATGATTATAAAATATAAATACTAACATTATAGTTTAGAAATATATGTATATGCAGGATTTAACCATGCAGGTACCAAGAATGAAGACTGTACAGTATAGAGATTCAAGGTATCAAGAATGAAGACTCATGAGTATCAAGATTATCAAGAGTCCAAGATTTCAAGTAATTTATTTTTTAATTTATCACGAATTTTGTTAAAACTCCTAGAAAAGCACTGACATCTTAAAATCCAATTTATTCGTGAAATGGAATCCACTTCGAGCCCGTAAGGGATGGAACCCTGAGTAGGATGGAACCTTCGAAAAATCTAGTGGAACATTGTTTTGTATCCGCTAACTTTTATTCAAATGATTTTCAAAATTATATCTTGTTTTCAAGATGATTTCAAAGTCTTCCTTTAAAAAGAATCAAAAACAACTATCCTGGTTTTAAATACATTTAGCCTCAAAATAATCTTTAATTTCAAAATCAAATTATCCTTAGTTTTAAATTATCTTTAATAATAATATATTTAACTTTTAATATTTATACTTAGATTTAAATATAAAATTATTGTAAAATTGTATATATACCAATATATTATTCTCTATATTTACTTATGTATTTTAACTATAATCAAGTATATTTATAAAGTTTAAAATAGTTTTTAATATAAGATAAAAGTTATTTTCAAAAGAAAAACAAACCACCAAAAATTCCTTTGAGATGTCGACATGCTCAATATACCCATGTCAACATAATGTCAGTTAATTTCAAAATTTAAATTTCAAAAGAAGTGTATATTCGTCATATCTCTTCACGAATGGACATGGCTGTTGTTCTTATATAAATAGGGGTTGTTTTCAACGAATGTTCAATCATATTTTTCTAGTTTTCATTTCTCTTCTTCTTCCACATTTTCTTTATATATATTCCTACCATTACTCTACCGAAATCAACATTGAATCTAATTAGATTATCTCTGGTTTGATTCTCTATCACTATCTCAGCAAGATCCTCAGTGCTATTAAGAGTTATAGGCTTTTTGTAATCAATTAAAGAATAAAAGGTGTGATTGTGGCCTTCGAAATCAATCAAGCGAGAAAATGTGTGATTGTAGCCTTGGAAATCAATTGGGTGAAATTGTTGCCCGTAAAATCAAGTATCTCTACCCAGAGGATTGTGAATCTGGAGGGTGTACCTCGTAGCCTTGAAATTGAGGGTGTAATTATACAATTGCTTTTGAAAGGAAATTCGTACTTCTGTGTGGGACTGGATGTAGGGTAACTCTGAACCAGTATAAAATCCGGTATGTTCTTTCCTTTACTGGTTTTACTTTCTTTTTGCATCTGTGCTTGATTCTGTGAGTATATGTGCCTGAATATTGCATACATTTGTGTTCAAATTAACAAAAACTCAAAAATATTCAATAATTCCTTAAAACACTATTCACCCCCCTCTAGTGTTTATCCTAGCCTTAAGATCCATAATCCACATTTCTCATACTTGTGTGCTAGTATGTGTCGGTGCTTTAATTCATGGAAAGATAAGTGTAATTCCATGGAACTTTGTCCCAAGCTAACTCAACCCGATCCATTGATAAACACATGACCAAATTCCATCTATAAAATCATATACATCTATTGCCATCGCTCTTTCCACCTAAACTGACCTTCATAGCCTTTCCTTGGCATACCCCTTCTCCATGGCCATATTTATTGGCAACGATCGATTAAATAAGGACGTGAGAGAATTAGATGAGGTTGAGACCGATGCTAGAAGATGTAACATTCTGCCTTTTTGTACGCATTAAATCGGCGATAAACTACACATGTCAGACTTAAACCATCCAGAAGAGCGGGATTGTTATTGGGGTGAATAAGAAAAGCAAAGAAAGAAAAAACAAAACAGAATCTTGTAGCGGAATGACAAAATATAATAATCAAATAACAGTTCATGAAGCCGTTTACAGAACATTTGATTATACTAATACAATATAGAATCAAAGTTACACATACCAGAGAATAGTAATTAACAATGCAGCGGAACAGTATGAATGTGGTAGAATAATATAATAATAATAAATAATGGTAATACAATCTTCGTCTTCGTCCTTCAGAAATAAAGTCTTCAAATTCTGAAATACTCAGGCCGACCCGAGCGAATTGAAAATACAAAACACTCGAGTCAGAACTAAAAGATCTTACGTAAGTTAAATCAACGGTAAATAATATGAGTGGAACGGCGTCAGAGATGTCTACGGAATTTGACATCTCCTATCCAGTGTCTAACGTGAGTGTAATAATTTAAGAGATGCTTGGGATTCACATCTCCTAAGGACCCGTCAAACTATTTACTATGTAGCAATATTCCGCTATTATAATAATGTTTACAGTAAGATAAACTTTCTTTTAAATAGCATTAAGGCTTTACATTTTCCACCTTAACACGTAATAGTACCAGTAGTCCATCCAGTATTAGCGAACCTCCAGATCGGGAGACTACTCTAAATACTCCACGGGCTACGGGAGAAAACCAAACTTGTACAAAACGCGCTAGGGTAGGTAACACACCACACAAGGCAATGCCAGGGTAGATATACCAATTACTATCCGGACTAGTGGTGACGCATAGCGCACAGCTACCGCCCACCTCGAGCCACACCCCCAAAATCAAAAATTAAAAGTGACCACCGAATCAATCTCAAAGTCTGAATATAATGGAATGGCATCGAAGGAGTGTGTCCAATAAGAGGAGCTACCTCACTGGCCCGAAATCGCTCGTGTTTTAGCCACGTTATGCCAACTCACGGGAGTCGGGTCCACGTAATACCTCAAAGGAACGCCGCCACCATCCTACTTCATTTTGGAATCTCCACCGCGTACACGGTTGTCAAAGTGGTTTTTGGCATCGATAGAGAGTATGCCCATATCCGATCCCAGTCTCTTGCCAACCAATCGTTATTATAACACCGTGGTCATTTAAAAATAGTTTATACTTCAAAACCAAAATATCATTGCCATTTCAAAACTAAATACGATGTCATTTCCATTTCAAACCAATAAAATATGATATCGTTTCCATTTCAAAACCTCATCAATAATAAATTATTTCCCTTAAAAACCAAATCAATAATATGTCATTTCATTTCAAACCAATAAAATATGATATCGTTTCCATTTCAAAACCTCATCAAGAATATAGTATTTCCCTTAAAAACCAAATCAATAATATGTCATTTCATTTCAAACCATATCAATAACATAGCATTTTCATTTCAAAAACCACATTTATATTTTATCATTTAAATAAATCCAAACTTCCAAATTACTGAATATTTCCTTCAATTCCTTTAAACTTGAGATATTCCTTCTTTACATCATCTTAAACCAAAACTTTATTATAAAGTCAGATTCTTACATCTTTAATTTCAATAAGTTCTAAATCAATATACATTTAAAGACAATCTTAATTAAATGCAATTTCAAATAAATTCATTTCAAAAATCATGTTAGTTCAAAGTAGTAACACTCCGAAACAAAACACTTTGAAACCATAATACTTTGTAATTCATAACTTCGAAACACTTCAATTTCGATAAAACATTTCAATTTAGATATATTTCAAGGCTTTAAATATTCCATAATTTCAAACTAAATTTGATAATTTCATATATATCTTTATTCAATTTACTATTATTTAGTTTTGAAATATTTATTTAATAAATTCAATATTATTTAAATAAAAATCAAACTTGAAATATTCGTTAATCACCTTAAACCATCATCAAGTTATAAAATCATGACCTTTAAAATCTTAAATTCAATAAGTTCCAGATTGCTTTAATTAAATAACATTCTTAATTAAAGCAATTTTAAACTGATTTCAAATCCATCTTCTCGACCTTAAATTATCAATATCATTATAAACTCTCTCTATATATTAAAATATAATTTTAGATAAATACTTACCCATATTATATTTTAATAAAATCAAACTTTATTATTACTCTTATTATATAATGAACAAAATTATACATAGCTTAAATTTAAGGTTTTAACTATATATAAAAAAATATTTATATAATATAAAAAATCAATATTTATATAACCTAATATATTTCTTTCCAAAACCATAGAAATCACTTCAATATATTTTTGCATATAGACCACAGTGTCTGTATATAATTTTTTATCCTATGGTCAAGTGATACAGATATTTATCATTTCAATCCGTAATTTAAAATATAATTACGGTTATATATCATTTCAAACCGCAATCCCGAATGAAATAAAAATCCATAACAACTTGCAGTTTACAACAATCTAAATTACAACATCCATTCATCCAATATCAATCATCAAACATTTATCACAATCATCATCCAATTCGATCAATAATCATCAACATAGAACAGATAATAAACAACGGAAATTTACTGGCAGTTTATGTTCAATAATAAATTAAATAACTATTTTAATCTAATAAATTCAATTTAACTGAGATGATGATTAAAAATATGCCAAACAGTCATAAATAAATTTCTGATCACATCAAAATTTAGCTTAACACACATAAGAAATTTTAGAAGTTGTGAGTGGGTTAAAACACTCACTTTTTGAATTTAAATCCAAATTAAATCCAAAGTTCAAACGGTCTCAGTTTTCGTCCAAACAAGCGCCAGAATGTCCAAAATTTAAAGACGATACTAGCGCAAGAAACCGCGTGTGAATTGGACCTCGTATGTAAAAGTTATGGGTATTAGAGCAAGTAAAAAAAAGAATTAATAAAATAAACAGATAAAATAAGGTAACACTCACACGTCATTATCTTCTCTTAGAACCACGTGCCCAAGCTGAGCCGAACGTGGTTATAACCCTAGCCGTCGCCCCATCGCACATTCGCGCACATCGCCGCCGCTTGGCCAGACGCGGCTCCCAGCCTCGCCGCCTACCTCCTACGCCCACGCGATTGGCACAGGCCCCCTTCCGACGTCGTTTCAATCGAATTAAGGCACAACGCCGTCGATATTTGCAAACCCTAATTGAATTTTCTCGCTTGATCTGACTGTCAACACACTACACAACCAACGCCGATGGGCTACGTACGTTGCTCTCCACACCATGGTACCATTGATTTGTCGATCAGAATGAGTTGATCGTAGCGTGATGAATGGCCGAAAATGATTCCTTGAATTCTGGAAAAATGGTGCTTCAATTTGGAAAAACGAATTACAGATCTGAGATGCGCTCGTCGAGAGCTTTCCAACGATATAAAATATGATATAGTTTGAAGAGTTTTAGTTTCGAAGTTGAAATTTGAATTGGAATTGAACTGGGGAGTTTTAGAATTTTCATCCATTGGAAAGAGGAGGAACAGAAATGAGAAATAGAAAGGCTGCTAGGGTTTATAATAAGATATATATAGGTACAGCTGAGAAATAGAGGAACAAATACGATTGGTTTGGTCCATTGAACGATAAATGGCCCAAAAAGCCCGTTCTGACTCCGGAATAAAATTGGGTCAACCCATATATCAAAATAGATGTTTTAAAATATTTTAAAATTAATGGAATAGGTTTCAAGTCCAAATTCCATCGTATAAAGAAGTTATGCTAAAATTGAGTTATTTCAAATTGATTTCAATTGATTTTTATGCATTTCGAGTCCGTACGATCAAACGACAAGCCCGGTCGTTATGAAACTTGAAATCCTATAATAATTCACCATTATGGATTTGATGAAACTGGTTTCGTCGAAATTCGAGTCATTGGCCAAAATGGCTATTTTCCAGTTAATTAAATAAATTAATAATTGATTAATTAAATCAAGTTTTCGATAAATTAACAAATCTTGATATCCATTATTTTAATTCAACCAATTATCATATTATGAATAGAATTAACATTATTTCCTATTATTTCCTTAATTTGCACTAACATAACATTAAATTGAGATTCATTGCAATTGATTACAAATTTTGATTTAATGGACTAAATAAATGATTAACTTATAATAATTGTTATCACTAACTCTCAATCACATTTTTATAAGTTTATCATTTCCAAACCAATGTTATAATTTCTTTCTAAACATTGATTTTATTCAATTACCATTCAATATATATTAATTCATCAATTAATTCAATATTTATGTTTGTTTTCTTATATTCGATTTATAGCCTAGTATAATATTTACATTAATTTCGTTAATTGTAACCTCATTCAAATAGTTAATATTTAACTTAGATTAGCATTATAATATCTCATTTATGTTATTATTTCATTAATGAGTCACAGATTTCTGTTTTTTCAATATTAGATAACAAACATTTAATCAAATTAACAATTAATTATCAAAAATTTTATGGGTCGTTACAGGTTGCGACAAGCAATGACGACGGCGACCTTGGGAAATGGATGAGCGATGGCAGAAAAGCCCTTCCTTTAATTTAATAAAGTAGATGGACTGGAGTTTATGGTAGATTCTAGAATTTAAGGTCGATGAAGAGTGAGAAACCCCTAAGTTTGAAGCATTGGATCAAAGAAAGATCGATAAGGAATGATTTAGGTGGAAAGGGAAAAGACGACTAAATTTTGTTTATAAAGATTACCATTAGCATGGAACTGTAATGATCCACGCATGAATCAGTACCAATTCATCAACCAACTTAAAAAAAAGAAAAATGGAGATATATCTACCTCAACATGGACCGAAGCAACTACCAGATAATTCTCAACGATGAGTGGAATGAACAAGGTTTCTAGATTCAAAACAACAACATTTACATATGTTGAGAAGACACGACTTGATTGTTGTTTGGAACAAAGTGCCGAAAATCTCGGTGAGGATGCAATGTTTAGTGGAAACATATCAAGTAACAAAAATATGTGCTTAGATATAAATTTGGTCGCTTATCATGATTCAAAATATGCTTGGTGTCCACAGAAGCATACTTTTGTGAGCAAGTATTATATTGCATTTTAACCAAGCGACATTTCAACGGAACTAGACTATGAAATGATGAAGGAATGGACTATGAATTCAAAGGTGATCAACTATAGAGAGTGAAGGAAGAAGTAAGAGATATTTGACTAAGTCCATGGATCGGTACCAATCCAAGGATTGATAGGCACAAGTCCATCAAAATTACCAATGAGTTCTTAAAATTCAAGTGCAATGGACCTCTAACACATTTGAAGGAACATCAGGTGTTTTAGCATCGGGATGGATCAGTACCGATCCATCGAAAAAACCATTTTACCCCTGGAAATCTAAACTTTAAAGACTAAAGCATTTTGGAGCAAAATACAAGAATTTAGACGAAGACCATAGATGTGTACCTATCCAGGGATAGATCAGTACCGATTCGTCGACCCATAAGGTTTGGTCCAATATGTTCAAACCTCTTTCTTGATACATCGAGTTGATTGAAACTTTCAAAATAAGATCTGACGAATCCGACGGCTTAGAACAGTCCAATTCAGTTATATATAGGCCATCATCTCCCATAAAAAGCTTTTAATCTTCCTATCTTTTGGTAGGGGAAATGCTGACATTTTTGCATCTTTAGACTGAATCTCAAAAATTCATTGTAAAAGTGGTAGTTCTAGTGCAAATGAATCAATAAAAACATAAAAGTGAACGTAATTCGGCTGTTTACCAAACCACTATAAAAATCTCTTGTGTTTTCTTTTACTTTTCTCATTTTTTAAGGAAAATGAGTGATCCTCTATGAGGAGCAAACATTCTTGTAATTTTATTTTACACTTCAAAAATGAGCTACCAATAAGTCTGATAGGTGGCTTTTCCCCATGAACTCGTATAAAATCTCTTGTGCACTTCTCCCTTACTTCTCTCTTTTTATTTCTTATATTTTTCATTTATCACTACTATTCTATTCATTGGGGTTGTTAGCCCAAAATTAAGGCTAATAGTAGATGATGGTGTAGAGGTATCTAGGAAGTAGTCTCATTTCATCGTGCATTTTATAATCAATCGATGGCTTCTACATTCTATTTGATGTGAATAGTTTAGTTTTGTTGTAATTGGCATTGATGTCGCTAAGGTAATGATGTCATTGCATTCTCTAATTGTGCGGAATCTATATATGCTTCGTAAAATATTTGTGTCATACATATGCATTGAGAATGCTCAAAAAAGTCATGCTGATGCCCAAGTACAATGAAGTATTTTGATAAGTCTTAGCATGATAATTATAAGATTTTTGGAGATGAAAATCGAATACCATGGTACCTTAGGGTGTGTTTTTTGCTAAACGAAAGGGGTATTTGAAAGGACTAAGAAATGAGATTGTTTAAAGGAAGTATAATGCGTTTTGTATTACGAAAAGGGCAATTGAATGGGAAATTGGTTATTTTGCTATTTTTTAATTATGTCTAAAAGCATTAATTATTTTTGTTGAAAATCAGACCATGGTATTAATATGTGTTTAGATTTGCAAAAGGGTTAAATTATCTTAAATTTTGTCAGAAACAAAATAATCTTTTGTATGTTTGTTTTATGTATTTTAATCTTATAAAAATAAAATAAAAGTTACTGCCAAAAAAATGTTGTTACCTTTGATATCTTAACCTACAAGTATCTACTTTAACAAAATAAACGATTTTAGGTGATATAGCGCAGCTATATAAGTAATTAATAAAATTAAATGCTCAGTACTGCAAATCATAACGTTATAAACACAACTTCATCACATTTAAATAAAAATATTAATTATCAACAATTAGTATTAGTGTCCGATGCTTTGGATTGCGACAGATCAATTTGATCAATCCAACCTAACGGAGCAAAATTGTAGGCCAACGGACCAATTTGATCTGTTCAACCTAACGGATGATGAAAAACCATTCTTACACCACCTATTTAAGCATCATACTGCATCTATCTTTATTATATACATATAAGATATAATTTGAATCTGAACAACTTAACAAATATTTCTCTCAAAAAAAGAATATGAACCACAAATGTATAGATTTAAATTTATTTAATAGTAACATTATTAAGATGAAGAAACTCTCTCACTTAGTGTTCTTTCATATTATGCTAGTTCGCGGGTGCGGCGCAGTGGAAATGAGGCTTGAGTTTTGGTAAAAAGACACAGTTCGATTTCTACCATGTGCTTCCCTATCCTTTATAAATTTACCCGGCGTTTTGGGGGATTGGATCAACGGACTGCTTTACTATTCCCTCCTCAAGAGTTTACCGGCCAGCCGGGTTCTCCTAGGTTTTCAAAAAATAAAATAAAAATATTATGCTATAAAGTTATTTATTTTGCCAAGATTCTATTGAATTCAAATGACTGGACTATCAGACATCCTCAAAGATTACTCAATATTTCATAGATACCAATATTGTCGTATTAATGGAAACATTAGTGGTCAAGAATGAAAGGTTTCAAATGAAGCATTCAATTAATCGGAAAGCACAAAATTTATAATTTTACTTTCTACTAGAGCTAATGGTTTACGGATTAACCTTGCTACTTTAGATATTGTAATTCTTTATGTTAATGATTAGTAGAAACTCGTTAAGTCATTGGAATGATTTCACTACACATCTACATTTGTGAAAATTTTACCCATTATTTTAGGAACTAACAGTTGGTCATCAATACACCATTAAAGAATAAGTGATTGAAAGGGCTTACAAGAAACTTATACTTGATGCTTTGATCATTCAATAGGGCCACCATGATGAGTAGAAAAGTAAGCCTATATTCTCATCAGTTACGAATTATTTTTTGGTTTCTCCTATTTATTTTATATATCAAGATAACTATATGGTTTATGCTGTGGCTTGATGTAAATTAAGATGAACTACCACAAATAGTGAGGTATTGTAAAGTCTAATATGGAATTTTTTACACACAAGACTTGAAGTCTTCCGACTACTAGATATCATCACTTGCTTCCTTTGTACCATTAGATATACTTAACAATTCATATATCTACAACTTATGATATGTATAATATGGTTATTTGTCGAAAATGTAATTATATAATAAAAGACATAAAATACCATTATTGTTATAATAAATAATAGAAGTCAATAACATGCGAAGTGTATGGCATACCTTTTTATCTTCTTTGTATCATGACAATTTCAATGTATCGGTTAAAATATTTTCCACTTGCATTTTTAGAAGAAAAATCATCAATGGTGTCTTCATATTCAATGGTTTTGAAGATATCTTTTTCAATGCATGTGATTGCTAATCCATTAAGTTGTCTTGACTTATTGTTGTTCGCAAATATGACTTTAATAACTTCAGTTTTGAAAAACTCCATTTTTGTAGATGTGACTGTCACGAAAAGAGTCAACAAAATTCTATATACAATCATTATATTTGAAAACATATCCGTTATTTGCGTCAAAATTGGGCACAACACTCTTCGGGAGTCGTTGAAGAGATAATAGTCAAGAATGCAAGTTCAAAACAGATATTATCTAACAAAAACTCCAATCAACAGTAAGGAAAATGCGTAGACAATCGATTTATAGTGGTTCGGCGTGTTGCCTACGTCCACTGTGAAGTTTTTTGATATTTTATTGATTCTCTTTCAATGTTTACAAGTTGTTACAGCGATCAACAGCAAGTTACAACTGGAAATTCGAAATCAACAATCAAGTTATGGTATAGGATGATGGAGATCTTGATCCGGCAGAGTCTGGACGCCTCAAGTCAGAAGATCCCTTTTCTGTTGGCCCTGGGGCTCTATTTATAGGCGTAGGCTGTTGATATTTCGCTGAAAACTCGGGAGACCACTTCTGGCACGTGAGGGGGCCCACACGCGCGGTCTCAGGAAGTTTGGGCCCACTTTGGCATCGGTTCGAACTCCATTCGAACCGATCAAGAATTAGTCCAATCGAGGTGAAATTTGGCGTAGACATTCTTCAACATGCATGAAAGCTTCTGTGAAAATTTCATGGCATTTGGATCAGTAGGTTAGGAGATATGATGGGTTCGAAATTGGGTTTATTGCTCGGCTGTTTGGTTCGAAACCAAGGTTTCGAACCGATCCTTTCGAATCCATGGAGGCACGTGGCTTCGCGTTGACGTGGAGCGCAAACTTCGAATCGATCCGGTCTTCACTCCGTGTTGATCGCTTCGACTCTATATATCTCGGCGTATTCGAACCGATGGAAGACACGTCATCATAGTTGGTTGACCCAGTGGTTTCGAATGAAGCTGCACAGTTGGGTTCGAACAAGGACTCCGTGATGGGTTCGAACAAGCACTCCGTGATGGGTTCGAACAAGGAGATGGATTCGAAGTGGGTGGAGCTGAAGGTGAGGCGCTTCGATGGTTTCGAAACTGATGGGTTCGATGTCCTTCGGTTCGAGGGTGATGGTTTCGAAGGGTGCCTGATGATGGTTTCGAAGACACCCATCATGATGGGTTCGAAATCAGGGTGTTTCCTACAAGTTGAACCGATCATAACTTTAGCGTATGAACTCGGATTGACTTGAAACTTGAAATGCTGACTCCTATAGCCTTTCTTGCCGTGTCCTATCAATTGTAGCTCAATCTGGACTCGGATAAAATTCAGTGATATCCACGGCGAAACGAAGTATGACCAGCCTCTTAGACGAACTGTTCTCCGTTTCTGACCGATCTTTTCGTATCGTGGCTTTGCAAAAAAGAGGGATAACATTTTGCCCCCCAAAGTACATCTTGTGGGAACATGACGTGCTTTGAATAGCTGCAATCTCTCTCTGAACAATCATTGCTCTCTTTTTCCTGAAACTCGTATGCTGTGTTGTTGTAACCTCGTGTTGACATGATTGATTGCTGTATAACAGTGCTTAGCTGTTGGCTGTTGCATTTGTAACAAGATGAGTGTTTGATCTCTGTAAATGCTTAAAATCGATTGTTAGTTCGACTATTATGCATATATGTTAGTTTGACCCTTGCAAACGTTGTGCGTTCATGAGTCGTTGCCAGCTTGGTTGGCTATTGAATTTCGTATCGATTCTCTCCTGAACCGATATTGAAGGTTGAAGGAATTGAATTCTGTATTGCGTGAGTGTGATGTTTCGAACCGATGCATTCGAGCATCGATGGGTTCGAAATTCACGTTTTTATGGACGCGGTATGCTTATGCTATGATGGGTTCGAAGTCAACATTCGAACCGGTTTGAGGGAATGGATATGGAATTACTATTCGAGTCGATTCGAATTGGAAGAAGATGGGTACGAAGTCATCTGTCGTATCGATAGGCCATGGATGGATTCGAAGTGGTGGATGTGAACAAGGTCTTCGAATCGATATGCCTATAGTTCGTTTCGCATCGATGCAGCCTGTCACTCTGTAGTGCATTTCGTACCGTTGAAGCACGAGGTGAACTTCGAATCGATAGGGCTTTAGGCAGATGGGTTCGAAAGCTAACTTCGAACCGATCTGGTACTTGACCGGTTGTGGCCGGTTGGGTTGGCTGGGAGAGCGATCGTCTCGGTTGCTTTCAATACCTCATATAAATAGCAGTGGGCTCGCCATTTTTTACTTTTTACTCTTTTACTTCCGCCTTGACTTTTCTGTGTTCTTCATCGTTTCGGAGCTCCAAAAAGGAAAACACTGTGTCGCTTCATCGAATCGACCAAGATTCAAGTCTTCAATCTCTCGAATTCATTGTTCAAACTAGGTAATCAGCCTCGAATTCAAACGGCGAACGGCAAAGTTACTTCGAACCCGCGCCTTTCTATCAATTGATAAAGTCAGATCTGGCCTGGCAGAGGGCTTGAAGCCATATGGGGACTCGTGCTCGAACCAATTTCTTGGACGACCCCATGGGGGTGACGCAGTTTGTACCTATTGATGGGTTCGATGGTTTCATTCGAATCGATGGATTCGAACCCATCGGCTGTGGTTTCGAACTCCACAACTTCGCATCGATCCGAAGAGTATCGATGCGAACGTGGATGACGTTAAGTTGAGGGTCCCCTTGTCGTTTCGAGCTTGTCAAGCAAATATCGGTTCGAAGTTGTCCCTTATCGATCGGTTCGAATTTGGCATCTGGTCATCGATTCGAAGCGCGTCTAACCGCATGGGTTCGAAGCGATGTCAGGATGGGTTCGAACGAAGGGGTGTTCGGTTGGGTTCGAACGAAGTCCTTGTGATGGTTTCGAACCCTCTATGATGGATACCAAAGTTTGATATTTTCTAGGCACAACTCCGACGAGCTTCACTCTTGCACATTTGGACTTAAATATTAAACTGCATACATGACCGCCCTTCAAAGCTCGTCGATGGAACCATAACAATTTTTACCCGTATCAACTTCCATCATGGAAACGGATTGGTGATGACGGTCAGCGATGACGGTCATTATAGCTGGACTCCGTAGCTTTGTCGTTTGCATATTTCTTTAACTCTGCAACATTTATTCAAGTAATGCATGTCACTGCACAACATACACTCATACACGCTACACTGGGGAACGCATGGGTTTTTGTCGTCTAACGATGGTTTCTCGTGAGTTAGCTAGTTATGGAACTGTCAAGTTCACAGCAGCAGGAGACTCAAGTTACAGTCTCTCCGAGGCTAGAGATTCCGGATATTGATCCTGAGATTATTGGTCCAGCCCCGGATGAACTTCCCGATGCATCGTTCATTGCCAATCCATCAGATTCCGTTCCGTCCAATATCTCTGAAGACATGTTGGGGAGAATATGTTTGAGACACGGCTTGTCGCTGGATGATGTGCTACTGCCGGGGCCGAATGATAGACCGCATAATCCGTCGGAGGGATATACAGCATTTAACCGACACGCGTGCGCGGCCGGGACACTTCCTCCGTTCAACGAGTATATAAGGGGAGTATTGTCGTTTTTGAGGATCGCCCCATCTCAGCTGCACCCGAACGGATATGCGTCGATCAATAGTTTGTTCATTGCATTTATGGAATATCTCCATCGACCACCGCTCCCAATTGAGATCAGATACTTGTTCAATTTCAAAACTCGGGGTGATTACCCCTCCTTCACATTCCTGGAAGCGGTGAGAAATTGCCAAGTGGTTACCGGGTCTTGGACCAGGTTGAGCTATTATAGGACAAAATGGTTTTATGTCAGATGTCCTCCTGGATTTGCCCGACGATGGCTATTCAGACGTGAGTATAGCTGAGTTCGTAAATAATTACTACGGCAATTGCAGCCGAAGTGGAACTTATATTTTATTCTTTTTTATAGCGGTGATTCAGCGACCGGAGGGCGAGCACTATAGGGAGATGGTGCGAGTGCTTCGAGAAGTCCCGAGTGGAGATAGGGATATCGACGTGTTATTGACGGATAGGAATCTCCGGGCTTGCGGTTTGATCGAACAAGGGCAGAGCATAAGCTTTGAGGTGGCACCAAGGGTCGTCTCGAAAAAACGAGTCAAGCACAAGAAACCCGGAGTTACTACAGCTGAGGAAGCTGACTCTGAAAGAACCCACACCGATGATGAGCCGCTGACCGGGCCTACTGACGCAGTTCCGGATGTCGCGAAGCAAAGAAAAGGCAAGGCTGCCATGGTTAAGTCAAGTAAGAAGGGGAGATGGAAATCGGTTGTCAAGGCCCGTTCTGCTCCCGGAGTTAGAATCTCGAAGATGTCTCCTCCGAGAACCGAAAATCTTTTTGAAGGGCTTGCCGATCTTCCAATCCCGGACGATGTGTCTTTTCAACATGATGCCGGGTTGGAGGAATTCCATCGTACTCTAGAGTTGAACGAGCCTCTTAGTATCAGCGAGGTCGACACTTCTGGTTGGTCGGGGGGAATGCATATTCATACACATTTCACGACACTACATAACCTTTGACTGTAAACTACCTGTTTTGAAAGGTGATTAATTCTATTTTATTTTGCTTCGCAGATATCATGTCTAAGCGCGGTTCAATGCTTGGGAGTCTTCGACATGCCCGCAAGCTTTCATATTACGACTCGCGTAGACGAGAAGGGGATAGATGTTATGATCAGGGGCGCTCTGGGCATTATGACCAGGGACGCTCTGGGTATTCTAGTCACGAGAGATATGACACGGACAGGGGCTATAAGCGTCGATCGCGATCGCGTACCCCTCCTCCTCCTAGAGATCCCGTACAACCTCCTGCTCATGTCCCTCATCCTTCCGAGTCTTCTCGATATACGTCGGTTTCTCAACCTTCCCGATCTGAGGCGATGACCTCGATAGTCGCAGAGCAGCCTCCTACCGAAATCTCGGGGGAAGGGGCAATTAGACTTGCGCAACTAAAGAGGGAGTTCCCGAATATTTGCTTCGATAACTGCGTCTTTCCCCCGAACCTGAAAAGAATCCCGCCGGAGGCCGAGCGGTTAGCGCTCGACTATGTGCATGACTTTTACACCCAATACAAGGCGTGGTATAGGGCGGCCGATAAAGCATCGGCGTTGGCCGTCGAACGAGCGGCTACCATCGAAAAGCTTCAAACCAAGCTGGCTCAAAAAGACTGCATCATACAAGTGCTGAATACCGAGGCTGAATCGTCTTGAAAATCAGAGAAGGAGGCTCTTACAAAGGTCGATGAAGCTCAAGCAGCCATGGATAGAATGAAAAAGGAGCACTATGTTACGGTGGAAGACATGGGCCACCGGAACACTGTCGTCACTGCTGAGCGGGATGCGGCGTTAAAAAAACTTAATGAGCTCAAGGCTAAATTTGCCGAAATTATTAAAGATAGAGATGACGTGCTTAACACGGCGCAAGAAGCCTGCGATCAAGCCGTAGTGCTTCGCACTGAAAGAGATGCGGCCGCGGCCAAAGTTCAGGCGGTCGAAGCAGAGGTGGAGGAGAAGGTTCAACAGGCAGAGGCCAGGCTAAAGGCCGATATCGAAGATTTGCTCATAACTTATAACGCCAATGTGTTAAAACACAGAAAATTGGCCTGGCTTCAAGATTATCCGGTTCACCTTCGTAGCGCCTGAGACCGATTGGTTGAGGAGGAAGAGGAAGCGCACCCAGGTGAAGCGGTCGATCGATTCAAACTTGAAAACCGGCTGCTCACAGATGATGAGAAAAAGGTCCTTCATGACGCCATCATCGCTCATGAGAAGGAGATGATCGGCGGTCGTTCCTTGGAAGTCGGAGAGGGATCAGGTGTTGAGCACCATTCTGCTGTCACTGAAGTCACCACACCATCTTCGTCGGTTTCTGTATCTGCGGTCGGTTTGCAACCTGTTCCTGCCTACGACCCGGAACGGCCGCGCTTATCTCCTATTCATGAGCGTACTTCCGAGGTCGTTCAGCCGTCTACGAGCCAAACCGGGGAAGGTATTCCGAAGTTATCTCAAGCGTCTTCTAAATAGAGTGTTTGTTTTGTAGCCGTTACTAATAACTTCTTATTTTTTGCCTAGGGACTGGAACTGCGCCGACTGTCGCGGCTCAAGAACCAAGCAAAGGAGATAAGGCCATCGCCACCGAGACTACTGTTGTAACTGCGGTATCTGCTGAGGCGGCGCAGGGGGGATCCTTATCTGCTGACGAACAAATGGTGAGCGAACTGCTCGGCGAGCAGGGTGGTTCTTTCTCTGACTTGCCATTTATCATCATTAGTAGCCTCCCGCCGTCCTCAAGTTCTTCGATGCAGGCCGTGGATGCCCCCAGCCAAGCCTATGCGACTCGTGATGAGGAAATTTTGGCTGAGATCAACGCCGAAATAGAGGCTGCGGGGCAGAGCGGTACCGTCGGTGGCAGCACGGCGGCGCAGAGTCCAGCACCTGCTATGGTAGCACCATTGGGTGGCACTATCTCAACTTCTGTTACGGATCCAGTCCCCCCTACTCCTCCGGCGAGAAGCCCCCATGTAGATTCAAGCTCCGAGGAGGATATTGACATCATGCCTCTAGCCGAAGAGCCACCGCCGGAGAGGAGACACTCAAAGCGAAGAATTTCTGTCCCTAGTGACACTGAAGATGTACCACTAGTGAGAAGGACGAAAAAGAAGAAATAAGTCAGCTTCTCAAGTAGATGTTTTGGTAGATAGGTACTTGTCTTCGTTTTTTGTCAGTAGGTCGTGTATAGATGCAGGTTCGGCCCCTGCTAGCAGGCGTTCTTCTTTGGAAGAACTTATTTGCGTGTAAGTTCTTGTTTTAAGTTAGTTGAAATAAAATTTTATTTCTTTGTTTCAACCCTTGTTTTATTTGTGCTTAAGTACTTGCAGTGTCTTGTTTTCGGTCCGGTGTAATTGTGGTGTTTTTACCGTTTAAGTAGAGTTCGTTTCATTTGCCAAGCCTGAAAATCTTGGTCACAAGTTGTGATTGATGAATGAGTTGAACTTCGGACGTTGTATCACTTCGGTTAGTGATTAATATTTAGCTTTCGTGCCCCCCAGTTTTGGGGAACAACATTTGTATTTTTGGTGGTTGATCGCACTTGTCGCAAGTCTTGAGCACACGTCCGCACTCCGGGGACTTAAGATAACTTGAGATCGGTAATCTGGTTCGCACTTCGGGAACTCGAGAGTTATCGATGCTTGTAACACGGTTCGCGCTCCGGGAACTTGGAAATAATGTTCACATTCCAATTCGCACTCTACGAACTCGGAGTTAGTATTAACATTTTTGTTCGCACTACGGGAACTTTAACTTGGTGTTTGTGCTCCAATTCGCACGCCGGGAACTTGGATAAAGCATGTATGTTTGGGTTCGCACTTCAGGAACCCGAAATTGATGTTCGTACTTCAACCCGTGCTTCGGGAATCTAGAGCTAGCACGGATGCTCCGGTTCGCGCTCCGGGAACCTGTAATTTACGTGTATACTCCAATTCGTACTCTGGGAAGTTGGAGTCCGTTCGCATTCTGGGAACGAATTATCGAATGTTTATACTCCAATTCGCACTCTGGGAACTTGGAGTCCGTTCGCGCTCTGGGAACGAATTATCGAATGTTTATACTCCAATTCGCACTCTGGGAACTTGGAGTCCGTTCGCGCTCTGGGAACGAATTATTGAATGTCTATATTCCAATTCGCACTCTGGGAACTTGGAGTCCGTTCGCGCTCTGGAAACGAATTATTGAATGTTTATACTCCAATTCGCACTCTGGAAACTTGGAGTCCGTTCGCGCTCTGGGAACGAATTATTGAATGTTTATACTCCAATTCGCACTCTGGGAACTTGGAGTCCGTTCGCGCTCTGGGAACAAATTATTGAATGTTTATACTCTAATTCACGCCGTGGGAAGTTGGAGTCTGCTCGCGCTCTGGGAGCGAATTATGGAATGTTTATACTCCAATTCACACTGTGGGAAGTTGGAGTCCGTTCGCGCAGTGGGAACGAATTATGGAATGGACTGTCGTGTGTTGGTCCAGTTCAGCCTTCGATGTGTTGGCTTGCCCCCGAGCTGGGGTTTCACTTAGTGAGTGGCCGGTTGTAACACAGTCACTCGCTATTTGAATAAATTCCATTGTTCGATGGAACTTAGCTCTTCGTGTGTCGTGATTGTTGAATGTTGTATTCGGTGAATCACAGTTTTAGCTTGAAGAGATAGCATTTTATTTGCTGAAATAAGAAAATGTGGCAAAATCAGTGCCTTATTACAAATTCAAATTTCAGAACGTAAAAGAAATTGTAAAGTATTCATGGATTGAAGGAGCCTGTCATGTGTGACAGTGACGAGGTTCTTCGTCGTTCCAGGCTTCTGAATGAGTAGGCCCGCCACTGATGGCGTTTATCACCAATCTCCCACGGGGACAAGTCGAGTCCTCCTGCCTCGGTCGATTGGGTTCATTGATTGGATTGGATGGGCCCGCATCTCTGGGCTGCGGTGTCCGCACAAACTGTTCCAGTTTCCCTTCCCTGACCAGTTTTTCAACAAGATCCTATAAGTGACGACACTCGTTCGTATCGTGCCCATAGCCTTCATGGAACCTGCAAAATTTTCCTGTCTGGATTTGTCTATCTGACGACGGTCTTGGAGCAGGTTTTTCATATTGAATCGCATTACGGGTCCGCAAATACAAGTCCTCCAATGAAATATTCAAAGGAGTATGACTGTCGAACTTCGGATTTTTGCGTTGCGGGCCGCGATTTTGATCTTGTTTTTTAAGTTGATTCACGCTCTCTCTTCGCCGAGCTTGTTTATTTTTAGTGTTCAACTGAACTTTTCCGGAGCTCTCGCCGGACTGTTTTATGGCAACATTGCTTTGGGTTCCTCCCGCATTTGGTCCTGCGTCGGTTCGCTTCCTAGACTGTTTCGCGTCTTCCCGTCTCAGGAACTGAGCTGCTTTGGCATGGAAACGGTCCAATGACGCAGGTGGTTTCCCAGCTAGCCAATTGCCAAATTCAGAATCGGAGTCGATCCCCTTAGTTAACGCCATAAGGATGGAGTTATCGTTTGGATTACTAATCTCTGCACATGCAGTATGGAATCTTTCTAAGTAGTGTCTGAGTGTCTCTCCGGGAGCTTGTGTGACACTAGATAGAGTGTTGACATCTTTCGGCCTTGCGACGTGCATGTGGAATTGCTCAACGAATTTGGTGGCCAGCTGGTCGAATGAGGAGATGGATCGAGGAGGCAATCGGGTGAACCACATGGTGGCGATGCCCCCCAAGGATATGGGAAAACTACGACACTTCACAGCGTCGTCGGCTCTGGCAGCAGTCATCGACAATTCATATTTTAGAATATGTTGGTTGGGGTCAGAGTTTCCCTCATACATGGGTAGAGTGGGCATTCAGAATCGCCGTGGGGGTTCAGCATTAAGAATATCGTCCGTAAATGGAGTGTGACTTCGGGAAATTCCCCAATCGTCGTTTGTGAACCCCTGACTCTCACGGATCATCTGACGTATCATAGTTGAAAGATCCGGCATTTGCGCCGGAGTATGGTCACGTTCCATACTTTGGCTTTGAACCGGATATCGTCGATGGTTCACATCTTGCCTTCTCGGCTCATAGTCCTCTGGGACGTACGGTTCAGGAGTACGGCCGCTATGACGACGGTCTAGGTCCGACAGGTCTTGAGCATCGACCCCTGGTTCAGCCGCAACGCTAGTGGTGCGGTATTCTACGGCGTGATGAGGAACGGCGCCTCCTCGGGAGGAGGGTCCGGTTTGGAAGCTGGCTGACGGACCAACTCTTATTTGTCCAACGGTCAATGTTGGTTGGTTTCCAGCGGGTGGCATACGACTCCCATCTAACCGGGGTCGTGGAGGTCGGTTATGATAATCAGAAGATGAAGAACTTTCGCTGGAAGAGCGAGAAGCATGATCTCTCATGGATCTCTTTCGTTTCCGGCGATCCAGCTGGTTGATTAGCTCAGCATTAGCGCGTAGCTGTTCTTCTAGTTGTCGCCGACTTTGGGTCAGCTCTTGGAGTAACAATTGCAATTCTTGTCGGGTAACCGAACCCGACGGTTCTGAGTGCCCAGCGGCATCTTGATTAGATGGAGGTAGAGGGGCAGGATTCTGTCTATCCTGCTCTTCTTGATTGACGGCGTTTGAGGTGGTTCTTGTGCTAACCATCTTTAGAGTTGAACTTCTTTTCTAGACTTTATGCAAATCTGAATAGAAGGGAAGGAAGTTGGATTTAACGATCTGGATCTCTCTCTTAGATTTATTCAATCCGGTATCGATGACAGATCCAACGAGCAGGAGAAAATCTGGGTTTTCTCAGTGAAAGCACCAAAGTGTTTGCGTCAAAATTGGGCACAACACTCTTCGGGAGTCGTTGAAGAGATAATAGTCAAGAATGCAAGTTCAAAACAGATATTATCTAACAAAAACTCCAATCAACAGTAAGGAAAATGCGTAGACAATCGATTTATAGTGGTTCGGCGTGTTGCCTACGTCCACTGTGAAGTTTTTTGATATTTTATTGATTCTCTTTCAATGTTTACAAGTTGTTACAGCGATCAACAGCAAGTTACAACTGGAAATTCGAAATCAACAATCAAGTTATGGTATAGGATGATGGAGATCTTGATCCGGCAGAGTCTGGACGCCTCAAGTCAGAAGATCCCTTTTCTGTTGGCCCTGGGGCTCTATTTATAGGCGTAGGCTGCTGATATTTCGCTGAAAACTCGGGAGACCACTTCTGGCACGTGAGGGGGCCCACACGCGCGGTCTCAGGAAGTTTGGGCCCACTTTGGCATCGGTTCGAACTCCATTCGAACCGATCAAGAATTAGTCCAATCGAGGTGAAATTTGGCGTAGACATTCTTCAACATGCATGCAAGCTTCTGTGAAAATTTCATGGCATTTGGATCAGTAGGTTAGGAGATATGATGGGTTCGAAATTGGGTTTATTGCTCGGCTGTTTGGTTCGAAACCAAGGTTTCGAACCGATCCTTTCGAATCCATGGAGGCACGTGGCTTCGCGTTGACGTGGAGCGCAAACTTCGAATTGATCCGGTCTTCACTCCGTGTTAATCGCTTCGACTCCATATATCTCGGCGTATTCGAACCGATGGAAGACACGTCATCATAGTTGGTTGACCCAGTGGTTTCGAATGAAGCTGCACAGTTGGGTTCGAACAAGGACTCCGTGATGGGTTCGAACAAGCACTCCGTGATGGGTTCGAACAAGGAGATGGATTCGAAGTGGGTGGAGCTGAAGGTGAGGCGCTTCGATGGTTTCGAAACCGATGGGTTCGATGTCCTTCGGTTCGAGGGTGATGGTTTCGAAGGGTGCCTGATGATGGTTTCGAAGACACCCATCATGATGGGTTCGAAACCAGGGTGTTTCCTACAAGTTGAACCGATCATAACTTTAGCGTATGAACTCGGATTGACTTGAAACTTGAAATGCTGACTCCTATAGCCTTTCTTGCCGTGTCCTATCAATTGTAGCTCAATCTGGACTCGAATAAAATTCAGTGATATCCATGGCGAAACGAAGTATGACCAGCCTCTGAGACGAACTGTTCTCCGTTTCTGACCGATCTTTTCGTATCGCGGCTTTGCCAAAAAGCGGGATAACATCCGTACTTTTCAAAAATTCAAAATTTCGATAGTCGTCTACGATTTGTCTACATCATATGATTCACTAGGCAATGTAAATTATAGTTTTATAGCTCCGAAAGTAAATTTTTTACGTCAACATCAGAGACACATCCATTTTTCAAAGCTGAGTCAAAATTTTCACAACAGTCTTTTAATTCATCTTCTAATGATTTTAATTTCAATGCATCAAACAGAAAGCAAAAAATTTACTGAAATGAATGCAATTTCTCAAGCCTCTCTCTCAATTTTTGAAAGAGCAATATCTACTATCATAATAAAATAATTGGTTCTAAATGATCCTTCAGCAGATTATTGCTCCCTTTTAGAATTCACCGTTTCATCGAATTACATTTTCTATGAACTTGACATTTCAAAGGAAAAATTGGATCAATATTCATTTTAGAAGTGATTTCTCTTACCTCACTCTTAGCAGAATCAAGCCCATTTTTTCTATAGTTTTCCAAAACAGAAAAAAAAGACCTTGCAAAGATTTTACCGCAACATCGATGCTCATATCTTTTTATTGTAATTTTTTATTGACCATGTTAACTTTTACTGTAATTTCATACCAAATAACTAAAGTTTAGATGAACTCCAATCTTGATAGCTCTAAAATTGCTAAGTTTTCAATATCTTGACGTAATTTTGCATAATCACCTATCTTTGCTAATTCAAATAATGCATCTCTAATTTAAAAAACTTGATGTAATATAGCTTAGACACTTTCTACATGACTTTCCCCACGTGTAGTTGTTAAAGATTTCAAAGTAAAGCCGTCAACATAATCTAGTAAAATAGTCCATCGCTTAGAAGAATTAGCAAATATTGTGAATGTGGACCGACATGCTACAAAAAAAAGATTTTCTTGAACACAAGAGCTTATCATATCACAAATAATTAAATTTGGAGAATGACAACCACAAGACATGTAAAAAGCTCTAGGATTAATACCAAGTAATGTTTTTTGCACATCAAGATTTTTTCCTTTCATATTGAAACCATTATCATATCCTTCTTCTCTATATTATCAATGTCATGATCAAGTGAGTTTAATGCTTTTTTCAATTCTATATAAAGTCCTAACCCTGTTTTTTCTTAAACATTCAAAAAACTCCAGAAATTATTTTCCGACTTTAATGGGATTATTTGTCACATCTACTCAACGTGCTATCAAAGACATTTGCTCCTTATTACTTGCATCAGGAGTGCATTCAAGTAAAACAGAAAATAATTTTCTTCTTTTATTTTTGAAACGACTGCATTTCTCACTTTAGATCATAAATCTCAATCAATTCATTTGTATTATGTGCCTAAGATAATGATAATGAATTTGTTTATCTTGAACAAGACGGGACGATGCTGCATTACGAGATCAAATTCAGCAATCACTTAGACAAAGTTAAAAAAAATTACCATTAGGATTCTCATAAATTTTTCATTTGATCCACAAAACGGTAAATTGTTAACCGCAAGACATTTGTTAATAGCAATTATTCTAAGCATAACTAGTTTCTAATGTTCTTTCTCTCTTTGAATAATATCTTGCATATTTCTATTAATTGCTTGATTACATTGTAACCTTTTTTTCAATTCAACCCAAGAAACATAGTTAAGATTGCGTTTACTTCTTTCATGTTGTTTAAGTTTCTTACTAAAATCCTCCAATCTCTAGTTCCATCTTTTGCTAATTGGCTTTCAGAAGTCATTGCATTAGATGTTTATAGCAGAAACAAAATATTGTTTGTCAATTTAGAATAAATAAGTCATCAAATATCATGATTCTCTCCATTACTCATTTGCCTCTTATAATAAATTATAGAGGAATCTCCAAAAGTTTCATCTCGAGGGTATGTTACATTAAATTTCTCTAATATGGCCTTTCTCAACAATTAAATCTCTCTTATTCCCATCAGTATTCACTACAAAAGAAGCACCGTTTAGAGACGGCTAGTAGCCGTTGGCGGCCGTTGCTAGCCGTCGCTTTAAGCCCTTGCAAAATATCTCGTTGCAACTCAAGAAAGCGACGGCCTTAGCGACGGCTCCGTTGTTCTTTTTGCAACGGTTTGTAACGGCTAAGTATCCACGTGGAAGCAACCGTTGGGGATGTTGATTTCTCGGGTTGTTGATGCAAACCGTTACAAAATGTTGCAATATAGCCGTTGCGAGCCGTCGCTATATTTGACCAAATGGCCGTCGCTATCCGTTGCAAAACTAGAATATATTTGCAACCACCGCAGAACCTTCAACCCTCAATCCCAATCAATCCAAATAATATAATTCCATCATTCCACACATATAATACCATTCTATCATATCATATAAGCAATATCAACACAACCAAATCATCAAATATTGCATATTCTAGCATATATTCACAACAACCAAAATACCAAAATATCAAGTGCCAAAGTATCAAGTGCCAAAGTATCAATCACAACAACCAAGATACCAAATCCACCAAAATACTAAGTATCAATCACAACATCCAAAGTACCAAATGTCAAACCCATCATAATATGTACATATGTACACACACACACACACACACACACACACATATATATATATATATATATATAAAGCGTACCCATCAAAATAAACTAGCTAAGCATCATCATCATCATCTGCACCTCCTTCCCCGGGCATTGACCCATGCTCCTGATAGAAGGAAGCAATACGCTCATCTATCTGCGTCGCCAACTGACACTTCCGCCAATCATTGATCTCATTCAATTGTGTTTGCATCCGAGCAATCTCTTCCTCATCTATGGATCTTCTATATGCCCTTTGGAAATTAAGAGCCTGTGAAATAACTCAAATGAATAAGAAGTTCATGGCATATAATAACAATAAGAAAACTCAAGTTATTGGCAATAATCTCAAGTGAATAAGAAGTTCATGGCATACAGGTTTCTACTGTGTAAACGTTGAGTACATACCATATTGCCGAAACTGTAACGCTTGTTTCGACTTGCCAGTTCAATGATTGAATCCCATATCCGATTAGACTCATCAACCGTAAGTGACTCCCGTCCACTCGCTTGTATCGCTCGTGCATGCTCTGCATTATATCTCTCCTAAAATTACGAACAGATATTTGACACAATTGCTATACAATTTACTTATTTACTGTGAAATAAATGAATATGAAATATTTTCATTACAGAAATAAACATATTTACCATTACAGAAGCAGCCTTGTCGTCCTACCAATCATATGAAACATTCCCATCCTCATCTGTATGCTCCACTGCATGTGTGACTCTGAAAACCTCAGCCGCTATAGGCTCCTTATCATACTTTTCCCTTTGAATATATACAAGAATAGACTATATTGATAATTTGCATGAGTATATACAAGAATAGATTATATACAAGAATAGAATATATTGTAAAGAGACATTAGTAAATGTATACATCAATAACATAAATATTGGTTAATTTATTTACCAATTCCCTCTTATGTTGTTGGAAGGATTTCGAGCCACCACGATGTAAAGCGGAGTTTTTATTCCTATTATCCTTGTTTCTTGCCGATAGTTCCTATAAATTTGTACACACTAATAAGTAAAATAATTCAACACATTTAAATGTAAAAATATAGTGACAATATAACTTACTTTAAATGCTTCAGATTCCCAGTATTGTTGGAATCCATCCCAAATATCATCCCCCTCCAACTTGGCTTTTTCCCCGAACTCTTAGCCCTTGACAGAGTCTCTCTGTAATTTTTCCGCATCTTTTTATTCCATTGATTTACAAAAACATTCGTTTCCTGCGGATCCACACGTACAGCTGCCTGCATATTGAATTATCATACGTGTTATGTAAAAGAGATTATATAATTAAAAAACAATCAGCAGAATAGAATACGTAAAACTGATATCATAAGGCATGATGGCATATTGTTTTTGGTTTCATATAAGGCATAATTATATATTACAAAGTTGTACTTAACAAAAGATCAGCCCATATTGCGTTTTTCATATGTGTTGGGTGTTATCCCACCGAGGCCAACACCCGGACATCCTACTCTTGTACGCTTCCTTCGATACTTGTAAAATGAACTCGGATGGCTCCACCTCGAGCCCTCTGTTGAAATGTTGATGTATATATTCAATATATTTCATATAATATAATTCAAATTTGATACATACCCAGCACTTTTTGGAACTATCTTCGCAACTCGACGGAGATCTGGCTCAGAGCTACTCGGACCTGCTCCAAGTGAAGGTGACTGAGATGTACTACGTCGATTACGTCGTCTATCAGACATAACTGACAAACATAGATATAATATCATACACTGCTTAGAAAAGAGTACTGATAACATAAGCATCACATAATCATCAATCAATATCACATAATCATTAATCATCGCATAATCAATACATAATTATTATAATCATCACATAAGCATACTTTGCACATAATCATCGAAAAAATCGTACATGAAAAGAATAATGCATAAATCAGAATGATACAGATCATATATAGTCATCATTATAATTACATAGCTCAGAATATTATAGAACATAGTCATTATTGTTAATATATAGCTCACAATTATACAACAAGCGATGCCATCTATGATCAGTCTTCGTCATATTTTGATTCAGACTCGGTCTCATACTCTATATCATTTTCTTCGGTACTTACAAATGCATCTATTAAAACATTCGATTCATCAGTCAACGACCCTACATCAATGTCATCGGTTATCACTATTTCAGTATTTGGCTCGAGATCCGCTTGATACGCTGCTTCATCTAGAATATTATTTCCATTAAATGTATATCTTGACTTCATTTTAAAAAAAGCACACCAGTCTTCTTTATCTTTTTTTAAGGACGGGTATGGAGCAAAATAAACTTGTAAATCTTGCTTAGCTAATACAAAAGGATCATACTTATAGTAATGCGACGCATGCCTTATTTCATTTAGATTATAATCTTTGTGCACGTTAAATTCCAGAGCTAGGAACATTGCTAAACCAGTTGCATTTGAATAAAAAAAAATTTCTCTACAGGTTGTATATAATATGTCAACTCTAAAACTTGTGTTAAGACGCCGTAAAAATATTTTATATGCTCCTCTGGATCATCTCTTCCTTTGACAAATACACCAACTGTTATATGTTAATTTTTCAGCCCCGTAATCTTTGGTGTTGAATTTAAATCCATTGACGAAGAATATTGAATAAGTCTTGATATTTCATTTTGGTCCGATAGCAAGATGTCATAATCCTTCGTCAACAACACAGTATTCTTTATCATGAACGTAGTTTGAATACCATCCAGCAAATTGTTTATTGAGATTTCCGGATGGATGTTGTGATTCGTATATGCTGCAAATATGTATTATATTCCTTTATAATTAATATATACATGTATAATTGAATTATATATTTATTCATAATTACCTGACAAATGGTGCAACTTCAGCACAATTTAGAAGAACATATGTGTGTTCCACATGGTAATGTCTATCATCTAACCATGTTTCCACACATTTTCCAGCAGGTCTTCCATGTTTTCTAAAAATAGATAACATTGTTTGAGAAGAATTCTACTCAATAGTTTCTTCATTACGGGGAACACTTACGAACGATAAGTTCACATCGTTACTAAAGTAATGTGAGAAAAAAAATGAAGCTTCTTCTTCAAGGTACGATTTGCAAATCGAATCTTCTACTCGTGCTTTTTGACTAATTTTTTTCTTCAAATGATTCAGGTACCTATAACAAAATTAATTAAATTTATATGGTGGTAAAAAACCAAAATTAATTAAATTACCTCTCAAATGGATACATCCATCCATATTGCACAGGACCATGAAGGAGTGCTTCAGATGGAAGATGAACAGGTAAATGCTCCATTACATTAAAAAAACCACGCGGAATTATTTTCTCCACTTTGCATTGAAGTACAGGGATTTCTGCTTCAAGTTTATGTATACGATCTACCTTTAACGTCGTAGAACAAAGCTATTTATAAAACATACTTAATTCTGTTATAGCACTCCGTATTTTTGCAGGCAGCAGTTCTTTGAAAATCACGGGAAAAAATACTCCATCATAATGTGGCAATGGTGACTTTTCAACCCACTCAATTTGCTGTTTTTAAAGTCAATGCATCTACGGAGGTTAGAAGAAATCCCATCAGGACATCCAAGTCCTTCCACCCACTTTAGAAAGAGTTTTGCTTGCTTACTGTCTAGCTCATAGCATGCTTTGGGTTTCTTATTATCGTCGTATAATTGAAGTTCGGGCTGCTTACAAAAGTGTAATATATCATGTCTAGAATTCGCATCGTCCTTGATTTTCCCCTTCACATTCAAAATTGTATTAAACACGTTGTCAAACACGTTTTTTTCGTTGTGCATGACGTCAATGTTATGTCGGAGTAGGAGATTTTTCCAGTAGGGTAACTTCCAGAATATACTTTGCTTGCACCAGTTATGAATGTCTGATTTACTGGAATTTCAACCTATACCCCAGTTTCATGTATCTTTGGGTCGTCTTTTACAATTTCATATACCTCTTCACTTGTCCAAACCTTACGTGGTAGCATACTCTCTACTCTGTAGCTTTAAAGTTCTTTTTAACCGTTCTAAATTTATGATTGATATGTAGAAAACATCGATGACCATCAAACCAAGAAATTTTCTTTCCATACTTTAATGAAAATCTCGTGTTTCATCCATACAACAAGGACAAGCTAGACGTCCAGATGTGCTCCAACCTGAAAGCATGCCATACGTGGAAAATTTCTAATAGTCTATAATAAAGAAGCAAACATACGAAAATTCCTTTTTTCTTGAAATGTCATACGTTTCAACTCCTTCATGCCACAGTGTTTTCAACTCGTCGATTAGTGGTTGTAGATAAACAGCAATTCCTTGTGTCGAATCATCAGGACCGGGGACGAAAATTGTTAGAAACATATATGGAGTTTTCATACACATCCATGGAGGTAAATTATAAGGAGTAATAATAATTGGCCATGATGAATATTTACTACCAAACTGATAAAATGGCGAAAATCCATCCGTACATAAGCCAAGCCTAACATTACGGCTCTCTGCCGCAAATTCAGGATAAGTCTTATTGAAATGTTTCCATGCTTCTCCATCAGCAGGATGCATCATAGTTCCTTCTTTTGGTGTTCTCACAGTGTGCCATCGCATATGGCATGCTGTAGCAGAAGATGCATATAACTGTTGAAGTCTGGGAGTGGTGGGTAAACAATGCATCCTCTTATATGGAACTTCTTTTCCTTTCTTTTTTCTTGGTTTGTATATTTCCTCGTTACATATTCTGCATTTAGTAAGATGACATCTTCTTTCCAATACAACATGCAACCTTTTACACATGTATCTATCTCATGGTACGACAATCCACAAGCAGATATAAGTTTTTTTACTTTATAATGACTATCACACATAAAATTATTAGGGGCATGCGTCGTTTTGCATTTTGTACAACTGTTGTAAATGCAACTTCTGTAAAATTAAATTTCGATTTCATAGTGATGTATTCGGTGGTTACAGATAATTCGGTTCCGCTTGTACATCCATCCCACAATGGCTTCATAGAAGAATCCAATAAATCATAATTATTTTAGCTTCCACGGTTGGTTCTTCATCAACATTTTCGTTCCCATCATCACCTTGGTCAAAGGTAGAAAACATTGATCGTGCGACATCTTGCACCATATTTTCTATAGAATTGGTCATAGTATTATCGTCCTCTAACACTACAGGATTAGGTGTAGGTTGAACAAGTTCTCCATGACGATCCCATTAGTAATAATTCGACCCAAAACCAAATTTGTACAAATGTACTTCTACTACATCTGGTTTCCAATGCTTCAGATGTTTTCACGTACTACACGGACAACGAATGTCTATGTTATTTCGATTATTAGATTGAGCAAATCTAATAAATACGTGTACACCGTTACAGAAACGTTCTTTTATTGATCCTTTCATACCTTTTCGAGGTTCATACATCCAACAACGATTGAGAAAATAATCGAACATATTTCCTGATTTGTAAAATGTAGGTTAGAAGATTGAATAACACACTTCATGTTAAAGTCTTGTAAAAATTCATATATAACCCTTTACTATTTTAACAAATTCAAATAAATACTGCATTCAAATTTTCAATTCTTAAGTTTATTATTATTTTTTACTTTGACGGCCGGTTATCCTACTTCCCATTACAAACATAATAACGTAATCATATTTTATATATCATTTCAGGTTAAACGATTCTAAAAAAATTCGGCAGCACTTCCCTTTATTTCCTATATCGTACACAAATGCGTGTACACAGGGAAAAAAGGAAGTGCCATCAAAATTTTCTGAACCGTTTAAACTGAAATGGTTTATAAAATATGATTACTTTATTGTGTTTGTAACTTGTCCAAATACTAGGAAAAATCCAACAAATGTTGTATCAGATGAATAAAGATGTCCGTTCTGTGGAAAATTGAATATCCATATAACGATCATATACAACACTTGTCCGACGAGGCCAAAAATTCTCTAAAGGGTTCACATAAAGAAAGCACAAATTAAAAAATATTAATATTGAAGATTTAGTGGTCTGTAGTGAAATAATAATCTTATTTTTGTTAGTAATGTAGACAAATAGAATTCGTTTAATTATGAATCAAAATCCATGGGAACTATCAGCAACTCGGAAAATATGCCTTATCTCACAAATGGAAACTATGTGTTACTATTTTAACAACTATAAAAACTATTTTATAATTCGTTTAACTATTTAAATATTTATTAATTAAATCTAAAATTTTAAAATGTATTTTAACTTTTGTTTAATTAAATAAATTTTAATTAACGATTTTGTGAACTAAATAAGAAGTTAGCACTTACAACAGTATAACAAACATTCTAGTAAACTTATCGATAAACATATTATTCAATAATCATGGACTATTTTTTGGATTTTAAATTATCCATAATTTTTAACAACATAGTAAACAATAAATTCACTAATTAATACCACCAAATAACACTAATTATCATCACCTAATACGTAATAATCACCATTTTCAAACACATAATCAACTAATTTTCTAAATTAGGTTTACCATTATATACCCAATTTAAATAATAACTATATATCAAAAACCAATAACATATATTCATCAATTCCAAACTCCTAAATCATCCAATTTCAAACCCCTAAATCAATTTCTTTCACATATAATCAATTTTCAAAATTAGGGTTTTGATTAAACCTACATTAAGCAGAAATTGAAGAGCAATAGCATCTTCAAGCTTTGAAGCATTGTGGCTTTCGCGATGCGAAGATCGGAAGCTCGCGTCAGGGAGGGGGGGGGCGGTGGAGGAGGGGAAGGGTTTGCTGAAGTGATTTGGGGAAAAGTGATTGTGTTTTGCTGTTCTCGGGTGTGCTTGTATATACGTGCATAGCGACGGCTAGCGTCGGCCGTCTTTTTTATCCGTCGCTAGCACCCGTCACTAAACGAAACCTGTTTTGTAGTGATTATTCCAAACTCCTGGATCATATGTATTCAGAACTTGTTTCGAAGATATTTTTTTGTTCAAATGATCCAAACTTTGGACATCACTTTCATTTAGTATTTGTTGCGGTGAACACTCATTATCATGTACCTATTCTTCTATATCATTAATTTGCTCATCCAGTGCAGTCTCATTTTCTACTATATCATCAAAACCAATTCCTTGTTGAAAATCACAAGATTGATCTAAATTATCAACTAAATTTTTCTTTTCGGAAAAATTATTTATTATGCGACCTTCCTAATGATTTGACTATCTCTTCATTTCTTTTTTTTTCTTATAAGAATTTTTAGATGGTTGTCTTCATGGAAATATTATAACTAGCTTTTATTTTCTTCCATTTGAAAATACGATTCCTATGAAAAAACTAATATTTACAATAAGATAAAATCAAATGATTCGTTAAAACACTTTGTTCATTAAAATTATAAGTAAAAATTGTTATTTTTAACGTAATTAGCGTTTAAAAACCCTAATATTTGTAACTAAATATATATATTCTTCTCCAAATTCAAAATACAAAGAAAATCGATTATTTTCTTTCTTTTTTTATTTGAAATCCAGTAAAAGACAATAAATAAGGGTTCCATACTTACACCAATTTTCTCTTTCTGAAATTACTAATGGAATTTTTTTTTTGATGTAAAACCAAATAGAACAATATAAAAATCAAAGCTACTTACTTTGAAAGCACTGAAATTCCACCTTCTTCCTTACAACATAAGACCGCAATTAATTTTTCCTAGTGGCTGGTTGCTTTCTCCCCCCTTAAGCAATTCGACCACAATTTCGTTGAACAGTTGAATATTCATGTATTTCTAGTACACGATTTTATTCTTTTTTTACGTGACCCAGCGTACGCGATTCCCCTGCAGCAATTTGATCGATAGGTTTTTTATTTGATACCCAAGCAACTTTGATGTCCTGTGCGATGACCCAGCTGGAACCGAGCTAGGGATGATGCTACTTATTAATATTTAAGGGATGGACTTCATTTCATTGACTTTGTAATTACGCTAAGACTTGAAAAATGGTGTGAATGTGAATCGATTTTGCTTTTCTAAACCTTTTGTGTTATTTTAGGTAAATGTGAATAATTTAATTACTATTAGTGAAATGTTGATTTTAATTGCAAAATGATATCAAACCTACCAATGCACACTAAGCGGTACCTAGATCTTTTTGTTTTGTGTTTTTTCACACGGGTTAAAACCAATTGTAAAATAAAGTTGTAAAATACTCCTTACAACTACTGTTTGTAAATGTCGAAATACGAAGCTTGTTTAAGATATGTTGTAGATTTACAACTACTCTTAGTAGTCGTAAAAGGTTCTATCACAACATATGTGAACAATTGTAAAATATCTTTATTACAAATTTTCTTTGGGACGGCCAGAAACAGTTGTTAAATACTTCGACCTTGTTACAACTTCGCGTATAACGACGTTTTCAAAACAATCATCTTAGCCTTATTGCAACTATTTTTGGTAGTTGGAAAAGAAATATTTATTGTACTAGTCCGAAGTGGGGGTTGGTTGGTAAATATTTCATTTAGGATATACATAAACAAAATTTTGACACCTATATAATACACTTACTCCATAAAATTAAATAGTTATATACAAAAAATATACATAATTATATAATTTACTTTGTAACTAAAAATTTAAAATCTGTCTATGTAACAAATATATAACTTTATATTCTAGCAATAATTTATATAATAATTATATAGATTCATCTTCTTTTAATTTATAACAATTATAAATTATCATTAAATCGTTTCTGTTCAAGCTGCATTTCTCTATTGAGTGATTCATAGTTGTGGCTTAGTCCTTAGTTAATATTTAAACTATTTAAATATTAAAGCTTATGTGGCTTCACTAAATCATGGTATAAAGCTCAAAATCATCACTTCTCGATAATTTAGGCAAATTCTTTCTTCTTAGTTGTTTCAAAGTTGCAACCTTAAGTAATGATATATTGTGCATGTTTTTTCTCTTTGTCTACATTATGTCACGTAGACATTTAGGATTAGGGCTTTGGTGAAAAACCTAATAATGCCCGTAGTTAACTGCAAATTTGAATTTCAAAGTTACTTAGTTCAGTTGATAACAATTATCGATTAACCAATTTTACTCTGGCTAGAGATTATTGATTTAAAGCCAAAATCGAACTATGGTGACACTAACATTCTTTATCGAAGGAGTTGAGTCCTTCCTTTGAGTGGCGATTCACTACTTACACTTCAACACATACCCTAAAATGATGCTAACTTGAATCTAGTGAAATTTTCATAATTAAAGTGAGGCATTAATGTAAAAGATCTACTATGCTCCCAAGTTGAAAGACTGTTGCACATCATTACATGTGGTCTTCTGTTTTGACTTATATCTAGCTGGCCTATAGAAGACTTCTTGTGATATCCCAGATATATTTGAATTGATATTAAGTTAGATTTTAAAATGTTTGAATTTAGATTTAAATTTCAATCTAAATGAATATATATATCTTAAAAATATTTTGATTTAAAAATATATGAATAAGTTTTATTTAAGATAAGGTTTTGTTTTCCTTAAAAAATATTTTTTTATACAAATTAAGTTAGTGTTAATTAAATAGCACAAAAGTCTTATATTTACATTTAAAATGGATCAAATATATTATGTATGATTTAATTTAAATTGTAAATTGGTTTATATTCTATTTTTCTTTAAAGATTTTATTTATATATATATATAATTTAGTTTCAAAACATATTCATTGAAATTATTAATATAAGAGAATATATTTAATAAGGATTTAAATTGGTAAAAACATATACATGGATATAAATTAAATATAATTTGGCATAAAAATTATATAAAAGACATTTTTTGTCATAAAAAGTACAAATGTAAGTAGATTAATAAACATAGTTTATAATTTAAATATAATACCTAAATCTTTATAAAGCATAAGTAATATAATATAAGTAATAAAAAGGGTATACACATTTTAAAATAACAAAGATATAAGTAGATATGCAAATTCTATAAGTTGGAAGTTATAAGTATATACATATATAGGTACATAAATGTGTATAAAGATATATATTAATAAAAACATAAGAAATATTTTTAAATAAAGGCTCTAAACATTTGTAAGTATTATGATACATGAAATTAACATTTGTGGCATTTATAATACATATAGTGACAAGTGTCATTAGCTTCTTTTCTTTAATAATAATAATTCAAAGAAAAACAAAGTTATACATATCATTAAATTTCCTCTATTATCATTTTTCTTTTGCTCAAGAACAAAACTTAGCAAATAGAGATCTGTAAATCCAAATACTCGCAGCTTAGAAAAAAAAAGAGAAGAGGAAATTGACAAATAGAACCTGAAGGAGAATCAAGTACAAAAATAAAATCATCTAAAGCCTGCATTTTTTTCAACCTGAGATAATGAAGCCTACCTGAAATCAAACATAGTTCAAATACAACTTTAATCTGAGTAATTCAACAACAAAATAGCACCGATGAACAAATATAGCAATTTCAGAACAAAGGAATTTAAAGCTAGAACCAGAAATAAAGTTCACCGCCCCTTATTTGGTGAGTAAACATTTCATCCTTTTCACCAAATTTAACTATCTTTCCCTGATGCATGTGAGTAACATTTCATCCTTTTCACCAAATCTAACTATCTTTCCCTGATGCATGTGAGTAAACACAGCTTTATATATATTTTTTTTTAAAAAATCTGATGCATGAATAAATTTTTGAAGTTTGATGTAAAAATTGTTGCATTATGTTGGAGGGTATGGATATATGTCTGAATAATGGAATGTGCATGTTATATGAACTGTTGGCTCTGTTCTTGTTTTGTTCATATTTCAAAACTGAAATAAAAATCAAGATCTTCTTCTTTGAGTCTTGTTAGCCTTCAATCTACAAACAAAATTTGTTTATAATATCAAACTACAAATTTAAAATGGCTCAATGATTCATATAAATTAGATTATACATGCAGGTGAAAAAAAAAACAGAAGAAAAACTTTGATAGAACAAATTCCCAACATGTTTAATTTGTTGTTTTAGGGTTATGATTAGATCATTTATCAAATTTTAGGTTTTTTAAAAATAAAATCATGATTTATAACATAATAAATTGAGGGAAATGGCATGTTGGTCGAATTTTGGGTTTAGAGGAAGTTCTGGTAATACACGGCACTGGAATGATAGGGGTCTCGGCTGGGACAAGTTTGATGATCGTCGAAGTCGGCAAAAATGGATAAGGATTTATTTGGCCACTGTGGCGTCGGCGACTTAGAGAACTAGGGTTTAAGGAAGTTTAGAAGTTGAGGTCGAAAGATTTGTTACCGCTCTGTCGTCAGAGCATCGAAGGAGGCTGGTTGTGGGGAATTCAGAGCTTAAGTTCGTGGAGAGGCTTCAGACGAAGGCTTGGGTTCTCTGTTGGTCGGGGTTGACTGGGCGTGGCGAATTTGGATCGGAGATGTTTTACTCCAGTTTGAACAAGAAGGTTCGAATTCTATTTTCGAGCATATATTAGGATCTAGGTGTTTGGACCCAAAGAGGGGATGACTGGTGACTTGTTGGTGGTAGTTGCGAACGCCGGAGCGTTGCCAGCGACCGGTGCACGTACACAGCATGCACGAAGTGTTGTTTGATCGAACGGTTCGGCAGGGAAGTTTTGCGTTCGATCTGAGTTAGATAGGTTCGCTAGTAATCGAAGTTCGATGGGAGGCGTCGAGTTGGTCGGTGATGATTTCTCCGGCTCGTGCTTTCTTTTGGGCGTTTTGTGGTTTTCTTGGAAGTAGAAGTTGGAGAAGAAGATTATTTAGTTGGGTTTTCGGGTTATTCTTAAATAATTAAGTTTGGGCTTCGGACCGTCGCCGTGTAATGTGATAATTTATAGGTTCGGTTATCTTTGGTTTCGGTTTTGGGCTTTGGGCTAGGCCTGATGGGTTAGTTCGATTACAGCAGATTTTTTTTTTGTTTTGAATGAAAATTTGTTAAAAAGAGAGATAAATTCATAACTCATTGAAACATAAACTCAAGCATGTTGTTTTAAAGTAAACTTTTAAACCGAAATTCTTTAATGTAAGTGCTTATTTAAAATTTTATATGGACAAAGGAATTTTTTTTTAAAAAAAAAAAATTGATATGCATTAAGTCCATTTAATTTAGGCAATTTAAAATAAGTTATTTATTTATAAATTAGCCAAGGTTTTGGAAATAAATTTATTGTTAATCCTTGGGTTCTTTTGAATAAATTAAGATATATTTAGGATAACTAATTAATGAGTAGAAAAAAGGGTTATTTACTTATTGTAGTTAATTAAATTAATGAGATTAGTTTAAGTTAATTAACTAGTTTAGATTTATCATTTGATGATTGATCAAATATAAATGTAATTAATAAAGTGTAATTAAGTAGTGAAGTAATTAATGAGTAATTACTAAATGTGATTAATTGAAGGAGGGTAAGTGAAATTTACGTGAATGGTGAACGATAAATAAATTTGTGTTATTAATCAGGGCTTAATGAAATTAAAGAATAATTAATCAAGGGTGATTAATTAAGAGAATAATTAAAAAACGATCATTAATTGATTGGTAATCAATTAATATTGGGTAATCTAGGTGATTGAAGATTAGTAATTAATTTAATTTGGAATAAAATTAAATTAATTTTGAAGTGATAAATCTTGCACATGAATGATTGAATGATGTTAAATGCCTTGAATTGGCTGATACCCCTGATATGAAATATTGCGTGGTATGATAGTTAGGTGTACAGGGATATTGTGATTATCTATCGATGATGAATTTCCATGTAAAAGTGAGAACTTGTATTATAGTTGAATTGGATTTCACTTGAATAATTTGGATTAAGATTGTATTGTATTCAAAGAGACAGGAGTCGGATATTAGTAAATAATTGAAACCACTTCGATTATTTATAAATTGATTTGTGAAATCAATAAGCTGGTATGGAATGATTTAAGTAAATTAGACCATTTAATCTAAGTTCGGTACTTTGAAATTGATGTGTAATGAAAGTGATAACGACATGTGAAGTTGTAAATTGATACAAGTTACCCCAGGTTTATATAAGTTGTATGTTTTTGTGTTCCATATTAGATGAGTTTACTCACGCTGGTTTCCAGCCTGACCCGGGTGTTACTTTGACGTAATGCTCGGGTCAGACCGAGTATTGCATATTTTTCAGGTAAGGACGTTCTGGAGCTCAGGAGGCGAGCTGGATGGCAGGAACGTATGGGGTATTTCCGCTGCGATATATTATAATTTATCCAGGACGGATTCTTTTAAACTGTCCAGTGTTGTGTAATGGTTGTAACTCTGATGTATAAATAAGTGTAAAGATACAGATCTTCTTTGTTTTTTTTTTAATTAAAACTTACTATATAGACTCAACCAAAAGCTGTCAACATGCCTGACAGGTAACCAAATCTAAAAACCAAAAGGAAATACCACCAAAAAACCCAGAACATAGGATAAAACGAAACAACCAAAAAGGAACCAATATATACTAACGAGAAGCAGAGGCAAAAACTCTGGCCTAGCCACTCTGCTCACCCAATGAGCTACTGTAAACCACCGCCCATCCAACATCGTACTCGAGCTCCGGCAAGGCCACCGCCCTACTACGATGTTGAAGGTCCAACCAACAAAGAAAAGCAAGCTCAACCACCGCCCCTCCAAGATAACCGGAAGAAACGGCCAATACCACCAAAGCTGAAAGACCGACAGAATGAAGAGGATAAAGACTTCCTAGAAGCAAACTCCAAACAACATATGAAAATCAAGAAAAGAATCACCCCAGATAATCAAGAGCCTGAAAGCAATAATCACACTGTTAGAAAAACGGGGGGAGGGGGGGGGGGAGGGGGTGGGGGAGGGGGAATGATGAGGGAAGACGGACCGGAAGGGGTCTACTAAGCCAGAATTAGCAGTCCCCATATCGGCAATCATCCTATACCTGCTCTAGTAGAAGATTGAGAGCAGTTTATAGATAATAGGTTCACTAAGGGACCAGAGCGAGCACTGGCCGAACCTCTGAAGGGTCGGCCCCGAAAAGCTAAGAAAACATCATCTCTTACCCGCCAAACAACGGAAAGAGGATCCATTGGAACTTCTTCAAAGATAGCCTTATTCCGCGCACACCAGACATGCCAACAGATCAGACAAGGAATCAAACGAAAGATGATAGAGCGAAGAGATTTCACATTGCAATCAACCCACCAAGAAGTCAGCAAATCATTTGGCGAGGAGATGATGCCACGAACTCCCAAAAAATTACCGAAAACATTCCAGGTGGATCTAGCACACCATCCACCGAAAATCAAATGATTAATCGATTCAGTTTCCCCGTTGCCACAACATCTGCATCGGGAAACAAACGAATGCCAATTTGCTGGAGGTTCTCATCGACCGGTAACCCAGAGTGGAAAATTCGCCACATCAGGAGAGAGACTTTCGGAGGAATTCGAGCGTCCCAAATGAAGGAGAAAAGAGGAAGGACCGGAGATGGTGAACGAGAGGAGCTCCAGGACTTCAGAATAGAGAACGGACCACCATCCCAACCGGAGAGGCCGCTATGAGAATCAACGAGCGATTTGACCGATTGCATATGCTTTCAAGTCTCACTGGCGTAACAAGGAGAGCCTGGATAATCAGAGGACGCCAGTCTCCGATACTTAGCATGGAGGAATTTGGCCCACAAGGAATCGTTAGACCCAAATCTGGACCATAACTTACAAGCGAAAGCCGAGCAAATGTCCTTCGGATCACGCAAACCTAATCCACCCTCACTCTTAGGACGACAGATAACAGTCCAAGACACCCAGTGGTGTCGGCGATTGTCACCCTTCGAACCCCAGAAGAAGGAGGATGCCAAAGATTGGAACGAACGAAAGAAAGAGACAGTAGGGGTCATAGCGGCGAAGATATGAGAACCCATAGAGCTCAGGACCGATTGAATAAGCACTAATCTACCAGCTTGAGACAGAAGGGACGCATTCCAACGGATAATCTTACCCCTAACCTTATCCGTAAGAGGATCGAAAATGGCGTTAAGTTTCCTTCCACGGTAAAGAACTATACCTAAATAAGGAAGGGGAAGGGAAGCAGCCTTGAAACCAGTAAAAGATTCGACCCAAGAAACTCGCACATGGTCCATGTCCTTCGCGTGAACGAAGCAACTCTTCGCGGAGTTGACCAATTGTCCCGAACACCTCTCGTACAGATTAATGAACCGAATAAGGCGTCGAACAGAGGACCGAGTTCCATTGGAGAAAATAACAATGTCATCCGCAAATGACAGAGAGGAGACAAGCGGACACCCGCTTGGAATACCGAATCGCTGAATTTGACCAAAAACCGTCAAAGTGTGGATGCCACGTATGAAGGCCTCGGCCGTGATCACGAAAAGAGAAGGATATAGAGGATCGCCTTGACGGATTCCTCTACCAGCCTTGAAAAAGCCATTGGCCGATCCGTTTATGAGTACAGAATACCAACAGTTGGAAATGAGTCTCCAAACCAAATCAATAAGGGTTTCAGGAAATCCGAAAGCACGAAGAACCTTGATGATGAAAAACCAGGACATACGGTCGTATGCCTTTTCCATATCAAGTTTGAAAATGATGTTAGAACCCCTGACCTTACGGTCAATCTGAGAAACAAGTTCTTGGGCTAAAAGGACGTTATCAGTGATCAAACGACCTTTTACAAAACCCGCTTGAGAATAAGAAATAATGCGATCAAGGTAAGGAGCCAAACGAGTGGCCAAAACCTTGGAAATAACCTTGTTAGCGAAGTTACAAAGGCTGATAGGGCGAAACTCCGAACACGCCCTTGGATTATCACACTTAGGAATCAGGACCAAATTAGTGGAAGACCAACTAATTGGAAGAGCAGCCCCGGAAAAGAAATTCTGAATTGCCAGGCAGAAATCAGCTTGGATGATATTCCAAGTAGAACGAAAGAAGGAACCATTAAAACCATCCGGCCCACTGGCACTATCCTTACTAAGAGCAAAGACACAGGCACGAACCTCATCTGACGATGGCGGGTAAGCCAAATCTTCAATTCCCACTGCAGGAACAAGCCGAGGAATGAAAGGCAGGATGTCCGAAGCCGGATCGGACACCGATGGAGCTCCCAGATAAGATTGAAAATGGGAGACTAAAACCTCTTTGACTTCAGAAGGAGTCGAAGCCACAGATTGGTCCGATCTCACAATCTCACGAATAGAAAGCAAATTAGCTTTCTTTCGAATAGAAGAGTGGAAGAATTTGGAGTTCGTATCACCTTCGACCACCCACTTGATCCTCGCCTTTTGACGAAGATAGGAGTTCTCAATACGAAGTTCCGAAGAGAAGGACAGATGAGCACAAGCCCAAAGCTCCTTGTTTTCCGCCGAAGGACTCTCGTCGAACAATGCTTCGGCAAGAATCAGAGAATCTTCTGCCGCTCGCACCCGGTCGAAAATATTCCGGAAAACAAGGGAATTCCACGTCTTAAGACAAGCCTTTAGACGCCTCAGTTTCCCAGAAAAAGCCCCCATGGGAGCAGCCACAATGGGAATGGACCACGACTCCTCAACGACCTGAAGAAAACTATGATGGGAACTCCATATGCTAAGATAACGGAAAGAAGAAGGCCCCGATAAAGATCGCGGAGCGCACCGTAAAACAAGAGGTGCATGATCAGAGCAAGACCGATGAAGATGAGAAATAGAGAAAGAATAAGGAAGGTTGAACCAATCAGCAGATCCAAAAATCCTATCCAGCCTGGAGAGGATCCGGTTCGGACCTTCCTGATTGTTAGACCAAGTAAAAGCGGAGCCAACGAAAGGAATTTCAGATAACCCAGATCTCGCAACGAAAGAATTGAAATCTGAAACCGATAGGCGATTGACGGCTACCCCACCCAATTTTTCAGCCTGACTAGCGACAACATTGAAATCGCCACCCACTACTGAAAGCGAGCAACCGAAATCAGCAAGAGACAAAATGTCATCCCAGAGAGATAATCTTTCTAACCGGTCACACTTGGCGTATACCGCCGAAAAAATGAATGGTTGCGGGGAGAAGGAGGAATAACACAAGATAGATAAAAGTTGAGACGAGCCAAAAATTGGGCTAATATTGCAATCTTTGGACCAAAGAATCCATATTTTACCCGAAACATTAGATAAAGCACCACCGAAACCTAACGACAACACGACCTTTGTGATCTCCCCGGGACCCACAAAAGGTTCACAAATAGCCACTAATCCGATGGAATGCTTACGGACAATCCGCTTAAGCCTAGCAGAAGAAGCTTCGTTTCCAATACCTCGAATATTCCAGAAGAGAAAGTTCGATATGAAGCCAACAACAGATAGAGACAAGAAGAAAAGCAAAAGAAACCACTCAGCCGGCGATCAGATAAGATACAAGGAGGATAGAGCTGATCTATCAATCTGCTCTCTCGTCGCTATAGAGCGAGTACGAAAAGTGCGGGGGATGACCAAGGCGTCACGCGATCTACGTCTGGAGGCTCTGCGCAGAGGCTGACGCAAAGAAGCGGACACCGAAGACTCACCTAATCTCGCCGTCGAATCGGACAGAGGAGGAGATGATCTGGATGGGAGAGAGTTCTCGGTTAGACGAGACAGCCGCTCATTAATCAACGCAATTTCCTCTACAGAAAGCATCGGAATGACGATCGATAAGGCACAAGGAGACGAAGGAAGAGAACAACGGGATGAACAGCAAAAAGACGAAGAAACAGAAGGATCCGGTACAGCGAGAGGATATCGATGATATGTAGGGGAGCTGAAAAATCGCATCCCATGATGCTGTAGGAACCTAACCCAAGCCGGACTGCCATAGGAAAGGCAGCCCGGCGAGATAGGAGAGGTTCGCAGGGTGGTCCTAGCAGAAAAATTACCCGATCGGGTCGCAACTGACTGGTAATATTCCCTTCTGACCGCATAGTGGACCGCAACAGGGTGCACTATGCAATCAGAAATGGTACACCACCAGAGCCAGTCGACCCCAACAGGATACTTTCTCCGTGGAGACCTATGGGAACCAATCAGAATAGGGAGACGATAAGCCACAAACGACACAGACCAGACCTCGCTATGGCTAAGACAAATATACCAACACTGTATGCTCCAAACGGAGATCTCAATGCCAAAGTGACCTGATACGTCACCTAACAACAGAATGGTAACAGTATCAGGGAGCACACGCCTAAGCTGGCTCATAACCATACAGAATAAACCAACAGATGCAAGTCGACAAGGAACCAAAGTCCCAAAATCAACCACAAACATGATATGCACAACCAAAAAACTCACCTGGCCGGCCACCAAAGCACTTACCTGCAGTTGAGCAACGAGGTAAACAAAAGAACAGCCCACCAAAGCCTGACATGCCAAATAACCACTTGCTTGCTGAATCAAAGCAAATGGATAAATCTGGCAAGCCCCCGCAATTTGCATAGCAGACAATACAAATATCGGATCAGTCACACAAGAAGACAACTCCCTATCAGAGCCACGCAAAGCAGCATCCCATAACCAATGCACCGGAACAGAACAACCCACATCCACATCAAAGAACCAATGCCGAGAAAAGCAAAACAACTGCTCGGGCACCGATAAGCAACCCAACTCAATATGACTGGAAGAGGTGGTGAAATCCCCTTCTGTCAAAGATACTGCCGAAAAAGCATCAGGGCCAAGCACCTGCACTGAGCTACTCAGCATATCGCCCCAACCAACAGCCTTAAGAACAGGGCAACACAAATCCACATCGAGCAACCCCCTTAGAGTACCGCAAACCACCATGGCAGACTCAGAACCGACAGTCACGTCATGAGGACACGAAGAGGTGGTGAGCTCCTCTTCAGTCTCAAAGATACCCAATTCAACAGAGCCACAGTTCACCGACCCCACCAACAAGGACATCTCACCCCGCAGCTCACAAGATTCAGAGAAGAATAGCATCGGTTTGAAAAGGGGGATGAAATCCCTTGTCGAAACCACATCCATCTCAGAAGGAAACCACGGATCCACCGGCCGACCACCAGCCTCGCCGAGGCGATGTCGGGGCGGCAATTGAGTTTGCAGACCATCACTCCAAACGGGTAAAAGCTCCAAAAAGCAATAATCGACCCACACAAAACGAGATCTACACAGATCCCAAAAATCAACCAAGCAAAAAACCCTAACCTCGATCGACTTTATACCAGAAAAGATCACCGAGCAAGGGCCAGAAACCAAAGCCGATAAGGCGGTGCCAATTGCTTCGAACGACGGACAGTTACGCACAAAAGAGCCGGAAAGGAGGAACTCTCCCACGTTCGAGAGCGACAACGGTTCCATCAAACAAGATGTATAGGAACGCTAGATCCGCAGAGTAATTTCAGAAATACGAGAAGAGAAAATAAGAGCGACAGAATAGGAGAAGAGGGAATCGCAAAAGCTAAACAGGAGACGCCATAAGAGCCGTTGTGTAATACGTTGTAAGACGATCGATTGTACAGATCTTCTTTGTAAAACTATTATTTATGTGATATTATATTTTATCCGCTGCAAATGTGAGATTCTGAGTTTGAGTTTTCTGTTTCTTCTTCTTTCCCTTTCTTTTTTTCACTAACTATCTGGAATTTTCGGGATCGAAATTTCCGGGTCGTTACACTTCTCAGTGATTTGTTTTGTATGAGGTCTAAAAGTAAATATAATTATATAACATCTTGCACACTACACCGTGTAAAGGATTTGGGTAGCATCTATAAAACGCTACTATAACTTGTAGCAGCATTTTAGCATGATATGCTACTAAAAATTTCGAACCTTTTGTAGTATTCTGATACAGGCCGTCAAAATTTAATGTATTGTAGTGTTTTCTTATGCTGTGGAAACTTATGATTCTACGGTGTTTATTTTCTCTATAGAAACTTTCAAACTTATTGTAGCTTTTGTTTTTTGTTGCAATATGACTTTCTAAGGTGGTATGCAACAATTTTTTTAACGTTCAATAAATGCTACAAAAAGTGGTAGTTTTTAGTATAACTTGTTATGCTACATGTATATTTTTAGGGCCTCTGTTAACTGGCACCATATATTTTTGTTGTGTTTCTTTTGTGCTATACATAATTATCATTTTCAAATTAATGAAAAACACAACACTAATATAATCAATCAAGAGACACATTAACAATAACTCACGTTATATGGAACATAACAAAATTAATACAAAATTCGTAGCCATTCAAGAGAGTATTTTTCAATAATTCATAGAAAGCATAAACAAAACAAATAAAAGAACATTGACCACCAACCATTCACAATGTCCACTCATCTCTCATTCGTCTGCATATATAGAAGCTTAATTGAATAATTTACTTCATGGATATTCCCTTCTTGCACTATTCATCAAGCACGCGCGACAGGTACGGACAATCGCACCTCTCGCTATGGTATTTAATTCTTGTACATCTTCATCAAAATGGTCCATAACCTTTCTATGCCTGCAATAAGTGTAAAAAATATTACAATAATATATTATTATTATTTTTTAAATAAATGGTTAAAATATCTGTACTACGAATTTAAAGTAAAATTATTCTAGTCCAATAACCCTGCCCAAAAAACTGTTGAGTAAAGAGAGAACAAAAGCAGCAATGATCGCCGATGAGAATATCTCCATTGCATGTCTCTTCACAAACTTTTATAACATGATCAATTACCTAAACTCAGTATAATTTGTACAAAAAGCTATGGTAACAGAATAACAACTAATAACATATGTATGTCTAGGCTATCTTTCTTTGTTTAAACATATAAAATGCATACAAAATTATGATCGAACCTAGAAATCCCATAAGAATGACTCCATCTCCAGGATTTGATGATGCTTTTGTAAAGTTTGAACTTGATCGTAAATATTTCAATATTTTATTGTTATAGTAAAAAATATTTGCATAATACAAGTATGTAACGATAATGATGCAGGGCCAGTAATGAAGTTAGAGCATCAAGTCCAGACTGGGAAAAATACCCATGCACGAATGCTGCTAGAGCAGCAGATAATGCATTGCAGGTAATCAGATAGACACTTTCTTTACACCCGATGACAACCGTAATGTACAAAATGAATATAGTCCTTACAATAAGCAAGGAACAAACATTTTTATGATATATTTGTGTAGAAGTATATTTCCCAGTACTAATGATGTAGCCAAGTTCAGTAGCCGCAAGAAAAATAGCAAGACAAGTCCTTGCACTTGTTAATTCCTAATGCTATCATGTTTATATATATGCTAATGCAAAGGAGGAAATGAAAATTGCGCTCCATGAATAAAATTCAAAGCTGGAAAATTGTGAAAGTTTGGCCATGGACTATGCACTCAGCATTACCGTTTCACTAGTTTTCTAACATCCAATGTGTTGTATCCCGCTACTGTAAGTGAAGCCAGCTACACAACACTACAAAAATCAATTGTCTGACATTATATTTCCTCAAAAAGATTACAATGCAATGATTGATCTGGATCATTGAATTTGAGGTGTGTGGTTGAACTTCTATTCTGATTTTCAACCTATATTCATTTACAATAATATGAAGTAGATCTTTTGCTGACTCAATTTTTATGCTCTACATGTACCTAATAACCAGATTGACCATTGTATCATTTATGCATACTGTATATTCTTAACAAAGCTAAAATATATTGATTAGTATTGGCCAGTAAATTACCGAAATCCAATTTCATTTAAACTGAAATCACTTACAAAAATGAAGAAAACCTTTGGGCCAAAAGCTGTAGGAACATCGGTAAGCGCAAGAGGTAGAGCGACCTAAGAAGGAACGTAGAAAAGAGTAAGCCATCTCTGAGTTAATAACTTGGTTGGATCAAAGAAGCTTATCACTGCCAATCCAGCTTTTGGAACAACATCCAGTGCACTTAATGCAGCGAAGATGCAAACCATCGCCAATAGGGCGCTTGAAAACTTTATTGGTGCTGATATTAACGCTTTTTTCAAATAAAGTCCAATACAAGAAATAAACAGTTACATTTCTGTGATACAATATTTCCATGTTAAAAAAGATTTAAAAGATATTGTTGATTACAGTGTTATAATATTTCCAATTATAGAAGACTTGGAAGATTTTTGAGTTAATGTGAAATAATAACTTAAATATACTTTCTTTTTTATACATTAAAGAAGGTAATGAATTATCCACATGAAAAAGAGAATTTTTTTGGAAGAATGAATCAATTAACTTTCTAATCAATTGATTGAAGAAGGTTTTTTATCAGATGTATGCATACTGATGGAAACTGGAAAAGTGAAATAGATAATCATTTCTCATATGAATAAGAGAATTGATGAGACATTAGTTTATAACCATAAATTAACTACTTTAATCCTAAGTAATAATTTCTATATAAAGATAGTCATTCTTCAGAGGTTGGTAGAATCCTATCAAGTAGTATTTCTTTATATTCTTCTTCTTTACCTCGATTATTAGTCGTGTAAATCTTCTTTCCTTAGAAGTAATAAAATATCATCTCCTCAAAGTGACACTAGGTGGCACTATAAATCATGTTTGTGATTTTCTTTTCTATTTGTGCATTTGTGATCTATTGTTACCTATTTTTTTTGAATATTTGTTCCTGTTTGCTTTATCGCACTACAACATGTTCTCATTACTTCCATATACATTTGGGTTGATTTATAATTAATTTACCTTTACAGTCTGGTATTAGAGCATTGAAGGTTGTTGTCGAAACTTAGGACTACAAGGTGTTCGATAAAATGGCAGGAACCAAAGAAGCAAGCGAGGGGGTTAGGCCTACCCAAGAGTATGCACCCTACATTAGGAGTTTATATGCAGCATTCGGTTCGTAGTTGGCTATAGAGAAGTGGAACAGAGTTAATGATTTTGAGAAATGTCAGTGGAAGATGAAGGCGGTGTTGAGAAGAGATCGTGTTCGTTAGATTGTGTCTGACACCGAATCATTGCCAATGGACATCTCAGAATTGGGAAGGAAAGAGATGGAAGAATGTGCCCTCACTACCCTCTAATTGGCCATAGTGAGAATGTCATCTCGAATATTATTAGTGAAACTACTGCTAGAGGCTTGTAGAGGAAATTAAAAGACCTTTACATGAAGAAGTCGCCCATGAATAGACTAATTTTGTTGAAGACTTTCTTCATTTATAAGATATGGAAAGATATGTTATTGAAAGCACATCTTAACTTCTTTGATGAATTGATGATGAAGATGGAAGTTGTTGCTTTGCATTGATAAAGAGCAAAGGCTATAGTGGTATGGTGCTCTCTTCGGAGTGATACATGGTATTCAAAAATAGTTTGATCTGTGGCAGAAGCACAGTGAAATTAGAAGATGTAAAGGTGGAACTCCCAGGTGAAGAGAAGAGGGATCAAATGGAACATATAAGCGAAAGTGAAGAAGTTAGTAGTTGCCAAGGGTTATTCATAGAGAGAGGAAGAAAGGAGAAAGAGAATAATTTCAGAGGACCCATGTCGAGGAAGCCCAAAAGTGGTTCAAGAGACAAGTCTAGAGACAACATGTGTCATCATTGTAAGAAACATGACTATTGGAAGAAAGATTGTCTAGATTTGGGGAAGATGTGTTGAATGCATCTGCTTCGATGCATCAGACCATCGGGTGAGTGTCTTTCCACATAACACCAAGGAAGGAGAATTTCTATGCTTAAGAAGGTAAGGAGGGAAGTGGCATATTAATAGAGAACAATACTACTTGCAAGTCATTAGGAGAAGGATCAGTGCATATTCACATCCTTAATGATGTGTTGCACACTATCACTGAAGTCCACTATATTATAGGTTTAAGGAAATCTCTTCTATGTTTAGGTAAGCTAGCATCTTTGAATTAACGGATTACAATAGAGTCAGATAGCTAGCTTAGTGATGATATATGGTGCTCTTGTATTGATGAAAGGAGTGAAGATCTAGAATCTTTATCTACTGAATGAATCCACAGTTCTTAGCAAGCCATGTGTTAGAGTTGATAGTTCATGAGCTTTGAGTGCTACTAGACTTTGGCATCTCAAATTAAATCTTGTTTCAGAAAAGAGCTTGAAGCTTCTTCGTAGATGGAAGATTATCAAGGGTGAAAGCTTCAACAAATTGGAATTCTATCGATGTCACATTTGATGAGTCCGTTATGTTTAAGCTAAAGGAGAGTCCACATAGTTTAGTAGATTCAGAAGCTGAAAGGCCTAAGGAGATGTAAACTATTCCCATATATTAGTATGGTAGTGGAGTTAGAGTTGCAAAAGAAGATAGAGTAACTACAGTCATTGACACATCACATGAAGGCATACACAATTCCTCTAACAATGATGGTGATGGTCGTGAAGCTAGAAATGATTCAGTTGAAGGTGAAGTAGATAGAAGCTTACGCTAAGTTATACCTATTCAAGCAAGCTCTAGAGTACAAGGCCACCAAATAAGTATGAAGGCTAGAACTACGCAAATCTTAGCCTTGATGATCATTTTTGACTATGCGCTTCATGTAGTGTACGATGAGCTTTTCAATCTTGAAGAAGCTATGAGTTTGATTGCTAGCTCGAAATGGATGCACGCTATGGAGGATGAGATAGATTCATTGAAGACGAATCAGACTTGGGAATTGGTATCACCCCCTCAAGGATATAGAGCCATAAGAGGAAAATGGGTGTGTGTGTGTGTATATATATATATAGTGAATGACGATGGAAGTTACAAGGCTAGACTTGTTGAAAAAAAGGATTTGCATAGGGAAAGGGATGGAATTTGATGAGGTGTTTGCTTTGTTAATTAGACGTACTTCTATTTGGATGTTGCTAGCTATAGTTGCAACTCATGACATGGAGTTGGAATTATCAAACGTAAAGACAACCTTTTTGCATGAAAAGCTAGAGGATACCATGTATATGAAGCAACTAGAAGGGTTTGTAAAGGTTGGGAAGAGGGAATGAGTTTGCAGGCCGAAGACGTCTCTATATGGTTTGAAGCAGTCTCCTAGACAATGGTGACACATATGGAGGGTAAGTTGTTAGATGGAGATGTTTTCTTTCATTGTAGAGACTGATAGGTCCGACATGGAGATGGTACTTTCAACACTTTGTTTGTAGGTGGTGGCCTTGTCGGAGTTCATTGACAAAGTGCAATAAGTGATCGTCATGTCGAAGCTCATTGGGGAAGTATGCATGGTTTCTTGTCTGAGAGTTGTTTGAAGTAAGATGATGTATGTGAAGTTGATAGGCTTGCATTTAAATATAGTATTAAGTTGGAGATCATTACACTTCGATTACACACTATTTCCATATTAAAGAAGATTTGAAAGATATTGTTGATTTTGATGATACAATATTTCTAATTGCAGAAGATTTGGAAGATACTTGAGTTAATGTGAAATAATGACCCCAACATATTGCCTCTTTTGTTGCATTAAATAAGAGAATGAATTTTTTACATGAGAAGGAGAATTATTTTTGAAAAAATGAAGTAACCAGTAATTTCCTAATCAGTGGATTAAAGAAAGCATTGTATCAGATGTATGCATATTGAAGGAAATTAAAATAATCAAATAAATAACCGTTTCCTATACGAATAGAGTTGAGATATTAATTTATAAGCATAAATCAATTACTTCAATTCAAGGTCATAATCTCTATATAAAGATAGTCATTTAAAAAGATTAGTAGAATCCTCTCAAATAGTATTTTCTTTATATTCTTCTTCTTAAACTCCATTACAATCTTGTAATTTCTCTTTTCTCGGAAAGTAATAAAATCTTCTCTTTCTAAAGTGGACGTACACTATCTCACGATAATAGTAACACTATCATGTATGTGATTTTCTTGCCTATTTTTTCATTTGTGATCTGTTGTTGCCTATTTTTTAGATATATTTTGTCATTTGTTTTATCACACCACAATACGATCTTATTGCTTCCACGTGCATTTGGGTTGATTTACAATCGTTTGTGTAAATTTACTCCTATATAAACCATGTGATACTGTAAGATGTAGAAAACCAACCATCAGAAATATCACCATTTAACTATTATATTTGCCTAAATCTTTATGTAACGACACGAAATTTTCGAAGCCGAAAATTTCAGATGGTTATGATAAAGAAGAAAGAGATAGAAGAAGAACAGAAACACCAAGCATCTCACAATCGCAGCGGATAAAATATAATAATAAATAATAACAGTTTACAAAAGAATATTATATCTGTCGATTACATTTTAATACCATCAGAGTTTCACAAATATACAGTCACTGAATACATACAATTATCATGACTCAGATTAACTATAAATAAATACAGCGGAAATACTCTATACGCTCCCGCCATCCAGCTCTCCTCCTGAGCTCTAGAAAGTACCTACCTGAAAATCTGTAATACTCGGTCTGACCCGAGCATTACACCAAAGTAACACCCGGGTCAGGCTGGAAACCAACGTGAGTAAAACCCATTTAACAAGGAATACTAAAGCAAACAACTTATATAAAACCCGGGTAACCCATTCCAATTCACATAGCCAAAAATTTTGTTATAGCCATCACAAATTCCACACATCCATTTCCTAAGTACCAAACTTAGATAAAATAATCCAATTCACTTAAATCGTTTTATTCCAACCTATCGATTCCACACATCAATTTGTTTTTAATCCAAAGTGGTTTCGGGTATTCTCTAATACCCGACCCCAGTCTCCTAGGATCTCATGCATCCTAATCCCAAATTATCCAAATGAAATTCACAACACTTCATATCAACGATATCAACCCATTCAAAGTATCCCATACCATTCAATCATCCATAAGCAAAGCTTAATCACATACAAATTAATTCAATTGATTTTAATGGAACATTCTAACCACCTTCACTTAGATTATTAATTAATTCCAAATCAATTAATTAATCAACCCCTCTATATCCATTCATTCTTGATTAACAACCCGGGGTTAATTATCTTCCAATTCCATTCACGTAATTTTCTTTAATTAATTTCACGATATTAATTATTCTTACCAAATCAACAAGTAATCTTTAATTCCTTCAAAATTAATTAACCATAATCAATTACGTTAATTCTTAATTACTTATTTTAATTGACTTCTCATAAGTCACTTATTATGAATCAATTAATCTCAATTAATAAAATCTTTAATTACTTCATTAGTTATATAAATTAATGATTTCCAAATATATTTTTAATTTGTTCTGATCTAAGTCAATTACTTTAATCCAATCAAATATTAATCATTCTCAATTAACCTCGTCCTGTAATTATCTAACTCCTTTTATTTATTTCGTTAAATAAATTAACTATATCTTGATTAACTTTTTAATTAATCCCTTGAGTTATTTCACAAAATAATTATATTTTATTGATTACCTAAGTAACTACTTATTAAACCGCCCACTGGCTATTCTAACTTCATTAAATTTCATTACTTAACTTAATCCTTAATCAATTAAATCGATCCCTATTTACTTTTGGAGTTTAAAGCAATTTAAACCCCAATACTTTGAGTCAAACAACAATTTACATGAGAACCATCCAACAAACCAAAGACATCAAATCATCAATTCTCAACACACATCAAATCAATTCAAGCATTCAAACAATCATTTAAATTTGACTATTGAAATTTAATAGCAACTCAGCTGAGTGAGATTTACTCACCTTTGCTTTTATTTGCAAATCCACTTTAAACTCGAGTTGATCCCTTGATTATTGACCTTGAATAAACATTTATATGGTTTATTAATAATTGGAATAATTAAATTATCAATTACCGTTTAATAAAATTTGAATAATAAATTTTCCTTTAACATTTTAATTAGCTAATTAATTATATTTAATCGAATGATTTATTTTAAACTAACTTAAATTTCAAACTAACAGTTTCCTTCATCAATTTATTTCTAACCACTAATTAATTAAATGAGTTAATTTAAAACAACTTAATTATCAAACCCATTCTTTCCTTTTAAAAATAAACTAGTAGGATAGAAATATTTTTATTTTGTTAAAACTACGTATATGCTTGAAAATCTATATAAATTCGGATTCCAGCTTTATATAGACTTATATATATATTACAGCAAATACAAAATATTAAATTTCAACAGTTAATATATATATATATATATATATATATCATTGCATTATTAAAATCTCAATTAACTATATACCAATAGAACTATTTTGAAACATCTTTATAAAAAGATAAATTGAAATCATACCAGAGAATACCTTCCGCCCCCTTTTCCCCTACGTGACTGCCTCTCCCCAATCGACCACTCACGCACGTGGCGACCTAGAGGTGCCACCGCGGCCTCCAGCGAGCACACGATCCAAAACCCTAACCTTCGGTCCCATCACCCACGAGCAACTCGTAAGCCGAACTCAGCTCAACCCCTCTGCGCGACCACCCAAACTTGCCAAAATCGCATGCCCCAAAATCACGAACGTTGCCACACACTAGCCCTCTCAATGCCGATCTCGATGATTCTACCACTTACGAACGTCGCGTCGCGACCTCCCAGTACCCAATCCCTTGCGCGATTCATCCTTCTCGTCACAGAACTCGGCTCGTTCCCCAAGTTATTCGTGACTTGGTGAAAAGATGAAGGGGCGTGAATATAAAATGACCATGATATTGATTTGACGAGGCCGGCTTCGGCCATTATCTGTTTGTGTTATATATTTTTTTAATTTGGGAACGATCTCTTAAGAATAGAGAGGGGAAAGGAAACTTAAAATAGGTTTAGGGATAGCTTCCCGAGTAAGCCTGATTTTATATATTTAAATACGAAAATATCTCTTGATCCCATAACGTGAAATACCGGGCTCTGAATTGGACATACCGACTGACGTTTATAAGGTTTTACCCGCGTTTCGATCACAATGGAACGTATTTCAGAGGCTAATTTGAACGTATGTGCGAGTTACGGAATTAAACGATCGATTTTAAATTAAATCGATTAAAATAAATCTAAGCGTTTCGAGCTGCCATGGTCAAACGACAACTCCGATTGCTTTGAAAATTGAAATCCGATAATAATTAACTATTATGGATCCAATGGAACTGGTTTCGTCAAATTCCGAGACTGTGCATCGGAAGGCTATTTTCAAGTTCCAATTTAAACGATATATTATTAAAATTGAACAAATTATCTTTAAATTAAATTTCAACCATTCTATTATCTTCAGTATCCTTATTATAGATTTTACAAGCCTTCAAATTATTTTAAACAGGCATAAAATCTCAAATTCAACAATTTACCCAATTTCAATTATATAATTCAATACTTTAATTATCTAATAAATATTAATATTTGGAATTCAAGCTTAAATTAACCTTTTAAATATTTTAAGAATCAATTAACTATTCAAATTTAAATTGATAAAAATTCCGGGTCGTCACACTTTAAGACCAATAACCTTTTGTCTATAATATATCACGATTTGAATTTGATATATGCAGGAAACTAATAAGATTCGTGTGTTGTGTAGTCCAGTTCAATTCAGGGTTTAGCATAGATTGATCACTTCATACTTCAGCTGATCTCCATGTCTTCGACTCAAATACTCAACATTGATAATGGCACAGGTTGCCTCTTTGCAAGCTTTCATAAAATCGTTCACCGATCTACCTAAAAATGGACATAGTTTTTTGGCTCGTGTAAGAAAATCTCAACACCACCTCTAAATATTCCCAAATTTAGACTGTAGTAAAAGAACACTAAATTTGGCTCGGATGAGTGTCAACATAATCCATGAATAACAAAGTAAAAATACCCATGTATCTATTCATTTCATCTATAATGACACTTATACGTGAAGTTTTGCAACACATTCATATTCATATGGCTTTTTGAAGTAAAAAAAAGTAGGTCCAAACTCAAAAGAACTATTACCCATGTACTCTCATCCACATAAGCAACTGCAGTAACATGCATGACTGCATCAGATGCATTTTCTGAAAATATTCTATTTTCACCTAACTATTGGTTAAAGAAGAATACACGTTCAATTTCTTGAATATTTTTCTAAAGTATATTAATTAAATTTTAGAAGTACATTCATGAAGGATACAACTTTAACATCGCCTAAATTAGCAAGAATATGTTTGGATAAGCCAAAACTAACATTGCCTAAATCAGCAAGAATACGTTTGGATAAGCCAAAATTTAATGATAAGTTTAAAAGCACTTTCTTGTAAAATGTACTATATCCATTCAAGTAAAGAGTTATGTCTATTGAATAAAAGTTGTGTCTATTGAAGTAAAAAGTCGTGTCTGTTTAGTAAAGAGCCATGTCCATTGAAAAGAAAATATGTCTACCAAAAGAGTTGTGTCTATTTTTAATGGTATAAAGTGTAATATAAATATATGGTGATTTTGCTATCTTGTATAGATGTTGAATTAAAATCAGAATATAAGTTATTTATCTACTATCCTATATCGATCTGGAATTTCAGACACTTCATATTTAAATATCTAAATTATTTAAATATTTGAATCTTGGATTAAATATTATTAAAATGATTTACTAAGCTTTTAACCCCTTTGAAATCATAACCAATGATGGTAAACTAGTTTTAGAAAAATATTTTCAGAAATATATTCTTCGAAGAAAAATGGGTAATATGACCAAAAATCGATTTATCAGTAATAACTTTTCTATCGATGTAAGTTATTCCAACTCTTGTGCACTTGACTAATGATCAAATGAATACATTAGCTACCAATTAACACATTCCTCTTCATAAATCATGGAACAATCTAGAACCTTCCTTAGGGATAAGAGATATTATCATGGTGAGGGTATAATGGTAATTAGCATAAAGAAGAAGTGATTTAAAGAAGAAGCGATGAGGGTGAGTCTTCCATGGCATGAAGGGGCGTGAAAGCAAGCTCAAAGAGCACCAAATTCATCCTATAAAAGGTGGGCACACCCTTAGGAATAAATCATAAAATCACAAATGAAAAATCAAACTTCCTTAATGGCTTCTTCATCTTTTTCCTTTTTAAATGTTCTAAATGAAATAGTTGCACATCAACTCCAAATTACTTCAAACTTTTCCACAGGCCTTAGTACAATACTAGAACACCTTCCACTATACCAAAAGTTGAAGAAGCAAATCCATGTTCTCCCCCTAGGCATAGGCCATGAGTACTTTATGTGAGATGGAGGCAAAAGAAGGTGGAAGCAAGGAGGAGGAAGGAAAGGTGGATGCAAGGATGGGGTTTCACTTTGGTGCTTGGATTTTGGTTTTTTGTTGGATTAAAGATGAGTTAATCACTCATTTTTAGTGGAAAATATAACATATCTATATGTATGTATGTATGTGTATATATATGTTGTGTTTGATTGGGTTTAAGTTGTTTGAATTGTTATTGACATAAGTTAAAACATTGGTTTGAAAGTAAGTGGCACATATGATTCGTATATATGGACTTGGAATGGATTTTAATAGACATGTATGACATGTGACAACGCCTTGGAACAAAGAATATAGGTTATAGATGGATTTTGGTTTTGATCGGACTCATATTTGAAAGTGCACTTACAGCGATAGTCGCTATAGATGTAGTTAGGAATTATCTAGTATTAGACGATTCCTATGGAACTTTAGAAAGTGATACTTAGGGGTTTCATATTTATAATAGTTTATATGCATGTTTGTTGCTATTACAGTCTTTAATAGTAAAAAGTTAAATAACAACCACGAAAAGCAGTCAAAACTTTATTTGTGCAAAACTGTCCAGTTTAGACTTGATTTTTGGACTTCAAATGTTTGAAAAAATATTTACATTTAAGTATTTTGTTTCATTCTTTTTACAAGTATTAGCTAACTATTATTAGAGTATTTACAAAGTTGCTTGAGATCATTATGAATTATTTAGAATTCATTGTGAATTTTTAAAGAAGAGATATTTTGTTAAAATATATAGAAAATATGTTATTTTCAAATTTTAAAGAATTTTATAAACTTTTTATTTTTAAGTAATATTTTGAGTAGATGTTTTAAAAACTATTATAAGTATGATAAAGTATTTTACAAATAATTTTTAAATATATATAGTTTTTAGAAAATGTGTTGGTTATTTTATTTTGTATGTAATAAATATCTTCTGAAATAGTTTATTTAATATCTAGTTTTATAAATAAAACACTATAATTATATATATATATATCATTTTTAAAGGGATTTAAAAGTATAAACAAAAGATTTATAAAGGATTTATTAACTTCTTAATCACCAAATGGTTAATTGTTTAACTACTTATTTGAAAAGTAATTGACTATGCTTAACACTAAAAGCCGACGAAGTATGCATATCTATTTTGGAGAGTTAAGATTAATGTCGAGTAGGTATAGTCCTATACCGAGGAAGGAAGCTTAATGCCATTTTCGATCCTCTTACGGATAAGGTTAGGGGTAAGATTATCCGTTGGAATGCGTGTCTTCTGTCTCAGGCTGGTAGATTAGTGCTTATTCAATCGGTTCTGAGTTCTATGGGAACTCATATCTTCGCTGCTATGTCTCCCACTGCCTCTTTCTTTCATTCGTTTCAATCTTTGGCGTCCTCTTTCTTCTGGGGTTCGAAGGGTGATGACCGTAGACACCATTGGGTGTCATGGTCTGTCATATGTCGTCCAAAGTCTGAGGGGGGCTTAGGGCTGCGTCATCCGAAGGACATGTGCTCGGCGTTCGCTTGCAAGTTGTGGTCCAGGTTTGGGTCTAACGATTCCTTGTGGGCCAAGTTTCTTCATGCTAAGTATCGGAGACTGGCGCCCTCTGGTTTCTCTGGCTCCCCTTCTTACGCCAGCGAGACCTGGAAGCATATGCAATCGGTTAAGGTGCTTGTCGATTCTCATGGCGGTCTCTCTGGCTGGGATGGGGGTCCTTTTACTATCCTGAAGGCTTGGAGATCCTCTCGCTCTCCTAATCCTATCCTTCCCCTTTTCGCCTACATCTGGGATGCTCGTATCCCGCTGAAAGTCTCTCTCTTGATGTGGCGTATTTTTCACTCTGGTCTTCCGGTTGATGAGAACATTCAGCGCATTGGCATTCCGCTTGTTTCCCGATGCAGGTGTTGTGGCAACGGGGAAACGGAATCTATCACTCATTTGTTCTTCGGTGGATGGTGTGCTCGATCCACCTGGAATTATTTCGGTAATTTCGTGGGAGTCGGTGGCATCGTTTTATCGCCAAATGATTTGCTGTCTTCTTGGTGGTCTGATTGCACTGGGAAATCGCTTCGCTCTATCCTCTTTCGATTGATTCCGTGTTTGATTTGTTGGCATTTGTGGTGTGCGAGGAATAAGGCTTTATTCGAAGAGGTTTCTATGGATCCTCTATCCGTTGCTCGGCGGGTTAGGGATGATGTCTTCCTCGCTTTTCGTGGCCGGCCTTTCAAGGGATCGGCCAGTGCTCGTTCGCGTCACTTAGTCAAGCTTTTATCTATTCACTGCTCTACCTCCTCTGATAGAGCGGGTATTGGATGATTGCCGAACCAGGGACTCCTTATTGGTCCATCTGTTTCCTTTTCCTCTTCTTCCTTCCCCCCGCCCCCCCCTTTTACCTCTGACTTCGTGGCTATTGCTCCAGGTTCTTGTCTTTTGGAAGTCTGCTGTTGGGTTGGAGCATTTCTTCCCGCATATTGGTTCTTTCTCTGCGCTTCCAGCTCTGTTGTGCGTTGGTTGTCGGTCGCCTGGCTTTGGTTTTCTTGTTCGCTAGTTCTGTATCCAGTTGCTGCTGTGCTTGGTTGGCTATTGACATCGGCTTCTGGCGGTGGCTATGCCGGAGCTCGATGTCGATGTTGGCGGGACGGTGGTTTTCCCGGAACCCCTGGTTATCCTAGGCCAGCTTTCTTATTTCTTCTGTCCTTTTCCTGGCAGAGTGGGTTTATTTTGCTCCGCTTTTTGTTGCTTATTTAGACTATGTATGGAGTTTGATTGATTCGGCTGTTCTGTTTTGGTTTTGAGTTACCTGTCAGGCTTGTTGACAGCATTTTGGTGATGGTTAATTTTATTATTATTTACAAAAAAAAAAAAAAAAAAAATAGAACTTTTATCTACCGATTTTAACTTTTACTTAATATATTAGATACTCATTTAGTTTGTAGTTAGCTTATGTAAAGTCAAACGTTTTCTCAAACATTAATCTCAGTTAATATTTAAAATTCAAAATTTTAATTTCAAATTCGAATATTCAAAAATAAACGCATTTGAATTAATTCGATTTGAAAACTTTAAAAGCCCATAATGTTTTCATTTTAACTCCGTTTTCAGCATATAATATATGAAAATTAATCAGAAAATCACCATGAACACAATGGTATAACTTCCATGACCAAATTCTGGCATTTTAAATTTTTCTATTTTTATCCTTATTTTAATTACTTAATTTCTTATTGAATTTTACGGGATATTATAGAGGAAATCCTGAAACAAGAGAGTAGATGATGTTTGTATTGATGGTGGATGTTTGAATGAATTAGTTCATAACTGAATGTTATGTATATGGTATACTTAATTTAAATTCATAACATAAATATGATATGGTCCATAATTGGATGAAAAGTGTAAGATACACTTATGGATTGAATATGATGACATGGTTACTCTTGTTGTAATGCTTGTTTACGTGATAAGTTGGAATTGCTATAATGATAAAGTGAGGGGAAAACGCGTTCCATGCTACCGCGACGCAGTCTCAAACAGATGTTACTCATACCAAGCTTTATGTTTGATTCATATTTTCATTATTTTTCATAAACTCGTGGTTACTCAATCGAATATTTTGAGCTTATGATAGGCATGTACCTTTTGAGAAGGTGAATAAAGATTTCAAAGATGAAGTTAGAGGCTTATATGGAAAATAACATCTGTTTTGAAATTTCGCTGTGCAAAACTAGAAATTATAACGGATTAAGTGTCTTATCGGCATCTTTATATGTTAGACATATTTCTTTCTTATTATATTTATTCCTATGCGGGAACGATTAGGTTAATTACGATCTAATGAATCATGTAAAATAATTTGATGTAATGAAAAGTTATTTAGCTGTTTTGTTTACTTAATGTTATGGAAAATAATACCGAGCACATTTTTTCGTTTAAATATGATTCTGATGATTACTGCAGTATCACCGACGTCTACTTTCGAGTCTCGAAGTGTGGTATGCTATAATAGAGGCGTTTTGTAAAACCTATTTTTGGAGAGAGATGAACCTATGTTTTAAAACTTAAAAAAGGGTGTTTTATTGAAGTTCCTATTTATAATTAAGATACCATTGTGTTACTATCTTAAATAAATCAAGTAAACCCTTTCCACTTATAAATTTATACTAACTTGCAAACATTCCATAGTATCACTGATAGAAGGACATGTCACTGTCAAGCTGAGCTTCTTTTCTTGAACTCTCATATTAGCATCCCGGTACACTTCAAAAGAATAATTTAGCGCTCTTTCAAAAGGTGTCGCTCTTCTTATTTAGAAAAATGAGTGATTTGATCGAAATTCGCATTTTACAAATTCGCACCACCAAACACTACAACAAAAATATCCTATTACAATGACATTTTTACAACGGTCAAAAAATGTCTGTTGCAATAGTAATCTATTAAAATGGTTTTATCCTGCCTGTTTTAATAAATGTCACTTTCCAACAACTATTTTTCTTTGCTCGTTGCAATAGATAACAATTATAACATTTTTCATTTGCTTGTTTTAATAGATGTCTATCACAAGTGTTTTTTATCCATTGTAATATATGTCAATTTTCATCAGTACCTCTTCCATATTTGCCAGTTGTAATAGATGTCTGTTACAACGGTTTTCTTTGACCATTGTAAAAGATGCCAATTTGCACAACTCTTTTTTTTGCTAGTTGTATTAGATACATATTACGACCTTTTTAGTTTACCAGCTATAATAATTGCCAATTTGAACAACTTTTAAGTATTTTTAAATTTATATTAAATTTGTATTTAAATTGATATAAAATTATAAATTAATCTTAAATATTAAATTCAATATTCAAGTTAATATTAAATTATAAATGAATAATGTCATTATTTGGTAAAAATTAGAAAATATACGATAGTCCAAAATGTTCAACAAGGGTATATCTCGTTTGAATTTGAGAAAATATTCATACAGCATTTTTTTAAAGTTTAGTTCAAATGTATAATACTTCAAATTGCACCATTCATATTCACTTAAAATTTTCACTTAAAATTGTGAAATATGAAATCGTTCGTTTACACACGATATGATGGAAAGATAAAATATTATTCATTTTACAAGTAACAAATTAAAAATTACATACTTAAATATTAGATACTAATAATTAATATTACGTATGCAATAGTTAGAAATTAAAATATGTTTATAATTAACATTTAATAATAACAAGTTTTAATATGTTTACAATTGATAATTATAATCATAATTGATAAAAATTAAATAGTTATAGTTAAATAATAATAATAATAATAATAATTAATATCTATAGTTAAATAATAATAATTAATAATTAATTTGAAATATGAAATAATTCATATTAATAATTAGTAATTAATAATTAATTAATAATATAATAATCAATAATCAATAATAAATAAATAATAGTTTTAATAGTTAATAATTTCTAAATAATAATTACTATTATATAATAATAACTAATAACTAAAATTAATTTTTTTATAATAAATTATAATTAAAAGTTAATTGATATTAAATAATATTAATAATTAAAATTAAATAATAATAATTAATAATTATTTTGAAATATGAAATCATTTATTTATAAATTAATATTAATGATTAAATTCAATTAATTTAGTATTAAATTATTACTAATCAAGTACATATCATTTTCCCTTTATTTATCCTTGGTTTAAAAAATTAGAAGTTCCAAACTTATATTTTGTTCTTGTATCATTATTACTCCTTGGTTGACAAATTTTTGACCTAAATTTAAATTGAGATGCAACAAGCATGCCTATTATCTACATGGGGGTATAGCTCAAGGCAATGAAGATTTTGAACTGTAATGTGAATCATGATACAAGTATATGACTGCTAAATAATACATGTCATCGATGTAGATGGATAAAGCCTGCTTGCTCTTTTCTATTTTTTGGGTTGCACTTTGCTAACCAGCCTGCTTGCTTTATACTATTCATTGTTTTCCACGTCTATTTAGGTTCAAATTGTTTTTGTTTGTGGAATATTTGGTTTCATTTGTAACAATGATGTTATAATAAGAGATTTAGTTGTTGTGATTGAATGTATTCTATTAATATTAGGATCCATATGCTTACTGTTAGCATGGTAAAGAATGATAATTTAACCATTGATTGAAGTGATGATAGAGTTGATGCTTGCTACACTAAATATTTGGCAGATAATCGGCTGAGACGTAGATAAACAATAATGAAATACAATATGCAGTATAGTATAGGTTTCCATGAAACTTTGATTAAATAAAACCGTAGAAGATGCTAGCATACACATACAAAATTAAATAATACAGGCTATTTTTATACAAAATTCTTGAGTTTTAAGCTTGCTATGGTCCAGACTAATCCTCCTCTTAGAAACGCCTTGAAGCATAACTCGATAATTTCTTTTAAGGATAGCATGTTTATGCAAAGCTTGCACATGCATAAAAAAACGATGCATAAAAAAAATAAAAGAATAAAAATCAATTATGAAGATGAAAAACACATTAAGCTAGTCTGGGAAATGAAACTTCTACAATTAAATGGAAGATTTATCTGTTCAACTGATCATCTGACATACTTTTGGTTTTGGTTTTACATGCTTAGATAGAAAGATGCTGATGAGAAAGAGGGATAGGAGGCCAATGGCGATGGTTTCATGGAGGTGGGGGGGCCACATGGAGGTAGGATGTGCAGACATGGTCTCTGATCAAGAGGAGCCAGATATATGTCTGTGGGGATATCTCCAAAGTGTGGTGTAAATATGATGCGGCACCGATGAAATATTGTCTTCAATGGGATGCGGTATTGAAGTAAGGCAGCTTGAATATGATTGGCACTGTTCTTATTTGCGGCATGTTGCTTACCGAGAGGTGTGGTATTGATGAAGCATGGTACGAATGGAGTGCGACGTCATATGAGATGTGGCATGGTTGAGTTGCGACGTTGCATGAGATGCGGTACCATAGGCTTTCAATATTGATCTATTTTCATACTTTCGGTATTGGTTCATCACCACTCCTTCGACATTGATCCTAATGGCAGTGATTTCATTGTGACGCCATCACTTATAGCATTTCCTTTGACGTTGAAATTATGTGGATAACAATAGCAAATCACCACATCGAAAAGCGCTTCATCTTTGTTACGTCTGGGAAAATATACCACCTCAGACAATGAATCAACGACACGTGTAAGAGCATTAATTGCAATATCTAATTGACAAGCTCACCCCCACATATGGGCACAAGCTGAGGGCAAAACATTGCTTGAATTACTCGTAAGTATGTAGCATGGCCGCCACATTCGAATAGCCCGTATGATCTGTTGGGAAATTTCTATAGGAAGAAGGAAGGAGGAAGAAATTTTTTAATTTACTAATAGAGATTGAGAGAATATTTTATAAATAAGGAAAAGTTTTATTTTTTTTGCACTTTTATTCTTTTTGCTCGCTTAAATTTACATTTGCTCGCTTCAAATGAGAGAAATCATTCCTATCTATAGTGTGATACAGTATCTAGATTTTTCTTTAGTCTTCTGTTTTCTAGAATTTTCTTGACTAAGCATATTCTGCAATACTCCAAACTACATATCTGGTAAGTCTAGATTTTTCTCTATTTTTATTTTGACATTTCCATTAATATAAATATTATAATCAACATAATTGACGTTTCCTAAAAACCAAGTTTATTTCAGACACCCCCCTTAAACTTGGTTTTGTAACTTTAAACAGAATTTCCAATCTTTATATTTTATGTGTTTTGGTAGAAATAAAGAAATTATCAAAACTTTCCTTTTTCATTTCTTCTTCTTTCCAATTATCAAAATATTTGAGGCAAATTCATTGATGCGCCATTCATTTCGTCCTCCTTCATTGGCATAGAATATTCCAAAAAGTATGCGCTCTAACTTCCATCTTGGTCCAGTATCATAAATTTTGAATGAGTCATATGTGTTATCTTTCCATTCTTTCTTAATTTTACTTTCACAATCTTTAACCAATACAATATCTTCGTGAAATTCATCATTAGTCTCTTTGACTTCCGCTTTGATATTTTCCTTTTTTACTTCTTTATTATTTTCCATTTTCATTTCTTTAAATTTTTGCTCATATTTTAAATCTCCTCTTGTCTCTTGAATTTTATTTCCTTTGCTTTCGTACTTTTTATTATTGCCATTTTCTGTGCTTACTTTTTTTTCTTCATCATCTTCTTTTCCATCATTTAATCGTTTTTCTTCTTCTTTCACTTTCTCCTTCTTTTTAGCTTCTTCTTCCACCTTTTCAGTTTTTACTACCTAATAACCTCCCTTTTCACTTCATTGGTTTCTGAAAGGTCTTCACCTGCAATCCTTATGACTTTCTCTTCGGTTATCTTTGACGACTCTTTTACAACAATCTCCTCCTTGTAAGTATTTGTTTTTTCTTCCTCTTCCATTGCAGTATTCTCTCTTATTTAATTGCTTTCCTTTCCATCATTCTTATCGTCTGACATATTTTCTTCAACATATCGTATTTCATTCTTTTTAGCTCCTGTATCCAAGTACCATGCCTTTTCATTTTTAATTTCAACTGCTCTGAGCGTCCACAAGTATAGAACCTTCTACATCTTCTTTAACAAAGTTTGATCTTTCTTGAAGCTTAGTGAAAGATGATCTTGGTCTTCCATCGTAAATTTGTGTTTCCTCCTTGTTCTCGATCTCTTGGGTTATATGTTTTTTGACTTTTCTCCTCTCCATCCTAGCATTCATTTGCCATATGACCAGCTTTGTGCACTACTAGAATACTTTAAAATGGAGACGGAGCATGGAGTCGGCCGGAGTTGGCTCCGTCTCCATTTTGGAGTCGGTTGGGGACGACTCTTAATTTTATTAAACCTTGCGCCGGCTGGAGTTGGCCGAATTCGGCTGGAGACTGCTAGCGTCGGCTATTTAATTATTTTCCCAATCTAATTCTTATATACACCTATTTCGTTTGAAAAAATGAAAAACAGTACTAAAATGGAAAAAAATAAAATTGACATTTATTATTATTATTATTATTATTGACTCAATGACGGGTCGTGATAGGTTAAATTGGTATTTTCGATGATATATGTTTGTCTAATTCGAAAATTTTCGTTGTTGAAAATCTAACTCGCACGACCAATCGATGCAACTTTTAGTCGATCCGCTATATAAATTTGATAAAGTTGGTTATATGTAACATTTTAAAGAATTAAAATAATTTTTTAAACCGTTGGGTAATCAATTATGAATTTTTAAATGTATTAGATATAATAAAATTATATAACATAAATTATACGGCGTAAAAATAAATTCTTTGGATCTTATGCCGATCTAAGGCATTTTGGAGATGTTTTCGGAACATGGTTAAAAAATACACGAATCTAGGGTGTCGATCTTGGATTTCAAATTTATGGCCATTCGTGGACTTTCGGACAAAAACCCTTCGTTCGAAGGCCGAACGACCTTCAAACGTGACTAAATTTGAACCAGTGATGCTTTGTAGTGTTTTAATCGAATCCGTACGGTTGGATTCGCAAAAAAATCATGTCTACAAAATTATCCAAGAAATATGTCATTTTGTAAGAGTTAGCTATAACACTTATATTATAAATCAAAATAGCTTTGACCTCCTTCGCTTTGGCTCCGCCTTCTTCCATTTTTAAATGTCTCATTTTTCCTCAAGGTGAGCTTTGTTTGAAGAGCTTGCTCAAATGACTCTTCTTTGACTTTTTTTCTTTAATTTCTCTTCATGAGCTTGAAGTGAACCCATGAGTTGATCAATAGTCATATATTCTAAATCTTTAGATTCTTCAATTGCTACAGTTATGTAATCGAATTTTGAATCTAAAGATCGTAGAACTTTATTGACAACTTTAGAGTCTTCTATTTTTTCTCCACATCTTTTCATTTGATTGACAATACATAAAACTTGAGAAAAATAATCATTATTTGATTCTGATGATTTCATATATAAAGATTCAAACTCACCTCGCATAGTTTGTAGTCTAATTTACTTCGCTTTATCGATTCCTTTAAAAGCGTTCTCCAAAATCTCTCATGTTTTCTTGCTAGTTTGTGCATTATCTATCTTCTCACACATAGCATCATCCAAACTTTGGTAGATGAGTGTAAGAGCCTTTCGATCCTTCTTTTTCAAATTCTTCAAGTTATCCCTTTCAATTTAGGATAAAGTGAAAATATCGACGGTTTCATATCTCATGCATCTTTTGATCCAAGCAGCGCCTTCATGCGAATACTTCAACTTTCATTATTCTCTTTCTTTAATAAAGGAATTTGAAAAAGAATCGTCTCGTTTGCCATCTTCCTTGATTAGCAGCCTGGCTCGGTAATCTGGATTAGTAACCTCGCTCTGATACCACTGTTGGAAAATTTAGAAGGATCTTCAAGCTCTGATAACACTGTTGGAAAATTCCTATAGGAAGAAGAAGGCGGAAGAAACTTTTTAATTTGCTAATGGAGATTGAGACAATAATTTGTAAAAGAGAAAATAACTTTATTTTGTTTGCACTTTTATTCTTTTTGCTTGCTTACAATTACATTTACTTGCTTCAAACGAGAGAAATCATTCATATTTATAGTGTGATACAATATCTAGACTTTTCTTTAATCTTCCGTTTTCTAGAATTTTCTTGACTAAGCATACTCTGAAATACTTCAAATTACATATCTGGTAAGTCTAGATTTTTCTTTATTTTCATTTTGACATTTCCATTGGTACAAAGATTATAATCAACATAATTCGCGTTTCCTAAAAACCAAATTTACTTAAAACCAAATTTACTTCCAACATGATCATGGTGGTGCACACCGTAGCCTGTATGCCAGTACACCAATACAAATATCTTAGAAGTTGAAAGCGCACAAAAAGAAAAGAAGAGAGAATGACAAGCCTAGATTCAAGTTATCATGTGTCTTACCATGACCAATTCCTCCTGCAAAACAAAGTTCCAACGTTTATCTCACTGTCCTTGTACATACCTCAGCAGCATTTCCTTCAAATAGCGTAATCAACTAATGTCAGCCACACTTCCACTAATCACTCCCACGACCCCATCACTGCCGCCTCCTCCTCCTCCTCCGTCGCCACCATCATAACCCAAAACATCGATGATCACAATCACAGGCATCCTCTCCTACATCGTGTCTGTCCCTCTGCTCTGCTATGACATCTGGCCCCTCTTGATCAGAGACCACGTCTGCCTCCAGCACCCCCCCCCCTCCCAAGCCGCATTTCCTTCAAATAGCGTAATCAACTAATGTCAGCCACACTTCCACTAACCACTCCCACGACTCCATCAACGCCACCGCCACCTCCTCCCCCTCTTCCGCCGCCACCATCAAAACAAAAAACATCGATGATCACAATCACAACCATCCTCTCCTACATTGTGTCCGTCCCTCTACTCTGGTACGACATCTGGCTCCTCTTGATCAGAGATCACGTCTGCCAATCCTACCACCACATGCCCCCCCTCTATGAAACCATCGCCATTGGCCTCCTATCCCTCTTTCCCATTAGCTGCTTCATCACCCATTATGAAATAACAAAATGTTTGAAAATGGTTGTTTGCCTACTGCCGTGCCTGGTGATGATGCTCGACTTTCCGTACCGATGATTGTTGCTTTAGTTTATTGGTTGAAGTGAAAGCGCGATGCTATGGTTAATGCTTGTGCTGTTGAGTTTGTGATCAGTCTATGTTGATTTCAATTTGTCTCTTGATGGAAAACGCTGTTGATATATATTTATAACCACTTTTGTCAAGCTTGAATTTATAAATATCGTAATACTATTTGAATTTTGGGAATATTTAACAAAATATTTGGAATAGTGTTGTGTTTGAATTGATGGATGCTACGAAATTGAATCCACAAATTTTATATATTTGAATTTATGAAACAGCGATTTTATAGTAATTGAAACTGTAAAACATTTAATAAAGACTCAATCGTAACTGACAAAAATTGTTGTAAAAGACGCTAATGCAGCAGTTAAAAATAGCTGTAAAAGATCATATTGCAACTGCTGTGGATAGTTGTAAAAAATACTACAACGGGCATTTCAAACAGTTATAAACAGTCGTAAAATCTCATCGGTTTGTTACAACCTCACATATTACGACTGCTGCAAGACCGTTGTTAAGCATCTACTACAACGGGCATTGTCCGTTGTAAAAGATATTTTGTTGTAGTGAAACTGTTTTCCTATTCAGTTTGATTGGGATTCCCTGACTCTGATATGGTTCATAGAAGGAGTAACATGAAGCTCAGAATTCCGAGCGTATGTATCTCCGCACGAAGGGGGAATTGATCCATAGCTGATTCCGTAAGAGCTAAATAGAGATCGCTGGTCATACCTTGTGAAAAAAAAAAGGATTTTTTAGTGGAATGCGCCATTCCACTTCTTTTACAGAGAGATTCCGATAAATTTCTAAATTTACACAATGGAATTTCTCCAAAATATTTGCCAAAAACTAGAGAATAGTTTTGCTCTCTGGAGCTCATGAATTTTTCACCAACTCTCTTATCTGTGAAACTTGAAGTATTTTGAAGGTAGACGTGAGACTGAGAGGCTATCTAATGTGTAAAGATCATAGCTTTGGTTGTCTTCTGCCTCCGTCCTCATCAACTAGTGCATACCTATGAACTTCTAACCTAAATACGTTTATATTATATTATGTATATGCGAAAGTGAATATTATTGCTAGCGCAAAAATGGATCAATCAGCTAAGCATCTTGTGTTGGTCCAAAAAGCTAGTGCGTAGCCCAGTTGTGCAAGTTAAAGTTCTAAATGGTATGTGTATTGGTAATCTTTTAGAGTGTGTGTGTGTGTGTGTGTGTGTGTGTGTGTGTGTGTGTGTGTATGTGATGAATTCCTGGTGTTTGTGAACTAGGTGCTTTTTTCTATGTTTTGAAATTGTTGTGGACTAAAGAATCTAAACTATTGGGTAGATTGGGTAGTGCATGAAGACAGGAATAGAACAATCATGCTCACATCTGCACCAACTTATACTGCTTCCATTCAATGTTTGGTCCCAGATGCTGGAATTGTGCCCAAATTGCTCACAAAGTTTGATCACACGTACATAATACAAATTTAGAGTTAGCAGATCACGTATGGTATAATATATTCATACTGAATGTCTTAAACAGAAAACAATGATGCATTGTGTGCACAGAACTTCTCCACTATTGAGAGTTAATCTGTACAAAGCTCACTGCAGTTTAATGATTGAGCTTGAGAATTTACAGCTGACTGTATTATTACATGTTAAAATAAAATAGAAGTGTACATCAGAGTGAACATGAATCCCCATTTCAGTGGACGTTAACACGTTCCAAGCTCCAAAATTTCATGTCCAAGAATTAAGTATGGTCTACAAAACAGGACATTTTTTTTTTCATCTGGTAGTGGAACGAAAATTTAACAAAGATTACAGTTTCCTCTGTATCTGGGCTTCTGTACAGTTTAATGTATTCCTAAAGCATCGAGCAATCTTAATCATCATTAAGAGATTTTGCTAAACAACGATTTATTTGATCAACAGAAGCAGTATGAATAAGGCCGTCAATGCCTGAGTGTAAGTAGTACAAAAATGATTCCACCAGTTTAAAAATATGGACGGCTGATTATCTTACAAGCAGATAAATGTAATCATTACAATTTATATATAAAAAAACAATGTTGATTTGTTGCACGTAAGCTACCGGTACATGCGATTTGAATACGATATTACACCAAAAAATGAAGAAGAAAATTGCTATAGAGCTGAATCTATGGATTAAATCAATCACTATGACTACCTATAAGGCAGCACAAGGACAAAACTTATGTTTTGGATGGCTATAATCTATAACTTGGGATATAATCTTCTAATGGAATGATGATAAATATCATATACACTGTCAGCTTTCTGTTCATTTATCGGCGTTGTAAGAAAAATCTTTGATCCTAGGAGATGAGCGCTTGAAATGGCTAGTTTAACAACGGTAATGAAGGCACACAATGTTTTTCCAGATAAAATGCATTTGGCCTCTCCGTGTATTACAGTGCACAGATTAATTGAAAAAAACACAGTATATATAATCATGTTTAGTGTTAGATATCTGTTATATTAGTACAGAGTTTCATGCAATCATGGGATGAAAAAATAAGTTAAGCCGCATGAAGAGAACATATCTGGAATAAAAGTGCATACATTGAAGTGGAAAATGAAGTGGTTCACATGACATACATTCAGAGATACACACGGAAAATAAAAAAATCAATGACGGGAAAAAAAACTTCAGGGTTTTCTGACATTAAATGGAAAAAAATGCTAACATAGATAGAACTTGCACATATTAATCCAGTTGCCTCTTCTTCCGGTACCTTTTACCGACCGTTGTGGAGGCATTTTGATCTTTATCACCGTCTTGTGTAGAGGGTTCAGAGTTCGTGTAACGATCCGATATTTTCAACCATTCGCATCCATTATAAGTGTATAGGTAGACACTCATACCGGAATTGAATTGCTCAAAATACCGCGTTGTAAATAAAAATTTGGCAAATCTCAATATATACAGTAACTAATAATCACAGATCACAGATACAAATTATTTAATAATACAGCGGAAGTAAAAGAAATATCAGAGTTGAATAAAATACAACAGAAGAAATAAAGTACAACTGAAGTTTCAATATGATAACTAAGTACAAGCTGAATACACCAACAGAACTGAAATAGATAAGACTAGATAAAATGGAATCCAAATCTGTGAACACTACTAGAAAAATGCCAAATAGCGACGGGTGGGAGCGACGGCATCCGACGGCTTCCGACAGGCCGTCGGCGGCGGTCGGAAGCCGTCGGAAATTCGCGATTATCTGCAGCTCGGCCGAGCCTTTCTTCCTCATTTTCCAGCTTCTCAAATTCTCAAGAAAAACCCCCAAATCCACATTTTCCACCTCCAATCGCTGATTTCGTGATTTTTTCTCCTTCCTCGCTGTTAATTCAACATCTCTTGCTCTTAATATCAGGTATAATCTCTTATTTTTGTGAAAATTTCAGTTTTTATCCTAATTCTAGATTTGCATAAATTGATAAATTATGGCGAATTAGTGATTGCAATTGTTTCCAATAGCGTAATAACGGTTTATAGCATCACATGACATACATATTTCATCTTTTATCGTGAAATTGTGAAAAACACGTATAAATTGTGGTTGTTCATGTATGTGTAAATTGTTGTGTATGCCTTAATTCGACGATTGTATATGTTATTTGGAATAAGATAATATGATCGAATGAACTAGGCGTATTATACCGTGCACGTATTTACTTATGAAACAAAAAAAATGCATTACTCTAAATTATAATTGTGTGTATTGAAAAATGACAAAAATGTTAAACCAGCCTTAAGTTGATGTGTAATACGTCGAATAAATGTGTTAAATTAATATATATTTTTGTAAATGTGAACAGTGAGTAAAACTGTATTTTTTCGTAAAATGCGCGCATGTTAACTGACAAATGTCCCTTAGAGAGTTTTTGGCCCCGTCTGACGAGTGTTGTACATGATCGTTGTATAAATAGTCGTTTTTTTCGAAAAACGACCATTTATATTCATCTGCTACAATGTTTGTCGGATTTGTCCCCGTATTGGACAAGTTATTAACACAGTAAGAATTTACATTTTGTATACTACTTCGTCTCAAACGGTTCATAAAATTTCGGCCTAACTTTTCTTTTTTGTTTCCTACGTACACGCATTTGTGTACAATGCAGAGAACAAAAGGGAAATGCTGCCGAAATTTTGTTGAATCGTTTGAGATGAAGTAATATATGAAATGTATATGCTTACTGTGTTTGTAATGGGAAGTAGGATGTCTGACCAATGAAAAAAATTTTATACATATTTTTAAATCGTTACGTTAAAAAATAAAACGTGCCCTATTTGAAAATATTTTCAAATTTGTGAAGTTGTTCTTTAAATTCAAAATATTATAGGACCATGAAAATAATCTTTTTCGAATTTGTATTCTTCAAAATAAATATTAAATTTTGAACTTCTCATTTTTTCAAATAGGAAAAATGATTGATTATTTTGTTGATCGGAGGAGATGGATGTACCAAAGAAAAAGACTAAGGGCTCAATAAAAGAAGATTTTTATAATGGTATAAACGTGTTTGTTGAATTCGCTTTAACTAATAACGGAAACGATCCAGAAATTCGTTGTCCGTGTAGTAGGTGTAGACATTTAAAGTATTTGTTAGCAGATATTGTGAAAGTTCATTTGTGCCAACACGGTTTCGCACCCGAATATTATGTTTGGGATCGGCATGGAGAAGTTGTAGAAAATACTTCTGTAGAGTCTGAAAGTGTCGTTAACGAAATAGTTTCAACGACCCGTATAGAAAATATGGTCGAAGATGCAGCACGATCAATGTTTCCTATGGTTGAAGTTGACGACGATGATGGAAATGTTGAAGAACCAAATATTGAAGCTAAAAGAATTTATGTTTTACTAGATGCAGCTAAGAAACCTATTTGGGATGGTTGTAAAAGCGGCACTCAGCTGTCGGTAATCGCAGAATACATTGCGATGAAGTCAAAATACAACATCACTGAAGCTGGGTTTACGGCTGTTGTACAAGCTGCAAAAAGACATATGCCGCCTGATAATCTAATGTGTGAAAATCACTACGAAGTTAAAAAACTTATGTCGGCTTTTGGTTTACCGTATCAGAAAATAGATACATGTTTAAAAGGATGCATGTTGTTTTGGAAAGAAGACACAAACCTTAGAAATTGTAAAATTTGTAACCAGGAGAGATACAAACCAAGAAAAAAGAAGAGGAAGGAAGTTCCGTACAAGCGTATGCACTACTTACCCATAACTCCAAGACTTCAAAGATTATATGCATCTTCTGTAACTGCGTCTAATATGAGATGGCATAGCGTGAGAACGGAGGAAGATGGTACATTGACACATTCAGCCGATGGAGAAGCATGGAAGCATTTCGATAAAACGTATCCAAATTTTGCAGCGGAGAGTCGAAATGTTAGATTAGGATTATGTACGGACGGTTTTTCTCCTTTTTCTCAATTTGGTTCTAAATATTCATCATGGCCCATTATCGTCACACCTTATAATTTACCTCCATGGATGTGCATGAAAACGCAATATATGAACTTGTTAAGGACTATCCAAAGATATATGAAACTGGCGAGCAAACAGAAATTGAAGGCAAATCAGTTGTTCATAACTGGTGCAAACAAACTATTGTTTGGGAGTTGCCGTATTGGAAACATCTTCTGCTTCGCCATAACATAGATGTGATACACAATGAGAAAAATGTATTTGATAATGTTTTTAACACAATTTTGAATGTGAAAGGGAAGACGAAGGATGATTTGAAATCAAGACGTGATATAGAAGAATTATGCAAACGTCCTGAGCTTCATATGAAACCAAATGACAGTAAAAAACCCAAAGCTTGTTACGAATTAGATAATAATCAAGTTAAAGGTGTGTTAAAATGGGTGGAAGGGTTAAGATTTCCTGATGGGATATCATCAAATCTTCGTAGATGTGTTGACTTTAAAAATGGTAGATTGAGCGGAATGAAAAGTCACGACTGTCACATAATGATGGAAAATTTATTTTCCGTAATGTTCAAAGAATTACTACCGTTAAAAGTTTGGAAAGTAGTAACGGAGCTTAGTATGTTTTACAAAGAGCTTTGTTCGACTACTTTAAAAGTGCAACGTTTACGTAAACTTGAAGTGGACATTCGTATATTGCTTTGCAAATTAGAGATAATATTTCCGCCCGGTTTTTTAATGTGATGGAACATTTACCTGTTCATCTCCCATCTGAAGTACGAATTCGAGATCCTGTACAATATGGATAGATGTATCCATTTGAGAGGTATGTAATATGTTATAACGTAATTTAATTGCATTTGAAAGATGAAGTTAATATAAATTAATTTTGCATAGATATTTGAATCATCTGAAGAAAAAAGTGAGGCAAAAAGCACGGGTTGAAGGTTCGATATGTAAATTTTACATCGAAGAAGAAGCTTCGTTCTTTTTCTCTCACTATTTCAGTGACCATGTGAATATTTCATTTCAAAGTGTTCCTCGTAATGACGAAGGCGACGAACAAGAGTCCTCTCAAGCAATGTTATCTATTTTTAGACAACATGGTCGGCCTTTTGGAAAATATGTAGAAATATGGATAGACGATAGAGATCTTCATGTAGCACATACTTATATTCTTTTAAATTGTGCCGAAGCAACGTTTGTTAGGTAATCTGAAATAATAATTTGTGTTTTATTCTTTTCTATAATGCATGCGCGTGTATAACCTAATGTAATAATTTGTTTGTATAAACAATGTTTATGAACGTGAACATCCGAACGGAGATATCAGTAAAGAATTTTCCGGTTGGTTTTCAAATTACGTTTATGAGCCGAGAAATAGTGTTGTTGACGAAGGGTTGAAACATCTTACGATTGGACCAAAAAGAGTGGTCAAGACATATCCAATATATTTCATCAATGGATATAAATTTAACACCAAAGAATACGGTGCAGAAAAATTAACAAATAATTTTGGTGTATTTGTTAAAGGTAGTGACGATCCAGAAAATCATTTAAATGATTTTCATGGCATTCTGACACAAATTTTGCAACTGACATATTTTTCACGACCCGCGGAGGAGGTGTTTCTATTTAGATGCAATTGGTTTAGTAATGTTCCAGGTTTTGGAATTAATGTGCAAAAGGATTATAATCTTATCGAAATAAAGCATACATCGCACTATCACAAGTATGATCCTTTTGTACTAGCCAAACAAGCATTGCAAGTTTATTACGCTCCTTATCCGTCTCTAAAAAGAGATAAAACAGATTGGTCTGCAGTTTTTAAAACAAAGGCCAGATTCACATTCGATGGAAAGAATATTCCGGACGAACAAGCTTATCAGGCAGATCTTGAGCAAAATAACGAAATAATAATTACAGACGATCATACAGATTTTGGTCCCTTGATCGATGAATCAAATGTTTGGGTACAAGCGTTTGACAGTGCAGAGGAAAATATCGTCAAAAACGAGACCGAATCTGAATCAGAAGACGATGATGACTGATATAAATCTGAATATGTTTTTTGGCAATTGATGTAACTATGTTGAATTCTTGATGTATTATGAAATTGATGTAACTATGAAACCAAATCTGTTTACTATTGTTTGCATGTTTTATGTTATTTCCATTTGTCATTTATTTAGCAATTTTTATTAAAAATGCAATGAACTCTGCTTATCGTTGGAAGAGTACACCCATTATGAATCAGGTATAACACACTTCCATTTCTATTTCCATTTCAGTCATTAGTTAAGCAATTTATACCGTTGATGTCATTTTCATATGAAATATATTTCATTATCATGTTTTTATTCTCTTATATAATGATGTGTATATGTCACAGGTTTATCATTATGTCGTATAGAGGTACGAGCTCTTTCCGATCGTCAGGAGGCGATGGCAGTGGCCCATCGCAAGAGCCACATCGTGCAGTTGTATCGTTAGTCCCTAGAGCAGATGGGTAAGAATTAAATTTTATTCAGCATCTTATTTTTTCTATGATATACGTACGTAGTTATCTATATCGTACTTAAAAACAGGGGGTTCGACCTACTTCCCTCTAAGGTTGTGCTGGACGTCTCTAGAGCATCTTATCGCAGTAGGATGAGTGCGTGCTGGCGGAGGTGGGATACCATCTTTCCTCATATCATAGAGTGCATATGGCAGGATGTCCTAGTATGCATAATTTTTCTGTTTTTTAATTCGTTTTTGTCGTTTTTCTATTGTTTATCGTTTAAAGTGTAATCTTTTTTTTAATACAGGCTGAGATAGACATCCAGACGGACGATATGATGCTGGCACGAGCATACTGAATGATGAAGATGCGCAAGAACTACATGGACACGATATCTGAGATTAAGAAATCTGGTAAGAAACCACGGTGGATGGGAGAGAGCGTGTGGCAAGCTTGGTTGAGCTACTAAGAGACGGACGAGGCGAGGGCAAGTATACTAATTTTTTTTGAATTATTAATTTGACGTGGTTGTCAAATTTTGAATGTACAGGTAGAGTCGGATAGAAACTCTGTAAATAGAAATAAGAATTCCGTCACTCATCGGGGATGATCGAAGTCGTTTCAGCATTATCGGTAAGAGTTGGTAAATTTACTGAATAATAAATGTAAATAGTTTATGCTATATGATTTTAAACGTGTAATAATTGTATGTAACAATCAACTTCAGGAAGTCGAGACACATGGTCCTGTCAGCTATATGGATGTGTTCACCTGTACGCATGCTGTCGAGCATGTTAATGCAGACGGGACTGTTTCGTACACATGGCAGGACGATAAATCCAACAAAATCCATGTAAGCATATTTCGTGTTATTCAGTATTAGTAATTGTTTTAATTGTTAAATTATGATGAAATAAGATATGATATTATTAATTTGTTAATGCAGGAGATGTTTATGGAGCAGCGGTATAAACTCCTTGCTGATACGGGTAGAGAGCAGCTGACGACCGATGAGGAGCACGTTATTTTTGAGTCCGTTATGACTGCAGCAGAGCATGGTCGACGATACGGATTTGGCAATTTAGCGGTAAATAATTTACTTTTTCTTAAAATACTGAAAATATGATATTTTTACCTTTTCAAAACAATAAACTTGGATTTTATTTATTTTTCAATTATTGCAGTCCAGTAGTCAGAGTAGGGGACGACGAAGTAGACCTCAGAGCGATTTAGCAGGTATAGAAGAATTGCGGACTAGAGTGTCCTAATTGGAGGAGTAGAACCGCCAACAGGCCTTGCAGACCGCACAGTTGTTAGAGTACATGCAGCAGTTTGGTGACCGCTTCCCTTCCTCGGCTGGCTCTGGATCTGGATCTGGAGGAGATTGATTCATTGCTTTTTTATTCGTTCGTGCAGGTATGTTTTGTTTTAGTTTAGAATGATTTGGTAGATGGTGCAATTAATTGTTGATTTGTATAATTATGTATGATACACTTGGTTCTGTAGTTGTATGATGATATGCATGAGAATGTTGATGAATTTGTGTATTAACAACATGGTAGAACAATTATTGTTAGGATTATTATTAATGTTGCAATGGTATGTATATTTTGTATTTTATTTTATTCTAATTTTATCCATTTGTGTGTTTATTGAATATTTTGTAGTCTAGGTTTGGATGTTTGGTTTGATTATTGTTTATTGGATTGTGCAGTATTGATATCGTAGTGTTTGGAAGAGAAATGTGGTTGGAAGGCTCTATTTGCAGCAAATATAAAAAAAACAGCAGATTTCCGACGGCTTACAGGTCAAAATTTTCGTTGGCTTCCGACAATTTCCGGCGGTCTGTAGCTAAACATTTCCGACGGCTTCCGACGGTGTCCGACGCGCGTCGGAAGCCGTCGGAAATTGTCGAGAGCCGTTGGAAACGTGTTCGGCAGCATCCGTCAGAAGCCGTCGGATATTGCTCCCCGACGCAGTCTTTTCCGACGGCTTTTTCCGACGGTTGCCGACGGCTTCCGACGGCCGCCGACGGATTCTGACCGTCGGAAAATGCGTTTTCCCTTATAGTGGAATAACTCAGGTTGATCCGAGCGTAAATAAAATACAAACACTCAAGTCAGGACAATATATACTTATATAATGTAAACCAACTCAAGTGAACTGTAATAAGGTACAAGTAACGTAAAGGATGCCTGAGACCGCCCATCCTCCAAGGATCCGTTAAATTATTTACTATGTAGTAATATTGCGCTATTATAATAATGTCCACAATAAAATAAACTTACTTTTAAATAGCGTTCCGGGCTATCCATATCACCCTTCACACATAATAGTCTCAGTAGTCCATCCAATATCATGACATCTCCAGATCGGGAAACTATCAGAGGATACCACACGGGCTGCGGGAGAAAAACAAACCCGTAGTAACGGCTCGATATGGTAGGTGACACGGCACACGAGGCAATGCCAGGGTAGATATACCAATTACGCACATGGGCTGGTGGTAACGCAGCAGCCACATACGCCCACCTCGGAACACACTCCCATATCAAAAATCGAATGATGGCCATCTAATCAATCACAAATAAGAGTATAATATCGAAGGAATGTGTCCGACTAGAGGAGCTACCCCTTTTGGCCCGAGATCGCTCCTATTTTAGCCACCTTAAGCCAACTCACGGGAGTCGGGTCCACGTAATATACTTCAAGTACGTTGCCACCATCCTACTTCATTCTGCAATCTCCACCGCGTACACGATTGTCAAAGTGGTTTTCGGTATCGACAGAGAGTATGCCAGATATTCGATCCCGGTCTCTTTGCCAAGCAATCGTTATTATAACCCGTAGTTATAATTTTTAAAATCGTAGTTTATACTTCAAAGTAAAGTATCATTTCAAATCCAAATCTTTATCAAAATAAAGATCAAATCATTTCCAAACCATTTCAATATATCAAAATATCATATCTTTTCGAAACCACCTTTCAAATCATTTTAATATATCAAAATATCATATCTTTTCGGAACTACATTTCAAATCATTGTAATATATCAAAATATCATATCTTTTCGAAACCACATTTCAAATCATTTTAATATATCAAAATATCATATCTTTTCGAAGCCACATTTCAAATCATTTTAATATATCAAAATATCATATCTTTTCGAAACCACATTTCAAATCATTTTAATATATCAAAATATCATATCTTTTCGAAACCACGTTTCATTTCATTTTAATATATCAAAATATCATATCTTTTCGAAACCACATTTCATTTCATTTTAATATATCAAAATATCATATCTTTTCAAAACCACATTCATTTTATTTTAATACATCAAAATATCATTTCTTTTAAAAACCACATTCATTTTATTTTAATGCAATTTCGACACACATTTCAAAATAGTTTATACTTCAAAACAAATTACATCATTTTAAATCATAAAAATGAAGTTATTATATTTAATAATTAAATGATTAAAATTTCAAAATTTTCAACTTTCAAAGTTCATTTATTCACTTAAGTTTATCAAAACAGTGAAAATTCACTTTTCATAACATTTAGAAAATGCTACGGAAAGTTACATTCAAAACAGTTCAATTTAACAAAAGACAACATTTTTAAAATGCTGTAAAAGGGTTTACTTAAATTTCAAATAAACTTAGTTAAATTCAACAATTATAGCACTTACAAAAATGCTTTAATAGCCTTCAATTCAATTTAGCTTTTTAGTTCATTATCATCAACTACAACATTTACAAATGCTGTAATATCATTTACATTACAATTAATAGCATTTCAAAAATGTAGTTAATTAACTTCAAATATTCAATAAAATTTCACAACCAAATATTTTTTTAAAAACATTTTTAACTTATAAAATCACACCTACAATTATAAACATCATTTAATTTTTTCTTAAGTTCATGATTTTATAAAGTTAAATTTCCATTCAAAAATCAAGATTTAATAAAATCTCACTTATTAAATTTCAACATTCAAATTTTAAATTCATTGAATTAAATTTCCACTTAACACTTAAGTTTAAAATTTAAAAATATAACTTAATTTCAATTTTATTTATTCAACTTAAAGTTCACTTTTAAGCCAAATTCACAAATTCCCATTTTGGTTATATTTCAAAATTTCAACTTAAATAATCATTCATTCCACATTTTAACTTTATTCAAAAATCATTAATATATTATAAAATCACTTTAAATTCATTTTTAAATTCAAATTATCATAGATTTATCATAATTTCATATTTAATTTAATTTCCAATTATAATTAAATCAAAATTTTCAAAATAACTTACATTCAGATTTTCTAACTTTTCTATAATTTGTTTAACTTATAAATTTCCAGAAAATCAATAATACTTTACAAAAATTATTTTTAATTAATTTTAAATCAAAATATTATGATAATTACATTTCTAAAATATTTTAAATTTTTTAGAAAAACTTATTTTAACTACGGGTCTGTATATAATTTTCTACGCTAGGTAAAGTGATACGGGTAATATATCATTTCAGCCCGTAATTTACAAAGAAAATCCGGGTTTTATCATTTCAAACCCGCAGTCCCAAGTAAATGAAAAATAATTGAAAATCATTCAGGCTTATCATTTCAGCCCATAACGATTTTCCCCTATTCTAAAGTCCGTTCGGGTATGTATCATTTCAACCCATAGTGATTCTAATCTACTGGGAACTTGCAGTGTGATAAACAGATATAAAAAACAGAATAACATAATATAATAGTAATATATGATATAACAGGTGTTTAAGCATGACTGAACATCATTGAATCATAGTATAGCATGTGTGATATGGTTATGCATTTTTACAGATTCAAAAGGGGTCAATTTACTAGTTATATATGTACATATTGTCAGGTGAGAATAACTCACATGTATAAGCTGAAGGAGACAATTAAAACACACAAACCGAGATCTTCAAAATCACGATGGCACGACATTCGAGTTTGAGAGGGCCAAAGATTATTTTGCCTTGAACACATTCAAACAAGACAATACAACCAACGTAAGATTTCGACTAAAAAATACGATTAAACAATGTTAGAGATGAATGCATAAATCATCTCCAAACCACTTGCACTTGCCTTCTACCACTAATACTTCAGCCATAGGTCAGAATGGCGCGACTAAAGCAAGGACTAGGACCTGGTTTGGGTTCATAAGAGGTCCGCCAAACATAGGAAAAGATGGTGCGAAGTTGGTACAAAGAGCTAGGTGCATGGAACTAACACTACAAGGCAACTACCATGGATTATATGCAACATATGGGTTCGGCCACAAGCTAGCATGGTGTGGGCATCACTGTAGTGGGCTGGAGGATGGTGTGGTAGAGGGTTTCAGGTCGTCCATGGGTGGTGGAGGTGGAGTTGGTGGCGGCCAAAGAAAGGTTGAAGGCGATGAAGACATAGGTGTTGGTTATGGTACATATATGTGAAGTTTGTGTAGATTTAGGTGGAGCTTTACCATTTAGTTTAGATTATGGTGCAGATTATCACATTTAATAAATTGTTCAAGATAAATAAACCACTACATGTTTTACCTTTACGATAATTTTTCGTTGTTGCCCATTGTGATTCTGTCACCTTTGTATTAGGCTAAGGAACTGTGATTCGTTGCCCGTTATGTTCCTGGAACAGCCAGAATCCAAGTAACACAGTTGATGCTCCTTTGCCTGCCACCACACCTACACGATAAAAGATTTTTGTGACCTATTTGTTTTTATAGGTCCATAGTTGTTAGTGGAAACAGATTTTGAAAAATAATTTTGTGGAGATCCAAAAATATTTATATATATTCCTTCGGCACCCAGATTAGTTTGACTTTGAGGGATTTTATACTTGTGCCTTCTGGAACCCAAATTGGTATGGTTTTCTCATGTTTTGGTCTATACTAGAAAATATTTTGATTGTGTTCAGTTTTTCTACAAATTGTGCGCTTAGATTTTTCTTGATTAATTTTGCTTCTAACAAGTTCAGGTTGATTATATCCAAGTCCTTGTCTATCTGTATTAACAGTTTATTTCTCTAATAGCATATTTAATGATCATTCACTTTTGAAAAATTTTCTAAAGTCGTAGACAGTTGCTGGATTTATGTTTCGAGAGATTTATTTTCATTTAATAATTGTGTGCAATTTTTAATAGAATTCTCTCTCCTCGTATTTTCACTTTCTTTCAAAATCAGTTGTTTATTTTCAAGCGATTTAATTTTAATTTTTGATTTTTTAATTTCTTTTTCAAATGATGGAAACTTATCACCTTTAGGGCTTTTGATCTGATAGTTTTCAACCAATTGGTCAAGTTGTTTATTTAATTCTATCAAAGTATCTCTTTGTGGTTCAATTTTAGTGTATTTCTCCCCTAAATCTTTCGAAACAGCCATTTACTTTGTGAAAATATATGAGTAATTCTGAATGAGTAAGTTTTGATACATCACTTGGCTCGTCATCATCACTGTCAGTTATATCACCTCGAAGGCACAGATCTGCTTTTTCGTTCTCACTGGCAGTGCTTTTATCATCTTCATCAGTTTCATCCTGTGACGACCCGTCTTTCAATACCCAGAAAGACGTATCATCTATAAGAAAAGAAAGAGATAGAAATAGAAAGATAGAAAGATAGAAAGAAAAGAAACAACACTAATCAGAATCTCACAGCGGAAACGAACAAAATATAATATTACATATATCCATTACATAAGTTTACATATCAGAGTACACAAAATAATACGACTTCATTACATCTGACATTCATAAGAGTTTTCCCAACCCATACAACTCAAAACATAACACCAAAATGCTACTACAGCGAATATAGATAGATAGTACATTTGGACTCCAGCTCCAGCTTCCAAAACATATGCTAATCCAAACCTAATCACTTGGCTACTCATAAAAATTTGAGTACCCAAGAGTTTATGAAAAAAAAAATAAACTCTGGGTCAGACATGGGTCTGGTGTGAGTAAATCAGTTAAAGTTGTTTAACTTTAAAAATCATTTGAAACAAAAGGTATCATGTAAGACTTCCCACAAATAAACACGGGTAAGTTTTTCCTTACGCTAACCAAAACATTTGATAGGAAATTCAATGATATTATAATAGGGTCTAGGGTTTTCAAATAAATAGAAAATAGCCGAAATTGTTACATTCATTAAATTCCAGCTACTAGCCACAAAAGTGGGTAATACAATCAAAACCGTAGGGTCTCGTAGGAAAAATGAGTTTCCATCAATGGGAGGGCTACTGGGGCACCGCCCGTCACAGTACGGGGCCTAGATCACCGTACCGAGAGCCACTCCCGATCCCCTGCAACACAAGGCCGGACCCATCCCGTACTGTATAGTTCCGAACAAGACAACCCCGTAGTTGTGGCCAACAACTGCCCACACAGCTGAATAAATAAGGGACTTCTAGACAGGGGTAAATCTCACTCTCAAGTGGGGGCTACCCACGAAACCTTGCTGCATCTCCCATGTTTTAGCCATTTCCGGTTGATGAGGCTTGAGGCTACGATTACCTTTAAAAAGAACACATCTCATAGAATGCTCATCGTCCACCCGACGATATTCTGAAAGCATTCAATCCATATAAGTTCGTTCCGGGTTCGAACGAAACCGAAGGCATTATTTCGTTACACTAACCTTGGAATCACCCTCAGAGTTAACGACAATAACCCTTGCAATTCAAAGACTCCATCTCGATCCTCACTTGAGACGTCACGACCTAACGTTTAACTTGGATTGATGTGGTTTTCGAAAAATCAAATTTGATTCCCGATCCCGGTCTCATCGAAATCCAAACGTGTCTTAAAGGTCAACTTGTTTAAAGATTTAAACAATTCAATTCAGATTTAAATATAGCATCATACCGTATTATCAACATATAATAACCAATATTTATCACAGATATTCAATATCTTATCACAGAGTATATCAACTATCATTCAACAGATATCATCCATATTCAGATATCAATTCAGACAATCATTTACAAGCAAGCACTACTTAAATTCATATTATAATTAATTTAATTAATTTAAATTAAATTAATTACTTAAGAATTATAACTTAATCTTGCTTAACCAAACATTAATTAATTAATCACAATCATTTAATTAATTAATCACCTCTTAATTAGCCATTATTAATTAATTAATGTTAAATTAATTAATTAATCTTTATTTAATTATAAATTAATTATTATAATCATTTATTAACTAAAATTTGATTAAAAAAATTAATCATTCCTTAATTGGTTATTAATTAACCCTTAATTATAATTAATTAATTAACCTTAATTAATTCTAAATTAATCTATCTTAATTACTTAATTAATTATTTATTAATTAATCTTAATTATCTAATTAATTAAAACATAATCATTAATTAATTTACAATAAATTATAAATTAATTAATGTTTAATTACTTAATTAATTAACTCTAAATCAATTAATTAATTTACTTCTTAATCACTAATTTATTAATCATTAATCAATTATTAATTACTTATGAATTAACCTTAAATTAATTAATAAATTAATTAATAACCTATTAATTGTTATTTAATTTAATCCTTAATTATCTATTAAATAATCCATAAGTAATTAATTAAATCTTAACAATTAATTAACCAAAATTAATTAATTAATTCCAACTCTAATTACTAATTAATTTAAGTAAACTTAAATTTCAAATTTAATTAATTTCCAAAACAAAACAATTTTCATTCATCTTTAAAACTCTTACATATTTAAATATTTCAATTCGTTAATACAAATTACTTTTTAAAAGAAATTAGATTTAAAACTGTAAAATTATTCCAAAACTTCAACAAATAAAAATGTAATTTACTTTTGAAATAAAATATTGACATTTTATAAGCGGTGAAAATATAAAGTGTTAAATTTCAAACTTAAATCAAATTTGAAAATTTAAAGCAAATTTAAAACTCGACTTCTCTAATTTGCTTAACTCGACCAAAATCAAACTAACACGACTAGAACTCCATTTTCCACTCCCTTACCATTCCCCTGAACCCAACACTCACACACTCGAGCAACAGCACACACTCACGCACGCAAGCATTCACGCGAGAATCATGACCCAAACACGAGCAGTTCTTCGAGCTGTAACCTATCGCACGCGGTAAGAACCCCACTGACACAACTGCAACCTCGTGCACATGCACGGTGCTCCTGCACCTCCATCACCGCCGCCGACCATTCGTGCAAACCCCAAATCCATCCTCGACCCATAATCCAACTCCAGAATTCGACAATTCGAATTCGAACAAAATATGAGTGCTCGAGCCAAAATCCAAACTGCAGACGCCAGAAAGAACCCATCATCCACGACCATCCTACCACCTTTCGACGCCAAACTCTGGCCATGCGTGCGCAACACCCATACACAACTCCACCTCAAACCCCATGAAGCTCGATCACCTCCACTATTCACGCGATCGAATTCCTTAAGCTAAAAAAAACAAAACCCCAAACCCTATAAATCCACATTCCCAATTCTATGTTGCATGATAAATTCAAACAGTATTTTTCTAGTGTTATGCATCATTAAAAAAAGCTTCAATTCAAATTTCAAAACCTAAAATCACTCCAGTCACGAGAATTTGAAGAAAGCCCCAAATTCAGTAAATTTCAAAATTTAATTTCAATTGTAAGTTAAAAATTCTGATTTCAATTTTAAAATTCATGACATGCATTATAGATTCAGGATATGTATTTGATTCATTAAAATTCAACAAAATTTACATGCTATAATTTTTTTTTGTTTTACTGCATCTACTTTGTGCAGTTTTTCCTAAACTGTTTCATATACATATTTAATTTAACACTTAAATCATGTTGAGTTTAAACTCCACACTTGATGATATCAACTCACTATCACCTTGCTGAATTTAAATTTGAAGATTTGTTTCAGAAATCTACTCTGTACTTGAATTTACAGAGGAGTACAATTTACTTTTTAAACATGCACAGTAAAAATTTAAAACTTGAAAACAAATACTTAACAAAATAATTGACATACAAGCATTACATCACTAACATTCAACATACAACATTTCTATACTTTAAGTTTGATTTAAGAATTTACTCACTTGTTTGTGTTGTGAACACTTAAGCGGCAGGAAAAAGAGATATGAATGAACTGCAGGCCTTTTCTTCTCACTTCTTGAAATTGTTTGCTTAACTTTGATATGCTTTAAATCTTGAACCAGTTAGTGATAAAACTTTGAGAATTTGGTTGAAGATATAAAGATTGAAGAATTTCAGATTTTTGAAAAGGAAGAATGTAAAATTTATTGTTTAATAAAAATGAGATAGCATGTAAGAATGTCTTTTAAAAAATATTGTTTTATAAAATTTAAAGAAAATAAAACCTACATTATGACACTTGTCACAATAATGCTTAAATTTCAAACACATGTTTATTAATAGGTTTAAATGTTAACAAGTGTTATCTCATGCAAAAAGAAATCAAAATGTTTACTTAATTGATTTTCTTATATAAGTTTATATTTTAAATTCCTATAAAATCGATTTCCTTCAAAAAAAATGAATATAAAACAATTGTTATAACATAATTAAAATCATGATAATATTCTTTAAAATTCAAAGTAAAATTTGTAGAATAAAAATTAACATAATTTAAATCTTCTAATATATCAATTCAAACACAAATTGAATTTTAAAATCCAATTCAAAATCAAATTTGATATGAATAAAATTTTGAACACATTCAATTCCTTATATATGTATTAGTTTTTAATTAGAATAAATGTATAAGTAAAATTTACTTATTTGCTATTGAATAAAATAATAATTTATTAATTTAAATTAATTTATTATATAGATTCTCATATTTAAATTGGGTGTGAAATTCCGGGATATCACAAACCTTCCCCCTTAAAAGAATTTCGTCCCCGAAATTTAAACAAAAGATAATCCAAAATTTCATTTATTCAACACTTCAAACATACATAACATCCATACATAAGCAACCATCAAACAAAACATCCAAACAAACATACATCCAATGCAACCACTAGCTATCCGGACACATATCCGGATAAGCCTTCCTAAAGCTATCCAGAGTCTCCCAGATACAATCTCTGGAATCCTCACTCCACTGGACTTTAACGAGCTTCACTATCCTGTTTCTGAGTTGCCTCTCATCTTGATCAACAATCTGAATAGGATGTCTGACAACCGATAAGTCCGGCTCAACCTTTAAGTCTTCCTGCACAACTGGCTCCACAATAAGAGATGGATCGTGCACATATTTCCGTAGATAAGATACGTGGAAAACATTGTGAATTCCAGCCATCCGGACTGGCAATTCAATCCTGTATGCTACAGCACCAATCCTCTCGAGATCTCGGAACGGACCAATGTATCTCGGAGCGAGTTTCCCTGTCTTCCCGAATCTTACAGCTCCTTTAATAGGGGAAACTTTGACAAAGACTAAATCACCAATCTCGAACTCCAATTGTCTTCGTCTCTTATCAGCATATTTCTTTTGTCGATCCTGAGCAGCTCTCATCCTTTTCTTAATAAGCTCGACTTTAGCAGAAGCTTCACGGATCAGATCTGGTCCAAGCACAATACGGTCCTTCGACTCTATCCAACAAGCTGGAGATCTACACGGTCTTCCATATAATGCTTCATAAGGAGCCATCTTGATACTTGCTTGGTAGTTGTTATTATAAGAGAACTCCACCAGATGTAGATGATCCTCCCACGATCCTCCAAAATCTAATACACAGGTTCTCAGCATATCTTCTAGAATTCGATTAAGCCTTTCTGTTTGTCCATCTGTTTATGGATGATATGTTGTACTCAATCTCAAATTAGTTCCCAAAGCTGATTGCAATGCCTCCCAGAATTTGCTGGTGAAAATCGGATCTCGATCACTTACAATGATGACTGGAACGCCATGCAATCTCACAATCTCCTTTAAGAAAATTTCTGCCAAAGAAGCTGCAGTACGGGTTGCTTTAACTGGTATAAAATGGGCGTTCTTGGTAAGACGATCTACAATCACCCATATTCCTTCATTCCCTTTCTTAGTTCTAGGCAATCCATCGATGAAGTCCATCGAAATCATTTCCCATTTCCATGTCGGGACCTCCAAAGGTTGTAACAAACCGGCTGGCTTCTGTTGCTCTCCTTTCACTTGCTGGCAGGTAACACATCTATTAACGAATCTGGCTATATCTTCCTTCATGCCCTTCCACCAAAAGACTCTTTTCATATCCTTGTACATCTTCGAGATTCCTGGATGGATATTCAATCTGGAGCGATGACTTTCTGACAATACTTCCTGACGTAGATTCCTATCATACGGAACACATATCCTCCCATTAATCCTTAGTGTTCCTTGATCATCAATCTCAAAACTAGAACACTGCCCCTTGCTAACTCTTCTGATAATTCCTCTTAACTTACTATCAGATTCCTGCTTGCTCGAAATCCTTTCCAGAAGAGATGGAACCACATCCAAAAGAGAAAGAACCGCATTTCTGCTAAGAGCGTCTGCCACGACGTTCGCCTTCCCCGGAGTATACAGAATATCCAAATCGTACGATGCCAAGAACTCAACCCATCGCTGTTGTCTTAGATTAAGATCTTTTTGAGAGAAAAGATATTTCAACGGTTTGTGATCCGTGAATAACTCAAACTTTTCTCCTAAAAGATAATGTCTCCATATCTTTAGAGCAAAACAATAGCCAACAGCTCTAGATCATGCGTAGCGTAGTTCCTCTCATGTGGCTTCAATTGCCGACTCGCATACGCAATAACCCTACCATTCTGACTAAGCAGAGCTCCCAATCCAACAATACAGGCATCAGTATACACTTCAAACTTGCTTTTACCATCAGGAATAGCCAATACAGGAGCACTTGTCAATTTTGTCTTCCGTTTCTGGAAAGCTTCCTCACATTCCGGTGTCCACTTGAATTTAGCTCCCTTCCTTGTCAGCTTCGTTAGGTGAGAAGAGATCTTAGAATAATCCTTAATAAACTTCCTGTAGTAACTGGCCAATCAAAGAAAACTGCGAACTTCTGTAGGAGTCCGAGGCTGCTTTTATTCCATAATGGTCTCAACTTTAGCTGGATCTACAGAGATTACCTCACCAGAAACAATGTGGCCCAAAAATTTAACTTCAGATTTCCAAAAATGACACTTAGAGAACTTCGCCTTCAGCACATGCCTTCTTAGAGTTTCCAAAACTATTCTCAAGTGCTGCTTGTGCTCTTCTTCCGATTTACAATAAACCAAAATATCATCGATAAATACCAAAACAAACTTATTCAGAACATCTCTAAAGACTCGGTTCATCAGATCTACAAAATAGGCAGGAGCGTTGGTTAACCCGAAAGGCATAACCAACCACTCATAGAAACAATTAGGTCCCCTAAATGCAGTTAAGGGAATACTGTTTTCAGCTACCCTTAACTGATGGAAACCTGATGCTAGATCTAACTGAGAAAAGACAGATGCACCATGAAGCTGGTCGAAGAGATCATCAATGCGAGGAAGAGGATACTTATTCCGAATGGTCACCTTGTTCAATTCACGGTAGTCTACACAGAACCTTAGTGACCCATCCGACTTGGTGACAAAAACTGCAGCAGAACCCCAACAGGAAAAACTTGGTCTAATCAAACCCTTCTCCAACAAATCTTGAGTTTGCTTCACTAATTCCTCCCTCTCTCTTGGAGCATCCTCCTACTAGGTTGAATTACAAGGTACTGCTCCAGGAACTAAATCTATACGGAACTCTATTTCCCGATGCAGTGGCAAACACTTAACTTCCTCAAATACGTCGGAGAAATCCCGGACTACTTCAATATCTACAACCTCTTCTTGAGAAGTCTCTATTCCATGTAAAAGACTACTCAAGTGGATTACAGAGTTATCACACATTACTTTGGCAATCCTACTCAGATCAGTTTTCAACGAAACTGTTCTTTCATCACAATTTAGAATAGCTTTATATTTGTCAAGTCAATCCATTCCCAATATAAGGTCGAAACCATGAAAATCCAATACATAAGGATCACAGGAAAAACTATGGGATAGATAGGAGATTCTCAAATCTTTACAAATCCTATCCAATTTGGTTACCCCTCCTATAGGATTTGATACACAAATGGGATTGTCTACGATACTAGGGGTAAGTAAGAAATTCTCTACAATTTCCAAGGAAATAAAACTTAAAGAAGCACCAGAATCAAATAAGACTTTAATATACTTTCCATTTAAAAGTAAAGTACCTTCTAAAACTCCCTTGCCCTTCGATGAGTTTGATGGTGCGCCTTCCAAAGCAAATACTTTGTTCTGTTGAACCTTATGAAGGAGAGGGCAGTCTCTAATCATGTGTCCCGGTTGGTGACAGTTAAAGCAAGGAGACTTCTGAATTAAGGCTATCCCTGGTCCACTATATTGTTGTCGCTGTTGCAGAGATCCTTTGCTGGGACACTTGTTTGCCAGATGACCTTCTTGTTGACAAATATAACACTTTCGGGGTCCATTATTGTTCCCAGACTTCTTCTTGTTTTGCTTCTTCCAGTTAGGATTGAATTTCCTTTTATTCTGATTAGAAGAATTCCCTCCTGATGCAGCCACTTGTGCCATTGACCTCTTCTTCATCAAATCTTCATACCTTAACGCCATATCAATGAGCTCCACAAAAGACCCCTTCAGATGTGCTGTCATTCTCTCATGATACTCAGGCCTTAATCCTTGGACAAACATCTCGTTCTTCTTAAGAGGTGTGTCTATAAGTCCTGGACCGTAGCAAGATAACTCGTTGAATTTAGTCTCGTATTCAGCTATAGACATATTTCCTTGTTTCAGATTCAGAAAATCTTGATAAAGCCGAGTTCTTCCTGCAGCAGGCATATATTTTTCCTCAAACATCTCCTTAAATTCTTCCCAAGACATACCATCATCCGAGATATTAGCAATCACTGAATTCCACCATACTGCGGCACCACCTTGTAGTTGCCATGCAGCCATTATTCTCTTCTGCTCATCTGATAACTTCATGCTCTTAAAAATCTTCTCACAGGAGCGAAGCCATGCTTGAAATTCTATTATAGTTTCTGATCCCTGAAATGGTTTCCCTCCAAGATGAACAAAGTCCTTGCATAATGCGGAAAAACTGACCGGAGACGTAACTGGATTAACAGTCTCATTATCAGTCTGCTCTCTTCTGTTACCAGTTGATGCACTTCCAACAACTCTTCCCCTTCGACCTCTTGAACTCATATTGGCTACCTGAACAGGTAATCCAATCAGTTTAGATAGGGATATAGTTATATAAGAAAATTACAAATACGCACTCTCAAGATAGATACTATTCCAGAGCCTTGGTGTTTCTCAACCATTGCTTTGATACCAACCGTGACGACCCGTCTTTCAATACCCAGAAAGACGTATCATCTATAAGAAAAGAAAGAGATAGAAATAGAAAGACAGAAAGAAAAGAAACAACACTAATCAGAATCTCACAGCGGAAATGAACAAAATATAATATTACATATATCCATTACATAAGTTTACATATCAGAGTACACAAAATAATACGACTTCATTACATCTGACATTCATAAGAGTTTTCCCAACCCATACAACTCAAAACATAACACCAAAATGCTACTACAGCGAATATAGATAGATAGTACGTCTGGACTCCAGCTCCAGCTTCCAAAACATATGCTAATCCAAACCTAATCACTTGGCTACTCATAAAAATTTGAGTACCCAAGAGTTTATGAAAAACAAAATAAACTCCGGGTCAGACATGGGTCTGGTGTGAGTAAATCAGTTAAAGTTGTTTAACTTTAAAAATCATTTGAAACAAAAGGTATCACGTAAGACTTCCCACAAATAAACACGGGTACGTTTTTACCTTACGCTAACCAAAACATTTGATAGGAAATTCAGTGATATTATAATATGGTCTAGGGTTTTCAAATAAATAGAAAATAGCCGAAATTGTTACATTCATTAAATTCCAGCTACTAGCCACAAAAGTGGGTAATACAATCAAAACCGTAGGGTCTAGTAGGAAAAATGAGTTTCCATCAATGGCAGGGCTGTTGGGGTACCGCCCGTCATAGTACGGGGCCTAGATCACCGTACCGAGGACCACTCCCGATCCCCTGCAACACAAGGCCGGAACTATCCCTTAGTGGATAGTTCCGAATAAGACAACCCCGCAGTTGTGGCCAACAACTACCCACACAGCCGAATAAATAAGGGACTTCTAGACAGGGGTAAATCTCACTCTTAAGTGGGGGCTACCCACGAAACCTTGCTGCATCTCCCCTGTTTTAGCCATTTCCGGTTGATGAGGCTTGAGGCTACGATTACCTTTAAAAAGAACACATCTCTTAGAATGCTCATCATCCACCCGACGATGTTCTGAAAGCATTCAATCCATATAAGTTCGTTCCGGATTCGAACGAAACCGAAGGCATTATTTCGTTACACTCATTTTGGAATCACCCTCAGAGTTAACGACAATAACCCTTGCAATTCAAAGACTCCATCTCGATCCTCACTTGAGACGTCACGACCTAACGTTTAACTTAGATCGATGTGGTTTTCGGAAAATCAAATTTGATTCCCGATCCTAGTCTCATCGAAATCCAAACGTGTCTTAAAGGTCAACTTTTATAAAGATTTAAACAATTCAATTCAGATTTAAGCATAGCATCATACCATATTATCAACAGATAATAACCAATATTTATCACAGATATTCAATATCTTATCACAGAGTATATCAACTATCATTCAACAGATATCATCCATATTCAGATATCAATTCAAACAATTATTTACAAGCAAGCACTACTTAAATTCATATTATAATTAATTTAATTAATTTAATTTAAATTAATTACTTAAGAATTATCACTTAATCTTGCTTAACCAAACACTAATTAATTAATCACAATCATTTAATTAATCACCTCTTAATTATCCATTATTAATTAATTAATGTTACATTAATTAATTAATCTTTATTTAATTATCAATTAATTATTATAATCATTTATTAACTAAAATTTGATTAAAAAAATTAATCATTCCTTAATTGGTTATTAATTAACCCTTAATTATAATTAATTAATTAACCTTAATTAATTCTAAATTAATCTATCTTAATTACTTAATTATTTATTTATTTATTAATCTTAATTATCTAATTAATTAAAACATAATCATTAATTAATTTATAATTAATTAATGTTTAATTACTTAATTAATTAACTCTAAATCAATTATTTAATTTACTTCTTAATCACTAATTCATTGATCATTAATCAATTAATTAATCAATTATTAATTACTTATGAATTAACCTTTAATTAATTAATAAATTAATTAATAACCTATTAATTGTTATTTAATTTAATCCTTAATTATCTATTAAATAATTCATAAGTAATTAATTAAATCTTAACAATTAATTAACCAAAATTAATTAATTAATTCCAACTCTAATTACTAATTAATTTAAGTAAACTTAAATTTCAAATTTAATTAATTTTCAAAACAAAACAATTTTCATTCATCTTTAAAACTCTTACATATTTAAATATTTCAATTCATTAATACAAATTACTTTTTAAAAAGCAATTAGATTTAAAACTGTAAAATTATTCCAAAACTTCAACAAATAAAAATGTAATTTACTTTTGAAACAAAATATTGACATTTTATAAGTGGTGAAAATATAAAGTGTTAAATTTCAAACTTAAATCAAATTTGAAAATTTAAAGCAAATTTAAAACTCGACTTCTCAAATTTTCTTAACTCGACCAAAATCAAACTAATACGACTAGAACTCCATCTTCCACTCCCTTACCATTCCCCTGAACCCAACAATCACACACTCGAGCAACAGCACACACTCACGCACGCGAGCATTCACGCGAGAATCACGACCCAAACATGAGCAGTTCTTCGAGCTGTAACCCATCGCACGCGGGAAGAACCCTGTTAACGAAAAAGTTTTAAACGCTAACACCCTGGTGTATAAGATGTGATTGTGAAAGCACCACCCGTTTGTACGGGAAACAGAAATAAGCAGAAAGTATGTAGAAAAACGGTAAGAGACACAGTATTTATAGTGGTTCGGCTTATAATCCAGCCTACGTCCACTTTAATCTTTTCATCACTAGTTTGATTACAATTCTTTACAAGATCTTTCAATTACAACACACTTCAAGTGATAGGATATGTGAAACAAGTAGCTCAAGCTTTGATGTTGACAATCATCTTCAAATCCATGGTGAATGTGGATGATTCCTTCATGGAGTTCCTTTAGAAGTTTGTTGGATCTAAAAAGCTTTGAAGTCGTCTGGAATTCGGCAGAGTAATGGCGCTTGAAGAGAATGAGCCCAAAAGTCCTTTGCATGTTGGAGATGGTTTCATATTTATAGAGAGTTCTGGGCGGAAAAAAAATGCTAAGTCCTAACTCGTGGCCGACTTAAGATAAGTCGTGTTCGACTTAAGGTAAGTCGTCCCCGGGTCACTGAGCCGAGTCTATGGCAGTTCCCCTTTTTTGAACCCATCCCTAAGTTCTAAGTCGTGTGCGAGTTATCTGGCTGCAATTGCTAATTTCCCTTCTTAAGTCGTATACGACTCTTTTTATGTCGTAAGTCGTAGTCGACTTAACCAATTGCAACTGGTTTAAAGCAAGTCTTAACTCGTAGACGAGTTAAGAGGTGTGTCTTTAGGTCGTATCCTCCTTAAGTCGTATAACTTTTTTAAGTCGTAAGGGTCTTAAGTCGTACAAACTGCAGTTATCATTAAGTCGTAGGCCATCAATTTCCTTAAGTCGTAAAGACCTTAAGTCGTTAGCTTTTCTTAACTCGTATGCCTGCTAACTCGTAGAAGATCTTAACTCGCAGAGGATTAACTCGTAGAGGCTTAACTTGTGGAAGATCTTAACTCGTACACTTGCTAATTTGTAGATATGCTAACTCGTAAAGGCTTATCTCGCAAGTAGCTTAACTCGGGTACTCCTTAACTCGTAGGCTGCTTATCTCGTAAGCTTGCTAACTCGTAGAGGTCTTTAAGTTGTAGGAAGTTGCTGACTCATGTATCCTTTAACTCGTACATGCCTTGAGTCGTACATGCCTTGAGTCGTACATGCCTTGAGTCGTACATGCCTTAACTCGTGGACCTGTTAACTTGTGAACGAGTTAGGGTTAACATTTGCCCCTCGAAGCACACGCTTAAATCGTAAGTCGTGTGCTTCGACTTATCATAACTCGGTCATGTCGTTTCAAATCCCAACCTTTCCAGATATAAAAGCCTGAGTCGTCCTTTTTCTCATCACTTAACCTTTTAAACTGCTTTCTGCCATTAACGCATCTTCAAGCTCTCCGAGGCGATTTCGACCCGATTCATCTCTGATTCTTTCTAGCATCAAACAATCGTAAGAGATCTTGCTTCAAACTTCGACCGTTAACCATTGTTACTTTATGTATTCAGTTCATCATCTTTGGTTTGCCCCATTCAAACCCTGCGAATTCTATTCGAATTGATTACCGATGAACTAAAATTCATCTGATTTGGCCTATGGTGATTCGCGCTTTGGGGCGATTCATAGTGTAACGAGTTAAGGTTGTCGCTGCTGAAGAAGCCAAGGATGAACAGGTTAAGAGATTTGAAAGGGAGGCGAGTTGGTCGAATAGGTTGATTGAAAATAACAAGGGATCGTCTCATATATGACTCGGCTTCTTCCATGTGACTTAGCGATTTCCATGAGCCGTAGCCGAGTTAAGACTTGGAGGATTTCTAGTTGTTTTGGATCAGAGCCTTTCTCCTGTTCCCCGAGTTACGACTTAGGACTTAGAGGATAAGCAGCTTGATGTGTTTGATGGCTGAGGATAGGAACGACTCATCCCTTGAGTCGGTTGCGACTTAGTACTTGAGTCGGTTTTGACTTAGCACTTGAGTCCGATACGACTTAGCACTTGTGTTCGATATGACTTAGCACTTGTGTTCGATACGACTTAGCACTTGTGTTGTTTTTTTTTTTTTTTTTTTTTTTAGGATCTGCTTAAACCTTGAATTGTTGCAGTGATGTTGAACTGTTGAACTTTGATGCCTTCTTTTACAAATTACTTTGACTCGCAAGTTAACAACCTGTCCAATACAACATTTACAGAAAAACCGGGGCGAATATACTGCCATTGATCGCCCTCTTCGAATGACAGATTAGCTAATAACAGTCATTAAACTTAAACAGATTGTGTGAATGAAGTGCTCAACTTATTAACTTCAAGTAAAATACTAAAGCAATACTGAAATAGTCAATTAAAATTGACCAGCTCGCATTAATATTATACTTGAACTAAAGACTAACAAGTTCTGAAATTTTTGTAATCGATCAATCGTCGACTAGTTTTATTTCAGTTATATTTACTTGTTATTATTATTTTTTTTTTAGTTTTTTGCACAACACTTCACACTTTTTTAGGAAACGTGCACCTTCATATTTGAATATCCAGTTGTTTGTGTAGAATGACTTCTCAGGAAGGTGATACAACAGTTCGGACTGGAGAGGTAACTGTTCTTCCGGCTCCACTGGTTAATCCTCCCGAAAGAGCTCCTACTTCACTATCATACAAAGTTTTTCGCCAGTTGTGTGCTCAGTTTGGTATCGTTGAATCAGATGCCATTCTTCCCGAAAGAAATAACACTGCCGATATAGCTCCTTCTGGCTTTGTGACAATTAACCGGCAAATGTGCCTAAGTGGAGGCATTCCTCCTTTCAACGACTTTTTCCAACAACTTCTCCGTCAACTGGCCATTGCTCCATCCCAGCTACACCCCAATGGCTATGCCATTCTAATGGGGTTGTGTGTGCTTTTTAGGAGAACACTTGATCGACTTCCAAGCTTTGGTGAAGTTTGTTATCTATGCTCTTTTTCTCGGACTAAGGATCATCCTTCCATTACTGTTGTGAGGAGCGCCCGAAACCGCAAACTGATTGTTGGCCTCCCTGATACTGCTCACGGGTTTTTAACCCAATTCTTCTATGTTCGTTGCCCTCCGGGGTTTTATGGTGTGTGGAGAGTTGGAAGTAAGGGCGTTCAGCTTTATTCCTGACACATGTTTTCCTTATAAAATCTTTTCATAGCCTGAGTAGTTAGATGTTAATTTCCCTTTTTACTTTTCAGCGCTTCCACCTCCTTCTAGAGACCCAGGCTATAAGCAAATTTTTGAAAGATTGAATGCTGTGCCAGTAGAAGAGAGGAATATAAAGTTTTTGCCGAGAGATGACTTTTTACATCAATACGGGCTTCTTCACTCTTCTCGCTATACTCAGCCTCATGAAGCCCCGACTGAAGTTCCCGATTCCCCGACTGAAGCATCGGATGCCCCCGTTACTATCGAACAATCTTCATCAAAAGAGTCTAACATCGAAGCTTCATTGGTGAAATGTTCCACCCCTACCGACATTATGGGGTCATCTAGTAAGACGGCACTTGCCCCGATTGAGGAAGAAGAAGAACCTTCACAGCCTCTCGGGGGATTAGCTGATGTAGGAACTGAGAAAACAAGTCTCACCGAGCATGATGGTGACGATGTTTATGATGGGTTGAGCGACATAATAGTGACCTCACAGGAGCTTTTTAGAGATGACGTGTCTAAAACTATCTCTCCTATGATTGAGGCGACGTCCCTTCTTCGACTAACACCAACACAAACACCAACTCCTCATACCCAAGCTATCATCACCCCTACACCAATGAGTGGTTTGTAGCTTAATGCGCGTAGCTTGCACATCACACAACACTTAGGATTTTTCGGCATTTGTTCATATTTAACTTCTTTTCTTCGGAAGTTTCTAAGACTTGCTATTTTTGCCTTTTCAGATTCCTCTATGGGGCGCAGCGGCAGCGGTTCCTATTACAAGGACTTTCGACGCTATGGAGGGCGTGGCAGCTATGACTACAAGCAATACTATGCCGATCCCAGAGAAACCAATGAGCAGAGAGCTGCGCGAAAAGCTGAAGAGAGGAGAAGGTATGAAGAACGTCATGAGGGAGCGGGCACGCGACATGAATCCTTCCCAAGGGATGATGACTCCCATAAACGTAAAACGCACGATGATAGGGGGAAGAGCCATATTGAGGATTCGAGAAAGCGGACCAAACTTGGCGAGGAGCACGTGCCCGTGACATCTGAGAGACCTGGTGCCTCAGTTTCTATTGACATCCCTTCCAAATCTCCTGCTCTTGAAGGAAGTGCCATCCAAACACTTCTCAACAGGCCTTCATACCATGTTGAAAGGGGGCCCCCGACTTTGCAGAGCCGATTCCCGAACTGGTGTTTGAGGGGGGTACGCTTCGACCTTGATTTGGTCCCCATCGACAAAGAAGCTATGTACAGAAATCTCGATGCTGTCAAGCTTGATATCGATAGAATGTCTGGATGGCAAAAGCTGGTTGATGAACTTCAAAGAGTTAATCGGGCTAACATCGAAGCAATGCTGACCATGGAAAATGACAAATCAGAATGGCAGAAGATTCTTGATCAACACAACGCTGAGATGAAGGAGATAGCCGAATACAATGAAAAACTCGAAGCTGAAGTAAAGCAGCTCAAAGATGATCTTGCCTCTTCTACTAATACTTACACCCAAAGAGAAGAGGTATTGCAAAAACAAGTGCGAGATGCGCACGCCAGCCAGAGGGACGCTGAAGCTAAAGCTGAGAGGTTGGAACAAGCTGTAGAGAACCACCGCACTGATGTCACCCAGCTGCAGAATAAACTGAGCGCCCGGGACATGGAGATTGAAGCGCTAAAAGCCCAACTTGCTCAGACCGAAAAAGATCGAGATGAGGCCATGGCTGGCAAAATTGCAGCCGAAGAAACTGCTCAGACCATGGAAAACGATATCAATTCGACTTTATTCGATTTTTATTTACATTGTGTCTTGGGACGCGGCAGCCTCTCTTTTCTTGGTCCTAAGTATGAAATCACCCTGGCCGAGGTGTGGGAAGCTGCTCTTAACATGTTTAAAGACGCCGGGTATGGCGATGAAGATTTTGAGGCGCGTTACCTGGATGAGGGAGCTCGCGCTGCTCTTGCGAAGGGGCGAGAACAACTTGCCAGGATGAGAACTGGAATGGCGGAAGAGGAATGTTCTGGAAAGGAATTAACGCTTATTTCCTCTGTCCATCCTCCAGTTTCTCCTGTGGTTGACATCACGGGTTCGAGCTCCTCTACTCCGCCTGCAACTAAGACAGTAACTGAAACTACAAGTGCACAAGGCGGGGATGAAGGTGGTGAAAGCAACGAAGCACAGCGATATGAAATCAGCCTCAGAGATCCAACTACCCCAGGTAAACTTGACACCGGACCAGCTCAAGTGGTGAACTGCTCGTTCGCTCCTTGTGAACTTGACGATCTTCTTGATTATTTTTCAAATGTCAATGAATTCCCGACTTTTGATGAGCCGTCATCCCCTCTCTTTTCGAAAGATACTGATATTTTAAGTTTTTTCTCCTTTGTAGAGAAAGCACCGAGTCAAACTCAAGCTTCTTCTCCCCCGGTGATCCTTCCTCCATCTCTTCAAGTGGCGCCTCCCTCTGCTTCTCAACCTGGGTCACAAGAAGAACAAATAGAAGCTCTCCATGGCCTGGATGATCCCGTTGCTTCGCAAGAGCAAAAAGATGAGGGACTTGAGGGAGGTGACATATCTCCGGAGCGGACTCCTTCTGACGATATAACTTTATCTAAACTTGTCACTCCAGGAAGTGAGTCTTCCTCAAAGAGGAGAAGGAAGCAAGGAGCATCAAGGAGGAGAGGGAAGATAATCACTGCCACTGAAGAGGAGCCAGAAGTTGGGCCAGCTGCGCCTACCTCTCCTTCCTCCCTTATACCCACTGGTCGACCTGAAAAGCTGATCATTCGGCCGGGTAAAGGGTCTAAAGGCAGCAAAAAGAAGTGAAGATCTTCAGTTTCTAGTTTTTTGTGTTTTGCATGTACTGGCCGAGAATTGTGCGGGTACCGGCCCCCGCTTTTCTTTATTTTGAAACCTGTACCTGCGTTGTAATTGAATAAAATGATTCCTTGAATAAAATGATTCCTCGTTTGTACAAACTTTTGTTTGAATTAAAGAATACATTTGTTATTTGTTTTGGCATGAGTTTATTTGATATTGCAGCGAGCTTATGGTATGTTACTTGAGCGTTACCTTTTGCTGGTTTAGTTATACCATATTGTGTGTAATTATACTATATTGCCCCCATTCCATAAGTATGCTGCAATATTCTATACCTCGAGGGGACTTACACTCTTATTTGCTAAAGAATAATTATTTTATTCTTTAAAGAAAATTTTATAGAGTACAACTCCCTTCGTATAAGTTTTTACGCTTGGTCGTTCGAAGAAATCACTTTTTTCTTTTGCTTATGTGCATATCTCATCAAGTGAATTCCTCTATGTGGTAAAGCGGACCTCTGAAGGGTACTTTAACTTCTTTTCTTTTTACGATCATTTCCCACAGTAGGCAAATTACTTTTCCTTTGAAAGTTAAAGTACGCTTTTGATGAGGATTTTTTTTTTTTTTTATAGAAAGTTGTACCTCTGAGGAGGGATTTTTTCACGTTTCAACACTTGGAAGTTTTATTTCAATCTCGGTGAAACGTGTACCTCCAAAGAGTTATGCTTTAGAAATCCTTTTCACGTTTCAACACTTGGAAGTTTTATTTCAATCTCGGTGAAACGTGGGTTTCCAAAGAGGTCTTTTTTCTTAATTGTGTTCCCGGGAGGGGGTTGTACCTCTGAGGAGGGATTTCTCACGTTCCAACACTTGGAAGTTTTATTTCAATCTTGGTGAAACGTGTACCCCCAAAGAGTTGTGCCTTTGAAGAAAGCCTTTTCACGTTTCAACACTTGGAAGTTTTATTTCAATCTCGGTGAAACGTGTGCTTTCAAGAAGGTCTTTGTTTTTACATTTCAACTTTGGTGAAGTGAAATTCCGAAGAGCGGCTGCTACACTTCAACTCCTGGCGAAATGGGCCTCCGAAGAGGGCTTTTATTTTGTTTACATTTCAACTCTGGTGAAGTGAAATCCCGAAGAGCGGTTATAACACTTCAACTCCTGGTGAAATGGGCCTCCGAAGAGGGCTTTTATTTTGTTTACATTTCAACTCTGGTGAAGTGAAATCCCGAAGAGCGGTTATAACACTTCAACTCCTGGTGAAATGGGCCTCCGAAGAGGGCTTTTATTTTGTTTACATTTCAACTCTGGTGAAGTGAAATCCCGAAGAGCGGTTATAACACTTCAACTCCTGGTGAAATGTGCCTCAGAGAGGGTTTTCATCGCCTGGAAGTTACTCTCTCATGGTTGGAGGGTCATGACTCCTCCAATCTTTTTTGTTGAGTAGAGAACTTTCTTTTTTGTGGCATATGACCCATTAGAGGTCTTTTATTATCCGAAGAGTTGCGCCTCCGAAGAGGACTTGTGGCGCTGATGGTAGCTTTGGTTGTTCCTCTGTTCACTTGCTTATGCCTTTTCAGCGATCCCTTTTTTTTTTTTTTTTTTTTTTTTTTTTTTTTTTTAAGTTTTCATCCCCCTTTTTCTCACAAGTGGCTTGTTTAATCCAAGGAAGTGTACTTCATTGCCAGGCAAGTTCGTGAGAACGGGCACTAGCTTCCTAATTGGATGTTTGTTTGTTTAAACAATCTCAATTTATCAGCAAGGGCTCGTTCCTATCGAAATCATTAGCCGTTCAATTGAAGCATTTCCTATCTAGGATTTGAATTCGGGGTCTTTGTGACTTGAAATTTGTTTGTTGAATGATGGTGAGAATCGCTCGGTCTTATTATGCGCAAGTTTTATCTCCACTGTCTGCAAAAATTTAAATCGATATTTCAGCAATACATTTTGTGTATTTTTATATCGAAAACAAAGCAAACATATAATGATAATAAGGAACACAAGATTTATAGTGGTTCGGCCATGAAATTGGGCCTACATCCACTTTATATTCTTTCATTATTTACTTGCATCAGTTTCACAATTGCTTTCAATTACAGGAATCATACATTCATAATTCTTTTTACAATGTTTCAACAAAATTTTCAAGTAAAGTATGGACGCAAGTGATTGCTGTTCCATGCCCTTGGAATTTGATCTCCATCAACTGTGGTGAGCTTGAATGTGCCGTCAAGAAGTTTCTGACCTATCACATACGGTCCTTCCCAATTTGGCCCAAACACACCTGTCGCAGTCATAATTCTTTTTAGGACTAGATCTCCAATTTCAAAGCTGCGTTGACGAACTTTGGAATTGAAATGTCTGGCTATCCTTTGCTGATGAGCTGCAACTCTGAGGTTAGCTTCATCTCTTTTTTCATCAAGGAGATCCAGCGCTTCAAGTTGCAGCTTTTCATTTTCTGCTTGATTGAAATGGATTCTTCTGTGTGAAGGGACCTCTGTTTCAACCGGGATCATTGCTTCCGATCCGTATGCTAACGAAAAAGGAGTATGCCCAGTTGCAGTTTTGTGAGTAGTTCTGTATGCCCATAGTGCAAGTGGTAGTTTATCGACCCAACCACCTTTTGCTCTTTCGAGTTGCTTTTTGATGGTTGATTTGATGATCTTGTTCACTGCTTCCACTTGCCCGTTTGCCTGCGGATGAGCTACTGCCGAAAAGCTTTTCTGGATTTTGAATCGTTTGCAAAAATCCTGGAATTCCTCACTTTCAAACTGAGTACCATTGTCTGTGATTATTTTTTGAGGCACACCGTATCTGCAAATGATATTCTTGGTCACAAAGCTTATCACTTTCTTAGAAGTGATAGTAGCCAATGGTTCAGCTTCAGCCCACTTAGTAAAATAATCAACCGCAACAATAGCATATTTAATCCCTGATTTAGCGGTTGGTAGCGGCCCAATGAGATCCATTCCCCAAATTGCAAATGGCCATGGACTGATCATCTGTGTGAGTTCGGTAGAAGGTGCTCTAGGAATTTTGGCATATCTTTGGCACTTGTCACATTTTCGGGAGTAATCTGCGGCATCCCGATTAATTTCTGGCCAAAAATATCCGTATCGGAGAATTTTCTTTGCTAATGTTTGACCACCTGAATGATCACCGCATTCTCCTCCATGCACTTCAGTTAGGATTGTTTTGGACTCTTCCCGGGATACACATCGAAGCAATGGCATTGAGAATCCTCGTCTGTATAATTGACCATCCTGGATTATATATCGAGAAGCTTTTCTCAGTAGCTTTTGTCGTTCTTTAGAGTTTTCTGGTAAAGAGCCATTGAGTAGATACTTTGTTATTGGAGTCATCCATGATTCTTGCTCTTGCGACATACTCATAACCCAATCGATATCCATTTCATCAATGCTCGGATTTGACAAAACTTCCACTGGAACTAACCCTAAGGATTGGGCTTCGCCAGAACTTGAGTATTTTGCGAGAGAATCTGCTTTCATGTTTTCTTCTCGAGGAATATGACTTATCGTGTAATGGTCGAATTCACATAAAAGTTCCCAAGCCTTTGACACATAAGCGGGCAGATTTCCTCCTTTCGTTTGAAACTCCTTCTTGACTTGGCATACTATAAGCTGAGAATCACTGAAGATCTGTAACGCTCGAATGTTTAGTTCTTTAGCAATTTTCAAACCAGCGATCAGAGCTTCATATTCTGCTTCATTGTTTGTTGAAGGAAATTCTAATCTTAGCGCATAGCATAATGACCGGCCTTCAGGAGTTTCAAGAACAATTCCAGCACCTGAACAGTAATCATTTCTTGCGCCATCTACAAACAACTTCCATTGGGTTGGGGAGTTCTCGATTGTTTCTTCCTCGCTGTTACCCTTGTCTGTAAATTCTGCAATAAAATCTGCCAAAGCTTGTCCGTTGATCGCTTTTCTAGGATGATAAGTGATGTCATATTGGCTCAATTCAATATTCCACTTTAAAAGGCGGCCCGAAGTCTCAGGGCGAAACAAGACTTGCTTTAAAGGTTGATCAGTGAGGACTTTGATAGGATGAGCCTGGAAATATTGCCTCAACTTTCTTGAGGCAATCAATAGACAATAGGCGAGTTTTTCCAACTTGGAGTAATTCATTTCTGCCCCAGTGAGTCTTTTGCTGATATAGTAAACTGGATGTTGAATCCTTTTGTCTTCCCGTACCAGCGCTGCACTTAAAGCATGAGATGAAACTGCCAAGTATATAAGAAGATCCTCGCCATCGCCGGGCCTGGAAAGTATTGGAGGCGTTTCCATATGTTGAATCAATTCTTCAAAAGCTTTCTGGCATTCGGGAGTCCAGTCAAAGTTTTTCTTTCCTTTCTTTAGAGCGTCGAAGAATGGAATGCATTTATCAGTAGCTTTGGATATGAACCGACTTAAGGCGGCAATTTTTCCATTGAGACTTTGCAATTCCCTCTTTGTTTTAGGAGCTTTGACTTCTTTTAGAGCAGTGATTTGAGCTGGACTAGCTTCAATGCCCCTAGCGCTCACGATGAAACCCAAGAACTTCCCAGATTCTACCCCGAAAGAACATTTTAAAGGGTTAAGCTTCATTCCGTATCTTCGGAGAATTGCGAACATTTCTGCTAAGTGTTCGATGTGATCCACTGCTTTCTTAGATTTTACTAGCATGTCATCAACGTAAACTTCCATAGTCTTTCCCAACTGCGGTTTGAACATAGCATTAACCAGTCTTTGGTATGTTGCCCCCGCATTCTTCAACCCAAAGGGCATAACTCTGTAACAGTAAAGACCGACATCGGTGATAAAGCTTGTGTCCTCCTGATCTGGCTCATACATCATGATCTGATTATATCCGGAGTAGGCATCCATAAAAGACAACAATTCATGACCCGCTGTTCCATCTACCAGTTGATCGATCCTGGGTAATGGGAAGCAGTCTTTGGGACAGGCCTTGTTTAGATCTGAAAAGTCGATGCACACTCTCCATTTACCATTGGCTTTCTTAACTAGCACTGGATTTGAAACCCAATTTGGATAGGTAGATTCTCTGATGAAATTATTCTCCATGAGCCGGTCAACTTCCTCTTTCAATGCTGTCGACCTTTCTAGACCTTGGATTCTTCTTTTCTGCTTTACTGGCGTGAACTTTGGGTCAATATTCAGAGCATGTACCGCAACTTCTGGGGATATTCCGCACATATCGGCATGGGTCCAAGCGAAAACATCCAGGTTTGCTTTCAAAAAAGATATCAAGGCATTCTGAACTGACACATTAAGTTGTGAACCCACATTCAGCACCTTGTTTGGGTCCTTCAGATCAACGGGCACCGGTATCGTTGTTTCTGCTGGTACCACCCTACTCTCCCCCGCACTGGCCTTTCTAGGATCCATCACTTTTCGTGCCCCGCTATGCTCGCCAGTGCAGGGTCCGCCCTGTAGTTGCTATAGGGTTGGTGTTTTGATGCGGATTGGGGTTGCCGCATCTTTCCCCATTTCTCTCTTCCTTGTTTCTCGCAGCTCTGTCATATAACATTCTCGCCCAGCGTTCTGGTCTCCTTTAATAACTCCTACCCCATTGTCTGTAGGGAATTTAATAGTAAGACACCATGGGGCAAGGACAGCTTTGAATGCAGCAAGAATAGGTCGACCAAAGAAAGCATTATAAGCAGAAAATTCATCTACTATCACAAAAGTCTGCTTGCGAACTACTTTTCTTTCTCCTTCTCCGAGTTCCACAAGCAAGTCAATGGTTCCTACTGGTTGCTTTGGCTCCCCAGTGAAGCCAACAATCTTCTGAGATGAGGCTTGCACATCCGCCATCGGGATTCTCATCTGGTCAAACGTTTTCTTGAAGAGGATGTTGCAAGATGCGCCGCAATCAATAAGAACTCTTCTGACAATAGCCGGTCCAATACCGGCCGAGATGACTAACGGGTCCAAAGTAGGGGCCTCAATGCCCGTGGAATCTCTAGCCCTGAACACAATATCATCATTAAAAGTCCTTTGTTGTTTCAGGGGTGTAGAGTCCTCTAAAACAAAGACATTCTCTTCAGTTGGCATATGTTTCAGAGCTCGAGTGTACCTCTCCATTTCACCCCAGCTTCTGCCTGCTGGGTGGGGTCCTCCTGTGATGACATTAATAACTGGCCTTCCAGATTCATGTCCTGCGGCCTTCTCATTTGTCCTGGGCTGATGAGCAAGAGCTTGTTGCCCCTGACTTGACGAAGCAGGATCATTACCACTCTTCTTCACAAATTGCTGCAGCTTATTTTCTCTCAGCAATTCTTCGATTATATTTTTCAATTGACGGCAGTCGTCTGTGTCATGACCAGGCTGATTATGGAAGCGACAGAACTTCCCACTTTGCACAGCTTTTCTTCCGGTTCTGAGAACAGGAGGTTTGGGATACTCAAAAGAATCTTTTGTAGCCAGGTAGATGCGCTCTGGTGTTTCTAACAAAGGAGTATATTCTGATGGCTTGAAGGATCGAGGCTTCTTCGAATTGTGTTGTTTCCTTCCATCATTATTTTCTCTTTTCTGTCCCACAGATCCATTCTTACGTGGCGCAGCAGTGTTGTCTTCAGCTTTCTCTACTGTTGCCTTTGCCGGGACAGGACGGCTTTCCAAACGCATGAATTCATCCGCCTTTTTGTAGAACTTTTCCAGAGAATTTGGCTCCTTCATGTTCAGCCACTTTCCGAATTCACTTGACTTATCAATAGCTCTCATCAAATAGGTCAAGACCATGCGGGGTTCTGCATTATCCACCTCAGCTAACGCTATATTAAAGCGATTTAAAAAAGACTTGATAGTTTCCCCCGGATTCTGTTCCAAACCGGATAACGACATGATGTCTTTTGCCTTTGAAGCATATAGCCTAAATTGCTCTTTAAATTTCCTGGTTAGGTCTGAAAACTGATCGATGGACCGGACAGGTAGTTTTGTGAACCAAAGCAGAGCTACCCCTTCCAAATACACAGGAAAATAGCGGCATTTTATCTCGTCAGAAGCTCTGGCACCTGTCATGTGCCAATCATATTTGTACAGGAACTCATTTGGATCACTTGTCCCTTTGTAAGCTGGAATGGTCGGAGGGACGAACTTCCTTGGGAATTCAGCTTTTAGGATCTTTTCAGTAAACGGAGTCTTGCTCGGAGCGAAACCCCACTCTTTCTCATCTTCGACCCTTTGCATACTTTCTTTCATAATCTGTCGAACCATACCAGAAAGATATTCTTCGTCATTCCTATTTCTGGATCCTCCAGCCTCAGGCAATGTCTGTTCAAAGGGGCTAGCAGCCCTTTCGGGAATGTTTCTAGTTTCAGCATCATGGACATTACCGACAAAGTTCCTTTCATTATTCGCAGGTTGACGGTTTGCCCCGAGCAGATCGTTTAACCTATTCAGAATCAGAGCATTCTGAGCATTCTGAGCTTCCAATTGCGCGTTCTGGGCATTTATTTGCTGATTCAACCCAAAGATAGCAGCGTCCAATTCCGCTTTTGAAACTCCAACAGCTGGAGTGGCTTGATTTGGTGTTGGGGAAGTGGAGGTTCCCTCTTGAATGTTTGCAGATCTCACAGATTTACTTTTCCTTCCAGGAGCCATGATTTCGGATAGACTTCTGGTTCTTAAAGAAACTCTATCTACAAATCTTTCTGAAACAATGATGATAGATGTCCTGAGTTCAATTCTCAGTGAAAGCACCAAAATGTTAACGAAAAAGTTTTAAACGCTAACACCCTGGTGTATAAGATGTGATTGTGAAAGCACCACCCGTTTGTACGGGAAACAGAAATAAGCAGAAAGTATGTAGAAAAACGGTAAGAGACACAGTATTTATAGTGGTTCGGCTTATAATCCAGCCTACGTCCACTTTAATCTTTTCATCACTAGTTTGATTACAATTCTTTACAAGATCTTTCAATTACAACACACTTCAAGTGATAGGATATGTGAAACAAGTAGCTCAAGCTTTGATGTTGACAATCATCTTCAAATCCATGGTGAATGTGGATGATTCCTTCATGGAGTTCCTTTAGAAGTTTGTTGGATCTAAAAAGCTTTGAAGTCGTCTGGAATTCGGCAGAGTAATGGCGCTTGAAGAGAATGAGCCCAAAAGTCCTTTGCATGTTGGAGATGGTTTCATATTTATAGAGAGTTCTGGGCGGAAAAAAAATGCTAAGTCCTAACTCGTGGCCGACTTAAGATAAGTCGTGTTCGACTTAAGGTAAGTCGTCCCCGGGTCACTGAGCCGAGTCTATGGCAGTTCCCCTTTTTTGAACCCATCCCTAAGTTCTAAGTCGTGTGCGAGTTATCTGGCTGCAATTGCTAATTTCCCTTCTTAAGTCGTATACGACTCTTTTTATGTCGTAAGTCGTAGTCGACTTAACCAATTGCAACTGGTTTAAAGCAAGTCTTAACTCGTAGACGAGTTAAGAGGTGTGTCTTTAGGTCGTATCCTCCTTAAGTCGTATAACTTTTTTAAGTCGTAAGGGTCTTAAGTCGTACAAACTGCAGTTATCATTAAGTCGTAGGCCATCAATTTCCTTAAGTCGTAAAGACCTTAAGTCGTTAGCTTTTCTTAACTCGTATGCCTGCTAACTCGTAGAAGATCTTAACTCGCAGAGGATTAACTCGTAGAGGCTTAACTTGTGGAAGATCTTAACTCGTACACTTGCTAATTTGTAGATATGCTAACTCGTAAAGGCTTATCTCGCAAGTAGCTTAACTCGGGTACTCCTTAACTCGTAGGCTGCTTATCTCGTAAGCTTGCTAACTCGTAGAGGTCTTTAAGTTGTAGGAAGTTGCTGACTCATGTATCCTTTAACTCGTACATGCCTTGAGTCGTACATGCCTTGAGTCGTACATGCCTTGAGTCGTACATGCCTTAACTCGTGGACCTGTTAACTTGTGAACGAGTTAGGGTTAACAAACCCCACTGACACAACTGCAACCTCGTGCACATGCACGGTGCTCCTGCACCTCCATCACCGCCGTCGACCGTTCGCGCAAACCCCAAGTCCATCCTCGACCCATAATCCAACTCCAGAATTCGACAATTCGAATTCGAACAAAATATGAGTGCTCGAGCCAAAATCCAAACTGCAGACGCCAGAAAGAACCCATTATCCACGACCATCCTACCACCTTTCGACGCCAAACTCTGGCCATGCGTGCGCAACACCCATACACAACTCCACCTCAAACCCCATGAAGCTCGATCACCTCCACTATTCACGCGATCGAATTCCTTAAGCTAAAAAAAAACAGAACCCCAAACCCTATAAATCCACATTCCCAATTCTATGTTGCATGATAAATTCAAACAGTATTTTTCTAGTGTTATGCATCATTAAACAAAGCTTCAATTCAAATTTCAAAACCTAAAATCAATCCAGTCACGAGAATTTGAAGAAATCCCCAAATTCAGTAAATTTCAAAATTCAATTTCAATTGTAAGTTAAAAATTCGGATTTCAATTTTAAAATTCATGACATGCATTATAGATTCAGGATATGTATTTGATTCATTAAAATTCAACAAAATTTACATGCTATAATTTTTTTTGTTTTACTGCATCTACTTTCTGCAGTTTTTCCTAAACTGTTTCATATACATATTTAATTTAACACTTAAATCATGTTGAGTTTAAACTCCACACTTGATGATATCAACTCACTATCACCTTGCTGAATTTAAATTTGAAGATTTGTTTCAGAAATCTACTCTGTACTTGAATTTACAGAGGAGTACAATTTACTTTTTAAACATGCACAACAAAAATTTAAAACTTGAAAACAAATACTTCACAAAATAATTGACACACAAGCATTACATCACCAATATTCAACATACAACATTTCTATACTTTAAGTTTGATATAAGAATTTACTCACTTGTTTGTGTTGTGAAGACTTAAGCTGCAGGAAATAGAGATATGAATGAACTGCAGGCCTTTTCTTCCCACTTCTTGAAATTGTTTGCTTAACTTTGATATGCTTTAAATCTTGAATCAGTTAGTGATAAAACTTTGAGAATTTGGTTGAAGATATAAGGATTGAAGAAGTTCAGATTTTTGAAAAGGAAGAATGTAAAATTTGTTGTTTAATAAAAATGAGACAGCATGTAAGAATGTCTTTTATAAAAAATTGTTTTATAAAATTTAAAGAAAATAAAACCTACATTATGACACTTGTCACAATAATGCTTAAATTTCAAACACATGTTTATTAATAGGTTTAAATGTTAACAAGTGTTATCTCATGCAAAAAGAAATTAAAATGTTTACTTAATTGATTTTCTTATATAAGTTTATATTTTAAATTCCTATAAAATCAATTTCCTTCAAAAAAAAATGAATATAAAACAATTGTTATAACATAATTAAAATCATGAGAATATTCTTTAAAATTCAAAGTAAAATTTGTAGAATAAAAATTAACATAATTTAAATCTTCTAATATATCAATTCAAACACAAATTGAATTTTAAAATCCAATTCAAAATCAAATTTGATATGAATAAAATTTTGAACACATTCAATTCCTTATATATGTATTAGTTATTAATTAGAATAAATGTATAAGTAAAATTTACTTATATGCTATTGAATAAAATAATAATTTATTAATTTAAATCAATTTATTATACAGATTCTCATATTTAAATTGGGTGTGAAATTCCGGGATATCACACATCCCAAGTGGCTACAAAACTTCTCTTTTGTGATTTCTTTTCTTGGCTTAATCGATTCTGAGAACAATTGGGCTTGATACTACCGGGTTTGTTGCACTTATGACAGATGATCTCCCGTTCTTCTGAGTTGTCTAGTGCTTTGGTTATTCTACATTTCAATTGTTGATTTAAAGCTGGATTTCCATATTTGTGATTCCACCTTTTGAATTTCTTTACTAATTGTGCCAGCTCAGCTGCTCCAACATCATTGTCGTCGTCATCACTTTCTGTTGTTCCTTTGAGAGCTATCAATTTCTTTCGAGTATCACCTCCTTCACGCTCTTCCTTGAATTTCATTTCTAGCTCATAAGTGGTGAGATTTCCGATGAGTTCTTCAACTTTGATTTGTTTCAAATCTTTTGACTCTTGAATGGCTGTAACTTTCCCTTCAATACTTCATGGAAGGACTCTAAGGAATTTTCGGACTATTTCCAATTCTGTGTATGATTTTCCAAGAGCTTTTGATTTGTATATGATATTGGAAAGTCGTCCATACATCTCTTTGACATTTTCTTCCTTGGCCATTGTGAAATTCTCGTATTCGCTACTTAGCATGGTAAGGTGAGATTCTTTGACTTGAGATGTTCCTTCGTGAGTCACTTCGAGTGTGTGCTATATTTCTTGCGTAGTTAGACAATGTGAGACGTGATTAAATTCAATTTGATCTAATGAACAGATAATAGAATTCATAGCTTTAGCATTAGCATTCTATAGTTAATTTTCTAGATCTGTTCATTGATCCATCGATTTACCTATTTTTTGATTATCTACAACTACAGTTGGTGCTCTATAACCTGTCTCAACTATATTCCAAGCATTAATGGTTTTTAGAAAAAAATTCATTTTATTTTTCCAATAAGCGTATTCACCATTGAACTTTGGTGGTCTAACTATGGAATGACTCTCAACAAAAGCATTATTAAAAAAGCCATTTTAAAAGTTCAATTTTTTTTTAAAAAAAATTGGCTTTTGAAAAAAAATCAAAATTTTAAATTAAAAATTGGCTTTTGAACCTGGCTCCAATATCACTTATAGGATCGATTTCACCCTAGAGGAGGTGAATAGGGTGATACTATCAATTATAAATATTTAATGCAGAAGTATATAAAATAATGTCAACATAGATATAGCAGAATAATAGCAGCATAGATAAAGAAAAATAATAAATGCAAAAATAGAACAACAAAACTTTATCCAGCTTCGGAAAAAGCCTGCTTACGTGCTACCTCCAAGATCTCTATTAGAAATTAAGTAGTCAGAAGCTTACACAGGTAAACTTGCGACACTCGCTATCGACTAATCTAACTCTACGCACAAAACCCTACCACAACTCAGCCACCGAGTTGCTAGTTCTCGACCTACACTACCGTAGTTCGTCCCCTAGTCACACGACTAGAAATTACAAATATTTAAAAATAAAATAAAAATTTAAAAACAATTTAAAAAACAAAACCCTAAATTTAAAAATTAAGCCCAAATAAAAAAAAATTCTACTGCGTATCAATTTGTAATACGTAAATAACAAAATACAGATTAAGGCCCTTAGATCTATTTCCTTCGTCGAAAAAGCCCCAATATATTGATGTGATAAACTGTCCCGTTTTTCTTTAATTTATGTCGGCCTTGTATTCTTGCTTCCTTTAGCTCGTTCGTTCCTCTGTGAAGAAAATTAGGGCTTTGGAAATTTTTTGAAGCCGTCGCTTTCAGTTGTAGATTGAATGATCCTTCATTTTCTTTCTTTAATTGATTCTCGGCAGCTTCAAAATTGTCGAGCACCTTTACTTGGTTGAAAAATTGGTACGTGAAATACCTTTTTGATTTCGTTTGTGCTCGAAGTTGATTCGAGTTGTTGATTTTGAACTTAGATTGAAACTTGACTCTATGATTTTTATTGAACTCGAATACCTTCAAAATGCCAATGAAGTTACCGGTTTCAAATGATTGAAAACCCTAAATTTTCGATCGAAAATATTTTTGAATTCGTCAGTCCATTTAAGTTCTGTCGTTCGATTTATCTTGGATGTTCGTGATAAGGTTCTGGTTGGATCGGGAGCATTGGTATGTTTAATAAGTGTACTATCACTATTATGATAACTATTTTTGGTCTACCCAACTCCCAATTCAAACTGATCATTAACTGCGATTCCAGTATTATTAGAGTGGACTCGAATTTCTTTTTTCTTTTTTCTTTTGGTAATTTATTTTAAATTGGACATTCTTTTTTCCAACTTTATATTTAGGGATTCGAAGCTCAGATAGCTAAGGAAAAGCAAAAGGCTTTCAGACTAACGCGGAATACTTGTTAATTTTACAGTTTGCATATTTTACTATGTTCTAATATCATTTATGGAAGACCAATATAAACTAAGATTATGAGTTTGACTAATATAATAAATCAGACGACACTTGGATAATTTTATCATATAAATATTTTAGAGACAGACGTGTTTATATGTGTATTGCACTGACAATAGCTGTAAAGTACAGATAGGTTGACCAAAGAGGCAATTATCTAAAAGGAGAAACATTGGCAAATCTTGTAGCCGCTCTTCATCTCATCGACGTCACCTCCAACAGCTCGACATCGACCACCATGGCCATGACCTGCACCACGTTCTGCTCCGCCTCGTCGACGTCGGTGCCGCTCTCCCCATCTTCTTCGTCGGCTAGAAGTTCGTAGGCTCCTCAAACAAACACCAAACTACCTCATTGTCGCAGTCATCCCCCGTTGTACCACCTCAGGGATGCACCATCATCGTCGACACTGACCTTAAATTTAAAAAAATTAAGAACAAAACAAAAATGCTAAATTAAATTAGCATTAAATTAACGTAATGCTATATTCATTTTTTTTGTAGTTCAAAAAATGCTAAATTTTAGTATCATTTTGCATACAAAGTTAATCCATCAACCATTTTATAAATTTATATTAGATGGAAAAAGCATATCAATATATATCATTTTAGTGCTAGAGTATTTCATCCATCAACCATTTCACCGTTATTTCCTTAAGCCCCATACCATCTTTTTATTTCCAGACCTTATTTGGATGGAGTTCTAGTTGTCCAATTTTTGCTTAGTTCTTGTTGATGAAAATGTATGCATGATAAATTTAAAATGATAGTTAAAAATAGCATTTTTAAAATACAAATGTTAGTGCATTTTTAAAATACAAATGTTACATTTAACTATCATTTCGTATATTCAACGTATGCTAAGGTATTTTAATAATACTCTAATATATTTCAACTATCATTTATCAAATTCTACACATGCTAGTTCACTTTAAAAACGCAATGCCGCTTTTAACTATCATTTAGTATATTCTACACGTATTAGTGCACTTTAAAAATGCATAAACTACCATTTATCACATTCTACATGTATTAATGCACTTTAAAAATGCATAAGCTACCATTTAGCATATTCTACACGTGCTAGTTCATTTTAAAATGCATTGCTACCTTTAACTATCATTTAGCATATTTCCATACATGCCAGTCTATTTTGAAAATAATGTTATCTTTAACTATCATTTTGCATATCCTAAACATGCTAGTGTACTTCATAGTTAAAATGCTACATCAATATATCATTTTAAATAACATAAACATGCTACTAGACATTGTGACTAAAATACTACATTAAACTATCATTTTACATGTTTTAAACATGCTATTGCACTTCATAGCTAAAATGTCACTTTATACAATCATTTTAGGTATCATAAACATGCTATTGCACTTCATAGCTAAAATGTCACTTTATACAATCATTTTAGGTATCATAAACATGCTACTATATTTTGTTACGAACATGCTAAAATAGAGTACCACTTTACATATTTTAGAAAAAATTAGCGTACTCCATAAAAAAAATGTTGTATTAAACTATCATTTTGCTTATCTTAAACATGTTAGTGGACTTTGTAATTAAGATGCTATATTAAACTACTTTTTGCATATCATAAATATGGTAGTGGACTTCATGATTAAAATGCTACAGATTAGCATCATACACATATAATGCTATATTAATTTCCATTTATGGATAATGTTAGTTCTATTTAGCATTTTCGGCTTTTAAGCATTCGAAAAAAACTGATCGCCTTCAAAACTGTCGTCATCGCCTCCCAATCCACCTCGACCACACCATCATCGATGCCATGACTTGACCATCACGGCTACACCTCCAACACTCTTCTCTTTCATCGCCTCCTAATCTATCTCAACCAACCACCTTTTCGCCTCCTAAGTTGTTGCCACCTCGTCGTCTTGACCAACCACCGTCGCCATCCCAAGCCGTTGTCTCCTCATCGTCATCCAAAGCCTCATCCGTCGTGGCGCCGTCTGCCAAGCTGCCACCATTTTAGCTGCCTTCTAAGTTTGGCGTTGCAATTAATTTTTATAGGAAGTTTGGACTTTGTACTAAAAATATATGCTATCCTTGCTCCAAATTTTTTCTTTTATGTTTGTCTTTTCTCCTATTTTCCACTAGATAAAAAATGGTCCAGTTAAAGATTTGTTTATACACTTGTGTTTTCACTTTCCTTTGTATATCATTGCATATCAAATACCGACTTCTGTAGATCTCATATGAACAAAAAATGAAAAGGACTTTCTGTAAATTTCAAAGCCGAGGTTTGGTTTTTGGATTTAGAGAATTGTTTACTGAAAAGACAACCGGTATTAAAATTGTGTAGCCGAATATGTACTTGAAGAATATACACGAGAAGCTTAACTATGGATTTACAATTTTTACACAACTTTAAGTAATAGTCCAATTCAGGAACATAAAAGCTACATATCAAATTTATTGTAAACATCGTAATACTGGGTTTACATATTTATTAGGCCTGTTTTAGCCCATGAATAAAATTATTAAGCAATGGATTAAATTGAACCCGGTCCATTGTCGATGCGAACTAATATATGACAAACACATGGTAAGGAGTAAATAAGCAATTTGCAGCATCCAAATCTTCGGGTTCACCAAAACCCTTGTCGTATAATTCAGAACACACACCGTGAGTCGTATGCATTCCAGAGAGCATTATTTTATTTGATTCAACCTCAAATCTTTCGCTAATTGCAATATTTCATCAAACCCTAAATTCTTGAGTATTTGTATATATTCTTTTGGGCTTATAATTCAAACGATCTTTTTTCAAACATGTTGTCGTTCATAGTGTAACTAATTTAAAAGTGCAATAAATATAAATATTGATGCAAATAATATATTTAAAAGGCTGAATTTTCCACCGTTGTGCGGTTGTATCGATAAATATATAATATATTTATTATAGTTATTTAGTGTTGTGTATTTACATGACAACGGTATTAGCAAGAAATTTAATTGAGTTCACTTGTAAATCTTAACCGAATTAAGTATCAACATACATAGTTTGATGCCAAAAAGAGTTCAAACTTGAAAAGGATATTTTCTTTTCTGATCAAAGCAAGAAAGAAGGTTTTCGTTCATTGATCGAGAGACATATCTCAAATTGCATAAATATGTCCAAAAAAAGCAACAAATATCATGGAGGCAGAGTTATTCAAACAAAATATCACTTCAACTGGATTAATGAAACGTTCACATTTGAATAAACCCAATAACTAGCATCCAATCGAGCACTCTGAGACATGAGGATGTTGTGTAACGACGGTCGGAACAAGCTCTCCATCTCCAGTACGTACGTGGCATACGCATATGGGTTGGCACACACTTTGTTGTAACAAAAAGAATCTCCAGTGCTACATGTCTACCAACCCATATTTATACCCCACTTTTCCATATTATTTAGCGATATGAGACTTTTTCCAATCCGAACCGTCGTTCCTTCATTAAACATGCGAGACAACCCTAATAGAGGATACTCACTGCTACATCCAATTTAAATATATAAACGCAAGGAAACCTGACTACAGTAAAATATATGTCGAGGATGGTGAGCGTTAAATCTCATTCAATAACTTTAAACTCCAGGTCGACTTCAGTGACGCTTCCAAATCCAAAATTTACAACAATCTTTAGGCGTCAGCGTTAACATTTTAACACAACTCTCTGAGCGAACTCCAGCTACAAGCACTCCAAAAGCTAATATATCAAAGGATCAAGCTACTATATATAGATCGATAACAAAGTGTCAGATTTAATCAAGTTAGCACTGGTTTCCAAGCAGTAGACTACGCTTCATATCTACACATAGTTTCAGATTCAGGGCTGCACAATTAGTATTTACAAGCAGCGGAAGCAAATCCAGAAAGACAGCTTATATCTTTAATTTTCAGGTGCACGAATTTTGAGGAGGAGATTAGAATTATAACTGAAAGAGGAGAAGCCATAGTTCTACCGACACACCTTTTCCTCCTTTACCAGCCCCGCTAGCTTTTTTTTTAAATAATTGTTAAGGGAAAGTCTATTTAGAGACAAAATATAGACACTAATACACAAAAAATCTCCACCATTTGATTGTCTTCTGAATTTCACATTTTTCATAAAGAAAAAAAATAAATCTAATAGTCTGAATCTTTTGGGTACAAATTTTTGTTTAATTTTGTGTTCATATAAGCGGCTCCATTGTTTAAATTGTCCTTGTAGTTTATTAGACTAAAATGAAGATAGGTGATTTTGAAGAAGATAATAAAGCAGATGCTGGTTTTTAGAGTTGAACATAAGTTTTTTTAGGGTTTATTTCGATGGAACTAGAATTGAATAACAACCAAGTTTAGGCCTAAGTTAGATTACTATTATTCCTATTATATAGTGCACTAAGTTATCCCACTTACCTCAGCCTTGTGCGAAAGTAGTTACCCGCATATCCTCGCTATGTTCGCACTTGAAGTAGCCAATAATCGCGCTCTTCTCATACATTACCTATCAAATAATTGTTTTTTCTTAAAAAAATACGGAAATGAAAGCAAATGCTGAAACGAAAATAACTTTAAAATGTTAAATTAAAGTGGAAAATACATTGTTTATATTTGGATCTGATTTCTCACTCCACTAGAATCGAAAACTGAATATATTTTTTACTGTTTAAAAGATTGATGTGGTTGTGAGGTTTTCTGAAAGACGATTTTTTGAGGAAGATATAACTTTACTGATATTAAAAATAAGAAAAGAGAGGGTTAAATGAATCTAAGGGTAGTTTTGGAAGAAAATGGAGTTGGAAAAGAAAAAACTAGGGTGTGTGTGTTATTGTTTTAAAATGCTGGGGTGCGAAAGGAGGAAAACAATGTGTCAATAGAATTAGTCTTTTTTTCCAAATCTAAAAGGAAGCACGATTTGGACTAAGAAGACAAGCAGGCAAATTTCAACAAAACACCTTGCTTTTATAAATTTATACACTAAGTTATTTATTTTTCACTTAGGGGCAATTTTAGTTATTATTATATTTTTTTGTGCGTGTTTTCCTTTCAGGTTTGAAAATCTGGTTTATCTTTAAGATTGAGCTACAATGTTTGTACTTTAGAGATTATCGACTTGATATAGGATTACTAGGTATAGGGTTTGTATATTTATGTTTGTAACTAGTGCAAGTTACAAGTGTTATAAGTGTTTAAATATTTAGTTCTAGTAGTAACTTTCGAAGTAGCAATCGACACTAACAGATTAGTAGCCAAAGTTGGGTATATCTATGTGTTATTTATTTTTCGTATGTTCATCTCTACATTATTTATCTGTTTATTTATGAAATACTTTAAATACCCTATTCACTCTCTCTTTTGGGTATACTGCATGATCCTAACAATTATAGCTCTAGAAGGTCGGTGGATGATGCAGCGCAAGCTAGTTATGTCTTAGGTCGTCAGCGACCTAGCAAATGTATAAGTCGCCCAAACGACCTAGCGACTTATGCCTTTAGTCGCCCGAGAGCTATCGCCTTAAGTCACACCAATGCAGCGCATATGATGGTTAGGTCGCCTACTTCTGAAGTCGCTCATTTATTGCCGCAATGTCTTAAATTGCTGCTTTCTTAAGTCGCGCATTCGCAGAAGCTTTAAGTCGCAAGCCGCATTGTTGTTATGTTGATGATTTCTTAAGTCGCTCACCTTGGCAGGTCGCTGGTATCTCACTTGTTGCTTTCTATAGGTCGCGTGAAGTGGTTAGGTCGCACAAGATGTTATGTCGCTCATTCTTATCTCGCTAAGTCGCCAGAAGCTTAGGTCGCTTATGCTGTAACTTCTTGAGTCGCATACGTTACTGTTCTTATGTCGCAAGTATTATAGTATTTGTTATGTCGCTTGATTGTAAGTCGTAAGTCGTATGCATATGTTGTTATGTTGTAACTTGACTAAGTCGACTGTTGTTAGGTCACACTATTGTTAGGTCGTGAGTTACTATATATGCGCTGTGTTGTAAAAACTCTATAAATAGGGGTGATGAGTCATTTGTAAAGGAGCTTGATTTTGAATAAACTTTTGTTTGAGTGCTTTGTGCCTCTTAAAAATTGAAAGTCGAGTGTTATCTCCTTTCTCCATTTTCGGTTATTCGAGTGCGCTCGAATCAACAGATTTGAAGCCGATTCACAGAATCTCGTGCACTAGATCAACATCGAAGAGTCGTAGATCTTTTAACACGGTATCGTGCGCGATCAACGTGTTAAAGATAGCTAGAATCCGGTATCTCGTGAGATCAACGAATTTGGGCATTTATCCTTGGTATCATTAATCCATCAATCCATATTTGATTCATTCCATCGTTGTTTGTTGTTGTTGCTTGCATTGAAGTTTTCCGCTGCGCCAATTTTGGTATCAAAGCTAGACTTAGCCAATCATAGTTAAGCCGAGCCTATTGGGAGCCGAGTTGAAGTGTTGGAGTTTGAGCCGAATATAGAAGTGGATCAAGGCCGAGAGTTGCAGTTACAGCCGAGCCAAGCTAAGTGCAGGCCGAGAAAAGTTAAGTTCCGATTTGAGTTAAAGTTGTGCTAGTTGAAGTGTGTGTTTGGATTTTTTGAAGATTGGACAATGCCGCCGAGACGTGCTAATCGATTTCAAAATGTTGAAGATGTGTATAGAAGACAAGAAGCTGAGCAAATGGAACAACGTATCAATGAAAAGTTCGATGAAGATACTGGGAAGTTAGAGAAATTGATGAATGACATGAATCAAAGTCAAAGGAGAAGGTCACCAATCTCGAACCATGGAGGAAACAGGGTTTCTCCATCGGTTTCAGAAGCGAGAAGGGTGTCACCACAATCTTGTCGAGAAAGAAGAGAGTCATCAGTTTCAACGAGACGAGAATACCACGAGTACAGAAATGAAGAGAGAAGAACTCCACGTGAGTTTGGAGACGAGCCATATCGTGATGCTGAAAGACATAGTAGAAGAGATATGCGTGATCGTCGAGATGTGTAACGACCCGGTGTTTTCAACCATTCGCATCCGCACATGTCGGACTTGAATTGTTCAAAATACCGCGTTGTAAAAAATAAATTTGGCAAAACTCAGAATATGCAGAAAATAATTAATCACAGAATCACAGACACAGATATCAGAATCTCACAGCGGAATGTAAAATATCACAGTGGTTCATGAAGCCACTGAAACTTTTACCAAACAGAAATACATTGTTTATAAACTTCGATACAATTTTAAGCCATAAGCAAATATAAAGTCTTTAATGCTTTGAATTACAAAATAGATAAAGATGAAAAAGCTTCCAACTAGCAAGAGTGATCTATGAGTGGTCCTAGCTCCGGAAAGAAAGCTGTAGCTGCAACTCAGGCTGACCCGAGCGTAACATAAAACATAAACACTCGAGTCAGGACATACATACTTATATAATGTAAGCTAAATCAAGTGTACTGTAATATAAAGCAAGTAAGTTAAAGGATGCTTGGGATCGCCCATCCTCTAAGGATCCGTTAAACTATTTACTATGTAGTATATTGCGCTATTATAATAGTGTCTATATTAACATAAACTTACTTTTAAATAGCGTTAAGGCTTTACATTTTCCACCTTAACACGTAAAATGCCAATAGTCTATACAGTACCGTAATACCTCCTGATCGGGAAGCTACCAGAGGATACTCCATAGGTACGACACAAATAGAAACTCGTAGTAGGCTCGCTAGGGTAGGTGACACGGCACAACTAGGCAATGCCAGGGTAGATATACCAATTGCTATCCGGACCGGTGGAAACGCGTAGCCGCAGTTACCGCCCACCTCGAACAACACTCCCAAATCAAAGGTGCGCACCAAAACAATCACAAGAGTAATAGAATGGCATACGAAGAAGTGCGTTCGATCAGAGGTGCTACCTCATTAATCCGAGAATCGCTCCTGTTTTAGCCACCTTATGCCAACTCACGGGAGTCGGGTCCACGTATTTACCTTAAAGAAACCGTCACCACCATCCTACTTCATTCTGGAATCTCCACCGCGTACACGGTTAGTCAAAGTGGTTTTCGGTATCGACAGAGAGTATGCCAGATATCCGATCCCGGTCTCTTTGCCAACCAAACGTTATTATAACCCGTGGTTATAGTTTGAAAAATGGTATTTATATTTTTCAAATCAATATATATATTTCAAATACCTTTAATTTCAAATCCTTGATTTAAAACATTTCCTTTGAAAATATACCATTTCAATTTATTCAATTAAATTTGGAATTTATTGCTTTTATCAAAAGAATAGAAATCAATTTTCTTCTTTTAAAACTTTCCAAACTCAACTTCTTACTTTATTAGCGATTTCATTTTTAAATTCCAAATCTTAACGTATTCCCAAAATAGAGATGAAATTTTAAATAAATCAATTTTAAATCAATTTCACTTCTACAGCATCTAGGAATTGCTATCTAAAGTTATGGGTTTAAAATAGTCAAGTTTCAAAAGACAGCAATTAAATGCTGTAGTAGACTTTTAGCTAAGCATCAAATTTCAAATATAACTTATTATTTATTATTTCTGTATTGAAATCTTTTCCTTTCCAAAAATATAGAATTTCTAAACAAGTTATATTCCAAAATTTTAACTCAACATTTATTTATTTAACCCCTTTTAAATCATTGTAAATCTCATAAAAATCCTTTATATAATTTAAATTAGAATATCATCAAATTTCTAAATTTAAATAATTTAAAATAATTTCAGAAAATAATATATAAACCACGGGCCTGTATAAGATTTTCTAGCCTAGGTCAAGTGAAACGGATTTATATCATTTCAATCCGATATTTACACAACCCCGGGTTCTATCATTTCGAACCCGCAATCCCAAGACAATTTACAGCAGTTAACAGAACAAGTGAACAATAATAATCAATTAGGCCTATCATTTCAGCCCATACCATCTATAATAACAGGGAACTTGCAGTGGTGATTTAAGCAGTAAATAAACAATAACATAACTGCAGAAATAATATAACAGATAATACTGATGAGGTGTCAATTTAAATGGGGTCCATCATTCTATATTACACTACAGACAGATAATAGTGAAATACAATTTTACACATACACTTGCAATAATTTACCAAAATATAAATACGTATGTCTGGTGAGAAATACTCACCTGAATGCTGCAGAAAATTTTAAATTTCAAAACGATGATTCACCGGAAAAGAACTACAGAGAGTAACGATCAAAATCCCTCGGATGTCAAGCTTAGATTCAAATCTAGAACAAGATTCAAAATATTGAATACGCGACTTTAGAATTTACGGTCAAAGAAAAATTTAAAAGTAGGGAGAGAATTTTTTTGTTTGACTTGCTCGACCACTCTACCGTGTACAACAACCAAAACATTTCCAAACACACGAACTGTGCTAACACTATAACCATGATAAAATTTCCTAAAGACAAACTAAGGCAAAATGGTGGAGTTTTCTTATTATGCCGGGGTACATGTACACGTGCACACTTCCATTACACTTACTCGCATACACGCACTCACGCCAACATTTCCACATACTTACATCTCTTCTGCCACTTTCATTCATTATTTTCTTTTCCTTTTACCTGGATCCAACTACTAAAAATATCATCTACTACTGCAAATCAACCTAAGTTCTTACAATATTTCTTTACAGTCTAAATTTAAACTTGCAGGCTTTACAAACTTACAATCAGACAGGAATTCATCATCAGCTACACGCGCCACAACCCCACTTCTTCGAGCTAACCATGGAATTTCTTCGAGAAAAATGCAACAAATCTTCGGGACAAAATATAAAGACTTCGAGTAAAATCATGCGACTAAATCAAAGCATCTACTGAATGTGTACATCTCCTCTCCTCCTTATTCTCTGCTTCCTCTATCATATGAAGGTTACATATATGCAGACTAACTGAACTCACAGTCCTAGCCTACCTCTTTCCCATCCTCACCCCTTGTTTTTTTTTTCTTTTTTCTTTTTTTTTTCTTTTTTTTTTTGCAAATGAAAGAAAACTCCCTAGGCCTTGTTAACATCCAACTCAAACATGCAAAAAGGGTTTCTCACTGTTCCTATCAGACCTCTACACGAACCAAAACAACTCCTAACCAGATACAAAACAAATGCATGCTTCTAAATATTTGTGACTGTGATACACGTACACGGTGACACCAATGCACAACCCAGTCTAACATCCCTGCCAACACATATTCACGCAACAAAAAAACTAAGCATCATCAGATCCTTACTAAATGAACCCATCCCTCTTTCTTAAATATTTTGACAACACTGCCCTTCCTACTCCTCTCAAACAACTCCAGACCATCTTATGTTCACGCAATTTATACCTCAAGTATATATATATATTTTTTCTTCGACAGATCTGTTCCCAAAATAACTCCCGGGCCCTACAACTTACCTGGCATGACATCAACACAGTTCCCATATACAAATTTGCACAACATTCCACTACCTATGTGTCGAGAGTTAAGCCTATAACACACACAAGATCTCACTTCCTCTCTGTTTCTAGACCTAACTTTCCAAAACAAAAACAGTTCAACATATCCAGATCCCATATGTTTAGTTCAAGGCAGATGATAAGAGTCTCATAGAAAGACAGAGTGAATAAATAGTAGTGTGGCCGAGCAAGGCACAGATAGAACAACATCAAGAGAAAGAGGAAGGAAAACTGGAAGGAAAAAAAAACAATAAGACTTATTACCTGATGGATCTTGAACGTACGAGGAAGGGGAAGGCAGAGATATTTAGATGCGGAGAAAGAAACTGGTGAGGTGGGTATATATATAGGCAGTGCGAATTAAAGGAGAGGTAAAAGCATCAGTTTTATTGATATAAATTTGGTTGATATGACTGCGAAATTTCCTCATCAGTTCAAAGGAAATAGATAAAGTTCGAACGTTGCAAAAATTAAAAAGATTTGAACTGGTGCAAGATCAATGGGGAGGGAGAGCAATCAGTTGAAGACTTGAAGCTATTAGAGACGAAAGATATGAATACGTGATTTTATTGCTGAGAAAAGAAAAGGCAAAACACATTTCCAGTTTTGAACAAAAGAATATGTTCGAAAAGGTTTGATTGAGATCTTCTTGCGTGATGAAAGAACCACTGATATAGCATGTCAGTTACACAGATATAAAGTTGTTAACATGAATGCGTGAACGTTACTTAAGGGAATATTGATCAAAGGAAGGGCAAGCAAGCATCAGTTATATTGACATAAATTGTGAATATAGATACGTGATTAAAGCAGAGAAAAAAAAATGGCAAGCGTGATAAATGGTTTGATTTATTCAATGAATTGCGAGATTCATGTACTTGATTTTGGTAGAGCTGTTGGAAGCAGAGAATGGGAGAATATAGGATATGCACGTTTCGGTCTTTTAAGTGCATGCATTGATTGTAGGTAATTTATACGTGATATAATTAGCAGGAGAAATAAATCTGAACGTTATGAGAAATTTGTGTTAAAAGCATGCGTTACTTTAGGAAGATAATAAGCACTAAAATTTCGAACTGACTAGGCAATAGAAGAGGTGATTTTTAGGGACCACGGTTAGCAATTTGATTTGATCTTTATATGTGTGATATCGATTCTCAGTTATAAATGTTTGAACGTTACCCATATTTATTAAAACATGCGTTGATTGTGGGAATATGGCTTGCGAGATTTAAAGCTGCCAATTGAAATTAATGCATGCGATTACTGCAAATTTTATGAGAAGCTTTGATTTCAATATTTATGCGTGATTGAGGAACTTGATTTTGTGTAGTACTGCTTGAAACAGAGGATAAACAGATTTGGACTTTACTTATATGTGTGATTCATTTCTAGTTTATCAATCTTGATTTTTAGTTTGATTGCAATAAATGAAATGGCAAAAATTATGTAAGGCTTTAGGAATGAAACGTATATAAATTTATTTAAAAAAAACCAAACTGTCCGTTAAAACAAAATAACGTTTGCTATAAAATCACTGACTGATATTTTATATCCAAAAATATTAAAAATATGATTTTTTTACAATACATCAAACTGACGTAATACAGAACATCAAAAATTTCTATAAAAATAACATTTTTAAGTTTATACGTTTTATTCCGTTACCTACCATAGATTTTTATGCGTCCTTTAAACGCGAAATCCAACAGTTCATTAATACACTAAATTCTTCAAAATTATTACTTAACAAACTTAATTGGTTTTCACATATTATATATATATACAAAATTTCTTTTATTAAAATTCAAATGGGTTGTCTTTTAACAAATTTAACCGTTTCACACTTTAAATTTCCATATTTAGTATTTTAAGGAAATGATTTAAATCAAATTATATATGTATATAAATTGGAAAGTAAATTTTACTGGAAAGAGAAAAATAACGGATTAAAGTTCTATACGTTTTCTTATATATAATCTTATATATATATATATATACGGTATTTATTCCCTAAATTTAGGCGCCTTTTTTTAAGGCGTAATTACCCAGTTCATTTATATACTAAAAAAAAAAAATTAGAAATTCTGACCATGCTGAGACTCGAACTCGTGACCTATCGTGAATAGCCCAGATGTCTTAACCACCTAAGCTATTAATGTTTTCTTAATTAAAACTTGATTTTGCTAGACATTAAGTTATTTACCATCTTCGACAAAACCCCAAATTTTCAAATTAAAGTTAATTCTTAACCATCTCAAAATTTCAGAGATCTTATTATTTAATTAAAAATTTGGTCAATTGTTTTTTTTTTATATTTTTAATCACTTTAAATAAACTCCAAAGTTTTTATTTTTAGAAAAATACAAGTGAAAAATACTTGTTTAAAAAAATTGGGCTGTTACAAGATGTTGATGGTTGAGATCGATATCGAAGTACATTTGATTATAATGAAGATGGTGATAGAGGTAGTATTCATTGTCGAGATCAAGACCAAGTACGAAATCAATATCGGGATGTAGAAGATGATCGTCGATGGGAGTTAGGGATGAAAACAGAGATTCCAGAATTTAAAGAGGGAATGATTGCGGAAGAGTTTCTGGATTAGTTATCAAATGTTGAGGAAATTTTTGACTTCAAGGAAGTACCCGAGCATCGTAGAGTTAAGTTGGTTGCCACACAATTGAGGGGAAGAGCTATGGCATGGTGGCAAAAAACTAAACTTACACGGGAGAGAATGCGAAAGTCGAAGATTGTTTCATGGGAAAAGATGAAGAAGTTGATGAAGGCTACTTTCTTGCCTTATAATTATCAGTCTCTTATGTATCAGCGCTTACAGAATTTGAGACAAGGGACGAAGTCGGTAAATAATTATGCAGATGAATTTTTCAACTGATTGCTAGAAACGATATCATGGAAGCAGAGGAATAGTTGATAGTTAGATTTGTTGGAGGATTGAGAATGCAAATTCAGGATATGGTGAATATGTTTGATCCAAGATCCGTTGCTGATGCACACCAGAAGGCTTTAGCTTGGGAGAAGCAAGGTAGAAGAGGAGGTGGTGCGTTTACAAGTTCGAACAATCAGGTGAAAGGGGCTAGTAGCTATACTAATGTTTCCAAGGCCGTTAGTAAACCGGTTGTCAATGAAGTTGCTAAGACCAAGGTCAACAACAATTTCAAGTGTTATAATTGTCAGGAGTATGGTCATAAGAGCAATGAATGCCCAAAGCCTAAGAAGCGAGTGATGGTTGCTGAGGTTGAGGACAAGGATGCAGAAATAGAATGTTCTAATTCACCACAAGTTGAGGAGGAAGAAGAATTATTGGCGGGAGACGAAGGATATTCTTTAATGATGAGAAGGTCTTGCTTGACGCCAAAGTAGGAAGAGGAGACTAGTTGGTTGAGGAGTAACATTTTTCAGTCAACGTGCACTATTTTGGGAAGGGTTTGTAAGTTTGTTATCGATGCAGGAAGTTGTGATAACATCATCTCTACAGAAGCTGTAAAGAAGTTAGCATTAAAGACAGAGAAGCATCCCAAATCTTGCAAATTAGCTTGGTTGAGGAAAGATGGGGAAGTGAAGATCAGTCGAAGAGCTGTGTAACTTTTTCCATCGGAAAGAAGTATAAAGATGAAATTTGGTGTGACGTGGTAGATATGGATGTATGTCATTTGTTGTTGGGGAGACCGTGGCAATACGATAGAGCCGTGCAACATAATGGGAGGACTAACTGCTATAGTTTCATGTTCGAGGGCACCAAAATCACCTTAGTTCCTAAAAAGCGACAACAAAATGAAAAGAAGTTGGAGGAAATCGAAGAACTAAAAACTCTGTTATCGTTGAAGGAGTTTGTCAAAGAAGTAGAAGATGAGCCTGAAGTATTTCTGTTGATTGGACGTGAAAGTAGTGAAACGGTTGAAGTTCCTGAGGGAGTTAAGCCAGTGTTGAAGGAGTTCGAAGATGTATTTCCTGAAGAATTGCCAACAGAGTTACCACCATTGAGAGACATACAACATCAGATTGATCTTGTTACGGGAGCTGTTTTACCACATAAACCACATTATAGAATGAGTCCAAAAGAGCACGAAGAGTTGAGAAGACAGGTGGAGGAGTTACTTGAACAAGGGCGCGTACAAGAAAGTTTAAGTCCTTGTGCAGAACCAGCTTTGTTAGTGCCGAAGAAGGATGGAACTTGGAGAATGTGTACAGATAGTCGAGCACTGAACAAGATTACAGTGAGGTACAAATTTCCGATGCCGAGATTGGATGATTTGCTAAATCAGTTGAACAGAGCTGTTATCTTTTCAAAGATTGATCTGAAGAGTGGGTATCATCAGATTCGAATTCGACCAGGGGATGAATGGAAGACAGCGTTCAGGACACGGGAGGGGTTGTATGAATGGCTGGTCATGCCATTTGGTCTTTCGAATGCACCTAGTACTTTTATGCGAGTGATGAATTAGATCTTTCGACCATTTATTGAAAAGTTCGTATTGGTATACTTTGATGATATATTGATATACAGTGGAAGCGCGGAAGAGCATCTACAGCACTTGCGAGAAGTGTTGATGATACTTCGTCAAGAGCAATTCTATGCGGCAACAAAGAAGTGCATATTCATGACACACAGTGTTTTGTTCTTAGGGCATGTGTTGTCCAAGGAAGGAATCCATGTGGATCAAAGTAAAGTTGAAGCAATCAAGGATTGGCCACAACCCAGGACTATAACTGAAGTAAGAAGTTTTCATGGGTTAGCATCATTCTACCGAAGGTTTATTCCACATTTCAGTAGTGTGATAACACCAGTGACAGATTGTCTGAAGGGAAAGCAGTTTGTGTGGACTGGAGAGGCTGATTCTGCTTTCCAACAGATCAAGACAATTTTGACTACAGCACTGATTCTTAGATACCCCGATTTTCAGTTGCTGTTTGAGTTACATACTGATGCATCGAAGGTTGGAATTGGAGGAGTATTAAGTCAAAGGAGTCATCCAATTTCTTATTTTAGCGATAAATTTTCTGGGGCCAAAACAAGATACAACACCTATGACTTGGAGTTCTATGCTATTGTCCAAGCCATAAAGCACTGGAGACACTACTTGTTTTATAAGGAGTTTGTGTTGTTTACTGATCACGAAGCATTGAAACATTTGCAGGGACAAGATAAGATTGCAGCCAGGCATGCGTCATGGATTGCATACTTGCAACAGTTTACATTTGTTGTGAAGCATAAGTCGGGAGTTACAAATCGTATGGCAGACGCATTAAGTAGAAGAATCATTTGTTGACTACGATGAAAGTTGAAGTGACGGGATTTGATGTATTTTCAGAATTGTTTGTTGAGGATCCTTACTTTGCTAAGATTGTAGATGAAGTCGAGAAAGGGAAGACGGATGAGTATGTGTTGGTAGATGGTTTTCTATTCAAAGGAAATCAGTTGTGTATACCGAGTGCAGTTTGCGAATGAAGATTGTGAAGGAATTGCATGAAGAAGATCATGTGGAAAGAGATCGTACCTTGTAATTGATTTGTCAATCATATATTTGGCCTTCCATGAGGAAAGAAGTTGAAAGATTTGTGCAGAGATGTCACATATGTCAAGTTTCCAAAGGGATAGCTACGAATGCAGGGTTGTATATGCCATTGCCCGTGCCTACTAGACCATGGGTTGATATTAGCATGGACTTGGTTTTGGGTTTGCCAAGAACACAATGAGGGAATGATTCCATATATGTTGTGGTGGATAGATTTTCGAAGATGGCATATTTCATAGCTTGTAAAAAAACCGCCGATGCAGTCCGTGTTGCTCAATTGTTCTTTAGAGAGGTTTATCGACCACATGGCCTACCTGAGACCATTGTTTCTGATCGGGATACTCGATTTCTAAGTCATTTTTGGTTGAGTCTGTGGAAGATGGTTGGGACTAAGCTAAATTTTAGTAGCGCCTATCATCCACAAACGGATGGGCAAACGGAAGTGGTCAACAGATCTTTGGGAAACTTATTGAGATATCTTGTGAAGGATAATTTGAAGAGCTGGGATGTGAAGTTGTATTAGGCGAAATTCACACATAATCATGCTGTTAATCGAAGTACTGGATTCAGTCCATTTCAAGTAGTATATTCAACAATTCTGAAGGGACCGTTGGGTCTGTCGATAGTTCCATGTCAGAAAGAGATTGTTAAACGAGCGTGTGATTTCGTGAATGAGCTACAGGAGTGTCACATGACTGTTCATGAACGATTGCTTAAGTCAAATGAGAAGTATAAGCAACTGGCAAATAAGAAGCGAAGGAGTGTGGACTTCAAAGAGGGTGATTTTGTTTACGAATATTGGCGAAAGATCGTTTTCCAGTTGGAACTTACAACAAATTGAAAGCTCGAAAGATTGGTCTAGTAGAAATTTTGAAGAAGATCAATGATAATTCTTATCGGTTAAGACTGCCGGATCATATCCATACTGCTGACGTTTTTAACGTCAAACACTTGATTCCATATCATGGAAATAAGCATGTCGAAGAAAAGGAAGGCGTGAATTCGGGGTCGAATTCTTTTCAACCAGGGGAGAATGATGCAGCGTAGGCTAGTTATGTCTTAGGTCATCAACGACCTAGCAAATCTATAAGTCGCCCAAATGACCTAGCGACTTATGCCTTTAGTCGCCCGAGAGCTATCGCCTTAAGTCACACCAATGTAGCGCATATGATGGTTAGGTCGCCTACTTCTGAAGTCGCTCATTCATTGCCGCAATGTCTTAAATCGCTGCTTTCTTAAGTCGCGCATTCGCTGAAGCTTTAAGTCGCAAGCCACATTGTTGTTATGTTAATGATTTCTTAAGTCGCTCACCTTGGCAGGTCGCTGGTATCTCACTTGTTGCTTTCTATAGGTCGCGTCAAATGGTTAGGTCGCACAAGATGTTATGTCGCTCATTCTTATCTCGCTAAGTAGCCAGAAGCTTAGGTCGCTTATGCCGTAACTTCTTGAGTCACATACGTTGCTGTTCTTATGTCGCAAGTATTATAGTATTTGTTATGTCGCTTGATTGTAAGTCGTAAGTCGTATGTATATGTTGTTATGTTGTAACTTGACTAAGTCGACTGTTGTTAGGTCGCACTATCGTTAGGTCGTGAGTTACTGTATATGTGCTGTGTTGTAAAAACTCTATAAATAGGGGTGATGGGTCATTTGTAAAGGAGGTTAATTTTGAATAAACTTTTATTTGAGTGCTTTGTGCCTCTTAAAAATTGGAAGTTGAGTGTTATCTCCTTTCTCCATTTTCAGTTATTCGAGTGCGCTCGAATCAACGGATTTGAAGCCGATTCATGGAATCTCGTGCGCGAGATCAACGTCGAAGAGTCATAGATCTTCTAACACGGTATCGTGCGCGATCAACGTGTTAAAGATAGCTAGAATCCGGTATCTCGCGAGATCAACGGATTTGGGCATTTAACCTTGGTATCATTAATCCATCAATCCATATTTGATTCATTCCATCGTTGTTTGTTGTTGTTGATTGCATTGAAGTTATCCGTTGCGCCAGTGGATATGTTACACACTGAAGCTTGTGTTCCGTGTAGTGAATAATGAAGACAAGTTTAAGGTGCTGATTATTGGACTTAGATTTCTTGGGAGTTGGTTGTTAGAAAATGGTAGATATTCAATGACTCTCGACTGATGATTTAGAGGTGAAAAGTTTTTCAAAGCTAAATGTGTCAGGTGGGATCCATACTTGACAAATAATATGGTGTTATTAGTCAAGCTTGACAACTATACAATCATGCATATTTCCAAAGAGGAAAATGTGAAAAGTGTAAAATGTAATTGTAGATGCATTATCCAAACTAGCCATTTTTGAGAGACGCCTTTATTTGGGATCATTTCTGTAGAGTACTAACGATCCAATCATTGAGGAAGTAATATTACCATGGAAGTAGTGGAAAAATAGTCATGGATGACTCTGCTTAAAGAATACTTAACGAAGTGAACCCTACCAAACAATAGGAACGAAGAACGGAAGCTCTTGCAAAAGGCTCCACATTATATTATGCAAAGTGAAATCTTGTATCAAAGAGGATCCATAACTCCATTGTTAATGTGTGGAGGCTAGGATGAAGCATAAAAAAAATCCTAGAGAACATACATCAAAGGAGTTGAATTGGGGCCCACAACTCTACTACCTCAATAAAAGTGATCTATATTGTAGTGAAGGGAAATCTATGTAGGCTTGGATTAACACAAATGTTTATCGGGGGCAGTGGAGCGAAATTTGAGAGTGCAAAATCCATCTACTTTTTTGTCTCAGTGTAAAATTAAGATCTTTTTGGTGGTGGCACTCCTATGGGCAAATGGTTAGGTTGAAGTTATTACATGATTATCAAGTCAACTATAAGGAAATATTGCAGAGTGAAAGAGGATTATGTTGATGAGCTGCTACTAGAATTTTGGGCTTATCGGATGAACCATAATATAGGACCTGGAGGTACATCGTTTATAGTGGCATATGGGACTGAAGAAATGATTCCAATCAAGGTTGAAGTCCCTTACCATCAATCTAAGCACTATGATTGGTGAATGAGAAGATTTTGCTAGTATCTGTTAACTGTGTGAATGAAAGGTGGAAAGAAACTAACCTAAGGTTTGACGCTTACTAGAAAAGAGTTGCGTGGAAGTTCAACTTTATGGTTCAAAATTGATCAATATGGTAGGTGCCTTTTTTGTGATGGAAGCAAAATGGGAAAGGCCTTATGTGACTGAGAAAAACCTTGAAAATTGCGCTTTCAAGCGTACCACAGTGGAAGTGGTACCTAATACGAATGGAATGATGAGCATCTTCACTACTATTTCTCTTGATTTATTTTATAGCATTATTTCAAAAAAATTATAAATGAATTTTATGTAATAAGAAGTCATTGGCCGTTGATTATATTAGTGAAGAAGATTACTAGATCGAGGGAACTATATTTATTAAATTGATGCATTATGAGACTAGTAATGCCTATATTAAAAGCATTGGAGTAGACTATATATTTTTAGACTATCATCCTAATTTAGGACTATTATTCAGACAAACAAGGCTTGAAACAAGGCTAAGTATTTAAAGGATTATTCACGAACTTCTTCAAATCAGGATGTACACGTTAGAGTATAACCGAACAAGGGGAAGTACAAAAAATCCCCTCTATGCTAGCTCTCTTGCTTAAAGCCAAGAAATAGGCATGGTTAGGACTAGATTCCTTGAGAGGCATAAATAGAATAGACTCCCAAAATAGACATCAATAAAATCAAACAACCATAGTAAGCATCAATGGATTTAGATGCCTAATGTATGCATCGATGGAAATAGGTTTAGGTAAATGGATATTGACATGACATATGCTTTGAGTTTAGCATCATTAATGCAAAGTTATATTAAAAAATGTTTTACTTACGGTTGAACAAGATGGATTAAGTAGGAAATAAGTAAATCAATACATTTGCAACAACCAATGCAGAAGTCTACCTGCTTGTAAACCGTTACAACTTATAGATGCATTAAACATAACTTAATCAAAAATGTGTGGAATTGTATAATTATTTTAATTATTAATTATTTTACTAGCATATATATATATATATATATATGAATATGTTCAGGTACATAAGGATAATAACAAGGATAATGCATACTGTAAGTAGAGATACTTATATAAAAAAAGTTTATTTTTCATTGCTTCTGTTCCACTGTAAATAAAGGTGTTTCCAACAAGCCTAATATGTAGCTTTCCCATGAATCCTTATAAAAATAAAAATAAAAACCCTTCCATAGAATCTAATAACTAAAGGTTATATGTACAAAAAAGAGCAAAATAAGTCCCATATATCTTGGAGACCATAGCAAAACGGAACAAAGATAAGCAATGTTAGAGCAAAACGCAACCATAAGCAAAACTAGTAGCAACAAATCAATCAAGCAGCAATACCAAATCAAGTATATCCAATAAGATAAGGCTAAAATCACTCAAGAACTTTAAAGCAAATAGTGAATATACATAGTTTACCGATATTAGACTATTATCAAAAATAATTTGTTAACAATGTAGCGACCCACCTTTTTGGACGGTTTAAATTAACAATAAACCACACATACCAAACTCAAACTATTCAAAAAGGAGGATTGTTATAGGGTATATAAGAAAAGAAGAGAAACAAAGTAAAAACAAATACATAATCTCACAGCGGAATGAAAATATATAATAATCAAATAAATAGCTCATGAAACTGTTTTACAAGTATTATTTGATTACATTTTTACAATACAGATCAGAGTTACATAACAAGAATAAATAAATAAAAACAGCGGAACAACATGATGTAGTGGAATAATGTAATTAATAATAATAATATACAAATCTTTGTCTTCGTCCTCCAGAAAAACAGTCTTCGATACACTGAAATGCTCTGACTGACCTGAGCGAATTCAAACGACAAAACACTCGACTAAGAGCTAAAAGATCTTATGTAAGCTAAATCAACAGTAAATAAGTACGAGTGTAACGGTATCGGAGATATTTATGGGGTTTGACATCCCCTATCCAGTGTCTAATATGAGTGCAATAACTTAAGAAATGTTTGGGATTTCCATCTCCTAAGGATCCATTAAACTATCTACATACACATTATAATACTATTATAATAATGTCTACAGTAAAGTATTAAAATAGTGTTAAGGCGTTACTCATATCCCCATTAACACATTTTATATATTCCCATAGTCTTTACAGTACCGTAATTCCTCCGTAAACTGGAGAGCTATCAGATGGCACTCCATAGGCACGGTACAAACCAAACTCGTAGAAGGCACGATAAGGAATGTGACAAGGAATGTGAGGCAATACGCAGGGTTGGATATTACCATTTTATGGTTCCAAACTGATGATAAAGCATAGAAGCTACTATTGCCCACCTCAGAACACACTCCCATTGTAACAACCCTAGATTTTTGAATATAATTTAAACCTGATTTAATTTTATTTTGAAATTATTTTAAATTTGTTTTATTTGTAAGATTTCATTTATAAATATTTTTAAAGTGATACTAAAATTTTTCCAAAATTTATTGCATTTATTTTCTATTTTTAAAGTCTAGTTTCCATTTTTCTGCCATTTTTTCATTAAATTTAATTTAATTAAAATTTATTTATTTAATTTTATGCATGCATGTTTTTTTTATGTTCTTATCTTTACTTATAAATATTTTCAAGTACATAATTTTTTTCCAAAGTTCATTTCATTTATTTTCGAATTTTCTAGCCTAGTTTGCAAATTTTTGCTATTTTTCTTAGTTTAATTATATATAATTAATATTTATTTATTTATTTATTTTTGTTTATTTACTAAATTTTCGTGTTTTTATCTGAATTTATGTATATTTTTCAGTTATTTAAAATTCCAAAAGAATATGGTGGAAATTTGAAGGGTTTTGTGACCTTTGATTTGCTTAAGCCTTTTGTATTCCACCTTTTCATTTTCTAATCACCACATGCATTGAAGAGGCTAACTTTATCATTTCTTTCAGCCGACTTCTATTCATTTTTCACATGATTTTCTATCTCAAACTCTGAAAAAAAGTTCGGCCTCTCCTTTGTGAAAAGTTTTGTACATCTTCTTTTTCTTTTTTCACTTTTCATTGTTTTGACTTGAATTTGCACTTGCTCTATTCATCTTTAGGTTCGGCCTCTCCACTCCAGCCACCTTGCTGCCTCCACCACCACCTGAACCTGTCACCACCACCTCCTTCTCACTGACCATCCCATGCCGAGCCACCCTAATTTGATGATCCATTACAAAAATGCACCAAACTCCACCTAAATGTCCATAGCCGAGCACACCCATACACCACCACCTCAAACTCCACCTTGGCCGCCACTTGCACCACCATCTCCAGCCCCTACCTGACCTGACACCACTGACACATCATCCCCTGGTCCACACCATACCTGGCCGTGTCCATATAGCCCTGGGTCGTGACCCATTGTTTCCTTGAACCTAGGTTTTGTTGCATTGGCTTGTAGTTTCATGCATCACCACTTTTGCACCATTATCTTCCCATGTTTGGCCGACCCCATGAACCCAAAACCAGATCCTAACCCATGCTTAGCCGTGTGTTTCTGACCCTAGGCTGAAGCACAAGTTGTTGGAAGCAAGTGCAAAAGATTTTAGCTTTGTTTTGTACATTCATTTCTAGCTTTGTTTAATTGAATTTGGGTTGAAACTTATGTAGATTGTTTTGTTTGTTTGAATGTATTCATGGTGATTAATCTTTAGCTCTCCCAATCTTAAATTTTTCTCGTGTTATCGTGCCTTTGAAGATCTTAGTTTGTGCATTCGATTGTTGTCTCCAGCTTATACCAGTGAATTATTCTCACCAGACAGTTTTATACTTATATAACTAGTAAATCGATCACATTTGAATCTGTAAATGCATCACCACGCTATATTTGCTATGCTATGATTATATGATGTTCACCCATACTTATTTACCTGTTATATCATATGCTATTGTTATATAATGTTATTCTATTATTTATATTAGTTTATCACACTGCAAGTTCCCTTCAGATTAGAAGCACTATGGGTTGAAATGATACATACCCAAACAGACTTTAGAATAAGGGAAAATCGTTATGGGCTGAAATGATAGGCCTGAACGATTTTCAATTATTTCATTTACTTGGGGTTGCGGGCTTGAAATGATCAAATCTGGTTTTCTTTGTAAATTACGGGTTGAAATGATATATTACCCGTATCACTTTACCTAGTGTAGAAAATGATATACATACCCGTGGTTAAAATATATTTTTTCAAAATTTTCAAAATATTTTAAAATTTTAAAAATTATAGTATTTTGATTTAAACTTAATTAAAAATGATTTTTGTAAAGTATTTTTGATTTTTCTTAGAATTTATAAGTGAAATAAATTAATGATAAAGTGGAAATCTAAAATATAAGTTATTTTGGAAATTTTGATTTAATTATAGATGGAATTTAAATTAAATATGAAAATATGATAAATTTATGATATTTTGAATTAAATGAATTTAAAATGATTTTATAATATATTAATGGATTTTGAATAAGTTAAAATGTGAAATAAATGAACATTGAGTTGAATTTTGAAATATAACTTAAATTGGAAAATTTTGAATTTTATTTAAAAGTGAATTTTGAAGTTAAGTAAATAAAATGAAAAATAAGTTATATTTTGAAATTTAAACTTAAGTGTTAAGCTAAAAATTTAATTATATGAATTGAAATTGAATGTTGGAATTTAATGTGAATTATTATTAAATATTGATTTTTGAATGAAAATTTAACTTTATAAAATCATGAATTTAAGGAAAATTAAATGATGGTTATAAAAGTGAAAAATATATGATTTTATAAGTTTGAAATGATTTAAATAAAAATTTAACGGTTTGTGAAAGTATAGTGAACATTTGGAATTTAATTAACAGCATTTTTGAAATGCTATTATTTTCTAAAGTAAAGGATATACAGCATTTGTAAATGTTGTAGTTAATATAAATGAACTAAAGGGCTAAATTGAATTAAAGGCTATTATAGCACTTTGTAAGTGCTATAATTGTTGAATTTAACTAACGTTTTATTTGAATTAATGTAACCCTATTACAGCATTTTGAATGTTGTCTTTTATTAAATTGAATTGTTTTAAAAGTAACTTTCCGTAGTATTTTTCTAAATGCTGCGAAAGTTGAATTTTCATTATTTTAATTAATTTAAGTGAATAAATGAATTTTGAAGGATTAAAATTTTGGAAATTTAATAATTTAATTATTAAATATCATAACTTCATTTTTATGATTTAAAATGAAGTAATTTGTTTTGAAATATAAACTATTTTGAAATGTGTGTTGAAATGGTATTTTAAATAAATGAATGTGGTTTGGAAGATACGATATTTTGATATTTTGAAATGGATTTTGAATGATATTGAACTTTAACGATATTTGATTTCGAAGCATAAAATACCATTTTGAAATTTTAACTACAGGATGTATTTAATTTATGGTTTAACTGATCCTTAGAGGATGGGCGATCCCAAGCATCCTTTAAGATATTGTGCATTACTACTACAGTTCAGTTGAGTTGGTTTACATTATATAAGTATATATGTCCTGACTTGAGTGTTTTTTGCTTTACTTTACGCTTGGGTCAACCTGAGTATTTACAGCTTAGCTTTGGATTTCTTTTCTGGAGCTAGGAATAGCTGGAGATTCTGCTTGTCTAGTTATCTGTTCCCTTTCAGTTTCAGTTATTCTATTTCAGTTCTGGTATTTATAAACTGCTATGTATTTGAGATTTCTATTGTATATGTTTTTTTCAGACTGATATTATGTATTATGTTTTGAGAGTTTGTTATAGTAGCTTCATGAACTATTATGGTATTTTTAATTTCCGTTGCGAGTTATTCTGATACTTCTGTGTCTATGATTCTGTGATTGTATTTCATTTGCTCCAAATTTATTTACAATGCGGTATTTTGAGAAATTCAAGTTCGATGTGTGTGGATGCGAATGGCTGAAAATATCGGGTTGTTACACCCATAATTAAAATCAAGGAGTGGCCACTAAATCAATCACAAAGTCATAATATGATATCAAAGAAGCATGTCCGATCGGAGGTGTGACCTCACTTGGCCCAGTGTGGCTCCTGTTTTAGTCACATCAAGCTAACTCGTGGGAGTCAGGTCTAACTTAATACCTAATACAGAATCGTTCACCAAACCATCCTGTTAGTCTGTGAGATGATGGTTTTAGTCCGTGAGATGATGGTTTTGATGACAACAACCTTTGTATAGGATTATAAGATATAAATACTAACATTATAGTTTAGAATTATATGTATATGCAGGATTTAACCATGCAGGTACCAAGAATGAAGACTATACAGTATAGAGATTCAAGATATCAAGAATGGAGACTCATGAGTATCAAGAATATCAAGATTATCGAGAGTTCAAGATTTTAAGTAATTTATTTTTTAATTAATTAGGAATTTTGTTAAAACTTCTAGAAAAGCACTGGCATCTTAATATCCAATTTATTCGTGGAATGGAATCCACTTCGAGCCTGTTAAAGGGATGGAACCTACGAAAAATCTAGTGGAACGTTGTTTTGTATCCACTAGCTTTTTATTCAAAATGATTTTACAAAATTATATCTTGTTTTCAAAATATTTTCAAAATCTTCTTTTTAAAAGAATCAAAAACTTCTATCCTGATTTTAAATACTTTTAGCCTCAAAATAATCTTCAATTTCAAAATCAAATTATTCTTAGTTTTAAATTATCGATAATAATATATTTAACTTTTAATATTTATACTTAGATTTAAATATAAAATTATTGTAAAACTATAGTCAAGTATATTTATAAAGTTTAAAATAGTTTTTAATATAAGATAAAAGTTATTTTCAAAAGAAAAACAAACCACCAAAAATTCCTTTGGGATGTCGACATGCTCAATATACCATGTCGACATAGTGTAAGTTAATTTCAAAATTTAAATTTCAAAAGAAGTGTCTATTCGTCATAGCACTTCACGAATGGACATGTCCGTTGTTCTTCTATAAATAGTGGTTGGTTTCAATGAATTTTCAATTATTATTTTTTGGTTTTTATTTCTCTTCTTCTTCCACATTTTCTTTATATATATTCTTACCATTACTCTGCCGAAATCAACATTGAATCTAACTAGATTATCTCTGGTTTGTTCTCTATCACTATCTCAACAAGATCCTCAGTGCTATTCAGAGTTATAGGCTTTTTGCAATCAATTAAACGAGAAAAGGTGTGATTGTGGCCTTGGAAATCAATCAAGCGAGAAAAGGTGTGCTTGTAGCCTTGAAAATCAATTGGGTGAACTTGTTGCCCGTAAAATCAAGTATCTCTACCCAAAGGATTGTGAATTTAGAGGGTGTACCTCGTAGCCTTGAAATCGAGGGTGTAATTGTATAATTGCTTTTGAAAGGAAATCCATACTTGTGTGCGGGATTGGATGTTGGGTAAGTCCGAACCAGTATAAAATCCGGTGTGTTCTTTCCTTTACTGCTTTTACTTTATTTTTGCATCTACGTTTGATTCTGTGATCATATTTGTGTTTGAATATTGCATACATTAGTGTTTAGATTAATAAAAACTCAAAAAAGATTTAAAAATTCCTTAAAACACTATTCACCCCCCTCTAGTGTTTATCCTAGCCTTAAGATCCGTAATTCGCATTTCTTACATTTGGTATCAGAGCAAGGTTTTCAAAGTTTCATAATTTGATTTTTGAAAAAGTTTTTTTAAATGGCTATGATTGTTAATACTAGTTTAGAAATATCCAGATCATCATTGTCTCATGAGTCTGCGTATAATCAATGTTCAAATTCAAGTTGTCTACCAAAATTGTTTGATGTGCAGGAAACATGCTTTATGGGAGTTGAGGAATCAATCCACAGCGGTCAAATTGTGCAGATCAAAAAGAACAAGTGGATACTCGATAGTGGATGTTTTAGACACATGAATGGCAATCCAGATATATTGAATGATATAATATACAAATACGGAGGACTGGTTAACTTTGGAGACAATTCAAAAGGATATGTGATTGGCATCGGCAAAATCGATAACTCTAAAACTCCTATTATTACTAATGTTTTGCTAGTTAAGAATCTGAAACATAATCTGCTAAGTATAAGTCAACTCTGCGATAAAGGATATAAAATTAAATTTGAAAAAGATAAGTGTATCATTGAAGATAATAATTCAACCATAATATTTGAGGGAATTAGGAAAAAGAATATTTGTATTCTTAGTATGAAAGTTTCAAATGATAACTTGTGTCTTTTGCCAAATACATAAGAGATTTGGGTATTTGAATTTCAAACTCTTATCTAGATTGTCAAAACATGATCTAGTAAGAGGTCTCCCTAAAATGAATTTTAAAGTAGGTAGTCTATGTGATGCATGTCAATTAGGATAACTTAGAAAAAGTTCTTTTAAATTAAAAGATATGATTTCAACTTAAAAACCTCTTGAATTAATTCATCTTGATTTATTTGGTCCATCTCAAATTCTGTCAATAAATCATAGTAAATATGTTTTTGTAATTGTAGATGATTATTCTAGATTCACATGGACAATATTTTTGAAGCATAAAAGTGATACTTTTGAATGTTTTAAGAACTTTACAAAAAGGATACAAAATCAACTTTCTCTAAAAACTATAACCATTCGTAGTGATCACAGTGGTGAATTTGAAAATGAAAAGTTTGAGGAATTCTGCAATAAAAAGGGAATAACACACAATTTTTCATTTCCAAGAACTCCACAACAAAACGGAGTAGTAAAACGTAAAAATAAGACGATTCAAGAGTGTACGAGAACTATGCTTTCAGATAGTAAATTACCAAAGTATTTTTGAGCAGAAGCAGTCGCTACCGCCTGTTATATTTTAAATCGAATTTTAATTAGACCTTTAAATAATAAGACATCTTATGAACTTCTTCATAGAAAGAAACCTAAAGTATCCTATTTTAGAATTTTTGGAAGTAAATGTTATATTTTAAATACTAAAGATAACTTAGATAAGTTTGATCCTAAATCCGACAAAGGTATCTTTATCGGATATTCTAATAAAAGTAAAGCGTACAGTATTTAATTTAAGAACTAACACCATTGAAGAAACAATGCATGTTTCGTTCGATGAAAATCTTAAAATTTTTGAAGATACAAATGATGAAGAGGATTTAATCACTCAAAATCAAGAGTCAACTGAAACTTATAATGAAATTAATCATCCTAATAAAAGGACTAAACTTTTAAAAGATCGCCCTATTGAAAATATACTAGGAGATATGCAATCTGTTGTTAAAACTAGAAATCAACTAAGTCAAATGAGTAATGTAGCTATTATATCAACTATTGAACCCAAGAATCCAAAAGAAGCATCAACTTACGATTCATGGATTTTGGCTATGCAAGAAGAATTAAATCAATTCACTAGAAATAATATTTGGGAACTTGTTCCTAGACCTGAGAATAAAACTATAATTGGAACTAAATAGATTTATAAAAATAAAATGAATGAACAAGGAGAGGTAGTTAGAAATAAAGCTCTATTAGTCGCTCAACGTTATTGTCAAGAAGAAAGAATAGATTTGATGAAACCTTTGCTCCCGTAGCAAGAATAGAAGCCATTAGGATTCTACTTGCTTTCGCAAAATATAATAATTTCAAGTTATTTCAAATGGATGTTAAAAGTGACTTTTTAAATGGTTTTGTAAAAGAAGAAGTATATGTTGAACAACCACCACTTTTTGAAAATGAAAAATTACCAAATCATGTTTACAACCTTAAGAAAGCTTTATATGATCTAAAACCAGGTCCTTGAGCCTGGTATGATAGACTAAGATCTTACTTATTACAATCAAACTTTGAAATTGCAAAAGTAGATAATGCCCTTTTTATTAAAAGACATAAAAATGATATTCAACTAGTACAAGTCTATGTAGACGATATTATTTTTGGATCACCTAATTTTGAAATAAATAAAGAATTTTTTGAAATAACGACAAAAGAGTTTGAGATGAGTCATATGGATGAATTAAACTTATTTTTAGGATTACAAATAAAACAATTAGATAATGATATCTTTATCAGTCAAGAAAAATATGGTAAAGACCTAATTAATAAATTCAGTTTGACTACTGCGAGTGGAAAATCCACTCCCATGGCAACCAATGAGTACCTTAGTAAAGAAAATCTCTCGAAAGATGTAGATCAAAAATTATATAGAGGAATGATTGGATCACTACTCTATATTACTGCTAGTAGACCTGATATCATGCATAGTGTTTGTCTCTGTGCAAGATATCAATCCCAACCTAAAGAGACCCACCCAAAAGCCGTAAACGTATCATAAGATATGTTAAACACACTTCTGATTATGGCTTATTTTGCCCAAAAAATGATTCTTTTGACTTAATATCATATTGTGATGCTGATTATGCTGGTCGTAAATCAGACCGAAAAAGTACAAGTGGAACTTGTCACAATTTGGGGCATTCTCTGATTTCTTGGTTTAGTAAAAAGCAAAACACAGTTTCTTTATCAACAACTGAAGTAGAATATATTTCTGCTGCTTTGGCTTGTTCTCAAGTAATATATATGCAACAAACTTTAAAAGATTATGGTTTAAATTTCTCAAAATCACCAATTTATTGTGATAATACTAGTGCGATAAATTTATCCAAAAATACTACTCAACATGCTCGAACTAAACCTATTGACATAAGACATCATTTTCTCAGAGATAATATAAATAAGGAAGTAATTACTCTAGATTATATTAATTCCGAGAATCAAATTGCCGATATATTAACAAAACCATTAAGTGAATCTATATTTACTAAATTAAGAAGAGAATTAGGTATTTGTTCAATAACTGAAATATAAAAAAATACAATAACAAAGTAGAATTAAAAATTCGATTAAAATAAATTAAATAGCAAAAATTCAAGCACCATGTCGACATCCCCTTGAACCCCATGTCGACATACAACGATTTTTTTTTTTGAAATTTTTCCCACCAAAATTCAAATAATTAGTTATATATTCTTATTATTTTTGAAATTCTATTCATTCTTTCTGTTATTTCTCTGTTCTATCTTCTGAAATTAGAAAATCAGTGGCCTCCTCTTCCAAATCAAACATAAATTGTGACGGCCAGCCTTTCAAACCACAAAAAGATGTATCATCAATAAGAAAAGAAAGGGATAGAAATAGAAAAGAAATAAAGAAAGAATAACAACATCAGAATCTCACAGCGGAATGGAACAAAATATAATACATCACATAACTATTACATAGTTTTACATATATCAGAGTTACACAACATCACACAACAAGACAGTCATATACATATCTGTCAATACATACATCCCAAAATACAACATACATCAACTACACAGTGGAACTAGATAGATAGATACATACGTCTGGGCTTCTGCTTCAAGCTCCTCCAGAAACTCAACACTCCAAAAACCTATCACTTGGCTACTCATAAAAATTTGAGTACCCAAGAGTTTATGAAAAACAACATATAAACTTTGGTCAGACATGAGTCTGGTGTGAGTAAATAGGTTAAAGTTGTTTAACTTTGAAAATCATTTGAAAATAAAGGTATCACGTAAGACTCCCCACACATAAATACGGGTAAGTTTTTACCTTACGCTAACCAAAACATTTTATAGGAAATCCAGTAATATTATAATAGTGTCTAGGGTTTTCAAGTAAATAGAAAATAGCGGAAATTGTTACATGATTAAATTCCAGCTACTAGCCACAAAAGTGGGTAATACAAATCAAAACCGTAGGGTCTCGTAGGGAAAATGGGTTTCCATTAGTGGTAGGGCTACTGGGGTACCGCCTGTCACAGCACGGGGCCTAGATCACCGTACCGAGGATCACTCCCGACCCCCTACAACACAAGGTCGGAACCATTCCTTACTGAACAGTCCCGAATAAGATAACCCCGCAGTTTTGGCCAAAAACTGCCCACATAGTCGAAATAAAGGGACATCTAGACAGGGGTATATCTCGTCCTGCTTGGGTGCTACCCACCCAACCTTGCTTCATCTCCCTTATTTTAGCCATTCCTAGTTGATGAGGCTTGAGGCTGCGATTACCTTCAGAGAACATATCTCTTAGAATGCTCATCGTCCGCCTGACGATGTGCTGAAAGCATTCAATCCATACAAGTTCTTTTCGGGTTCGAACGAGACCGAAGGCATTATCTCGTTACACTCATTTTGGAATCACCCTCAGAGTTAACGACAATAACCCTTGCATTCTGAAACACCATCTCAACCTTCACTTGAGATGTCACGACCTATCGTTTAATTTGGATCGATGTGGTTTTCGGAATATCAAATTGACACCCGATCCCGTTCTCATCAAAATCTAAACGCCATTTTAGAGGCCAAGTTGTTTAATAGTTTAAGCAGTTTAATTCAATACTTGGAATTCACATAACAGTTATCACAGATAAATCATGCACAGTCATCACAGATATATCAATGCATATCACTGAGTATCACAGAATACCACCAAATAGATATCATAATCAATCAATCAAGAATCATGAATTCATATCAAATTTAGTTTAATTAAGTTAATTAATTACTTAAGAATAAGCCATTTTATCCTGCTTGATTAATCACTAGTAAATCAACTTATTAAATTGATTAATTATTACTTAATTACTCTTTTAATTAATTATTTCTTAATTATTAATTAATAATCTTAATTATTAATTAACAAAACTTAATTACCCATTTATTAATCACTAATTACTTAATTAATCATTAATTACCAATTAATTAATCATTTAATCCTTAATTAATTACTTAATTAGTTGACTACTATTTATTTATTAATTAACTTTAAGTAGTGAATTAAATTTCTTAAGTTCAAATTTATTAAACACAAGATTAATATTATCAATCTTCAATTACAAATTTATTTAATCTTTAAACTACTTAGTTAATTTCGACTATAAAATTAATTTAGATTCTAAATCAACTTATACTTTAAGTTAATTAATTATCTTACATTTACAAATCTTTCTTTTAATAAATTTTAAATCAAATCTTAACTTAGAACTTACCAATATTATTTATTTAATTAATATTAAACTTTTTTAACAAAATAACTTAAAGGGTTTAGGCTTAACCCCTAAAAAAAATGGACCCGAGGTAACCCCCTGCGCTTACTGGAGTTAGAACCCGAGTCCCCCTCCTATTTTTCCCGAGTCCCCCTCTCTCCCTTATACCTCTCTTCTTCTTCCACTCTTTCTTTCTTCTTCGTTTTTTAAGTTTAAGTTATAAAGTGCAATGACACGCGAAACATACTCACGCACCCAGGGTCATCACTCGTGCAAACTCCCCATTTTCTCGAGTAATAACTCAAGACGACCCACACACGAAGACACTGTCACCATCGCGCCGTGCACGTGCATGACACATCGCCGTCACTCCAGCGAACCACGGCGCCTCCTGCAAGCCACAAAACGACATCACTCGCGAATACAAGTTTCAATTCATCTCGAAAATTTCGAAATCAAATTACACCTATTCGCTCGAACCACCTACACGAACACCCCAAAAGAAATTGCCTCAACCTACCAACGCCGACCACTAGTGGCAACGCGACTCCGGCCACACCTCGCTGTTACCCTCCTCTACCATCTCCCAGAAGCGCGCGTAACTCGATCGTCCCATGGCGACAAAATCGGCCAGTTTACAGACCACTGCAAAACTTGATCCAAAGCCCTAAATTCATTTCGTCCCAACAAATCTTGCATTAGAAAAAATTTCTATCATTTTTCCCGTGTTAGTAAATCACTAAGTTAGCCTCTCAACAAATTTCAACAATTAAAATTTGTTGAATAATCAGAAATTTACAAAAAAGCATTTTTGGTTCATTTTAAAACTGAACCTTGTATACTTGTCTAAAAATTATCATTCTTGTTTTAAAAATCCTACTTTTGAATGTTTATTCAAGATATGAAATCAAATCAACAAATTAAAGTATTCGAACTTTAACATATGATTTCTTTTACTGTAAACTTGAACATACAGTACTATGTTGCACTGTCAACCTTCAAACAATTTCCAGGCCATGATTTTAAGTGTAAACAACATATTTTAGTTTAAATTCCTAAGTTAAAAATGTTTTGCAAGAAGAAGCATTAAAATTTCCTACTGTTCTTTGCTCTGTACCCAAACATATGGAAGAACAGGCCATAAAAGATTTCCAAAGAAAACAGAAAATTCACAGAATTGTTTATTTAAACTATACAGCAAGCACATATATTATTCAAAAGCAAATACACAAGTTTAAAATTTGAAAACAGATGTTCACTCACCTAAATATTGTTGAAACAAAGAATAAATTCTTGTTTGAAAGCTGCAGTTTGAATTTCCTGAAAACCTTCCTTGCTTCTGATTTTTGAATGATATTTAAGTAAAATAAAAATGTGTATTTTCTTATCTCAGGTTAGCTAAGTTGTGAACGAACAAGTATAGTATGATGTATAAATAGAAATTGCTTTTAATTGTGTAGGCTACAACTGGTATAGCTTCAACTTGTTTGATCAGAGATTAAACTTGTGTTTAATTACAGCAAATTTGAAATGATCTTGTATATTTCGGCTGAAAGGATTTCTTGCAGTTCGAATTGACAAAATGTTGTGCTATCATTAATTGTAAGTGTCCCTATTTGTTTACATCTAATTATTGTTTGCTGATATTTGTTTTATTTTATTTTTTTTCTTTCGTGTACAAAGATATTTTGTATGTTATGTGAATAAATTTGTCTTCTTTTCAATGTACAAATATATTACACAGCAACATATGGTTATTATTTGTAAAAGATTTTGTTTTTGCCTCATGCATTGATTTTTGTCTCAGTTAGACATATAGTGTATATTTATGTTTCTATTTAATCATATAAATTGTTGTTAACAAACTTCTTAGTTTCGTTCTTATTTGTAATTTAACTTTCAAATATTTGATTTATAACCTATATTTGTATTTATATATTTTATATTTATATTTATATCTTATATTTATATTTAATATTGATAGGATTGCTTAAATTTAAACATTATTATTTAGATTACATTTTATATGTATTATATTAAATGTTAATAATATAACACCTTTAATTTAATTGAAGAAGACAGATTTTATTTTAAATGTTTTTGAAAGAATCTATTTCAATTTTCAAATCAAAATTTTCTTCACAAACACATATATAACTGGAAAATATTCAAAGATCTTATCAGTTTATAAAATGAAAAAGCTTGTATTTTATTTGAATTAGATTAAATTCTTATTAAAATATATTGTCAAAATCCTGGGTCGTTACATTCCTCCCTCCTTAATAGAATTTCGTCCCCGAAATTTAAAACAACAGTTAGTTAAAAAGCTTTTATATTAACAATCCAAACATACATATCATCCATACAATTACAACAATCAAACAATCTATCTTAACAAACATCACTAGTTATCTGGACGCAAATCCGGATAGGCTTTCCTAAAACTATCCAGAGTTTCCCAGGTACAATCTCTGGGATCCTCGCTCCACTGCACTTTGACGAGCTTAACTACTTTGCTCCTGAGTTGCTTCTCGTCTTGATCTACAATCCGAAATGGATTTCTGACCACAGTCAAGTTTGGTTCTACCTCCAAATCTTCCTGGACTACTGGTTCTACAACTAGTGATCGTTCATGAACAAATTTCCTTAGATGGGATGCATGAAATACATTATGAATTCCAGCTATCCGTTCTAGTAATTCAATTCTGTAAGCTACAACTTCAATTCTTTCCAACACTCGGAATGGTCCTATATATCTTGGAGCAAGTTTTCCCGTCTTTCGAATCTTATAACACCTTCGATTGGGGAAACTTTGACAAAGACTAAATCTCCGATCTCAAATTCCAATAGTCTTCGCCTTTTATCAGCATATTTCTTCTAACGATCTTGAGCAGCTTTCATCCTTTTCTTGATAAGCTCAACTTTCGCAGAAGCTTCTCGAATTAGATCGGGTCCGATCACAAGACGAACTTTTGATTCTATCCAACAAGATGGAGATGTACACGGTCTTTCATATAAAGATTCATAAGGAGCCATCTTAATACTTGCCGGGGAACTATTATTATAAGAGAATTCCACTAGATGAAGATGGTCTTTCCATGATCCACCAAAATCCAGAACACAAGCTCGCATCATATCCTCTAGAATTCGATTAAGCCTATTCGTCTGTCCGTCTATCTGAGGATGATAGGCTGTACTCAATCTCAAACTCGTTCCCATAGCTGATTGCAGAGCCTTCTAGAATTTGCTGGTGAAAATAGGATCTCAATCACTTACTATACTGATAGGAACACCATGCAATCTGACTATCTCCCTCAAGAAAATCTCTGCCAGAGAAGCTGCAGTACGAGTTGTCTTAACGGGTATAAAATGGGCGGTCTTAGTTAAACGATCAACAATAACCCATATTCCTTCATTTCCTTTCTTAGTTCTAGGCAAACCGTCGATGAAATCCATCAAAATCATTTCCCACTTCGAATCTGGAATTTCCAAAGGCTGCAATAATCCGGCTGACTTCTGCTGATCTCCTTTAACTTATTGGCAGATGGCACAACTATTTACGAATCTAGTAATATCTTTCTTCATACCGGGCCACCAGAAAACTCTTCTCATATCCTTATACATCTTTGAGATTCCCTGGTGAATATTCAATTTGGAGCGATGACTCTCAGATAATACCTCATGTTTCAATTCCTTGAAATTCGGAACACAAATCCTCCCGTTGATCCTCAGTGTCCCTTGGTCATCAATCTTGAAACTGGAACACTGACCCTTCTTAACTTTCCTGATGATTCCTCTTAATCTATTATCTGATTCTTGCTTGCTTGAAATCCTTTCAATAAGAGATGGGACAAATTCCAGAAGAGATAGGACTGCATTCCTGCTAAGAGCATCAGCTACAACATTCGCCTTTGCCGGGGTATACATAATATCCAAATCATAGTTTGCCAGAAATTCGACCCACCGCTGCTGCCTCTGATTAGGATCCTTTTGAGAGAAAAGATATTTCAATGGTTTGTGATCCGTGAATAATTCGAATTTCTCTCCCAAAAGATAATGTCTCCAAATCTTCAAAGCAAAAACAATGGCTAACAATTCTAGATCGTGCGTAGCGTAGTTCTTCTCATGTGGCTTCAATTGCTAACTCGCATAGGCAATAACCCTTCCATTCTGCATCAGCACTGCTCCCAGACCAGCTATACAAGCATCAGTATAAACCTCAAATTTCTCTTCCCATTCGGAATAGCAAGCACTGGTGCACTGGTTAGTCTTGTCTTCAATTCCTGGAAATCTTCTTCACACTGGGGTGTCCACTTGATTTTAGCTCCTTTCCTCGTCAGCTTAGTCAGATGTGAAGAAACTTTGGAATGATCCTTGATAAACTTTCTGTAGTAGCCATCCAATCCCAGAATACTACGAACTTCAGTCGGTGTCTCTGGCTGCTTCCATTCCAGAATAGTTTCAACCTTCGCTGGGTCTACAGAGATGCCTTCACTAGAAACAATGTGCCCTAAAAATATGACTTCCGATTTCCAAAAATAGCACTTGGAAAACTTTGCCTTCAACACATGCCTCCTCAGAGTTTCCAACACAATTCTCAAATGCTGCGTGTGCTCTTCTTGAGATTTAGAGTAGACCAGGATATCATCAATGAACACCAGAATGAACTTATTCAACACATCCCGAAAGACTCGGTTCATCAGGTCAACAAAGTAGGTAGGAGCGTTGGTTAACCTGAAAGGCATAACCAACCACTCATAGAAACAATTTGGTCCCTTAAATTCAGTCAAGCGAATATTGTCCTCAACTACACTTAACTAATGGAAACCTGAAGCTAAATCCTGTTGAGAAAAGATAGAAGCTCCATGAAACTGGTCAAAGAGATCATCAATACGAGGAAGAGGATATTTATTACGGATAGTCACTTTGTTCAATTCTCTATAATCTACACAGAACCTCGGCGATCCATCCGATTTGGTGACAAACACCGCAGCAGAGCCCCAACAAGAAAAACTAGGCCTAGTCAACCCCTTCTCCAAAAGATCCTGAGTCTGCTTAATTAACTCTTCCCTTTCCCTTGGAGCCATTCTCCTACTGAGCTGAATCACCGGCACTGCTCCTAGAATCAAATCAATGTGAAACTCTATCTCTCGATGTGGAGGCAGACACTTAACTTCCTCAAATACATCAGGAAAATCTTGAACCACATCGATATCTTCAACCTTCTCCTGAGAAGTCTCAATTCCATGCAAAAGACTACTCAAGTGAATTCCAGAATTATCACACGACACTCTGGCGATTCTACCAAATCAGTTTCTAGCGAAACTGTTCTCTCATCACAATTCAGGACTGTTATATACTTATCAAGCCAATCCATTCCCAATATATGGTCAAATCCCTTAAAATTCAACACATAAGGGTCATAAGAAAAACTATGGGATAGATAGGAAATCTTCAAGTCCTTACAGATCGTATCTAATTTGATCACTCCTCCTATAGGATTAGATACCAAGATGGGATAGTCTACAGTACTAGGGGTAAGAAAGAACTTCTCTACAGATTCCAGAGAAATAAAACTCAAAGAAGCACCCGAATCAAACAAAACTTTAATATACTTGCCATCTAAAAGTAATGTACCTTCCAATACTCCCTTGCCTTTAGATGAAGTAGATGGTGCACCTTCCAAAGCAAATACCTTATTCTGCTGAGCTTTATGAAGTAACGGGATCCTTGGTCATGTGACCTGGTTGGTGACAATTAAAGAATAGAGATCTCTGAACCAAAGCTAAACCCGGTCCACTATGATGCGGTCGCTGCCGCTGTTGCTGAAACCCTTTCCTGGGACACTTATTCGCCAAATGACCTTCTTGTTGACATATATAGCATTTGCGAGGTCCGTTGTTACTTCCAGACTTCTTATTGTTCAGCTTCCTCCAATTGGGATTGAACTACCTCTTATTCGGATTAGCAAAATTCACTCCCGATGCTGCTACTGGTGTCACTGATTTCTTGTTCATCAAATTCTCATATCTCAGTGCCATATCAATTAAATCGACAAAAGATCCTTTCAAGAGCACCGTCATCTTTTCATGAAATTCGAGCCTCAATCCTTGCACAAACATTTCGTTCTTTTCTAGCGGAGTATCAATGAGCCCTAGTCCATAGCAAGAAAGTTCATTGAATTTGGTCTCTTACTCTGCTATAGACATGCTACCCTGCTTCAAATTCAGAAAATCCTGGTACAGATGAATTTTCCCTGCTGTTGGCATAAATTTCTCCTCAAACAGCTCTTTAGATCTATCCCATGAAATGTCTTCCTCAAAAATGTTTGCTACCGTTGCAACCCACCAGGCTGCTGCGCCTCCCTGCAATTGCCACGATGCCATTTCCCTTTTCCGTTCATCAGACAACTTCATACTCTTAAAGATGCGCTCACAAGAGAGTAGCCAAGTTGAACTTCAATTATCGATTCTGACCCTTTAAATGGTTGGCCTCCAAGGTTGACGAAGTCTTTGCATAAAGCGGCAAAACTAACCTGAGGCGGTACTGGATTTACAGCCTCACTTGCAGTTTGACTTCGTCCATTATCAGTCAAGGTATTGCCCCTACCTCTACCTCTTCTTCCAGAACTTATGTTGGCCACCTCGACAGGTAACTCAACAAATTTAGATAGGTATGTAATTATGTGAAAATACAAATACACACTCTCAAGATATATATTACTTTAGAGCCTAGGTATTATCTCAACCAGTGCTCTGCTACCAACTGTGATGACCTGCCTTTCTAACCACAGAAAGACATATCATCAATAAAAGAAAAGGATAGAAAGAGAAAAGAAAGAAAGAATAACAACATCAGAATCTCACAGCGGAATGGAACAAAATATAATACATCACATAACTATTACATAGTTTTACATATATCAGAGTTACACAACATCATACAACAAGACAGTCATATACCTATCTGTCAATACATACATCCTAAAATACAACATACATCAACCACACAGTGGAACTAGATAGATAGATACATACGTCTGGGCTTCTGCTCCAAGCTCCACCAGAAACTCAACACTCCAAAAACCTATCACTTGGCTACTCATAAGAATTTGAGTACCCAAGAGTTTATGAAAAACAAAATATAAACTCCAGGTCAGACATGGGTCTAGTGTGAGTAAACGAGTTAAAGTTGTTTAACTTTGAAAATTATTTGAAAATAAAGGTATCACATAAGAATCCCCACACATAAATACGGGTAAGTTTTTACCTTACGCTAACCAAAACATTTTATAGGAAATCCAGTGATATTATAATAGTGTCTAGGGTTTTCAAGTAAATAGAAAATAGCCGAAATTATTACATGATTAAATTCCAGCTATTAGCCACAAAAGTGGGTAATACAAATCAAAACCATAGGGTCTCGTAGGGAAAATGGGTTTCCATCAATGGCAGGGCTACTGGGGTACCGCCTGTCACAGTACGAGGCCTAGATCACCGTACCGAGGATCACCGCCGACCCCCTAAAACACAAGGCCGGAACCATTCCTTACTGAACAGTCCCAAACAAGATAATCCCGCAGTTGTGGCCAACAACTGTCCACACAGCCGAAATAAAGGGACATCTAGACAGGGGTATATCTCGTCCTGCTTGGGCGTTACCCACCCAACGTTGCTTCATCTCCCCTGTTTTAGCCATTCTCAAATGATGTGGCTTGAGGCTGTGATTATCTTTAGAGAACATATCTCTTAGAATGCTCATCGTCCGCCTGACGATGTGCTGAAAGTGTTCAATCCATACAAGTTCGTTCTGGGTTCGAACGAAACCGAAGGCATTATCTCGTTACACTCATTTTGGAATCACCCTCAGAGTTAACGACAATAACCCTTGCATTCTGAAACACCATCTCGACCTTCGCTTGAGATGTCACGACCTATCGTTTAATTTGGATCGATGTGGTTTTCGGAATATCAAATTGACACCCGATCCCGGTATCATCGAAATCCAAACGAAATTTTAAAGGCCAAGTTGTTTAATAGTTTAAACAGTTTAATTCAATACTTGGAATTCACATAACAGTTATCACATATAAATTATACACAGTCATCACAGATATATCAATGCATATCACTGAGTATCACCGAATACCACCAAATAGATATCATAATCAATCAATTAAGAATCATTAATACATATCAAATTTTGTTTAATTAACTTAATTAATTACTTGAGAATAAGCCATTTTATCCTGCTTGATTAATCACTAGTAAATCAACTTATTAAATTTATTAATTATTACTTAATTACTCTTTTAATTAATCATTTCTTAATTAGTAATTAATAATCTTAATTATTAACTAACAAAACTTAATTACCCATTTATTAATCACTAATTACTTAATTAATCATTAATTACCAATTAATTAATCATTTAATCCTTAATTAATTACTTAATTAGTTGACTACTATTTATTTATTAATTAACTTTAAGTAGTTAATTAAATTTCTTAAGTTCAAATTTATTAAACACAAGATTAATAATATCAATCTTTAATTACAAATTTATTTAATCTTCAAACTGCTTAGTTAATTTCCGTTACAAAATTAATTTACATTCTAAATCAACTTATACTTTAAGTTACTTAATTATCTTACATTTGCAAATCTTTATTTTAATAAATTTTAAATCAAATCTTAACTTAAAACTTATCAACATTATTTGTTTAATTAATATTAAACTTTGTTAACAAAATAACTTAAAGGGTTTAGGCTTAATCCCTAAAAAAAGGGACCCGAGGTAACCCCCTGCGCTTACTCGAGTTAGAACCTGAGTCCTCCTCTCTCCCTTATACCTTTATTCTTCTTCCACTCTTTCTTTCTTTCTTTTCTTTTTTTTAAGTTTATGTTATGAACTGCAGTGACATGCGAAACATACTCACGCACCCAGAGTCATCACTCATGCAAACTCCCCATTTTCTCGAGTAATAACTTGAGACGACCCACACACGAAGACGCTGACACCATCATTGCCGTGCACGTGCACGGCATGTCGCCGTCACTCCAGCGAACCACGGTGCCTCCTGCAAGCCACAAAATGACATCACTCACGAATACAAGTTTCAATTCATCGCGGAAATTTCGAAATCAAATTACACCTATTCGCTCGAACCAGCTACTCGAACACCCCAAAAGCAATTGCCTCAACCTACCAAAGCTGACCACTAGTGGCAACGCGACTCCGGCCACACCTCGCCGTTACCCTCCTTTACCATCTCCCAGAAGCACACGTAACTCGATCGTCCCATGGCGACAAAATCAGCTAGTTTACAGACCACTGCAAAACTTGATCCAAAGCCCTAAATTTGTTTCGTCCCAACAAGTCCTGCATTAGAAAATTCTTCTAGCATTTTTCCTATGTTAGTAAATCACCAAGCTAGCCTCTCAACAAATTTCAACAATTAAAATTTGTTGAATCATCAGAAATTTACAAAAAAAGCATTTTTGGTTCATTTTAAAACCGCACCTTGTATACTTATCTAAAAATTATCATTCTTGTTTTAAAAATCCTACTTTTGAATGTTTATTCAAGATATGAAATCAAATCAACAAATTAAAATATTCGAATTTTAACATATGATTTCTTTTACTGTAAACTTGGTACTATGTTGCACTGTCAACCATCAAACAATCTCCAGGCCATGATTTTAAGTGTAAACAACATAATTTAGTTTAAATTCCTAAGTTTAGAATGTTTTGCTAGAAGAAGCATTAAAATTTCCTACCATTCTTTACTCTGTACCCAAACATATGGAAGAACAGGCCAAAAAAGATTTCCAGAGCAGACAGAAAATTCACAAAATTGTTTGTTTAAACTATACAGCAAGCACATATTATTCAAAAGCAAATACACAAGTTTAAATTTTGAAAACAGATGTTTACTCACCTAAATATTGTTGAAACAGAGAATAAATTCTTGTTTGAAAGCTGCAGTTTGAATTTCCTGAAAACCTTCCTTGCTTCTGATTTTTGAATGATATTTAAGTAAAATAAAGATGTGTATTTTCTTATCTCAGGTTAGCTAAGTTGTGGAAGAACAAGTATAGTATGATGTATAAATAGAAATTTCTTTGAACTGTGTAGGCAACAACTGGTACAGCTTCAACTTGTTTGATCAGAGATTAGACGTGTGTTTAATTACATCAAATTTGAAATGATCTTGTATATTTCGGCTGAAAGGATTTCTTGCAATTCGAATTGACAAAATGTTGTGCTATCATTAATTGTAAGTGTCCCTATTTGTTTACATCTAATTATTGTTTGCTGATATTTGTTTTCTTTCTTTTGTGTACAAAGATATTTTGTATGTTATGTGAATAAATTTGTCTTCTTTTCATTGTACAAATATATTACACAGCAACATATGGTTATTATTTGTCAAAGATTTTATTTTTGCCTCATGTATTGATTTTTGTCTCAGTTAGACATATAGTGTAAATTTATGTTTCTATTTAACCATATAAATTGTTGTTAACAAACTTCTTAGTTTCATTCTTATTTGTAATTTAACTTTCAAATATTTGATTTATAACCTATATTTGTATTTATATATTTTATATTTATATTTATATCTTATATTTATATTTAATATTGATAGGATTGCTTAAATTTAAACATTATTGTTTAGATTACATTTTATATGTATTATATTAAATGTTAATAATATAGCACTTTAATTTAATTGAAGAAGACGGATTTTATATTAAATATTTTTGAAAGAATCTATTTCAATTTTCAAATCAAAATTTTCTTCACAAACACATATATAACTGGAAAATGTTCAAAGATCTTATCAGTTTATAAAATGAAAAAGCTTGTATTTTATTTGAATTAGATTAATTCTTATTAAAATATATTGTCAAAATCCTGGGTCGTTACATAAATTCAACCTTTTCATTCCCTTCTCCTACTTCTGGACCGTTTCAACGAACAACGCTCGCTCGTGTGACGAAAATGGAGGATTCTCTGAAGGATGCACTTCAGTTAGTGACTAAAATCCAAGTGATGAAACTTCGAATGGCCAAAGAACAAGAGAGGCAAGGAAAAATCGTTAGGAATTTGCAAAAATTTTCTAATGGATAATCATGCAAACCCAATCTTGATTGACGAAGACTCTTCAGGAGATCAAATGCAAGAGGCCAAGGAGGAAGAAGAAGAAGAAGAAGTCCCCATGGAAGAAGTATACGTGGAAGATGTCGACAAAGTCGTCTGCGTTGGTGAAGTGTGCTTTGGTAAAGATGGAAATCTTGTCGAACAACGTGGAAATTTCTATTTTCACCGTCCGAATTGTTTGATTCATAGATCTTCCATTTTCAAAGACACTCGTTAGTTTCTTTTCTCTTTTTCCTTTTGATGTATGTTCTTTCTTACCTTTCCCACGAAAATGTAAATACAACTATATAATTAATGAATAATTTGTGTTCTTATATGTGTTATTATATGGATACTTAGTTAGGATAGTTAGTAGTTTAGGACTGAGTTTTAGTTTTAGATCTAAGTGTTGATTATTTATGTTAACAGTACCATTACAATCACATGTCATAGAGTATTAGATTTAGGGGAAGTTATATAGTTTGAAGTTATATATTTAGAGTTAGCTTTTTTGATGGCAAAGGGGGAGAAATATAAAATAGGATAGTTAGGCTTAGATTAAGGTGGAGTTATTAGGATAGAATTAATATTTTATAAAAAGGTTGTTATCATCAAAAATGGGGAGATTGTTAGTCCGTGAGATGATGGTTTTGATCCGTGAGATGATGGTTTTGATGACAACAACCTTTGTATAGGACTATAAAATATAAATACTAACATTATAGTTTAGAATTATATGTATATGCAGGATTTAACCATGCAGGTACCAAGAATGAAGAATGTGCAATATAGAGATTCAAGATATCAAGAATGAAGACTCATGAGTATCAAGAATATCAAGATTATCAAGATTTCAAGATTTCCAGTAATTTATTTTTATTTAATTAGGAACTTTGTTAAAGCTTCTAGAAAAACACTGGCATTTTAAAATTTAATTTATTCGTGGAATGGAATCCACTTCGAGCCTGTTAATGGGATGGAAATCTAAGTAGGATGGAACCTATTAAAAATCTTGTGGAACGTTATTTTGTATCCGCTAACTTTTTATCCAAAATGATTTTAAAAAATTATACTTGTTTTCAAAATGTTCTTTTTAAGAGAATCAAAAACATCTATCCTGGTTTTAAATACTTTTAGCCTCAAAATAACCTTCAATTTCAAAATCAAATGATTCTTAGTTTTAAATTATCTTTAATAATAATATATTTAACTTTTAATATTTATAGTTAGATTTAAATATAAAATTATTGTAATATATATATATATACACACCAATATATTATTCTCTATGTTTACTTATGTATTTTAACTATAGTCAAGTATATTTATAAAGTTTAATATAGTTTTTAATATAAGATAAAAGTTATTTTCAAAAGAAAAACAAACCACCAAAAATTCCTTTGGGATGTTGACATCTCAATATACCCATGTCGATATAGTGTCAGTTAATTTCAAAATTTAAATTTTAAAAGAAGTTTCTATTCGTCACATCTCTTCACGAATGGACATGACTATTGCTCTTCTATAAATAGGGGTTGGTTTCAACGAATTTTCAATCATTTTTTTTCTGGTTTTCATTTCTTTTCTTCTTCCACAATTTCTTTATACATATTCCTACCATTACTCTGTCAAAATCAACATTGAATCTAACTAGATTATCTCTGGTTTGTTCTCTATCACTATCTCACCAAGATCCTTAGTGCTATTCAGAGTTATAGGCTTTTTGTAATCAATTAAATGAGAAAAGGTGTGATTATGGCCTTGGAAATCAATCAAGCGAGAAAAGGTATGATTGTAGCCTTGGAAATCAATTGGGTGAACTTGTTGCCCGTAAAATCAAGTATCTCTACCCAAAGGATTATGATTCTGGAGGATGTACCTCGTAGCCTTGAAATCGAGGGTGTAATTGTACAATTGCTTTTGAAAGTAAATCCGTACTTGTGTGCGGGACTGGATGTAGGGTAACTCCGAACCAGTATAAAATGCGGTGTGTTCTTCCCTTTACTGCTTTTACTTTATTTTTGCATCTGTGTTTGATTTTGTGATCATATTTGTGTCTGAATATTGCATACATTTGTGTTCAAATTAACAAAAACTAAAAAAGGATTTGATAATTCCTTAAAACACTATTCACCACCCTCTAGTGTTTAACCTAGCCTTAAGATCCGTAATCCACATTTCTCACACATCCTACTTCATTCTGGATTGTCCACCACGTATACAGGTGTTAATGCGTTTTTGGTATTGGCAGGGGTACGACAATATCCACCGGTCTCTTTAACAGCCAAACACTTATTTCATACCGGATGGTTCTTTTATATTTCAAAAAAAAAACAATTCATACTTGGTATCAAAATATCATATTCAATTCAAACCATATCACTTTCAAAATCATACTCGCTTTTGAACTCATATCGATAAGATAGGTTTATTAAATCCTTATTTCAAAATCATCATATTTACTCAAATATGTCATTTCACTAGCAAATGTCATTTCAAATCTCAACTTAAGTTATAACATCATTTAACCATATTCGCTTTACAATCAAGGATTTAAATATAAATACTTCCACTTTACACAATCTGAAATTTAGAAAATAGTTTAGATAGTTTAGTTTAACATAGTTTAAAATAAAATTTAAATAGTTAGAAAACTCTAAAATAGCTTAAAAATTGATCAAAGATAGTTTAAATGGATTTAAGATAGTTTAGATAGATTTAAAATAGACTAAATAGATTTAAAAGAGATTAAATAGATTTGAAATAGATTAAATAGATTTAAAATAGATTAAAACAAGTTAATTAGTTTAAAACAGATTAACTTAGATTAAAATAGATTAAAATAAATTAAAATAGTATAAATTGATTAAAGTATTTTAAAATAGTTTAAAATAGATAAAATTAGTTTAATAGTTTGAAAATCCTAATAATTAGGATTCTTTTAAATAAAATATTTTTAAACAGTTTATATTGAAATAATAGATTTGAAATTTATATCAAATTAAACTATTCCTTTCATTCAAACATCTGGACCATGTCTACCTTTCAAATCAACTGACTAAAATTGGTCTTCCAATTCAAATTCTCATTTGAAACCAGCTAATCAATATTGATTTCAAATCTATGTTCGAGCTATAATTTTAAACTATTCTAAATTTAGCAGATTTTGAAGTTTTAAATATTCAAATATTTCAAAAGCTCAATTTCGATAAATTTCATTTATACTTCAAATCTAACTTTAAAATTTCCATTTAAACCGATTTCAATTTCAACATTAAAATTTGGATTTTTAAAAATAATTCAGTTTATATATATTAAATTTTCTTCAAAATATCATTTAACTGAATTCAAAAATTAAGGATTTAAAATCTTTTAATTCAACCACTTAGAACATTGCCCACCTCACCATGTCACTCGAGCCACACGACCCACTGCAAATCCAAATCATGAAGAAAATGCTCAGCCGCCGCCGTATAACCATGAACCCTAGTCAAATTAATGACGTCGATCCAACCATCAATATTCCAAACAACTACCCAGATGCATTCCTTTTGTGACGAGCCACCTTTCTAACCCAGAAAGACGTATCATCAATAAGAAAGAAAGGGATAGAAATAGAAAAGAATAGAAAGAAAGAAATAACAACATCAGAATCTCACAACGGAATGGAACAAAATATAATACATCACATAACTATTACATATTTATACATACATCAGAGTTATACAATATCATACAATAGGGATGTCATATACAGATATGTCCATACATCCAAATACAACATACACTAACTACACAGCGGAACTACATATATATGGATACGTACGTCCGGTCTTCTTCCCAAAAGCTCCTCCAGCAAATCAATACTCCAAAATACCTATCACTTGGCTACACATACAAATTTGAGTACCCAAGAGTTTATGAAAAACAAAATATAAACTCCGGGTCAGACATGGGTCTAGTGTGAGTAAATGGGTTAAATTTGTTTAACTTTGAAAACCTTTTGAACAAAGGTATCACGTAAGACTCCCCACACATAAATACGGGTAAGTTTTTACCTTACCTAACCAAAACATTTTATAGGAAATCCAGTGATATTATAATAGTGTCTAGGGTTTTCAAGTAAATCGAAAATAGCCAAAATTATTACATGATTAAATTCCAGCTACTAGCCACGAAAGTGGGTAATACAAATCAAAACCATAGGGTCTCGTAGGGAAAATGGGTTTCCAACAATGGCAGGGCTACTGGGGTACCGCCCGTCACAGTACGAGGCCTAGATCACTGTACCGAGGATCACTCCCGACCCCCTACAACACAAGGCCGGAACCATTCCTTACTGAACAGTCCCGAACAAAATAACCCCGCAGTTGTGGCCAACAATTGCTCACACAACTGAAATAAAGGGACATCTAGACAGGGGTATACCTCGTCCTGCTTGGGCATGACCCACCTAACCTTGCTGCATCTCCCCTGTTTTAGCCATTCCCGGTTGATGAGGCTTGAGGCTGCGATTACCTTTATTGAACATATTTCTTAGAATGCTCATCGTCCGCCTGACGATGTGCTGAAAGCATTCAATCCATACAAGTTCGTTCCGGGTTAGAATGAAACCGAAGGCATTATCTCGTTACACTCGTTTTGGAATCACCCTCAGAGTTAATGACGATAATCCTTGCATTCTGAAACACCATCTCGATCACCACTTGATAAGTCACGACCTATTGTTTAATTCGGATCAATGTGGTTTTCGGAATATCGAATTGATACCCGATCTCGGTCTCATCGAAATCCAAACGCCATTTTAAGGGCCAAGTTGTCTATTTAGTCTTAACAGATCAATTCAATATTAGAATTTACATAACAGATATCACAGATAAATCATATGCAGTTATCACAGATATATCCAGAATATATCACACCATATCACAAAATATCATCAAACTGATATCAAAGTCAATTAAACAGAATTACCAATTCATATCAAACTGGTTTGATTAACTTAACTTAATTAATTACTTAAGAATAAACTACTTTATTCTGCTTAATTAATTACTGATTAATTAACTTATTAATGATCAATTAATTACTTAGTTAATCATTAATCATCAATTTATTAATCATCTAATCTTTAATTAATTATTTAATTAGTTAACTTTATACATTAATTATTTCTTAATTACTCAGTTAATTGATTGATTCTTAATTATTAATTAATAACTTACTTATCAAATAATAAAATTTAATTACTTATTTAAATATCATGAATGATTTTAATTAATCATTTATTATCAACTTATTCATCATATAATCCTTAATTAATCACCTAAGTTAATTACCATTTATTAATTAACTTTAATTAAATTTTCTTAAGTTGAACAGATTAAACACAAGACTAAATTTTAATTACAAATTTAATTTAAAGTTATTAATTTAGTTACAAGTATTTTACATTCTTAATTACCTTAAACTTTACCATTAATCATCTTCTTTTCAAGCCTTCCTTTAAATAAATTTTAAACAAATATTAACTTAAAAGAACTAATGTTATTTACCTAATTTAATGTTAATCCCATACTTAAAATACTTAGGCAAGACATTAGGGAATGGACCCGAGACAGGAACCATTTTCACTCGAGTAAATCTCGAGCCATCCCCCTTTTTTCCCCACATCTCTCTCCCTCCCTCACTCCATCTTCTTCCTCTTTTTCCTGTTTCTTTTCCTTCCTTTTTTTTAAGTTTAAGTTAAAATGAAACTGCAGTATCTCTCACTCACGCGACCCAGAGTCGAACTCGAAGCAACCACTCAAAAGCCTCGAGCAAGAGCACGTGTCAAACACAAAAAACCATCGGACATCCCCACGCCACCGTGCACGTGCACGGTGGTTCACCTCGCCTCCGGTGACTCGCGCTACCTCCAGCAAACTCCAATTCGACCATGCACTCAAATTCAGAAGCTAACTCGATGCGAAAAGCACGAGGTCGAAAAACACTCATCTGGACGAACAGAACTCGAACATCTCAAGAGAAAAACGCCTCTTCCTCCTAGCGCCGACCACCAGTAGTGTCGCGATTTCTGCCACGCGTCGCCGACATCTTTCCCTACTATCGCTTAAAAGCACTCCCAGCTCGATCTTACCATGTTGATGAAATCAACGAGCATACAGCCCAAAAAAAACTCGAACTAAACCCTACCTTCGATTCAACTCCAAAATTCTTTCATTGAATAATTTTTTTAGCATTTTTCTTGTGACAATACGTCTTCAATCTTGCTTCATACTAAATTTCAGCAATCAAAATTAATCCAATCAACAGATATTGGCAAAAATCAATTTCGGCACCCTTTTAAAACTACACCTATCGTCTTTGCTTAAAAATCATAATTTTTATGTTAAAAATCCTAACCTTGTGTATGAAATCAAAATACGTTATCAAATTCACAAATTAAAACTTTCGAATTTTTAGCTTTGAATTTATTTCTTACCTAAAGCCGTATAACAGTTTTTTAAGTTACTGTGATGCCTTAAAATTCATGTCAGGTTTAAATTTAAAGCTTTAAACAACCTACCTTATCTGTAAATTCTAAGCTTAAGATATTATATATGAAGATGTCATATTTTTCTTTAAACTCTTTGTCCAGAACTAAAATATTAAAGAGCATCATGTACAAATTTTCCAGAGAGCCTTTCAGATCCATATATTTACATCATACAACATACACATAGTTTATAACTAATTACCCAATTAAACTTTAAAATTTATATGTTTACTCACCAGGTAAAACTTTGAACAGAAAGTAATATGTTGAAGAAACTGTAGAAGAAATTTTTCTGAGAGCTTTACTGCCTTGATGATGAATGAATGAATACAACAGATTATGTTTATTTATTGTCTTTTAGGTTAGTTTTTAAGTTTTGTTAAGTTTTAGTGAACGAATAAAAAATATGATGGATATATATAGAAAGCTTTGAACAGTATAGGTTGTATCTAGACAGTTTTACTTATATTGACATGCTTTTGATTGGCTATGTATTAATATACTGCAGAATGAAATGATCACAGAGATTTCGGCTGTAGGACTTGCTTGAACAAATTGTTGTGCTAATTTAATGCTTATGCTTTCATTTATGATAACATGTTATTAATATTTACTGATTCTTATTTATTTTTTTGTACTGGACGAAGATTTGTTTTATTTTATTAAGTGAACACTTTGTTTTCTTATGCACATAAAATCTACAGCAGCATATATGTTTTTTTTTACTGGACAAAGATCTTTTGAACATGAATTTGGTTATCTTTGTTATACATAGGTGTTTACAGGTTATGTGAATAGATATTTTTTTGAATTGTACATATGCATATATTATGTAGTAATATATGTTTCCTAAACTTACCCTATATGTGTATATGTAAAGTTATCATAGTTTCTAAATTTTATTCTATTTGTACTTCAAATTTTCAAGCCTTTGATTCTTCACATTGTGTTTGTATTTTTATATTTCTAATTATAACTTATATTTGTATATTTATATTTTTAGTTACATCTTATAATTTATAATTATGTTTTAGACTTGTCTTGTATGTTTATGTTTATAACCATTTATATTGTTTTATACTTATGTTTTAGATTTCCATGTTTAATATTCATATGATTGTTTATTTTTAAGCATTATCATTTGAAAACTACAATTGTATTCATATGTATATTATCAATTAATAAAATATAGAGTCTTTGATTTTTATTGAATAAGAGAGATTATGTTATAAATAATTTTAAAAGATTCCATTTTGAATTTTCAAATCCAGAATTTCTTTACAGTCACATATATAACTGGTAAATGATTAAGATCTCATCAGTTTATAATTTGAGAAGCTTGTATTTAATTTAAATTAGATTAAATATTTATTTAAATATGCTGTCAAAAATCCCAGGTCGTTACATTCCTCCCCCTTAAAAGAATTTCGTCCCCGAAATTTAAAACAACAGTTAATTCAAAAAATTTTAATTAACAATCCAAACATACATATCATCCATACAATAACACAATCAAACAGTCTACTCTAACAAACATGACTAGTTATCCGGACATAAATATGGATAAGCTTTCCTAAAACTATCGAGAGTTTCCCAGGTTAAATCTCTAGGATCCTCACTCCACTGCACCTTGACGAGTTTCACCACTTTGTTCCTGAGTTGCTTCTCGTCTTGATCCACAATCCGAACTGGATTTATGACTACAGTCAAATTGGGTTCCACTTCCAAATCTTCTAGAACTACCGGTTCTACAACAAGTGATGGGTCATGAACAAATTTCCTCAAATGCGATACATGAAACATATTGTGAATCCCAGACATCCGCTCTGGCAATTCAATCCTGTATGCTGCAGCTCCAATTTTTTCCAGCACTCGAAATGGTCCAATGTATCTCAGAGCAAGTTTTCCTGTCTTTTCGAATCTTATAGCACCTTTAATTGGGGAAACTTTGACAAAAACCATGTCTCCGATCTCAAATTCCAATGGTGTTCATCTTCTATCAGCATACTTCTTCTGACGATCCTAAGCAGCTTTCATCCTTTTCTTGATAAGCTCAACCTTCACAGAAGCTTCTCGAATAAGATCGGGTCTGAGCACAAGATGATCCTTCGATTCAATCCAACAAGATGGGGATCTACATGGTCTTCCGTGTAAAGCTTCATAAGGAGCCATCTTAATACTTGCTTGATAACTGTTATTATAAGAGAATTCAACTAGATGAAGATGATCTTCCCACGATCCTCCAAAATCCAAAACACAAGCCCGCAGCATATCCTCAAGAATACGATTAAGCCTCTCCGTCTGTCCGTCCGTTTGAGGATGATAGGCTGTACTCAATCTCAAATTTGTTCCCATCGTTGATTGCAGAGCTTCCCAGAATTTGCTGGTGAAAATAGGATCACGGTCACTTACTATACTGACTGGAACACCATGCAATCTAACTATCTCCTTCAAGAAAATTTCTGCCAGGGAAACTGCAGTACGAGTTGCCTTAACTGGTATAAAATGGCCACTCTTAGTTAAACGATCCACAATAACCCATATACCATCATTTCCTTTCCTGGTTCTAGACAATCCGTCGATAAAATCCATCGAGATCATCTCCTATTTCCAATTCGGAATTTCCAAAGGCTGCCATAATCCGGCTGATTTCTGTTGATCACCTTTTACTCGTTGGCAGATGGCATAACTATTCACGAATCTAGCAATATCTTTCTTCATGCCTAGCCACCAGAACACTCTCCTCATGTCCTTATACATCTTTGAGATTCCCGGATGAATATTCAATTTGGAACGATGACCCTCTGACAACACTTCCTGCCTTAGATCACTATCATTCGGAACACAGATTCTCCCGTTAATCCTTAATGTTCCTTGACCATCAATTTCAAAACTGGGACACAGACCTTTCCTAACTCTTTTGATGATTCCCCTTAATCTATTATCTGCTTCTTGCTTGCTTAAAATCCTTTCAATAAGCGATGGTACCACTTCCAGAAGAGATAGAAATGCATTCCTGCTAAGAGCATCAGCTACAACATTCGCCTTTCCCGGAGTGTACAAAATATCCAAATCATAGGATGCTAGAAATTCGACCCGCCGCTGCTGTCTCAGATTAAGATCCTTTTGAGAGAATAGATATTTCAACGGTTTGTGATCCGTGAACAATTCGAATTTCTCTCCCAAAAGATAATGTCTCCTGATCTTCAAAGCAAAAACAATGGCTAGCAATTCAAGATCGTGCGTAGCGTAATTCTTCTCATGAGGCTTCAACTGCCGACTGGCATACGCAATTACCCTTCCATTCCGCATCAGAACTTCTCCCAAACCAACCATACAAGCATCAGTATAAACCTCGAATTTGCTCTTCTCATCCGGAATAGCAAGTACTAGTGCACTAGTTAGCCTCGTCTTCAATTCTTGAAAAGCTTCTTCACACTGGGGTGTCCATTTGAATTTTGCTCCCTTTCTAGTCGGCTTAGTCAGATGCGAAGAAATCTTTGAATAATCCTTGATAAATTTCCTGTAGTAGCCAGCCAATCCCAGAAAACTACGAACTTCCATCGGTGTCTCCGGCTGTTTCCACTCTAGAATAGTTTCAACTTTCGCTGGGTCTACAGAAATGCCTTCACCAGAAACAATGTGTCCTAAAAATTTAACTTCTGATTTCCAGAAATGGCACTTCGAAAACTTCTCCTTCGACACATGCTTCCTTAGAGTCTCCAATACAATCCTCAAATGCTCCCTGTGCTCTTCTTCAGATTAGGAGTAGACCAAGATATCATCAATGAATACCAGCACAAACTTATTCAATACATCCCTAAAGACTCGGTTCATGAGGTCAACAAATAGGCAAGAGCGTTGGTTAACCCGAAAGGCATAACCAACCACTTATAGAAACAATTAGGTCCCCTAAATGCAGTCAAGGGAATACTGTCTTCAGCTACCCTCAACTTATGGAAACCTGAAGCTAGATCTAGTTGAGAAAAGATAGAAGCACCATGCAACTGGTCAAAATGATCATCGATACGAGGAAGAGGATATTTATTACGGATAGTCACTTTGTTCAATTCTCTATAATCCACACAAAACCTTAGTGATCCATCCGATTTGGTCACAAACACTGCCGCCGAACCCCAACAAGAAAAAATGGGTCTAATCAACCCCTTCTCTAAAAGATCTTAAGTCTGCTTAATCAACTCTTATCTTTCCCTAGGAGCCATTCTCCTACTGGGCTGAATCACCGGCACAGCTCCTGGAATCAAATCAATTCAGAACTCTATTTCTAGATATGGTGGCAGACACTTAACTTCTTATCAGCAAAATTTTGAACCACATCGATATCTTCAATCTTCTCTTCAGAAGTCTCAGTTCCATGCAAAAGACTGCTCAAGTGAATCCCAGAATTATCACACGACACTCTGGCAATTCTACCCACATCAGTTTCCAATGAAACTATTCTTTCATCACAATTCAAAATTGCTCTGTTCTTATCTAGCCAATCCATTCCAAAATAAGATCAAACCCCTTAAAATTCAACACATACGGGTCACAAGAAAAACTGTGGGATAGATAAGAGATCTTCAAGTCCTTACAGATAGTGTTTAATTTGGTCACCCCTCCTATAGGATTGGACACCAAGATAGGACAATCTATAGAACTAGGGGTAAGAGAGAACTTCTCAACAGAGTCTAGAGAAATAAAACTCAAGGAAGCACCCGAATCAAACAAAACTTTAATATATTTTCCATCTAAAACTAAAGTACCTTCTAAAACTCCTTTGCCCTTCGAAGAAGAAGATGGTCCGTCTTCCAAAGCAAAAACTTTATTCTGAGGCGCCCTCTGCAGAAGTGGACAATACTTGATCATGTGTCCTGGCCGATGACAATTAAAGAATAACGATCTCTGAACCATAGCTGATCCTGGGCCACTCCGATGCGGTTGCTGTTGTTGCTGCTGGAATCCTTTTCTAGGACATTTATTAGCCAAATGTCCTTCCTGTTGACAAATGTAGCATTTGTGGGGTCCGTTGCTATTCCCAGGCTTCTTCTTGTTCGGGTTTTTCCATTTAGGCTCGAACTTCCGCTTATTCGGATTAGTGAAATTCCCACCTGAAGCTGCAACTAGAGCCACAAATTTCTTACCCATCAAACTTTCATATCTTAATACCATATCAATCGAATCAACAAAAGATCCTTTCAAAAGCACCGTCAATTTTCCATGGAATTCAGGCCTCAATCCTTGCACAAATTTATCATTCTTTTTAAAGGGAGTATCGATGAGTCCTGGTCCATAACAAGAGAGTTCGTTGAATCTGGTTTCATACTCCGAAATAGACATACTACCCTACTTCAAATACAGAAAATCCTGATACAATTGGGTTTTCCCTGCCGTTGGCATAAACTTCTCTTCAAACAACTCCTTAAATCTGTCCCATGAAATGTCATCCTCAGAAACATTTGCAATTGTTGCATCCCACCATGCTGCTGCACCACCCTACAAATGCCACGATGCCATTTGCCTCTTACGCTCATCAGACAATTTCATGCTTTTAAAAATGCACTCACAAGAGCGTAGCCAGGCTTGAACTTTAATTATTGATTCTGAACCTTTTGAATGGTTGGCCTCCGAGATTTTTGAAATCTTTCATAAAGCTGCAAAACTAACTTGAGGCGGTACTGGATTTACAGCCTCACTAGCATTTTAACTCCGTCCATCATCTGTTGAAGTACGCACCAAATTTAGATAGATATATATAATTATATGAAAATACAAGTACGCACTCTCAAGATAAATATAACATAAGAGCCTAGGTACTCGCTCGACCTAGCGCTCTGATACCAACTGTGACGACCCGCCTTTCTAACCCCAGAAAGACGTATCATCAATAAGAAAGAAAGGGATAGAAATAGAAAAGAATAGAAAGAAAGAAATAACAACATCAGAATCTCACAGCGGAATGGAACAAAATATAATACATCACATAACTATTACATAGTTATACATACATCAGAGTTATACAATATCATACAACAGGACTGTCATATACAGATATGTCCATACATTCGAAATACAGCATACACTAACTACATAGCGGAACTACATATATATCGATACATACGTCAGGTCTTCTTCCCAAAAGCTCCTCCAGCAAATCAATACTCCAAAATACCTATCACTTGGCTACTCATAAAAATTTGAGTACCCAAGAGTTTATGAAAAAAAAAATATAAACTCCGGGTCAGACATGAGTCTGGTGTGAGTAAACGAGTTAAATTTGTTTAACTTTGAAAACTTTTTGAACAAAGGTATCACGTAAGACTCCCCACACATAAATACGGGTAAGTTTTTACCTTACGCTAACCAAAACATTTTATAGGAAATCCAGTGATATTATAATAGTGTCTAGGGTTTTCAAGTAAATAGAAAATAGCCAAAATTGTTGCATGATTAAATTCCAGCTACTAGCCACGAAAGTGGGTAATACAAATCAAAACCGTAGGGTCTCGTAGGGAAAATGGGTTTCCAACAATGGCAGGGCTACTGGGGTACCGCCCGTCACAGTACGGGGCCTAGATCACTGTACCTAGGATCACTCCCGACCCCCTACAATACAAGGCCGGAACCATTCCTTACTGAACAGTCCCGAACAAGATAACCCCACAGTTGTGGCCAACAACTGCTCACACAACTGAAATAAAGGGACATCTAGATAGGGGTATACCTCGTCCTGCTTGGGCATGACCCACCTAACCTTGCTGCATCTTCCCTATTTTAGCCATTCCCGGTTGATGAGGCTTAAGGCTACGATTACCTTTATTGAACATATTTCTTAGAATGCCCATCGTCCGCCTGACGATGTGCTGAAAGCATCCAATCCATACAAGTTCATTTCGGGTTCGAACGAAACCGAAGGCATTATCTCGTTACACTCGTTTTGGAATCACCCTCAGAGTTAACAGCGATAATCCTTGCATTCTGAAACACCATCTCGATCATCACTTGATAAGTCACGGCCTATCGTTTAATTTGGATCGATGTGGTTTTCGGAATATCGAATTGATACCCGATCCCGGTCTCATCGAAATCCAAATGCCATTTTAAGGGCCAAGTTGTCTATTTAGTCTTAACAGATCAATTCAATATTAGAATTTACATAACAGATATCACAGATAAATCATATACAGTTATCACAGATATATCCAGAATATATCACAACATATCACAAAATATCATCAAACAGATATCAAAGTCAATTAAACAGAATTACAAATTCGTATCAAACTGGTTTGATTAACTTAACTTAATTAATTACTTAAGAATAAACTACTTTATTCTGCTTAATTAATTACTGATTAATTAACTTATTAATGATCAATTAATTACTTAGTTAATCATTAATTATCAATTTATTAATCATCTAATCTTTAATTAATTATTTAATTAGTTAACTTTATTCATTAATTATTACTTAATTTCTCAGTTAATTGATTGATTCTTAATTATTAATTAATAACTTACTTATTAATTAATAAAATTTAATTACTTATTTAAATATCACGAATGATTTTAATTAATCATTTATTTTCAATTTATTAATCATATAATCCTTAATTAATCACCTAAGTTAATTACCATTTATTAATTAACTTTAATTAAATTTTCTTAAGTTGAATAGATTAAACACAAGATTAAATTTTTAATTACAAATTTAATTTAAAGTTATTAATTTAACTACAAGTATTTTACATTCTTAATTACCTTAACTTTACCATTAATCATCTTCTTTTACAAGCCTTCCTTTAAATAAATTTTAAACAAATATTAACTTAAAAGAACTAATGTTATTTACCTAATTTAATGTTAATCCCATACTTAAAGTACTTAGGCAAGACATTAGGGAGTGGACCCGAGACAGGCACCATTTTCACTCGATTAAATCTCGAGCCATCCCTCTTTTATCCCCGCGTCTCTCTCTCTCACTCCATCTTCTTCCTCTTTTGCATGTTTCTTTTCCTTTCTTTTTTTAAGTTTAAGTTAAAATGAAACTGCAGTACCTCTCACACACGCAACCTAGAGTCGAACTCGAAGCAACCACCCAAAAGCCTCGAGCAAGAGCACGCGTCAAACACAAGAAACCATCGGACATCCCCACGCCACCGTGCACGTGCACGGTGGTTCACCTCGCCTCTGACGGCTCACGCTACCTCCAGCAAACTCCAATTCGACCATGCACTCGAATTCAGAAGCTAACTCGATGCGAAAAGCACGAGGTCGAAAAACACTTATCTGGACGAACAGAACTCGAACATCTCAAGAGAAAATGCCTCTTCCTCCTAGCGCCGACCACCAGTAGTGTCACGATTTCTGCCACGCGTCGCCGACATCTTCCCCTACCATCCCTTAACAGCACTCCCAGCTCGATCTTACCATGTTGATGAAATCAACGAGCATACAGCCCAAAAAAAACTCGAACTAAACCCTACCTTCGATTCAACTCCAAAATTCTTTCATTGAATAATTTTTTTAGCATTTTTCTTGTGACAATACGTCTTCAATCTTGCTTCATACTAAATTTCAGCAATCAAAATTAATCCAATCAACAGATATTGGCAAAAATCAATTTCGGCACCCTTTTAAAACTACACCTATCGTCTTTGCTTAAAAATCATAATTTTTATGTTAAAAATCCTAACCTTGTGTATGAAATCAAAATACGTTACCAAATTCACAAATTAAAACTTTCGAATTTTTAGCTTTGAATTTATTTCTTACCTAAAGCTGTATAACAGTTTTATAAGTTATTGTGACGCCTTAAAATTCATGTCAGGTTTAAATTTAAAGCTTTAAACAACCTACCTTATCTATAAATTCTAAGCTTAAGATATTATATATGAAGATGTCATATTTTTCTTTAAACTCTTTGTCCAGAACTAAAATATTAAAGAGCATCATGTACAAATTTTCCAGAGAGCCTTTCAGATCCGTATATTTACATCATACAACATACACAAAGTTTATAACTAATTACCCAATTAAACATTAAAATTTATATGTTTACTCACCAGGTAAAACTTTGAACAGAAAGTAATATGTTGAAGAAACTTTAGAAGAAATTTTCCTGAGAGCTTTACTGCCTTTATGATGAATGATGAATACAACAAATTATGTTTATTTATTGTCTTTCAGGTTAGTTTTTAAGTTTTGTTAAGTTTTAGTGAACGAACACAAAATATGATGGATATATATAGAAAGCTTTGAACAGTATAGGTTGTATCTAGACAGTTTTACTTATATTGACATGCTTTTGATTGGCTATGTATTAATATACTGCAGAATGAAATGATCACAGAGATTTCGGCTGTAGGACTTGCTTGAACAAAATGTTGTGCTAATTTAATGCTTATGCTTTCATTTGTGATAACATGTAATTAATGGTTACCGATTCTTATTTATTTTTTTGTACTGGACAAAGATTTGTTTTATTTTATTAAGTGAACACTTTGTTTTCTTATGCACATAAAATCTACAGCAGCATATATGTTTTTTTTTTACCGGACAAAGATCTTTTGAACATGAATTTGGTTATCTTTGTTATACATAGGTGTATACAGGTTATGTGAATAGATATTTTTTTGAATTGTACATATGCATATATTATGCAGTAATATATGTTTCCTAAACTTGCCCTATATGTATATGTAAAGTTATCATAGTTTCTAAATTTTATTCTATTTGTACTTCAAATTTTCAAGCCTTTGATTCACAACATTGTGTTTGTATTTTTATATTTCTAATTATAACTTATATTTGTATATTTATATTTTTAGTTACATCTTATAATTTATAATTATGTTTTATACTTGTTTTGTATGTTTATGTTTATAACCATTTATATTGTTTTATACTTATGTTTTAGATTTCTATGTTTAATATTCATATGATTGTTTATTTTTAAGCATTATCATTTAAAAACTACAATTGTATTCATATGTATATTATCAATTAATAAAATATAGAGTCTTTGATTTTTATTGAATAAGAGAGATTCTGTTATAAATAATTTTAAAAGATTCCATTTTAAATTTTCATATCCAAAATTTCGTTATAGTCACATATATAACCGGTAAATGATTAAGATCTCATCAGTTTATAATTTGAGAAGCTTGTATTTGATTTAAATTAGATTAAATATTTATTAAAACATGCTGTCAAAAATCCTGGGTCGTTACACCTTTCGCCACTCTCCATAACCCCGTACCTACAAATATATGATCCGCTGACGTTGATCATACCCTAAATGAATCACCCATTTCTGGGTAAATTATGATCCAAATCGAACCACAAACCATTGGAGTAGATTGCACTTGTTGGGAGCTTTCCAAGGATATATAATTTGCTTTTCTTTGAGGAGTTTAAATTTTTTTGAAACTGATTTCGATTTGAAATTGAATTGGAATTTAGGGTTTGATATTCTGTCGTTTGAGAAGGAGGAACTGGTAGATGTAATGGTACATATAGAAATAAGAAATGAGAAACAATTAGGGTTTATAATAGCCTATATACAAGCAAAGCTGAAATAGAAAGGATGAACTAGATCGATTTGGATTGAAACGATATCTATGACCCGAAAAAGCCCATTTCGTTCACGAAATGAAAATGGGTCATCCCATATATCAAAATAGATTTTTTTCGATATTTTTAAACTCAATGGAATAGGTTTCGAGTCCTAATTCCATCATATAAAGAAGTTAGCTTTTCAAATCGGCTTATTTTAAATTGATTTCATTAAATTGATTTCTAAGCGTTTAGAGTCGGCACGATCAAACGACAAGTTCGATCGATACGAAGCTTGAAAATCTATAATAATTCACCGTTATGGATTCGATGAAACCTTTGTTTCGTCGAAACTCAAGAAAGTGGCCAAAAATGGCTAATTTCATGTTAATTGATTAATTATTATTAAATTAATTTAATCCACTTTTTATATTCGAATTTCATAACTAACAATTTTATCATTTTTGATTAACTATTAATTTATAATCCTTTAAAATAAATTTCCAAGTCAAAACTGATGTTTACAATGTTCAATTTTTAATTGCAATAAATCCATTAATTAAATTTCATTCCAACAGACTCATTTATCTTGATTTCACTCTTAATATTAAATCAATTATTGCCTTATGAATATAATTGACATTACTATGCATTTTATTACATTCACATTTTACAGTTACCGTCGTAGCTCATATTAACGTAATATTTAACTACATTTAATTGCAAGTGATTTTCAACGTAATATCAATGAATTAAATAGTGAATTTATAATTAAACTGTTGTTACAACTTACCAATTCAAACACATTTCTATGTTTATTGTTTGCAAACCAAGTTAATAAATTTACATACTGATTAATTTTTCTATATTACCCAACTTCAATTAATTATATACAATTTCACTGTTTAATACAACATTTCATTTTTTTCTTTATTTACAGCTCATAACCAAATTTTATATTTACAACCATTTCATTTAATTGGAATTGCATTAAATTACTTATCCATTACCTTACATTACCATTAATAAAATTGCATTCTAGTTATTTTTCTCATTGTTGAATCTTTAATTTTTAATTTTTCACAATATTAATTTCCAAAGTTTATTTAATTAGTATATTTAATCATCGAAATTTGCGGGTTGTTACACTCTCCCCTACTCAAAACTTTTCGTCCTCGAAAAGGAAAAGAAGGAATAAAGGAATTAATATATCTTATTCAATGCATTCAATTTATAAACAATTAATTTACATAATTAAATAATTCAAATAAAATATGTCAATTTATAAAACAATTAAATCTTTTCGTATTCAAGTTTGGAAAAAAACATTTCCACTTTCACAGAAAATTTCTAAGTACAAAATTCACAGAAAATTTCGGCAGTCTCCTTTGTACGGAGAGGTCCGGAAGAAATAATAATATCAGTAATAACAATATATATCATATTTCATAATAAATGTCCCAAACCACGGGAAAACAATGTAATATTGCTATAAAATCATATCCAAATACGTACCTATTTGTCGGGCAACACTTATTTATGCAATAAAACAGCTGTAGCTATTGCTTCCATAAACCTGTATTTCACTTATATTATCCAAAGAATTTAATAATTATGTAAAAAGAGAAGTATTTAAGTTGTTTCAATTAATAATAAAACAATCAACACAACATAACAATAGTCACTTACAAACAAAACCATACAATCATACAATCATCACATGCAGTCAAAGTAATCAACCAGCCCATCAATAATAACTAACAATTGGTTTGTTCGGGTTCAGAAATTTTAATTGTATAAAATGATAAATAAACTACGAACTATACCATAAATTCAACAGTCTTAGATAAAACTTAATAGATTATTCATACATCTATATATAGTTAGAAGCATCCTTTCCCGACCATCTCATAAGCCAAAAGACACAATAATTTAAAATATCGCTTAAGTTTATTCTTATTAATCTCCTTTCATATGATTTATTGCTCTTCCATTTCATTCATTTATACAATGGTTATTTTCTTATATTTACATTTATTACTTACAAAATTCATTACACATTCATTCATGCAATGCCATCTCCATTAATTTACATTCATTTTCTTACATAAGTTATTTCCATTCAATTTATTTAGATCATCAATGAATTCATGATTGAAGTATTGAATGCATTTTATTTCTGTTTAATTCACATTTATTATTTACTTTGATTTCCTTTTAACATCAATATTCATTTGTGAAGCAACTCATGCTGATTTATTTTTCCTTTTCACTTTTATTTCTCTCATATATAGTATTCACTTTTACTACTTACTTTAATTATAATTGGCTAAAAACATTACTTAAGTTCATAATCATTTAATTACAGTATTCTCCCTTTTTATTAAATTTAATTAGTAGCGCTTCAAATTATTAACTTAAGTTTATGATATTCTTATACATCTTAATTCTTCATTCATAGACATAATTCCATTGAACACCTTCATATCCCATGTTTACTTATAAAATATTCTATTACATATCAATAATAACAAGTGTAAAAATACCTTTTCTTATATATATATCATAAATCACTTAGCATCCAATTTCCTATTTTTCATTTTAGAAGTTTCCAATTATTAAATGGTTAAGATTTCAATCATTACAATAATTAAAATTTCCAATTTACAGAAAACTTAAGCACTAAATACCTGGTTCCTTTTCAACTCATTTTAAAATAATATATATTCATAACTCATATATATCCAATCATATTTATAAATTACAATTAAGATTTGGTCATCAACACAATTGTGCAGTAAAACTACTACAGTGGTCTTCCCACTTTGAAACTCGAAAATGAACGTTGTGTGCGTGCACTCATGGTCGAAATTATTTTCCAACGACAGAGAGGTGAGTACATAACTTATTTCCTTCCAAAATTCCTTTAGACATTACTTCCAAATCATATTGTAATATTTAAATCAGAAAATACTTCTAAGTAACACTAACGTTATATTCTAAAATCTTTTGAAAGCAATTTTTCAAAATCACGGAACTTAAGTTCTCAAATTCCAATTTATGTTTGCTTTACTTGTAAATCCTATTTTACAATCAATGTATACAAAATTTCACTACCTAACAAACAAAATATTACATCCAACCATATCATCTATAAAAGCCATTCTTTTATACACAAAATATATACTAGGTAACAAAATTTCATTTACCCATATTTCAAAACCAATATTGTGTCGGTCTGCCGTATTAAGTGTTTAGAAATCCCTATCGATATCATACCGTCCTATGTACTGACCAGAATTTATAAATACTAAACAAAACAAATTAACACAATACAAAACAATTATAACACCAACAAATACGCTCTTTTATCTATATACACTCACTGACTCATCCAAGGATATTACTATCCTATTTCTAATGAGTCAGACCCCACAAAGCTAAGGTTATCGCTAAATTTGGCTATGATACCAAATGTAATGACCCACCTTTTTGGACGGTCTAATTCGACAATAAAACACACATGCGCAACTCAAACCATTCAAAAAGGATGATTGTTAAGGGGTAAATAAGAAAACCAGAGAAAGAAAGAAAAAACAAACGCAAAGTGGAATGACAAAATATAATCAAATAAACAATTCATGAAGCTGTTTTACAATACAGATAAGAGTTACATAACATGAATAAATAAATAAATGCAGCAGAACAACATGATGCTGTGGAATAAGTATAATAAATAGTAATAATATAAAATCTTCGTCTTCGTCCTCAAGAGAAAAACGGCCTTCGATACATTGAAAAGCTCAAACTGACCCATGCAAATTGAAAAGAAAAAACACTTTGAGTCAGAACTAAAAAAATTTATGTAAACTAAATCAACAGTAAATAAATATGAGTGTAACGGCGTCAGAGATGTTTATGGGGTTTGACATCTCCTATTTAGTGTCTAAAGTTACTGTAATAAAATAAGAGATGTTCGGGATTTCCATATCTCCTATTTAGTGTCTACAGTTAGTGTAATAAGATAAGAGATGTTCGGGATTTCCATCTCATAAGAATCTGTTAAATTATCTACATACATAGTACAATACACTATTATAATAGTGTCTACAGTAAAGTAAAGTATTAAAATAGCATTAAGGCATTACCCATATCCCCCTTTACACATTTTATATATTCCGGTTGTCTATACAGTACCTAATTTCTCCACAAACTTGAGGGCTATCAGAGGGCACTCCATAGGTAAGGTACAAACCAAACTCGTAGAAGGCGCGATAAGGCATGTGATAAGGCATATAAGGCAATGTCCAGGGTAGGATACTATAGTTTTGCGGATCCGGACTGATGGTAACGCATAGAAGCTACTACCCTCATCTTGGAACACACTCCCATAATCAAAATCGAGCGCCACCAAATCAATCACAAAGTCATAATATGGTATCGAAGAAGCATGTCCAATCGGAGGTGCGACCTCACTTGGCCCGACGTGGCTCCTGTTTTAGTCACATCAAGCTGACTCGCGAGAGTCAAGGCTACGTTAATACCTCATAAAAATTCATTTTCCAAACCATCCTACTTCATTCTAGATTCTCAACCTCGTATATAGTTGTTAAGGTGGTTTACGGTATTGGCAAAGGGTACGACAATATCCGATCCCGGTCTCTTAACAACCAAACGCTTATTTCACTTTCGAAATCATATCGATAAGATATGTTACTTAAATCCTTATTCAAAATCATTATATTTACTCAAATATGTCATTTCACTAGCAAATATCATTTCAAATCCCAACTTAAGTTATAACATCATTTACCATATTTGCTTTAAATCAAGGATTTAAATATAAACACTTCCATTTCACACAATTTGAAATTTAGAAAATAGTTTATAAAGTTATAAATTGTTTAAATAGTTTAGCATAGTTTAAAATAAATTTTAAATAGTTAGAATACTCTAAAATTGCTTAAAAATAGATTAAAGATAGTTTAAATGGATTTAAGATAGTTTAAATAGATTTAAAATGGAATAAATAAATTTAAAAGAGGTTAAAAAGTTTAAAATAGATTAAATAGATTTAAAATAGATTAAAATGGTTTAATTAGTTTAAAATGGGTTAAATAAAAACAGATTAAAATATATTAAAATAAATTAAAATAGTTTAAATTGATTAAAGTAGTTTAAAATAGTTTAAAGTAGATTAAATTAGTTTAATTGTTTGAAAATATTAATAATCAGGTGTTTTAAATAATATATTTTTAAACAATTTATATTTAAGTAATAGATTTGAAATTAGTATCAAATTAAACTATTCCTTTCATTCAACACGTCTTGACCATGTCAAGCTTTCATATCAACAAACTAAAATTTGTCTTTCAATTCAAATTCTCATTTAAAATCATTTAATCAATATTGATTTCAAATCCATGTTCGAGCTATAATTTTAAACTATTCCAAATTTAGCTGATTTTGAAGTTTTAAATATTCAAATATTTCAAAAACTCAATTTCGATAAATTTCATTTATACTTCAGATTTAACTTTAAAATTTCCATTTAAACCAATTTCAATTTCAACATTAAAATTTGGATTTTCAAAAATAATTCAGTTTACATAAATCAACTTTTTTCAAAATATCGTTTAACTGAATGAAAAATTTAGGATTTAAAATCATTTAATTTAGCCAATCCGGTGTCCATATATAGTTTTCTACCCATCGGTTAAGTGATACGGACATATATCATTTCAATCCGCAATAAATTTAAATTTATGGGAATATATCATTTCATCCTGTAATCCAAAATTAACATTCAAAATCCATAAAATTGCTCGGATTTATCATTTCAACCCATAACAATTTTTCCAAATCTATTAGATCGCTCGGGCATGTATCATTTCAACCCATAGGGAACTTGCATTGTGATATTAATATATAAAATAATATAACATCCAGTCATCCAATATCTACAATTAAACATCCATCACAATCATTATTCAAATCACTCAATAATACCAATAGATAACCGATTATCATTAGCAGGTATAAAATTGCAAAATAAAATTGAATATGAAATTAAATGGCAATTATATTAATAAATTCAGATTTAACTGGAATGACAATTCAAGTATATCAAACAATAGTCAATCAACTTCTAATCACATCATAAATTTAATTTAACTAACATAAGAAAAGTAGGTGTGAGTGGCTTAAAAAAGCCACTTTTGATAAATAAGGCCCAAAATTCAATAGTTTCAGAATTCGTCCAAACCAGTTCCAAAATATCCGAAATTTTAATACGATCGCATCGGAGCAAACCGCGTAAATTCAACCTCGCAAGCAACAGTTATGATCGTTATAAAATTTCAAAGTTTGAATTAATTTAATTAAAATAGAATAATAAAGTTACACGTTATACCGCCATCCGCGTATGCTCGTCCTCGTTCATACGTGCCTATTCAAAACTCAGCTTCGAACCCTAGAATGTCGCCGCCACCACGAACACGATGACCATTGTTCAATGCCGCCAACTGCCAGACGCGACCACTTAGAACATCGCCCACTTCACCACGTCGCTCGAGCCTCGTGACCCACAACAAATCCAAATCACGAAGAAAATGCTCAGCTTATAACCATAAATCCTAGTCAAATTAATGACGTCGATCCAATCATCAGTATTCCAAACAACCGCACAAATGCATTCCTTTCGGCACTCTCCACAACCCCGTACCCACAAATATACGATCCGCCGACGTTGATCAAACCCTAAATGAACGACCGACAATGAATCGCCCATTTCCGGTCAAATTATGATCCAAATCGAAAAACAAATCATTGTAATAGATTGCGCTTGTTGGGAGCTTTCCAACGATATATAATTTTCTTTTCTTTTAGCAGTTTATTTTTTTTTTTTGAAATTAATTTTGATTCGAAATTGAATTGGGATTTAGGGTTTCATATTCTGTTGTTTGAGAAGGAGGAACTGGTAGAAGTAATAGTACATATAGAAATAAGAAATAAAAAACAATTAGGGTTTATAGTAGCTTACATATAGGCAGAGCTGAAATAGAGAGGATGGACTAGATCGATTTGGATTGAAACGATAAAGAACGACCCGAAAAAGCCCATTTCGTTTTCGAAACGAAAATGGGTCATCCCATATATCAAAATAGATGTTTTCGATATTTTTAAACTCAATGGAATAGGTTTCGAGTCCTAATTCCATCATATAAAGAAGTTATCTTTTCAAATCAACTTATTTTAAAATGATTTCATTAAATTGATTTCAAAACGTTTCGAGTACGTATGATCAAACGACAAGTCCAATCGATACGAAACTTTAAAATCTACAATAATTCACCATTACTGATTCAATGAAATTAGTTTCGTTGAAATTCAAGACAGTGGCCCAAAATGGCTAATTTCATTTTAATTAAATAAATTATTATTAAATTAATTTAATCCACTTATATATTCAAATTTCATAACTAACAATTTTTATCATTTTTGATTACCTATTAGTTTATAATCCTTTAAAATAAATTTCCAAGTCAAAACCGATGTTTACAATGTTCAATTTTTAATTGCCATAAATCCATTAATTAATTTACATTCCAATAAACTCATTTATCTTTATTTCACTGTTATTACTAAATCAATTATTACCTTATGAATATAATTAATGCATTTTATTACGTTCACATTTTAGAGTTATCATCTTAACTCATATTAACGTAGTATTTAATTACATTTAAATTGCAATTGATTACCAATTTAATATTAATGAATTAAATAGTGAATTTATAACTAAACCATTGTTACAACTTACTAATTTAAACACATTTCTATGTTTATTGTTTCCAAACCAAGATAGTAAATTTACGTACTGATTAATTTTTCTATATTACCCAATTTCAATTAATTATATACAATTTGACAGTTTAACACAACATTTGATTTATTTCTTTATTTACAGCTTATAACAAAAATTTTCATATACAATCATTTCAATTAATTGGAATTGCATTAAATTAGTTATCTATTACCTTACATTACCATTAATAAAATTACATTCTAGTTATTTTTCTCATTGTTGAATCTTAAAATTTTAATTTCTCACAATATTAATTTCCAAAACTTATTTAATTAGTAAATTTGATCATTAAAATTTGCATGTTTCTACACTCTCCCCCACTCAAAACTTTTCGTCCTCAAAAAAGAAAAGAAGGAATAAAGGAATTAATATATCTTACTCAAAGCATTCAATTTATAAACAATTAATTTACATAATCAAATAATTCAAAATATATCAACTTATAAAACAATTAAATCCTTTCATATTCAAGTTTGAAAAAAAAACATTTCCACATTCACAAAAAATTTCTAGGTCCAAAATTCACGGAAAAATTTGACAGAGTCTCCTTTATACAGAGAGGTCCGGAAGAAATAATAATATCAATAATAACAATATATATCATATCTCATAATAAATATCCCAAACCACGGGAAAACAATATAATATCGCTATAAAATCGTAATCCGAAAATGTACCTATTTGTCGGGCAAACAACGCTAATTTATGAAATCAAAAGTAGTAGCTATTGCTTCCATAAACCTGTATTTCACTTACATAATACAAAGAAGTTAATAATTAAGTAAAAATAGAAGTATTTAAGTTGTTTCAATTAATAACAAAACAATCAACACAACATAACAATAGTAACTCGCAAACAAGACTATACGATCATACAATCATCACATGCAATCAAAGTGATCAACCACCCATTCATAGTAACTAGCAAATGGCTTGTTTAAGTTCAGAAACTTTCAATCGTATAAAATGATAAATAAACTACCAAGTATACCATACACTCAACAGTCTTAGATAAAACTTAATAGATTATTCATACATCTTTATATAGTTGAGAGCATCCTTCCCCGACCTTCCCATAAGGCAAAACAAATAATAATTTCAAATATCGCTTAAGTTTATTCTTATTAATCTCCTTTCATATGATTTACTGTTCTTCAATTTCATTCATTCATATAATGATTATTTTCTTAAATTTACATTTATTACTTACAAAATTCATTTCCCATTCATTCATGTAATGCCATTTCCATTAATTTACATTCGTGTTCTTACATAAGTTATTTCCATTCAGTTTATTTAGATCATCAATGAATTCATTATTGACGTATTTCATGCATTTTATTTCAGTTTAATTCACATTTATTATTTACTTTGATTTCCTTTTAACATCAATATTCATTTGTGAAGAAACTCATGCTGAATTTTTTTTCCTTTTCACTTTTATTTCTCTCATATATAGTATTCACTTTTACTACTTACTTTAATTATAATTGGCTAAAAACATCACTTAAGTTTATAATCATTTAATTACAGTATTCATCCTTTTTATTAAATTTAATTAGTAGTGCTTCAAATTATTAACTTAAGTTTATGATATTCTTATACATCTTAATTCTTCGTTTATAGACATAATTCCATTGTACACTTTCATTTCCCATGTTTACTTATAAAATATTCTATTACATATCAATAATAACAAGTGTAAAATACCTATTTCTTATATATATATATATATATATATATATATATATATATATATATATATATATATCATAAATCACTTAGCATCCAGTTTCCTATTTTTCATTTTAGAAGTTTCCAATTATTAAAATGGTTAAGATTTCATTCATTACAATAATTAATATTCCAATTTACAGAAAACTTAAGAACTAAATACCTGGTTCCTTTTCAACTCATTTAAAAATAATATATATATATATATATATATATTCATAACTCATATATATCCAATCATATTTAGAAATTATAATCAAGATTTGTTCATCAACACAATTGTGCAGTGAAACTACTACAGTGGTCTTTCCACTTTGAAACCGAAAAATAAACATTGATGATGCGTGCATTCATTACCGAAATTATTTTTCAACGACAGAGAGGCGGGTACATAACTTATTTCCTTCCAAAATTTCTTTAGACATTACTTCCAAATCATATTGAAATATTTATATCAAAAAATACGTCTAAGTAATACTAATATTATATTCTGAAATCTTTTGAAAGAAATTTTTCAAAATCACGGAACTTAAGTTCTCAAATTCCAATTTTATGTTTGCTTTACTTGTAAATCCTATTTTAAAATCAATGTTTACAAAATTTCACTACCTAACAAACAAAATATTACATCCAACCATATCATTTATAAAAATTATTCTTTTATATACAAAATATATACTAGGTAAAATTATTTCTTTTATCCATACCTCAAAACCTATATTGTGTCGGTCTGCCATATTAAGTGTTTAGAAATCCCCGTCGATACCATAGCGTCCTATGTACCGACCAGAATTTATAAATACTAAATAGAACAAATTAATACAATACAAAATATTTATAACACTAACAAATACGCTCTCTTATATATATACACTCAACGACTCATTCTAGGACATTACTACCCTATTTCTAATGAATCAGACCCTATAAAGCTAAGTTATAGCTAAATTTGGCTATGATACCAAATGTAATGATCCACCTTTTTGGACGGTTTAAGTCGATAATAAAACACACATGTCAAACTAAAACCATTCAAAAGGGAGGATTGTTATGGGGTAAAGAAGAAAAGCAGAGAAAGAAAGAAAAAACAAACACAGAGTGGAATGACAAAAATATAATAATCAAATAAACAATTCATGAAGCTGTTTTACAAATATCATTTGATTATACTTTTACAATACAAATCAGAGTTGCATAACAGGAATAAATAAGCAAATGCGGCGGAACAACATGATGTCGTGGAATAAGTATAATAAATAGCAATAATATAAAATCTTCGCCTTCGTCCTCAAGAGATTAACGGTCTTCGATACATAGAAAAGCTCAGACTGATCCAAGCAAATTGAAAAGACAAAACACTTGAGTGAGAACTAAAAGATCTTATGTAAGCTAAATCAACAGTAAATAAATACGAGTGTAACGGCGTCGGAGAAGTTTATGGGGTTTGACATCTCATATTCATTGTCTAACGTGAGTGCTCTAAAATAAGAGATGTTCGGGATTTCCATCTCCTAAGGATCCATTAAACTATCCACATACATAGTACGATACGCTATTATAATAGTGTCTATAGTAAAGTAAAGTATTAAAATTGCGTTAAAGCGTTACCCATATCCCCCTTAACACATTTTATAATTCCCGTTGTCTATACAATACCTAATTCCTCCACAAATTGGAAGGCTATCACAGAGCACTCCATAGATATGGTACAAACCAAACTCGTAGAAGGCACGATAAGGCATGTGACAAGGCATACAAGGCAATGCTTCGAGTAGGATACTACCGTTTTGCGGATCCGGACTAGTGGTAACGCATAGCAGCTACTACCCCCCACCTCGAAACGCACTCCCATAATCACAACTGAGGGCCACCAAATCAATCATAAAGTCATAATATGGTATCAAAGAACATGTCCAATCGAAGGTGCGACCTCACTTGGCCCATCGTGGCTCGTGTTTTAGTCACATCAAGCTGACTCGCGAGAGTCAGTGCTACGTTAATACCTCATGCAGATTTGTTTGCTAAACCATCCTACTTCATTCTAGATTCTCCACCACGTACATAGTTGTTAATGTGGTTTTCAGTATTGGCACAGAGTATGACAATATCCGATCCTAGTTTCTTAACAATCAAACGCTTATTTCATACCGGATGGTTCTTTTACATTTCAAAAACAAAAACAATTCATACTTGATATCAAAATATCATATTCCATTCAAACCATATGACTTTCGAAATCGTATTCACTTCCGAAATCATATCGATAAAATATGTTAATTAAATCCTTATTTCAAAATCATTATATTTACTCAAATATGTCATTTCACTAGCAAATATTATTTCAAATCCCAAATTAAGTTATGACATTATTTACCATATTCGCTTTACAATCAAGGATTAAATATAAACACTTCCATTTTACACAATCTGAAATTTAGAAAATAGCTTATATAGTTATAAATAGTTTATAATAAATTTTAAACAGTTAGAATACTCTAAAATTGCTTAAAAATAGATTAAAGATAGTTTAAATAGATTTAAGATTGTTTAAATAGATTTAGAATGGATTAAATAGATTTAAAAGAGGTTAAATGGATTTAAAACAGATTAAGTAGATTTAATATAGATTAAAATGGTTTAATTAGTTTAAAATAGGTTAACTAGATCAAATTGGATTAAACAGATTATAATAGATTAAAATAAATTAAAATAGTTTAAATTGATTATAGTTGTTTAAAATAGTATAAAATAGATTAAATTAGTTTAATAGTTTGAAGATATTAATAATCATGAATTTTTTAAAATAAAATATTTTTAAACAGTTTATATTAAAATAATAGATTTGAAATTAATATCAAATTAAACTATTCCTTTTGTTCAACACATCTGGACCATGTCTAGCTTTCAAATCAACAAACTAAAATTTTTCTTTCAACTCAAATTCTCATTAAGAACCATTTAATCAATATTGATTTCAAATCCCTGTTCGAGCTATAATTTTATACTATTCCAAATTTAGCTGATTTTGATGTTTTAAATATTTAAATTTTTCAAAAGCTCAATTTCGATAAATATCATTTATACCTCAAATCTAACTTTAAAATTTCCATTTAAACCAATTTCAATTTCTACATGTCTAGCTTTCATATCAACAAACTAAAATTTGACTTTCAATTCGAATTCTCATTTAAAATCATTTAATCAATATTGATTTCAAATCCATGTTTGAGCTATAATTTTAAACTATTCCAAATTTAGCTGATTTTGAAGTTTTAAATATTTAAATATTTCAAAAACTCAATTTCGATAAATTTCATTTATACTTCAGATTTAACTTTAAAATTTCCATTTAAACCAATTTCAATTTCAACATTAAAATTTGGATTTTCAAAAATAATTCAGTTTACATAAATCAACTTTTTTCAAAATATCGTTTAACTGAATTTAAAAATTAAGGATTTAAAATCATTTAATTTAGCCAATCCGGTGTCCATATATAGTTTTCTACCCTACGGTCAAGTGATACGGACATACATCATTTCAATCCGCAATAATTTTAAATTTATGGGAATATATCATTTCATCCCGTAATCCAGAATTAACATTCAAAATCCATAAAATCGCTCGGATTTATCATTTCAAACCATAATAATTTTTCCAAATCTATCAGATCGCTCAGGCATGTATAATTTCAAACCATAGGGAACTTGCATTGTGATATCAGTATATAAAATAATATAACATCCAATCATTCAATATCTACAATTAAACATCCATCACAATCATCATTCAAATCACTCAATAACATCAATAGATAACTGATTATCATTAGCAGGTACAAACTAGCAAAATAAAATTGAATATTAAATTAAACGGCAATTTATTCAATAAATTCAGATTTAACTAGAATGACAATTCAAGTATATCAAACAATAGTCAATCAACTTCTAATCACATCATAAATTTAATTTAACTAACATAAGAAAAGTAGTTGTGAGTGGCTTAAACAAGTCACCTTTGATAAATAAGGCCCAAAATTCAATACTTTCAGAATTCGTCCAAACCAGTTTCAAAATATCTGACGATCACATCAGAGCAAAACACGCGTAAATCCAACCTCGCATGCAACAGTTATGATCGTTATAAAATTTCAAAGTTTGAATTAATTTAATTAAAATAGAATAATAAAGTTACACGTCATACCGCCATCCACGTATGCTCGTCTTCGTTCATAAGTGCCTATTCAAAACTCAGCTTCGAACCCTAGAATGTCGCCGCCGCCACGAACACGATGACCAATGTTCAATGCCGCCAACTGCCAGACACGACCACTTAGAACATCGCCCACCTCACCACGTCGCTCGAGCCTCGCGACCCACAGCAAATCCAAATCACGAAGAAAATGCTCAGCCGCCGACGTATAACCATAAACCCTACTCAAATTAATGACGTCGATCCAATCATCAATATCTCAAACAACCACACAGATGCATTCCTTTCGCCACTCTCCACAACCATGTACCCACAAATATACGATCCGTCGACGTTGATCAATCCCTAAATGAACGACCAAGAATGAGTCGCCCATTTCTGGCCAAATTATGATCCAAATCGAAAAACAAATCATTGTAATAGATTGCGCTTGTTGGGAGCTTTCCAATGATATATAATTTGCTTTTCTTTGAGCAGTTTATGTTTTTTTTGAAATTGATTTTGATTTGAAATTGAATTGGGATTTAGGGTTTCATATTCTGTTGTTTGAAAAGGAGGAACTGGTAGAAGTAATAATACATATAGAAATAAGAAATGAAAAACAATTAGGGTTTATAGTAGCTTATATATAGGCAGAGCTGAAATAGAGAGGATGGACTAGATCGATTTGGATTGAAACGATAAGCAACGAGCCGAAAAAGCTCGTTTCGTTTTCGAAATGAAAATGGGTCATCCCATATATCAAAATAGATGTTTTCGATATTTTTAAATTCGGTGGAATAGGTTTCGAGTCCTAACTCCGTCATACAAAAATGTTATCTTTTCAAATCAACTTATTTTAAAATGATTTCGTTAAATTGATTTCAAAACGTTTCGAGTCCGTACAATCAAACGATAAGTCCGATCGATACAAAAATTTAAAATCTACAATAATTCACCATTACGGATTCAATGAAATTAGTTTCGTTGAAATTCAAGATAGTGGCCAAAAATGGTTAATTTCATGTTAATTAAATAAAATATTATTAAATTAATTTAATCCACTTTTATATTCAAATTTCATAACTAACAATTTTTATCATTTTTGATTACCTATTAGTTTATAATCCTTTAAAATAAATTTCCAAGTCAAAAACGATGTTTACAATGTTCAATTTTTAATTTCCATAAATCCATTAATTAATTTACATTCCAATAAACTCACTTATCTTTATTTCACTCTTATTACTAAATCAATAATTGCCTTATGAATATAATTGACATTACTATGCATTTTATTACGTTCACATTTTAGAGTTATCGTCTTAACTCACATTAACGTAGTATTTAATTACATTTAATTGCAATTGATTACCAATTTAATATTAATGAATTAAATAGTGAATTTATAACTAAAGCATTGTTAGAACTTACCAATTCAAACACATTTCTATGTTTATTGTTTCCAAACCAAGTTAATAAATTTACGTAATGATTAATTTTTCTATATTACCCAATTTCAATTAATTATATACAATTTCATAGTTTAACACAACATTTGACTTATTTCTTTATTTACAGCTTATAACAAAATTTTATATATACAATCATTTCAATTAATTGGAATTGCATTAAATTAGTTATCCATTACCTTACATTACCATTAATAAAATTACATTCTAGTTATTTTTCTCATTGTCGAATCTTAAATTTTTAATTTTTCACAATATTACTTTCCAAAACTTATTTAATTAGTAAATTTAATCGTTGAAATTTGCAGGTCGCTACACTCTCCCCCACTCAAAACTTTTCGTCCTCGAAAAGGAAAAGAAGGAATAAAGGAATTGATATATCTTACTCAAAGCATTCAATTTATAAATAATTAATTTACATAATCAAATAATTCAAATAAAATATATAAACTTATAAAACAATTAAATCCTTTCATATTCAAGTTTGGAAAAAAAACATTTCCACATTCACAAAAAATTTCTAAGTCCAAAATTCACGAAAAAATTTGACAGAGTCTCCTTGTACAGAGAGGTCCAGAAGAAATAATAATACCAATAATAACAATATATATCATATCTCATAATAAATATCCCAAACCACGGGAAAACAATATAATATCGCTATAAAATCGTAATCCGAAAACCTACCTATCTGTCGGGCAAACTATGCTAATTTATGAAATCAAAAGCAGTAGCTATTGCTTCCATAAACCTGTATTTCACTTACATAATCCAAAGAAGTTAATAATTATCTAAAAAGAGAAGTATTTAAGTTGTTTCAATTAATAACAAAACAATCAACACAACATAACAATAGTCACTCGCAAAAAAGACTATACGATTATACAATCTTCACATGCAATCAAAGTAATCAACCACCCATTCATAGTAACTAACAAATGGTTTGTTCAAGTTAAGAAACTTTCAATCGTATAAAATGATAAATAAACTACCAAGTATACCATACACCCAACAGTCTTAGATAAAATTTAACAGATTATTCATACATCTTTATATAGTTGGGAGCATCCTTTCCCGACCTTCCCATAAGCCAAAACAAATAATAATTTCAAATATCGCTTAAGTTTGTTCTTATTAATATCCTTTCATATGATTTACTGTTCTTCAATTTCATTCATTCATACAATGATTATTTTCTTAAATTTAAATATATTACTTACAAAATTCATTTCCCATTCATTCATGCAATGCCATTTCCATTCATTTACATTCGTGTTCTTACATAAGTTATTTCCATTCAGTTTCTTTAGATCATCAATGAATTCATTATTGAAGTATTTCATGCATTTTATTTCAGTTTTATTCACATTTATTATTTTCTTTGATTTCCTTTTAACATCAATATTCATTTGTGAAGCAATTCATACTTAATTTTTTTCTTTTCACTTTTATTTCTCTTATATATAGTATTCACTTTTACTACTTACTTTAATTATAATTGGATATAAACATTACTTAAGTTCATAATCATTTAATTACAGTATTCACCCTTTTTATTAAATTTAATTAGTAGTGCTTCAAATTATTAACTTAAGTTTATGATATTCTTATACATCTTAATTCTTCGTTTATAGACATAATTCCATTGAACACTTTCATTTCCCATGTTTACTTATAAAATATTCTATTACATATCAATAATAACAAGTGTAAAATACATATTTCTTATATATATATATCATAAATCACTTAGCATCCAATTTCCTATCTTTCATTTTGGAAGTTTGCAATTATTAAAATGGTTAAGATTCATTCATTAAATTAATTAAAATTTCCAATTTACAGAAAACTTAAGAACTAAATACCTGGTTCCTTTTCAACTCGTTTAAAAATAATATATATATATATATATTCATAACTCATATATATCCAATCATATTTAGAAAACATAATTAAGATTTTTTCATCAACAAAATTGTGCAGTGAAACTACTACAGCGGTCTTTCCGCTTTGAAACTGAAAAATGAACATTGATGACGCGTGCGTTCATTATCGAAATTATTTTTCAACGACAGAGAGGCGGGTACATAACTTATTTCCTTCCAAAATTTCTTTAGACATTACTTCCAAATCATATTGAAATATTTATATCAAAAAATACTTCTAAGTAATACTAATATAATATTCTGAAATCTTTTGAAAGCAATTTTTCAAAATCACGGAACTTAAGTTCTCAAATTCCAATTTTATGTTTGCTTTACTTGTAAATCCTATTTTAAAATCAATGTTTACAAAATTTCACTACCTAACAAACAAAATATTACATTCAACCATATCATTTATAAAAATTATTCTTTTACATAAAAAATATATATTAGGTAAAATTATTTCTTTTATCCATACCTCAAAACCAATATTGTGTCGGTCTGCCATATTAAGTGTTTAGAAATCCCTGTCGATACCATAACGTCCTATGTACCGACCGGAATTTATAAATACTAAATAGAACAAATTAATACAATACAAAACATTTATAACACTAACAAATACGCTCTCTTATATATACACTCAACGACTCATTCTAGGACATTACTACCCTATTTCTAATGAATCGGACCCTATAAAGCTAAGTTATAGCTAAATTTGGCTATGATACCAAATGTAATGATCCACCTTTTTGGACGGTTTAAGTCGATAATAAAACACACATGTCAAACTCAAACCATTCAAAAGGGAAGATTGTTATGGGGTAAAGAAGAAAAGCAGAGAAAGAAAGAAAAAATAAACACAGAGTGGAACGAGAAAATATAATAATCAAATAAACAATTGATGAAGCTGTTTTACAAATATCATTTGATTATACTTTTACAATACAAATCAGAATTACATAACTGGAATAAATAAATAAATGCAGCGGAACAACATGATGTCGTGGAATAAGTATAATAAATAGTAATAATATAAAATCTTCGTCTTCGTCCTCAAGAAACAAACAGTCTTCGATACATTGAAAAGCTCAGACTGACCCAAGCAAATTGAAAAGACAAAACACTTGAGTGAGAACTAAAAGATCTTATGTAAGCTAAATCAACAGTAAATAAATATGAGTGTAACGACGTCGGAGAGGTTTATGGGGTTTGACATCTCCTATTCATTGTCTAACGTGAGTGCTCTAAAATAAGAGATGTTCGAGATTTCCATCTCCTAAGGATCCATTAAACTATCCACATACATAGTATAATACGCTATTATAATAGTGTCTACAGTAAAGTATTAAAATAGCGTTAAAGCGTTACCCATATCCCCCTTAACACATTTTATATATTCCCGTTGTCTATGCAGTACCTAATTCCTCCACAAATTGGAAGGCTATCACAGGGCACTCCATAGGCATGGTACAAACCAAACTCGTAGAAGGCACGATAAGGCATGTGACATGGCATACAAGGCAATGCTCCGGGTAGGATACTACCGTTTTGCGGATCTAGACTGGTGGTAACGCATAGCAGCTACTACCCCCCATCTCGAAACACACTCCCATAATCACAATTGAGGGCCACCAAATCAATCATAAAGTCATAATATGGTATCAAAGAACATGTCCAATCGGAGGTGCGACCTCACTTGGCCCATCAGGGCTCGTGTTTTAGTCACATCAAGCTGACCCGCAAGAGTCATTGCTACGTTAATACCTCGTGCAGATTTGTTTGCTAAACCATCCTACTTCATTCTAGATTCTCCATCATGTACATAGTTGTTAATGTGATTTTCGGTATTGGCAGAGAGTATGACAATATCCGATCCTAGTTTCTTAATAATCAAACGCTTATTTCATACCGGATGGTTCTTTTACATTTCAAAAACAAAAACAATTCATACTTGATATCAAAATATCATATTCCATTCAAACCATATGACTTTCGAAATCATATTCACTTCCGAAATCATATCGATAAGATATTTTTATTAAATCCTTATTTCAAAATCGTTATATTTACTCAAATATGTCATTTCAGTAGTAAATATCATTTCAAATCCCAAATTAAGTTATAACATTATTTACCATATTCACTTTACAATCAAGGATTAAATATAAACACTTCCATTTTACACAATCTGAAATTTAGAAAATAGCTTATATAGAAATTTTAAAAAGTTAGAATGCTCTAAAATAGCTTAAAAATAGATTAAAGATAGTTTAAGTAGATTTAAGATTGTTTAAATAGATTTAGAATGGATTAAATAGATATAAAAGAGGTTAAATGGATTTAAAATACATTAAGTAGATATAAAATAGATTAAAATGGTTTAATTAGTTTGAAATAGGTTAATTAGATCAAATTGGATTAAACAAATTATAATAGATTAAAATAAATTAAAATAGTTTAAACTGATTATAGTTGTTTAAAATAGTTTAAAATAGATTAAATTAGTTTAATAGTTTGAAAATATTAATAATCATGATTTTTTAAAAATAATATATTTTTAAAAAGTTTATATTAAAATAATAGATTTGAAATTAATATCAAATTAAACTATTCCTTTCGTTCAACACATCTGGACCATCTCTAGCTTTCAAATCAACAAACTAAAATTTGTCTTTCAACTCAAATTCTCATTTAGAACCATTTAATCAATATTGATTTCAAATCCCTGTTCGAACTATAATTTTAAACTATTCCAAATTTAGCTGATTTTTGAGTTTTAAATATTTAAATTTTTCAAAAGCTCAATTTCGATAAATATCATTTATACTTCAAATCTTACTTTAAAATTTCCATTTAAACCAATTTCAATTTCTACATTAAAATTTGGATTTTCAAAATAATTCAGTTTATATAAATCAAATTTTCTTCAAAATATCATTTAACTGAATTCAAAAATTAAGGATTTAAAATCATTTAATTTAACCAATCCGTTGTCCATGTATAATTTTTTACCCCACGGTCAAGTGGTACAGACATACATCATTTCAATCCACAATAAATTTAAATTTACGTGAATATATCATTTCAACCCGCAATCTAGAATTAACATTCAAAAACCATATAACCGCTCGGGTTTTATCGTTTCAACCTATAATGATTTTTCCAAATCTATCAGATCGTTCAGGCACGTATCATTTCAACCCATAGGGAACTTGCAGTGTGATATCAAAATATAAAATAATATAACATCGAGTCATCCAATATCTACCATTAAACATCCATCACAATCATCATTCAAATCACTCAATAACATCAATAGATAACTGATTATCATTAACAGGTATAAACTAGCAAAATAAAATTAAATATTAAATTAGAAGGCAATTATATTCAATAAATTAAGATTTAACCGGAATGATGATTCAAATATATCAAATAATAGTCAATCAACTTCTAATCACATCATAAATTTAATTTAACTAACATAAGATAAGTAGTTGTGAGTGGCTTAAAACACTCACCTTTGATAAATAAGGCCCAAAATTCAATAGTTTCAGAATTCGTCCAAACCAGTTCCAAAATATCCAAAATTTTAATACGATCGCATCGGAGTAAATCACGCGTAAATCCGACCTCGGATGCAACAGTTATGATCGTTATTAAATTTCAAAATTTGAATTAATTTAATTAAAATAAAATAATAAAGTTACACGTCATACCCTCATCCGCGTATGCTCGTCCTCGTTCATACGTGCCTATTCAAAACTCAGCTTCGAACCATAGAATGCCGCCGCCGCCGCCACGAACACGATGACCATTGTTCAATGCCGCCAACTGCCAGACGCGACCACTTAGAACATCGCCCACCTCACCATGTCGCTCGAGCCTCGCGACCCACAGTAAATCCAAATCACGAAGAAAATGCTCAACCGCTGACGTATAACCATAAACCCTAGTCAAATTAATGACGTCGATCCAACCATCAATACTCCAACAACCACACAGATGCATTCCTTTTGCCACTCTCCACAACCCCGTACCCACAAATATACGATCCGCCGACGTTGATCAAACCCTAAACGAACGGCCGAGAACGAATCGCTCATATCTGACCAAATTATGATCCAAATCAAAAAATTAGTCATTGCAGTAGATTGCGCTGTTGGGAGCTTTTCAATGATATATAATTTTCTTTGCTTTAAGGAGTTTAAATTTTTTTGAAATTAATTTTGATTTGAAAATGAATTGGGATTTAGGGTTTAATATTCTGTCGTTTGAGAAGGAGGAACTAGTAGAAGTAATAGTACATATAGAAATAAGAAATGAGAAACAATTAGGGTATATAATAGCCTATTATTTGACAGAGCTGAAATAGAAAGGATGGACTAGATCGATTTGGATTGTAACGATAACAACGATCCGAAAAAGCCTATTTCGTTCCCGAAATGGATCATCCCATATATCAAAATAAATGTTTTTGATATTTTTAAACTCAATGGAATAGGTTTTGGGTCCTTATTCCATCATAAAAAGAAGTTAACTTTTCAAATCAGCTTATTTTAAATTGATTTCATTAAATTGATTTCCAAACGTTTCAAGTCCGTACGATCAAACAACAAGTCTGATCGATACAAACTTGAAAACCTACAATAATTCATCGTTATGGATTCGATGGAATTCGTTTGGTCGAAATTCAAGATAGTGGCCAAAAATGGCTAATTTCATGTTAATTAAATAAATTATTGTTAAATTAATTTAATCCACTTTTTATATTCAAATTTCATAACTAACAATTTTTTTGATTTTTGATTACCTATTAATTTATAATCCTTTCAAATAAATTTCAGAGTCAAAACCGATGTTTACAATGTTCAATTTTTAATTGCAATAAATCCATTAATTAATTATCATCCAATGAAACTCATTTATCTTGATTTCACTCCTATTATTAAATCAATGATTGCCTTATGAATATAATTGATGTTACTATGCATTTTATTACATTCACGTTTTACAATTATCGTCCTAACTCATATTAACGTAATATTTAATTACATTTAATCGCAATTGATTACCAATTTAATATCAATGAATTAAACAGTGAATTTATAATTAAACCATCGTTACAACTTACCAATTCAAACATATTTCTATGTTTATTGTTTACAAACCAAGTTAATAAATTTACGTACTGATTAGTTTTCTATATTACCCAATTTCAATTAATTATATCCAATTTCATAGTTTAAAACAACATTTGGTTTATTTCTTTATTTGCAGCTTGTAACAAAATTTTATATTTACAATCATTTCAATTAACTGGAATTGCATTAAATTAGTTATCCATTACCTTATATTATGTGATAACCTGGGTTTTCGAGCATTAGATAATTGGATAATTATCTGACTTAACTATTGAAAATATCGATTTATAGATTAAACAAATAAATGTGACAATCTCCTTTATAAATTATTAAAACTGGAAAAATTGTTATTTTCAAACCATAGAAATAATGTGATGTTTTTAAATATAAATATAGATAGATTTTAAAATATAATTGTTATTTACAAATTTAATTTGTATTGTTTAAATATATACATATATTTGAATTGATTTCAAATTGGATTTTTAATTGAATTTGAATTCAAATTTTTATTAGAATTTGAGATTTGATAGATAGATATTTTAAAATATTTTGGGTTTAAAATATTATGTATGATTCTATTTCTTTTATATAATTGGTTAATATTATTTTCCTTAAAAGATTAATTAATAAATTAAGAGAAATGCATTTACTTAATAGAAAATTTAATATAATAGTTTTTAAAAATCATTTCTTTAAAATTTATTAGTACATGCATATTTACAAGTGTATGAATTTTAGCATAATTGGACAAGTGTTAAGATATTAACTTGCGTTCATACCATTTGTAAACAATTTTATTATGTAATAAACAAGTGTCATTTTTTTCTCAAATTTAGGAACAAATTGAAGAATAAAACTATATATACACATATCTCTACCCTTACTTATTTTCCCTTTTGATGTTCAAACAAAAGTAACATGGCCATAAAAGGAAATTAGATCTGAAGCAAAATTAAACAAATAGAAATTTGTTTTCAAGCCTAAACCTGGGAGCAAATCAAGTAAGAGGAATAATAAAAAAAATTCTGTTCAAAAATTCAACTAGAAGTTCAGCTTCAAAACTCAAAGCAAAAATTTATAATCAAACTTGAAATATAGTAGATCAACTTCAAAATTAAGTATCAGAACGTCTCAAACAAAAGCAAATCAAGGTCATCAGCTAGATAATTTTCAGATTCCAATCGCAGCCTACTATGTTCCCTATTTCCAGGAAGCAGGTGAGTAATCCAATATACTTGATGTTTGTGGCTGAGAATTTGGTTGTTGTTCGTGACCATGCTTAAAAAAATAAAAAATAAATAAGGGAAATTTATGTTATATGTATACAAAATATGTATATTTAGTTGTGCATGTTTGGAAATGAGTATGTTTACATGTCCTCTGTTTGAACTACAGACTTTAATCCACTAATAAATGCAAATTTACTCTTCATAAAGGTAAAAATTAGGATTTGATCGGGTTTGTAAAAAAAGAAGTTTCAAGTTCCAGAACTTTTAAACTAAGACTCAGACCCACTGTTAAAAAATAATTGAGAAACCTTATTTACAAAGCCTGGATATAATTATTGCTCTGTTAACAGTGAATGTTCATTTCAGTTTCAAAAATCCATAACATTAATTCTACTTTAAATCTGGTGAAGTTGTAAACTAGGGAAGTGTTTAATTTTGCAAATAGTTTAAGTTAAAAATAATTTCGTGGATGGATTATGCTGTGAAGTTGCTAAATGTTAAATATTTCAGTGAATAACAAATTTTAGTGAAAATTTGATATGTTTAAATTATGATTTCGAGCATGCAATTTGATTTCTTATATAGAAATACGAATTTTAGAAGTAAAATTTTAGTTTCTAGTTCACTATAGCTCGAGAAATTGTTTAATGTCCTAGTTTCGTTCAAAAATTTATCTCCGTCGACTTTTTCGACGAGAGTTGCGGCGGCTTGTCCTAGGGGTGCTGGTGGACTTTGGCAAGGCATTAACCCAGGCGGAATCTTGAAATTTGGGTTGAATTGGGAGAGCAAGTCAATTTAGGGTTTAAGGATGGCTTCAGCATTGGTTATGACGCGAGGATTGGGGGAGTGATTGGAGCAACCGGAGTCCATGAATTTTGGCATGGAGGTAGCTGTTGAAGTGGGCTATCGATTGAAGTTAGCAGCGTGCGATGTAATGGTCGGGCGTGGGTACGATAACTCGATCTGGAAAGGAAGGCGATATCCGGGTTTCTTATGGTTTTGGATGTCGGTCAAATTTCGACCAAATAGGATTTTGCTGGTCTTGGTAATGGCATTTGGATCAGGAGATGTGGCGAGATTTCGTGGTGATGTCGCAGCGATGGATTGGCCTCCGGCGAAGGTGTGCATGTCCACAGCGTGCATGGAGAGTTTTCCAGAATTGGATGTTGAGCGAAGGGGTTGCGTTCAATCCGGGTTGCTGTTGGTTCGTGGATACTTCGATGTTCACGTGGAAGGTAGGCGAATGGATCGGGATCTTTTTCCGATCCGTGTCTTCATTTTCGGACGTTTGCGGTGGTTTGCCATGAGCGGCTATAAGATGAGAGGAAGGGAAGGTTTTGGGAAGAAATAGTTTATGGGTCTGGGCTTCGGCCCGTTTGGGTCGTAGAAAATTAAAGTATGGGTTGTTGAAATCTTGGTTATAGGATTTGAGTGAAAGGGGTCTTGTTTAATCTAAGCAAGATTTGTGAAGGAAAATTGTTTAAAATAAATATTTTTTTTAAAAAAAAACCAATTTCTTTAAAAGGGGAATATGTGATTTGGTATTTAATAAGAGAATGATTTGATCTTAATCTAATTTAGGTTTGATAATTAACGGGGTAATGAAAGAGTAATTTATTTATTTAATTAATTACTGATTATGTATAAATTAATTTGTAATTAAGGGTTGAATTAGATAATTAGAGATTATTAATTAATGATTAGAGATTAATTAATTAAGTAATTGAGTGTAATTAAACATTAATTAGTTAAGTAATTAGAGATTTATCAATTGGTAATTAAGGAATGATTAACTAGTAATTAGGAATTAATTAATTGGTAATTAAGTTTTATTAAATAATAATGAAGGTTTATTAATCAATGATTAAAGGATGATTAATTAGATAATTAAAGATTAATTAATTGATTATTAGGTACTTAAGGAATGATTAATTAAAGGGTTTGAGATTTATTAATGATTAATTAAGTAAGATTAAGTGATTAATTCTTAAGTAATCACTTAAATAAAGTGATTAGAGAATCATTAATAAATGCGACTAATTAATTAAGGAGATTGATTAAAGTTAATATGAGTGATTAAAGCAATTAATTTAATTTATTTAAATTAATTAGAAATGGTGTGACTATTCAATCCTTCTTATAAAAGATTGAATGATATTGTATGCTTAGATTATTAGATATCTCTGATATATGATTTGTGATGTTTTGTACATGATATGTTGGGTTGAACCATAGAAATTTGGTCATCTATGATGAATTTTTATATATAAAATTTGAATTTTTTTCACTTGAATAACTTAAGTTAAAATGACATTGATTTGAAGGGACCGGGGTCGTGTATCAGTATACCCGAAACCACTTCGATGTGTTAACTAACATTCTTTAAATGTGTATGTGAAATTGAGCAGGCTGGAATGGAATAAATTGAGTAACATTGACATTAAGTCTGAGATCTATTGTGTGATAAATGATTGTCTAAAATAAAGTAAGAATTCGTAGAGAGTACGAGTTACCCTGGGTTTTTCATAAGTATTATGCTTTGGTATTCTTGTTAGATGGGTTTACTCACGCAGGTTTCCAACCTGACCCGGGTGTTACTTTGATGTAATGCTCGGGTCAGACCGAGTATTATAGATTTTCAGGTAAGGACGTTCTGGAGCTCAGCAGGCAAGCTGGATAGCAGGAACGAATGGAGGGTTTCCGCTGAGATATATTGTAGTATCCGAGTCATGATTGTATCTGCAAAGTGTTTGTGTTTATGTGTAACTCTGATGTATGAAAGTGTAATTTGATAAGTATAGTTTCTCCTTTGTGTAACTGTTATTATTGTTTGATATTATATTTTATCCGCTGCGATTGTGAGGTGTTGGTATTTCTGTTCTTCTTTTCTTCTATCCGTTCTTTTCTATTCCTAACTATCTAGAATTTTCAGGATCGAAAATCTCGGGTCGTTACATTTGGTATCAGAGCCGAAGGTTAAGGGAGAACCTTGGCTCTTGTGGGATTTCTCATTAAGGATAGGGTCAATGGTACCCTAGAATTAGTTGAGTGTATATATATATGAGAGCGTACTTGTTATTTTCTTATATAAAGATTTTAAATGATTTTATATAAGAATATATTTTGATATATAAAGTAATATTTCTTCCTAATAAATATTAAGGTAATTGGTCGTTAAATTATTGTAATTAAATTAAGTGGTAATAGAAATAAAACCAAACTGAAATTAGATAAAGATAAGTTTGAAACAGATTCAAACTGAAATTAAAATCTTGAATTTGGAAAAGTGTTTCAGAAAAGATAATAATGGATTGGTTTCCTTGGTTATAATCATTGTTGTGTTTAATAATAAAGTGTGTATTAATGAGTAAGCAAAATGAAATGTTTTAGGGAAGTAAAACATTTAGGAAAGTATGACTTATAAATTGGAACTGAAGGTGATCTAAATTGTGAAGTTTTAAATCTAGTTCCAGAAATTTGAAAATTCGTTTCAAAGTAATAAAGAAATAATGAATAATATTATTTAATGTATTTGAATGAAAGGGTCCTATTTCAAACAAGAGTTGTTTAAAAATTTAAAGGAATTTGTTTTGAATTAAAACCAAAGGTGGTTTAAAATTTAAGGGTAACTTGGTGTGTAAAGGAAATAAATATGTATAGATGAGTTATATACATAGTATCAAAGATAATTTGAAATAAACTCTAAATGTTGAGTTTAAATTTGGAATGAGACGTGATACCCAAAGTGATAAGTTTTTGAACTTATAAGTGGGAAGATTATTAATGTGAAGTTTAAAATTTGAAGTGGAAATTCAAATTGGGTAAGGTTGGCTGGATTAAGTAAATTGAATTTAACTTTGGAAAGTTAAATAATTTAACAAGCAACCTGAATTGGAAATTCCAAGGTGATTTTGGGATTTAACTTGAGAAGTTAAATGGTTAATTTTAATTGGGAGTTTGTGTGATCTCAAAATAGGTTTGAGATCTAGAAATTGAAAATGGATGGATGTTTTAAAATAATTTGAATGATACCATCATGTTGTTATTAATAATCTTTAAGCTGAAATTGGATTTGTTTAAATGAATGAAGAAATGAAGTGTGGTAATATTCTTCAATCTGATCCCATTTTTATCAGAGGTAAAATGTTCATTATTAGTTTGTGGAATCCTTCTATTGGGTGTGTTCAAGCTAGTATTAGAAGAGTTCCTATTTGGGTTCACTTTTATAAAATCCCTACAATTGCATGGACTCTTATGGGTATTAATTGGCTGGCATGTCATATTGGAAGATTGATTTGTTTTGATGAGAGTACTGAAAAATTGAAGATATTTAAATATGCTAAAGCTTTAATTGAAATTGAACCTAATCAGGAATTACCAGAATATATTGAAATTGATGGTTTGGGTGAAGGAGGTTATAAAGTAAGAATTGAATACGATTGGAGACCTAATATTTGTGTTGTTTGTAAAGTTTTTGGACATAATACAGAAAATTGTATGGATTCTGCAGTGAGAAAAAGTTATGAATGTTATGAAGAGGATGGATTTGGGAATTATTACACTGAAGACTGTAATTTCGGTAGGGAGACTAAAGATGGTAATTTCATTCAAGATAATGTTGTGCAAGATGGTCAATCAAGGGATTTGGAGAATAATAATTTTGTTTTTCAAAAAAGAAAGAATAAGATTTGGAAGAGAAAGGATAAGTTTCAAGGGGATAATGTGAAGAACAATACAAAGACTAATGTTAATGTTTCTGGAAACAATATTGATATGCAGTCTGGTGATCCTAAAAGTACAAATAATGTAAAGATAATGGGTAAAGATCTTGTTGATGATGAAAATAATTCAAAAGGAGTTCAAGATACAATGCTTAAATCTAGTGTGGTGGATACTTCGAATACATTCTCAGTTTTAGCTGAGATGAATGAAGATGATATTATCAATTCGGTGAATATGAATGTAGATGGTTGTCCTTCAAAACCTAATCATTCCTGTTCTCCTTATTCCCACCTATCTCCTTCTGATATTTTAATTCTTCCTCCTCCTGTAAACTTGGATTCAACCATGATTCAAGATAATTCTATTCCATCTTCTTCTATTAATGCTTCTTCAACTCCTATTTCTTCTTTGAAGAATAAATCAAAATGTTCAAATTTTAATTCTAATCCTCCCACTCTGAGCTTATCATTAATAAGAGGTAAAAAAGCAAAGAATAAGAATTTAGTACATGAAGTATTGGATATGAATAATGAGATTGATTGTTGTATAGAGGAAGTTCAACCTAAATCAGACAACATATCTTCAAGTGCTTCAGGAAATTTTACAAGGCATACTAGGAGGCATCCTAGTAAGTTAATCATTCCCAATTCTTGATGATGATGAAGAATATAGCATACTGGAATATTAGAGGTGGTCACTTACTTTATAAGCAATTGGAAATAAAGAAAATGATCAAGGAGGAAAATATTCATATCATGTGTGTTAGTGAAACTAAATTGAATGCTATTTTAACTAGTAAAGCTAGCAATTTAATGGCACCAAATTGGCAACATGATGATAACCTTTCCAGTGCATCCTATGGAAGATTATTGGTGATGTGGAATTTAAAGTACTATCAGTTGAAAAAATTGGAAGAATCTGATCAATTCCTTCATTATGAAGTTTTTTCTGTTGTTTCCAACTCTTCTTTTTTCCTTACATTTATCTATGCTCAAAACTGCATTGAGAGAAGGAAATTGCTGCTTAATCATTTGCCTCATTTAAATAATCCTTCAGTGCCCTGGCTTGTTTTAGGGGACTTTAATTGTATGTTTTCATCTTCCCATAAATTAGGGGGTTCTCCCCTTTCATCAAAAGATATATCTCCTCTTTTACAAATGTTATTGCTTGCTCATCTTTCTCCTATACAATCTATTGGCCCTTTTTTCACATGGAACAATAAAAATAAAAATGATCATAGAATCTTTTGCAAACTTGATCATGCTTTTCAAAACTCTGCAGCTATTTCTCTTTGGCCTTCATTGTTCTGTAACACTCTTCTTCCTTCTATCTCTGACCATAGTCCTTTAATCTTATCTTGGGGAGAGGTCGCAAGTGCAAAATTTTCCACTTTTAAATTTTTTAAATTTTGGACTAATCATTCTTCTTTTCAGGATTTATTTCTGCAGGTTTGGCATGAAGAAGTTTTTGGTAATCCTTTGTATATTCTCAAGACTAAACTTTCCAAATTAAAAAGCAAATTGAAGATATGGGCTAGGAATAATTTTGGTACTGGTACTGATATCTCCTCTGATTTAAGGAAAAGACTATATGAGGTACAAAGAAATTTACTTTCTGATCCATTGAATGCTGCTATTGCTATGGAGGAGAATGAATTAGCTAAGTCATTGCAAGATGTTTTAGAATTTGAACTGTATATATCTAAAGAGTTACTACATGATAAATATGAAAAATTTGGTGATAGGAATACAAAATTTTTCCATGATTCTATCAAGGTTAAGCAATCAAAAGAAAGAATCAATTGTATATATGATGATAAAGGTGTTAAGCATGTTAATGAAGAGAATATTAATGCTGCTTTTGTGGATTACTTTGCATCCATTCTTGCCAATCAAAAACCTTTTGTTGCTGATGTAAGTCCATTGTTTCAACTTCAAACTCCTCATCTATCTTCAATTCAAGCTAACAATCTTATAGAGGAAATCACTAATGAAGAGATTGAGTTAGCAGTTTTCAGTTTGAATAAGGAAAGTTGTGGAGGTCCTGATGGGTTTAATACATATTTTTTTCAACATTGTTGGAAGACAATTAGATATGATGTGTTAAGAGCTATTAAATACTTTTTTGCTTCGAATAAGCTCTCTAAAGGTTTTAACTCTACTGCAATCACACTTGTCCCCAAGAATGATAATCCTTCTAATGTTTCAGAATTTAGACCAATATCTTGTTGTAATACTGTTTATAAGATAATAACCAAAATTATATCTACTAGATTGCAAGCTGTCCTTCCTTCAATTATTTCAAAGAATCAGGTTGCTTTTCTCCCCAATAGGAACATAAGTGATAATATTCTACTGACTCAAGAATTATTAAGGGGTTATGGAACATCAAATATTTCTCCTAGATGTATGATAAAGCTTGACATTAGGAAAGCTTTTGATACTATATCATGGTATTCCATTATCGCAATCATGGCTAGAATGAATTTTCCAAAACCAATGCTGGCTTGGGTTTACACATGCATATCTACACCTTATTATTCTATTTCTAGAAATGGTTGTTTAAATGGATTTTTTAAAGGTACACAAGGGATTAGACAAGGAGACCCAGTTTCACCTTATCTGTTCAGCATAGTTATGGAGATATTAAATGTGCTAATAAAGGAGAGGGTACATAGTAAATCATTGGAACTACATCCTAAGTGTAAGAACCCTATGATCACTCATTTACTTTTTGCAGATGATTTAGTTTTATTCACTAAACCTTCTATGGATAATATCCAGACTGTTTTGGAGATTCTTATAAAATTTGGGGAAATCACTGGTCTTCGTATAAATATCAATAAGTCTAATATATTAATAGTTGGAGTTAAAGAGGACATCAGGAATGAGTTGATTAAATTTTCTGGCTTTAATAACATGCCTTCTAATGCAACATACTTAGGATTACCTTTGATAACTTCTAGACTATCAAAAGTGAACTGCTTACCATTATATGAGAAAATAACTGAAAAGCTTTCTTCTTGGCCTAGTTCAAAATTATCACAAGCTGGTAGACTTGTAATAATCCAGTCCATTGCTTCTGCCATGACTACCTATTGGATGAGGCATTTTATCTTACCTGTTAAATTAATTTCCATGATTAATAGTGCTTTGAATAGATTTCTTTGGCATGGTGATCCTTTCTCCAAAAAATTAATTCCTATTTCTTTTAAAAAGATAAGTTTGCCAAAATTTAAAGGAGGTTTGGGTATTATCAATTTACATCTTTGGAATCAAGCTGCAATATCTAAATACTTTGACAAAATCTTAAGCAATAGTGATGACTTATGGACAATTTGGATTAAGAGAAATTTGATAAAGAGAAAGAACTTTTGGGATATGCTAATACAGAATAACTCGAGTTGGAGTTGGAGAAATATTTTAAAGTTGAGAGAGAAATTTTTACCACTGATTCAAATTAATCCAAAGAAGAATTTAAACTGCAATTTTTGGTCTGATCCTTGGGAAAAACCTGGGTTAATTTTGGAAAAATGTATGAATTACTCTAGTTTTATATCAACTGGTATTCCCTTTCAGACAAAAGCATCTGATTTCATTCTTCAAGATGAAATAGTGCTTCCTTATAGCAGTTCCTTGGAGGTCAGAAAGGTTTGGTATGAAATTGCCAAGATTAAAATTCCTGAGAGAGATTATAGTGTTCTTTGGTCACAGCAGAGGAAAAGACATTCAATAAAATTGATATATGATTTACTTGTGGATAATGAATGCAGTGGGAAATTTGCCTGGAATAATAGAATTTGGTGCTCTGATAATCCAGCTAAAGAAAACTTAATGTTATGGAAGGTTATGGCCAATGCTATATTAACAAAGGATAAACTTGTGTCTTATGGTTTAATTGACAATAGCACATGTGTTCTCTGCAATGATCATTTAGAAAATAATACACATCTATTTTTCAGTTGTGCTTTTACAGGTGATATTTGGAATAAATTGATGACCTCTGGAAATTTTCATACTTCCAACAAGAATTCTAAGGAAGAATGGTTCAATATCTACAAAGCTACTAGATGGAGGAATTCCAAAGCTAAGGAATTATTAACAATTCTTAAAATTTTTGTTACTGTAATTTGGAAGGAAAGAAATGAGAGAATTTTTTCAAATAACTTCAGCTCAGCCAGTGATTTGATTTCAAAAATTAGCAGTTTATTTCAAAAAAGAATGAACAGATGAGTGATTATATTTTATCTGCTTGTAACATGCTTACTGATCCTTTGTTAGTTGAATCTTTTATTGATAGGTTATTCCATGCATTTGGGTATGAAGATAGATTTAGATCTGTTTCATTGAGGAAGTAGTATGGTTGCTGAAGATCATGTATGGATGTTCAAATGCCACAATTTGGATATGATACTTAAAGTCTAGATCTGAATTTTAAAGCTTGTTCCATTCATTTGGACTGATGATATTTAATCTTCTGATGCATTGAGAATTTCAAATGGCTTTTGAGGATCATCTATGGATTTACAGTATTCAGGCAAATTGCATTTTCTACTGAAGTATGGTTTTGGAAGTTGAGACTAAAATTTTTTCAACTGAAGAACAAATGCAACAATTTGAATATGGAGCATTAAGACTAGATCTGCTGTATATAGGGTGGAAAGTATAAATGTACATGTTAAATTTTCAAGATTGATAGATAGCTTTTTTATTAACTTGTTTGTAAGATTCATTTATTTGGATACTTGCAAATCATGAGCTGATGTATTTTGTAATGTAAATATCATTGTAATAAATAATGGGCAAGGCTCCCTTAGCCTATTGACTTTCAAATATATTCATTATTGAGATAAAAGGGAAATTAAGCTTTAATTTAAAATTAAGGATATGGAATCACTTTGAACTGAAGATTTGAATGTTAAGAATTGAATTTGTAAATTAAAATTGTTTTGAACTCTTACCTTGTAATGAGTTAAGTAAAGATTAGTTAAAAATGGAATTTGAATTTTGAATTAAATGGTTTAAAGATATAAGTTGATTGGATTTAAAGTATTAAATCAACATTTAAGAAAAATTTAACTCGAATTTATATGATTCGGGATGGTTAAAATTTGGAATTTGAATTGAATTAGTTCAAATTGAATTTGATTTGAATTAATTGGAATTGTGAATGAAGATGGATAAGTTTAAAAATTCAAATGGAAAATTTGAATTGGATTAATTTGAAATGAAATCAAAGTTGAATAAGTAAATTCAAATGGAATTTGATTTGAATTTAGGAAAGAATTGATGATTAATTCAACTTGAATTGGGGTTAAATCAATTTCAACGGAAATTGAAGTTATTTAAATTGGAATTGAGTCAATTTAAATTGAAGTGGAAATTTAAATTGAATTGATGGGAATGGAGATTGGGAATTGAACAGTTTGGCTCTGAACTATTTTTCCAAATAAAATATTTTAATATAAACTGTTTTAAATCTATTTTCTTATCTATTTACTATACAACTTTCTTTTTAAAACCCAAACTATCTTATACTTGTTTTGCAACTACTTTTGGAACTATTTAACTATTTTACAACTGTTTTATAAACCAATTACTGTTTTTTCAACTATTTTACAAATTAATTACTATTTTACAACTATTTTGCAATTACATAAAATTACTATAACAAATTAACTATTTTCCAACTATTTTACAATTACTTAACTATTTTACAGATATTTTACAAACTAATAATTATTTTTCAATTACTTATCTATTTTAAACTTTTTAAGCTATTTTCTAAATCTAAGCTAAACAGAGTTCAAACTGTTTATGATTAAATACCCAATTAGAATTGAAGTGATAATGCAAATGGGGATTTAAGCAGTTGTTAGTAAGTGAATGAAAATCAAAGTGAATGTGATTAGAAAGGATTGATTTGGCTGATAGCCAATAAGGATAAATACGTAGGATGTACGTATATTATTCTATTCGCATAGTGATTTGATCCAGATTCGAGCATAGAATTTCGAGATAGTATATGGATCTGAGTTAGGATTTTTCACTCAATTTTCGACGGCGAACTTGGATATGGATTATTGATTGGTTCTGGATATTCTCTATCATAGTTAGGCTATGCAACGGGAATGACGGTTTCTGATCAAGAAACCAGATCTGAGTCCGCACTAGGAAGTCGGGTGGGCGATACTAGTTCGAAAGTGAAATTTGTGATTGAGTGAGCGATCAGATTGATATAGCGTACGGATGATATGGGTACATCGTACGGGTTTGAATGAAATTTGATATTGGGAATTTGTGGATAAGAAATGTGAAATGCTTTTTTGAAATGAAAGGTATATTTTTTGAAATATATATATGATGAAGCAAAGTGGGAATTTGATATTTCTAGGGTAAAAATTTACTTTATGGAAGTAAGTAAATTGGTAAGTGACTTTATAGAGTAATCAAATTTGAATATTTGGTTTGGAATAAACAAAGTTATGTAACTTTGTTATATATATGATAAATCTCCCCTTGTTGAATCTATTGCCGGAAGGAAATGATTTTTGAAAATATTTGAAGTATAAAAAGGGTTTTATACAAGTTAGAAATGATCCAAAAATTTTCAAGGTTATATATATATATATATATATATATATATAAAGAATTTTATAAGGATTTTGGGAAAAGGTTTGGAACCTTTGGATTTCAAAAGGCTTTTGATTTTTGGGTAAAATCAATATTGGATTTTGAAAAGCCTAGTTTGAAGGTTATCGATTTTGGGATAATCGATTTTGAGAAAGCAGATTTATATGAGATTCATACTAGGTGTATGATTTGAAAGATACTATATGTGTATAGTATAAAGTGTTTTGAAAATGGCTCTGGAGAAAAAGACGCTCCCTTGAAATGAACTTCTCAGGAGTACCATAGGTTGGTACTGCCTTGAACCCTAAGGGGGGGTTCTAAAGTTGATCCTGTGAGGAGTCCGGACAAAACTAGTTCCTGAGGATTATTAGTAGTGTGTAGCGGAAGTCGAGGGGCGCTGAGGCCTACAGAGCATTTGGGTTATGCTGTGACGACAGTGTAACTCGATGTCACTACGATCTACTACAGACCATAGAGAAAGTTGTGAGTGCCGCTGAGAGCTAACAGTCTACGTTTGATTTTATATCGGTAGACTACGACCTATGATAACATAGCGAAAGTCGTGTGTGCCGCTGAGAGCCAACAGTCTACGTTTGATTTTACATCGGTAGACTGCGACCTATGTGGGAGTGGAGAAGTTCCATTTTGGCAGCGAAAATTGAGGGCGCTGATGCCTACAGTTACATGGACTTTTGTCGTGATGGCAACGTAACCCTGGAATGTAACTGCGATCTGTTGTCAATTCCATGGCGTAATCGAGGGCGCTGATGCCTATAGTTACATGGAATTTTGTTGCGACAGCAATGTAACCCAGGATGTAACTGCGACCATGGATGAGGGTGATGATTTCCAGAGCATTCTCACCAAAGATATTTCCTCTATTTCCAAAATGTTTTCTATATTTTCAATAAATTATTTTTCGAGTATTTTCACTGGGTGTTGATATGAGTTTACCAAGTACTTACAGATTTTCAGTCCTAAGTCTGATCAACGTATGACCGAATTTCTGTAAGAACGAGGATGGACTTGTTGAAACATCGAGTAATAAATGATATTTTTATAAATTTTTTTTTAGAATATTATATTTATTTTAAAGCGTTTTAACAAAACTCAAAGATTAATTTTTCTGATATTAAGCATTTTAATTAATTCTGGCTTCATTCCTTTTCGAGGACGAAAAGATTTAAAGGGGGAGGAATGTGATAACCCAGGTTTTCGAGCATCAGATAATTGGATAATTATCCGACTTAACTATTGAAAATACCGATTTATAGATTAAACAAATAAATGTGATAATCTCCTTTATAAATTATTAAAACTGGCAAAATTGTTATTTTCAAACCATAGAAATAATGTGATGTTTTTAAATATAAATATAGATAGTTTTAAAATAGAATTATTATTTATAAATTTAATTTGTATTGTTTAAATATATACATATATTTTAATTGATTTCAAATTGGATTTTTAATTGAATTTGAATTGTAGAATTTGAGATTTGATAGATAGATATTTTAAAATATTTTGAGTTTAAAATATTATGTATGATTCTGCTTCTTTTATATAATTGGTTAATATTATGTTCCTTAAAAGATTAATTAATAAATTAAGAGAAATGCATTTACTTAATAGAAAATTTAATATGAAAGTTTTCTTCAAAATTTATTAGTACATGCATATTTACAAGTGTATGAATTTTAGCATAATTGGATAAGTGTTAAGATATTAACTTGCATTCAAACCATTTGTAAACAATTTTATTATGTAATAAACAAGTGTCATTTTTTTTTTCAAATTTAGGAACAAATTGAAGAATAAAACTATATACACACATATCTCTACCCTTACTTATTTTCCCTTTTGATGTTCAAACAAAAGTAACATGGCCATAAAAGGAAATTAGATCTGAAGCAAAATTAAACAAACAGAAATTTGTTTTCAAGCCTAAACCTGGGAGCAAAACAAGCAAGAGGGAATAAAAAAAAAATTCTGTTCAAAAATTCATCTGGAAGTTCAGCTTCAAAACTCAAAGCAAAAATTTATAATCAATCTTGAAAGCTAGTAGATCAACTTCAAAATTAAGTATCAGAACGTCTCGAACAAAAATCAAGGTCATTAGCTAGACAATTTTCATATTTCAATTGAAGCCTGCTTTCTTCTCTGTTTCCAGGAAGCAGGTGAGTAATCCAATATACTTGATGTTTGAGGATAAGAATTTAGTTGTTGTTCATGACCATGCTTAAAAAAATAAAAAAAATAAGGGAAATTTATGTTATATGTTTACAAAATGTGTATATTTAGTTGTGCATGTCTGGAAATGAGTATGTTTACATGTCCTCTGTTTGAACTACAGGCTTTAATCCACTAATAAATCCAAATTTGCTCTTCATTAAACTAAAAATTAGGATTTGATCGGGTTTGTAAAAAAAAATGTTTCAAGTTCCAGAACTTTTAAACTAAGACTCAGACCCTCTGTTAAATTATTTTTTTGAGAAACCTTATTTACAAAGCCTGGATATAATTATTGCTCTGTTAACAGTGAATGTTCATTTCAGTTTCAAAAATCCATAACATTAATTCAATTTTAAATCTGGTGAAGTTGTAAACTAGGGAAATTTTTAATTTTGCATATAGTTTAAGTTAAAAATAATTTGGTGGATGGATTATGCTGTGAAGTTGCTAAATGTTAAATTGTTCAGTGAATAACCAATTTTAGTGAAAATTTGATACGTTTAAATTATGATTTCGAGCATGCAATTTGATTTATTATGTAGAAATACGAATTTTAGAAGTAAAATTTTAATTTCTAGTTCACTATAGCTCGAGAAATTGTTTAATGTCTTAGTTTCGTTCAAAAATTTATCTCCGTTGACTTTGTCGGCGAGAGTTGCGGTGGCTTGTCCTAGGATGCTGGTGGACTTTGGGAAGGTATTGACCAAGGAGGAATCTTGAAATTTGGTTTGAATTGGGAGAGCAAGTCAATTTAGGGTTTAAGGAAGGCTTCAGCGTTAATTATGATGCGATGGTTGGGGGAATGATTGGAACAACCGGAGTCCATGAATTTTGGCATGGAGGTAGCTGTTGGAGTGGGCTATCGATCGAAGTTAGCAGTGTGTGATGTAATGGTCGGGCGTGGGTGCGATAACTTGATCTGGAAAGGAAGGCGATATCCGGGTTTCTTATGGTTTTGGATGTCGGTCGATTTTGGACCAAATAGGATTTTTCTGGTCTTGGTAATGGCATTTGGATCAGGAGATGTGGCGAGATTTTGTGGCGATGTCGCGGCGATGGATTGGCCTTCGGCGAAGGTGTGCACGGAGAGTTTTCCAGAATTGGATGTTGAGCGAAGGGGTTGCGTTCGATCTGGGTTGCTGTTGGTTCGTGAATACTTCGATGTTCACGTGGCAGGTAGGCGAATGGATCGGGATGTTTTTCCAATTTGTGTCTTCGTTTTTGGACGTTTGGGGTGGTTTTCCATGAGCAGTCTGGAAGATGAGTGGAAGGGAAAGTTTTGGGAAGAAATAGTTTGTGGGTTTGGGCTTCAGCCCGTTTAGATCGTAGAAAATTAAAGTATGGGTTGTTGAAATCTTGGTTATGGGCTTTGAGTGAATGGGGTCTTGTTTAATCTAAGCAAGATTTGTGAAGGAAAGTTGTTTAAAATAAATATTTTTTTTTTAAAAAAACCAATTTCTTTAAAAGGGGAATATGTGATTTGGTATTTAATAAGAGAATGATTTGATCTTAATCTAATTTAGGTTTGATAATTAATGGGGTAATGAAAGAGTAATTTATTTATTTAATTAATTATTGATTATGTATAAATTAATTTGTAATTAAGGGTTGAAATTAGATAATTAGAGATTATTAATTAATGATCAGAGATTAATTAATTAAGTAATTGAGTGTAATTAAACATTAATTAGTTAAGTAATTAGAGATTTATCAATAGGTAATTAAGGATTGATTAACTATTAATTAGGAATTAATTAATTGGTAATCAAGTTTTATTAATTAATAATGAAGGTTTATTAATCAATGATTAAAGGATGATTAATTAGATAATTAAAGGTTAATTAATTGATTATTAGGTACTTAAGGAATGATTAATTAAAGGGTTTGAGATTTATTAATGATTAATTGAGTAAGATTAAGTGATTAATTCTTAAGTAATCACTTAAATAAAGTGATTAGAGAATCATTAATAAATGCGACTAATTAATTAAGGAGATTGATTAAAGTTAATATGAGTGATTAAAGCAATTAACTTAATTTATTTAAATTAATTAGAAATGGTGTGACTATTCAATCTTGCTTATACATGATTGAATGATATAGTATGCTTTGATTAGTAGATATCTCCGATATATGATTTGTGATGTTTTGTACATGATATGTTGGGTTGAACCATAGAAATGTGGTCATCTATGATGAATTGTTATATAAAATTTGAATTTTTTTCACTTGAATAACTTGAGTTAAAATAATATTGATTTGAAGAGACCGGAGTTGGGTATCAGTAATAGGTGAAACCACTTCGATGTGTTAACTAACATTCTTTAAGTGTATATGTGAAATTGATCGGGCTGGAATGGAATACATTGAGTAACATTGACATTAAGTCTGAGATCTGTTGTGTGACAAATTGTTGTCTAAAATAAAGTAAGAACTCGTAGAGAGTACGAGTTACCCTGGGTTTTTCATAAGTATTATGCTTTGGTATTCTTGTTAGATGGGTTTACTCATGCTGGTTTCCAGCCTGACCCGGGTGTTACTTTGATGTAATGCTCGGGTCAGACCGAGTATTACAGATTTTCAGGTAAGGACGTTCTGGAGCTCAGCAGGCAAGCTGGATGGCAGGAACGTATGGAGGGTTTCCGCTAAGATATATTGTAGTATCCGAGTCATGATTGTATCTGCCCAGTGTTTGTGTTTATGTGTAACTCTGATGTATGAAAGTGGTATTTGATAAGTATAGTTTCTCCTTTTTATAACTGTTATTATTATTTGTTCTTATATTTTATCCGCTGCGATTGTGAGATGTTGGTATTTCTGTTTTTCTTTTCTTCTATCTCTTCTTTTCTATTCCTAACTATCTGGAATTTTCGGGATTGAAAATCTTGGGTTGTTACACATTACCATTAATAAAATTACATTCCAGTTATTTTTCTCATTGTTAAATCTTAAATTTTTAATTTTTCACAATAATAATACCTAAACTTATTTAAATAGTAAATTTAATCATTAAAATTTGCGGGTTGTTACACTCTCCCCCGCTCAAAACTTTTCGTCCTTGAAAAGGAAAAGAAGGAATAAAGGAATTAATATATCTTATTCAAAGCATTCAATTTATAAACAATTAACGTAGATAATTAAATAATTAAAATAAAATATATCAATTTATAAAATAATTAAACCCTTTCACATTCAAGTTTGAAAAAAAAACATTTCCACTTTCACAAAAAATTTCTAAGTCCAAAATTCACGATTTTTTTGGCAGAGTCTCATTTGTACGGTGAGGTCCGGAAGAAATAGTAATACCAATAACAACAATATATATCATATTTCATAATAAATATTCCAAACCACAGGAAAACAATATAATATCGCTATAAAATCGTATTCCGAAAATGTACATATTTGTTGGGCAAACAACGCTAATTTATGAATTCAAAAGCAGTAGCTATTGCTTCCACAAATCTATATTTCACTTACATAATCCAAAGAAGTTAATAATTATGTAAAAAGAGAAGTATTTAAGTTTTTTCAATTAATAGCAAAACAATCAACAAAACATAACAACAGTCACTTGCAAACAAAACCATACGATTATACATTCATCAAATGCAATCAAAGTAATCAACTACCCATCCATAGTAACTAACAAATGGTTTGTTTGAATTCAGAAACTTTTAATCGTATAAAATGATAAATAAACTACCATGTTTACCGTACACTCAACTGTCTTAGATAAAACTTAATAGATTATTCATACATCTTTATATAGTTAGAAGCATCCATTCCCGACCATCCCATAAGCCAAAACAAAAAATATTTTCAAATATCGCATAAGTTTATTCTTATTAATCCCCTTTCATATGATTTACTGTTCTTCAATTTCATTCATTCATACAATGATTATTTTCTTAAATTTACATTTATTACTTACAAAATTCATTTCCCATTCATTTATGCAATGCCATTTCCATTAATTTACATTCATTTTATAACATAAGTTATTTTGATTCAATTTATTTAGATCACCAATGAATTCATTATTTAAGTATTACATGCATTTTATTTCTGTTTAATTCACATTTATTATTTACTTTGATTTCCTTTTAACATCAATATTCATTTGTGAAGCAACTCATACTTATTTTTATTTTTCACTTCTATTTCTCTCATATATAGTATTCATTTTTACTACTTACTTTAATTATAATTGGCTTCAAACATTACGTAAGTTCATTATCATTTACTTATAGTATTCAACTTTTTTATTAAATTTAATTAGTAGCACTTCAAATTATTAACTTAAGCTTATGATATTCTTATACATCTTAATTCTTCATTTATGACATAATTCCATTGAACACTATCATTTCCCAAGTTTACTTGTATATTATTCTATTACATATTCTTATTAACATTACAACCTTTTAAAAATTTCTGGAAAGTTATATATTATTTTAAGAATGCAGTTGAATGTTCACAAGTTTATCCTATTCATTTAGTTAACAAAGTTGTTCAATAATTACCTCTTTTAAATTTTCATATCTTTGATTTACAAGTTACAAATTCCTATTTCTTATATATATATATATATATATATATATATATATATATATATATCATAAATCACTTAGCATCTAATTTTCTATTTTTCATTTTAGAAGTTTCCAATTATTAAAATGGTTAAGATTTCATTCATTACAATAATGAAAATTTCCAATTTACAGAAAACTTAAGAACTAAATACCAGGCTCTTTTTGAACTCATTTTAAAATAATATATATATATATATATATATTCTTAACTCATATATATCCAATCATATTTAGAAATTAAAATTAAGATTTGTTCATCAACACAATTGTGCAATAAAACTACTACAGCGGTCTTCCCACTTTGAAACCCAAAAATGAACGTCGATGATGCATGCACTCATCACCGAAATTATATTCCAACGACAGAGAGGGGAGTACGTAACTTATTTCCTTCCAAAATTTCTTTAGACATTACTTCAAATCATATTGAAATATTTATATCAAAAAATACCTTAAGTAATACTAATATTATATTCTGAAATCTTTTGAAAGCAATTTTTCAAAATCACGGAACTTAAGTTCTCAAATTCCAATTTATGTTTGCTTTACTTGTAAATCCTATTTTACAATCAATGTTTATGAAATTTCACTACCTAATAAACAAAATATTACATCCAATCGTATCATTTATAAAAATTATTCTTTTATATACAAAATATATACTAGGTAAAATTATTTCATTTACCCATATTTCAAAACCAATATTGTGTCGGTCTGCCATATTAAGTGTTTAGAAATCCCTATCAATACCGTAGTGTCCTATGTACCGACCAGAATTTATAAATACTAAACAGAACAAATTAACGCAATACACAACATTTATAACACTAACAAATACGCTCTCTTATATATATACACTGAATGACTCATTCTAGGATATTACTACCCTATTTCTAATGAGTCAGACCCCACAAAGCTAAGGTTATCGCTAAATTTGGCTATGATACCAAATGTAATGAACCACCTTTTTGGACGCTTTAAGTCGACAATAAAGCACACATGTTAAACTCAAACCATTCAAAAGGGAGCATTGTATTGGGTAAATAAGAGAAGCAGAGAAAGAAATAAAAAACAAATCCAGAGTGGAATGACAAAATATAATGATCGAATAAAAAATTCATGAAGCTGTTTTACATATATCGTTTGATTACACTTTTACAATAAAGACCAGAATTACATAACAGGAATAAATAAATGCATCGAAACAACATGATGCTGTGAAATAAGTATAATAAATAGTAATAATATAAAATCTTCGTCTTCGTCCTCAAGAGATAAACGGTCTTCGATACATTGAAAAGCTCAGACTGACCCAAGCAAATTGAAAAGACAAAACACTTGTGTCAGAACAAAAAGATCTTATGCAAGCTAAATCAACAGTAAATTAATATGAGTGTAACAGCGTCGGAGATGTTTATGGGGTTTGACATCTCCAATTCATTGTCTAATGTGAGTGCAATAAGTTAAGAGATGTTTGGGATTTCCATCTCCTAAGGATCCATTAAACTATCTAAATAAATAGTACAATATGCTATTAAAATAGTGTCTAAGTAAAGTATTAAAATAGCGTTAAGGCGTTACCCATATCCCCCTTAACACATTTTATATATTCCCATTATCTATACAATACCTAATTCCCCCACAAACCGGAGGGCTATCACAGGGCACTCCATAGGTACAGTACAAACCAAACTCGTAGAAGGCGCGATAAGGCATGTGACAAGGCACACAAGGCAATGCCTAGGTTAGGATACTACCATTTTGCGAATCTGGACTGGTGGTAACGCATAGAAGCTCTACCCTCCACCTCGAAACACACTCCCATAATCAAAATCGAGGGGTAACCACCAAATCAATTACAAAGTCATAATATGGTATCGAAGAAGCATGTCCAATCGGAGGTGCGACCTCATTTGTCCTGGCATGGCTCCTGTTTTAGTCACATCAAGATGACTCACAAGAGTCGGGGCTATGTTAATACTTCATACAGATTCATTTGCCAAACCATCCTACTTCATTCTAGATTCTCCACTACATACACAGTTGTTAAGGTGGTTTTCGGTACTGGCTGAGAGTATGACAATATCCGATCCCGGTCTTTTAACAACCAAAAGCTTATTTCACACCGGATGGTTCTTTTACATTTCAAAAAAACAATTCATACTTGATATCAAAATATCATATTCAATTCGAACCATATCACCTTCAAAATCATATTCACTTTCAAAATCATATCGATAAGATAGGTTAATTAAATCCTTTTTTCAAAATCATTATTTTACTCAAATATGTCATTTCACTAGTAAATATCATTCAAATCCCAACTTAAGTTATAACATAATTTACCATAGTCGCTTTACAACGAAGGATTTAAATATAAATGCTTCCATTTACACAGTCTGAAATTTAGAAAATAGTTTAGATAGTTACAAATGGTTTGAACAGTTTCATAGTTTGAAATAAAATTTAAATAATTAGAATACTATAAAATAGCTTAAAAATAGATTAAAGATAGTTTAAATGGATTTAAGGTAGTTTAAATAGATTTAAAATGGATTAAATAAATTTGAAAGAGATTAAATAGATTTAAAATAGATTTGAAATAGATTAAAATGGGTTAATTGTTTAAAATAGGTTATAATAGATTAAATTGGATTAAACAGATTACAATAGATTAAAATAAATTAAAATAGTTTAAATTGATTAATGTAGTTTTAAATAATTTAAAATAGATTAAATTAGTTTAATAGTTTGAAAATCTTAATAATTAGGTTTTTTTAAAATAATATATTTTTGATCAGTTTATATTAAAATAATAGATTTGACATTAATATCAAATTAAACTATCTCTTTCATCTAACACATCTGGACCATGCCCAGCTTTCAAATCAACGAACTAAACTTTGTCTTTCAATTCAAATTCTCATTTAAAATTATTTAATCAATATCGATTTCAAATCCATGTTCCAGCTATAATTTTAAACTATTCCAAATTTAGCAGATTTCGAAGTTTTAGATATTTAAATATTTCAAAAACCTAATTTCGATAAATTTCATTTATACTTCAAATTATACTTTAAATTTCCATTTAAACCTATTTCAATTTCAACATTAAAACTAAGATTTTCAAAAATAATTCAGTTTATATAAATCAAATTTTCTTTAAAATATCATTAGCTGAATTCAAAAATTAAGGATTTAAAATCATTTAATTTAACCAAATCGGTGTGCATATATAATTTTCTACCTATGGTCAAGTGATACAGACATGCATCATTTCACCTGTTGTTGGTTTCATATTGAAATGCTATTCATTATGAAACTGGATTGGACGAATTCTCAGACTGTTCAATTTTAGACCTTTATTTTAGATTTCAAATCGATTTGAAATCAAAAGTGAGTGTTTTAACCCACTCACAACTACTAAATTATCCTATGTTAGTTAGATTAAATTTATGATGTGATTAGAAATTGATTGATTGATATATGGTATATTTAAATTGTCATTCCAGTTAAATATGACCTTTATTGCATTTAAATCGCCATTTAATTTAACATTGAATTTAATTGTCAGTTGAATACCTATTGATGATAATCAGTTAATTGATGTTATTTATTGGTTGACTGAATGGTGACTATGATGGATGTTTGAGTGTTGGTATTGGATGATTAGATGTTATATTTATATTGTTATAACACTGCAAGTTCCCTCAGTTTATTGTTAGAAAATCCCTATGGATTGAAATCATACATACCTGAACGATCTATTGATTAAGGAAAAAAATCGTTACGGGTTGAAATGATAGACCCGAGCGATTTTACGAATTTTGAATATTAGTCTGGATTACGGGTTGAAATGATATATATCCATAAATATAAAATATTTGCAGATTGAAATGATAAATATCCGTATCATTTGATCATAGGGTAGAAAATTATATACGGACACCGGATTGGTTAAATTAAATGATTTTAAATCCTTAAAATTTGAATTTAATTAGTTGATATTTTGAAGAATATTTGATTTATATAAACTAAATTATTTTTGAAAATCGAATTTTAAATGTGAAATTGGAATTGGTTTAAATTGAAATTTTAAGGTTGAACTTGAAGTATAAATGAATTTTATCGAAATTGAGTTATTGAAAATGTTTGAAAATGTAACTTTGAAATCTACTAAATTTGAAATAGTTTGGATTTATTGTCGAGCTGGGACTTGAAATCGATATTGATTAAATGGTTTAAATAAGAACTTGAATTGAAGGACAAAATTTAGTTTGTTGATTTGAAAGCTAGACCTGGTCAAGATGTAAAGTGAAAAAAATAGTTTAATTTGATATTAATTTCAAATTTATCATTTTGATATAAACTGTTAAAAATATATTATATTAAATTCTGATTATTACAATTTTCAAACTATTAAACTAATTTAATATATTTTCAACTATTTTAAACTATTTTATTCAATTTAAACTATTTTATTTTATCTTAATCTATTTTAATTTATTTAATTCAGTTTAATCTATTTTAACCTATTTTCAACTAATTTACCCATTTTACTCTATTTTAAATGTATTTAATCTATTTAATCCATTTTAAACCTATTTAAACTATCTTAAATCCATTTAAACTATTTTTAATCTATTTTAAAACTATTTTAGAGTATTAACTAATTAAAAATTTATTTCAACTATGTTAAACTATTTATAACTATCTAAACTATTTTCTAAATTCCAGACTAAGTAAAGTGGAAATGTTATATTCAAATCCTTGATTTAAAAACGAATACGGTTAAATGATGTTATAACCTAAGTTGGGATTTAAATGACATATTTGATTGAATATGATGATTCTAAAATGAGGGTTTAACCTATTTTGGAAGTATAATTTTGAAAGAAAAAATTATTTTGGAAGTTGTATAATTTCAAATGTAATATGATTTCGAGGGTGAATATGATTTCGAAGGTGAATATGATTTCGAAAGTGAATATGATTTCGAAAAGTGATATGTTTTGAATTGAATAAGATATTTTGATATCAAGTATGAATTGATTTTTTTTGAAATGTTAAAGAACCATCTGGTGTGAAATAAGCTTCTAGTTGTTAGAGAGACCGGGATTGGATATTGTCGTACTCTCTGTCAATACCGAAAACTACTTTAAAAACTGTGTACATGGTGGAGATTCCAGAATGAAGTAGGATGGTTTGGAGAACGATTCTATATAAGGTATTTACGTAGCTCTGACTGCCGTGAGTCAGTTTGATGTAACTAAAATAGGAGCTATACCTGGGCCAAGTGAGGTCGAACCTCCGATCGGACATGCTTCTTCGATGCCATATTATGACTTTATGATTGCTTTGATGGCAACCCCTTGATTTGATTATGGGAGTGTGTTCTGAGGAGGGTGGTAGTAGCTGCTATGCGTCACCACCAGCTCGATTCTACAAATGGTAGAATCCTACCATGGCATTACCCCGCATGCCTTGTCACATGCCTTATCAATCCTTCTACAAGTTTGGTTTGTGTCATACCTATGGAGTAATCCTTGATAGCCCACCAATTTTCGATGGAGTTTATAGTATCTGTATGGACTACGACATTATATAAAATGTGTTAAGGGGGATGTAGGTAATGCCTTAATGCTATTTTAATACTTTACTTTACTATAGACACTATGATAATAGCGTATTGTACTATGTATGTAGATAGTTTAACGGATCCTTAGGAGATGGAAATCCCTGACATCTCTTAAGCTATTGCACACACGTCAAACACTGGATATGAGATGTCAAAACCCATAAACATCTCTAACACTGTTACACTCATTTTTATTTACCATTGATTTAACTTACATAAGATCTTTTAGTTCTGCCTCGAGTGTTTTGTCTTTTTAAGTCGCTCGAGTCAGTCTGAGCTTTTCAGTTTATCGAAGACTGCTTTTCTAGAGGACGAAGATGGAGATCTGTATACTATTATTATTTATTATATTATTCCACTACATCATGTTGTTCCGCTGCATTATTGATTTATTTCTATTATATGTAAATCTGATCTGTATTGTAAAAGTGTAATCAATGTTATTTGCAAACCACTTCATGAACTATTTATTTGAATATTATATTTTGTCATTACATTGTGAGATTCTATGTTTTTTCTTTCTTTCTCTTCTTTTCTTATTTACCCCATAACAATCCTCCCTTTTGAATGGTTTGAGTTTGACATGTGTGGTTTATTGTCGATTTAAACCGTCCAAAAAGGTGACTCGGTACAATAGACAAGTGACTCTCTCTCCCACCACCTCAAACTCCTATAACTTACTCGGATCGACCATAATAGCCGAAACCAGTAATCACTTTCGCAAGTGCGACGCAAGGGAAAAGTCATGAAAGACCGCTCACCTTTCTGGAAGCTTCACCCTATATGCTAACTTCCCCACTCTATTCAAAATTGAATGAGGCCCTACAGACCTAGGTGTCAACTTTCCAGAATTACTATACCACATCATATGTCATATTGCCGACCTTATCTAAAATCATTTTACTTACTACGAACTCCGACTCCTTGCGTCTCCTGCCAACATGCAATTTCTACATGTCTTGTGTAGTCTTCATCCTTCTATGGATCAGATCTACTTTCTTTTAAGCTTCTTTGATCATATCTGGCGTACGATTAATTTTATCAATGTGTCCGATAAACAAGATGGAAATCTATATGGCCCCTATGTAATGCCTCGAACAATTCCGTTTCAATGCTTTCCTGATAGATGTTATTATAAACAAACTCTACTAACGGTAAGTGGTCTTCTAATGAACCTCGAAAGTCCAAAATATACATCCACAATAAATCTGTACTGCCCAAAGCCCATGAAGACTCCTCTAAAATTCGCTAGTAAAAAGTCAACCAAGGTCATTGACAATACTGGAAGGAACTTTATTCAATTTGACTACCTCTTTCACATATAAGGTTTCCAAAGATGCAGCTATCCTCATACTTCTAAATGGAATAATAAGAGTACAGTTGGTCAGTCAATCGACAATAACCAAAACACTCTCACCTCCCTTTTTGCTCCTAGGTAGCCTATCAACAAAATTTATAGAAATTCTTTCCCATTCCCACTATGGAATATCCAAAGGCTGTAATAATCCACTAAGCCTTTTCTACTTCACCTTTACCCTCAGAAAAATTAATTGCTTCAAATCAAACTCTGCTACATGTCTCTTCATGCTTGGTCAGTAGAATACCATCTACATATCTTGATCATCAAGTCACCATTGGGGTGAACACAAATCCTAGAATGATGGGATTCATCTAATACCAAGTCAATCCACCCTCTAATTATAAGAACACACAAATTAACATCCCAACGCAGCCATCCCTTAGAGTCAATGGATTAATAGTCCAAATGACTTGAATCCTCAAATCTGTTCAGTTTCGGAAAATTAAACAATAACTCTGTGTTTTACTTCTGACTAGAAATGATACGATTCATAAGTTAAATTTGTACATCTAAAGCTACTAATAATCGTGGTCCTAGATCTGATGAAGGTTGAAAATCTAATGCAGAAATAAACTCCAAGTATCTTCACTCCAAAAACACAGAGCCTAGCATCGCGTGTCTCCTATTCAAAGCATTTACTACATCATTTTCTTTGCCAAGGGTATATTAAATACAAAAATCATGCAATGCCAAGAACTTCATCCATTTTTGCTGCATCAAATGCAAACTGGCTAAACAAATACCTTTGGATTATCATACATTAAATTTAACTTTTAAATTGAAAAATTAAATCCAATTTTCGACAGCTTAAAATCTAAACCGGTGATAGTTTCTTCCTCCTAGTGCTAGGGTTTGTTGCCACTCCTCTTCCCCTTGCTTCCTCTTTTAATGTTTTCTTCCACCTCCTCTCTGTTCCCCCCACTTCCGTATTGGTCTTTGCTGTAAGGAAGGGATTCATTGAATCCTTAAATCAGCACCAGCCTCTCATCGACACCCCGACCACCATATATAGCGAGGCATATAAGCCTTCGTCACTAACCTACCTTGTCACCTTTACTTCACTGTCACGAGCGAAACCCAAGCCCATGTGTAACCCTAAATTTGCAGCAACTTCCTTCTTACAATCCTCCCTTTATGACCATGTTTCTTTTTCTCAGTCGTTGCTAGATATAATTCCCCCTTCTGCAGCAGCTCTTTGTCATATGGACCACTGTTGTAACAACTTACACCTTATTGGGCCCGAAATTCAACTAATTTGAAACCCATGTCTATTAGAGTATAGATCGTTACTATAACTTGTAATAAACACAAGCATATCAGAGAGTGATCAATATATACTCATAGCGGAATAGAAAAATATAATAGAACATACATATTGACTAGGGATACTACCTTGGAATAAATGTTATTCCATTGACATTCAGTTGCCTTGTCATCGTAGAGCATGAATAAGAATACTTATCCATTCCACTTCCTATCTTGCAACAAAAGGCAATCCATCTAAATCCATCCCATGGGTTGTAATGAGGAGATGAGTCAGAACAATGTTCTGGTGATTGGAAAATTACATGCTTTACCCATACAATTAATTTAGGCCGATTGATTTCCAATTAAGTATTATGTCAATTGTTCATGACTAATTTGTTCAATCCTATATACATGTACGATATGCCAAACCTCCTCCAAGGTATAATTATATATATATATATATATATATATATTATCATTCATATATATCTAAACGATGCACTACCCAAAAACCTCGGCCACTTAATACTTCTTGAATAGGGAGGAGGCAAACCCAATGGCCATTTAATACCTCGATCCCCGTAGCGAGCCCTTCACAATGTAAATGTTAATCAACCGGTTCTAGCTAAAGAGACCAATGACCCCTATATACGACTTTATAATTTAATTTAGTTGTCGTATTACCGATGCATTTTAAAGACTCATTTAAGGGTTAATTTTCCTACCTCCATCGAAAAAATTACGTCTAACCATCTAACTTTGAGGTCTATGTATCTCCCATATGGATTCTACACCAGTAGGAAGCTAAATCCATCAAAGCATAACCCAAGACTTTGCTACCGCTCGTTCAGGACTGCTGGTGGTCATAGCATATATGCCAGCCATACTATAAAATGCTGCTCTAAAAAGACTGAAATAGCCCGTTGACTTTCCTCAGCTGACATCCCATTAGATTAACCTAATGTAAGGTAAGTAAAATGCTTATTTTAGTCATTTAATACCACTTATTAGAAATGAAGCATACCTCATTTCCTTAAAAGTACTGGACTATCTAGTACTTCAAATCTAAGTTGGAGCCTTGGTATATTTTCCTCTGTCTACCCATAAACATATATCCCTTCCCCATGGGTACTACAATTGGAGATGTCTCACATTATTAGTAAGTTAACACAACTGCTAGTAGCCTTTAGGTGAAGGGCAGACTACTATTGTGTAACTCTACCGACCTCGCATCCTAACCTACTAAACCTTACCAATTATTCTAGGCCTAAATATTAGGTTAAGTCTGTTAATTCACGCTTATCCTAAACATATAATTAAGGCTATATAATTCCGTACTTTGAAAATTATACCACCTTCTAATATTAATTTCTACCTTAATTGCTTATTCGTTATATCACAAAAACGTTAGTTGTCCATAATAAATGATCGTTATTATTCATTGGACTAATCTTTATCTATTCATTCTAATTAAACCTGTTATGCCTATTCGTTATTCTATAAATGCCATATTAAACTCTTAATCAGTCAACTCTCTATTAACTACAAATTTGTTGTCCACTAATTTTTTAGTTATTGTCCATAAATTTTGGAATTACTATTCCTCCCTTTTTCAACCTCCTAGTTCTATAATTTAATACGCTATTAGTAGCTAGTACGAATATCATGGTAATTACGCCATGTATGTATTTTTATTTTTAATCGCTAAGTGTGGTCATACGTGTGTGTATCCTATTTCTAATTATTAATGTCTAAACTAGAGCATTCATTTCCACATTTTATTTTATCAGAACCGTCCTTTCTAAAGGGATTACCATGATAATTTTCCATAAATTAACAAAAAATAAGATTTTTGCTCTATTTGAAATTACAAGGAATTGTCTTTTTTTTTCTTTTATTGAAATAGATAATGCAAAATACGGAGAAGAATATTCATACTTTACATATCTCTTTTATTTTTGGTATATTCCTTGTTAATTCAAACGGCACACTTTTCATGAATATTTTTGTAATTTGATAATTTATGGAGATTACATGGAAATAGATACAACTAAACTCTACCCTGCTTCCAATAAATTAAAATATAGAAATACACATTCCAGTTCAACCACGACAACAAAATTTACAGCCTAATTATAAATCTAGAATAAATTTATGAATGTACAAATTTTCTATAATGATAAATTTTTTGATTTATTTCAAATTTTCAGATTAGGTTGTACATACGATTACTATTCCACTTACCTATTTAGTGGAATATGTTGGCAATAATCATTATGTCTGTTTTAAGCCTACAACTCATCGGATCATATACATGCATAATAATTAAATAAAATTTAATGATATAAATTTCGATATTATAAATAAATTATATATTTTTCCATTCATCTTTCTGACCTTTCAAATCTCCCAAATTTGAATCCATACCTTTACTTGACACCTTTTCCATTCTAACCCAAAAGAATATGTATAACAAGGTGTATACATACTGTAACAAACCTCGTTTAGAGATTACCTGTCAATATTAAATTGTAATTAACAGGTAATCTCCAAACCAGGGTTGTTACACATACTATGAGAACTACAGATCCTAGAAGAGACTTGGGGTTAAGGGGAAAATAGATTTATAATTATAAAATCTTAACCTTTTCTTTCACAATATTGATTCGCTGCATCTGTTCTTCTCTTTTATTTTCCACCCTTCTTCGATTTTGTTTTTTTGTATGTATATAATATTTCATAATTTCTAGAAATAGTGAAGAAGGTAAAATGATAGAGCTTCACTGCTTGATTACAAAATATGAGAAGATAAGTGAGGGGTTAGGCCTGTATTTATAGGCGCTCAACTCAACCGTAACCGTTAGACTAAAATAATTAAATCCGGGTAATTTGGTCAACGCTCAAACCCTAGCTCCCACCATTAGATTGGCCGACCGCTCCCCTATAAACTGTCGACCAGCCCAAGAAGGGGTTGACCAGTGCGGTCCAGTATTAATTAATATTTATTTCCTATTTTTTCTTCGAAAATTTCATGCACTGATAACTTCGTCATTTGATCCTGATCGCAAAAATCCAAATAAAAAAATTGCTCAAAAAATCACCATAAGCACAATGGTACAAATTTCTTGGTCAAATTCCTTCGTTTGCTCAAATTCCTTTTTTTGGAGCCTTATTAATTATTTATTAAATAACTTTTAATTTTATGGGGTGTTACAACTCATTGGCTAACCTGAATCCACCTACAGACTCTTATAATGTTGTGCCTCCTACTTCGATGCTTGATGTTGCTTTAAAGTCTACTACCGACTATGGATTTAAGAGAGCTACTACTGCGAATGACCAATCCTTTCATAAAGAACCAAATCTTACTTGATCCTCCTTTTTCTCTAGGAAACAACGTAATGCATAAAGGTATGTCTCCAAACGTTTTAAAGTATCGTTAATTGTTGATGAAGTTCTTGTATTGCAAAAATATGTAGTTTATGCTGATGAGGCTTTTTGGAAAAACGCACTTGTTGGATTTTTTTTGGATGATGGCTACCTTTATTATATTGGTAAGAAACACCCAAAGGCCAAATGGAAATTAATGAATACTTTGAATGTATGTGTGCTCTCCCTATAAGAGGACACTCTTCAATAAAAAAAGGGTGCTTTGAAAGTTGTTGGATAGCGATATGTACTTCTTTGATTTTGGTATTGAGGATGATAAGATAATGGTACTAGAAGCCAATCCATATATTATTGATGGGAAAGTTTTTATTGTCACATGTTGGAGCCCGTTGGTCGATTTTGACAAGAATGGATCACGTCCATTCCTATTTAGAGAAAGTTCTTCTATATGCCATTCTCGCTCTAATTACGAGAAGGCGTAGATTGGTTGGCTAGTCACATTGGAGAGCTTGTTTGCTTTATTGAAAATACTGAGCGAAGGGCCCAACTTGGATTTTCTAGAGCACTTATTGAGATAACCTTGGATAAACCCTTATCATCTCGCCTTTTAGTAGCTCTTTCTAGTAATAGGCTAGCCATGTTATGGTCTGATACCTAAGGCTGCCTCCCAATTGCTCTTATTGTCACACTTTTGGGCATATTGACTCTCTCTGTTTGCATTGGCCAATTGTAGTTGAAGGTGTTTTCTCTTTACCTCCTCCTTTACTTGAGAAATTCCTATTTACAAAACTCAACGAGCCAATGGAAAGCAAAGGTCTCTATCCCTAATCTGACACCATTCTCCCAACCGCCTCATCCATCTGTGCTCCCGCCCGCGTCATCTAACCCAATAGATATTGCCAGTCTGGATGCTTATCTTTTAAGGATTTTCTCTATCGATCCTCCTCCATGGATGCCTATGGTTCTGACATGTCATCGTCAGTCATCGATCCTCTACCTAATTCCAGCTTACATCCTATTCATCTTGATGCTCCTCACGTTAATGCAGGCCCATCCAGCTCAGCCAACCTTAATGATTTAGATTATGGTATTGAGTACAACATAGTAGATTTATTTCCATCTTAATTACCATGACGTTATTTTCTTTGTTATCAGTTACGTTGCTTTTATACTGATCTTGCATGGTTTGTATGGTCATGATTATACAATAAGGGTGGTAGCCATCGAGGCTTCGTGCTTCGGACCTGCATTTATAGTGCCATAATAAAAGTGGATGGGCTACTAGGAAAACCGATTACCTTTCAAAAAAATACATTAAGGATTTTTTCTATAAAAACCCAAATTGTTCCCATAAAAGGTAACACTCTATGTTTTAAGGATAAACAATTGCTGCCAATTCAAGATCATAAGTTGGATGATTTGTCTCGTATACTTTCAACCGTTGACTAACATAACAAACAACCATACCCTCATGCAATGAAAAAACATCAAGCCCTACATCATAAGCATCGGTATATACATTGAACAACTTTGAACCATCATGAAGTACTAAAACAGATGCACTAGTCAATATCTTATTTGGATGAATAAAAGCATGCTCACATGGTGATTCCAAAAGAAAAGTAAATTCTTCATAGTAAGGTATGTCAATGGCACAGAAAATATTCATAAAGTCTTTAATAAACTTTCTATAATAGCCGGCCAAACCAAGAAAAATTCTTAAGTCTATAGCATTTTAGGTACATTCTAATGTTGCACTGCAACATTTTACTTGGATCAACTGACAATTTACGCTCAGAAACAACTTGATCAATAAAATTATCCTCCTTACGCCAAAATACTACCAAAAACTTATTCGATATCTTTTGATGGCTTGACTCATAAGGTAGACAAAATATGTTGGTGCATTTCTCAGTCCAAATAACAAGACTATCCTCTCATAAAATTTCTCAGGTGTAAGAATAACTATTTTCTTGATACCGTCTTTGGTCACATGCAATTGAAGATCCAGTAGCCAAGTTGAGCTAAGAAAATATCCTTGCTCCAACTAATTGATCAACAAATCAGCAATACATTGTTGTGCATAACGATTCATTTTTGTCAGCTTGTTTAGTTGACATAGCCGATGCAAAACCTAAATGTGCTATCTACTTTAGTAGCAAAGACTATAAGTGCCCCTATCCTAAAATAATGCTTTGGATAAATCACTTCTCCGATAATTTATTCACTTCTTTATAAAGCTTCCATTATTTTCCAGAAGCCATAATCCTAAGTGACAAGGCAATATGTTTGGCAATCTTCCAAAAATAGACCTAAAATTCGAGCTCCCTACGAAGAGAATGACCAGAAACTTCGGTTAAAACATTTGTGAAGCAACAAACTATAGGAACTATTAAAACCCATCTTCGTGAAGCCGAAAATCAATGTCGAATGGCAAACCCCATTACCACAAAAGACTGTTTGTTGGGGGAAAATTAAAAAAACTATACTAAGGCATCGATGGGATCTCATAACAGAATCATAACACATAATTGCAGAACATAAATAAATAGAATATGATAAACAAAAAATAGAAACTGTTTGGATGGAAGTAATTGATAAATAAATGTCAATATAGAATGCCGAAATACATCAACCCTATACGGATGAGGTCCTGAGTAGAATATTCGTACAATAAGTATTATACATACATAACATATCTGTCACGTACTACAACAAAATCAAGTATACATCCAAAGTATCGGCACGATGCCTTCAAATAGCTCCATCTACACCACTCTGATAGCAGATCCTAAAAGGAACCTTACTCACAAATTACTCAATCGAATACTAGAGAGTTGTCCCGACATAAACAGAAAAAGATAAAATGCGGGTCAAACATAGAGCCTAGTGTGAGAGAAAGTATCTCAAAATAACATATATTAAAACTGTATAAGAATAAACATGAAACTACTAAGGCACAGTCGGTCCTCTCCACAAATGTGGCTTAAAGATAATCTAGGCTGTCCATAAACATGTACAGTAAACCCATCTCAAAAATAGGGAATCATATAATGGCCTGCTCTTTTCTTGTAACCAACGAGTCAACACAGCTAATATAATATGACTGATATGTTATAGATTTCACAATATACAAATGCGGGGGTAATAGACATCATAATATAAAAATGCAGGGTAATAAATATCACAATATAAGTCTATCACAAAATGCACTACAATGCTATCAATCAACTAATATACTACACACAACATGTAACGACCTGAAATTTTTGAAGATTTAAAACTGGAATTTAATATGATTTTGTATTATTGTTTAGGTAGAGAAGAAAATCTTATAATTTACAATAAAAAGGAATGTTAGAATTTGAATGAGCAATTGAAATAAATGGAATAATATCGAAACGAATAAAATTTGGATAGATTTAATGAAACCGAAACAAATGAAATAGGGTAAGTATTATACCTGAATATAATTGAATATGGAGAAACATAAAAGTAAGTATTGAATTCAAACTATGTATAATTTGGGTAACAAAATAAGTTTATTTATGGAGTTAGATTGTTTTTATTATTTTAGGCTATAAATCAAATAGAAGAGAACAAGCGTAAATCTTAAGGGTATGATAACAATTATTATATATTACCTAATTTATTGGTCAATCAATTTATTTGAAATAAAGTCCTCTTAATGTTAAGTAATTTTAATAACTGTTATTGAGGAAACGTTACTTAATGATTTTTAATTTAGTAACGGAAGAGTGAATGAGAATTGATAGAAAACATAAATTTATCTATAAGTAAACAAGAGTATATATTGAGCAAATTTACGATAATTGGATTATGCCGTGTTCATGGAAATTGATTGGTGTTATATATGGGATCTATACCTGGGTGGGTAAGTAGCAAACTTATAAATGAAAGAAAGTAAGTAGGTGACCATTTATTTAGGTTATTTATTCATTTAGTATGTCAAATAAAAATTTGGGAATCAGATCTCAATTAAGGGAAGTTAAGATGTACGTTAATTTGAAATAAAATCTAATAAATATTACATTAATATGGAATGTACTACAAATGGTTGGGGATTACCAAATTTGGTAAAAGGGGATTAGACGTAGGAAATTTTGTTAATTGAGTTTAAAACCTTAATTAATACGCGTAATTGAAAAGATTCACATTTTTAAATATAACCGTTGATACAAATCTAAGATGTGTATTGAAGTATCAGTGTAATGAAATGTAAAAAAAATGTTAAGTATGCTTATAGGATAACGGTTGTTGGATAAAAAGAATGGGAATCAACATTTAATTATTTATTTGAATTTAAATTACGATAATATGACTTATTGCAATTAAATGGATTTAATATTTAAAAAAATTACGTAAATATTTATTTAGATGAAATTGAAGCTATTTATGTAATGAGTATGAATCTAATGTTAATTTTACTTATAAAATGACAGTTGATATTGAATGAAAAGAATGCAAATATAAGTTGTGTCAATATATTTGAAAATTAGTGTATAATAAATAGGTTTTATTGTAATTAAATGAAATCAAACATCTAAATAGTACGTTAATAGAAAGTTAAACGGAATGTAAGAATATTATGGTAATAGTTGTAAATCTAATATTTTATCCGTTTAATGATAGTGAATTGAAAAATAGAATGAAAGTGAATTTAATAGAATTATGGGAGATTAAATTTATAAATTTGGAATTTAATGAAACTAAGGTTAATATCGAAATTGATAAATTTATTTTCTCTAATTTGACATTTAAAATTTGTTTAAATCATTGTAAATGACTGAGCAATATAAAGTGATATAAAATTGTAAATTTTAGAATTGAAATTAAGAATGGGTTTTATTTAATTAATTATTAATTTATTTAAAAAGTGTGAAAATAGCCATTTTGGCCACTGACTCGTATTTCGACGAAACCAGTTTCATCGGATCCTAACGGTGAATTATAATAATGTTTCAAGTTTTGTAGCGATCGGACTTGTCGTTTGATCGTACGGACTTGAAACGCCTTGAAATTTACGCAAATTGAAATCAATTTGAAAAAATATTGATTTTAGCTTAACTTCTTCATACGATGAAATTTGAACCTGAAACCTTTTTCTTTGCGTTTAAATTATTTTAAAACACCTACCTTGATATATGGGTTTAACCAATTTCGTCCGGGGGTCAGAACGGGCATTTTGGGCCATGATAGCGTTAGCGCGTATATCTATCAACCCGATCCATCTATTCTTCAATTTGCCTATAAATACCCTCCTAAACCCTATCCTTCGCCTATTCTCATTTAACTGCGTGTAAAATTTTATCAGTTCCTCTTCTTCTTCAATGGATGCAAACTCTAGATTCAATTACAATCCAAAATCAAAGTCAAAAATTCAAAATCCTCAGAAAAATTTGCTGAAGTTCTCGAAATGCATAATCTGTTGGTGCAATTCGTTTTTCAATTTGAGTTATCGTTTGCTCAGAAATTAAAGGTTTATCCACGGCCGTTCATCATCGCCGCAATCAAAGTCGTTGGATCGACGAACCCTTTTTGGGTTTTGAAGAGAGGACCGAGGGGACTTCATCCATGCAGTTTGTTTCGCGAATCGATGGTTAGATCGTCGTGAAATCTCGATTAGGGTTGCAAATTTATAGGTGGCGGCGGCCTCTAGGGCGGTGCGCAGGGGACAGGCAGGTGCGGCTCGAGGCGAGCAAGACGATGGTGGTAGCGGCGTGGTTGATGGAGGCACGATGTGGCGTACGTTGGTGGTCAAAGTTGGCAAATTTGGGTTCGGTCTCGGGTACAGGGTCGCATGCGTTCTTGTTCTGGAAGATGATGTTTATGACGTGGCAATTATGTTTGAAGTGAAGAGAAGTGTTCTTTTTTTCTTAATTTTAATATTTTAATTCAATCGCATAAATCATCATATCTACGACATACGATATCCGATTTACGCGCGATTTTTTTCGTTAGGATCGTAATAAAATTTCGAACATTATGACGCTGGTTTGGACGGATTTTGTAACAACCCGCATATTTTACGATTGAATATTTAAATATTTTATTTAAATATTTTATCATTAGTCAGATTTTAGTCCGAAAAGTTACTTTTTGCATACGGTCGAATTAGGACTAGGGACCACTTCTATTGGAACCAAAACGCCATTTGCGATCTTTTTGAGTATAAACTTTGAAATGTTTGGAGTTAGTGGAATTTTGCCACTTATTCACTTTGGGCTTTGGGTTTGGTTTAGCCCATTAGCCTAAAATATTAACTCTAGCTCAACCCCCTCTTCCCTTCATTACTTCACTTTCATTTCCTAACACTTAAGCTTCATCAAAAATGGAGAGAGGAATGGGAAATTAAAAATCCAAGCCCTAGTTCATTTACAAATCCAACATCTAACTCCAAATCCAAAGAGAAGCCATTGATTCAAGCTTCTTGTGATTGAGGTTGAAGTGTGGTTGATTCTTCCGTTGCTTTTAAGCTTCTTCTTCATTGATTTTGTAAAAAGGTGAGATTTTTATCTTACATCTTTGTCTATAACTATCTTTGATTGTTGGGTATGAATTCCTAACACTTATTCATGTGCATTTGCTTTTGGTTTGGATTGAATTGGTGAATTTTTAGTGTGTTGGATTCAAATCTTTAAAAATCTTAACTTTGATGTTTGAACACGTTTTTGGTGATGCATCGAGGAGCCAATAGGACCTGGTAGCCGATAGGCGTAATCCCCTAGTGTCCGTGCTCGACCGGTTGCAAATTTGAGGGAGTTTGGCACTTCTATCCCCTAGGTCGCTCGGCCTGCACATTTAAGTCACTCGGCCTGCATATAAGACGCACCAACATAGGTCGCGCCATGCTTAGGTCGCGCCATAGGATAGGTCATTCCATTACTTAAGTCGCTCGGCCATGTGTTAAGTCGCTCGGCCATTTAGTCGCGCTCTACATATAGGTCGCACCAACATAGATCGCCCCATGCTTTAAGTCACGCCATGCATATAGGTCGGCTATGTTAGGTCGCTCGGCTTGCATCAACATAGGTCGCTTATGTTAGGTCACTCAACCTCACCTCCTTAAGTCACTCTGCCCCCTTTAGATCGCTGACCACTTAGGTCGCTCACCTTGCTATGAGTCGGCCTGCTTTAGGTCGCTGACCACTTAGTGTAGCGTCCCGCCTTTTTCGCACACTTTAAATCGACACACGTGCCAATTCAAACCATACGGAAGGGCGGATTGTTATGGGGTAAATAAGAAAAAACAGAGAAGAAAAAAACTAAACAGAATCTCACAGCGGAAGGATAAAATATAATAATCAAATATACAGTTTATAAATCTGTTTACAAAACCATTTATATAAACATATCAGAGTTACACATACCAATAACAATGCAGCGGAACAGTGTGTAGTGCACTAGTATAAATAATAATAATATAAATCTTTGTCTTCGTCCTCCAGAGCTAAATCTTGCAATCCTGAAACGCTCGGACTGACCCGAGCGAATTTGAAAAGACAAAAACACTCGAGTCAGAACTAGAAGATCTTATGTGAGTTAAATTAACAGAAATAAATATGAGTGCAGTAAATCAAGAGATGCTCGGGATTTACATCTCCTAAGGATCCGTTAAACTATTTACTATGTAGTATATTGCGCTATTATAATAGTGTCTATTTGTAAAATAAACTTACTTTTTAATAGCGTTAAGGGGTTACCCATATAGCCCTTAACACAGAATATATTCCCATAGTCTATACAGTACCGTAATCTCCCCCGTATTGGGCGTCGTCGGAGGGCACTGCATAGGTATGGTACAAAACCAAAATCGTATAAGGCGCGCTAGGGTAGGTGACACTGCACTACTAGGCAATGCCAGGGTAGATATACCAATTGCTATCCGGGCTGGTGGTAACGCGTAGCCGCAGCTACCGCCCACCTCGAACTAACACCCCCAAATCAAAGAAATCAATAGTGGCCACCGAATCAATCCAAAGTCAGAGTATAGTATCGAAGTAGTGCGTTCGATCAGAGGAATGACCTCATTGGCCCGAGAATCGCTCCTGTTTTAGCCACCTTATGCCAACTCACGGGAGTTGGGTCCACGTATTTACCTTACAGGAAATGTCGCCACCACCTACTTCATTCTGGAATCTCCACCGCGTACACGGTTAGTCAAAGTGGTTTTCGGTATCGACAGAGAGTATGTCCATATCCGATCCCGGTCTCTTTGCCAACCAATCGTTATTATAACACCGCGGTCATTTAAAATAGTTTATACTTTAAAAGCAGAATAAAAATTCCATTTCAAAACTATGAATACGATATCATCTTAAAACCAAAAACAATATGATATCATTTTATCCAAATATATTTCTTTTCCAAAATCATACTGCTTTAAAATTTAAAATATCTGGAAACCAAATATTTGACTTATACTTTCAAAGCATAATATTTCGAAATTCATATATTTCAAAACCATAACTTCTAAAACTTGAATGGTTTGGATATTCAACGGTATATAAAATAAATGGTTTGACTTTAAGGTTACTTCGTAAAGAAAATAATTTCCATGGCTTTACAAATATATTTCTTTATTTAAAGTCTAAACCAAAATTTAAATATCACTTTCAAGTTCCAAAACCACTTCAATTTCTATATATATATATATATATCCATTTGGAGTATTAATATTTCAAAACTAAAGTTGGAATTTATTCCTTCAACCAAATTAAATGTTTATTATTTAGTCTTGAATATTTACATAAAAATCCATAAATAAAACTCCAATTTCTAGCAATTAAATATTTTCTTCAATTAAATTATACTAGAATATTCATTTTAAATTTACCTTGGAAAAATCCAGTTATAAATATCATACCTTAAAATTTTCCAAACTTAAACATATAATATGAATTATCAAATTCCATTTCCTCAAATTTTCCATTTTATTTAACAGATTTATATATAGCTTAAATTCAAAAAAATTTAACTTCATATGTATATATATAGAAGAATAATATTTATAAAATATCAAAATTAAAAATTCTTATAAACCGTATCCCATCCAAACCATAGAAATCACTTTAAAAATATTTTATATATAGACCACGGTGCCTGTATATAATTTTCTATCCTATGGTCAAGTGATACGGATATTTATCATTTCAATCCGCAATTTAAAAATAAAAATGCGGTTGTATATCATTTCAAACCACAATCCCGAATGCAATGAAAATGCATGATGACTTGCAGTTTATACAATATAATTTTAGCATTCATTCATCCAAATATCAATCATCAATCATCAATTGCAATCATCATCCAATTTTAAACAATCATCAATATAGAGCATATGAATTATACAGGAATCAATAACAGATATTAACTAATAGTTTATATTCCATAATAAATTTAATGACCGTTAACTAGCAATTTATATGGAAAAATAAATTCTAGCTGTCAAATTTTATGCAATAAATAAAATAAATTAACAGTTAAATTAAATAAATGCGATTTAACAGATATGATGAATAAAACATGCCAAACAGTCATAAATAAATTTCTACTCATATCTAAAATAAATTCAACAAACATAAAAACTTTTAGAAGTTGTGAGTGGGTTAAAACACTCACCTTTTGAATTTAAATTGGATTCAAACCCAATTTAAACCCAAAAATTTGACGGTCTCCAAATTGGTCCAAACCAGCGTCAACAGATCCAGAATTTTAATACGATCCTAACAAAAAAAATCTTGCGTGAAACGGATGTCGTACGAGAAAGTTATAGTGAAAATTGCGAGTTGAAAATCAAAAAAATAAAAATAAACAAAAGACACATTCACCTCCAACACTCTGCCACGTCAGCAATCAACATTTACTTTTCAGAGCACTCACGCAACAATCATCTTCCCATTACGCATAAGAACCCGATCTCGCGAAACCCAATTTCCATGCGTTGACCGTACTTTGACCTCGATCCCTAGCCACCAACGGCCACCGTTGGCCATAGCACCACCACCATCGAACTCAGCTCGACGAGTCGCACCCATCCCTATAGGTCCGGTCGCCCCTAAGGCCTCTGCCGCCGCCACTTTAGCCCTAGGCCGAAACCCTAATTCGAATTATGCGAGAGATCCAACCGTTGATTCGATGCAATAACCACATAGATCGCCGCCCCTTGGTCCCCTCTGCAAAACCCAGAAAGAGTTTTGCGATCCGACAAATTTTGTTGCGACGATGATAAACGACCGTGGATAAACTAGGGTTTTCTGGAAAAACAGAGACCCGAATCGAAAAACGAATCATACCAGCAAATTACGTATCTCGAGAACTATGACATATATTTTTCTGGAATTTTTCTAGAGACTTTAAATTTTGACTTTTGATTTTTAAACGGTAGATAGATCTAGGTTTTTGCAACCATTGAGGAAGAGAAAGAGATGAAGAAAATGAACGTACAGGCAAATGATAGAAGATGGAGGCTAGGGTGTATGATCGTCTATTTATAAGTAGGGTTGGATTAGAGTAGATAGACCAGATAGATGAGCGTACGGAACAAACTATGGCCCAAAAAGCCCGTTCTAACCCCGGAACGAAATTTATTAACCCATACATCCAACTAGGTATTTTAAAATATTCTGAACGCGATGGAAAAAGTTTCACGTCCAAATTCGATCGTATGAAGAAGTTATGCTGAAAACAAAATTTCCAAATTGATTTCAAATTGATTTTTAATTAAATCGATTTCAAGGCGTTTCGCGTCCGTACGATCAAACGACAGGTCCGATCGATACGAAATTTGAAACCCTATATTAATTCACCGATACGGATCCCATGAAACCGGTTTCATCGAAATCCGAGTCCGTGGTCAAAATGGCTATTTTTATATTCATTAAAATTATAAAAATCCAATTTTATATCTAAATTCCAGAATTTGACCAAATTTTATCGCTTAAATATTTCTTAATCAATTTAAATGATTTAACAAGTTTAGATGTGAATTAAAAGTTGATAAGTCTATAAATTTTAGTGTTAATTTCATTTATTGCCATTTATTCAATTATTGAAATTAACAAAAAAAAATTTCTTTCTTTCCATTCCTCTAAATTCAGTCAAACCATTATCCTATGGGTAAATTTTACATTACTGAAAAATTCAATTCCCTAATTGTTTTCCAGAAATCAACTAAATTTATATCCACGTAGTGATTAATTACGTTTTATTGAAATAGATTTAGATCTAATTCACTAATTTATATACATAGGTAAACAATTTATAGTTATCACAATAAGCCAACTCTACTTCCATACATGCCTATTAACAATATACTAAAATAAAATTTCTTACCTATCATTGATTAAGTCAAATTACAATTTTACTGCGTATTATTTCACCAATTATTATAACTTGAATTTAACTTCTAATTTGCTGATTACAATAAATTAAAACTTTACCATCTGTTTTAATAAATTGGGTATGCACAGATTTAGCCATTAAATCAATTTCAATTTACGGTACAATTAGCATGATTTATATCATATTGCCTTAATATCTCTATTAATCTTAATTCAAATGATTGAATATTAAATTCCATTCACTACAATAGATCCAACTTGTTATTATATTATTAATGAAATTAACATTGGTTACATCCTCTGGAATTTACAATCTTTTACGAAAAATCAATTTATCCTAACTGAAAATTAGGTCACTTAACTGCAATAAATTTTACATTAAATTTTATAAATTACCAATTTAAAACTTTAACAAATCCGTTACTTGATTTAAAACCCTGCTATTAAATAAATTGACATTTATAGGTGAAATTTGCATTGACTTATATTTCATATCATAAATGCATACTTATTTCATATTATTTAGTTATATTTACCAACCATGTCCACAAATTTACTATTTATATCCTTAATTAATTTACTACTATTTTAAGTACGTTTATTATTGACAACATTCATTAAATTTTACTTATCTACACTTATTGCATTGGTTTATTCAACGGCCACTTTTATTTAGTCATTATCTATTTTACAACCAAATGTAACAATCTCCACTATTTTTTTTAATAAATGAATCCCATTCAAGTTAATATTTTTATTAATATTCACTAATTCAACATTTATATAGGTTTCTTATATTTAACTTAAAACTAAGTAGGAAAATTTACATTGTTCAAATCTATTGCCATATAAATATTAAATGGTTAACATTAAATTACAATTACTATATCTAATTCCTACATTTACTCAAATAAAATCTTAAGATTTTTATTTCATTCCAAACTAGATTAGAAATCATACTAAATTAACTTATTTAATATCATCGAATTTAACGGGTCATTACAACTTAGGTCGTTCCATTACTTAAGTCGCTCGGCCTACTCTCACCCCTTAGGTCGCAACACTTAGGTCGCTCGGCTTGCTCGCACCACTTAGGTCGCTCGGCCTGCTGCTATGGGTCGCGTCATGGTTTAAGTCGCAACCATATAGGTCGCTCGGCCTGCTGCTATGTCTCGCGCCATGCTATAGGTCGCGCCATGCTATAGGTCGCGCCATGTTAAGTTGCTCTGTTAGGCCACATGCTTTTTCTTAAGTCGCTGATCTCTTAGGTCGTATGCCGTGGAGTCGCATGTGTTGAGCCGCTGATTTCTTGTGTTGAGTTATGTTATGTCGTAAGTCGTGGCTGATAAGTCGCAAGGGTATTTCCACTTTGATGGATTTGGAATCAAATTCTTTGGATTTTATTCACGTCTTCGAATGTGAATTTTTGTGACTTATTGTTTGTACAATAATTTTTATGATTTGTCATTTTAAAAATATAAAGGTTTCAATACTAGTAGTAAATATCAAAACTCCTTCATCAAAACGATTTCAACCCTATTTTATTACAAAGCTTGTTTCTTAAACCGTTTTCCAATCTACTGGTATATATAAACCTTTACCTCACTCATACGAGAAATCTAATTAAACGACTTAGTAAAACAAGTGGTATGAAACGCTTGCGTTTACTTCGCCGGTTAATTCTTGGACTTGTTCGATTGAATCTCTTGTCGCAACTTTCGAGTGGGGATCTACAATTTGTTCGTAAATATTTAAGTTAAGCTAGTGGTTATGGGAAATGAAGTTAAGCTTATATATTTACTAACTTACTGTAATTGACACTTCTTGATGATAGTTGATGATCATTTTTGTGATTTAGACTAGCAAATGTGCGATGTCTCTTTATCTACGAGGGTGACTAAACCACGTTTCTATGGAGCTTCGGCTCAATTTGGTGGGGTAGCGGCCCATGGTCTTCGGGCCATTTTGTGGAGCTTCGGCCCAAAATTAATGGTTAGCAACCATGGAATAGCGTTCCATTTTGTGATACACGTGCTGGTGAGTTTTCATGCTCCCGTTTTGTGATAGGCCTCTCCCTTTTTGTGATTTCTGGATTTCCATTGATGATTTCTAGAATTTGTGTTTCACCAATTTTCGTGATTTACATTGATAAGTTTTATCAACTATTGTGCATTGGTGAATTTGTGTGTCATTAACTTTTGTGATTGGCATTGACATATTATCAATGTATATTGTTTTGTGAATAAAAATAAAGAGTATGACATTCTTTTTGATCTTTGAGAAGATTCTTGTGATATTGATTAATCTCTTGTTGATTTTCAATTACATACTTATTATAGTATGGTTTTATGGTTATCATACATTTTTGTCATATCCCTTATTCTATATCATTTCATCTGATGTTTATAGCTAGACTGATCCGTTTATTATTTTCTTATTAAATAATACTCGGGTCAGACCGAGATGTTACAAGTGCTTCTGCTTGACTTCACGTCTGGGATTATCATCCTGTCTTTTGGCTAACTACTTAGACTTGTAGTTTATTTTGTTGTATACATTTGAGATATAGACTCCAGGACGTATACTTATTCTTTTGTCTAGCACTTGTAATTATTCTTTTGTGATATTGTGGATCTTGTTTGACCACTACTCTGATGTACACTTCTACGTGTAATATTCATATCTTTTTTTCTGCCTTTGTGATATGGATATCTGTGACTGATTTGTGTTATGCTTATTTCTATATTTGTTTCCGAAGATATTATAGCCACTGTGTCGTAGCTTTGAGTTTGTGTCGGTATGTCGGATTTCCTCTTGAAAAGAATGCAAGTTATATTTTATCTGGCATATCGGTGCTCGCACAAAGCCATCACACGGATGGTCGCTCCTCAACAGCCTTATTCCCCGTGCTAGTTGACAGCATTACACCGTAGTGTCCTTGGCTAGAGTGGGTATAGAGGTGGGGTGTCGCAGCTTGGTATCAGAGCCAAACTTCGGAACAATGTAGAATAATTTAACAAGGATCATCGTCCTAAGTGCACCTTAGGAGTCATGCCTTAGGATTTTATTCGGGTCTTCGAACCGTTCTATCCTATTTTCTTTTGTGATTCCTTGTTTTAACAATCATTAACATTTGATATTCAATTTGTGAATAACCTTTTTCTTCTTCCTTCTTCCTTCTTAAGGAAGAGAAATGGTTAGACCAGGCCATCCCAGTGCCGGTCAATCTCGTGCTACTCCCCAGGATGGAATATTTATGTCTGCCCAACAGCTTCTTGATCTAGTAAAGAATGCTCAAGCAACCGGATCTAATCCGGAGTTTACTCACCCTAAGTGTGGATTTGCACGTTTGTGCAATGATTATACCAATTTGGGTGGGAAGCCATTCAAAGGATCTGAAACTATTATTGAAGTCTAGGCTTGGTTTAGAATGTGCGATCGAATCTTTTCTCGCATGAATCTTATTGATCTTCGCCCTGTTCAGGTGGCCTCTAGTATGCTCCAAGAAAGAGCATTAGATTGGTATGAGCTTCTTATTTCTGAAATAGTTGAAGTGGATCTTACTTGGGAGAAATTCCGGGAACGCTTCGAATTAAAATTTGTGCCAGAAGCTGAGAAGGTGACATTGGCTCGTCGTCTTATAGACCTTGTTCATGGTAAATCCTCTATGGCAGACTATGTCACATCCTTTGAGTCACTTTCTAAATACGGGAATATATAAATACCCCATTGAAGAAGAACCAAAGATTTGTCTATGGCTTGAACAAAAATCTCAAAAAGCCATTACTTCTAAAGTTAGAAGTTCCTTTTGATCAACACATTGATATCGCACTTCGTCTTGAAGAGGCTGATAGGGAGAGTGATGTTGAAGTTATGGGTGCCAAACCGAACTTCAACAACAAGAAAAGGCCTAATAAGTTCAAAGGTCCTTATCCCAATAAGAAAGGTAAGCAAGCAACGTCGGTGGCAAAGACTTCTACCTCTAGTAATGGGCAATGCTACAGTTGTGGTTCTAAGGACCATTATGCGAACAAGTGTTCAAAGCCTCGTGCTTATCGCTATTGCAAAAGCCCGGATCATTATATATCTTCTTGTCCCAAACTTCAAGGAAAGAAGGAGGGAAAGCTTAATGTTGCTCAAGCCCCTGGCAACACATCTCGTGGTCAAGGTATTTATCATTCTATCCTTGATGGCATTATTTTATTTCGTGATCACCCTATTCGAGTTCTTTTTGATACGGGTGCGTCCCATTCTTTCATATCAAAAGAACTTGTTGATACTTTTTCTTTGAGTGTTGTCGCTTTAGTGACTTCTTTGAGAATTGCGAATCAAGTTGGTGGATCCGCAACAATTAGTTTGCTTTGTAAAGATGTCGAGATTATTTTGTGTGATTTTTCTTTCCGAGCCGATTTGCATGTTATGCGCTACTTAGGCTTTGGAATGATTTTGGGAATGGATTGGCTTAACCGCTATGAAGCCCAAATCCCATGTCCTGAGCGGACTATTCATCTTCGACATCCTCAATCTGTTAAGCAGATTTCTGTTGACCTTAAAGATTCGGATTCCAGCTTGGTTGCATCTTTATATTCTTTAAATCCTCATGATGACGATAATGACGATGAGGAAGATGTCATTTCTCTTATTCACGTTGTTTGTGAATTCTCCGACATATTTGAGCCCGTTTTAGGATTACCACCTAAGCGAGCAATTGAGTTCAGAATTAATCTCATCCCTGGAGCTCAACCTATTACTCGTCCTCCTTATCGCATGTCCAATAAGGAAAACGAGGAAATGCGCAAACATTTATCCGAATTGGAGACGAAGCAATTTATTCGCTCTAGTTCCTCGCCTTGGGGAGCTTCGGCTATTTTCGTGAAGTAATTCGATGGTACACTTAGGATTTGCGTTGACTACCGCAAGCTTAATGATCTTACTATCAAAAATAAATATCCTTTACCTCGGATTGATGATCTATTCGATCAACTTAGTGGTGCTAGAGTCTTTTCACAATTGGACTTGGCTACCGGTTTTCATCAGCTTCGTATAGCAGAGGATAGCATTCCTTTGACATCGTTCCATACTCGTTATGGATCTTATGAATGGCTTGTTATGCCATTTGGTTTAACGAATGCTCCGGCTTATTTCGTTGACCTTATGAATCGAGTTTTCAAAGATTTCCTCGATCGGTTTGTTCTCATCTTCATTGATGATATTCTTGTGTATTCAAAAACCGAGGAGGAGCATGAAAAGTATCTTCGGATTGTGTTGGAAACTCTTAGGGGTAATCAATTAAAAGCAAAATTTTCTAAATGCCACTTTTGGCAATCTCGTGTGAAGTTTCTCGGTCATATTATTTTCCAATTCGGAATTTTCGTGGATCCTTCAAAGATTGAAGCGATTCAAAATTGGAAGAGACCGGAGAGTGTGATGGAAATCCGTAGTTTTCTTGGATTGGCAGGTTATTACCGCTGTTTCATAAAAGACCTTCCCAAAATTTATGTGCCTCTTACTAGTTTGACAAAGAAGGGAGTTAAATACTTTTGGTCGGACAAATGTGAAGCTTCTTTCCAGAAATTAAAAGAACTCCTTTCCAATGCTCCTATTCTTGTTATTCCCGAGGGGAATCAAGATTTTATTGTTTGTACCGATGCTAGTCGCGTTGGTTTGGGTGCCGTTCTTATGCAAAGAGAACGTGTAATTGCTTATGCTTCTAGGCAATTGAAGCCCGTCGAGACTAGATATGCCACTCATGATTTAGAGCTCGCAGCTATTGTTTTCGCCCTTCGTGTTTGGCGTCATTTTCTTTTGGGAGAAAAATTTATTCTCTATACCGATCATAAATCTTTGAAGTATTTATTTTCCCAAAAGGAACTTAATTTGCGTCAACATCGTTGGCTCGAGTTCCTTGCACCTTATGATCTTGATATTCTTTATACTCCCGGAAAGGAAACATGTTGCCGATGCACTTAGTCGCAAGCAACAAGCAGTTGTTTCTATGATGATATTCGAGAATGATCTCGGGGTTTTATCCACTTGTGAGATTCGAGATCGTGTTTTCGATTTATGTTCATCTCTTGTTCTATGTAGCCTTGAGGCTCATCCTTCTTTCATAGACCACATTCTTGAAGCTCAAAAGCTAGATCCCGAATTGGATCTTCACGGCCAAAACTTTAGGGATAAAATTAATATTGAAGGTTTGAAAGATTTTGGTATTGATTCTCGTAGCGGTATTCGAAAATTTGGTTGATTTATCGTGCCAAATATTAGTAATCTTCGTAAAGACATTTTAGAAGATTCTCATCGTTCTAAATTTACCATTCATCCCGGTAGTAGTAAAATGTACGCGGATATGAAGCGACTTTATTACTGAAAGGGAATGAAATCTAATATTGCTAACTTTGTTAAGTGTTGCATGACTTGCCTACTCATTAAGGCCGAGCATCAAAGGCCCGGTGGGTTTTTGCAACCTTTAGGAATTCCAATTTGGAAGTGGGACCAAATTTATATGGATTTTATAGACGGCCTTCCCTATTCTCATTCTGGTCATGATAGCTTATGGGTGACAACAGTTGATAGACTTACTAAATCTGCCCATTTCATTCCCATTCGGTTTAATCGAACCGTACCTCTTTTGGCCAAAAATTTTATCAAAGAAATTGTTAAATTGCATGGACTTCCTACTTCTATTATTAGTGATGTGGTCCATTGTTTACTAGTGGATTTTGGAAGAGTCTTCAAAAAGCTTTGGGAACGAAGCTTAATTTTAGCATTGCTTATCACCCCCAGACCGATGGACAGACTGAGCGTGTGAATCAAACTCTTGAAGATCTTCTTCGTGCATGTGCTCTTGATTTTGGTGGAAGTTGGGAAGATCATATTTCTCTTGTTGAGTTTTCCTATAATAATAGCTTCCAATCTAGTATTGGTATGACACCTTTTGAGGCACTCTATGGAAGACCATGCCGATCTCCTTCTTGTTGGCTTGAGGCCGGTGAGAAGCTGGTTTTAGGTCCAGACTTTATTCGTGATTCCACAGAGAAGATCGACCTTATTCATCGTAGGATGAAAGAAGCCCAGAGTAGACAAAAATCCTATGCCGATAACCAGAAAAGGAAATTAGAATTTTCTATGGGAGGTCTTGTGTTTATTTGTGTTTCACCTATGAAGGGTGTTGTACGTTTCAGTCGATCGAGAAAATCAGCGCCTCGATATATTAGGCCATTTCCTATCACCGAATGTATTGGTTCCGTGGCTTATCGCCTTTTATTACCGGCTTAGTGTTCTGCTATTCATGACGTGTTTCACGTTTCTCAATTACGGAAATGCCTCCGAGATTCCGATTCTATTCTTGAGCCCGGTGTTGTGGAAGAAATTGAAGTTTCGCCTAATTTAACTTATGAGCAACATCCTATTCGTATTACTACTTCGAAGGTCAAATTCCTTCGAAATAAAGATGTTCTGCTTGCTAAAGTTCAATGGTCCTCAAATCCTAAGGATTACTCTTGGGAATCTAGGGAGTTCATTGAGCGAACACATCCGGACTTACTTTCCCGTGCTCTTTGAGGTGAATTTCTTGTTTCAAATTTCTTTTGTGTTGATATGCTTTCATGGTTGTTACCTTATATTTACTTCTTAAATATTACGAGGACGCAATTTCTTTAAAAAGGAGAGTCTGTAACAACCCGCATGTTTTACGATTGAATATTTAAATATTTTATCGTTTGTCGGATTTTAGTCCGAAAAGTTACTTTTTGCATACAGTCGAATTAGGACTCGGGACCACCTCCATTGGGGCCAAAATGTCGTTTGCGATCTTTTTGAGAATAAACTTCGATATGTTTTGAGTTAGTGGAATTTCGCCACTTATTCACTTTGGGCTTTGGCTTTGGTTTAGCCCATTAGCCTCAACTATTAACTCTAGCTCAACCCCTTCTTCCCTTCATTACTTCACTTTCATTTCCTAACACTCAAGCTTCATCAAAAATGGAGAGAGGAATGGGAAATTAAAACTCCAAGCCCTACTCATTTGCAAATCCAACATCTAACTCCAAATCCAAAGAGAAGCCATTGATTCAAGCTTCTTGTGATTGAGGTTGAAGTGTGGTTGGTTCTTCCTTTGCTTTTTAAGCTTCTTCTTCGTTGATTTTGTGAAAAGGTGAGATTTTTATCTCACATCTTTGTCTATAACTATCTTTGATTGTTGGGTATGAATTCCTAACACTTATCCATGTGCATTTGCTTTTGGTTTGGACTGAATTGGTGAAAATCCCAATTTTTAGTGTTTTGGGTTCAAATCTTTAAAAATCTTAACTTTGATGTTTGAACACGTTTTTGGTGATGCATCGAGGAGCCAATAGGACCTGGTAGCCAATAGGCGTAATCCCCTAGCGTCCGTGCTCGACCGGTTGCAAATTTGAGGGAGTTTTGGACTACTATCCCCTAGGTCGCTCGGCCTGCACATTTAAGTCACTCGGCCTGCATATAGGTCGCACTAACATAGGTCGCGCCATGCTTAGGTTGTGCCATGGGATAGGTCGTTCCATTACTTAAGTCGCTCGGCCGTTAGGTCACGCCCTGCATATAGGTCGCACCAACATAGGTCGCCCCATGCTTTAAGTCACGCCATGCATATAGGTCAGCTATGTTAGGTCGCTCGCCTTGCTATGAGTCGGCCTGCTTTAGGTTGCTGACCACTTAGGTCGTTCCATTACTTAAGTCGCTCGGCCTACTCTCACCCCTTAGGTCGCACTACTTAGGTCGCTCGGCTTGCTCGCACCACTTAGGTCACTCGGCCTGCTGCTATGGGTCGCGTCATGGTTTAAGTCGCAACCATATAGGTCGCTCGGCCTGCTGCTATATCTCGCGTCATGCTATAGGTCGCGCCATGTTAAGTTGCTGTGTTAGGCCACATGCTATTTCTTAAATCGATGATCTCTTAGGTTGTATGCCATGGAGTCACATGTGTTGAGCCGCTGATTTATTGTGTTGAATTATGTTATGTCGTAAGTCGTGGCTGATAAGTCGCAAGGGTATTTCCACTTTGATGGATTTGGAATCGAATTCTTTGGATTTTATTCACGTCTTCGAATGTGAATTTTTGTGACTTATTGTTTCTACAATAATTTTTGTGATTTTTCATTTTAAAAATATAAATGTTTCAATACTAGTAGTAAATATCAAAACTCCTTCATCAAAATGAATTCAACCCTATTTTATTACAAAGCTTGTTTCTTAAACCGTTTTCCAATCTACTAGTATATATAAACCTTTACCTCACTCGTACGAGAAATCTAATTAAACGGCTTTGTAAAACAAGTGGTATGAAATGCTTGCGTTTACTTCGCCGGTTAATTCTTGGACTTGTTTGATTGAATCTCTTGTGACAATTTTCGAATGGAGATGTACAATTTGTTCGTAAATATTTAAGTTAAGCTAGTGGTTATGGGACATGAAGCTAAGCTTATATATTTACTAGCTTACTGTAATTGAAACTTCTTCATGATCGTTGATGATCATTTTTGTGATTTATACTAGAAAATGTGCGATGTCTCTTTGTCTACGAGGGAGACTAAACCCCATTTCTGTGGAGCTTCGGCTCAATTTGGTGGGGTAGCGACCCATGATCTTCAGGCCGTTTTGTGGAGCTTCGGCTCAAAATTAATGGTTAGCAACCATGGAATAGCGTTCCATTTTGTGATACACGTGTTGGTGAGTTTTCATGCTCCCGTTTTGTGATAGGCCTTCCCCTTTTTGTGATTTCTGGATTTCCACTTGATGATTTCTAGAATTTGTGTTTCAACAATTTTCGTGATTTACATTGATAAGTTTTATCACCTATTGTGCATTGGTGAATTTGTGTGTCATTAAATTTTGTGATTGGCATTGATATATTGTCAATGTATATGGTTTGGTGAATAAAAATAAAGAGTATGGCATTCTTTTCGATCTTTGAGAAGATTCTTGTGATATTGATTAATCTCTTGTTGATTTTCAATTACATATTTATTACAGTATGGTTTTATGGTTATCATACGTTTTTGTCATATCCCTTATTCTATATCATTTCATCTGATATTTATAGCTAGACTGATCCGTTTACTATTTTCTTATTAAATAATACTAGGGTCAGACCGAGATGTTACAGGTGCTTCTGCTTAACTTCACATCTGTGATTATCGTCCTGTCTTTTGGCTAACTACTTAGATTAGTAGTTTATTTTGTTGTATACATTTGAGATATAGACTCCAGGATGTATACTTATTCTTTTGTCTAGCACTTGTAATTGTTCTTTTGTGGTATTGTGGATCTTGTTTGACCACTACTCTGATGTAACTTCTACGTGCAATATTCATATCTTTTTTTTCCGCCTTTGTGATATGGATATCTGTGACTGATTTGTGTTATGCTTATTTCTATATTTGTTTCCGAAGATATTATAGCCACTGTGTCGTAGCTTTGAGTTTGTGTTGGTATGCCGAATTTCCTCTTGAAAAGAATGCAAGTTATATTTTATCTGGCATATCGATGCTCGCACAAAGCCATCACACGGATGGTCTCTCCTCAATAGCCTTATTCTCCGCGCTAGTTGACGGCATTACACCATAGTGTCCTTGGCTAGAGTGGGTATAGAGGTGGGGCGTCATAGATTTGGAGACCGTCAAAATTTTGGGTTTAAATTGAATTTAAATTCAATTTAAATCCCAAAGGTGAGTGTTTTAACCCACTCACAACTTCTAAGATTTCTTATGTTGGTTAAATTGATTTATGATGTGTTTAAATTTTATTTGTAGCTATTTGGCATATATTTCATCATTTTCTCAGTTAAATTGCATTCATTTAATTTACGCGTTATTTAATTCATTATTGCATTTAAAACTGCCAGTTAATTATTAATTAATTTATTCATTGCATTAAAACTGTCAGTTAAAATTTTAGTAAAATTTATTATTGCATATAACTTGCTAGTTAAAATTATTTATTATTGCATACAAACTACAGTTAAACAGTTATTTAATTCATTATTGGAAATTTAACTATCAGTAATTAATTATTATTTATTGATGTGATTGTTTGAATTGGATGATAAATTGATGAATGTTTGATGATTGATATGATGTATGAATGGATGTTGTATTTATATTGTATAAACTGCAAGTTATTATGCATTTTCATTTCATTCGGGATTGCGGTTTGAAATGATATACAACTGCATTTTTATTTTTAAATTGTGGATTGAAATGATAAATATCCGTATCACTTGACCATAGGATAGAAAATTTTATACAGGCACTGCGGTATATATATATAATTATTTTTGAAATGATTTCTATGGTTTGGATAGGATACGGTTTAATAAATATTAAATTTTGATATTATATAAATATTATTTTATATATATGCATATATAGTTAAATTTTTGAATTTAAGCTATGTATAAATCTGTTAAATAAAATAAATAATTTGAATAATGGAGTTGATAATTTATAATATATGGTCAAGTACAGGTTTATGATATGGTGTATATATATAGAGTTTTAATGATTTAAACCAATTAAGATTGGAAGGTAAATTGGAAATTTATTTGGAATTGAGCTTATTTAAAAATTAAACTCCATAAGTTAATGTAAACTTATTAAACTTGAAAATTTAAAGGTACGATATTATATCTGAATTTTTAAATGAATAATTCTAGTATAAATAAATGGAAGGAAATATTTAATGTTAATAAATTGAGTTTATTTTAAATGGTTGTAGATCTATTATTCAAAACTAAATAATAGGACAATGAATTGTTGAATAGAAATTCCCAACCTTAGTTTTGAAATTTATTAAATACTCAAAGTTTGAAAATATTGAAATCTAAGGATTTTTATTTAAACTGAAAGTGAATCTAAAAAGTTATGGGTTTAGACTGAATTTAAAGTGAATAAAATTGTAAAGGCGTGGAAATTATTTACTTTATAAAGAAATTTTAAATTCAACTGTTTTATTTTATATACTGTTGAATACCCAAACCATTTAAGTTTTGGAAGTTATGGTTTTAAAGCTACAAATTTCGTAGTTTTATGTTTGAAAGTTATGAATCAAATGTTTGGTTTCCAATTATTATAAATTTTAAAGCAATATGATTTTGGAAAAAGAAATATATTTGAAATAAAATGATATTATATTAACAGGAAAATAGGGATAAGGAAAAAGTTACAAAAATTTTTAGTCTCAAGGACGTTAAGTTTGTTTTTTAGTCTGAAGGACACTTTATAGTGTAAACAGTAAATGATAGTTACATCTATCATTCTGTGATTTACACTACAAAGTGTCCTTCAGACTAAAAAACAAACTTGTCGTCTCTGAGACTAAAATTTTTCACGACTTCTTCCTTATGGAAAAAATCCCCTTATATTAATTTGGGTTTTATAAAAATAATATCAAATGAGTTTGTTTTGAAATGGAAAGGATATCGTATTTATATGGCTTTGAAATAGATATTATATTCTGGTTTGGAAAGTAAAATTATTTTTAAATGACCGCGGTGTTTGTTTGCACAAAAAATGGACAAACACCTCCAAGTCGTATTATTTAGTTGATTATATGTGATTTTCAATGATTTTAGATGAGTATGTAAATATGAGAAAAGTAGGGGCTGAAATGTAAAAGACACACAGATTTATAGTGGTTCGGCCAGAATGTGCCTACGTCCACTTTATATGTTATTATCTTCTTTCTTTCAGGTTACAAGTACAATGCGTTGTATACAAGTGTATGAAAGTAGTTTGAGAGTTCCTTCCTTGCTTGAGCTCTCAAACTTGTCTGCCATTGTTGTACCCCTGCCCCTCTATTTATAGAATGAGGTAGGGGGCAGGGGTCTTGGAAGTATATAACTGCTGGTGGGCCCGGGCTGAAGCAATCTGGAATGGTAATCACCTGGTTCGGCGGAGGTCATTCGATCATGGAGTTTGGTCCGGTGGTAGGCGTGGTCCGGCAATAAGTGTGGACCGGTGGTAATGAGTGTGGAGGTGGACCGGCAGTGAGGTGGTTCGGTACTTGTTTGGTCCGGCCGTGGAGTTGGTTCGGTAGTGGGGTGATGGTTGGTTCGGTGGGGTATGGTCCGGCTACCGAATGTGATGTGCCGGATGGAAATGCCTTATGCCTTGCTTTTGCCGAATGGACCAATGGTTGGGCTTTGCCGAATGGATTCTGGTCCGGCATAACAGGGAGAGGCCGGACGTAACTCTGCCGAATGGGAATGCCGGATTGACTTCCATGCTTGTACCGAGCCTTGTGTTCATCGAACGAGGTGGAGGTTGCAAGCCCGGGTGAAACTGTGGCTTCTTGGTCTCGAGGTCTTCTGGGTGAAAATTCGCCCAACATTTGCCCCCCAAAGTGGGGCACGTGCTTGCATGTGTCGCGCTTTGTTTTTCTTGTGGCAGGAAGATTGGCTTTGTAACGCCAGCGATTGGACGTTCGTATTCTGTTAATGTCCTGCAAAGGAATTTACAGTTTTAGTGTGATTTCGAATAACGGCCGTTCATGACCGAAATATTCGAGATGAAGTGAACTGTGCCGTTCAGGACGAGAGAGTGAGTCCCGAAGGGGCTCGGCATCGTCGATGCCCGGTCTATGTTTGTGAAGATGGTTTATTGCCAGCTCAGAGCATGCCTAGGGATCGTTCGCAACCCCGTACATGTGTAAGTAGCTTAGCCATTTTATAATTATCAGAATCAAGGATCCTTTTAACCGGTGAGCTTAAAAAGGGATGTCAAAGTGTAAATTCTCACGGTGATAGGGTTAATAGCCATTCAGAGCGTGCTTATGGACCGTTCGTGGTCGCGTGCACGTGTGAACGATTAACCCATGTTAGTGAGAGATTCACGACTTATCCATTGTTATCATATTCTTTATTTTATTAGTAAGATCTGGGGTTCGGGACTTATCTGAGTGAGGCGCCCTACATGCCCCCTGTTTCTGGCTTCTGCTGGTAGAGACAGTTTCATTCGGTTTCGAGTAGGCATATATTCTTATTCGTTTGGAGGTTGGTTGGGTATGGAAGGTTTCATTCGGTACATAGTTGGTCCGGCTGTTGTTGGTCCGGTTGTTGTTGGTCCGGTTGTTGTTGGTCCGGTGATAGGTTCTCGTCCGGCATGGGGTTGGTCCGGCAGTAGGTTCTCGTCCGGTATTCCAGAGCTCGCCTATATATAGAGGCTACACCCCCCTTAGTTTTTCTCTACCGAACAAGAGGAAGCCGAATCAAAAGCCCACCGAACCAACTATTTGCCGAATCAAATATTCGCCGAACCAGGTATATACTCTTTTACCGAATGAACTCTATAACCGGATGGGCTTATGCCGAATGGGCACGGAAGCTTTGCTTTGCCGAATGAACCTCAGATTCCATTGCCGAATGGAAGTCAGATCCCATTGCCGAATGAACTTGTACTGCCGAATGAACGTAAGACCCTAGTGCCGAATGGTCTTGAACCTCCAGTGCCGAACGAACTTTGTGTCTGGACTTTGAGTGGAACTCCGGACTTATGTATGCTTGTTTGTTTATACTGTCGTTCTAACATCATGCTTTTTACTTTTGTGTATGCAGATAAATGTCTCGCAAAGTTGAAACTCGATCGGGCAAGAAGAAATCCAGGGATAGCGGAGAAACTTCTGCCGTGCCCCCAGCTCAGCCAGATCCAGCACAGCACGGACCTGCTCCGAGGTCACTAGTCGATGGGTATGGTCCCCAGGAGCTTCTTGTCTCTCCTCCTGATTGCTATCCTAGCTCTCTGAAAGAGGAGCAACTTGATGTCATATCCCGTTCCTTCGGGATTGACAGAGCGCTTATGTTGCTGCCGGAGGCTGGTGTCATGCCGTACAACCCTCCCGAGGGGTATTTTGCCTATAGCCGATATCATTGCATGTGTGGGGCCATTCCTCCTATCAACGCTTGGATAGTAAGCTTCACCACATATTTGAAGGTGGCTCCCTTCCAGCTTCAGCCTAACTCATATGCTATCCTGGTGAGCCTCTTTGTCATCTTCCAGAGGAGGTACGGGCGTCCTCCTTCTAACCGGGAAATCCGATACTTGTACAACCTGAGAGGCTATAAGAAGGGGTCTCCGTATATTAGTCTGGAGGCGGCCGTACCCTTCAAACCAGTTCTGGACTTGTATTCCAAGTTCACCATGTTCAAGAAGGAGTGGTTCTTCGTCAAGGACGATGCTGTTTCTTTCCGCCTTTTCACTTCCGGCTGTAAGATTGATTTCATTTATATTTTTCATGCGTTTTGACTGTAGTGTTTTTTCTGACATGCTTCTATTTCTGGCTAGCGACAGGTGGTATTGCAGTCGTGGAGGACGATTCCTTAGTGCGAATGGCTGCTGAACTAAAGGCTATTCCGGCACGGGACCGGTCGGCCTCTTTCTTGATCAGGAACGCAACTCTCTTGGAGTATAATTTGATCTTACCGCGCCAGTCCGTGGTTAAGCAAAGGGATACGGCTGAGGAGAGGGCTGCTAAAGCTAAGGAGGGGGCTACGGTATAGAGCGGTAAGAGGGAGCCTTTCGCAGCGCGTCCTGCGGTTGGGGGGAAGAAACTGAAGAAGTCCGATGGCCCTTCTCCAAGTACTTGCCCGATTGTCCCGGAGGAGGAAGGTGTAGAAGAGGAGGAAGGAGGCGAAGTTGGAGAAGGGTCGGAGGGTGGAGGAGATGGCGACGGTCAAGGTGGTAGTGGTGTTGCTGCTCTAACCTCTGAACAAGACCTCGAACTGGATGAGGCTCTCCGTCGGGCCTTCGGGGAGTCGGAGGGAGAGTCGGAAACGGAGAAGGGAACGGAGAAGGCAAAGGAAACCGGCAAAGCTGTGGCTGGCACTGACCCATCCTCTAAGGGTTCCTCAGCTAGGGTGATTCCGGCGATGCAAGGTGAACTTTTGTCTTCTGCCGATTCTATTTTCGATAAGGACTTAGAAATTTTTTACGGTTCACTTCCGTCCTGGAATGAGATCCAGGACTTATTGCAGTATCCCACTCCTCCGCCGGGTTTGTATAATAGATGTGTCTCCTCACTTTTCTTTCTTTTTAACTTAGCACATTTTTTGAATTGCGGATTATTGTATGTTCGTAACACTTGTTCTTTATTCCAGGGGCAGGTCAGGCGGGTAAAACGTCGGATGTTCGACACCGCCTTGAACAATTTAAGTCGAGGAGAGCTTCCGCGAAACCTTCTACTGATCGCACTGGGGACGTAGTCAAGTACCGCCCTCTTCTTGGGGTCATCGAAGAGGGCATTCAGAAAAGGAAGCGGAGCCGTTCCTTATTTGAGTCTTCTTCTGCTTCGCAGCTTCCTACTCTGTCTCCCCCTACTCAGCCTCTTCGTGATACTACGGAGGAGAGCACGGAGCCCTGCCCCCCTCCTCCTCCTTCCAAGAGTTCTACTGTCATTCATATAAGGCGTCCCGATGTGCCTCGCCCCGTGCCTCGTGACCCTTTTGCCGGCCATCCTGATTTAGACCCAAGTTTTCGGGACATTTCATTCGATGAGACCACGGGCGAGCACCTACTTCCCCGCAACCCCATGGTAAGAGTGCTGGACGAGGCCAAATCTTTAGATCTTGATTTACTTACTACACGGGTAGTCACCATGGGGGATGAGGCCAAGGCTAATATCGACCGGGTGGCCGCAGAGACCAAGAAGTTAATGGAGCATCATGCTAAGTTGGTCAAGGCCGGGGAAGAGATCGGGAGTGCTAACATTCGGTTGAGGTTAAAGGTTGCCGATCAGGCCAAGCAACTCGCCGACCAAGCCATCCAGATTTCCCAGCATGAGGAAGCCTCCAAGCGTCTGAAAGAGACCATGGAGAAGGTCAGTAGGGCGGAATTACGGAAGATGGAGGTCGCTTGCAGGGAACGGATTAACATAGCTATCGCAACGGTGGATGAGGTTCGAAATGCGGATCTCGAGCGGGTAGAGGAGTTGTCAGGGAGGCTCGAGGCTGCGGAGATGGCTCAGGCCGAGTTGAAGGAGGAGATGGAGGAGATGAGGAGGTCCCTCAAGTTGAAGGAAGAGGAAATGAGGAGGTCACTCCAGGCTGACTGCTTGAGATACCAATCAGAGAGGGACGTCGCCATCACCAAGTTGCAAGCTTCCGAGGCCCGGGTGAGGGAGTTTGAGGAAAACGAGGGGATGATGGATGAGATGTTGCAGGATATGTACTTCCACACTTGGAAGGAGGGCGGCTTGTCTTGGATGGACGATTACCCTCGGGTCATGGCCAAGGTGTATCTCCAGGCTTTAGAGGAGGCCAGGGTGAATGCGGGTAAGGAAGGCGGAGAGGCTTTCAACTTGAGTGCGGTTACTGCTCAGTTCTCAAAGGAGGAGCAAGCGGCGGTGAAGGAGGGGATGCGGCTACTCGCTGCAGAGGAAGCGGGCGTGCAGTTGGATGATGAGGATCAAGCGGCGGATGCTGGTGAGTTATTCTTTTCCCTTTCTTTTCTTTTCGTGTTTTCATAACTTGATCGTTCGTTTAATGAATTCCTCTTCTGATCTGGACAGGTGGGACTTCAGATCCACATGCTGGGGGCTCCGATCCTGCGGCTAAGTAGGCTGGGGGAGTTGGTGATGGAGTGTGGATGCATCTGCCATCTTTTTGTTTCTTTTTTTTTTTTATCACTGTTCATGTTAGTCTTTGATATGCAACTGTAATAAAATTATTTGCAAAGAATAACTTCGCGTGATCTTATAATATAAGCTGATTTTGTCATGTTTAAATGTTGTTGCTATCTTTATGTGCCGTGTGAGAAGTATAATTATGTATATGCCTGTGATTCTAGTTGTGTTTGATGTTAAGTTTTTGCTTGAAATATAACTTCACGTTTTGCAATGTCATTGTATGAATAAGCTATAGTTACGCATTTATGTACAAGAGAAGAGAGTACCGCCCTTTATGTTTTATTCGCAGGCGGTAGCTTTGAGTGTCTTGTGTAACTGTTTACGGGTATAGCTGAGCGCCCTGCCACCCAGTACGCAGGCTTAGAGCCTCATGAGTGAATGCTTCCTATTTGGTTTCCTGTACTTTAGAGTTTGTTACACAGGATAGGAGAAAAATATTTAAATGAAATGGAAATATAGTAAAAGTAAAACTTCCAGTCACGGAAGGCCGTCGATGTGCTTAAGTTCGTGGCAAACGGGTTTTGTAGTCACTTTCCCTAGCTGTGGGTCTTGGAGACATTTGTCACCCATCTTACGCCTCCGCGGGGAGTTTTCTTTTTTACCACAGCCGCACTTAAGACACATCGGAGCCGAGATCGCGCACGGTAACTACCCGAACCGTTATGGTCCGTAATCGTGGGTATTATTCGATTTACCGTGGCCGGCTAGCGTGGGTGCCGTTGGCCGTGAACTACCCCTGGCTGGCCACACCTTATGTTGGGGCTTAAAGTAGGTTCACGGTTACCGACGAGCCGAACGCCGTAATGAGCTGCCATCGGCTATAGTCGGCCTTTATGATGGCTTATAATCGGCTCATTACAGTTGGCTTTGAGGGCAGGCGCGCAATGAGTTAACCCGCAGCAGAGGGATGCTGGAGCAAAAGAGTCTCATTGGCGAGTGCATAGAATCGTGGCGTACCTGTTAGGCCTAGTCTAGATGAGGCCGCGGTGCGTCTTGAGTGGAGATGCCATAGGATTTTGTTCAACAGAAAGGGATAAAACTTAACAAGTAGCCAAGACATAAAGGAACAAGTTAAAAAGAGACAAGATTTTTTAAAGTGGTTCGGCACGAAAATGCCTACGTCCACTGATTCTCTTTGTTAATTCACTTCACATGGGCAGTACAAGTTAAGAAAAGTATCGACGGAGGTGTCGGATGTTCCATGCCCTCTGGAACACCTCTCCGTCCACTGTTGACAAAATGTAAGCTCCGTTGTGGAGATCTTTGTGAATTACATATGGTCCGTCCCAGATGGGGTCCAGTGCCCCGGGGCGCGGAAAGATTCGCCTGAGGACAAGATCTCCTTCTTGTAAGCTGCGATGCTTGACTTTGGAATTGTATAGTGCTGCCACTTTTTGTTTGTGAGCTGCTGCTTTGAGTGCTGCATCGTTTCTCCTTTCCTCAATCAGATCCAAAGACATGAGGAGGAGTTCTTCGTTTTCTTCTGGGTTGTAGTGGATCCTACGGTGGGAAGGCACAATAGTCTCAACTGGGAGCATTGCCTCCGATCCATATGCCAAAGAGAAAGGAGTATGTCCCGTTGATGTTCTGAAAGATGTGCGGTATGCCCATAGTGCCGTACGAAGTTCGTCCACCCAAGCGCCTTTTGACTTTTCAAGTTTCTTCTTGATTAGGGTTTTGAGAATTTTGTTGACAGCTTCAACTTGTCCGTTTGCCTGAGGGTAAGCTACTGATGAGAAGCTTTTATGAATTCCATGCTCTTGGCACCAGTCGGCAAATTCTTCGCTGTCAAATTGGAGTCCGTTGTCTGATACGATCTTGAGGGGGATTCCATACCTGCACAGAATGTTTTTGATCAAGAAGTTGATAACTTTTGCTGAAGATATTTTATTTAAAGGTTCCGCTTCCACCCATTTGGTGAAATAATCGACTGCCACTATAGCATATTTGGCTCCGCCTCGGCCCGTTGGCAGTTCGCCAATTAAGTCGATTCCCCATACAGCAAAGGGCCAAGGGCTGGTCATTTGAGTAATTTCGTTTGTGGGCAGTCGAGGGATCTTGGCGAACTTCTGACATCTGTCGCATTTCTTAACGAAGTCTAGGGTATCTTTGTTTAGTGTGGGCCAGTAATATCCATATCGGAGTATCTTTCTTGCCAAAGTCTGTCCTCCAGTGTGATCTCCGCATCCTCCCTGATGGATGTTTGTTAATATCTCCTTGGCTTCCCTTCCGGCGACGCATCTTAATAAGGGGCCAGAGAAGCCACGCCGGTAGAGGATGCCTTCTTGTGTTGTGTAGTGGGGAACTTTTCTCAAGATCTTCTTGGCTTCGTCACGCCTGTCGGGTAGTATGCCATCTTGCAAATATTTCCGGATAGGGGTCATCCAGGTTCCTTCTTCGATTGCAGTTATCAGATTTACTTGTTCGAAACTTGGGGCTAGCTGCCTTGAGATTGCTGGTGCTCCGGGAATGGTGCTGTCCTTCATACTAGCTTGCTTTGCAAGTTCATCTGCCTCTTGGTTTTCTTCTCGAGGAATGTGTTTGATTAGATAATGGTCCAATTGATCGAGTAGCAGTTTGGTTTTCTTTAGGTATGCTGTGAGTCGTTCTCCTCGAGTCTGGAATTCTCCTAGTACCTGGTTTACGATAAGCTGAGAATCACTATGAATACATAAGGAATTGATTCCAATTTCTAGGGCCAGTTCCAATCCCGCTATTACTGCTTCATATTCAGCATCGTTGTTAGTGGCCGTGAACTCCAATCTCAATGCATAGTACAACTTTCTTCCCCTGGGGGTGATGATCACAATACCTGCCCCCGAGCCTTGTTCGTTCGATGCTCCGTCTACAAAGAGGTTCCACTTGATGTTTTTTGCTACTTCAGATTGTTCCTCGCCTTCGTTTATAGTGAATTCGGCAATGAAATCAGCCATGGCTTGTCCTTTGATAGCGGTACGAGGATGGTAGGTGATATCATACTGACTTAGTTCGATGCACCATTTGAGGAGTCGCCCAGAAGTGTCAGGACGATGGAGCACTCGTCTCAGTGGTTGATCGGTTAGAACCCTGATGGAGTGAGACTGGAAGTAGTGGCGCAGTTTTCGTGACGCGATCAATAAACAATATGCTAATTTCTCAAGTTTAGGATATCTGGCCTCTGCCCCTGTAAATCTCTTACTTACAAAGTAAACCGGGCGTTGTGTGCGGTCTTCTTCTCTTACCAAGGCGGCGCTTAGAGCATGAGATGATACAGCGAGGTATAGGTATAACACTTCACCTTCATTTGGAGTTGAGAGTACTGGTGGTCTCTGAAGGTGTTCGATGAGGTTGAGGAAGGCTTTTAAGCATTCGTCGGTCCACTCGAACCTCCCTTTGTCTTTCTTGAGTGCTTCGAAGAAAGGGACACACTTGTCAGTTGCCTTGGAAATGAATCTGCTTAGGGCGGCCACCTTTCCGTTTAGGCTCTGCATTTCTTTTCGAGTGGAAGGCATCCTTATTTCTTTTAAAGCTCGGATTTGTTCAGGGTTTGCTTCGATTCCTCTGGCGTGGACGATGAATCCTAAGAATTTTCCCGATGATACTCCGAAGGAGCACTTTAGAGGATTCAGCTTCATTCCATATCGGCGAAGTACCCGAAACATATCGTCCAGATGGCTTACATGGTCGTTGGCTTTCCTGGACTTCACCAACATGTCATCCACATACACTTCCATAGTACGTCCTATCAGTTCTGCGAACATTTTGTTGACGAGGCGTTGATAGGTAGCTCCAGCATTTTTGAGTCCAAAAGGCATGACTTTGTAACAATATAATCCGCGGTCGGTGATGAAGCTAGTGTGGTCCTGATCGGTAGCGTGCATGGGGATCTGGTTATATCCGGAGTATGCATCCATAAAAGATAGGAGTTCGTGCCCAGCTGTGCTGTCCACGAGTTGGTCAATTCGGGGAAGTGGGAAGCAGTCTTTCGGGCAAGCGTCATTCAGATTGGAGAAGTCAATACATGTTCGCCACTTTCCATTGGCCTTTTTTACTAGCACTGGGTTAGCGATCCATTCTGGGTAGATGGCTTCCCGTATGAAGTCATTAGCAAGTAGGTTTTTTACTTCCTCATCAAGGGCTGCTGATCGCTCTGCCCCCATGCTCCTCTTTTTCTGCTTTACTGGTACCTTGGTGGGATCGATGTTCAACATGTGGCATGCTACGTCTGGGGAGATTCCTGTCATATCGGCATGGGTCCACGCAAATACATCTAAGTTGTGGCGGAGAAAGTCAATGAGTCGATCCTTCAATTCCGTTTTCAGCTGAGATCCGATTTTTAATAGTCTACTTGAATCATGCTTATCTACCGATACGAATTCCATAGCCTCTGCAGGCTCGGCGGTAGCCTCCTCCTCTTTATCCCTGGGGTCTAGTTCATTGAAGGGATCGCTTGTGTATCGAAGAGGAGGGGCTTTCTTTAGTTGCTATGCCTCCAAGCTTTTCATGCAGAGAGTAGTCTCTGCATCTTTTCCTTTATTCTTTCTGCGGTTATTGCGAAGTTCAGTTACGTAGCAGTCTCGGGCAGCACCTTGATCTCCTTCTACTTCTCCTACTCCGTTGTCTGTTGGAAATTTCATTTTCAGGCACCAGGGGGCTAATACAATCTGAAAGTCAGACAAGGCTGGTCTTCCCAAGAAAGCGTTGTAAGCCGAGTGGTTTTCTATTAGTACGAACGTTTGTTTTCGCACAACGGAGCGGGGATGACTTCCTATTTCGACGAAGAGGTCAAGTTGCCCGAGGGGCATTTTTGCATCTCCAGTGAAACCGTGCAGTGGTTTGTCACAGGGGGATACATCCTTCATTGATAACTTCATTTTGTCGAAAGCATGTCTGAATAGGATATTTACGGAGCTTCCTGTGTCTATTAGAATCCGAAAAACTTTAGCTGGACCGAACCAGGCAGAGATGACCATAGGATCCATATGTGGGTACTGTCTTCCTTCCAAATCACGCCTACTGAATATGATGTCGTCGTTTTCTTTTCGTTTCGGGTGGCGTTCCTCCGTAATGGAGTTAACATATCCTTCGGCATTTCTAAGCGACTTGCCGTACCTTTCCATCTCTGCCCAACTTCTGTCGGCAATGTGTGGTCCTCCTGAGATGGTAAGGACTACTATCTTCTCTTGACTAGAGCCACTGGTGTTGTGATTGTTGCGACTCCCTCCGCCTACTTCTGGGAGGGGTTGCTTTGAGTTCTCATTGGCAGGAGTTGGAGTCCTGTTCTGACTTTTCACATAACGTTCCAGTCTTCTTCTTCTAATGTGTTCTTCGATCAAGTCCCGAAGATGGTGGCATTCATTGGTGTCATGTCCGTGGGATTCGTGGAAGCGACAGAACTTTCCGGACTTGAGTGCGTTATCTGATTCTTTCTTGTGCGGGGGGCGCTTGTATCCGAGTTCGCCCTGAGTGGCTAGGTAGATGTTTTCGATTGTTTCATTCAAAGGAGTGTAGGAGTCAAATCTTGGCCCTGGTCGATATTGGCGCTTCTCAACCTTTCTGCCCCCAGCATTGTCTCTAGATTCATTTCTTCGAGCGTCCTTAGCTGCAGTGGGAACCTTGTCCTGAATTATCTTGCCTTGTTGCCCTGGCTGCCTCTCCGTAGCAGCGTCTTCAAGTCTCATATACTTTCCAGCTTCATGGAAGAAATCAGGCAAGGTAGCTGGTTTTTCCTTAGTTAATCTTCTGGCAAACTTGGTGTCTGGATGCACACCACTACAGAGGGCCATTAGAGTGAGTTTTTCATCGGCATCTTGAACTGCTGCCGCTGCGGCGTTGAACCGTGTTAGATATTGTTGCAGCGTCTCTCCGATTTTCTGTTTGACATTGGATAGAGAATAAGCATCCCTGGGTTGTTCCACATGGATGCGGAACTGGCTAATAAACCTTTCTTTTAACATCTCCCATGAGTTGATGGATCCTTGGGGTAGATGGCAGAACCAGGAGGTAGCTAGATCTGATAGGAATAGCGGAAAGCATTTACATAATACTCCTTCTGTTGCTCCACTCATGAGCATATGCTGGGTGTATCTCTGCAGGTGTACGATGGGGTCGGAAGTTCCTTTGTAAGGTTCCATGGTTGGCATTTTCCATTCCCGGGGAGTGATGGCAGTTTCGATATTTCGGCTAAAGGGACTGGTGACCCTAGCGCCTATTCCCCGGTCCCTTTGCTCCCGTTGGACACATTCTCTGAATAATCGTGCCATCCGCTCGTCAGAACTTGGAGCGGACAAAAATGAGCTCGGTTCTTCCCTGCGGGATCTATCTCGTCCAGATGACCTGTAGGGATGGTACAGTCTATCACCTCTAGCATTATCCAGTGGTTGTCTTTGGCTGCTTGGATGCACGCTAGGACCAGCTACAGTTGCCCCCTGCCTTGATCTTCCCCTATGGGGTTCTGTTTCGAGCACATCCATGGGGTCAACTTCGAGCTGGGCTCTAGCTCGGCTCCGTTCAGCGGGGTTTCTATGATTAGGTGGCATGACTGGCTCAGCTACATCCGACCCTCGCCTGGTGCCTCCCCCGCTAGGTTCGGTTCCAAGGGCTTCCTCGAGTCGGAATTCGGGCTGAGTCCGGGCGCGGCCCCTATCATCGTTTTTCCTGTTGATAGCTTGTTCGAAGAGTGAAGACCTTTGTTGCCTCCGGGATCCTCCGGATTGGGATTCACCCCATGATTCAGTGTTGCGGTTGGACTCTTCAGCGTCCCTTAAGCGTGTCTTGAGTTGGTCCACCAAAGTTTCTTGTTGGGATGTGAAGCGGTTAGTTACTTCAGCCACAACCCTGTCCAGATCTGCCCTAGTGATTGGTCGTTCCGTTGCGGGACCAGTTGGATTTTCCTGATTTTCATCTGGTACTGCTGTTGAAGTGGGCTGATCTGTGATTGCTGGATCTGGAAGGCTGCTAGTTGCGATGTTCTTTCCTTTGTTAACATCCCTTCTCTGTTTGGAAGGCATGATTTCTAAGCAACGAGTGATGTCGTTAGGAAAAAGGTTGAGTGGGAGAAGATGAAGCTTGAGTTCAATTCTCAGTGAAAGCACCAAAAATGTTTGCACAAAAAATGGACAAACACCTCCAAGTCGTATTATTTAGTTGATTATATGTGATTTTCAATGATTTTAGATGAGTATGTAAATATGAGAAAAGTAGGGGCTGAAATGTAAAAGACACACAGATTTATAGTGGTTCGGCCAGAATGTGCCTACGTCCACTTTATATGTTATTATCTTCTTTCTTTCAGGTTACAAGTACAATGCGTTGTATACAAGTGTATGAAAGTAGTTTGAGAGTTCCTTCCTTGCTTGAGCTCTCAAACTTGTCTGCCATTGTTGTACCCCTGCCCCTCTATTTATAGAATGAGGTAGGGGGCAGGGGTCTTGGAAGTATATAACTGCTGGTGGGCCCGGGCTGAAGCAATCTGGAATGGTAATCACCTGGTTCGGCGGAGGTCATTCGATCATGGAGTTTGGTCCGGTGGTAGGCGTGGTCCGGCAATAAGTGTGGACCGGTGGTAATGAGTGTGGAGGTGGACCGGCAGTGAGGTGGTTTGGTACTTGTTTGGTCCGACCGTGGAGTTGGTTCGGTAGTGGGGTGATGGTTGGTTCGGTGGGGTATGGTCCGGCTACCGAATGTGATGTGCCGGATGGAAATGCCTTATGCCTTGCTTTTGCCGAATGGACCAATGGTTGGGCTTTGCCGAATGGATTCTGGTCCGGCATAACAGGGAGAGGCCGGACGTAACTCTGCCGAATGGGAATGCCGGATTGACTTCCATGCTTGTACCGAGCCTTGTGTTCATCGAACGAGGTGGAGGTTGCAAGCCCGGGTGAAACTGTGGCTTCTTGGTCTCGAGGTCTTCTGGGTGAAAATTCGCCCAACAGTGTTATAATAACGTTTGGTTGTTAAAGAGACCGCGATCGGAAGTTGTCATACTCTCTGCCAACCTCGAAAACCACTTTAACAACTGTGTACGTGGTGGAGATTCCAAAATGAAGTAGGATGGTGGCGGCGTTTCCTTTGAGGTAAATACGTGGACCCAACTCCCGTGAGTTGGCATAAGGTGGCTAAAATAGGAGCGATCGATGGGTTAATAAGGTAGCACCTTTGATTGGACACTTCCCTTCGATACTATACTCTGACTTTGGATTGATTCGGTGGCCACCTTCACTTTTGATTTCTTTGATTTGGGGGAGTTTGTCTGAGCTGGGCGGTAGCTGCACGCTACGCGTTACCACCGACCCGGAAGCGTAATTGGTATATCTACCCTGGCATTGCCTAGTTGTGCCGTGTCACCTACCCTATCACGCCTTGTACGAGTTTGGATTTCTCCCGTAGCCCGTGTGGTATCCTCTGGTGGCTTTCCGATCAGGAAGGACTATAATATTGGATGGACTACTGGGACTATTACGTGTTAAGGTGGAAAATGTAAAGCCTTAATGCTATTTAAAAGTAAGTTTATTTTACTATAGACACTATTATAATAGCGAAATATACTACATAGTAAATAGTTTAACGGATCCTTAAGAGATGTAAATCCCGAGCATCTTTTAAGTTACTGCACTCATGTTTATTCCTGTTGATTTAACTTACATAAGATCTTTTAGTTCTGAATCGAGTGTTTTGTCTTTTCAATTCGCTCGGGTCAGTCCGAGCGTTTTAGGATTTAAAGATTAGCTCTGGAGGACGAAGACTAAGATTTGTATTATTATTATTTATATTATTGCACTACACTCATACTGTTCCGCTGCATTATTATTGGTATGTGTAACTCTGATATGTATTATATAAATATAATCAAATGTTTTATAAACAGCTTTAAAAGCTGTATATTTGATTATTATATTTTATCCTTCCGCTTTGAGATTCTGTTTTGTTTTTATTTCTTTCTTATTTTTTCTGATTTACCCCATAACAATCCGCCCTTCCGTATGGTTTGATTGGCACGTGTGTCGATTTAAAGTATGCGAAAAGGCGGACGTTATATTTGGTATCAAAGCTTTTGTTTAGCGATAAACCTTAGCTTTGTGGGGTCTGACTCTTTATTAATAGGGTAGTAATACCCTATGGGAGTCGCTGAGTGTATATATATGAGAGAGCGTATTTGTTAGTGTTATAAAAAGGTTTTAATATTGTGTTAATCTGTTTCATTTTGTATTTATAAATTCTGGTTGATGCATGGGACGCTATGACATCAATAGAGATTTCTAAACACTTAATAGGACATACCGACATAATATTTGTTTTTAATATAGGTGAATGAAATAATTTTGCCTATTATATTTTCTATATATAAAATAAAAATTTTCAAAGGATATCTATATTTGGCTGCAATAGATTGGTTGTTAGGTAATAAAGTGTATAAATAATAATAGAAATAAGATTGAAAAATAAAATAAATGAAATTTGGAAATTTAGAACTTAAGTTCCGGGGTTTTGAAATTTCTTTCGAATAAATTTTGGAATATAATAATATTGTTTATAAGTATTTTATGATATAAATATTTCAATATAAATCGGAAGAATTGTTTTAAAGAAGATTTTAGAGAAAATAAGTTTTGTACTTTCCTCTCTATCGCTGGAAAATAATTTCGATGATGGCGGCCGCATCATCGACTTTCATTTTCGAGTTTCGAAGGGAAAGGCCACTGTAATAGTTTTACTACAGATTCATTTTTGATAAAAAATATATATAAATTTTGAATTGTTTAAATATAACTAGAGATATATAAGTTGTAAGAATATATCTATTATTTTAAAATAATTTGATATTTAACCCGGCATTAAATTCTTAAATTTCCATTAATTAATTGTTTCAATTATTGTAGTGAAATGAAAGGTAAGTAATTAATAATTGAAACCTCTAATTTAGGTAAGTGATTTAATGCTAAGTTATAAAGGAAATAAAAAGGAAGTTGAAATTTGTAACTTATAAGAAAAAAGGTAAAAAATTATTGAACAATGAATTAATTAAAAGAAATGAGGAAACTTGTAAAACTTTCAATTACATTCTTTAAAAGCATATATATAACTTACCAAATATTAAAAGTTGAAATGTTTAATAAGAAATGTAATGGAAATTGTATAGTAAAAGTATGCAATGAAAGTGTTCAATAAATTGCTTTTATTTATTAGAATTGGTGGTGTAAAGTTATAAACTTAAGTTTAAATTGAAAAGACTACAAATTAAAATAGAAAAGTAAGTATTGTAAATGGAATTCAGTAATAAAAAAATATATGATAATTAAATGAAATGAAGTAGTATAAATGAATGATAACGAACTTAAGTAAACAGTTGAAGCTATTTATAAATAAAATTAGTAGGAAAATGAATACTGTAATAAATGAAATTAAGCAATAAATAAATGAGGACATGCAATAATAAATGAATGAATAATTATAACGAAATAAAAGGAATTGGCATGAACTGAGTTAATGAGATTGAATAATTGTAAGTGATAAGTAAAAATAAATGAAGCAAACATTTAATGAGTAAATGTAAATTAAAAAGATAAATCACTGTATAAATAAAAATAAAATCAAACAACAAAGGTATGAAATGAAATTAATAACAAGTTAAGTTGATTGTTGTTTAGATTTGTTGTTGTTTAGTTGATGGTTGTTTGAGCAAGGATACTTTAAAATTGGATTTGGGTGAATGAGTAATCTATTTAGTTTTATCTAAGATTGTTGAGTAAATGACGCGCTAGTAGTTTATTCTTCATTCCATACAATTTAAAAGTTTTGAACCCGAACAACTATTTGTTTGATAGATTGAATGATTGTTTTGTAATTGTTGTGTATGCTGTTTGTGAAATTGATGGTTGTTGTATTGATTTGTTGTTAGTGATTGAAACCACTTAAATATTTCACTTTATATAAATTGTTAACCCTTTGGATTTTATAAGTGAAATGCAGGTTATGGAAGCAATTGCTACTGCTTTTGGTTCCATAAATTAAGCGTAAATTGCCCGACAAATAGGTACGTTTCGAATTACGGTTTATAGCGCTATTTTATATATTTTCCCGGGTTGGGATATAATATTTTGGATAATATATGCAAAATAATTGTTATATTTTGATATTATATTTTCTCCCGAGCCTCTCCGTACAAAGGAGACTTTTCCAAAATTTTCCGTAAAATTTTGACTTAGAATTTTTTTTTGAAAAATGTTTTCCAAATTTGAATAGTTTGAGTATAAAAAGATTTAATAATTATAAATTGAGATATTTTATCTAAATTAATTAATTTTGAAAAATTTAATAGGTTATAAAGTTAATGTTTTGAATAAGATATATTGATGTCTTAATTCTTCCTTTTTCCCTTCTTTTCCTTTTCGGGGACGAAAAGTTTTGAGTGAGGGAGAGTGTAACAACCTAAAATTTTTGAAGATTTAAAACTGGAATTTAATATGATTTTGTATTAATGTTTAGGTAGAGAAGAAAATCTTATAATTTATAACAAAAAGTAATGTTAGAATTTAAATGAGCAATTGAAATAAATGGAATAATATTGAAACGAATAAAATTTGGATAGATTTAATGAAACCGAAATAAATGAAATAGGGTAAGTATTATACCTTAATATAATTGAATATGAAGAAACATAAAAGTAAGTATTGAATTCAAACTATGTATAAGTTGGGTAATAAAATAAGTTTATTTATGGAGTTAGATTGCTTTTATTATTTTAGGCTATAAATCAAATAGAAGAGAACAAGCGTAAATCTTAAGGGTATGATAACAATTATTATATACTACCTAATTTATTGGTCAATCAATTTATTTGAAATAAAGTCCTCTTAAATGTTAAGTAATTTTAATACCTGTTATTGAGGAAACGTTACTTAATGATTTTTAATTTAGTAACGGAAGAGCGAATGAGAATTGATAGAAAACATAAATTTATCTATAAGTAAACAGGAGTATATATTGAGCAAATTTATGATAATTGGATTATGCAGTGTTAATGGAAATTGATTGGTGTTATATATGGGATCTATACCTGGGTGGGTAAGTAGTAAACTTATAAATGAAAGAAAGTAAGTAGGTAAACATTTATTTAGGTTTTTTATTCATTTAGTATGTCAAATAAAAATTTGAGAATCAGATCTCAATTAAGGGAAGTTAAGATGTACGTTAATTTGAAATAAAATCTAATAAATATTACATTAATATGGAATGTAGTACAAATGGTTGGGGATTGTCAAATTTGGTAAAAGGGGATAAGACTTAGGAAATTTTGTTAATTGAGTTTAAACCTTAATTAATACGCGTAATTGACAAGTTTCACATTTTTAAATATAACCGTTGATATAAATCTAAGATGTATATAGAAGTATCAGTGTAATGAAATGTAAAAAAATGTTAAGTATGCTTATAGGATGACGATTGTTGGATAAAAAGAATGTGAATCAACATTTAATTATTTATTTGAATTTAAATTACGATAATATGACTTATTGCAATTAAATGGATATAATATTTAAAAAAATTACGTAAATATTTATTTAGATGAAATTGAAGTTATTTATGTAATGAGTATGAATCTAATGTTAATTTTACGTATAAAATGACAGTTGATATTGAATGAAAAGAATGCAAATATAAGTTGTGTCAATATATTGGAAAATTAGTGTATAATAAATAGGTTTTATTGCAATTAAATGAAATCAAACATCTAAATATTACGTTAACAGAAAGTTAAATGGAATGTAAGAATATTATGGTAATATTTATAAATCTAATATTTTATCTGTTTAATGATAGTGAATTGAAAAATAGAATGAAAGTGAATTCAATAGAATTATGGGAGATTAAATTTATCAGTTTGGAATTTAATGAAACTGAGATTAATATTGGAATTGATAAATTTATTTTCTCTAATTTGACATTTAAAATTTGTTTAAATCATTGTAAATGATTGAGCAATATAAAGTGATATAAAATTGTAAATTTTAGAATTGAAATTAAGAATGGGTTTTATTTAATTAATTATTAATTTATTTAAAAAGTTTGAAAATAGCCATTTTGGCCACTGACTCGGATTTTGACGAAACTAGTTTCATCGGATTCGTAACGGTGAATTATAATAATGTTTCAAGTTTCGTAACGATCGGACTTGTAGTTTGATCGTACGGACTCGAAACGCCTTGAAATTTACGCAATTGAAATCAATTGAAATCAATTTGAAAAAAATATTGATTTTAGCATAACTTCTTCATACGATGCAATTTGAACCTGAAACCTTTTCCTTTGCGTTTAAAATACTTTAAAACACCTATTTTGATATATGCGTTTAACCAATTTCATCCCGGGGTCAGAACGGGTTTTTTGGGCCACGTTAGCGTTAGCGCCTATATCTATCAACCTGATCCATCTATTTTTCAATTTGCCTATAAATACCCTGCTAAACCCTAGCCTCCACCTATTCTCATTTAACTGCGGATAAAATTTCATCAGTTTCTCTTCTTCTTCAATGGATGCAAACCCTAGATCAAATTACAATCCAAAATAAAAGTCAAAAATTCAAAATCCTTAGAAAAATTCAAAAAAAATATAGCTAAAGTTCTCGAAATGCGTATTCTGCTGGTGCAATTCGTTTTTCAATTCGAGTTATCGTTTACTCTGAAATTAAAGGTTTATCCATGGCCGTTCATCATCGCTGCAATCAAAGTCGTCGGATCAGCGAACACTTTCTGGGTTTTAAAGAGAGACCCAAGGGGACTTCATCCGTGCAGTTTGTTTCGCGAATCGATGGTTAGATCGTCGTGAAATCTCGATTAGGGTTGCAAATTTATAAGCGGCGGCAGCCTCTAGGGCGGCGCGGAGGGGGACAGGCAGGTGCGGCCCGAGGCGAGCAAGATGATTGTGGTAGCGGCGTGGTTGATGGAGGCACGGGGTGGGGTACGTCGGTGGTCAAAGTTGGCATATTTGGGTTCGGTCTCGGGTACAGGGTCGCGTGCATTCTTGTTCTGGAAGATGATGTTCATGACGTGGCAATTATGTTTGAAGTAAAGAGAAGTGTTCTTTTTTTTATTAATTTTAATATTTTAATTCAATCGCATAAATCATCATATCTATCACATACGATATCCGATTTACACATGATTTTTTTGTTAGGATCGTAATAAAATTTCGATCGTTCTGACGCTAGTTTGGACGGATTTGGAGACCGTCAAAATTTTGGGTTTAAATTGAATTTAAATTCAATTTAAATCCCAAAGGTGGGTGTTATAACCCACTCACAACTTCTAAGATTTCTTATGTTGGTTAAATTAATTTATGATGTGTTTAAAATATTATTTGTAGCTGTTTGGCATATATTTCATCATTTTCTCAGTTAAATTGCATTCATTTAATTTACGCGTTATTTAATTCATTATTGCATTTAAAACTGCCAGTTAATTGTTAATTAATTTATTCATTGCATAAAAACTGTCAGTTAAAATTTTAGTAAAATTTATTATTGCATATAACTTGCTAGTTAAAATTATTTATTATTGCATATAAACTACAGTTAAACAGTTTTTAATTCATTTTTGGAAATTTAACTAACAGTAATTAATTATTATTTATTGATGTGATTGCTTGAATTGGATGATAAAATGATGAATGTTTGATGATTGATATGATGGATGAATGGATGTTGTATTTATATTGTATAAACTGCAAGTTATTATGCATTTTCATTTCATTCGGGATTGCGGTTTGAAATGATATACAACCACATTTTTATTTTTAAATTGCGGACTGAAATGATAAATATCCGTATCACTTGACCATAGGATAGAAAATTTTATAAGGCACCGCGGTATATATATAAAATTATTTTTGAAATGATTTCTATGGTTTGGATATGATACGGTTTGATAAATATTAAATTTTGATATTATATAAATATTATTTTATATATATGCATATATAGTTAAATTTTTGAATTTAAGCTATGTATAAATCTGTTAAATAAAATAAATAAATTGAATAACGGAGTTGATAATTTATAATATATGGTCAAGTACAGGTTTAAGATATGGTACATATATAGGGTTTTAATGATTTAAACCAATTAAGATTAGAAGGTAAATTGGAAATTTATTTAGAATTGAGCTTATTTAAAAATTATAATCCATAAGTTGATGTAAACTTATTAAACTTGAAATTTTAAAGGTGTGATATTATATCTGAATTTTTAAATGAATAATTCTAGTATAAATGAATGGAAGGAAATATTTAGTGTTAATAAATTGAGTTTATTTTAAATGGTTATAGATCTATTATTCAAAACTAAATAATAGGACAATGAATTGTTCAAATAGAAATTTCCAACCTTAGTTTTGAAATTTATTAAATACTCAAAGTTTGAAAATATGGAAATCTAAGGGTTTTTATTCAAATTGAAAGTGAATCTAAAAGGTTATGGGTTTAGACTGAATTTAAAGTGAATAAAATTGTAAAGGTGTGGAAATTATTTACTTTATAACGAAATTTTAAATTCAATTGTTTTACTTTATATACTGTTGAATATCCAAACCATTTAAGTTTAGTAAGTTATGGTTTTAAAGCTACAAATTTCGTAGTTTTATGTTTGAAAGTTATGAATCAAATGTTTGGTTTCCAATTATTATAAATTTTAAAGCAATATGATTTTGGAAAAGAAATATATTTGAAATAAAATGATATTATATTAATTTGGGTTTTATAAAAATAATATCAAATGAGTTTGTTTTGAAATGGAAAGGATATCGTATTTATATGGTTTTGAAATAGATATTATATTCTGGTTATGAAAGTAAAATTATTTTTAAATGACCGCGGTGTTATAATAACGTTTGGTTGTTAAAGAGGTCGGGATCGGAAGTTGTCATACTCTCTGCTAACCCCGAAAACCACTTTAACAACCATGTACGTGGTGGAGATTTCAGAATGAAGTAGGATGGTGGCGGCGTTTCCTCTGAGGTAAATACGTGGACCCAACTCCCGTGAGTTGGCATAAGGTGGCTAAAACAGGAGCGATCGACGGGTTAATAAGGTAGCACCTTTGATCGGACACTTCCCTTCGATAATATACTCTGACTTTGGATTGATTCGGTGGCCACCTTCACTTTTGGTTTCTTTGATTTGGGGGAGTTTGTCCGAGGTGGGCGGTAGCTGCGCGCTACGCGTTACCACCGACCCGGAAGCGTAATTCGTATATCTACCCTGGCATTACCTAGTTGTGTCGTGTCATCTACCCTATTGCGCCTTGTACGAGTTTGGATTTCTCCCGTAGCCCGTGTGGTATCCTCTGGTGGCTTCCCGATCAGGAGGGACTACGATATTGGATGGACTACTGGGACTATTACGTGTTAAGGTGGTAAATGTGAAGCCTTATTGCTATTTAAAAGTAAGTTTATATTACTATAGACACTATTATAAGAGCGAAATATACTACATAGTAAATAGTTTAACGGATCCTTAAAAGATGTAAATCCCGAGCATCTTTTAAGTTACTGCACTCATATTTATTCCTGTTGATTTAACTTACAAAGATCTTTTAGTTCTGACTCGAATGTTTTGTCTTTTCAATTCGCTCGGGTCAGTCCGAGCATTTCAAGATCTGAAGATTAGCTCTGGAGGACGAAGGTGAAGATTTGTATTATTATTATTTATATTATTGTACTACACTCATATTGTTCCGCTGCATTATTATTGGTATGTGTAACTCTGATATGTATTATATTAATATAATCAAATGTTTTATAAACAGCTTTATAAACTGTATATTTGATTATTATATTTTATCCTCCCGCTGCGAGATTCTGTTTTGTTTTTATTTCTTTCTTGTTTTTTCTGATTTACCCCATAACAGTCCGCCCTTCCGTATGGTTTGAATTGGCACATGTGTCGATTTAAAGCGTGCGAAAAGGTGGACGTTACACAACATAACGATATGAGACAAAAAGAGAATATCTAACATCATCCCATACTAAATGAAATATCAATGGCATTATAATCCCTTATGTATTTTTGGATATATATATTCTTACATTTTAAGAGTCCATGAATCTCATACGATCTCTTTGCTACATATTTTCCTCCATACAGACCTAGACTGCTCTCCTAGTAATAATGAAAACCCTACAACTTAAAACTCTCTCGCTCCTATAACTAAATTATCATTATTGGGTATCGGTACCCATTAAGTGTAGCTTTGAACCCTCCCAAATGCTTGGCTTGAAAAGATAAGTGAACGGATAAATGGATACATTGCACTGGAACCGCGCTATGGCCTGAATCTAATGACCTACCGCATGATCCCTCATCACTCAAGCATAATAGTTCTTTAAATCGTGGAATCTATGTTATCGTCAATCTACATGTCCACTCGATCTTATGCCAATTGTTGTCGTCACATATTAATATTAATACCTTAGTTATTGATTTTGATGACAACAACCATATAAAATATAGATACTAATGTTTTGCCAAATTATTTAATATATAGTGCAGAATATTACATAAATGCCGAGTCGAAGACTATATGGTATGAAGACTCAAGATAAAGATATAAAGACTCAAGATAAGGTTACGAAAACTCATGAGTTTGAAGAAAAAAATGAAGATTCTAAGGTTATGATTTAATGTTTAGAGTTGTTAGAATATATTGTTAAAGTCCTTCATAGAAATCTATGATCCTTATCTCCAATTTCTGATCCTTGATAATATACATAAAAATAAATAATTTAAATTTCAAAATAAAATTTTAAAATATTTTATAGAAGTTTTTAAGAGTTAACAAATTTTGAAAACTATGTTCAAATTATTTTATAAAGTATAGGATTTTTGAAACAATTTAAATGAGAAGTATTTTCAAAAATTACTAAGATATGTCAACAAACTTGTTTCTATATGTCGACATACTTGTTTCTATATGTCGACATACTTGTTTCTACAGGTCAACATATAGACGACTGGATTGTTTCTTAAATTTTAAGTATAAGTATCTATTAGATACAACCCTTCATGAACGGATACATATGTTCATATACAATATAATGGGGAATGCAAAGGAATTTTTAGTTAATTAACTACTTACTTTCTTCCCATTACTTATTCTCTTGAAAAATATATTCTATTCTATTCAAAATCATATAGAATCAATTCATACTTCATTGTATTGCTTCAGTACTACATACTCACTGTTTTGCAACCATCTCTCTTATATAAAAGATCAAAGCGCTACCTAAGAGGCTATAGGATCCAATGTACCCAAAGTACAACTATTTGTCTATAGAAAAACATTAACTCTACTCTTGTTTGTGTGGGTGTGCTCGTAGCTCATTCAAATCAAGTGGATGTGCTAGTAGTGCGTTCAAATCAAGTAGGCGTTCTTAGTAGCCCATTCAAATCTAATGGGCGTGCTTGTAGCCCGTTTAAATCAAGTGAGTTTACCTCGGACTCTGGATATAGGAGGGTTCATCTCGTAGCCTTGAAATCGAGATTGTAATTAGTTTGCTTGCTACTATACAAAGTAGGGGCTTGAAAAGAAATCCATGTATGAAATTTTATGAGAGAGGATGTAGGGAGAAATCTAAACCTGTACAAAATCTCTAGTATCAAAGGACAGGGTGGAAGATCAAGTGGAAGAATACATGCATGCATGCATACATATATACGCATAAAGACAAACCTTTGGATGGAGAAATAGTAATATTGGAATAGAGGACGTCGACATTGTCGATAATCTTGAAACTTTATTTAATTTTTATGTATTACTTTTTAGTGAGATCTTTAAGCAGAAAGACATTTTAGTTCTTCTTCTATGTTTCATACAACCAAAACGGTTTAAATAAGTAGAAAACAAATTATCTCTCTAAAAATAACGGCTAGTTTTCAAATTGAAAAGGCACTTTAACTTTTGAAATGCCTTATGATTTTATCTATAGAATATTCTAAACAATTTATCTATTAAAAAATTATAATTTTATCATAATTAATAATATGCATTAAAAGTTCAGAAAAATATTTTTAAATCTAAGAAACTATAAATTAAAATTTTATAAATGAAAATTTTACATGAGTATATAATAGATATACTTGATTATGTAAAAAATTTAGAGTAAAATTTTTAATTCTAACTATTTTATTATTTTTCAATGAACATGCACTTAGTTAGTTACAATGGCTATATTACAGACTTTGGACCTAAAATCTGAATTTTTACGGCCCTCGGATTAAATCATTTTCAGTCATAAATATGTATTCCATATAACAATTAATATATTTAACTATATAATAAATCTAAAAGCATTTTAAATAATTCTACATTTTCTAGATTTTTGTACAAAATCAAGTACTCTTGGTAAATGTCGAACATGCATGTCAAACGTAGTAATTTTCAAGAAAATCTCAATAATTATAAAATGTATATTTTCGTATGAATTTTTTTATATGATGACATATATTCTGAACTACTTATGATAAAATTTTCATATCAAAATTCAAAAGTTAACAATTTTATTATTTTGAAATAAACGGACACTTGGTGGTTACTACAACCAACTTTCTAACACATGCCTTCGCAATTTTAAATTTTCATGTCCTTTTAAACAAAAAAAATTTAATATAAAAAAGATATTTTCTAGAATATAACTACCATATGTAACTACACAAAAAATTTTGAGCACTTCGAATTAATATAAAATTTCCTTTTATTTTGTTAAACTTGAATAGACACTTCAACTGGCAAGTTGTGCTTTTTCTAACGGTCTTGCCTCTTCTTGATTGGTCGTACTTCTTTCCTAACGACTTTTATATAGAGTATCCTTTCTACTAACATTCTATAATCATTTATCATGACTATACTAAATAAAAAATCATACGTTCTTCCATGATTTCAACTTTTCTAATGTTGATTTTACTTCTTTTACTCTTATTTCTTACTAACTTTATAATGAGATATTAACTTTATAGCTTCATGGAATTAATTGAATGTACTTAGAGTTTGTTAATAAGGCTCTATTTATAGAATTCCTTCTATCAATGAGATCATGCCACATCATATGATACTTGTCATATAAACAAATAGTAACACAGTTGCAAAATGACATATCATTGTACTTGTCCTTTAGGAAGATCATTGAATACATGCATGATGCCAAGTGTCCATACACATGTAATTCATTAATACATTTGTAATTTAAATAATTAATGTGACACCAAATAAATTATGTTAGATATGTTAGAGTAATATTATCTTACACATAATATTTCTATGAATGAATTTAAAACTCTGCTCGTGTTGAATCAAAATTTGAAAATAAAAGGTTTAGTAGGGTATCTAATTTTTTAACATTATATTTTTTTTTTGTATATAATCATTCATGCTTTTTCTTGATTTAAACATTAATGGTCATAAACTCTTAAAAATATTTTGTTTGAATTCTAAAGGACTAACATACATATCTAATATAATGTGCATACTAGTACAAGTATGCTCTATTTCTTCAGGTGCTATGCACAATAAGAAGAGCAATATGAAGTAGTGAATATGGAGACCTTTTATATGATCAATCATAACACGATATTCTCTGGAAAAGAAATTTTTCATGACGGCAATGACACTGAAGCATATGACCAACGATCTTACTGCCATTCTCAATTTCTTTTTATTATTAAATTTATATGATATTTTTTTAATGATACTTTCCAACTCTTCATATGTCACTTATACTATGCATATTAGGCGAAAAAATTATTATAAACTATCATGTCTTCTTAGAAATAAATAATATATAAGAATAAAATAATGTTTACTTCAAAAATTTATTAAACATAAATTTGATCAAACACATAGCCACACTTATCAAATACTGTGATTAGGCTATGATTTTTTTTTTTAATTATTATGGTTTGTCGTATATGAAGTTTATGTGATAAATTTAATGTACAAATTTCTTTGTCAAATTTGGATGCTTAGGATTATAAAATAATACCATTTATTTCATATTGACCTGTTTTCCATACTCTCAACATTGAATTTTGATTTCATATATATCATCCAGTTTATACCAATTTTGATACATTAGGTATTGATTTTGATGTATGTATCATCTTACAAAGGAGTTTATTCCCATTATTATTCATATTGATTATTGTATCCTATACTCATATATGGTATTAATTAAATAAATAATTTCACAAATTTAGTCTCTCACAAAATTTTATTTCCTTTAAGGGGAGTTTTATTTTTCACCCATTTTTGTTGATGACAAAGGGGGAGAAAAATGTATAAAATATCACATTCATATATTAATGGGGAGTTATCTAACTCAGGGGAAGTTATATCAATGATATATAGGAATATTTAACGACTGCCATGATAAAAGGGAGAGATCGTTAATACCTCATTTATCGATTTTGATGACAACAACCATATAAAATATAGATTCTAATATTTTGCCAAGTTATATAGTATATAGTGCAGAATATTACATAGGTGTTGAATCAAAGACTGTACAGTATAAAGACTCATGATAAAGATATAAAGACTTAAGATACAGAAATAAAGACTTATGGAGTTCAAAGACAAAGAAATAAAGATCCCAAAGTTTTAATTTAGTGCTTATAGTCATTAAATTATATTGTTAAAGTCCTTGATAGCAATCTCTGATCCTTATCTCTGATTATTTATCCTTGATATTTTAAATAAAAATAAATTATTTAAATTTCAAAATATATATTTAAAATATTTCATAAATTTTTTAAGAGTTTAAAATAATTAAAAACAATGTTCAAATTATTTTACAAAGTATAATATTTTCAAAACAATTTATAAGAATAGTATTTTCAAAAACCACTAGGATACGTCGACATACTTGTTTATATATTTTAGCGTATAGATCATTGGATTGTTTTCTTAATTTTGACTGGAAGTGTCCTTTGGACACAACCCTTCATGAATGAACACATCTATTCATTTACTATATAAAGGGGAGTTCAAATGAATTTTTAACTAATTAATTATTTACTTACTTCCCGCTCCTTACACTCTTGAAATTCTCTTGAAAAATATACTATATTCTATTTAAAATCATAAACAATCAATTCATACTTCATTGTATTGATTCATTACTACTTACTCACTATTTTGCAAGCATCTTTCTCTCATTTCAAAGATCAAAATGTTATCTAGGAGGCTATATGATACATTGTATCCAAAGTACAACTATTTGGCTTTGGAAAAACATCAACTTTACTCTTGTTTGTGTGGGTGCGCTTGTAGCCCGTTCAAATCAAGGGGGTGTGCTTGCAGCCCATTCAAATAAAGTAGGTGTGCTTAGAATCTCGTTTAAATCTAGTAGGTGCCTTAGAAAATTTAAATTAGGTGAGTTTTTCCTTAAACTTGAAATACAAGAGGGTGTGTCTCATAGCCTTGAAATTGAGTTTGTAGTTGGTTTGCTTGCTACGTACAAAATAGGCGTTCGAAAATAAATATGTACAAGAAATTATACGGGATTGGATGTAGGAGAAATTTGAACCAGTATAAAATCCCTGGTTCCATCGCTCTAACTCTTTACTTTTTACTTTATTGCTTTTATATTTATCTATGATTGCATCCATGACTGACTGTTAGTATAAATCTGTGTTATAAATTTGTGATTTGATATTAGTCTCGATTTTTTTTAAAAATATTTGCATAAGTTGGAAAACACTATTAACCACCTTTTTAATTTTGAATTAGCCTGAAAATCCTATATTTTGCAACACACAGTTCACACATTTGTATAAGTCGGGAATAGAATCCTTGCAATCACATGCTCCTTCCAATTGTACATGCTAATTGTATGTGGCTGTGGAACTGATCATAGTACCAATCTCATGTCCAATTGTCCCTCGCTCTCCATCTAAATCTCTTGCTATTCCTATGTAGGAATAGTCCATGCCATATGCCCCTTGCCTCGATCACATCCTCGATCGCATGCTCGAATACCCCATTGGTCATTACAAATCACATATGCATTGATTTACTTCCACATCTGAATCACACGCTTTGCCTTGTATTCCCCATCCTTGAGTAATTCGAAGCGTTTCTAAAATCAGGCCAAATCCTCACTTTGAGCCGCGTCTGAAAAGGAGAAGAAATCCCCTGAAAATGCATTCTGACCAGGCTTCATTGCCAGGGCCATGTTCCTATCAGTGTACCGGTCTAGTCCCACCAATGGAATGGTGGGAGCTGCTTCCATGTAGTGAGCCTGGGTAATGGGCTTTTGAGCCCCACTGACCGCCATTTCGCATGCCATTTCCTCTGTCGCTTGGCCTGATAAGTCGCTAAGCTCCTCTAACCTGCCTACATCACATCAGACTTCTTTTAAAGTATATTGATTGATATTTTGGAAGTGGTTCCTTATGTATTCAAAAACCCGTTGGATATAAAATCCACTCTTTTATTCATAGAGTCTTGCAGAGTGATTCTTTGAACGATCTCCTCTAACATGGAAAAATGAGCTCAAATGACCTTTTTGCCTCATGTGACGCCTACGCACGAGCTAATGCATACATAAACACACTTAATTCACAAATCAGTTTTAGGTTTCATCGGAGCAATTACTCAGTTCATTATACGTTCATGTAACTTAGCGCTCATCATAGTTGATATGGCAACATGAGATTGCTCGTAACGTGCTTGAACACAAATGTATATTCATATGTGCAATTGTATTTATTCATACAAATACACCGACATATATATACATTTGCAAATTAAGTTTCGTTAAGCTCCATTTACTTTAATAACAGGTGTAATGTACAAAACTTAATTAATTAGCTTACTAACTTTTTCAAAAGTAATCATTAAGATTCTTTATAATTAATGTGCCAATATAACCTTGTTTACTGTATAAATATAAGTCCAAGTCTTCACACATCATTCATTAAGAAACTATTAGTTGTTGCAACCACATACTAACCTTTCTAAAATCACATCAAATAGTATAATTAATACTAATTAATGATATAGACATAATCATATCACTTAGCTAACCTTAAACAATCCTAACATCACAGTACATTAATCAATCCTAACATCAATCAATCCTAACATTACAATACATTACTTAATTAGCCCGTAATCCATTTTTAAGCTTGCTAACTTCTTCGGAAATAGCTATTATGGTTTCTAATAAATAATGAATTAACAAAAACAAGTTTACAACATAAACATATGCCTAAATCATCACACAACATTCTCCCAAACATTTCATATTACTTCGTAATCATCAATAATTTATTCCATAAAGTATAAAAGTAAATATAGTTAGAGAATCATCTCACTCACCTTCCTCTTTAACTAACCAAGCTCTAATCACCAAAACTCATTCCTTAATGCTCTTGAAATTTGAGATTTAAGATCTGAACTCCACTTCTAGCCAGTCCAGTGATGTGTTTTGTATGGAATAAGGAGAGGAGAATTATAGTGATTTCATTAGGATTTATAAAATTTATTTAAACTTGGATTTGTGAATTTAGGGCTAGGTTTAAGAAAGTGATTAGGAAAAATATTAGGAGATGAAAGTGAAATGTAACGTGAGAGGAGTTAGCTACTTATAAGCTAGTTTATGGGCTAAGCCTAAATTCATTTCTTTCTCAAAAAAATCACTATACACTCCAAAAACTTATCGACTCCAAATGACTTCGGCTTATACTCATTTTTCTCATGATTGAATTGCGGTCTCAATGGTGGGTGTCTCGAGTCCGTAGTTCGTTTGTCTTTGAAACATCAAGCATAATGGGCATTCTGTTAATTAACGATTGAATATTTAAATTAATTATATTAATATTAAATCATCAAAATTGCAGGTTGTTACATTCTCCTCTCCTTAAAATAATTTTGTCTTTGGAATTACTACGCATGCGACAAAGTAACAAGACTGGCCAAAAATTCCGAGTCCCAACTTCAGAAAATTTCAGCAGTACTTCCCTAGCGATACCAACATTAGGAAACTTCCAAATTAGAAGGCATCTCAGATCTGGGAAATACGCGATAACCTACATTATCCATATTTCACAAAAATACATATCCCTTTTCAAGAGAGCTTCTCAACATTTAAATGCAAATCTAAACAAGTAAGCATTTAAATAGCTATGCTTCAGTTCTCAAGTACCTAATTATATTGTAAAAAGAGGATTATGCACCCTTACAACAATAGCACATAATTTTTAGTATAGTAACCAATACTACTGCAATCATGCATGAAAACAATTGGAAAGTAAACTGAAGTGGGTCAGTATCGAAATATACCAATGACTCAAATCACATCAAAATGTAATCGACTCTTATAGGTCTCCCTTCGAACCCACAATAGGCATAAGTGATATGTGATCTATTTTAAATAGCTATTGTCATCTCTCTCTAGAAATACTATAACAAGTAATTATAATTTACTAACATAGAATCAAACATACAAAGCAAGAAACTACTAACAATAACTATCAACGACAATCCATAATCAAACAACAATAAGAAATCAACAATGCATAATAGGTAATCAATACGAGATAATAAGAAATAATAAACAACAACAAGTAATCAACAAGCAACAAAAAAACAACAAACAATAACAAGCAATAACAGTCAACAACAAACAATAACAAATAACGAGAAGCAACAACAATCAACAAGCAAAAGTTAACCTGCATACAAACAACCAAACACACGAATAGATTTTATACCAACATGCACGATGACCCACCAAAGTCATAGCATGAATACCAATCCATAAAACTTATCTCAATCGCACATTGTTAATAAGGATAATACACTAAGTGTACCACAGCACCACCTAGGCAAGTATCATACCGCCACTTAGAAGATTATATGAATCTTCACAAAACTAGTCGAGGGGCCCTTCCCTGAGCTATCACAAGCCACCTTAAATAAATATAATATAAATAATTTTACAATGAATAAAGATCATCCAAAATAATACATGATGCTCATTCCAATCCTTTACCCACTTGCATGATTTCTTTGTTAAATAGGGTCGGCCACCTGACTCCACTCATATGGACTCCGAAACGGTTCCTTGGTCCGACCATTGAAATTTCCTCACATGATTAGAGTCATACAACAAAATCTCTAAGTCATTTCAAAAATTCGACTCAATTTCTCACCTTTAAGAATCAAGCAAAAATTCTTGCCTAATTGGTGTAAATCATCTAGAAATCCTACGCTCGAACTAGTGATTAGGAACTGGTATGCGAATGGATTAATCCTTAGAAAATATCTCTTCTACACGTGCGATTAACCCCACCCTAAAGGTTTATTAATATAAAGAAAAACACCTCTAACATGGATGACTCTACGTAAAATGCATATTAGTCGTCCTCTCGATCTTTTCTAATTACTGGGTATCCATCGAATCCTATCTAGATGAAATTCCAAGTCTCATTTCATCAACCAACCCCATTCAACTCAAAGCTCATGCATTGAGTTTGAATGGCAACACTCTAGATCGCTACACCTTAGCAACAACTAAGGTTCCCATACAAGGTTTAACTTTACAAAAGGATTGCCAACTATGAAAGGTATCTAGATAACCATATAGCTTAAATATCGAAAAGTATGTAAATAAGAAACTTACAATAAAAGCATATCCCACTACAAGAGCTCCTTTCCTTTTCCTTGAGCAATAAGCCTTCTAGGACTTAGTAATTCCTATAAGGTTTAAGTCATCATCACTTACTCACCATTCGAAAATGTTGCATTATCATCCTTCAAGTGACCAAATTAATCGCAATTAAAGCACTTACGCTTCACCTTAGCTAAATGACATTCCATAATGAAATGCCCTTTTAGTCGTAGGAGCAACACATATATTTGCTCTCTACTTTGCATTAACTTGATCTTTCCTTGTATCTTGGCCTTTGCACTTCGGTTGGGAATTCGGGTTGCTTACCATTTTCACTATCTCAGATGGTATCTCACCGGCACTTCAGGAGAAAGAGCCATTCCCACAAGATTCTAAGAAGTGACCCCCATTGGGATAAGACTAAACAATGAATCTCTAACCGATGCGTTAAGACCCTAGGAATACTTCTTTTCCCTCATTAATGGAATACTATTCATCCAATCTAGAATTTAGCCAAAAGGCTAAATTAGCTAAATACTCCATCATTGACAAGCTACCCCATTGCCAATGGATGAAACACTAAGGTCGCATGCCCTTTTACTTACAATGATAAATTGAGGGTTAAAGCGACGTCTAGAATCAATCCATGTAATGACCTACCCCCCGTCCTCCTCTACTGCAAAGCCTCACCAAGCCAAAATCTCTCTTCCCAATATACTTAAAAGCAAGAAGCATTAGTGTCGTAAGGGTTACACCACCTTCAACACTTACCATAGTTGTTGGAATGTCTGCGGACAGTGGAAAATTCCATGTGGTAACCAATTATCCTCCGAACCAACTAGTCTCCTTAGAGAGCCTATCCCCAGTCGCTTATGTGGCTCGTCTGCTCATACCGATAGCATGCATGAACATACATACCTTAGAAACAAGCGATAGTAATAATCATAGTTCAAAAGACAAGGGGTATTGGTGTATTATAATAGGAAACTACAAGTACGCTCTGTCTATCTATCTCCTTCTACCAGGTTGCTTAACTCAAACTAGTCTAATTTGTCCAAAGTGTTGAACCTATGATCTAATACAAAATATAACTAATAAATTCAGACAAAACACTATACCTAGGCATCGGTAGGATCTCACAGCAGAATGATAACATATAACATAATAGATAAACATGAACAGAATAGGATAAAAAATATATAAGAGATGTACTAATGGAAGTTACTAATAAATGAATATCAATACAAAAGGCAGAATACATCAACCCCATACAGATGGAGTTTGGAGTAGAATATCAAATACAACAAGCCTCATATATAAATAACATATTTGTCATGTACTGCAACAATATCAAGTATATATCCAAGGCATCGACACCATGCCTCCAAAGCGCTCTAGCTGCACCACTATGATAGCGCATCCCCCAAAGCAACTGACTACCAAACTACTCAATCAAGTAACCATGTTGTTATGACATAAACAGTCAAAGAAAAAAGGTGGGTCAGACATGAAGCCTGGTGTGATGCAAACTATCTAAAAATACCATATATCAAAACTATTTACAAATAAATAGGAAACTACTAAAGCAGTACCTGTCCTCTCCACAAACATGGCTCAAGGATAATCCGAACTTCCCATAAACAAGTACAGTAAACCCCTCTCAAAAATAGGGGATCATACCACAACCTGCTTAATGCGACTTATATGTAATAAATATGATAATATACAAATGTAAAGGTAATATATATCATTATATAAGTCTACCCAAAATGCAAGTACTACAATCAATAAACTAAAATACTACATATAACATAATGATTTGAGACAAATAAAGAATATATACCATTGTCTCTTACTGAACAAAATATCAATGTGGGCAACTACATCTTATGTTGTCTTTGGATTTATATACATTCTTATTCTTATAGGGTCCACGAACGGAATTGAGTGTCCTCATATGATTTCTTTGCTGCACAGGTACCGACACACAAACCTAGACTTATCTATTAGCAATAATAAAACATCTACCACTGAGCGCTCCCTAACATCTTTGTGATGGCCCACATTTCGAAAGTTTTAAATTTCCAATAATCCACACATGTCCAACTTAAACAATCCAGAATATATATAATCAATAGGGTTAATTAAGAAAAATAAGAAAAGAATAAGAAATCAAACACAGAGTCTCGTAGCGGAATGATAAAATATGATAATCAAATAAAAAGTTCATGAAGATGTTTATATTATACATTTGATTATAATTTATACAACATTTATCATAGTTATATGTACAGTAGGGATAAATAAAACAATGCAGCAAACAACATGATGCAGGAATACTACCAGCAACAATATACCAAATCTTCGTCTTCGTACTCCAGAAAATGATCTTCGATGCGTTGAAAAACTCAAGGCTGACCCGAGCGTAAGGAAAAGACAAAACTCTCGAGTCAGGACTAAAATATTCTAATGTGAGACAAATCAATATCGCATATAACACGAGTGCCATGGCGTCAGAGATGTTTACGGGTTTTGCATCTCCTATCCAATGTATAACGTGCGTGCAATAACTCAAGAGATGTACGGAATTTTCCATCTCTTAAGAATCCGTCAAAATATTTATATGTAGTAGAATACGCTATATATATAATGTCTAATTAGTAAAATAAATATTTTTCTTAGTGTTAAGGCTTTACATTGATCCCCATTAACGCGTTTTTAAGCATTATTGTACAGTTTGCATATAAAACATCAGTAAATCGTCGGTGGATAGTGATGCGCCATGATACGACAAAGCAAAATCAAAATCGTAGTGGTCTCGTATAGAGACGAAATTATGACAAGGCACGTGAGGCAATGCCCAATGTAGGATACTACCAGTTCGGGTCATAGGGCTAGTGGCAACCTATCATAGCCATGACCACCGACCGCGTCAATCCATCCCATATCGAGTCAAACGGAGGCTATCCCAAATCAAGGTGCATCAATCGAAACCAACAATAAGAGTAATAATATGGACCAAGTCCAAGAAAATCAAAGAACGGATGTCCGCTAGGGGCAATTAGTCAACTTGGCCCTGTTAAGCCGCCGTGTTTTAGTCATTTCGAATTGGCACAAGTTCCAGGGTCTATCCATTATCGTTCTCTTTCTTCAAATATAGCAAACGACGCCAATCCAACCACTTCGTTCTGGAGTCTCCTCCACGTAAAATTGTTAAAATGGTTCTAATATTGAAGGGAGTATGCTAATAAGATGCCTCGGTCCCTTTAACAACCAAACACTGTTTTACACACCGGTTGGTACTTTTATATTTCGGAAACAATTCTACTTGATATCAAAATATCATATTCGCTTCAAAATTAATTTCGTTTCGGAATCATCATATTTACTCAAAGTATACTACTTCACTAAAAATCATTTTTGCCCCAATATCTTGGTTTCGCTTCCACAATTACTTCGAATTTCAGTTTAGGTTATAACTTTATTTTAACCTAATTCATATTTAAATCGATGATTTAAACATAACATTCCAGCCTTTACCGATTTAAATTTTTAGAAAATAGTTTGAATAGTTTCAAAATAGTTTAAATAGTTAAAATACTTTAGTAGCAATTAGTTTGAGTATTAAAATGGCTTATATAGTAAATAGCTTTGAAAATCAAATTAATTTGAATATTTAAAAAGACAGATTTAAATATTTTATATTAAAATAATTATTTGAAAATAGTTTCAAAGTAAAACTGATTTAATTCCAAATTTTCCAATTCAGATCACTTTCAATTTCCATTTCCAATTAAATCGATTCAATTTTGATTTCAGTTTGAATTAACTTCGATTCCAATTTTAATTCAAATCAATTTCAATTTCAATTCCAAACTAATCCAATTTCAATTTCAATTTCAATTCCGACTAATATCTATTCTATTCCAATTTGAATTAATTTCATTTCAATTTCCAATTTTAAACCATTTCGATTTATATAAATTCGATTTCGATTTTAATCATTTAAATTAAATTTAACTTCAATATTCAATGTAAGATTCAAACCTTTAAAATAATTCAATTCCAAGCCCAAATTTCAAAAAATCCATTTAAATTACTTTTACATGGATTTATTTCAAGGTTCGAGTAAGAGTCAATTTTTTTTAAAACAAATCAACTTTTGGAATTCAAGTGGTTTATCAATTATAACTTTAAAATTTCAAACCTGATTCTTTAAACAATTCCAGTTCACAAGTTCATTTTTAACATCTCAAGCTTGAGTTCACAAATGATTCCATTTCCATAAATTCAATTTTATTTCTAAAAATCAAAATCATTTAAATAATTTCTAATCAATGTTTTTAAAGGTATTTAATTTAACCAATCCGGTATCTCTATATAATTATCTATCCTACGGCTTAGTGAATCCATTATTTCAATTTAACTTTAGGGATGGATATATATCATTTCAATACAAAATAAATGTTATAGGTATATATCGTTTCAACCTATTTCTTAATTTATTCGAAATAATTTGATTTACAGTTTTATATATTGCAAATAATATACAGGATGATAGTAGAATATATCAAAATACATAAACATCCAAATCAGCCAAAACATCAATCAATAGCACCCATCACAATCAAAATCCAAATCAGCCAATAATTCACAATAATTTCATAGTTATCAATATCCGGTAATTTACTGGCAATAAATTCCAATTTCAAATTTAACTGTCAATACCTATAGTCAATTTATATGTCAATTTCATTTTTAAATGACAGTTAATAAAATTATCTAACTTCACTATTTAATTTTGACGAACAAAAAAAATTATAGTACGTCGTGAGCATAAAAAACACTCACCTTTATTTTTGTTGTTGCTTTCGCGTTCTGATTCCGATTAAATTTGAATGCGTTTGAATTTAACCGGAAGTTCTACAAGCTCTAAATTCAACCAATTTGATTCCATAGCAAAGTTCTTGTTAATACGAACCCAACGCGACTGACTGCGTTGGATTTGGAGCTAAAACGAACGAGATATGAAATCTATAAGAATTTTCATTTTAATTAAACAATTTATATAAACTAATCACCATTTTATATTTTCATTACACCACCCAAAAGCTAGCCTACAAATAAAACGACCCAGCCCAACTAACAAACTCGATCCAAGTTAATAGTGCCTTCTTCCAAAAAAAATTCTTCTCCAGTGCGCACCGATACGTTCCCCCTTCCTCAACCATCCACGCACAGGAGATCACCATCTCCGGATCATTATTCTCCAAGCCAACTTTGGCATTCAACTTCTCATCGAATTGTCCCTCTGTCCAACACTCCAATTTCATGCATGATCCAAAAGATCCAAACGCGACCCCTTCCAACCTGCTTCGTCCCCAAAATGTCGCACTGTCCAAATAAAATCGTCCCCTACAAAAACTTGGCCGTAGATGCTCCTCCTCACCACCATTCCATTTCAATCCACCGCAACACCTAACTCCAACCACACAGCTCACATTTTGGAACCCTAGTTGAAAACTACCATGCGACTCGCTATCAAGATCGCCAAATCTTGATTGCACCCTACAACATACCAAATCGAAACTCTTTACAAATCATGATTTTTAAAATTAGTTCGGAAATTTTTCGTTTTGTAATTCTTGAGATTTTAATTTTTAGAAGTTTATATTTTTTTTCTATTTGTTGCGTGCTTACTTTTTTAAAGAGAAAAGAAGCAGTAGACCATAGGAAGGGTGGCCGGAAAGAGAAATAAGTTAGCTGAAATGATAGGTTGGATGCTATGGTAAAACCAATATATATATATATATATATATATATATATATATATATAAAATTTAAAATTCGAAAATATCTAGCTATAATTTTCGGATCCCAATCGAGATGTGCCGCATGGCATTTCTAATATTATACCTTTATTCCGAAAGCAATGGAATAAGTCTCGAGCCGTAATTCGTTCGTATGGAGAAGATAACTTTTTGAACCAAATCATTATATTAAATTTTTGATATTAAATTTAACTCGTTACTATCCCGTACTACCAAACGGTAACTCTAAACACTGTGAAATTTGAAATCCAATAACAATACACTACTACGGATCCAATAGAACTGGTTTCGTCGAATTCTGATACCGTGCCCCTGAAAGCTATTTTCACTTGTTAATTTAAACGAGTTATTTTTAAAATCGAACAAATCACTTTTAAATCCAATTTAAAATTTTTATTATCTTTATTCTTATTAATAGAAATTTATTAAGCCTTTAAATCATTTTATCTAAATAAAAGCCAAGACTTAAATTATTTGAACGATTTTCAATTTTTAATTTCAACAATTAAATTATCTAATAAATCGTTATATTTGAAATTCAAGTTATTAAATATATAAAATTACCATTTAAATGTTTAAAATCAATTAAATATTCCAATGTCAAATAACCAAAATTCTAGGTTATTACATTCCTACCTCCATAAAAGAATTTCGTCCCCGAAATTTCCAAGGCAAGAAAAATGGCTCGAAACCCATTAACTTTCCCAAAACCAATTAGTTATAATGACTTCCCAAAACTATTTAAACCTTTAACTCTTCAAAACTAATTTGTGGAAACCCATTATCACTTCTTCTAATTTCCCCAAATTCATCCCTATATTCTAAATGATATTATCCACTCAATCATTTCAAATTATAATCCAAAATCGAATTTAAGTTATTAAAAATTTCCTTCAACATTTTCTAACTCCTTAAATTTCTAAAAAATTTCGCCAGCCTCTCCTTTGCGCGGCTAGATCGGAACGGCCATAAATTGCCACTATGGGCCCAAACTAACAAAAAAAACAAGTGGCCCAAACTTAAATCATCAATTTCAAAATATAATTTAAACATGTACCTTTTGCCGGACAACGAAATTTTACTTATGAAACTAAAGGCATCAAATTATCTCTTGCTTTTAAATACCTGCATCTTATTTACCAATGATATCCAAATATATAATTCCAAATCATATTATTTTGTGTTCTCAATTTCTAAAATTTGCATTACTTACGCCCATACGATGTACGTATATCATCCGTATGCAATATCATATCTGATTGCTCACTCGATTACAAAAATTCACTTTCGAACAAGTATCGTTCACACGGCCCTATAATGCGGATTCAGATTTGGTTTCTTGATCAGAAACCGTCACTCTCCTTGCGTAGCCATATACTATCATAGAGAACTCCAGAATCAATCAAAAATCCATATGCAATGTTCGCCGTCGAAAATCGAGTGAAAAATCCCAGCTCGGATCGAAATAAATCATCTCAAAATTCTGTGCTTGAATCTGGATCAAACCGTTATGCGAATAAAATAATATATGTATAACCCTTTTCATTGATTCTTATCTAACCTAATTCATTTTTATTCACATTCATTACATTTGTATTCACTTATTTACAATCACTATTGATATTACTTTATTCATATTTCGTTATTTACTTAGTATATCCTTTCAATACTAATTATCGCTTAAGAAAGATTCCACCAAATTTTTCTTGACCTTTCAATACTAATTATCGCTTAAGAAAGATTCCACCAAATTTTTCTTGACTATATTATAAATTTTTTTTTATACATAAGTTCTTTTTTTTATTACCGCTTCACCACTTAAGTCCTTACCCATTTTTTACCAAATTCAATTTCATTTCCCAATTTCAACATTCAATTTTACCCATCCACATTTCAAACCAAATTCAATTAACTAATTAATTTAGTTAGTCCATTTTCTAATTTATTTCAATCTCAATAAATTTCATTTCCAACAATTACTTTATTTAGTCCGGCTTAGGCTAAATTTCAATTTCACATTATTTAACTTAATTTAAGTTAAATTTCATTCCACAATTAAATTTCAAACTTTCCCTTCTTGCATTCACATTCAAAATTTTTAAAACATTGCTTTAAATTTCAATTTACAAATTTTCTAAGTTATCAATCTTATTTTCTCATATATTCAATAAAACATTTTAAGAGAAAATCTCAGAGTTCAAACACCTTGTTCTAGAGTATTTCAAATCAATTTGAAATCATATATATACACACACAGACATAAAATCCCTTGATATATCAAACCATTCTTTTGAATTTCAAAACCAAAACCAATTTTACTAAAACAAAACTCCAATTGGTAGCAATTCCACTCCTGGAAACTTGAAAATGAACGTTGATGATGCTGCAGTCATCATCGAAATTATTTTCCAGTGACCGAAGTGGGTTTAATGCTTTTATTTCATTTAAAGCTCTTTAAAAATATTTCAAAATATTCTTAATTAATATCTCTGTTATTTTCTAAAACCCTTTTGAAAATAATTTTCAAAACCAATAGGATTTAAGTTTCCAAATTTCCAGCCTTAAACCGATATAATCATTTTTATAAACCATAACACTTCAGGAATTTCATTTCAATTTCAATTTATATCTTACATTTACAAATCATATTTTCATAATTCCATTTTTGTTATATGAAATTATTTCTTAACTTTCAATTATAATCTCACTTTTATTTGATCACAACAACATGCAACAAATGATAATAGTTCAACATTTTCTAACAACCAAGCATGCCGTATACAACTATAATAGATTTTGAAAAATTATTTCTTTATATTTAAAATATAACCCTGGTAAAATTATTTCATTTACCCAATTTCAAAACAATATCATGATGGGTTGCTCTGTTCAAGTGTTTAGAGATCCCTATCAATAATGCCAATTACTTGTATTGACCAGAATCCATAAGCCAATCAACTGACCAATCAACACAATATGAGACAATTTTATATCACTAATAAATATGCTTTCATATCTATTAATACACTCAAACTCGATCTAGGATACTACCGACCCTATCTCTAATGAGTTACCCCGCCAAAGCCAAGGTTCTCGCTTAATCTTCAGCAATGTTACCACGTGTCAGACCCACATTTTGGAAGGCTTAAATCGACAATAATTCACACATGTCCAACGTAAACAATCCGGAATATAGATAATCAATGTGGTTAATTAAGAAAAATAAGAAAAGAAGAAGAAATCAAACACAAGTTCTCGCAGCGGAATAACAAAATATAATAATCAAATAAACAATTCATGAAGTTGTTTATAGTATACATTTGATTATAATAAATAAAACAATGTAGCAGACAACACGATGCAGGAATATTACTAGAAATAATATACCAAATCGTCGTCTTCGTCCTCTAGAAAATGATCTTCACTGCACTGAAAAACACAGAGCTAACCTAATCTTAATGTAAAGATAAAACACTCGAGTCATAACGAAAATATTCTAATGTGAGTCAAATCGATATCGCATATAACATGACTGCCATGGCATCAAAGATGTTTACGGGTTTTACATCTTCTATCCAGTGTATAACGTGTGTGCAATAGCTCAAGAGATGTTACAGGATTTTCCATCTCTTAAGGATCCATCAAAATATTTATATGTAGTAGAACATGCTACATATATAATGTCTAATCAGTAAAATAATTTTTTATAACGTTAAGGCTTTACATTGATTCCTCCTAATGCGTTTATAAGCATGGTCATATAGTTTGCATATAAAACACGAGTAAATTGTCGATGGATAGGGATGCGCCATGATACAACAACACTAAATCAAAATCGTTGTGCTCTCATATAAGGATAAAAGTATGACAAGGCACGTGAGGCAATGCCCAAGGTTGGATACTACCAGTTCGGGTCACAGGGATAGCGGTTATCCATCATAGCCATGACCGCCCACCGTATCCATCCATCCCATATCGAGTCAAAGGAAGGCTATCCCAAATCAGGGTGCACCAATCGAAACCAACAACAAGAGTAATAATATGGACCGAGTCTAAGAAAATCGAAGAACGAATGTCCGCTAGGGGTAATTAGCCTACTTAAACCCTGTCAAGCCGTCCTGTTTTAATCATTTCAAATTGGCATAAGTGTCGGGGTCTATCCATTATCGTTCTCTTTCTTCAAATCGAGCAAACGATGCCAAATCAATCCTCTTTGTTCCAGAGTCTCCATGTACAAAGTTGTTAAAGTGGTTCCAATATTGTCAAAGAGTATGCCAATATGAGGCCCCAGTCTCTTTAGCAAACAAACGTCGTTTTACACACCAGTTGGTACTTTTATATTTCGAAAACAATTCTACACTATATCAAAATATCATATTCGCTTCAAAATCAATTTCATTTCAAAATCATCATATTACTCAAAATATACTATTTCACTCAAAATTATTTTCGTCCCAATATCTCGGTTTTGCTTCCATAATTGTTTCGAATTTCAATTTAGATTATAACATCATTTTAACCCAATTCGTATTTAAATCGATGATTTAAATATAACATTCCAGGCTTGGCCGGTTTGAATTTTTAGAAAATAGTTTGAATAGTTTTAAAATAGTTAAAATAGTTTAGTAGCAAATAGTTTGAGTAACAAAATGGTTTATATAGTAAATAGCTTGGAAAATCAAATTAATTTGAGTACTTAAAAATATAGTTTTAAATAGTTTATATTAAAACAATTTATTTGAAAATAGTTTCAAAGTCAAACAGATTTAATTCCAAATTTTTCAATTCAAATTGCTTTCAATTTCCATTTCCATTTAAATCGATTCAATTCCGATTTCAGTTCAAATTAACTTCGATTCCAATTTTAATTCAAATCAATTTCAATTTCAATTCCAGATTAATCCAGTTTCGATTTCAATCAATTCTATTCCAATTTGAATTAATTTCATTTCAGTTCCCAATTTTAAACCATTTCAATTTATATAAATTCGATTTTGATTTCAGAATATCGATTTAAATCGCCTAAATTAAATTTAACTTCAATATTCAACTTAAGGTTCAAATCTTTAAAAGTAATTCAATTCCGAGCCGAAATTTCGAAATATCCATTTAAATTACTTTTACTTGGATTTGTTTCAAGGTTCGAGTAAGAGTTCAAATCTGTTTAAAAAAAATCAATTTCCAGAATTCAAGTGGTTTCTTAATTATAACTTCAAAATTTCAAACCTGATTCTTTAAACAATTTCGGTTGACAAGTTCATTTTTAACATTTTAATTTCGAGTTCAAAAATGATTCCATTTCCAAAAATTCCATTTTGTTTCTAAAAATAAAAATCATTTAAATAATTTTAAATCAATGTTTTTAAAATCATTTAATTTAACCAATATGGTGTCCGTATGTAATTTTCTATCCTATGGCCAAGTGAATCCGTTATTTCAATTTAATTTCAGGGATGGATATATCATTTCAATCCAAAGTAAATGTCATGGGTATATATCATTTCAACCTTTTTATTAATTTATTCGAAATAATTCGATTTATAGTTTTATATACTGTAAATAATATACAGGATGATAGCAGGTATATCAAAATAATTAAACATCCAAATCATCTAAAACATCAATCAATAACATCCATCACAATCAACATCCAAATCAGCCAATAATTCACAATAATTTCATAGTTATCAATACTGGCAATTAAATTCCAATTTGAAATTTAACTATCAATTTTAATACCTACAGTCAATTCATATGTCAATTTCATTTTCAAATAACAGTCGATAAAATTAGCTAACTTCATGATTCTATTTCAACGAACATAAAATATTATAGTACGTCGTGAGCGTTAAAAACACTCACCTTTTATTTTTTTGTTGCTTTCGCGTTCTGATTCTGATTAAATTCGAACAAAATGAAAATTCTACAAGCTCAAAATTTAACCAATTTGATTCCATGGAAAAGATCTCGTTAATACAAACCCAACGCTACTGACCGCTTTGGATTTTGACCTAAAACGAACGAGATATGAAATTTATAAGAATTTGCATTTTAATTAAACAATTTATATAAACTAATCACCATTTTATATTTTCATTACCCACCAAAAGCTAGCCCATAAATAAAACAACCCAGCCCAACCAACAAACCCAATCCAAGTGAATAGTGCCTTCTTGTAACATCCCAAAAATTTATCAATTAAAATAAACAATATATTTTTAAACCCTTGGAATTTAATTTGAAAATAAATTGAAAAAAATCTTAAACAAATGAAATAAGTGAGAATTTTATATATAAAATTCCAATTTATTTTGAGTTTAAAAGTTTGAAATAATGAATGTTTTAAAAAGTCATTTGAATTTAAAATTTTATACATATATGTACATTGCATATATGAGTAAGATTGAATACATATTGAAATTTAATTTAAATTTATTCGAGATATGTGTGACTAAATAAATGGACATAAATGGTTATATTTCAAGGTTGAATTGAAATTTGAATTTAAACTTAAAATAAATTATTTTAAAAAAATAAGTGGCATTTAAAATCATTAAGATGTGATTTATATAATGTAAATATTGGCTAAAAACAATTCTTTTAACATTGTATACATATATACATAAATGAATAAGTGGGTATATACATTTATAAAATGAATATGATATAAAAAAAATTAAAAATTGTTTTGTCTTGTAAAAATCACAAATGTTAAATATAAATTCACATGGGAGATGGAGTAAAGAAATTAACAAAATTTAGATATCATGATTATTGTTTAGCATTCAACATCATTACTTGAATAAAATAATCAAATTGAAAATTTTAGAAAACTTTTCAGCTTCCAATTTCAAATTTATTAAACCTCCAAATCTCTGAAAGTACAGTAACCAAAAGATTTAGCATTCCAAACTCCAACACTCAAGAGAAAAAAATCAAAAAAGAAGAAAAAGAAAACTGCCAACCTTCTTCAATTCAGAAGTAAAAATTAGAATCCGAAGGTCTTTCTAAAACTTCAAGCTATAGTTTATGATTCCATCTCTCAGGTAGATTTTCTATTTTGTAGTTTAATGAATTTGTAGTTTCAAAAATTAGCCTTTTAACACAAACAAAAATTCAAAACTGCAGATTAGCTTTAAACAGGAAGCTTCTGGTTTTGCCCGTGCAGTAATTTCTGAAATAATTTAAAGGCAGGTAACTTTCTTTTTAAAATTTGAATTTGAAGTTATAATCAGTAATGAAGAAAGAATTTAAAACAATAATATTAATCATTTGCAGGAGAAAACAAGCTCAAAGATTATATCTATTTCTAGTTTTCAAGTTGCAGAAAAAGAAAAAAAAGCTTCTCTGTTATATAAGAAGAATTCAACTGTAAGTAAAATTAAAAATTGCTGTTATTGATGAATTAAGTAAATGAATACAACGAAGAGTAAGCAAGAATTTTTATTTATAACTTGCAGATCTAAACTCCAAAATTTAAAGTAGGAAAAGAAGAAAATTTACAGGCTTTCATCCTTCTTTTGAAACTGTTAGGAGCTTTTCTGTCTTCAGGAAAAATGATGAGTAAACCTTTGATTTTTTTTTTCAATCAATTGTTGATTGTAGGAATTCTTGAATGATGCTAAAAACTTTATATGTGAACAAGTTTGTGTGCTTATGTTTTCTTTTGCCTGGTTATGATCAGGATTTACTTTCCTGTTCTTCTGTTTTTTTAGTCCCTGGTTTAAAAAATGAAATATGCTAGATTCAACATCTTCCCCCTCTGTTCTCTTTTGAAATTTGAAACCTAAAAGAACTAATTAAAGTATTGTTGAGCATACAGTATATTGTGGTAATAAATCAAAGCTAGCAATATGTTTTGCTCTCTCCTGAAAACTGTGAAAACACAGTCATATCTAACTCTCTGGTTTACAGAGTAAACCATGGCCAATCCAAATCTCTCTCCCCTCCCTCTTTGCTTCTTAAAATGATTGTAAACAAGTTAAAATATTGTTTAACCCTATATTATATTTCAGTAACAAATTAAAGCAAAGGTTATATAGTTTTTTTTTTCTTCTGGAAACTATGAAATTCAGTCATGACTCAATTTTGGCAAGAATTCGAATATCATGAATTTAAAATTCAGTCGTGCTATCTGAATCCCCTCTGAAAGTAATGATTTTAGAAACTAAAATTCAAACTTTTCATCAAGTTTTCGCTGAGATATTTGGGATGATTTGACAAATGAAGTTTTGTCAAATTCTGGTGATCCAAGTAATTGTAGGCCTCGAGTTCGTTGTCACAGCAAGATTTAATGTTCAACATCGCTAGAAAAATACCATTGGAATTTATAAAACATTAAATTTTCGAATCGAGATCAAATTAAGGTTTAAGAACTCATTTCTGTTCACGTAATGAAGGTGTTGCGCCATCAATGGGTGATCGCACTACGTGTTAATGGTGCCAATCGCGGCATCTAACGTGCACGAAGCCTTGGTCAAGTTCTGGTGACCGCTGACCGCCAGAGGAGGTGGGGCGAGAACGTTTTCTGATGATGTTATGCTGGGTTGATTGGGTCGAGATGACTCGATTCTTGTTTTCGAAATGAATTCAAGTTCTGGGTGTTTGTGGGGTTTTGAGGGATGGCCGTCGACTCGATGGTGGATGCAGCTTCGACCAGCGGTGATGATTTTGACCGTGCACGTGCACGTGGTGGTTGTGGTATCAGTTTCTGATGGGTTGGGAAGAAGAGAGGTGTAACTCGAAGCACTACACAGGGATTTGGGGAGAAGACTCGAAGTCAGGTTTGCGTCGTTTTGGGGTTGCATCGGGTTGTTTTAAAAACTTAAACAAATTTTTGTAAAAAAATGTTACTCGGGTTAATATGGGTTAGAACTCGAAGCGGGGGGTGTTTTTCTCGGGGACAACTCGAGGCAGCCTCGGGTTGGTCATGACAACAGCAAAAATCCAGTTTTAACTAAATTTTCAAAACACAAGTTAAATAATTTTCCTGAATTCATTCTTTAGAAATTAATTATAGTTGTTAATGGAATATGAGGTAAATGGTATTGAAACAATTATTTGAAATTTATGAAGGTCAAAGATATTTTAAATCTTATATTTTCTTTTAAATAAAAGTTGTTTTAAAATTTAACTAAATAAAAAATTAGAAGTAAATCAAATATTCAAGTGTTAACTTTAAACCAAATTTATTTATAATGATGAGATAGTAATTAACAATTAATGTTTTGTAATGATTTTATAATTAATAATTAATTAATTAAAGAATAGTCAATTAATAAAAGTAATTAAATAATCTGTTAACAATTAAGAATTAATAAATTAAGATAATTAACAAAGGAATAATTAATTAATAAAGTTGATTAATATTTAATTAATTCATAATTATGTAAAATTAATCAATGATTTTAAATAATTAATAAAGATAATTATATGGTTAATTCACTTAAATCATTTCACCTTAACTGAAGATGATTGACTATCATCAAATGTTGTGCGTTGGATTGACATTTCCGTTGTGATACTATGATTGCTTTGTGATGAACTGTGATTTGTGATTTGTTCCTACTTGTGTGTGAAAACCCCTTTTGTCCGTAAAACGGCATTTTAACTTCGATGCGACTGGGAGTCGGATTTCAGTTTGTTATCCGAAACCCACATCGAACCCTGAATGTGAATTCTTGTAGTTGATACACCCACATGTTTTAAAATTGAGCGCTCACTATTCGGATTAGCTGGGAGAGGACATTTGTGTCATATAACCCATTCTGAATAGTGATTCGACGAAATGGATAACATTTGAAGACGGTGTTGAAGACCGGGTCTCTTTGAAAATGATAGGATAACTTATCGATTGTCTCTGCATTGAGTTGCTCCAGTATAATGATCTCCACATGTGATGGGGAGTCCGATCGGAATTGGGGATACCCGGATCTGCAAGGGCTTCTTCCTTTATTGGACGAAGTGCCTTCGGTTCTATTCGAACCCGGTACAGACTTGTATGGTCGTGTGTCTGACGCTACACTTTGAGATATAGAGCCGATTTCTTTCAAATACATATCTTTTGGTGGCGGAGAATTTATCCTCTTAGCTTAACACCCTTGTCTGAGACGTACGAGCTCAGAGGTTATGTAGTTGAAGGTTATCAGCAATACACTCCCGATTTGGTAGTGTGGCATGCTAAGTGCTGTTGTGTATTGATGATCATTTGTTGATCATTTATTATCAAAGCATGGCTTTCATGTAAAGCGTAGCTTTGTGGACGAGACCTCATCGGACCTCACACCCCGAAAATGGTCGAAACAGGAAAGATGCGGCAAGGTTATGAGGGTCGCGTCCTCTAGGGTATGTCATTTCCTTCTGGAAAAAGGTGGTATCATGGTATGGAGCCCAGATATTTCACCTATGTGGCTGCTTCAATCTCATTTACCGTGTGGTTGTTACTTTGTGATGGAGGGCCCTCAGATAAAGGTCGCAAACGACCGAGGAATGTCATACTCGAGTAGTGGTTACCTAGTTACAGAGGTAACTCGGCCTTGTATTGGCAGAGAGCCGGTTAGGTTCTCGGGATGTCCCGTTAGAGGCGTACTCATGTGGCAGTAGGAAGTTCCTTAGCCTGACCATTTGTTGGAAATCCAATTCCCAATACAAACCCAGTACGGTTTTAGTTGTATAACCCGCCATTTACTTATGTTGGCGCCCCACTGTCTAGATGGTAGCTATAGTAGGCATACAATAATGGTTGTATATTGGCTAAGATTAGTATTATACTTTCGAAATAGCTTTCTACACTATGCACTAGTAATAATATCAAAGAATTTTTCCCGTATGAAGCATATTTGACTATCATAAGAAGAAATCTCCTCCAATTCTGCGATTGCATTGTGTGTGTGGCAGGAGGTCTTATGGTAGTTTCATTTTCCAAAAGCATGAACGGTTTTCTTGTATAAATCTGTTTCATTTAAAAGCAATTATTTTTGTTTACTCATATCAGTCCCATGACTGAACCGGAGTTTATTGTTTCCTTTCTAAACTCTGGGTGCCCATCATTTCTACATGGGCAGCCTAGTAGCAGGTTTTCCGTATTTTGGTATTGGCTGTATTTTGGAGACTTTTGGTTTGGAGACTATCGGTTTTTGGAGGCTTTTACCTTGGGGATATTTTGGAAGCTTTTGGATCTCAAGGTGCTTAGTTTTGGAAGTTCATTATCAATCTATTTCCTTGAATACTTTTGGCATATAATTACTTGTTGCTCTATTATGATGTTCTATTTGGAGTTGTGATATATGTATTATGATACCCTGATGTTGTAACAAATATTATGAAGATGTTGTATCTATGATGTGATGCATGATATTCATTTTGTTTTCGCTGTTTTATATTCATCTAATGTTGTTATAAGATCCATCCGATTGGAGTTCGATGTTTGAATCTTTGGCAGTCGAATACAAGTGAGGTATTTGATGTCAATTTTCGAAGTTGGATTTCGGGTCGTTACACTTCTCCCTAAATATTTCCTTCCCCAGATATATTCTCCCTTCCTCAATCGTGCACGCACAGGGGATCACCACCTCCAAATCATTATTCGCCAAGCCAACTTCGGCATTGAACTTCTCTTCGAACTCTCCCTCCATCCAACACTCCAATTTCACAGATGACCCAAAAGATCCAAACGTGACCCCGTCCAGCCTGCTCCAACCCTAAAATGTCGCATTATCCATATCAAAATTGTTCCCTACAAAAACTTGGACATAGTTGCTCCTCCTTGCCACCATTCCATTGTAATCCATCGCAAAACCTAACTCCAACCACACAGCTGTCAAGATCACGACCCCCTCCAACCTGCTCCACCCCAAAATGTCACACTATCCAAATCAAAACCGGTCCCTACAAAAACTTGGTCGTAGTTGCTCCTCACCACCATTCCATTGAAATCCACTGCAGCACCTAACTCCAACCACACAGCTTACATCGTGGAACCCTAGTTGAAAACTGCCGTGCGACTCACTGTCAAGTTCACCAAATCTCGATCGCACCCTACAATAGCATACTAAATCAAAACTCTCTACAAATCAATATTTTTAAAATTAGTTTGGAAATTTTTGGTTTTGTATATCATGAGATTTTAATTTTTAAAAGTTTCAATTTTCAATTTGATTATATGTAGAAGATTGCTTTTTGAACCAAATTATTATATAAAATTTTCGATGTTAATTTCAACGCATTTCTATCCCGTACGACCAAATGGTAACTGCAAACGCTATGAAATTCCAAAACTTTTAATAACACACTACTTCGGATTTAAAGAAACTAGTTTCATCGAATTCCGAGACTGTACCCTGGAAAGCTATTTTCACTTGTTAATTTAAAAGAGTTATTTTTAAAATCGAGTAAATCAATTTTAAATCTAATTTAAAATTTAATTATCTTTATTCTTACTAATAGAAATTTACTAAGCCTTTAAATCATTTTTGTCTAAATAAAATCCAAGATTTAAATTATTTAAACGATTTTCAATTTTTAATTTCAACAATTAAATTATCCAATTAATCGTTATATTTGAAATTCATATCATTAAATCTATAAAATTAACATTTAAATATTTAAAATCAATTAAATATTCCAATTTCAAATAACCCAAATTCTGGGTCGTTACAATCTTTATCTATGCTATCGCTACTAGGTATAGTTACCTCATTAAGCGCTGCTTCGTACCCTTCCATAGGGTTAGCTCAAAACCATAAATGAACATATAAATGTATACGTAGCACTAGAACTGCACTACAACGTGATCAAATTGCCTACCTAAGGACTTCCTCATCGTGCACTTGCTTGAATCCAAATAGATAACTAAAGCACAATAGTGCTTCGAGCCATGGAATCTATGCTATCCTTTGGTCTATACATTTTCCCAATTTCATACCGATTATTGCCTTCACATGTCCACACATCTGCCATAATGGGAACCAAATCCTAATCTTCATGTGCTCCTTCCAATCGTACACACTCATCGTAGGTGGCTGTGAAACTAGGTACTTGTTCTGATGTTCGACTGCCCCTGGATTGCAATTTTGATCTTCTATTATTCTTGTGTAGGAACAGTTTATGCCCTACGCCCCTGAATGCTTTATTGGTCAATTCCAATCACATATGCATCTCTTTACTTTCACATTCGAATCCTATATTTTTCCTTGCATTCTACATTCTCGAGTAGCCCAAAGCCTTCCCATAGTCATGCTAAAGCCTCACGTCAAGCCACATCCGAAACAGAAAGGAAATCCCTTAAAAACACTCCTTCCCTAGGCATCATTCCATGGGCCGGGTACCTACTAGGGTATGATCAACTTCCACCCGTGGACTAGTGGGAACTTCTCCTAGGTAGTGAGCTTATGTAGCAGGCCTTCGAACCCCACTAACTGCTTTTTTGCACGTCGTTTCCTCCGTTTCTTCGCCCGATGAGTCGCCAAGCTCCTCTAGCAAGTCTTCATTACTTCAAACTCTTTTGGAGTATATCTGTTGATGTTTTGAAAGTAGTTTCTTATCTATTTAAAAACCTATTTCAATATAAAATCCACTCTTTTAGGCAAAAAGTCCGATAGAAAGATTCTTTCGACCCTGTCTCTTTAAACACTCTAAAATGAACTCAACCGACATTCTTGCCTCATGTGATGACTATATGTGTGTGCCAAAACACCCACTTTGTACATTTATATCACATGCATACACTAACACACTCTTTTCATAAATAATGTTTTGGGCTTCGTGGAAGTGATTACCCGACTCTGTATACTTTCACACAACTTCGTGCACATGATACTCGATATGGCTACATGAGATTGCTCATAACGTGATAATAAACATATATGTATTCACAAACACACATACATATTTATATGAATACACAGATTTATACACACACAAAAATACAAAACAACTATAGCTACAATGCACAAATTGGTTTGACGTTTATATACCTTTAAATACATGTATACCTATACTTACTCATATACATTTGCATACCCTTACAAATAAATAAACATTTCAATTACTACTTATCAATCTTACTTTTATTTAAAAATATTTTCAACAAAAGTCCAATATCTCTTTTTACTATTTTATTAAATTATTCCATTATTTTATAAAATACTACACTAGCATGTTAGTCATTTTCAAACATTATAATACTTAATTTCTTTATTTAACATTAAGTATCCATCTAATAATATGTTATAAAACTTTATAACCATATTGTAAAATATTCTATTGATGCTATTTTATAAAAACTCATACTTCTATAAAATATCATCTTTATACTAATTTATAAAATCTCAGTTCATTATTTTATAAAATAGCACATTCACTTATAAAATTGTTTCTTCACTTAAATAATATTTACAAATGCTAGTTGACTTAATCAGCTTACTAAAATTTTCAAAAGTCATCATTAAGACATTTTTAATTAATGTGCTAATATAACCTTGTTTGCTATATGAACACAAGTCCAAACTCTCACGCATCTTTCACTAAGCAAGTATTAGTAATTATAACAACTTACTAACTTTCTAAAATCACTTCAAATAGTTTAATTAATACTAACTAATGTTATTCACATAATCATATCACTTAAGTAGCCTCAAATCAGTTCTAACAATATATAACATTGCTTAATTAACTCTTAATCGAAATCTAAGCTTATTAACTTCTTCAAAAATAGTGATTAAGGTTTGTAATAAATAATGAGTTAGCACAATCATGTTTACAAGACAAACATAAGCCCATATCATCCCAAACCGTTCTTCGAATCATTTCATATGACTTCATAATCATTGACAATTAATTCTACGAAGTATAACAAGTAAATAAAGTTAGAGAATCATCCCATATACCTTCTTCTTCATTAAATAGAGCTCTAATCACCAAAACCCATTCCTTAGTTCTCTTGAAATTTGAGTTTTAAGCTCCAAACTCCACTTCAAGCAAATCTAATGATGTGTTTTGTAAGGAATGAGGAGAGATGAAAGGTAGTGATTTTATCAGGATTTGTACAATTTTATTTAAGCTTAGATTTGTGAATGTTAAGCAAGGTTTAGAAAGTGATTAGGAAAAAGATTAGGAGGTGAAAGTGAAATGTAACGTAAAATGAGAAATAAATGTGGATTTAGCTATGCGTAAACTAACTTGTGGGCTAAGCCCAAATTCATCTTTTCTTAAGAAATCATTATTCACTCTAAAAACTTATCGACTCTAAATAAAGCCGGCTTATACTTATTTTTCTCTAAAAACTTATCGAATCCAAACGAAGCCAACTTATACTTAATTTTCTCGTAACAGAACTGCAATCTCTATGCCGGGTGTCTCAAGTCGTTATTCCCTCCTCTTTGAAAAATCAAGTGTAATTGGCATTCCATTAATTAATGATTAAATATTTAAATTAATCATTTAAATATTCAATCGTTAAAATTTTAGGTTATTATAGAAAAAAAATGCTAACTCGTCATGTGACAGGTCTATAAAATATATAACTCGGCATAATCGAATTGTTGGGATCGTAGAAAACATTAAGGTTGCATCCATTAGAAGAACTTAAGCAAACAACCTTCCTACCCAATCCAACACCACACTATAAATAAACACCCAGTTCATCCTTAAAATTAAACCAAATTCAGATAATCCTGATACAAAATCTTTACAATCAAATTTTACTTTAAAAATATATAACTTCAAACCCCTACAAATCTCAAATAAATTTATCAGTCCGTTCAATAAGATTGGATACTATAATAAGGTCTTTGACTATAATGGTCCCTATATGCAAATCATTAACTAGCTTACCTGAAATATGTAAATGAAATGCTTCGATGTTATATAAGTGCAAATATATAAATAAAAAAGAGTTAAGACACCTTCTATAATGACATTCTCCCTATTATCAACAACTAGGGCATCACAGGATCAAGGGACAACATCAAGAGCATAAGCTTGAACCACCTAAGGTGACGTTTTGGTAAGGTCGGATACCCCATCTTCGTACATATATATATGGTTTGATTGTAGTTAAAGCATTTTATATTCGCAACAATCACTAAAATCTCCTTCTATATATTGCACTTTCTACACCTACGCCTGATTTCTATTCTACCTTAATCCCCTACTTCACCTTTTTGTTTATTCTATTGAATTGAATTTCCTACTATCTTATTATGCTTTTCTTTAGGAATTGAATTTATCAATGCCATCTCCACCAAGCATTCAAAAATAGGTCCAATGGTATATGGCTTAAAACAATATCCTTCAATTTTTTATTCAACCCCATGGAAAATTACATCGCCTTCTTCACTAGTGTAATAATCTGGTATAGGCTATACTTTGCTAGGTAGTTGAACATATTGAAATACTCTTTAACACTATGGTCTTCCTACTTCAAACGAACGAACTTCTCTACCTCCACTCCCTATTCAACATCTATTATAAACTTAAGTTTGAAGCGTCTCCTAAAATCAAGGCAAGTAAAACTCGGTCTTTTCTATCTTTTTGGTGACAATATCCTATTATCTAGCTTCATGATAAGGTCATATCTGGGCAGTTGGATCGATTAAATTGAAGGATAATCAAACATAAGTCTAAAAAGATAACTTTAAAGCATAAATACACTATGAGAAAAAACGAATCAGATGATAGATATTCTCCATTTTCTGAATGAATACCTATCTGTCATCTATTTTTGTGCCGTCTCATTACACATCAGACCACATATATGCCTCGCCGTCTGATATGCACTAACAAATCCAAAGGAAAAAACAATACGTTGTTTGATGTTATAGTATCATTTCTGGAATTTTCTATTAGACAGCATATAAATATTGACTGATATGCGTACCAATGACAATTATATTATATATTTGAGGAATGAAATATATGAATCATAATTTTATATAAACAAATATTTTATTTCAAATTTATTCACATACAAAAAAACTTTCACTACACTTACACTTTCAAATATAATACAACTTTCACTACCATTCTTATATATACAAATTTTCACTATATACTGACATATAACTTTTTTTTACTAGCAATCACTCACTTTCAGTCGAGTTTATTTTTAATGTTAATCTTGATTTGCTTGCCCATGCTTGTGTCTAGCCATCTCCTATACTCGCTAAATAAAAAATGCAGTAAAATGGAAAAGGAAACAAACCTAAATTGCAAAAATAAAATTGAATTTGAATATTGATATTGCCTCAGTTTAGGGTGTTTGTTCTCTCTTCATGGTTTAGACAAGGACAAATATATATATATATATATATATATATATATATATATGCACGAATAACTTATGATATGCATAATTTATCACTATGAATATCACAAGGCCTGACATCGATTAAATCTCATGGACTATTGAAAAGGTTAAACCCGAAGGTTCAACACGGTGCAAATGTGCACAAGGTCAAGACGAAGACTCCTCGATATCAACTCAGGTGCACAAGGAAATGCAACTTAAATCAGTAAACCAAACTAAAGGGAGCAACACAGTTCAAAATGGTAACAAGAACTAAAAAATATCAATTATTAGGCATGCACACATAATGTAAGTGATGCAAATGAACTGCAATCAAGTATCAATAGTATCAACTGCAATCGGTTCAAAACAGATTGCCAAACAATGGAGCATCAAAGGTATATATGAGCACAACACATCTACGCATGTACAAAATACAAAAGATACTAATATTTCACACACATATACATGCATATATATATGTGTGTGTGTGTGTGTGTATACATGGAAGAAACAAGCACGAAGACTGCATATAGCAGTAACAAGCAAACTCAGGAGTCAAAATCAAAATGGTTCAGAAAAGCAAATTCAACTAGGAAAGAATTCAAAATAGTGCACGTAAACAAGCTCAAATAAAACAACAAGTGACAAGGTACACATATGGTTCAGAACAAAATGGTTCAGAAAATGCACATTCCGGTGCCAGTGCACATAGGAGCAGCTCACTCAGGTGTCAGCGCACTCACGGATGTATGCGTACATATATGTATACATAACTTCAGTAATGGAATGTACATACATACATACATACATACATACATACATACATACATACATACATACATATATATATATATGTTGTATATGTACACGTATGGTTCACAAAGTATACAAACATATGTATGCATGTATATATAGTGCAGCGAACACAAAAAGACTGGAATATGGTGCGACGAACACAAGTGCAGCGAATATGGTGTAGTAAACCCAAAATAAAACAATCAAGTGCATGCACGTACATGTGTATCAAATCTGCTCAGATCCGTTTCAGTTTTAGGCAATAATGCACTGGAACAAGATGGATATCTATATAGTTCAAACCATAAAGTAATGCACTGGAACAATTTCAGGTAACAATGGCACATACAAGTATATGTGAGCAACGAATTCACATATAAGCATGTATATGTAATCAACACACATATACACATATGTATATACATATATGTCCAATTGTTTAAATTAATTTCCACTACCAAGGGGGGTCCAAGAGAGTGGTAACCCCCCTAGGTGGGAATGCGGGGGCAACGCCCCCGTTGACAGCGCTATGTGTGTATACATGAAATCTCAAAACAGTTTAAGCATAGTTCATATGTGTATGTGTGTTTACATATGTATGTGTGTACATACCTGAAGTTCTATGTAATGAATTAATATTGTGAAATGCATGAAATCTCAAAACAGTATAAGCATAGTGCATGTGTATATACATACATATAGAACCATAAGCACATATTCACATAACCAAGCATGGTGCAAACATATATGTATATACATGTATACATAACTAGCAACAAGCAAAAAAGACACTTCAAGCATCAACTAGTTCAATAACCACTAGCACTAATACAACAGGCTAGCTTCAATTAGTTGAACAGTGATGATTTGATACAACTAACCATAAGCACACTTCTTCTACCACTTCAAGCATCAACTAGTCCAAAACAACAAGTACTAATGATACAACAGCAATGGAGCATCAAAAGGAATACAAACCAACAAGTTATAAAACAACAGAGAAAAACTCATATATGTACAAACCAATAGAGATAATACAAATCGACGGAGATAAAAACTCCAGGAAGCACACAAATCATTGCAAAGATCAAGTCAGAATCAAAAGCTAGTAGTTTAAAAGAGATAAAACTCTAGGAAGAACACAAACCAACAAATCAAATCATAGTATATAATTGAAAATATAGGAAATTGATTCCTATATATACCCGTATCATCATTGGTACAAAAAATCAAGTCGAGTTCGAGCATAAAATTGAAAAGCGGCAAAACTATACACATACCAAATCCACAGCAGTCAACGTAGAAGTAACCAAAACGAAATCCAAGCAACCGAAAGACAATCCAAGCAATCGAAAGCAAATCCAAGCAACCAAAAGAAAATCCAAGCAACGGAAAGCAAATCCAATTATTTGAACGCGACCAAAAAATATAGGAGATCAATTCCTATATAATCCCAAATCTTCGCTGGAAAAAGTGGAAGTCGAGAATGCTGCAAAAAAATAAAAGTGGAAAAAATCATACCGAACAATCTACTTTTCTTTTAGCTAGGGTCGACAGCAGATGATGGTTAGGATTAGCAGCAGATGATGGGTAGGAGAAGGCAACGGTGAGGGAGGAGAGGAGGGAGAAGAGTTTTTGGGCCACCATTTTTTTTCTTTTAGCTATAAACAAAATAAGAGGGAAATAAATGATAAACGTGGCCAGGAAATATCAAGACAATTTTGAGAGAGGAGAACAAAATATAGATAAGAAGGAAAAACCAAATTTTTGATAATTTCAATCAGACAACCAATGAAACGTTGTCTGAATGACATCGATGAAATCTCAACAGAACAAAGATTTCACGGGCTATGACATATAACATATTGTTTTTCCATGTGTTGTGTGAAACAATTATAAATATTGGGATAACAAAAAATCTAGCTTATGTTGTGTGATAGCTATAGTCTGATTCACTTTGTGGCACATTGATAACAAGAGAGATTAATAGATCAAGCCATCAACTTGCCGAAGACCCTTTTAATTGTCTACATACTAACTCAACGCAAAGAACCAAGGCCAAAAACAAAAGATTCATGAACAATTTATTAGTTAGTACTGATCTATAGCCATGGATCGATACTGATCCCTAATGTCTTGCTCCAATTCACCAATAATTCATGCTGCAAAAAGTTAGAATGATTATTAGTCAGTACACGACATATGAAATGGTTCGCTATCTATCTACAAACCAAACATTCGATAGATAAATTAGGTTTCGAAACAACTAGACCACGTACTTTTCCAACCTACCAAACCATGATTTTGACTCAAGTTTGAGCCTATATTGATGCAATCAATCCTTGGATGTGAGGATGCTAGCCAACTAAGCCACATCGGCAACTCAAAGAAGGATTTGCAGCCCATCTTAAGGATCAGTATCCCACCATAGGGCATGGTTCAGTACCAGTCTCTAAACCTTGCTAATCTGGCCATGATCCTTTTAGGGCAACTCCTTCTAGACATAGCGAACATGGGGAAGAATGTGGTAGAGAGAAATCCGTTGACCTTTTGCTGTTTATAAAGGATGATAGGCATTGTTTGGGGGATCTTTTTTGGTTGCAAATTTCTGCATTGTTATTGCAATCTATGAATGAACACCGATCAAAAAAATCGGCTTTGTAAAATCTTTGTAGAATCACCAATTAAAGTTCAAGTGGATGTGGCCTGTAATTAGCTGAACCACTATAAATGTGGCGTGTTGTTTTCTCTTATTTACATTTAATTTCTTCACTTAATTCCCTTTTATAAAATTCTTCAAAATTTATGCCAAGTTTTTCCATATACATTTTGGTGCTTTCTCTTAGAGCATATCGATCTCTCGCTATTTGCATCTATTTTCTACTTTTGGATTGCTATCATCTACGAGGTAGATCCATCAATTTCATTCATATAATCCACAATTATTCATATTTTGGCAAATCTATCATCGGATTAACCAAAGTAAAAGCCACATCAAATTCTAAAGAATACTCTACCACCTCAAGACTAATTGATGAAGTCGAGAACATTATCCTTCAACATGTTCAAGGGATTACTCTACTCAACATTGCTGAAATTCAGAGTTCTTTGTATATCATTACCTAAATTGTAATGAATAAGATGATAAAAGAGTTAAACAAGAAACTCTTGCAAGCCAAAACAAGATAATGAAGTAGGTAAAGGAGAATTTGGATTTTATCATCCAGATATCCCAGGGTCGTAGAAGGACCAAGAAAGAGTCGTCACCTTTCAATTAAAAAAATGAAGATAGTTCCGCATCAACTGGTGAGAAGCATAGAGAAGGAAAAAAAATATGAAAAGGAAGGACGTTGGGATGTTGAAACATATGTAAAATGGGGCCAGAGGCGCAAATGAACCATTCGGTACTGAACCATCCCTATGGATCGGTACTAACCACACTTCTCAGAGAATGGATGTTGAGGATGTTAATGCTTTAGATGGTAATGTCCTTGTTGGAGATGGTCAAGGGTTGGATGGTCAAATTGCTAGAGTTTAAGCTACGACTATCGACAATTCACATGGAAATCATAGAAACCATTCATCTAGATGAAAGGTCTCTTAAAGAAAAGAGATCCCAGGTATTATGGAAATAATCAAGACCATTTTCTAGCCCAATCACTGGGCCCAAGCCACAATTATCGCCGTTCAGCTGATCCGATAGAATCGGAATTTTTGCCATATGGTGAAAAGGCTAGAGACTGAAAATTTGCACTGACATAATGATGATTGGGTTTCATCTCCCATTAGAAACTCATTCGCGGAAGAGATACTACCCAAGAAGATTCAATATGCCGACTATGCCATTCTACAATGAGACGATAGACTCGACGAAGCATTTGATGAAATATGAGAGGAATATTGACACGACAAGGCGAACATATGCTATTAATATTGATGTTTCTCGATATTATTAGAAGGTGTTGCTACGATGTGGTTCACTTGGCTTCCATCGAGATATACTTTGTCTGGCCAGCTAGCTAGGAAGGTTTTTGAAAAGTTTTGCTTGCACACGATCCGTTCATGTAATGTCATTATCAAATCTTTTTAAAAAAGCTGAAGAGTCATTGAAGGGCATTTTAAGTAGGTTTAACATAGCAGTGATAGAGGTGAGTAACATTAATGAATGCATCATTTTGATGGCATTAATTTAGAGAATATACCTATATCTATTTTTGGAAGATGGTTAAAAATGAAACCTCCATTGACTATGGATGAATTCAATAGGAAGACAATCCGATATTTACTTGGAGTAAGAAAATACATCAGTTGGAAGGAGTGGTGGTAAACAATAAGATGAAGTGGTAAAAAGAAATGTTGAGGTAAAAGAAACTAGAGAATGTTCAGGAAATGTGGCTATAAACTAGAAAACAATGGCAGTAATCAAAAAAAAGTAACAAGGGAAACAAAGATAGAAAATAGAACTTCAAGAAACGTACAAGATTCCCGAAGTATGAGGACTATACACCATTATACAACTCAGTTGACAATATTACCTTACGAAGCAAGGTACAGAACATTACAGGAAGCCAGCTTCAAGGGAATTAATAGAAAGGAGAAGAAATCTAGGAAGTACCGTCGTTTCCACGAGACGTGCGACCATAATACAAACGAATGTTGGTGTTTGTATCGAAAAAGGCACAAACATTCAACAGATTGAGAAGAGAATAAAAAGTGAAGAAAAGTAAATTAAAAGAGCAAGAAAGAGCACACTGTGTTTTATAATGGTCCAGCTTAACTTGGCCTACATCCATTTAACTTTGTTGATTGTTTATAGTGCCATTTACACTTTTGTTCCTACCGATCGGTATAAATCCATTATGGATCGGTATAAATTCGCGAAGGATTACAAGAAATTGATGTAAGAGAACAAGAGAGCTAAAAAAGAGATCATTAAGAATGATCCATGCCCTCCTATTTGTAGCCATTAAAAGCCTAAAATCTCCTCGCCATGAGCTCCATATAGTTTTCCACGCGAAAGACTGTTTCTTCAGAAAAATGTTTGACACCTCATCAATTTTTATGTATCGGTACTGATCCGCGAGATAGCCAAATGGGTCGTTGTGAACTCCTTCCCTATACTCATATCATGGTTAGCTTCATTATTCCAAACTTTTTTTCAACATTATTAGCTTATTTCTTAGTCCAAATGATATATCAGTAGAAGAATGGTGTTATTTATTTGTAGAGTTCAAGAAGATCGGTTATTGGCTTATGTGAACAATCATAGGAGGCCAACAATGGGTTTTAGGAAGCATGGTTTTGGAGTGTAGGAAGTTTGATCTAGGGTTGGCGAAAAGTTATGGATCGATACCGATCCAAGTGGTTGGATCATTACCAATCCACCCTTGGTGGACTTTTGGAATGGACTTGTATTTGCGTTATGATTTTGATTCTTTTTGAGTTTTTGACTCTGTGGTCATCTTTAAGGGCGTCTTGCCTTGATAACTTTGAGGTTTGACTCATCAAGTTTGTCTATATACTGCCTGGTCAAAAGACTGGATAACACTTGCTCCCTAAAGTTTGCCTTGCGAATGGAAGGTGTGCTTTGCTCAAGGCAAATGTTGAAGTCGATGAGTTGAATTTTCTGGTCATCAACCGATCAAGATATTTTGAATCATCCTATTCTTTTTTATTCTCTTATCAATTATGGGTCATTCCAAGCCTGTTACAGCCCTAGACTCTAGACTCTGCCCAAATGCAATCTATACATCAACACCATTCCAATTTTATTCCGTTTTATAACATCACATATCAAAATCATCCCATGTTCATTTGGGATTTATCAGTTCTATTCTAAGCACAAGGTGTTCAACCTTTTATCAAATCCCTATCTGTTCTAAAGTTTGAACTTTTTGGATTGTTTTATATTCAACTTAATGTGCGATCTTTCTGGATCGTTCATCAATTCTACGGTTGTTCAAGGCCGATAGCTAAATCCACAATCTCTTTATATTATTAAATTTATGGCCGTTCAAGGCGGATAATGAAATTATGGCTTCTTCGAACCATTAATCAATTCCATGGACGTTTGGGATCGATAATCAAATCTATGGTCTCTCTAGACAAATAATCAAATCTATGGCTATTTGGGGATGATAATAAAATTTATGGTCTCTTTGGACCCTTGATAAGCTCAATCTGCTTCCTCTCCAGTGATGGGACTCAACGATAAGCAAGCCCATCCGCTCATGCTTTGGCAAGGTGACATACTTCTTACACTCCGGTACCTACTGTTCGACCTGGACATAAAGCGATCAATATCATATGAATCCATCTACTTACTCTCTTGCGAGGGGACTTGCACCTGGCACTTCGATCCTGCCTTTCGGGATGAGACTTAAAGCGATCAATTTCCTACAAATCCATCTGCTTGCTCTTTGGCGAGGGGACTTACACCTTGCACTTCGATACCATCTCTTCGGACATGACTTAAAGCGATCAATATCGCAAAAATCCATCCACTTGCTCTCTGACGAGGGGATTTGTACTTTGCACTCCAGTCCTATCTCTCTGGGCGGGACAAAAAGTGACCAATATCATACAAATCCATCCGCCCACTCTCCAACGAAGGGACTTGTACCTTCACTTCGGTCCTATCTCTCCAAAGGTGACTATAAAGCGATTGATTTATGTCATCACATTCAATGTGGTTTTTCAAATATTCAAATCAAATCAAAGTAGACAAGTAGAAATAGTAAGCGTTCATCCCAGACATACGACTCAGAGTGTGCCTAGAAACCAATCTAAATCTCATACACATAGAAGAAGTCCGAGGTTATTACCATCCTAAGTAGTCATCTTAGGCGTCCGACTTACAACATGCCTAGGGACTATTCGGGCTTCAATAAATGTGTAAGCGTTATGAGATTTTATTGTCGTTAATGCTTAATAAAAAAAGAAAAATTCAAAAAGGAAACAAAAAAAGAAAGTGCGAGAATCGAAATTCGACTCTCGTCTATACTCAAGTACCTTGAGTACCTCCGGCCACCAGGAATTGCTCAAAAATCATTTTCCTGATATCACCAAAATACATACTCAATACATTATTAGAAATCCTGATTTTCTTTTTAAAATTCATAATTTCCAATATCAATTCAAGTTATAACCTTGAATCAGTAATCCACAATGATGAATTTTTAACCTATTCTTAAGTTTTTATTGTTCTTCCTGTTTCCCAGATACATACCCTTTTTAATTTTCTTAAATAAAATTATAAACCTTACTCTATGTTTTAAAAAAATAAAAATCATTTGAAAACTAGAACCAAACATAGATCAAGTAGAGATATATTGAATTTTGATTTGATTTCAAATCTGAAACTTATGAAACAGAGAAGACTGTCATGTACAGTTTCAAAACATAAACAAACATATAGCACACTTGTATTTACATATGCATGCATCACTCAATTCAAAATTTCACAGGCAACAAACATGCATTCACTTAAACTTTTAAATTAAAAATTTTACTCACCTGTCACAAGCTTGAACAGAAAACAATTCCCCTCCCCCCCGGCTTTTTTTTTGAAAAGCTGTTAGCTTGATCTTCTTTGATCCTCTTGCTTTGTTTAGTTGAGATGTTATTTAAGCTTCAGTTGTAAGATGGTAATGCTTTCTTATTTCAGGTTTGCTTATCTTATATTTTTTTTGAACGAACTAATCAGAAGGATGTATATATAGAGAATATACACGATAAGTATTTGCTGGTACTACTTTGTTTTCTTTTTCTCATTCTTTGGTTAGAGATTTTCTTTGACCAGATAAGATTATGTTTTATTGAAACTGAAATGATTCATACACATTTTCGAAATGACTTTTTTTGTGCTGAGATGATGTCATTTAATGCTAATGTTCCTTACAAGTATACAGCCTTGTCCAATTGTTTTGTATGTAGATGTTTTGTATTCTTTCTTGTATTCACACATGTATTCCATGGTATATATATTCTAGAATTATCTTATGTATTTATTTTATGTTGCATACACACAAACTCACTTATTTCTAACATAAACCCTTGTTTTTATTTTTATTCTTAAGCTTAACTATCAAACACTTTATTTATGTTCATATTTTTTTTATTTATATTTAATATTGATAGAATTGATTTTATTTTAAACATTATTATCTATATTACATTCATATGCATATATTTAGAATAAATGTTAATAATGTAGAGCATTAATTAAATTGAATAAGGTAGATTTTATTTTAAATTTTCAAATCATAATTTCCTTCCAAAATACACACATATATATAAATAAATGGAAAATGTCCAAAAGTTTTATTCATTTTTAAAATGATAAGTTCGTATTTTATTTAATTAGATTAAATGCTTATTAAAATAATATTGCCAAAATACCGGGTCGTCACAGTTTATTTTCGATGTGACTATATATTATGTATTAGTAGTTGGGGAAGCTGATATAGTTTTCATTGTTGCGAATAGTGCTTGTTGTCACTTTGATGCAACATTTTGGAGTAACCATATGTACTATTCTAAGATGATGTAATTGTAACTCTAATGTTTGTGAGAAAAATATATGTTTATTTTTTCCCTCGTCTTTTATTTTCTTTACTCCACGGCCTGTCTTTCGAATACTTAGATGATCGACACATGAATACCGAGAATGTATCAAGTGTCGTCTTTGGGTGTAAGAAAGGTGGATCATCGCACTATTCTTCTTCTCAATTATACATTGCTATTCTCTATTTGTATTTACGTATATAACTATAACTATTTTTAGAATTAATAATTTTAGTGGACAAGGGCAAATGGAAAATCTATTTTCTTTATGCTGGAAAAGGATTTTGATGGAGGATTCCATATTTTCATCCTTCTTTTGTGCACCATTTTACCATTATACCTTGGAACTTTCTCTTTTTCCCCTATTTCTTTTCCAAACCTTTCTAAGCATAGTCTGCATAAGTAAATTTTATGTTAAACTTTAAAATTTTAAAACGTAATTATTTTAAAACTAGTGTGTTCATCTACTGACAAGGTGCAGAGAAAAAGATTCCATAGCCAAAATAGATTTTTCTCTCGTAATTAACTACCTTTTGTTTTACTGTCACTTTTGCTGCATAATAAAATTCAAACTTGCGAACCCGTCGACTTCTCCTCTAAGCAAGGCATGTGTAATTTCAAAAACCATTAATCATCTAATTTTCTAATCAAAATCTTTAAGAAATTGAGATGTTTGGAAGAATTTTGAAATTTAAAAAAAAATCCCATTACCGTTTTTTAAAAAGTTTCCTAAAAGTATTTTCTCTAAATCATGAAATTGGAAAAAAGTTTTGAAAGTATATCATTATTATTATTATTATTATTATTATTATTATTATTATTATTATTATTATTTCAAAACAGTTCATGCTACGTCTTATGCAGTTGGGGTTTAGTTAATAGTTTAACGTCCATAACGGACTCTATTCTACTACATGGTAAATGTCAATTTCAAAATTTTTTCTTTGATTTTGAATAACAACAAGCACATAAGTTCATTTATAAATTTTAGCTTTTAAGGCACAGGGATGGTGACCTATGGTATCGCAAAAACCTTTCCCTATACTTTGCTCGCCAAAATTCTTCTCCTAAACTTTTATTACATTTGGGACTTAACTTTTCCTTTAGAAACTAATTTAATAAATTGCCTAATTTATTTTATAAACTTCCTACTTTTTATTTATTTATTTTGCTTTAGTTAATTGTTTACATGTGATTTTCTTACTTGCATAATTTTCCAATTAATACAGTGGTCCATCCAGAAAACCAATTTTCAAAAGGAACATTCCTTATGATAACGTTCATGCTTTATACAATGGAAATAAATAATGCTTACTATTACCATAAATTCCCATTCAACCTTGTCGAAACCAAAATTAATAAGAGGAAAAAGGAACAAGAATGACAGCACCAACAAAGCCTTTCGAAACAGTCAAAGGGATGCTGCATCCAAAATTAGATGTGTTACAAGCTTTCGAAGAGGTCAATGTGGTCGAAAGCTCCCTTTCGCGTTAATGCCTACATGAAGACATTTTGAATAAGAGGAGAAGTAGCCTTTGAAGGCAGCAGATAACGACCACTCACATGTGCGCCGAACCTTTCGAAACCAAAGGTTTCGCCTTCATTCATACTACTCAGAAAGATGCCTTGATCAGAACAACCTTTTCGAAAGCATAATCAAGCCTTTCGAACCGATCGAAGCCTTTATAATCTAGGGAAGGTTCCGCATCTATTCAAAAGCATGTCTTCGAAAGCTACCTTCTGCATCAAAACCTAAAGTATGTCAATACCTTCGAAACCCCAAGAACGTACCTACTAACAAAATTGAAAGCTCATGCCACTTCCCACTTGCAATAACAAAACAATACAAAGGGAAAAGGCGCAACCACACCTTTCGATGAAAATGGAGGCATTCAAAAGCTTTGTAGAGGGACGCCTAAGTGTCAATAGAGACGGAAGATTTATAAAGCCACCTTTTGATTAGGACGAAAGCTTTGAGTCGAAAGGTACAAACTCACACCTATAATTAAGATCCAAGGAGTCTGGTTTAGGGGAGGGGAATTCATTTGCCTACTTCTTATACTTTCTTAAGTTTGTAAATTTATAAACCCTAATTTGGAAATCAGATTTGGGTAAATTGATCGGTTCATATATCAATAGTTTAATGAAAGCGAGATTTTGATATTGGTGATTATACACCTATTTTGAAGCTTTTATTTAATTCAATTGTGTTCTGTTTACGTTAACTTAATTGAAATGAGACTTTTCGAGTGAGTTGAAACCTCTCGCTTACCAATACAATTAGTCCTTAGCTCCAAACCACTACCACCAAACGCTCACTTTTTAGCTAGTCGAAACCTTAAACTTAGCTTATTTTCCCTTAGATTTCAGGATTGGGCCCAAGCCATTTAAAAGACCGGCTTTCGACGAAGTCGAAACTTATACAGTTAAACTATATTCTTGAATCCTTAGTGCTAACTTTTAGTGTTTCACAACCGTTTTGAAAGGGGGTTCCAAAAGGATAACCAAACAACTTCAATAAGTTCGAAGGACTCAAAAGAAAGGAATATAAGTGTTTCGACTGGGTCGAAATGTCGGACAAGGAAGAGTTTGCACAACAAATACTTATTCAAAAAGTTAATCAAAGAAAGTAATAAGATCCTAACCTTTTCTACTTAATCAAAAGAAGCTTAGTAGGATGTTTTTGCACCTTTAATTCTACTTTGGGGTGATGATAAGTTTTCTTGTTAACATTTTGGCACCAGAAGGCGGGCCTGAACCTCCGCTCTTGTTGATTTTCCATACCATTTTCCTCTAACCTAATTTCTGAGTATATCCACTTAAGACTTTACTTGATCATGATTGGAGAAGTCAAAAGATCTAGTTAAATGCAGTTTAAACCCTTTTCATATTGGCCGCACCCTTATCTTTTCCTTAGGAGAAAGGAAAAATGAAAGTGATTACTTTTTCGACCAAATAAGGAAAACAATTCAACACTATGTCAAAGGCAAATTTTTTGAAGAAGGAATGATGGCTGATTAACCCATCTTTGCACGTAAATGGTATCAAGCAACGAGTGGGACGCTACCTACATAAGAGCTCCAAAGGTTTTTAAAAAGAAAACCAATTTTCAAGGGTAAAACTCTAGAACCAAGTAATAAAAGGCCTAGAAACCATCCCGAGAAACAAGCTTCTAGTCGAGACTTCCTAAAGAATGCAACTGAACAACATCTATAGAGAACGTCTACTTGTTAACCATGGATGAACACAGTTATTGGCCATCCAAGAAGAAAAGACCTAAATATGAATAGAACATGGGGGGATGCTATTGCCACTAACTTGTGATGAATGGTCGTAAAACAAATCAATGTAAAGCACTTGAAGGAATGATAATCAACTTTTTCAAACAAGGAAAAATTAATGCGTTTGTAAAGAGTTCCTAGATAAAGTCAATAAAGAAGAGTCTACATGGTTAGGAATGATATACTCCTTGCACTTGGACATTACCATAAACAGTCAAAGCCATTGTTTGGCCGAATTGGCTAGGGCAAAGCGACTCCTGGAGGGAGGTTAGAGTAAGCCTTTATCTGCGCCATGCTATGGCCTGGTCAAGGCACCTCCTATAGGAAGGTTAGAGTAAGCATTTATCCGCACCACGTTATGGCTAGGTTAAAGCATCGACAAGCCATTGGCCCCGCCATGTTATGGCCAGATCAAGGCACCTCCTGGAGGGAGGTTAGAGTAAGCCTTTATCCATGCCATGCTATGGTTAGGTTAAAGCATCGATAAGCCTTAGCCATGCTATGCTATGGTCGGGTCAAGGCATCACCTGAAGGGAGGTTTGGTAAGTCCTTCGATCCTGCTTTTGGATAAGCTAACCAAGCGCACAAACAACAATGGACTAAGACGTCCAAGCCCAAGAAGCGGCACATCAAACAATGGACTAAGACGTCCGAGCCCGAGAAGAGGCATATCAAATAATGGATTAAGATGTGCAAGCTCGAGAAGCAGCTAATCAAATAGCAACTATATAGAAGGCCTAAAGGGTTTACACATGTCGAAAGAGACAAGAGCCAAGGAGTAGAACATAACAGAGGCTTAAATAAAAATCTATAGCCTCTAACTAATTATCAAAGAAGAATTTCCAAACTTCATTATTTAATACCCGAATTTGGGTTTCAGGTCATTCATTATTGAGTTCGAGACTTCACCAATTAATACCAGAATTTGAGTTTCGAGTCTTTTCACTTACGGTCTCCCTCATACTCGAATTTGGGTTTTGGTGATATAACTATTCATTACTAAACTTCAATCGCCTGAGTTAGGGCTAAAGATCTCTATTAAAAAGGTTATTATTATGGACTTCTGGTTATCATCCACAAATAACCGAATATAGGTTTCAAATCTTCTAACTTTTAAATTTCATTCATTAATGCCCGAATCCGGGTCACTGGACTTCTATTACACAATCATTATTGATTTTCTATTGGTTATCTCCAAAAGTTGGATTTCTAAACATCTATAATAAAATTCTTGGTTGAATCTATGGTTTTCTACCATCAGAATTCTAATAATCTAGCAGTATAATTGAAGCTGAATTCTTAGTTATCTCTCATCATTATCAAAGATGGGTTTTAAGACATTTAATCATACTCAGTTATGGGATTACTTTTCATTTGTTAACATGTGATTATGTTGAATTCCGTAAAAGACATGAATACACTTCTATATAGATTTCAAGCTAACAATAAGAAATATTGTTTACTTTGAGCTTTTCAAGGAAAGAAAATAAGTAAGAAGGATTGAAAGATCCAGCAAATACAGAAATCATGGTACAGGTATTATCCTGCCTTTTGGCAAGGCCGAGATAACAAGGCACTAGTTTAAAACGAAGGGTTGTTCGTCCTGTATATCGAACACACACAGGTTCCCTATGGATGTCGATGACTTTTGTCCGAATCCGGATTAGACTAAAATTAGCAAGACACGACAAACGGAGCCATAAAAGCTAGCATTCCAAATTTCAGATCAATCCGAGTTTGTATGCTCGAGTTGTGATCGGTGCAAGTTGAAGGGAAAATCAATGTTTTCGTATCTATGGATGAGCCCTATTTCGAACCCATCGGCTTCGCACCAACCAGCCTCGTATCCATCAAGAAGCCTCGGCTCGCACCGATCAACTTCGTATCCATCAACAGAGTACGCATTTCATATCGATCGGCAATATCATGTTCATGTCCATCCAGTTAGACACGGATCGTATCCATGGTTGAGCCTCTATTCGAGTCCATCATCTTCGTATCGATTAGGGATACAATGATCTTGTATCCATCTGTCTCGAATCCATCAGATTATGTTAGTTCACATCCATCAGGCAACTGCTCTTCGTATCCATCAGATGACCTTGCTTTGCATCCATCAGACGGTGGCTACTTCGTATCCATTAGGGGCTCTTATTCGAATCCAAGTCCAATGGCTTGTTCGTGTCCATAAAGTATCTACTTGGATCATATCCATCGAAGAAAGTCCTGTTCGTAACCATCAGTCTCCATTGGTTCGTATCTATCAATGTTATTGCTGTTCGAATCCACCTTGTTATCATTACATTCGTATCCATCAACACGAATTAGATAACGGCCTTCAATCCAAACGAGGGGAGATTCATGTAGTCGAAACGGTCAACTCGGAGCAAAAAGAGGATCGATGCGAGGAATGCACGCTGCATCATCACAGAGGCACGTGCGTCATCGATTCGAAGTGGATCGATTTGAATTGATGGATTCGAACCAAACCACCAACGAAAAAATCTAGCTCGTATCGGTCATAACTTAAGATCCTCTGATCCAAATGCTATGAAATTTTCACAGAAGCTTACACACAAGCCAAGGAATGTTCCTGCCAAGTTTCAGCTCAATTAGACCAATTCTTGATCGATACGAAATCACTTCGTATCTATCACAGATCAAGTCGAAACTTGGTGGGATCGATCGCGTGGGCCCACTCACATGCTAGAAGGAGTCTCCCAAAGTTTGAGCGAGATATCGGCCTCCTACGCCTATAAATAGCCCCTTGAAGCATATAAAAAAGGATCTTTTGATTCTGAAGCGCCCAGAATCTACCGGATCGAGATTTGCATCTAACCCTTGCTGTTGAATTCGAATTCCAAGTTGTACTTTACTATTGTTCGCTGTAATTGCTTGTAATCGTTGAAAGAGAATCAATAAAATCCCAAAAACTTCATAGTGGACGTAGGCAATACGCCAAACCATTCTAATATTGCGTGTCTGTGCATTCGTGTTATTGTTTACCGGAGTTTTGGTTAGATAATCTTCATTTCATATTTATATTCTTCACTTTAATCTCTTCAAAAACTTCCGAAGAGTGTTGTGCCCATTTTTGGTACAAACACTTTGGTGCTTTCACCGAGAAAGCCCAGATTTTCTCCTGCTCGTTAGATCTATCGTCGATACCGGATTGCATAAATCTAAGAGAAAGATCCATATTTCTAATCCAAATTCCTTCCAACCTATTCAAATTTGCATAAAGTCTAGGAAAGGATTTCAGTCATTTCCATGGTTAGCGCAAGAGCCACCTCCAACGCTGTCGATCAAGAGGACCTGGATAGACAGAACCCCTCATAAGTACCTCCGTCTAACTAAGACGCTACCAGACTCTTGGAACCATCAGGTCCGGTTACCCGACAAGAGTTCCAGTTGCTGCTTCAGGAACTGACCCAGAGCCACAAACAACTAACAGAGCAGCTACGCGCCATGCCAAGCTGACCAGCTAGCTGAATCGCCCGAAGCAGAAGAGATCTAGGAGAGATCGTGCTTCTCGCTCCTCCACCGAAAGTTCTTCCTTTTCTGATTATCATCATCGATCTCCACGACCCCCACTGGATGGGAGTCATATACAAACTGCTGAATATCAACCGATAATGACCGTTGGACAGCTGAGAGTTGGTCCACCGGCCAGTTTCTAGACCGGACCCTCTTTCCGAGGGGGTACCGCTCCTCACTACACCGCAGACTACCGCGCCACGTCCGTCGCGGTTGAACCAAGGGCCGATTCCCGAAATCAATCGAAACTGGACCGTCGTTAGCATGGACATACTCCTGAACCATACATCCCAGAAGACTATGAGCCAAAAAGGCAAGATGTGGACCGTCGACAGCATCCGGCCCAACCTCATAATGTGGAACCCGACAACACTTTGGCTCAATGCACACAGAACATACAAATGCCTGATCTCCCGATCATGATACGTCAGATGATCCGTGAGAGCTAGGTTCTCACGAATGGCGACTGGGGAATCTCCCGTAGTCACGCTCCTTTTACCGACGATATACTTATTGCTGAACCCCCTCGACGATTCAAGATGCCGGCTCTACCCATGTACGAAGGAAACTCCGACCCCAACCAACATATTTTGAAATATGAATGGTCGATGAGCGCTGTTAGAGCTGACGAAGCAGTGAAGTGCCGTAGTTTTCCCATTTCCTTAAGGGGCATCACTACCATGTCGTTCACCCGACTGCCACCACGATCCATTTCCTCCTTTGACCAGTTGGCCACTAAATTTGTTGAGCAATTCTGCAAGCACCTCGCAAGGCCAAAAGATGTCAACACTCTATCTAGTGTCACCCTAGCTCCCGGAGAAACACTCAGATGCTACTTAGAGAGATTCCATGCTGCGTGTGTGAAAATCAGCAATCCGAACGATAACTCCATCCTTATGGCGTTGACTAAGGGGATTGACCCCGACTTTGAATTTGGCAACTGGCTGGCCGGGAAACCACCTGCATCATTGCATTGTTTCTATGCTAAGGCAGCTCGATTCCTGAGAAGGGAAGATGCGAAACAGTTTAGAAAGCAAGATGATGCAGGTCCAAGTACTGAAGGGATCTAGAGCAATGTTGCGGTCAAACAGTCTGGTGAGAGCTTCGAAAAAGTCAGTTGAACATTCAAAACAAACAAACTCAACGGAGGGAGAACGTGAATCAAAATAGAAAGCGAGATCATAATCGTGGCCCACGGCGCAAGAATCCTATGTTTGACAACTACACTCCTTTGAATACATCACTGGAGAACTTGTATTTACAAACATGTAATACAATTCAATACAAAAAACCTGCATCAAAACCGTCTTCAGAAAGGCAAATCCAAACGAGAAAATTTTGCAGGTTTCATGAAAAGCTATGGGCACAATACGAATGAATGTCGTCATTTGTAGGATCTCATGGAAAAATTGATTTATGAAAGGAAGCCAGAACAGTTTGTGCGGGCGCCGCAGCCTGGAGGAGCGGGCCCGTCAAATCAGGATAATACGCTCGATCGGCCGAGACAGGAGGACTTGGCCCGTACCGACGGGAGATTAGTGATAAACGCTGTTAGTGGCGGACCCACTTTGTCAAGTGCCTAGAATGACGAAGATCTTCGTCACTGTTACACATGATAGGCTTTATTTATTTAGTCTATAAATGCTTTGCAATTTGTCTTTGCATTTTGAAGTTCGAATCTGTAATAAGGCACTGACTTTGCCATCTTTTTCCGTTCCAGTAATAAATTACCACCTCTTCAAGCTAGAGCTGTGATTCACCGAATGCGACATTCAACTATCACAACGCACGAAGAGCTAAGTTCTATCGTACGATGGAATTTATTCAAATAGCGAGTGACTGTGATACGATCGGCCACTCGCTAAGTGAAACCTCAGCTTGGGGGCAAGCCGTCACATTAAAGGATGAACTAGACCGATACACAATAGTCCTATAACTAACTCCAAATTCCCAGAGTGTGAATTGGAGTATAAACATCAACTCTTGGTTCTCGGAGTGCGAACCGGAGTATAAACACCAACTTCAAATTCCAGGAGTGAGAATTGGAGTATAAACATCAACTCTAGGTTCCTGGAGTGCGAACCGGCGTATAAACACCAACTCCAAATTCCCAGAGTGCGAATTGGAGTATAAACATCAACTCTAGGTTCCCGGAGTGTGAACCGGAGTATAAACACCAACTCCAAATTCCCAGAGTGCGAATTGGAGTACAAACATCAACTCAAGGTTCTCAGAGTGCAAACCGGAGTATAAACACCAACTCCAAATTCCCAGAGTGCGAATTGGAGTATAAACATCAACTCTAGGTTCCCAGAGTGCGAATCGGAGTATAAATACCAACTCCAAATTCCCAGAGTGCGAATTGGAGTACAAACATCAACTCTAGATTCCCGGAGTGTGAACCGAAGTATAAACACTAACTCCAAACTCCCAGAGTGCGAGTTGGAATATAGACATATAGATGCGGTTCCGGAGAGGGTGGACCCGTCCGCCTAACGACTTCGGTCATATCCTAACCAAGTTTGAGGAGGATGGACCCGTCCGTCTAACGACATTGCTTGTTAACTCGAGGTGGACGTGATCCGACCATCCATGATCCCAATAAATCCATCGTTCCATGAGTGTGCACGAATTCCTAAAAAGCCTAAATAGATGTGACTGACCAGCTATCGACCAACTCCAAATTCCCAGAGCATGAATTGGAGTGTAAACATCAATTTCAGGTTCCCGGAGTGCGAACCGAAATGTAAATGCTAACTCCAAATTCCCAGAGTGTGAATTGGAGTATAAATACTAAGTCAAAGTTCCTGGAGTGCAAATTGTGTCACGAACATCGACAATTTTTGGATTCCCGAAACGCGAACCAGATAATCGATTGCGAATAACTCTATGTCCCTAGAGTGCGGACATATGCTTAAAAACTTCGACATGTGTGACTGATCGTCTAAATACGAGTGTTGATCCCTAGAGTGTGGATGAGACTGTTTATAAATAAACAAGCGCGATTCAATTGCTCAATCCTCACTTATTTTTAGCATCGGTCCGACGATGCAAAACTCGAAGGGACAGAAACAATTTGCGATCGCTAGCGGATCTTTATAACTCATCCTCCGCACTAGGGCAAAGCGTAAGTGCTAATAGTTGACCGAAATAGTACAACCTCCGAGTCCGACGATCCCTAGTTATGACTTGTGGTCAAGATTTTCAGACTCGGCAAATAAAACAAACTCGACTCGAAGGCTGAGACTCCACAAGTACACTGAACTGAAATTCAGATACTGCAATACTTAAGCATAAAAGAAATGAAAGTTGGAGCTAAGAAGCTAAATTTTATTTCAACTAAATTGTATGTGAAGATTCATATAGAAGTTATTCCAAAAATTTCTACTAGCAGGGTGCCGAGCCTGCATCTATACACGGTCTATGAAAGAAAAAAGTACATTCCTAACTGCTAAAAATGCGCTAGAGGGGGGCTTATCTACTATTTCTCCTTCAGCCTTCTCTTCGATGTGGAACCGCTAGCAGTTTTTCGCTTTGAGCCCTTATCCTTCGACGGATCATCCTCTGACGAAGGCATGATATCGACGTCCTCCTCCGAACTTGAACTTAAATGAGTACTCTCTTCGGGAGGAGTCGGGTCTACAACCGGGGGCATTATTGGCATGCAAGTATCGACGAGTGTGCACCCAGGAGATATCACTCTAAGTGGAGTTACGCCAACCGCCGTCGACACAATCCCAGAACTACCGCCTTGTGCTGCTGCCTCCATCTCAGCATTAATCTCAGCCAATATCTCTGCTTCTCGAATAGCACGAGCTTCGCTGGGGACAGCAGTGAACTGTGTTGAGACGCTAGAAGCAGGCGGAAGCCCACCAAGGGCGAACGGTAAGTCCGCAAAAGGGTTGCTATGTCGGCCTAGGAGTCATTCATCATCTGGTCATCAAAGGAAATTGAGCTCCCCTATGTCACCTCAATTGGCACGGCCACAGTCGTGGTAATTGCCTCCGTAATAATGGCCTTCTGCACTTGATGTGATTCTTGGATTGTAGGAGGCGCTGTCAATGTAACTTCGATCACTGGACAAGGAAGAAAAGAAGTTGTTGGAACACACTTCAGAAATGAGCCCTTCATTTCAGATACACATGAAATTTGTTTGGAGTACCTTCCTCAGTTCGGCTTATGGTCGGCTGAACATCTTTGGATGAATGTTCCTTAATAGGAGATAGGCGTGGCTGTTCAGGGTCATAGGTCGGGATGGACTGGGCCTCGATCACTGGAGTGGGCTCAGATAGAGATGAAGTAACAATCTCGAAACTTGTAGCATGATGCTTATCTTTGGAACCTTTCCCAATTTCTAAATGCTAGGTGCCCAGTCTCTCTCTCGCATGAGAGATCATAGAATCATGGAGAACCTTCTTTTCATCTTCGCTCAATATGCGGTTCTCCAGCTTAAATTTGTCGAGGGCGCCACCCAATAGCACCGCCTTCTCTTCTTCGACCAACAAATTCCAGGTATTGTATAGATGTGTAGAGTAATCGTCGAGCCATGCCAAGTTCCTATGTCTCGGTACGTTGGCATTGTAAGTGACGAGAAGCTCCTCTATGTCCGCCTCAAGCCTGGTCTCTTCCTACCAAACCTTCTCATCAACACCGGCCTCCACTTCGCGAACCTTTCCATGGCCGCATCTCTCTCCCTCCGGAGCACCACCGCTTGATCGCACGCTTCCTGTGCGGAAACATTAGCAGCGTCACTCTCTTTCACGATTTCCTAGACTTTGGCCTTAAGCTCGTTTAGCTCTTTTAGGGCTGCATCCCGCTCAGCGGTTACGATGGTGTTTCAGTGGCCCATGTCCTCCATCGTAGCGTAGTGCTCCCGTTTCATCCTATCCATCGCTGCATGGGCCTTGTCGGCTTCCTTAAGAGCCTTAATCTCTGATTTGCAAGAAGACTCGGCCTCACAATTGAGCGCTTGAATAATTCGATCTTTCTGGCCGAGTACTTTCTCCAGCTTTTCAATCATGACTGCTCGTTCGAAGCCCCCCTTCGATGCTTTCTTTATGGTTTTCGACCACTCCTGATACTAGAAGAATATATCCACAACATAATCATGCACAGTATGTTCGGCCGACGCCGGAATCCTTTTCAAGCGTGGGGGAAAGACGAACCCATCAAAACAAATATAAGGAAAATCCTTTCTCAGCTGAGCAAGCCTAATCTCCCTAGTGGGCTCGATAAGGTCCTGTGCAGTAGTTGAAGGGTCTACCACTTCAGTTTGGCGATGAGAGTCGGACCGTGAAGAGTGGGAAGACGGCTTGTGCCGTGGAGTTTCTAGAGGCCTCAAAACGTGAACCGGAGGCGGTGCGGGAGCTCTGGGAGGAGGTATCCGAGATCGAGATCGGCGTACGTATCCCTTATCCTATCGGACCGCTCCTGGCTGGAATAGCCTTGATCATGATCCCTATCTCCTTCCCTCCCATATGACTCATAGTATGATGAAGATTTGCGTTTTCTGCGTAGACTACCGAGCATTGAGCCTCGACGGAACATGGTATCTGCAAAGCAAAATAGAAACGAAGTTAGTAATCTTCAGAAAAAGGCAGCTTACGGTCAGAAATCATGTTATGCCGTGAAGTGTGTATGTATGTGCAACCCCCCGACCAACCGGATGTGTCAACCACGCTAGTGGGCAAAGATTCGCTTAAAACTAAAGCATGTTGAAGTTCACCCAATCCGGCATCATGCGGCATGGACACGTCGTCCGGAATTGGAAGATCGGCGAGCCCTTCGTAAAGATTTTTTGTTCTCGGGGAAGACATCTTCGAAATTCTAATTCCAGAGGCGGGACGGGACATGATCACAGATTTCCATCTCCCCTTTTTGGATGGCTTGAAAACGGCTGCCTTGCCTTTTCTCTTTTCTTCAAAATCCTGGGCTGCATTCGCAGGTTCAACCAACGGTTCATCATTAGTGTGGGTTCTTTTGGAATCAGCCTCTTCGACTATAACAACTCTAGGTTTTTTACGCTTAACTCGCTCCTTCGAGATAGTTCTTAATGCACCATTGAGCCTTATACTTTGTCTTCGCTCGATCAGCCCGAGAATTCTGAGATTCCTATCCGTCAGAACCAAGTCAATATTTCTATCTTCGCTTGGGACCTCTTGGAGAACCCGAACTATCTCCTTGTAATATCCGCCTTCGGGTCGCAGAATTATCGCTGCAAAGAAAAAGAGAAATGAGTTGGCTTTCATTTACAATTGTCTTGCCAACCGCTCGAGAAGATAGCAATACTCACGTCTAAATAGCCATCGCCTGGCAAATCCTGGAGGGCATCTAACATAGAACCACTCCGTCTTGAAGTAGCTCAGCCTGGTCCAAGACCCCGTAATTATTTGACAATTTCTCACGGCCTCTAGAAATGTGAAAGATGGACTGTTTGTCCGACTCTTGAAGTTGAACAAGTATCTTATCTCGGTCAGTCAGGGTGGTCGATAGAGGTGCTCCATAAATGCAATAAACAAGCTATTCAGTAACGCATATCCATTTGGGTATAGCTGAGATGGGGCGATCCCTATAAAAGACAGCACTTCTCTTATATACTGATTGAATGGGGGGAGCGTCCCAGCTGCGCACGCATGTCGATTGAATGCGGTATACCCCTCCGGTGGATTGTGTGGTCTGTCATTTGGTCCCGACAATAGCACGTCATCCATCGACAAACCGTGCCTTAGGCATATTCTCCCTCGCATATCTTCTGAAATGTTGGACGGAACAGAGTCTGGAAGAATATTAATAAGAGATGCGTCTGGTGCCTCGTTCGGGGATGGATTGATAACTTCGACCTCAATCTTCGGTATTTCAAGCACGGGAGGAATTGAACTCTGAGTTTTCTTTGGCTGTGAGTTGGAGTTTCCATAACTAGCTAACTCACGAGAAACCATCATTAAACGACAAAGAACCCGTGTGTACCCCTCGTGTAAAGTGTGTGTTGTGCAGTGCAGTGTTGTGCGTTGCTTGAATAAATTTTGCAGAGTTAAATAAAAATTTGCCCACGACGAAGATAATCGAAATCCAGTTGGAGTGACCGTCATCGCTGACCGTCACCACCATGCCATCCAGATGTTAGCGATCGATCCAAATTAAAGTTGTTAAGTTATGGTTCCATCAACGAGCTTCGAAAGGCAGTCAAGTATGCAGTTTAACAGTCAAGTCCAGATATGTAGAAATGAAGCTCGTCGGAATCATGCTGTCAAAGTACTCAAAATTTCGTATCCATCAAGGGAAGAGTTCGAATCAATCGTGGAGGGGTTATTCGAATCCATCAGGATCCAAGTTTGTATCGATCAATGGGTACATACTTGGAAACGATCGTCAAAACTTGCGTTCGTATCGATCAACGTCAGTAGCTTCGCATCGATCCTTGGTGTTCAGGTTCATATCGGTCAAGAAAGTCTCAGCTTTGCATCGATCACGTTCGAGTCGATATTTTTCGTATCGATTGCGAGAGTTTATTTCGCATCGATATGAAGCCAAGAGTTTCGCACCAATCGCTCGCTTATTTTTCGCATCGATCATTATATATCGACACAATTTACTACCATCTCGATCGATACGAACTACGTTATTTATCTAAAAAATTCCTGGGGTCGATGCGAACTCCAAGAAAAAGTTATCGCCTTTTTTATCGATTCGAACACAGCCCCCTAGATCGACACGGAGTACAGATCAAGTCATTTTCATTTTCATTTTTATTTTTTCTGCACTCTTTCTTCTCCAATTATCAGGGGCATCGCCATGGCCATCTTCGACCAAGCCCCGACCCAGATCTCACCTCAAAGATTGCCAGAATTGATAATCGGCGGAGATGGGATGGATCTGAGATTCAAACTTCGTCGTTTGGATGCAGTCGTAGTTGATTAATTACCTAATTTAAAATTGGAATTCAAAGAATTAAAAGATCTAATTTGATCGAGTCGAAGGCACGACACAGTTCTCCTTTTACCAAGCGGTTGGATCGATACGAGAGCAGAAGGCAGTAGTAAAAGGTAAAAAGTGAAAAATGGCCGAGTCCATGACTATATACATGGACCCAAGAAGAAACAGGGGCGATTCGCCTCCCGATCCGCATAACCGGTCATCGCAGGTCAACCCCTAGGTCGAGTCGAACGGCCAGTTCGAATCCATCAGCTAAAACTCCTATCGTTTCGAAATGAACAATGGGGACCATCGAGACGAAGTGCGCAATGAAGTCGATGCAGAAGGCCGTTGGTCCCATCGGTGCAAAACCTTCATTTGAATCGATGATTTTGGAACACCAACCATGGCCCATCAATACAAATTAGCCGGACGAATCCAATAGCGCAATGCTTCATTGATACGAAGGGCTCCGTGAGGACCTGCTGAAGTTCGTAACCATCGATACGAACGGTCATTTCGCATCCATCATAACTCATACATACCAATGCGAAGTGTTAGAATTCGCATCCATCAAATGCAAGGACCAATGCGAGAACAACTTTCCAAACTTCTATATTGATTCAGGAGAGGATCAATACGAGGGAACACCCAAAGACGACCATCAAGCATTGTTACAACTCGAGTTACACATCAGTTCAGGAGAGGATCGATACGGAATTCGACGTAGGAAAACTGACAATAATTCGTGAACGTGCAACGTTGACAAGAACCAGGTTAACATATATGCATATATGCCGAGCTAATATTCAATTTCCAACATTTACAGGAATTGGATGTTCATCAAATAACGATTACGACCAAAAAAACACTAGTTGTTCATAATAAAGATTGCAGCTTTTCAAAGCACGTCATGTTATCACCAGACGTACTTTGGGGGGCAAATGTTATCCCTCCTTTTGGCAAGACCAGGATAACAAGGCACTGGTTTAAAACCAACGGTTGTTCGTCCTGTATATCGAACACACACAAGTTCGCTATGGATGTCGATGAATTTCGCCTGAATTCGGATCAGGCTAAAATCAGCAAGACATGACAAGCGGAGCCATAAAAACCAGCATTCCAAATTTCAGGTCAATTCGAGTTCGTATGCTCAAATTGTGATCGGTGCAAGTTGAAGGGAAAAGCCATGTTTTCGTATCCATCGATGAGCCCTATTTCGAATCCATCAGCTCCGCACCAACCAGCCTCGTATCCATCAAGAAGCCTCGGTTCGCACCAATCAACTTCGTATCCATCAAGAGAGCACGCATTTCGTATCGATCGGCTAGATCCTGTTCTTGTCCGTCTAGTTAGACACAGCTCATATCCATGGTTAAGCCTCTATTCGAGTCCATCATCTTCGTATCAATTAGGGATACAATGCCCTCGTATCCATCTGTCTCGAATCCATCAGATTCTATTAGTTCAAATTCATCAGGCAACTTCTCTTCTTATCCATCAGATGACCTTGCTTCGCATCCATTAGACAGTGGCTACTTCGTATCCATTAGGGGCTCTTGTTCGAATCCATGTCCATTGGCTTGTTCGTGCCTATCAAGTATCTACTTGGTTATATACATCGAGGAAAGTCTTTTTCGTAACCATCAGTCTCCATTGGTTCGTATCCATCAATGTTATTGCTGTTCGAATCCATCGAGTTATCATTACATTCATATCCATCAACACGAATTAAATAACGGCCTTCGATGCAAACGAGGCAAGATTCATGGAGTCGAAACGGTCAACTCGGAGCAAAAGGGGATCGATGCGAGGAATGCACGCCGCATCATCATAGAGGCACGTGCGTCATCGATTCGAAGTGGATCGATTCGAATTGATGGATTCGAATCAAACAGCCAACAAAAAACTCAACCTCGTATCGATCATAACTCAAGATCCACTGATCCAAATGCTATGAAATTTTCACAGAAGCTTACACACAAGCCAAGGAACGTTCCTGTCTAGTTTCACCTCAATTAGACCAATTCTTGATCGATACGAAATCACTTCGTATCGATCACAGATCGAGTTGAAACTTGGTGGAATCGATCGCATGGGCCCACTCACGTGCCAGAAGGAGTCTCCCAAAGTTTGAGCGAGATATCATCCTTCTACGCCTCTAATAGTCCCCTGAAGCCTACAGAAAAAGGATCTTTTGATTTTGAAGCGCCCAGACTCTACCGGATCGAGATTTGCATCCTACCCTTGTTGTTGAATTCGATTTCCAAGCTGTACTTTACTGTTGTTCGCAGTAATTTCTTGTAATCGTTGAAAGAGAATCAATAAAATCCCAAAAACTTCATAGTGGACATAGGCAATACGTCGAACCACTCTAATATTGCGTGTCTGTGCATTCGTATTATTGTTTACTGGATTTTTTGTTAGATAATCTTCATTTTATATTTATATTCTACACTTTAATCTCTTCAAAAACTTCCGAAGAGTGTTGTGCCCATTTTTGGTACAAACAACAGGTTATCAAAGAGATGATTTAATAATGGCATTAAAAGAAAGGATTATATACTAGGTGATATTTACAAAATTTTCATAATTTACATAATTTATGAAATTATTTACAAGTATACATAACAAATATATACATTTCACTAATATAAATTGTTTATGAGTCTTGAACAGCTTTAGTTTGATTCTCGACAATTAAAGGATCCACAATGTGATGAATAGCAATAACGAGAACTTCTTTAAGTTTTTTTTTCCTTTTTTCCTCATCTTATCTTCATCATCAATGGCATTAATGTTGGTCTTCAAAGCATGATTAGAGCTTTGTTTGCGCCTTTAAGAATTTTATTCTCCCTTTCCAAATCAATGATACGCATATAAAGAAGATACTTCTTGCGTTCAATTTTTTGAATCTTAGCAGCATACTCATTTATGCGCGGCAAGTACCTCATTTTCTGTTGTTCGTTGAAATAATTCATCATCTCAAATTTAAATTTCCTACACCACTCTCCTACTAATTTTTCGTCTGAACCAGGAGGAGGATTAATCATAATAGGGAACTCTTGGATGGCAAGGGAAGTAGACCTTGTTAATTTTATAGCAGATGGAAGAATAGAAGAAGTGGTGAATCGATGTTTGAAGTATTGTCTCCCATAATGAATTCAAGCAATTCACCCTGAGCTTGACTATCTTTCAACTTAATTTCCAAATCACTTATTAGTTGAAGAAGTTCTATCATCTTATGGTCAAATTCAATTGAAGGATTTGACTTAATTTGGTGCTTCAGTATAGAGACTGTTTCATTCTTACTCTTAACATCCACCTCAAGATTGGCAATCTGATCATTGAGATTTTTAAGGATTGTCTTTTGAAGCAGATATCTTCTGTTCCATTCAAGAGCCTGGGAATTGTTTTTAAAGCGAGAAGATAAAGGATCATTTGCTAGTTTTTCTCTTTTCAATGTCTACTTACAAACTATCATTGATGCTGACAAAAGGATATAGAGAATCCAATGAGAATGGTGTTATAGATAACTATAACTCCTATTTAAACAAAAATATAAAAATGAATTTAAGATAAGAATGATCGATCTCTTTATTACAACAATAAATGGTTACAACTCAAGTAACAATGAAATGAAAAGGTACAATTAGACATTTGTTTTTTAATCTAAAAGTTAGGAAACTGCATTTCTAACTTTACTCAAGGAATTAGCAGAAAGAATAACTATTGAGTCAAAAGGAACAGTAAGTCCTTCCGGAGTAATAACCGAAGGATATTTGCTATAGTCCAATTCCCCGGCAGGAGGACTATCACGACAATATATTAATTTTGTATGATATGTCTGGATTTCCTTAAGTAGCTTTTCTTTTTCTACACCAAGAAAATCGAAACTGAGACGAGGATGTTCCATGTAAATTTTTTGCAAAAGCAATATCGGGCTAATTTTGAAGATTTAAAAATTGATGCCTTTTCAAGGTAACCTCTTCGTAGCCTAACATGCTTGCTTAGATAATATCTAGAGACAAAGTTGCATGAGGGATATTCATTCTGTGAAAACATAATAAAATACAGCTAAGTATAAAATAAAATTGAAGCAAAAATTTACAAGCCAATATTATTATACAATTACTAATGTTCATCCGGTTCATACAAAATCAACTTTGTAAATAACTTTGAAATAAATTTGTCCTTATAATATTTGAGTTTCTAAGGAGGCAATTCTTGGGGAATCGATCTGACTCGTGGTTAGTTCCAACATGCTCCAGGATGCGGGTCAGATCCAAATTCATCCGAGTATCTCTTATGTAAATGCCTAAGTAGACCCCTACTAAAATCACCTAAGTATGAGAAATCTACGATTGGGTGTCTACAATAGGCTTTTTATAGAAAGTCTACCAAAATGTTTCTCTCTTCAATCAACATCCAAAAGAGCATAATCAACTCCCAATTCACTTTCAACAGACCATCATATCGAAGGCATGCTTTAACGACCGTAATTTAACCACTTTGAACTTTAATAGTTAATATGTTTTTAAATGATTAAATAATGGATTTTATATCTAAAATAAATTTTCAGATAAAATGTCTCAAATGGTTTTTTAAAATTGATGTAAAATTTTAGTTTAAAGACGGTTCGAGTTATAAGGGGTTAGGGTATCGATTTTTTTAAGAATAAGTTTGCCTAACAAAACAAATGAGAATGATTACTTAAGAAATGAATTTGCCTATTAAAACAAGAAAGTATTATTAACCTTGCCTAATAAAATAGAATAGTATAATTACTTGCCTAGTAAAACAAGAAAGAATTATTATCCTTACACAATAAAACAAAATAGTATAATTACTTGCCTAGCAAAACAAGAAAGAATTATTAACCTCGCCTAATAAAACCGAATAGTATAATTACTTGCCAAATAAAACAAAATTACATTATGATTATTATAGTCCACATGTATGGTTGCTATTCGACCAAAATTTGGTCGATTCAGGTTATGCCATGTGGATGGTTGCCATTGGACCAAAATCTGGTCGAATCAGATTAGGTCATAGTTGATAAGGAGGATTCCTATTGGACCAAAATGTGGTGGAATCAAATTAAGCCATAGGGATGTTTTCTATTGGACTAAAATATGGTCGAATCAAATTAGGCCATAAGGTTGGTTTCTATTGGACCAAAATCTGGTCGAATCAGGTTAGGCTATAGAAAATTAATAAAGTACCCTTCTCTTCACCTATAAATAGCCAAGTTCATATCGCATTTTAATTCCTTCATAAACTCAAAAAAGAACTAAATTTCATTATCAAAGGCGAAGTATTCCAAGTCTCCAGCAAAGCGAATAGGATGTGAGTATATTCCTTGTTTTCATAGTTTAATGGGTATAACTTATTCTATGAGTACAATTTAATTATTTTGTGGTGAATGTAACCTTAATCACTATTCTTTAACTCATTCACATTTTAATAAATGTCGTGTTAACTATTGATTGTAAATTGTTAATAATAAAGGGTATGTTATTATTCTTGTTTGGTTATTTGATTTGTGCTCAGGCAGTTTATCAGCTATAACCTGGAGGTTTAGTTAAAGGGAACTTACACCACCTTTTAAATTAGGATTGATATTTCTTGAATTTTTGGTTAAAAGGAAATAACACCCTTTTTGCTATCTCGATTGATTAAGAGAGAGCTTCACCCCTCTTGGCCGTATTCTCCTTTAAATATGATGGGTTTAAGTTATGATTTGAATGGAAGTTTTAAATCTTGGTTTAAAGTATTTTAAAGGATCTTTGAAATTTATATAATGATTCAAATGGGTTATTTATGGAAAGTAAGTAGTCTTATACTTGGCACTAAAAACCGATGAGTAGATTGATCCTCTATCTGTGAGATCTAGAACCGAAGTGTCTAGGCAAGGCTAGGAGCAACCAGTGCCCTGACTTACTAGGCTTGTTTCTAGGCGAGGGATATAGTAAGTTGAGAATATCAGAAATGTGACAAGTGTAGGAGATTTGATTCCATAAATGATCTTTATAATTATAATGGTACGAAAACTCCTTTCTTGTAGACAATTGTTTTTGATCCATTTAAGTATGCCTTTCAAATATGAATTCCTCCCAAATGTTTTGTGAATATACTTATACCGATGAGAAGTATATGGATATTTTCCAAGCACTGAAAGAATATAAGTTTTAATTTCCATATACGATTGTTTTGTTATCCCCGATAGTTGATATCTTAAATATCGATTTCGATACCCTTCTTCCTTTTGTTTTTGTTTCGTCAATCTAAGATGATTTGTTACTCATTTAGAGCATTGATATCCTTTACTGGAAATGACTAAATAAAAAGCGAGTGTGGGCCAAGCTATATGGGATTGCTTTCATTCGGGTATTGTCACATCAACTTTAGATTGGTTTCGGTTGTATGCGCATAGAGATGTGAAATACTCAGATACCGGTAAGGTTGGCGGGGTCTGGCTTGGAGGTTTTCGAGAGACATCATAGTTGTCAAGTATATTTTCTAGAGGTATACTTTCGATAAGGCGGGTGCACCCTCCTAGCCATTTTTGGGAAAATTTCTTTTCCTTATTTTTGGTTCAAACCTTTGGATTAATTCATTCTTATTGCATCAGGAAGCGTCTTGCGCTCTTCGCGATGTTTAATTATTTGTGTCCATTTTTTATGCTTGGATGTTGTCCTTGTGAGGGAAAACATGTTCTGTGTTTTTGCGATGTAGCCTCACCGGTTATTTTATGTGTTCTTATTTTTTTTATTGTTTGGAGTTTACTCATACCAGACTTATTGTCTAATCTGAACTGTTTGTTTTCCCTAAACTCCTAGATAATCATTTATATTTGGATATTCCGAAAAAGACAGGTTTCTTTCGGCTCTTTTGAAGATAGTGGACGAGCAGGAGGCTCCTTATCTATCTAGCTATTTATTTCCACTGTTATGGATGTTGGCTCTATGTATGTATATTTAAAGGCAAGTTATTATAACTACCTAGACTGATAGTAGTACTTTTGTTGTAACTTTGACAACACTATGTTGGAAGTAACCTAATGTACTGTGTTATTTTTATGTTATATTTAACAGTTTGTTGTGATATTATCGTTCTGTTCTTATATTTTACCCCATGACAACTCGTCTTTCAGATACATGGGCAACGACACACAAATACCATGGATGTATTAAGTGTCGTTCTCAGGGGGCAGAAAGATGGATCATCACAGCTGGTAGCAGAGCTTTAGTTGAGCGAGCACCTTAGCCTGATTAGGGTAAAACTCATAGAGATAGGGTAAATGATGCCCTAGAACGAGTTAATCTTGAGAAAGCATATTTGTGATTTTTATAATAATAATATTTATCCACTAAAGTCTCATTTTAGTTCCTTTGGTGTTATTTCCTTAAACCATTTTAATCCTATTTTTGTATTCTAAAGATACCTATTATTTCTTCAGATAATAGAAGACGAATACAAGAAGAGAAGGAAGGAGAGGATTTGGAACTAGCACGACTACCAATGGAAGGGTACCTAGAAATGCTACTATGTCGGCTATAGATCCAGTAGAGGAAATGGTAGTGCAATTTCAAACCCCTATGAACATTGCGGATTTGTGTAAGAATTTTACCACTTTGGATCGGGAAACCAATCTATCGTACTAAAGATTTTCTTGGAGTATAGATGTGGCTTCGAACTTGTGAAAGAATATTTGGAGATCTTCGATTGGAGGGTGCGGAGAAATGGTTGTTGGCATCGCAGCAACTTCAAAGTCGACAATGGATTGGTGGGATTAAGAAACAACTAGTACTCCAGAGGAGGAGTTTTCTTAGGCCCAGTTTAAGGAAGTTTTTGAAGCACAGTTTATTCTAGAAGCCAGAAGAACTCAGTTATTTAAAAGTTTTATTGACTTAAAGCAGGTTGATATGACGGTGTCGCGGCATGAGCATAATTCAATTCTTTGTCCCATTAAGAAAAATGAAATATTTGTGAATGGAATGCGACCAGAGATCCATCATGAAATGACCAATCATCTTATGGGTACGTTCACCACCATTATTAGCATGGCTTTGTGGTTTAAGGCTCTTGATATTAAGAAAGGACTCTAGAAGGGTATAGTACCAACAGTAAGTATCAAGCCTTTATCAGTTATACCAGCTGAAGGAAAGCCAAACTTCAAATGTAAGTTTAAGGAAAATAAGCAGGGTGTAGAGAAGAAACTCGAAGATGGAGCTCCGACACAGAAGAAGCAGACCAACTTGGCAAACATTCTTTTTCTCGAGTGCAATAAGATGAGCCACTTTGGAAATCATTACCCAATTGTCACATGTTTTAATTGCGACCAGCCAGGACATATGAAGAATGAGTGCCCTTTTCCTAAAAAGGGATCTCAAGGACAGACTTTTACCATTGAAGAGATACCATCCACTTCTTCAGATGAAAAAGGGAAGCAAGTGTTGCAAGGTACAATATCCATCTATGATATTCCTGTAAGGGTGTTATTTATACAGGAGCTTCCCATAGTTTTATTTCTTATGATCTAATGAACAAACTAAAACTTAAGTATGTTATCATAAGTAATCCTCTTTTGTGTCAAACCCAATTGGAGGTCCAACAAATCTTGACACTGTGTGTCTAAATGTACCTATTTCTTGTCGAAATCACCCCTTTCCTTTTAACTTCTTTGTTCTTGGGTTTATGGGTTTTGGAGTATTGCTGGGAATGGATTAATTATCTAAGTTTAAAGCTATGTTGTATTGTGGTAGAAGGCTCATCAGAGTTAGTGACGTTGGAGATGTTGGTGTTGATATTAGTTGTGAAGAGCCAAAGAAGTTAATGAGCAGTTTTCTCCATTCACTTGAAGTGGCTAAAGCGGAGCTAGGAGATGTTCTGGTTGTTCGAGATTTCACAGATATTTTTGATGAGGTGCAAGGATTACCTCCTCACTGTGAATTCGAGTTCTGTATTGATTTTATTCCGGGAACTAGACCTATTGTACAACTGTTACGAAGGATTGCTCCAAAAGATAAGAGGGAGTTAGAAAGGCAGACTTATGACTTGTTGTAGAAGGGCTTGATCTGATATAGTACCTCGAGTTTGGGATGGCCAGTCGTCTTTGTAACAAAGGCGGATGATTCTCTAAGGTTATGCATATACTACTGGGAGTTGAACAAAAGAACTATCAAGAATAAATATCCTTTGCCAAAGATCGACGATATGTTTGACCAACTCCATGGTGCTCGGATATTTTCTCAATTAGATCTTGGCGCCAGTTTCCAACAACTAAGAGTGGTAGAGGAGAGTGTTCCCTTAACAGCTTTTCACACTCCGGAAAATTTTACAAGTGGTTATTTGTGCCATTGACTAATGCACCCACTTATTTTGTGGACTTAATGAATCAAGTATTTCGAGATATTATTAATAAATTAGTTCTCGTCTTTATTGATGACATTCTTATCTATTCTAGGATAGAGGAGGAACACAGATATCATCTCTGTGTCATACTCGATACCTTAAGAAGCCGTGTGCTGAAGGCTAAGTTTTCCAAGGGCCATTTTTGAAAATCCAAAGTTAGGTTTCTAGGGCATGTTATTTTGGGAGAAGGCATATCGGTGGACCCAGCTAAAGTTATTGCGGTTCGAAACTGAAAGAAGCCCAATAGTGCGGCTGAAGTCATAAGTTTCTTGGGATTGGCTGGATTCTACTGCAGGTTTATCAAAGACTTCTAGAAGATTGCTTTATATCTGATGAAGTTAACAAAGAAAGATGTTAAGTTCGTTTGAACTTCTAGGTGTGATCAAGCATTCAAAGAATTGAAAGAGAAGTAGACTAGCACTCCTATTTTAACCATTCCAGATGGGAGCGAAGGTTTAACCATGTATACAGATGTGTGTGGAACTGGATTGGGAGCAGTTTTGATGCTGCATGGGATAGTTATTGATATGCGAGTTGACAGCTAACGTCGTATGAGAAAAATTATGCTACGCACGATTTAGAGCTTTAGGCTGTTGTCTTCACACTAAAGATGTAGAGGCATTATATTTTGGGTGAACGGTTCGAGTTATACACGAACCACAAATCCTTAAAATACATTTTTACCCAAAAAGATTTGAATTTGAGGCAGTAGAGATTGCTGGAGTTTCTCGCTTCTTATGATCTAAGGGTTCTTTATACCCCAGACAAAGCAAATGCATTTGCTGATGCACTGAGTAGGAATGTAGCAATGGTTTCAAACCTAGAGTTAAGCCAGTAATATTAGAGAGAATTGCATCTAGTCAAGAAGAAAATTCTATTTTGGCTCGACTTAAGAAGGATGTTAAAGAAGGTATTGTTTCTAGCTTTGAGATTGATCTCTGGGGCATATTGAAATTGAATGGATGTCTTTGTGTTCAAGACTTTGATGGACTTAGGCAAGAAGTTTTAGTCGAATGCCACCATTCAAAGTTATTTTTTATCCAAGAGTGACCAAGTTGTTCAAAGATATGAAGAGGATATTCTGGTGGAAGGGGGACGAAGCAAGATATTTCAATATTTGTAAGTCGTTGTGCAAACTGCTAGCAGACTAAGAGTGACCAGAAGACAGCTGGACTGCTTCAACCACTTGAGATCCCAAAGTGGAAGTGGGAGCAGATCTTTATGGGCTTTATTAATGGGCTTCCTAGGTCAAGAAGAGGTAACAATGGCAGTTGAGTTATAGTCGATCGAATGAACAAGAGTTCCCATTTCATTCCTGTTAAGCCGACTAGGATTGCTACAAGTTTGGAAAATTTGTAAGTAAAGGAGATTGTGAGACTCCATGGGATTCCTCGTAGTGTTTTAGTCGCCGATACCCGATATTCACTAGTAGGTTCTGGGAGGGACTGCAGACTGAATTAGGGACTGAGCACAGATTGAACTAAGTCTAAGTATAGTTTACCATCCCCAAACAGATTGACAAACGGAGAGAGTGAACCAGATTTTGGAAGATTTAATGTGAGCATGCATTCTAGAATTCGGGGGTTCTTGCGAAGATCATTTACCCTTAGTCGAATTCACTTACAACAACAGCTATCAAGTAAGCATTGGTATGGCCACTTTCGAAACTCTTTATGGTCGTCCATGCCATTCTCCTTTGTGTTGGGCTAAATCTGGAGAAAGACTTGTTCTTGGACCCGACATAATCTTAGAAGCCAATGAGAAGGTAGCCGATATAGGAAGAAAGATGAAGGAAGCACAAGATCGGCAAAAGTGTTATGCAAATCAAATGCGTAAGGATCTAGAGTTCTTAGTCAGGGACTTGGTATTTGTAGTCTCTCCTTTGAGAAGTGTCACGAGGTTTGGAAAGACAGGGAAGTTAGCCCCTCAATATATTGGCCATTTTCCCATACTAGACCAGATTGGTAAACTTGCATATAAAGTGTAGTTACCAGATTGACTATCAGAATTGCACAACATATTTCATGTTTCTCATTTACGTAAGTATGTACATGACCCTTTGATGATAGTAGAACCGGGACAACAAGTTGAATTGGAGGTTTAACCTAACCTAACCATTCTTAGGCGGCCTATTCGTATTGTCGCTCGAGAAATAAAGCGATTATGGAAGAAGGTTGTGAATCTTTTTAAGGTTCAGTAGAGTGGAGATGTTAGAGATTGTACTTGGGAAACTTAGGACGATATTAGGGATTCTTATCCCGAATTGAGACAGTTGTTGCTTGTATTTTGTTGTTTCTTTTTAGTGCTCACCAGTTGTGTTGAGGTCACTTTCCATGTATCTTTTTGTGGTATATATGATATCATTTGGGTATCATTGATATCATGAGTTTATCTGATTAATTTCGAGGATGAAATTTCCTTTAAGGAGGAGAGGATACAACGACCCATAATCTAATCACTTTGATCTTGAATAGTTAATATGTTTTTAAATGATTAAATAATGGGTTTTATATCTAAAATAAAATTTTGGATAAAACGTTTCGAATGGATTTTTAAAACTGATGTAAAATGTAAGTTTAAAGACGGTTCGTGTTATAAGGAGGTTAGGGGTACCAATTTATTTAAGAATAAGTTTGCCTTATAAACCAAATGAGAACGATTACTTAAGAAAAAAATTTGCCTAGTAAAACAAGAAAGAATAATTAACCTTGCCTAATAAAAAAATATAATTACTTTCCTAGTAAAAGAAGAACAGATTATTAACCTTGCCTAATAAAATAGAATAGTATAATTACATACCGAATAAAAAAAATAGCATAATGATTATTATATTCGACACTGATGGTTGCTGTTGGACCAAAATCTGGTCAAATCAGGTTATGCCATGCGAATGGTTGCCATTGGACCAAAATATGGTCGAATCAGGTTAGACCATAGTTGATAAGGAGGATTCCTATTGGAATAAAATGTGGTCGAATCAAATTAAGCTATAAGGATGTTTCCTATTTGACCAAAATGTAGTCAAATCAAATTAGTGTTGGAACTGGACTTGCCCGCAGCGGAAGTTATGGGTGAATTTCAAAATTTTACCCTATTGGATCTTTTATTGGCCTATGAAGTCTAACTGAATTAGACAATTTTTAAATTTCATTTAAATAAAATCATTTATTTTATTTAAATTCAAATATATTAAGATATGAAATTAATTTTATTTGTTTTATTTTATACATAAATGTATCATATACATATATGTGAGAGTGCATTTGTAACATAATAATCCATGAAAGGTATAACATGTCATATGTAGATGTTGGGATTTACATCGCAAAAGACATATCAGCTCATTTTGTATGTCATGTATGTTGTCCAAGTAAGTGCATGTGTAACAATACACACACACATATGTATGTATAAATGTATTATATATAATATATGAATGTAAAACATTTATAAATATATATAGAAAGAGAGAGAACAATTATTAAAAATTATTAATAATTCAAAATTAACTTAGTTGTGCAAACATAATAATTTTAGTATTTTAATTTTTATATATTATGAATAAAATAATGTTTTCATCCATAAATAATTTACACAAAATAATCAATTAATGAAAATTCAAATTTTACAATTTTTAAAAATCTAGGACTATAAAATAGAGCTTGGAAAAATGTGGAGATTTTTCAAAGTTGAAATATTATTTTAAAAACAAATACATTGATTTCGGAATTAATTATTTAACATAAAATATTAAATTATCAAAATTCAAAATTAAAATTTTAGAAATTCTAGGATCATGAATGAAAGGTTGCGAAAAATTTTGAAGAATTTTTCAACTCAATTATTATTATTAGTAAATCATAAATAGTTTTTCCGAAATAATATTAACTATTAAAATAATAAAATTTATTGAAAATATGCTAAAAAAATTTCTATACGCTTTTGAATTGATATAACATTTTAAAAAATATATATACTCGAATTTATAATGTAATAATTATTATATATATAATAAACAATTCAAAATTCAATAAAAGTTAATTTAAAAATATGAATATATATATATATATATATATGATAATTAATTTTTGAATTTTAAATTCATATTATATATAAATATGTGTATTAAAAATTTTAAACCATATATATCTTATATATGCACTATTATGAGAGAGAAATATACACTAATATATATATATATATATATATATATGAATTTATTAATAAATATATATATAAAACAATTATTAATGACAAAAATTGATTTTGTACAGTAAACAACATTTGTCTAGCATAAATAAAATAGTATAATAAATAAATTATGCACATAACCAAACCGATTTGTGACAACTACATCTACTTACAAAATCTCACCTAACTAAACATGTAGTAGCAATATATTTAAACCGATATGAATTTGCTCATTATAGGATCATGGAATATAATTTAAGTACTATAATACAAATTAAAATTTCCAATTTAATATGTCTTTGAATCCACGTTGAAGAAATGACATCCCTTCCTTTTACAATTCTTGATTCATCAGATTGCAAGTTCGGAATCACCGACCTCTAACTATCGAATAGTATTATTTTAATTTGAAATATATTTGAGAATTTTGGAGTGGATTGAGAAATAAGTTTTAACCAGCAATGTAGAGGGTAATGGCGGCCAAAAAAAGGTTAGTCGTTATTTTAGATATATATATATATATATATATATATATATATATATATATATATATATATATATATATAGGGTTGTATTAGAGAGAAACGAGGAAAACCTTTTTTACTCATTCTCACTTGATCTCAACCCATTATCTCCAAGCCAATTCCCTATGTTTTAGCCACCCCTAGACCTTCTCAAAACTGAAATTTTGCAGCCCTAATGATGGACGGTAAACCCATCTAAGCCCAAGCCAAAATACTATACAATTAAATCTAATTAAATCGCTTGTCGATATTGTATATCAATCGATATATTAATAACTGTTATAAATATATATAACATTATTTATTTCTCAAATCATATTCAAATTTTATAATTAATATTTCATAAATATTAATTAATTTAATTAATTTATAACAATTATAAAATAATTAAATCGTTCGGTCCTAAGGGAATTCATCATTTCGACTGTCTAACTCTTGGATTTAAATTTGGTCAGCAATTAACATCGAACTATTCTAATTTTAACGTTCACACATCATGTAGTAGGTGGTGTTGCATTATCGGCAAATTTATAGCTTACTCATTTTCGATAAAAATCCAATTTTAGTTTAATAGCCGTTACCCGGTTGTGACATTTGTTTACACCAATTCTCTTCGTCAAAATTATATCACTTTGGACTTATGGAATTTGGTAACGGTCAAAATTCCAACCTTATCCACATTCAACTTTATAGTCCAAAGACAAAAATCTTGGTTCAATAATAAAAATTATTATTAATCGAAATGCTATGGCCAAAGACTTTGACTTTGAGTTGACTTGAGTTGACTGTGATACTAACTGCATATAACTGAGGAGACGAATCCTCTCTCGAATAATGCATCACTTCCAATACTTCCACTCGACCCAACTATAGTCACTCGACGGAGGCCAAGCCATGATTTGGCTATAATTAAAGCGGAGCTTTCATGTTGAAGATCCACATTATTCTCAAGTCGAGAGAACTGTGTAAATCAGTTACATCGATATTTTCTGTGTAACCTTAGTTATATTAACCAACAGAAAACTATCGAGTGAGTCGTTCCATAGTTGTCCAATAACTATTAGTACATAGCCCCTAGGTTCCCCCAGCAGTCATGAGTAGTACACTGTCCAACATTTGGAGAGTGTTACATACTCCAGTCTCAAAAGATACATCGATATCCAATCTCGATGCATCTTGACTAAGAACATTAAAAATGGTATATTTGTTTCGTTATGATAAAGTACTCTCGGTTATAACATTTTATAATTACTATCACAAAATATACAATTTATGGATTTTTCTATTAAATACACATTTAATTAAGTTAATTAATATAATCACATTATATCAAGTACATAACAGGAAGAAAATACCTTTTTTCGAACAAGATTGGTCAACGAGTTAGATATATATATATATATAACAAATTACATAATTGCCCATAGGGCATACCCCTAACTCTATCAATCTCCCCTCGCACTTGGGATCAATTATGGAATCTAATTCCAACTTTTCTAATCAGTTTTCTCAAAACCAATTAAGTCGGCCCCTCAGAAAATGGGTGTGCTACTATGTTTTAATTATCTACTTTGTCGATAACTCTCTCTGACACCGATGAACTGCCTTTATCATATGGAACGATTCGAAGTATGTCTTTCGACTTCTAGTGAGCTTTAAGTTCTATCATGACCAATTTCATAACATTGTTGTCTTATAACAATATTATGCGATTCTCAACATTTGGAATAACCTTTTGGCTCAATTATAAATTTATGCATTATATCTATATACATTGGTTTATTGTAGCGCTATTCAGATTAATTTTCTCAACATTTCATTGAATCGACCACTATCACTTTTATTTTAAAACATTTTCAAATTAAAGGTTTTATCTTGAATTTATCGTTGACATGTTACACTCAATATCACTTACAAAAGTTTGTGTCCAAACGTTCCATCATAATGAGTTCATTGTTTCTATAAACAATTCTTTTGTATTTCTTAAATACGCGAGAACACCTAAGCCAACCATTTAATGATAACAATTTGGATTTTATATTTTCTCTATGTATCAAATACATAAACAAAACACAATATCATATACAACATAACATGCATGATAATTCCTATTGCTAATGCATTAGGAATCCAACTTACATCTTCTCTTTTTAATAGGGTGCTTTTATATATTGTTTATAACATGCTTTTATAAATCCAAAATTGAGTATTAAGAACAACTCAAGTTGATTTTAACACAAGCATATTGTTAAAATCAACAACATATTGTTTATTTATAGTTTAGAAATATCAATGTACCTTTTAACGTTCTTTTAATGAACAAACGCTTCCTCTGCACTTTGATTGAAAATCAAAATATTTGATATTTCTATCAAAATACTTATTCAATCTTGATGCTTATAAAATGATACATTCATATCATTTCTTAGATCATATCCAAAGACTCATTAACCCAATATCGCACCCACTGACTTCGAGACATTTTTAGTTAATATGTGTAAATGGCATACTCTAAATCATTATTTAGAATTTTCTATTTTCAATACATAAATACCAAAAACTAAGTCTTATCAAGCGATAATTTTGTGAGTAAATCTAAATTAACTTGATCATGTTGAATACTGAATTTTTTATGCTAATTTCAACAATTGAAATTTGCGATATTATTCTTATCAACATTGCTCATTTAATTCCAACCATATTAGTCTTTCCAATAAAGACACAATCTCGGCCAATGGATAACATCGCTTTGGTTACGACCACCACAATCATATTTTAATAGTATACTTGGAATTCTTTCAGATTTGAGCATCATATAATATGGAGTCAACAATCTTAATGGTTTAATTGAATAATCGAGGATAATGTATATTTTCAACATTAATAAGAAACTCATAGTTTCTCTTCGATGTACGAGAATACTTATTCGACATTCTATTGCTATGTGTTCATTTAGGTTAGTTAATTTCACTTCATCTCATATAATCAGTTCTATCTTTGGATATGATCCAATTCCATTTAACTACCAAAAATTTCTCAAAGAAATTCCTTCACAATGAAGTTGATATATCTTGAAGCAACAATTGTTTCTCAGTGCAAATAGAATAAGGATTCATAAACGCTTTATGAACCTTTTTATTTATAAAACTAATTTTAGTTTACAAAAATTATGTTTAAAACATAAATATGTATTTGATGATAGAACTTTCCAAAAAAAACTTTTGTATATACAAGATCCCTCATGAACAATTATTATGTGCAATCTTTCAACTCGCATAACCTGCCTACTCCTTGGCCTAGGATATGTCGGGATTTCTTACTAACCCTTATCTTGTATGATTTTGTAAACTGTTGTTTAGACAAAATAATATCAACCTTGTGTACTACTCTTAAGTACATGACCTTATAGAAAGAAACTTACTCAACTTCACTCACAATTAATAGTAAATTGTCCAACAATGTCTGATTACGCCTTATCGATGCATCATTATGTATCACATGGAGGAGTGAATTATGGGATTGAATATGTATTCATTTTTAGGTATATTTGGAACTCTTTCCAATATACTTTATTCGACCAAATCAAACCATTTTATTCTGTTGCATGTTATTTTATTTATTTTCTTTTATATTCTATAATTTTATCATAAACTTACTACATGTGTATCTAATACATATGTACATGTTTGTAGTAAATCATCGATGAATATAACAAAGTATGTGGAACCTTTCGGTATTAATAGACTTGTGATTGAACACATCAATATGTATTAATTCAAAGAGCACATCAACCCTTATGATGTTCCCACTGAAAGGGTGCATAGCCATTAATTGACTGAGATATAATAAACCTATGTCATATGATTCATAATCAGTAAAATTATTTCTCAAAACTATGGCTTAGTCTATAATTTCAAAACAGCTGTAAATAATATTAGACACATATGTATTTTTTGTTGCATCACTTTTACAATGAAAACAAATTTCATAATACAGTTCTATTTCATAATGAATATTCATGATACTCATATTGATATATAATTATATCTATTTTTCAGTCAATACCAAAAATAAAGATTATTTCACAAATAATGTTCGGTACATTTTACGAAAACAATTTTCATAATTTGATGCAATCATTAAGTGCTATATGACATGCTCCCACTATTTCCACCATTACTATGATAGCATACTAAATTTAGTGGTCCCCCATTCACTTAATGTTGTTAATATTGCTTACTTATATCATACGCTACAACTAGTTTACAGTGGAGAGTTCTTTGATCAAATATCTTGAACTCAAAGAAATAAATGTTATAGAAAACAATTTTCTATATGAAAATACATTTTGAAAAAAAAAATCATATTTCATATTCCAATATTAAATATCAATTAGTATTACAATTCTTATATCCAATGTTTCTCTATAAAGTAGAATGACTATTCATTCTCTTCATTTCACCTTTACCTTAAATTACATCTATTCTTATACATTCATTTTTCTTTTAAATGGTCAACTATTCAAAGAAAATCTTACTACAATATCATAGCAAACATTTTACAAAAGCGCATTCGATTATTATTAACATTTAAGACATCAAATATGTTGCACTTTATGTAAACCGATCAAGATGACATTTTAACAATTGAGTTCTTAGATGTATCTCGTAGTTTATGGTCTTGTGTTACATTAACACAAAATGATCCTTTTGAAATCATTCAAGTTGAACACATGAACTAAAAACACTGTTTATTGGCTTACTTTGAATGAACTAACTTCATTGAAATATTGTACTACACAAACTAGTACTGTTCATCTTATAACATTTATATGTGAAAGTATATGGATCAAATATCCATAGTCTTGAATTGCATTTAGAGTTCAAAAACTCTTAAAAAGAAATACATGGTCTAAACCAAATAAACATATAAGTGACCAACTTACGAATGTATTAAGTAGTTGAAATTAGGCACTTGCATGGGTACAGAAACATAATATAACAAGCAATCAGGATTATTAGTAAGTATATATATTATATTTCTATTTGTCAACTTTCATTTCAGTTTGTTTATATATGTTAATTGAAAAATGTTTTATCAATCATGTTAAATGCACAAATTTATCATTGTAGATAATTATAACATTATATAGCATATGTGCTAGCAATATTAGAAAGGTTAAATGTTACCATTTTATTTTTCTAGTAAGTCTCCCACTAGTCTTTTTTGTTTCTCCAAACCCTAAGATGAAACATAGAAGTCTTACAAATTCACTAGTGGGTGTTAGGACTCGTTTGTTTTGGTATTCTGACTTTGAGTTTGCTCAACAAATCATAGCCGCACAAATGATGGGTAACTCCTTATCAGTTGTATCACATATAACTCCTAACCCCGTTTTTTTTGTTCTAACCTCACTTCAGCCTTGAGGTTGTTAAACAAATCGAAAGAGATTATTCACTCATACCTACATATCGTGATGGCCTAAGTATAGTATATGTACCTAGAGTTTGCTCAACAAATACATATAGTTATCTTACCTCATCTGTTCAAATATTAATAATACTATGAATAACATCCCTAGCTTAAGTATGCTCAACAACTAAGGAGTATGTAAGTAATTTATTAATATATATACGGTAGATGACAACATTATATTGAAGATTCAATATCTTCAATATATATATATATATATATATATATATATATATATTGAGTGATATCGACTTATAGAATAATATATTTCTTATGAAATACCCTAGTGATTGAAGTGTCAGACACATCAAAATCACGGTATATGTACATTTACATATGTATTTATTTCTCAAGTCTATTTGGGTTTCTTTAATGTTCCACATTTAGTTTATATGCATGTCATATAATTTTTATTGTTATATAACTTTTATATTTCATATTACTTATATGATAGTCTTACATATAATATGTCATTAATTAAATATTATCTAATTAATTTAATCAATTAACTCTTTAATTAATTTTAAATTAGTAGTCCAATGTAACTTTTATATTGGACATATCTACTATAACATTTATAGTGTATACTATGACCATTATAGTGTAGCACATATATATCATATATGTGTGTATTTTATTTAATTAATTAACCTTTAATTAATTTATTCAATTAAAGAATTTTTATTAAAATTTATTGATTTCAAAATTTATCTGCATACATGTATACTTATTTATCTTAAACATTTTAAAATAACATAATCATATATCAACATATATATACATGCATATATGCATTAATTAATTAATATATTTAATTTATTTATTTTGTTAATCTTATTAATAAATTTAAATTTTGAAATTATTATATAAATATTTTCAAACATTTTGAAAATATCATTATTCTTTCAAACATTTTGAAAACTTATGTAGTATTATAATTTTTATAAATAAACATGTTTTATTTTAAATTTAACTATTAAATTTAAAATCTTTAACAATAATTTTCAAAATGATTTTGAAAATTAGCCCAGGTTCCAAATTAAGTTGGGCCTTTTCTATTAGGGGCAACCTTTGGGCTCACTTCACCTTTCGGACCAGGCCGGTAACCAGGTAGGACATGATACTTGATCATCCAATTCCAACCCTAAACGTTATCTTTCTTAACATCGTACTAAATGGGCAAGCTTAATTAGTTAGCACAAATATGTTGGGCTCTAATACCATTGTTGGAACTGGACCAGCCCGCAGCGGAAGTTATGGTGAATTTCAAAATTTTACCCTCCTGGATCTTTTATTGGGCCTATGAAGTCTAACTGAATTAGAACATTTTTAAATTTCATTTAAATAAAATCATTTATTTTATTTAAAGTCAAATATATTAAGATATGAAATTAATTCTATTTGATATAGTTTATACACAAATGTATCATATACATTTATGTGTGAGTGCATGTGTAACATAATAATCCATGAAAAGTATAATATCCCCATATGTAGATGTTGGGATTTACATCGTAATAGACATGTTAGCTCATTTTGTATGTCATGTATGTTGTCCAAATATATGCATATATATGTGTTACAAAACACACAAGTATGTATGTTTAAACATATTATATATAATATATGAACATAAAACATTTATATATAGATAAATATATATATATAGAAAGAGAGAGACAATTATTATAAATTATTTATAATTCAAAATTAACTTAGTTTTGTAAACATAAAATTTTTTGTATTTTAATTTGTATATATTATGAATAAAATAATGTTTTCATCCATAAATAATTAACATATAATATTCTATTGATGAAAATTCAAATTTTATAATTTTCAAAATTCTCGGATCATGTAATGGACCTTAGGAAAAATCTGGAGATTTTTCAAATTTGAAATATTATTTTAAAAACAAATACATTGATTACTGTAATAATTATTTGATATAAAATATTATTTTATTAAAAATTCAAATTTCAAATTTTGAGAAGTCTAGGATCATGAATGAAAGGTTATGAAAAATTTTGAAATTTTTTCAATTAAATTATTATTTTTAATAAATCATAAAAAGTTTTCATAAATAATATTAATTACTAAAAATAATAATAATAAACTTTATTGAAAAAATCATAAATTTTTTATATACGTTTCTGGAATGATATAATATTTAAAAATAAATATAAGATTGAATTTTAATGTAATAATTATTTTATATATAATAAACAATTCAAAATTCAATAAATGTTAATTTAAAAATATGAATATATGTATGATAATTAATTTTCGAATTTGTAAATTGATATTATATAAATAAGTGTACTAAATTTTTAAAATCATATATATATATATATTATATATCTTATATATGCAATTATTAACAACAAAAATTGATTTTGTTCAGTAAACAACATTTGTCTATACATAAATCAAACATTATAATAAACAAATTATGCACATAACCAAATAGATTTGTGACAACTACATCTACTTACAAAATCTTACCTAACTAAACATATAGTAGCAATATATTTAAACAGATATGAAATTGCGCGTTATAGGAACATAGAATATAATTAATGTAATACGAATTAAAATTACAAATCTAATGATGCCTTTGAATCCACATTGAAGCAATGACTTCCATTCTTTTTACTGTTCTTGATTCATCAGATTGCATGTCTGTAATCACCCACTTCTAACTATCGAATAGTATTATTTTAATTTGAAATATATTTGAGAATTTTGGAGTGGATTGACAGCAATGTTTTAACCAGCAATGTAGAAAGTAATGGTGAAAAAAAAAGGTTAGACGTTATTTTAGAGATACATACATACATACATACATACATATATGGTTATATTACAAAGAAACGAGGAAAACCTTTTTACCCATTCTCACTAGATCTCAACCCATTATCTCCAAGAAAATTTCCTAAGTTTTAGCCACACCTATACCTTCCCGAAACCGAAATTTTGCTGCCCTAATGATGGGCCTTAAACCCATCTAAGCCCAAGCCAAAATACTATGTAATTAAATCAAATTTAATCGATTGTCAATATTGTATATCAACCGATATATTTATAACTGTTACAAATATGTAACAATCCTATATTATATGATTATTTTAAATTTTTATTTTAATTATTTTAACTGAAATTCTTGATTTAAAAACTTTATTTTATTTATTAAAATGGATAAATTTTCTTATTTTAAACATAAATTTTGTTTTCTACGTGAATTATAATTCCAAACATGAATAAATATAATATTTTCCAAAAAAAGGATTTTGGTCAAAATGGTCAAACTTTGACTTTTAAATTTTAAATTTAAGTATTTTAAATTTTGAATTTTATCTTTTATTATGAAAATAGATTTAATTTTAAGAATACTACTTTTCGTTTCGTTGAAATCGGACTAATATTGTGAAAGTTATGCTTTTTACAATATTGTGTGCAAATTGTTTTATTTAACAAATTTGTTTATTTTAAATTTATATAAATAATATTTTTGTTTGTAAAATTATGTTCTAATTTGTGTAACATGATATGTTATGCATATATTTTATGTAACAGCCCAAAATTTTAATAAATATTTTTATTCATTTTTTTTTTAAAAAACTTTGGTGATTAATTCTTTAAAAGATTTAATTTTAGAATTTTCCTGAATTGGTTATAAATCATTTCTCCAATTTTAGATTTTGGGTTAAATGTTGACTCTAATTGAAACTTTAAAATTTAAATTCTAACTTCCATCTTTATTTAAATTGTATATAATTACAACATTTGTTCCGTTTTTCCATTTAATTTGGATATATACTTTGTGAATTAAGTAATAAACAATGTTGTAAAAAGCAACTAATCTATAGGTTTTATTGTACATGATCTATATTCGTTTTCTTAGTTAAGTAATAAACAAATCAAATGGATATGTAACAAATCAATTTTTTTTTAAGTTGAGTAATAAATAAAGTTGTAAATAGCAATTAAATTATACGTTTTATCTGATACGTTTTATATCTATTTCTTGTTTACTTCTCTGATGTTTATTTATACGGTACGTTATTTACTGAATTATTCTTTAGCATATATTTTATTAAATAAATAGGAAACAAATAAATATGAGATACGTTACGTTGTTATTTATTTTGGGCATACATTTCAATTTATTTATTGCCTTTATAATGCACACCCCTTTGATTCCATACTTTAGCCATTCAAATCAACAGCCGCCTATTTTCCTTGCAATTCACGTATAATATTTCATCTCATTCCACTTTTCCATTTGCTTCTCTTGATTTAATAGGAATAAAATGCTTAAATTTCTCTAACGTTTCAATTAATTATTTCCTATCGTTCCTCCGTCTAAATCAACGTGAAATTTCTCTGTTAAATACAAACTCACGTACAAATTTCTTTGCCGCATCTCATTTGATCATCTTCTCGTGTGAAGCTTGCTAGTCTGTAAGTAATGGTTGTATATATATATTATTATTATTCATTTTCTTTTTTCTTCTTTCTTTTGCCTCGTTTTGGCCAAGATTTCTTCACATATTTACATGCTCTCCACTCTAGTGCCTTGGCCATGACATCCACCACCTCCTCATCATCAACCACCTATCGCATGCTCTTCCTCTAAGCAGATATGGCTATACCTTCCCCATGACCAAAAACTCCACAAAAATGTTGCAAACTCCTTAAAACATGCCTAACCGAGGCTAGTCTTCATCACCATCACCTTGGATTGCCTTGGCCACCTCCCCATGCTCCACCACCACCATGATATGACCATTTACCCTCAGCCTTACCTCTGTCCAGATCTGAAACATGTCATGGCCGAGCCCTAGGACCATGTAGCCGAGCCCAAAAGTTGACAAAAAACTCCACTATGTTGCCTTGTCTCCTCACATTCATGTGTTATGACTCCTTTGCCACTTCTAGCACATGTAGCCGTGCCTCCATAGACTCAAACCTGATCCAAAACCACACCAAACCCAACCATATTCACCCTCTAGGTCGTGCAAGTAGATGTTGAAAGCATGGCAAAAACTATTTTGTTCAATTTGCTTTAATTTCAAAGTTGTTTCAAATTCAGTGTGTATTGAATTTATATTTATATTTGCTTTTGTTTATGGGTTGTGACAAGATCATTAGCTTGGTTCTATTCCACTTGAATCTTTTTTCATGTCATCATGCCTTCTGGAATTCATTCGTGTTATTTATGTTGCTAACTCCAGCATAAAAGGTGAGTAATTTACACATGATATCTGTACTTATATAATTAGTATATTGACACCATATGAATCTGTAGATTTTATTATCATGTTATACCTACCTGTGTTATAAATTATATAATGTTAATCCTGTTTATTTTTCTATCATATCATCTGATACTGATGTATGTTGTTACTATTCAGTTTATTTTGATCATTACTGCAAGTTCCCTGTTAGTATAGAAATCACCATGGGTTGAAATGATACATACCCGAACGGACTTTAGAATAGGGAAAAATCATTATGGGCTGAAATGATAGGCCTGGGTGGTTTTTATTTATTTGTATTTGTCTTGGGATTGCGGGTTTGAAATAATCGAAACCCATAAATTTTACCGATTTCAAATATAAATGATAATTTTCGTATCACTTGATTTTGGTGTAAAATATTATCCGGACTCGTGGTTGATTTCAAAATATGATTTCTTATAAATTTCATGTATTGTAAATGAAAGAGAAAAATAAAAATATGAAATCTGACTTATATTGGATTTAAAATGGTTAAGCAACGATTTTCTAACAGGATAAATGGTATAAATTAATAGATGGTTTGAGTTGTAGTGTGAAAGTTTGATTTAACTTAATAATGGTAATTTAAGTAAAAATGGAATTATAACATGAATTTGGTAATTAATATAATTGATGTATGAATTGGATAAATATAAAGTAAAAGAAAATATCAAGTTATTTGTAAAATAAAGTTAAGCAACTTACAGCGTATTTTGAATTTAGGTAATTAGTTTAAAATGTTAAATCAATGGATAGTTAAATGGAAATTTTGGAATTTAACTTAACTTGAAAATGTGAAATTTGGTTTGAAACTAAAGGTTAAGTTAAGAAATTAAAAATGGAATTTAAGTTATATAAATAAAATGGAAATTAAGTTATAAATGGAAGACGGTAATACAAATTTAAGTGTTGGGAAATTTGTTAAAATGTGAAGAATAGGAAATTGTATACTTGAATTTATTAAGTGACTTATTGAAAATTTGATTTTATTTATAGGAAAATTACTTTATAAAAATCATAAGTTAAAGGTATTTTAATGAACATTTTGAGTGTTAAAATATGATTTTTAATGTTTAAAGGGTTAAAATCAAAGTTTATTTGTGGCTGAAATTTCAATATTTGAAGTGTTTAACTGAATAAATGAACTCAGAAAAGGCCAAATTATTGGGAATTGAATATTTGATTCGAAGGAATAATGACTTCACTTTTTAATGTTTTAAATGAATGATTTTAATTCGGAATCATAAATCATTTTGAAATTTATAACCGCGGATACGATGTTTTGTGTGTCATGTGATTTCCTTGTGATTATTTGATGCACGCCTTTGATTTTAAGAGTGTGGCTAGAGGTGAGTGGTTATTGCATCTCTACGTTACCCTAGTCACAATAACACTGTTGTTTGCATTGTTTACTTTACTATGGATATTTCTAGGATTGTGGTTATTACTACTTAATTGATGGTTTGACTGATCCTTAAAGGATGGGCGATCCCATACATCCTTTAAGTTATTGTGCATTGCTATTATAGTTCTCTTGAGTTGGTCTACATTGTATAAGTATGTATGTCGTGACTCGAGTGTTTATGTTTTACTTTACGCTCGGGTCAGCCTGAGAATGATAGCTTTGGATTCACTTTCTGGAGCTAGAGTTTAGCTGGAGCTTATCTGTCTATCTATTTGTCTACTTCTTCCAGTTAGTTCCTATTCGGCATCTGTCTCTGTATTATTGATTTATGTATCCAGACTTCTATTGTATCCATTTTTAAACTAAGATATTTTGTATATGTTTTGATAGTTTGTTTATAGTAGCTTCATGAACTACTATGGTATTTTATTTCCGCTGCGAATATTCTGATATTTCTGTGTCCGTGATTCTGTGAATGATTTTATTTGCTCCAAATTTTATTACAATATGTTATTTTGAATTATTCAAGTCTGACATGTGTGGATTATTGTCGATTTGAATGGTCCAAAATAGTGGGTCGTTACAATTTGGTATCAGAGCTTTGGTTTTAGGCAAACCTTAGCCTGCGGAGCAAAATCTCATCAGAGATAGGGTAGAAATACCCTAGAATGAGTAAAATCAATCTCAGAATCATTTCTTCGTGAGAGAACGTATTTTCGAAGAATAAAATGATTTTCAAATGATTTTAAAGGATTTTCAAAGATTATATTGGTATAAATTTTCTTATTTTGAAATCAAGATTTTCTAAACTTCATCCCTTCGGTATCCACCTTGTTAGTAATCTCTTGGTTAGTATTCTTATCGATTAGGATTCCTTGAATTTTGGAACACTTCCACTTGTTTTGAAGTCCATTTTTGTCTCCCCTATCTATATTCTTTTGATTTTTTGGGGCATTCCATAACTCCACTTTGAATGACCTCTATAAAGATCGGTGATTCTGCTAACCTTTGAATGATTTGTAAAAGGGTGAAACTCCTTTACAATTGGCATTGATTCATCGGAGATTTCTTTATCCTCAGTTTACGATGCTATCTATCTTCTGCTATACCTGGATTCTATCTTTGGCATTCGAATGTCGATTTTCCTTAGATTTCCAAATTGATTATAATCCTGAAATCACGGTTGACCCGGTTAAGGTCACCCGTAATTTATATAGGCTTATCATCTCCTATTTGGTACTTATCTCATCATTGAGCTTATCTTCGAATTAGAATTCTATTTGATTTGAGTTCCTCTAAATTTGAATCTCTATTTGTTTTGAAACCCATTCTTAAATCATTCCTTGGAAAAATTTGCGTTCGGTTGTATTTTGAAATTGTGCGTACATTGAAGTTATTATTTTGATAAGGATGACCACATTTTATATATAAAGGTGAAGTGTTTTCGATAAGGATTATATACCCTTTAAATGGTACAATTTGAAATTTTGAAGATTGTATAAGAAATTTGATTTATATAAAAATGATTTATAACCGAAATGGTTTTGAATTTGAATTTTGAGGAATTGAACTCCGGTATTTTGAAATTTGGTTTTGAGATTTCAAAAATATATATTAATAATACAATCTAAAAGTATTTTCCGGATAAGAAATGTTTCAAAAGAGTTCAAATGAATTCCAATGATTTAGAATAAATTTCAATGAAGTTTACAAGAAAATAGAAGTCCAGAACTCACTTTTGTCGCTGGAAAATATTTTCAGTGATGAATGCACGCATCATCGACATTGATTTTCGAGTTTCAGAGTGGGGGAAAGGCCACTCTAGTAGCTTTTCTATGCGAGTGATTTTGTGAAACCATTTTGATTTCAAAATTCTGAAGGATGATTTAATTTTCGAAAGATATATGTATATATATTTGAAATGATTCGAAGTGAGACGGTGTTCAGTCCTCGAGTTTCGGATTTGATTTAATATAACTCTATTTATAAAACTTGATTATTGATTTCCAACTTTTGGATTTGAAATATGATTTCTTCGACTATTTGAATATTCGAACACTTCCAAATCAAGGTTACTTTTCAAAGCTAAGTAATTTTGAAAGGTGTAAGGTATTTGATAAAGAATATAAGTTTAGTTTTGTACGATTAAAGTATAAAGTAATATGATTTATATAAGTTTGAAACTGTTTGTTGAGTAAAATAAATAAGATTATTTTGAATTATACTAGTATGAAATATAGATTTGAAATGTTTTGAATAAAGTACATATATATATATATATATATATATATATATTGAATAATAATCTTTCCAGTGGTAAATTGGATTTTTCATATAGAAGTAAATAGTTTGAAGGTTTTAAGAGGGATGGTTTTAAACTTAGTAACCATTTTGGGTATAATTGATTTTGTGAAAATATTTGGTTTCGAAAATATATTGGAATTTAAAACCCAGTATTTATATTATGATTTTGGAAATGAATTTGTTTAACTTGAATTCTGTTGATTTGGCGACTTAAATTATTTTCTAAACTCGTTATTTTGGAAACATTAAAACTGAAGATATTTAATTTGGAAGAAATAATTTGGTGAAACCGTATATGATTTTGAAACTAAATTGATTTTGAAATGATTTGAAATTGAGAACCTTATATTATTAAGTACTTGATTTGGGAGTTGTCGAACTTATATAAAATGCATTTGTATAAGTATGATGTTGATTTGAAAACTATTGATTTGAAAGGTACTCAATTTGGAAAGAAAAATCTTATATAATCGAAGTCTATTTAAGTGTGATTTGATAAACTATTGATTTTGGGAAGTATTCGATTTGAAAATAGAATCTTATATATAATAGACTTTATATAAGTATGATATTTGAAAGTGATTTGAAAATGGTACTGTATGAAATATATTTTCGAAGTAAAGATATGGGAAGTGCCTTCTGCTTGATATCCGCTCTGTGGCCACACTGTGGATTCATTCTATCGATATTATTCTCTCTGATTTTTGGTTTTCCGGATGTGATACTCGAGTATCCCACCGTGGCGTAACCCATGATTTTTTTTCGAGCGTGACTGCATAGCGCAATTCGCCGGGCTGAGATGGCCTAGGTGTACGGATTGTTTCCTGGGGGATCCAGGGGTTATCATTGTGTATCCTGTGAACTATGTAGGTCGCATTAGTAGCAAAATCCACGTGGCTGAAAAGGCCTAGGGGTACGAATTGTTTCCTGGGGGATCCATGCGTAATCATTGTGTATCCTGTGGTCTACTAGTCATCATGGCGTAACTCGCAGGGTTGAGAAAGCTTACAGATATGGATTGTTTCCTAGGGGAGCCAGGCGTAACCATTGTGTATCTGCGAACCACGGTTAGACAAAGGTTTTGATTTGGTTGTTTTGTTTGGATTGTACTTTCCATATCTATTTTTAAAAGTTTTTCAAGTATTTTCACTAGGTGTTGAAAGAAGCTACTAAGTACGTGGAGAATTCTAGCTTTGCGCCTGATCAACGCATAGCTAGAGCCAGCATGAACAAGGATAAACTTGTTAAGACATCGAGTTATAAAAGTATTTTGATAAAGTATTATATAAAGGATATTTTGGTCATTTATTTTACCTTTCTTAATAACTGAAATTTATATAGCTTTAGAATAATGGTTCATCCTTGTCTTTCAACCTATTTTCCTTCCTAGATATTCCTATCCACCTATTTCCCCTTCTAGCAATTCCTATTCTCCACCTTGTTAAACTTACCTATAACAACAGTTATCAGGTATAATTTTAATTTTTTTTCATCTTGTCTTAATCCTATTTCATTTTGTCTTCTTCTGTGTTTTCCCATACGTCGTTCCTTTTCGAGGACGAAAAGGTTTGAGTGGGGGAGAGTGTAACAACCCTGTATTTTGTAATTATTTTAAATTTTTATTTTAATTATTTTAACCGAAATTCTTGATTTAAAAACTTTATTTTATTTATTAAAATGGATAAATTTATTTTAAACATAAATTTTATTTTATATGTGAATTATAATTCCAAACATGAATATATATAATATTTACCAAAAATTAGATTTTGGTCACAATAGTAAAACTTTGACTTTTAAATTTTAAATTTAAATATTTGAATTTTTTAATTTTATCTTTTATTATGAAAATATATTTAATTTCAAGAATACTGCTTTTCGTTTCGTTGAAATCGGACTAATATTGTGAAAGTTATGCTTTTTACAATATTGTGTGTAAATTGTTTTATTTAACAAATTTGTTTATTTTAAATTTATATAAATAATATCTTTGTTTTTAAAATCATGTTCTAATTTGTGTAATAGGATATGTTATGCATATATTTTATGTAGTAGCCCAAAATTTTAATAAATATTTTTATTCATTTTATTTTAAAAAAAACTTTGGTGTTTAATTCTTTAAAAGTTTGAATTTTAGAATTTTCCTGAATTGGTTATAAATCATTTGCCCAATTTTATCAATATAAACAATTTCTCGAATTTTAGATTTTGGGTTAATTGTTGACTATAATTGAAACTTTTAAGTTTAAATTCTAACTCAATCTTTATTTAAATTGTATATAATTACAACATTTGTTCTGTTTTTCCATTTAATTTGGATATATACTTTTTGAATTAAGTAATAGAAAATGTTCTAAAAAGCAACTAATCCATACGTTTATTGTATATGTTCTACATCCGTTTTCTTAGTTAAGTAATAAACATATCAAATGGATATGTAACAAATCAAATTTTTTTTAAGTTGAGTAATAAACAAAGTTGTAAGTAGCAATTAAATTATACGTTTTATTTGATACATTTTATATCCGTTTCTTGTTTATTTCTCTGATGTTTATTTCTACGGTACGTTATTTACTGAATTATTTTTTAGCATATATTTTATTAAATAAATAGGAAACAAATAAATATAAGATACTTTATGTTGTTATTTATTTTGGCATACGTTTCAATTTATTTATTGCCTTTATAGTGCACACCCTTTTGATTCCATACTTTAGCCATTCAAATCAACAGCCGCCTATTTGCCTTGCGATTCACGTATAACATTTCATCTCATTCCACTTTTCCATTTGCTTCTCTTGATTTAATAGGAATAAACTCCTTAAATTTCTCTAACGTTTCAATTATTTATTTCCTGCCGTTCTTTCCTCTAAATCAACGTGAAACTACTCTGTTAAATACAAAATCACATACAAATTTATTTGCCGCACCTCATTTGATCGTCTTCTCGTGTGAAGCTTGCTCCTCTGTAAGTAATGGTTGTACATTTTTTTTTTCATTTTCTTTTTTTCTTCTTACTTTTGCCTCGTTTTGGCCATGATTTCTTCACATATTTGCATGATCTCCACTCTAGTGCCTTGGCCATCACATCCACCACCTCCTCCTCATCACCACCAACCACCTATCACATGCTCTTCCTCTGACCAGATCTGGTCATACCTTCCCCATGATCAAAAACTCTATAAAAATGTTGCAAACTCCTTAAAACAAGCCAAACCGAGCCTAGTCTTCATCACCATCACTTTAAATTGCCTTAGCCACCTCCCCATGCTCCACCACCACCATGATATGACCATTTACCCTCGGCCTTACCTCTGTCCAGATCTGAAACATGTCATAGCCGAGCCCTAGGACCATGTAGCCGAGCCCAAAAGTTGATAAAAAACTTCACTATGTTGCCTTGTCTCCTCGCATTCATGTGTTGTGACTCATTTTCCACTTCTAGCACATGTAACCATGCCTCCATAGACTCAAAACTGATCCAAAACCACACCAAACCCAACCATATTCACCACTAGGCTGAGCAAGTAGATGTTGAAAGCATGGCAAAAACTATTGTGTTCAATTTGCTTTAATTTCAAAGTTGTTTCAAATTCAATGTGCATTGAATTTATATTCATATTTGGTTTTTCTTATGGGTTGTGACAAGATCGTTAGCTTGGTTCTCTTCCACTTGAATTTTTTTTCATGTCATCATGCCTTTTGGAATTCATTCGTGTTGTTTATTTTGCTAACTCCTGCATAAAAGGTGAGTAATTCACACATAACATCTGTACTTGTATAATTAGTAAATTGACACCATGTGAATCTGTAGATTCTATTATCATGTTATACCTACCTGTATTATAAATTATATAATGTTAATCCTGTTTATTTATCTGTCATATCATCTGATACTGCTATACGTTGTTACTAATCAGTTTGTTTTGATTGTTACTGCAAGTTCCCTGTTAGTATAGAAATCACTATGGGTTGAAATGATACATACCCGAACGGACTTTAGAATAGGGAAAAATCATTATGGGCTTAAATGATAGGCCTGAGTGATTTTTATTTCTTTGTATTTATCTTGGGATTGCGGGTTTGAAATAATCAAAACCCGAAAATTTTACGGATTTCAGATATAAATGATAATTTCTGTTCACCTGATTTTGGTGTAAAATATTATCCGGACCCATGGTTGATTTCAAAATATAATTTCTTGTAAATTTCGTGTATTGTAAATGAAAGAGAAAAATAGAAATATGAAATTTGACTTATATTGGATTTAAAATGGTTAAGCAGTGAATTTCTAACAGGATAAATGGTTTAAATTAATAGTTGGTTTGAGTTATAGTGTGAAAGTTTGATTTAACTTAATAATGAGAATTTAAGTAAAAATGGAATTACAAGATGAACTTTGTAATTAATATAATTGATGTATGAATTGGATAAATATAAAGTAAAAGAAAATATCAAGTTATTTGTAAAATAAAGTTAAGCAACTTACAGTGTGTTTTGAATTTAGGTAATTAGTTTAAAATGTTAAATCAATGGATAGTTAAATGGAAATTTTGGAATTTAACTTAACTTGGAAATGTGAAATTTGGTTTGAAATTAAAGGTTAAGTTAAGAAATTAAAAATGGAACTTAAATTATATAAATAAAATGGAAATTAAGTTATAATTGGAAAATGGTAATAAAAATTTAAGTGTTAAGAAATTTGTTAAAATGTGAAGAATAGGAAATTGTACACCTGAATTTATTAAGTGAATTTTTGAAAATTTGATTTTTGTGATAACCTGGATTTTATAATACCTGTAATTTATAGATTAACTGAATTTTAATTAATGGAAATAATGATTTATAAGTTAAACAAATAATTCTGGTAATGAAAGTATATATCTGAAAAAGTATTGGTTTAATAATCTTTCTAGTATAATCAATTAAATTGGCAAAATGGATGTTTTCAAACAAATAATAATGATTTTTTGTATATACATAGATATAAATAGATTTTATAGCAATAGAATTGTTTTTTAATTGAATAAGAAGTTATATATATATATATATATATATATATATATATATGTATAACTTGATTTATAAATTGGATTTTAGAATTTAATTTGAATTTGAATTTGAAGTTTTAAAATTCAAAGGATGGATATTGTAAAATATTTGAATTTAAAGATATTTGGATAAGCTTTTATTCATAATTTATTTTATTACATTTTCTTTACATAAGAAATTCGCATATATATATATATATATATATATATATATATATATATTTCATAAGAATAAACAAATTAAGTGAAACCTTTATTAACATTTAAAATAAAAAGAAAATAATACAAAGACAAGTGTTATCATATTAAAACTTAATATAACATGTGATAACTAATGAGCAAAGCTTTATGACAAGTGTTATACATTAAAACAAGTGGCATTTTTAGATTTAATTTTCTTTATTTTTGTTAAATAATTTTCAGCCTAAAAACATATACTTCTCTCTATCTATTTTTTTTCTTCAAAAAAAATTCAAAAGCTAAGAAACAAAATCTGAACTCAAACAATCTCTCAAAACAAATCTGAAATGCAACCCTGTAAATCAATTTCTCAAACCTGAAACCAAGTTCAAACCAATCTACAATGATTCTTCAAACTTGTAATCACTTTCAAGAATGCATGCAAGTAAATCTGGAGTATATCAAAGCAAAGTTTCCAAAGCTAGAGGCCATGGTTTTCAAGTTTTCAAAGCTAGCATTTCAGTTTTCAAAGCAAGTATTTCAGTTTCAAAACTGATGCAGATTAAAGCTTTCTGTTTTTTTCAAAGCTCTGCCTCTTTAAATAGAGTAAACTTCTTCTCTAAGTTTAACAGTACTATATTTTGAGGCATGCTTGAAGTCAAGATTGTAGAAATAATTTCATGCATGAATGATCTGTTGCATGTATAAAAATATAATAGAATATATGTGTACCTCTGAAAAAGAAAGAAAATGGATTGACATATTTCTGTTGTGTCACAGGATCAATATCACTCAAAGAAAATTTATATCTCACTATCTAAACAGTTTCATGTTATGATCTTAAAATGAAATTTGTTTGTTTTCCCCTAATTCAACTCAACAAAACAGTTTAAATTCAAGCCTTCTGTTCAAAGAAATGTACAGGCTCTCTATTCTTTTCAAAATAAAAGTGAGTAATCTTTTGTTAAAAATATATATATATATATATAGTTGAATCTGGAGCACGTGTTAAATTTATATGGATATAATGAAATAATGTATGCATGAATAATTCTTTTTTTAAATTTGTTCGAATCAGCATATATATATATATATAAGAATGTTTATGACTGTTTATATCTCTTCTTTATTATAATTAGAGCTTCAAACCTCCAAACAAAACTCCTATCTTCCTTTTGAAATCTATTTAGATTTTGATTTCTGAGGAGAAAAGTTTTAAAGTAAGGTAAACATCATTTATAAAATGATTTTGAATTTAAATAATTATGAATTATCTCTACAACAAAAGTTACAATAAAATCGTGAAAACTAGAGCACAGTCAAACATCTTGATTTCCAGTTTGGAATCCATAATCAGGTTTGCAATTGTAAACCATGATTTTTAGTAAAGATTTCGTAATTTTTATGTTAGTGGTTGTTGATGAATCGCGAGACTACCGAAATTGGGTTTATCATCAAAATCCGGCTCGTGTTGATCGGTAAACTCGCGATTATGGCCAAGGGAAGTTTGTAGGCCGGTGGTCGAGAGAAAAATGGTATTCCATTTTTCTGAGAATCGTGGTTGATGGTGCAATGTAATTTAGGGTTTAAGCCTGATGAATTTCGTCTTCGTTCTCGAACCCATGGCGCCGTCAAAGGTGTTTCGGACTTTATCGTGAATGGGGGAAAAGCATGAGGTGACTCAGACGTAGTTTTTAGCATGAAGGCGAGACGACCGGTAGTCAGAGAAGGTGGCGCGAGGCGATGACAGATTGGGTTTTCAGGCAAGATATGGGATTTCTAGTTCGATTTCGACGTGGGGTTTTTCTTGGAGTTTTGGGTGGTCGAGGGATGAAGGGAGGTTTGGAGTGACTTCGTGGAGTAGCCGGTGGTGATGGTCAACCCTGCAGTGTCGTGTGCAGGTGCACACGATGCTGGCATGTATCGGTTGTAGCTGGAGTTAATGATGTAGTGCGTTGAGAGGAGGGAACCGGGAAGATTTTCTTTTGAATCGAAGTGATCCTCGTGTCGTCCTCGTGTGATTTTGTTTCAAGATTTTGGTTATGGTTCAAAGTACTTCGACCTGTTATTAAATTAAAGAGTTTAGCAAGAGTCAATCTCAGGAGTTATCGGATTTTAAGCAAGGTAAGTGTTAATCTAGCTTTTCCAAAAAAAATATGTTCATAAAGCAATTGGGTCTATATATTCAAAATTATAGATTTGAAATAATTATATATAGGGGTGATGATAAATGGATTCATAAGTATATACTCAAATGTGGTTTATTAATGATTTGATTAAATAGATGTCTTAAGATAGTATGTTAGACTTAAGTTAATTAAGGATCTTAATTAATTTCTTTTTATGTTAAGTATAAATTAATTTCAAAGTATTCGATTCAAAAATTACGTATATGATGGTTAAGTAATTAATTAAGTTAATGATTTATCTTAGATTAATCAAAAACTGAAGTAAATAAGGATTAATTAATAAAGAATTAAAAGTTATAAACTAATAAGAAATTAATTAATTTGTATTTAGAAATTTATTACTATAAGTCATTAAAGATTAATTACTTAAGTGATAATTACTTAATAATTAAAAGATTTATTTGTTAAGGGTTAATTGATTATCTTAGTAATCAAAGGTTAATTAAGGGAGATTGGTTAACCAATGAAATAATTACTTGATGAAAGTAATTAAGGATAAATTACTTAAGGGAAGTAATTAAAGACTAATTACTTAGTGTAATTAATTAAAAGATTGATTAATTAAAGAAATTAATTAAGGATTAGTCAATTTATGAGTTTGATTAATTGTGGATTAATTAATTAATGTAAGCGGTTATAAGGTAATTAATTGAATAATTACTTAAGGGTCATTGTGATAAATGTGATGGGTAAAGGTTAATAAATTTGTGTAATTAATTTAGAATTAATTTCTTATTGTCATTAAAGGATAATTAGTCAAAGGTGATTAATTAAGATGGATAATTAAAGGATGATAAATTAATTGGTTTGTAATTAATTAATGTTAAGAAAAGGCAATCTAAGAGATTGAGGTTAGTAATTTAATTTGAATTAATTAAATTAAATTTTGGAAGTGATCAATTTTTGCTTATGATGATCGAATAATGTTAAATGCCTTGAATTGATTGTTATCTCTGGAATGAAATTGTTTTGTGATATGTTATGCTTGGGTGAACTATGATATTGTGGTTATCCATAGATGATGTGTAACGAGAGGGATTTTTCACGCTCGAAAATCGACATCCATACTTTACATCGCACTCGAATGTCGCACATTCGACCGTTCAAATCCGAGTCGTCGGAGCTTATAACAACATTAAGTAAACAACACAGCGGAATAAAAGAATAATACATTGATATACAGCTTTGATACAATATCTGGTACAACATACGATATAATAGATATCAATATACATCAGAGATACAATAAAATAGCAGCGGCAAAGAAAATAAATAACATTAGCAACGGAACAAATAACTCCAGATAGTTTTCAAAAGAGAACTCCAGCAGTAGCTCGAACCAACATCACGATTCATCAAGACAAGCAAGTCTCGTCCACATCCAAAAACTGAACTAGCTCCAGATAACCTACTAATCTAACTATTTGAAAAACCCACTCTAGACTGCCCGTGTAGAAAATTTTGAGCACCCAGAGTTTAGGAAAGAACAATAAACTCCGGATCAGTCATGGGACTGGTGTGAGTAACAAAAACAGTTTACCTTTTAAAAACAAACAACAAGAGAATTTTAAATTAGATTCGCAATGCTTTTAGAAAATGAGACTACCATAAGGCCTCCCGCACATGCACACAATGCAAACGCAGAATCGGAGGAGATATCTCCTTATGATAGTTAAATATGCTTGATACGTGAATTTCTTTGATATTATTACTATAAGTGCAAAGTGCAGAAATCATTTCAAAAGTAGAATATAAATCTTAGCCAACATAGATATTTCGAACTATGCCTACTATAGCTACCATCCAAACAGTGGGGCACCACCATAAGTAGATGGCAGGTAATAAAACTAAAACCGTACAAGGTATGTATTTGAAGAATGGATTTCCAACAAATGGTCGGGCAAAGGAACTTCCCATACCGAAATGGAACGCCTCTGGAAGGACGTCCCCGAGCATACCAGCTGGATCTCTGCCAACACAAAGCCGGTGTACTCCCTGCCCGGGAGTATCAACCTTAGATATTCCATCCCCGGTCGTAACCAACCTTTATCCGGGATCCCGATAACCAACAACACCACACAGTAATAGATATAGTATATCCACATGAGTAAGTATCTGGGCTCCATTCAATGATACTACCCCTATCCAAAAGAAATGGACATACCCTAGGGACGCGATCCCTGAAAACCTTGCTGCGTCATTCCTGTTTCGACCATTTTTCGGGTTGTGATGTTCGACGAAATCTCGTCCACAAAGCTATGCTTTTTACAAAGCCACGCTTTGATCAAAAAATAATCAGCAGCACTCAGCATACCACATTACCAAGATGGAAATATATCGCTGATAATCTTCAACTACATAACCTCTAAGGGTGTTAAGCTAAGAGAATAAATTCTCCGCCACCAACAAAAATGTATTTGAAAGAAATCTGCTTTATATCTCAAAATGTAATGTCAGATATACAATCTATACAAGTCTTTTCTGGATTTAGAACAGAACCGAAGGCACTTCCAAAAAAGTCCTTGCAATCCGGGTATTCACAATCCCGATTGGTCTTCCCATCACTTAGGGAATCTCTATACCGTAGCTACTCGGAGCAGAGACAATCAATAGTTCATCCTATCGTTCTCGCAAATATCCGATCTTCACCACCGGTCTTCAAATGCTATCCATAACGATGTATCACATATTCGGAATGGGTTATACGACCCAAAGGTCCTTTTCCGGCTAACCCGAATAGTGAGCGCAACATTTAAAACATATGGATATGAGATTTCAATTAAGTCACAACTTATTACCCAAAACTTTTCTTTCAAATGGTTTAAACCAATTACCATTTCAAAACCTTTAAACAAAAAGATTTACTTCACAAAGTTCATTTACAGATTTCAAAACAATTTTCATTTCATTTGGATTAATTCGTTTAAAATCTTTAATTTAAAGATTTAACTAATAGCTTTCAAACTGTTTCCACAACTTGGAAAATCATTTTCATTTTTAACTTGAAAACCTTTTTAACGAAATTTGGAAGTTCACTATTCATATGAAAGATTTTATTATTTGAAAACGAATTTATTTTAGAAAGATTCAATTTTATTTACACGAGTTAAAGCCTTTGAATTTAAATTCAAATACCCAAATCAATACCTTTAAAATAGTTTAATCCATATAAACTCATTTATAAGTTGAATAGCCCTTTTAAAACCCTAGTTTCTAAATCATAGAATTCAATTTCAAATATTGAATTCAAATTTAAATCAATATATTTAAATTTCAAAACTCAATTAAGTTATTCAAATAAATTTCATCTTTGAAATTCCATTTCAAAAGCTTTTCACTTTAAACACAATCCATTTCCAAAACATTTGAGTTTAAATATTCAGCCTTTAAAGTCATTTCAAAATCTTTGACTTAATCGATTTCCTCGTGAAATCCATATTAGTGTGTGTATAAGTGTGGTCCAGGGTTTAACACACAATAGTGCAACAACATTCAATCATTACAGATCAAACACAGAAATATAGTTGATAAGCGATCTAATTATAACGCTTATCATCCATTCACAGATTCACAAATAATATACAAATGTAAATAAATGAATGAATCATACTCAGCTCAATCCATAGTACAAAATATCATAAATCAGTTAGGACAATCAATTCAAGGCATCACATACAATACAATCATTCATAAGTAAGGTCAAGTATTCAATAATCATTTATAAGTAGGATTAATTAATTGTTTAATCCTAATTAATTCAATTTATTTTCAATTAAATTAACTACTTATGAATTAATTATCCAATCCTGATTAATTTATCACACATCATTTGATATTAATTTATTTATCAAATATTTTAGTTAATCAAAATAACTAAAATTAATTACAATAAGTGATTAATCCTTAATTACTTTCATTAAGTAATTACAATTAACAATTTATAATTGATTTTCCAAATTAATTAATACATTTAATTATTAATAGTTATCACTTTAATCAATACTTGATAATCTTTAGTTAATTATCTTTATTAACTAATAATATTTCTTTAATTACCTTCTTAAGAAAATTTCTTAGATTAAATCTTTATAATCATTTCTAATTAATTAATCTAAATTACTTGTTTCTAATTTAAATAAATCATTCTTTAATTACCTTATTAATTAAATCATTTTAATTACCTAAATTATCTCTAAGATAATTTAATTTCCTTATTAATGACTTCATCAATATTTTAAGTGTAAAACATTTCACTTTTGAATTTAGACTCAAATTTCATTTTTAATTTATGATTCAAAATGCTTACATATCCAAATATTAACCAAATTTAAATATCCACTTATAATCTCAAAATAAATGCAAAGAACATTTGTTATTTACATATGAACTTATGTAAGCCTTTAAACCAATTTACTTAATTTTATTTAAAAATTAAGCCTTTAAAATGCACCACTATTTAACTTACAGATTCAAATTATCAAAAATCAAGTTAAGTTATTGGTTTGAAAACAAATTTACCTTTAAAAACCTATTTGATTTATACTTATTTTAAAACACATGTGATTTGAAAACTGGTTCAGCTCCAGATTTTAAATTTGAAGCGATATTTAAGTCTTGTTTTCAAATTTTAATTTAAATTTTAAAAAGGCTTAAAATCTGAAAATCCACCTTATAATATTTACAACTTTGATTTAAAATCAAATTTCTTTCAAAAAAAATTTAATTCAAAGTTTATTTGAAACTAAAATTAAAACTGGATTTAAACTTGTTTAAATCCATTATCACAACTTTTGAATTCAACTTGATTTAAGAAAAATTAAAACACTGACAGGTCTTATCAAAACCCTGTAACCAAATTTATATTCAAGCAAACCCAAATCATTTCCAAAAATCCCTCCGTGCACGTGCACATGGTCGCCGACCATCTCCGGGCCGTGCTACATTGTCGAACACGTCAACGATCATCAATACTCTTCTCCCCTACCACCAGAACCTCGCCTGCAACTCGAAATCGAATTCGAGCTCCCAAAGCAAAACCTGGCAACTCGAAAGCAAACAATGCTCGAACCTGTCAACGCTTCGCCCCTGCTCCTCCGACCACCAGAGAACCACCACCACCGGCCATGGCTTCGCCTACCATCCCTCTACGAATTCCCAAAAGCCCGTAACGCTCGACCGTCTTTGGTCATCGAACGAGAATAAAACACAACCACGGCAAAAACTAGGTTTAGAAACTTTAATCGTTTGCCGCTGTCGCCACCGTGGTCGTGACCACCTCCGGCCATTTTTCCCACCACCTCGGTGAGCTCCTCCACCTCCTCGCACAACCTCATCGCAAACTTCGATGCCGATCTCCGGCAATCGACAAGAATGTTGATTTCGATCAACATAGAATATCACAACCTTTACGCGACTAAAAATCGTGATTTAAGTTTTAAAATTCATATTTTGTTGCAGAGATTTAAGGTGTGTTCCTGAAATTATAAATTAAAACATTCGAATTTTTCACAAATTCAAACTTTACTGATAAATTTTTATTTCCAGAGGCATATTTATATTATTTTGACTTGAATAAACCTCCAGACTAAATCTTGTAGTAAAAAAACAATTTTCATTTGATTCTTGAGTTTAAACAGAGGGTGAATAAAAAGATTTTGAATTCCTTTTGCAAAACAAAACCTGGAAGCTAAATACAGAGAGTACTCTGTTAATTCACCTGCATTACATATCATACATTCATATGTACTAAATAGAATTGAATTTATATTTACACATTTCATACTTACTCAAGATGAATATTCAACAGATATATATGCTTAATCATTTAAGAGTGAGGTTACTCACCTGGAATATAGTTGAAACAGAGACACTACTTTGAACCAGGACTTGAAAACTGCAAACTGCAAACCTTTTTTCTTCTTTAATCTATGGTTTGAATGCAGTTGTATTTTGTTGAAGTTTTGTTTTAGTTATTATTTTGTTTACTTCAGTTTTACTTGGCTTGATGAATGAACTGAGAGGGAGAATTGATAAATAAGGAGAAGGTGTATGGGTATATACATATAAAAGGATAGTTGTACAGGTGATGTTATTTTGTACAGTGTGGTATCTTTGTTTATTCAATAAGCATGTTCGAAATGTATTGGAGGCATGTTACATTAATTGTTTCTTACTTGCCTGCATATCTATTACAGGCTACATCCTTTATTTTATCTTTTGTTTTATTTTGTAAGCTTGTACTTCTCTTATTTGTTTGTACTGAGATATTGGTATTAATTGCTTAAGTACATATTACTTTGTTTATTTTTTTATCTCGGCTGAGATGATAGGAGTAGGTACTTTTGTTTCTTATTTTATTTAAATTTTTGTTCATAGATGTTTCTTTTTAATCTACACCTGTCTTTTATTTTATTGTTGAGTATCTATGTATATCTCTTACTTTATTTGTTGACCAGGCTGATATAAATCTGGTTTTGGTGGGCTAAAGGATATGGCAGTAGTTAAGCTTTGTCTTGATTTGCAAGCCTTCACACCTGAATATATTTGTTTCTTCACTTCCTGTTGTAAGTACTTTCATACTTACCATATTTTTATTCAAGTGTTCACATTCAATTTGATTTGTCTACACACTCATATCTTATATTTAACTTATACTTTGCAATATAAATAAATTTCTATTGTTAATATGTTGTTAGATTTTATCTATGTGTTTACTTATATTTTTATAAATATACTTTGTTTGTATTTTATTTTACTTGCATATTTAATTCTTACTTTAACTTAAAATTTTAAATTCAAATCCAATATATGCACATATACATATATATTCACATGTATATATATAAAGTTCAAATTCAAATTTATTTTCTAAGACATTTAAATTTTAGTCCCAATTCATATTCAATGTAAATATATTTCTTAAAAATTTCATAATTTAACTAACATATCATATTAATTACCAATTATTTTCACAAATTTTTTTATTCAAAAATTAAATTGATTATCAATTACACTCAATTAAAATCCAGGATCGTTACATGATGAATTGCTATATAAAAAGGGACATCTTGTATTAAAGTTGAATTGTATTTAACTGGATAACTTGGGTTTAGATGACATTTGATTCGAAGAGACTGGAGTCGGATATTAGTAAATACCCGAAACCACTTCGATTCTTTTTAGATTGATATGTGAAATCAATAAACTGGAATGGAATGACTTGAGTGAATTGGACCATTTAATCCAAGTTTTGGCACTGAAATATTGATGTGAGAAATAAGTGATGTCTATAACAACTGGTGAAGTTGTAAATTAATATAAGTCACCCGGGATTTAAATAAGTTCCATGCATTGGTATTTTATGTTAGATGAGTTTACTCACGCTGGTTTACAGCCCGACCCGAGTGTTACTTTGATGTAATGCTCGGGTCAGACCGAGTATTACAGATTTTCAGGTAAGAACGTTCTGGAGCTCAGGAGGCGAGCTAGATGGCAGGAACGTATGGGGTATTTCCGCTGCGACATATTATAGTTTATCTCGGATAGGTTGTTTTAAACTGTCCAGTGTTGTGTAATGGTTGTAACTCTGATGTGTAAAAATGTAAATGTACTGATATAGTTCTTCTTTGTTAACTGTTATTTTATTTGATATTATATTTTAATCCGCTGCGAATGTGAGGTTTCTATGTTTTAGTGTTTCTGTTTCTTCTTTTCCTTCTATCTCCTTCTTCTTTTCATAACTATCTGGAATTTTCGAGATCGGAAATTCCGGGTCGTTACATTTGGTATCAGAGCAGAAGGTTAAGCAAGAACCTTGGCTCTGTTGGAATTACTCATTAAGGATAGGGTAAGTGGTACCCTAGGATGAGTTGAGTGTGTATATATATATATATATATATGTGTGTGAGAACGTACTTGTTATTTTCTTATATAAGGATTTTAAATGATTTTATATAAAAATATATTTTGATATATAAAGCAATATTTCTTTCTAATAAATATTAAGGGAAATGGTTGTTAAATTATTGGAATTAAATTAAGAAGTAATAGAATACAACCAAATTGAAATTGAAATTGATTAAAGATAAGTTTGAAATAAATTCAAACGGAAATTAAAATCTTGAGTTGTGAGAAGTATTTCAGAATAAGATGATAATGGATGGTTTTAGATATGATAATCTTGGTTATTATCATAAATAATTGTTGTGTTTAATAATAAAATGTGTATTAATGTGTAAGCAAAAATAAAATGTTTTAAGGGGGTAACCTTTAAATAAGCATGACATGTAAATTGAAGTGGGTTTCAAACTGTGAAGATCTGAATACTAAATTTAAACATTTGAAAATTTGTTTTCAAAATTTTAAAAGAAATAATATTGTTCAAAATATTTTGAATGTAATCTTATTATAGAATAAGAAGTTGTTTGTAAACTTTAAAAGAATATGTTTGAATTAAAACCAATGGAGGTTTAAATTTTAAAAATTTGGCTTGGTGAGCCAAGAAGTAATTATATACATGTGTGGATATACATAATATCAAAGATGGTTTGAAATAAACTCTGAATATTGAGTTTTAAATCTGGAATGAGATGTGATACCCAAAGTGATAAGTCTTTGAACTTAATAAGTGGGAAGATTATTTATGAGAAATTCAAACTGGGTAAGGTTAACTGGATTAAGTGAATTGAGTTTAACTTGGGAAAGGTTAAATAAGTTGGAATGATCAACCTGATTTGGAAAATTTCAAGATGAAATTAAGAATTAACTTGGGAGGTTAAAAGGTTTATTTGAATTAGGAAGTTTGAGTAATCTCAAAATGGGTTTGAGATCCGAAGATTTGAGATGGATGGATGTTTTAAAATAATTTGAATGATACCATTCCGTTGTTATTAACAATCTTTAAGATAAAATTGGATTTGTTTAAATAAATGAGAAATGAAGTGTGGTAATATATCCATTATTGGGATAAAAAGGAAAATCACACTTTAATTTGAAATTAAGGATAAGGAATTACTTTAAACTGAAAACCTAAATGATTGAATCTGAAAATTAAACTTGTTTAAGAATTGGTTTCAAACTAGAAGATAAAATTGAGTAATAAATTAAATTTTTAAGATTTTGGACTCTTATTTGAAATTTGGAAAAAGTTAAGTAAAGATAATTTAAAATGGAATTTTGAGAATTTGACTCAAAATTAAATTGTTTAAAGGTTTGGGTTATTGATGTAAAAATAAAAGTTAATTTGATTTGTGGTAATATGTTAGGTCTGAATTATGAATTGAATTGTTTAAAAACTTTAAAGGTAAATTGATTTAAAGGAATTAAATCAACATTTGAAGTATTAACTCGAATTTATGTAATTCGAGATGGTTCACAGTAAACTGGAACTTGAAGTTGGTTCAAAGTGAAATTTGATTTGAATATTTAGAAATTGTGATTGAAAGTTGAATAGTTTTAAATTTAAATGGAATTTGAATTGAATTTGGAAAGAAATCGAGGTTAATTCAACTTGAATTGGGGTTATATCAATTTCAATGGAAATTGAAGTTATTTAAATTGAAACTGAGTAAATTTAAATGGAAGTGGAAATTTAAATTGAATTGATGAGAAAGGAGAGTGGAATTGAACAGTTTGACTCTGGACTATTTTGAAAATAAGTTGTTTCAATATAAATCTATTTTTCCAAGCTATTTACCATATACAATCTTTCTTTTAAAAGCCCAAACAATTTTATACTTGTTTATAATTATTTTGGAACTATTTAACTATTTTTCAACTGTTTTATAAACCAATTACTGCTTTCAACTATTTTACACACTAATTACTATTTTACAACTATTTTGCCATTATTTAATTATTTCCAACTATTTTGCAACTACTTAATTATTTTACAGCTATTTTACAAACTAATAATTATTTTTCAACTACTTATCTATTTTTAACTTTTCAAGCTATTTTCTAAAATTAAGCCGGACAGAGATCAAACAGATTATGATTGAATACCCAATTAAGATAAGAATTGAGGTGATAATCCAAATGAGAATTTAAGCAATTGTGAGTAAGTGAATGAAAATCAAAGTGAACGTGAATAGAAAGGATTGATTTGGCTAATAATCAATGAGATAAATATGTAGGATGTACGCATATTATTCTATTCGCATAGTGATTTGATCCAGATTCGAGCATAGAATTTCGAGATTGTTATATTGATCCGAGTTAGGATTTTTCACTCGATTTTCAACGGCGAACATGGATACAGATTGTTGATTGGTTCTGGATATTCTCTGTCATAGTTAGGCTATATAAGGAGAATGATGGTTTCTGATCAAGAAACCAGATCTGAGTCTGCACTAGGAAGTCGGGTGGACGATACTAGTTCGGAAATGGAATTATGTGATCGAGTGAGCGATCAGATTGGTATAGCGTACGGATGATATGTGTACATCATACGGATTTGAATGAAATTAATACTGGGAATTTGTGGATAAGAAATGTGAAATGGTTTTTGAAATGAAAGGTATATTTTGTGAAATATACGATGAAGTAAAGTGGAAACTGGATATTTCTAGGGTTGAAACTTTGTTTATGGAAGTAAGTGATATGGTAAGTGTTTTGTAAAGAATAATCAAATTTGATTATTTGATTTTGAATAAACAAAGCTACATACCTTTGTTATATAAGATAAATATTCCCTTGTTGAATCTATTGCCAGAAGAAATGGATTTTGAAGTATAAAATGAGTTTTATACAAATTTGAAATGATCCAAAGTTTTAAAAAATTATGTATATCTGTGTGTGTGTGTGTCTATATATATATAAAGGATCTTATGAGGATTTTGGAAAAAGGTTTTGGGAACCTTTGGATTTGGATAGGCTTTTGATTTTTAGGTAAAATCAATATTGAAATTTGGAAAGCCTAGTTTGAGAATTATCGATTTGGGATAATCGATTTTGTGTAAAGGAGCTTTGTATGAGATCATACTAGGTGTATGATTTGAAGATACTATATGTGTATAGTATAAAATGTTTTGATGATAGCTCTGGGGAAAATGGCGCTCCCCTAAAATGAACTTCTCAGGTGTGCCACCGGGTGGTGCTGTCTTGAGCCCCAAGGGGGGGTTCTAAAGTTGATCCTATGAGGAGTCCGGACAAAACTAGTTCCTGGGGATTATGAGTAGTGAATACCATAGCGAATGTCGTGTATGCCGCTGAGAGCCAACAGTCTGCGTTTGATTTTATATCGGTAGACTGCGACCTATGGTAACATAGCGAAAGTCGTGTGTGCCGCTGAGAGCCAACAATCTGCATTTGATTTTATATCGGTAGACTGCGACCTATATTGAAGTGAGAAGTTTCATTTTGATAGTGAAAATCAGAGGCCGTGGAGAGCCTGCAGTTACATGGACTTTTGCTGTGATGGCAACGTAACCCTGGAATGTAACTGCAATCTGTCGTGGGATCCATGGCGTAATCGAGAGGCTGCGGAGAGCCTGCAGTTACATGGACTTTTTCTGCGATGGTAACGTAACCCTGGAATGTAACTGTGACTATGGATGGGGGTGATGATTTCCATAGCATTCTCACCAAAGATATCCCTCTATTTCAAATAAAAATGTTTTCTATATTTTCAATAAAATTATTTTCCAAGTATTTTTCACTCGGTGTTGAAAATGGGTCTGCTAAGTACTTATAGATTTTCAGTCCTACGCCTGATCAATGTATGACCTAATTTGTGTAAGAACGATGATGGACTTGTTGAAACATCGAGTTATAGAATGATATTTTTATAAAACTATTTCGATAGTACTATATTGATTTTAAAGGTGTTTTAAAAATAATCAAAAGGTAATTTAACTAATATTAAGTATTTTAATAAATTCTGGATACATTCCTTTTCAGGGATGAAAAGGTTCAAAGGGGGAAGGAATGTGATAACCTAGATTTTAGAGTACCTGTAATTTATAGATTAACTGAATTTAATTAATGGAAATACTGATTTATAAGTTAAACAAATAATTCTGGTACTGAAAGTATATATCTGAAAAAGTATTGGTTTAATAGTCTTTCTAGTGTAATTAATTAAATTGGCAAAATCGATGTTTTCAAACAAATAATAATGATTTTTTGTATATACATGGATATAAATAGATTTTATAGGAACATAATTGTTATTTTTTTTAAATTGAATAAGAAATTATATACGTATATATGTATAATTGATTTGTAAATTGGATTTTAGAATTTAATTTGAATTTTAATTTGAATTTAAAGTTTTGAAATTCAAAGGATGGATATTATGAAATATTTGAATTTAAAGATATTTGGATAAGCTTTTATTCATAATTTGTTTTATTACATTTTTTTACATAAGAAATTCTCATATATATTACATAAGAATAAACAAATTAAGTGAAACCTTTATTAACATTTAAAATAAAAAGAAAATAATACGAAGACAAGTGTTATCATATTAAAACTTAATATAACATGTGTTAGCTAATGAGCAAAGCTTTATGACAAGTGTTATACATTAAAACAAGTGGCATTTTTAGATTTAATTTTCTTTTATTTTTGTTAAATAACTTTTAGCCTAAAAACATATACTTCTCTCTATCTATTTTTTTTCTTCAAAAAAAAATTCAAAAGCTAAGAAACAAAATCTAAACTCAAACAATCTCTCAAAACAAATCTGAAATGCAACCCTGTAAATCAATTGTTCTCAGACCTGAAACCTAGTTCAAACCAATCCATAGTGATTCTTCAAACCTGTAATCACTTTCAAGAATGCATGCAAGTAAATCTGGAGTATATCAAAGCAAAGTTTCCAAAGCCAGAGGCTATGGTTTTCAAGTTTTCAAAGCTAGCATTTCAGTTTTCAAAGCAAGTATTTCAGTTTCAAAACTGATGCAGATTAAAGCTTTCTGTTTTTTTCAAAGCTCTGCCTCTTTAAATAGGTGAGTAAACTTCTTCTCTAAGTTTAACAGCACTATATTTTGAGGCATGCTTGAAGTCAAGATTGTAGAAATAATTTCATGCATGAATGATCTGTTGCATGTATAAAAATATAATAGAATATATGTGTACCTCTGAAAAAGAAAATAAAATGGATTGACATATTTCTGTTGTGTCACAGGATCAATACCACTCAAAGAAAATTTATATCTCACTATCTAAACAGTTTCATGCTATGATCTTAAAATGAAATTTGTTTGTTTCCCCCTAATTCAACTCAACAAAACAGTTTAAATTCAAACTTTTTGTTCAAAGAAATGTACAGGCTCTCTGTTCTTTTCAAAATAAAAGTGAGTATATCTATATATATATATATATATATATATAGTTGAATCTGGAGCATGTGTTAAATTTATATGGATATGATGAAATAATGTATGCATGAATAATTCTTTTCTGAAATTTGTTTGAATCAGCGTATATATATATATATAAGAATGTTTATGACTGTTTATATCTTGTCTCTCTTATAATCAGAGCTTCAAACCTCCAAACAAAACTCCTATCTTCCTTTTGAAATTTATTTAGATTTTGATTTCTGAGGAGAAAAGTTTTAAAGTAAGGTAAACATCATTTATAAAATGATTTTGAATTTAAATAATTAAGAATTATCTCTATAACAAAAGTTACAGTAAAACTGCGAAAACTAGAGCAGAGTCAAACATCTTGATTTCCGGTTTGGAATCCATAATCAGGTTTGTAGTTGTAAACCATGATTTTTAGTAAAGATTTCGTAATTTTTATGTTAGTGGTTGTTGATGAATCGCGAGACTACCGAAATTGGGTTTATCGTCAAAATCCGGCAATCGTGTTGATCGGTAAACTTGCGATTATGGCTAAGGGAAGTTTGTAGGCCGGTGGCCGAGAGAAAAATGGTATTCCATTTTTTTGAGCATCGTGGTTGATGGTGCGATGTAATTTAGGGTTTAAGCCTGATGAATTTCGTCTTCGTTCTCAAACCCATGGCGCATCAAAGTTGTTTCAGACTTTATCGTGAATGGGGGAAAACCTTGAGGTGACTCAGACGTAATTTTTAGCATGAAGGCTAGACGACCGGTAGTCAGAGAAGGTGGTGCGAGGCGATGATAGATTGGGCTTTTCAAGCGAGGTATGGGATTTCTGGTTTGATTTCGACGTGGGGTTTTTCTTGGAGTTTTGGGTGGTCGATGGATGAAGGGAGGTCGAGAGTGACTTCGTGGAGTGGCCGGCGGTGATGGTCAACCCTCCGGTGTCATGTGCAGGTGCACACGAAGCTGGCATATATCAGTTGTAGCTGGAGTTAATGACGTAGTGAAGTTGAGAGGAGGGAACTGAGATGATTTTGTTTTGAATCGAAGTCCTCCTCGTGTGATTTTGTTGCAAGATTTTGATTATGGTTCGAATTACTTCGACCTGTTATTAAATTAAAGAGTTTAGCGAGAGTCAATCTCAGGAGTTATCGGTTTTAAGCAAGGAAAGTGTTAATCTAGCCTTTCTAAAAAAAATATGTTCATAAAGCAATTGGGTTTAGTATTCAAAATTACAGATTTTAAATAATTATATATAGGGGTGATGATAAATGGATTCATAAGTATATTCTCAAATGTGGTTTATTAATGATTTGATTAAATAGATGTCTTAAGATAGTATGTTAGACTTAAGTTAATTAAGGATCTTAAGTAACTTCTTTTTATGTTAAGTATAAATTAATTTCAAAGTATTAAATTCAAAAATGACGTATATGATGGTTAAGTAAGTAATTAAGTTACTGATTTATCTTAGATTAATTAGAAACTGAAGTTAATAAGGATTAATTAATAAAGAATTAAAAGTTATAAATTAATAAGAGATTAATTAATTTGTATTTAGAAATTTATTACTATAAGTCATTAAAGATTAATTACTTAAATGATAATTACTTAATAATTAAAAGATTTATTTGTTAAGGGTTAATTGATTAACTTAGTAATTAAAGGTTAATTAAGGGAATTTGGTTAACCAATGAAATAATTACTTGATGAAAGTAATTAAGGATAAATTACTTAAGGGAAGTAATTAAAGATTAATTACTTAGTGTAATTAATTAAAAGATTGATTAATTAAAGAAATTAATTATGGATTAGTCAACTTATGAGTTTGATTAATTGAGGAATAAATAATCAATGTAAGCGGCTATAAGGTAATTAATTGAATAATTACTTAAGGATTATTGTGATAAATGTGATGGATAAAGGTTAATAAATTTGTGTAATTAATTTAGAATTAATTTCATATTGTAATTAGAGGATAATAAGTCAAAGGTGATTAATTAAGATGAATAATTAAAGGATGATAAATTAATTGGTTTGTAATTAATTAATGTTAAGAAAAGGCAATCTAAGAGATTGAGGTTAGTAATTTAATATGAATTAATTAAATTAAATTTTGGAAGTGATCAATTTTTGCTTATGACGATCGAATAATGTTAAATGCCTTGAATTGATTGTTATCTCTGGAATGAAATTGTTTTATGATATGTTATGCTTAGGTAAACTATGATATTGTGGTTATCCATAGATGATGAATTGCTATATAAAAAGGGACATCTTGTATTAAAGTTGAATTGTATTTAACTGGATAACTTGGGTTTAGATAACATTGATTCGAAGAGACCGGAGTCAGATATTAGTAAATACGCAAAACCACTTCGATTCTTTTTAGATTGATATGTGAAATCAATAAACTGGAATGGAATGACTTGAGTGAATTGGACCATTTAATTCAAGTTTTGGCACTGAGATATTGATGTGAGAAATAAGTGATGTCTATAACAACTGGTGAAGTTGTAAATTGATATAATCACCCGGGATTTAAATAAGTTCCATGCATTGGTATTTCATGATAGATGAGTTTACTCTCACTAGTTTCCAGCCTGACCCGAGTGTTACTTTGATGTATTGCTCGGGTCAGACCGAGTATTACAGATTTTCAGGTAAGAACATTCTGGAGCTCAGGAGGCGAGCTGGATGGCAGGAACGTATGGGGTATTTCCACTGCGAGATATTATAGTTTATCTAGGACAGGTTGTTTTAAACTGTCCAGTGTTGTGTAATGGTTGTAACTCTGATGTGTAAAAATGTAAATGTACTGATACATTTCTTCTTTGTAAACTGTTATTTATTTGATATTTTATTTTAATTAGCTGCGAATGTGAGGTTTCTATGTTTTAGTGTTTTTGTTTCTTCTTTTTCTTCTATCTCCTTCTTTATTTCATAACTATCTGGATTTTCGGGATCGGAAATTCTGGGTTGTTACAATTTTATTTAAATGAAATTTACTTTATAAAAATCATAAGTTAAAGGTATTTTAATGAACATTTTGAGTGTTAAAATATGACTTTTATAATGTTTAAAGGGTTAAAATCAAAGTTTATTTGTGGCTGAAATTTTAATATTTGAAGTGTTTAACTGAATAAATGAACTCAGAAAAGGCCAAATTATTGGGAATTGAATATTTGATTTGAAGGAATAATGACTTCACTTTTTAATGTTTTAAATGAATGATTTTAATTCGGAATTATAAATCATTTTGAAATTTATAACCACGGGTACGATGTTTTGTGTTTCATGTGATTTCCTTGTGATTATTTGATGCACACCTTTGATTTTAAGGATGTGGCTAGAGGTGAGTGGTTACTGCAGCTCTACGTTACCCTAGTCACAATAACAATGTTATTTGCATTGTTTACTTTAATATGGATATTTCTAGGATAGTGGTTATTACTACTTAATTGATGGTTTAATTGATCCTTAAAGGATGGGCGATCCCCAGCATCCTTTAAGTTATTGTGCATTGCTATTACAGTTCACTTGAGTTGTTTTACATTGTATAATTATGTATGTTTTGACTCGAGTGTTTATGTTTTACTTTACGCTCAGTTCAGCCTGAGAATGACAGTTTGGATTCACTTTCTGGAGCTAGAGTTTAGCTGGAGCTTATCTGTCTATTTATTCGTCTACTTTTTCCAGTTAGTTCCTATTTGGTATCTGTCTCTGTATTATTGATTTATGTATCTAGACTTCTATTGTATCCATTTTTAAACTATGATATTTTGTATATGTTTTGAGAGTTTGTATATAGTAGCTTCATGGACTACTATGGTATTTTATTTCCGTTGTGAGTATTCTGATATTTCCGTGTCTGTGATTCTGTGAATGATTTTATTTGTTCCAAATTTTATTACAATCTGTTGTTTTGAATTATTCAAGTCTGACATGTGTGGATTATTGTCGATTTGAATGGTCCAAAATAGTGGGTCGTTACAAAACATATATAACATTATTTATTAATTAATTTAAATAATTTATAACAATTATAAACTAATTAAATCATTCCGTCCTAAGGGAATTCATCATTCCGGCTATGTAACTCTTTGGTGTAAATTTGGTTAGCAATTAACAACGAACTATTCTAATTTTAACGTTCACACGTTACTTAGCAGGTGATGTGACATTATGGCCAAATATATTGCTTACTCATTTTCGATGAAAATCAATTTTAGTTTAATAAGCGTTACCTAGTTGTGACATTTGTTTACACCAATTCTCTTCGTCAAAACAATATCGCTTTGGACTTAAGGAATTTGGTAATGGTCAAAAGTCCAACCTCATCCACATTCAACTTTATAGTCCAAATAAAAAGTCCTTGGTTCAATAATAACATTTATTATTAACTGAAATGCTCTATCTAGAGACTTTGACTTTGAGTTGACTTGAGTTGACCATGATACTAACCGCATATAACTGAGGAGACGAATCCTCTCTTGAATAGTGCTTCACTTCTAATACTTCCACTTGACCCAACTATAGTCACTCGACGGATGCCATGCCATGATCTAGCGTTAATCAAAGTGGAGCATTCATATTGAAGATCCACAGCATTCTCAAGTCGAGGAAACTGTGTAAATCAGTCACATCGATATTTTCTGTTTGACCTTTATTATATTAACCAACAGAAAATAATCGAGTGGGCCGTTCCATAGTTATCCAATAACTATTAATACATAACCCTAGGTGCCCCCAACAGTCATGAGTCATTGTAACAACCTGAAATTTAACACAAAATAATTAATTTGTTAATTAATGAAATAATTAAATAACTTTGTGAAATTATCAGGATTGAGCCACGGAATTTGCATCATGTCCGTGGTAATTTTGTGGTCAATTTCCATATATAGAAGTCAGAATCCGTGTTAATATGAGCAAGTTGTGAATTAAAAAATAAAGAAGAATCGGAAAAAATAAATAAATAATAGTGGAAATTAGCCACAAGGGCCTCTTTAGCAAGTGCAATTAGTTTATAGGACACACAACTGAAATAATTCTTTTTAAGGACAAAATGAAAAATAAATAATTTCTAAGGCCTAAAAACCTATGAAATCATGTCCTTAAATGTAATTGGACTGCTGACTTTGTCCTTAAAAGTAATTATTGTGCCGACTTTGGTCTTGAAATTAATTTCTGTGGATGTGTGTCCTAGAAACTAATTGGACCGTAAAATTTGTCCTTCTAGTGAAATGCAATTAAATAATATGGGCTAGGCCTAGTCATCAGGGTGGTCGGCCGCTCGGTCGACTCGCCTCATGAACGAAAGTTCGTTCCGTTTGTTCGAACATTGTACGAGTAATTTGCATTCTTTAGACCAATTTGGTCCTTCCGTTCTTGCATCTGATGGCTCCTATTCAGCCTATGACGTGGTTGTATTATGTTCAATCCTCAAATCCAAAGGCCCGAGATCCACTTCTACACTTACAAATAGGACCCTAGGCCTAACACTTTTTCTCATTCTAGATTTTCTCCGCTTAGGTTCACCTTTTAAGGAAGGAGTCTTAAAAGGAATAATTTTTCAAGGAGAGAATCCTTTTAATAAAAATATTCTAATACCCTCAAGTGGATCCGAGAAGACCAAAAAGGGAAGAGCCTAGGACCACAGGTGAGTAACTATGATTATTTTAGATTTCTTTAACTAATTTAAAATAATAGGGTTTCCAATAGTTGTAGTTTTACTGCGATTTCTAGAATAACCTTTTTAGTAATTTATTTACAATTTTTAGAATTATTTTCAATCTATTTCATTTAGCTATTTTTTTAGTTAATTTTAGTTTAATTCTGTTATTTATAGCTTTTCCATTTATTTACAGTATTTTAATTTATTTACTGTTATTTATGCGTTACTTGCATCTTTTTCCTACACTTTGTATTTTCTTCTATTTTCAGTTTTCTTTTATTTCTTCTTCTTCGCGTATGGTTTAGAATAGACTAAATGCGAATTTGGATTAAAATTATAAGAATACTTAAATAATGGAAGATAAGATGTAAATTGTAAAGACTGTAATAAAAATAGAATTAAGACCGAAATTGAGCCTAATTATGATATTAATATTAGAATTTGACTAATTAAAGATAAGTGTCTAGTTATAACTTAGAATTATAACTAAATAGAACATAAGGTGAAAGAAAAAAAATTACACGTAGACCATAGGTTAAGTAATAAGCATTTTTTTAACATAGGTTATAATAAGGAAAAAAACAAAATGAAGCTTATTTTAAGACTTAGGGTAAATTAATAAGCACAGATAGCAAGAACAAAAGTAAAGGCTTATTTAAATAATTTATCTAAGTTAATAAGCAAGAATTAAAGTATGACATGTACCAAATAACATTCCCCTATTATTCTCTGGACATGGTGTTTCACATAATCCTGAAGTGAGACGAGGGGCACACTTATGCTAATTATGGTAGTAATTGGTCAATAAGTATAAGTCCAAATCATGGGGATTTTTGCAAGGGGCGGAACTAGATATTGTTTGGATGACGGGTCAGTGCCAATAGCATTTCCCCTATTTTCTATGGACATGGTGATCTCACATTTTCCTGAAGTTGGAGGATGGGCATGCTTATGTTGGAGCTTGAGGTAATAAGAAGACCCAGTAGGTGGAACAAGAGGTAACATGAGCATGGTGGCGGTTACGCATGTGACTTCCATTCGGGTGCTCCGTAATCGTTATGAGTTCCAAGCGCATAGTATGTGTGCCTTTCATAGGCACCATTGCCTTCTACGTAGGGAGCTATATAACGTCTAGTCCACAGTAGATACTTTGCGCATCATTTGTAGACACCATTTCTACGCCGGGAGTTATATAGCGTCTAGTCCGCAGTAAGGTCTATGGAGTAGAAGACCGATCAAAGGGTGGAATTAGGATTTCAGCCTAGTTATAGGATTAGGAATTCAGCCTAATCAAAGTATTTATCAAAGACTGTTGCAAATAATCAAAGTTAATCAATCATATTTATTAAGTTAATTTGTATTCCTTCTCTCTATTTCCGTTGTTTCCTTTTACATAACAGATGTTGTAAGTTCTAATACTTTTACTTTGCTTAAAGACTCTAGTAAAGTAACTACTATCAATCACCAGACTTTTAGTCTGACCCACTCCTTTATTTTCCCCTTTTTCTCCCCCCATAGGCAATCAGAGGCAAGGAAAATAGACTGCAGCTTCTTGGAGACTTGGAGACCTTATCATGTATTCCTTCATTTTATTTCCAGCTTTCTATTTCTTTTTTCTATTGGCACTGTATTGAGGGAAAGTTTGTGTTTGTACTCTGGCTTTTCTAATGAGGCTGAGATATTATTTTCATAAGATAATTGTATTTGGTATTTGGAATATATGTGGTTTGTCTGAAGTATTTATGAAGTATTAATTTTTAAAATCACTTGTTGTTTTTAACTACTTCCACTGTGTTAGAATTTATCTATTTTGACTTATGAATCTTAGTCTCTGCTAGCTTTAGTTATATCTACAACTTACCACATCTTTTAGTGTGTCCTATATACTGTTTGACCAAAAGTGCCCACTTCATTCATGTTAAGAGCAAGAGGACGACATCTTATTTGGCATCCATATATGTTCGTCGGATAGTCCGACCTTATGGAATTCCCTCTAGCATAGTGATAGAGACCCTATTTTTACTAGCGAGTTTTGGAGAAGCTTGCAAGAGGCTTTAGGGACATGGCTTACATTGAGTACAGCCTATCACTCTCAGATTGATGGCCAAACAGAGAGAGTTAACAAAGTGCTTGGGGACTTGTTGCGGTTGTGCATTTTGGATTTTGGAAGAGCTTGGGAGGTTCATCTTCCATTGGTGGAGTTCGTGTATAATAAAAGTTAACAAGGAAGCATAGGAATGGCACCATTCGAGGCTTTATATGGGAGGCCTTGTAACTCACCTTCATGTTGGGTAGACTTTACGGAGAAGTTGCTGCTTGGGCCTGACATGGCGAGGGAGACATCAAAGAAAGTGGATTTGATTTGGCGAAGGATGAAGATAGCTCAAGACTGGCAGAAATATTATGCGGACAAGTGGAGAAGAGACATTGGGTTTGAGGTTGGAGACCTAGTTTTTATTAAAGTATCCCTGCTTAGGAAGGTGGTAAAGTTCGGGTCGAATGGAAAGTTAGCCCCCAGATTTTAGGACCATTTCATATCATCGAGAAAATTGGGAAGATTAAATACCGAGTGAAACTATCGAAGAGGCTCGTAGGAGTGCACGACGTTTTTCATGTTTCGCACTTGCAAAAGTGCTTACATCGCTCGACAGAGGTTGTAAAGCCTAGTCAGTTAGAGGAGGTAGAAGTAGAAAGGGAAGCATCGGCTCGGCGTATTCTTACAAGATCATTGGACGAGACACCAAGAGACTTAGGAATAATGAAGTTCTGTTAGTAAAGGTGCTAGGAGAGACGATGTTGCAGACACTTCGTGGGAGAATAAAGAGAAGATCGTACTTCTCATCCTTATCTTTTCGATAATAAGTTTTTGAATTTCCTATTTTCCATCTTTAATTCTGAATAGGTTCTTTCCTTTGTTATCCTTTGAGAAAGTAGAACTTAGAATTTAACCTATGGATGATAGGATTTGATGTAAACATGTTAGTAGAACATGTTATGAATAATGTATGGCAGTGATTGCAAGTGTTTGCTAGTGGATGCTAATGCATGCATATACTTTACACTAGGCACTATTATCTCTTAGGGATCATGCTAACTAGGACACTAGAGCATATGTATATGGATTGTGTGTTTCCTGGTTGCTAAAAATGGATGATTTTCATAGGATTGTTGCATTTGGATGATGTTTGTAGCATGCACATAGAACTATCAGTTATCATTAGGGAATTTGCATTCATTTGGATACATAGCACTGACATAATTTTATAAACGGAGGTCAACTAAATCAATGGACCACCTAATCTTTTGCATTAGTTAGGGGCATGAACGCTACACCAATCACGTACATATCATAAATTGCACTAGAACAACTCAAGGACAATGGATGAATGGATGATGGTTGGGTAGTTGGTTGTAGAACTTGGATAAAAACATTTAGCACATTCTTTTAGACATAGAGATTTCAAGGACGAAATCCCTTAAGGAGGGGAGAATGTAACAACCCAAAATTTAACCCATAATAATTAATTCATTAATTAATGAAATAATAAAATAAAATTGTGAAATTATTAGAATTGAGCCACGGGAGTTGCACCATTTTGTCCACGGTAACTTTCTAGTCAATTTCCATAAATAGAGCGTCAGAATCCGAGCTAATATGAGCAAGTTATGAATTATACAATAATAAAGAAGAAACGAAACAAAAAATGGTCTAGGTCGACCGGCCGGTCGACCTAGGCACTAGGGCGGTCGACCAACGTCACGAACGAAAGTTCATTTCATTCGTTTGAATGTTGTGACATTTTCATTCTATTAACCAATCTGGTCCTTCGTCTTGCATTCGATGGCCCCAATTCAGTCTATGACGTGGTTGCATCATGTTCAATCCTTAAATCCAACGGACCGAGATCCACTCCTACACCTATAAAATAGAACCCTATGCCTAACACTTTTTCTCATTCTAGATTTTCTCTACTTGGGTTCACCTTTTCAGGAAGGACCCTAAAAGGAATAATTTTTCAAGGAAAGAATCTTTTTAATAAAAATATTTTAATTTCCTCAAGTGGGCCTAGGAAGACCAAAAAGGAAAGAGCTTAGGACCATGTGTGAGTGATTGAAATCATCTTAGATCTTTTCAGTAATTTAAAAAAAAGGGTTTCCAATAGTTGTAGTTTTACTATAATTTATGGAATAACCTTTTTATTAATTAATTTACAGTTTTTACAATTGTTTTCAATCTATTTCTTTAGCTATTTTTTGAGTTAATTGTAGTTCAATTCTGTTAATTATAGTATTGTAATTTATTTACAATTATTTGTGCGTTATTTACATCTTTTTCCTACGCTTTGGATTTTTTCTATTTTCGTTTTTCTTTTATTTCTTCATCTTCTTCGTGCATGGATTAGAATAGACTAAACACAAACATGGATTAGAATTATAAGAATAATGAAATAAAGGAAGATAAGATGTAAATTGTAAAGACTGTAATAAAAATGGAATTATGACCGAAATTGAGCCTAATTATGATATTAATGTTAGAATTTGGCAAAATAAAGATAATTTGCTTAGTTATAACTTAGAATTAGAACTAAAAATAGTATATGATGAAAGAAGCTTATTTTTACACTTAGACCTTGGCTTAAGTAATAAGGATGATTGTAATGTAGGTTATAATAAGAAAAAGGATAGAATGAAGCTTATTTTAAGACTTAGGATAAATTAATAAGCACAGATAGTAATAACAAAAGTAAAGGCTTATTTAAAAGTAGGACCTATACCAAATAGCATTCCTCTATTGTTTCTATGGACACGGTGTTTCACAATCCCGAAGTGAGACGAGCAGAATGTTAGTGCTAATAATGGTAGTAATTGGTCAATAAGTAGAAGTCCAAATCATGCAGATTTGGGCAAGGGGCGCAACTAGATATTGTTTAGATGATGGGTCAGTACCAACAACATTTTTCCTATTTTCTATGGACATGGTGATCTCACATTAGCCTGAAGTGGGATGAGGGGAACGCTTATGTTGAAGCTTAAGGTAATAAGAAGACCCAATAGGTGGAACAACAGGTAACATCAGCATGGTGGCGGATACGCATGCGACTTCCATTCGGGTGCTCAGTAATCCTTATGAGTTCCAAGCACTTAGTATGTGTGCCTTTTGTAGGCACCATTGCCTTCTGTGTAGGGAGCTATATAACGTCTAATCCACAATAGATACTTTACGTGTCATTCGTAGACACCATTTCTGTGTAGGGAGTTATATAGCGTCTAGCCCGTAGTAAGTTCTATGGAGTGGCGGGCCAATCAAAGGGTAGAATTATGATTTCAGCCTAATTACAGGATTAGGACTTCAGCCTAATCAAAGTAACTATCAAAAACTAGTGCAAATAGTCAAATTTAATCAATTACATTTACTAAGTTAATTTGATTCCTTCTCTCTATTTCCTTTATTTCCTTTTACATACTATAACTGTTATAAGGTCTATTACTTCTACTTTGCTTAAAGATTCTAGTAATTACTATCATCCACCTGACTTTTAGTCTAACCTACTACTCTATTTTTTCCTTTTTCTCCCTCCATTTGCAATCGGGGGCAAGGAAGACAGACCGCAACTTCTTGGTGACTTGGAGACCCTATCATGTATTCCTTCATTTTATTTCCAACTTTCTATTTTTTGTAGTACTGGCACTGTATTGAGGGAAAGTTTGTATTCGTACTTAAACTTTTCTGGTGAGACTGAGATTTTATTTTCATAAGACAATTGTATTTGGTATTTGCAACATAAGTGATTTGTCTGATGTATTTACGAAGTATTGATTTTTAAAATATCTTATTGTTTTTGACTACTTCCGACGTGTTATTATCTGTCTATTTTGTCTTGTGAGTCTTAATCTCTTCTAGCTTTAGTTATACCTACAATGCACCACGTCTTTTAGTGTGTCCTTTTGGGTATACTAAAGGGTGTGGGGTGTTTCACTAATACACTTCCCAACATTTGGAGAGTGTTACGTACTCCAATTTAAACGGATACATCGATATCCGGTCTCGATGCATCTTGATTGGGAACATTTAAATGATATATTTGTTTCTTGTGATAAATTACTCACAGTTACAGCACTCTATTTCTACTCTCACAAAATATACCATTTATGGATTTTTCTATTAAGCACATTATATCAAGTATATAATAGGAAGAAAATAACTTTTAATTCAAACAAGATTGGTCAACGAGTTTGATATATGTAACAAATTACATAATTGCCCCTAAGACATACCTCTAACTCTATCAATTAGGCCATAAGGCTAGTTCCTATTGACCAGAATCTCGTCTAATCAAGTTAGGCTATAGGAAATTACTAAAGCACCCTTCTTTTCACCTATAAAAGCCAAGTTCATATCTCATTTTAATTCATTCACAAACTAAAGAATAGAACAAAATTTCATTATCAAATGCGAAGTACTCCAAGTCTCCAGCAAAGCAAATATGATGTGAGTATATTCCTTGTTTTCATAGTTTAGTGGGTATAACTTATTCTGTGAATATAATTTAAATATTTTATAGTGAGTGTAATCTTAATGTCCTTCCTTTGACTCATTCACATTTTGATAAATGTTGTGTTAACTATTGATTGTAAATTATTGATAATAAGGGTCTATTATTTTTATTCTTGTTTGGTTGTTTGATTTGTACTCGGCCATTTATGAGCAATAACTTTGACATTTAGTTTAACAGCCCGCAAATCCGAACCCCTTTGAGCCGACAATATTCTCCATCAGTTCAACTCAAAGTGGACAGAAATACAAACCATTAGGGTTAAAGAAGAAAGAGATATTAGAAAGAAGTAGAAAACAATATTAGAATCTCACAATCGCAGCGGATCAATATATAATAGATAAATAACTGATCTTTATACAGAAAGAATTATATCTGTTTTATACATTACATCACCAGAGTATAACACAACCAATAGCAAAATATCGGACAGTTATAATAAATTGTCCTCACAAAATGAATATACAGTATATACTAGACAGTGGAATATACATCAAGTAAGTGTGATACATCTCGCCATCCAGCTCGTCTCCTGAGCTCCACGGCTCCCTTCTTGTATTTTATAATACTCAGTCTGACACGAGTATTATAGTAAAATAACACCCAAGTCAGTCTGGGAAACCAGTGTGAGAAACACTCTCAATTGGATTATTAAGTTTCCAAAATCCTTTGAAATCAAAGGTATCTCGTAAGACCACGCCACAAATAAACATGTCGTGTTTTTACCTTACGATAACCAAAACATTTTTATCAAATCCGTCTGATATTGTAATAGTGTCTATTGAAAGTAAAATAGAATCTAGCTGAAATGCATGCATCTCATATTCCAGCATAGTTGGGCATAATCTAAACCATACAGGTGCTTATTGGAGATTAGGTTCCATACAATAGTAGGGCTACTGGGGTACCGCCCGTCATAGTACCTGGTCTAAATCAACGTACCGAGGATCCCTCTCAATCCCCTGCAACACAAGACTGGAGCTACCCCTTACTGGATAGTCCGAATAAGATCACCCCGCGGTTGGGATCTGCAACCGCCCACACAGCCGAATAAAAAGGGACATCTAAACAGGGATGAACTTACCCTTAGGTTGCTAGCTACTTAATCGTGCTACACCTCCCCTGTTTTAGCAATTCTAGGTTGATGACGCTTGAAGCTATGCATTACCTTTTTAGCACACATTCACTTAGAATACTCACTGTTCTCCTAACAACGTTCTGGTAGCATTCATCCATACAAGTTGCCCTAAGTCTGGACAAACCGAATCACCGTCTTCATCATCTTCACGGTATTCATTCGCAAGCGTTCAAACCAGATCGAAGTGGTTTTCAGATAATTAAATCCGATCCCGACCTCTTCGAAACGATCAGTGCATTGACCAATATTGATAGTCGGTTAATTAACTATCAAATAACATCCACAACAACCATCAGGCCTTAATAACTTCCCAAATTATTTATTTCAAAATATCTTCGCAAGATATTTTTCTACATTTCCCCTTTGAAAATAGTTTTCAAATCACTTTTTCTCCCATGGAATAAATTTCCACCCAAATATTTTATTTCCACTGAAAATCACAAGTCTTAATACTTTAGATTTTTAAATAATTTAAATCGCTTTATCCAAAAATATATACTTTAATACATTTAAAAAAAAACTACTCAAGACACTTTATTTAAAATACTAGTTATGAAATTTTTTTAAAAAAATTTCTCATGTAAAACTTAAGCCAAAATAAATTTAAAACAAAAGTTATTCTATAAGGTACAAATATTAAATAATTATCTTTTAAATCATAATACTCGTTAAACCTTTTGAAATAATTTACTTATATAGTTAATTTAATAAGTATTTATCTTTAAAAATTTAAAACAACTAAATAATAATTTCCCTAAAAACATTCTTTTATAAACAACTTTAAACCTTTATCTTATACATAGAAATCTTCTTTTGAAAATATACTTAGCCTTTTAGGAAAATACGCTTTCCATTCCAATATAACCATCTGACCATTTATAAATCCTTCTCGATTTGTTTCCAGTTTAATTTACATCCTAATCCCACAAATTTTCTTTTCCACACTTTAAAAATAAACCACTATTTATTTTTAAAACAAATCACCCTTTCCTTATAAATTCATATCGTGAGTTTGTACTTCCAAATCATCCACTGATAAATATTCACATTATTTATAAACCCTATATATAAATTCCGTAATCACATTCTCTTTTTAATCACAGTTTTAACACTTAATCGATTTCCAAACTAATTTCAAATTAACTCCATTTTAAAATAAATTCCTTTACTTATCCAAATTTATTTCAATGCCCATTAATTCCATATCCATTCCTTTATTAAGATTTAAAATCTAATTTAAATCTAAAATATTATTTTCATGCTTAATTTCAAAATTCTCCCATTTAAATTCTCGCAAACCATTTTAAACCCTGAATTAAAAAAAATCTTTTATTTCTTAAAACAATATCACTTAAGTTCAAAATTCATGTATTCCCATTTATTCAAAAGCTCTTTCCCCATACTCGGAATTTATTTGATAGCATTTTAAATCAAACTTTATCAATTTCCAAATTCATTCTTTTAATTTTCAAAATTCACTATAATTATTTTACTTACAAATCCAATCTTTATATTTTTGATATCGCAATATACCTAAACATATTCAGTCAAACCATAACATTAAATATTTTTAATTCCCAATATAATCTATCATAGATTATCAAATAAAACATATCTCCGAATATGAAAATAAATTCCAACAATTTGAGGAATCCATTTGGATCCCTCCAAACTGTTTCCATGCATTCACAAATGTTAGCACAATCTAAAAATACCAATCCTTCTTCGAGGGGTATATCGCGGTATAAAGGGTCATCCGCTATTATGCAGGGCGCATATGATCTCATCCGCTATATAATGTGGGAATATCAATCACTCAGATATATATACACACACACACACACACATATACATACTACTATATAATATCACAACCAAACAATTCAAGAACAATCAACCAATAATTTGATTTTAACTATCTAAATTAACCGATAATCCAATTTGAGTGAGATTAACTCACCTTTGATTTTGTTTGCAATCCACTTTGATCTTGACTTGGTTCTTCACGATTTAAGACCTTGTATAACATTATACGGTTTATTAATATTTTAACTACTTGAATGATCAATTGCCATTTAATAAATTTTAATTAACTAATAATTTAGTTTAAACTAATAATTTCCCTTTTTTAAAAAACCCTTTTATAACGTAAATAAATTAAATCAGTTTAATAAACAACTTAATCACTAATGCACATTATTTAAAATAAACTGGTAGATTTAAAAATGCGTATATGTACTTATTCTTCATTTCTAAGTAGCATATAAAAGTAATTTATATAAGCTTAAAATCTAACTTTTATATTAACTTCCTTATATTCCAAAATCTTATGCATGTATATATTTTCTGTTTTAGACCTTATATATATATTTAATATAAAGTCGACCTTCTGCAAATATTTTTTCCCAAAACTATATGTGTATATGTTTATATACTATATCAGACTAAATAAATTAAAAAAATTGAAGTCAGCTATGCCTTGCTGCCATCGACGAACCTGCCAAAACCCTCGGTCGCCGAAATCGGCTTCGAGCCCTCAGGAACCCTAACTGCTCCCCAACGTCGAACACTTCCAATACATGAGAATGAGACATCATTTCCCCCACTTGCGGTGGCTCCTCGCCACCAACCCCGGCCTCGCGAACTCCCTAACCAGTTCGAATCGAACCACCACCCTCTCGATGTGCTCGAGCACGAGATCGATTAACTGAGAGTTGAATCGATGTCTCCTCCCTAGTACTCTCCCCAAAGATAAGAATCGAAATCGATTAAAGAATCATGAGAAGAATTCGGTTCGAATAAAGAAATAATGAAGTTGCATTCTTTTTGTACGCCCATTTATTATCTCCTCTGTATAGATCTACCGCGTGCTTATCAAAAGAAGAATGGGGAGACAAGTGGAGATGTTACGGTGAAGGAATGGTTTTGCTACAGTAACCACGAGATGAAAGCCAAAAAGGTATGATGGAAATACAGATTTTGAAAGATCGAGAATATATATATATATATATATATATATATATATACATATAATTTTATTTCAATTTTAAATCATCATGAAATTGCAACTCAAAATCTCGATCTCCTATCGAGGCATGTCGCTAGTCGTTCATAATGTTGTACCCCTATTCCGAACGCAATGGAAAAGATTTCGAGTCCTAATTCGAAAGTATGGAGAAGATAGCTTTTGGACCTTATAATTATATTGAATTCGATATAGATTTCATTGCGTTTACCTACCGTACAATCACACGACAACTCCATACAATATGAAATTTTAAGTCCGATAATAATATACAATTACGGATCCAATGGAAATGGTTTCGTCGAATTTAGAGACCGCGCCTCGGCAGGATATTTTTAAATATCGATTTAAACGATATATTTTCAAAACTTAACAAAACACTTCCAAATTCAGTTATAAAGCTTTCATTATCTTCAGTACTATTAATATAAATTTTATAAGCCTTTGAAATATTTTTAACAAGCATAAAACTAAAGATTCAATATTTTATCCAACTTTCAATGATTAAATTCAATAATTTAATTTCCAAATAAATAGTGATATTTAAAATTCAAGTTAAATTAACTTTCAAATATTTAAAATCAATTAAATATTTCAATTTCAAATATCCAAAAAAATTCTGGGTCGTCACATTTAGTTAAAGGGAACTTACACCACCTTTTAACTTAGGATTGCCATTTCGTGACTTTTTGGTTAAAAGGAAATAACACCCTTTAGCTATCTCATTTGATTAAGATGGAACTTCACCCCTCTTGATCATGTTCTCCTTTAAAGATGATGGGTTTAAGTTACGATTTGAATGGAAATTTTAAACCTTGGTTTAAAGTATTTTAAAGGAGCCTTGAAATTTATATAATGATTTAAATGGGTTATTTATGGAAAATAAGTGGTCCTATACTTGGCACTAAAAGCTGATAAGTAGATTGATCCTCTATCTGTGAGATCTTGAATCGAAGTTTCTAGGCAAGGCTAGGAGTTACCAGTGCCCTGACTTACCTGGCTTTGTTTCTAGGCGATGGAAGGAGTAATTCGAGAATATAAGAAACATGACAAGTGTAGGAGATTTTATTTCCATAAATGATCTTTATAATTATGATGATGTGGAAAACATTCGCCTTTCTTATAGACAATTGTTTTTGACCCATTTAAGTATGCAATTTTAATGTGAAATCCTCCCAAATGTTCTGAGAATATACTTATACTGATGAGATATGTATATGGATATTTTCCAACTAAGATTTAATTTCCATATATGTTCATTTTGTTATCCTGGTTAGTTGATATCTTAACTGTGATTTCGAAACCCTTCTTCCTTTTGTTTTTATTTCGTTTATCTAAGACGATTTTTTACCCATTAGAGCATTGATATCCTTTATTGGAATGACTAAATAAAGAGTGAGAGGGGGCCAAGGTAAGTGGGGTTGCTCCCATTAGGGTATTGTCACATCTACTATAGATTGGTTTCGGTTGTATGCGCATGGAGATATGAAATACTCGAATACTTGGTAAGGCTGGCGGGATCTGGCTTGGAGATTTTCGAGAGCCATCATAGTTCTCAAGTATATTTTCTAGATATATACTTTCGATAAGGGGGCGTGCCCTCCTAGTTATTGTTGGAAAAATTCCTTTTCCTTATTTTTGATTCAAATCTTTGGATTGGTTCATTCCTAATTGCATCGAGAAGAGTCTTGCGCTCTTCGCGATGTTTAATTATTTGTGTCCATTCTTTTATGCTTTATGTTGTCCTTGTAAGGGGAAACCCGTTCTACGTTTTTACAACATGGTCTCATCAGTTATTTTGTGCGTTCTATTTTTTTGGGTGTTTACTCATACCTAACTTATTGTCTGACCTGAATTGTTTGTTTTCCTTAATCTCTTGGGTACTCATTTATACTTGATTAGTCTGAAAATGACCGGTTTCTTTGCATGGATGGTGGACGAGCAGGAGGCTACTTATGTATCTAGCTATTTATTTCTACTGTTATGAGATGTTGGCCCTATGTATGTCTATTTAAAGGAAGGTTGTTATAACTACCTAGACCGATACTAGTACTTTTTTTGTAACTCTGATAACTCCATGTTGGGGAGTAACCTTATCTAATATCTTATTTTTATGTTATATTGTGAGATTATTGTTCTATTCTTATAATTTATCCCCTGACAAATGTCTTTCAAATACTTGGGCAACGACACATGAATACCATGGATGTATTAAGTGTCATTCTTAGGGGTTAGAAAGATGGGTTGTCACACGCGCCCTCCTAAGTCGTGGGGCAGCTTCTTAATTTTGAAGGATGCTAACACTACCACACTTCTGTTAAGTCTATGATACCTACCGAAGAGAATATTATGTTCTTTAGTTTGTTTATCTAACTCTTTATACAAGCTATTTATTTCCACCTGTTTTCTTTCATATTTGGTTTTATAAGGATGAAAAGGTTTCCACCTTATCTAAAATAAAGGATATAAACTATTATTATCTTGGAAGTGAAAGCCATCTAAACAAAGTATCTCATACCTGAGAGACGGGAATTGATGCTTGAGAGACCTTCTTTTTCTCTCTTAGTTCTACCACATTAATGTAAGCAGGCTCCTCTTGAGGGTCAGAAGGCCCAAGAGGTTCAAATGGGCTTGCTTCATGAATAATTGGATCAGGATTAACCTTTTTAGAAGTCCTGGTGTTGTCATCACCATCTTTTTCAGAAGCATCGGTATGACCACCCATATTGCCACCTGTACCTTGACCTACATCTACATTGTCATTGTCATAGTCATTATCATCATCAATATCATCATCTTCCTCATCGTTGCCACCATCTTCCTCGGTGACTTCATCTTTGTCACCTTCATCTTCAAAGTCGCAGTCTACTTCGAAGGATAGAATTTTAAAGGCATCGATCTCCTCTCTTTCAGCAACTTTAGCCCCTTGCTCCATTCTTTTAATTTTTTCCATAACCCTATTGACAAGAGCAGGGTCGAGTGAGGGAAAGCTCAAGTATGGGCATTTATCAGCATTGTCAGCGTAAGCAAGCATCATAGCATCTTCAAAATAATTAACAGTGATGTCCTCAAGGGAAGTATCAAGGAATTGAGACGCCCACTGATTTGCACCAGAAATAACTTCAATAGCCAACCTAAGAGAATCTTTATTTTTCTTCAACTTTTTCTCTAGAGAAGATTGTTTTGCTACCATCCGAGCTTTTTCGTCCTCGAATTCTTTCAGGGCTATTTTCAACGCTAAGTTTCCATCGGCAAGGAGTTGATTAGCTTTCCTTTCTTCAAAGATCATTGATTCTGTTTGGGCAAAAGAAGCTCTCAATCTCTCTAATTCCGTCGTAGCTTCATTTTTATCTGTAGATAGGGAGGAGATTTGGCTAAGTTTGACATTTCATCTCGAAGCCTTAATGTCTCTACGGAGGATTTTAATACACCTTCTTGATGGGAAAGCTAACTCTTAGAAATCTAAAGGAAAACGTATAACATAAGTCAAAAACTTAGAGACAAACAATAACAATAAAATTAAGTGATATGGAGCATACCAAGAGTTGTTCAACTAGAGATCTGCAATGATCCATTGGATCAGAAAGAGATGAAGACAGACATATAGAAGTAAAGCAAGGAGAAATCAGAATGGACTAAACCAGCTTCTCAAAATCACTCGGAGGTGCAGGTGATGTAGATTTGGAAGAGTGCACCTCCTAAGAGGGGTCGAAGTCCCCAAATCTTTATAAATTTGTCCAATCACACAAGGAGAGCTGGAAATGATGATGCATGATATGGGATCGACCTTAGAGGAAGTCTTTTTGGATTGATCGAGAAAAGCTTCGATAGTTGAACTCTCCACGGTTTTTTCAATGTCACAAATTACCCCTCTTCTCGTGACGGAGAATCTGGAACTTCAATGATTTTAGCCTTCTTTGGGGATGGTCCCACCATGGTCGCTTTACTCAGCTTTCTTTTGGCAGCCATCTTTGATCTAGCAATGGCTTGAGACAAAGATGATGCACTGGTTGCAGACGTGGAGAGAGTTAGATCAGTTATAATTGGTTCAACCTGAGAAGCGGTTATTAAGAATTCAAAAAACTACAAGTCAGAAGAAATTAAAACGGTAAAACAATAACAAACTACAAGTACTATGCTTAAACTCACTAGATTGATCAAGAGAAATTGGTGACATTGGAGAGAAATTCTTCGGATCTTCCAAAGAAAGGAAGCGTTTGCTTCGAGATGTGTGTTGAACTAAAGGAGGTTGACCAAGTACCCACTGGCTCACCGAACCGAGGGAATGCTTTAGTAGATTTGAAGGATTCAATAGGGTTAACCTATTTCCAATCCTACTTGAAGCGGAAATCAATGAATTTATTGTTTCCTTATCTTCTTCATTTAGCTCTTTAATAGAAGCACCTGACAAGCAAGCATAAATTAGCAAAAGAAATTAGCTAGATGGAAAAATAAAGAATGTGATCAATTTATGGGGGGAAGGGAAAACCGCACTGATGTTGGGAAAGCATTTAACAAAGAAGATCTGCGTTTCCCAATCCCTGAATTTGTACACCCCCTCGGATATTAGTTTTTAGGGGCATTGGCTCTAAAGATTTGGTTATTCGAGTTGCTAAGCTAAACCAATCAAACAAGATAGTTCAACACTTTGGCATCAAGTGAAGGAATTCTAGGCTCTAGTGCCATGAGTTTCGGGGATAGAGATAGGTATATACGTTTGGTGATGGTTGAATGGGAGCAATGCCCTAGTGAGTCAAGAATTTGGATAAGAAATCTGGGAAAGGTAAGAAGCCTCCATGCCAAATGTGGATAGCGGTATAGACAAAGTACCCTTCAGAAGGACTTTGAAAGGTGTCGTTATCATTCGAGGGAATAGCTTCCACCCTGGTAATGCCGAATTCGTTGAGAATTGTGTCCACCTCATCCTAGATAGATATTAAGGAGTGTTTGGAAGTAGCTTCAATATTCTTAGGAGAAGATTCCATCACCGGTATTGTGTCCTTCTCTAGTTTTTGGGAAGACATTTTCATGCCCATGATTCTTCCATTTGAGATCATTTCAGTCATATATTATAATCTGTTATGAAATTAGCATTTTTTCAAGGATATTGGAAAACCATTACAATAATTTACATATAAAGTAAAACATAAAATTCCATATTCTTGAAAGAATGTTAGAGTTGGAAAAATGAAATTTGTTAAGCTTTCGATAGAGTCGAAAGGGAAAATAGAAGTTGATGTCCAACAAACACCCTTCAACAATGTTGGAAGCTCAAGGATAATTTTGTTATTGAAGAAAGTGATTGAAACCTGCACGATCAATTTTGAACATAAGTATACGCTACCGATATTCAATAAACAAGAAAAAAAGAACCTTTCGACGATGTCGAAACCATTGACCTTAGTTTTTCAAAAGGGAGTTTGAATAACGACGAAACTTCATATTCCAATTAGGTCGAAAGGTATGAATTTGAGTAACACTACTATAAATGAAAAGGCTTTGAAATGTTTTGACAACATTTGTATAAAAAATGGTCAAGTCCTAATTAGTTACAACGGGTGTCGAGCAAATCGATAGGGTTATATGGTTTCGAAAGCGTACATATGTCTAAATTTGAGTCGATATAATAGGTTTCGACTGAGTGAAACATTTGATTTGATTTATAACTTAATCAAAATATAATGTTCTTAACCCAATTTATAAAAAATTGAATGATGAATTTATAACCACACACATCCCCTAAAATAAATCAGGAGAAAGCATGTATTAAAGGTTTTGAAACTCATAGAATAAAAATTATGCTTTCGAAAGCATGCATTAGACAATTATGTAGTAAGACGAACTAGGTAACTTCTTTGAAAGGTACCAGAATACACTAAAGAATAACTAAGCTTGAAGAAGTCGGCTTCATGTGAATAACCTCAGCCTTTCGATGAGATCAATTAAGATATGTGTTAGATTACATTTCAAACCCATCAAAAGTGGTTAAGGAAGCAAAACAAAAGTTGCTATCTTAACCCCTTTCGATGGGGTAGAAAGGTAAAATTGTAGTGCTAAAATGCTGTTCAAACTGCAAAAGCTTCTCTATAAGTAACTGGAAATCCCCTTCTTCTTCAAATTCAGTTTTAACTTAAAACTTCAGAAAATCTATTACTAACTTGATTTAAGCGTGAGTTGACAATCGATAATCTTCAAAATCCTCGAAATTTATTTTCAAACCTTTTTTTAAAATAAATAAAATAATTATGAAATTAAATTTAAAACTTACTTTTTGGATGAATACAAAAAAATTAACGGAAATAAGAAATGAAACAAGAGAAGCCATAGAAACAGATTGATGGACATTTTCATGTACGAAAAACTTAAAATTATCTCTATAAGATTTAAGAAGAATTTTGAATTCAAATTATGCGAATATCGAAATCGAAGTTTAATATAAAATTCGAAGCAAAAGTAATGAAAACTTATTTTGGATTCAAGTCTTTGTTTGTTGGAAATAGGAATTATTTGAGAATTTAAAACTTTGATTCTTATTGGAAGTTTCTTCTAATTGCTGATAAGTGAAAGAGGGGAAGAAAGAAACTTGCTTTATAAGAAAAGTCAGCATAGATGGCAAACCATACGATCAAATTTAAATGAATGGCCAGGTTGTATGCATGAATATGAAAAGGCAGGAAGTGTAATAGGTTCCAAAAGAGTTGACTTGGAAAGTCAAGAGCATTCCTTTGCAAGGTGACAAATATTTCCACCAATTCCCACATCAACCTTGTCCAAACCAAAATGAAAAAAAGGAAAAAGGAGCGAGAGATGACAGCACCAATAAGGCCTTTTGAAGGAGTCGAGGGGATACTACAGTCAAAAGCTAGACATGTTACAAGCTTTCGAATGGGTCAATGTGGTCGAAAGCTCCTTTTCGTGTCAATGTATACCTTTTGAAACAGATGCTTTCGCCTACGTAAAGACATTTCAAATAAGAGGAGTACCTTTCGAAGGCAGCGTATAAAACCCCCTCACAAGTACGCAAAACCTTTCAAAACCAAAGGATTCACCTTCATTCAAACTACCCAGAAAGATGCCTTGATCAGAACAACCCTTTCGAAAGCGTAATCAAGCCTTTCGAACCGGTCGAATCCTTTAACATCCAGGGATGTTCCATATATATCCAAAAGCATGTCTTCGAAAGCTGCCTTCTACATCGAAACCTAGAGTATTTCAATACCTTCGAAACCCCAAGAATGTACCTACTGACAAAGTCGAAAGCTCATGCTACTTCCCACTTGCAACAACAAAGCAACACAAAGAGAAAAGGTACAACCACCCCTTTCGACAAAGACGAAGGCATTCAAACCCATTCAAAAGCATTACAAAGTGATGTGGAAGCGTCAAAGGAGACGGAATGTTTAAAAAGCCAGCTTTCTACCAGGTCGAAAGCTCTGAGTCGAAAGGTGCGAACCCGCACCTATAAATAAGACCCTAGGGGTCTGGTTTAGGGAAGGGGAATTCATTCGCCTTCTTTTTATACTTTCTTAAATTTTTAAATTTGTAAACTTTACTTTGGAAATCAGATTTGGGGAAATTAATTAGTTTTTATATCATTAGTTTAATGAAAGCGAGATTTTGATATTGGTTATTATGCAACTGTTCTGGTGATACATTCCCAATTTGGTAATGTGGCATACGAAGTGCCGTTGATCATTTTTTGACCGAAGCATGGCTTTTGTGAAAACGTAGCTTTGTGGACGAGACTTCGTCAGACCTCACAACCCGAAAATGGTCGAAACAGGAAGGATGCAGCAAGACAATTTGGGGGTAGCGCCCCCAGGGTATGTCCATTTCCTTCTGGAAAATGGTTGTATCATGGTATGGAGCCTAGATACTTAACCTATGGGGTTACTGCAAATTTATTGCTTTGTGGTTGTTACTTTGTGGTTTTGGATCCTTGGATATAGGTCGGTAATGACCTGGGATGGCATACTCATGGTAGTTACTCATGTTATAGTTATATTGCAGCGTGGGGTAACTCGGCCTTGTGTTGGCAGAGAGATGATTAAGTTTTCGGGGCGTCCCTCCAGAGGCATACCCATATGGAGGTAGGAAGTTCCTTAGCGTGACCATTTGTTGGAAATCCAAAAAAACAATACGCTCCCTGTACGATTTTAGTTGTATAACCTGCCATGGAATGTGGCGGTAACGTGCTATTGAACACGGTAGCTATGGTAGGCAGACAATAATGGTTGTATGCTGGCAAAGATTGATATTATACTTTCGAAAGGTTTTCTACACTATGCACTAATAACAATATCAAATGGATTTTGCCTATCAAGCATGTTTGACTATCATAAGGAGAAATCTCCTCTAATTCTGCGTTAGCATTGTGTGTGTGGCGGGAGACCTTATGGTAGTTTCATTTTCCAAAAGCATAACGGATTTTTTTTATTTTCTTTGTGAAAATAACTATTTTTAAGATCTCATACCAGTCCCACGACTGATGTTGCTTAATACAACATGATAAGGGGTTCTGCTTTGCGTTTGGTGGCGAACGGGAGACTCTTACCCCTATGTCCTTGGGGAGGGGATGGTTAACCGGGTAGGTGAAGAAGTCGAAAGGTTGGCCGTAAAAGCAAGGTCAGGGTACCATTATCTGCCACGGCGGGCCTGGGATGGTTGAAAAGCCAACCAGTCGAGAGTAGCCGCTGTTGATGGTAGAAAAGCCTAGACTGTCACAAGTTTACACAATAAAGACCTATTTGAAAGGCTAATCAAAGAAAGTAATAAGATCCTAACCTTTTCTACTTAATCAAAAGAAGCTTAGAAGGACGTTTCCGCACCTTTAATCCTACATTGGGGTGTTAACAAGTTTTCTTTTTAACACTTACAACCCAAACATAAAAGAAACAATTGTTGGAAGCTTCCCTTCAATTGAACTGATATTAACGACGTTACGGCCCTATAACCTCTTTCTTAAATTTAATGTACCTTTCTATTTTGCTATTTCACTGTAACCCACATATCTTAACCTCATTTTGGCTTTCAATAATTAAGGTCCATCCATTACTTCCATTATCATAGCCAATTATGGGATAAACTGTGTATTCCTAACTGTAATGAGTAAGAAATATAAACTATGCACATTTAGAATAACTCATTAGAAAATTGGTTTGGTAGAATAACTTTTCCACCATTTATCTTGCATTCCATAACCTTGAGTTGGCCAATGTTCTCTATGTGTGTTTTCCATCTTATTACCCTCTATTAACGTCTTCTCTTAATCCAAATCTCTTGATAGTATTCTCAAATTTTTCGTATTCATTTCTTAATCCTAGACCTTACTTGCGAGCTTACTCTAATACTTATAGAAGTGTACTTTGATACCATTGATTATTCCTTTGTAGGTTCTTCTTGTGGCTTGCACACATGTCTAATAAAACATACTTAAGTTCTTACCAATATTTCTTACACTCTATGTGGATTCGTTTTGCTATTCTATGAGCATACATCGTCATTTTCTTTCTTGCCTTGTCTTTTATCATGTCTTACCTAAGCAGTCATCTCTATGTACTCCATGTTAAAACCTTGGTTTTGTTTTTCCCACTTTTTTTCAAAAATTAAAACTTCAAAAATTTTGAAGCACTTAATCCCAAACTTTTACATTCAAAAGTACAAACTTAGGCATATTTTATTAAATTCAAAAATAGCTTGGTGTCTTAACTTTTAAAACTATAATTTAGGATTTTTAGATTAAGCTTTATTCATCAAGTCCAAAAGAAAATGTTAGCAGTTTAATTTTAAAAGTTTAATTACCTTTTCTATTGAAGCCCTTTTACAACTACTGGGATTTTCTAATTCTAAAAATTGGTATTTTTAACTCAAACCATTCTTTAAGTTTTACTTTTAAAAACTCAATTCCTATACCAACCATTTTGTTAAAAAGAAATTATACAATGTTTCCAAAACATCTTTTAAAATTTTAAAACAATAAAAACTGGAGTAGACAAGGACACCACCATCCAATTATTTTCCTACGACTCATTCCATTTTCACTTCCAATACTTGGTGTAGTCTCTAATATCATGTGAGGAGACTTTTTAATAGATATGTACAATCAATGTGCATCACCACGAAAAATATCCATTTTCCGTTGTCTTGCCTCTAATTTCCTATGTTGCTTCTAATTAGATTTCAAGTATTATTTTTAATGTAATCTCTAAACTTTGTTTTTAATTACTAACATTATTTTATATATAAATTTCCAATAATGTCACAACTATTTAATTTTCCTCTACCTAATTTGCTTTTTTTAAAATTGCTTCTAATTTTATAGCTTTCATCTCAATTTACTGTCTTTTTTGTTGAACCATTTTTGTGTGTTCGTTTATCGCTTTATTTTTGATTCAAATCTTATTTCCTTATTCTGTTAACCCTATGTTAAGCTCGTGCTACTTCTTATTATCCGTCTCTAAAAAGAATTTTACAACCTTAAATTATTCCTTTCATTTCAGATAAATCAACGGGCAATATACGCTCTACTATTTTTTCAAAAAAATTAACTTTTTATAAAACCCATTTACTGAAATTTCCAATTTAATTAATTTTAATTTTTACTAAAACTTTTATTCAAATGTGACATAGATATTTTATTTTATATATTGAAAATTTAATATTCAGTTACTTTCAAAATAAGGTTTCTCTACCTTTATATAATTCCTTTGAAAAGAATTTCGAATATATTATTTATATATTTTTCTCAAATTCTAGTATTAAAATCATTTCAGTTTTTATACTAAATTCTTTCGTATGGGGTCGGACTCGGAGTGGATTTTAATTTCTCCCATCTTTTGGACCTTTCTTCTTTCTAACTTACTTGCCGACTTACCTTCTACCAAAATATGAAAATATGATTATCTTGGAGTGATTACTACGCACCTTCTTTCATAAACTTTTTCTTTCAGATATCTATAATATATAGGCTCTTGTATTCCTATTATTTTGACCTAATGTGCATCATCAATCGGCAATCTTGCGGGGATCTACAACCATTGGGATATTGGGGGTCCATCTAGAGAGTTATGTACTATCTAGCTTCAGGGACCTTCCATATGATGCACCCACTCTCTTCACAAGTCATTGCCTTTCCATATGACCATTTCCCATAGGGTAATCGAGATAGGGGTGTACCTTCAACTTCATCCATTGTTTCAACTCATAATCAACTTATCCATCTTTTTATAATATGATTACAACTGCTCTATAGTTGGAATTTAGAGGATTTAGCATAAAATATATTTGTAATTATGGGAAAAAATAGAAATATGCTCACTCAACTTTTCCTAATTTTTAAGATCATTAACCTAAGCTCTGATACTAAATGTTACAAGCTGCACCATAGTCGACATGAATTTTCGCTAAATTGAAAACCCAAGTCAACAAAGTATGGATCATAGGTTTTTGGTATCTTGCAAATAGACAAATGCATATTAGAGCTCTATCGATAAAAACTCACAACAGAATAGTAAATTATAATAAAATATATAGTTACCGACCAAGGTTGACACTTCTAAGATCAAGTGTCCTTGTTAGTGTCCAGCATGCAAATGGAAATCTAAACTTAAACTGTTCACCGGTACATGTCATTCTAAAGATATCCTGAGGTTGTATGAGGAAGGAGGTCAGAACAATGTTCTGGTGATTGGTTAATTACACACTATACATAGAACACTAGTTTATGTCAATTGTGTTCCATCACACGTTATGTCTTATTTTGCTTTTTCATCTCAACTGCGCATACGTGTACGATATGCCTCATCAACCCAAAGTAAACCATAACTATATATATAAGTAACACGGTCTACCTTTGGACTAAGATATTATCCCTGCCAATATTTATAATCAAGCACTGCATCAGGATCTGTTATCAATGGAGTATCATGTCCTTGTCGTCGTGCATACCAAAATGTAACACCCTGTAAAATGAACCATATTTGCATGGATTAAATTGAATTAATATGATAAGATAGAGTATGGGAATTTTATAAAGTTTGGAATTTGACCAAGAAATTTATTCTGTTGCATTTGTGATGAAATTCTGATCTATTTCCATATATAATATGCTAAAACTGAGCTCAAACAAAGAAGTTATGAGCATTTGATGTTTTTAGAATTAAATTAATTTACCTTAAATTCAAATTCAAATTCAAAAGAAAATATGAAATATAGGGTTTAAATTTCAAAACCAGCATGAGGCTAAGTAAACTTTTTAATTAATGTTTAACGTTAAAGTTAAATAGGTTAAGAAATTAATTAAAATGGAACGGAATAAATAAATACCCAATATAATCTACCGGTTGGCCTCTTTATTGTAACTGGTCAACCTCTAGTTATTGGCCGGTTGAGGAGGGGCAGTCGACCGATCAAAGCCAAATTTTGACATTGGCGGCTAGGGCTTGAAGGGGTATGCTATTTATTTGTATGCTCCAAATTTCTCCGTTTTAAACTATTTTCATCACACGGTTCTGGTGTGTTTCAAACCGTATAAATAGAACCCTATCCTCTCCTTATTTTTCTCACATTATTTGGATTTCAATGAAACTCTGCCATTGTTATCTCTCCAAATCAAATTCAGAAACTCCATAGAGAATTCAAGTAAAAATCCAATCTATTTTCTATTTATTTCTCCTTTCTCCAACCTATTCTTATTCTATTCTCCTCCAACTATTCTGAATCTAAAAAATATACATACCACTTCCCTATTATGTGTATATATATTAGAAGAGAGAGATTTTGGAAGAGATTGTGAGGCATGCAAATTCAAGGAAGGCAAAGCTAAGGCTATTCAATGAGTGGAAACCTTAGTATTTCTTTTCAGCAAGTGTTTAGTGTATTTTTTTTGGATTTGAATATGGCTTAGGGATTTTGGGATTTTGAAAATATGATGGATAAGATCCCCCAAAATTCCTTTTTATTTTGATATGTCAATTTATGTTGAGGTTCCCAACTAATGTAACGACCCAGAATTTTGGTTATTTGGAATTGGAATAGTCAATTGATTTTAAATATTTAAAAGTTAATTTTTAACTTGAATTTCAAATATAGCGATTTATTTGATAATTTAATTATTGAATTTTATAATTGAAAATTTGTTAAAATATTGAATCTTGAGTTTTAAGCTTGATAAAATAATTTATAGGCGTATTAAATTTATATAAATAAGAATGAAGTAATAGAACTTTTGTATTGAATTCAAAAGCGATTTGTTCGATTTTAAAAAAAACATGTTTGAATTGACAAATAAAAATAGCTCTCCAGGGCACAGTTTCCAAATTCAATGAAATTAGATCCATAATAGTGTATTATTATCGAATTTCAAATTTCGCAGTATTTGAAGTTAGCATTTGGTCGTACGAAATAAAAATATGTTGAAATTAGTATCGAAAATTCAATATAATAATTGGGTCAGAAAGCTATCTTCTCCATACGATCAAATTAGGACTCGAAACCTTTTCCATTGCTTTTAGAATAAGAGTATAATATTATGAATGCCTAGTGGCACGCCTCGATAGGGGTTCGAAATTTTGATTTGCATAATCGAGACGGTTTTAAAATTTAAATAATATATATATATATATGTTTGACTTGACTATATTTTCACATCAGCTTCTTTATCTCACTTCAAAGCACAGTAGATGGCCACCAACACGCTAACGTCACGTCTCCCTCTCCTTTATTATGCATGCAACCAAGCCAGTGAAAGAAAAATAATAACAATGAAATTTCAAAAATTCTTAACTCCCATTCTACTTGACTAAAATTATCCAAACCACTTTCTAAAATCCTACTCTTCGATCTGATACATATATTGGTGGGTGCGGCACTCATTAGTGATGATCAACATAGGACAGTCGAACTAGGGTTCGAGTTCCTGTGCGATTTACTACTCAATTCGACAAGGTGAGGAGCAGCTCGAAGAAGTTTTTGGTGACGTGTGGTTCCCCGCGGGTGATTGCGACTTTTAGGGCCAGAGCCTGGATACATTTCGATGGGGAAGCATAGGCATGGCGAGAGGGTGATGGAGAGGTAGAGGCGAGCGATATGGGTATGGTTTTGGATTGTGGACCAGCGTTGTGGTTGGTGGTGTCAATGATATGTGCATGGCGTGATGAGAGTCTCGTGTACAGGAAAAATCGAAGGGAAAAAGAAGATGAAGGGAAAGTGGGTCGGGCCGATTATAGTTGTATGGGTTTTGTTTTAAAAATAATAATAAAATAATAATGTGTGTATAATTTAAGTATATTATCGACAAACTTAAAAAAATTATAACTCCTACATGCGGGGTACGTTTTGGACGACACTTTTTGCTTGCAATCGTGATGATAAGAGCTTCAAACTGAAACTAGTTTGGATAGATTTGGAGACGGTTGAAATTTGGGCTAAAATCGGGCGTTGTCCGATTTTAGTTCAAAACCGGAACCTCCCGACGACAACAGAAAATCAAAATGAGTAAATCTCACTCATCTATGGATTGCTAGTTTAATTTTAATGTTGAAATTTTAAATTATTGGTTGATTGAATGATTCGATAATTATTATTATTATCAGTTGGATTGATATTCCCGCCTATTGGAGCGGATGAAACCCTTTGCTCCCCGCATAATAGCGGATGACCCTATATACTATGATATCCCATCTCAAAGCAGGATTGGTATTTTTATGCTGTATTAATATCTATGGATGCAGAAAAATAGATTGGAGGGATCCAACTGGATTCCTCAAAAATGTTGAATTAAATTTCATATATATTGATATATGATCTTTTTGTATAATCTATGGTAGATTATAGTGTGATTTGAATTTATTGGATGTTATGGTAGTTTTGGCCTAGATTTTGGTATTTTTAAATTCCAATAATATATGTTTTGAATTTAAAAGAAATTCAGAAGCAAAATATTTGTAGTGAAATTTGGATTAATTAAAGAAATGAATTTGGGTAAAATAAATAGTTTGACTTTTAATTTGTACTTAACTATTTTGAAATATGGTAAATAGAGATTTGGAATAAGGATTTTAAATAATAATTCCTTAGTGATACTTGATTTAAATATAATTTTTTTTAAATCAAGATTTTAAATAGATTCGGAAAAGAAGTGCAATTAGAAATTAATGTGAAATTGAATATGTCGGACCTTAAATAAGATTTCTAAATTACGAATGGAAATATGATCGAGATTGGGTTGGGTTTGGAATATAGTTTGGATTATTAAGAAATTGATTAATAAATGGAATTTAATTTAGAAATCAAATTATAATGGATTTAAGTGATGTGAAACCGTTATAAACTAGAATGGAAAACTATGGGATTTATAAACAATGTTTATAAATAAAGTGGAATGATTAGCAGTTGATAAATTGAAGTTAAAAATTCACGGTGAGGATTTATATTAGGATAGGTAAATCGGTTTAAAATATAAATGATAAATTTACTTTTAAAAATGTGAAAAGTGGGTTTATGAAATTGGGGCATAAATAAAATTAGTAATAAATCGAGATAAATTATTAAATATTAGATTGGTTATATAAGATTGAAAAAATATTTTTGTCAAGTAGTGGGTTTTTTTAAAAGTGGATTTTTAATTATTAAACTAAGTATTTAAATGTTGTTTCAAAAAATCAGTTATGTAATCATTTTAAAATTATTTTAAAAATAAATTTTATTATTAATTAAAGTTACTTTAAAATGATTGCTTTAAAGTTAATTATTAATTAATGGTATTATTATTTTAAAAAGATAAATTATTCAATATTAATCTTGTCTAATATAATACCTTTATTTAAAGAGTATTTTCCAAAGTTAAACTTGGGAATTTGTATAGAAATTTTATAGGTATTATTTTAAGAAAATTATTAAGCAATGTTTTAAGAAAGTAATGGTATACTTTTGTGGCAAAATCGGAGGCAGAGATTGCCTGTAGTTAAGTTTGAGTTTCTCTAGGATAGAGACGTAATCATTGAGCTATGAGTCCATGGTTGAGACCGCATGGTGCTTTCCATAATTATTTTAAAAGGTTTTCAAATATTTTTGAAATGAATGGTTAGTGAACGTACTTACTCCGATAAAATAAGTACATACCTTTTGATAAAGTGATTTAATTCATTAAAACTAAAGTGAAAGAGACTTAGTGTTTTTAGTGGAAAATGAACTCTTTGGTTGAATTATTGTTTATTTGATATTTAAATAACCGACCATTAAAATCTGGACCCAAAACATAACTTTGAAAATATCTAGGGGAAATACGGGAATTATATGGTATAGTTACCGTCGAAGGTGCCATACGGTACCTATAAACTCGTTTCATTCTTCTAGGACGATGATAAGGAAATCTACCCATTAACTGTTAGGAGATGATCTCCAATCTTATTTTAGTTTATTTATTTCCTAAAGAACAAGAGTTGAGTTTATTCGAAATATAGAACATTGCTTCGAAGAGACCATGATCAGATAAGTTATTCGAAAAACCACTTCGATCCAACGAATACATTTTTGAAGTGAAGACAAGTGTGTGTAATTGAAGATGGAGCATTAAAGTGTAAGGGCTAATCGCCACTAATATTGAGAATGATTGCAAAGTGGATGTAGTAGGAATAATGCCTTCGGTTTCATTCAGACACAAAACGGACTTGTATAGATGAATGCTATCAGTACATTGTCATTGGAGGACAATGAGCATTCCGAGTATAAATTCTTTAAAAGGTAATCGTAGCCGCGTGCCCCATCAATCGAGAATGACTGAAAATCCAAGGAGATGCAGCAAGGCTAAGTGGGTCGCACCTAATTAGGGACGTTTACCACCTTTCTAGACACCCTTGGATATTATTACCACGGTGCGTGGAAGAACACGGTAAGGGTGGGAACACCCGGGGTGATAGCATATTCGGTACTATCCAGGTTAGGGGTAGTCCGATCTTGTGTTGCAGGGGATCCCAGCGAGGTCTATGGTACATTTCTCAAGATGTGTACTATGATAAGTAGTACCCCAGTTCCTAGTCATTGTATGGAATCCATTCTCCAATACGAGCCTTTACAGTTTTGGTTGTAGAGCCTAGTATGCTGGAATTTAATTAATGTAACAATTTCGGCTCTTTGAATAAGTATTTGTACCTAGAAACTATTATGATATCATATTATTATGATAGAAAATGTTTTGGTTATTATGTAGTAAAAACCAGTCGTGTTTATGTGTGGCGTGGTCTTAAGAGATACCTTTGTTTTTCAAAGGATTTTGATAACTTTAATAATTCAAATTGAGTGTGTTTCCTTACGATAGTTTTCCAGACTGACTCAGGCGTTATTTTATTATATTTCTCGAGTCAGACCGAGTATTAAAGATTCAAGTTAGGATGCTATGGAGCTCAGGAGACGAGCTAGACGACGAAGACGTATCGCGCATACTTGACTATATCTGCTGTGTATAGATGTGTTGTACTCTGATGATGTAATGTGTAAATAACAGTTATAGTTCCTTTTGTATAAAGACATGTTATTATCTATTATACATTGTTCCAATGCAATTGTGAGATTATGTGTTGTCATTTTTGTTTCATCTTCTACCTCTTTCTTCTTTTCCTCCAATGATCTGGTATTTTCGGCACTTGATTGCACGGAAAGCTTACAATGGACGTATTGATGTCGATTTTCAAGCGTCGAAAATCTGGTTCGTTACACTTGGCCTCAGAGCTGAAGGTTTAGCGAGAACCTTGGCTTTAATGGGGTAACTCATTAGAGATAGGGTTAGTAGTACCCTAGAATGAGTTTAAGTGTATTAATAAATATAAGCGCGTATTTGTTAATGAATATAATTTTTTTATATTATGTTTATTTATCTATTGGGTGGCTTATGGATTCTGTTCAATACGAGTAATTAACATTATTGATACAGATATCTAAACACTTGAACAGAGCAACTCGACATAGTATTGTTTCAAAATGAGGTAAATGAAATAATTTTACCTAGACTATTTTTATATATGAAAGGAATAATTTTTAGAAATTATTATAGCTATATATGGTGTGCTTGATTGTTGGAAAATGGTTGTATTAAACCATTGTCATTTTATGGTTATGGTGATTGAATAAAAAATGATATTATAATCAAAGGTTATAAAAGTAATTCAGATAACAAAATGAGATTTTGTAAATATGGTTTTGTAAATGTCGTTTAAAAATTGATATGGTTCATAAAAACGTTTTATAAAGGATATAAAAGTTGGAAATTATGGAATTTAAATCCCGTCGGTTTTGAAAATGATTTTCGATGTCTTGGAAAATAATAGTGATATTTTTGGAGAATATTTGTGAATTGATTTTTTAAAAAAAATTGGTTTTTAAAGTAAATAAAAGCACTGAACTCACTTTGGTCACTGGAAATTAATTCCGATAATGAACGCGACATTATTGGTGTTCATTTTCGAGTTTCTGAGCGATGGGTTGCTACCGTAATGATTTGTTGCTGGAGTCTTGTTTTGATAAACAAGTTTTTAATTTTAAGAAGCTTAATTTTTTTGGATTTGACATACATAGTGAGGTATATATATATGATTTCAAAAATGACTTGAAACACTTAGAAAAAAGTGTGTAAACTCTAGGTTTTTGATTTGAAATGTTTAATTGGAAATATGGGAGAATAAGTTGATAACTTACAAAATTTGTAAATTACAAGGAAGCAATATTTTAAAGTGTAGAATATGAGTGCAAAGGAAGTGAAAATTTGAAATTTAATTGTAGAATAGAAATTTAACTTGAATCGAGTTAAGTAAAGTGAATTTTGGGAATTTAGCCTAAGTAGGCTAAATGAAATAATTGCTGGAAATGGAATCTTTTGAGTTGTAGGATAAATGAACTAATTAAATTGATTAGTTATTTGGATATTGTTTGGAATGTTGATTGATAAAAATCAAATGTGAAATTGGAAAATTGGAATTGAATTTGAATATAAATGGATATAAACTTAAGTGGTGAAGTGGAAATAAATCTAAGAAAATTTGCATAAATTGTTATAATGGACTTAAGAAAATTGATGGTAAAGTTCTTAAGTGAAATTGGTATTAAAGAAATATACTAAGAAAATAGTGAATGTTGATAATTGATTAAAAATGAAATGAATGTGGATTAAAGAATTGGTGCAACTAAAAATCAATTGTAATAAATACGTAAGTTGTACGTATATTATCTTATTCGCATGACGATTTGATCCAAATTCGAGCACAGAATTTCGAGATAATTTATATCGACCCGAGTTAGGATTTTTCACTCGATTTACAAGGGAAAACCCTGGATATGGATTTTTGATTGATTCCAAAATTCTCTATCATAGTAGATGGCTATGCAAGGAGAATGACAGTCTCTGATCAAGGAACCAGATCTGAGTCCACACTAGAGAGTCATGTGAACGATACTAGTTTGGAAGTGAAATTGTGTGATCAAGTGAGCGAATCAGATTTTGATATTGCATACCGATGGTATATGTACAACGTACGAGTTTAGTGAAATAAATGTTGGAAATTAAAAATTCAAAATAAAATGATTTTGAATTATACGTTTGGATATCATTGGTAAATAAGATGCAGGTATTTAAAATCAAGAAAAAATTAGCTTGCTCGACAAAAAGGTATGTGTTTAAATTGTGTTTGAAATTGATGATTTTGAGATTTAACTACTTGGCTTTTGTTTTCTTTTGATTATTTGGGCCTGTAGTGGAAATTTCTAGTTGTTTGGATCTAAGTGCGTAAAGGAGAAGCTGGCGAAATTTTTCGAAAATTTAAGGAGTTAGAAAATTTTGGAGAAAATTTCTAGTAACTAAAATTGGATTTTGGATTATAACTTGAAATGATTGAGGAAATAATATTAGTTGTAATCTATGGATGAATTTGGAAATTAGAAAAAAGTGATAATATGTTTAAACTATATGGGTTTGGAAAATAGTTAATGGGTTTTGAATCATTCTTCTTACCTAAGCAATTTAGGGGATGGAATTCTTTTAAGGGGAAAGGAATGTAATGACCTAAAATTTTGGTTATTTGGAATTGGAATATTTAATAGATTTCAAATATTTAAAATTTATTTTTTAACTTGAATTTCAAATATAACGATTTATTTGATAATTTAATTATTGAATTTTATAATTGATTAAAATATTGAATCTTGAGCTTTAAGCTTGATAAAAATAATTTAAAGGCTTATTAAATTTATATAAATAAGAATGAAGGTAATAGAACTTTTATATGGAAATCAAAAGTGATTTGTTCGATTTTAAAATGACTTGTTTGAATTAACAAAGAAAAATAGCTTTTCGAGACACAGTCTCGGAATTCAACGAACTAGTTCCATTAGGTCCGTAATAGTGTATTATTATCGAGTTTCTAATTTCGTAGAGTTTGGAGTTATCGTTTGATCGTACGAAATAGAAACGCGTTGAAATTAGTTTCGAAAAATTAATATAATAATTGGGTCCAAAAAGCTATTATCTCCATACAACCGAATTAGAACTCGAAACCTTTTCCATTAGATTTGGAATTGGGGTATAACATTATGAATGCCTAGCGGCACACCTCAATAGGGGTTCGAAATTTTGAGTTGCCTAATCGAGATATTTTGAAAATTTAAATAATATATATTTGTTTGATTTGACTATATTTTCACATCAACTTCTTTACTCACTTCAAAACACTGTAGATGGCCACCAGCACGCTAACATCATGCCTCCCTCTCCATTATCATGCATGCAACCGAGCCAATGAAAGAAAAATGATAACCACAAAATTTCAAAAATTCCTAACTCCCACTCTACATGACTAAAATTCTCCAAACCAATTTCCAAAATCCTACTTTTCAATTCTCTTCGATCTGATTTGTATATTAGTGGGCATGGCACTCATTAGTGATGATCAACATGGGACAGTCGAACTATGGTATGAGTTCCTGTGCGATTTACTGCTCGAATCGATCTATGAGGCTTGAATTTGAACTCGGAAAGGTGAGGAGCAGCTCGGGGAAGTTTTTGGTGACATACGGTTTACTGTGGGTATCATGAATTTTGGAGTAGTGCTTGGTCACATTTCAATGGGGAGGTGTGGGAGTGGCAAGAGGGTGATGGAAAGGTTGAGGAGGAAGCGAGCAAGATGGGTATGGTTTTGGATTATCTAGCAGTGTGGTGGTTGGTGGTGTCAGTGAAATGTGCACGGCGTGATGAGAGTGTCGTGTACAGGCAAAATTGAAGGAAAGAAGAAGAAGAGGGGAAAGTGGGCTGGGCCGATTACAGTAGCATGGGTTTTATTCAAAATAATAATAATAATAATAATAATGTGTGTTTAATCTAATTATATTATCGACGAACTTAAATTTTATTATAACTCCTACATGCCAGGCCCGTTTTAGATGAAACCTTTTTACGTTGTGATCGTGATGACGAGAGCTTCGAAATGAAACCGATTTTGACAGATTTGGAGATAGTTGAAATTTGGGCTAAAATCAGGCGTCCTCCAGTTTTAGTTCCAAACCGAAACATCCCTGCGACAACAAAAAATCAAAGCGAGTAAATTTCACTCATCTTTGGATTGCTAGTTTAATTTTAAATGTTGAAATTTTAAATAATTGGTTAATTGAATGATTTGATAATTATTATTATCATTTGGATGTTATAATATATATAATAGTACATATATTAGGAGTTGGATTTGTATTTCCTGCCTATTGGCGCGGATGAGACCCTATGCACCCCGCATAATAGCGGATGACCCTATATACCACGATATCCCACCTCGAAGTAGGATTTATGCTGTATTAACATCTATGGACGAAGGAAAACCGGCTGGAGGGATCCAACTGAATTCCTCAAAAATTTTGAATTAGATTTCAAATATATTGATATATGATCTGTTTGAATAATTTATGGTAGATTATAGTGTGATTTGAATTTATTGGATGTTGTGGTAGTTTTAGCCTAGATTTTGGTATTTTTAAATACCAATAATATATGTTTTGAATTTGAAAGAAATTAAAAAGAAATTTAGAAGTGAAATATTTATAGTGAATTTTGGATTAGCTAAAGAAATGAATTTGGGTACAATAAATAGTTTGACTTTTAGTTTGTACTTAACAATTTCAAAATACAGTAAGTAGAGATTTGGAATAAGGGTTTTAAATAATAATTCCTTAGCGATACTTTTTTTAAATATAAAAGGTTTTTAAATCAAGATTTTAAATAGATTCGGAAAAGAAGTGCATTTAAAATAAATATCAAATTGAATATACCGGATCTTAAATAAGATTTCTTAATTACAAACCGAAATAATCGAGATTGGATTGGGTTTAGAATATAGTTTGGATTATTTAGAAATTAATTTATTAATGGAATTTAATTTAGAAATCAAATTATAATGTATTTAAGTGATGCGAAACCGCCATAAACTAGAATTGAAAACTATGCGATTTATAAAGAATGTTTATAAATAAAGTGCAGTGATTAGCAGCTGATAAATTGAAGTTGTAAATTCACGATGAGGATTTATATTGAGATGGGTAAACTAGTTAAAAATATCAATGATAAATTTACTTTTAGAAATGTGAAAAGGGGATTTACAAAATTGGGGTGTAAATCAAATTGGTGATGTTATATCAGATTGAAAGTATATTTTTATCGAGAAGTTGGGTTTGTTTAAAAAGTGGGTTTTTAATTATTAAACAAAGTAATTCAAAAGGTGTTTCAAAAAGTCAGTTATGTAATCATTTTTAAATTGTTTCAAAAATGAATTTAATTATTAATTAAAGTTACTTTAAAACGATTGTTTTAAATTTATTTGTTAATTAATCGGTGTTATTATTTTAAAAAGATAAATTATTCAATATTATTCTTGTCTAATATAATACCTTTATTTACAGAGTACTTGCCTAAGTTAAACTTGGGAATTTGTGTAGAAATTTTATAGGTAGTATTTTGAGAAAATTATTAAATAAAGTTTTGGAAAGTAATGGTATACTTTCATGGCGAAATCAGAGGCAGAGATTGCCTGCAGTTAAGTTTGAATTTATCTGGGATAGAGACGTAGCCATTAAGCTATGAATCCATGAATGATACCACGTGGCGCTTTCCATATTTATTTTAATAAGTTTTTATATTTTTTTTGAAAAGAATGGTTAATGAACGTACTTACTCCGATATGATAATTACATACCATTTGATGAAGATATTTAATTCATTAAAATTAAATTAAATGAGTTAGTGTTTTCGGTGGAAAATGAACTCTTTGGTTGAATGATTTTTTATTTGATAGTTGACAGACTATCAAAATTTGGATCCAAAACATAAATTTAGGAATATTTAAGGGAAACACGAGAATTATGTGGTACAGTTACTATCGAAGGTGCCATACTGCACGTATAAGCTCGTTTCTTTCTTCTAGAACAATGATAAGGAAAACCGTCCACTAATGGTTAGGAGATGATCACCGATCTTATTTTTGTCTATTTATTTCCTAAAGAACCGGGGTTGAGTTTACCGAAAATATCGAACGTTGTTTCAAAGAGACCGGGATTGGATAAGTTATCCGAAAAACCATTTCAGTCCAATGAATACATTTTTGAAGTGAGGACAAGAGCATGTAATTGAAGATGGATCATTGAAGTGCAAAAGCTAATCGCTACTAATCCTGAGGATGATTCCAAAATGGATATAGTAGGAGTAGTGCTTTTGGTTTTGTTCAGTCCCAAAATGGACTTGTATGGATGAATGCTATCGGTACATTGTCAATGGAGGACAATGAGCATTCCAAGTATAAATTCCTTAAAGGGTGATCGCAGCCTCAAACCTCATCAACCGGGAATGACTAAAAACCTGGGGAGATGTGGCAAGGCTAAGTCGGTCACACCTAATAGGGTATGTTTATTACCTTTCTAGATACCCTCAGATATTATTACTACGGTGCATGGAAGAACTTGAGAAGGGTGGAAACACCAGGGTGATGGCTTATTTTTACTATTTAGGTTAAGGGCTGTCCGGTCGGGTGTTGCAGGGGATCCCGGCGAAGTCCTTGGTGCATTTTTCTTGATGTGCACTTTGATAGGTGGTACCCCAGTGCCTAGTCATTTTATGGAATCCATTCCCCATTACGAGCCTTGACGATTTTGGTTGTAGAGCTTAGTATGTTGGAATTTAATTAACATAACAATTTCGGCTATTTGAATAAACATTTGTACCTAGACACTATTATAATACCATATGATTTTGATATAAAATGTTTTGATTATCATAAGGTAAAAACCCGTCATGCTTATATATGGCGTGGTCTTGCGAGATACCTTTGTTTTTCAAAGGATTTTGATAACTTTAATAATTCAAATTGAGTGTGTTTTCTCACAATGGTTTTCCAGACTGACTTGGGTGTTATTTTATTATAATGCTGGGTGAGACTGAGTATTACAGAATCAGGTTAGGATGCTATGGAGCTCAGGAGACAAGCTGGATGACGAAGATATATCATACGTATTTGACTATATTCTATTGTGTATTGTAGGCTGTATATTCTGCGCTTATGAGGACAAGTTATTATAACTGTCCAGTATTGAGTTATTGATGTCCTGTACTCTGATGATGTAATGTGCAAATAACAGTTGTAGTTCTTTTTGCATAAAGACGTGTTATTATCTATTATATATTGTTCCGCTGCGATTATGAGATTCTATGTTATTGTTTTTATTTCACCTTCTAGCTCTTTCTTCCTCTAACAATCTAGTATTTTTGGAACTTGATTGCTCAGCATGCTATACAGTAGACGTATTGATGTTGATTTTCGAGCGTCGAAAATCCTGTTCGTTACACAATTTTTTACATTAATTTGATGGGATTTGTTTCGTTTATGCAATTTTTGATAATTTCATAATCTATTCCACTTCTTCTTCTTTGGGTCAAATTGTGACCCTTCAATAAAATAAGGGGTTTAGATTACGACTTCTATTCGTAGTTTAGACCACTCATTTTTATCTGTTCTTTTGTAAAAGAGGACATGAATAGAAAATGGTGTTTAGATTGCAATTCTTATTGTTTAAGGTTTTCAATTGAATTGGCATAATAAATTAAGTTTTATTTTATTTTCAAGTCCGCAACTAGTTTGGTTATGAATATTCATTACCTATGTTGGACATTAGAATCCCATGAAATCTTAGGAATTTGAAGAAAAAGGACTTGTAATAATAATTAGTTAGGGAATTGATATTAAACGCTAGTTTACAGCGTAAAATCTGTACATTTAGAACTTATTAGGTGTGAATATTTATTTATCCCTATTTACGTAATTAACTTATAATTATTGCATACATGACTTGGTTAATTTTGTTTTTATTAACTTTTATTCCCCCATTAGGAAGGTAATTGATTTTGAGGCGGAAATAAGAGGAAACTCTTATATAACCTAATTATTATTATAAGGCGTAATAAGGAAGAATCCTTATAAGGCCTTATTTATGCAACGATGAGATAAGTATATATATGAAGAGTAATTGATTTGTGGCTAAGTCAAAAGGATGCGAGGTCAATAAAGTTACATGACAGAGGTCTGCCCTTTACTTTGAGGCTACCAGTTGCTGTGTGCACTAATATTGATGTGAGATATCCTTATGACAATATTTGTAATGATACAAGGTTAGTTCCAAATTCTATATGGAAAGCCTGCCTAACTAATCTTGCTACCAATTCGTATGAATAGCAGACTAATGTGCGATGTCGTTACGAGTTTGGGCCATAAGACGAAGAGCCTCCTTCAGGGTTTTGAGGTATTAAGTGGTTGGACCTGCCTCTTTTCCCCAGATAAAGTATTAAATGGCCAAGTGGTTACATTAGGGGGTAACATTATAGGGGTCCACTTCTAGAAATAGGTCATAAATGATGGGGTCTGCCTTATTTATGGTCTAAATGACAAGAGTCTGCAAATTTTCCACTTAGAAGTATCAAGTAGCCTATGAGATTCCATGTAATGTCAGCTAAATAGTACCACTGAAGAGCACACCTTTGGAAGTTGGTCTTAAATGATGGGATCCACCTTAATTAAATTCTTAAATGACTAAATTCTGCCCCACTGGGAAGTTTTAAGTAGCTTGGGTATCGTCTCTCACATTATTAGCTATTTATGACATATGATTGGGATATGGGATTCTAGAAACCTACTTCTGGAACGGAAGGTATTAAGTAGTTGAACCCATCTCCTTTCTTTATAAAGAAGTATTAAATGACTATAATAGTTATATGTTTGTAGCCGTTATCTTATCTTGATATGTACTGCCCAAACACTGAAAAGGTAAGACTCGAGATTTTTATTCACCAGATAGTTGTTATTTGGACTCCTTCCTCGTTACAACACATGTTAAGGATGGAGTGATGGCAGTGACGGTAATTATAAATAAAGAAGCTTGGCTTGTAGCAGTATTTGTTATTATTATTTACTTTTATGTGTACGGATATTATGTTATGGTTTTTATGGAAATTCGTATTATGACATTTTTACGGTTTTGAAATAAATGGGTATACTTTGCTATTATATTTTGTTCTATCTGCTGTAAGTTATGAAAGTATAGTTATTGCTCTATACTGTTATTTTCTTAGTTCTACCAACAACTTCCTTAGAATAGATCTAATCGATGGGCCTTTTCTGGATCAAAATTTAGGCATACTCTGGGGTGGGTTGTTACATTTGGTATCAGAGCCTAGGTTACCTGAACAATAGGGAAAGTATGCTATGCATATTAGTAGCATGCTTATTATCTTTAAAAATGGTTTTCTAAAAGATTTTTCGAAGATTCATACTACACACACACACAAAAACACACACACACTCTTATTTTGAATATACGCTTAACTCTACAAATTTCGACTATAGAAGTAGCTGCTGCCATATTCCGAAAGGGTGGATGAAGAAACTATGAGTTGGAAAATAAATATAGTTAAATTTATACTTCTTTGTAGGACCTAGAATTCCTTATCTGTGATGACCCGGGTTTTTGACGGCGGTTAATTGGGTAATTCGCTATTTTTATTATTATTGAGATATTGATCTATTAAGTCGAACAAATAAACTTCCGATATTTAAATGTCTGAATATATATAAATTGATTTAAAAACTGTATTAAATGTTGGAGTATGAATTCCCAGACATGATGAGTCCTATAAAAATATATTATATACTTCACCATTTGAAATCAAGATAAAATATCCACAAATACATTTACATATATAGACGAGTTTTTTGATGTTTAGAGATAAATATGTAAGTACATAAATGAGGATTAAAGATATATAAGTATGAGGGGGTGTGTGTGCGTATATAATGGTTAGATGAAAGAGTGGATAGGTAAATGAACATGTTGAGAAACATTGTATGTGAAAGTAAGTGTATATACAAAAGGTACAGGTTTCATAGATGAAGAATTCCAAGGCATATGAATATAATATTTAGACATATGTTTATTAAATGGTGAAATGCAAGCATATATTTATATTAACAACAATATTATGGATAAAATATATAACTATGTATATACATACATACATACAAAAGATATATATACATATATAAATTTATATAATAGTATTTGTAAACACAATAGGGGACAACCTCATAAATGCATATCCTTTCAAGCTTACATAACGTCAAAGCTTTTTTTTTTATAAAATCAAATCACTTTTCCTAAGAAATCAAATCATAGGAAAAGGGAAATATATAATAAAAAGTAAAAAGAAAGAAGCTTGCTATGTACAGAGCTGCAGCCTATACTTCCTTATATATACCTCCTCACTGTTTCAATTTCTTAGATTTGAACTAAGTATAACAAAAGAGGTACCACCACCGTATTCCACAGCTTAAAGAAAATAAAACCACTATACTGAGGAAGATCAAAACAATAAGAGTAATGCAGGCTACCATTAAGGCTTTGTGGGATCAAGTGCTAGCAGATCAAAGTAAAAGCAGTGTCTTCCTTTTCAGAAAGTAAAAATAAAACGGTGAGTAAACAACTGATACTTGTTTAAATCTGTTGCATGTGATGGAATCTAAAATAATGATGTGATAATTGTTTGCATTTTAGCTGGCATGTTATAAATAATGCAGATAGATAAGTGTGCATATCTAGATAAATTAATATATCTCTGTTTCTAAGTGACAGGGTTAAAATCTAGTAAAAATTCAAGATCTCCTCATCTAATCTTTGAAGTGCTTTAGAATTCAAATAAGTTATGTTTAGTTAAACATAAACCAAGATTTAAAAATATATCTAAGTGTAATACGTTTGAAATTTTCGTGGAAATTAAGGAAGACAGTGGAAATTTTGAACATACCAAAATCTCAACTCAAATAATTCATGTTTTCAGGTATATAACCTGCTTTATTATCAAAAATCTTGATTTTTAAAGGTTAAATCATGATTTTTAAGTAAGTATTATGTGAGAATGCGAGGGATGATCGGAGTTGGAATTCTAGGCTATTGCTGGCAATCGAAAGACTCGGGTAGGATGTGCTCGTCACTGGAGGAAGCTGGGAAGATGGCAAGTTCGGGAAAACTAATGTTGGAATTATAACCGATCGTGGCAGCGAGGCGAAGCCATAGTAGGGTTTAAGCTAGGGTCTGGGCCGAGGTTGTATTCGTGGTCAATGAGGCATCGTCGGCATGTCAAACTCGATCGGTCTAGGGGGAGATGATGAAGGAGGAAGATAGGAAGCTCAAGGTGACATCCGGTGGTCGTTGGCGTGGTGGTTCATCGTCGCGAGGCAATTTAAGGTTGGGGTAATGTTTCCTATTTGAACTGGAATGTTTGATTTTGATTTCGAGCTTATGACGGAATCTGGGAGGTTTGGATCGAGAGAAGAGTTGATCGATGATTTGTTGGAGGTGATTTTTAGGGTTGTATTATCGTCGATGATCGAAGAAGGTGCACGTCGTGTCAGTATATCCGTGCACAGTGTTGATTTAGGAATGAAGTTTCCTCAGGGCGAAACTCCAAAAAGGAGATGTTGAACTCGGTGTGATTCTCGAGTTCGTGTGTGTAACTCTAGCAGTTTTTAAATATAAAACTAAGTAAAAAAAGGGAAGAAGATGAAGGCACTCGGGATAGGACTCGAGCACTTGTCAGGTTGATCCCGAAGCAGGAGTTAAGTAAGTTGTTCATCATGTTTAAAAGTTTTTGAAGTAAAGTTTTGAAATTTAAAAGAAATTTAGTTAATCTTACCTTAAATAAAATTCATATATATATATATATATATATATATATATATATATATATATAGCAATTGTTTTCTTCAATATGAGATTAAAAATGAAAAGTTGTTAACTCAGATTTGTAAGTTAATCTTTAAGTTATTTAAAAGCTAAATTTTTAAAATAATTTTAGTGGTTGACAAATATTTAAACCAAATTTGTGATTTGGTGTTTAATAAAGGAAATGATTTTTTTAATTAAAAGTTTTGGTAATTAATGGAGAGTAATTAATTTATTTAATTAATTAATGATTAAGGATAGTTGCTTAATAACATTCATTAAGGAGGATAATTAAAGGGGTAATTATGAAATGTGATTTATTCAATGATAATTAATTAATAAAGTAATTAAGGATTAATTACTTAGTGTAATTAATTAAAGGATTGAATTAATTAAGGCAATTAATTAATAATTAGTTAATTAATGAGTGTGATTAATTAAAGGATAATTAATCAATATGAATGGTTGTAGAATAATTAGTTTGAGTAATAAATTAAGGATCAATGTAATTAATATGAAAGAGAAGGTTAACTAATCCGCGTAATAAGTTAACGGCTAATTAATGTAATTACAGGATAATTAATAAAGGGTGATTAATTAAGATGGATAATTAAAAGGTGATTGATTAATTGGTTTGTCTTTAATTAATGTTATGTAAGGATAATCTAAGTGATTAAGGATTAGTAATTAATTTAATTAGAGTTAAATTAAATAAATTTTGGAAGCGATTAATCTTGTTTATGAATGATTGAATGATGTAAATGCCTTGAATTGGTTGATATCTCTGATATGAAATGTTTTTATGATATGAGATGTTTGAGTGGACAGGGATAATGTGGTTAGCTATCGTTGATAAATTGTTGTGTAAAAGTTACATCCTATATTTAAAAGTTGAATTGTATTTCATTTGAATAAGTTGGGTTAAGATGACATTGGATTTGAAGAGACCGGAGTCGGGTATTAGTAAAATACCCGAATCCACTTCGATTCTTTATACATTGATATGTAAAATCAATAGGCTGGAATGGAATGATTTAAGTGAATTGGACCATTTAGACTAAGTTTGGTACTTTGTAATTGATGTGTGAAATAAGTGTTGTCTTTAACAAATTGTGGATTTGTAAATTGATACGAGTTACCCCGGGTTTTAAGCAAGATTTTTGCATTAGCGTTTCTTGATTAGTTGGGTTTACTCATGCTGGTTTCCAGCCTGACCCGGGTGTTACTTTGATGTAATGCTCGGGTCAGATCGAGTATTACAGATTTTCAGGTAAGGACGTTCTAGAATTCAAGAGACGAGCTGGATGGTAGGAACGTAGGAGTGTTTCCGCTGCGATATATTTCTGTTTATCTGAGATATGTTGATTTATATATGTCTAGTGGTTGTGTATGTGTGTAACTCTAATGTATTACTCTAAAATTTGACAGATACCACATTCTTTTGTAAACTGTTATTATTCGATATAATATTTTGATCCGCTACGAATGTGAGATTATGTGCTGTGGTTTTTTATTCTTCTTCTATCTCTTTCCTTCTTTTTCCTAACTATTTGGGATTTTCGAGATCGGTAAACCCGGGTCGTTACATTTGGTATCAGAGCTGAAGGTGAAGCGAAACCCTTGGCTATGGTGGGTTTACTCATCAAGGATAGGGTCAGTATTACCCTAGAATGGGTTGAGTGTGTGTGTGTCTATATATATATATATATATATATATATATATATATATATGAGAGCGTACTTGTTATTTTCTTATATAAAGATTTTAAACGATTTTATATGAGAATATATTTTGATATATATAAAGCAATATTTCTTTCTAATAAATATTAAGGTAATTGGTCGTTAAATTATTGGAACTAAATTAAGTGGTAATAGTAATACAACCAAATTGAAATTAAATGAAGATAAGTTTGAAATAGATCCAAGCTGGAACTAAAAACCTGAATTTGTAGAAGTAAGAATAAGATAAAAATGAATTGGTATCCAGATACGATAATCTTGGGTATTATCATAAATAGTTATTGTGTTTAATAATGATATATGTGTTAAAGTGACGACCCGGAATTTTCAAGCATTTAAAATCGGGATATTTAATTGATTTTAAATATTCAATAGAGTAATTTTAACTTAAATTACGAATATCACAATTTATCTGATAATTGAATCATTAAATTTAATAAGTTGGAGTTGGGTAAATTGTCGAATCTAGAATTTTAAGCCGATTAAAAATAATTTGAAGGCTTATAAAATTTATATTGATGATAGTGAAGATAGTAAAAGTGTTAAAATTGAATTTGGAAGTTGTTTGTTCAGTTTTGAAATTTATATCGTTTAAATTGAATTTTTAAAAAAATAGCCTTCCGAGGCGCTATCTCGGAATTTGACGAAACCAGTTCCATTGGATCTGTAATATTATATTATTATCGGATTTCAAATGTCGTAGCATTTGGAGTCATCGTGTGTTCGTACGAGATAAAAACGCTTAGACAATAATTTATCATTTTAATTTAAATATAATATCGTTTCTATTGCCGACCTATTCTCCTCTGTCTTCTGAAGCAAGCCGATAATTTCCTTTATTAAATCGCGTATTGTCACCTCTTTCTTTCCAAATCAAATCTCTAGAAGAAAATCTTTCCAGTAAATGAAACAAACAAACAAAACTATAGGCTTTATTTGTACGCTTCTTCCATCTCAATTACTTCCTACCTTCTTTTTCCATCAACAGCCGAGTATATTATAAAAAAAATAAAAAATAGAAGAAGGGGAAGCGAAAATGGCAAACACCCCCTTCTTTTTGAAACCCCTTTCCTCTTATTCGAACCGAATTACCTTCAAACAAAAGAGGGAAATCAATTTGGCGATTCGAGGCCAGCAAGTTAGTTTTGCGTGGCGAGTATGTCGCGGCGCAAGGGGGAGTCGAGCTCGTGGCTGCCATTTGAATTCGCGTGAAGGCCAGTGGCGCAGGGATTCACGAGGCAGACAGGTTGGGGTCAACGCAATTTTCAAATCGTGGCGGAGGGCAGATGGTTTGCGACCGCGCGCATGCGTCTGGAGGAGCTTGGGGGAGGCTTCGTGACCTTGCCATGGCAAGGTAGGGTTTGATGGTTGGGGCGTGTTTGGGTTTGGCGACATTTCGAGGATGGAGGTATTCTCTGTTTGTTTTAATTTTGTATATATCAGAGGTTTCAGAAATAAATAAATAAAATACATATGTATATAGATAGCTAAGATTTTAACATACAAATTAGAAGATAAATATGTTGCAGTAGGATATAAAACAATTTATTTATCTTTATTTGAAGATTTAAATAAATGTATGTAAACTGTAAAATAGAAAAAGGTATATATATATATATATATATATATATGATTGAGAAGATAGAAATTTAAATGGCACCATAGATTATTTTATAAGTATATGCGTAAGTAGTTTTAAAAGAAAAATGAAATAGATAGATATATACACAGATATTTTAATTCACAAGTTATTTTAAAATAAATTATTAAGGTGATTTATTTGCAAGTTAATCTATTTAATTATTTTTGTAACCTAAATTGTATTTATCCAGAAAAATTTGTTTAAATAAAATAGTTGGTTAATGAAATTTAATTAATGGTAATTTACCTTTCGAGTAGTTCAAATATTAATAAAATCAACTTATTAGTGAGAACTAAATTATTGGTTAAATTAAATAAATAAATGATAACAAACGGTTCGATCAATTCAAATATTAACAAACAGTAAATTTTTATACAAGGTCCAAAATCGTAAGGGGACAAGCTGGTCAGGAATGGATTGCATATAAAAAGCAAAGGTGAGTTAATCTCACTCAGTTTAAATTTTAATTTTAATTTAAATTTAAATTTAAATGGTTAAATATAAATAATTGTTTGGATGGTTGAATTGATTGATGTGATATAGTATGATATTTTGGAAATTGGTGTATTATATTGTGCTAACGTCTGTGGATGCAGGGAAAAGAGGTTGGAGGGATCCAACTGGATCCCTCAACATTTATTTAAATTATTAAACACCCACAGCTGTGATTGATTGATATTCTGTGATGAATGATATTAGAATATTGAATGTTATAGTCTGCTTGAATACTTTGGTGCTCTGTTTTATCCAAATATATAGAATTGGACTTTGAAAGGAAATAAAAGAAGTGAACTCTTAAGAAATAATTATAAAGAATGTATATAAATTAAAGTAAATTGGATAAGAATATTAGGGGTTTCAAAATGCTAATTAATAAAATTCTGTATACGGAAAGGAACTTTTTGAATAAAAGAAAGTTAATGAATTTTAATCTTCAGTGATATTATTTAAAAGAATAAACATTTATTTAATAATTTAAGATTTAAATTATTGAAAGGAATAAGGAAGAAATTGGGAAAATCTGGAATTTGTATATTTCCGTTAAAGGATTTAAAATCAAACGGAAGATAATAACAATAATAATAAAATCTATAATTAATGAAATTTGAAATGAAGTGAGTAAGTAAAGAAATTTATTTCAAATAAATAAATTGGAAACCAATTTTGGGGAAATTGATTTAAGTGATTGACGTTGGAATTTTCTCTGGGTGGCCAAGTACATGTTTTTAAAAGGTAAAATTGCAAATATAAATTAAATGTTTTAAAGTTGTTTTTAAAGAAAGCAAGTTTTGTAAAATTTATTATTTCTATTATTTAAAGTCTAAAGTAAGTATTTTGTTTTATCTATTCTAGCAGTAATTTTTAAGAAGTAACTTAGTATTTTGTTTTTAAAAGTATAAATCTAGTTTTATATTTATTAAGTAACCTTATTTTCAAATATTCATATAGTATGGTATTTTTAATAAATTATTGATGTAGTTTTAACTTAAATGTTTTAAACTATATTTCAAAGTAAAGGGTTTTAAATTATTTTAGAAATCTAGTTTTGTGCTTGGTGATTTCAGAGGAGATAGAAAATATATGGGAAAGTTTATTCTGAAAAGAAAGATGGTTTTGAAACTATTTTCAAAGGATAGAAATAGAAATATATCTTGAGAAGATATTTTTGGGATTAATAAATAATTTGAAAATTAACTGGTTGATGGTTGTTTGTGAATATTAATTGATAGTTAAATAATTGACTATCAATATTGGCCAAAGGCGCTGATCGTTTCGAAGAGACCATGATCGAGATTTATTTCTCGAAAAACCACTTCGATCCAGTTTGTACGTTTCGTGAAAACGAGTTTGGATTCGAAGATGGAGCTGTGAAGTGCAAGGGCTAGTCGCTACTAATCCTGAGGATATTTCCAAAATGGATGTAGTAGGAGTAGTGCCTTCGGTTCCGTTCGAACCCGGGACGGACTTGTATGGATGAATGCTGGCGAAACATCGTCAGGTGGACGATGGGCATTCTAAGGGATATGTTCTATAAAAGGTAACGCTTAGCCTCAAGCCTCATCAAATGGGAATGACAGAAAATCAGGGGTTATGCAGCAAGGCTAGGTGGGTAGCACCCAAGCAGGGTGAGGTCATCCCTGTCTAGATGTCCCTTTTTATTTCGGATTAGTGGGCGGTTGATGATCCCAACCGCGGGGTGATCTCACTTGGGGTTATCCAGTAAGGGGTAGTCCCGGCCTTGTGTTGCAGGGGAGCGGGCGTACTCCTCGGTACGGTGATCTAGGCCCCGTACTGTGACAGGTGGTACCCCAGTGCCTAGTCATTAGATGGAAATCCATTCTCCCTACAAGCCTTGTACAAGTTTTGTTTGTATTATCCACTCTGTGGCTAGTAGCTGGAATTTAATAGATGTAAAAATTTCGGCTATTTTGTAAATATTTATATATATATATACCCTATTATAATATCAGAGGATTTCTATAAAAATTGTTTAGCTATCGTAAGGTAAAACCCGACATGTTTATTTGTGGCAGGATCTTACGAGATGCTTTTGTTTTCAAAGGATTTTTGAAACTTTAATAATCAATTGAGTGTGATTTTCTCACGCTGGTATTCCAGACTGACTCGTGTGTTATTTAACTGTAATGTTCGGGTCAGACCGAGTATTATAGGATACAGGTTTTGATGCTGTGGAGCTCAGGAGACGAGCTAGACGACGATGCGTATCCTCGTACTTGTTTTATATGTATATGCCGCTGTGTTGAGTAGTTGTGTATCTAGTTGTATGCTATTGATGTTGTGTGAAATCTTATGATGTACTCTGATAGTGTAATGTATAACAGATATATTTCATTTTTGAGTAAAGATTATTTATTCTCTATTATATTTATTTCCGCTGCGATGGTTAGATTCTGATGTTGTTTTCTATTTTCTTCTTCTACCTCTTCTTCTTTAACCCAAATGGTTCGTATTTCTGTACGACTTGAGTTGATTTAGGTAGAATAGTGTTGACTCAAGGGGTACGGATTTGCGGGTCGTTACAGTTAATAAGTAAGCCAAATGAAGTAAACTTTTAAGATGAGTATACCTTCTAAATAGAAGTGGGTTTTAAATTGTGAAATTTTAAAACCAAAGTCTAAAAACATTTGAATTGTTTCAAAATGTTAAGAGAAATTTTTTTGAACTAAAAACCCAAGGTGATAAAAAAATTTAAGGATAACTTAGTGTGTAAAGGAAATAATATGTATATATGAGGAATATACATAATATCAAAAATAGTTTGAAATAAACTCTAAATGTTGAGTTTAAATTTGGAATGAGATGTGATACCCAAGGTGACAAGTTTTTGAACTTATAAGATTATTAATGTGAAGTGAAATGGGAATTCAAATTGGGTAAGGTTGGCTGGATTAAGTAAATTGAATTTAACTTTGGGAAAGTTAAATAAGTTAACAAGCAACCTGAATTGGAAATTTCAAGATGAAATTGGGATTTAACTTGGAAAGTTGAATGGTTAATTTGAATTGGGAGTTTGTGTGATCTCAAAATGGGTTTGAGATCTAGAAATTTAAAACTGATGGTTGTTTAAGATAAATTGGATGATATCATCCTATTGATATTAATAATCCATAAATTGTGAATTGGATTTGTTTAAATAAATGAAGAGATGCAATGTGGTATATATATATTATTGAGACAAAAAGGGGAATTAAAATTTAATTTGAAATTAAGAATATGGGACCACTTTGAATTTTAAGATTTAAATCTTCAAAGAGAACTTGGAAATTTAAATTGTTAAGGATTGGCTTCAAAATTTAAATTGGCAATAAATTGGATATATCTATTATTATAAAGGAAAGTTAAATGGATTTTTGAAATTTGGACTCAAAATTTAATTATTTAAAGACTTGGATTGTTGATTTAAAAATAAAGGTTAATTTGATTTAAAGGGTTAAATCAACATTTGGAAAATTAGCTCGAATTTATATAATTCGAGATGGTTTAAAGTTGAGATTTAGATTTCATTAGTTCAAATTGAATTTAGTTTGAATTAATTAGAATTGAAGGTGGATAAGTATGGAATTCAAATGGAAAATTTGAATTGGATTAATTTTAAAAAAATTGAAAATGAGTTCAAATTCAAATGGGAATTGGGATTAATCCATATAGAAATAGAAATGATTTGAAATTGAAGTGGATTCAATTTGAAATTAGTCTAAACTAATTTGAATAATTTGGAATTGTAACTGAAGTGAATATGTTTAAAATCAAATGGAATTTGATTTGAATTTGGAAAGAAACTGAGGTTAATTCAACTTGAATTGGGGATAAATCAAGTTCAGGGGAAACTGAAGTTACTCAAATTAGAATTGGGTCAATTTAAATAGAAGTGGAAATTTAAATTGAATTGATAGGGAATTGAACATTTTGATTCTAGACTATTTTTAAAATGAATTGTTTTAATATAAATCTATTTTTCCAAACTATTTACTATACACCTTTTCTTTTCAAACCTAAAACTATCTTATACTTGTTTTACAATAATTTTTGGAACTACTTAACAATTTTACAACTGATTTATAAACTAATTACTGTTTTTCAATTGTTTTATAAATAATTACTATTTTTCAACTAATTTACAATTACTTAACTATTTTATAACTGTTTAGCTATTTATAGTTATTTTACAAATTAATAATTATTTTTCAAATACTTATCTATTTTTAAACTTTTCAAGCTATTTTCTAAATGTGAGATGGACAGAGTTCAAACTATTTATGATTGAACATCCATTTGAAATATAAATTGAGGTGATAATCCAAATGAGAATTTAAGCAATTGTGAATAAGTGGATAGAAATTAAAGTGAATGTGAATAGAAAAGGGAAATTGATTTGGCTAATAATCAATGAAGTTAAATACGTAGGATGTACGTATATTATTCTATTCGCACAGTGATTTGATCCAAATTCGAGCACAGAATTTCAAGATAGTATATCGATCCGAGTTAGGATTTTTCACTCGATTTTCGACGGCGAACCTGGATATGGATTGTTGATTGGTTCTGGATATTCTCTATCATAGTTATGGCTATGCAAGGAGAATGACGGTTTCTGATCAAGAAACCAGATCTGAGTCTGCACTAGGAAGTTGGGTGAACATACTAGTTTGGAAGTGAAATTGTGTGACCGAGTGAGCGATCAGATTGGTATAGCGTACGGATGATATGTGTACATCGTACGGGTTTGGATGAAAATTTATGGATAAGAACTGTAAAATGATTTGAAATAGAAAGGTATATTTTGTGAAATATATGATGGAGTAAAGTAGAAATTGGATATTTCTATGGTAAAAATTTACTTATAGAAGTAAGTAATTCGGTAAGTGACTTTATAAAGTAATCAAATTTAAATATTTGATTTGGAATAAGTACAATTATATATATATCTTCGTTAATAAGATAAATCTCCCCTTGTTGAATCTTTTTCCAGAAGAAAAGGGTTTTTGAAAGAATTTAAAGTATAAAAAGGGGCGTTATAAAAGTTTGAAGTGTTTTCAAGATTTTAAAAGTTATATATATCTATATGTATAAAGGTTCTTGTGAGGATGATTTTGGGAAAAAGGTTTTGAGAACCTATGGGTTTCTAAAAAGGCTTTTGATTTTTGAGGAAAATCAAATTTGGAATTTGGAAAGCCTAGTTTTTGAATTATCGATTTTGGGATAATCGATTTTGAGAAAGGAGATTTATATGAAATTCATACTAGGTGTATATTTGAGAAATACTACATGTGTATAGTATAAAGTGTTTTGAAATGGCTTTGGGGAAAAAGGCGCTCCCTTGGATGAACTTCTCAGGAGTGCCATAGGGTGGTACCGCCTTGAACCTAGGGGGGATTCAAAAGTTGATCCTGTGAGGAGTCCGGACAAACTAGTTCCTGAGGATTGTTGGGTAGCTAAAGTCGAGGGCGTTGATGCCTACAAGGGCATTTGGGTTATGATGTGACGACAGTATAACTCGATGTCGCTGCAATCTACTGTGTGGACCATAGCGGAAATCGTGTGGAGGATGAGTGCCAACAGTCTACACTTGATTTTACTGCGACGGCAATGTAACATCAGCAGACTGCGATCTATGGTCGAGTGGAGGAGTTTCATTCTTTGGCAACGAACGAGGGCGCTGATGCCTACAGTCATATGGGTTTTTCTGTGATAGCAACATAAAGCCCGGGTATAACTGCGATCTGTAGCGGGTTCCATGATGTTATTGAGGGGCGCGGAGGCCTACAGTTAGCTATGGATTTTGCCGGCATGGCAACATAATCATCGGGTTAACTGCGACCATGGATGAGGGTGATGATTTCCAGAGCATTTTCACCAAGATATTTCCTCTATTTCCAAAATGATTGGCTTCTATATTTTCAACAAAATTATTTTCCAAGTATTTTCACTGGATGTTGAAAACGAGTGTACCAAGTACTTATTGATTTTCAGTCCTATGCCGGATCAACGTTTGACTGAATTTCTATGAGAATAAGGATGGACTTGTTGAGACATCGAGTTATAAAAAGTGTTTTTATAAAAACTATTTTGGTCATATTATGTAAATTTTAAAGTGTTTTAAAATATTAATTTTTTTTAATAATATGAGCATGAAGTAAAAGATGTAAAGAAGGATTTAGCTCATAATAAAACATTAAGAATTAAAATTCTCGCTTCATCCCTTTTCGAGGATGAAAAGTTCTAAAGGGGGGAGGAATGTGATGACTCGGGTTTTTGATGGCGGTTGATTGGGTAATTAGCCGTTTTTATTATTATTATTGAGATATTGATCTATTAAGTCGAATAAATAAACTTCTGATATTTAAATGTCTGAATATATATAAATTGATTTAAAAACTATATTAGATATTGGAGTATGAATTCCCGGATATGATGAGTCCTATAAAAAAAATCATATACTTCACCATTTAAATTCAAGATAAAATATCCACAAATACATCTACATATATAGAAAAGTTTTATGATGTTTAGAGATAAATACATAAGGACATAAATGAGGATTAAAGATATATAAGTATGGGTGCATATATATATAATGGTTAGATGAAAGAGTGGATAGGTTAAAGAACATGTTGAGAAACATTGTATGTGAAAGTAAGTGTATATACAAAAGGGACAGGTTTCATAGATGAAGAATTCCAAGGCATATGAATATAATATTTAGACATATGTTCATATTAAATAGTGAAATGCAAGCATATATTTATATTAACAACAACATTATGGATAAAACATATAACTATATATATATACATACATACAAAAGATATATATACATATATAAATTCATATAATAGTATTTGTAAACACAATAGGGGACAACCTCATAAATGCATATCCTTCCAAGCTTACAAAACATAACATCATTTTTTTTATATAAAATCAAATCACTTTTCATAAGAAATCAAATCATAGGAAAAGGGAAATTTATGATAAAAAATAAAAATAAAGAAGCTTGCTGTGTACAGAGCTGCAGCCTATACTTCCTTATATATACCTCCTCACTGTTTCAATTTCTTAGATTCGAACTAAGTATAACAAAAGAGGTACCACCACCGTATTCCACAACTTAAAGAAAACGAAACCGCTATACCGAGGAAGATCAAAACAATAAGAGTAATGCAGGCTACCATTAAGGCTTTATGGGATCAAGTGCTAGCAGATCAAAGCAAAAGCAGTGTCTTCCTTTTAAAAAAGTAAAAATAAAACGGTGAGTAAACAACTGATTCTTGTTTAAATTTCTTGCATGTGATGGAAATCTAAAATAATAATGTGATAATTGTTTGCATTTTAGCTGGCATGTTATAAATAATGCAGATAGATAAGTGTGCATATCTGGATAAATTTATGTATCTTTGTTTCTAAGTGACAGGGTCAAAATCTGGTAAAAATTCAAGATCTCCTCGTCTAATCTCTAAAATGCTTTAGAATTCAAATAAGTTATGTTTGGTTAAACATAAAACAAGATTTAAAAATATACTTTAGTGTAATACGTTTGAAATTTGCCTGGAAATTAGGAAGATAGTTGGAATTTTGAATATACCAAAAACTCAACTCAAATAATTCATGTTTTCAGGTATATAACCTGCTTTATTATCAAAAATCTTGATTTTTAAAGGACAAATCACGATTTTAAGTAAGTATTATGTGAGAATGCGAGGGATGATCGGAGTTGGAATTCTGGACTATTGCTGGCGATCGAAGAACTCGAGTAGGACGGGCTTGTCACCAGAGGAAGCTGGGAAGATGCCGAGTTTGGGAAAAAGAAGAGTTGGAATTATCACCGACCATGGTGGCGAGGCAAAGCCATAGTAGGGTTTAAGCTGGGGTCTGGGCCGAGGTTTTATTTGTGGTCAATGGGACGTCATCAGCATGTCGAACTCGATCGGTTTAGGGGGAGATGATGAAGGAGGAAGAGAGGAAGCTCGAGTTGACATCCGATGGTCGTTGGCGTTGCGGTTCATCGTCGCGAGGCAATTTAAGGTCAGGGTAATGTTTCCAGTTTGAACTGGAATGCTCGATTTTGATTTCGAGCTTATGATGGAATCTAGGAGGTTTGGATCTAGAGAAGAGTTGATCGATGATTTGTTTGAGGTGATTTTTAGGACTGGATTGTCGCCGATGATCGGAGAAGGTGCACGTCGTGTCAGTATATCCGTTTACAGTGTTGATTTGGGAATGAAGTTTCCTAGGGCGAAACTCGAAAAAGAAGATGTTGAACTCGGAGTGATTCTCGGGTTCGTGTGTGTTACTCTAGCAGCTTTTAAGTATAAAACTAAGTAAAAAAAGGGAAGAAGATGAAGGCACTCGGGACAGGACTCGAGCACTTGTCAGATTGATCCTGAAGCAGGAGTTAAGCAAGTTGTTAATCATGTTTAAAAGTTTTTAAAGTAAAGTTTGGAAATTTAAAAGAAATTTAGTTGATCTTATCTTAAGTAAAATTCATATACATATATATATATATACACATACATACATACATATATATATATATATATATATATATAGCAATTGTTTTCTTCAATATGAGATTAAAAATGAAAAGTTGTAAACTTAGATTCGTAAGTTAATCTTTAAGTTATTTATAAACTAAATTTTAAAATAAATTTAGTGGTCGATAAATGTTAAAACCAAATTTGTGATTTGGTGTTTAGTAATGGAAGCGATTTTTTTAATTAAAGTTTTGATAATTAATGGAGAGTAATTAATTTATTTAATTAATTAATGATTAAGGATAATTAATAGATAACATTCATTAAGGAGGATAATTAAAGGGGTAATAATGAAATGTGATTTATTCAATGATAATTAATTAAGTAATTAAGGATTAATTACTTAGTGTAATTAATTAAAGGATTGAGTTAATAAAGGAAATTAATTAAGAATTAGTTAATTAATGAGCGTGATTAATTGAAGGATGATTAATCAATATGAATGATTTTAGAATAATTAATTTGAGTAATAAATTAAGGATCAATGTAATTAATGTGAAAGAGAAGGTTAATTAATTCGTGTAATAAGTTAACGGCTAATTAATGTAATTACGGGATAATTAATCAAGGGTGATTAATTAAGATGGATAATTAAAAGGTGATTGATTAATTGGTTTGTAATTAATTAATGTTAAGTAAGGATAATCTAAGTGATTAAAGATTAGTAATTAATTTAATTGGAGTAAAATTAAATAAATTTTGGAAGTGATCAATCTTGTTTATGGATGATTGAATGATGTAAATGCCTTGAATTGGTTGATATCTTTGATATGAAATGTTTTTATGATATGAGATGTTTGAGTGGATAGGGATAATGTGGTTAGCTATCATTGATAAATTGCTGTGTAAAAGTTACATCCTATATTTAAAATTTGAATTATATTTCAGTTGAATAACTTGAGTTAAGATGACATTGGATTCGAAGAGACCGGAGTCGGGTATTAGTAAAATACCTGAATCCACTTTGATTCTTTATAGATTGATATATGAAATCAATAGGCTGGAATGGAATGATTTAAGTGAATTGGACCATTTATACTAAGTTTTGGTACTTAGAAATTGATGTGTAAAATAAGTTTTGTCTTTAACAAATTATGGATTTGTAAATTGATTCGAGTTACCCCTAGTTTTAAGTAAGATTTTTGCATTAGCATTTCTTGATTAGTTGGGTTTACTCATGCTGGTTTCCAGCCTGACCCGGGTGTTACTTCGATGTAATGCTCGGGTCAGACCGAGTATTAAGATTTTCAGGTAAGGATGTTCTGGAACTCAGGAGACGTGCTGGATGGCAGGAACGTAGGAGTGTTTCCGCTGTGATATATTTCTGTTTATCTGAGATATGTTGATTTGTATATGTCTAGTGGTTGTGTATGTGTGTAACTTTGATGTATTACTCCGAAATTTGACAGATACCGGATTCTTTTTTAAATTGTTTTTATTCAATATTATATTTTGATCCGTTGCGAATGTGATATTATATGCTGTGGTTTTCTCTTCTTCTTATAACTCTTTCCTTCTTTTTCCTAACTATTTGGGATTTTCTGGATCGGAAAACCCATGTCGTTACATTATCATTGTAGGCCCCATAAGTATTAAGGTAGAGGGATATGAATCATAGGTGGAAAGGTTGATAAGAAATAAATGACCTTAAGAAATGCCCATTAGGTTGAGATTAATATGGACAAAAAAATAATTATGGAGGTAATAAATGAAGGCATTAGTATTAAAAAAAATATGGACGTAAGGAAAGGAGCAAACTTCCTTAAGAAAGAATACATTTATCACCAAAAGGAGGAAATTAGATTTTAAAGGGAAAAGTATAAAGATTTAAAAGAAAGAAAAAATTCGAATACCATCTTTTAGGACATAATTGGATAAAAAGGTTTCTGTGAAAATACTTTGAAAATTTTGTAAGTGCCTGTCAAAAGATTTTGGAATGAAAATCTAATAATTTAGAAATTTTTGATAAAAAGTGATTTTAGGGAACTTTTAAATTATACCACCGTTTATTTTGTAAAAAGTTTGAAAAGAGGTTGTAAATTTAAAAAGGATGGTGAAATATTTTGGTACATGATTTTAATTTACAAATTTGGTAACTTGAGAAATTGAAAAAAAAGTTTCCACTTATTAACTTCTTAATTTAAAATTTGGTTGGATTGGAACAGCTTTCAAGTTCCTTGTTTTTGTATTCTTCTATTTTTCTATTTAATATTTCCTATGCAATAAATTTGAAAGTTCCTCCCTCGACAACTTCTTAGAGGTTGTATAAGTTGGAAATATAAATATGGTTTTAGAACAGCTTTGGAAATATGTCTCCATTTGTGACGACCCGACTTTCTTACCACAGAAAATCGCATCATCTTTAAGAAAGAAAGGGATAGAAAAGAGAAAAGACAGAGAAGAAGAAAGAAACAACATCAGAATCTAAACAGCGGAACAAATAAATTATATTAATAACATAAATATTACATAGCTTACCATCACTGTCAGAGTTACACAGCTAAAACAACACATACTAGACAGTTATAAACACCTGTCTAGTCATACAACTCAATACAACAACTCAGAGAACACACAGCGAAATACTATATAGCTATACGTAGAAGCCTCCTGCTCCATTTGCTCCTCCAGCATTTGTCAAGCCAACCTAAAATCCCCTGGCTACTCGTAAAAATTTGAGTACCTAAGAGTTTAAGAAAAACAGAGTAAACTCTGGGTCACACATGGGTCTGGTGTGAGTAAACGGTTAAAGTTTCTTAGCTTTAAAAACCTTTTGAAAGAAAACGTATCACGTAAGACTTCCCACACATAAACATGGAAAAGTTTTTACCTTACGCTAACTAAACATTTGATCGGAAATTCAGTGATATTATAATAGGTCTAGGGTTTTCAAATAAATATGAAATAGCCGAAATTGTTACATTTATTAAATTCCAGCTACTAGCCACAAAAGTGGGTAATACAATCAAATCCGATGGCACTTATTGGATTTTGGATTCCATACAATGGCAGGGCTACTGGGGTACCGCCCGTCATAGTACGTGGCCTAGATCACCGTACCGAGGAGTACGCCCGCTCCCCTGCAACACAAAGCCGGACCCATTCCTTACTGAACAGTTCCAAATAAGACAACCCCGGCGGATGTAGCTATTCAACCGCCCATATAGCCGAAATAAAAAGGACCTCTAGACGGGGTAAATCTTACTCACAAGTGGGGGCTACGCACGAAACCTTGCTGCATCTTCTCTGTTTTAGCCATTCCCGGTTGATGAGGCTTGAGGTTACGATTACCTTTAGTGAACACATCACTTAGAATGCTCATCGTCCACCTGACAATGTTCTGAAAGCATTCGATCCATACAAGTTCGTTCCGTGTTCGAACGAAACCGAAGGCATTATCTCGTTACACTCATTTTGGAATCACCCTCAGAGTTAGCGACAATAACCCTTGCACTCTGAACCTTCATCTCGAACCTGAAAGTACTATTCCGTCAACTCATTACGGAATCACCCACAGAGTTATACTGATGTATAATCCTTACACTTCGAGTCTTCACAAAGCTCTACTTTGATTCACGATCTAACGTTTAATTGGAATCGATGTGGTTTTCAGATATCCAAATATGGAAACCCGATCCCGGTCTCATCGAAATTCAAAGCGTGTCTTTTAGGTCCAAGTTGTTTTAAAGTTAAACAATTAAATTCAACTGTCTATATACACACAGAACAGATAATTCACAAGTCACAATTGATAATAACATTATCAAATAACAGATGATCCATAACAAAATAGGTAAGCCATATCATTATCATAATAGATAATCTATATTACCATCACAATGCAACCAAGCATTCATACCACACAACATTACTTATCTCATTTCTGAGATTACATCCATTCAAGACAATCAATATCACCCATCCATATATAAGCAATGATTTGCTTAATCACAATATAATTAATTTAAAATGAATTAAATTAACTATCTCTATTTCTAATTAATTTAAAATAAATTAAATCAATTACTTCATCTCTTAATTAATTAAATTAATTATCTTCATCACAATAAATCTTGCTTACTTATCCATTAATTAATCATCATCCTAATTAATCAATCTTGATTAATTAACTCTTAATCAAGTAATTAATCCTTAATTATTCTCATTAATCATATTAATTAAAGAACCTTAATTAATTAACTATAATTACTTACATTATTTCTTAATTAATTACATAAATTAATCATGCTTAAATTAATTGTTTTCAATTAATCAACTTAAACAAATATAAACAATAATTAATTATTCTTAATTACTTTTAATTGCTTTTAATTACATTTAAGAAACCTTTGATTTATTACACCAAGTAATAAACCCTTAATTATTTTACCAAGTAATTATAAATTTAAAATTTCTTCCAAAACAGTAATTTATCTTATCCCAATTACCCCTGTAACTTATTTATCAATTACTTATCTTAAGTAATTAGCCTTACCAAAATTTATTATGTAAACATACTTAGTCATTTATCAAGTGACTATTCTTTAATTAATTAATAAATTAATTAACTTACTTAATCACATTTACCTCATACATTAGAATCGAGTAATTTATCCCTTAATTACTCCTAACCAAATTAATCTTCAATTAACAGATTAATTATCTTCAACTAATAATTAATAAACCTTAATTATTAATTAATCCTTTAATACAGAATATTCAATCACTAATTACTTTTATAATTAATTAATTAACCTTAACTAACCAATTAATTATCTCTTAATCATTAATTAATAAAACTTAATTATTAATTAACAACTTTATTTACAAATTAATTAATTCATAAATATAATTAATCAATCCTTAATTATAATTAATTAACCTTAAATGATAGTTAATTAGTTCTTAATTAACTTTCGTTATAGATTAATAACCTTTTAATTATTAATTAAGAAAACCTAATTATTACTTAATAAAACCTTTATTATGTATTAATTAATTACTATTTTAGTTAACCCTTAATTACTTAATTAATAAGTAATTACAATTTAATTAATCATTAGTCATTAATCAAATCATCATAATTATTACTTAATTAATTTAATAATTATACTTAATTAACCCCTTTTAAATAATTAAATAAATTAATTAACTAACCTTAAAATTCTTAATTAACTAATTAATTAGAAATCATTAACACTTAATTATTATTTTTCAAGATAAAACATTATCTTAAATTAATCTTAAAATAAGTTTACTTAACTTAATTCATTAATTAGATTAAAATATAAAGTAATTATTTATTTACTTTCTTTTATTTATTAATTAACAATTCCTAATACAAGTTAATAAATTACTTAAACCTTTAATTGTTAATGTTATCCCAACTTTTGGCAAAGTCAAGATATCCAAAATTTGCTAAGAATCAATGATTATTATTCTTGCATATCAATTTAGCATTGCAGGATAACCATGGATATCGATGAATTTTTGCCGAGTCCAGATTGAGCTACAATTGATAGGACATGACAAGAAAGATCATAGAAGTCCGCATCTCAAATTTCAAGTCAATCCGAGTTCGTATGCTCAAGTTATGATGGATTCAAGATGGGAGAGATGGACCTTGCTCGGTTCGAATCCATCACCCCTTCATTGGTTCGAACCCATCTAGTTCGAACCCATCAGGGCAGGCATCACGTTCGAATCCATAAGCAGAGACGACGTTCGAATCCATCAAGCAAGCCCCCTGATAGCCATGCCTCGCATCCATCAACTTCGACTCCATTTACTTCGAATCCATCCCATGACCTTCCTTCGTATCCATCCAACTGAAGCCACTCCACATCCACTACTTCGAATCCATAAGAAATGCCCTTGCTTCGACTCCATCCAAGTGACTGTACTTCGACTCTATCAATTGTGCATTGATTCAGATTCATCCACAAGGCCATAAGACCGAATCCATCGAAGTGTTCTACGTCTTTGAATCCCAGTGGAGAGAAAGCATCGAACCGCTCCTGATCGATTCGACGAAAGTGCTAGTTTCTATCGATTCAAGGGAAGCGACTCTTCGAATCGATAGCCTCGAAACCATCAAGTATGCACGACTACAAACTCGGAGTCGACCCATTCAACTCGGCGAAAAGTAGGGATCGGCTCGAAGAACGCGCGACACGTCACAGTAGCATGGATTCGACCCTATGGGTTCGAACCATATCGATTCGAACGAACCCATAGGATCGATTCGAAGCAGCCAGCACGCCGAGAATCTCTATCTTGAATCGATCGTATCTCTCAATCCCTTAATCCAAATGCCATGAAATTTTTATAGGAGTTTGCCTACATGTTGAAGAATGTTCGCGCCGAATTTCATCAAGATTGGACACTTTTTTGATCGATTCGAACCAAGGGTCGAATCGATCCAAATGTGGGCCCGGACCTCCAGGTTTCGGCCATGTGGGCCCCCTCACGTGCCATAAGCGGTCTACCTGATTTTTAGGAGAAATATCAGCCTCCTACGCCTATAAATAGAGCCCCAGGTCATTCAGAAAAGGGGACGGGACTTCTCTTAGGCAAAATCAAGACTCTGAAGCATCAAGACTCTACCAGACTCTACTTTGCACTCCACAATCATTGTTGTACTCGAATTTCAGAGCTATAATCTATTGTAATCCGCTGTAATCAAGTGTAATCAGCGAAGAACATAAATAAAAGGGAAAACCTTTGAAGTGGACGTAGGCCGGAGATAGCCGAACCACTATAAATCGTGTGTCCTTGTTTATAATTTCTGCTTTACTCGCTTAGATCTGTGATTTGTGTTTGAGTATTTGCTGATTTATATTCCAACACTGGTGCTTTCACAACGCTTGGGGTTTGTGACCAATTTTGGCACAAACACTTTGGTGCTTTCACTGAGAGGAACTAGCACCCGCTACATCAGATTCGGAATTCAGATTTAAGAGTTTGAAGACTTCCAATTCAGAGAGAATGACTCGACAAACAAGACAAAGGGTTGATAGGAGCCAACAAGGAGGGAGCCAAGAAGCATCCTCCGGATCAGGAGAAGGACAATCTTCCGTCTACATCACTAGAGACGAGATGGAGGCTATGGCAAATTCATTGTGCGAAAGCATGATGAAGAGTCAACAGGAGATGCTGCAGAATTTCCTCGAACAAATGAGGACGGCGAATATGCTAAACCTTGGACCAACTACAACAACTGCAAGTGCGGGACAAGGAATCAGGATTGCATGAGCTAATGAGGGTCAGGTTCAAGGCCAGAATGGAGGAGTTGAAGGTGATCAACAAGGACTTGGGGGCAGACCCTCAGGGTCCGATACTAGAAGACCAATAGACGGAACTCAACAAGCCAGAACCAATGCATATGCCAACGAGCCACCAGAAGAATACGTACCAGAATTCCCCTCAAGGCTCGGGAGGCATGATAGGAACTTAACCACGGACCAACCCCTGGACGGAGATGAGAGAATGATAGGCCTAATGCGATGAATCATGAGAGGAGGATTGCCTAGTGGAGGGCTGGAAGAAGTTAGTCGGAGTCCGTTCACTCCGAATATCTGAAACGCAAGGAACCCTCCAAAATTCAAACTACCAACGCTAGAACCTTATGACGGGAGGTCAGACCCGACCATGCATATTACCAGATGTATTAGGCACATGGAAGTGCTGGGGGCATCCGAGGAAGTGATGGCACGATGCTTCCCCCTATATTTGTCGGATTTGGCTGCACTTTGGTGCAGGCAACTAGAGACTGGATCAATCAGAACATGGAGCGAGCTTGTTGATTGCTTCATGAGACAGTTCAGGGTCCACGTGACGCGACCCAAAAGCGTGATGACTTTAGCTTCGATCAAGCAAAGGGCCGGAGAGTCTATAAAAGATTTTCTACTAAGATTCAATGTAACAGTGACTTCTGTGGATCGCCCGGATCCATCAATGATTTTAATGGCAGCGGTGGCAGGAGTCGCGGAAGGCACCAAGTTTAAAGATTCTCTGACTAAAGGTCCACCGCAAGATCTTGGAGAGTTCTTTCATAAAGCTGAAAAGTTCATTCGATTAGAAGAATCACGAACCGAGAGGCTGGAAACGAACGCCACGCAAAGCGTAGGAACCTCCAGAGAACAGTCCGGAGCGGACAAGAGAAAGAGGAAACAAGATGACAGACATGACGGTCCTGATAAACGGAAGAAATTCCGAGAACCAAGATTTAGGCAGTACACAGATCTGAATGCAAGCCTAGAAAGAATTTACACTGAAACTCGGGGGCAACTCCCCTATCGAAAGCCACCTATAAGAGATCCCACTGAGCGGGAGCGCAGGACTGGAAAATATTGCCTATTCCATGAGCTGGATGGGCACACCACAGATGAATGCCGCCACCTAAAGGATGAGGTGGAAGAACATGCCAGGAGTGGTTGATTTCCACAGTATGTCAGAGAACGGACAGCAGCGGTAAGGCCCGAACAACTACCGCCTCCTCCTAACAGGAACGATCCTGGGTCGGGATCACGACTCGTCATCCACTGATTAGAGATGGCAAGGGCTAAGTCCGGATTTGGACTTCGGTCGAATAATTCTATTTAGATTTGTTTTCAGAATAAACGGTTACTCCACTTACACATGTACGGGAACCGGAGAGATCCCTAGGCATGCTCTGAGATGGAGATAAACCGATACGCCCAGAGAGGCAATGTTTAGCTTTTTCTGATGTTTGAGATTGAACATCTAGAACTCGAATTTTAAATAAATAAATTAGAACTTCTTGCAATAAAACTTTTGACCAAAGAGTCAGAAGATAAACATTAATACCAATATAAAAATGATCGCTTTATGACCCTACCCGGAGAGGCGGGGTCCGGAGTGCAAGAAGTGAGTTGCTTCGCCGGAGAGCGACAGGATCAACTCACTTAAGCACTGTTTCCCCTTCACCGAAGAGTGACAGGATGGGATCCAACAAGAGCCCGGAGAGGCTATGATCGGTCCAGAACGACCATGACATCGCTATACGTCCTAACTGGGACCAGAGCGCAAGGGATAGAAGGAAACGCCGGAGTGCAATGGGATCTTTTTATTCAATCACTATGTCTAGAATGGACTAAGTAAGGGTTCAGAGTAGCCATTAATAGTCCGGAGAGACTACGGAACTTCATGAATGCTGATTCGGCTTCGAACAGCCATAAACTTGATTGATAATACTACAGCTATGAATGAAACATGAATTTATTGCACTTGATTTAAGACCGTTCAAAACATACCTTTTACAAAAAGGCATGTTTTGGGGGGCAAAGTGTTATCCCAACTTTTGGCAAAGTCAAGATATCCAAAATTTTCTAAGAATCAATGATTATTATTCTTGCATATCAATTTAGCATTGTAGGATAACCATGGATATCGATGAATTTTTGCCGAGTCCAGATTGAGCTACAATTGATAGGACATGACAAGAAAGATCATAGAAGTCCGCATCTCAAATTTCAAGTCAATCCGAGTTCGTATGCTCAAGTTATGATGGATTCAAGATGGGAGAGATGGACCTTGCTCAGTTCGAATCCATCACCCCTTCATTGGTTCGAACCCATCTAGTTCGAACCCATTAGGGCAGGCATCACGTTCGAATCCATAAGCAGAGACGACGTTCGAATCCATCAAGCAAGCCCCCTGATAGCCATGCCTCGCATCCATCAACTTCGACTCCATTTAATTCGAATCCATCCCATGACCTTCCTTCGTATCCATCCAACTGAATCCATAAGAAATGCCCTTGCTTCGACTCCATCCAAGTGACCGTACTTCGACTCTATCAATTGTGCATTGATTCAGATTCGTCCATAAGGCCATAAGACCGAATCCATCGAAGTGGTCTACGTCTTCGAATCCCAGTGGAGAGAAAGCATCGAACCGCTCCTGATCGATTCGATGGAAGTGCTAGTTTCTATCGATTCAAGGGAAGCGACTCTTCGAATCGATAGCCTCGAAACCATCAAGTATGCACGACTACAAACTCGGAGTCGACCCATTCAACTCGGCGAAAAGTAGGGATCGGCTCGAAGAACGCGCGACACGTCACAGTAGCATGGATTCGACCCTATGGGTTCGAACCATATCGATTCGAACGAACCCATAGGATCGATTCGAAGCAGCCAGCACGCCGAGAATCTCTATCTTGAATCGATCGTATCTCTCAATCCCTTGATCCAAATGCCATGAAATTTTTATAGGAGTTTGCCAATATGTTGAAGAATGTTCACACCAAATTTCATCACGATTGGACACTTTTTTGATCGATTCGAACCAAGGGTCGAATCGATCCCAATGTGGGCCCGGACCTCCAGGTTTCGGCCATGTGGGCCCCCTCACGTGCCAGAAGCGGTCTACCTGATTTTTAGGAGAAATATCAGCCTCCTACGCCTATAAATAGAGCCCCAGGTCATTCAGAAAAGGGGACGGGACTTCTCTTAGGCAAAATCAAGACTCTGAAGCATCAAGACTCTACCAGACTCTACTTTGCACTCCACAATCATTGTTGTACTCGAATTTCAGAGCTATAATCTATTGTAATCCGCTGTAATCAAGTGTAATCAACGAAGAACATAAATAAAAGGGAAAACCTTTAAAGTGGACGTAGGCCGGAGATAGCCGAACCACTATAAATCGTGTGTCCTTGTTTATAATTTCTTCTTTACTCGCTTAGATCTGTGATTTGTGTTTGAGTATTTGCTGATTTATATTCCAACACTGGTGCTTTCACAACGCTTGGGGTTTGTGACTAATTTTGGCACAAACAGTTAATAAAAAAACATTTATAAATTTCCTTTATATTTCCAAAGTAAGTTTGAAAATAACATTAACTTAAAACATTTAAACTATTCATACAAATTCCATTATAAAAACAAATCAATTTAAAAAACAAGAACTTAACTTAGCTTAAATTATTTAAAGTTTAAAACTTTATTTATTTTAAATTAAAAACCTGGTTGAACATTCCATTTGAGTTCAACCCATAAGTACATGAATCCAAGAAACAAAGTACATCTTCTTCCTTTTAAAAAAAAAAACAAATTTGATTTTGAAATTTTAAAAACTGTTTAATTTAAAACTTAAAACTGTTAACATAACAGTTTAACTCTGCACACAACCCAGAACCCACACAAGTATTACTCGAGCCATCTCCCTAATATCCAGAGTCTTCCTTCGAGAAAATCAAGCAACCCAAAACAAAATGCTGACACCAACCAACACGTGCAAGTGCACCGGCGCCGGAACCACCTCCGGCCAACGGCGAACCCACCGACAAGTCACCCAAGCACCCCGCAAACCCCTACGACCAACCAAACACCACTTCTTGCCTCAATCCAAAATCGAGCTCCTCGGGATGAATAGAACCCAAACATCATCGTCATAAAACCCGAAATCTATCGCCTCCGATCAACTATAACTGCCACAACTCCGGCCATGGATCGACGACCCACCACGCTTCCTTCACACAAATTCCCTTCAAGCTCGATACAGTGAAGAAGATGCAGTAGCCAAAAATTTCCCAAGTTCAACAGAACTAGGGTTAAAACTAAAATCAAGCAATTCCAAATTCCTCAATGAATTACAAATACTTCAACTATTTTTACTGCACTCTCCAATCCAAACCCTAGCTCCACCAAGATTCCTGAGCATTCCAGATGTATAAATCAACAAATTTAGACCAAAACCCAATTTCTAGTAAATACCCAATTACATACTCAATACAGTTTTAAATATTGTGAATTTTTTTTCAAAATTCATAATTTTCAATGACACTTTAGTTTATATAATCATTTTAACCAAATTAAATACTTGGTTTCAAACATTGATGGTATTTTGTTAAAGCATTATTTGTTTCCAGAAGAATTTCAAAAAAAAACAAAGACTTTGTTCTTTCTTTAGTTCTTAATTAATACTTAAACTAATTTATCTTGTTTAAATCTAAGACTTAACAATTGTTTAAATATAATAGCATGAAGTTTCTGACTATATCTTAAATTTTCAGTAAGGTGAAACATGAATATAACATGCACAGATTCAAGCCTTACAACAAATTTGCAGATTTGTCTACACAGATATAAACTCATATATATAACAAACATCATCATAAACTTATATGCAATCAGATAATTACTACTTTAATTTTATAGTAAAAATGTTTACTCACATTATTTTAAAAGAAAGGCAGTGCAGGGGTTTTGAAGACGAACTGGAAGTTTGTAAAAGACTTTGAACTTGAAGCTTTAAAACAGAAATGCCCTCAACCTTTTTTTAAAAAACTTGCAAATGCTTTGAACATGATGATGAAGCCCCTTTGAAACAGAAAAACTTCAGGTTTGCTTCAACAAATTTGCTCCAGGTTTGCATGCATAAGAAAGTTGATGCAGACATTCAAAAATGCAGAACTGGGTTGGAAGTTGTTTTTGAAAACAAACTGCAGATATGCAGTTTTGATTTGCACACAATAATTTAGGATTTTGATTACAGAATGATTTGAGGAGATTTGAACTTTTGAAAACATGTTGTAGATTTTGATTTGAAAACAACTGTAGGTATGCAGATTTGATTTGAGCAATGATTTTGTTTGAGGATTATTCAGATTTTCTAGTTTGGATGTTGAGTGAAGGTGCATGAATATTCAAGTTTCTTTTTCAGGAATGAACAAAAGTTTTTAAAGAAAAAGAAAAATGAGAAGAGATGGTGTTAAATAAGAAATTTCCAGATTTAATAAAATTAAAAGAAAATTAAAAACAATAATGGACACTTGTCTTTAAATTTGCATTAATGTTTAACACTTGTTAACATAGTGTTTTAGAACTAAACATTTGTCAAAATGAGTTTGTTTTTAATTCTAAAGAAATTTAAAAAAAAACTTTTTAAATTATTTTCCTAATTAACAAACCTGTTTTCTTAATTTAAAAAAAAATACTTTTCTAATTAGAATTCTAATAAACAAATACATTTATACATTTACAAATGTTTGCTAAATCTATATAAAATACCATCTTTAAAAAGAAATGAAACCCAATATAATTTAAATAAAATTATATACAATATTTCAAACTTATTTTAAAATGTTATTTCAAAAGCCTTGTATTTATTCTTATTAAATAAAAAAAATCCAAATTTCTAAGATAAATTTCTATAAAAAGAATAATACAAAAGAAATCTTATTTTTAATTAAAAACATTATCTATATATTTTAAAATCAAACTATATTATTATTCTATTTTAAGATGTATGTATATCCCGTAAATTCAAATTTATATTCATTTTCAAAGTCAAATTTTAAAAATCCAAATCTAAAAATCAATTTAAATAAATAAATATTAATTTTTAAATAAGCTTAATATTATTTACAAATAATTTATCCTATCTTAAAAATCCATTTAAAATACACAGATATAGATATATTTAAACATACTTATAAATTTTGAACACAATAAATCTATTTAGAATTTATTTACACAAACAAAATAAATATCCTTAATTTAAAACCAATTTATAACCATAATTAAGACATTATATTTTTAGTACTTAGTTATTTATTTTTGAAAATAACATTTTATCGATTTCAAATAATTAAATTAAGAGATTATCAGCATTTTAAACTCATGGAAATTCTGGGATATTACACCATTAGCTTTAAAAAAGTTTTCAAAGGTAATGCAATATTTTTTTTTTTAAATGGCGAATTCTTTTAGGACAAAATGGTGGATGATTTTAGTTGTAAATTAACGACTTGAAAAGTTTTCGTTTGTTAAACTTTTCACTTTGATTAAAAAGATTTCAATTTTTGGTTCTTTGATCCTTTTTTTCCTTGTTTATAAATCTACAAGCTATTTCTTTAGAACTTTTTTTAGGGGTTTATAAATAGAAATAACACCTATTTTTGGATCAAGGAATAGAAATAGAAAGAGAAATGTTTGATGGTATAGGAAGGATAGCATTCCCATATATGATGATGAAGAGAATAATGGCCGGAATTTAGGTAATAATAGAATTGTGAATTCTGACGGATGAGATACTGAAAGGAGTAATAAAGTATGATAGAAGTTATCTTTGTCTACTCCATCTATTTTTCTATCGTATAAAAGTATAAAATCTATCTTTGACAATAGATTGGATTTAAACGGTGATTGATAAATACTTAGGTGTTTTTGTATAAGGAGAAGCATTTATGTAAAGACGAGAATTTTATATGTTTTTTCAAATTTGAATACAAAATTTATTTGAATAATAATATTGGATTGGATAAAGAAAAGTGTTGCAAGAGATTTTAAGAGTTTTTTAGCAAAGGTACGAGATATATTTCATCAAAGAACAGTAGATTTTGAGTAATAAGGTGATAGATATTATTGTATGCTTAAAAGGAAATAACTGTTATTTTGAAATGATGATTGTGAAAATTTTACTATTTTTTAAACAATAATTCTTGTAGCTAGAAAACTCTTTGAAACAAAAATGGTCTAATATATTATTTTGAAAGATAATTAAGTTTTGAATCTTTTATGACAAAAAAAATCCTATTTTTAAAAAAGAGTAAATCCTTATTTTAGTAAGCTATTGAAAGGAAAGTTTTTTATAAGTTCCTTTTTAAAAAACCAAGAAAATTTTGAATGTCGTAAATTAAAAAGTCTTACTTTTAAGGAGAAAAGGTTTTGACAAGGAAATTTTTGAAAAGGGAGATTATTTTATTCCTATTCGGGAACAAAGGATTTTTGAATCTTCGATAAAGATTTTATTAAAGTTTAAAATTTCAAAGATGGAGATATTGAATTTGATATTTCATATTTTAAGTATTACAAGAAATGAAGTAATAATTGCTTATTTCTAAATAGTTTATATGTATGAAGATATTTTATTTGTGTGTGAAAGCTATGATTTTATAAAATTTTATGGAGTAGATACAGATTATGACCTAGATAGGATAAACTAAGGGTTATTTTTTAGGATAAGAATAAAATAGAAATATAATGTACAACCTGGTTTGAAAATTTAAAGTTAGTCCCAAACCTCTATTTGAAGAACTTGGTTAAGTGTGAAGATATTCCAGATCTGTAATTGTGTTATGAATTAAGTTGCCCATAGGATATGAATATCTATATTTTAATTTTGGAGTAATTTCCATGTAATCTCCATAAATTATCCAACTCCAAAATACATATAAAAGTGCGTTGTTTGAAGAAACAAGGAATACACTAAAAAGGAAAGAGATATATAAGAGATGGATATTCTTTTTCATAGTTTATACTGTCTATTTTAATAATAATAAAATATGTAATTCCTTACAATTTCAAATAAAGAAGAAATCAGTTCTGGTTAATTTATGACAGCAATCTTTTTGGAAGGATTATTTCGATAAATTAAAATATGGAAATGAGTATTCTAGTTTTAGAATTAGTAGTTAGATATAGATAGCTATGCTAAACGACTAGAATATATATAGGTATCACATAATACGACTATATGTGTATTAATTAGTAATTGACGGATTAGGATTTATGGATGTTAATTACAAATTTAATAGCCAACAAATTTGTAATTAATGAGAGGAAAAGTAATCTAATTGGGACTGATTAAGGAAACTTGATATTGAATTTGAGAAAGAAAGAAATTTGAGTAATGAACGGATTTTGGAAACCTAAAGAAGGTTAAAAGATTGAAGGGGGATTAATTGGAAATGGTCCAATTCTTACAGTAATGATCAGTTGCTATGGATATTAATTAAAGCAATAAATGGCCACATTGATCAAAGGTCGAAAAGAGGGGAAATTAAGAAAATAGGTAGCAATGGAATGAAACATTAAAGATAGCCTATCTTAATTTGAAAAGGAGTGTTAGAATCTCAAAACCATTTATATTAACTGATAATAAATGGAACTTTCAGTAAAAAAATCCTTTCGAGTTCCTGGATTATAGTCGCTAGTTGTCATCCTTAGTTATTGGAAAAGTGCATGATGTGCTATATGATTTATTCCCATTTTATTCCATTGAATACTTTATGAATGGGAGTTAAACCACTTGATATATGTTGGAAGTAAAGTAAATAAGAAAATTTTATAAGAATACAAAACTAACGATAGACCATATGTTTGGGCCAAAATTGGTCACAAACCTCGGAAGTAGTGAAAGCACCAGTGCTTGTACATAAATCCTCGATATCATAGCACAGATCTCAGTTCCAGATAAAGTAGAGAGTAAAAATGAAGAAAATAACCAAATTAAAATGAAAGAAAATGGGAAAAGACATAAGATTTATAGTAGTTCGGCTATCTTCGACCTGTATCCACTTTGAATTGATCCTTTTATTCCTTTTATATTGAGATTACAGTTACAAGCCTTTGAAATCAGTAAACAAAATCATAGAGTTTAGCCTAGAAAATCTGAAGTAGATCCCTTTTTAGTTTCCATTAAGCTACTATTTATAGGTGTAGATGTGAAAATATCCGCCCACAAACCTAAAATACCTCTTTAGATGACAATTGGGCCCACCAGATCGATCAGGAGTCGTTTGAGATCGATCCTGATCGATCCAAGTATAATTTGTATCGATCCAAAAACAGTCCAATGAAGCTGAGATCGATCATGGACATTCTTGAGTGAATAAGAAAGCTTCTGTGAAAATTTCATAGCATTTGGACTCGTAGAAGGAATGTGGTGGATACGAAGCTACCGGCCTACATAGAAAAATGCAAACATGGATTGATTCCCTGCTTTGCATTCCATCTTGACCACTTCTTATCGAACGATATGAAGTGTTCCTCCATATCCAACAACTGTCGTCCTTCATGTCCATCTCCCACTCTCTTCTTTGTTTTGATCCCTAACTTGGAACGATACGTACTATGATCGATCCGAAGCAAAGTGCATTTTCCATATCCATACCCATGCTGATCGATATGAAAGCATCGATTCGAAGTAAATAGCCGAGCCCATGTTGATCGATGCAAACCATACCGATACGAACTGATTTTCCATGAAAATTGATCCATCCATATCTTAAGCCGACAAACTTCATTTGATCTGAAATTTGTAATGCAGCCTTTTCTAGCCTTGTTCCTCATTCCCAATCAATCCCACCTTGATTGGATCCCTGTCCAATTATGATAGTATCGATCATAGCCTCATTTCCAATCGATCTGTAATCCTGATATCCATCCTTTTTAATCGATTTGTTGATATCCTGGCCTTGACCAAAAGGGGGGTAACCACATAGGTAAAACTGGAAGTTAATGAGGAAATTAGGTTATCAGCCTAAAGTGAGTCAATATTTCAATCTCAAAACTTTAGCTTTTGGGAAACATAAGGGATTTGGCTTACAATGTGCCACCATGCAAGGAAAAGAGAAAATGTATAGGAATAATAATGGAATTTCTTATTGATCAAGGATTAAGAAGAAGGTGATAGAAATTTTCCATTAGAAGCAGGGGAACCGCAGCACTCCAACACAACTTTATGGAGTTACGGTTTGCATTGTTACTGATAAGGAGCCTTACTGCACTAGCAAATTTGGAGGGGTTTGCTACTATATTTAGGAACTAGCTTTAGAAACTTCGTTGAATTGGCGCATCGCTTACTGACTGAAATCCGACAAACTGAAGGAATGGATGGGAAACATGGAAGAATTTGTTAAGAGCTTGCATCTTGGACTTTAGAGGACCAAAGGAGTAGCGCTTACTCTTAGCAGAATTCGTGCAAGATTTTAGTCATCAGTGAACGATTAGTATGGCATCCTTGAAGCATTTTTGGGAAGGCCATGCAAATCATCAAATTATGGGTGGAAAACCACCTACAAAGTCTACCAAGACCAGATTTGTAATGTGAGACATTGAAAATTCGGAATTGATTAGGCAGCGTGTGAAGGTTATACGATTTGGGTAGTTGGAAAGTAGGCACCAGATTTATTAGGCCTTTTCTTAGTATGGGAAAAAAGAAGAAAACTTTTATGTTGGCTGGAGTCCATGAAATTTTTGGATTTGAGGAAATACCAACATAGCGTAGCAATTGTTGTAGACCTAATCAATTGGAGATTTTAAGATGAAGCCAATATAGCCCATGCCACTACGTCCATCGTAGAGCACGAAATTCAGAGGCTATGCGACAAATAATTAGGTTGGTTTGAGTATAATGGTGAGAAAATCTGATGGGAGGTATGAGGACTCTTCATCCTAAACCTATATTTGGAAAATTTTCTCTTTAAACTTAGGATTTTTGGTTACATCATGTTTGCTAGATTGGATGGTAGGAGATGGTTGCTACACTTTTCGTAACCACTTTACAGTCATGTAAAAAAATTTATGCATATTTAGGGTATTTGCATACATACTTCCATAACACAATTACACACTCATTCTAGGATCGACTAGGATTGAACTTAATCTAGTATGTCTTCAGTACATAATCACATTCACTATTAGTTGAGTAGATGGCTGTGTAGATAACATGGTTATATAACATGGATGTTATTACGCGTTATGCTATTCACCCTTTGAAAGATTTCAGGATGAAGTCTTTTTTAAGGGAAGAAGAATGTAACCCCCCGTAAAATGGAACATACTTAAATGGATTTAAATTGAATTAAATATGATAAGGTTGAGTATGGGAATTTTATAAAGATTGGAATTTGACCATGAAAGTTATTTCGTTGCGTTGATAGTGAAATTCTAATCTTTTTCCATATATAATATGATGAAAATGGAGCATAAACTTATGACATATGAAGTTTTCAGAATAAAATTAATTTAGTTCAAATTCAAATTCACCTAAGGATTTAAATTTAGGGTTTAAACTTCAAAATTAGCTTGAGGGCTAAGTAAACGTTTTACTTAACATTTAACGTTAAAGTTAAACAGGTTAAGAAATTAATTAAAATGCAATGGAATAAATAAACACCCAGAATAATCAACGGTTGACACCTTTACTGTGACCGATTAATCCCCAGTTGTCGATCAGTTAGGGAGTAGTGGTTGTTTGCGCCAAAATTGGTCACAAACCCCAAGTATCATGAAAGCACCAGTGTATGAATACAAATCAACAATATTCAAACACAAATCACAGATCTAAGCAAGCAACACGCAGCAATACAGAAATTATGAACAAGAACACACGATTTATAGTAGTTCGGCTATCTCCGGCCTACGTCCACTTCAAGGGTTTTGTCACTTTATTGCTCGATATTCGGGGAATACAACTTTTTATGTCAAAATACAGCAGATAGTAAGTCAAAATTCGAAATCAATGGCAGTGATGATGATATGGAGTGATTCTGGCAGCGTCCGGGCGTACTTTTTCTCTAAAAATTCTCCGATCCCCTTTTTGAATGACCAGGGCTCTATTTATAGGCGTAGGATGTTGATATGTCGCTGAAAATTCGGGAGACCACTTCTGGCACGTGAGGGGGCCCACATGCCCAGCCTCAGGAAATTTGGGCCCACTTTGGGATCGATTCGAACTCCATTCGAATCGATCAGAAAATCATCCAATCAAGGTGAAATTTGGTGTGGACATTCTTCAACATGTATGCAAGCTTCTGTGAAAATTTCGTTGCATTTGGACCAGTGGATCGTGAGATATTGTCGATACGAATTGGGATTTCTCGGTGGCTGCTTGGTTCGAATCGATCAATTCAAATCGATGCCTTCGAACCGATCTCTTCACGTGGACCTATGATGATGTGGTGCAGAACTTTCGTATCAATCCGCTTTCTTCGCCCATTTGACCGAGTCGCCCCGGAGACTTCGCCGCCTTAACCCGATGGGTTCGAAGGCTTCGAGCACACCTGGATTCGAAGGGTATGTCATTCGTATCGATCTCGATGGCCCCCATTTGATCGATACGAGTAGGAGGCTCCAGAATGGATTCGAAGAGGAATGCCTCTATGGATTCGAAGGACTTCCAAGCTTGATGGTTACGAACCAGATGGTGGCGAGGTCGTCTTCCTTTTGATCGATGCGAACGTAATGGTTCGAACGCAAGTGTTACTGATGGATGCGAACATGACCCGGCCGATGGACACGAAGGAAGCAACGCCGATGGATACAAGAGGAGGTCCCTCCGATGGATTCAGATAGATTGAGGCGAGGTTGCTCCGGTGGACACGAAACCGGATGGATGATCGATTCGAATAGGTCGCTTTTGATGGATATGAACAGCACCTTTTATCTAATTTGCATCGATCATATCTCATTCATATGAACTCCGATTGACCTGAAATTTGAACCATTGGCTTCTACAGCTTTGCTTGCCATGTCTTGTCAATTGTGGCCCGATCTGGACTCGGACGAAATTCATCGATATCCATTGTTAACCTGCAATGCATAGTTATTTATGACAAGATATTATTGATTTTCATTCGGTTTTTGGGTATCTCAGCTTTGCCAAAAGTTGGGATAACATTTTGCGCCCCAAAACATGCCTTTTTGTAAAAGGTGTGTTTTGATCATTCTCAAATTGAACCTAGTGAGTTTATGTTTTGTTCAGAGCTTATAGAATTTTCAATTAAGTTTGTGGCTGTTCGGAGCCAAATCGTTATCAATTTCTTCCAGTGGAAGTTAAGAATGAAGTTTTTTAGTCTCTTCGGACCATCATTGGTCACTCCGGACCCTTGCCAAGCCCATTCTAGACTTGACGATTGAATAGAAAGATCCCATTGCCTGAAGCTGAACCCCAAATAGAAAACTTTTTCGGGGAGGAAATCTTTTTAATAAAAATATTCTATACCCTAGAAGTGGATTAAGGAACACCCAGGACTAGCGCTAAGGACCATAGGTGAGTGTTTTGTAATTATTTTAGATTTGTAAGCAATTTAAAATAATAGCGCTCTCAATAGTTGTAATTTTCTACAATTTAGAGACAGTTTTTATGTAAATTTATTTACAGTCGGTTTTTATGCAAATTTTAGAAGTTCTTTTCAGTCTATTTTTATTCAGCTATTTTATTCAGTTATTTGCAGTTATTTACAGTTATTTATATCTGTTTAAGTTGGAATTTAGTCTGTAAATGTTAGTTTCTTTTTATAAAGATTTAATCCTTTTAACGCAAATAAAATATTAAAAGGAGAAGAATTCGAAAATATGGATTAAAATAGAAAAATACTAAATTTAAAGAAATCTAATGTAAAATGAGAAAAACTAAAATAAAATAGGGATGGGCCGAAATAAGCAAATTTAAGATATTTGCAAGCATGATTATAACAAGTGGTTTTAACTAAAAAGATAAATAGAAGAGTAACAACTGCAAGAATAATTGTAACACGTATGTTATAATTAGAAAGAAAGAAATTACAGAAGGGGCTTAGCTTAAAACTTAGCACTTGGATTAAGTTAATATGCAAATATAGCAGTATTGGGCCGTACCGGCGGCATTCCCTTTTAGGTCTAGGAATATTTGTGTCACATGTGGGTGAGGCTGGGCACGCTTATGCTGATTAGGGTAAATAAGTGGCCAATGGATAGAATCTCAAATTTGGGGACTTGGGCAAGGAGCGCAACGTTAAAAGATTTGTTTGTTAGGACCAGTACCGGCAACATTCTCTTTCAAGTCGAGAAATAATGGTCTCGCACATGGGTGAGGCTAGGCATGCTTATGATGATTAGGGTAAATAAAGGGTCAAATAAGGGTGACAGTTAGTGTGTACCGGTGATGACCGAGCGTGTGGCATCGATTAGGGTAAATGATCCGCTATTGCGTCCTAAGCGCTATGTGGTGTCTTCTGATGAGGGACGAACAGGATCGGCTCACAGTGGTACAACAAAGATAGAAAAGGCCGATCAATGGGTAGGATTAGGATTTCAGTCTAATAAAGTTAGCAGTTGAGATAGGATTAGTGTTTCAACCTAATCACAACAGTTTAAGACAAGTGCAAACAATCAAAACAAACTGTCAAACAGAATCAGAAACTCTATTTTATACGAGTTTTATCTTTTTTGTATCTTTCTTTCATGCTAGAAATATTGCTTAGTCTATGATCTTTATCTTGCTTATAAATGCTTGTAATTACTTCCACTCACTACTTATTGTCTGACTCACTGCTCTATCTTTCCTTTTCCCCCAATAGGCCAGCAAAGTTGAGGATAGTTGATCCTGGATGCTTGGAGATTCATTTTCAAAGTTTCCTCATTTTAGATGTATTCTACTGCTTTTCATCTTTTTCATTTGGCTTATGATGGATTGGCACTAGTAAGGGGAATATTATTGTTACTTTTACTCTGATTATGTGAGACTGAGATATATTTTCTAAAGACATGAGAGATTTTGAGTTTATGAGACATGTTATGTTTTTATTTTGTGATGAAGATTAATTCTGAATGGTAAGTTATCATTTAAATTTTTTCCACTGATTTTACTTATTTGTCATGTGAATCTTAGTCTATGTGATGCTTTAGTTATACCTATAATGCACCATATCCTTTGGTCTGCCCTTTTTGGGAATACTAAGGGGTCTGGGGTGTTACATTTTGTATTAGAGCCTAAGGTTATAGATTCCTAGAAAATTGTTTTAAAAGAGAAGTATTTTTAAAAGGTAACATATCTTCAAACTAAAAGTATTTTTCAGAAAGAAACTCTTATTATAGAAATAGTTTTCAAGTATAAGAGAGTTTTAATAAAAATCTGCTCAAAGTCCAGTTCAACCTTCTTTCGATTCTTTAGAGCCTAAATTTTCTTTTCTTTGCATAGAATGGCAGATTCCCCAAACCTTCCAGTGGGTGTCCAAGTCCCTGGAAGGTTCGGTAGATACCTCTAAGCTACGGCACCAGAGGTGCAAGGGTAAGCACCTGATGCAGTACCGAAGGGCGGAGGTCCCGTTAATCCACCTACCGCGTCTAATTATTCTAAGCTATGCAAGGACTTCGCAAATCTAGGAGGCAAGACATTTTCTGGCAAGGAGGATCTCATAGAGGCTTGAACTTGGTTGAGGAATATAGAGCGGATATTTAGGCTGTTAAGATTGGAGAACCGACAGAGATTTCAGCTTGCATCTTAGCAAGTGAAGGGAGAGGCTTATTGCTGATGGGAGATTGTAGAGATGGAGGGTAGAGACATTAGTTGGGTTGGATTTCGGTAAAGGTTTGAGAGAAATTTCTTGTCGCAAGCCGAGGAAAGCATGCAGTTGGAGAAGTTCATTAATCTGAAGCAGGGGAGTCTTTTGGAGAAAGAGTGTATAAATCAATTTAATGAGTTATCGAGGTTTGGAACGGAGCTTGTTAATACACCGCTTAAGAAGGCCACCAAGTTTTTTAAGGATTTGAACCATCCCCTCCAAGGGTTAGCATTGACACATGTACCTATGGGAGTGACATATAAGTCACTTGTGGAAGTGGTCCTCATTATCAGATATTGCTAAGGGACATAATTCACATGGATATAGTAAGTCTTAAGAAAGAAGATGTTAAGGAGGTTCCTAAATTGGAAAACTCTAAGACGTAGTGATCAAAGAATAAGAAGGATAGGTAAAAGAAGAAAGGAGGAGGACCCTAAAAGGAAAAGATCAAGAAGGGCGAGAAGTGTCATAATTGTGGATTGATTGGGCATTACTCAAAGGATTGTAAGAAGGACACGATGAAGGAGAGGTGTTACAACCGTCGGCAGCCTGAACACCTTAGTAGAGCTTGTCCTTAGCGGACAGGGTAGAGAGCAGGCGCAACTACGATGCAAGTACAAACTTTGGATGCAACATCTTCTAGTATTGAACCGGACTGAGGTAGGAAAGTCTCTGTAGAAGGTTTGATCTCTATTTCGTATTTTCCTATTCGAACTCTTTTTGACTCCGGAGCATGGCATTCTTTCATTTCTAATTCCTTGGTTGATTGTTTGCAGTTAGATATTTATCTAGCTGTAGATTCTACAGTTGTTTCTTACCCTATAGGAGGATCGGCACATTGATCCATGATTTGTAAGGGTTTGAAATTTTTTATACTAGACGTTGAGTTTGATTGTGATGCCTTTGTATCGGGATTTTTCGGATATGGGATGATTTTGGGGATGGACTTGTTATCCATTTATGGTGCGATATTGGACTGTGAGAGGTGAATCGTTTGGCTAGGGGCATGTAACGATCGGGCCCTCGAGGTTTATTGCGGCCCATAGAGGTCAGTCATGTTAAGCTTCCTTTGTTTCCTTGATTCATCATTGGAAGAGTTAAATTTAGCTTCAGTTGTTAGATATTTTCCAAACGATTTCAAGGAAGTTAGGGGGCTACCCTCTGAGAGAGAGATCGACTATAGGATCTATCTGAACAACAATGCTAAGCCAGTGGCATTGCCCATGAGACATATGGCTCCTAGCGAGAGGAAGGAATTAAAAAAACAGATTGGTGAGCTATTAGGGAAATGCTTCATCAGACGGAGCACATCTGAGTGGGGGGCGCCAGTCTTCTTCGCTACAGAGGCAGATGATTCCCTTCGACTTTGTGTATACTATAAAGAATTGAATAAGCCCATGAAGAAAAATTGTTACTCACTTCCCTGGAATGACGATCTTTTCGATCAGTTGGTTGGCTCTTCGATATTTTCTCAGCTTGACTTAGCCACCGGATTTCATCAGCTTAGGGTCATTGATGATAGCATCGATAAGATAGCATTTAGGACATCCGATGGATTCTTTGAGTGGTTGGTTATGCCATTTAGGCTGACCAATGCCCCAGTCTATTTTGTAGATCTGACGAGTCATGTTTTACGAGATGTCCTAAATAAGTTCTTTGTAGTGTTTATGGATGACATTTTGGTGTTTTCCAAGAGTATGGAAGAACATGATATTCACCTTGAGGAGGTTCTTCATACACCTCGTGTTCATCAGTTGAAATCAAAATTCTCGAAGTGTCTCTTTTGGCATGAGGAGGTGCGTTTCTTGGGCATGTAGTCTCAAGAGAGGGTATAGCAGTGGATCCCACTAAGGTAGCAGCAGTATAGGATTGGAAGGCCCCTAAGAATGCTATCGAAATTAGGAGCCTCCAAGGTTTGGTTGGTTATTATAGGAAGTATATTAGAGATTTTGCTAAAATTTCAACACGGCTTACTCGTCTTACTAAGAAAAATGCGGCATTCATGTGGGACGTGGATTGTGAGGATTACTTCACGATGCTAAAGAGGGCCCTTACTAGTAAACTAGTGTTAGTTTTACATGACGGAGCTAAGCCTTTTACAGTATACACTGATGCATGTGGGACTGGACTTGAGGCAGGATTGTTATAGGAGGGGAGGGTAGTATGCTACGGGAGTAGACAGTTGGGAACTCATGAAAAGAACTTCCTCACCCATGATTTGGAGATAGCTGCTATTGTTTTCGCGCTCAAGTCTTGGAGACATTACTTTCTAGGAGGGAGGTTCGAGCTTTTCACTGACCATAAATCATTGAATTTCCTGTTCTCCCAAAAGGATTTAAACTTCAGGCAGCAGCATTGGATGAAGTTTCTGGCGTCATATGACTTTGAGATAGCTTAAACTCCTGGTAAGGGGAACGTGGCTGCGGATGCATTAAGTAGGAAGAGAACAACCCTTAGCCCAATATTTGTGGAGTGGGAATGCCTAGAGTTTATTTCCACCTTTGACTTTAAACCCTCTAAGGATATTACTCCTGATTTATTGGCAGTGCTTCAGATTAAGTGTACCCTCATTGATCAGATTGGCTTAAGGCAGCGAGAGGATTCAAAGCTTGTGGATATTCTGGATAGGATTAGTATAGGAGAGGACTCTGGACATCTCCAATGCTATTCCATCGATAGAAAAGGGTGGCTAAGGAGAGATGGAAGACTTTATGTCCCCTGCACTGGTGATTTGATGAGTGCAGTTCTAGAAGAAGCACACCTTTCTCAGATGACTATTCATCCGGGTAGTGATAAGATGTATAGGGATATGAAGAGGGTGTTTTATTGGAGTGGCCAGAAGAAGGATGTAGTAGAGTTTGTGATGAAGTGTCTTGTGTGCCAAAGGGTTAAGGCGGAGCAGTAGAGGCCTGGCTAATTGCTTCAACCATTGGACGTACCCGAATGGAAGTGGGATAGTGTTTCGATGGACTTCATAGATGGTTTACCCAGAACTAGGAAGGGGGATACAAGTATTTGGGTGATTGTAGATCGTTTGACTAAGAGCATCCACTTTATTCCGGTCAAGAGTAAGATGACAACACCTTATTTGGCGTTCATATACGTTCGTGAGATAGTCCAACTTCATGGAGTTCGCTCAAGCATGGTGAGCGACAGAGACCTCATCTTTACTAGCGAGTTTTGGAGGAGTTTGCAAGAGGCTTTAGGGACACAGCTTAAATTGAGTACTTCCTATCACCTTCAAACGGATGGCCAAAGGGAGAGAGTTAATAGAGTTCTTGAGGATTCGTTGAGGATGTGCATCCTTGATTTTGGAGGGACTTGGAAGGAGCACCTTCCTTTTGTGGAATTCGCTTATAATAACAGTTTTCAAGCTAGCATTAGGATGGCTCCCTTGAAGCCCTTTATGCAAGACCTTGCAAGTCGTCTTCTGATGTGCATGTAAATGTGCATATTTTTACCACCATATTTTATCTATTTAAATTAAATAAATGATCATATTGGGTATTTTAACTTGTTTAAACCAAAGTTCAAATTATTTTCAAATTATCATATATTAATCTTCACATCGGGGTAAAATGATCGTTTTTGTGCATTTATTAAATTGTGAAAATTTACTTGGAATTTTTTATGTTGTTTTGTAGGATATTTAGTGAATTTTACTAGTGGTTTCATGATTATATATGCATGCAGAAGAGTGAAGAGAACAAATGAAGATGGAAATAATTCAAAATGATGATCATGGAGGACTCCACTTATCCACCTACCTTAATGTACACTTAGGAGCTAATGCACATGATAAAAGGCCATTAAATCTTCATGCACACTTAATGGACGATTATTGGATGCTAATTGTTACTTGGCCACCACACTTCCTAAGGGTAGTTTGTGCATTCCCCAAAAATATGAATTAGGGTTTAACACATGTACAAATACCCCTTATGTTTCATGTAACCCTTTTCTTCCTTAGCTTCTTCTTTAGTCTCTCTTTTAGACTTTCTTCTCTAAGGAAAATAAAATAAGAGCTATCTTTCTTTTCATGGCTACTTAGTCATTTCTTCTTTTATGTAATTCTTTTTTTAATGCAATTTCAATTCATGTTCTTCTCTTTTCTTATTTATTTCCTTTCATGCTAGTAGTGTATTTATACATGCAAGTAGATTAGTGTTTATTTCTTTACTTAGCTTTTCTTTTCATTTTTCTCTCTTTTTCCTCTCATTTTCATTTAATGTTGCAAGCTACGTTTGTTGATTTGATAATAAATATAAGAGGGTAAACCCCTTCAATTAAGGGGTAATGAAGCTCTCTAATTATGTAGCTTCAACATAGTTTTATTATTAATGCTCTCTTTTTGTGCTTCAAGGAAAAATGATGTTTATGTAATTTTGTGTTTTGATTTTGATAGCTTATGTTTTTCAAAACCAATAGGCTATGCTTGGTCAAACGAAACACGAATTGCCTTTTTATCGATATATGATCATGGCAAAGAAGTGTATGTTTAAATCGAAATTTGATGGCCTATATTTCTAAACAATAGTTAATAGGCCATGCTTAAAATAGATTTTCATTTTCAACTTTATTGTCATTTTCATGAGAATTAATAGTGGTCTAAAGGTTATGTTATAGTTTGATGGCTTATGTTGAGCTAATTAATAGCACAAATGAGCCATATTTGTGATAAAAACATCATTTAAATTCACCGATGACCAAAAAAGAAGATCATAATTTCATGTGTGTTGAACTATGTGATTTAGAGAGTGGCTTTATCTTTAAATTGTCTTAAACTCTCATATTTTTATCTATTTTATTTTGCTAGTTTCTACATTTTAAGCTAATTATATTTTCATCTTTGGTTAATTTGATTGAATAGAGATTTAGAATCAAAAAATTCCCTACGGATCGACCCATACTCGCATACGTGCTACAATCGTAGGTCGTTCGCTTGCGGTTAAATTTTAATTTGAAATTTCTCGACTATTTTCTAAACCGATAGAAAATTAGCCGTTGAACATCTTCGTGTTGGTTGGAGTTTACAGAAAGATTGCTACTTGGTCCCGACATGGTTAGAGAGACTTTGGAAAAGATTGATTTAATTAGAAGAAGAATGAAGATGACCCAAGATAATGCAGATGATCGGAGAAGGGATATTGAGTTAGAGGTAAGAGATTTGGTTTTCATTAAGGTGTCTCCTCCGAGAAAGGTAGTGAAGTTTGGATAAAGTGAGAAACTTGCTTCCAGATTCATAGGACCTTCCCCATTGTGGAAAAGGGGGAAGATGGCGTATCGAATAAAGCAACCGAAGAGGCTCGTGGGAGTTCATGATGTTTTTCATGTTTCGCACTTGAGAAAGTGCTTACATGATTCGACAGAGGTAGTGGAACCTAGACAACTTGAGGAAGTTGAAGTGGAGAGAGAAGCATCGATTCATCGCATTCCTAACAATCGTTGGACATGATATCAAGAAGCTTAGGAATAAGGAAGTCCCTTTGGTTAAGGTGCGGTGGGGAGATGGTATTGAGGATGCTCTGTGGGAGGCTGAGGAGAAAATACGTATCTCTTATCCGCATTTCTTAGATGGTACGTGTTGAATTTCCTATTTCCATCTTTAGTTTTGAATTGGTTATTTCCTTTAGTATCCTTTGGGAGTGTAGATCTTAAGAATTAACCTATAGATGGTAGGACTGAATGTAAACTTGTTACTAGAACATGTTATGTATATTGGATGCAAGTGGTTGCAAGTGTTTGCTAGCAGATGTCAATAGAGGCATATACACACACTAAGCACTATTATCTCTTAGAGATCGGTCTAACAAGGCCACTAAAGCATATGCATATGGATGTGTGTGCACATGCACTTTTATCTCATTGTTGCTATGAATGAGTGATTATCATATGATTGTTGCATTTGGATGACGGTTGTAGCACGCATATAGAACTATCAGTTGTCACTAGGAAATTTGCATTCATTTGGATACATAGCACAGACATGAGCGCAAAAAAAGGAGGTTGAATGAATCAGTAGACCGCCTAATCTTTTGCATTGGTTAGGGACATTGACACAAAACTATGACATACATTATAAATTACATTTAAAAGCTTAAGGACAATGGATTAAATGGATGATGGATAAACACATTGTTGTGGAATTTGGATGAAAATATTTATTTTATTCTTCTGTCCTAGGAGATTTCAAGGGCGAAATCCTTTAAGGAAGGGAGAATGTAACACCCTGTATTTTTAGATGATTAAATGACTAAAATAATTATTAACAGTGGGAATGAGCATTTTTGGAATTGTTAGAATTTAGCTACGAGAGTTGCACCATTAGGTCCGCAGCAATTTTCTGGTCAATTTCCATATATAACTTGTCGAAATCCGAGCTAGTATGAAGAAGTTACGAGAGAATTAAGAAATCGGAATTATATATATATTTAAACCAAAAAAAGTCCCATAGGAATCGACCCTTGCTAGGGTTGGGTCGACCTATAAGTCGACCCGCAAATAGCTTAGGTCGACCTGCCTATCATCCTAGAAGATTTTTCGTCCATGTACAAGCCAAAGACCAAAAAAATTGATTTTTGTGAAATCATGTGCGTTCGTAGCTGCATCCGATGGTTCCTAGAGAGCTTATAACGTGGTTGCGCCAGATTAAATCTTCAAATCCGACGGCCTGAGATATCTAAGCCACACTATAAATAGAACCCTTGGTCTAGCTATTTTTCTCATTTAGATTTTCTTCCAATTGGGTTCATTGCCTAAGGCTGAATCCTAAATAGAAAACTTTTCCGGGGAGGAAATCTTTTTAATAAAAATATTTTACACCCTGGCAGTGGATCCAGGAAGGCCCAGGACTAGAGCTATGGACCACAGATGAGTGCTTTATAATTATTTTAAATTTTAAGCAAATTAAAATAATAGAGTTCTCAATAGTTGTAGTTTTTCTACAATTTTGTGACGGTTTTTGTGTAAGTTTATTTACAGTCAGTTTTAAGTAAATTTCATAAGTTCTATTCAGTATATTTTTATTCAGCTATTTCATTCAGTTATTTGTAGTTATTTACATCTATTTTAATTTGGAATTTAGCTTGCAAATGTTAGTTTCTTTTTAAAGAGATTTAATCATTTTTGATGCGAATAAAATATTAAAAAGGAAGAATTCGAAAATATGGATTATTATAGATAAACATTAAATTTACAAAAATCAGAGGTAAAATGAGAAAAACTGAAATAAAATAGAGATGGACTAAAATAGGCAAATTTAAGATATTTGCAAGCATGATTATAACAAGTTGCTAGAATTAAAAAGAGAAAACAGAAGAGTAACAGTTGCAAGAACAATTATATCATGTAGGTTATAATTATAATTAGAAAGAATGAAATAACAAACGGGGCTTATCTTAAAAACGTGGGTGAGGCTGGGCATGCTTATGCTGATTAGAGTAAATAAGTGGCCAATTGATAGAGGCTCAAATTTAGGGGTTTGGGCAAGAGACGCAAAGTTAGAAGATTTGTTTGTTAAGACCAATACCAGCAGCATTCTCTTTCAGATCGAGAACAGATGGTCTCACATGTGGATGAGGCTGGACACGCTTATGCTGATTAGGGTAAATAAAGTGTAAAATAGGGGGCGACAGTTAGTGTGTATGACCGAGCACGCGGCATCGATTAGGGTAAATAATTCGCTACTGCGTTCTTAGCGCTAAGAGGTGTCTTTTGCTGTGGGACCAGCAGGATTGGCTCACAGTGGCATAACAGAGATAGAAAAAACCGATCAATGTGTAGGATTAGGATTTCATCCTAATAAAGTTGGCAGTTGAGATAGGATTAGGGTTTCAGCCTAATCACAGCAGTTTAAGACAGGTGCAAATAATCAAAGCAAACGGTCAAACAGAATCAGAAACAGTATTTTATGCGAGTTTTATCTTTTCTGTATCTTTCTTTCATTCAAGAACTATTGCATAGTCTATTATCTTTATCTTGCCTAGAAATGCTTGTAATTACTTTCACTCCCAAGACTTATTATCTAACCCACTCCTCTATCTTTCCTTTTCCCCTAATAGGCCTGCAGAGTTGAGGATAGTTGATCCAGGTTGCTTGAAGATTCACTTCCGAAGTTTCGTCATTTTAGATGTATTCTTCTACTTTTTAACCTTTTCATTTGGCTTATGATGGGTTAGCACTTGTGAGAGGGATTATTATTGTTACTTTTACTCTGACTATGTGAGACTGAGATGTATTTTCATAAGACATGAGAGATTTTGAGTTTTTGAGACATGTTATGCTTTTATTTTGAGATGAAGATTGACTCTGAAAGATAAGTTATTATTTAAATGTCTTCCACTGCTTTTACTAATTTGTCTTATGAATCTTAGTCTCTGTGATGTTTTAACTATACTTATAAAGCACCACATCCTTTGGTGTGCATGTTTTGGAAATATTAAGGGGTGTGGGATGTTTCACACAACATTATTGTAGCGGTCCACTAATCCGTACAATTCTAGTCGACAATAAAACGTTACATGCCTAACCCAAATCCGAAGGAAATATGGATAGTTAAGGGAAAGCAAGAAGAAAGAAGAAGAGAAGAGAAGAAGAAAAGGAAAGAAACTAAAACAACATAGACTTTCACAATCGCAGCGGAACAACATATATAATATAATGTCAATAATCTTTACAAAAGAGAAACTGTTATATACATATATTCATCAGAGAACAACAACATCATAATTATCAGCCTAGACAGTTGTAACATCTTGTCCTCATAATTGCTGATAATTTCAATAGAAAGGAGCAAAAAATAAACATATACGAGAATATGACTTGAAGACCTCCAACTCGTCTCCGAAGCTTCAAGGCATCCAAAAGGAATCTGTAAATATGCTTAGTCTGAGCAGAGCATTATAATAAAATAACACCCAAGTCAGTCTGAAAAACTAGCATGATAAAAACATCCAACTGGCATTCAAAGTTATAAAAACCTTTGAAAACAAAGGTATCTTGTACAACCACGCCACATATAAACACGGATGGGTTTTCACCTTACGATAATCAAAACATTTCATATGAAACTCTCTGATATAATAATAATGTCTAGATACAATTACTTATAAATCAAAGCCGAAAATATTATATTATTAATTTCCAGCATATAGGTATACAATCAAGTCCATAAGCGCTTATTGGTGGATGGATTCCAACTATAAATTGGTAAGGCTCTACCCACCGAATATGTACACCTGTAGATAAAATGTACGGGAGGTTACAATACGTTGCACCTCAACTACTCAACTACTCAAGACCGGTCCTACTCCATAACGGATAGCGTCGAAAATGATCACCCCATGGTTGATAAACAACCATCATGGTCCCAAAGAATACACACAGATACCGACACTAGATCTTGAGATGATCATACCCTAATGGGAGCAACCCACATAGCCCTGACGCATGTCTCTGCTTTAGTTTTTTCCAGGCTTGAGGCTATGATTACCTTTTTATATCGCACTTCCAACTTGGAATGCAAATACCTTCCTCCAGGCAACAATGCAATACTAGCATTCATCTATAAAAGTTCGTTTTGGACCAAACGAAACACTTGAGAGCTCCGCCTTTGAATTTCCATCCTCCTTAAGATGTCTTCACTTCGAAATGCTTAAGTTGGATCGAAGTGGTTTTCAGATAACAAATCCAATCCTGATCTCTTCGAAACAACATTCGGTAGTTTCTGGTACACTCAGCCCCGGTTCTTTAGGAAATAAACAGCCAAAGATAAGAGCGGAGATCACCTCGTAACTGTTAGTGGACGGATTTCCTTATCATTGTCCTAAAAGAGCGAAACGAGATTTATATGCGCATTATGGCATCATCAAATATGACTATGCCATATAACTTACGTGTTTCTCCTAGATATTTTCAAAGTTACTTTTGGGACCAAATTCGGTATTCATTTATTTAACCATCGAATAAACAAACATTTAAATCATAGATTTCATTTCCCATGGAACCTACTGAGCCTCACATTCATTAAATTAAAATCGCTTTTCAAATTCTTGCAAATCACTTCCCTATACTTATCTCAACAGAATAAGTATATTCATAAAATACAATATTTTTCAATACTTAGAAAATATAACCATGTACTTATCTTAACGGTATAAGTATATTTTCAAATCATTTTTTTGAAACTTGAAGTACCTTTTCCATGTACTTATAAAATGGTATAAGTATCTTAACCGATCACTTAGGAAGATTTACTTACTTCAAAATCATATTAAAATCATTAAACACAAGAATCCTTTAAATAAAGATATAAATATCAAATAATACCCTTTCATTCTTTAACTATCATTGCTTTTTATTTTAAAATATCTTTATAAATTTCCAAAATCTATTCCTAGAATTCCTTATAAATCTCCAAGTATTATTTATAAAAGCACTCTTTTATAATCTCCTATCCATTTATAAAATTTCTCTTTTTCGTTGATTATTAACCATTTAAAATCCTCTTTACCACAATCATTCAGAATCCAACTTCTTTTTCAATTCTAATCTTCTTCCCAAATTTATAAACTCCTTTACATAAATCCTTTTTCTAAAGAAATTCTTTTACAATAATTTTTTATTTATTCATTAATTTTTTTAATAAATAAACTAAAACATCATAAACTTAGCTTTAATCATTTTTAAATAATATAAACAAATGCAACTAATTTTTTTAATAATATAACAAATAAACTCCAAAACTTTTGAACATATCCAATAGATAAATAAAATAAAATGACTTTAAACAACCTTTTAAATAAAATTAATTATCTTCAACAATATTTTTAATGAAATAATCATCTAGTTTTAAATAACTAATAAAAAAATAATTATTAACTTCAAAAGCATCAATAAAATAATTTATTTTAAAACACTATAGTTAATATAGTAATTAACTTACATAAAAATATTTTTTTACAACATTTGTAATTAAATATTAAACAAAACTCCTTGTACATATAGCGATAATTAAAAACATTTTTCTTCTCATTTATAAAATTGGAAATTAATCAGATCCATAATTTTCGAATCCAGGAAAGGCTCGATGATGCCAATGGTACTTAACAAGCTTGCATTACCTTCCATTTAACTACTCAAGTCAAATTGCTGATATTCACATAATCAGGCATATATGTAAACCAATCCACAATGAACGATCCATTGACAATTAAATAAATGTCCAAATTAATATTATAGTAGAACCGAGATTTATTCTGCTAACCATTATCAATCAAAGATAAACACTTGCATTTATTAACCGGTGTTTATTTTGCCAAATAGATAACACCACGAAGTATGCTTACATTAACTACATTATAGTTTTAAACAACGTAATTATATTAATCGAAATCAATATCAACTTTTCACCTCATATATTATCCATTATTTAAAATAAGTTTTGAATACAAATTTAAATCTAACAGCATTTCAAGATGCTATGTCGTGATCCTAGGTCAGATTCAAACAATGTAATGGCATTTAAATGCTATATCGTGATCCTAGGTCAGATTCAAACAACATAATAGCATTTTAAGATGCTATATCGTGATCCTAGATTAAATTCAACAACCAGCAATTTCAATAATCCAAACAGGCATAGTGTAACGAGCCGGATTTTCGACCCTCAAAAATCGACACTAATACGTCCACTGTATCAAAAGCCGAACATTCAAGTGCCGGAAATACCGATTTGTTAGGATGAAAGATGGTAGAAGATGGAAGAAACTTAAAAACACAGAATCTCACAACTTAGCAAATAATATATATTACAATAATGATCTTTACAAGAAGGAAACATCTTTATTCATATATACAACATCAGAGTACACTAGACTTATCCTAAATTTGGACAGTTATAGAAATCTGTCCGTACATTGACTAACATATAAACTCTATAATACAAGGGAAGAAAAATATACGTTAATACATCTTGACTATTCAACTCATCTTTAACTCCAGAGTATCGAGCTAAACCTGGGAAAACATGATCGGTCTGGCCCGAGCATTACATGGAATAACGTCGGGTCAGTCTGGTAAACCAGCCTGAGTAAAACTTGATAACAAATAACAACCAAACTGATTTCTAAATTTGAAATTTTTTCAAACAAAGGGTATCTCGTAAGACCACATCGCACATAAAAACGGATGGGTTTTACCTTACGATAACCAAAACATTTTATATCAAAATCTAGTGATATTATCATAGTGTCTAGGTTTAAAGTAAATAGATAAAGCAGCTGAAATGCTTGCATCTCACATTTCAACATACTAAGCTATATAATCGAAAATGTAAGGCACATATTGGAGATCGGATCCCAACAATAGCAAGGTAACGGACTACCTTCCAATGATACACCTCTAGAAAATGCACAGATGCTAACACAGAGCCGGCTGCTCTTTTAACATGACAGACCAGATTATCCCACCCCTTGACACTGAGGCCTTATACTACCATGTTGTTTGCATGCAAACCAACTCTGAAAGGGACGTCTAGAATGGGATGACCGCTCCTAATGGTAGCTAACCACATAGCTCTGCTGCATGCCTATTTTTGCTATTCCTCCAAATTGTGAGGCTTGAGGCTACATTTTACCTTTCTGAATAGCAGTCCATCTTGGAATCCTAACAATGCCCATCAGCCGTCAATGCAATGCCAGCATTCATCCATACATGTTCGTTCTGGGTCTAAATGAAACCGAAGGCATTAACTCTACTACATCTATTTTGGAATCACCTTGAGGATTAGTAACAGTAGCCCTTGCACTTCAAAGAGCAACATCTTCAATCATCATCAAGATGTCTTCCACTCGAATGTACATATTGGTTCGAAGTGGTTTTCAGATCTAAATCTAATCTCGGTCTTTCCGTATCAACAACCGATAACTTCTGGTTGATCCATTCTCGGTTCTTTTGGAAGTAAGTAGTCGAGATCTTATTGGGGAACTTGAATTTACATTCATACCTCCTAATTCAAATTAGGTCAAACTTGATAGTCGGTTATTTAACTATCAAATAAACAAATATCAAATCATGGTTCAATTTCCGTATAGGATCATCTAAGCCTTTATTAATTAAACTTTAATTAATAAAATCACTTTATAAAACCTAATTAAAAGATCTTTTTAAACCCTATTTCCAAGCCTCTTACATTCCTTTTTACTTAAAAAAACAATATAAGTATTTACCAAACATTTTGGAAATTCCATTTCCTCAAAATTTCATATTAAAAGGCCGAACAATTACCTTTCAAAAATAAAACACATTTACTTCTCCTTATAAAAATTCTTTTTATAAGTTCACTTCATATTTCAAACCGCTTAACAGTTTCAACAAAATTTAAAAATTCTTTGAAAAATATCTAAAATGATTTATAAAATCTCTTTCTATTTCTAAAACTATTTAAAAATCTTCCTTCATAATTTTTTTTAGAGAATCTGGTTTATAAAATATCATTTTCAAGATATCCTCTGTAAATCACTCTAGGTAAAACTTTTTATTCAATAATCCCTTTTTTGAAAACAAGATATTGTTTAAATATAACTTTATAAAATAATAATAAATTTTGAAAATCATTTATAACCTTTAAACTCAAATTGATTTAAGAGTTAAAGTTAATTCAAAAATATACTTTAATAATTCAAAAAGAGGCTTAGCAATCCCAATGGTACTAATTTAAGTTTCCATTCAATTTTAATTCCAGTTATTTACATAGGTCAACATATATGTAAATACAACTCATATCCAAAACAGGGAATAACATGTCAATACTAATTATCATATACATGTCCAAATAACATAATAGCAGTAGGGTGATTTTTCCTACTTAACAGATGTCCAAACAATTCAATCAGTTCATAGTAGAACGGGGATTTATCCTGCTAAACACATGTCTAAAAAATCAAAGAGTTACCCTATAGTAGAATGGTGTTTTATTCTGCTAATGAACGTCCATACAACACAAAAGATCACATTCTAACTTAGTTATGGTTGTTTATCTATTTGATATCATAGACAAGAGATCCTTTGGTAAAAATCAAACCATTTAGAAAGAACCAACCTTAAAACATAACCGATAAAGTTTAAAATAACTTTTAATAATTAAATCAAAATTTAATATAAATTAAAGCGTAATAAAATCTTAAATACTCAAAATCAAATCATAATTAAGTCTTAATTAATAAGAAGTAAATTAATAATTAAACTTTAAACAAATAAGCTTTTGCTTAAAATTAATTCCTAATTAGGTTATAATTGAGTAAATAATTAATCTTTAAGTGAATAATAATTAATTAAATAATTCAGCTTTAATTAAATAAACATTAAAATAATTAAACTTGATTACATAAAATAATTACCCTTATTAACTTAATTAATCATTAATTAAACATCTTAATAACTTACTTAATTATCACTAATTAGTCACTAATTACATAACCTAATTACCGATTAATTAATAAATAATTATCCTTAACTAATTAATTAATTATTAAACATACTTAATCAAGTTATAATTAACTTTTGTGTGGTTAATTACGTTTGAAAATAGGTTTTCAAATCATTTTAAAAAAAAAACTTTAAAGTTAGAAATCAAACTTTTCCGAACTGCATCTATAGCGACTATCGCTATGGACACAATAACTTATAATTACTTCTCTAATTTACCATCTAAAATTTTCGCCTTAATTTGGATTAATTTTTAATACGTAAAGAAAAGGTTTTTGAAAACCTTAACTCGAGTTAGAATTTAAACAAAAACATTTACTAACTCCAAACTGGTAAATGATTAAAATTCCAAAAATGATCTCAAGTCCCTTAACAACTTAAGTTCCTATCTTCCATACCATTCAACCATAATCAGGGCATATGTAAAAGATACTAAATCACGTCGTCATCACATGTAGTAAAATCACTACATTCATATCCAAACACATCACCTAACCATCAATCTCAAATCAAATGCTAAAATACAAGTTAGCATAAACATAAAACATCCAAGCAATATCATAATCCAAACACAATGTCATATATATATATATATATATATATAATCACATAACCAACAAATATATAAAGGTAAGATCTTTCCCAAAAAGTTAAGAATTTACTCACCGAAGGCTATCCAAATTTTCGCTGACTTGAATATGACCTAGCACTTTCATTCCTAAGCAAAAAGACAGAGTCTTGAATCCTATATGTACTATGTAGGCGAGGCCATGGATGAACAAGGAAGTGAAACATGTTTAGGTAATGTAGAGCGACTTCGGATAAACATCGATTTCTCAATAATAAACCTGAAAATAGGTCATTTAGCAACTGATTTTTAGGCTATCTACTCGTAGAATTTCAAAAAGCATTCGAAGAGAAAGTTAATGGAATTTCTTTTCTCTATCATTTCTATTAAGGCATCACTCATTTTCAATTAGTTTCTAAGAATTTATGATCAAAATAAGAAGGGTAACTTTCGGATTTTAAATTCTAGGTTAAAAATTGCTTTGCAAAGATTAGGTATTTTGACATAGTTACGATAGAAATTTGAAAAAATGGTCAACTAGAATATTGTAGCCATTAAAATTTCACACGGTTTTCATAAAATAAGACCTCCATTTGAGTTAGAAATTTGGAAGAAAAGGTTGGTGGAAAGAAGATAAAAAATGGAGAAACACATGGCTATTTATAGGAAAATTTCCTATGTCATCATTACATCTTATCACATCACAAATCTTGTATAATATATATGTGTGTGTGTGTATATATAATTATGTTTAATCACATCACTCTTTTATATATAAATATAATTATTATGCTTAGCCACATCACTTTCTTTTGTATATATAAGTTAAATTATTACTTAACTAAGATGTGACAAGAGATAATAACGGTTAATGATTGCAAATTCTACGATGTGATAATACTTAATATATATATATATATATTTAAAAAAATTATTATTTTTAAAACAGTGCCTTGTCACATCACTTACTAAACTAATATAAGATAATTTATTTGTAAGTGTATTATTATATAGTTAATGAACTCTTATATATTTGTGTATATGGTGCATAAAGACGAACAACGTTGCCGATAACTTTCCGGTGTCGAAAGATTGAAATTTTGGAAAACGTTCTTCTGTCACATTTTCTATTTTTCTAAGAACTATTTAATTTGGTAAAAAAAATTTGAAAATGATTTTACCATCATCATTAGTTAATTAAAATGAGTTTATTTTCATTATAAAATTTATATATCGAATATTAAAAATTAATTAAATATTCATTAATCAAAGCATTGAAATTCCTGGTTGTTGCATATAGATAAATTTTATTTACTACAAACATACCAATTAACAAAAAAGAGTGAGTTTTAAGTCACTTAAATTCCAGATATTGCTGAAGAGTTTCAATTCTGACCAAGATCGAACTATCGTTCGATTTTAGCTAAAATTTCCACAAGCTCCAAATTCCATGAATACATTTCCTAAGCATAGATAACATCATTACGAATCCAACGTGAATGACCATGTTCGGTTTTGGACCTCGTATGAAATGTTATCAAATTTTATAAGATTTAGATTTTAAATTATATTGATTTAACATGAATTCCAATTCTTAATTACGCATTACCATACTAATACATCTTATTCTAATTCAAAACAAGGCTGCACACAGAAACTCCATAAACCCATAACCGCCTACCCTTTCTCCTTGAGTTCTCCATCTTCGGTGGATGAAAAGACATGCCGCTTTCACCGACAAACTCCCCTTCACCAAAGCTTCGCAATGGTGTTATCCACTCCTATCTCGGCCAAACCACAATCATCGCAATCTGAACACTGTAGTTGCAACACCAGAAAGTTTCTTCCTCCCATGCGCAGCCGCATATTCCCAAACTCTCCTCAATGATGCTATGCACCTCAGCAAACATAGATCTATCCTTTGATTGCCATATCGTTTTCTACAATTCTCCAATACCCAAACCCTATTTCACTAAGCACAAAAAGCCTCTACAGATAAACCGCTGAAGCTAAGAACATGAACTGCACCCTCTAAAGCTCATTAACATGAAGATCTCATAAATACGATACCAAAAATCAAATATATATACATAACTTTTTATGATGAACAATTGATTTTTCTTTAAATTTCGAGATGGTGAAATCTTACTTGTTATTTGTCTCGGAACTGAAAAAAGGAGAGCGTATGGGGAGACAAAAATGTGTGCTAAGGGTTACGTTATGTTTTTATTTTAAATTTGATTTTGTTGGCATCTCATCGCGTAGATCTCCGTTCGCATATGAACCTCGAATGACAAAACAAAAGTATGGTCGTGCTTAGAATAGCGATGCAACTGCAAAATAGAATAATATACACTGGTTATTTAGTTTTATAAAATCACAAAACCACTGTTATTTGCCGAAAAACCATCCAGCGACAATTTAATTATTTCCCAAATTTAAAATTATGGAAAAATCCAATAAATTAAATTAAAAATACATTGATAAATTTTGATTCATGAAAATAAAAATAAATTCTCAAATTATTAATTTGAACCATTTATTACTGTAAATAAATTAACAAAGGAATCCAATGTAACATTTAATAATTTTAAAGGAAAGTCGATTATACCTTTAAATATATATTCAAATAAAAATCCAAATATTTAAATCAATATTTAAATAATAAGTTCAAAATTCCAATATTTAAATTGCTATTCAAATATTATTTCACAATTCAAAGATTTAAAACAATCATGTAATTTAATTCAATTTTTAAAGCTTTTAAACCAATATTTTAATAAATATTATTAATTATATATTCAAAATTAAACGACCAAAATCCAGGGTTGTTACACTCTCCCCTCTAAAAAGAATTTTGTCTTCGAAATTTCCAAGTAAGGAAAATGCCTTCAAACCTATTAACTTTTCAAAATCAATTAGTTGGAATAGGTTATTAACTTTTCTAAGTCCTAAAAATTAAAGAAAATTTCGGCAGCTTCTCCTTTAGGCGGCTCGATCGAAAAAACTTAATCGCCACCATGGGTCCAAACCAACAAAAGAAAACAAAAGCCAAGTGGTCTTCCATATCTAGGGTAAAAAATCATCAATCCAAACAAAAAATAAACACGTACCTATTTGTCAGGCAACAAACTCAACTCATGAAACAAAAAGCACCAATTAGCCTTTGCTTCCATGAACCTACATCATACTTAAACATAATATCTAAACATATGATTCACAGCAATATAGCTTTTCATTCCTAATATCAAAACACATATTTAAGCTCATACGATGAACATATATCATCTATATGCAATATCAAATCTGATTGCTTGCTCGATCACACAAATTTCACTTCCAAACTAGCATCGTTCACTCGATTTACCTAATGCGGACTTCTATCCTGTTCTTTGATTAAAAATTTACATTCTCCTTGCAGACCCATATACTATGACTGAAAACTTTGGATTCAAATCAAAAATCCATATCGAGCGTTCGTCATCAAGAATCAAGTGAAATATCCTTGTTCAGATCGATGTAAATAACCTCAAAATCAAGTACTCGAATCTGGACAAAAATCAATTATGTGAAGCAAATGTTCTTCGTACAACATACCTATTTATTTCAGTTGGTTCCTTAATTATACCAAATTCTTTTAGTTTGCTTTCAATTTAAGTCACGATTAATTATACAAAGTATTTTATACTAAAATTCATTTACAAACCATTTTGTAAATCCTATTATTTAACTTTACTTAGTTAAATTTCACCTCATAGCTCAATTTCAAATTTACTTCTCTCAACTATCCCATTTCTTTTAATTCACATTTTACTTCTTAGTAAATTCCTTTCAATACCAAATTTTTTATGAAATAAATCATAAATCCATTTCTTAAGTTCACAAACATCTTATAGTGCCACTTAGGTAAATCAATCACTTTAAAACTCATGTTTATTCACATTTCAAAAACCACAACTTCATCTTAAAGCTTCTTCATACCTCATTTTATCATAAACATTATATAAAGCACAATTATGTTTATTATCCATTTTAACTTAAGTTTATATTTTTATTTAATACTAGAATTCATCTTCTAAATCATTTCTTAACTTGTTACTTTAAGCTTACAAACACTTTGTGAAAACTTATCACATTAATGAAACATTTCCTAAAAGCTTTATTACTTCCAAGGAAACACTATTTTGCTTAACAAATATTACTCAAGTCCATTAACATTCTATAACTCAAGTTTATAATTGCAAAATATCCTTGTATTCCCCATGAGTAAATATACAATAACATATTTGTTTTTGCTTAACATGAATGTTCAATAATTTCATTTTTTTAAATTTCCATCCCTTTAAATTTTATAAGTTACAAAAACAATTTTTCTTAAGTTTTTACAAAACACTTAGCTTAAGATTTCTATATTAATTGGAAGTCCTGAATATCCAAAATCGATGAAAAATTCCATTTCATTTTTAATAAATGAAAATTTCCTAAAACAACATCCCGAAATGAGATACAGCAACCAACTATTCAAATGGTAAAGATGCATGAGTTTGTAATATCATTTAGATGAAATTTTTAAGAGTTTGAAATCCGGTTTCTATTTCAAAACATTTTGAAATAATAATAATAATAATATCCATATATTACTTTGTTTATCACATAACATTTTGGGGAATTTTAAACAAATGTTCTTTACCCAAAACAATTTGATAACAAATTTCTATCACGGTAGCAATCCCTCACTTAGAAACTTGAAAATGAAACCCGATGATGTTGTAGCCAGCACCAGAATTATTTTCCAACGACTGATGTGAGTTCGGTGCTTCTTAACTCTTTCAAATCCCTTTTTTAATATTTTTATTAATCAATACTTTTAAAATAATACCATTATCACTTCTCTTAAAAATTTGAAATAAATTTCCAAAGGTTTCAAAAATAATTTCCAAAACAAAAGAATTTATGTTCTCAAATTCTCGGTAAAAGTCCTTATTTATATTATATTTATAAATCTAACTTATATGATTTCACTTCTTATATAGGATCAATTTCACCATTGTATATCTTTGAGTAGATTATAATGGATAATTTTTATTACAATTTAAAGTTTAACACAATGTTATCATCTAACACCTTATAGTCAAACTATGAAACTAAATTCATAAGGTGTTCATACTTAATTTAGCAAACAATAAAGGCCTATAAACTATCTGAGCACAACCAATCACAATAAATGATAATAATCAAATATTATCATTTTATGACAACCAAACACACTATATATAACAATAATAATTTTCTGAAAAGTTATACTTTTAAATATATAGAATATAATTTAGGTAAATTTATTTCATTTACCTGATTTCAAGACAATATTGTGTCGATTTGCCTTGTTCAAGTGTTTAGAAACCCCTATCGATACAGTTGTTCCTTCTGCATCGACCAAAGTTTATAACCACTCAACCGATAAATCAACCCAATATAAAACATTTTATATCACAAATAAATAATCGCTCAGATATATACACAAACACACTTAAACTCATCCTAGGTCCTCTCTTACCCTATCTCAAATGAGTTAAATCCACCAAAGCATTGGTGTTTGCTCAACCTAAGCTCTGATACCACGTGTAACGACCTACCAATCCATACAATTCGGGCTGACAATAAAACCTTACACGTCCAACCCAAATCAAACGAAAAGACGGATAGTTAAGGGAAAGAAAGAAGAAAGAAGCAGAGAAGAGAAGAAGAAAAGAAGCTAAAAAAACACAGAATCTCACAATCGCAACGGAACAACAAATAATATAATATCAATAATATTTACAAAAGAGAAACAATTATATACAAACATTCATCAGAGTACAACAATATCACAACTATAAGCCATGACAGTTATAACAACCTGTCTCGCAATTGTTGATAATTTCAATAGCAAAGCAGTGAAAAATAAACATATACGAGAATACGACTTGTAATAAAATAAATCTATAAATATGCTCTGTCTGACCTAAACATTATAATAAAATAATACACGAGTTAGTATGGAAAACCAGCGTGAGAAAAACACACTCAACTGAATTTTAAAGGTATAAAAATCTTTGAAAACAAAGGTATCTCATAGGACCCGCCGCACATAAACACGGACTGGTTTCTACCTTACGATAACCAAAACATTTCATATGATATACTTTTATATTATAATAGTGTCTAGACAAAATTACTTATTAATCATAGTCGAAATTGTTACATTATTAAATTCAAGCATAATGGGTATACAATCAAGTCCATAGACACTTATTGGAGAATGGATTCCAACGATGAAAGGGTAAGAGTCCACTGAATCCATACCCATCTAGATAAAATGTATGAGAAGATACAACACGTTGCACCTTAGCTACTTAGGTTTGGCCCTACTTCTTACTGGATAGCGCCGAATATGGTCACACCATGGTTGATAAACAACCATCACATGCCCCGAAGCATACATAGAGATAACAACACTAGATCTTAGGACAATCGTACCCTAATGAGAGCGACCCAAATAGCCCTGTCGCATGTCCCTGCTTTAGTCATTTTCCCGATTGATGAGGCATGAGGCTATAATTACCTTTTCATATTGCACTTCTAACTTGGAAAGCTAATGCTGCCTTCCAGGCAACAATGCAACACTAGCATTCATTCATAAAAGATTGTCCTAGGACTAAACGAAACACTTAAGATCTCCGTCCCTGAGTTCCCATCATCCTTAAGATGTCTTCACCTGGAAACACTTAAGTTGGATTGAAGTGGTTTCCGGATAGCAGATCCGATCCCGGTTACACCAAAACAACATTTGATAGTTTTCGGCAACTCAACCCCGGTTCTTTAGAAAATAAACAGCCAAAGATAAGACCGGAGATAACCTCCTAACCGTTATTTGACGGATTTCCTTATCATTGTCCTAAAAGAACGAACAAGATTTATATGCATAGTACAACACCATCGGAGATGAGTGTGCCATATAACTCACATGTTTCTCTTAGATATTTCCAAAGTTACTTTTAGGTCCAAATTCAATAGTTGGTTATATAACCATTGAATAAACAAACATTCAAATCATAGATTTCATTTCCCATGGAACCCATTGAGCCTCACATTCAATATTTTAAAGTTACTTTTCAAATACTTGGAAATCACTTCTCTATACTTATCTCAACAGAATAAGAATATTAAAACGCAATATTTTCAATACTTAGAAAATATAACCATGTACTTATCTTAATGGTATAAGTATATTTTCAAATCATTCTTTTAGAAATTAGAAGTACCTTTTCCATATACTTATAAAATGTTAAAAGTGTCTTAGCCGATAACTTAGAAAGATTTACTTATTTGAAAATCATATTAAAATGATTAAACACAAGGATCCTTTAAGCAAAGATATGAATATCGAAGTATACCCTTTCTTTCTTTAACTATGTTCTCTTTTTATTTTGAAATATCTTCTTTATAAATATCCAAAATCTATTTCTAGAATTTCTTATAAATCTCCAAGTTTTATTTATAAAAGCGGTCATTTATAATCTCCCGTCCATTTACAAAATTTCCCTTTTTCTTTGATTACTACCCATTTAAAATCCTCTTTTCCATAATCATTCAGAATCCAACTTATTTTCTAATTCCAACCCTCTTCCTAAGTTTATAAACTCCTTTAAATAAATCCTTTTAATAAAAGAAATCCTTTTATAATTATTTATTCATTTATTCATTATTTTTTTAGTAAATAAACTAAAACATCATAAACTTAGCTTTAATCATTTTCAACTAATATAAAGAAATATAACTACAACATTTTTAATAATACAATAAATAAACTCTTAAACTTTTAAACATCTCCAATGGATAAATAAAATAACTTTAGACAACCTTTTAAATAAAATTAATTATCTTCAACAATATTTTTAATGAAACAATCATCTAGTTTTAAATTACTAGTAACAAAATAATTATTATTTTCAAAAGTACTAATAAAATAATTTATTTTAAAACACCATAGATAATATAGTAATTAAATTACATAAAAATATTTGTTTACAACATTTGTAATTAATTATTAAACAAAAATCCTTGTGTATAATGATAATTAAAAACATTTTCTTCTCATTTATAAAATTAGAAATTTATCGGATCAATAATTTTCGAATCTTGAAAAGGCTCGGTGATCTCAATGGTACTTAACAAGCTACATTACCTTCCATTTAACTTCTCAAGTCAAATTGCTGATATTCACATAATTAAACATATATGTAAACCAATCCACCATTAACGATCCATTGACAATTAAATGAATGTCTAAATTATTATAGCAGAACAGGGAATTATTCTGCTAACCAATGTCATTCAAAGATAAACTCTTACATTTATTAAATAGTGGTTATTTAGCCAAATAGATAACACCAAGAAGTATGCATACATTAAGTACGTTATAATTTAAAACAATGTAATTATATAATTTGAAATCAATATCAAATTTTCACCTCATATGACGAGATATTTCCTTCCTAAAAATGGCGACCGTTCCTTCCTCAAAATGGCAAAATACTTTTGCCTTCTCCTTCTGCTTCTTTCATCCCTTCGTCTTTCATTCTCTCTCTATCATAACCTTCTATTGTCGTCCCTTCCCTTCTCCTCCTTCTACGTATATAGCAAAGCCGCACGAAGAGAAAACGCTTTATAACTCCTCAAGTTCGATTACCAGATCTGGCCAACAGTATGACTCTTCATTGTGCTCCTTTCCTCAGTCTCGTACTCGCATGTCTGGATCTAGAGAAATACCTCCGCCGTAGAAAAAATCTGCCGATCAGTTTGCCCGAGTTGTTAAGCCTCAAACGATGAATGCTTTATCTCCTGTTTTCCGTTCAATTTCTCCGACAGTAGGCCCTATCTCAGGTATATCTAATCCTTAATCATCCTCTGCATTATCTCCAATCCTACTGTCCTCTAGTTCTGCTTGGAATTATGATTTTTTTGGTTTTGGAAGTTTTGATGCCCAGGGTAATACTATCAGCGAAAATGTATCTTCCGTATTGAGTTTACATTCAGACGATTTTGGTTGTATTGGTCTAACTTGTATTGCTGATGGTATTAGTGCTATCGAGACTGGTTGTATTAGTGGTCATAACTCTAACTTAGCTGATTATATTGATGCGAATACAAATGTTACAGTTGTGTGGAAGAATTCACATAATATTGCATGTATATCTGTTAATAAGATCTCCATTCCAGCTTGTTTAGTTAATAGTTTAGTTGTATTACAAAATAATAGCATTGATGGATCCGGTTTGGTTAAAAATGCAGTTGGAATCAATATTCCTGATGTTGATCGAACCGGTACTAATCCATCCTATACCTTTCATCGGCAGCTTGATGTTCGCGTAATTGACGCTATTTCTTAGGATAGTACTCCACCTACAATATCTCCCCAACCTAATGAGATAAATACTGGATTAAAATGGTCCTCGTTGTCCTCTTCTTTGCCAAAAAAATGTGGGTGTTTTTGTCCTCGTTCATTTTATATGGTTAGCAAAGATGGGATTTTAATACCCCCATCGGAGGTAATTCAAGATGGTATTGATTATTAGTCGGACTATCATGTTGGTTTATTTTTGGACTCTATCCTACCGTATCTAGTGGACAAGGAACATTGCTACAAAATTTGGCAATCGAAGGGTAGCCTCCTAGTCCACATGGACAACTCTATGTTTTTCTTCAAGTTCACAAGGCCTGAGGAGCGACTACGAATTCTGAGTAAAGATCCTATATTTATCAGGGGCAAGCCTTTTATGATCACGCCATGGAGTCTGTCTGTTGACTGTGCCAGAGGGCAGGTACTATCTATTCCTGTTTGGACTTATTTCTCCCATATTCCCTCTATTTTGCAACCATTATTAGGTCTTAACTGGCTAGCTATTGCGGTTGGTAAAGTAAAATGTTTTGATGCTAACACCGTGGCTAGGGAAAAACTAGTCTATGCAAATGTTTTGATTGAGATATTCTCGGATAAGCCATTACCGAATTCTATCAAAGTTAGAGTGTCTAGGGATCAGGTAGGGAGATTGTTGTTCGCTATGGTTGGAAGCCTGATATATGTACGTCCTATCAGTCCTTCGGTCATATATCCTCCGCATGTACTCGTATGTCTTCTGTTAGTCCTTTGTTGGTTCGAATCCCTCTTCCTAGGCCTCCAAGCATGAAATGGATCCCCAAAAGGCGCATTATTCCTTCTCCTATGGCACATTCTATCCCTTCTGTTGAGCTTATGGAGCCTCTATTGTTCCTCCCCTCCCTGGCGTTGAAATGAATTCTTCTGTTCCTCCTAGCATATTAATTCCTTTTGCCCTGCCTTATGATATAGTGTGGCATCCACGAGAGATGGACTAGATCCATGTTCAGTCTGACATGAGATATGACCCAGCTAAACATGATTTCCATTCCTTTGTTAGTAATAATGATGGTGAATCTTGGCGTTTGCATTACTTTATAGATGGTGGTGAACATATACTCTCGGTTAATGGAGCATGTGGTAAACGGAATAGAACTCTTCTACTTGATGATAGCTGAGATAGCAAATTCATATACAGTAAGGATCTCTCGGGTTATGTATTGGATATTTTATCACAATTTGCAGATTATTTGCATTTGATGGGCCTGATCGTAGAGATCCTTCCTCCTCTTGGGAGGAGGAACCATTATTTCCTTAATTCTTTTTCATAGCTGCAGAAGTACCATTGCTGCTCACCGGTTATGTACTTAAGTGGAATGGCCACTATAAAACCATATATAGCTGTTTCTGTGCATGTGCAGAACACCTTTTCCACATTTATATACAGTGGCACAACCCATTATAAAGTCGACTGTCTTAATAACAATTTTTCACCTCATATATAATCCATTTTTTAAAATAAGTTTTGAATACAAATTTTAAATTCGAACAATCTAACAGCATTTCAAGATGCTATATCGTGATCCTACGCCAGATTCAAACAATTTAATAGCATTTCAAGATGTTATATCATGATACTAAGTCAGAATCAAACAATCTAATAGCATTTCAAGATGACATATCATGATCCTAGATCAAATTCAACAACCAGCAATTTCAATGATCCAAACAAGCATAGATAAATTTTATTTACTACAAACATACTAATTAACTAAAAAGAATGAGTTTTAACTCACCTAAATTCCAGATATCGCCGAAGAGTTTCAGTTCCGACTAAGATCTAATATCGTTTGATTTTACTGAAATTTCCATAAGCTCCAATTTCCATGAATCCAATTCCTAAGCGTAGATAACGTCATTACGAATCTGAGAGACTGACCGCATTCGGTTTGGACCTTGTATAAACAAGTTATAAAATTTTATAAGATTTAGATTTTAAATTATATTAATTTAAAACTTATTGAAATTCTTAATTACACATTACCATACTTATCGATCTTCTTCTTATTCAAAAGCAAGGCCGCACATAGAAACTCCATAAACCCACAACCGCCTACCCTTGCTCCTTGAGTTCTCCATCTCGATCAACGAAATGACATGGTACTTTCACCGAAGAACTCTCCTTCGCCAAAGCTTCACAATAGTGCCACCAACTCCTAGCTCGGCTAAACCATCATCATCGCAATCTGGACACTGTAGACACGACACCAGAAAGTCGCTTCCTCCCAGTGCAGCTGCATATGCGAAAATGAACTGCACCCACTAAAACTCATTAACATAAAGATCTCACAAATATGGTACCAAAAAATATATATATACTTATACATACATACATACATATTTTTTAATGATGAACGATTGGTTTTTCTATGTATTTTGAGATGATGAAAGATTATCTGCTATTTGTCTCACAACATGAATAAAGGAGAGTGTATGGGGGAGACAAAAATGTTTGCTGAGTGGTACGTTATGTTTTTAGTTTAAATTATATTTTTCCGGCATCTCATCTCACAGATCTTCGTTCGCATATGAACCTCAAATGAGAAAACAAAAATATGGTCGCGCTCAGAATAGTGATGCAATCCCAAAACAAGAATAACATACACTGGTTATTGAGTTTTGTAAAATCACAAAAACACTGCCATTTGCCGAAAATCGTCCAACGATAATTTAAATATTACCCAAATTTAAAATTATGGAAAAATCTAGTAAAATAAATTAAAAATACGACGATAGAATTCGAGTCATAAAAATAAAAATAAATTCTATTATTATTCATTTGAACCATTTATTATTATAATGAATTAACAAAGGAATTCATTGATAACATTTAATAATTTTAAAGGAGTTAAATAAGTCCATTAAACCCATTAAATAAATATTCAATCAAAAATCCAGATATTTAAATCATTGTTCAAATAATAAGTCCAAAATTCCAATATTTGAATTACTATTCAAATAATCATTCACAATTCAAAGATTTTAAACAATCCTGTAATATAATTCGAGTTATAAAGCTTTTAAACAAATATTTTAATAAATATAATTAATTAAATATCCAAAATTAAATGACCATAATCCAAGGTTGTTACAATTGTTAACATCAATAGTTCAAAATAATCTAGTTCTCTAAATCTATTTTCTTTATACCGGAAAAGGGTTTAGATTGAGGATTGCATATTTCAATTCTTATCTTGTGTACCATTATCCACTGTACCTTGAAACCTTCTTTTTTGCTCCTAATTCCTTTTCCAATCTTTCCAAGTACAGTCCGCATAAGTTAATATTATTTTAAATCTTTAGAATTTTAACACATGAATGTTATTTTAAAATATGTTTTGTTCGCCTACCGACAAGGTATGGAGAAAGATATTCCATGGCCAAAAAGCTTTTTCCCACATTACCGACTTCCTCTTATTTTACTGTCGCTTCTGCTGCATAGTAAAATTCATACTTGCTAACTCTTCAATTTTTTCTCTAAGCTAGGCATGTGGCTTTCAGAAACCAAAATTTTTCCTCTTTTCCAGTCAAATCTTTTAAAAAATTGAAATATTTGGAAGAATTCGAAAAATTTAAAATAAATTCCACCGCCATTTTTTTTTTTCAAAACATCTCATAAATGTATTTTATCTGTAAAATCAAGAATTTTGAATAAAACTCTTAGAAGTATATTATTATTTTTTTCAAAAAAATCCATACCACATCCTATGCAGTCTTGGTTTACTCAACAATTCAATGTCCATAACAAACTCTATTCTTGATTGCGCCAAAATTGGTCACAAACACCCAATTGCCGATGAGAGCACTCATTCACAGTCACAGATCACAAAGAGAAAGTATATAGAGAACATAAATATGAAGAACACACAAAAAAATTAAAAGGAAAGCAGTAGAAAGACAAGATTTATAGTCGTTCGGTGTTGTAGCCTACGTCCACATTGAAGAGTTGTTATTTTATTGATGATTCTCCACTGATTTACAGGAGTACAATTGATAGTATCCGAATTACAATGGAGTTCAGTAGAGTAATGGCGTAGAAGAGCCAAAAGATCATTTTCTGTAGGTCTAGGGTCACTATTTATAGGTGCAAAAAGCAAATATCTCGCCCAGATCTCGAAGGGCTTCTCTCATGTGGGTGGGCCTACGGGATAGAATTCAAGTGATTTTGGCTCGATATCATAAAGAGATATAAATGGAATTCGGATTAATCAAGAACTGATCAATTTTGGCTGAAATTGATCAGGTAAGCTCTTGTGAAAATTTGGTGGCATTTGGGTGTGTAGATTATGAGATATGATTGATACAAGTTTGGATTTGCAAGGCATTGTCGAGCTCGTATCGATGTCATTCGTATCGATATCTTCATGTAATGCTAGCACGTGTTGACCAGATGATGTGGCACTATCTTCTAGGATCGACCCACTTTTTATGCCAAATGACGACTCTTATAGGTCTTGTTCGTATCCTCCGGTGTACACTCATTCATATCCATCCATGGCACTTTATTTCGTATCGATTGTGATGACGCGTTACGTATCGATACTAATGCATGTCATTCGTATCGATGCATGCCTATATCCTTTGTATCGATCTAATTATTCCATTCGTATCGTTCACCTAAAATTCCTTCGTATCGAGCGGAGTACTTTTAGGGCACGTTTCGTGTCGATCGTTTATCGATTGATACGAATTATGCAAATGGTGATCGGTACGAACATGTTTCACGTGATGGATATGAAATATGGTAGGTGGGATGGATAAGAAGTGGTGCTTTTCGATGGATACGAACCAGTGCTTACTTGAGACTTGATCGATCCCTTGACTCAAAAAAGCTATCTCCTTGGCCTGAAGCAGACCTTCTAGTGACTTGAAGCAAGTGTTGTGGTGACTTGAAGCAGCCTGTAAACATGCTAATCTGTCCAAGACCCGAAGCAGACCCTTCTCTAACTCGAAGTAAATTGCCTGGAAACCCGATGCAAACAAGAAGGTGACTCAGAGCAAGCTTCAAGCAACTTGAAGTGACTCAATCTTTGCTGAAACTATATTTTAAACATCTTGCGTTGTTTGTTTGTCCACCATGCTATATTTTAGCCTTGTGATCATGCTTACTATCTGTGAAAGTTTAGCTTTGATCAATGTGCAGTCGATTGGGTTAAATCCGCTTGTATTTTGCCTTGCCAAAAGGCGGGTTAACACTTTGCCCCCCAAAACATGCCTTGCGACAGGAAGGTGTGTTTTGTAGTACTATAAGCTGGATGTTCGTATCTTGTCAATGACCTGTAACGAGATTGATAATCCTACCTGATTTGAATAGTGATCGTTTCGCGATCATATGTCGATCGAGGCGGTATATGATCAGTCGAGATCGAATGCCTTTCAAGACGAGTTATGACCGTTCAAGGTCGGATGGCGTTCGAGGTGAATTTTCACCGTTCGAGGTTTGCACCGTTCATGGGGAACAGTCAAGTTGTGACCGTTTGAGGTCGGGTGTCGTTCGAGATCGAAGTAACCGTTTGAGGTCGGGTGTCGTTCAAGGCGAGTTGTGACTGTTCGCGGTCGGGTTCCGTTCGAGCCAAATTGTGACCGTTCGAGGTCGGGTGTCGTTCGAGGTGAATTGTGACCATTCACGGTCATGTGTCTTTTGAGGCGAGTTGTGACCATTTACGTTTGGGTGCCGTTCGAGGCGAATTGTGACCGTTCCAGGTCGGGTGCCATTTGAGGCGAATTGTGACCGTTTGCGGTTGGGTGCCATTCGAGCCGAGTTGTGTGTGCCTGAGGGGGACCTAGTATCATTAAGGTCATATTTCACGTTCGAGTGAGTTTTCGAATTGTTTGTTATAGCAGTTTATCACCATCTTAGAGCATACCTGAGAACTGTTCCCGATCATGTGCATGTATAAGTGACTTAGCCGTTATGGAATTACAAATACCATATTTACATTCAAAATGAGTCTTACAACCAAAATGTCCAACAAAATCAAGTCCAGATGCAAAAAATAGAAAACAAAAGCAAAACAAACGTCAAAGTGCAAACACCTACACTGATGCGATCGACAGTCATCTCAAAGCACACCTGAGAATCATTCGTGATCATGTACATCTGTAAGCGACTTAACCACACTAGTGTGGAGTTTGTGACTTATTAGTCATTATTTCAATCAGTTGATGATAAGTTGATGCCTCGATCCTGAGCCGTCCCTAGTTGATGCAGATGGTGTTCGTTCTTGCTCCGCCGTTGTTGCTCACCTCTTAATGTATTGCAATAGCATGTCATTCCGGATATGCCATTCTATCTCATCCATCAAGTGTCTGCAATCATTTGTACTATGGCCACTCAAATCGTGGAAAAAATAGTACTTGTTTGATTTCCACTCGTTGTTGGTCGGATCCTTCCTCATCGGCCTCAGGTAGAGAACCTTCCCCCTAGTGGCTTGGTAGATCCGTTCCAAAGTCTCGTTTAGCTTTGAATAAGAGGTGAATCTCGGCGCCTTTCATGGCCACTTTGACTCATCAGAACTCTCTTCAGATTTTTGTTTCCCTTTATCCTTACCTGAATCCTTTCCATGCGGATCTCCGCTTTTAACTGCATAAACTTCAACTCCCTCTCATTTCTCTCTCTCAGCATTTACATCCCCTTGTCGTAGAAACCTTTTGGGATCATGGTAAAACTCTCCTAGATCCATGGGTGGATCCCTTGTCAATGAGTTCTTGAATTCTGTGCCATCTGCTACGCTAGATACAGCTACCATCAAAACCATGGATGGATATGGTCGATCCACCGATGATGTTGCTGCATTGAATCATGTCAGAAAACTCCTCAAAGATTCGCCCGTTCATTGCTTCAGTGTTGTCAAACTCATCACATTCTTGGGTCTCGAAATGTGAGCTTTGAATTGCCTCATAAACTTCTCAGTTAAATTGTTCCATATTCCAATGGTGCCGCTCTCCAATTGCCTAAACCCTGGTGCTGCTATGTCTATCCAATACAATGGGAAACACCCGGCGATGACCTCCTCCAATGCCTCCAGTACCTCCATGTGCCTCATATACCTTGTCAAATGAACAACGAGATCGGTTCTTCCATTGTACGTCTCCAGTGTTGGTAGCTTGAATTCTGGCGGATTCCTAGCCTGCCTAATTACGGGGGCGAATGGGCTCATGTGCACATCTTCCAGATCTTTATTCACTAATCCGCCTCTCATTGCTTGTCTGACCAACTCTGTCAATCTGTCACTGTCTCCAAGCTGCAGTCTTTGTCCGTTGCCTCCAATCTGCCCCTCGAATTCACGAGGGAATCTTGAGATCTGCTCTCTTAGACTAGCATCCAACCCACTATAAATGCCGTGCTGAATAGCTCCGCATGGTATCCTACCTGAGGTTGGATCAACATGCTCCTGAGGAGTGCCCCTCAACTCAGGGGTTGGTCCTGATGGTCCTGCTTTGTTCGATCGTCGATTGTGTCTTTATGGTCTAGCTTTGGGGATCTGGACTCTAGCTGCTTCCGCTGTTCCAACCTATCCAAACTATCTGAGTATATTCTATATCGTATCCTCCTACCTTTTCAAGAATTCTTCATGCATTGCCCTCATCATCATCTCCATCTCATCTCTGGTGATGAAGGCCGAAGTCTAGTTAGCTCCTGTGGATGCTTCCTGGCTTCCTTCATGTTGACTTCTCTCCGCTCTTTGTCTCCTTGTTGATTTCTTCGTCATAGCTTTTTAGATCCAAGTCTTTAAGCTTTCAGATCCAAAGTCCAAGTTACAAAATCACTGAATGCCAGCCCTCTTAGTGAAAGCACCAAAATGTTTGCACTGAAATTGGTAGCAAACACCTAATTTCCGATGGAAGCATCCGTTCGCAATCACAGATAGAAAGTATGTATAGAATATAAATATGAAGAATACACAAATTTTTTAAAAGGAAAGCAGTAAAAAGACAAGATTCATACGGGTTCGGCGTGGTAGCCTACGTCCACTTTGAAGAGTTTCTGTTTTATTAATGATTCTCTAATGATTTACGAGAGTGCAATTGATAATATCTGAATTACAATGGAGTTTAGCAGAGTACCGGTGTAGAAGAGCCAAAAGATCCATTTTCTATAGGTCTAGGGTCACTATTTATAGGCCCAGGTAGCAAATATCTCGCCCAGATCTCGGAGGATTTCTTCTCTCACGTGGGTGGACCCACGGGATCGTGTTGAGGTGATTTCGACTCGATATCAAAGAAATATGAATGGAATTTGTATCAATCAAGAATTGATCCTTTTTTTTGAAATTTATTCGGTACATTCTCGAGGTTGTAGGTAAGCTCCTGTAAAAATTTGGTGGCATTTAGACTTGTAGATTGTGAGATATGATCGATGCAAGTTTGGATTTGCAAGGCATTGTCGAGCTTGTATCGATGTTGTTCAGATCGGTATCTTCGTATCCCTGCTAGCACGTGTTGACTAGATGACATGGTGCTATCTTCTAAGAACGACCCTCCTTTTATGTCGAGTAACGAGTCTTATAGGTCTTGTTCGTATCCCGTAGTGTACACTCATTTGTATCCATCTGTGGCACTTTATTTTGTATCGATTGTGATGACGCGTTTCATATTGATATGAACCCATGTTTTTCATATCGATTCATGCCAACGTCCTTTATATCAATCTAATTATTTCATTCGTATTGTTCACCTAAAATTCCTTCGTATCAATCGAAGAACCTTTTGTGGCACATTTCATGTCGATCGTTTATCGATCGATAGGAATTATGCAAAGGGTGATCGATACGAAACATATTTCAGGTGATGGATACGAAATGTGGTAGGTGGGATGGATATGAAGTGGTGCTTTTCCATGGATACGAATTAGTGCTTAGCCGAGACTTGATCGGTCCTTTGACTCAAAATATCTATCTCCTTGGCCCGAAGGAGACCTTCTAGTGACTTGAAGCAGGTGTTGTGGTGACTCGAAGCAGCTTTAAACACGCAAATCTGTCCAAGACCCGAAGCAGACCCTTCTCTGACTCGAAATAAATTGCGTGGAAACCCGAAGCAAACAGGAAGATGACTCAGAGCGCGCTTCAAGCAACTTGAAGCAATTTGATCTTTGCTGAAATCATATTTTGAACATCTTGCGCTGTTTGTTTATCGACCATGCTATATTTTAGCCTTGTGATCATGCTTGCAATCTGTGAAAGTTTAGCTTTGACCATCGTGCAATCTACTAAGTTAAATCTGCCTATATTTTGCCTTGCAAAAGGCGGGTTAGCAATTCTATTACATGATAATTGTCAATTTCAAAAACATTTCTTTAAATTTTAATTAACAAATAGCACACAAGTTTATTTATAAATTTCAGCTTTTAAGGAGTAAGGATGGCGACCCATGGTATCGCAACAACCTCTCCTTGTACTTCACTCGCCGATATTTATCTCCCAGACTTATATTACTTTTTTTGGACTTAACTTTTCTTTTAGTAATTAACTTAATAAATCCCTAATTCATTTTACAAACTTCTATCTTTTTATTTATTTATTTTACATTATTTAAGTGCCTACATGAGATTTCTCTACTTACATAGTTTTCCAATTAATATAGCAATCCATCCAAAAAACCAATTTTCAAAAGCAACATTCCTTAAGATATCATTCATGTTCTATAAAATTGAAAAAACTAATGCTTACAGCTCAAACCAAAAATACAATTGCTGCAAGTTGCCCTTTAACATGACCTGACAATAATGATGTTGTGGTCCTATCACTTCTTACTTAAATCTAATAAACCATTCTAACTTGCCATTCCATTGTAACTCACATACCTTAACCTCTTTTAAGCTTATAATAATTAAGGTCCATTCATTGCTTCCATTATCACGGCCAATTATGGAATAAACTGTGCATCCCTAACTGTAGCATGTAAGAGTTATAAACTATGCACATTTAGAATAACTCATTGTCAAATTGATTTGGCGGAATTACTTTTTCTCCATCCATCTTGCCTTCCTTTAAATTTAGTCGGCCAACGTCCTCTTTGTGTGTTTGCCATCTTATTACCTTTTGTTATTATCTTCTCTTAATACAAATCTCTTGGTAGTATTATCAAATTTTTGATAGTTACTTTCTTCATCCTAGACTTTTCTTGCGAGCTTACTCTAGACTTTGATACCATTCTTCATTCCTTTATGGGTTCTTCTTATGGCATGCACACATATCTAACAAAACATTCCTAGGTTCTTACTAATATTCCTACAGTGTATATGGATTAGTTATTGCTATTCTATGAGCAGTCATCGCTATTTTCTTCATAGCCATACCTTTTACCATGTCTTACCTAGGCAATCATCATTATGTACTCCACATTGAACATTGGTTTGATTTTTGATATGTTTTTTCAAAGCTTTAAAAATTCAAAATTTTTAAGTAGTTAATTCCAAACTTTCATCTTTAAAAGTACCAACTTAAAAACTATTAATTTCAAAAATAGCTTGGTTTCTTAACTTTTAAAACTATAATTTAGGATTTTTGAATTGAGCTTTTTTCATCATTCCAAAAGAAAATATTAGCGGTTAAAATTTAAAAGGTTCCCTTCCTTTTCTATTCAAGCCATTTTTCAACTACAAGGATTTTTACTTCTTAAAATTACTATTTTTAACTCAAACTATTTATTAAGGTATGCTTTTAGAAACTCAGCTCCTATACCAAACCATTTCTATAAAATCACTTTATGATGTTGCTAAAACATCTTTTAAAATTTTTATACAATAAAAATCAAAGTAGTCCTACACATTCTGTTTCCACTTTCAATCCTTGGTGGAGTCTTTATTATCATGTGAGATAGACTTTTTAAAAGATATGTGCAATTAATGTGCACCACCATGGAAAATATTCAATTTCTTTTGTCTTGCCTCTAACTACCTGTATTGCTTCTAACTAGATTTCAAGTATTATTTTTAATATAATCTCCTAAATTATTTCTAATTACTAACATTACTATATAAATTCCAGTAATGTAACTACTATTTAACTTTCTTCTAACTAAACTGTTCTTGTTTAAATTGCTTCCATTTATATATTTTCCACTCAATTTATTGTCTTCTTTATTGAACCATTGCAGTGTGTTCGTCTACTACTTTATTATGGGTCTAATCTTCTTTCCCTGTTCTATTTATCCCATTTTAATTTGTACCACATGTTATGTAACAGCCTGCAAATCCGTACACCTTGAATTAACACTATTCTACACCAATCAACTCAAGTTGTACAGAAGTACGAACCATTTGGGTTAAAGAAGAAGAGGTAGAAGAAGAAAATAGAAAACAACAACAGAATCTAACCATCGCAGCGGAATAAAATATAATAGAAAATAAATGATCTTTACTCAAAAATCAAATATCTCTGTTTATATATTACATCATCAGAGTACATCAGTCACAGCTCAACATCAATATCATACAAATGGATACACAACAACTCAACACAGCGGAATATATATATATATATATATATATATATAAACAAGTACGGGAGTACGTATCATCATCTTGCTCGTCTTCTGAGCTCCACAGCATCATAACATGTATTCTATAATACTCGGTCTGACCCGATCATTACAGTTAAATAACACCCGAGTCAGTCTGGAATACCAGCGTGAGAAAATCACACTCAATTGATTATTAAAATTTCAAAAATCCTTTGAAAACAAAATCATCTCGTAAGACCACGCCACAAATAAACATGTCGGGTTTTTACCTTACGAGAGTTAAAGCAATTTTTATTAAAATCCTCTGATACTATAATAGTGTCTATAGAAAGTAAAATAGAATCTAGCTGAAATGCTTGCATCTCACGTTTCAGCAATAGTTGGGCACAATCAAAACCGCACGGGCGCGTATGGAAAATGGATTTTCATCCAATGGCTAGGCACTGGGGTACCACCTGTCACAGTACCTGGTCTAGATCAGCGTACCGAGGAGCCACCCTAACTCCCCTACAACACAAGACCGGAACCATCCCTTACTGGATAGTCCCGAGCAAGATCACCCCGTGGTTGGGACCAGCAACCGCCCACTAAGCCGGAAAAAAAGGAACATCTTGACAGGGATGACCTCACCCTCCCGTGGGGGCTACCCCTGAAGCCTTGTTGCATAACCCCTGATTTTCAGCCATTCCCATTTGATGAGGCTTGAGGCCAAGCGTTACCTTTTTAGAACATATCCCTTAGAATGCCCATCGTCCACCTAACGATGTTTACGAAAGCATTCATCCGTACAAGTCTGTCCCGAGTTCGAACGGAACCGAAGGCACTATTCCTACTACATCCATTTTGGAAATATCCTCAGGATTAGTAGCGACTAGCCCATGCACTTCACTGCTCCATCTTCGAATCCAAACTCGTTTCCACGAAACATACAAACCAGATCGAAGTGGTTTTCGAGAAATAAGTCTCGATCCTGGTCTCTTTGAAACGATCAACGTATTTGTCCAATATTGATAGTCGGTGATTGAACTATCAATTTATATTCACGAACAACCATCAAACAATAAATAATTTTCCAAATTATTTATTTATCCAAAATATCTTTACAAGATATATTTCAGATTTTAACCCCTTTTGAAAACAGTTTCATACATATTCCTTTCCTGGAATAATTTCCTAATATTTATTTCCACTGAAACACCAAGTCAAAATACTTTTAGATTTTAAAATTATTTAAAAGAACTTTATTATAAAATATACTTCATAGCCTTAAAAATTTAAAACTACTGTAATACTTTATCAAAATATATACACTTTAGGAATATTTAATAAATAAGGCTACTTTTATAAAATATAAAACTAGATTTTTCTTTAAAATAAATACCAAGTCATTTAATAATTACTATGATAATAGTTTCGAAAAATTTATTTTAGAATTTAAACATTTAAAAATAATAAATTTTATAAGATATGCTTTTTTTTTAAAAAACAACATTAAAATCTTTAACTTATATTTAAAATTGCTTGAAAATCGTACTTGGCTATCCAGGGAAACACTCTTCTCTTTCACGTCTTTTAAAAATAAATCACTATTTATTTTTAAAAGAATTTCCATTCCTTTATAAATTTTCACTTTGAATTCATATTTAAAATATCCACCGTTATTTTATTTTACTTGATAACCTAGTTTAAAAATTCCAAAATCTCACTTCCCTTTTAAATTTCAGATCCCAAAACACTTTAATCAATTTACAATTTATTCCCAATTTACTTTGCTTGAAATAAATTTTCTTTCTTGCTTTACTTATTTCAAATTTCATTAACATTTAGATTTTATTTCCTCATTTTGAGTAAAAACTTTTTAACTGAAGATAGCAATTTCAGATTCTTAAAATTCCTTCCTTATCTCTTAGTTAAATTTAATCCTTAAATTTAAAAATAAATTCTTTATTCTTTCAAATAATATCACTTAAGCTTTACAATTTATTATTACCCCTAATAATTCAAATTCCTCTTATTCCAAATTTGATAGAGTTTTGCAATCACTTTTATTTTATTTTATTTTCAATTCATTATTAATTTATTCCAATTCGCTAGAATTATTTTACTTAAAAATTTACTCTTTTATTTCTCTCAAAAATACAATTCTAGAGAATTGATAATTAATTTTACCGAGATATTCAATCCAACAATACCATTCAATACTTCAATTATTCATAAAATCATCATAGGATATCAAATATTCAGAACACAGAATTCTAAATAATCTAAATAATTTCGAGGGATCCAGTTGGATCCCTCCAACCTGTTTTCCCTGCATCCAAAGATGTTAGCACAACATAGAATACCAATTCCATAATATTACCATATTATGGCACATCAACCAATTTGACCATTCAAACAATTATTTAAATTTAATTATTTAAATATAAATTTAACTGAGTGAGATTAACTCACCTTCGATTTTTGTTTTGCCATCCAATTCAAACTCGCTTGGTTTTCCCCACGACTTTAGACCTTGTATAAATATTTACAGTTTATTAACATTTGAACCACTTGAATAATCAACTACCATTCAATAAATTTAATTAACTAATTATTTTGTTAATATTCGAATAAATCGAACAAATAATTTCCATTTGCTAAATTTAATTAAATTAACAAATAATTTTATTTAAACTAATTGAATAATCACTTATCATAAATAATTAACCAATACTTTGGGTTTAAAATAATTTCTCTTTAACCATTTCTAAATTAATTAAACAAGTAAATTACAAAGTTATCTCCCTTTTGAAAACATAATTTATTTGTTGTTTACCTATAAACATATCTTATTAAATTCTAAGAAAATAAAAATTCCATTTCAGCCTATACATATATATACCTTTTGGTATAATACTATAAAAACAGCATAAGATTTCATCTAGAAATTTCTTTCTATACAAAACTATTTCTATTATAAACTTCATTGTTATACACTTGATTTCTGCATATACGTATTAACTGAAATGAAGAGAATTTCTGTTAGTATATTATTATTATTATTTTATGTATATATGTTTAAACAAAACTGCTTACTGTAAGTATATATAAATATATTTATTAATATATTTATTTTTACTTACTGTACAAATTTATATACATAAAAATCGAAAATAAAAAGGTTGATATACCTGACCTAATCGAACAACCCTAGTCGCGAACGCCTTCATCGAGCTCATCGACGTACGGCGCTTCCCTGAAGACAACGACACCTCCCCCTTGCTCGATCGAACAATCCCAAATCAATGATGTTGACGAGGCTTCTACCACGCGCGACACACCCAAACCCTATCCCTAAATGCGAATCCCCTCGCGGGTGTTGCCGTGGACGACGCGGTCCTCTCCAGCCCTTCGAAACTCCACGCGAGGCCCTAATCGATGGATAAGGGTTCGGTCGATGATTTATTTTGAATTCGATTCTCGAATCCCTTTCTTCTTCTTTTTTCTTCTTTTTTTTCGAAACAGGGAGGCTTCGATTTGCTCTTGATTTTCACTGCCTCGGCTGAAAACAAAGAGGAAGGGGACCAGATGAATTTGTTTGAGGATCCACTTGAAAACGAAAAGGAGCTCGGCCTTACAAATAGGAAATGAGGCGTACTGAAGAAGGGATAGGGTAGCGTGATGTTACTAAAAGGGGGAACACGGAGATGATAGGAAGTCGGCGTGCTGTCTTGGCTTCTACAGTGCCTTTGAGATGAAAGAAAAACAACGATGTGAAATTATTTCAACCGGTTGTTCAATCAAAGTTTTATTTAGTTTTCCATGCGTTTACTTATCTTGTGCTCACACCACAACTCCGATCAATACAAAATTTGAAATCCGGTAATAATTCAATATTATGGACGCAATGGAACTGGTTTCGTCGAATTCCGAGACTGTGCCTCGGAAGGCTATTTTAAATTCAATTTAAACTATAAGATTTTAAAACTGAACAAACCACTGTTAATTTCAATTTTACAGCTTCTATTATTTTCAGTATTATCAATATAAATTTTACAAGCCTTCAAATTATTTTTAACAGGCTTAAAATCTCAGATTTCATATTTTACCTGATTTTAAATTATTTACTTCAAAAATTAATTATCAAATAAATTGTGATATTCGTAATTCAAGTTAAAATTGCTCTATTGAATACTTAAAATCAATTAAATATTCTGAATTTAAATGCTTAAAAATTTCGGGTCGTCACATTCCTCCCCTCTTAAAAGAATTTCGTCCCCGAAATTACTAGTTAGGAAGAATGGTCCAATACCCCTTAACCTTTCTCCAAAACCAACAATTCAACATCTAACCATCTTTTTACAAAAGACCCATTATTATTCTTATTAACTTTCCCAACTTTTCCAAAACCTTCTATATTTTCAAATAACTTACTTATTCACTATTCAAATTATAATTCAAAACTAAATTTTGAATTATCAAAATTTTCTCAAAATTTTCCTAACTCCCTAAATTTTCGAATTTTTTTGCCAGCGTCTCCTTTGCCCGGCTAGCTCGGTACAACTACAAAATGGCTCTACGGCCTCCCAAATCCAAAAAGAAAACAAAAAGCCAAGTGGCTCGATCCAAAAACCCAATCAAATTTCACACCAAATTTAAATACATACCATTTTGTCGAGCATTTCAAATTTATCTTCTGAAATCAAAATCAATTCTCTTTTCCCTTTATATTACCTGCATATCCTGCTTAGTACTAATATCCAATCACAATATCCCAAAACATTTTATCGACTTTCTTACAAAATGTCAATATATATTCATTCCAATATTATCTTAGATTATATTTCTAGTATCAATCTTTCATGTAAGAATTCACCATTCCTTTCTTAAGTTTAGTATAAGCATTTGATATGTTTCTTCATTTATTTTCACCTTACCACTTTAGTTTATATTTACCTCTATTCAAATTGATTCTTTCATTTCCATATGAATTCAATTTATCTTTAACTCTGAATATTTAAATTTTATTTTTCATTAAAAACTAATTCATATCATTACTTTAAATTAGTTTCATTTACAAATTTATTTCAAATTCCAATTTGAAAACATTTGTCGTTAACAAAATTTTCAAAAATTTTCTTACTCCCAAAATTTCTGAAATTTTTTGGCAGAGTCTCCTTTGTACGAAGGAGCTTTTGCAATTTGACAATAGATATAAATACATATACATCGACCCACACGGTCGGAAAAATAAAAACAGTTCACATTTCCTATTTTTATTGCATAGGCGTACCTTATTTAGCATTTTTAAGCAAGTAGCTTATTTATTTAGCCGTTAGCGCAACCAAATCCAGCCACACGGCTTCCAGGTACCTGTACTTACTCAATTTAAACATGTAAGTGTCATATATAAAAAGTTTTATCAATATTTCACTAGCAATAGTTAAACATATGAATTCTAAAAGAAATTCACACCAAATATTTTTCCGTAAGCAACTTATACAATTTTCATACTAATTCCACTGTTCCAGTTAATTTATAAGCCATTTTCATTCAACTTGAATGGTTTTCAATCCATTCGTATACAACTTCATCACTTTGAATGGTTTAAAACTCAATCGCTTACATTTAATTTATTTTTAAGCAAAACGAACTCATATTTAATTCAATTGCTCTCAAAATCAATTTATTTTACTCCTATCAATTCATAGAATTTTAATTACTTCCATTTACATCCAATGACAATTTATTCTATGCAATTTGACGAGATATATGTGAATAAATAAGTATTTATATTTTATAACCAATTTAAATGGATTTCAACTCAATTTATACTTACTCCATTTTTAAAATTTATCCACAATCCATATATTCTCATTTTCATTGCATTTTAAATTTGAATACATTCACTTGCATTCCACTTTATCAACCAACTAGTTCATTCAAAACCATTAACACTTAGGTTCATCTTCATTACTAATTAAATTTCTTTTTATTTTATTTTAATTCATTCACAACCATTTATTTAACTCGACACATTTCATTTCAATTTTATTCACAATCTATTCATTTGGGATTCATTTCTTATCCGCATTCATTTAAAACCATTCTATTAACTTGAAAACATTCTATTGTTCATATTGTCTCCAAGTTATTTCAATTCTTTAACATTTTAAATGGTTTACAGTTATTTAATAAAGAATTCCCTTCCATTTATTTATTCAATATAATTAGTTTATCCACTCAATCCATTATGAATTTTCATTTCCTTAAATATTATTTACAACCCACCAAATTCTATTTCGATCCAAATTTATTTTTACTTGATTCAAATTCAATCCAATATCTTTAAACTTGGTTTTAAGTTGAATTCAATTTAACTCTCCTCCTTATATTCAGCTTAAGTCAATTTATTTTGGTTTACTCAAATTTTATATTAAGCTCATTTTCATTTCACAAAAAAAATATTTTTCACTTTTATTCAACTTGATTCTATCACAATTAAATCTCATTTTAAATCTACAATTTCCTTTGGTTAGTTATTATAAAATTTAACTTTCATACTCAACTCATTCAATTTATTACATGGCCATCTCCAATTTATTTTCACTTATTTGGATTTTATTTGCACATTCAAATTACATTTTTATTCGATACACTTCAATTATATTTAATTTGTTAACACTTCAAGTTAAATTTTAATTTAAAACTCAAGTTCCGAATCCACTATCCATTTCCAATTTACCACCCAATTTCATGAGCTCATAATACAATTTCATTTACCTCACTATCGATCCAGGTCGAATTTGATTTATAACTTGAGTTTTATTTCCAAACTTCATCATAATCTCATAATTCAGCTTCTATTTAACTACCTTAGGTTCCCATTACATATTTCATTAACTAATTTATTAACAAATTAATTCTCCCCTATTTATAGTTCAATACTTGATTTAAAATCTCAAAATCTCTTCATTTAATTTCCTTAAGTTTGATTTATTTTATAATTCAAGTTTGGATCTTTGTTTTATTTCCAAAACATCAAACGATATTAATTTGGGGTTTTCTATTTCATTTTCAAATTTTATAAGTCACAACTTATTATTTTACACATTTCCATTCATTATAGGCTTGAATATATTCTTCCTTTATTTTATTTTTTTATTTTTTTATTTTTTTATTTTTTTAACTCAAGCCTATGCTTATTTATAACCCAAGTATATTTTATTTCCATGGATTTTAATTCTTTTATAAGTTATTCTGGTTTATTTATTTCAATCTAATTCTTATCCAATTTATTTCTTATCCAACTTATTTTCTAGTTATCCAGGTAAGAATTTAATTCCATTCAATAATTCAACTGAATTTTTATTCCAATTCAATTTTATTTTAACTCAGATTTATTTAACTCAATACGACTTCAACTTAATTCAAATACACTGGATATTATTTTCAGCCTATCCAATTAATTTCAATCCAGTCAAATTTTAATTTCCCATCCAAGTTAATTTCATTTTTAACTTTTCTCTTTAAATTTACATTCCAACATTCAAAGCTTATATTCCCTACCTGATTTAAAAATCATCTCAATTTATAAGCTTACAACCTATCTCATCAGGATTTTTATGCACCCGGCTTTGGTTTCAAATTATTTTGAAATCTCCAACAACCCAAATCACACTTCTCAAAAATCAAACCCATCCTGGTTTTATTCCAAACAAATTTCCTTTGTGATTTTCAAAAACAACCAGCTTTTCTGAACAAATCAATTTTTTTGTCAGAAATCCGTCACTTAGAAATTCGAAAATGAATACTGATGATGCGGCCGTCATCATCAGAATTATTTTCCAATAATCCAAGTGATTTCAATGCTATATCGCTTTCCAAATCCATTTAAGACAAATTTCCTTTTAGAAATATCTTTAAAACAGTAATGCTATTATTTATCTTTAAAGTACTTCCAAATCTCCGGGATTTAAATTTCCAAATCCTGCTTAAATCAATTTTAACTATAATTCATTTGCATATAGATTATGCTCATACAAATCCTCATTTGATTATATTTCCATTTATAATTTACATTTATAATTCATATTTATAAATTTCATTTTATAATGAATTTATTCCCTTAAACTTTGGTTATATTTTCAATTTCTAGTTAAATTTTCACACACTAATGATAATAATTTAATATTATCATTCCCAACATCCAAGCAACCATATATTAGCTAAAATGGTTTACAAAAACTTTCTTTATATCAAAATATATTTTTGGGTAAAATTAATACATTCACCCGTATTTAAAACAATACCATGTCAATTGTTCTATTCAAGTGTTTAGAAACCCCTTCGATACAGTTGTCTGGACTGTGCCGACGAAGGTTCATATGCCACTCAATAAACCCATCAACACAATATTAAAACAATATATATTCACTAATAAATACGCACCCATATCTATTAATACGCTCAAACTCATTCTAGAGTATTACGAACTCTATTTTAAATGAGTAATTCCTACCAGAGCCAAGGTTATCTCCAACCTAAGCTCTGATACCAAGTGTAACAGCACGCAAATCCGTACCCCTTGAGTTAACACTATTCTACATCAATCAACTCAAGTTGTACAGAAATACGAACCATTTGGGTTAAAGAAGAAGAGGTAGAAGAAGAAAATAGAAAACAACAATAGAATCTAACCATCGTAGCGGAATAAAATATAATAGAAAATAAATGATCTTTACTCAAAAAATCAAATATCTATGTTTATATATTGCATCATCAGAGTACATCAATCACAGATCAACATCAATATCATACAAATGGATAAACAACAACTCAACACAGCGGAATATATATATATATATATATATATATATAAACAAGTACGGGAGTACGTATCGTCATCTTGCTCGTCTCCTGAGCTCCACAGCATCATATCCTATATTCTAAAATACTCGACCTGACCCAAGCATTACAGTTAAATAACACCCGAGTCAGTCTGGAATACCAGCGTGAGAAAATCACACTCAATTGATTATTAAAGTTTCAAAAATCCTTTGGAAAAAAAAGCATCTCGTAAGACCACGCCACAAATAAACATGTCGGGTTTTTACCTTATGATAGCTAAAGCAATTTTTATTAAAATCCTCTGGTATTATAATAGTGTCTATAGAAAGTAAAATAGAATCTAGCTGAAATGCTTGCATCTCATGTTTCAGCAATAGTTGGGTACAATCAAAACCGTACGGGCGCGTAGGGAAAATGGATTTCCATCCAATGACTAGGCACTGGGGTACCACCTGTCATAGTACCTGGTCTAGATCAGCATACCGAGGAGCCACCCTAACTCCCCTGCAACACAAGACCGGAACCATCCCTTACTGGACAGTCCCGAGCAAGATCGCCTCGCGGTTGGGATTAGCAACCACCCACTAAGCCGGAAAAAAAAAGGAACATCTAGACAGGGATGACCTCACCCTCCAGTGGGGGCTACCCACAAAGCCTTGCTGTATAACCCCTGATTTTCAGCCATTCCTATTTGATGAGGCTTGAGGCTAAGCGTTACCTTTTTAGAACATATCCCTTAGAATGCCCATCGTCCACCTGACGATGTTTACGAAGCATTCATCCATACAAATTCGTCATGGGTTCGAACGGAACCGAAGAAACTACTCCTACTTCATCCATTTTGGAAATATCCTCAGGATTAGTAGCGACTAGCCCTTGCACTTCACTGCACCATCTTCGAATCCAAACTCGTTTCCACGAAACGTATAAACTGGATCGAAGTGGTTTTCGAGAAATAAATCTCGATCTCGGTCTCTTCGAAACAATCAACGTATTTGTCCAATATTGATAGTCGGTGATTGAACTATCAATTTATATTCACGAATCACCGTCAAACAATAAATAATTTTCCAAATTATTTATTTATCCAAAATATCTTTACAAGATATATTTCAGATTTTAACCCCTTTTGAAAACAGTTTCAAACATATTCCTTTCCCAGAATAATTTCCCAATATTTATTTCCACTGAAACACCAAGTAAAAATACTTTTAGATTTTAAAATTATTTAAAAGCACTTTATTATAAAATATACTTCATAGCCTTAAAAATTTAAAACTACTTTAATACTCTATTAAAATATATATACTTTAGGAATATTTAATAAATAAGGCTAGTTTTATAAAATATAAAACTAGATTTTTCTTTAAAACAAATACAGAGTCATTTAATAATTACTACGATAACAGTTTCAAAAAATATTTATTTTGGAATTTAAACATTTAAAAATAATAAATTTTCTAAGATATGCATTTTTTTTAAAACAACATTAAATTTTTTAACTAATATTTAAAATTGCTTGAAAATCGTACTTGGCTATCCAGGGAAACACACTTCTCTTTCAGATCTTTTAAAAATAAATCACTATTTATTTTTAAACGAATTTCCATTCCTTTATAAATTTCCACTTTGAATTCATATTTAAAATATCCACCGATATTTTATTTTACTTGATAACCCAGTTTAAAAATTCCAAAATCTCACTTCCCTTTTAAATTTCATATCCCAAAACACTTTAATCAATTTACAATTTATTCCCAATTTACTTTTCTTGAAATAAATTTTCTTTCTTGCTTTACTTATTTCAAATTTCATTAACATTTAGATTTTATTTCCTCGTTTGAGTAAAAACTTTTTAACTGAAGACACCAATTTCAGATTCCTAAAATTCCTTCTTTATCTCTTAGTTAAATTTAATCCTTAAATTTAAAAATAAATTCTTTATTCTTTCAAATAATATCTCTTAAGCTTTACAATTTATTATTACCCCTAATAATTCAAATTCCTCTTATTCCAAATTTGTTAGAGTTTTGCAATCAGTTTTATTTTATTTTATTTTCAATTCATTATTAATTTATTCCAATTAACTAGAATTATTTTACTTAAAAATTTACTCTTTTATTTCTTTCAAAAATACAATTCTAGAGATTTGATAATTTATTTTACTGAGATATTCAATCCAACCATACCATTCAATACTTCAATTATTCATAAAATCATCACAGGATATCAAATATTCAGAACACAGAATATTAAATAATCTAAATAATTTCAAGGGATCCAGTTGGATCCCTCCAACCTGTTTTCCCTGCATCCAAAGATGTTAGCACAACATAAAATACCAATTTCACAATATTACCATATTATTGCACATCAACCAATTTGACCATTCAAACAATTATTTAAATTTGATCATTTAAATTTAAATTTAACTGAGTGAGATTAACTCACCTTCGATTTTTGTTTTGCCATCCAATTCAAACTCGCCTGGTTTTCCCCACGACTTTAGACCTTATATAAATATTTACAGTTTATTAACATTTGAACCACTTGAATAATCAACTACCATTCAATAAATTTAATTAACTAATTATTTTGTTAATATTCAAATAAATCGAACAAATAATTTCCATTTGCTAAATTTAATTAAATTAACAAATAATTTTATTTAAACTAATTGAATAATCACTTATCATAAATAATTAACTAATACTTTGGGTTTAAAATAATTTCTCTTTATCCATTTCTAAATTAATTAAACAAGTAAATTACAAAGTTATCTCCCTTTTGTAAACATAATTAATTTGTTGTTTACCTATAAACATATCTTATTATATTCTAAGAAAAAAAATTCCATTTCAGCCTATACATATATATATACCTTTTGGTTTAATACTATAAAAACAGCATAAGATTTCGTCGAGAAATTTCTTCCTATACAAAACTAATCTGTTATAAACTTCATTGTTATACACTTGATTTCTGCATATACGTATTAACTGAAATGAAGAGAACTTCTGTTAGTATATTATTATTATTATTTTCTGTGTATACGTTTAAACAAAACTGCTTACTGTAAGTATATATAAATATATTTATTAATTAATTTATTTGTACTTACTGTACAAATTTATATACATAAAAATCGAAAATTAAAAGGTTGATATGCCTGACCTAATCGAACAACCCTAGTTGCGAACGCCTTCATCGAGCTCATCGACGTACGGCGCTTCCCTGAAGACAACGATACCTCCCCCTTGCTGGATCGAACAATCCCAAATCAATGATGTTGACGAGGCTTCTACCATGCGTGACACACCCAAACCCTATCCCTAAACGCTAATCCCCTCGCGGGTGTTGTCGTTGACGATGCGGTCCTCTCCAGCCCTTCGAAACTCCATGTGAGGCCCTAATCGATGGATAAGGGTTCGGTCGATGATTTATTTTGAATTCGATTCTCGAATCCCTTTCTTTTTCTTTTTTCTTCTTTTTTTTTGAAACAGGAAGGCTTCGATTTGTTCCTTATTTTCACTGCCTCGGCTGAAAACAAAGAGGAAGGGGACGAGATGAATTTGTCTGCGGATCCACTTGAAAACGAAAAGGAGCTCGGCCTTACAAAAAGGAAAGGAGGCGTACTGAAGAAGGGATAAGGTAGCGTGATGTTATTAAAAGGGGGAACATGGAGATGATAGAAAGTCGGCGTGCTGTCTTGGCTTCTACAGTGCCTTTGAGATGAAAGAAAAACGACGATGTGAAATTATTTCAACTGGTTGTTCAATTAAAGTTTTATTTAGTTTTCCACGCGTTTACTTATCGTGTTCTCACACCACAACTCCGATCAATACAAAATTTGAAATCCGGTAATAATTCAATATTACGGACCCAATGGAACTGGTTTCGTCGAATTCCGAGACTGTTCCTCGGAAGGCTATTTTAAATTCAATTTAAACTATAAGATTTTAAAACTGAACAAACCACTGTTAATTTCAATTTTACAGCTTCTATTATTTTCAGTGTTATCAATATGAATTTTATAAGCCTTCAAATTACTTTTAACAGGCTTAAAATCCCAGATTTCATACTTTACCCGATTTTAAATTATTTACTTCAAAAATTAATTATCAAATAAATTGTGATATTCGTAATTCAAGTTAAAATTTCTCTATTGAATAGTTAAAATCAATTAAATATTCCGATTTTAAATTGCTTAAAAATTTTGGGTTGTCACATTCCTTCCCTCTTAAAAGAATTTCGTCCCCGAAATTACTAATTAGGAAGAATGGTCCAATACCCCTTAACCTTTCTCCAAAACCAGCAATTCAACATCTAACCATCTTTTTACAAAAGACCCGTTATTATTCTTATTAACTTTCCAAACTTTTCCAAAACCTTCTATATTTTCAAATAACTTACTTGTTCACTATTCAGATTATAATTCAAAACTAAATTTTGAATTATCAAAATTTTCTCAAAATTTTCCTAACTCCCTAAATTTTCGAAATTTTTTACCAACTTCTCCTTTGCGCGGCTATCTCGGTACAACTACCAAATGGCTCTACGGCCTCCCAAATCCAAAAAGAAAACAAAACGCCAACTGGCTTGATCCAAAAACCCAATCAAATTTCACACCAAAATTAAATACATACCTTTTTGTCGAACATTTCAAATTTATCTTCTGAAATCAAAATCAATTCTCTTTTCCCTTTATATTACCTGCATATCCTGCTTAGTACTAATATCCAATCACAATATCCCAAAACATTTTATCGACTTTCTTACAAAATGTCAATACCTATTCATTCCAATATTATCTTAGATTATATTTCTAGTATCAATCTTTCATTTAAGAATTCACCATTCCTTTCTTAAGTTTAGTATAAGCATTTAATATGTTTCTTCATTTATTTTCACCTTACCACTTTAGTTAATATTTACTTCTATTCAAATTGATTCTTTCATTTCTATATGAATTCAATTTATCTTTAACTCTGAATATTTAGATTTTATTTTTCATTAATAACTAATTCATATCATTACTTTAAATTAGTTTCATTTACAAATTTATTTCAAATTCCAATTTGAAAACATTTTTCGTTAACAAAATTTTCAAAAATTTTCTAACTCCCAAAATTTCTGATTTTTTTTGGAAAAGTCTCCTTTGTACAGAGGAGCTTTTGCAATTTGACAATAGATATAAATATATATACATCGATCCACACGGTCGGAAAAATCAAAACAGTTCATATTTCCTATTTTTATTGCGTAGGCGTACCTTATTTAGCATTTTTAAGCAAGTAGCATATTTATTTAGCCGTTAGCGCAACCAAATCCAGCCACACGGCTTCCAGGTACCTGTACTTACTCAATTTAAACATGTAAGTGCCATATATTAAAAGTTTTATCAATATTTCACTTACTTGCAATAGTTAAACATATGAATTCTAAAAGAAATTCACACCAAACATTTTTCCATAAGCAACTTATACAATTTTCATACTAATTCCACTGTTCCAATTAATTTATAAACCATTTTCATTCAATTTGAATGGTTTTCAATCCATTCGTATACAACTTGATCACTTTGAATGGTTTAAAACTCAATCGCTTACATTTAATTTATTTTTAAGCAAAATGAACTCATATTTAATTCAAATGCTCTCAAAATCAATTTATTTTACTCCTATCAATTCATAGAATTTTAATTACTTCCATTTACATCCAATAATAATTTATTCTATGCAATTTGACGAGATCTATGTGAATAAATAAGCATTTATATTTTATAACCAATTTAAATGGATTTCAACTCAATTTATACTTAATTTTATTCCATTTCTAAAATTTATCCACAATCCATATATTCTCATTTTCGTTGCATTTTAAATTTGAATACATTCACTTGCATTCCATTTTATTAACCAACTAGTTCATTCAAAACCATTAATACTTAGGTTCATCTTCATTACCAATTAAATTTCTTTTTTATTTATTTTAATTTATTCACAACCATTTATTTAACTCGACACATTTCATTTTAATTTTATTCACAATCTATTCATTTGCGATTCATTTCTTATCCCCATTCATTTGAAACCATTTTATTAACTTGAAAACATTCTATTGTTCATATTGTCTCCAAGTTATTTCAATTCTTTAACATTTTAAATGGTTTACAATTATTTAATTACGAATACCCTTCCATTTATTTATTCAATATAATTAGTTTATCCACTCAATCCATTATGAATTTTCATTTCCTTAAATATTATTTACAACCTACCAAATTCTATTTCGATCCAAATTTATTTTTACTAGATTCAAATTCAATCCAGTATCTTTAAACTTGGTTTTAAGTTGAATTCAATTCAACTCTCCTCCTTATATTCAGATTAAGTCAATTTATTTTGATTTACTCAACTTTTATATTAAGCTCATTTTCATTTCACAAATAAGTATTTTTCTCTTTTATTCAACTTGATTCTATCATAATTAAATCTCATTTTAAATCTACAATTTCCTTTGGTTAGTTATTATAAAATTTAACTTTCATACTCAACTCATTCAATTGATTACATGGCCATCTCCAATTTATTTCCACTTATTTGGATTTTATTTGCACATTCAAATTACATTTTTATTCGATACACTTCAATTATATTTAATTTGTTAACACTTCAAGTTAAATTTTAATTTGAAACTCAAGTTTTGAATCCACTATCCATTTTCAATTTACCACCCAATTTCATGAGCTCACAATTCAATTTCATTTACCTCACTATCGATCCAGGTCGAATTTGATTTATAACTTGATTTTTATTTCCAAACTTCATCATAATCTCATAATTCAGCTTCTATTTAACTACCTTAGGTTCCCATTAAATATTTCATTAACTAATTTATTAACAAATTAATTCTCCCCTATTTATAGTTCAATACGTGATTTAAAATCTCAAAATCTCTTCATTTAATTTCATTAAGTTTGATTTATTTTATAATTCAAGTTTGGATCTTTGTTTTATTTCCAAAACATCAAACGATATTAATTTGGGGTTTTCAATTTCACTTTCAAATTTTATAAATCACAACTTATTATTTTACACATTTCCATTCATTATACGCTTGAATATATTCTTCCTTTATTTTTATTTTTTATTTTTTTATTTTTTATTTTTTTAACTCAAGCCTATGCTTATTTATAACCCAAGTATATTTTATTTCCATGGATTCTAATTCTTTTATAAGTTATTCTGGTTTATTTATTTCAATCTAATTCTTATCCATTTTATTTCTTATCCAACTTATTTTCTAGTTATCGCGGTAAGAATTTAATTCCATTCAATAATTCAACTGAATTTTTATTCCAATTCAATTTTATTTTAACTCAGATTTATTTAACTCAAAATGACTTCAACCTAATTCGAATACACTGGATATTATTTTCAGCCTATCCAATTAATATCAATCCGGTCAAATTTTTATTTCCCATCCAAGTTAATTTCATTTTTAATTTTTCCCTTTAAATTTACATTCCAACATTCAAAGCTTATATTCCCTACCTGATTTAAAAATCATCTCAATTTATAAGCTTACAACCTATCTCATCAGGATTTTTATGCACTCGGCTTTGGTTTCAAATTATTTTGAAATCTCCAACAACCCAAATAACACTTCTCAAAAATCAAACCCATCCTGGTTTTATTCCCAACAAATTTCCTTTGCGATATTCAAAAACAACCAGCTTTTCTGAACAAATCAATTTTTTTGGCAGAAATCCGTCACTTAGAAATTCGAAAATGAATATTGATGATGTGGCCGACATCATCAGAATTATTTTCCAATAATCCAAGTGATTTCAATGCTATATCACTTTCAAAATCCATTCAAAACAAATTTCCTTTTAGAAATATCTTTAAAACAATAATGCTATTATTTATCTTCAAAGTACTTACATATCTCCGGGATTTAAATTTCCAAATCCTGCTTAAATCAATTTTAACTATAATTCATTTGCATATAGCTTATGCTCATACAAATCCTCATTTGATTATATTTCCATTTATAATTTACATTTATAAACCATATTTATAAATTTCATTTTATAATGAATTTATTCCCTTAAACTTTGGTTATATTTTCAATTTCTAGTTAAATTTTTACACACTAACGATAATAATTTAATATTATCATTCCCAACATCCAAGCAACCATATATTAGCTAAAATGGTTTACAAAAAATTTCTTTATATAAAAATATTTTTGGGTAAAATTATTGCATTCACCCATATTTAAAACAATACCGTGTCAATTGTTCTATTCAAGTGTTTAGAAACCCCTTCGATACAGTTGTCCACACTATGCCGACGAAGGTTCATATGCCACTCAATAAACCCATCAACACAATATTAAAACAATTTATATTCACTAACAAATACGCACTCATGTCTATTAATACGCTCAAACTCGTTCTAGAGTATTACGAACTCTATTTTAAATGAGTAATGCCCACCAGAGCCAAGGTTATCTCCAACCTAAGCTCTGATACCAAGTGTAACAACCCGCAAATCCGTACCCCTTGAGATAACACTATTCTACATCAATCAACTCAAGTTGTACAAAAATACGAACCATTTGGGTTAAAGAAGAAGAGGTAGAAGAAGAAAATAGAAAACAACAACAGAATCTAACCATCGCAGCGGAATAAAATATAATAGAAAATAAATGATCTTTACTCAAAAATCAAATATCTCTGTTTATATATTACATCAATCACAGCTCAACATCAATATCATACAACTGGATACACAACTACTCAACACAGCGGAATATATATATAAAACAAGTACGTGAGTACATATCGCCATCCATCTCGTCTCCTGAGATCGACGACATCATATCCTGTATCCTATAATACTCGGTCTGACCCGAGCATTACAGTTAAATAATACCCGAGTCAGTCTGGAATACCAGCGTGAGAAAATCACACCCAATTGGTTATTAAAGTTTCAAAAATCCTTCGAAAACAAAAGCATCTCGTAAGACCACGCCACAAATAAACATGTCGGGTTTTTACCTTACGATAGCTAAAACAATTTTTATAGAAATCCTATGATATTATAATAGGGTCTATATACAATTACTTATAAAATAGCCGAAATTGTTACATCTATTAAATTCCAGCTACTAGCCACAAAAGTGGGTAATACAAACAAAACTCGTACAAGGCTCGTAGGGAAAATGTATTTCCAACAATGACTAGGCACTGGGGTACCACCAGTCACAGTACGTGGTCTAGATCACAGTACCGAGGACCACTCCCGATCCCTTGCAACGCAAGGCCGGACCCATCCCTTACTGGACGGTTCCGAATAAGATCACCCCACGGTTGGGATCAGCAACCGCACCACTAAGCCGAAATAAAAAGGGACATCTAGACAAGGATGACCTTACTCTCCAGTGGGGGCTACCCACGAAGCCTTGCTGCATATCCCCTGATTTTCAGTCATTCCCGGTTGATGAGGCTTGAGGCTAAGCGTTACCTTTAGAACGTTTCACTTAGAATGCCCATCTCCCACCTGATGATGTTTCGCAAGCATTCATCCATACAAGTCCGTCCCGGGTTCGAACGGAACCGAAGGCACTACTCCTACTACATCCATTTTGGAAATATCCTCAGGATTAGTAGCGACTAGCCCTTGCACTTCACTGCTCCATCTTCCACTCCGAACACGTTTTTCGCACGAAATGTACAAACCGGATCGAAGTGGTTTTCGAGAAATTAATCTCGATCCCGGTCTCTTCGAAATGATCAACGCAGTTTGTCAGATATTGATAGTCGGTGATTTAACTATCAATTTATATTCACAAACATCCATCACACAATAAATAATTTTCCCACATTATTTATTAACCTCAAGATATCATTACAAGATACATTTCTATTTTCAATCCTTTGAAAACAATTTCAAAACCATCTTCCTTTCAGAATAAACTTTCCCAAATATTTTCTATCTCCTCTGAAATTACCAAGCACAAAACTAGATTTTTAAAAATAATTTAAAAACACTTTACTTTGAAATATTCTTTAAAACAATTAAGTTAAAACTACATCAATAATTTATTAAAAATACCATAGTACATGAATATTTGAAAATGAAGTTACTTAATAAAATATAAAACTAGATTTCTTCTTTTAAAAACAAGATACTAAGTTACTTCTTAATAACTACTACTAAAATAGATTAAAAGAAAATACTTATTTTAGACTTTAAATATTAGAAATAATAAATTTTACAAAACTTGCTTCCTTTAAAAACAACTTTAAAACATTTGATTTATGTTCAAAAATTTGCTTTAAAAACGTACTTGGTTATTCAGGGAGAATTTCCAATCTCAATCACTTAAATCAATTCTCCAAATTGATTCTCAATTTATTCCCTTTGAGATAAATTTCTTTACTTACTCAATTCATTTCAAAATTCATTTATTATTGACTTAATTGTTATTATTAGTTTCTGTTTGATTTTTAATTCTTTTATCTTAAATATACAAATTTCAGCTTCTTCCAAATTTCTTCTTTATCCTTTCCAAAAAATTGAATCTTAAATTTTTAAATAAACGTTTTATTCCTTAAAATAATAACACTAAAATTAAAAATTCATTAATCTTTTGATTATTCAAATGTCCCTTATTAAACTTAAGATTTATTTATTACAATTTTACAGGGCACTTTATTTCTTTTCCAATTCATTCTTAAAGTTATTCAAATTTCTATAATTATTTTTCTTACAAATTCACTTCTTTTTATTTCCAAAATCCAATTCTATATAGATCTTGATAACTTAGTGCACCGGGATACATTCAGGTAAACCATAACATCCAATAATCCAATTATCAATAATATTCATCACAGAATATAAAATAATCACAACAGGGGGTACTAAATAATTTAAATAAATGTGAGGGGTCCAGTTGGATCCCTCCAACCTGTTTTCCCTGCATCCATAAATGTTAGCATAATATAACATATGCCAATTCCAAAATATCATACTATATCACATCAATCAATCCAGCCATTCAAATAATTATTTAAATTTAATCATTTAGATTTAACTGAGTGAGATTAACTCACCTTTTTACTTTTATTTCCAATCCGATCCAACCCAGCTTGTTTCTTTTCAGATTTCAAACCTTGCATAAATAATTATATGATTTATTAACACTCGAATTAATCGAACTAATTTATTAACATTTGAAATAATTGAACCATCAATTCCCATTTTATAATTTAATTTAACCAGTAAATTTATTTAAACTAATAGTTTTAAAATTTACTGATTCCCACTAATATAAATGGTATTGGCAACAAAATAATTAACCTATTATATACTTACTATTAAATATATAAATATATATATCGTTTATCTTCAGTAAATACTAGAATTTACTTCACTGTTGGTAAAAATATCCTACAGTACAGTATATAGATATATATTTCCCTTTGTTGAGAATAACAAAATAGTTCTTTACTGTTATATTTCGTGAAAGAAAACGAATAACGTACACTTTAAATAAAGTTTTAAATTACCTAATACATAATGAATTAAATTAAATTACCTTAACGAGTCGTTTCCCAGAACTCATGATATCTCCACTGATCAAGCCTCCATCGCGGCGTAATCACGCCAACCCACCACGCATGGACGGAGCACCTACCCAACACGTCACCACATGGGATGCTCTAACCCTCCGACCTCGCGCTGCCAGCTCGATCGGAGCCCCACCACACCGCCCTACCAAACCCTAATCGCGTGCACACCCCTCAAATCCCATCGTGACACTGCCGCCGCCTTTGAGCAAAGCTCGAACTTCCCGCATCAGCCTACCTAAAGCGGTCGATTCGAAATCAATTCCGTTAATTTTTTTTCGTATTCGGCTTCGAAAATTAACTGGGAGAAAGGGATTTTCGTTTCGAACTAGAAGGAGGAACGGAGGCTCACGATTTATATAAAGAGAGAAAAAAAGAGATCGAATTGAAGAGGGAAAAACTTGTATTCGCCGGCCATTAAAGAAAAATTAGGCTCGAGAATTCATTTTCTTTACTCTCTGAGGCTATTTGCACCATAAAGACGAACGAGGGAGCAAGAGTTGACGTTTTGCGTGCTGAGGAATGGACATGAGTGGCGTATTTCAAAAGGTAAGTTACAGTGACTCGGAAAGTTGCGATGTGAAATAGTTGCGGTTGAAAGTTTGATTAGCATCACTATTTAATTTTAAATTCAATTTGTCTCAACATAAATTTCAACGTGTTTATACATCGTACGCTCACACAGCAATTCCAATCACTATGAAATTTGAAATCCGATAATAATTCAATATTACGGATCCAATGCAACTGGTTTCGTCAAATTCCGAGACTGTGCCTCGGAAGGCTATTTTTAAATTCAATTTAAACTATAAAATTTTAAAACTAACAAACCATTGTTAATTTCAATTTTTCAACTTCTATTATTTTCAGTATTATCAATATAAATATTATAAACCTTCAAATTATATTTTTAACAGGCTTAGAATTCCAGATTTAGCATTCAACCCAACTTCCAATTTATTCAATTTAATAATTTAATTATCAAATAAAATGTGATATTCGTAATTCAAGTTAAAATTACTCTATAGAATATTTAAAATCAATTAAATATTCCTATTTCAAATGCTTAAAAATTCCGGGTCGTCACATTCCTCCCTCCTTAAAAGAATTTCGTCCCCGAAATTACTAGTTAGGAAGAATGATCCATAACCCATTATCTATTTCCTCGACCCAAATAGTTTTCAATGACCTTCCAAAGCCATCTTTTATTAAAGATACTATCCTTCTTCCTAATTTCCTAAACTTGCCCATAAGCCTCAAAGAAAATCGCTTACTTCTCGATTCGAATTTCACATTTTAAAACCAACTTTGAATTATCAAAATTTTCTCAAAATTTTTCTAACTTCCTAAATTTTCGAAAAATTTCGCCAGCGTCTCCTTTGCGCGGCTAGCTCGGTACAACTACAAAATGGCACTACGGCCTCCTAAATCCAAAAAGAAAACAAAACGCCAAGTGGCTTGATCCAAAAACCCAATCAATTTCATACGGAAATTTAAATACATACCTTTTTGTCGGGCAATTCAAATTTATCTTCTGAAATCAAATATACCAATTTCCATTTTCCTTTAGAATACCTGCATATCTTGCTTAGCACTAATATCCAATCACAACATTCAAAACATGTTATCGACTTCCTTACCCAATGTCAATATCTATTCATTCAAATATCAACTTAGAATATATTTGCAGTATCAATTTCCAACTAAGAATTCACCATTTTTTTTTCTAAGTTAGTATATGCATTTAATATGCTTCTTTATTGATTTTCACTTCGTCATTGGAGTTTACATCCATTTCCATTCACTATGCCTTAACAATCCAATTTGAGATCATTTGATTTCAATTTACTAAGTGCTTTCCAATCTAAATACTTTTTCCCCAAATGTCCATTCAGAATCCCGATCTTCCAATTCTACTTGAATTCAATTTTGTCTTCAAACTTTGAATATTGAATTGTATTCGTCTTATCTCAACCCATAAGTAATTAACAATTATCTTTTGCTAGTTCCGCTTACTAATTTATTTAAATTCTCAAATAAAAGTTTATTTGCAAACTTTACTTCTTTTAGTTTCTTCAAACAACTTCTTCAATTTCACTTCCTTTACTTGCTCGCTTTAATATTAAATTTTAAATATTCAGTTCCATATTTAGTTGCTTACTAATTTTAAATTCTTTGCCGTTAGCGGAAATTTTAAAAATAATTCTAACTCCCAAAATTTTAGAAATTTTTTGGCAGAGTCTCCTTTGTACGGAGGGACTTCTGCGATATCGTAGGATACACAAATATATATATACATCGGCCTCAGGCCGGAAATCACAATATATATCAATATATGCAGTTCATATCTCCTATTTTAAATTCTTTTGCGTAAGCGTACCTTTATTTAGCATTTTTAAACGAGCGGCTTACTTAATTTGCATTTAGCGCGATCAAATCCATCCATATGGCTTCCCTAAACTTGTACTTACTCAATTTGAAAATGTAAGTACTAAATATATGCAATTTATTAACATTTCAATTACTTTCAATAGCAAACACATAGATTCCACATATAAAGCATGTTATATAATTGCCATAAGCATATAAGCAAGGTTCCGACACTTACTACCATTGATTACAACCAATTTTCAAACCATTTCATTCAGTTTAAGCGATTTACAACTTACTCGCTTATATTTAATTCATTTTAAGCAAAACAAACCCATATTCATTCCAATTGATGCCAACATCAATTTATTAAACTACTATTGATTCATATAATTCGTTTACTTCCATTTACGTCGAACGACAAATTTTCTAATGCAATTTTAAAATATTAATGTGAATAAATAATAACATAAGCTTTTCCACCAATTTACACTGATTCCAACTCAATGTATATAAATTCCATTCCAATCTAGCTAATTTACAAATCATATAGTTGCATTTCCGTTTTAATTTATTCACAAACTTTTCCATTGCATTTTCTTTCATATCCAAAAATTTAACCCCAAACCATTTTATTAAACTCGATAACCAATAACCATCTCATAATTTACTTAAGTTAATTTACTTAAATTCACTCTCAATTCATAACTTAAGTTCATTCTCATTTTTAATTTATTCATACTCGAATCGGATTTATTTTCATCTCAAATCATTTTTATTTTAATCCAATTCCATACAATTCAAGCTTTATTTCCAAACTTTATTACCCATTCACAATCTTTGATTTGATTTTCCTTTGATCAAATCCATACCATTTCACTATTTTATTCAATTGGTTTATTTTTTTATCAATTGTAAATTTTAATTTACATCAACAATTCATTGTTGAACTCATTAATAATAAGGCAATTCAATTTAGGCTTGAATTGGATTTGTTTATATTTCACACCATATCCAATTTAATCCAATTCAAATTTCATTCAACAACATGTCCAATTAATAATTCCATACTTGATTTTCTTTTCATTTATCTTGAAAATCATTTTATTTGATTTCTTTGAGTTCTATCTTATTTTATATCCCAAGTTTGGATATTTATTTATTTATTTATTTGTTTGAGTAGAATTTTATCTCATTCAATATTATCTTTACTCAGCTGAATTTATTTCAATCCAATTTAATTTAATTTCAAATTCAATTTAATATAACCTATTTCAAGTTAAATTCAAATATATTTTCTTCACTTTCATTCACTTAAGTTTAATTTTAATTCCCGGATTACAATTTTCCAATTTCTTCTTATTAATATCAACTTCACTTTATAAGTACAATAGTTGATTCATTTATTCATTCACCAACTCATTTTCAACCAATAAATTTTATTTCCAACCATTAATTATTTTTAGTCCATACTGACTAATTTCTCATTCAACATAACTTCACACAAATCAATTTTTAAATTCCAGTACTCGGTTCCACTTTACTTTTACAAATTAAATAAATTTGTCCTCCCACAATTTACTTCCAGTAAATTTACTTTTTACTAAATTTAATTACATTCCATTCACAATTCTTTTTAATTCAGTCTATTGTATTGGTTTACTATCTTATTTCGATTCCTACTTCTTTTAATACATCTCTTTCAAGTTGAATTTTATTTCAACTAATTCCAAATTTGCAAGTTATCAAACTTATTATATGTCATAAACATTCTTAGTTAAGATTTCAGAGTTTAAACAATCCTTTAACATTTCAAACTTTCCTTTGAAATCACAAATATCCAAAATTCCTTGCATTTCTAAAATAAAATTCACCCTTTGCAAACAATTCCAATTCAAAACAATTTGGTAGCAATTTCTCTCTGGAAATGCGAAAATGAACATCGATGATGCTGCAGTCATCACCAAAGTTATTTTCTAGCGACCAAAAGAGTTCAATGCTTTTATTCTCTTTCTAAAATCCCTTCAAATATTCCAAACTCTCCAGAGTTCAAATCCAATTCAAAATTTTTCCCAAACTCAAAATTTGAAATCCATACAATACATTACTCTGGAATTTCCAGAAACATTTTCTAATTCAAAGGAAATTTAAATTTCCAATTTTTTTCCCAAATTCCAAATTCTTTAAATTTATATTTAAACATTACCTTGGAATTTTATCTTATTTTAATTATTAACCACCCTATAATTTTCATTTATAATTTATACTTAACAATTTCATTTGTTTATGAAATTGTTTCTTAAGTTCTTAACTATGATTTCAATCCTTTATTCAATTATGAATCACATTTACAAATTTCATTCATTTACTTTATTAATTTATTCCTTAATCTTTGGTTATCATTTCAATTTCTTATTCAATTCTCATACCATCATGATAATAATTAAATATTATCACTTCCTGTCAACCAAGCATCCATATATACTATAATGATTTAAGAAAAATTATTTCCTTTATATACAAAAATAATTTGGGTAAAATTACTCCATTTACCCTATTTAAAACCATACTGTGTCGGTTTATCTTATTTAAGAGTTTATAAATCCCTATCGATACATGGCGTCCCATATATCGACCAGAATTCATAAACACTCAACTGATAAATCAACACAATATAAAACAAATTTTTATTCACTAACAAATACACGCTCATATCTATTAATACTCTCAAACTGATTGTAGAGTACTATGGACCCTATTCTATGAGTAATTCCCACCAGAGCCAAGGTTATCACCAACCTATGCTCTGATACCAAGTGTAACGACCCGCAAATCCGTACCCCTTGAGTCAACACTATTCTATCTAAATCAACTCAAGTTGCACAGAAATACGAACCATTTGGTTTAATGAAGAAGAGGTAGAGGAAGGAAATAGAAAACAACAACAGAATCTAACCATCGTAGCGGAATAAAATATAATAGATAATAATGCTCTTTACATAAAACAAAACTATATATGTTTATACATACATCATCAGAGTACATCAATCACAACTCAACATCAATAACATACAACTGGATACACAACTACTCAACACAGCGGAATATATATATAAAACAAGTACGTGAGTATGTATCGCCATCCAGCTCGTCTCCTGAGATCGACAGCATCATATCCTGTATCCTATAATACTCGGTCTGACCCGAGCATTACAGTTAAATAATACCCGAGTCAGTCTGGAATACCAGCGTGAGAAAATCACACCCAATTGGTTATTAAAGTTTCAAAAATCCTTCGAAAACAAAAGCATCTCGTAAGACCACGCCACAAATAAACATGTCGGGTTTTTACCTTACGATAGCTAAAACAATTTTTATAGAAATCCTATGATATTATAATAGGGTCTATATACAAATACTTATAAAATAGCCGAAATTGTTATATCTATTAAATTCCAGCTACTAGCCACAAAAGTGGGTAATACAAACAAAACTCGTACAAGGCTCGTAGGGAAAATGGATTTCCAACAATGACTAGGCACTAGGGTACCACCTGTCACAGTACGTGGTCTAGATCACAGTACCGAGGACCACTCCCGATCCCCTGCAACACAAGGCCGGACCCATCCCTTACTGGACGGTTCCGAATAAGATCACCCCACGGTTGGGATCAGCAACCGCACCACTAAGCCGAAATAAAAAGGGACATCTAGACAGGGATGACCTTACTCTCCAGTGGGGGCTACCCACGAAGCCTTGCTGCATATCCCCTGATTTTCAGTCATTCCCGGTTGATGAGGCTTGAGGCTAAGCGTTACCTTTAGAACGTTTCACTTAGAATGCCCATCGCCCACCTGACGATGTTTCGCAAGCATTCATCCATACAAGTCCGTCCCGGGTTCGAACGGAACCGAAGGCACTACTCCTACTACATCCATTTTGGAAATATCCTCAGAATTAGTAGCGACTAGCCCTTGCACTTCACTGCTCCATCTTCCACTCCGAACACGTTTTTCGCACGAAACGTACAAACCGGATCGAAGTGGTTTTCGAGAAATTAATCTCGATCCCGGTCTCTTCGAAACGATCAACGCACTTTGTCCAATATTGATAGTCGGTGATTTGACTATCAATTTATATTCACAAACATCCATCACACAATAAATAATTTTCCCACATTATTTATTAACCTCAAGATATCATTACAAGATACATTTCTATTTTCAATCCTTTGAAAACAATTTCAAAACCATCTTCCTTTCAGAATAAACTTTCCCAAATATTTTCTATCTCCTCTGAAATTACCAAGCACAAAACTAGATTTTTAAAAATAATTTAAAAACACTTTTGCTTTGAAATATTCTTTAAAACAATTAAGTTAAAACTACATCAATAATTTATTAAAAATACCATACTACATGAATATTTGAAAATGAAGTTACTTAATAAAATATAAAACTAGATTTCTTCTTTTAAAAACAAGATACTAAGTTACTTCTTAATAATTACTACTAAAATAGATTAATAGAAAATACTTATTTTAGACTTTAAATATTAGAAATAATAAATTTTACAAAACTTGCTTCCTTTAAAAACAACTTTAAAACATTTAATTTATATTCAAAAATTTGCTTTAAAAACGTACTTGGTTATTCAGGAAGAATTTCCAATCTCAATCACTTAAATCAATTCTCCAAATTGATTCTCAATTTATTCCCTTTGAGATAAATTTCTTTACTTACTCAATTCATTTCAAAATTCATTTATTATGGACTTAATTGTTATTATTAGTTTCTGTTTGATTTTTAATTCTTTTATCTGAAATATACAAATTTCAGCTTCTTCCAAATTTCTTCTTTATCCTTTCCAATAAATTGAATCTTAAATTTTTAAATAAACATTTTATTCCTTAAAATAATAACACTAAAATTTAAAATTCATTAATCTTCTGATTATTCAAATGTCCCTTATTAAACTTAAGATTTATTTATTACAATTTTACAGGGCACTTTATTTCTTTTCCAATTCATTCTTAAAGTTATTCAAATTTCTATAATTATTTTTCTTACAAATTCACTTCTTTTTATTTCCAAAATCCAATTCTATATAGATCTTGATAACTTAGTGCACCGGGATATATTCAGGTAAACCATAACATCCAATAATCCAATTATCAATAACATTCATCACAGAATATAAAATAATCACAACAGGGGGTACTAAATAATTTAAATAAATGTGAGGGGTCCAGTTGGATCCCTCCAACCTGTTTTCCCTGCATCCACAAATGTTAGCATAATATAATATGCCAATTCCAAAATATCATACTGTATCACATCAATCAATCCAGCCATTCAAACAATTATTTAAATTTAATCATTTAGATTTAACTGAGTGAGATTAACTCACCTTTTTACTTTTATTTCCAATCCGATCCAACCCAGCTTGTTTCTTTTCAGATTTCAAACCTTGCATAAATAATTATATGATTTATTAACACTCGAATTAATCGAACTAATTTATTAACATTTGAAATAATTGAACCATCAATTCCCATTTTATAATTTAATTTAACCAGTGAATTTATTTAAACTAATAGTTTTAAAATTTACTAATTCCCACTAATATAAATGGTATTGGCAACAAAATAATTAACCTATTATATACTTACTGTTAAATATATAAATATATATATCGTTTATCTTCAGTAAATACTAGAATTTACTTCACTGTTGGTAAAAATATCCTACAGTACAGTATATAGATATATATTTCCCTTTGTTGAGAATAACAAAATAGTTTTTTACTGTTATATTTCCTGAAAGAAAACAAATAACGTACACTTTAAATAAAGTTTTAAATTACCTAATACATAATGAATTGAATTAAATTACCTTAACGAGTCGTTTCCCAGAACTCATGATATCTCCACTGATCAAGCCTCCATCGCGGCGTAATCATGCCAACCCACCACGCACGGACGGAGCACCTACCCAGCACGTCACCGCATGGGATGCTCTAACCCTCTGACCTCGCGCTGCCAGCTCGATCGGAGCCCCACCACACCGCCCTACCAAACCCCAATCGCGTGCACACCCCTCGAATCCCATCGTGACACTGCCGCCGCCTTTGAGCAAAGCTCGAACTTCCCGCATCAGCCTACCTAAAGCGGTCGATTCGAAATCGAGTTCGTTATTTTATTTTTTTTCGTATTCGGCTTCGAAAATTAACTGGGAGAAAGGGATTTTCATTTCGATCTAGAAGGAGGAACGGAGGCTCATGATTTATATAAAGAGAGAAAAAAAGAGATCGAAATAAAGAGGGCAAAACTTGTATTCGCCGGCCATTAAAGAAAAATTAGGCTCGAGAATTCATTTTCTTTCCTCTCTGAGGCTATTTGCACCATAAAGACGAACGAGGGAACAAGAGTTGACGTTTTTCGTGCTGAGGAATGGACATAAGTGGCGTATTTCAAAAGGTAAGTTACAGTGACTCGGAAAGTTGCGATGTGAAATAGTTGCGGCTGAAAGTTTGATTTGCATCACTATTTAATTTTAAATTCAGTTTGTCTCAACATAAATTTCAACGTGTTTATACATCGTACGCTCACACAACAATTCCAATCACTACGAAATTTGAAGTCCGATAATAATTCAATATTACGGATCCAATGGAACTGGTTTCGTCAAATTCTGAGACTGTGCCTCGGAAGGCTATTTTTAAATTCAATTTAAACTATAAAATTTTAAAACTAACAAACCATTGTTAATTTCAATTTTTCAACTTCTACTATTTTCAGTATTATGAATATAGATATATTATAAACCTTTAAGTTATATTTTTAACAGGCCTAGAATTCCAGATTTAGCATTCAACCCAACTTCCAATTTATTCAATTTAATAATTTAATTATCAAATAAAATGTGATATTCGTAATTCAAGTTAAAATTAATCTATAGAATATTTAAAATCAATTAAATATTCCTATTTCAAATGCTTAAAAATTCCGGGTCATCACAAAGCTTAATCCACTAAAGTGTCATTTCGGAGTCGCATCCGGAAAATTCCTTGGGTTCATTGTCAATGCCCGAGGAATAGAGGCCAACCCCGAGAAGATCTGGGCTATCAGAAATCTTCAGACTCCGAGAACCATAAAGCAAGTTCAGAGTATTAATGGGAAAGTTGCAGCACTGAGCAGGTTTATCTCGAAGTCGACCGACAAATGCATTCCCTTCTTCGATTTGATTCGAAAAGGGAAACGAAACTTCGAATGGGCTGCAGAATGCGAGGGCGCATTTCAATCGCTAGTCCAACATCTTTCCGTACCACCAATCCTTTCAAAGCCTGTAGATCATGAACAGTTATATCTCTACCTGGCGGTATCTGAAAATGCAATCCGTGCGGCATTAATTCGGGAGGAAGTCCGAGTGCAAAAACCGGTCTACTACATGAGTAAACGATTGACCGGAGCCGAGAGAAATTATCCAAAGCTTGAAAAGCTGGCATATTGCCTAGTTATTGCCTCGAGGAAGCTCCGTCCATATTTTCAGGCTCATCCTATTACTGTGTACACCGATCAGCCGTTACGACAGGTCCTCACGTGGCCTGAGACGTCGGGTAGGTTACTAAAATGGAACATCGAACTGAGTCAATTCGACATCACTTATACTCCGAGAAGGGCCATTCACGGCCAAGTCCTGGCAAATTTTATAGCCGAATTCACTGTTCCTGAAGACTTGCCCGAGACCAGCAAATCTCCCGAATACATCTGGAAGCTGTACACCGATGGTGCGTCAAACAATCGGTGCTCAGGAGCTGGGGTAGTGCTTGAAACCCCCGAGGGACGATCCACATGTTATGCTTAAAGTTCGAGTTTCGCGCAACCAATAATGAAGCCGAGTACGAAGCTCTACTTACCGGACTAAAGCTTGCCCGTGATCTGAAAATCATCGCTGTGGAGATCTACTGTGATTCCCAGTTGATAGTATGTCAAGTTCGAGGAGAATATCAGGCCAAAGACCGAAGATTGGCCGCTTATCTAACTCGAGTTTTGGAGATGCTTGATCAATTCGATTACTATGCCATTTTCTACATACCCTGAGAGCACAATCAGAAAGCTGATTCATTGGCGAAGTTAGCAAGTACGGGTGAAGCTCAGCAGTTGGGGGTCGTTCCGGTTGAAACCCTATCCTCCCCGAGCATTGATCGAAGGGAGACCAATTTCACATTTGAAGCTACCTCCAATAGGGAGTCGTGGATGACTCCTTATCGAGATTATATCGAACGTGGTGTATTGCCCGAGCGTCGAAGCGAGAAAAGACAAGTTCTACGAAAGGCCTCACGATTTGTTATTCAAAATGGAGTCATGTACCGGAGAGGATACTCTTTTCCTCTCCTCCGGTGTATCGCGCACGATGAAGTCAAACAAGTGTTACACGATGTGCACGAAGGAGAATGTGGCGATCACACTGGGGGGCAAGCACTTGCAAAGAAAATACTCCGATATGGGTATTATTGGCCTACTGTTAATCGCGATGCTGCAGGCTATGCTAGAAAGTGTGACAAATGCCAGAAACACGCTCGAATTCCTAGAGCCCCGCCTACCGAGATAACCCAAATGGTCAGTCCTTGGCCATTTGCGGTATGAGGAATAGATATCATCGGCACATTGCTCTGGCCAAAGGTGGCGCGAAGTACGACATCGTCGAAGTTGATTATTTCACCAAATGGGATGAAGCTGAACCTCTTGCAACAATTACGACAAAGAAAGTAATCAACTTTGTAGTACGTAACATCATCTGCCGGTTTGGCCTCCCACATACTATCATCACCGATAACTGAGCCCACTTCAACAGTGCTGAATTCAAGAATTTCTGTCAACGATTCCACATCCATAAAAAATTCTCTACAGCAGCGCACCCTCAAGCAAATGGTCAAGTCAAAGCTATTAATAAAGTTATCAAATCCATTCTAAAGAAGCGACTGGAAAATGCCGGGGGCAAATGGGTCGACGAACTTCCTATGGCGTTATGGGCCTATCGAACAACTCATAAAACTACAACCGGTCATACCCCGTTCTCTCTATCCTACGGCTCTGAAGCCGTCATTCCAGTCGAAATGGAAGTGCAATCTCATCGTGTAACATATTATGATCCGAAAATAAATGCCATACTACTTGCTGAATCTTTAGATTTAGTCGATGAGAAGCACGAAGAGGCTGACTTGAGGGCAGCCGCATATCGAAGTCAAGTCGCCCGACTGTACAATGCCAAGGTCCGCCCACGAACCTTCGAACTCGGCGATCTCGTACTCAAAAGAATCGATCCGGTTCCTTCGCACATGAAGCCAAATTGGGAAGGGCCGTATGTTATTTCACAAAAGCTCGGAGATGGCACGTTCAAATTATCGACCGTTGACGGTCTTACTTTGCCGAGAGCTTGGAATAGCGAAAGTCTTCGTCGCTACTACATATAAAAGAATTTACTTATTTATTTTTTGTCAATTTATCCCTTTGCATTTTATTCTAGCATTTCGAGATTTAAATTTGTAATAAGGCAACTGACTTTGCCATATTTTCTCGTTTCAGCAATAAAATGCCATCTCTTCGAGCCAGAGCTGTGATTTACTGAATATGACGTACAATATCACGATGTACGGAGAGCTAAGTTCCATCGTGCGGTGGGATTTTTTCAAATAGGGAGTGACTGTGATACGACCGGTCACTCGCTAAGTGAAATTCGAGCTCGGGGGCAGAACACTACATCAACATTCATAGGAATTGATACACGACAATCCCTCCTCCAACTCCAAATTCCCAGAGTGTGAATTGGAGTATAAACTTCAACTCTTGGTTCCCGGAGTGCGAACCGGAGTATAAATCCATCACTCCCAGAGTGTGAGCCAACTCCAAATTCCCAGAGTGCGAATTGGAGTATATACTTCAACTCTCGGTTCCCGGAGTGCGAACCGGAGTATAAATCCATCGCTCCCAGAATGTGAGCCAACTCCAAATTCCTAGAGTGCGAATTGGAGTATAAACTTCAACTCCCGGTTCCCGGAGTGCGAACCGGAGTATAAATCCATCGATCCCAGAGTGTGAGCCAACTCCAAATTCCCAGAGTCCGAATTGGAGAATAAACTTCAACTCTCGGTTCCCGGAGCGCGAACCGAAGTATAAATCCATCGCCCCCAGAGTGTGAGCTAACTCCAAATTCCCAGAGTGCGAGTTGGAGTATAAACTTCAACTTTTGGTTCCCGGAGTACGAGCCAGAATATAAAACTCTATCTCCAAATTCCCAGAGTGTGAATTGGAGCATAAACACCAACTCTTGATTCCCAGAGCGCGAACCGAAGTATAAACACTAACTCCAAGTTCCCAGAGCGCGGACTGGAGTATAAACATCAACTCCAAATTCCCGGAGCGCAAATTGGAGTGTAAACATAAAAATAACCCTAAGTCCCCAGAGCATGGACTGAAATACAATCACTAACTCCAAATTCCTGGAGTGTGAATTGGAGAATAAACATCAATTACAGGTTCCCGGAGAGCGAACTAAGTCATAAACATTGATAATTAATAAGTTCCCAGAGTATTGGCCGAACTGTTAATTGCAAATTGTGTTAAGTTCCCGGAGTGTGGACATGTATTCAAGGCTTATGACATATGTGAGCACGAGCTAATCAACACAATACTTAAGCAAAAGAGAAAAGATTTGTTTTCCATTTTATCAACAAACAAAAAAAGGAGTTTGATTACATGACAAAACAAAAAATAGTCCATAGAGTGGGTGCCGAATCCACACTTATACACGGCTCAAAAAAGGAGAAGTAAAAAGATTGCTAATAACATCTGCATTGCACGACATGAAACTCAGTCCTTCTTCTTCTGAGACTTCTTCCTTGGAGTCGAGCCGCCAGATCCACTACCGGATTTCCTTCGAGACTTCCGTCTCTTTTTCGGTTCGTCTTTGGGATCCGGCATGATATCAATATCTTCTTCAGAGCTAGAAGGGACGGAGATTCTCTTGGAAGGACGAACCGAAGGCAGAAGAGCCGTAACATGTGGTGGAGCTTCGGCACTAGAATTCATAGCTGTGCCAATAGGAGAAATAACCATTAAAGGAATTAAGCCTGGTGGAGCAACATCACTTCCGGAACCACCAACCGTCGTCGCCGCAGCCATTTCAGCGCTTATTTCGGCAACGATTTCTTTTTCTCGGGAAGATCGAGCAGCGCTGGACACGCTGATAGTCGGCATAAACGAGCTAAAAGTTGAAGCGACTCCACCCATTGCAAAAGAAGGATCGGTAAAAGGTTCATAGGGCCGCTTGAGAAGTTCCTCAATCATCTGAGCATTAAGTGACATTGAACTCCCCTCTCCAGTCTCGCTGGTTATGGCGGTAGTCGTAATAGCCTCAGTAACGACAGCTCCTTGCATTGACTGCGAAATTTGTGGTACTGGAAGTGCTGACGCATCACTTTCAGTCACTGATCGAAAAGAAACGAGAATAATCAGTCAAACGATCTGTTCCAAGTTCTTCGTTCTAAAACACTTAAGGAATATTTGAAATACCTTCTTTGCCTCGGCACTGTGATGAGACGAGTTCGGAAACAGCAGTTGTACCGAGAGACAGTTCCGGTTGATTCGGGTTATAAGCAGGAACAACATGTGGACCAGCTATAGCAGTAACTACAGACGAGGTCAGGGCAGCAACTGAAACATCCTCACTACAATGTGCAGCTCCAGAACCCTCGCCAGTATCCACATGGTGAAAACCAAGTCTCTCTCTCTCAGTAGAAATCATCGCTTCATGAAGAAGTTTCCTTTCCTCCTCGCTCAACAAGCGAGACTCGAGTTCAAATTCATCCACGGCACCTTCGGGGAGAGATGCTTTCTTGCTCGCCACCAATTTTCTCCAAGCATTGAGTCGAAGCATAGAATAATCTCCGAGCCACGAGAGATTCCTGTGCTCAAGCACATTAACATTATAAGTGTCAAGGAGCTCATCAACTCGGCTTCTACCCTGAACAGCTCTGCCTGGACTCTCCCCTCCACTTCTGTCTCCACCGCTTCAACTTTAGCAACCGCCGCGTCTCGCTCAGCTCGGAGAGACACAGCTTGTTCACACGCTTCTTGTGCGGCCATATTAGCATCGTCTTTTTCCTTGTTTATGTTGGCAAACTTAGCCTTTAATTCCTCTAGTTCTTTGACTACAGCGTCCCGCTCGGCCTCAACATTTTTGAACCGATGGCCCAAGTCTTCAACTAAAGTGCAATGCACCTGTTGCAACTTTGCCATCTCAACTAATGTCTCGTCGACCTTTTTTAGCGACTCAACTTCGGCCTTACGAGAGGATTCCACTTCAGATTGAAGTATATCAACAATACGGTTCTTCTGATCCAAGTCGGCTTCCAGTTTCTCAATAATTTTGGCTCGATCGAAGGCAACTTTCGAAGTTTTAACAGCCGCCTTATACCATTCTTTGTACTGAGCATAGAAATCGTGGGTATAGCTGAGGGCGGTGTTCACAGCCTCTTAAGGAATTCTTTTGAGATTGAGAGGAAAGATGTAAGTGTCGAAGCACATTTCTAGAAAATCTTTCTTCAGTTGAGCAATTCTTATTGCCCCTTCACCAGATGGTTCGAGAGGGGCCTCCTCCACAGTTATGGTCGTAGCTGTATCAGTCCTAGAACGATGTGGACCAGGTTTTGAGATCTGTAAAGATGGCTATTGTCGCAAAGGTTCAAGTGCAGGTGCATGGCTTCTGGGTGGCGGAGGAGAATGAGAGGGTGAACGGTACCTTCGGTCCCTATCAGAACGCTCCTGGCTAGAATAATATTAGGAATGGTCCCTCTCACGATGCTCTTGCTCATAATGCCTCCGTTCACGATCATGATCAGAATCCATACGGCGAGATTCGTAATAAGATGAAGAATGATGCACTCGCCGAAGTCTATCAATTGTAGAAGGACGATCCGACATAGCAGCTGCAAAGAAGAAACAATTCAATTAAGTACCAAGGAAAAGCACTACAATGCATGTGGAAATCGTGAAGTGTTGTGTAAGTGTATAAGTGTGCAAACCCCCCGACCAACCAGAAGTGTCAATTACACTAACGGGTGAAGACTCGCTTATATCAAGCGTTTCCCGGAGCTCTTCCAAACCGGACCCGTGGTGGAGAGATACGTAGTCCGGAATGGGAATATCGTCCATTCCTTTGAAAAAGTCTCCGGACTGGCTAGGAGCGACGCCGGAGATAGTAACCCCAGGTATGGAACGGGTTACGACTACAGACTTCCATCTCTTAAACTTAGGCATAGCGGCCTTGCCTTTCCGACCCTCTTCTATTCGGGAACGGTCGGCTGCTATCTCAGTGTCCATGGGCGTTCTTTCATCATCGCTTGCTTCTCTTATCACAATGCCAGGTTTTCTTTTTACAACTTCCTTCTTCTTCCGCGAGGCCTGTTTTGCCAACCCTTCAATTACAATACTCTAGCTCATCTCAATCAAACCCAGCGTCCTTAAGTTATCGTCGGTCAACAGCAAGTCGATGTGCCATGAATCGCTTGGGACCATTTGCAAGCTTTGAACGATGCCTCTATAATGCACATCGGTAGGTCTCGAAATGATGGCTATAAGAGTAGCAGAGTATTCGTGCAAGTATTAAGAGTGGCCATTCAAGGATGACTCATGATACTTACGTCTGGATAACCATCTCCTGGCAAACCCTGGGGGGCATCGACCAAAAAACCACTCATTCTTGAAATAGCTAAGCCTGGTCCAGGCCCCAGTCACAACCTGACAGTTTCTGACCGCTTCTAGAAAAGTGAAAAATGGGCTATCACCCCTACTCTTGAAATTGAATATGTGCCTGATCTCGTTTGGCCTTGGCGGGCGAAAAAGGAAGTCCATAAATATGACAAAGACGCTATTCAGCAATGCATGCCCGTTGGGATGGAGTTGTGAAGGAGCAATTCCTAAGTACGACAGCATCTCTCTGATGTATTGGTTAAAAGGAGGGAGAGATCCAGCCCGCGCAGGCATGGCGGTAAAAGGCAGTATATCCTTCAAGTGGGTTATGTGGTCTGTCATTGGCACTAGGTAATAAAACATCGTCCAGGGATATGTTATGTTTCAAACATATACGGCCCAACAAAGACTCCGAGATACTGGACTGAATAGAATCGACAGGATCTTCGATAAATATGGCCTCCGGCAACTCGTCCGGAGCCGGATCTATAACTTGAGGAGGGATTTTCGGAATCTCAAGCACTGGAGGAGGCGAGCTTTGTACTTCTTGTTGTTGAGAACTCGAAGATTCCATAATTAACTAACTCACCAGAAAGCGGCGTTAAATACATAAAAAGCCCATGCATTCCCCCAGTGTAAAATGTATGAATATGTCGTGCAGTGCAAGTGCTATGCATAACTTAAGCAGATTTTACAAGTTGAAACAAGATGTCCGAACGACGAAACTTTGGAATTTGAGAATGAAAATGACCATCATCGCTGACCGTCACTTCCACGCCACCCAGATGCTACTGACCAATTCAAGTACCATTCTGTCATATTGTTGGTTAGGTCACAGTTCCATCAACGAGCTTCAAAAAGGAGGTCAAGTCTTACAATCAAGTTCAATCATGCACGGCCGAAGCTCGTCGGAGTCAAGTATGCTAAAGTTCATTAAGTTCATCAAGATTCAATTTGAGATTGGTCGTAGTTCAGATGTTGGAGCAAATCAGAAGATCAGAAGTTTCAGATGTCAAAACGTTCGAATCGATCGACTCGAATCGATACGATTCGAATCGAAGGCGTTCGAATCCATACACCTCGACTCCATGAAAGGTCGACTCGGTGAAGCCTTAGGGGGGAAGAGAACTTCGAATCCATAAGCGCTGATTAGCTTCGAATCGATCACAATACATACCTTCGAATCGATCAGGGTATCACTGCTTCGAATCGAAGCCTCGCGCTTGATATCGATTAGAATAGTTCATTCCTGGATCGATTCGAAATCTTGCATTCTTGATCGATTCGAACTACACATGCTCAGATCGATGCGAAGCAAGGATGCTTCTCCATGATAACACTTAAGATCGAAACGACTTGGATGGTTTCGCTCCCCAGATCCATCGAGTCGACCAACTCCATTCAGATCTCATGACTCTTCAGATTTGTCAGATGAAAAGAATTGAAATCGATGATGAAAAGTCCAGTTTCATCGTCCTACACTCGAGTCAAATTCCTTAATTACCTAGTTGGATTCGATTAACAGACGAAAACTTGGAAAAATTGGATCGATTCGTGCAAGATGCAATTGTCTCTGGCTCTGGAGGATCGATTCGAAGATACGGTTAAAGCAATAGTAAAAAAGTAAAAAAGTAAAAAATAAAAGTGAAGTTGGCCTTGAGTATTTATATGGGTTCCACAGAAAGCGCATGACTCTTCGACTCCCGGTTGTGCTGACTTTCTACCACCGGTCACTCGCCATGCTCCATCGATTCGAACGACCGCCAATAACCCACTACGTTCGAATCCATCCCAGCGTAGAGCCGTTGCTTCGAATCCATCACACGGCTGAGTCCATACTTCACTTCGAATTCATTGCCTTCCTATCCTTTACACGATCGAATCCATCCCAACTTTATCGATGTGAGGCATCATCGATTCGAGGAAGCACTAAGCAAAGGCTGGATTAAAAACCATCGACTCGAAGACAATCGATTCGAACATACATGACTTCGAATCCATCAAAGGACGTCGATGAGAGCAAACGAATTGCTATGATTTGAAAAATTACTTGTCTACCTTTTATACCGATTCAGGAGAGGATCGATACAAGAGGACGATTACAGTTAATCATAAAAACAGTGTTTTAACTCGAATCTCAAGATCGGTTCAGGACAGGACCGATGCAGAATTTGATAACAAACCGAACTGACAACGACTTGCAATCACGCAACGTTAACCAAAGTCAAGGTGGTACATACATGCACATATGTCAGACTAATGTATGATCTGTATTATTCACAGGGATCAAATGTCCATTTCGTCATGATGTAGACCACGAACAGCCGATCGCGATCATACGACGATTGGCTACAGCAATAAAGAATACAACTCTCAGCAAAGCATGTTCTAATTGTCCAACGATAGACTACAGCTTTTCAAAGCACGTCATGTTTACAGAAGACGTACTTTGGGGGGAAAATGTTATCCCGCCTTTTGGCAAGGCCGAGATAACCAGGAACTGACTAGAAAAAGACAAGATCACATGCCCTCAATTTGGAATGATTGATTGGGCAACTACAAATATCGATGAATTTTGCCCGAGTCCGGATCGGGCTACGATTGATAAGACACATCAAGCTAAGCTGTGGAAACCAGCGTTCCAAATTTCGGGACGATCCAAGTTCGTATGCTCAAGTTGTCGCCAGTAGAAAGTGGAAGGAGTAACATTGTTTCGAACCCAATAGAGACAATCCTCGAGTTCGAATCCATCAATACATGTGTCACTTCGAATCCGTGAGAAGTGGTTTTGTTTCGAATCCATCGAGCAAGCAAGCAGTTCGACTCCATCCAAGTGGCCATGCTTCGACTCCATCAACCACGCATTGGTTCGAATCCGTCCACAAGGCCTTGGTTCGAATCCATCAGTAGTCAGCCGTGGTTCGAACCCATCAGAACACACCTTGCTTCGACTCCATCGAGCAAGATTTAAGGTCGTATCCATCCTATTATGCCTTGGTTCGAATCCATCCTTGTATGCCCTAGCTCGAATCCATTGGGAGAAAGTTTCCTCGAATCCATGCAAGTGAAGAAGCCCCGGATCCATTCCAAAACTCGTCTTCGAATCCCCCAATTGAGGCGACCTCGAATCGATCGAATGATTTGATCGATTCGAACGAGTACCAATTCCATCGATTCAAAGGAAGCATGCCTTCGAATCCAACTCTTCGAATCCATCAAATAAACACGGCTAAAACCAAGGGTATGACCCAAAAAACTCAGAGAAAAAAGGAGGATTGACCCGAAGCATACGCACCACGTCATCACTTTTCTGAGCAATCTGCAAAAATATTCACTAACGCAGTAAAATTGAAAAAGAAATGTTTTTGCAATATAAAATAAAATATGATCTTTTTGAAAATATTAATTGCCTCAGTTATTTAGGTTGTTCGTCATCATTCACACTTGAATTCATCACACACGAACAGTGTGACATGCACAGTGTATCACTGTACATGCCACAAGGCCGTGCACATCGGTATACACTTGATAATGCTACAGGGACAGATGAGCACAGGTCAAACCCAAATGAAAAGCCGGGTTCAACTCACATGCAATATATTGAAAATCACGACACGAGCACAAGGTCAAACCCGAGTTTTAAAACTGGGTTCAACACAAGGCAACATGAAGAATGCATAGCTTTCAAAACTACATCAAAGCATCAATAATGCATGAAACAATGAAACAGCCAGCTACAACAAAGACCAAGTCAAAATCCAGCTATGGAAACAGTGTGGTCGAGAACTGATACAAGAAATTCATGGAAAGGCAGACACACATGAACATGTGACAATACAAACATCCAGAAGTGCCAACAAAGAATCAAGTCTCGACCAAAACCAGTGCATGCAACATGGTGTACAAGCTCAATGAAGATTGCAGTAAAATTCAGCAATCCAAATAACCCAGTGACCATCCAAACTAGTACAAACATGAACATGGTAAGAAACACAAGTTGCTCAGCATTGAAGCACAGTGACAATTTTATGAAGAAGTGACTCAAAACAAGCAGTGCAGACCACAGAAGACAATGCCCAAGTATACAATAAAACAAGGCTCAAACCGAAAGTGCACAAGTAACATGACAGCAGTCCAGTGTCAAAAATCAAGTGATCAACACAGTAATGAAAGCAACAAGTTTATAAAGGAAATATGAACAAGTGAAGCATCTGTGTCAAAACAAACCCAAATGTCAACAGTATGGATAGACGGTGATCACAAAGAACAAAGCATCAAAGTTGAACAAATACATGAACATGAAGATATAAACAACATCAAATGCACGACCAAACTGCAAAAGTGACACAGCTGATTTGAATAAGAACTCCACTGGCCATGAAGCAATACCACAAATGTGCAACACAGTGAAGAGACCAAGTGCACGACTAAACTAACAAATGCAACAGTCAAGTCCAATATGCAACATGGCCGAGCATTGATACAAGACACCAATGAATGACAGTGAATGCAACAGTGAAGCAAAATATGGCAGTAAAGATATAATGGCCGTGAACAGCAAGATGATCAGCCACTAGAATTTCAAATGAAACAATGAACAAAATACATGCAAATGCATCAAAGCACTGAGACATGAATGCAGCATTTACAACATACAAACAAGCACATGAAGTAATGAATAACTGAAGTGATGCAAACAGTGAACAACTGGACAACATCTGAATGCAATGAAGACAATGCTTGAAACCGAGTACGTACAAATCCAGTGCCAACATGAACAGAGAACCATACACAATACCAACCAGAAAAAGATGACCAGAGACGAAATGATACAAAGCAAGTTCGACAAGCAAACAACAAGTTCATGTTTGAACTAACTCGAGTGCAACAGAGAAGCTATGGTACTATGCAAATACACGGCAGTACCAAGTGATACAGAAGATGGACAAGGTTCAACAGTGCAGAAATCAAGCCGAAGTCAAAAATCAAGTGCGTACAATTTGAAAAAAAATCAAAGTTGTGTCTTTGAAAAAGTCAGCGATGAAAAAGGGAAAGTTTTTACCTTTTTATTCAAGAAAAATCGTACGCGTAAAAATCAAAGCCGTGAGCATCAAGACAGAAAGAAATCAGGAAAGCCGTGCGCATCAAGGATTAAAGTTTTGGAAAGTATCGAATTAAAACGAAGAAAGCAAGTGTATTCGAATTCATATAAATATCAAACCCAAACTATCATCATCGGCATCGAGTTTTCATACGACAATCAATAGCAAAAACAGAGAAATTACATACAGAATCAACAACTCGATCATCAGAGAACGAGCGAGCCAAGCAACAAGAATCAATCATCAGAGAACAAGCGCAAGCAAGAGCTTCATCAATCAGATCGAACAAAGCCTCAATTCGGATCGATAGCACAAAGCCCTAATTTCAGAAAGAGGAAGATCGGCCGCATTATTCTCTCAAGCAAAAAGAATTGGATCGGGCTAAAAAAAAAGCGGCCGGTAGTGATTTATAAAGGGGGCATTATTATAAAAGGGCTTTAGTATATTTTAGGGTTTTTAAAGGGGTTTTTTATTATTTTTATTTTGCAAAAAATTAGGGAGTCAAGTTTGTATTTTAATTTTTGCTCCTGCTTTTATTTTTGAAGTTGTTTTTTCTTTTCGAGTCAAAGAATTTGTAAATCACCACCTAGGTTGTAGGTAGTGTCAGATTGTCTAGTTAGAATTAGTTCAGTGAGCAGGGTGTGTGAGTTTGCAAAACTCTATAGGCGGGAGCAGAGTTTGCGAGTAAACGAAACTCTATAGGCGGAGCAGGGTGTGCGAGTTGCCGATGCCAGGAAAGAATCTAATTCGTCGGAAAACCTAGACCCGAACTAATTATTTCTTTACCTGGGTCCGATAGAACAACCAGCGAGGGCAGCACAAGTCGCATTACATCCTGTGGAGGATTTTCCTAAAGGATAACCCAGAATGATGAATTTAGCGTTCCATTAAGCTGGTTCAATTCTTTAGTTTGTAAGCCGATCCTGTACCCTAGTAGAGTGTTTGTGAGCGGGAGCAAAGGTTTGCGAGTCTAGTAGAGTGTTTGTAAGCGAGATACTGTTTAATTCTAATAGAAATCTGGGAATGCAGCAGTAGGCAGGGGTTCCCGAAGCTGGGTAAATTTTGTTTGTGATTTACTTTTCAGCATATTTATTTCTGTAGTTTGTTTTCTGTGTTTAAATCAAGAAAATTTGCTATAACCCTATTCACCCCCCCCTTTAGGGTTAATCTAGATCCTACAAGTGGTATCTGAGCACGGTATTTTTCTTTAACTCTAGAGTCATGAATTCACCAGATAACACTTTTGTTGAGGGTCATTCCAATATTATTCCTTTTATTTTTGATGGAACAGATTTTTTGAACTGGAAATTGAAAATGGAATTTTATTTAAAATATGTTAATATTAAATGTTGGGATATTATTGAAAATGGGTGTGATATAACAAATAAGGAAATTCTCTCGATTAATGCTCTTGCTATGCATATATTATATTCTCATATTAATCGTGATAATTTTTATTTCATCTCTCATTGTGAAAATGCACAGAAAATCTGGAATACTCTCGATGCAATATATGGTGCAAAAGTCAATAGTAATGATATGTCCTCCACAACCAACCCAGTTAAAGAAATGTGCTTAACAGGAGTGGTAAATAGCAGTTGTGATGAGGATGATGACGATGGAGCAGTCGAGCTGGCATTACCAATGGAAAAATTCAAAAGGAGGAACCGCAAATACGGAAATCCAGCTCTAAATCAAAAATTCAAAAACAGAGAGCACAATATGAAGCCAAGCGAGGTATCGAAACTCACTCACTCTGAATTACTTATTTATTTCCACGAAGTGAATGGCTGTTTTGAACGACTTAGGTAGAAGTATGCCGAACTTGAATCACAAAAAGATACTTTGATAGAATTAAATGAACAACTCGATAAATTAGTTAAAACCTACCAAAGTAAGATCCCTAAGTGTGATAAGTGTCCAACATTCGAAAAGGAAATTAAAAAATCAGAAATCAATATAAAATCACTTGAAAAAGAAATTCTGATTTTAAAAGAGAATGAAAATACTAGGAGAGAGGATTCTATTAAAAAGTGCACACAATTGATAAATGAAAATGAATCTCTCAAAACACAAGTCCAACAATTGTCAGTGACCTTAGATAAATACTCAAAAAGTGAAAAATCGTTGAATATGCTTTTAGGAAAGCAAACTGTCAATACGGTTAGACAAGGACTTGGATATAATAAATCTGAAAATGTTGAGAGCAAGATTAATCAAGAAAATTCAGTATGCACAATTTGTAGAAAATTTGGATACAATCAAAATAATTGTTGGTATAGACCCAAACACATGAAAACTGTACCAATTTGGGTTCCCAAAGGCACAAATATAACATCTCTCAAAGTTAAACAAATTTGGGTGCCAAAAGGAACATATACAAAACAGTTTTGGGTCTCCACAAAATTATTTGTCAAAATATTCTGCCACTAACAACCATGGATCTATAAAAACAAATAGGTCACATAAATCTTTTCCCGTGTAGGTGTGGTGGCAGGCTAAGGAACAACAACAGTGTTCTCTGGATTTTGGCTGTTCCAGAAACACAACGGGCAACAAAGCAAAGTTCCTTAGCCTAGTATAAAGGTGCCAGAATCACAATGGACAACAACGAAAAATTATCGTAAAGGTAAAACAGGTAAATTTGTTTTGAATGATATATTAATGTGATAATCTGCACCATAATCTGAATTAAGTCAGCCAGTAAGGTGATGATGAAATGAATGATGTCTTTAATTCTGACTTACTCTTAATTTATATGATTTTTCTTTTGACTTGTTCTTATTTATGACCTTGATTTGTGCTTAAATGATGACCAATCATATTTTCAACTTTGAACTAATCCATATAAATTTGTTCGGTCAAATGATGGTATTTTATTGATCTTTGATTACTCATGCTATACATAGATATATTTGGTTTGATATTTTGGTCACTGCTTGTAAATTTGCACGATCTCAAATTTCATGTGAAAGCTGTTAAAAAGGATTTCAAGAAATTGTTTTTGAAATAATTATGATGTTGATTGACTGTTGATTACTCATGAATATAACTGTTTATCCTACGATTTCTGAAATTAACACTATGATATTTGCTTGAGTGTTAACATGGCTTCATTTAAAAATTCATTCTGAGATAGTTTGTTGAAATTTTTGATGCACACTTTATGGTCCGGTTTATCAATTTTAGTTAGTGATATTTTGGATTGAAAGAGAAACTCAGATGCAGATTACACTGGTAATATAGTTGATAGAAAAATTACTAGTGGAACGTGATTAATCTTTGAAACATTCATTTGCTGCATCGTTTTTCAACGAAAATATCTACATATTTTTCACTTGAAACAATTTTCAAATAGTAGAATTTTTTTTCATATAACCCCTTCGAGAAAATAATTGTTTGACCATATTTTCAGAATAGTCATTTTTATTTGATTTTAAATGACAAATTTTGACTAATCTAACTCTCCAATAATTATAAAAAAAGATAAATAGTGATTGAAAAGGTGATAAGTGTTGATATTTAACATACATTACTCAAGAGAGTATATTTTGAAATTTTCTCTAGGAATTCAAACAAGAATTATAAAACTTTTTGTTGGGTAAAGATTCCATGACCATTTCTATATCTATCATTATTTCTATCGACCATGGTTTATCAAATATTCAATTAGTTTGTCGATATGTGGTACTATATTCAGGGATTGTTTGTTTTTCATTTCACTTTTTTTTTGTAAAAAATAAATAAATAAATATCTAAAGTATTCACTCTCATTTTAAAGTCCTCACGGTTATACATGGGTGAATTACTCAGATTTTTTGATTATGTGCTTCCATGCTCATTTAAAAGTCCTTACGGTTATGCATGTATGGAACGCATATCAAAATTAATTGATTAAATAGAAAAGTCGATTCTAATCCCATTTAAAAGTCCTCACAGTCATGCGTGGTTAGAAGATACTTGATTTCATTTTTAAAATTAAATTGGAATATTACTAATCTCATTTAAAAGTCCTAACGGTTATGCATGATTAGTAGATATTCAAATTCCTGATATAAATGTACCACAAGAAGATTCAACTGTATGATTTTATATTAGAACATCATTTCCATTATTTCTAAAAGTGGAATATGTGCCTAACAAGGGTAGTTATGGTTTTTGTTTGATTCTTATTGGAGTTTAATATTTATATGCAATTTGAGTTTAATGTTGGATTAATATTGATCCCTTAATCTCTATTTTTCTCTAACACTATTATTCTTTTGCTGATAACAAAAGGGGGAGAGAAAAGTTAAGATTTTGTCAAATAGAATCAAGCAAAGGTCAAATAATTTTCCATTTGCATCTAGGCTTATTTGAATATTTCTATTTGTATGCATATATGTATGGAAGCATCATGTAGAGAGGAAGCATTTAAATAGGGGGAGCAATTAGAGTATATAATTGGTCAAATACATTTAACACGGTCAAAATCTTAAATATATGTTTGTTATCATCAAAAGGGGGAGATTGTTGAATATGCGCTTATATGTTTTTGTTTGATGATAATCAACATGTATATTCATTTAAATGTATTTTGTAATGTACTATTTTGTTTTTTCATAGATTAAATAAATATTTGTTGAATAAAATAAATTACACAGAATTTGAATTCAAACAGAAATTTTATTCAAACAAATATTTATTACAATCTTGAGTAGTACAAATTCAAGCTCTCACTATACATATACATTTTTGATTACATCACAATTACATCACAATTTCGTTTTACATAATTTCCTCACTACATATCACTCACACTCGTATTTTGTCTTCAACTACATTCTAGTTTGAATCCAGCATCTGAGCAATCTGCAAAAATATTCACTAACGCAGTAAAATTGGAAAAGAAATGTTTTTGCAATATAAAATAAAATATGATTTTTTTGAAAATATTAATTGCCTCAGTTATTTGGGTTGTTCGTCATCATTCACACTTGAATTTATCACACACGAACAGTGTGACATGCACAGTGTATCACTGTACATGCCACAAGGCCGTGCACATCGGTATACACTTGATAATGCTATAGGGACAGGTGAGCACAGGTCAAACCCAAATGAAAAGCCGGGTTCAACTCACATGCAATATATTGAAAATCACAACACGAGCACAAGGTCAAACCCGAGTTTTAAAACTGGGTTCAACACAAGGCAATATGAAGAATGTAAAGCTTTTAAAACTGCATCAAAGCATCAATAATGCATGAAACAATGAAACAGCCAGCTACAACAAAGACCAAGTCAAAATCCAGCTATGGAAACAGTGTGGTCGAGAACTGATACAAGAAATTCATGGAATGGCAGACACACATGAACATGTGACAATACAAACATCCAGAAGTGCCAACAAAGAATCAAGTCTCGACCAAAACCAGTGCATGCAACATGGTGTACAAGCTCAATGAAGATTGCAGCAAAATTCAGCAATCCAAATAACCCAGTGACCATCCAAACCAGTACAAACATGAACATGGTAAGAAACACAAGTTGCTCAGCATTGAAGCACAGTGACAATTTTATGAAGAAGTGACTCAAAACAAGCAGTGCAGACCACATAAGACAATGCCCAAGTATACAATAAAACAAGGCTCAAACCGAAAGTGCACAAGTAACATGACAGTAGTCCAGTGTCAAAAATCAAGTGATCAACACAGCAATGAAAGCAACAAGTTTATAAAGGCAATATGAACAAGTGAAGCATCTGTGTCAAAACAAACCCAAATGTCAACAGTATGGATAGACGGTGATCACAAAGAACAAAGCATCAAAGTTGAACAAATACATGAACATGAAGATATAAACAACATCAAATGCAAGACCAAACTGCAAAAGTGACACAGCAGATTTGAATAAGAACTCCACTGGCCATGAAGCAATACCACAAATGTGCAACACAGTGAAGAGACCAAGTGCACGACTAAACTAACAAATGCAACAGTCAAGTCCAATATGCAACATGGCCGAACATTGATACAAGACACCAATGAATGACAGTGAATGCAACAGTGAAGCAAAATATGGCAGTAAAGGTATAATGGCCGTGAACAGCAAGATGATCAGCCATTAGAATTTCAAATGAAACAATGAACAAAATACATGCAAATGCATCAAAGCACTGAGACATGAATGCAGCATTTACAACATACAAACAAGCACATGAAGTAATGAAGCACTGAAGTGATGCAAACAGTGAACAGCTGGACAACATCTGAATGCAATGAAGACAATGCTTGAAACCGAGTACGTACAAATCCAGTGCCAACATGAACGGAGAACCATACACAATACCAACCAGAAAAAGATGGCCGGAGACGAAATGATACAAAGCAAGTTCGACAAGCAAACAACAAGTTCATGTTTGAACTAACTCGAGTGCAACAGAGAAGCTATGGTACTATGCAAATACACGGCAGTACCAAGTGATACAGAAGATGGATGAGGTTCAACAGTGCAGAAATCAAGCCGAAGTCAAAAATCAAGTGCGTACAATTTGAAAAAAAATCAAAGTTGTGTCTTTGAAAAAGTCAGCAATGAAAAAGGGAAAGTTTTTACCTTTTTATTCAAGAAAAATCGTACGCGTAAAAATCAAAGCCGTGAGCATCAAGACAGAAAGAAATCAGGAAAGCCATGCGCATCAAGGATTAAAGTTTTGGAAAGTATCGAATTAAAACGAAGAAAGCAAGTGTATTCGAATTCATATAAATATCAAACCCAAACTATCATCATCGGCATCGAGTTTTCATACGACAATCAATAGCAAAAACAGAGAAATTACATACCGAATCAACAACTCGATCATCAGAGAACGAGCGAGCCAAGCAACAAGAATCAATCATCAGAGAACAAGCGCAAGAAAGAGCTTCATCAATCAGATCGAACAAAGCCTCAATTCGGATCGATAGCACAAAGCCCTAATTTCAGAAAGAGGAAGATCGGTCGCATTATTCTCTCAAGCAAAAAGAATTGGATCGGGCTAAAAATAAAAGCGGCCGGCAGTGATTTATAAAAAGGGGGCATTATTATAAAAGGGCTTTAGTATATTTTAGGGTTTTTAAAGGGGTTTTTTTATTTTTATTTTGAGCAAAAAATTATGGAGTCAAGTTTGTATTTTAATTTTTGCTTCTGCTTTTATTTTTGAAGTTGTTTTTTCTTTTCGAGTCAAAGAATTTGTAAATCACCACCTAGGTTGTAGGTAGTTCAGATTGTCTAGTTAGAATTAGTTCAGTGAGCAGGGTGTGCGAGTTTGCAAAACTCTATATGCGGGAGCAGAGTTCGCGAGTAAACGAAACTCTATAGGCGGAGCAGGGTGTGCGAGTCTAGTAGAGTGTTTGTGAGCGGGAGCAAAGGTTTGCGAGTCTAGTAGAGTGTTTGTAAGCGGGATACTATTTAATTCTAATAGAAATCTGGGAATGCAGCAGTAGACAAGGGTTGCCGAAGTTGGGTAAATTTTGTGTGTGATTTACTTTTCAGCATATTTATTTCTGCAGTTTGTTTTCTGTGTTTAAATCGATAAAATTTGCTATAACCATATTCACCCCCCCTCTAGGGTTAACCTAGATCCTACAACTTTCACGTGCAAAAGCATGGATTCGACCTTATGGATTCGAACCATATCGATTTGAACGGGTCCCTGGGGCAAAAAAAATCCCACTTGAATCGATCATAACTCGAGATCTACAAATCCAAATGCTATGAAATTTTCGCAGGAGCTTGCATATACATAGAAGAATGTCCACGCCAAGTTTCATCACGATTGGACACCTTTGTGATCGATTCGAACCAAGGGTCGAATCGATCCCAAAGTGGGCCCGGATCTCCAGAATTCGGCCGTGTGGGCCCCCTCACATGCCAGAAGTGTTCTCCCCTGATTTTAGGCGAAATATCTGCCTCCTACAGCTATAAATAGAGCCCCTGGTCATTCAGAAAGGGGAGGAGAGAGAATTTTTAGAGTAAGAGAACGCCCGGACGCTGCCAGAATTGCTTCAGAGCACCACCGCTGCCTTTGATTTCGAATTTTGGCTTACTGCTTGCTGTACTTTGACATAAAAAAGTTGTATTCTCCGAATATCAAGCAATAAAGTAACAAAACTTCATAGTGGATGTAGGCAATACGCCGAACCACTCTAAATCGTTGTGTCTCGTGCAATTTACTTCCTGTTATTTGGAGTTTTTGTTAGATAATCCACATTTTAATTTACTTTCTTCATTTATTATCTCTTCAAAAATTTCCGACGAGTGTTGTGCCCAATTTTGACACAAACACTATCCATCGCATGTGGGCCTATGACCAGTTGAGCTTTTCATAAGGTTACAATCCCAAGGTATGTGAGTCCTAACACTCGCTAAAAAAAATCAAATGATTTATATGTTTCTTCTAAGGGTTTGGAGAAACATAAAATTCTAGTGGAAGCATATTAATAAAATGAAATATAGTGTTTAATCTTACTGCTATTATAAGAACGTCTACTATAAATTTAATTCCTTAATCTGCCAACTTAAATTTGTGAAAAAATTGTCTATACCAAAGTTGTTTTCTAAAAACAAAAAACTCATTGGACCAAACTACATAGACAAACTTAGAGTGATTAAGATAACACTTACATGCGAATGCATATAGTCGTCGTTAATTGAACCTTTGAGGGTTATACCCATTGAAGATGTAGGCCCCAAAATAATAATTACATATAACATATGGGTTGCGGATCTAGAAATCATCTAAGTTTACGGGTGGTTATGTTAGACAAAGATTGTAAAGACAACATAAAAACTTGTTTGTCAATCAAATCTTTGAAGGTCTCAAAGCGTTGTTTGGAGAGCAATCTCATTTTATAAGGTACAAGATTACTAATAAATTGTTCAACATGAAGATGACAAAGGCATAAAAGTGGCGTGATGACCCAGAATTTTAGGCAATACCAATTTAATAATCTTTGTTAATAAGTCTTTAAATTGATATAATAATCTTCTTTTATAAATAATTAATTGATAAAATATATCCTTTCAAGCTAATTAAAAATATTTTCTATTTATAACGTGTGTGTATATATATATATATTGGTATATATATTGTAAATAGGACGTCTTTGGTTTTAATAAAAAATATAATAAAATAAAATAAAAAATATATATGTTTTCAAGGTTTAATATATATATATATATATATATATGTATGTATGTATATGTGTATGTATATATTGTGATTTGAAGTTATGTTTGAAAACTCAATATAATAATTTTTAAAGTTAATACTAAAATAATGTATATATTTTTTTGTATATATTGTAAATAGAAAGGTTTTGGTTTGAATTTAATAAAAGTGCTTTCAAATTTTAATATATATTGTAATTGGGAAGTTATAATTTAATATAATACTTTTCAAAAGTTATTTGAAATTTAGACTTTATATTTAACAACAAAGATAATTTTTATTTAAAATATATTTTTGCTTAAGTTTAAAATAATATTTAACTAAAGGTTTATTTCTTTTGTTTTCTTTTTGACTTTAAAATTTGTTATTAATTTGTATGTGTGTATATATATACTCATAAATTAATAAAGACATTACCTTATTAATACTAAACATAAGAAATTAATATAAAAGTGTATTAGGACATTTGTAAGCATATAAAACAAGTTGGGACATTTGTAAATAAATTAATACATGCAAGTAAATTTGTAATGAAATAAAATAAACAAGTGGCAACAATTATTTTCATAAAAATAAAATTTAAAATAAAATTTATAAGTTATGTTGTATTAGAGAGAGAGAGAGAGGCTGGCTTTTCTTTTCATATTCAATTCTTTTTCTTCCTCAAATTCTTTCTCCTTATACATAAAAATTGGAAGATGATCAAACAATTTCAACCTGAGAAGGAAAACTAAGATCAAATAACAACAACTCATCAGTTGCAAAGATTCAACACACCAACATGCATAATTCAACCCAGCAATAATGGATTCAAATTCAACAACTAATTCAATAGCAAACTTCTAATCCACAAATCAAAATGGTTTCAAATCAAAATAAAAGAAAAACTGTCTCTCTGTTATTTTCAAATCTGTAAGTTAACTTTTATCTTAAAAACAGTCAAAATTCTGTGAATTAAACTTGTTGCATGTGATGAAAATTTATAAAAATATAGTATATAATGATTACTTGAATGTTTGGTTGTGAATGTATGTATAAACATTTGATTTGTTTGAGATATGCCTGTGCATGTATATATATCTACTCTGTTATTATTCATAGGCTTAAGAATAGTCTTTCAAAAATTCATTTTTGCTCATAGATTTGATTTTAGGCTTAGATTCCTAAATGAAAACTATTCCTAACTATATAATATCAATTCTAAAAATAATTTTAGGATTTTATATTTAGTAATTAATCCAAATAGGAAAAATTCAGTGAAAAATCAATTTGGGTCAAATTTAAACCATTTTAATTCTCTGTTTTGACCAACCTATCTGATTTGTGATAGTAAATGATGAATTTTAAAGTAATAGCTTGACTTTTAGTTTGGTAATCGTTGGGATAAATCGAGTTGAACGATTTAGGCACTTTGGTTCATTGTCGTTGATCGATGGTGATTTGGAGGTCGGGGTTTGGGCCGGAGATGGCCGGGATGTCGACGAACTCAGGAAAATTGGTGAGGCGATTTATCGAAGGTCGTGGTGGTCTGAGATCGCCGAAGTAGGGTTTTATACCCAGTTGAAGCCATCGATGATGTTGGGTTTCGTACGGCGATTAGGGTGGACCAGAGTGGTTCGCGATGGAGGGAATCGGAGCATGGGATCAAGATGAAGCTCTGACATGGTTGGCAGGTGTGTTCAGGGTCGGGATCGACGATGAGGGGCGATTTTTCGATGATGGTTGTTTCTAGTTTTTCGATCAATCATCGAAATTTCACGTGGGCTTTCAATTTTGTTTTCTGGGTGGGAGTGCTGGTTATCGAAGTCATTGGCGATGTTCTGGAGCCGGGGTCGATGGTCGGAGCTCTAAAGATGGTGCGTGCATGTGCACGGTGCACGTGGTTGTACCCGGTTTTGTCGATTTCAAGGAGGTTGCTTTTCCTCGAGTTTGACTCGAGTGTTGTAGGGTTTGTCTCGAAGCAGATGAGGGACGAGGGTTTCTCGTGTTTTTACTCGGGGAGATCATGGATTTGCTCGGGATGATTTTGTTTTGAACTGTTTCAATTGAAAACAGGAAGTATTCCAGGTTTAAAATCAAAGAACTTAAATTTTATGAATATTTCAAAGTTTAAAAGCAAAGTGAAACAAGTTTGATGTTTTGGAAATAATTAGTTTGAAAAATAAACGTTTAACAAAGTTTTAATACATATATTTAAAATAAATAAGTTTTTAAAAATATAACAATTAAGTTTTTAAGAATAAGAATTTGTTTAAATATATCAAACAAGTTGGAAAAGTTTTCAAGGATTTTAAATGTTAAAATTTAATGTTAAAATTGTTTTGTTTAAAAGTAAATTATATAGTTTTTAAATTAGGTTATTGATTTCTAATTGTTTTTTAATGAAGTTTAATGATGTAAATAAGTATTTAATATAAATAATGAATTTATCCTTAATTAGTAAATGTTGAGATTAATTAAGAGTAATTAATTAGTAAATAAATAAAGTTAATTACTCATTGTAATTAAGGATAATCACTTAATGAAGTAATTAGTGGATAGTTAATGAATGTAAGGTGAATCATTAAACTAGTGTTTAAGTGATAATTAACTAATTAATGTAATTAATTCAAGTTAATTAATTAGCTTAATTGATTAGAGATAATCACATAATATAACTAATTTAGTATAATTACTTAACGAAGTAATTAGAGAATAATTACTTAATGGGAATAATTAAGGATTAATTACTTAGTGTACTTAATTAAAGAATTAATTAATTTAATTAATTCAAGGGTAATTAATTAATGTAAGTAATTAAAGGATAATTAATCACTGAAGGTGATTATTTAAGGTTAATTAAGGAATGTGCTTAATTAAGATTACTTGTTAAAAATAATTAACTAAAGAGTGATTAATTAATGGAAGTAATTAAAGGGAATAATTACTCAATGTAATTAATTAAATGAATGCGATTAATTTAAGTTAATTAATTTGTTTAGTTAATTAAAGATAATCACTTGATGATTAATTAAGTAAAATTACTTATTGTAATTAATAAAGTATAATTACTTTGTGTAAGTAGTTAATGGGTAATTACTGAGTGTAATTAATTAAAAGGGAATTACTTAATGATAAGTAATTGGAGAATAATTACTTAGTAGGAGTAATTAAGGATTAATTACTTTGTGTAATTAATTAAGGGTAAATTAATATAATTAATTAAAGTAAGTATTTACAGGATGGTTAATTACTGTTTGTAATTAATTAAGGTTAATTAAAAGAAAGTAATTAATTAAAGTATAATTAATTAATGTAATTAATTAAGGACTAATGTAATTGATTATAGTTAATTAATTAATGAAATAATTAAAGGATCATTAATTAATGTAATTAATGAGAGTAATTAAAGGTTAATTACTGTGAATGATTAAGGATAATTAATTTGTGTAATTAATTAGAGGCTAATTACTTAAAGTAATAGAGAATAATTAACCAAGGATGATTAATTAAGATGGACAATTAAGGGATGATTAATTAATTAGGTTATATTTAATTAATGTTAGATAAGTAGGATTAAAAACAATTAATTTAATTCATTGGTAGTTAATTAAATTAATAAGGGATAGTGTGGTTGATAAATCTTGATTATGGATGATTGAATGAGATTGAATGCCTTGGATTATGTGATATCTCTGATATGTGATATGGGTTGCTTTGTCATATGAGATACTTTAGTTGAATTATGATAATATGGATTATCTATATTGTGATAAGGTGAATTATTTATCCGTGTGAATATAGATAATATATTGAATTGTTTAACCCTTAAACAATTTGAACATTAAAACGGCGTTTTGGATTTCGATGAGATCGGAATCAGATTTTCTAATTTGAATATCCGAAAACCACATCGATCCAAATTAAACGTTAGGTCATGAATTCAAGTGACGATCAAGATAAGGACTAGAAGTGTAAGAACTATTCGTTGTTGAAACTCTGAGGGTGATTCCAAGATGAGTTTAACGGAGATAGTGCTTTCAAGTTCGAGATGGAGATTCAGAGTGCAAGGGCTATTGTCGTTAACTCTGAGGGTGATTCCAAAATGAGTGTAACGAGATAGTGCCTTCGGTTTCGTTCGAACCTAGAACGAACTTGTATGGATTGAATGCTTTTAGAATGTCATCAGGAGGACGATGAGCATTCTAAGATAGATGTGTTCTATGAAGGTAATCGCAGCCTCAAGCCTCATCAACCAGGAATGGCTAAAATAGGAGAGGTGCAGCAAGGCTAAGTGGGTTGCGCCCAAGTAGGACGGGATTTTTCCCTGTCTAGAGGTCCCCTTTAATTCGGCTTAGTGCGTGGTTGGTCGCGCCAACTGCGTGGTTGTCTTATTCGGGACTATCCAGTAAGGGATGGTTCCGGCCTTGTGTTGTAGGGATTTAATATGGATCCTCGGTATTTTCATCTAGGCTAGGTACTGTGACGACGGTACCCCAGTTGCCCTGCCATTGATGGAAACCCATTTTCCCTACGTGCCTTACGGTTTTGATTGTATAACCCACTTTGTGGCTAGTAGCTGGAATTTAATGAATGTAACAATTTCGGCTATTTCTTATTTACTTGAAAAACCTAGACACTATTATAATATCATTGGATTTCCTATCAAATGTTTTGGTTATCGTAAGGTAAAAACTTTTCAATGTTTTTGTGTGGGAAGTCTTACGAGATACCTTTTCTTTTCAAATGATTTTCAAAGTTAAACAACTTTAACCCATTCAGTCACATCAGACCAACGTCTGACCCGGAGTTTATTTCTGTTTTATTAAACTCTTGGGTACTCAAATTTTTAAGAGTAGCCAAGGGATTCAGGTTATCTTTGACGAGTTCTGGCGGAGATATGGAGCAGGAGGCTTTAGTGTTTGTAGATATATAGTGGTTCTGTTGTGTTGTATCTCTATGATGAGGTCTATATTGTACTTGGTTTGTAATGACTAGACAGGTCTTTATAACTGTCTAGTTTGTGATGTACAAGTTGTATAACTCTTATGTATATGATACTATGTAATATCTTATGTGATGTAATATATTTTATTCGTTCCGCTGTGAGATTCTGATGTTGTTTAGTTCTTTCTTCTCTACCTTTTCTCTTCTCCGCCCCTTTCTTTATTACTCAAGATGCGTCTTTCTGTGGATTGAAAGACGGGCCATGACAGTTGGTATCAAAGCGCTAGGTTGAGTGAATACCTAGGCTTTGGAGTGATATCTTTCTTGGGAGAGCGTGTATTTTTATGTATATTTATGTATCTACCTATTTTGTTGGGTTACCTGTTCGTGTTTGCCAACATAAGCTCTTTTGGTTGAGGGTAGCGGTGTGTGTAGCATGACTACCACTAATGGAAGAAGTCCAAGCGTTGAGGTTAGAAAAATATGTGCCGAGGCTGTAGTCCCAATACCGCCTCGAGTAAGCTTTGCAGAATGATGTAAGCATTTCACCAGATCTCTGAAGAGGATCTTTTAAAGGTTCAGAGTCCATCATTAAAGTGCAAGTTGGGTTGCGCTCGTATGAGCGACATTTCTTGAGTTTGGATCTGTGGGATGAGCAGAAGCAAGTGATGGTATCTTGGCATCTTTAGGAGGGAACAGTTACATGGTGAGACGCAGTAGCCATGGAAATTCTCAAAGGGTGATTTCTCATGGAGCAAGTTAACGAAGTATTCGAGGAACAGTCTTTACCTGCCATAGGGAAGACTCCGATAAATAGGACTTATCTGGATCTCAAGCATGGAGGTTTATCTGTAATGGAATATGAGGCTAAGGTCTATAAGTTGCCTCGCTTCGGACATGGTCTCATTGTCACCCCCTTAGAAGAGTGAGATGTTGTTGCTTGGTTGGGAGCCCGAGTTTCTTTGGAGGACTTCCCATCTCGAAGGTTCTTTCGTGGAGTTGGTCGATGGCTTTAAAGTGCGAGGAGCTTATGGATAAGAAGTTCTGGTATCTGGGTCAGCAATGCAGCTCGAAGGTTTTGTGTGTATGCCAGCAGGAAGGTCTTTTGGTTCGTAGTATCCTAGAGGTGGAGTTCAGAAGCAGTAGAGTGGCCCCGTTTCTTCGATGGTTCAGAAGTCTTTGTGTTCTATATGCCAGCAGCCCGGGCAAAAGGTGGAACCTTTCCCATTTCTTTAGTAGCTCAGTTGATATGGTGTTTGTTTTGAAATTGGACCATTAGATTATCCTTCTGGTAGGAAAGGCATTCTTGAAGGATTAACCTTGTTTTGGATGGATTGGTCAAGCTTAAGGCTTTTCTAATTAGGTAAAAAGAGAACAATTTCTTTGAAATCTAAACTGGGTAGAATCGCAAAGGTGACTTGCGATAGTTCAGGGAGATCATCAAAGTGATCTTTTGTATAGAGTTGAGGCATCTCAAGTGGAAGTAATCTCAGATTCCCACGGAAGTTCACATTTGTTTTGGATTAAAGAGTTTCTACAGGAAGCTAAGTGGGATTCTGGATGCGAAGACGTTTTTCAAAATCTAAGGGCGAAGTTGGCAAGTGCACTTGTTTTGTCTTTTTCGGATAAGAGAAGTTAGTTTGAAGTCCACTAATGCTTGTGGAGTAGAGTTTTGTTCTGGATTTCGGCGAATTTAGAGGACCATTTTATTGAGTAGAATCCGAAGGTCGTCTTGTTCTTGATCTAGTTTTGTTTCATAAGACATCTGTGAAGATTTAGCTGATCAAGAAGGTTGAGGATAACCCAGGATCGTCAGAAAGTTAAGCGGATAAGAGACGAAGGACTTTGAAATTTGTCTAAGTTTTCTCCGATCAAAAGGAGTAATAAGATTTGGTTAGTCTGGAAAGTTAGCTCCGAAGTATTTTGGATCTTCCTGTGTTCTCGAGAGGATTGGGGATTTGGTCTATAGGATTGAATTGCCAGTTTGGGTGGCTGGGTTTTTTCACAAGGTACTTCACGTATCCCTGAGGGAGTACATGTATAATCCATCACTGGTTGTGGAATCAGCAGTTCAGAAGGATCTAGTAATTGAACTGGACTTGAGTGTAATCTGATATCTTGTTCAGATTGTAGATCTAGATAGTAGGAGCTCTGGATCAGAGTGGTATAGCTAGTTAAGGTTCTGTAGAGCGAGTATCCCAGCAATTGTACCTGGGAAACTCTAGATAGTATTAGGTAGGCTTATCTTTAATTGTGTCAGGATCATTAGATTTGTTTGTTTGAATAAATTGGTTGCTATGGTTATTAGTATATGATTGATATATATATATATATATATATATATGCTGTTTAAAATTAAAATCTTCGATGGCTATTAAATTTTCTTTGCTTTTAAATTTTGGGGACGAAATCCTTTAAAAGGGAAGGAATGTGATGACCCAGAATTTTGGGCAATACCAATTTAATAAATTTTTTAATAAGTATTTAAATTGATTTAATAATCTTCTTTTATAAATATTTAATTGATAAATTTTATCCTTTCAAGCTAATTAAAAATGTTTTCTATTTATAACGTAATACATACATACATACATACATATATATATATATTGGTATAAATAAGTTGTAAATAGGAAATCTTTGGCTTTAATAAAAAAATATAAAAAAAATAATATGTTTTCAATTTGTAATATATATATATATACATATATATATATATATATTGTGATTTGAAGTTACGTTTTAAAATTCAATATAATAATTTTCAAAGTTAATACTAAAATGTATTCTAATTATAATATATATATTTTTGTATATGTAAATAGAAAGGATTCGGTTTGAATTCAATAAAAGTGCTTTCAAATTTTAATATATATTATAATTGGGAATTTATAACTTAATATAATGCTTTTCAAAAGCTATTTGAAATTTAAACTTTATATTTAACAACAAAGATAATTTCTTATATAAAATATATTTTTGCTTAAGTTTAAAATAAGATTAACTAAAGGTTTACTTTTTTGTTTTCTTTTTGACTATAAAATTTATTATTAATTTGTGTGTGTGTCTATATACATAAATTAATAAAGACATTAAATTATTAATACTAAACATAAGAAATTAATATAAAAGTGTATTAGGACATTTGTAAGCATATAAAACAAGTTGGGACATTTGTAAATAAATGAATACATGCAAGTATATTTGTAATACAATAAAATAAACAAGTGGAAACATTTATTTTCATAAAAATAAAATTTATAAGTAATGTTGTATTAGAGAGAGAGGCTGGCTTTTCTTTTCAGATTCAATTCTTTTTGTTCCTCAAATTTGTTCTCCTTATACATAAAAACTGGAAGATGATCAAACTATTTCAACCTGAGAAGGAAAACTAAGATCAAATAACAACAACTAATCAACACACCAACATGCAAAATTCAACTTAGTAATTATGGATTCAAATTCAATAAGTAATTCAAGAGAAAACTTCTAATTCAACAAATCAAAATGGTTTCATATCAAAAGAAAAGAAAAACCGCCTCTCTGTTATTTTCAAATCTGTGAGTAAACTTTTACCTTGAAAACAGTTAAAATTCTGTGATTAAACTTGTTTCATGTGATGAAAATTTATAGAAATATAGTATATAATGATTACTTGAATGTTTGGTTGTGAATGTATGTATAAACATTTGATTTGTTTGAGATATGCTTGTGCATGTATATATATCTACTCTGTTATTATTCACAGGCTTAAGAATAGTCTTTCAAAAATTCATTTATGCTCATAGATTTGATTTTAAGCTTAGATTCCTAAATGACAACTGTTCCTAACTATATAATATCAATTCTAAAATTAGTTTTAGGATTTTATATTCAGTAATTAATTCAAATTAGGAAAAATTCAGTGAAAAATCAATTTGGGTCAAAAATAAACCATTTTAATTCTCTGTTTTGACCAACCTATCTGATTCGTGATAGTAAATGATGAATTTTAAAGGTAATAGCTTGAATTTTAGTTTGATAATCGTTGGGATAAATTGAGTTGAACGATTTGGGCATTTTGGTTCATTGTCATTGATCGGCGGTGATTCGGAGATCGAGGTTCGGAATGGAGATGGTCGGGATGTCGACGAACTCAGGAAAATTGGTGAGGTGATTTATCAAAGGTCATGGTGGTCTGAGATCGACGAAGTAGGGTTTTATACCCAGTTAAAGCCATCTATGATGTTGGGTTTCGTACGGCGACTAGGGTTGACCGGAGTGGTTCCTGATGGGGGGAATCGAAGCTTGGGATCGAGATGAAGCTCTGGCGTGGTCAGTAGGTGTGTTTAGGGTCGGGATCGACAGTGAGGGGTGATTTTTCGATGATGGTTCTGGAGCTTGGGTGGACGTGCTGATTGTCGAAGTCGTTGGCGATGTTTTGGAGCTGGGGTCGATGGTCGGAGCTATGGTGATGGTGCGTGCATGTGCATGATGCACTTGGGTGTACCTGGATTTGTCGATTTTGAGGAGGTTGCTTTGCCTCGAGTTTGACTCGAGATATTGTGGGGTTTGTCTCGAAGCAGATGAGGGACGGGAGTTTCTCGTGTTTTTACTCGGGGAGATCATGGATTTGCTCGGGTTGAGTTTGTTTTGAACTTTTTCAATTGAAATCAAGAAGTATTCTAGGTTTAAAATCAAAGAACTTAAATTTTGCAAATATTTCAAAGTTTGAAAGAAAAGTGAAACAAGTTTTAAAGTTTTGGAAATAATTAGTTTCAAAAATAAATGTTTAACAAAGTTTTTATATATATATTTAAAATAAATAAGTTTTAAAAGATATAACAATTAAGTTTTTTTTAAGAATAAGAATGTATTTAAATTTATTAAACAAGTTGGAAAAGTTTTCAAGGATTTTAAATGTAAAAATTCAATGTTTAAATTATTTTGTTTTAAAGTAAATTATATAATTTTTAAATTAGGTAATTGATTTCTAAATGGTTTCTAATGAAGTTTAATGATGTAAATTAATATTTAATATAAATAAAGAATTTATTCTTAATTAGCAAAGGTTGAGACTAATTAAGAGTAACTAATTAGTAAATAAATAAATTTAATTACTCATTATAATTAAGGATAATTACTTAATGAAGTAATTGGTGGATAGTTAATGAACGTAAGGTGAATCATTAACTAGTGATTAAGTGATAATTAATTAACTAATTAATTAATTCAAGTTAATTAATTAGCTTAATTAATTAAAGATAATCCCTTAATATAACTAATTTAGTATAATTACTTAATGAAGTAATTAGAGAATAATTACTTAATGGTAATAATTAATGATTAATTACTTAGTGTAATTAATTAAAGAATTATTTAATTTAAATAATTTAAGGGTAATTAATTAATGTAAGTAATTAAAGGATAATTAATCACTGAAGATGATTAATTAAGGTTAATTAAGGAATGTTCTTAATTAAGATTACTTGTTAAAAATAATTAATTAAAGAGTGATTAATTAGTCGAAGTAATTAAACAGATTAATTACTCAATGTAATTAATTAAATGAATGTGATTAATTTAAGTTAATTAATTTTTTAATTAATTAAAGATAATCACTTGATGATTAATTAAGTAAAATTACTTAATGTAATTAATAAAGTATAATACTTTGTGTAAGTAATTAATGGGTAATTTCTGAGTGTATTTAATTAAAGGGGAATTACTTAATGGTAGGTAATTGGAGAATAATTACTTAGTGGGAGTAATTAAGGATTAATTACTTTGTGTAATTAATTAAGGATAAATTAATATAATTAATTAAGGAGTTAATTTATTAAGGTAAGTATTTTCGTGATAGTTAATTACTGTTTGTAATTAATTAAGGTTAATTAATAGAAAGTAATTAATTAAGGACCGATGTAATTAATTATAGTTAATTAATTAATGAAATAATTAAAGGATCGTTAATGTAATTAATGAGAGTAATTAAAGGTTAATTACTGTGAATGATTAAGGGTAATTAATTTGTTCAATTAATTAAAGGCTGATTACTAAATGTAATTAGAGAATAATTAATCAAGGATGATTAATTAAGATGGATAATTAAGGAATGATTAATTAATTGGGTTATAGTTAATTAATGTTAGATAAGAAGGATTAAAAAGTAATTAATTTAATTCATTGGTAGTTAATTAAATTAATTAGGGATGGCGTGGTTGATAAATCTTGCTTATGGATGATTGAATGAGACTGAATGCCTTGGATTATGTGATATCTCTAATATGTGATATGGGTTGCTTTGTGGTATGAGATACTTTGGTTGAATTATTTAACCCTTAAACAACTTGGACATTAAAACGACATTTTGGATTTCGATGAGACCGGGACCAGATTTCTAAATTTGGATATCAAAAAACCACATCGATCCAAATTAAACGTTAGGTCGCCCATTCAAGTAAAGATCAAGATGAAGACTCGAAGTGTAAGAATTATTCGTCGTTGAAACTCTGAGGGTGATTCCAAGATAGTTTAACGGAGATAGTACTTTCATGTTCGAGATGGAGATTCAGAGTGCAAGGGAAATTGTCGTTATTTCTGAGGGTGATTCCAAAATGAGTGTAACGAGATAGTGCCTTCGCTTTCGTTCGAACCCGGAACGAACTTGTATGGACTGAATGCTTTTAGAACATCGTCAGGAGGACGATGAGCATTCGAAGATAGATGTGTTCTATGAAGATAATCGTAGCCTCAAGCCTCATCAACCGAGAATGACTAAAACATGGGAGGTGTAGCAAGGCTAAGTGGGTCATGCCCAAGTAGGACGAGATTTTCCCTTGTCTAGAGGTACCTTTTATTTCGGCTTAGTGTATGGTTGGTCGTGCCAACTACGAGGTTGCCTTGTTCGAGACTATCCAGTATTGGATGGTTCCGGCTTTGTGTTGCAGGGGATTTAGGGTGGATCCTTGGTACTCTGATCTAAACTAGGTACTGTGACGGGCGATTCCCCAACAGCCCTGCCATTGATGGAAACCCATTTCCCTACGTACCTTTACGGTTTTGATTGTATAACCCACTTTGTGGCTAGTAGCTGGAATTTAATGAATGTAATAATTTCGGCTATTTCTTATTTACTTGAAAACCCTAGACACTATTATAATATCATTGATTTCCTATCAAATGTTTTGGTTATCATAAGGTAAATTTTTTTCCATGTTTATATGTGGGAAGTCTTACGAGATATCTTTTCTTTTCAAATGATTTTCAAAGTTAAACAACTTTAACCCGTTTACTCACACCAGACCCATGTCTGACCCGGTGTTTATTTTCTGTTTTATTAAACTCTTGGGTACTCAAAGTTTTACGAGTAGCCAAGGGATTAAGGTTAGATTTGACGAGTTCGGGAGGAGATATGGAGCAGGGGGATTTAGCGTTTGTAGATATATAGTGGTTCTGTTGTATTGTATCTCTTTGATGAGGTCTGTATTGTACTTGGGTTGTAATGACTACACAGGTATTTATAACTATCTAGTTTGTGATGTATAAGTCTATTGTATATGATACTATGTAATATCTTATGTGATGTAATATATTTTATTCGTTCCGCTATGAGATTCTGAAATTGTTTAGTTCTTTCTTCTCTATCTTTTCTCCCCTCTATCCCTTTCTTTCTTACTCATGGTACGTCTTTCTGTGGAGTGAAAGGCGGGTCGTGACAAGTGGATGATTACTTCCTAATGATGAAATGTTATATTGATTGACTAGCTCAACTAGACATGACTATAAGTATTGAAATACAAGTGGACTTGATCTTAGGGTCTATACTTTATAGTTTAGGCCGTTCATATTAAATTATAATACGAACCAGTTGAATGAAAGCCTCGTGAAGCTGCTCAATATGTTGGAATCAACATAGTCTTCAACCAAGGACCAAGGCGTAGTGCTCGCGATTAAGGGTAAAGTGTAATGACCCATAAATTTTAACGATTTAAGTAACATAATTATATAGATTTTTCATGAAAATAAAACAAAAACAAAATTTTGCAATGAAAATTTGATATTTGGTATGTGTCTATTTAAGCATAGCAAGTGGTAGATTTTCATCGAAAAATGTGAATGTTTGTTTGGTTGTGAAATTTCCATTTAAAATTTAAATCAGTTAAAAATTGGTGGAAATAAAATATTTTTGAAATCTGAATATTTTTTATAAGAAAAATGTTTATCGACTTTTGAGTGAGACGTCATATTTTATTTCGCTAAATTTTAATTGCTCTAGCTCCATCCATCTTATTTTCGGAGTTTTAGCAGCATATTTTGGCAGCGAATATCGAGTTTTAATATGATGGTCGTATCACTCATAATTATGTACCATTTTGTTCACCTCATCGTGCTGATCTCCATTGTCCACCACAGCCTCCTTCTGCATTCGCTACCTTTCCCAAACCCACTCCACACTATCGGCGGCTCAACTGCCATCCGCCTCCTAGCTTTCCATCGAGCAAACACATCCCTCGCCTTGACGCAACATCCCTCCCTCCCATCGCCTCGCAGCACGTGATGCCACCTTGATCTAAAGTAGCAGCCTCAACCACTTCACAACCTGCAACGCGACCCACCTCCACAAACCATTTTCTCACCTTCATCCATCGAGCACAACCCCCACCCTTTCCAAACACCATCCATTATCCAGACCTCCCATCACCGAAGACTCCTTTTCCGCAGCCACATTCCCCTCCTTGCATCGCCTAAGCCCGAGCAGCTTTCTTCCCTTCTATAATAAAGGGATACACACACACACACACACACACACACACACACACACACACATTTCATATATCTATATTGTTTCCATTTATATCAAGCTATTTTTAATTTGATTTTTTTCATCGATTCCAAAGTATAGCTTTGCTTTGTCGAATTCTTGTTGGCCTTGCTTTGCCTTGGAAATTGTCATTCGGATTGGTTGATTTTCGAGTTCGTGATTCGAAATTGAAGCTTGTTGTGTTGTCTATTTTCTCTAGCCTCGAAAGGTGAGCGATCACTCACGATTAACATTCGTATGTTTGTAAATTTATTTCACATGAAATGACATTGAAATATTTTGTTAATTTGAATTGTTGAGTAAATAAATCGTTAATGATATGTTATTAATTAAATTTGGTAACCTATGATAATTAACATATGACACTATAATATGTTGTATATATATTATATTTTAAAATTGTTTGTTATGATCCATGATGAGAATTGATATGTTATGCTGTTTTATATTATTATTCTATTGTTCTCACACTGCAAGTTGCCTGTGGTTTAGGAATTCCCTATTGGTTCAAATGATATATACCCAAACGATATTAGAGATTATGGAAAATCGTTATGGGTTGAAATGAAAAACACAAGCGATTTTCTTGATTTTGAAATTTTGGGATTTGTGGTTGAAATGATATATACCCGTAAAATTTAAATCATTACGTATTTAAATGATAAATATCTTTATCACTTGACCATAGGATAGAAAATTATATATGGACACCGTTGATCTATTTTTAAATGATTTTCAAATTTTTGAAATGGAGAAATATATGTGTATTGATTTTTAGAATATAATATAAAGATATTGTAATTTTAATATATGTGTAAAATTTAGATTTTTAAAATTATATGTTTTGGAAATTTTAAAATTATAAGTTAAATTTACAATGTAAATTGTAAAATTTTACTTATGACTTCATTAAAAATATCAAATAAGATTAAAAATAGATTTAATACTATTAAGTTTAATTTAATAATAATTAATATAATAAATTTTAATAATAATGGAATTTGACTAATACATAAAATATGTTTAAATATTTATTTACAATTTATATTAATATTTAAAAATAGATTTTCGTAGTGACTTATGTGTGTGTGTATATATATATATATATATATAATATTTTTAAATGTTTATTTGAAATTTATGTTGTTATTTTCAAAATAGATTTTTGGTAATATCTTAAATAAATAATGGTTGGGAAGATAAATTAAGGATGATTTGTAATTTAATTTGTTTAAGAAATGAATTTGGATAAAAATTGATTTGAACCTGTTAATTTTAAAAATTTAAAGATATGATTTTTATGACTTGATAATGGGATTTTGATTAAAGGTGATTAAATGAATATTTTCAAAGTTAAATAAAATAAAAATTGTAAATTTAATATTGTTTAAAATTTGAAATTTATTTAAATGTTATTAAAAATGATTAAGTGAATATTTTTAAATTTAAATAAAACTAATGTTGAATTTTGAAATATAAATGAAATTTATCAAATTGAGTTATTGTAAATTTTTGCATACTTAAAATTTGAAACCCATTGAATTTTAAAAGGTTTAAAATTTGTAGTTCAAACCGAGATTTGAAATCGATAAAAATTAAAATGGTTTCACTGAGAATTTTGAATTGAACCTTTAACCTTGAAATTGCTAAACTGAGATTGATTTAAATTGAATTTTATAATTAAAGTTGATTTGAGTTGATTTGTGAAATTAGAAGGAACAACTCTAGTTTGACACTATTTTTGATATAAACTCCTTTTAATATATAAAATACTTTTAATACACAAACTATTTTAATATATAACCTATTTTTAAATGTAAACTATTTTTATTGTATAACTATTACAATATATAAACTACTTTCAGTATTCAAACTGTTTAAGTTGGAACTGTTATGACTTAGGTTTAATGGATTTAAATGTGAATACTTTGAAATGATGGTTTAACCTATTTTGTGGTTAAGATTTTGGAAATGAATATGATTATGACGCCCCACCTCTATACTCACGCTAGCCAAGGACACTACGAAGTAATGCCGTCAACTAGCACGAAGAATAAGGCTGTTGAGGAGCGACCATCCGTGTATTTGCCTTGTGAGATTAACGGTATGTCAGATAATGTAACAAGAGGAAATCCGACACACCGATACAAACCCAAAGCTACTACACAGTGGCTATATATGATCTTCGGAAACAATATAGAAATAAGCATAACACAATCAGTCACAGATATCCATATCACAAAGGCGGAAATAGATATGAATATATAACACTTAGAAGTGCTTATCAGAGTAGTGGTCAAACAAGATCCACAGTATAACAAAAGAATAGATACAAGTGCTAGACAAAAGAATATGTATACATCAAGGAGTCTCTATCTCGAATGTATAACAACAAAAACTAATAATATAGTGTAGTCAGCCAAAAGTCAGGTAACACTCCCAGATGAGGAGTCAAGTAGAAGCACCTATAACATCTCGATCTGACCCGAGTATTATTTAATAAGAAAATAATAAACGGATCTGTTTAGCTATAAATATCAGATAAAATGAGATGGAACAAGAGATATAACAAAATGTATGATAACAATAATGCCATACTAAGAAAAGTATACTTTTGACAACAACAAAAATCATACAATATCTCAAGAAATATCATAACATCAGAAAGAATGTCATATTCTTTACTCTATTCACCAAACCGCAAATATTGTCAGACTTATCAATGCCAATCGTAAAAGCCGTTGAAACACAAATTCACAAAAGTTAGTGAAACGCAAATTCACCAACGCACAAATATTGATAAAGATTATCAATATAAATCGCGAATTTTGGTGAAACACAAATTCTAGAAATCATCAATATAAATCCAGAAATCACAAAAAGGGGGAGGCCTATCACAAAATGGGAGCATGAAAACTCACCAACACGTGTATCACAAAATGGAACGCTATTCCATGGTTTCTAACCATTTATTTTGAGCCGAAGCTCCATAAAACGGTCCAAAGACCATGTGTCGCAACCCCACCAATTTTGAGCCGAAGCTCCATAGAAACGGGGTTTAGTCTCCCTCGTAGACAAAGAGACATCGCAAATTGCTAATCTAAATCACAAAATGATCATCATCGATCATCAAGAAGTGTCACCAACAAATTGTAAGTCTCCACTCGAAAGTTGTCACAAAAGTTTCAATCGAACGAGTCTAAGAATTAACCGACAAAAAACACGCGAGCGTTTCATACCACTTGTTTTACTAAGCCGTTTAATTAGATTTCTCATACGAGTGACGTAAAGGTTTGTATATACTAATAGGTTTGAAAATGGTTTTATAAACGAGTTTGATATTGAAAATAGAGTTGAAATCATCTTTGTGAAAGAGTTTGAATATTAGGCTAAATAGGCAAAAGCAAGCAGGTCAGCCGACAGACTGCAAAGGCTAGTCGACTGATCCAGAAACTTGGAAGTTTCATTTCCTGCAGTCAGTCGACTGATTACAGAGACCAATCGACTGATTGTAGGAAACAGAGACTTCCAGCCTCTGAAAATAGTCCCAGGAACCCTCATTTGCTACAGCCAGTCGACTGACTGGCACTGGGGCTGTTTTTCAGCCTATCAAATGAATAGCAATCACAAGCCAATTCGCAATCGGACGAGCAATGGGCGCTATGGGTTTATGTCAATCGACAACCTAGCCCTATAGGCTCTTCGATGCATCGCCAAAAACATGTTCAAACAACAAAGCTAGGATTTTTAAAGATTTGACTTCAAAACACCAAAAATTGGAACATTCATAAAACCAATTCAATCCAAAGCCAATGAACACGGAATAGATGTTAGGAATTCATACCTAACAACCAAAGATAGTTATAGACCTTGATGTGAGATAAAAATCTCTCCTTTTGCACAAAATCAAGGAAGAAGAAGCTATAGAGTAAGGTAAGAACAATCACTCTTCAATTCCAACCCAAGAAGCTTGAATCTAAGCTTAAAAGAAAAACATTTCCTATGTTAGGGTTTAGGAATTTCCGAAATTGAAGGTAGAATGAGTTGAAGAAGAAGAAGAGGATGCTTACCAATAGCTTCTCTTTGAATTTGGAGTTACAGCATGGATTTGCAATGGAACTAGGGCTTAGGAATTCTAATTCTTTTTCTCTTCCCCCATTTTCATCTAAAGCTTGAAGGTATTAGGAAATGCAAGTGAATGAAGAAAAGTGGGGTTGGAGCTAGAGTTAATAGTTTAGGCTAACCCAAACCCAAAGTCCAAAGTGCAAAGGTCAAATTTCAAGCTAACTCCAAACATATCAATGTTTATACTCAAAAAGGTCGCAAACACCATTTTGAACTCAATGGAAGTGGTATCGAGTCCTTATTCGACTGTTTGCAAAAAGTTACCTTTCAGACTTAAATCCGACTAGCGATGTTATATTTAAATAAAATATTTAAATACACAATCATAAAATATACGGGTTGTTACAATGATTTAAAGTGATATGATTTTGAAAGTGAATATGATTTCGAAATTGATATGATTTTGAAATGAGTATGATATTTTGATATGAAGTATGAACTGTTTGAAATGAAAATGACCACCGTGTGAAATAAGCATTTGGTTGTTAAAGAGACCGGGATCGAATATTGTCTTACTCTCTGCTAATATCAAAAACCACTTTAACAACTGCGTACATGGTGGAGAATCCCAAACGAAGTAGGATGGTTTGGCGAACGTCTGTATGAGGTATGGACGCGGCCTTTACCCTCGCGGATCAGCTTGATGTGACTAAACAGGAGTTATACCTAGGCCAAGTGAGGTCGCACCTCCGATCAAGCATGCTTCTTCGATACCATATCTATTACTTTATGATTTCATTGGGTGAACCTTTGATTTTGGGAGTGTGTCTCGAGGTGGGCGATAGTAGCTGCTTTGCGTTACCACCAGTCCGGTTCTGCAAAATGGTAGTATCCTACCCTGGGCATTGCCTCGCTATGAGTTTGGTTTGTTCCGTACCTATGGAAAGCTTCATGATAGCCCAACGGTTTGGTGTACTTTACAATACTGTATAGACTATGGAATTTATATAAAAATGTGTTAAGGGGAATATGGGTAATACCTTAATGCTATTTTAATAGTTTACTTTACTATAGACATTATCTATATAGCGTATTGTACTACGAATGTAGATAGTTTAACGGATCCTTAAAGGATGGAATCCCAACATCCTTTAAGTTATATTGCATTTCATTTGGGCATTTCACTTGAGTTGATTTACTTGCATAAGAATGTTAATCCTGAGTTGAGTGTTTTGTGTTTTTCTTTATGCTCGGCTTAGATTTGGTGTCACAGCATTTGAGACTCACCTTTGGAGCTTGGATAATTGCTTGGAGATCTATCTTTATCTATTTAGCTTTTCATCTTCAGTTATTTCCAGTTATTTATGTTCAGACTTGCCATTTGTTTTGTATTGTGACTTCTTTGTATTTGGGATTTTTTTGTATTTTGCTTTAGACTTTGAAATTCTATAGTAGCTTCATGACTACTATTTATCTATTCCGTTGCGTATTGTTGTATTACTTTGTGTGTGGGATTCTATGATTGATTTATTTACTGCATATGTTAAGATTTGCCAATTATAAATTAACTATCGTTTGTTTTGAGCAATTCAAGTCAAACATGTGTGGACTGTTATCGATTTGAATGGTTCGAAATGGCAGGTCGTTAAAGTTGGTATCAGAGCTCGGGTTTAGGCAATACTTAGCATATGAAGTAAAAATTCATTAGAGATAGGGCAGTAATACCCTAAAATGAGTAGAATTAATTAAAGAATCATCTTCGTTCGAGCTTGAAATTTTTTGTTAGGATCCTCTTTAATTTGGATTTCTTTTGAATTTTGCAACTTTACCTTTATTCTAAAATACATGCTTGTCTTTTTTGTTCGTGTTCTTCTTGATACTGGAGCATTCCATAGCTTTATTTCTGTTGATCTCTGAAATAAATTTGGACACATCTTACAACTTCAATTGGCAACTTCATCCTTATGTGTGACTAATCCCATCGACGGTCCCTCTAACCTTAGTATGATTTGTAAAGGGGTGAGACTCCTTTTTAATAGAAGTTGATACAATGGAGATTTCTATGTTTTGGATTTTGATGCATTTGATATCTTACTTGGTGGTGATTAGTTAAAGCATTATGATGCTGTTATTTTTTGCAAAGCCCGAACCATTCTTTAGTAGACGACCAGGGTAGTTCTCATGTGATCGAATGTCGAATGCCTCAGGATTATGCAGGCAGTTTATCATTTCGCAAGATGCTCAGCCTAGTGATCTTGACTCCACCCAGTTATCCAACTATTTTCGAATGTATTTGGTGAAGTCGCTTCTTTTCCTCCCAAGCGGGAAATTGAATTCTGCATCGATCTTATTCCTGGAGCTCGACCTATTGTCCTTCCTCCCAAAGAATGGTTTCTACGAATGGTTATTCATGCCCTTTGGATTAACCAATGCCCATGCCTTCTTCATCGATCCCATGAATCACGTTTTCGTGATGTTCCCAACAAGTTTGTCCTAGTTTTCGTTGATGATATTCTCGTCTTTTCTAAGTCTGAGAAGGAATATGAATCTCATTTGGGCTATGTGCTAGAAACTCTTAAGATTCATCAGTTGAAAACCAAAGTTTTTAAATGCCATTTCAGAAGGGATGAATTCCAATTCCTTGGGCACATTGTTTTTAAAAATGGAGTCTCGGTTGACCCGGTTTAGGTTCTCCGCTATTAATATAAGTCTATCCATCTTTCCGCTTTTGTAATTTAATTATCTTATCTTCCTTTTGAGTCTATCTTCTTAGTTAGAATTTTCTTTGATTAGGGTCCCCTTAAATTTGAATATCTATTCTTGTTCTAAAATCCATTCTTGAATCATGCTATGAGAGAGCATATTTGTAATTGATATAAAATGCTTTTTTATTTTGTTGTTTGAGCTGTTAAGTTTGAATTTTGAGTTTTGACCAAGTCGTCCAGCTGACGCTATCGATATGAATTCCAAAACACTTTAACAGAGCAAACTGACACAATATTATTTTCGAAATTGGTAAATGAAATAATTTTATATTTATATGTAAAAGTATAATTTTCTGAAATTAGATAGTTAAATGAATTAGTTGTTAGAAATGATAGTACTAGATTATCATTTATTGTTTTGTGAACATTCCTAAACCATTAACTACTGTTGTATGTTATAAGGTGATGAAATTTTATAAATATAGTTTATAAATTTGATTTGTAAATGCATGAATTTAAATTAAGTATTTGAGAGTTTAATTTCCGATGCTTTCATAATTTGGTTTTCAAAGTTTTGAAAAAATATATTATTTGAAAGTATTTTCAAACGGAAATTTTTTGCAAAGAATTTTAAAAGAGGTAAACTAGTACTCTCCTCTTATGTCATTGGAAAATAATTTTGATGATGACTGCAGCATCGTGGACATTCATTTTTGAGTCTCAGAGTGCGGAGACCTCTTAGTGGCTTTGCTACACTTTTGTTTCAGAATATGGATTTGGTTTGAATTTCTGCGTATGATTTGATGTATAAAATATATATATGTATATATTTATTTCAAAATGGTTTGAAGTGAAACTAGAAATTTAACTCTTAAGTTTTATGTTAAGAGATGGTTTTCAATTATTGAAATGAAGCAAAAAAAATTGAATAATTGGAGTGTCTAAAATGAGAAATGGAATTGAAAAAACTTGAAATAGTTGAACTAGGATAAAATTAGTTTGTATAATACTCAATTGCATTCTAAAACTTATATAACTTACTTGAAATATTCAAAAAGTAAAATGTGTAAATATGTAATTGAAGCTTATACAAGAGAAAACTTAAGTAATAAAAATGTTCAAACTAAATTTTGCTTAATAGAAATGTTGTAAATATAGGTAAACTGGTATAGTGCTCAATTAAACTTGCCTGGAAAAAAGTTTGAATGTAATAAGAACATGTAATTGAACAGTATACAATAAAAAATGTAAGTAATAAGATGTCCAAAATAAAATTTTGATTAAGGGAGTTTATAAATAAATTAAAAGCAATGAATTGAATATAAATCTATTGAATGATTAACGAGATGAATAACAATAAGTAAATGTTAATCAATTAAAAGGTAAATAAGGTGAATGCAAATAAATTGGATATAAATGTTAACTAATTGAAAGTGAGTTAATTAGGATGACAATAATAAATGGATATTAATAAGTAATGAGGTGCATAATGTTAACATTGGAAAATGAAATTTATATGGTTTTTAATTAATTATCGTATCTGGCACTATGTATTTCGAATCTATCTTTCCTTTTGTTTGCTTCCATTCTCATATCACGTTCCTTTTCAAGGACGAAAAGTTTTAAGTGGGAGAGAGTGTAATGACCCGTAAGTTTTAATGATTTAAATAACGTAATTAACTAAATTTTTCATGGAAATAAAACAAAAAAATTTGGAATGAAAATATGATATTTGGTATGCATATATTTAAGCATAGCAAGTGGCAAATTTTCATCGAAAAATTTAAATGTTTGTTTGGTTGTGAAATTTCAGTATAAAATTTAAATCAGTTAAAAATTGATGGAAATAAAATATTTTTGAAATTTGAATATTTTTATATAAGAAACATGTTTATCAATTTATGAGTGAGACGTCATATTTCATTTCGTCAAATTGGACTACTGTAGCTCCTTTTATCTTGGACGTTTTAGCATCATATTTGGCGGCGAATATCGAGTTTTGTTAGAAGGGTCGTATCACTCATATCTATGTACCATCTTGTTCATCTCATCGTGCTGATCTCTAAGTTATATTCATTTGTGCATTTTGACGTCTGGTACACGGTGAAATCTGTGAAATAGTTAGCTGTATCGGTTCCCATTTTGAGCCTTTTTGTTTCCCTACGGCCATTCATCTACTACCAAATGAAAACAAATAGCCACTTGATTTTATTATCCCAGAATTCGTGCCCGGCCTTTTTCTATTCCCTTAGTTTGATTTATATAATTATTGGTGTAGGATCTAGATTAACCCTAGAGGGGGGGTGAATAGGGTTATAGCAAATTTTCTCTATTTTAACACAGAAATAAACTGCAGAAATAAATATGCTGAAAAGTAAATCACACACAAAATTTACCCAGCTTCGGCAACCCCTGCCTACTGCTGCATTCCCAGATTTCTATTAGAATTAAACAGTATCACGCTTACAAACACTCTACTAGACTCGCAGACCCTTTTGCTCCCGCTCACAAACACTCTACTAGACTCGCACACCCTGCTCCCGCCTATAGAGTTTCGCTCACTCGCAAACACTGCTCCCGCCTATAGAACTTTGCAAACTCGCACTCCCTGCTCACTGAACTAATTCTAAATAGACAATCTGACACTACCTAATCCCTAGGTGGTGATTTACAAATTCTTCGACTTGAAAAGAAAAACAAACTTCAAAATTAAAACCGGAGCAAAAATTAAACTACAACTTGAATGCGTAATTTTTTGCTCAAAATAAAATAACTAAAAACCCCTTTATTATTGAACCCTAAAAATAATTTTAGCCCTTTTATAATTAACAAGGCCAGCCCCTTGTTTTTTTATTAACCCGATCCACTTTGGCTTTGACCCGTTTCTTCTTTTGCTTGTAAAAATGTCGGCCTTTCTTTGTCGAATTAGGGCTTCGGCTTCTTTCTCGAATTAGGGCTTCGTTCTGATGATCGATTCTCTGATTTGTGACCGATGGCTTGCGTCGCTTGTTCTCTGATAATTGATTCTTGTTGCTAGCTCGTTCTCTGATGATCGATTTGCATTGACAGTTCATTCTCTGATGATCGAGTTGTTGATGATTCGGTATGTTATTTCTTTTCGTTGCTGGTTTTAATGATTTGCTTGACTCTATATCTCGATGCCGATGATGATAGTATGGGGTTTGTATTTATATGAATTCGAATCAATTGATTCGTTCGTATTCACTTGCGACTTCATCACTTTCCTGATTTGTTGCAACTTTGATACGCACGGCTTCTATTCTGTAGCGTTTGATTGCCTTGAGTCACACGGCTTTAACTTTTACACGTTCGATTCTTCTTGTATAAAAAAACAGAAACTTTCCCTTTTTAATTTTGCTGACTATTTCAAAGAATACAAATTTGATACTGTCATGAATTCGAATTCTCTGTACTGTTGAACTTTAGCATCCTATTTTGAAAATTCTGACTTGACACTGCTTCGACCATCTTGTGTTTGTCCCTGTCTTCATCTCTGGCCATCTTCACTAGTCTCCTTTTGAACATTGCACCGTTGTTCACTGTTTACATCACTGGACTTGATATCATTGATCTGCATTTCTTTATTTCTTATGGCTCCACTGTTTCACTCGAGTGGTTTCAAACATGTGAGTTGTTGTTTGCTTTTGATGTAGCTGTTAGTCTGCATTTTTTCGATTCCCTGTGTCACTTGATCTATCACACTGTTGCATACATTTGCATTGTATATATTCTTGGATTTGAACTGCTTCATGTACTTGATATTGTGGCAAGTAGTCTTTGCTGTTATGTTGATGCATTGTGCCTTTGTGGTTGTAACTGGACAGTTCATATTGCTTTGCTTCATCGTTTGTGTCCACTGCATTCTATTTCACTTTGGTTTTGGAGTTGCTGCTATATTGGTTTAAGTTGCACTGTACTTTGTGCTACTTCACCATGTCACTTGAGGTCTTGCAGTTTGGTTTATTGATGCATTCATGTACACTGCATATCTCATGCTCGAGCTCTTTGCATACTTTATGACTGTACTGTTCTTGTTGAGTTGATATATTTGTGGTACTTTGTCTCTGGCATTGACATTGACATTTGTATAGATGACCTGGCCAGTTGAATCATTAACTGTTCATACTTGTGATCTTCATTTGGGTTATTGATCGTGATTTGCACTGCTACACTGTTGCATTATAGTAGTTGCTTCTGTACTTTGGTGGCTCTGGCTTGTTTATCTGAACTTGTTGCATATCTCACTGAGTTCTCATTTCATATGCTTGCACTATTTCTCTTTTGTCATGTTTGATGGCATTTCTTTTGTGGTCTTTGTTGTTGGCATTGTCTTCTGTCCACACTTGCCCAGTAATCTTGAGTTGCAGTGAGCTCGACATTGATGTTTACTTTACCACTGACTTGATGTTGCATACATGTTTGTTGCAGTCCCTTTTTGCTGTTGCTATCCACATTGAACTGCCTTTGATGCACTTTTGAATTTTGTTGCATTCATGTCTTCGACTGTTTGGTCTGAACATGACGTTGCAGTTTGTAGCTGTTGACTGCATCACCATATATCAATTGCTCGGCCTTTGGTTTCATGTGCATTGAGTTTTGACCCTTTGTTGTTCATTTGGGCTGTTGGACTTGTATTCACGTACACTACTGCCTTGAGCTTGATTCACTTCATGTTGTGCTTGCACACTTGCTATTGTTGGCTGCGCATACGAGTTGGCGAGGCAGTGCACACGTGTATGAATGTACACGTGTGTATTGCAGCCACTTATGGTTACATGTCCCTGTAATATCTATATGCACGACTTTGTGATGAAAACAAGTGTGAATTATGACGAACAACCCAAATAACTGAGGCAAATCATATTTTCAAAAATCGTATTTTATTTTATATTGCAAAAATATTTCTTTTTCAAATTTACTGCGTTAGTGAATATTTTTGCAGATTTCTCAGATGCTGGATTCAAACTAGAATGCAGTTGAAGACAAAATACGAGTGTGAGTGATATGTAGTGAGGTTATCAATGTAAAAATATTTGTGATGTAATCGTGATGTAATAAAAAATGTATATGTATAGCGAGAGCATGAATTTGTACTATTCAAGATTGTAATAAATATTTGTTTGAATAAAATTTCTGTTTGAATTCCAAATCTGTGTAACTTATTCTGTTTGAATTCAAATTCAAATTCTGTGTAATTTATTTTATTCAACAAATATTTATTTAATCTATGAAAAACAAAATAGTACATTACCAAATACATTTAAATGAATATATATGTTTATTATCATCAAACAAAAACATATAAGCGCATATTCAACAATCTCCCCCTTTTGATGATAACAAACATATATTTAAGATTTTGACCGTGTTAAATGTATTTGACCAATTATATACTCTAATTGCTCCCCCTATTTAAATGCTTCCTCTCTACATGATGCTCCCCCTACATATATGCATACAAATAGAAATATATTCAAATGAGCCTAGATGCATATGGAAAAATTATTTGACCTTTGCTTGATTCTATTTGACAAAATCTTAACTTTTCTCTCCCCCTTTTGTTATCAGCAAAAGAATAATAGTGTTAGAGAAAAATAGAGATTAAGTGATCAATATTAATCCAACATTAAACTCAAATTGAATATAAATAGTAAACTTCAATAAGAATCAAACAAAAACCATAACTACCCTTGTTAGGCGCATATTCCACTTTTAGAAATGATGGATATGATGTTCATATAAAATCATACAGTTGAATCTTCTTGTGGTATTTATATCAGGAATTTGAATATCTACTAATCATGCATAACCGTTAGGACTTTTAAATGAGATTAGTAGTATTCGAATTTAATTTTAAAAATGAAATCAAGTATCTTCTAACCACGCATAACCGTGAGGACTTTTAAATGGGATTAGAATCAACTTGTCTATTTAAGCAATTAATTTTGATATGCGTTCCATACATGCATAACCGTAAGGACTTTTAAATGAGCATGGAAGCACATAAAAAAAATCCAAGTAATTCACCCATGAATAATCGTGAGGACTTTTAAATGAGAGTGAATACTTTGGATATTTATTTATTTATTTAAAAAATATGACATGAAAAACAAATGATTCCTGATTATAGTACCACATATCGACAAACTATATTGAATATTTGATAAACCATGGTCGATAGAAATAATGATAGATATAGAAATGGTCATGGAATCTTTACCCAACAAAAAGTTTTATAATCCTTGTTTTAATTCCTAAAGAATATTTTCAAATATACTCTCTTGAGTAATGTATGTTAAATATCAACACTTATCACTTTTTCAATCACTATTCATCTTTTTGATAATTAGTAGGGAGTCGGATCAGTCAAAATTTGTCATTTAAAATCAAATAAAAATGACTGATCTGAAAATATGGTCAAACAATTATTTTCCCGAAGGGGTTATATGAGAAAAAAAATTCTGCTAAATGAAAAATTATTTCAAGTGAAAAATATGCAGATATTTTCTTTGAAAAAACGATGCAGCAAATGAATGTTTCAAAAATTAATCACGTTACACTAGTAATTTCTCTATCAACTATATTACCAGTGTAATCTGCATCTGAATTTAAATTTCACTCAATATTCACTCGTTGGATGTCAAAGACCAGATTGTGAAATTTCAACAAACTATTTCAGAATGAAATTTGAAATGAAGCCATGTTCACACTCAAACAAATATCATGGTGTTAATTTCAGAAACCATAGGATAAACAATTTTATTCATGAGTAATCAACAATCAATCAACATCATAATTATTTCAAAAACAATTTCTTGAAGTTTCAACAATTTCTTAAAATCCTTTTTCACATGAGTTTGAAATCGTGCAAATTTACAAGCAGTGACCAAAATGTCAAAATATATCTAAGTGTAGCATGAGTAGACAGTAATCAATCAACATCATAATTTGACCGAACAAATTCATATGGATTAGTTCAAAGATGAAAGGATGATTGGTCTACTTTTAAGCACAAATCAAAGTAAGAACAAGTCAAAGGAAAAATCATATCAATAAGTCAGAATTAAAGACATCACATCATTATTGCAATTTTGGCTGATTTAATTCAGAATATGGTGCAGATTATCACATTTAATATACCTTCACCTGTTTTACCTTTACGGTTTTCTCGTGATTGCCCATTGTGATTCTGACACCTTTATATTAGGCTAAGGAACTTTGCTATGTTGCCTGTTGTGTTTCTGGAACAGCCAAAATCCAGAGAACACCGTTGTTGTTCCTTAGCCTGCCACCACACCTACACGATGAAGGATTTTTGTGACCTATTTCTAGGTCCATGATTGTTAGTGGCAGAAACATTATGAATAAACAAACCCTTTGGAACCCAAACTTGTTTAGTCCTTTTATTCTTGTTCCAATAGACATGAAATTTGTTTGTAGAATTCTTAGGAACCCAAACTTGTATAAATTTTGTGTTCTTGTTCCTATGACTACAATTTTCAGAATGATGTCCAATTATTTCACATATATCAAAGACACTTTTCTCTTTTGCATTATCCTCAGCTTGTGTTTTTCCAAAACCAAGTCCTTTTCTGTTGTTAGCAAAAATTTGATTTCCCAATAGCATGTTGAAAGATTTTTCGCCTCTTGAAAAGTTATTCAAAGATTTCTCAAGATTTTGGACTTTGGTTTTTAGTGTTGTATTTTCAGTGGCAAGTGAGGTGCATCGATTTATAAAATCCTTTTTCCTAGTGTCGATGGTTTCCTTAAGATTCAAGTTTTCTTTTTCAAGATTCTCAGAGTTATTCTTAAGTCTTGTCAATTCTGAATCTAAAACTTTACATCTTTTACATTCTAGGTTTTGAATATTTTCAAGTTCAGTTTCTAACCTAAAATTTTTACGAGCAAGTTCTCTCCTATCAGTTTTCAGTTTTTCAATTTTAGATTCAAGATCATCAACTACTTTAGTAAGATCAGAACACATAAAAGCAAGATCTCTATAGGAATACTCACCTTCCTCACTAGATTCCACTGAGCTTGAATCTGAATTTGATTTCGCCATAAGACACAAGTTAGCATCCTCTGAGCTGCTATCCGAAGCTTCTTCTCCTTCTTCATCATCCCAAGTTGCTGCAAATACCTTCTTCGCCTTTTTCTTTCCTTTGTTGTTTTTGTGAAGTGGGCATTTTTGTATGAAGTGTCCGGGCTTCTTGCAGTTAAAGCACGTCGGTTCATTATCGGAATTGTCAGAATCTTTTGGCCTATTACGATTTGTTTTCCTCTTGCGTGGCTTGAATCTCGACCATTTTCTAAGATTATTGACAGCCATTGCAAGCTCTTCAATTGGATCTTCTCCTTCTTCATCGCTTTCTTCTTTGCTCTTTAAGGCAATCGTCTTTTTCTTTGGTTCGGAGTTGTTGCGTTCTTCCTTTGCTTTTAGCTCAAGCTCATATGTCATCAGGTTTCCAATCAACTCCTCCATGCTTAGCTTACTCAGATCTTTCGATTCTTGGATTGCCGCGACTTTTGCCTCAAAGTTCATTGGTAAAACTCGTATTATCTTCCGCACAAGCTCTACCTCAGTGAATACCTTCCCAAGAGCTCTAGCGTTGTATACCAAAGTTGAAAAGCGTCCAAACATGTCCTTTATGCTCTCGCCTTTGTCCATCACAAAGTTCTCGTATTCATTGCTGAATAGGGCTAGACGAGACTCCTTGACTTGAGAAGTTCCTTCGTGTGTCACCTCCAAAGTGTGCCAAATTTCCTGTGCTGTTGTACAATGAGAAATTCTATTAAATTCATTTTTATCAAGAGCACATATCAAAGCATTCATGGCTTTAGCATTTGTCGTTTTCAATTTCTTATCGTTAGCATCCCACCTATCCTTAGGTTTAGGAATCTCAGTACCACCAACGATTATAGTGGGAGGTTTATAGCCAGTTTCAATAATATCCCAAACATCATAATCAACGGAACTAAGGTAAATACTCATCCTAACTTACCAGTAAGCATAATCATTTCCGTTAAACATGGGTGGCCTAACGATAGATTGCCCCTCAGAAAAAGCATTATTTGATGAATTCATGACTCTAGAGTTAAATAAAAATACCAGGCTCTGATACCACTTGTAGGATCTAGATTAACCCTAGAGGGGGTGAATAGGGTTATAGCAAATTTTCTCTATTTAAACACAGAAATAAACTGCAGAAATAAATATGCTGAAAAGTAAATCACACACAAAATTTACCCAGCTTCGGCAACCCCTACCTACTGCTGCATTCCCAGATTTCTATTAGAATTAAACAATATCACGCTTACAAACACTCTACTAGACTCGCAGACCCTTTTGCTCCCGCTCACAAACACTCTAGTAGACTCGCACACCCTGCTCCCGCCTATAGAGTTTCGCTCACTCGCAAACACTGCTCCCGCCTATAGAACTTTGCAAACTCGCACTCCCTGCTCACTGAACTAATTCTAAATAGACAATCTGACACTACCTAATCCCTAGGTGGTGATTTATAAATTCTTCGACTCGAAAAGAAAAACAAACTTCAAAATTAAAACCGGAGCAAAAATTAAACTACAACTTGAATGCGTAATTTTTTGCTCAAAATAAAATAACTAAAAACCCCTTTATTATTGAACCCTAAAAATAACTTTAGCCCATTTATAATTAACAAGGCCGGCCCCTTGTTTTTTTATTAACCCGATCCACTTTGGCTTTGACCCATTTCTTCTTTTGCTTGTAAAAATGTCGGCCTTTCTTTGTCGAATTAGGGCTTCGGCTTCTTTCTCGAATTAGGGCTTCATTCTGATGATCGATTCTCTGATTTGTGACCGATGGCTTGCGTCGCTTGTTCTCTGATAATTGATTCTTGTTGCTAGCTCGTTCTCTGATGATCGATTTGCATTGACAGTTCGTTCTCTGATGATCGAGTTGTTGATGATTCGGTATGTTATTTCTTTTCGTTGCTGGTTTTAATGATTTGCTTGACTCTATATCTCGATGCCGATGATGATAGTATGGGGTTTGTATTTATATGAATTCGAATCAATTGATTCGTTCGTATTCACTTGCGACTTCATCACTTTCCTGATTTGTTGCAACTTTGATACGCACGGCTTCTATTCTGTAGCGTTTGATTGCCTTGAGTCACACGGCTTTAACTTTTACACGTTCGATTCTTCTTGTATAAAAAAACAGAAACTTTCCCTTTTTAATTTTGCTGACTATTTCAAAGAATACAAATTTGATACTGTCATGAATTCGAATTCTCTGTACTGTTGAACTTTAGCATCCTATTTTGAAAATTCTGACTTGACACTGCTTCGACCATCTTGTGTTTGTCCCTGTCTTCATCTCTGGCCATCTTCACTAGTCTCCTTTTGAACATTGCACCGTTGTTCACTGTTTACATCACTGGACTTGATATCATTGATCTGCATTTCTTTATTTCTTATGGCTCCACTGTTTCACTCGAGTGGTTTCAAACATGTGAGTTGTTGTTTGCTTTTGATGTAGCTGTTAGTCTGCATTTTTTCGATTCCCTGTGTCACTTGATCTATCACACTGTTGCATACATTTGCATTGTATATATTCTTGGATTTGAACTGCTTCATGTACTTGATATTGTGGCAAGTAGTCTTTGCTGTTATGTTGATGCATTGTGCCTTTGTGGTTGTAACTGGACAGTTCATATTGCTTTGCTTCATCGTTTGTGTCCACTGCATTCTATTTCACTTTGGTTTTGGAGTTGCTGCTATATTGGTTTAAGTTGCACTGTACTTTGTGCTACTTCACCATGTCACTTGAGGTCTTGCAGTTTGGTTTATTGATGCATTCATGTACACTGCATATCTCATGCTCGAGCTCTTTGCATACTTTATGACTGTACTGTTCTTGTTGAGTTGATATATTTGTGGTACTTTGTCTCTGGCATTGACATTGACATTTGTATAGATGACCTGGCCAGTTGAATCATTAACTGTTCATACTTGTGATCTTCATTTGGGTTATTGATCGTGATTTGCACTGCTACACTGTTGCATTATAGTAGTTGCTTCTGTACTTTGGTGGCTCTGGCTTGTTTATCTGAACTTGTTGCATATCTCACTGAGTTCTCATTTCATATGCTTGCACTACTTCTCTTTTGTCATGTTTGATGGCATTTCTTTTGTGGTCTTTGTTGTTGGCATTGTCTTCTGTCCACACTTGCCCAGTAATCTTGAGTTGCAGTGAGCTCGACATTGATGTTTACTTTACCACTGACTTGATGTTGCATACATGTTTGTTGCAGTCCCTTTTTGCTGTTGCTATCCACATTGAACTGCCTTTGATGCACTTTTGAATTTTGTTGCATTCATGTCTTCGACTGTTTGGTCTGAACATGACGTTGCAGTTTGTAGCTGTTGACTGCATCACCATATATCAATTGCTCGGCCTTTGGTTTCATGTGCATTGAGTTTTGACCCTTTGTTGTTCATTTGGGCTGTTGGACTTGTATTCACGTACACTACTGCCTTGAGCTTGATTCACTTCATGTTGTGCTTGCACACTTGCTATTGTTGGCTGCGCATACGAGTTGGCGAGGCAGTGCACACGTGTATGAATGTACACGTGTGTATTGCAGCCACTTATGGTTACATGTCCCTGTAATATCTATATGCACGACTTTGTGATGAAAACAAGTGTGAATTATGACGAACAACCCAAATAACTGAGGCAAATCATATTTTCAAAAATCGTATTTTATTTTATATTGCAAAAATATTTCTTTTTCAAATTTACTGCGTTAGTGAATATTTTTGCAGATTTCTCAGATGCTGGATTCAAACTAGAATGCAGTTGAAGACAAAATACGAGTGTGAGTGATATGTAGTGAGGTTATCAATGTAAAAATATTTGTGATGTAATCGTGATGTAATAAAAAATGTATATGTATAGCGAGAGCATGAATTTGTACTATTCAAGATTGTAATAAATATTTGTTTGAATAAAATTTCTGTTTGAATTCCAAATCTGTGTAACTTATTCTGTTTGAATTCAAATTCAAATTCTGTGTAATTTATTTTATTCAACAAATATTTATTTAATCTATGAAAAACAAAATAGTACATTACCAAATACATTTAAATGAATATATATGTTTATTATCATCAAACAAAAACATATAAGCGCATATTCAACAATCTCCCCCTTTTGATGATAACAAACATATATTTAAGATTTTGACCGTGTTAAATGTATTTGACCAATTATATACTCTAATTGCTCCCCCTATTTAAATGCTTCCTCTCTACATGATGCTCCCCCTACATATATGCATACAAATAGAAATATATTCAAATGAGCCTAGATGCATATGGAAAAATTATTTGACCTTTGCTTGATTCTATTTGACAAAATCTTAACTTTTCTCTCCCCCTTTTGTTATCAGCAAAAGAATAATAGTGTTAGAGAAAAATAGAGATTAAGTGATCAATATTAATCCAACATTAAACTCAAATTGAATATAAATAGTAAACTTCAATAAGAATCAAACAAAAACCATAACTACCCTTGTTAGGCGCATATTCCACTTTTAGAAATGATGGATATGATGTTCATATAAAATCATACAGTTGAATCTTCTTGTGGTATTTATATCAGGAATTTGAATATCTACTAATCATGCATAACCGTTAGGACTTTTAAATGAGATTAGTAGTATTCGAATTTAATTTTAAAAATGAAATCAAGTATCTTCTAACCACGCATAACCGTGAGGACTTTTAAATGGGATTAGAATCAACTTGTCTATTTAAGCAATTAATTTTGATATGCGTTCCATACATGCATAACCGTAAGGACTTTTAAATGAGCATGGAAGCACATAAAAAAAATCCAAGTAATTCACCCATGAATAATCGTGAGGACTTTTAAATGAGAGTGAATACTTTGGATATTTATTTATTTATTTAAAAAATATGACATGAAAAACAAATGATTCCTGATTATAGTACCACATATCGACAAACTATATTGAATATTTGATAAACCATGGTCGATAGAAATAATGATAGATATAGAAATGGTCATGGAATCTTTACCCAACAAAAAGTTTTATAATCCTTGTTTTAATTCCTAAAGAATATTTTCAAATATACTCTCTTGAGTAATGTATGTTAAATATCAACACTTATCACTTTTTCAATCACTATTCATCTTTTTGATAATTAGTAGGGAGTCGGATCAGTCAAAATTTGTCATTTAAAATCAAATAAAAATGACTGATCTGAAAATATGGTCAAACAATTATTTTCCCGAAGGGGTTATATGAGAAAAAAAATTCTGCTAAATGAAAAATTATTTCAAGTGAAAAATATGCAGATATTTTCTTTGAAAAAACGATGCAGCAAATGAATGTTTCAAAAATTAATCACGTTACACTAGTAATTTCTCTATCAACTATATTACCAGTGTAATCTGCATCTGAATTTAAATTTCACTCAATATTCACTCGTTGGATGTCAAAGACCAGATTGTGAAATTTCAACAAACTATTTCAGAATGAAATTTGAAATGAAGCCATGTTCACACTCAAACAAATATCATGGTGTTAATTTCAGAAACCATAGGATAAACAATTTTATTCATGAGTAATCAACAATCAATCAACATCATAATTATTTCAAAAACAATTTCTTGAAGTTTCAACAATTTCTTAAAATCCTTTTTCACATGAGTTTGAAATCGTGCAAATTTACAAGCAGTGACCAAAATGTCAAAATATATCTAAGTGTAGCATGAGTAGACAGTAATCAATCAACATCATAATTTGACCGAACAAATTCATATGGATTAGTTCAAAGATGAAAGGATGATTGGTCTACTTTTAAGCACAAATCAAAGTAAGAACAAGTCAAAGGAAAAATCATATCAATAAGTCAGAATTAAAGACATCACATCATTATTGCAATTTTGGCTGATTTAATTCAGAATATGGTGCAGATTATCACATTTAATATACCTTCACCTGTTTTACCTTTACGGTTTTCTCGTGATTGCCCATTGTGATTCTGACACCTTTATATTAGGCTAAGGAACTTTGCTATGTTGCCTGTTGTGTTTCTGGAACAGCCAAAATCCAGAGAACACCGTTGTTGTTCCTTAGCCTGCCACCACACCTACACGATGAAGGATTTTTGTGACCTATTTCTAGGTCCATGATTGTTAGTGGCAGAAACATTATGAATAAACAAACCCTTTGGAACCCAAACTTGTTTAGTCCTTTTATTCTTGTTCCAATAGACATGAAATTTGTTTGTAGAATTCTTAGGAACCCAAACTTGTATAAATTTTGTGTTCTTGTTCCTATGACTACAATTTTCAGAATGATGTCCAATTATTTCACATATATCAAAGACACTTTTCTCTTTTGCATTATCCTCAGCTTGTGTTTTTCCAAAACCAAGTCCTTTTCTGTTGTTAGCAAAAATTTGATTTCCCAATAGCATGTTGAAAGATTTTTCGCCTCTTGAAAAGTTATTCAAAGATTTCTCAAGATTTTGGACTTTGGTTTTTAGTGTTGTATTTTCAGTGGCAAGTGAGGTGCATCGATTTATAAAATCCTTTTTCCTAGTGTCGATGGTTTCCTTAAGATTCAAGTTTTCTTTTTCAAGATTCTCAGAGTTATTCTTAAGTCTTGTCAATTCTGAATCTAAAACTTTACATCTTTTACATTCTAGGTTTTGAATATTTTCAAGTTCAGTTTCTAACCTAAAATTTTTACGAGCAAGTTCTCTCCTATCAGTTTTCAGTTTTTCAATTTTAGATTCAAGATCATCAACTACTTTAGTAAGATCAGAACACATAAAAGCAAGATCTCTATAGGAATACTCACCTTCCTCACTAGATTCCACTGAGCTTGAATCTGAATTTGATTTCGCCATAAGACACAAGTTAGCATCCTCTGAGCTGCTATCCGAAGCTTCTTCTCCTTCTTCATCATCCCAAGTTGCTGCAAATACCTTCTTCGCCTTTTTCTTTCCTTTGTTGTTTTTGTGAAGTGGGCATTTTTGTATGAAGTGTCCGGGCTTCTTGCAGTTAAAGCACGTCGGTTCATTATCGGAATTGTCAGAATCTTTTGGCCTATTACGATTTGTTTTCCTCTTGCGTGGCTTGAATCTCGACCATTTTCTAAGATTATTGACAGCCATTGCAAGCTCTTCAATTGGATCTTCTCCTTCTTCATCGCTTTCTTCTTTGCTCTTTAAGGCAATCGTCTTTTTCTTTGGTTCGGAGTTGTTGCGTTCTTCCTTTGCTTTTAGCTCAAGCTCATATGTCATCAGGTTTCCAATCAACTCCTCCATGCTTAGCTTACTCAGATCTTTCGATTCTTGGATTGCCGCGACTTTTGCCTCAAAGTTCATTGGTAAAACTCGTATTATCTTCCGCACAAGCTCTACCTCAGTGAATACCTTCCCAAGAGCTCTAGCGTTGTATACCAAAGTTGAAAAGCGTCCAAACATGTCCTTTATGCTCTCGCCTTTGTCCATCACAAAGTTCTCGTATTCATTGCTGAATAGGGCTAGACGAGACTCCTTGACTTGAGAAGTTCCTTCGTGTGTCACCTCCAAAGTGTGCCAAATTTCCTGTGCTGTTGTACAATGAGAAATTCTATTAAATTCATTTTTATCAAGAGCACATATCAAAGCATTCATGGCTTTAGCATTTGTCGTTTTCAATTTCTTATCGTTAGCATCCCACCTATCCTTAGGTTTAGGAATCTCAGTACCACCAACGATTATAGTGGGAGGTTTATAGCCAGTTTCAATAATATCCCAAACATCATAATCAACGGAACTAAGGTAAATACTCATCCTAACTTACCAGTAAGCATAATCATTTCCGTTAAACATGGGTGGCCTAACGATAGATTGCCCCTCAGAAAAAGCATTATTTGATGAATTCATGACTCTAGAGTTAAATAAAAATACCAGGCTCTGATACCACTTGTAGGATCTAGATTAACCCTAGAGGGGGTGAATAGGGTTATAGCAAATTTTCTCTATTTAAACACAGAAATAAACTGCAGAAATAAATATGCTGAAAAGTAAATCACACACAAAATTTACCCAGCTTCGGCAACCCCTACCTACTGCTGCATTCCCAGATTTCTATTAGAATTAAACAATATCACGCTTACAAACACTCTACTAGACTCGCAGACCCTTTTGCTCCCGCTCACAAACACTCTAGTAGACTCGCACACCCTGCTCCCGCCTATAGAGTTTCGCTCACTCGCAAACACTGCTCCCGCCTATAGAACTTTGCAAACTCGCACTCCCTGCTCACTGAACTAATTCTAAATAGACAATCTGACACTACCTAATCCCTAGGTGGTGATTTATAAATTCTTCGACTCGAAAAGAAAAACAAACTTCAAAATTAAAACCGGAGCAAAAATTAAACTACAACTTGAATGCGTAATTTTTTGCTCAAAATAAAATAACTAAAAACCCCTTTATTATTGAACCCTAAAAATAACTTTAGCCCATTTATAATTAACAAGGCCGGCCCCTTGTTTTTTTATTAACCCGATCCACTTTGGCTTTGACCCATTTCTTCTTTTGCTTGTAAAAATGTCGGCCTTTCTTTGTCGAATTAGGGCTTCGGCTTCTTTCTCGAATTAGGGCTTCATTCTGATGATCGATTCTCTGATTTGTGACCGATGGCTTGCGTCGCTTGTTCTCTGATAATTGATTCTTGTTGCTAGCTCGTTCTCTGATGATCGATTTGCATTGACAGTTCGTTCTCTGATGATCGAGTTGTTGATGATTCGGTATGTTATTTCTTTTCGTTGCTGGTTTTAATGATTTGCTTGACTCTATATCTCGATGCCGATGATGATAGTATGGGGTTTGTATTTATATGAATTCGAATCAATTGATTCGTTCGTATTCACTTGCGACTTCATCACTTTCCTGATTTGTTGCAACTTTGATACGCACGGCTTCTATTCTGTAGCGTTTGATTGCCTTGAGTCACACGGCTTTAACTTTTACACGTTCGATTCTTCTTGTATAAAAAAACAGAAACTTTCCCTTTTTAATTTTGCTGACTATTTCAAAGAATACAAATTTGATACTGTCATGAATTCGAATTCTCTGTACTGTTGAACTTTAGCATCCTATTTTGAAAATTCTGACTTGACACTGCTTCGACCATCTTGTGTTTGTCCCTGTCTTCATCTCTGGCCATCTTCACTAGTCTCCTTTTGAACATTGCACCGTTGTTCACTGTTTACATCACTGGACTTGATATCATTGATCTGCATTTCTTTATTTCTTATGGCTCCACTGTTTCACTCGAGTGGTTTCAAACATGTGAGTTGTTGTTTGCTTTTGATGTAGCTGTTAGTCTGCATTTTTTCGATTCCCTGTGTCACTTGATCTATCACACTGTTGCATACATTTGCATTGTATATATTCTTGGATTTGAACTGCTTCATGTACTTGATATTGTGGCAAGTAGTCTTTGCTGTTATGTTGATGCATTGTGCCTTTGTGGTTGTAACTGGACAGTTCATATTGCTTTGCTTCATCGTTTGTGTCCACTGCATTCTATTTCACTTTGGTTTTGGAGTTGCTGCTATATTGGTTTAAGTTGCACTGTACTTTGTGCTACTTCACCATGTCACTTGAGGTCTTGCAGTTTGGTTTATTGATGCATTCATGTACACTGCATATCTCATGCTCGAGCTCTTTGCATACTTTATGACTGTACTGTTCTTGTTGAGTTGATATATTTGTGGTACTTTGTCTCTGGCATTGACATTGACATTTGTATAGATGACCTGGCCAGTTGAATCATTAACTGTTCATACTTGTGATCTTCATTTGGGTTATTGATCGTGATTTGCACTGCTACACTGTTGCATTATAGTAGTTGCTTCTGTACTTTGGTGGCTCTGGCTTGTTTATCTGAACTTGTTGCATATCTCACTGAGTTCTCATTTCATATGCTTGCACTACTTCTCTTTTGTCATGTTTGATGGCATTTCTTTTGTGGTCTTTGTTGTTGGCATTGTCTTCTGTCCACACTTGCCCAGTAATCTTGAGTTGCAGTGAGCTCGACATTGATGTTTACTTTACCACTGACTTGATGTTGCATACATGTTTGTTGCAGTCCCTTTTTGCTGTTGCTATCCACATTGAACTGCCTTTGATGCACTTTTGAATTTTGTTGCATTCATGTCTTCGACTGTTTGGTCTGAACATGACGTTGCAGTTTGTAGCTGTTGACTGCATCACCATATATCAATTGCTCGGCCTTTGGTTTCATGTGCATTGAGTTTTGACCCTTTGTTGTTCATTTGGGCTGTTGGACTTGTATTCACGTACACTACTGCCTTGAGCTTGATTCACTTCATGTTGTGCTTGCACACTTGCTATTGTTGGCTGCGCATACGAGTTGGCGAGGCAGTGCACACGTGTATGAATGTACACGTGTGTATTGCAGCCACTTATGGTTACATGTCCCTGTAATATCTATATGCACGACTTTGTGATGAAAACAAGTGTGAATTATGACGAACAACCCAAATAACTGAGGCAAATCATATTTTCAAAAATCGTATTTTATTTTATATTGCAAAAATATTTCTTTTTCAAATTTACTGCGTTAGTGAATATTTTTGCAGATTTCTCAGATGCTGGATTCAAACTAGAATGCAGTTGAAGACAAAATACGAGTGTGAGTGATATGTAGTGAGGTTATCAATGTAAAAATATTTGTGATGTAATCGTGATGTAATAAAAAATGTATATGTATAGCGAGAGCATGAATTTGTACTATTCAAGATTGTAATAAATATTTGTTTGAATAAAATTTCTGTTTGAATTCCAAATCTGTGTAACTTATTCTGTTTGAATTCAAATTCAAATTCTGTGTAATTTATTTTATTCAACAAATATTTATTTAATCTATGAAAAACAAAATAGTACATTACCAAATACATTTAAATGAATATATATGTTTATTATCATCAAACAAAAACATATAAGCGCATATTCAACAATCTCCCCCTTTTGATGATAACAAACATATATTTAAGATTTTGACCGTGTTAAATGTATTTGACCAATTATATACTCTAATTGCTCCCCCTATTTAAATGCTTCCTCTCTACATGATGCTCCCCCTACATATATGCATACAAATAGAAATATATTCAAATGAGCCTAGATGCATATGGAAAAATTATTTGACCTTTGCTTGATTCTATTTGACAAAATCTTAACTTTTCTCTCCCCCTTTTGTTATCAGCAAAAGAATAATAGTGTTAGAGAAAAATAGAGATTAAGTGATCAATATTAATCCAACATTAAACTCAAATTGAATATAAATAGTAAACTTCAATAAGAATCAAACAAAAACCATAACTACCCTTGTTAGGCGCATATTCCACTTTTAGAAATGATGGATATGATGTTCATATAAAATCATACAGTTGAATCTTCTTGTGGTATTTATATCAGGAATTTGAATATCTACTAATCATGCATAACCGTTAGGACTTTTAAATGAGATTAGTAGTATTCGAATTTAATTTTAAAAATGAAATCAAGTATCTTCTAACCACGCATAACCGTGAGGACTTTTAAATGGGATTAGAATCAACTTGTCTATTTAAGCAATTAATTTTGATATGCGTTCCATACATGCATAACCGTAAGGACTTTTAAATGAGCATGGAAGCACATAAAAAAAATCCAAGTAATTCACCCATGAATAATCGTGAGGACTTTTAAATGAGAGTGAATACTTTGGATATTTATTTATTTATTTAAAAAATATGACATGAAAAACAAATGATTCCTGATTATAGTACCACATATCGACAAACTATATTGAATATTTGATAAACCATGGTCGATAGAAATAATGATAGATATAGAAATGGTCATGGAATCTTTACCCAACAAAAAGTTTTATAATCCTTGTTTTAATTCCTAAAGAATATTTTCAAATATACTCTCTTGAGTAATGTATGTTAAATATCAACACTTATCACTTTTTCAATCACTATTCATCTTTTTGATAATTAGTAGGGAGTCGGATCAGTCAAAATTTGTCATTTAAAATCAAATAAAAATGACTGATCTGAAAATATGGTCAAACAATTATTTTCCCGAAGGGGTTATATGAGAAAAAAAATTCTGCTAAATGAAAAATTATTTCAAGTGAAAAATATGCAGATATTTTCTTTGAAAAAACGATGCAGCAAATGAATGTTTCAAAAATTAATCACGTTACACTAGTAATTTCTCTATCAACTATATTACCAGTGTAATCTGCATCTGAATTTAAATTTCACTCAATATTCACTCGTTGGATGTCAAAGACCAGATTGTGAAATTTCAACAAACTATTTCAGAATGAAATTTGAAATGAAGCCATGTTCACACTCAAACAAATATCATGGTGTTAATTTCAGAAACCATAGGATAAACAATTTTATTCATGAGTAATCAACAATCAATCAACATCATAATTATTTCAAAAACAATTTCTTGAAGTTTCAACAATTTCTTAAAATCCTTTTTCACATGAGTTTGAAATCGTGCAAATTTACAAGCAGTGACCAAAATGTCAAAATATATCTAAGTGTAGCATGAGTAGACAGTAATCAATCAACATCATAATTTGACCGAACAAATTCATATGGATTAGTTCAAAGATGAAAGGATGATTGGTCTACTTTTAAGCACAAATCAAAGTAAGAACAAGTCAAAGGAAAAATCATATCAATAAGTCAGAATTAAAGACATCACATCATTATTGCAATTTTGGCTGATTTAATTCAGAATATGGTGCAGATTATCACATTTAATATACCTTCACCTGTTTTACCTTTACGGTTTTCTCGTGATTGCCCATTGTGATTCTGACACCTTTATATTAGGCTAAGGAACTTTGCTATGTTGCCTGTTGTGTTTCTGGAACAGCCAAAATCCAGAGAACACCGTTGTTGTTCCTTAGCCTGCCACCACACCTACACGATGAAGGATTTTTGTGACCTATTTCTAGGTCCATGATTGTTAGTGGCAGAAACATTATGAATAAACAAACCCTTTGGAACCCAAACTTGTTTAGTCCTTTTATTCTTGTTCCAATAGACATGAAATTTGTTTGTAGAATTCTTAGGAACCCAAACTTGTATAAATTTTGTGTTCTTGTTCCTATGACTACAATTTTCAGAATGATGTCCAATTATTTCACATATATCAAAGACACTTTTCTCTTTTGCATTATCCTCAGCTTGTGTTTTTCCAAAACCAAGTCCTTTTCTGTTGTTAGCAAAAATTTGATTTCCCAATAGCATGTTGAAAGATTTTTCGCCTCTTGAAAAGTTATTCAAAGATTTCTCAAGATTTTGGACTTTGGTTTTTAGTGTTGTATTTTCAGTGGCAAGTGAGGTGCATCGATTTATAAAATCCTTTTTCCTAGTGTCGATGGTTTCCTTAAGATTCAAGTTTTCTTTTTCAAGATTCTCAGAGTTATTCTTAAGTCTTGTCAATTCTGAATCTAAAACTTTACATCTTTTACATTCTAGGTTTTGAATATTTTCAAGTTCAGTTTCTAACCTAAAATTTTTACGAGCAAGTTCTCTCCTATCAGTTTTCAGTTTTTCAATTTTAGATTCAAGATCATCAACTACTTTAGTAAGATCAGAACACATAAAAGCAAGATCTCTATAGGAATACTCACCTTCCTCACTAGATTCCACTGAGCTTGAATCTGAATTTGATTTCGCCATAAGACACAAGTTAGCATCCTCTGAGCTGCTATCCGAAGCTTCTTCTCCTTCTTCATCATCCCAAGTTGCTGCAAATACCTTCTTCGCCTTTTTCTTTCCTTTGTTGTTTTTGTGAAGTGGGCATTTTTGTATGAAGTGTCCGGGCTTCTTGCAGTTAAAGCACGTCGGTTCATTATCGGAATTGTCAGAATCTTTTGGCCTATTACGATTTGTTTTCCTCTTGCGTGGCTTGAATCTCGACCATTTTCTAAGATTATTGACAGCCATTGCAAGCTCTTCAATTGGATCTTCTCCTTCTTCATCGCTTTCTTCTTTGCTCTTTAAGGCAATCGTCTTTTTCTTTGGTTCGGAGTTGTTGCGTTCTTCCTTTGCTTTTAGCTCAAGCTCATATGTCATCAGGTTTCCAATCAACTCCTCCATGCTTAGCTTACTCAGATCTTTCGATTCTTGGATTGCCGCGACTTTTGCCTCAAAGTTCATTGGTAAAACTCGTATTATCTTCCGCACAAGCTCTACCTCAGTGAATACCTTCCCAAGAGCTCTAGCGTTGTATACCAAAGTTGAAAAGCGTCCAAACATGTCCTTTATGCTCTCGCCTTTGTCCATCACAAAGTTCTCGTATTCATTGCTGAATAGGGCTAGACGAGACTCCTTGACTTGAGAAGTTCCTTCGTGTGTCACCTCCAAAGTGTGCCAAATTTCCTGTGCTGTTGTACAATGAGAAATTCTATTAAATTCATTTTTATCAAGAGCACATATCAAAGCATTCATGGCTTTAGCATTTGTCGTTTTCAATTTCTTATCGTTAGCATCCCACCTATCCTTAGGTTTAGGAATCTCAGTACCACCAACGATTATAGTGGGAGGTTTATAGCCAGTTTCAATAATATCCCAAACATCATAATCAACGGAACTAAGGTAAATACTCATCCTAACTTACCAGTAAGCATAATCATTTCCGTTAAACATGGGTGGCCTAACGATAGATTGCCCCTCAGAAAAAGCATTATTTGATGAATTCATGACTCTAGAGTTAAATAAAAATACCAGGCTCTGATACCACTTGTAGGATCTAGATTAACCCTAGAGGGGGTGAATAGGGTTATAGCAAATTTTCTCTATTTAAACACAGAAATAAACTGCAGAAATAAATATGCTAAAAAGTAAATCACACACAAAATTTACCCAGCTTCGGCAACCCCTACCTACTGCTGCATTCCCAGATTTCTATTAGAATTAAACAATATCACGCTTACAAACACTCTACTAGACTCGCAGACCCTTTTGCTCCCGCTCACAAACACTCTAGTAGACTCGCACACCCTGCTCCCGCCTATAGAGTTTCGCTCACTCGCAAACACTGCTCCCGCCTATAGAACTTTGCAAACTCGCACTCCCTGCTCACTGAACTAATTCTAAATAGACAATCTGACACTACCTAATCCCTAGGTGGTGATTTATAAATTCTTCGACTCGAAAAGAAAAACAAACTTCAAAATTAAAACCGGAGCAAAAATTAAACTACAACTTGAATGCGTAATTTTTTGCTCAAAATAAAATAACTAAAAACCCCTTTATTATTGAACCCTAAAAATAACTTTAGCCCATTTATAATTAACAAGGCCGGCCCCTTGTTTTTTTATTAACCCGATCCACTTTGGCTTTGACCCATTTCTTCTTTTGCTTGTAAAAATGTCGGCCTTTCTTTGTCGAATTAGGGCTTCGGCTTCTTTCTCGAATTAGGGCTTCATTCTGATGATCGATTCTCTGATTTGTGACCGATGGCTTGCGTCGCTTGTTCTCTGATAATTGATTCTTGTTGCTAGCTCGTTCTCTGATGATCGATTTGCATTGACAGTTCGTTCTCTGATGATCGAGTTGTTGATGATTCGGTATGTTATTTCTTTTCGTTGCTGGTTTTAATGATTTGCTTGACTCTATATCTCGATGCCGATGATGATAGTATGGGGTTTGTATTTATATGAATTCGAATCAATTGATTCGTTCGTATTCACTTGCGACTTCATCACTTTCCTGATTTGTTGCAACTTTGATACGCACGGCTTCTATTCTGTAGCATTTGATTGCCTTGAGTCACACGGCTTTAACTTTTACACGTCCGATTCTTCTTGTATAAAAAAACAGAAACTTTCCCTTTTTAATTTTGCTGACTATTTCAAAGAATACAAATTTGATACTGTCATGAATTCGAATTCTCTGTACTGTTGAACTTTAGCATCCTATTTTGAAAATTCTGACTTGACACTGCTTCGACCATCTTGTGTTTGTCCCTGTCTTCATCTCTGGCCATCTTCACTAGTCTCCTTTTGAACATTGCACCGTTGTTCACTGTTTACATCACTGGACTTGATATCATTGATCTGCATTTCTTTATTTCTTATGGCTCCACTGTTTCACTCGAGTGGTTTCAAACATGTGAGTTGTTGTTTGCTTTTGATGTAGCTGTTAGTCTGCATTTTTTCGATTCCCTGTGTCACTTGATCTATCACACTGTTGCATACATTTGCATTGTATATATTCTTGGATTTGAACTGCTTCATGTACTTGATATTGTGGCAAGTAGTCTTTGCTGTTATGTTGATGCATTGTGCCTTTGTGGTTGTAACTGGACAGTTCATATTGCTTTGTTTCATCGTTTTTGTCCACTGCATTCTATTTCACTTTGGTTTTGGAGTTGCTGCTATATTGGTTTAAGTTGCACTGTACTTTGTGCTACTTCACCATGTCACTTGAGGTCTTGCAGTTTGGTTTATTGATGCATTCATGTACACTGCATATCTCATGCTCGAGCTCTTTGCATACTTTATGACTGTACTGTTCTTGTTGAGTTGATATATTTGTGGTACTTTGTCTCTGGCATTGACATTGACATTTGTATAGATGACCTGGCCAGTTGAATCATTAACTGTTCATACTTGTGATCTTCATTTGGGTTATTGATCGTGATTTGCACTGCTACACTGTTGCATTATAGTAGTTGCTTCTATACTTTGGTGGCTCTGGCTTGTTTATCTGAACTTGTTGCATATCTCACTGAGTTCTCATTTCATATGCTTGCACTACTTCTCTTTGGTCATGTCTGATGGCATTTCTTTTGTGGTCTTTGTTGTTGGCATTGTCTTCTGTCCACACTTGCCCAGTAATCTTGAGTTGCAGTGAGCTCGACATTGTTGTTTACTTTACCACTGACTTGATTCTACATACATGCTTGTTGCAGTCCCTTTTTGCTGTTGCTATCCACATTGAACTGCCTTTGACGCACTTTTGAACTTTGTTGCATTCATGTCTTCTACTGTTTGGTCTGAACTTGACGTTGCAGTTTGTAGCTGTTGACTGCATCACCATATATCAATTGCTCGGCCTTTGGTTTCATGTGCATTGAGTTTTGACCCTTTGTTGTTCATTTGGGCTGTTGGACTTGTATTCATGTACACTACTGCCTTGAGCTTGATTCACTTCATGTTGTGCTTGCACACTTGCTATTGTTGGCTGTGCATATGAGTTGGCGAGGCAGTGCACACGTGTATGAATGTACACGTGTGTATTGCAGCCACTTATGGTTACATGTCCCTGTAATATCTATATGCACGACTTTGTGATGAAAACAAGTGTGAATTATGACGAACAACCCAAATAACTGAGGCAAATCATATTTTCAAAAATCGTATTTTATTTTATATTGCAAAAATATTTCTTTTTCAATTTTACTGCGTTAGTGAATATTTTTGCAGATTTCTCAGATGCTGGATTCAAACTGGAATGCAGTTGAAGACAAATTACGAGTGTGAGTGATATGTAGTGAGGTTATCAATGTAAAAATATTTGTGATGTAATCGTGATGTAATAAAAAATGTATATGTATAGTGAGAGCATGAATTTGTACTATTCAAGATTGTAATAAATATTTGTTTGAATAAAATTTCTGTTTGAATTCAAAATCTGTGTAACTTATTCTGTTTGAATTCAAATTCAAATTCTGTGTAATTTATTTTATTCAACAAATATTTATTTAATCTATGAAAAACAAAATAGTACATTACCAAATACATTTAAATGAATATATATGTTTATTATCATCAAACAAAAACATATAAGCGCATATTCAACAATTGGTTCATTTCTCTCCTCTCCTTCTTCTTTTCTTCTCGTTCTGTGCTCTTCTAATAAAATTAAAAAATAACAATAATAAAGGTTTCTATATAAAGTTACTTTCATCTTTTAGAAGATGGCTCGTCCATTTATCCCCGGCCTTCATCGTTCACTGCACTCCACAACCCTCCGACCTCCTCTTTGTTTGTTGCTTGTGCTCCAGCCCGCAACAGCCAAGCTCCGTCCTATGCCAGTTGAATCCACCACAACCTGTGTCGCCTTCTAGCCTTGCACCAGATCCGCTCCTCAGCCACCCTATCTGTGACAATTTGGAATTTTTGGATATTTGAAATTAGAATATTTAATTAATTCAAAAAGTTAATTTTCAACTTGAATTTCAAATATCACTGTTTATTTGACAAACAAACTATTGAATTAAATAATAGGAATTCAGGTAAAATATGAATTCTAGGATTTCGAGTCTGTTAAAAATATTTTGAAGGTTTATAAAATTTATATTGATACTAGAGATAATAGAAATTTTAAAATTTGAATTTAAAACTGTTTTGTTCAGTTTTAAAAATTTATTGTTTAAATCGATATTTAAAAATAGCCTTCCGAGGCACAGTTTTGGAATTCGACGAAACCAGTTATGTTGGATCCATGATAGTGTATTATTATCGAATTTCAAATTTCAAAGTGTTTGGAGTTGTCGTGTGGTTGTAGATAGATAAACGCGCAGAAATCTTTATCGAAAATTCAATTTTATAACTGGATCCAAAAATCTATCTTCTCCATACGATTGAGTTAGGCCTCGAAACCTTTTCCAGTGCATTCGAAATAGGGGTATAATATTATAAATGCCTAGCGGCACGTCTCGATAGGATCTCGAGATCTTGAGTTGCGGGAATCGAGAAGATTTAAATTTAATTTTAAACATAATATAATATATTTATGTTTTCCTTTCAATTTTACTATAAACTACATCCACTTGTCCATCCTTAGAGAACGTGTCTCCTTGCCTTTCTTATCATGCTCCAGATGTCCTCTACGATGCTGAAAGAAAATATAAAGTAAAACAACCGGCCGAAGTTTTAAAAAAAATCAATGAGTACAAAATAAACATTTAAAAGAGGAAAATCGTAGTTGTTTCCTTCCTTCCAATCAAAGCCGCTCATTTCCATCCCTTCTCTCCCTCTTCTGATTCAAATTCAGTTTCATTCAAGAAGAAGAGGAGGTCGTTCGAGTCTACTTGCGTAGCGGTGGAGGGTCAGTAATGTCACGAGAGGAAGTTAGGCTCGACATAAGAATCGAATCGAGGATATTTACATCGATCGGCGATTGTATTCGCGTGGCGAATGGAAGGGAGTCGCGAGTGATGAACGACAGTTGGTAAATACCGATGGTGCGAGGGTGGTGGCATCGAAATCGCGATGTGGGTGGCGATGTCTTCACGAGCAGTTAGGGCTTCGCTGTTGGTGGGTCACATAGGAATCTCACGAGGCTATAGGGGATACTCGAATGATAGCAACAGATCATGGGATGGTCGTGGGAGGCGTGATTTGGGGGACGTCTCGAAAAGGCGGAGTTATTCGTTTTTTTCTAATTAATTTCTTGGTTAAATTCAATTTAAATTTATATATGTTTGGATTATATAACAGAAAGATTATTTACAATAAAGGAAATCAGTAAAGGAAATCTAAAGTGTCAAGTAGTTTTCTGAAATTTAAGTTGTTTACAATTTAATTTAGATGTATATAGGAAATCAGAAAATAAATATATATGTACCTATATAGATATACATATAAAATTTAATATGTATATATATGTAAGGTTTTTTGGAAAAATAAATAGGAATTGTGAAGTGTTGGAAGTTGATTTTTGAAATCTATAGTTTATTTTTTAATATAAAAATATATTTGTGGTTTCGATTTAAAGAATATATATATATATATATATATATATATAACAGATATTTTTTAAGGGTTTGAAGTTATATAAAATTAGATTTTTAGATCTATAAATTTTTTTTATAAGCATATATATATATATAGTTTCAAAAGGAAATAAATATGCTTATACACATTTTTAATTTACTATTTATTTTAAAAAAATGGATTTGGTAATTAAATTGTTAAATTAACTTATTTGATTTAATTTAGTCACCAAAATTTTTTTAAAGGGAAATTATTGGTCTAAATTAAACTTATTTAGTAAATAAATAAATAAATGGTAATTCATTATTCGACTAATTCAAATGATATAAATTGTATAAATGTTTATTCAAGGACTAAAAATTATGGAGGGAACAAGCTGGAATGGAAACGGATTTGTAAATGAAAATAACAAAGGTGAGTTAATCTCACTCATTTGGATACCTTTTAAATTTAAATAGTTAAATTTGAATTATTGGTTTTTTGTTTGGATTGATAATTTAATATCAGTTGGATGTGGTATGTCATATATAGTGTATATATATAGTGGAGTGATCGATTTCCCGCATTATATAGAGGATAAGACCCTATGCACCCCGCAGAATAGAGGATAACCCTTTATACCGTGATATTCTACGTTGAAGTGGAATTGGTATTTTTTTTGTTGACTAGCATCTGTGGATGCAAGAAAACAGGTTGGAGGGATCCAACTGGATTCCTCAAAGTAGTGGAATTTATTTTTATAGTCTATGTTTTATTTGATAATCTGTGATAAGTTATTAATTATATTGGGAATTGAATATTGGATGCTATGGTTGGATTGATTATATTTGGGTATATGGAGTTATCAAAATATAAAAGATTGGATTTTTGATGGAAAATAAAAGAGAGAATTTTTAAGTAAAATTATAGAAAATTTGGATAATCAAAGAATTAATTGGAAAAGAATAAAAGTTGATTTTAAATTCAAATAAATAATTCTGACTATGGTTAAGGAGATTTTTGAATAAATGGGAATAAATGAATTTTTAAACTTAAGTGATATTATTTGTAGGAATAAAAAAATTATTTTAAAATTTTCAAGGTTTAAATTTGTTTGGGAAGGACAAAGAAGAAATTTGGAAAAGTATGAAATTGGTATTTTCAGTTTAAATAAGATTTTAAATCATAATAAAGAAATTAAATCTGAAATTAATGAGTTTTGAAATAAACTGAATAAATAAAGGAATTTATTTTTAAAAATGGAGTAAATTTAGAAATCGATTTAAAAATTTATTAAATGTTTGAAACTGCGTTTCAAAAAGGAGGATGAGACTATGGAAATTATAAAGTGGGTTTATTAACTGAAGTAAGATATCAGTGAATATTTGAAAGTATAAATTCATGGTGGGAATTTATAAAGGAATGGGTAATTGGTTTTAAAAATAAATAATGGTTTTATTTTTAAAGGTATGGAATGGAAGGAGTATTTTCTTGAAAAGCCAAGTATGTTTTAGAAAGATTTCCAAGTATAAATTAGAGGTTTTTAAGTGGTTTTAAAAGAATGTTTTAGAGAAATTTTATTATTTTATATTGTTTTAGAATTTTAAAGTAATTTTTTAATTGCGGTAGTAATTATTTTAAAGGTTTAGCTCGTACTATGTTTTAAAAGTTAATTATTTAATATTTATACCTTATAGAATAACTTTACTTTAAATTGGTTTTAGCTTAAGTTTTACATGAGAAATTATTATAGGATTTCATAACTAGTATTTTAAATAAAGTGTTTTAAGTAGTTTTTATTTTTAATTTTTTTTTGAAGTGTGTGTGTGTGTGTGTGTGTGTATATATTGGATAAAGTGATTTAAACTATTTTAAAATCTAGAGTATTAAGACTTGGTGGTTTTTAATAGAAATAAACAATATTTGGAAATCTATTCCGCAAGAGAAAAAGTGATTTGAACAATTTTCAAAGGGTTGAAATGTAGAAATATCTTGCGAACATATTTTCAAACAAATAATTTGGGAAATTATTATGGCTTGATGATTGTTTGTGAATGATAGTTGATAGTTAAATAACCGACTATCAATATTGGCCAATGCGTTGATCTTTTCGAAGAGACCGGGTCGGGATTAACTTCCTGAAAACCACTTCGATCCAGTTTGAACGGTTCGTGAAGAAGACAAGAGCTTAGAGTCGAAGATGGAGTAGTACAGTGCAAGGGCTAATCGCTACTAATCCTGGAGGTGATTCCAAAATGGATGTAGGAGGAGTAGTTCCTTCGGTTCCGTTCGGACCTGGAACGGACTTCTATGGGCGAATGCTATCAGAACATCGTCAGAAGGACGATGAGCATTCTAAATGAATATGTGCTAAAAAGGTAATGCATAGCCTCGAGCCTCATCAATCAGGAATGGCTAAAACAGGGGAGGTGCACGTAAGGCTAAGTGGCTAGCAACCAATTAGGGTAAGGTCACCCCTGTCTAGAGGTCCCTTTATTTCGGCTGTGTGGGCGGTTGCTGATCCCAACCGTGGGGTGATCTTATTCGGACTATCCAATAAGGGGTAGCTCCGGTCTCGTGATGCAGGGGATCAAGGTGGATCCTCGGTACGGTGATCTAGACCACGTACTGTGACGGGCAGTACCCCAGTAGCCCTGCCATTGATGGAAATCCATTCTCCCTATGTGCCTTTACGGTTTTGTTTGTAGAACCTTGTATTGCTGGAATTTAATGAATGTAACAATTTCGGCTATTTGAATAAGTATTTGTATATAGACACTATTATAATATAAGAGGAATTGATGAGAAATGTTTTGGTTATCGTAAGGTAAAAACCCAACATGTTTATTTGTGGCGTGGTCTTACGAGATACCTTTGATTTCAAAAGGATTTTGAAACTTTAATAATCCAATTGAGTGTATTTCCTCACGTTGGTTTTCCGGACTGACTTGGGTATTATTGAACTATAATGCTCGGGTCAAACCGAGTATTATAGAATATAGAAAAGGATGTTGTAGAGCTCAGGAGACGAGATGGATGGCGAGTCGCATCACACGTATTTGATGAATATTCCGCTGTGTATGATTAACTGCATAGTCAGTTTTGTGAGGACGGGTTATGATAATTGTCCAGTTGTGTACCATGAATTTTGTTGTACTCTGATAATGTAATGTATAGACAGATATAGTTCTTTTTGTTTAAAGAATTGGTCCTTTATCTATTATATATTGTTCCGCTGCGATTGTGAGATTCTGATATTGTTTCTATTTCTTTTTCTACCTCCTTCTTCTTTAACCTAATGATTCGGTTTTCCAGAATCCGATTGTTCGGCATTTGATACAGCGGACGTATTGATGTCGATTTTCGAGCGTCGAAAAATCGGATCGTCACACTGTCGATCACCACCAGCAGCCCACTGCCCCTCCCGCCTCACATCTTTCCGCGTCCATCCCATAGCAGCAGCCAATTCTCCATGCGACCCCGCCTTGTGCACACCCTCACCTTCCTATCCGTCACAGCCAGCTACCACCAGCACCGTCCATCACAACCTCTTACTCTATTCGCTACCTTCCCCAGACCCACTCCATCCTATCGGAAGATCAACCACCATCTCACATCCTCCCTTCCTGACCTCCACCATCCATCACCCCCCCGCTCACCAAAATTCCATTTTCCTCCGAGCTTTCCACCGAGCAAACACTTCCCTCACCCTAATGCAACAGACCTACCTCCCATCGCCTCACAACACATGATGTAATGACCTGGAATTTCGAACCATTCAAATCGACAATCATCCACATATGTCAGACTTGAATTGCTCAAAAATATAGATTATTAATTTATATTCGGTAAAACTTAGCATATACTGTAAATGAATCGATCACAGAACCATAGACACAAAGTAATATAACAAAAAGCGACGAAATAGATAAGTAGTAGTTCATGAAGCTACTATATAAATATCAGAGTTTGAAAAAAATATAATAGAAAATGCCAAGTACAAAGAAGTCATTAATACAAAACATCTGACAAGACTGGACATAACCTACTGGAATAACTCAAATAACTGACACTAAGTAGATAAAAGATAGATCTTCAAGCAAATCTCCATGCTTCAAAGGTGAGTCTCAAATGCTGTGATACTCAATCTCACCCAAGCACAAAGCAAAACTCAAAACATTCAAGTTAGGATTAACATTCTTATGCAAGTAAATCAACTCAAGTGAAATGTCCAAGTGAAATGCAAATAACTTAAAGGATGTTTGGGATACCCATCCATTAAGGATCCATGGAACAATCTACATACATAGTATAATATGTTACATATATAATGTCTATAGTAAAGTAAACTATTAAAATAGCATTAAGGCATTATCTATACCCCCTTAACACATTTTTATATAAATGCCATAGTATATACAGTACTGTAAACTCCACCAAACCGGTAGGCTATCAGGGACCACTCCATAGGAACGACACAAACCAAACTCATAGAGGGCACGATAAGGCATGTGACAAGGCATGCGAGGCAATGCCTAGAGGAGGATACTATCATTTTGCGGATCCAGACTGGTGTTAAGGCATAGTAGCTACTACCGCCCACCTCGAGACACAATCCCACAATCAAAGGTGCACCGAATCAAATAACAAAGTAATAGAATGGTATCGAAGAAGCATGCTCGATCGGAGATGTGACCTCACTTGGCCCGACGTGGCTCTTGTTTTAGTCACATCAAGCTGACATGCGGGAGTCAGGACCGCGTTCATACCTCATATAGATGTCGCCAACTGTCCTACTTCGTTCTGGAACGTACACAGTTGTTAAAGTGGTTTTCAATATTGGCAGAGTATATGACAATATACGATCCCGTGGTCATTTTCATTTCAAACAATTCATACTTCATATCAAAATATCATATTCATTTCAAAATCATATCACTTTCGAAATCTTTTTCACTTTCAAAATCATATCTCTTGCGAAATCTTATTCACTTCCAAAATCATAACCACAGAATATTTTAAACCATCATACCAAAATATTTGCATTTAAATCCAATAAATCTAAATTATAACAGTTCCAACTTAAACAGTGGAAATGTTGAAAATAGTTTATATATATTGAAATGCTATAAATTAAAATAGTTTATATTTAAAATATAGGTTATATATTAAAATAGTTATATATTAAAAATAGTTTATTCATTAATATATATATATATATATTTAAAATTGTTTATAAATTTAAAATAATATATACTAAAATAGTTTAGACTATATTTAAAAGAGTTTACATCAAAAATAGTTTCAAATTAGAATTATTTCTTCCAAATTTACAAATCAATTAAGATCAACTTTAATTCCAAAAATTCAATTTAAATCAATCCCAGTTCAATAATTTTAATTAAAAAGGTTAAAGGTTAAAGTCAAAATTCTCATTAACCATTTTAATTTATATCGATTCAAATCCAGGTTTGAACAATGAATAGAAACCATTTCCAATTCAATAAATTTTCAAAGTTTAAATATTCAAACAATTTACAATAACTCAATTTGGTAAAATTCGTTTATATTTCGAGGTCCAACTTTAATGAATTTGAAAATATTCACTTAATCATTTTTAATAACATTTAAATAAAATCTCAAATTAAAATTTAAATCAATGTTAAATATTCAATCTCAATTTTATTTAAATTTAAATTATATCAATTTAATCCTCTTTAGTCGAAATCAAATTATCATGTTATAAAAACGTATCTTTAAATCTCAAAATCAATAAGTTCTAAATCAATCTTTATTTAAATTAAATTTTGAACCAATTTAAATTTCAAATCAACTTTAATTTATCTTTCCATCCTCTATTTATTAAAGTTATTATAAAATTTAGTTTCAAAATATTAATATAAATTTAAATAAATAGTTTAAACATATTATATATATATTAATGAATTAAATTTTATTATATTAGATTTTATTAAATTAAATCCTATTATAAAATTTATTTTTTTATTAAATCTTATTTTATATATTTAAAAGTAATAAGATTATAATTAAAATCTTAAATTTTACATTGTTCAAAACTTGGCTTATAACTTAAAATTTCCAAACATATAATTTAAAAAACTAAATTTTTGTACATATTAAAATAAATCTTTATACTGTATTTTAAAACTAGAAAACATGTATTTTCTTTCCTCAAAAATTTGAAAATCATTTAAAATAGACCAACGTTGTCCGTATATAATTTTATATCCCATGATCAAGCAATACTGATATTTATCATTTTAATCCGCAATAATCTAAAATTAATGGGTGTATACCATTTTAACCCACAATCCCAAAATTCCAAAATAAATAAAAATTGCTTGGGTTTATCACTTCAACCCATAACGAATTTTCCCTAATCTAAAATATTGTTTGGGTATATATTATTTCAACCCGTAGGGAATTCTAAACTAATAGGGAATTTGCAGAGTGAGAACAACAACAATAATAATATAAAATAGCATAACATATCAATTACAGCATGGATCAAAATTAAAAATTTAAAACAAAATATATACACAACAGGTTATCAGTGTCAATATTGTCAATACTAAGGTAAACAATTTCAAATATTAACATACCATATTTAACGATCAAATCACTAAACAATTCAAACTTAACAACATATTTCAGTGGTCATTTCAAGTGAATCAATTTACTAAATATAAGATTGTTAATCGTGGGTGATCTCACCTTTCGAGGCTAGAGAACAATAGAAATAAGCAAATGGACACAGACATGCACATTGATATGGACATGAGCAAAGCGAAGGAAAGGCTGTTGAGATTTCCAGACAGCGAGCATATGAGCCAAAGCATGATGAACTAGATTGATGAAAAACAGAATATATATTATATTATATTTAATATTCAATTTAAAACATATATCAAAATAAAATCTTTATATATATATATTAAAAATCAATATTTAATTTAAAACACATATTAAAATAAAATCTTTATATATATATACACACACACACACATATACATATACATATCAAAATTATTTTCTCTTAAAACACATCTAATATAATCGAAAGATATAAGAAACGCATGGCAATATATTTAAAATTAAAATATCTAATGTAATAAAAAGCGATTGACAATTGTGATTCAAAGATGCACCAGACAATTATGTCAAAAAGATACCTAATATAATCAAAATATATAATCAAAAATGCACCCATCCAAAAATGACCGCAATATATTTATATATGAAACCTTATTATTATTATTAAATATATATATATATATATAAACACACACATACATATATTAAAAATGAGGCTAAGAGATTACGGCTTGGCAAGAAAGAAAAGCGAGAGGAAAGAGCAATGGAAGGGAACAGGTGTGCAGTGAAGGCGGTTGTGCTCCATGGAAGCTTTGACAGTGGGGAGAGGGGTTGCTTTGGAGAAAAGGAGGTGGAGGTTGATGTGGGCGGAGCATAGTTAAGTGAGTTAGGTGTGTGGGCTTTGGTGGCGAGCTCATCTGGCGGGTGCCGACATGGAGGGACTGTCAGTGAGGTGGGAAGCGGGGCAACAAGGTATGGGAAGGTTCAGTGCTTAGGGTCTAGTGATGTATGGATTTCAAGGCTGGCAAGGGATGCTACAGGTAGAGGATGAGCGAGGCTTCGGTTGGTCGGAGGTATGGTTGATCTGGAGGTTGTTGGACGGTGGCTGGCGTGAGGTGACGGGTTCAAGCGGTGGTGGTGAGAGGGTTTGTAAATGGAAGGGGATGGGCAGCTAAGGGTGGTATTCTGCTTAGTGTTACGCGGAGGCCTGTGGTTGAGAGGAAGGTGGTTACGTGTTGCGTGCCATGAGATCAGAGGTGTGGAAGCAAATGAGGACGAGTATAGCTGGTACAAGATATAGGATGCAAACAGTTTCTAGTTGAATAACTTTGCTTTATTATTATCTTTTTTTAACAGAATGAAAAGCCAAGAAGAAGGATACTAGAAAAAGGTGAATGAACATAAATTGAATATATTGGGAATATTGACACTCAAACATTGATTTCTGAAATTATTAAAGGAAAATGGCTATTGGTATTATCGGGCTAGACAATGGAAGGTCATAGGAAAACAAAAATCTCAAATGCGAAAATCGATAGGCAAATTTTTTCGCAGATTTCGCCGTGTACCATATGCCGAAACACATAAATTAATATACTGTAGAGATCAACACGACGAGGCGAACAGAATGACATAAAGATATTAGTGATACGATCATCCTATAAAAATTCGATACTCGCTCCCAAAACTGCTGCTAAAACATTGAAAATAAGATACACGGAGCTATAGCAGTTTAAATTTGGCGAAACGAATTGTGATGTCTGACTGAGAAAATGATTTACAATTTTATTATATAAAAATATTCATATTTTGAAAATATTCAAATTAATTGATTTTAAATTGAAATTGAAAATTACAAAACATAACTAACTTCCATATTTTCCCAACAAAAATCCGATACTTGCTACGTTTAAATAGATGTATTCCAAATATCAAATTTTCATTGCTAAAATTTTATTATTTAATTGGATGAAAATTTTAGTTAATTACTTTATTAAAACAATTAAAATTTTCGAGTCGTTACACGCAACTGTAGGATCTAGATTAACCCTAGAGGAGGGTGAATAGGGTTATAGCAAATTTTCTCGAATTAGAGAAGTAAATATGCTGAAAATAAATCACACACAAAATTTACCCAGCTTCGGCAAACCCTGCCTACTGCTGCATTCCCAGATTTCTATTAGAATTAAACAGTCTCCTGCTTACAAACACTTTAACAGACTCGCAAACCCTGCTACCGCCTTATAGAGTTTTTCAAACTCGCAACCCCTGCTTACTGAACTAACTCTAACTAGACAATCAGACACAACCTAAAACCTAGGTGGTGATTTACCAAGATTTGATTCACAATTTTCAAAAGAAAATATAAAAGAGAATAATTTAAAGACAACAAAACAAACAACCCTAAACCATAATTTAATTAATAAACTAAAAGCCCTTGAAAAAATGACCGCCCCAAGGTAAAAAAAGAGATTTTTTTATTCCCTTTTTCTTTTAGCTCTTCGGCTCGTTCCTTTTTCTTGTTCTCTTGATAATGGCGACCATTGTTCTTCTCGTTTCTCCTGATTAAAATTAGGGCTTTCGTCCTTGCGCTCTTTGTTCCAAATTAGGGCTTTTGCGAAGCTCCGATACTAATTCGATCGTTGTTGATTGTGCGTGATTTAGCCTGGCTCGATCGAATTCGTGTTGCTTTCTTCGGTTGCTTCGGTGAGTTCGATTATTGCTTCAGTAAGAATTTTTCTCCGTTGCTTGTATTCGAACTCTTGTATTAATGCTGATGATGATTGAGGCATTTTATAGGGTTCGTTACCCTTATTTTCCGTTCGTCTGATTGCTTCAAAATTAGTTGCTTTGGCCATTCGGTTATTGTTGGATGATTGTGATTTATTCTGACTAGTTTTCAATCGTATATACTTGAAATACTCGGTCAACTTGATTTGTAATTCTCGGCTTTGAATTTTTAAGATATTTTTTATTTCCTCCGGCTTTGACTTGGCTGCGGCTTCTGATTTTGAACTGGTCGTTGATCATCTTGACTTGGCTTGAACTTTGCATTGAGTACATATGATGGCATTTTTGGTTTACCACATGCTGCTTGCTTTAGTCTCTGGCCATTTTCTTTGGTCGGTTTAACATGAACATGCTTGCTTTAGTCTCTGGCCATTTTCTTTGGTCGGTTTAACATGAACATGTCTTGAGCATTTTGTATGTTTCATTGCTGCACTAACTTGTGTCTGCATTGTATATTTATGATGCTTTGATTTTCTGTTGCTCGGCTTACTTGTTGATTTTCATAGTTCACTCTGATATATATATATATATATATATATATATATATATATATATATATATATGCACTTGCCACTGTATTGTGTTCCCTGCTACACTTGCAATGATGTTCTCTGTTCATGTTTCATATATCACTGAGTTGCCATTTCATATGCTTGCACTACTTCATTTTGTATTTGTTTTGATCCACTTTGTCACTGCATATCTATATATGCTTGACCTGTTTCATTTAGTTGTACTGCCCTATGTTGTCACTTGATCTTGCTGTGACATTGTGACTTGTTGTTCTTCCTCCATTAAGAAGTATTGTTGCATTTTAGATGTATCTTGGTCTTATGAACTTGAATTAGTAGTCTACACCTTTGGCTTTTTATCTAAACTGTTTGTAGTCAGTTGCTTTGTCTATTTATTGGCCTTGAGTTGAACCTATCTTGGGTTTGACCTTGTTTTTGATTTCTGTGCTTTTTGTTTGATTTGTGCACACGAGTTGGCGGGGCAGTGCACACGTGTATGAATGTACACGTGTGTACTGCAGCCACTTATAATTGCCTGTCCTTGATAAAAAAAATACTGATATGCACAGATATTGCACAGTCAAAAATGATGACGAACAACCCAAATAACTGAGGCAAACAATTTTTTCAAAATCATCGTTTCTTTCAAATTTTAAAAAATATTTCTCTTTCAATTTTACTGCGTTTGAGAATATTTTTGCAGATTACTCGGATGCTGGAATCTGACTGGAATGCAGTTGAAGAAAAATACGAGTGTGAGTGATATGTAGTGAGGTTATTAATGTAAATCAAATTGTGATGTATTCAAAAATGTATATGTATAGTGAGAGCATGAATTTGTACTATTCAAGATTGTAATAAATATTTGTTTGAATAAAATTTCTGTTTGAATTTAAATTCAAATTCTGTGTAATTTATTTTATTCAACAAATATTTATTTAATCTATGAAAAACAAAATAGTACATTACCAAATACAATTAAATGAATATATATATATGTTTATTATCATCAAACAAAAACATATAAGCGCATATTCAACATTCTCCCCCTTTTGATGATAACAAACATATATTTAAGATTTTGACCATGTTAAATGTATTTGACCAATTATATACTCTAATTGCTCTCCCTATTTAAATGCTTCCTCTCTACATGATGCTCCCCCTACATATATGCATACAAATAGAAAATATTCAAATAAGCCTAGATGCAAATGGAACCTTATTTGACCTTTGCTTGATTTTATTTCACAAAATCTTAACTTTTCTCTCCCCCTTTTGTTATCAGCAAAAGAATAATAGTGTGAGAGAAAAATAGAGATAAAGTGATCGATATTAATCCAACATTAAACTCAAATTGAATATGAATATTAAACTTCAATAAAAATCAAACAAAAACCATAACTACCCTTGTTAGGCGCATATTCCACTTTTAGAAATGATGGATATGATGTTCATATAAAATCATACAGTTGAATCTTCTTGTGGTACATTTATATCAGGAATTTGAATATCTACTAATCATGCATAACCGTTAGGACTTTTAAATGAAATTAGTAGTATTCCATTTTTTTTTAAAAAAATTCAAGTATCTTCTAACCACGCATAACCATGAGGACTTTTAAATGGGATTAGAATCAACTTGTTCGTTGAAAAAAAAAATTGATATGTGTTCCATACATGCATAACCATGAGGACTTTTAAATGAGCATGGAAGCACATAACAAATTCCAAGTAATTCACCCATGCATAACCGTGAAGACTTTTAAATGAGAGTGAATACTTTGGTATTTATTATATGTGTGTATATATATATATTAATGAAAAATGAACGATTCCTGTTTAAAGTACGACATATTGACAAACTATATAGAATTTTGATGAGTGATGGTCGCCAGAAATATGATAGAAATAGAGATGGTCATGGAATTTTTACCAACAAAAAGTTTTATAATTCTTGTTTAAATTTCTAAAGAAATTTACTAATTATACCGTCTCGAGTCATAATATATGATAAATATCAACACTCATCTTATTTTCAATCACTATATATCTTTTCAGATAATCATCTGGGAGTCAGATTAGTCAATTTCTATAATCCCTAAATCCAAACGTAATCTGGAAAATCTGTCTTCGGGGAGGGGTTTTGTGAAAATATCAGCAAGTTGAGCCTCAGTTGAAATATGTTCAATGCAAATGTGTTTCTTAGCAATGTGTTGTCTCTAAGAAAGTGGTGTCTCACATCAATGTGTTTTGTACGTGAATGATGAATAGGATTATTTGACAAGTCTATTGCACCTTTACTATCACATTTTAATGGAACTTGTTTGTAAGCTAAGCCTAAATCAGAAAGAGTTTGCATCATCCATAAAATTTGAGCACAACAACTTCCGAAAGCAATATATTCTGCTTCAGTAGTGGATAATGCAACACTATTCTGTTTTCGACTTGACCATGATACTAATGAATGTCCTAGCATGAAACATGTCCCACTAGTGCTTTTTCTGTCAACCAATGAACCAGCATAATCAGCATCAGAATAACCAACCAAATCAAAATTTTCACAAGAAGGGTACCATAATCCATATTTGTGTGTGTGTGAAAGATATCTCAAAATTCGTTTAGTGGCTTTCAAATGAGATTCTTTAGGATTAGATTGAAAACGTGCACACAAACACACAGAAAACATAATATCAGGTCTAGAAGCAGTAAGATAGAGAAGTGAACCGATTATCCCTCGATATTTCTTCTGATCAACAGCAATTCCTTTCTCGTCTTTGTCCAACTTTGTTGATGGACTCATAGAAGTTCTCAATGGTTTGGAGTTCTCAACTCCAAATTTCTTCAATAGTTCCAACACATACTTGGATTGTGAAATGAAAATACCATCACTGCTTTGCTTGATTTGAAATCCAAGAAAATATTTCAATTCTCCAACCAAGCTCATCTCGAATTTAGCTTGCATGACTTGTTCAAATTTCTCGCACAAGAGTTCCTTAGTAGCACCATAAATGATATCATCCACATAAATTTGAACAATCAAAAAATCACTTCCTTTATGTAGTAGAAACAGTGTCGTGTCAGCACTCCCCTTTTTAAAACTGTTTTCCAAAAGATATGTACAAAGGCAGTCATACCAAGCTCTAGGAGCTTGCTTAAGACCATATAATGCTTTTTCTAGTTTATACACATGATTTGGAAAATCATGATTTTCAAAACCAGGGGGTTGTTCAACAAAAACTTCTTCTTTCAAAGAACCATTTAGAAAGGCACTTTTTACATCCATTTGTTTAAGTTTGAAACCCTTATAACATGCAAAACTTAGCAAAATCCTAATGGCTTCTAACCTAGCAACTGGAGCAAATGTTTCATCAAAATCTATGCCTTCTATTTGGTTATATCCTTTTGCGACCAACCTAGCTTTGTTTCTAATTACATTTCCCGATTCATCAAATTTATTTTTGAACACCCATTTAGTTCCAACAATTGGATAGTCATTTGGCCTAGGAACTAATTTCCAAACTTTATTTCTCTCAAATTGATTAAGTTCATCTTGCATTGCTAAAAACCAACTTTCATCATTAAGAGCCATTTCAACAGAATCAGGTCCAATTTCAGAAATAAAACCACTGTCACAGCAAAACACACACAAATTTTTATCAAATGAAAAGCGAGTGCGTATACCTTCCGTCGGATCACCTATAACCAATTCAGGAGGATGATTGGATTTGAACTTTAATCTATCAGTATCAACCGTCCTACTTTCAGCTTTCTCACTAGATGTCCCTTCTTCAATGCCTTCATGATCTATCCCATCGTCAATCGTTTTTTCAGTCGTCCTTTCCAGGTCAGATTCATCAAATTTCACATTGATTGATTCAAAAATTGTCTTTTTTCGTTTGTTGTATATCCTGTAAGCCTTACTCCTTGTTGAATAGCCCATGAAAATTCCCTCATCAGCCTTTGATTCAAATTTTCCAAGTTGATCACCTGTGTTAAGAATGAAACAAGGACATCCAAATATACGAAAATAAGAAATGTTAGGTTTTCTTTCATGCCACAATTCATAAGACGTTTTGCTAAGTATTGGTCTAATCATTACTCTATTCATTACATAGCACGAAGTATTCACTGCCTCTGCACAAAAGGTTAGAGGTAGCTTATACTCACTCAACATGGATCTAGCCAATTCCTGTAATGTACGATTTTTTCTTTCAACCACCCCATTTTGTTTAGGTGTTCGTGGAGCAGAAAATTCATGTTTTAAACCATTTTCTTCACAAAAACTTTCAAATTCTAAATTTTCAAATTCGCCTCCATGATCACTTATCAAGGTTTTAATTGTAACTCCTTTTTCATTTTGAACAAGTTTTGCAAATTTTGAAAAATAGTCAAAAGATTCAGACTTTTTGGCTAAGAAATAAACCCATGTAAATCTAGAATAATCATCAACCAATACATAACAATAACGTTTTCCATTCAAGCTTGAAATTTCATTTGGTCCAAATAAGTCCATGTGAATTAATTCAAGGACCCTTGATGTGCTAACAATGTTTTTAGGGCGAAATGATTATCGACTAAGCTTGCCCAAGGAACATGCTTTACACACTTTATTATTTTTAAATTTCTGATGTGGTAACCCTCTGACTAATTCTTTCGATTCAAGTTTTTCTACGAGACTCATGCTAACATGTCCAAGTCTCCTATGCCATAAATATGCCTCTTCGTCAGTGGCTACCAAACATCTAGAAAGATTTAGATTATCAAATGAAAGCGTGTAAACATTCCCTTTTCTTTTGCCCATAAAAACAATGCTATTAGAAGATTTATCAATGATTTTGCAAGTATCACTATCAAAAACCACAGTCATACCTTTGTCACATAGTTGGCTAATAGAAATGAGATTGTGATGCAAATTATCAACGTATAAAACATTAGTCAAGGAAAAAATACCGTTACCAACTTCACCTTTACCAATAATCTTACACTTGCTATTGTCTCCCATGATCACATTTCCACCTTTAAAATTCTCTAGGCTAAGGAACTTCGTTTTTTCACTTGTCATATGTCTAGAACAACCTGAATCTAGAAACCATTCTTGTTGTTTCTTAGCCCGCCAACAGACCTACATAAAGAGAGAGGAGGATGACCTAGATAAACTCTTAGGTCCAATGATATTAGTGATAGAAGCGTTGTGAATAAACAATCCCTTTGGAACCCAAACTTGTTTAGTCCTTTTATTTTTATTCCAATAGACATGAAATTTGTTTGTAGAATTATTAGGAACCCAAACTTGTATAAATTTTGTGTTCTTGTTCCTATGACTACAATTTTCAACACGATGTCTAAATATTTCACATCTAGCAAAGACATTCTTATATTTTGCATTATCATCAACTTGTGTTTTCCCAAAACCTAGTCCTTTTCTGGTGTTAGCAAAAATTTGATTTCTCAATAACATGTTGAATGATTTTTCTCCTCTTGAAAAGTTATTCAGAGATTTCTCAAGATTTTGGACTTTGGTTTTTAGTGTTGTGTTTTCAGTTGCAAGTGAGGTGCATCTATTTATAAAATGCTTTTTCCTAGTGTCAATGTTTTCCTTAAGACTTAAGTTTCATTTTCAAGATTCACAAAGCTATTCTTAACTCTTGATAATTCTGAATCTAAAGTTTTACATTTTTTACAGTCTAGGTTTTGAATATTTTCAAGTTCAGTTTCTAACCTAGAATTTTCATGGACAAGTTCTCTCCTATCAGATTTTAGTTTTTCAATTTTAGATTCAAAAGTATCAATGGTTTTAGTAAGATCACAACACATCAAAACAAGTTCTTTATAAGAATAGTCACCTACCTCACTAGATTCCTCTGAGCTTGCTTCTGAATCCGATTTTGACATAAAGACATAAGTTAACCTCCTCTGAGCTATTATTTGAAACTTCCTCTCCTTCTTCATCATCCCAAGTTGCTGCAAAGGCCTTCTTCTTCTTTTTCTTTCCTTTGTTGTTTTTGAGAAGTGGACATTTTTGTTTGAAGTGGCCAGGCTTCTTGCAGTTATAGCACGTCAATTCATTATCGGAATCGTCAGAATCTTTTGACCTATTACCACTTATTTTCTTCTTTCGTGGTTTGAATCTTGACCATTTTTTAAGATTATTGACAGCCATTGCAAGCTCTTCAATTGGATCTTCTTCATCTCTTCTTTGCTCTTTAAGGCAATCGTCTTCTTCTTTGACTCGGAGTTGTTTCGTTCCTCCTTTGCTTTTAGCTCAAGCTCATATGTCATCAAGTTGTCGATCAACTCCTTCATGCTTAGTTTACTCAGATCTTTTGATTCTTGTATTGCCGTGACTTTTGCCTCAAAGTTCATCGGTAAAACTCGTAGTACCTTCCTCACAAGCTCTACCTCAGTGAATACCTTCCCAAGTGCTCTAGCGTTGTACACCAAAGTTGAAAAGCGTCCAAACATGTCCTTTATGCTCTCGCCTTTTTCCATCACAAAGTTCTCGTATTCATTGTCTGAATAAGGCTAGACGAGACTCCTTGATTTGAGAAGTCCCTTCATGTGTCACCTCCAAGGTATGCCAAATTTCCTGTGTAGTTTCACAATGAGAAATTCTATTAAATTCAGTCTTATCAAGAGCACAGATCAAAGCGTTCATTGCTTTGGCATTAGTAGTTTTTAATTTCTTATCGTTAGCATCCCACCTATCCTTAGGTTTAGGAATCTCAGTACCACCAACAGTTATAGTGGGAGGTTTATAACCAGTTTCAATAATATCCCAAACATCATAATCAACAGAACTAAGATAAATACCCATCCTAACTTTCCAATAAGCATAATCATTTCCATTAAACATGGGTGGCCCAACAATAGATTGCCCCTCAGAAAAAGCATTATTTGGTGGATTCATGACTCTAGAGTTAAAAAAAAATACCAGGCTCCGATACCACTTGTAGGATCTAGATTAACCCTAGAGGGGGGGTGAATAGGGTTTAGCAAATTTTCTCGAATTAGGGAAGTAAATATGCTGAAAATAAATCACACACAAAATTTACCCAGCTTCGGCAAACCCTGCCTACTGCTGCATTCCCATATTTCTATTAGAATTAAACAGTCTCCCGCTTACAAACACTCTAACAGACTTGCAAACCCTGCTACCGCCTATAGAGTTTTGCAAACTCGCAACACCTGCTTACTGAACTAATTCTAACTAGACAATCAGACACAACCTAAAACCTAAGTGGTGATTTACCAAGATTTGATTCACAATTTTCAAAAGAAAATATAAAAGACAATAATTTAAAGACAACAAAACAAACAACCCTAAACCCTAATTTAACTAATAAACTAAAAGCCCTTAAAAAAAATGACCGCCCCAAGGTAAAAAAAAGAGATTTTTTTATTCCCCTTTTCTTTTAACTCTTCGGCTCGTTCCTTTTTCTTTTTCTCTTGATAATGGCGGCCGTTGTTCTTCTCGTTTCTCCTGATTAAAATTAGGGCTTTCGTCCTAGCGCTCTTTGTTCCAAATTAGGGCTTTTGCGAAGCTCCGATACTAATTCGATCGTTATTGATTGTGCGTGATTTAGCCTGGCTCGATCGATTTCGTGTTGCTTTCTTCGGTTGCTTCGGTGAGTTCGATTATTGCTTCGGTAAGAATTTTTCTCTGATGCTTGTATTCGAACTCTTGTATTAATGTCGATGATGATTGGGGCGTTTTATAGGGTTCGTTACCTTTATTTTCCGTTCGTCTGATTGCTTCAAAATTAGTTGCTTTGGCCTTTCGATTATTGTTGGATGATTGTGATTTATTCTGACTAGTTTTCAATCGTATATACTTGAAATACTCGGTCAACTTGATTTGTAATTCTCGGCTTTGAATTTTTAAGATATTTTTTATTTCCACCGGCTTTGACTTGACTGCGGCTTCTGATTTTGAACTGGTCGTTGATCATCTTGACTTGGCTTGAACTTTGCATTGAGTACATATGATGGCATTTTTGGTTTACCACATGCTGCTTGCTTTAGTCTCTGGCCATTTTCTTTGGTCGGTTTAACATGAACATGCTTGCTTTAGTCTCGGGCCATTTTCTTTGGTCGGTTTAACATGAACATGTCTTGAGCATTTTGTATGTTTCATTGCTGCACTGACTTGTGTCTGCATTGTATATTTATGATGCTTTGATTTTCTGTTGCTCGGCTTACTTGTTGTTTTTCATAGTTCACTCTGATATATATATGCACTTGCCACTGTCTTGTGTTCCCTGCTACACTTGCAATGATGTTCTCTGTTCATGTTGCATATATCACTGAGTTGCCATTTCATATGCTTGCACTACTTCATTTTGTATTCGTTTTGATCCACTTTGTCACTGCATATCTATATATGCTTGACCTGTTTCATTTAGTTGTACTGCCCTATGTTGTCACTTGATCTTGCTGTGACATTGTGACTTGTTGTTCTTCCTCCATTAAGAAGTATTGTTGCATTTTAGATGTATCTTGGTCTTATGAACTTGAATTAGTAGTCTACACCTCTGGCTTTTTGTCTGAACTGTTTGTAGTCAATTGCTTTGTCTGTTCATTGGCCTTGAGTTGAACCTATCTTGGGTTTGACCTTGTTTTTGATTTCTATGCTTTTTGTTTGATTAGTGCACACGAGTTGGCGGGGCAGTGCACACGTGTATGAATGTACACGTGTGTGCTGCAGCCACTTATAATTGCCTGTCCCTGATAAAAAAATACTGATATGCACAGATATTGCACAGTCAAAAATGATGACGAACAACCCAAATAACTGAGGCAAACAATTTTTTCAGAATCGTCGTTTCTTTCAAATTTTAAAAAATATTTCTCTTTCAATTTTACTGCGTTTGAGAATATTTTTGCAGATTACTCGAATGTTGGAATCTGACTGGAATGCAGTTGAAGAAAAATACGAGTGTGAGTGATATGTAGTGAGGTTATTAATGTAAATAAAATTGTGATGTATTCAAAAATGTATATGTATAGTGAGAGCATGAATTTGTACTATTCAAGATTGTAATAAATATTTGTTTGAATAAAATTTCTGTTTGAATTTAAATTCAAAATCTGTGTAATTTATTTTGTTCAACAAATATTTATTTAATCTATGAAAAACAAAATAGTACATTACCAAATACATTTAAATGAATATATATATATATATATGTTTATTATCATCAAATAAAAACATATAAGCGCAGATTCAACAGCGACGCCACTCTGATCTGAAGTAGCAACCTCGCCCACTTCACAGCTTGCAACGCCACCCACCTCCACAGACCCAGCCGAGCATACAAACTATTTTCTCACCTACATCCATTGAGTGCAACCCCTCACCCTTGCCAAACACCATAAACAGTTCTGGCTACGTGTCGCAGAACACTCCTTTGTCGCAGCCACCTTCCCCTTCTTGCATCGCCTGAACCCAGCAGCTTTCTTCCCTTCTATAAAAAAAGGGTATATATAAATTTCATATATATATATATATATGTGGTTTCCATTTATATCATGCAAGTTTGGTTTTTTTGTCATCGATTCCAAATTATCGACTTTGCTTTGTTCGTCGAATTCGTGTTCACCTGCTTTGCTTAAGAAATTGTCATTTGGATTGGTCGATTGTTGAATTCGTGATTTAAAATTGTAACTTTTATGTTTTCTATTTTCTCTAGCCTAGAAAGCCGAGCAATCACTCACGATTAAAATTCTTATGTTTGTAAATTTATTTCACATGAAATGACGATTGAAATATGTTGTTAATTTGAATGTTTAGTAATTAAATCGTTAATGGTATGTTATTATTTAAATTTGTTAACCTATGATGATTAACATACGACACCATAACATGTTGTATATTATATTTTAAATCATTATAAGTTAAAATGATAAACCCAAGTGATTTTATTAATTTTGAAATTTTGGGATTGTAGGTTGAAATGATATATATCCGTAAAATTTAAATTATTGTGGATTGAAATGATAAATATCTATATCACTTGACCATAGGATAGAAAATTATATACGGACACCATTGGTCTATTTTTAATTGATTTCCAAACTTTTGAAATGGAGAAATATATGTCAATTGATTTTCAGAATATAATATAAAGATATTTTAATTTTAATATATGAGTAAAATTTAAAACTTCAAAATCAAATGTTTTGGAAATTTTAAAATCATAAGTTAAGTTCAAGATGTAAATTATAAAATTTTACTTATGACTTCATTATTTTTAAAATATATATAATAAGATTTAATAATAATAAGATTTTATTTAATAATAATTAAAATGATAAATTTTAACAAGAATTTAATTTAACTAATATATATAATATGTTTAAATATTAATTTAAAATTTATTTTAACATTTTAAAATAGATTTTTGTAATAACTTATATATATGTGTGTGTGTGTGTGTGTGTGTGTGTGTGTGTGTGTGTGTGTGTTTAAATGTTATCTCAATTTATGTTATTATTTTTAAAATAGATTTTTTGGTAATACCTTAAATAAACAAAGATTGGAAAAATAAATTAAAGATGATGTGTAATTTAATTTGTCTAAGAATAGAATTTAAATAAGAATTAATTCGAACTTATTAATTTTGGGATTTTAAAGATATGATTTTTATGACTTCATAACTAGATTTTGATTAAAGGCGATTAAATGAATATTTTTAAATTTAAATAAAACAAAAATTAAATATTAAATATTGATTTAAATTTGCAATTTAAGATTTTGTTTAAATATTATCAAAACTGATTAAGTGAATATTTTCAATTTAAATAAAATTAAAGTTGAATTTTGAAATATAAATAAAATTTATCAAATTAAGTTATTGAAAAAGTTTGAATATTTAAACCTTGAAACCTATTGAATTTAAACTGGTATAAATTTGTAGTTCAAACCTAGATTTTAAGTCGATATAAATTAAAATGGTTTTTTTGAGAATTTGAATTGAACTTTAACCTATTTAATAGAAATCGTTGAACTGAGATTGATGTAAATTGAATTTTGAAACTAAAGTTGATTTGAGTTGATTTGTGAAATTAGAAGGAATAGCTCTAGTTTGACACTATTTTCGATATAAACTCTTTTTAATATATAAACTATTTTAAATTTATAAAATATATTAATCTATAACCTGTTTTTTAAATCTAAACTATTTTTATTGGATAACTATTCCAATATACAAAATACTTTCAATATTCAAACCGTTTAAGTTGGAACTGTTATGATTTAGATTTAATGGACTTAAATGCAAATACTTTGAAATGATGGTTTAACCTATTTTGTGGTTATGATTTTGGAAGTGAATATGATTTAAAGTGATATGACTTTGAAAGTGAATATGTTTTCAAAAGTGATATGATTTTGAAATGAATATGATATTTTGATATAAAGTATGAACTATTTGAAATGAAAATGACCACGGTATGAAATAAAGGTTCGGTTGTTAAAGAGACCGGGATCCGGATATTGTCACACTCTGCCTATATTGAAAACCACTTTAACAACTGTACACGTAGTGGAGAATCCAGAGTGAAGTAGGGTGGTTTGACGAACATCTGCATGAGGTATGAACGCAGCCCTGACCCCTACGGGTCAGCTTGGTGTGATTTAAACAGGAGCTATACCTCGGCCAAGTGAGGTCGCACCTTCGATTGAGCATGCTTCTTTGATACCATATCTATTACTTTGTGATTTGATTGGGTGCACCTTTGATTTTGGGAGTGTCTCGAGGTGGACGGTAGTAGCTGCTATGCTTTACTACCAGCCCGGTTATGCAAAACGATGGTATCCTACCCTGGGAATTGCCTTGCATGTCTTGTCACATGCCTTATCGAGCCCTCTACGAGTTGGTTTGTGTCGTACCTATAGAGTGCTCCCTGATAGCCCATTGGTGAGTTTACAATACTGTATAAACTACAGCAATTATATAAAAATGTGTTAAGGGAGATATGGGTAAAGCCTTAAGGTTATGTTAATAGTTTACTTTACTGTAGACATTGTCTATGTAGCGTTTTGTACTATGTATGTAGATAGTTTAACGGATCTTTAAAAGATGGAATCCCAACATCCTTTAGGTTATATTGAATTTCACTTCAGTTGATTTACTTGCATAGGAATGTTAATCCTGACTAGAATGTTTTGTGTTTTGCTTTTTGCTCGGGTCAGACTAAATGTCACAGCATTTGAGACTCTCCTTTGGAGCTTGAAGCTTTGCTTGGAGATCTATCTTTATCTATTTAGCTTTTACTTTAGTTATTTCCAGTTGTTTATGTTTAGACTTGTCATTTGCATTTGTATTGAGACTTCTTTGTATTTGGGATTTTGTTGTATTTTTCTTTAGACTCTGATGTTTTATAGTAGCTTCATGAACTACTATTTATCTATTCCACTGCGTATTTTTGTATTACTCTGTGTTTATGATTCTATGGTTGATTTATAAGACTTTTCAATTATAAGTTAACTATCTATTGTTTTGAGCAATTCGAGTCTGACATGTATGGATTATTGTCGGTTTGGATGGTTCAAAATGGCAGGTTGTTGCATAAAGCATCATTTTTGAATGGTTCGGAGAAAAGAAAATGGATTAATAAGAAGAATAAGAAGATTGATTCTAATGATAATGGTTAGTGTCATCGTTGTTACAAGAATGGTCATTAGAAATGGAAGTATCCGGATTACTAAAAAATTATTAAAAAGAAAAGAAATAGAATAGTTCGATTGTTCCTATATATGTATTCATGATTCAAAATTGTTTGGAAATCAAATGATTATTTTGGGTTTTAGAAATTGGATCTAGAACACATATTTGTAATTCGTTACAGAGATTTAGGGATACGCGTCATATAGCAAAGGGTGAGATGGGACTTCAAGATGCTAATGGATCTCTAATTGATGCAACTGTGTTTAGAGACTATCACTTGGCTTTGCCTACTGGATTAACTTTAGTTTTAAATAATTTCTATTATATGGAAAAATATTACTTGTGGAATAATTTCAGTATCAAGATTCTCTGTGACTGGATATATTTTTCATTATGTTAATAATGTTATGAATATTATGTTGAATGTATATAAAATCTATAATGGAATTTTGGATAATGATATTTATGTTATTGGTACTAATTGTATCTGTGTTGTGAATAATTCTTCTAATATTGTCATTAACAATAATCATTTATGGCATTGTAGGTAAGTCATATAAGTGAGAAACAACACATAAATTGAGAATCGAAGATTTTCTACTGTCATTTAATTCTTAACCACATCATACATGTTATGACAACCCGCACCTTAATGAGCCTGAATTTCGACTAAATTGAACTCAAATCCTTAAGGGCATGGATCTTTGGCTTTGGTAACTTGTAATAAACACAAGTATATCAGAATGCGATCAATATAAACTTATAGCGAAATTGAAAAATATACTATAAAATATGTATTGAATAAGGCTACTACTTTGGAATAGCATTCCTTGGATATTTAATAGTTTTGTCAACGTTAAGCATGAATAAGAAGACTTCACCATATGCAGTTCTCATCTTGCTGCACTATCCAGTCCTACTAAATATAACATGTAGATTGTTATGAGAAGGGGTTCATAATAATGTTTTGATGATTGAAAAATTACATACTTTACTCATTCCATTAATTTATGCTGATTGATTTCCATTTAAATGCTATGTCTATTGTTTATGGCTAATACGTTAAATCATATGTGCACGTATGATATGCTTAACCTAACCTTCTCTAAGGTATCATTATATTTATATATGCCTATAACATATATATCTAATTGTATTTACCCAAAACCGTAGCCACTTAATACTTCTTAAATAAGGGGGAGGCAAACCCATCGGCCATTTACTACCTCAAGTTCCCGAAGCGGGCCTTTCGCAATGTCAACGCTAGTCGATCGGTTCAAGCTATAGAGAATGTTGACTGTTATATATGACTTTATAATATAATATATAATTTAATTGTCGAACCACTGACGCAACTCAAAGACTCATCTGAGGATTAACTAACCCACCTCCGCCAATCAAATAACAATCAAACAATTAAATATAACTTTTGAGGTCTATGTGTATACCATATGGATTCTACACTTGTTGGAAGCGAAATCCATCAGGGCATAACCCTAATCTTTCTTAACGATCACGTAGGATCGCTGGTGGTCAAAACATATATATTAGCCCTACTATTTAATACCGGTCCAACAACAACATAGACAGAGCCCACCATCCTCCAACAACCAAAACCCATTTAGACAAACCATAGTAAGTCAAGGAAAATCCCCTTTTCAGTCACATACTACCTATTATTGGAATTGAAGTAGACCCCAATTTCTTAAACGTATTTGGAACATTTAGTACTTCAAATCTAAGGCAAACCCTCAGTATATTTTTCCCTAGCTATCTACAACGCATATATCCCTTCCCCGCAGGTCCTATAGTTGGAGATGTCCCACATCAATGTAAGTATACACAACTGTTGGTAGCCTCTAGGTGAATGGCAGACTTCTATTGTGCAACTCTATTAACCTCCCATCCCAACATACTAAACCAAACCTATCACCCAAAGCCTAAGTGCTGGGCTAAACCTATAAATTATCCTAAATGTATAACTGAAGCTATATAATTTCCCAAAATTACAATGCTTTCTATGTATAAGCAATAGTATTGATACTTACTTATTCCCTACATTATTATTCCTAATTTATGTGCATAGGATTTTGTTTCCTTTTATGTCTAATAAATGTCTATTACTCGTATTAATTTTTATTAATGTCAAAATTAGACAATCTATAATCAATCCACATTTAATTCCTTTAATCTATTTATTAATTTCTAAATTCATGTATTATACCTATTCAATTCCCACATAAGTGTCACATTAATCCCTCTAATCAGTCCCTTATTTAATTCCTTTTTAAGTTTCATTAGTTAAAAATTTATTACCCGTTAGATTTGTATTTAATGTCTACAAATCCTGATCCGTTAATTATTAGCTTTTAATAACTAATAGACATATATTCGTAAATTATGCTATTATAATTTATTTATTTTAACGTTAAGTGAGGTTATACGTGTAAATATTTTTTATTTTTGGTTACTAATTTCTAAGCTAGAACATTCCTTTTTGCATTTTAATCTATAAGAGCTGTTTCTTTTCTTTTAGATCTGGAGTTGGATCTTCTTCCAAACATAAAATAAGCTTTAGATCTGAGATTTCTTCGTTCTTCTCAGTGAAAGCACCAAAATGTTAGCACCAAAATTGGTCACTAACACCCAAATGTAAATGAAAGAACCAACTAATAGTAATCCAGAAAACAGCAACACAGATCACCAAATTGAGCAAATAAAAAGAAGAAAAGATAAAAGAGAACGAAATTTTTATAGTGGTTCGGCAAAATCTATGGCCTACATCCACTTTATAATTAATTTATCACTCGTAGTTTCATATTACAAGAGATTTTGAGGAGCGGAGGAGAAGTCATATTTTCTATTTCATTTTCTTCCCCTTTTTCTTTTGCAATACTTGGTGTCTTTATAGCTGTAAGCCTTGACCCGGTGATTGTGTGGAATTGTAGTGACGCTGATTAGGCTGGTATTAATTGCAGCATAATCTTCTTATTTAAGATAAGAATGAAGATAATTAAGGAATATTTGATATAGAAATGGTTGGCATTAATTAGTAATAAATAAGCAGGTTATCATGGCAATTATTGGGCATTAAATCCGGCTTTGGTGGGTATTGGTATTTATGGTGGAGATATGGCAGTTTTTTATTAATTATTTGAGGTAATAAATGCAAGGAAATCAGGAAGTAAATCTTTAATTTCTTCTTCAAGGATGGTGACTAATTTGCTGGATAACAAGAGCTATCCTTCTAATAAAGGATTCCTTTGTACATTTTCATAGATTAACCAAATGTGGAATCTTTGCTTTTTTTGAAATTATAAGAAATTATTTCTTCCTAGATGGTGTAAACTACAGAGAATAATATCCATAATTTGCACATCTCTTTACCTTTTTGGTATATTCCTTGTTAATTCAAACTTCGGACTTTTATACATATTTTAAAACTAGACACTTCATGGAAATTACGTAGAAACTGCTCTAAATAAATCAAAACATAGAAATTCACATTCCAAAGGTGACCTAATATATAACATAATTATTGATTTGGAATGGTTTTACAACTTTACTAACATTCTTTAAATAAATAATTGGAACTGATTTCAAATTTCCAAATCAATTTGTACATATTATTCCTATTCTAATTACCTATTTTATTGAACATACAAGCAATAATCATATACATTTCTTTAAACTTACAATTTACCATATCTTATTTAGGCATAATAATTAAATAAGAATTCAACAAGATAAATTTTCAATGTTATAAGTGAATTGTATAATTTTCCACTCACCTTTTAAGCTTTTCAAATCTCCAAATCTGAATCCAATCCTTTACTTGAAATTTTTTTCTCTCTAATCCAAAAGAATAAGAATAACAAGGTGTATGCATAATATTAAAATTACGGATCTCGGAAGAGTGTTGGAATTTAGGGAAAATAAATCTATAATAATAATAATTACCTTTTTCGCAATATTGATTCGCTCTTTCTCTTCTTCTCTTTTATTTTTCGCCCTTCTTTGATTATAAATTTATATATAATATTTTATAATTTCTGGAAGTAGTTAAGATAAATAATGGCAGAAGCTTCGCTTCTTGGATAAGAAAATATGAAAAGAGAAATGAGGGTTAAGTCTTCGTTTATAGGTGCACGAATCAATCATAACCATTAGATTATAAATCCGGGGAGTTGGCCATGGTTCAAACCTCAGCCGTCACACTCTAACCGAACGACTGCACCCCAATAAGTGGTCAATCGGCAGTGGTTGACCAACCCATAGTGGGGCTTGACCGATGAGGTCCTGTATATTATTTGTGTTTATTACTATATTTGTTTTTTTTAATTATTTTTGCTCTCGAAACTTCAAATGCTAATAACCTTTTTGTTTGAGCTTCGATTGCAAATCTTTAAATATGAAAGTTGCTCAAAAAATCAGCATGAATCCAATGGTGAAAGTTTTGTGATTAAATTCCAAGGTTTATTGAAATCCATTTTTGGAGCCTTGTTGATTAATGTTAATTTTATAAGGTGTTACATTCTCCTCCCTTAAAAGAATTTTGTCCCTAAAACTTCTAAAGGAATGAATCATGTAATATAGGCCCAACCAATCTAATCTAACAAACCAATTAGTGTATAACCAATTTTGTAACCAAAAGTATAAAGTGCATGGCGTATCACAACATATAAGACATGTATGTAGAATGATTCTAAATCAGCGCCTCCTATGTGAATGCATTCTTTAAAAATATTTTGAAAATATGATGCAAACAACCTAGATATATTGGCAAGTCTATACGTATGCAAGTTTTCAAAATTCTTTTTTCATACAATAATTTCCTCACTCTTGCGATTAGAAGTATGGTTCGACCAATTTTGCAGCCAATCTCTACCATCCAAAATGTAGAATACAATTCTTAACATCTAAAAATTTTGAAAATTCAGTTTTTGAATTCATAATCCCATGTTGAAAAAGGAATTTAGATGGAAAATTTTATAATTCCACCCTTCTTTTAGATACCCATTCCATTGCAACTTGGAACATTCTCTTCTGCCCCTAAAACTTTCCCAACTTTACTATATATAATTTGCATAATGAGATTTATTTAATGTTAAAGCATAATTATCCTAAGCATAATTTCACTTCACTATCAATAAGGCATGAAAATAGAAATTTCAAAGTTAATAAAGTCTTTTCCCTTATAATTATCTTTGTTTAGTAGACTGTCACCTTAGTCGAGTGGTAAAATTTATACTAACACGTCAAGGATCCTAACGTTTGTATGTGCCATTTAAAATTAAAAAAATTCTCATTTGCGTAGGAAACTTTTAAACATAATTTCCAAAAGATTTCCAATTTCCAAAACAGTTTAAAGAATTGAATTCCTAACGGCTTTTAAACACCATATTTAAAATTTAAATTTCTTTAAGCACTTGAACAAAATCTTCCATAAACATTTGAACTCATCTTTTCAAAACTTACACCATCTTTTACAAATTACTTGAAATTCCTTGATACAAAATTATCCACATTTTGTTTTCTAACACATTCCACCACTTTAAAATTACTTTCAAAACTATTTATCAAATAATAATTAAATTTCCGAATCCCTTTTCAAAAATATTTTGTATCACTTTTAAATGTACCACCATCATTTCATAATTTTGAAATATTTCGAGCCTAACATTCAAAAGCAATTAAACAGAAATTCACAAAACTTTTCAACATAATATTTCAAAGCATCTACCACTCTATCTCTAAAGTAAATCAAGCCATAACTTAACATGGTCGGGACTTAGTCAATAAGTTAATGCATATGATTGACCCTAGTATTGTGCGGTTAATCCTAAATTTGGGTAACATTTTTATTTTTACTCTAAAACAACAAACTACCTTCAAATGTATCTATAAATTTTAGATTTTAAGGCATAGGGATAGTGATATGTGGTTTCGCAATAACATTTCCCTATCCTTCATTAGCTAAAATTTATTTTTCTCAACATTCTTTAGTTTTGGGATCTAAGTATTTTTTCTAGTTGCTAATTTAATTTCCTAATTTATTTTATAAACTTCTAGTGTTACCTACAATTTTTATTTCTAGTTAAGTGTTCTTAAGAGGTTTCCTTGTTTACACTATTTCAAGTATATTTATATTTATATAGCGGTTTAATCCTATCCATACAATCAATACAGTGATAAAATAGAAACACGTTCCATACCATACCATATGCATTTCCAATAACCTAAGGGAGACTACTAGCGAATACAACCCAAAGATCCTAAAAAAAATTTGCAGGAAGCTTTCGTACATCATAAACTGGTGTTAATAATTTTTTGGCCCCAACACTCCTTATTAAATTAAGATGGACATTCCTAGTATGTCATGCAACTATCACCCACCTTCCTTAACTCCCCTTCTTGTCTTTTACTAAATGCGGTCCACTAGTTACTTCAATTATTGTATCCAATTATGGGATAAACTGTGTATTCCTTCAATGAAGTGGGTAAGAAATATGACTATGCACATTTAGACTCATTCATTGAATAATTGGTTCGGTGGAATAACTCCTACCACCTTTCTTGCCTTCATCAACCTTAAGTCAACCATCATCCTTTATGTGTGTGTCATTTTATTATTCTCTTCTCCAGCCATACTAGCTTCTCTTAATAAATCTCCAGTAAAATATTCCTAAATTGATACCAATATCCTTTATATTTGAAGGGATTCCTTATTGCTACCCTACGAGCATTTGCATTTATTTCATTCATGGCATAAACCTTCATCTCGTCTTTCCTAGGCAATCATCCATACTTACTCCATATCAAAAATTAGTTTGGGTTTTGCCTTTCTTAACAAAACTAAAACTTCCCGATCATGAAGTACCTAGTCTAAAAAAATTATTTAAAAAAATATGAACTTAGAAACCCTTTTTCAAAAGTTCAAAAGTTGTTTGGTTTCCAAAAAGGAGCTATGAAAATTTTCATTTTCCAAAGATTTTCTACATCAAGGACTTACTTCTTTAAAAGTAGGATTTTTAACCCAAAATATTTATCACATTTAGACCCAATGGTCATACCAAATCATTTTTTAAAACATCTTTTATAACTTAAATCAATGAAAACTAGAGTAGATGAGGATAACTTCCATCCTATTATTTTCGTATTCTCATGTTATCTCCGCCTCCACCTTTTATGAAAATTTTCATAGCATAAGAAGGGGATTTCTAAAAGATATGTGTAAGTGCAACATTTATTTAAGCGTCTATTTATAGTGTATGCGCAATTACTACATACCTATTGAATTTTTCCATTCTTCTTGTCATATTCCTATTATTTTTCTACTATATTATTTCTAACTAGATTGCTAATCCTATTTTTATATATTAATTCCAAATGCTATTTCTATCTAAATTATCAGATATTCTTAACCTTCTATTCACTATACCCCATTTAAATCAAGTACCATTTCCATTTATCCACCCCTTAAAAATATATTTTGAAATGGAGCTTCCAAATTTACAAAAATAGGAAAAATCACCGAGCCAAATCTACGCTCTATTATCTATTCATTTCAAAAATGTAAAAAAATCTTTACCAAAAATCTTTAAATCCAAACTTTTTGACTCAATCAGTATTAAATTAAGAATTTCAAAACTTAAAAACACTTTCAAAATATTTCAAGTTATTTTCAGTAATTTTTTTATTAAATTATTTCACATGAAGTTGGACTTATAAATGAACTATAATTGTCCTTCCTTTTAGGCATTCCTTCCTCCAACTTCTTCTTAACTCTTCTTCATCATAAGTTCGGCTTATCCTTTTATGGAGATTAGTGTACACTTTTTTAGAAAAATTTCTCCACTCTTTCATACCTTGCATTCAGATGTTTGTGACATATAGTTTCTAATTCCACATTTGTCTAGATTAAAGGTATATCTTCTATCTGCAATCCATTAAATCCACGATCATATGGTGGCCTAGGTCCAACAAAATTGTTAAGTTTCATCCAACTTTCGGAGTGCTTCTATAAGCCAGAGTTGTGCTCTTCTTGGTCCGCTCCTTATGGTACGACCTCCGCCCCATTGGTAATTGAGGCAGGATTATAAATTTATGTCTATTTATTTTTATTTTTCTCAACTCATAGTTGCCTCGTCCATCCTTTCAAAATATGGTTGCAACAACTTTTATAGCCAAAATCTATAAAGTAAGGCATATAATTTATATATAATTATGGGTAAAAATACAAATATGTTCTCTTAACATATCCTAATTCCTATGATCGACTAACCTAAGTTCTAATACCAAATGCAATAACTTGTATCTTAATGGGTCAGAATTTTGACTAAATTAAACTCAAATCCGTTAGGTCATGGATCATTGGTTTTGGTAATCTGTAATAAATAGATGTATATTAGAGTGTAACCAATAAAAATGGTAGTGGAATGGAAGAATATAATGTAAAATGCGTATTGACTAAGGCTACTACCTCGGAATATTATTTCTTGGATTTTTAATTGTCTTGTCAGTGCCGAGCATGAATAAGAAGACTTCACCATCTGTAGTTCTCATCTTCCTTCACCGTGCACATCGTTCTCGTGATTGAAAAAGGCAAATTCCATTCATACACTGTAAATTTCTATACCTACTGTTTGCACAAAAAATGGACAAACACCTCCAAGTCGTGTTATTTAGTCGATTATATGTAATTTTCAATGATTTTAGATGAGTATGTAAATATGAGAAAAGTAGGGGCTGAAATGTAAAAGACACACAGATTTATAGTGGTTCGGCCAGAATGTGCCTACGTCCACTTTATATGTTATTATCTTCTTTCTTTCAGGTTACAAGTACAATGCGTTGTATACAAGTGTATGAAAGTAGTTTGAAAGTTCCTTCCTTGCTTGAGCTCTCAAACTTGTCTGCCATTGTTGTACCCCTGCCCCTCTATTTATAGAATGAGGTAGGGGGCAGGGGTCTTGGAAGTATATAACTGCTGGTGGGCCCGGGCTGAAGCGATCTGGACTGGCAACTGTGTTGGTTCGGCGAGCTTCATTCGGTGGTGAGGTTGGACCGGTGGTAGCCTCGTTCGGTAGGGAGTTGGCTTGGTGTCTTGTGGTGACGCGGTTCGGAAGTGCCTAGGGAAGGCCTTGATCCGGTAGGTGATGTAGAATGCTTGGTTCGGCAGGGGGAGCTGGTTCGGCGATGCTACACTTGTCATGGGTGCATGGACCGGTGACGGAGTGGACCGGTGGTAGGTGGTTCGGTTGTTGGAGGGGCTTTCGTCCGGTTGTCGGTGTACCGGATGGAACTGTTACCGAATGAACATGGGGGGTGTTGTGCCGAATGGATTCCTGCCTTGCTTTACCGAATGAGCCTTTTCCTGTATTGCCGAATGACCTTGTACTGGGAATGCCGAATGGACTTTAGGTTGGGCCACCGAATGGAATAGAGGGTTGCGAACCCGGGTGAAACTGACGCATCTTGGTCTCGAGATCTTCTGGGTGAGAATTCGCCCAACATTTGCCCCCCAAAGTGGGGCACGTGCTTGCATGTGTCGCGCTTTGTTTCCCTGCGGCAAGAAGGCGTGTTTTGTAATGCCATGGGCTGGATGTTCATATCCTGTTGATGTCCTGCAAAGGAATTTACAGTTTTAGTGTGATTTCAAATAACGACCGTTCGTGATCGGAATATTTGAGATGAAGTGAACCGTGTCGCTCGGGACGAGCAAGTGTGCCCCGAAGGGGCTTAGCATTGTCGATGCCAGGTTCACGTTAGAGACCAAGATGCGTCAGTTTCACCCGGGTTCGCAACCCTCTATTCCATTCGGTGGCCCAACCTAAAGTCCATTCGGCATTCCCAGTACAAGGTCATTCGGCAATACAGGCAAAGGCTCATTCGGTAAAGCAAGGCAGGAATCCATTCGGCACAACACCCCCCATGTTCATTCGGTAACAGTTCCATCCGGTACACCGACAACCGGACGAAAGCCCCTCCAACAACCGAACCACCTACCACCGGTCCACTCCGTCACCGGTCCATGCACCCATGACAAGTGTAGCATCGCCGAACCAGCTCCCCCTGCCGAACCAAGCATTCTACATCACCTACCGGATCAAGGCCTTCCCTAGGCACTACCGAACCGCGTCACCACAAGACACCAAGCCAACTCCCTACCGAACGAGGCTACCACCGGTCCAACCTCACCACCGAATGAAGCTCGCCGAACCAACACAGTTGCCAGTCCAGATCGCTTCAGCCCGGGCCCACCAGCAGTTATATACTTCCAAGACCCCTGCCCCCTACCTCATTCTATAAATAGAGGGGCAGGGGTACAACAATGGCAGACAAGTTTGAGAGCTCAAGCAAGGAAGGAACTTTCAAACTACTTTCATACACTTGTATACAACGCATTGTACTTGTAACCTGAAAGAAAGAAGATAATAACATATAAAGTGGACGTAGGCACATTCTGGCCGAACCACTATAAATCTGTGTGTCTTTTACATTTCAGCCCCTACTTTTCTCATATTTACATACTCATCTAAAATCATTGAAAATTACATATAATCGACTAAATAACACGACTTGGAGGTGTTTGTCCATTTTTTGTGCAAACACCTACACTAAAAAATTACAAAAATTAATACACTATTTTTTACTTATTATACACCACATACATTACAAAACCACCCCTAATTTGAAATATTATTAAAACTCTTATGTCATTTATGTAGCTTTCTCTTTCTCATGCACTAATCAAAATAAGGTTCTCAAATTTACTTTTGTAAATTTCAATTATTAATTTCAAATACCTTAAATGGAACTTAAATTATTTAATCATTTATATATATATAAATTAATTTAATTTTTGAATATTAAAATGTTAAACTATTTCAATTTTTATGTTAAATTTAAACCAGGGTTTAATTTAAATAAAAGATAAAGAAGAATTCAGGACTCTATGAATCATATTGATTAGTAATCATTTTAAATATTAACATTTATATTTAATTTGAAGTGAAAAATATTAAAATTGACTATGTATGATTACAACCAAAAAGTGTGTAAATAGAATTTGATGCCTAAAAGGAATTTAAATTTAATTCAACTAATGATGTATAGAAATTTTTGTTACTTTCTAAAAGAAATTATATTAATTACACTATGAGTTTGTGATTATTTAATATTGATTTTTATTTTTATTTTCTTAAATAGTGGCATTTTTATCTAATATTTTATATAAAAAATTTATAATATACGTAATGCAATTAACGGTGTATGAATAGAACTTGCCATTGAAATATTATATACTTTACTCATCCCATTAATTTATGTTGATTGATTTTCATTTAAATGTTATGTCTATCATTTACAGCTAATCCATTAAATCTTATGTACTCATACGATATGCTTAACCTAACCTACCCTAAGGTATCGTTATATTATATATGCGCATAACATATATATCCTATTTACCAAAAACCCCAGGCACTTCATACTTCTTAAATGGGGGAAAGTAGACCCATCAGTCATTTACTACCCCAAGTACCTAAAGCGGGCGCTTCGCAACATCAACATTGTCAATCAGTTCTACTTACAGAGACCGATGACTCCTTTATACGGCTTTATAGTATAATATATAATTTAATTGTCATACCATTAATGCGACTCAAAGATACATCTAAGGGTTAACCATCCAACCTCTACCAAACAAACAACAAGAAAGCAATTAAATTAAACTTTTAAGTATTTGTGTATTCCACATGAATTCTACACTAGTACGAAGCGAAATCGGCCTGCACATAACCCAAGTTTTTGCTAGTGACCATGCGGGACTGCTGGTGGTCAAAGATTATATGCATGCCCTACTACTAAATATCGGTCCAAAAAAAATACTGGCATAGCTCGTTGACCTCTCATAACCCAAATCCCATTTGAAATAATGTAAGTAAGTTAAGGAAAATGCCCATTTCGGCTACTTACTACCTCTTATTGGAATTGAAGTAGACCTCCTTTTGCAAAGATCTGGATTTTTAGCCATTGGAATATTTAATTGTTTTAAATGTTGAAAAGTTAATTTTATAAATTAAATAACTTGAATTCCAAATATAATGGATATTTGAATATTTTGAATTATTTAAATAACTAAATCTTGTATTTTATGTAAATGAAAATGATTTTAAAAGCGATTTATATTCTATTTGGATAAGAGTGAAGATTAAATTTTTGAATTTGAATTTAAAAGTAATTAAACTTGTTTCATAATAATCGTTTTAATTGACGTGTGGAAATAGCCTTTTGGGGGCACTGTATTGGATTTTGATAAAACCAGCTTCATTAGATCCGTAATAGTGAGTTATAATATGCCGTCGAATTTCATGGCGATCAGACAAATAGTTAGCTCGAAACACTTAGAAAAGTAATTACAAGGATTCAAATAATATAGCTGGGTTTGAAAAGCTAACTTCTATATATGATTAAATTAAGCGTCGATAATAGCTCCACTATATTCGGAATAGAGGTATTTAGTATAGAAAGCTAGGCGGCATGCCTCGACAGGTGTTCGACATTTTTGCACGTTTAAAGCTAGATGTTATTTTTATTAAAATAATACGGACCGTCACTTTCTCTCCATACCTAGCCCATACCAGGCATTTCCCTACTTTCGTGCCCATGCTTTCCCACTTCTTTTTAAACACGTAGCAATGAGAGAAAAAACGTTAGTTTTCTTCAAATTAAAACGTAGCTAAATCGAATGGATGGGCCTACCAGTTGTGTAATTGGACGAAGTCTTCAACAATGAAATGATCGTGGCAAGGAAGTGAAGCTAATCAATGGTTGGATTAGGCCGAAGTGATATGTGATGGCCCCAGCTCATCATGAATGACGGCTATGATTTCATCGATTCCGGCGAGTTGATGAACTTTCAGGTAACGGTGTCCAAAGAGAAGATGTAAGGGATGGTGAAAGCTACCTTCGGCTGGAGTGTGGTGGCGCAGCATAGCCTATGGGGATGAGAAATTAAGGATGAACGAGTGTGACATTTTTAGGTTTTAGGGGCAATGGCGGCGGTTCGAGGTACCGTGGTGGGTGGTTTCGGGTTAGTCGAGGTCAGGGCGACGTCAGGTAAGGTCGCGACAAAGGTCGGTGGCCTGAGGTGGCATGTAGATGGTCATGAAGTTGTGTGGCTTGGGTTCATGAATGAACGAATGAGAGAGAGAGAGAAATTAGAGGGAGGGAAAGGTAACTAAGTTTTTAAAAAATTAATTTAAAGTTAATGATAATTTAAATAACCTGAACATTCATTAATTCATATCTAATCCATACGAGGTTGGAATCGAGTGCGAGGAGTTGCATTGTATTTATATTGATGAATACTACGATATAGATTTGAATAGGAGGATTTGGAGCTAGTGGAAGATTGGGCTAAAATCGGATGTCGTTCGATTTTAGTTCCAAATCAGAATGCCTCGGTGACAACTGGAATTTCAAAACTCGCCTTTTTGGCTAACCAGTATGTTATATAGTCAATAAAAATTATGTATTGGATGTTTGGATGATTTACTGTTTTATCAGTTGGTTTCAATTTATTCCCACCCCTGGAGCGGATTACCTTTTATACATACCTGTCTAGTAGCGGATGACCCATATTACACAATTATATATTGTTTGAGATGCGAGGGGACAGGTTAGAAGGATCTAGCAGGATTCCTTGCCATTGTTGATTTTAATTTCAATAATATTCATGTCATATGAATTATTGGATATTAACCTGATTATTGGCTCTATTGATTATGACATTGTTATGTGTTCAGAACTTAACCCTATAGGGATAGAAAAATCAATATCAATACTGGTTAAGCATTTGGTAGCTATTGGCCTCAAATTAGTTCAAAAATGCTATAAATTTCCATTTGAGTCGGAGTTGGTTTTTGAGATAGGAATTGATTTTTAATCTGAAATTGGGTTTCGAAAATATTTTGTTTTAAAGGATTTAATTTATATTTTATTCCAAACTTAATATCTATCTTTTCTAAGTCATTTAGAAATGGTTTAAAAATATTATCTATTTATATTTAGAAATGGTTTAAAAAGATTATTTATTTATAGTTTATATTTTTAAAGATTATATTTTTATATTTAATGTAGATTTAAAGTTATTTAATATTTTAAAAAAGTTAATTATTTTAAATAATTAATATGTTTTGAAATTAATGATAAGGATTTATTAATAATGTTTTGGAAGTAAATTATTACTATTTATAATAATGGTAAAGATTAATTATTATGGTTCATTTAATAATGTTCTGAAACTATTAAATATTATTTTTATGGAGTTTGAGGTTAATAACTATTATTTATTTTAATGTTTATTGTTAAATAATTATTATTATATTATAATGTTTTAAAGTAAATGAATTTTATTTATTTATAAATGTTTTTCGATACCTATAAATTGAGTTTTATAAATGGGCTTGGTTTTATAAGAAGGGTTTTATAAGAAGAGTTTTATAAAATGGTTTAAAGGCTAAAGGGAAGATTATCTATAAGTAAAGCGAGTTTTATAAATGGTTAGATATTTCTAAATGAATTTTAGAAATGGGTTTATAAATCTATAAGAGCTGTTTATAATTAGTTTTATGGATTTATAAAGAGTTATAGATGATTTGAGAAATGATTTAGAGATGTATATAAATGGGTTCTTAAGGTTTATAAAATAGTTTATAAATGGGTTTAGAGGTTTATTAAGGGATTGATAAATGATTTTTGAATTGAATAAAAAGGGAATCTTCGTTCGTTTTGTGAATATAATTATACCATTAAGATTAACATATGCACCATTAAGATTAACATACGCATATTTTCTAAATATTGAAAATATAGGGATTTGTGGTTATATCTTTGTAGAGGTATTTTTATACAACAAATTGATTTTAATGAAAAGATAAATTAAAAGGAGGCTAATGGTTACTTATGTGCTTAACCAATGTTGGTTTTCCCTTATGAAATAACTCCTTAATTTGGATGTGTGTCTGTTGATAGTTAAATAATCGGCTATCAAATATGAATCCAAAACATAATTTGGAAATATCTAGAAGAAACACGAGAGTTGTATGGCATAGTCATCTACGATGATGTTGTAATATGCATATAAATCTCGTTTCATTCTCCTAGGACAAACGATTAGGAAATCCGTCCACTAATGGTTAAGAGGTGATCTCAGCTCCTATCTTTGATTGTTTATTTCCTAAAGAACTAGGGTTGAGTTTACTGAAAACTATCGAATATTGTTTCGAAGAGACGAGGATCAGATATGTTATCTGAAAACCACTTCGATCCAACTCAAGCATCTCAAAGTGAAGACATCTTGAAGATGATTAGATTTAAAGATGGAGATGTTTGAAATGCAAGGGATGCTTGCTACTAATCCTGAGGCTTATTCCAAATTGGATATAGTAGAAGTAGTGCCTTCAGTTTCGTTCAGTCCCGAATCGAACTTGTATGGATGAATGCTGACATTATGTCGTCAACTGGAAGGTAATGTAGCATTACAAGTTGGAATTCCTATATAAAGGTAAAAAGTATCCTCAAGCCTCATAAACCGGGAGATAACAAAAATCAGACATGCATTAGTGTCATGTGGGTCGCTCCCGTCATGGTATGGTCATCCAAAAATCATGATCGATTACTATCAACTCACGTATGCTTCGGGCACAAAGTGGGGTGATCATATTCGGTACTACTATTTAAGTGGTAGGCCAATCCTTTGTGGTAGGGGTACAAGTTGTTCTTGTTAGATCCCTACGCATTTTTCTAGAGATGTACCATCGGAAGGTAGTTTTTTACCTTGTCATAGTATGGAATCCATTCCTCAATACAAGCTTTAAGGACTTAGTTGAGCCTAACTGTGCTGAAACGTGAGATGATGGCATTTTTGCTATATTCATATTTTACGTTAGCCACTAGACGCTATCAGAATATCAATGGATTTTCTATAGAAAATGTTTTGTTTATCGTAAGGTAAAAACCCGTCTGTGTTTATGTGCTTTGTAGTCTTCCGAGATACCTTTGTTTTCAATAGACTTTTGAAACATTAAAATTCAACTGGGTGGTTTTTTCTCACGCTGGGTTACCAAATTGACTCAAGTTATATTTTATTAGAATGCTTGGGGCAGATCTATCATATTTATAGATTTATTTGGATGCATGGAGCTCAAGTGACAAGCTGGAGGCCAAAGATGTATCTACGTATTTCTTTGTGTTACACCATGTCGTCTGTTGGTTGTATTTCATCGGCAATTGTAAGGACAAGTCGTTATAATTATCTAGGCTAAACTAAGTTAGTGTACTTTGATTAATGTATGCATATTATAGTTTTTCTTTATGTAAGTATTTGTTGTATATTGTAGATTATTCGTTTTTCTATGAGATTCTGTGTTATTTAGTTTTATTTTTCTATCTTCTTCCTTTTCCTTAACTCTCAACCTTTCCGTTCAATTTGAGTGGGTCATGTGTGGTTGATTGTCCCCTTAAACTCTATTGAAAAGTGGGTCGTTACAGCTTGGTATCAAAGCGCAAGGTTAAGCGAGAACCTTGGCTTTGGTAGGGATTACACATTAAAGATAAGGTCAGTAGCACCCTAGGATGAGTTTGAATATGTGTGTGTGTATATATATATATATTATGTATGTATGTATGTATGTATGTATGTATGTATGTATGTATGTATGTATGTATGTATGTATGTATGTATGTATATGAGCATGTTTTTGTTAATGATATAAAAATGTTATATTTTGTTGGTTGATCTGTTGAGTGGCTTATGGATTCTGGTCAATACGAGTAATTGACGTTATTGATAGGGATCTCTAAAATATGAAAAGAACAAGTCAACATAGTATTATTTTGAAATTGGGTAAATGAAATGTAACGATAAGGATTTTCGACTCATGAAAGTCGACATTAATACGTCCACTACATCAACTGCCGAGCAAATCGAAGGTCGGAAAACCGAACCGTTAGGGTTAAAGAAGTGGTAGAAGATAGAAGGAGAAAGAAAGAAGAAGAAAACAGAAAACAATAACAGAATCTCTCAATCGCAGCGGAACAACATATAATAGATAAATGAATAATCTTTAAATCAAAGAACTATATCAGTTATTACATTACATCACATTTCATTACATTATCAGAGTTTACAACAACAAACAGCGGAAAAGAAATACTATATACTAATTGATACGCCATGCCATCCAGTTTGCCTCCAAATCTTTACAGCAACTCTAGAATTCCAGAATGACCTGATAACCTGACTCTAGACTGCCCATGTTAAAATTGGCGGGCACCCAGAGTTTAGGAAAGAAACAATAAACTCCAGGTCAGTCATGGGACTGGTGTGAGAACTTAAAACAGTTATATCTTTAAAAATAAAAAAAGAAATATTTTAGAATGGATTCGCAATGCTTTTAGAAAATGTAACTATCATAAGACCTCCCGCCACACACACAATGCAAACGCAGAATTGGAGGAGATTTCTCCTTATGATAGTCAAAGATGCTTGATACGCAAATTTCTTTTCAATATTAGTTTTATTAGTGCAAAATGTGGAAAACCATTTCGAAGTAGAATATAAATCTTAGCCAGCATAGGTACCATTATAGTATGCCTACTATAGCTACCATATTAGATGGAAGGTTCTACAACTAAAACCGTAAAGAGCTCGTATTGGATGAATGGATTTCCAACAAATGGTCAGGTAAAGGAACTTCCCAAGTAAAATGGAACGCCTCTGGAGAGACGTCCCCGGATCCTAACCGGATCTCTGCTACACAAGGTCGGGTTACCCCTAACTGGGTAACAACTGACACGAGCATGTCATCCCCCGGTCGTTTGCGACCTTTATCCGAGGATCCTCTCAACCAACAACCACAAATCAATGAATATGCAGCAACTACGAAGTAAATATCTGGGCTCCATACCATAATACCACTTATAATCCAGAAGGAAATGACATGCCCTCAAGGGCGCTATCCTTAAATAACCTCGCTTCCACGATTCCTGTTTCGACCATAACCGGGTTGTGAGGTTTGACGAAATCGCGTCCACAAAGCTACGCTTTTCACAAAAGACACGCTTTGATCAACAAATGATCGGCAGCACTCAGCATGCCACACTACCAAATTGGGAGTATATCACTGATAACCATCAACTACATAAACTCTGAGCTCGTACGTCTCAGAGAAGGGTGTTAAGCTAAGAGAATAAATTCTCCGTCACCAACAGAAATGTATTTGAAAGAAATCTGCTTTATATCTCAAAATGTAATGTCAAACATACAATCCATACAAGTCTGTTCTGGGTTCGAACAGAACCGAAGGCACTTCCAAAGAAGCCCTTGCAATCCGGGTATTCACAATCCCGATTGAACTTCCCATCACAAAGGAAATCTCCATACCGTAGCTATCGGTGCAGAGACAATCGATAGGTCATCCTATCATTCTCGCAAATACCGGGTCTTCAACACCGGTCTTCAAATGCTATCCATTATGACGAATCACTAATCGGAATGGGATTTATGACTCAAAGGTCCTCTTCCGGCTAAACCGAATAACGAGTGCTTATTTATAAAAATAAGTGTTCATTTAGATTTCAACAAATCACAACAATTTTCACTTTGATCTTTTAAATAAAAGATCTATCATAATCACAAAGATTCGATGTGGTTTTCGGATATCCACTTGGAATCCGACCCCTGAGCGCATCGAAATTCAAACGTCATTCAAAGGCAAATATTGATAGTCGGTTATTTAACTATCAATCAACGTTCACTACAATTTTCAGATTTAAATAATTTTCACAATTATTTATTTTCAAAATATTTTCGCAAGATATATTTTCACACTTCAACCATTTGAAAACCAATTTCAAATATTCACTTTCAATTTATCTTTAAAAGATATAATCTCAAAACATTTCACTTCATATTGGAAAACATTTCCATACTTATTTAATAATAAGTAATTCACAAATCCATTTATTTTCAACATTTGGAAAATATTCAATATACTTAAATCACAATTAAGTATATAATTTATTCTTTAAGGAAAACATTCTCTTAAACACCTTTATTTGGGTCAAAGACGAATGTTACGTAAAATATTATTACGATAACCCAAAATCACTAGTATAGGGATTCGAAATTAAGGTAGATATATAAACCCCAATACTATACAAAAACATTTCCTTTCGAAAATCATTTACTATAACAACAGTGTTATAGTCCATCTTTTCCTTATTTCTCGAAAACGTCTATTTCAACAATAAATGTTGAAATCTATGGTTTCGATCCTTAACACATTTTAAAACAACTTCAAATCATTTTAATTCTATTTGAAATATCACTTCCCCAAAACATTTCTTTAATATATTATTCACTGTCCAAAATCGTGAATATAAATCGTTTACCAAATTCAACACTTCTACATATTTAATTAAAGGATTATCCACTGTCCAAAATCGTGAATATATCTCCTTTAATAAGCTTTCATATTTACTTATCAAATTCAATTGATTTTGGATTTACAAAAAAATGTTTATAAATTCACATTTATATGAAACTTTATAAAAACTTCGACTTATAAAATCCCCTAATTAACATATTCTATTTATATCTCATTTAAACGCCAAAATCCAATTTATAAGTTAATTACTTATAAATCTTTTATTTTACAAAATCTATTCATTTTATAACTTCACAATTTTATAAATCTGTAAATTTCATTCACTTATGAAATCCATTTATACTTCTTTTTATCACTTATAAAAACTCGTTTTAAAATTCCAATATTTTAATTTATAAATATCAATTTTATAAATATTTTATTTAAACCGTTTACAATAATTCAAAAATCCCAATTTAAACCATTTTACAAATTAATCAAATACTTATTTCAAAAATCACATTTTGGTTAATTTCACAAAAATCATAATTTTTATAACATAAAAATTATAACGTTTATTTATTTAAAATGAATCAATTCCAAAATTCAATAAAACATATATTTTCAAAATCACTTGAAAATCCTTTTTAAATTCGAAATCGTTACTTTAACATCTTTTTAAAAATCCAAAAATATGCCCAATGCTGCAACAGCACTAAATATAACAATCACGACATCCAAAACATCATATATCATGTGATAACAGAAAATATCACAATATCCGTAAATAAATCAATACGGGTGAGGAATCTAGTTGGATCCCTCCAACGTGTTTCCTTGCATCCACAGATGTTAACACAATACCAATCCCGTTTCAAGATGGAACATCGTGGTACATGGGTTCATATAAAATATTATCCGCTATTATACGGCGCAATAGGGTCTCATCTGCTATATAATGCGGGAAAATTAACTCCAAGTACATATATAATACCAATTCCACTCCAAGGTGGAATATCGCGGTATATGTGTTTAATAAATAACATCCGCTTAATATACGGCGTATAGGGTCTATTTCCATACAACAGATAATAATTTATCATCCAAGCATACAATCAAGCAATTTTAAATCTAACTATTTAAACTTTAAATCGAAACAATTTCGATTGAGTGAGAAGTTCTCACTTTGTTTCCGATAACAGTTTCAGCGTTTATTCCGAATAAAATTAAACACGCGTTTAATTTTACCCAAAACTTTAACTAGCTCCAATCAACTCCAATCCATCTCCATTGTGTAGTGTTTGCGAATACTAACCCAACGCAATTCGTTTCTTCCAATTCCGACCTAGTATGAAAAAGTTATTGCATTTCAAAGTTTAAACGAATTATTATATAATTAATTTACAACTTTTATTTTAAATTCTAAACCCTACGCAATCTGGACCGTTGATTTCGTGCATAGAAGATCCGGGCCGCCCCTTATTTCTTCCTCAATCTCCAGTTACTTCACGCATAAACAAACCCATAGCCGCCGAATTTCCCTCAATTTTCACGACCACCACGTCGACTTTGAAGACGATCAGAGGCCGCCATTGGAATGCTCATGCTCGCCTCCACCAGTAGCCGCTGTATCAGGAAGCTCGGCCCCCTTCCACTCTTGAAAAACGTGCACGTCCATGACGTCTTTATGGCGAGATTCTCGTCAATCCGCCTCATCGTTTCCAATCATGACCGTTGAATTGAAAGTTCTCGACGTGCTCTACGTTATTATAGTTGGAAGTTTCTCGAATAAACTTGTAGATTTCAAGGAAATAAGGGAGGAAGGAGATGCAACTTCGGCCATTGATAGCATAAGTGGCGGTCTGACCTAATAGGTTTAGGGTTTTGTAAAAAATGAAATGATAGAGGGGCTTTTATAGAAAATTCGATGACACTATTCATCCCAAAATTTTCCGAACTCCAAAAGAAGCGTGCCGCCTGGCGTTTATAATGTTTTACCCCCATTCCGAACGCAATGGAATATATATCGGAGGCCAATTCGATCGTATTTGAAAGATAGTTTTTCAAATCGACTATTTAAATTCAAAATTTACTCGAATCGATTTCTACACGTTTTAGCTTGCCCCGGACAAACCGTAAATCCGATTGACATGAAATTTGAAATCTTGCAACAATTTAACATTATGGATCCGATGAAACTAGTATCGTCGAAATCCGAGACTATTTGAAAAATGGCTATTTTAACTCGTCAATTAAATATTAAAATATTCAATTTCTACAAATTAACTTTAATTCAATTTTAAAAGTTCTATAACATCATTCTAACTCCAATATGATTTAATATTGCTTTACAAATCAATTTTAATCACATTAAACCCAGTTTCCAATTATTTCTGTAATTTCACATATTAAATTATCGATTTAATTATCCAATTAAATCCAGATATTCGAAATATAATTTATTCGACTTAGAAATTTTACTTATTAATATTTAAAATCAATTAAATATACGAATTTCAAATGCCAGAAATTCTGGGTCGTTACAAACTTCCCCCCTAAAAGAATTTCGTCCTCGAAATTACCAAGTAAGAAAAGGTTACATAATCCATTAACTTTTCAAAACCATTCAAATTAGATTTCAAATTCACTTAAGTGTTTAACTTTTCACTCCAAAATCAAAGTTAAAGTTTTCAAAATTTTTCAATTTTCTCAAAAATATTCTAACGCCTTAAATTTTCAAAAAATTTCGCCATAGTCTCATTTGCGTGGCTCGATCCAAAAAAAATGACAATATATGTCACAAATATACATCTCATCAAGTAATGAGGCATCCCGTAGGGGAAAAAGTTTAAAAGTACGATATGTAATCCGAGATATGTACCTTATATATTATTAGCGAGCATATACGGTTAATATAGCGCGAAAGCGAGCTCCAAAAGCGAAGCAAGCGCAATCCACACCTACTAAACACTCAGCAATAATAAGAAACATGCATATATGAAAGTAATATCAATATACAACATATACCAGTAGCAACTACAATATGTGCCAATATAGCAAATGCAACAAAAGCAATAAATGCAACCATTAAACAACTATCATTCAACAACTTATCCAACAAATCCATATCAAATCAATATACATGCACTTCTCATTAATATTCAATGAATCGGTTTATTTTCATTTAATCACATTCGATTCATTAACATTGGACTTTACTAACATTCATTTTCAATTAGTTTATATTCACTAATCCACATTCAAGTTAGTTCACTTCCATATTCAAATCAAATTACATAGCTTTCAATTTTATCAATTCAATTTCATTAACACTTAATGAATTATATACAATCAACTAACAATCATATAACAACCAAATCATAAACAACATAACCAAATTATTAAATTTACATCCAATTTGGTTTAACTCTTTTAATTCCAATTGGTTGATATTAAATTGACTTCTCTTCAATTATTCGATTTTTTTCCAACTTCATTAGCTTCTAATGAATGAACACTTACATTCATTATTCTATATCAATTCATTTACATTCGATTGATTAATAATCAATCCATTTATTAATACAATTGCTAATTCATTTAACCATAAAAGTTGAATTTCATTACATACTCAAGTTTATATTCATCACTTCACTTTATTAATTTACTTCAATACCGAAATCAACTTCATTCAACATTCCTTAAGTTATATTCGATTTAAACATCATTTGTTTAACTTAACTTAAATTTCCAAATCCAATTCAGATTCCGATTCTAGAGTAAATTCTATTTAACTTTTAATTTTGGAAAATAATTCCAAAATAAACAGGATTCAACATTTTCATTTCATAGTTTAAATTCATTTTTATTTACAACTCATATTAATAAATATATTCATATGGTTTCACTTCTTATATATAAGATTATTTCACAATTGTAAATCATAATAATTAAAATTTCATACTTAATAATTCATTTACTTATACAATTTATTCTTTTATAGTATGTTTTATTTAACTTATTCAAACATCCTTTAATTAACTTATATATATTCTTACATTTTCAATGACCAAACAATCAATTTATATATACTTTAATAATTTCTGAAAAATTATTCATTTACATATAAAATATAATCGAGGTAAAATTATTTCATTTACCTTATTTTTAAAATGATATCGTGTCGAATTTGTTCTGTACAAGTGTTTAGAAATTCCTATCAATAACGTTAATTACTCGTATTGACCAGAGTCCATATACCACTCAACAAACCAATCAACAAAATATATAACAATTTTTATATTCACTAACAAATACGCGCTCATATATATTATTACACTCAAACTCATTATAGAGCATTACTGACTCTATCTCTAATGAGTAACACCCTACAGAGCTAAGGTTGTCGCTTAACCATATGCTCTGATACCAGATGTAACGACAAAGATTTTCGACTCACGAAAATCGACATTAATACGTCCACTGTATCAACTGCCGAGCAAATCGAAGGCCGGAAAACCGAACCGTTAGGGTTAAAGAAGAGGTAGAAAATAGAAGAAGAAAACAGAAAACAATAACAGAATCTCTCAATCGCAGCGGAACAGTATATAATAGATAAATGAATAATCTTTAAATCAAAGAACTATATCAGTTATTACATTACATCACATTTCATTATATTATCAGAGTTTACAACAACAAACGGCGGAAAAGAAATACTATATACTAATTGATACGCCACGCCATCCAGCTTGCCTCCAGATCTTTACAGCAACTCCTGAATTCCAGAATGACCTGATAACCTGACTCTAGACTGCCCGTGTTAAAATTGGTGGGAACCCAGAGTTTAGGAAAGAAACAATAAACTCTAGGTCAGTCATGGGACTAGTGTGAGAACATAAAACAGTTATATCTTTAAAAATAAAAAAGAAATATTTTAAAACGGATTCGCAATGCTTTGAGAAAATGTAACTACCATAAGGCGTCCCGCCACACACACAATGCAAACGCAGAATTGGAGGAGATTTCTCCTTATGATAGTCAAAGATGCTTGATACGCAAATTTCTTTTCAATATTATTTTTATTAGTGCAAAATGTCAAAAACCAATTCGAAAGTAGAATATAAATCTTAGCCAGCATAGGTACCATTATAGTATGCCTACTATAGCTACCATTTTAGATGGAAGGTTCTACAACTAAAACCGTAAAGAGCTCGTATTGGACGAATGGATTTCCAATAAATGGTCGGGCAAAGGAACTTCCCAAGTAAAATGGAACGCTTCTGGAGCGACGTCCCCGGATCCTAACGGGATCTCTGCTACACAAGGTCGGGTTACCCCTAACTGGGTAACAACTGACACGAGCATGTCATCCCCCGGTCGTTTGCGACCGTTATCCGGGGATCCTCTCAACCAACAACCACAAATCAATAAATACGCAGCAACCACGAAGTAAATATCTGGGCTCCATACCATGATACCTGTGACGCCCCACCTCTATACTCACGCTAGCCAAGGACACTACGTAGTAATGTCGTCAACTAGCACGGAGAATAAGGCTGTTGAGGAGCGACCATATGTATAATTGCTTTGTGCGAGTGCCGATATGCCAGATAAAATGTAACTCGCATTCTTTTCAAGAGGACATCCGACATACCGACACAAACTCAAAGCTACTACACAGTGGCTATGTCTTCGAAAACAAATATAGAAATAAACATAACAAAAATCAGTCACAGATAATTCATATCACAGAGGCGGAAATAGATATGAATATATATAACACATAAAAGTGTTCATCAGAGTAGTAGTCAAGCAAGAGCCACACTATCACAAAAGAATAGTTACAAAAACTACACAAAAGAATAAGTATACATCATAGAGTATATATCTCAAATGTGTACACCAAAATAAACTACTAATCTAAGTAGTTAGCCAAAAGTCAGAGAAATCAATCCCAAGTGAGAAGTCAAGCTGAAGCACCTGTAACATCTCGGTCTGATCCGAGTATTATTTAATAAGAAAATAATAAACGGATCAGTCTAGCTATAAATATCAGATGAAACAATATAGAATAAGAGGTATGACTAAATGCATAATATTCACAGTGCCAAGCTGTGATAAATAAGTAATTGAAAATCAACAAGAGATTAATCAATATCAGAATAATGTACTCAAGGATCAAAAGATGTGTCATACTCTTTATTTCGTTCACCAAACCATAAATATTGACGATTATGTCAATATCAATCACAAAAGTCAGTGACGCACAAATTCACCAATGCACAAATATTGATAAAACTTATCAATGAAAATCACAAAAATTGGTGAAGCACAAATTCTAGAAATCATCTCAAGAAATCCAGAAATCACAAAAAGGGGGAAAGGCCTATCACAAACGGAGCATAAAGCTCACCAACATGTGTATCACAAACGGAACGCTAATTCCATGGTCGCTAACCATCACAAATTGAGCCGAAACTCCACAAACGGCCCGAAGACCATGGGTTGCTACCCCACCAATTTGAGTCGAAACTCCACAAAACGGGGTTTAGTCTCCCTCGCAGACAAAGAGACATCGCACATTGCTAGTCTAAATCACAAAAATGATCGTCATGATCATCAAGAAAGTGTCAATTACACTAAGCTAGTAAATATATAAATTTAGCTTCATGTCCCATAACCACTAGCTTAACTTAAATATTTACGAACAAATTGTAGATCTCCACTAGAAAATTGTCACGATAGATTCAATCGAACAAGTCCATGAATTAACCGACGAAGTAAACGCAAGCGTTTCATACCACTTGTTTTACTAAGCCGTTTAATTAGATTTCTCATCGAGTGAGGTAAAGGTTTGTATATACTAATAGATTGGAAATCGGTTTGAGAAAACGAGCTTTGTTATTGAAAATAGGGTTGAAACCATTTGAAGAAAGAGTTTTGATATTTACTACCAGTATAGAAAACCTTTATATTTTTTTAAAGTGACAAATCATAGAAATGATTGTAGAAACAATCAACCACCAAAATTCACATTCGAAGACGTGAATAAAATCCAAAGAAATCGATTACGGAATCCATCGATATGGATATTCCAAAAAATCACGAAGAAAATATCATCAAAGTCGATAATAAGTGATAATAACAAAAGGGAAACAACACGAATCGATTAAAGTTGGAAATTCAACAAAATAGACAAAGTAGGCAAAATAGCATCAGGTCGGTCGGCCGGCTATAGAGCTCGGTCGGCTGGCCAGAAGCAGAAAACTTGCTCGGAGTAGCAGGTCGGTCGACCGGCTACAGGGCTCGGTCGGCCGAACTGCAAATTTCTACAGTTCCTGCCCTTTTTCAATGAAGTGCAAATTCCTCCAAAACACGACCGTTCGAGCAATGGACCAAAGGAGCCTTAGCCAATTGATGCCCCGGCTCCATTAGCTCTCTGATCCGCCTCCAAAAACATGTTCAAACATCAAAGTTAGGATCTTTAAAGAATTGAACCCAAACACTAAAAATTTGGATATTCACCTATTCAATCCAAACCAAAAGCAATTGCACAAAAATAAGTGTTAGGAATTTATACCTAACAATCGAAGATAGTTATAGATTAAGATGTGAGATAAAAATCTCACCTTTGAACCCAAACGATTGAAGAAGAAGCTTGAAAGCAAAGGAGAATCAACCACTCTTCAAATCCAACTCAAGAAGCTTGATTCCAAGCTTTAAAAGAAGAACATTCCCAAAGTTAGGTTTAGGAATTTCTGAAATTGATAAGAGAATGAGTTGGAGAAGAAGAAGAGAAGGCTTACCAATGGGTTCTTCTATTAGTTTGGAGCTAGAGTTTGATTTGCAAAAGAAAACCAGGGCTTGGAGTTTTAATTTCCTTTTCCACTCTCCATTGTTATAAAAGCTTGAGTATTAGGAAATGAGAAATAAAGTAATGAAGAGGAGAAGGGGTTGGGACTGAATACATAAGTGGGGTTATTGGGCTCAGCCCATACCAAAGCCCTAAGTAAAAAGTGGCTAAATTCCTCTAACTCCAAACATATCAAAGCTTACATTTAAAAAGATCGCAAACGTCATTTTGAACTCAATGGAAGTGGTCCCGAGACCTAATTCGACCATATGCAAAAAGTAGCTTTTCGGACTAAATTCCAAGTATCGATAAAATATTTAAATAAAATATTTAAATATAAAAATCGATAAATATGCGGGTTGTTACAGACTCCCCTCCTTAAAGAAATTGCGTCCTCGCAATATCTAAGAAGAAGATATATAGTAACAACCATAAAAGCATATTAACACAAAAGAATCTTGAAGTAAGAAGTTCACCTTAAAGAGCATGAGAAAGTAAGTCAGGATGCGTTTGCTCGATGAATTCTCTAGATTCCCAAGAGCAATCCTTAGGATTTGAGGACCATTGAACTTTCACAAGCGGAACATCTTTATTTCGAAGTCGTTTAACCTCCGAATCAATAATACGAATAGGATGTTGCTCATAAGTTAGATTAGGCAAAACTTTAATCTCTTCCACAACACCGGGCTGAATAATAGAATCGGAATCTCAAAGGCACTTCCGTAATTGAGAAACATGAAACACGTCATGCATAGCAGAAAATTGAGCTGGTAGTGTAAGGCGATAAGCCATAGAACCAATACGTTCAGTGATAGGAAATGGCCCAATATATTGGGGTGCTAACTTTCCCGACCGACTGAAACGTACAACACCTTTCATAGGTGACACACGAATAAAAACAAGGTCTCCAACAGAAAATTCTAGTCTCCTTCTTCGATTATCGGCATAGGATTTTTGTCTACTCTGGGCTTCTTTCATCCTATGTCGAATAAGTTCAATCTTTCCTGTGGAATCCCGAACAAAATCTGGACCTAAAACCAGCTTCTCACCGGCCTCAAGCCAACAAGAAGGAGATTGGCATGGCCTTCCATAGAGTGCCTCGAAAGGTGTCATACCAATACTAGATTGGAAGCTATTATTATAGGAAAATTTAACAAGAGGAATATGATCTTCCTAGCCTCCACCGAAATCAAGCACATAAGAAGATCTTCAAGAGTTTGATTCACACGCTCGGTTTGTCCATCGGACTGGGGGTGATAAGCGATGCTAAAATTAAGCTTCGTTCCTAAATCTTTTTGAAGACTCTTCCAAAATCCACTAGTAAACAATGGATCTCGATCGCTAACATAGAAGTAGGAACTCCATGCAATTTAACAATTTCTTTAATAAAGAGTTTGTCCAAAAGAGGTACGGTCCGATTGGATCGAACGGGAATAAAATGGGCGGATTTAGTAAGTCTATCAACTATCACCCATAAGCTATCATGACCAGAACGTGAACGGGGAAGGCCGTCAATAAAATCCATGGAAATTTGATCCCACTTCCAAATTGGAATTTCTAAAGGTTGCAATAACCCACCGGGCCTTTGATATTCGACCTTAACGAGTTGGCAAGTCATGCAACTCTTAACGAAGTTAGCGATGTCAAGTTTCATTCCCTCCCAATAATAAAGTCGCTTCATATCCGCGTACATTTTACTGCTACCGGGATGAATGGTAAATTTAGAACGATGGGAATCCTCTAAAATATCTTTACGAAGATCATCAATATTTGGTACGATAAGTCTACCAAATTTTCGAATGCCGCCACGAGAATCAATATCAAAGTCTTTCAAACCTTCAATATCAATTTTATCCTTAACCTTTTGGCCAAGAAGAGCCAATTCAGGATCTAGCCCTTGAGCTTCAAGAATGTGGTCTAAAAGAGAAGTATGAGCCTCAAGGCTACATAAAACAAGTGATGAGCGTAAATCGGATACGCGCTCTCGAATCTCACAAGTGGATAAAATCTCGAGATCGTTCCATTTGGATATCATCATAGAAACAACCGCTTGTTGCTTTTGACTAAGTGCATCCGCAACGCCATTTCCCTTTCCGGGAGTATAAAGGATATCAAGATCATATAGTGCAAGAAATTCGAGCAAACGCTGTTGATGCAAATTAAGTTCCTTTTGAGGGAATAAATACATCAAGGGCTTATGATCCGTATAAAGAACAAATTTCTCTCCTAAAAGATAATGACGCCAAATACGAAGGGCGAAAACAATAGCTGCGAGCTCTAAATCAAGAGTGGCATATCTAGTCTCAGCAGGCTTCAATTGCCTAGAAGCATAAGCAATAACACGTTCTCTTTGCATAAGAACGGCACCCAAACCAACGCGATTAGCATCGGTGTAAACAACGAAATCTTGATTCCCCTCGGGAATAGCAAGAATAGGAGCATCTGAAAGAAGTTCCTTTAGTTTTTGGAAAGAAGTTTCGCATTTGTCCGACCAAATGTATTTAACACCTTTCTTCGTTAAGCTAGTGAGAGGCACGGCAATCTTAGAAAAGTCTTTGATAAAACGGCGGTAATAACCCGCCAATCCGAGAAAACTTCGAATATCGGTCACACTCTCCGGTCTCTTCCAATCTTGAATCGCTTTAATCTTTGAAGGATGCACGGAAATTCTGGATTCGGAAATAATATGACCGAGAAACTTCACACGAGAATGCCAAAAGTGGCATTTAGAAAATTTTGCCTTTAATTGATTACTCCTAAGAGTTTCCAATACAATCCGAAGATGCTTTTCATGTTCCTCCTCGGTTTTTGAATACACAAGAATATCATCAATAAAGATGAGAACAAATCGATCGAGAAAATATTTGAAAATTCAATTCATAAGGTCAACGAAATAAGGCGGAGCGTTCGTTAAACCAAATGGCATAACAAGCCATTCATAAGATCCATATCGAGTACGAAACGATGTCAAAGGAATGCTATCCTCTGCAATACGAAGCTGATGAAAACCGGTTGCCAAGTCCAATTGTGAAAAGACTCTAGCACCAGGAAGTTGATCGAATAGGTCATCAATCCGAGGTAGAGGATATTTATTTTTGATAGTAAGATCATTAAGCTTGCAGTAGTCAACGCAAAGCCTAAGTGTATCATCGGATTTCTTCACAAAAATAGCTGAAGCTCCCCAAGGCGAGGAACTAGAGCGAATAAATTGCTTCGTCTCCAATTCAGATAATTGTTTACGCATCTCCTCATTTTCTTTATTGGACATACGATAAGGAGGACGAGTGATAGGTTGAGCTCCAGGAATGAGATTAATTCTGAACTGAATTGCTCGCTTAGGTGGTAATCCTAAAATAGGCTCAAATATGTCGGAAAATTCACGAACAACGTGAATAAGAGAAATAATATCTTCCTCATCATCATTATCGTCATCATGAGGATTTAAAAAGTATAACGATGCAAGCAAACTGGAATCCGAATCTTTAAGATTAATAGAAACCTTCTTAACAGATTGAGGATGTCGAAGATGAATAGTCTGCTCAGGACATAGGATTTGGGCTTCATAACGGTTAAGCCAATCCATTCCCAAAATCATTCCGAAGCCTAAGTAGCGCATGACATGCAAATCAGCTCGGAAAGAAAAATCACACAAAATAATCTCGACATCATTACACAATAAATTGATTGTTGCGGATCCACCAACCAGATTCGTAATTCTCAGAGAAGTCATTAAACACATAACATCCAAAGAAAAGGTATCAACAGGCTCTTTTGATATAAAAGAATGGGATGCACCCGTATCAAAGAGAACTCTAGTAGGTTGATCATGAAATAAAATAATACCATCAAGAATGGAATAAGAAATACCTTGGCCATGAGATGTGTTGCCAGGGGCTTGAGCAACATTTTACTTTCCCTCCTTCTTGCCCTGAAGCTTGGGGCATGAAGATATAACATGACCGGGACCTTTGCAGTAGCGACAAGGGAGAGACTTTAGGCACTTGTTCGCGTAATGATCCTTCGAACCACAATTATAGCATTCCCCATGACCAAAGGAAGAAGTCTTCGCCACAGGGGTTGCTTGCTTCCCTTTCTTATTGGGATAAGGACCTTTGAATTTATTAGGCCTTTTCTTGTTGTTGTTGAAGCTTGGTTTGAAACCCACCACTTCAACATCATTCTCCCTATCCGCCTCTTCAAGACGAAGAGCGATATCAATGAGATGATCGAAAGAAACTTCTAATTTAGAATTAATGGCTTCTTGAGACTTTTGTTTAAGCCATAGACAAATTTTTGGTTCTTCTTCAATGGGGTGTTGATATATTCAACCCCGTATTTAGAGAGAGGTTCAAAAGACACGACATAATCTTCCACGGAAGTTTCACCTTGAACAAGGTCAATAAAACGGCGAGCCAAAGTCACCTTCTCATCTTCTGGTACGAATTTTAACTCGAAGCGCTCTCGGAATTTCTCCCAAGTGAGATCCGCTTCATTTATTTCATAAATCAGAAGCTCGTACCAGTCTAATGCTCTTTCTTGGAGCATACTAGAAGCCACCTTAACTCGGTGAAGATCAATGAGGTTCATGCGAGAAAAGATTCGATCGCATGTCCTTAACCAAGCCTGGACTTCAATAATAATTTCAGAACCTTTAAATGGCTTCCCACCCAGGTTAGTGTAATCATTGCACAAACGTGCAAACCCAGATTTAGGGTGAGTAGGTTCCGGATTAGAACTAGCTGCTTGAGCATTTATGACAAGGTCAAGAAGTTGTTGGGTAGTCATAGAAACTCCATCTTGGGGAGTAGCACTAGATTGACCGGCGCTGGGACGGCCAGGTCTAACCATTTCTCTTCCTTTAGAAAGAAATAAAGAAGAAGAAAAAGGTTATTCACAAAATGAATATCAAGCAGACTTGATAGACAAAATAAGGAATCACAAAGAAAATAGGATGAATCGATACGAAGACTCGAATTAAATCCTAAAGCACGACTCCTAAGAAAGACTTAGGACGATGATCCTTTCTATAATATTACATATTGTTCCGAAGTTTGGCTCTGATACCAAGCTATGATGCCCCCCCTCTATACCCACGCTAGCCAAGGACACTACGGAGTAATGCCGTCAACTAGCATGGAGAATAAGGCCGTTGAGGAGCGACCATCTGTATAATTGCTTTGTGCGAGTGCCGATATGCCAGATAAAATGTAACTCGCATTCTTTTCAAGAGGACATCCGACATACCGACACAAACTCAAAGCTACTACACAGTGGCTATTATGTCTTCGAAAACAAATACAGAAATAAACATAACACGAATCAGTCACAGATAATTCATATCACAAAGGCGGAAATAGATATGAATATATATAATACATAAAAGTGTTCATCAGAGTAGTAGTCAAGCAAGACCCACACTATCACAAAAGAATAGTTACAAGAACTACACAAAAGAATAAGTATACATCATAGAGTCTATATCTCAAATGTGTACACCAAAATAAACTACTAATTTAAGTAGTTAGCCAAAAGTCAGAGAAATCAATCCCAAGTGAGAAGTCAAGCTGAAGCACCTGTAACATCTCGGTCTGACCCGAGTATTATTTAATAAGAAAATAATAAACGGATCAGTCTAGCTATAAATATCAGATGAAACGATATAGAATAAGAGGTATGACTAAATGCATAATATTCACAGTGCCAAGCTGTGATAAATAAGTAATTGAAAATCAACAAGAGATTAATCAATATCACAAAAATCTACTCAAGGATCAAAAGAAATGTCATACTCTTTATTTCGTTCACCAAACCATAAATATTGACGATTATATCAATATCAATCACAAAAGTCAGTGACGCACAAATTCACCAATGCACAAATATTGATAAAACTTATCAATGAAAATCACAAAAATTGGTGAAGCACAAATTCTAGAAATCATCTCAAGAAATCCAGAAATCACAAAAAGGGGGAAAGGCCTATCACAAACGGAAGCATAAAGCTCACCAACACGTGTATCACAAACGGAACGCTAATTCCATGGTCGCTAACCATCACAAATTGAGCTGAAACTCCATAAACGGCCCGAAGACCATGGGTTGCTACCCTACCAATTTGAGTCGAAACTCCACAAAACGGGGTTTAGTCTCCCTCGCAGACAAAGAGACATCGCACATTGCTAGTCTAAATCACAAAAATGATCGTCATGATCATCAAGAAAGTGTCAATTACACTAAGCTAGTAAATATATAAATTTAGCTTCATGTCCCATAACCACTAGATTAACTTAAATATTTACGAACAAATTGTAGATCTCCACTAGAAAATTGTCACGAGAGATTCAATCGAACAAGTCCATGAATTAACCGACGAAGTAAACGCAAGCGTTTCATACCACTTATTTTACTAAGCCGTATAATTAGATTTCTCATCCGAGTGAGGTAAAGGTTTGTATACTAATAGATTGGAAATCGGTTTGAGAAAACGAGCTTTGTTATTGAAAATAGGGTTGAAACCATTTGAAGAAAGAGTTTTGATATTTACTACCAGTATAGAAAACCTTTATATTTTTTTAAAGTGACAAATCATAGAAATGATTGTAGAAACAATCAACCACCAAAATTCACATTCAAAGACGTGAATAAAATCCAAAGAAATCGATTACGGAATCAATCGAAATGGATATTCCCAAAAATCACGAAGAAAATGTCATCAAAGTCGATAATAAGTGATAATAACAAAAGGGAAACAACACGAATCGATTAAAGTTGAAAATTCAACAAAATAGACAAAGTAGGCAAAATAGCATCAGGTCGGTCGGCCGGCTACAGAGCTCGGTCGGCTGGCCAGAAGCAGAAAACTTGCTCGGAGTAGCAGGTCGGTCGACCGGCTATAGGGCTCGGTCGGCCGAACTGCAAAATTCTGCAGTTCCTTCCCTTTTTCAACGAACTGCAAATTCCTCCAAAATGCGACCGTTCGAGCAATGGACCAAAGGAGCCTTAGCCAATTGATACCCCGGCTCCATTAGCTCTCCGATCCGCCACCAAAAACATGTTCAAACATCAAAGTTAGGATCTTTAAAGAATTGAACCCCAACACTAAAAATTTGGATATTCACCAATTCAATCCAAACCAAAAGCAATTGCACAAAAATAAGTGTTAGGAATTCGTACCTAACAATCGAAGATAGTTATAGACTAATATGTGAAATAAAAATCTCACCTTTGAACCCAAACGATTGAAGAAGAAGCTTGAAAGCAAAGGAGAATCAACCACTCTTCAAATCCAACTCAAGAAGCTTGATTCTAAGCTTTAAACGAAGAACATTCCCAAAGTTAGGTTTAGGAATTTCTGAAATTGATAAGAGAATGAGTTGGAGAAGAAGAAGAGAAGGCTTACCAATGGGTTCTTCTATTAGTTTGGAGCTAGAGTTTGATTTGCAAAAGAAAACTAGAGCTTGGAGTTTTAATTTCCTTTTCCACTCTCCATTGTTATAAAAGCTTGAGTATTAGGAAATGAGAAATGAAGTAATGAAGAGGAGAAGGGGTTGGGACTGAATACATAAGTGGGGTTATTGGGCTCAGCCCAAACCAAAGCCCTAAGTAAAAAGTGGCTAAATTCCTCTAACTCCAAACAAATCAAAGCTTACCCTTAAAAAGATCACAAACATCATTTTGAACTCAATGGAAGTGGTTCCAAGTCCTAATTTGACCGTATGCAAAAAGTAGCTTTTCGGACTAAATTCCGAGTATCGATAAAATATTTAAATAAAATATTTAAATATAAAAATCGAAATATGCGGGTTGTTACAATACCACTTATAATCCAAAAGGAAATGACATGCCCTCAGAGGGCGCTATCCTCAAATAACCTTGCTGCCACGATTCCTGTTTCGGCCATAACCGGGTTGTGAGGTTCGACGAAATCACGTCCACAAAGCTACGCTTTTCACAAAAGCCACGCTTTGATCAACAAATGATCAGCAGCACTCAGCATGCCACACTACCAAATTGGGAGTATATCACTGATAACCATCAACTACATAACCTCTGAGCTCGTACGTCTCAGAGAAGGGTGTTAAGCTAAGAGAATAAATTCTCCGCCACCAACAGAAATGTATTTGAAAGAAATCTGCTTTATATCTCAAAATGTAATGTCAAACATACAATCCATACAAGTCTGTTCTGGGTTCGAACAGAACCGAAGGCACTTCAAAAGAAGCCCTTGCAATCCGGGTATTCACAATCCCGATCGAACTTCCCATCACAAAGGAAATCTCCATACCGTAGCTATCGGTGCAGAGACAATCGATAGGTCATCCTATCATTCTCGCAGATACCGGGTCTTCAACACCGGTCTTCAAATGCTATCCATTACGACGAATCACTATTCGGAAAGGGATTTATGACTCAAAGGTCCACTCCCGGCTAAACCGAATAACGAGCGCTTATTTATAAAAATAAGTGTTCATTCAGATTTCAACAAATCATAACAATTTTCACTTTAATCTTTTAAGTAAAAGATACATCACAATCACAAAGATTCGATGTGGTTTTCGGATATCCACTTGGAATCCGACCCCTGATCGCATCGAAATTCAAACGCCATTCAAAGGCAAATATTGATAGTCGGTTAGTTAACTATCAATCAACGTTCACTACAATTTCCAGATTTAAATAATTTTCACAATTATTTATTTTCAAAATATCTTCGCAAGATATATTTTCACAATTCAACCATTTGAAAACCAATATCAAATATTCACTTTCAATTTATCTTTAAAAGATATAATCTCAAAACATTTCACTTCATATTGGAAAACATTTCCATACTTATATATAATAAGTAATTCACAAATCCATTTATTTTCAACATTTGGAAAATATTCAACATACTTAAATCACAATTAAGTATATAATTTATTCTTTAAGGAAAACATTCTCTTAAACACCTTTATTTGGGTCAAAGACGAATGTTGCGTAAAACATCGTTACGACAACCCAAAATCACTAGTATAGGAATTCGAAATTAAGATAGATATATAAATCCCAATACTATACAAAAACATTTCCTTTCGAAAATCATTTACTATAACAACAGTGTTATAGTCCATCTTTTTCTTATTTCTCGAAAACGTCTATTTCAACAATAAATGTTGAAATCTATGGTTTCGATCCTTAACACATTTTAAAACAACTTCCAATCGTTTTAATTCTATTTGAAATATCACTTCCCCAAAACATTTCTTTAATATATTATTCACTGTCCAAAATCGTGAATATAAATCGTTTACCAAATTCAACACTTCTACATATTTAATTAAAGGATTATCCATTGTCCAAAATCGTGGATATATCTCCTTTAATAAGCTTTCATATTTACTTATCAAATTCAATTGATTTTGGATTTATAAAACAATGTTTATAAATACACATTTATATGAAATTTTATAAAAACTTCAACGTATAAAATCCCCTAATTAACATATTCTATTTATATCTCATTTAAATGCCAAAATCCAATTTATAAGTTAATTACTTATAAATCTTTTATTTTACAAAATCTATTCATTTTATAACTTCACAATTTTATAAATCTATAAATTTCATTCACTTATGAAATCCATTTATACTTCTTTTTTTAGCAAATGCTAGCGGGTTAACAGGGCCCCTACCTGATTTTATTGCAAATAACAATAAAACACAATACTTGCCCAAAGGAAAACAAGCATGAAAAAAGGAAGAAAGAAAACACACCGGGATAAACAATAGAAAAAAACAAACACACAAGGCAATACATTACAAAATACCACCCCAAAAACACCAACTATCTCCAAGCATCCTTGAAAAACGAAGGAAAAGTGGGTTGCATCTTCAAAGCTTTATAAATTTCATTCTTCAAAACCTTCCATAGCACCTGCCCTTCTCTCCTCTTCTTTTCAAAATAAATCATGTTTCTTTCACACCACACTACTGACATATACTTCTTCAAGCAGATGGTTAGGCATCTTGTGATGTCTTCTTTTTATCACTTATAAAAACTCGTTTTAAAATTCCAATATTTTAATTTATAAATATCAATTTTATAAATCTTTTATATAAACCGTTTATAATAATTCAAAAATCCCAATTTAAACCATTTTACAAATTAATCAACTACTTATTTCAAAAATCACATTTCGGTTAATTTCACAAAAATCATAATTTTTATAACATAAAAATTATAACGTTTATTTATTTAAAATGAATCAATTCCAAAATTCAATAAAACGTATATTTTCAAAATCACTTGAAAATCCTTTTTAAATTCGAAATCGTTACTTTAACATTTTTTTTAAAATCCAAAAATATGCCCAATGCTGCAATAGCACTAAATATAACAATCACGGCATCCAAAACATCATATATCATATGATAACAGAATATATCACAATATCCGTAAATAAATCAATACGGGTGAGGAATCTAGTTGGATCTCTCCAACCTGTTTCCCTGCATCCACAGAAGTTAACACAATACCAATCTCGTTTCAAGACGGAATATCGCGGTACATGGGTTCATATAAAATATTATCCGCTATTATGCGGCGCAATAGGGTCTCATCCGCTATATAATGTGGGAAAATCAACTCCAAGTACATATATAATACCAATTCCACTCCAAGGTGGAATATCGCGGTATATGTGTTTAATAAATAACATCCGCTTAATATACGATGTATAGGGTCTATTTCAATACAACAGATAATAATTTATCATCCAAGCATACAATCAAGCAATTTTAAATCTAACTATTTAAAATTTAAATCGAAACAATTTCGATTGAGTGCGAAGTTCTCACCTTGTTTTCAATAACAGTTTCAGCGTTTATTCCGAATAAAATTAAACACGCGTTTAATTTTACCCAAAATTTTCACTAGCTTCAATCAACTCCAATCCAGCTCCATCGCGTAGTGTTCGCGAATACGAACCCAACGCAATTCGTTTCGTCCAATTCCGACCTTGTACGAAAAAGTTATTGCATTTCAAAGTTTAAACGAATTATTATATAATTAATTTACAACTTTTATTTTAAATTCTAAACCCTACGCAATCTGGACCGTTGATTTCGTGCATAGAAGATCTGGGCCGCCCCTTCTTTCTTCCGCCATCTCCAGTTACTTCACGCATAAACAAACCCATAGACGCCGAATTTCCCTCAATTTTCACGACCACCAAGTCGACATTGAAGACGATCAGAGGCCGCCATTAGAATGCTCGGGCTCGCCTCCACCGGTAGCCGCCGTATCAGGAAGCTCAGCCCCCTCCCACTCTTGAAAAACGTGCACGATCGTGACGTCTTTATGGCGAGATTCTCGTCAATCCGCTTCATCGTTTCCAATCATGACCGTTGAATTGAAAGTTCTCGACGTGCTCTACGTTATTGTAGTTGGAAGTTTCTCGAATAAACGTGTAGATTTGAAGAAAATGAGGGAGGAAGGAGATGCAATTTCCACCATTGACAGCATAAGTAGCGGCCTGACCTAATAGGTTTAGGGTTTTGTAAAAAATGAAATGATGGAGGGGCTTTTATAGAAAATTCGATGACAATATTCATCCCAAAATTTTCCGAACTCCAAACGAAGCATGCCGCCTAGCGTTTATAATGTTTTACCCCCATTTTGAACGAAGTGGAATATATATCGGAGGCCAATTCGATCCTATTTGAAAGATAGGTTTTCAAATCGACTATTTAAATTCAAAATTCACTCGAATCGATTTCTACGCGTTTTAGCTTGCCCCGGACAAACCGTAAATCCGATTGACACGAAATTTGAAATCTTACAAGAATTTAACATTATGGATCCGATGAAACTGGTTTCATTGAAATCCGAGACTACTTGAAAAATGGCTATTTTAACTCGTCAATTAAATATTAAAATATTCAATTTCTACAAATTAATTTTTAATTCAATTTTAAAAGTTCTATAGCATCATTCTAACTCCAATATGATTTAATACAGCTTTACAAATCAATTTTAATCATATTAAACCCAATTTCCAAATATTTCTGTAATTTCACATATTAAATTATCGATTTAATTATCCAATTAAATCCAGATATTCGAAATATAATTTATTCGACTTACAAATTTTACTTATTAATATTTAAAATCAATTAAATATACGAATTTCTAATGATAGAAATTCTGGGTCGTTACATGAAATAATTTTACCTCGATCATATTTGTATATAAAGGAATAATTTTTCAGAAATTATTATACTGCATGTGGTGTGGTGTGTTTGGGTGTTACTGAATGATAATATTTGATTATTGTCACATGTTGTATGTTATTATCATTGTAATAAAAGTTATTATCATAAAGTAAAGAAAGGTAAACAATTAAGAAATGGTTTTATCTAACCAAAATGAAATTATATATGAGAGAAATGTATAGATATGATCTGTAAATAAAAAGAATATCAAAGTTGAGGATTTGGGAATTTAAATCCCATTGATTTTGAAAATTGATTTTCAAAGTTTTGAAGAAATGATAATGATATTACTTAGAAAGTATTATGTCTGGGAATATTTTAAAATGAGATTTAGAAGAGATAGAAAGAATTGAATACACTCGAGTCTATGGAAAATAATTTTAGTGATGACTCGACATCATCAGCATTCATTTTCAAATTTCTAAGGGAATGGATTGCTACCATATAAGGCCTGTTTTGGTTTTAAAAAAAAATCGATTTAAATCCCAAATATGATTTATAATAAAAAAATAGATATACATTATATTATGTATTATTTCAAAATGGAGTTGAAATAAAAAAGAGTGTTTAATTTCTGAAATTTTTTGTCTAAGTATTTTGTAGAAATATAAGGAATCAATTTTGCAGCTCATAAATTAAGGAATAATAAGTTAAAACAAAGTTTTAAAATTGTTGAATACGAATGTTAAGAAAAGAAAATTTGAAATGAAATTTTAAATTAAGTTACGTTAAATGAACTGATTTTTGAAATAAAATTGATTGTTATTCGAAATGAATATTGAAATTAAATAATGAAATAAGTTAAGTGAAATTGAATTTGATTAGAAATTGAAATGAACTTAAGTTGTGAAGCGATAAGAAACATGAGAAATGTTGTATAAAATGTTTTTAATAAACTTAAGTAACATTTAGTGGAATGGTTTTTAAGTTATATTAGTATTTAAGAGATATACTAAGTAATGAATAAATGAATAAAGCAATGTGAATACTTATTATGAAAATAAATTAAAGAAAATAAAAGAGCTTGAATAGTGAGAAACTAACTGAAATAAATATGTAAGTTGTACATATTTTTTTTTATTCGTATAACTTTTTGATCCAGATTCGAATATACGACTTCGAGATGATTTACATCGGTCCGAGTTAGATATTTTTTAATCGATTCTCGACGGTGAACATTGGATATGGATTTTTGATTGATTCTGGAATTCTCTATCATAGTGTATGGCTATGCCAGGAGAATGGGGGTTTCTAATCAAGGAACTAGATTTGAGTCCGCACTAGAGTGGTCATGTGAACGATACTAGTTCGAAAGTGAAATTATGTGATCGAGCAAGTGATTAGATTTGATATTGCGTACGGATGAAATATGTACATCGTACGGGTTTTAATAAATTAAATGTTGACATTCGAAAATGCGCATTGATATGGTTATGAAGTAAGTAAATGGGAATTATTTGTTTAATGGTTTCTCTGGTTTTAGTTATCACATTTACATATGGTTATTGTATAGTCTATGCTATATATTTATATTACATTCTACATACTTGCTCTCATTGGTTATTGAGTATTAGTAGGTGCGGATGGCGTATGCTTCATATTTGGAGCTCGCTTTCACATTATGTTTTATACGCTTTTTTCGTTATGCTAATAAAAAGTACACATCTCGGATTATATATCGTATTTTAATATTTTGAGATGCCTCATAGTTAAAGATGAAATATATATTTTTGATTATATATAGACAAACACACACACATATATTGTAAAAAAAATCGATCAAACCGTGCAAAGAAGATGCCGGCGATTTCCGAAATTTAAAGCATCAGAAAGTTTTTGAAAATTTTGGAAAATTTTGATAACTGAAATTCGATGTTTATGTTATAACTTTGAATGGTATTAGTTAGTAATTATAAATGAATTTAAAAACTTGGAAAAGGTGATAATAAAGTTTCAACATATCGAATTCAGAAAGTTAAAGGCTTAAAATATTTTGGTAATCTGTTTCAACAAAGGGGTTTTTAGGCTCAGTGAAAAAGTTTGATAAAAATTTAACTTTAGGGACAAAAGGTTTGTTTTTTAGGCTGAAAGAAACTTTTTAGTGTAAATCATAGAATGATAGTTACAACTATCATTTTCCCAGCATAGTAGAAAGTGTCTTAGACTAAAAACAAATTTTGTTGTCCCTGAAACTAAATTTTTTTGCAACTTTTTCCCTATGCCCATTTTCATGTTCAACTAATTGGTTTTGAAAAGTTAATGGGTTTGGGGCATTTTTCTTACTTCCTAATTTCAGGGATGAAATTCTTTTAAGGGGGAAGAATGTAACGACCCAGAATTTTAGTCATTTGAATTTGGAATATTCAATTGAATTTAAATATTGAAAAGTTGATTTTATAAGTTAAATAACTTAAATTTCAAATATAATGGATATTTGAATACTTGGAATTGTTTAAATAATCAATTCTTGAATTTTATGTAAATGAATATGATTTCGAAAGTTGATTTAAATTCTATTTGGATAAGAATAAAGATATAAACTTTTGAATTTGAATTTAAAATCAACTAAACTTGATTTATAATAATCGTTTTAATTAACATGTGAAAATAGTCTTTCGGACATTACCACGGATTTCGACAAAACTAGTTTCATTGGATCCGTAATAGTGAGTTGTTGTATACCATCGAATTTCTTGGCGATCGGACGAATCATTCGTTCAGGCAAACTCGAAATGCTTTGAAAACTAATTACAGAGATTAAAACAATATAACTAGGCTTGAAAAGCTATCTTCTGTATATGATCGAATTAAGTCTCGATAATCGTTCCATTGAGTTCAAAATAGGGGTATTTAGCATAGAACCCAGGCGGTATGCCTTGATAGGAGTTGGCGATTTTCGAACGTTTAAAGCTAGATATTTTTTTATTAAAATAATATGGACCATCACTATTGTCACCTACCAATCCCATACCAAGCCATTTCCCTCGCATTCATGCCCATGCTTTCCATCTCCTTTTTAAATGCAACAACAACGGGAGAAAAAGTTGGTTTTCTTCAAATTAAAACTTAGCTAAACTGAATGGGCATAGTTAGATTGGACCGCCAGAGGCGTAATTGGATTAAGTCTCCAGGTAATGAAATGATCGTAGCGACGAAGTGAAGTTAACAATGGTTGGATTGGGCCAAAGTGATATGTGGTCGTCGTAGTTCATCGATGAACGACGGCCGTGGTATCATTGATTCCGATGAATTGGTGAACTTTCAGGTGATGGTGTATGACTGGAAGATAAAGCGTATGGTGAGAGCTACCTTTAAGCGGATTTTAGTAGCGCGGCGTGGCCTATGGAGAGGGGAAATTGAGGATGAAAGGGAGCGACATTTTTGGGTTTTGGGGGCTGTGGCGGCGGTCTGGGGTTTCGTGGTGGATGGCTTCAGTTAGTCGAGGTCAGGGCGATGTCAATTGGGGTTGCGGCGGAGGCCGGTGGCCGGAGGCGGTGTGGAGATGGCCATGAAGTTGTATGGCCTGGGTTCATGAATAAATGAACGCAGGAGAGAGAGGAGATTAGAGGGAGGGAATGGTCATTAAGTTTTAAAAAATTCATTAATTTAAAGTAAATGATAATTAAAATAATCTCAAACGTTCATTAATTCAATCCATACAAGGTCAGAATCAAGAGCAACTAGTTGCACTGTGCTCGTATCGATGAATACTATGATATAGAGTTGGACTAGACGGATTTGGAGCTAGTGGAGAATTGGGCTAAAATTGGATATCGTTCGATTTTAGTTCCAAACCGAAACACCTTGGGGACAAACAGAATTTCGGTGAGTTAAACTCACCTTTTTGGTTAAGCAGTAGGTTATAAAATCGATAAAAATTATGGATTGGATGTTTGGATGATGTAAAGGTCGGTAATTTTCGACCCTCAAAAATCGACATCAATACATCCACTGTATAGCATGTCGAGCAATCGAGGGCCGAAAACACCATATAGTTAGAGGAAAATAAGAAAGAGGTAGAAGAAGAAATAGAAACAACAACACAGAATCTCACAATTATAGCGGAACAATATATAAAAGATAATAACATGTCTTTATACAAAAAGAACTACAACTGTTATTTACGCATTACATTATCAGAGTGCAACACATTGATACTCAATACTGGACAGTTATAATAACTTATCCTCACAAGTACTGAATATACGGCCTACAATACACAGCGAAATAAAATCAAATACGTGTAATATGTCCTCGTCATCCAGCTCGTCTTATGAGCTCCATAGCATCCTATCATATATCTGTAATACTCAGTCAGACCCGAGTATTATAATAAAATAACACCCGAGTCAGTTGAAAAACCAACGTGAGAAAACATACTCAATTTAAATTATTATAGTTATCAAAATCCTTTGTAAAAAAATGTATCTCGTAAGACCACCTCACACATAAACACGACAGGTTTTTACATTACGATAACCAAAACACTTTATATCAAAATCATCTGATATTATAATAGTGTCTAAGTTCAAATACTTTTTCAAATAGCCGAAATTGTTACACTAATTAAATTCCAGCATACTAGGCTCTACAACCAAAATCATATAGGCATGTATTGGAGAATGGATTCCATACAAATGACTAGGCATTGTGGTACCACCTATCATGGTACACATCTAGAAAAATATACCACCTGTCATGGTACACATTGGAATCCCCTACAACACAAGACTGGACTACCCCTAACCTGGATAGTACCGAATATTATATCACCCCGGGTGTTCCCACACTTACTGAGTTCTTCCCATTCACCATAGAACAATATCCGAGGGTATCTAGGAAGGTGATTAACATACCCTAATTGGTGCGACCCACCTAGCCTTGCTACATCTCCTCTGATTTTTACTCATTCCCGTTGATGATACATGAGGCTACAATTACATTTTTGAGGAATTTACACTTGGAATGCTCATTATCTTCCAATGACAATGTGCTGATAGCATTCATCCAAACAAGTCCATTCTAGGTCTGAACGAAACCGAAGGCACTATTCTTATTACACGCATTTTGGAATCGTCCTCCAGATTTATCATGAGTAGCCCATGCATTTCAATGCTACATTTGATTCCACGCTCTTGTCTTCACTTCAAAAACGTATTCGTTGAATCGAAGTGGTTTTCAGATAACTTATCAGATCCCAGTCTCTTCGGAACAACTTCTGATATATCCGGTAAACTCAACCTCGGTTCATTAGGAAATAAATAGACAAAAAATAAGGTCGACGATCATCTCCTAACAGCTAGTGGACAGATGTGACGACCCGGGATTTTCAAGCATTTAAAATTGAGATATTTAATTGATTTTAAATATTCAAGATAATATTTGCAACTTGAATTACGAATATCATAATTTATTTGACAGTTAAATTGTGAATTAAATGATTGAAATTGGATAAAATATGAAATATGAGATTTTAAGCCTGTTAAAATATAATTTGGAAGCTTATAAAATATATATTGATAACATTGAATATAATAGAAGTGTTAAAATGGAATCTAACACTGAATTGGTCAGTTTTGAAATTTAATCGTTTAAACTAAATTTAAAAATAGCCATCTGAGGCACAGTCTCGGAATTTAACGAAACCAGTTCCATTGGGTCCGTAATATTGAATTATTATCGGATTTCAAATTTCGTAGTGGTTAGAGTTGTTGTGTGAGCGTACGATATAAACGCATGGAAAATTTACATCGAAAATTCAATTAAAATTTATATGTATATTCTTATGTAAACAACCTTCATCGGTTGACGTTCGTTCACATCACGTACCCTGTCTTCCTTTAGAAGCTAACGCTTTCATTTTAAAGTCAGGTTTCTTCGAGAATCCTCGCGTTCGGTTTTATAGAAAAAAAAAGAAATAGGGTCGTAGCCTCCATTTTCATTTGAGTATAAACGAAAATAATGGTCGTGCCTCTTGAATCAATTCGAGTTTCCTTCTTTTGGAAATGGTCGGCAATTTGTTTTTTTTCCAATCCTCTTCGAAATCAAACGTTCAAATAAAACTCCATCTCGTTCTTTCCCACAGTGTGCTCCTTTTCGAACGAATCGAATCGCGATAAGTTCGTATCCAATTTTGTGAGTGCGAAAGCTTAGACGACGGGGTGTGGCCGAGATGTTGTTCAAATTGGGCGGCGACAGCATGGGTTGTGAAAGCTAGGTGTGGGTTTCTTCAGTAGGGACAAAGATAGACTGATCGAAGGCGAGAATTGGATCGTGGAGGCAAGTTGAACTCGTAGGGTTTAGGGGAATCTCGCGATTTCTTTGGGTGCTGCGAGTTTTGGGACACTCAAGTCGAGCTAGGGTTTTGTCGAGGATGCCCTAGTGGAAGCGCAGCAGTCGACGTTGAGATGGGGATGACTTCTCTTGCATCGCGTGAGTAGCTTGCAGTGAAGGCCGACATAGTTAATGGGAGTTGGGGGTCGTTGGTTGACGAGTTGGTTCTGAGGAAAATAAGGTATATCTGCGTTTTGTTTCTCAATTTAAAATTTCTTCTTATATAGTTATTCAAGAAAAAAAGGGGGGGTTAATATAAATATATTCATACACAGGATTCGGGTACTATAAGGATTACATTTTAGAATCTAATGTGAATATATATATATATATGTGTGCGTGTGTGTGTCTAGATAAATCAGCAGTGTATATAATTAAGATCTAAAGATATAGAAATTTTAAAGGGAGGTTTACATGAAGAAGGAATGAAATAATAATAATAATAATAATACAATTTACTAATTTATTTAGTAATTAATTTGTTTAGTTAACTTATGTTCAGTAATTAGGAAATATTTTATTTTAAAGAGAGTTAACTTAAAACTAATTATTAGTTAAATGAAAGGAAGAAATTGTGGGTTAATTCAAGTATTAATAAAACATATAAATTGTTTATTCAAGGTCAAAATAATGAAAAACAAGCCGGTTTGGATTGGATTGCAAACAAAGATAAAGGTGAGTAAATCTCACTCGGTTTAAATTTAAATTTAAATGATTAAATTTAAATAATTGTTGGATGGTTGAATTGATTGATGTGATATAGTATGATATTGAGAATTGGTGTATTATGTTGTGCTAACGTCTGTGGATGCAGGGAAAACAGGTTGGAGGGATCCAACTGGGCCCCTCAACTTTTATTTAAATTATTTTATATGATATTTTATAATGAATTATGTGGAAGTATTGAATGCTATGGCTTGGTTGATATAATTGGGTATAATGGGTTACCAAAATATAAATTTGATTTTTGAAATGAAAATAAAAGAAGTGAAACTGCAAGTAAAATAATTATAGAATAAATTTAAGAATAACTTGAAAAAGAAATAAAGTGACTTTAAAATTCTAATAAATGAATTTTGAGAATGGAAAGGAAAATTTGAATAGACAAAAAATTAATGAATTTTAAAGTGCAGTATTATTAATTAAAAAGGAACAAACATTTATTTAGAATTTAAAATTTGAATTATTGAAAGAGTAAACAAGAAACTGAAGAGGATAATAATGATAATAATAATAAAGACCATAACTAATGAATTTAGAAATGAACTGATAAGTAAGAGAATTTATTCCAAATAAAATAGATTCGAAATCAATTTGGGGAAAATTGATTTAAGTGATCGAAGTTTGGATTTTCTCTGGATGACCAAGTACATGTTTTAAAAGTAAATTTCCAAATATAAATTAAATGTTTTAAAGTTGTTTAAAGAAGCAAGTTTTGTAAAATTTATTATTTCTAACATTTAAAGTAAGTATTTCCTTTAATCTATTCTAGCGGTAATTATTAAGAAGTACTTAGTATTTTGGTTTTTAAAAAGTAGAAATCTAGTTTCACATTTTATTAAGTAGCTTTATTTTCAAATGTTTATATAGTATGTATTTTAGTGAATTATTTAAGTAGTCGTAACTTAAGTATTTAAAGGTAAATTCCAAAGTAAGAATTTTTGTTTTATCTATTATCGTAATAATTATATAAAGAATGACTTGGTATGTTGTTAAAAGCATTATTTTAAATTAAGTACTAAAGAAAGATTTTCTAAATTAAACGTTAACCATACTTTACAATTAAAGTGTTTAGGAATTATTTTAAATTCTAAAATCTTGTGCTTGGTGATTCTAGTGGAAATGAAAAACTCGGAATTTATTCTGAGAAAAAGGGAAGGTAGTTTAAAAACTGTTTTCAAAAGGATTTGAAAATAAGAATATACCTGGTAAAGATATTTTGAGATAAGTAAATAATTTGGGGAATTATTTATTGTTTTATGGATGTTTGTAAATATTAATTGATAGTTAAATCACCGACTATTAATATTGGACAATGCGTTGATCGTTTCGAAGAGACCGGGATCGAGATTTATTTCTCGAAAACCACTTCGATCCGGTTTGTACGTTTCGTGTAAACGATTTTGGATTCGAAGATGGAGCAGTGAAGTGCAAAGGCTAGTCGCTACTAATCCTGAGAATATTTCCAAAATGGATGTAGTAGAAATAGTGCCTTCGGTTCCGTTCGAACCCGGGACGGACTTGTATGGATGAATGCTTGCGAAACCTCGTCAGGTGGACGATGGGCATTCAAAGGAAAATTGTTCTATAAAGGTAACGCTTAGCCTCAAGCCTCATCAAATTGGAATGACTGAAAATCAGGGGTTATGCAGCAAGGCTAGGTGGGTAGGACCCAAGCAGGGTGAGGTCATTCCAGTCTAGATGTCCCTTTTTATTTCGGCTTAGTGGATGGTTGTTGATCCCAACCGCGGGGTGATCTCACTCGGGACTGTCCAGTAAGGGATGGTTCCGGCCTTGTGTTGCAGGGGAGCGGGCGTACTCCTCGGTATGGTGATCTAGGCCCCGTACTGTGGCAGGTGGTACCCTAGTGCCTAGTCATTGGTTGGAAATCCATTCTCCCTACGAGCCTTGTACGAGTTTTGTTTGTATTACCCACTTTTGTGGATAGTAGCTGGAATTTAATAGATGTAACAATTTCGGCTATTTTATAAGTATTTGTATATAGACCCTATTATAATATCAGAGGATTTCTATAAAAATCATTTTAGCTATCGTAAGGAAAAAACCCGACATGTTTATTTGTGGCGTGGTCTTACGAGATGCTTTTGTTTTCAAAAGATTTTTGAAACTTTAAAAATCAATTGGGTGTGATTTTCTCACGCTGGTATTCCAGACTGACTCGGGTATTATTTAACTGTAATGCTCGGGTCAGACCGAGTATTATAGGATACAGGATATGATGCTGTGGAGCTCAGGAGACGAGCTAGATGACGATACGTACTCACATACTTGTATATATATATATATATTATTCCGCTGTTGAGTTGTTGTGTATCCATTGTATGTTATTGATGTGAGTTGTGACTGATGTACTCTGATGATGTAATGTATGTAAACAGACATATTTGATTTTGAGTAAAGATTATTTACTATCTATTATATTTTATTCCGCTGCGATGGTTAGATTCTGATGTTGATTTTGTTTTCTCTTCTTCTACCTCTTCTTCTTTAACCTAAATGGTTCGTATTTCTGTACAACTCGAGTTGATTTAGGTAGAATAGTGTTGACTCAAGGGGTACGGATTTGTGGGCCGTTACACTTGGTATCAGAGCTTAGGTTGGTGATAACCTTGGCTCTGGTGGGAATTACTCATTTAAATTAGAGTCTCTAGTACTCTATAATGAGTTTGAGCGTATTAATAAATATGAGCGCGTATTTGTTACTGAATATAAATTGTTTTAATATTGTGTTGATTGGTTTATTGAGTGGCATATGAACCTTCGTCGGCACAGTCTGGACAACTGTATCGAAAGGGTTTCTAAACACTTGAATAGAACAATCGACACGGTATTATTTTAAATATGGGTAAATGAAATAATTTTACCCAAAAATATATTTTTGATATAAAGAAAGTTTTTGGTAAACTATATAGCTATTATATGGTTGCTTGGATGTTAGAAATGATAATATTAAAGTATTATCATTGTTAAGTGAATTTAACTAGAAATTGAAAGTATAACCAAAGTTTAAGGGAATAAATTCATTATAAAATGAAATTCAAAAGTATGAGTCATAAATGAAATTTATAAATTGAAATATAATCAAATAAGAATTTGCATGAGCATAAGCTATGCAAATGAATTATAGTAAAATTGATTTAAGAAGGATTTGGAAATTTAAAACCAGGAGATTTTGGAAGTGTTTTGAAGATAAGTAATAGCATAATTGTTTTGGTGATGTTTCTGAAAAGAAATCTGTTTTAAATGGATTTTGAAAGTGATATAGCATTGAAATCACTTGGATTATTGGAAAATAATTTTGATGATGACGGCCGCATCATCAATATTCATTTTCGAATTTCTAAGTGACGGATTGCTACCAAATTGACTTGTTCAGAAAGCTAGTTGTTTTTGAAAATATCTAAGGAAATTTGCTGGGAATAAAACCAGGATTGGTTTAAATTTTGAGAAGTGTGATTTGAGATGTTGGAGATTTCAAAATGTTTTGAAACCAAAAGCCGGTATTTTAAAAATCCTGATAAGATGGGTTATAAGCTTATAAGTTAGGATGTTCTTTTAAATCAGGAAGGATAAATAAGCTTTGAATGTTGGAATTTAAATTTAAAAGAAAAGTTAAAAATGAAATTAACTTGGATTTGGAAATAAAAATTTGACTGGATTGAGATTGATTGAATAAGTTGAAAATAATACCCAGTGTATTCGAATTAAGTTGAAATCGAATTGGGTTAAATAAATCCGAGTTAAAATTAAATTGAATTGGAATAAGAATTCAATTAAGTTATAGAATGGAATTAGATTCTTACCTGAATAAATGGAAATTAAATTGGGTAAGGATTGGATTGAAGTAAATAAGTTAGAATAACTTGTAAAGGAATCAAAATCCATGGAACAAGATATGCTTGGGTTATAAATAAGTATAAGGCTTGAGTTAAAAATAAAGATGAACATATTTAAGCCTAGGATGAATGGAAATGTGTGAAAATAATAAGTTGTGACTTGTTAAATTTGAAAAGTGGGATAGAAAATCCAAAATAAATATTGTTTGATGTTTTGGAAAATAAAACTAAGGAAAATCCAAACTTGAAAAAATAAATAAATAAATAAATAAATAAATTGAACTAAGAAAAATAAAATGAAGTGATATTTGGAATTAAAAAATTCCAGTTTTGGATTATAAATTGGGGAAAGACTAATTAGATAATAAATTAGTTAATGAAATTGAATTGTGAGATTATGATGAAGGTTGGAAATAAAACTCAAGTTATGAGTTAAAATCAACCTAAATTGTTGGTGAAGTAAATATAATTGAATTGTGAGTTCTTGAAATTTGGTGGTATATTGAAAATGGCTAGTGGATTCAGAACTTGAATTATAAATTCGAATTTAACTTTAAGTGTTAACAAATTAAATATAATTGGAATATATGGAATAAAAATGTAATTAGATTAAAATAGTGATGGTTTGAATTGCCAATAAATTCCAAATAAGTGGAAGTAAATTGGAAATGACCTTGTAATAAATCGAATGAGCTGAATCTAAAAGGGTTAAAATGTATAGTAACTGATTAAATAAATTTGTAGTTTGAAATGAGATAGGATTGAAATAGAATCAAGTTAAATTGAAAAGAGAACTTTGTTTGTAAAATGAAAATGAGCCTAAGTATAAATTGAAATAAATCGACTTAAGCTGAATAAATCGAAGAGAGTTGAATTGAATTCAACTTAAACTAAGTTTAATAATATTGGATTGCTTTTAAATCAAGTGAAAATAAATTTGAATCGAAATAAAATTCGGTGAGTTGCCGATAATATTTAATGGAATGAAAATGCTTAAATAAATAATTGTAAACCATTTAAAATTATAAAGGAATTGAAATAACTTGAGACAATAAGGAAAATAGAATGTTTTGAGTTTATTAGAATGGTTTAAGTGAATGTGGATAAACTCATTATATTGAATAAATAAATGATGGAATAAATAAGTATCAAATGAAATGTGGTTTAAATAAGTTGAGAAATGGTTATTGAATGATATAGCTTGGGTTGTTTTGAGCTAAATAAAATAGTTTGGAATAAACAAATATGGAATGAAATGTAAATAAATGAATTTTAAATGAAATTTAAATGGAATGTGTCGAGCTAAATAAATGATTGTGAATGGATTAAGATAAAAGGGAATTTAATTAGTAATGAAGATGAACCTAAGCTGTTAATAGTTTTGGATGAACTAGTTTGGTTAATAAAATGAATGCAAGTGAATGTATTCAAAATTTGATATACATTGAAATGAGAATATTTAGATTTTGAATAAATTTGAAAATGAAATAGGATTAAGTATAAATAGAGTTGAAATCCATTTAAATTGGTTATAAAACATAAATATTTGGTTGTTCACATAGATCTTGTCAAATTTGCATAGAATAAATATCATTGGATCTAAATGGAAGTAATTAAAATTCTATGAGTTGATAGAAGTAAAATAAATTGATTTTGAAAGCAATTGAATTAAATATGAGTTCAATTTGCTTAAGAATAAATTAAAAGTAAGCAATTGAATTCTAAACCATTCAAATTGATGGAATTGTATACGAATGAATCGAAAACCATTCGGATTGAGTGAAAATGGTTATAAATAAATTGGAACAGTTGAATTAGCATGGAAACTATATAAATTGCTTACAGAAAAATGTTTGGTGTGAGTTTCTTTTAGAATTCATATGTTTTAACTATTATAAATAAGTGAAATATAGTTAAATTGCATATATTTGGCACTTACATGTTTAAATTGAGTGAGTGCAGGTACCTGGAAGCCGTATGGCTGGATTTGGTTGTGCTATTTGCTAAAAATAATAAGCTGCTTGCTTAAAATGCTAAATAAGGTACGCCTACGCAATTAAAATTAGGAAATGTGAACTGTTTTTGGTTTTTCCGACCGTGTGGGTCGATGTATATATATTTATCTCTTTTGTCAAATTGCAAAAGCTCCTCCGTACAAAGGGGACTCTGCCAAAAATTTTCAGAAATTTTGGGAGTTAGAAATTTTTTGAAAGATTTTGGAAAATTTTGCTAACGACAAAACGATTTTAAACTAGGAATTGAAATAAGTTAGTGAATGAAACTAATTAAAATAATGACATGAATTAGTAATAAATGACTAATAAAATCTATATATTCTGAGTTAAAGATGAATTGAATTCGTATGAAAATGAAAGAATCAATTTGAATAGAAATAGATATAAACTAAAGTGAAAGATGAAAATAAATATAAGAAGCATATAAAATGCTTAAACTAAATTTAAGAGGGAATGGTGAAGTCTTAAATGGAAATTGATACTACCAATGTAATTTAAGTCAATATTGGGATGAATAGATGTTGACATTTTGTGAGAAAGTCGAAAAAATGTTTTGGGAATATTGTGATTGGATATTGGTGCTAAACAGGTTATGCAGGTAATATAAAAGGAAAAAGAGAAAAGAAAAGAAAAGAAATTGGATTTGATTTCAAGAGATAAATTTGAATTGCCCGACAAAAATGTATGTATTTAAATTTGGTATGAAATTTGATTGGGATTTGGATTTGGATTGAGCCACTAGGCTTTTTGTTTTCTTTTTGGATTTGGGAGGCCATAGAGCCATTTTGTAGTTGTATCGAGCTAGCCGCGCAAAGGAGACGCTGGCAAAAAATTTCGGGAATTTAGGGAGTTAGAAAATTTTTGAGAAAATTTTGATAATTCCAAATTGGTTTTAAATTGAAACTTGAATGATTAGGCAAATAGGTTTGTTTGCAAATTAGAGAAAGATTTGGAAAGGTAATAAGAAAGGTAATGTGACTTTTATTAAAAGGATAACTGGTAGGATGTAAAAATGTAGGCTTGAAAAAAATAAATAGTAACGGGTATTAGATCATTCTTCCTAACTAGTAATTTCGGGGACGAAATTCTTTTAAGGGGGGAGGAATGTGACGACCCGGGATTTTCAAGCATTTAAAATTGAGATATTTAATTTATTTTAAATATTCAAGATAATAATTGTAACTTGAATTACGAATATCATTATTTATTTGACAGTTAAATTGTGAATTAAATGATTGAAATTGGATAAAATATGAAATATGAGATTTTAAGCCTGTTAAAATATAATTTAGAACCTTATAAAATATATATTGATAACATTGAATATAATAGAAGTGTGAAAATGGAATCTAACACTGAATTGGTCAGTTTTGAAATTTAATCGTTTAAATTAAATTTAAAAATAGCCCTCCGAGGCACAATCTCGGAATTTAACGAAACCAGTTCCATTGGGTCCGTAATATTGAATTATTATCGGATTTCAAATTTCGTAGTGGTCAGAGTTGTTGTGTGAGCGTACGATATATAAACGCGTGGAAAATTTACATCGAAAATTCAATTAAAATTTATATGTATATTCTTATGTAAACAACCTTCATCGGTTGACGTTCGTTCACATCACGTACCCTGTCTTCCTTTAGAAGCTAACGCTTTCATTTTAAAGTCAGGTTTCTTCGAGAATCCTCGCGTTCGGTTTTATAGAGAAAAAAAAAGGAATAGGGCCGTAGCCTCCATTTTCTTTTGAGTATAAACGAAAATAATGGTCGTGCCTCTTGAATCAATTCGAGTTTCCTTCTTTTGTAAATGACCGGCAATTTGTTTTTTTTCCAATCCTCTTCGAAATCAAACGTTCAAATAAAACTCCATCTCGTTCGTTCCCACAGTGTGCTTCTTTTCGAACGAATCGAATCGCGATAAGTTCGTATCCAATTTTGTGAGTGTGAAAGCTTAGACGACAGGGTGTGGCCGAGATGTTGTTCAAATTGGGCGGCGACATCATGGGTCGTGAAAGTTAGGCATGGGTTTCCTTAGTAGGGACAAATATAGACTGATCGAAGGCGAGAATTGGATCGTGGAGGCAAGTTGAACTCGTAGGCTTTAGGGGAATCTCGCGATTTCTTTGGGTGCTGCGAGTTTTGGGACACTCAAGTCGAGCTAGGGTGTTGTCGAGGATGCCCTAGTGGAAGCGCAGCAGTCGACGTTGAGATGGGGATGACTTCTCTTGCATCGCGTGAGTAGCTTGCAGTGAAGGCCGACATAGTTACTGGGAGTTGGGGGTCGTTGGTTGACGAGTTGGTTCTGAGGAAAATAAGGTATATCTGCGTTTTGTTTCTCAATTTAAAATTTCTTCTTATATAGTTGTTCAAGAAAAAAAAGGGGGTTAATATAAATATATACATACACAGGATTCGGGTACTATAAGGATTTCATTTTAGAATCTAATGTGAATATATATATATATATATATATGTGTGTGTGTGTGTGTGTGTGTGTGTGTGTCTAGATAAATCAGCAACGTATATAATTAAGATCTAAAGATATAGAAATTTTAAAGGGAGGTTTACAAGAAGAAGGAATGAAATAATAATAATAATAATAATAATACAATTTACTAATTTATTTAGTAATTAATTGTTTAGTTAACTTATGTTCAGTAATTAGGAAATATTTTATTTTAAAGGGAGTTAACTTAAAACTAATTATTAGTTAAATGAAAGGAAGAAATTGTGGGTTAATTCAAGTATTAATAAAACATATAAATTGTTTATTCAAGGTCAAAATAATGAAGAACAAGCTGGTTTGGATTGGATTGCAAACAAAGATAAAGGTGAGTAAATCTCACTCAATTTAAATTTAAATTTAAATGATTAAATTTAAATAATTGTTGGATGGTTGAATTGATTGATGTGATATAGTATGATATTGAGAATTGGTGTATTATGTTGTGCTAATGTCTGTGGATGCAGGGAAAACAGGTTGGAGGGATCCAACTGGACCCCTCAACTTTTATTTAAATTATTTTATATTCTCTGTTTTGATTGTTTGATATTCTATAATGAATTATGTGGAGGTATTGAATGATATGGCTTGGTTGATATAATTGGGTATAATGGGTTACCAAAATATAAATTTGATTTTTGAAATGAAAATAAAAGAAGTGAAACTGCAAGTAAAAAATTATAGAATAAATTTAAGAATAACTTGAAAAAGAAATAAAGTGACTTTAAAATTCTAATAAATGAATTTTGAGAATGGAAAGGAAAATTTGAATAGACGGAAAATTAATGAATTTTAAAATGCAGTATTATTAATTAAAAAGGAACAAACATTTATTTAGAATTTAAAATTTGAATTATTGAAAGAGTAAAGAAGAAGCTGAAGTGGATAATAATGATAATAATAATAAAGACCCATAACTACTGAATTTAGAAAAGAACTGATAAGTAAGAGAATTTATTCCAAATAAAATAGATTCGAAATCAATTTGGGGAAAATTGATTTAAGTGATCGAAGTTTGGATTTTCTCTGGATGACCAAGTACATGTTTTAAAAGTAAATTTGCAAATATAAATTAAATGTTTTAAAGTTGTTTAAAGAAGCAAGTTTTGTAAAATTTATTATTCTAACATTTAAAGTAAGTATTTCCTTTAATCTATTCTAGCGGTAATTATTAAGAAGTACTTAGTATTTTGGTTTTTAAAAAGTAGAAATCTAGTTTCACATTTTATTAAGTAGCTTTATTTTCAAATGTTTATATAGTATGTATTTTAGTGAATTATTTAAGTAGTCGTAACTTAAGTATTTAAAGGTAAATTCCAAAGTAAGAATTTTTGTTTTATCTATTATTGTAATAATTATATAAAGAATGACTTGGTATGTTGTTAAAAGCATTATTTTAAATTAAGTACTAAAGAAAGATTTTCTAAATTAAACATTAACCATACTTTACAATTAAAGTGTTTAGGAATTATTTTAAATTCTAAAATCTTGTGCTTGGTGATTCTAGTGGAAATGAAATACTCGGAATTTATTCTGAGAAAAAGGGAAGGTAGTTTAAAAACTGTTTTCAAAAGGATTTGAAAATAAGAATATACCTGGTAAAGATATTTTGAGATAAGTAAATAATTTGGGGAATTATTTATTGTTTTATGGATGTTTGTAAATATTAATTGATAGTTAAATCACCGACTATTAATATTGGACAATGCGTTGATCGTTTCGAAGAGACCGGGATCGAGATTTATTTCTCGAAAACCACTTCGATCCGGTTTGTACGTTTCGTGTAAACGATTTTGGATTCGAAGATGGAGCAGTGAAGTGCAAGGGCTAGTCGCTACTAATCCTGAGGATATTTCCAAAATGGATGTAGTAGGAATAGTGCCTTCGGTTCCGTTCGAACCCGGGACGGACTTGTATGGATGAATGCTTGCGAAACATCGTCAGGTGGACGATGGGCATTCAAAGGAAAATTGTTCTATAAAGGTAACGCTTAGCCTCCAGCCTCATCAAATGGGAATGACTGAAAATCAGGGGTTATGCAGCAAGGCTAGGTAGGTAGCACCCAAGCAGGGTGAGGTCATTCCAGTCTAGATGTCCCTTTTTATTTCGGCTTAGTGGGCGGTTGCTGATCCCAACCGCGGGGTGATCAAACTCGGGACTGTCCAGTAAGGGATGGTTCCGGCCTTGTGTTGCAGGGGAGCGGGTGTACTCCTCGGTACGGTGATCTAGGCCCCGTACTGTGGCAGGTGGTGCCCTAGTGCCTAGTCATTGGTTGGAAATCCATTCTCCCTACGAGCCTTGTACGAGTTTTGTTTGTATTACCCACTTTTGTGGCTAGTAGCTGGAATTTAATAGATGTAACAATTTCGGCTATTTTATAAGTATTTGTATATAGCCCCTATTATAATATCAGAGGATTTCTATAAAAATCGTTTTAGCTATCGTAAGGTAAAAACCCGACATGTTTATTTGTGGCGTGGTCTTACGAGATGCTTTTGTTTTCAAAAGATTTTTGAAACTTTAAAAATCAATTGGGTGTGATTTTCTCACGCTGGTATTCCAGACTGACTCGGGTATTGTTTAACTGTAATGCTCGGGTCAGACCGAGTATTATAGGATACAGGATACGATGCTGTGGAGCTCAGGAGACGAGCTGGATGACGATACGTACTCACGTACTTTTATATATATATTATTTCGCTGTTGAGTTGTTGTGTATCCATTGTATGTTATTGACGTGAGTTGTAACTGATGTACTCTGATGATGTAATGTATGTAAACAGACATATTTGATTTTGAGTAAAGATTATTTACTATCTATTATATTTTATTCCGCTGCGATGGTTAGATTCTGATGTTGATTTTGTTTTCTCTTCTTCTACCTCTTCTTCTTTAACCCAAATGGTTCGTATTTCTGTACAACTCGAGTTGATTTAGGTAGAATAGTGTTGACTCAAGGGGTACGGATTTGTGGGCTGTTACAACAGTTTTCCTTATCATCCTAGAAGAAAGAAAAGAGTTTATACGTACGGTATAGCACCTTTCGAACGGCAAATATACATCATAATCCTCATGTTTCTCCTAGATATTTCCAAAGTTATGTTTTGGTCCAAATTTGATAGTCGGTTATTTAACTATCAAATAAACAATCATTCAATCAAAGAGTCCATTTTCCACTGAAAACACTAATTCTCATTTAATTTAATTTTAATAAATTAAATCTATTTATCAAAAGGTATGTGCTTATCTTATCGGAGTAAGTACGTTCACTAACCATTCTTTTCAAAAATATTTGAAATTTTTTTAAAAGAAATATGGAAAGCACCACGCGGTATTAACCATGGATTCACAGCTCAATGATTACGTCTCTATCCTAGAGAATTCCAAACTTAATTGTAGGCGATCTCTACCTCCGTTTCCGCCATGAAAGTTTACCATTACTTTTCAAAAAAAATTATTTAATAATTTTCTCAAAATAATACTTATAAATTTTTTATATAAAATCCAAGTTTAAATTTGGCAAATACTCTTTAAATAAAGGTATTAAGATTAATATTGAATAATTTACCTTTTATAAATAATAATACTGATTAATTAATAATTAAATTTAAAACAAATCATTTTAAAATAACTTTAATTAAAAAATAATATATTTTTAAAACAATTTAAAATGATTACATAACTAATTTTCTAAAACGCCTTTTAAATTACTTAGTTTAATAATTGAAAATCCACTTTTTAAACAAACCTAACTTCTCGACAAAAATATATTTCAATCCCATATAACCAATCTAATATTTATAAATCTCTCTCGATTTATCACAAATTTTATTTATGCCCCAATTTCGTAAATCCCCTTTTCACATTTCTAAACGTAAATTTATCATTTATATTTTAAACCGATTTGACCATCTCATTATAAATTCTCACCATGAATTTATAACTTTAATTTATCAACTAACAATCATTCCACTTTTTTTATAAACATTATTTATAAATCCATGGTTTTCAATTCTAGTTTATAACGGTTTCACATCACTTAAATCGAGTATAATTTGATTTCTAAATTAAATTCCATTTATAAATCAATTTCTCAAATAATCCAAACTATATTCCAAACCCAACCGAATCACAATTATATTTCCATTTTTAATTAAGAAATTTCATTTAAGATTTTGTATATTCAATTTCACGTTTATTTCCAAATGCACTTCTTTTCCCAATCTATTTCAAATCTAGATTTAAAAACCTTTTTATATTTAAAACAAGTATCATTAAGGAATTATTATTTAAAATCCTTATTCCAAATCTCTATTTACCATATTCCGAAATTGTTAAGTAAAAACTTAAAGTCAAACTATTTATTTTACCCAAATCCATTTCTTTTAATTAATCCAAAATTCACTATAAATATTTCACATCCAAATTACGTTTTAATTTCTTTCAAATTCAAAACATATGTTACTGGTATTTGAAAATACCAAAACCTAAGCCAAAACTACCGTAGCATCCAGTAAATTCAAATCACACTATAATCTACCACAGACTATTCAAATAGATCGTATATTAATATATATGAAATTCAGCTCAATATTTCTTAGGAAACCAGTTGGATCCATCCAACCAATTTTTCTACATCCACAAATGTTAATATAACATTAAAATACCAACCCGCTTCGAGGCGGGATATTACAGTAATATAGGGTCATCCGCTATTATGCGGGGCGCATAAGGTCTCCTCTGCTCCAATATGCGGGGATAATCAATCCAACTACTAATATATACTACTATATATATTATAGCATCCAATTAATAATAATGATTATCAAATCATCCAATCAATCAATAATTGATTTAAATTTTTTAAAATTAATATGTCAATCATCCAAATGAGTGAGATTTACTCACATTTATTTCTGTCGCTTTTTGGGCTCTGGTTTCGATTAAATTCGAACATGTTTGAATATACTAAAAATCCCAAAAGCTCCAAATTTAATCAATCAAATTTCTATGCGTAGGTGATGACCATACGATCCCAATGCAACTTGACTCGTCCGAACCAGACCTCGTGGGAGAGAGATATACATTTTATAAGTTTACGAACATTGTTAAATTAATTAAAATAAACTAATTTTGAGTTTGAGATATTTACACTACTGACATACTATCTTCTTCCCCAAAACAAATGCATGTACATGAACAACCAAACCCACATACACGTGTGCATGCACATGCCAACCCCTCGTCGAAGATAAAATCCGACAATGCCAATGAACTCTACTCCTCAATCTCCATCCACCCATACCCCAAATTTCAAGCTCGGCTCCTCCCCTTGAGTCGCGACCGGCTCCCCTTCCTCCTCTCAACCATGGCTAGATCTCACCCTCCCTGTAACAACCCGCATATTTGTCGATTGTATATTTAAATATTTTATTTAAATATTTTATCGTTCATCGGACTTTGGTCCGAGAAGCTACTTTTTGTAAACAGTCGAATTGGGAATCGAGACCCCTTCCATGGAGTTCAAAATGTCGTTTGCAACCTTTTTGAGTATAAGCTTCGATATGTTTGGAGTTAGTAAAGTTTTGCTACCTTTTCACTTTGGGTTTGAGTTTGGGTTTCAGCCCAATGTTCCATCTTAAGACTCTAGCTCCACTCCAACTCTTCATTACTTCATTTCATATTCCTAACACTTCAAGCTAGAGCAAAAATGGGGGAAAGAAGAGGAAATTAAAACTCCAAGTCCTAGTCTTCATTAGCAAATCCAACTTCTAGCTCCAAATTCAAGAGAACCTATTGGTAAGCATCTCCTTCTTCTTCTCCAACTCATTCTCCTTCCAATTTCAAAATTTCCTAAACCTAATTTGGGAAATATTTCTCTTTTAAGCTTAGAATCAAGCTTCTTGAGTTAGGATTGAAGTGTGGTTGATCTTCCTTTGCTTTCTAGCTTCTTCTTCATTAATTTGGGTTCAAAGGTGAGATTTTTACCTCACATATTTGTCTATAATTATCTTCGATTGTTAGGTATGAATTCCTAACACTTATTCTTGTGTAATTGATTTTGGTTTGGATTGATTTGGTGTATATTCCAATTTTTGGTGTTTTGAAATCAAAATCTATGAAAATCCTTTTGTGGATATTTGGAAAATGATATTTGAGGCGTATCGAAGAGCCGTTAAGGCTGGGTTGTTGCTTGGCGTAAATCCTAAGTCGTTGTCGCTCGATCGATCGCTTTCGGCATCCATTTGGCCATTTTTGGCCTAGGTTCACGGAATGCCCTGAACTCCAGTTTCAGACGTTTGGAACGTAGAATTCAGACGTCTGAATATTATACTGGGAATTTTTATTTCTCGGTATTCAGACATCTGAATCTATATTTCAGACGTCTGAATTAGTTTGTTTTGGACCAGAAAGGAAATAGGCTAAAAATTGCCTATTTCAGACGTCTGAAATATAGGGTTCAGACGTCTGAAATATACTCTGGAAAAATTTTGGTTTTCCAGATTCAGACGTCTGAATCCTTGATTTCAGACGTGCTTGAGAATTCCAACTTTAATCGATTCGTGTTGATTCCCTTTTGTTATTATCACTTATTATCGTCTTTGATGACATTTTCTTCATGATTTTTGGGAATATCCACTTCGATAGATTCCGTAATCGATTTCTTTGGATTTTATTCACGTCTTCGAATTTGAATTTTGATGATTGATTGTTTCTACAATCCTTTCTATGATTTGTCACTTTAAAAATATAAAGGTTTCAATACTAGTAGTAAATATCGAAACTCTTTCTTCAAATGATTTCAACACTATTTTATTACAAAGTTCGTTTTCTCAAACCGATTTCCAATCTATTAGTATATACAAACCTTTGCCTCACTCGTATGAGAAATCTAACTAAACGACTTAGTAAAACAAGTAGTATGGAACGCTTGCGTTTACTTCGTTGGTTAATTCTTGGACTTGTTCGATTGAATCTTTTGTGACAATTTTCTAGTGAAGATCTACAATTTGTTCGTAAATATTTAAATTAAGCTAGTGGTTATGGGACATGAAGCTAAGCTCATATATTTACTAGCTTACTGTAATTGACACTCTTGATGATCATGACGGTCATTTTTATGATTTAGACTAGCAATTGTGCGATGTCTCTTTGTCTGTGATGCTAGACTAGACACCATCTGTGTGATTTCGACTCACACATACCTCTTTGTTTGCAAGGTTAGTCTAGACCTCATCTGTGTGATTTCGACTCACACATGTCTCTTTGTCCACGTGGAGTACTGTACCTCATTTTTATTGAGCTTCGGCTCACCAGGAGGAGCTTCGGCTCAAAGTCCGCAATGGGGGACTATACCCTGTCATGAGGAGCTTCGGCTCACCAGGAAGAGCTTCGGCTCAAAGTCCGCAATGGGGGACTATACCCTGTCAGGAGGAGCTTCGGCTCACCAGGAGGAGCTTCGGCTCAAAGTCCGCAATGGGGGACTATACCCTGTCATGAGGAGCTTCGGCTCACCAGGAGGAGCTTCGGCTCAAAGTCCGCAATGGGGGACTATACCCTGTCATGAGGAGCTTCGGCTCACCAGGAGGAGCTTCGGCTCAAAGTCCGCAATGGGGGACTATACCCTGTCTGGAGGTGCTCCGACTCATTTTTCTGGGATTGGCCATCCTTTTCTTGTGATTTCTGGATTTCTAATTATTAATTTCTGGAATTTATGTTTCACCAACTTTTACGATTGGCATTGATATGTATGTCATTTACTGTGGCTTGGTGAATGAAATAAAGAATATGATATTCTTTTTGGTGCTATGAGATTCTTGAGATATTTGTATGATTTTCTTTGTTGATTTTTCTATGTATACTTGTCGCAGTATGACATTTTTGGTTATCATACGTTTTTACAACATCTCTTCTTATATCTCATTTTATCTGATAATTATGGCTAGACTGGTCTGTTTATTATTTTCTTATAAATAATACTCGGGTCAGACTGAGATATTGCAGGTGCTTCCTCCTGACTTCCTTATCGGACCATCATCTGATCTTTTGGCTAACTACTCTAGTCTAGTAGTTTTTGTTGTATGCATTTGAGAAATAGACTCCTTAATGTATACATATGCTTTTGTCTCACACTTGTATCTATTCTTTTGTGATACTGTGGATCTTGTTAGACCACCACTCTGATATACACTTTTATGTGTAATATTCATATCTATTTCCTCCTTTGTGATATGAATTGCCTGTGACTGATTTGTGTTATGTTATTTCTATATTTGTTTCTGAATATTATATATAGCCACTGTGTAGTAGCTTTGAGTTTGCGTCGGTATGTCGGATTTCCTCTTGAGATGAAATGCATGTTATATTCTATCTGGCATATCGGTGCACGCACAAAGCAATTACACGGATGGTCGCTCCTCAACAGCTTTATTCTCCGTGCTAGCTGACGGCATTACCCCGTAGTGTCCTTGGCTAGCGTGGGTATAGAGGTGTGGCGTCACACTCCCCCAATCCAATGCCGCACACTACCAAACTCTGCACGAAGCTACTCTACCATGCGAGAAACCCAGCGCAATCAATCCCAAAGCCTCTCGCGCCTAGATTTCAATCCAACCCAAACCCTAGTCTCAACGTCCCACGTCGATCAAAAAAATTTGCAGTTGCACCATATAATGCCCATACCAGATTGAAGCTTATGTGAAAACTAGATTTTTAAAATTAATTTGAGACTTTTCTATTGAGTATATTGAGAGAAAGGATTTTTTTTTTGATGTTGACTTATTTTTCTTTTTCACCGTGAATGAAATGTCCGACCGTGCTTTTTTTATTCAAAATGGGGAAGGAAAGATGCCTTGTGTGTTAATGGCTATCTAGAGTGTTTTGAAGTGTGATAGAGGAGTTGATGTGCAAATATACTCAAATCAATCAAATATATATTATTTTAATTTTCAAATTGTCTCGATTACGTAGCTTAAAATCTCAAAGCCCTAATAAGGCGGCCGCTATGCATTCATAACGTTATATCCATATCAGATGCAATGGAAAAGCTTTCAAGTCCTAATTCGATCGTATGGAGAAGATATCTTTGTGAACCCAATTGTTATATTGTATTTTTGATATTAATTTCAACACGCTTACATTCCGTACGATCAAACGATAACTCCAATCGCCATGAAATTTGAAATTCGAAAAAATACACTATTACGGATCCAATGGATCTGGTTTCGTTGAAATCCAAGACTGTGCCTTGGAAGGTTATTTTTATACATTAGTTTAAACTAGTTATTTTTAAAAATCGAGTAAATCGCTTTCAAATTCAATTCAAAATTTTATTTACTTTGTTCTTATTAATATAAGTTTTATAAGCCTTTTAATTATTTTTATCAAGCTCAAAACTCAAGATTCAATCATCTAAGTAATTTCCAAATTTTAAATTACCCAATAAATCATTATATTTGAAATTCAAGTTAAAAATTAACTTTTAAATATTTGAATTCAATTAAATATTCCAATTTCAAATAACCAAAATTCTGGGTCGTCACATTCCTCCCTCCTTAAAAGAATTTTGTCCCCGAAATTTCCAAGGTAAGAAGAATGGTCCAAAACCTATTAACTTTTTCCCAAAACCTATCGGTTGAAACAACTTCCCTAAATAAATTTATTGAAACCACATTATCACTTTTACTAATTTCCAAACTCATTTATATATTCCAAACAATATTACTTAATCATTTCAAGTTATAATCCAAAATCAAATTTTAGTTATTAACAATTTCTTCAAGATTTCCTAACTCTTTAAATTTTCGAAAAATTTCGCCAGTGTCTCCTTTGTGCGGCTAGATCGGAAAACTACAAAATTCCACTACGGACCCAAATCATCAAAAAACAAAAGCCATATGACTTAATTATAAAATCATCAATTTCAACAACAATTTAAACATGTACCTTTTTGTTGGGCAATCTAATTTTCTCCTGATTTTAAATGCCTGCATCTTATTTACCAATGATATCCAATCATATAATTCAAAATCATTCCATTTATGCCTTTTCAAAAATTTCAGTATTTGCTTTACTTAAGTCCATATGATGTACACATATCATCCGTATGCAATATCAAATCTGATTGCACACTCAATCACACAATTTCACTTCCGAACTAGTATCGTTCACATGACTTTCTAGTGCGTACTCAGAATTGGTTCCTTGACCAAAAACTGTCATTCTCCTTGCATAGCCATATACATTGATAGTGAATTCCAGAATCAATCGAAAATCTATATCCAGGGTTCGCCGTCGAAAATCGAGTGAAAAATCCTAACCCGAATCGCTATAAATTATCTCGAAATTTTGTGCTTCAATTTGGATCAAATCACCATGCGAATAAAATAATATACGTATAACTCGCATATTTATTTCAAATGATTCTTGGCTATATCAAATTCTTTTTATATTCACATTCACTTCTTTACTTAGTATATTTTCTTAATACTAACTTCACTTAAGAATTTCACCATCAATATTCCTAAGTCTATTATAAACATTTTATACAAATGTTCTTAGATTTATTTCCACTTCACCACTTAAGTTTATATCCATTTATATTCAAATTAAATTCCAATTTTCCAATCTCACATTTGATTATTATAAATCAATATTCCAAATCATATCCAAATAACTAATCATTTAATTAGTTCATTTATTCATTTATCCCAAATCTCAATAGATTCTATTTCCAATAATTGTTTCAATTAGCCTAATTCACTTTATTTAACTTAATTCAAGTTAAATTTCTATTCTACAGTTCAAATTTCAAATTTTATAAATTATCCAACTTACTCATATCCCATAAAACATTTTAAATCAACACCCTAGAGTTTAAACAATTTCTTAAACATTTCAAAATCACTTCTGAAATCATATATACATATAGACATACACACAAGATCCCTAGATATATCAGATTATTCCTTTGAATTTCAAAACTAAAACCAGTTTTCCAAAACAAAACTCCAAATGTAGCAATCGCTCCCTTGGAAAATCAAAAATGAACATCGTTGATGCTACATTCATCACCGAAATTATTTTTCCAACGACCGAAGCGAGTTCCATGCTTTTACTCCTTTAAAATTCCTTTTAAATATTTCCAATTCAAAATATTTTCTCCAAATATTACCATTTTAATTTTCCAAGACTTTGAAAAACATTTCAAAACCAACGGGATCTAAATTCCCAATTCCTAACCTTCAAACCCTTTTAACAAATCATATTTCGATATACTTTTGGAATTTCATTTCTTTTCAAAATATAAATCATATTTGCCAAATCACACTTACATAATTCTGTTTCTTTATATGAAATTATTTCTTAACTATTGACTGTAATATCAACTTTTATTCAATCAACACAACAACAAATGATAATAGTTTCACTGAAAAATTATCTCTTTATATATAAAATTAATCTGGGTAAAATTATTTTGTTCGCCGAATTTCGAAACAATTCCATGTCGAATTGCTTTGTTCAAGTGTTTAGAAATCCCTACCAATAACGTTAATTACTCGTATTGACAAGAATCCATAAGCCACTCAATAGATCAATAAACATAATATAAAATAATTTTTATATCGCTAACATATACGCACTCATATCTATTGATACACTCAAACACATTCTATGGTACTATTAACCCTATCTCTAATGAGTTACCCCATCAAAGCCAAGGTTCTCGCTTAACCTTTAGCTCTGATACCAAGCGTAACGGCCGGTAATTTTCGACCCTCGAAAATCAACGTCAATACATCCAATGTATAGCATGCCGAGCATCGAAAATACAAGATCGTTAGAGGAGAAGAAGAAAGAGGTAGAAGAAGAAACAGAAACAACAACACGGAATCTCACAATCACAGGGAAACAATATATAATAGATAATAACATGTCTTTATACAAAAAGAACTACAACTGTTGTTTACACATTACATCATCAGAGTACAACACATCAATAACTCAATACTAGACAATTATGATAACTTATCCCCACAAGTGATGAATATACAGCCTATAATACACAGCGGAGTAAAATCAAATACGTGTAATACGTCTTTGTCATCTAACTCGTCTCCTGAGCTACATAGCATCCTATCTTGTATCTGTAATACTCGGTCTGACCCGAGTATTATAAAAAATTAACACCCGAGTCAGTCTAGAAAACAAACATGCGAAAACACACTCGATTTTAATTATTATAGTTATAAAAATCCTTTGAAAAACAAAGGCATCTCGTAAAACCGCGTCACATATAAACACGACGGGTTTTTACCTTACGATAACCGAAACACTTTATATCAAAATCATCTGATATTATAATAGTGTTTAAATATAAATACTTATTCAAATAGCACAAATTGTTATGTTAATTAAATACTAGCATACTAGGCTCTACAACCAAAATCGTAAAGGCACATATTAGAGAATGGATTCCATACAAATGACTAGGCACTTGGGTACCACCTATCACAGTACACATCTAGAAAAATGTACCAAGGACCTCGACGGGATCCCTTGCAACACAAGACCGGACTACCCTTAAACTGGATAGTATTGAATATGCTATCACCCCGGTGATCCCACCCTTACCAAGTTCTTCCCATTCACCATAGTAATAATATCCAAGTGTATCTAGAAAGGTGATAAACATACTTATTGGGTGTGACCCACTTAGCCTTGCTGCATCTCTCCTAATTTTAAGTCATTTCCGATTGATGAGGCTCTAGGCTATGATTACCATTTTGAGGAATTTACACTTTGAATGCTCATTATCCTCCAATGACAATGTGCAGATAGAATTCATCCAAACAAGTTCATTCAGGGCCTGAACGAAACCGAAGGAACCAATCCTACTACCCATTTTGGAATCATCCTCAAGATTAATAGCGAGTAGCCCTTACACTATAATGCTCCATCTTTGATTCCGTGCTCTTGTCTTAAATTTAAAATGTATTCATTGAATCGAATTGGTTTTGGATAACTTATCCGATCCCAATCTCTTCGAAACAACTTCCGTTATTTATGGTAAAATCAACCTCGGTTGTTTAGGAAATAAATAAACGAAAATAAGATCGGTGATTATATCCTAACCGTTAGTGGTCGGATTTCCTTATCATCATCCTAGAAGAACGAAACGAGTTTATACGTACAGTATAGCACCTACTGAACGGTAAATGTACGCCACAATCCCCGTGTTTCTCCTAGATATTTCCAAAGTTATGTTTTTGGTCCAGATTTGATAGTTGGTTATTTAATTATCAAATAAACAATGATTCAACCAAAGAGTTCATTTCTATTGAAAACACTAAATCTCATTTAATTTAATTTTAATAAATTAAATCCCTTTATCAAAAGGTATGTACGTATCTTATCAGAGTAAGTACATTCACTAACCATTCTTTTCAAAAATATTTGAAAACATTTTAAAATAAATATGGAAAGCATGCGGTATCAACCACGGATTCACAGCTCAATGATTACGTTTCTATCTAGAGAAATCCAAACTTAACGACAAGCATTCTCTGCCTTCGATTCGCCATGAAAGTATACCATTACTTTTCGAAAACTTTATTTAATAATTTTCTCAAAATAATACTTATAAAATTTCTATATAAATTCCGAAGTTTAACTTAGGCAAATACTCTTTAAATAAAGGTATTATATTAGACAAGATTAATATTGAAAATTTTATCTTTTTTCAATAATAATACTGATTAATTAATAATTTTAAAACAAATTATTTTAAGTATCTTTAATTAAAAAGTAAATATATTTTTAAAACAATTTTAAAGTGATTACATTACTAATTTTCTGAAACACCTTTTAAATTACTTAGTTTAATAATTAAAATTCTCTTTTTAAACAAACCCAACTTCTCGACAAAAATATATTTTCAATCCCATATGACCAATCTAATATTTATAAATCTCTCTCGATTTATCACTACTTTGATTTATGCCCCAATTTCGTAAATCCCCTTTTCACATTTCTAAAAGTAAATTTATCATTTATATTTTAAATTGATTTACCCATCTAATTATAAATTCTTACTGTGAATTTATAACTTCAATTTATCAATTAATGATCATTCCACTTTATTTATAAACATTTTTTATAAATCCATAGTTTTCAATTCTAGTTTATAACGGTTTAAATCCAGTATAATTAGATTTCTAAATTAAATTCCATTTATAAATCAATTTCTCAAATAATCCAAACTATATTCCAAACCCACCCCAATCTCGATTATATTTCCATTTGTAATTAAGAAATCTTATTTAAGATCCGGTATATTCAGTTTCACATTTATTTCCATATGCACTTCTTTTCCCAATCTATTTAAAATCTTAGTTTAAAAACCTTTTTATATTTAAAACAAGTATCACTAAGAATTATTATTTAAAATCCTTATTCGAAATCTCTATTTACCATATTCTGAAATTATTAAGTACAAATTTAAAGTCAAACTATTTATTTTACCCAAATTATTTCTTTTAATTAATCCAAAATTCACTATTAATATTTCACTTCCAAATTTCTTTCTAATTTAAAACATGTATTATTGGTATTTAAAAATACCAAAATCTCTTCCAAAACAACCATAGCATCCTATAAATTCAACCACACTATAATACCATAGAATATTCAAACAGATCATATATTAATATGTATGAAATTTAATTCAACATTTTTGAGGAATCCAGTTGGATTCCTCCAACTTGTTTTCCTGCATCCACATATGTTAATACCACATAAAAATAGCAATACTACTTTAAAGCGGGATATCGCGGTAATATAGGGTCATTCCTATTATGTGAGGCGCATAGGGTCTCATCCGCTCCAATAAGCAGGGATAATCAATCCAACTACTAATATATACTACTATATATTATAACATCCAACGGATGATAATAATTATCAAATCATCCAATCAATAAATAATTAATTTTAACTTTTTAAAATTAATGCCAATCATCCAAATGAGTGAGATTTACTCACATTTATTTCTATCGCTTTTTGCGCTCCGATTCCGATTAATTTCGAATGCGTTTGGATTTACTGAAAATCCCAGAAGCTCCAAATTCAATCAATCCAATTTCTATGTGTAGGTGATGACCATACGATCCCAACGCAACGTGACTCGTCTGAAGCGGACCTCATGAAAGAGAGAGAGATATATATTTTATAAGTTAACGAAAATTGTTGAATTAATTAAAATAAACTAATTTTGAGTTTGAGATATTTACAGTATTGAAATTCTATCTTCTTCCCAAAAACAAATGCCTATACACGAACAACCAAGCCCACGTGCACACGTGCGTGCACATGCCAACCCCTCATCAAAGCTCAAATCCGACAATGCCAATGAACTCTACTCCTTGATCGCCATCCACCTACACTGCAAACTTCGAGCTTAGCTCCTCCCCTTGAATCGCGACTGGCTCTCCTTCCTCCTCTCGACCATAGCCAGATAGCACCCCCAAATTCAATGCCGCACACCACCAAACTCTGACGAAGCTTCTCTACCACACAAGAAACCCAACATAATCAACTCCAAAGCCTCTCGACGCTTAGATTTCAATCCAACCTAAACCCTAGTCTCAACGTCCCACATCCATCAAAATTTTTTTCAACCGCACCATATAATATCTATACCAAATTGAAGCTTATGTTAAAAACTAGATTTTTAAAATTAATTTGAGACTTTTCTATTGAGTATATTGAGGGAAAGGATTTTTTCGAAGTTGAACTTTTTCTTACTATGAATGAAATGTTCGGCCGTGCTTTATTTATTTAAAAAGCAGAAAGAAAGATGCCATGTGTGTTGATGGCCATCGATAGTGGTTTTGAAGTGAGATAAAGGAGCTGATGTGAAATTATATTCAAATCAATCAGATATAAATTATTTAAATTTTCAAATCGTCGCGATTACGTAGCATAAAATCTCAAACCCCTAACGAGGCATGCCACTAGGCATTCATAATGTTATATCCCCATTCAGAACACAATGGAAAATGTTTTGAATCCAAATTCGATCGTATAAAGAGGATAGCTTTTTGGACCTATTTATTATATTGAATTTCCAACATTAATTTCAACACGTTTATATCCCATACGATCAAACGATAACTCCAATCGCCATGAAATTTGAAATCCAATTAAAATACACTATTATGGATCCAATGGAACATGTTTCATCGCAATCCGAGATTGTACCCTGGAAGCTTTTTTATACGTTACTTTAAACAAGTTATTTTTAAAAATCGAGTAAATCACTTTCAAATTCAATTCAAAATTTTACTTACCTTCATTCTTATAAATATAAATTTTATAAGCCTTTAAATTATTTATATCGTGCTTAAAACTCAAGATTCAATTATTTGAGTAATTTCCAATTATTGAATTACCTAATAAATCATTGTATTTGAAATTCAAGTTAAAAATTAATTTTAAATATTTAAAATCAATTAAATATTCCAATTTCAAATAACCAAAATTCTGAATCATTACAAATGATTTACTGTTTTATTAATAGGTTTGGATTTATTCCCGTCCCTGGAGCGGATGACCTTTTATACGTACCCGCTTAGTAGCAAATGACCCATATTATATAATTATTTACTGTTTAGGATGCAAGGGGATAGGTTGAAGGGATCCAACATGATTCCTTACCATTGTTGATTTTGATTTTAATTATATTCATATCATATGAATTATTGGATATTAAACCTTTTATCGGTTGATTATGATATGGTTATATGTTCAAAACTTAACCCTATAGCGGTAGAAAATCAATATCGATATTGGTTAAGCGTTTGGTAGCTATTGGCCTCAAATTAGTATTTCAAAATGCTATAAATTTCCATTTGAGTTGGAGTCGGTTTTTGAGAGAGGAAATGATTTAAAATTCAAAATTGGGTTCCGAAAATATTCTGTTTTAAAGGATTCAATTTCTATTTTACTTCAACCTTATTATCTTACTTTTCTAAGCCACTTAGAAATGGTTTAAAAAGATTATTTATTGATATTAAGTAATGGTTTAAAAAGGATTATTTATTTATATTTAATATTTTTAAAGATTATTTATTTATATTTAATGTTATTTTAAAGTTTTTTAATATTTTACAAAAAGTTAATTGTATTAAATAATTAATATGTTTTGAAATTAATAATAAGGAGTTATTAATAATGTTTTGGAAATAAATTATTACTATTTGTAATAACGGTAAAGATTAATTATTATAGTTTATTAAACAATAATTTGAAATTATTAAATATTATTTTTAAGGAGTTTGAGGTAATAATTATTATTTATTTTAATGTTTATTGTTAATATTTTTATTATATAATAGTGTTTTGAAGTAAATGATTTTTATTTATTTATAAATGTTTTTCGAGACATATAAATAGAGTTTTATAAATAGGCTTGGTTTTATAAGAAGAGTTTTATAAAATGGTTTAAAGGCTAAAGGGAAGATTATGTACAAGTAAAGCGAGTTTTATAAAAGGTTAGATATTTCTAAATGAATTTTAGAAATGGGTTTATAGATTTATAAGCGGAGTTTTATACTTAGTTTTATGGATTTGTAAAGAGTTATAGATGATTTGAGAAATGATTTAGAGATGTTTATTAATAGGTTCTTAAGGTTTATAAAATAGTTTATAAATGGGTTTAGAGGTTTATTAAGTGACTGAAAATGGTTATAGAATTGTATAAAAAGGGAATCTTGCTCCGTTTTGTGAATATACTTATACCATTGAGATAAGTATATGGATATTTTCTATGTATTGAAAATATAGGGATTTTTGGTTATATCTATGTAAAGGTATTTTTATACAATTATTTACAAAGTGATTTTAATGAAAAGATAAATTAAACTAGAGTTACTTATGTGTTTAACCAATGTTTATTTTCCCTTGTTAAATAAATCCTGATTTGGATGTGTGTTTGTTGATAGTAAATAACCAACTATCAAATATGGACCCAAAATGCAACTCTTGAAATATCTAGAAGAAACGCGTGAGTTATGTGGCACGGTCATCTCCGATGATGTTATATTGTGCATATAAATCATGTTTCATTCTCTTAGGACAAATGATAAGGAAATCCGTTCACTAACGGTTAATAGGTGGTCTCCGCTCATATTTTTGATTATTTATTTCCTAAAGAACCAGTGTTGAATTTACTGAAAATTGTCGAATGTTTATGTGAAGAGACTGTGATCTAATATGTTATTCGAAAACCACTTTGATCCAACTCAAGTGTCTCGAAGTAAAGACATCTTGAACATGATGGAATTTGAAGACGTAGCTCTTTGAAGTGCAAGGTTTGCATGCTACTAATCTTGAAGGTGATTCCAAAATGGATTTAGCAGAAGTAGTGCATTCGGTTTCCTTCAGTCCTAAAACGAACTTGTATGGATGAATTTTGACATTGTTTCGTCGACTGGAAGGCAATGTAGCATTCCAAGTGGGAAGTGTTATATAAAGGTAAAACGTAGCCTCATGCCACATTCCTAATCAACTGGGAAATGACAAAAATGGGGCATGTAGTAGGGCCATATGGGTCGCTCCCATCAAGGTATAGTCATCCCAAAATCTAGATCGATTACTATCTACTCATGTATGCTTCGGGCCCAAAGTACGGTGATCTTATTTGGTACTACTAGTCAAGTGGTTGGCTAATCCTGTGGTAGGGTTACAAGATGCTCTTGTCAAACCCCGACGCATTTTATCTGGAGATGTACCAACGAAAGGTAGTTCCTTATCTTGTCATGGTATGGAATCCATTCCCCAATACGAGCTTTACGACTTAGTTGTGCCCAACTAGCATGAGATTCATGCATTTCCGCTATATTCTTATTTTAATTTGACCATTAGACACTATTATAATATCTATGGATTTTCTATAGAAAATGTTTTGGTTATCGTAAGGTAAAACCCGTCCGTGTTGATGTGCAGCGTAGTTTTACAAGATACCTTTATTTTCAAAAGATTTTTGAAACATTAAAATTCAACTAGGTGGTTATTTCTCACGATGGGTTACTAGACCAACTCCGGTGTTATTTTATAATAATGCTCGGGTTTGTCATACTTATTGATTTCTTTGGATGCATTGGAGCTCCGGTGTTATATAATAATGCTAGAGGCCCAAAATGTGTGTAGTATTTCTCCACGTTCCACTATGTTTTCTGTTGGTTGTATTTTATCAGCAATTATAAGGATAAGCTGTTGTAAATGTCTAGCTGAAATAGGTTAGTGTACTCCAACTGATGTATGTATATTATAGTTTTTCTTTGTATAATGGTTTGTTGCATATTATAGATTATTCATTCCGCTATGAGATTCTATGTTGCTTGGTTTTCTTTTTCTATCTTCTTTCTTTTCCCTAACTATCCGCCTTTCCGTTCAATTTGAGTGGGTCATGTGTGGTTGATTGTCTGTTTAAACTGTATGGAAAAGTAGGTTGTTACACATTTCCTTAAAGTACTTAGGCCATTTAATACTTCAAATCAAGGCGAACACTCAGTATATTTTCCCCTACCTATCCTCAACGCATATCACTTCCCTGTAGGTTTTATGGTTAGAGATGTCCCACATCAGTAGTAAGTGTAAACAACTACTGGTAACCTCTAGGTGAAGGGAAAATTTCTATTATGTAACTCCACTAACCTCGCATCCCAACACACTAAGACAAACCTATCACCCAAAGCCTAAGTGTTGGGCTAAACCCACTAATTTATGTTTTTCCTAAATGTATAGTTGAAGCTATATAATTTCCTACTATGAAAATTATATTGCTTTCTACGTATCACAAATAGTATTAAGACTTACTTATTCTCTATGTTATTATTCCTAGTTTATGTCTAACAAATGTCTATTACTAGTTTTTATTGTAATTAATGTCAAAATTAGGCAATCTTTAATCAATCCTCATTTATTTCGTTTATTCTATTTACCAATTTCAAAATTCATCTATTATACCCATTTAATTCCCTCATAAATGCCACATTAATCTCTCTAATCAGTCCCATGTTTAATTCCATTTTAACTCTCATTGATTACGAATTTGTTATCCATTAAATTGGTAATTAGTGTCCATAAATCCTAATCTGTTAATTATTACACTTTTAATAACCAGTACGTATATTATTGTAAATTATGCTATATATATACATTTATTTATTTATTTTTGAACTTTAAGTGTGGTTATATGTGTGTGTATATTTTTATTTCTATTTACCAATTTTAAACTAAAACATTCATTTCCACATTTTAATTTATTAGGGCTATCATTTTAAAAAGTATTACGTTATAACTTTCCATAAATTAACCAAAAGTGAGATCTTTGCTTTATTTGAAATTACAAGAAATTATTTCTTTCCTTTTATTGAAATAGACAGTGTAAACTATGGAGAATGGTATTCATACTTTACACATCACTTCCCTTTTTGGTATATTTCTTGTTAATTCAAACGCCACACTTTTATACATATTTTGAAGTTGGATAATTTATGGAAATGACACGAAAATCATTCTACATAAATCAAAACATAGAAATTCACATTCCAAATGCAACTTAATTTACAACCCAATTATAGATCTGGAATAATTATACAACTTTACTAACATTCTTCAAATAAATATTTGAGAATAATTTCAAATTTTCAGATCATGTTGTAAATATTGTTCATATTCTAATTACCTATTTTATTAAACATGTAGGCGATAATCATATACATTTGTTTTAAGCCTACAATTCATATATAGGCATGATAATTAAATAAAAATTCAACGAGATAAATTCCAAAGTTATAAATGAATTATATAATTTCCCACTCACTTTTCAAGCTTTCAAATCTCCAAATCTGATTCCAATCTTTTACTGACTCCTTTTCCCCTCTAATCGAAAAGAATATCTATAACAAGGTGTATACATATTATTGGAATTATATGTGTAGGAAGAGATTCGGATTTTAGAGGAAAATAGATTTATAATAAAATTTACCTTTTCTCAGTAGTATTGATTCGCTCCTTCTCTTCTTCTCTTTTATTTTCTACCCTTCTCCGATTATATATTTATATATGATATTTCATAATTTTCAGAAGCGGTGGAGAAGAGAAAATGGCAGAGCTTTATTGCTTTGATAAGAAAATATGAGAAGAGAAGTGAGGGGTTATGCCTTTATTTATAGGCATACAAACCAATCATAACCGTTAGATTAAAATAACTAAATCCGGGCCGCCGGCCAAGGTTCAAACCCTAGCCGTTACGCTCTAACCAGTCGATTGGTTAGGTCCCAAATCCTAATGGTATTTATTACTATATTTGTTTTTTAATCATTTTCATTCCCAAAACTTTAACCGGTAATAACATTTTTGTTTGAGCTTCAATTACGAAGTTCCAAATATGAGTTGCTCATAAGATCGCCATGAACGTAATGGTGTGAGTTTCATGATCAAATTCCAACATTTGTTCAAATTCCATTTTTGGCGGCTTATTAGTTATTGTTAATTTTATAGGGTGTTACATGTGCAAGTCATGTCTTAGAGGAAAAATGACTGTGCATCTCTTTAGTGGGAGCAATAAAGAGTTAATGAACACTTGTGTCTTATACATACTGATGTTTGTAGCTCAATGCCTATATTTACTAACAATAATTCTTCTTATTTTGTTACTTTTACTGATTATTTCTCGAGACTAGCATATGAGTATCTTATGAAGAATAAATTGGATGTCAGTTACAAACTTAAAGATTGTAAGAATTAGGTCGAAAATCAGACGAACCGTAAAATTAAAATACTTTGGTCTGATCGAGGAGGTATGTATATTAGACAAGAACTCTAATGACACTTAAAAGATAATAGGATTATTTCTTAGGTTACTCAACCCTATACTCTGCAACAAAATGGTGTTTCAAAGAGAAGGAATCAAACCCTATTGGATAAGGTTCTTTTCATGATAAGTAAAGCTGAGTTACCTTTTTCTATTAAGGATATATGTTAGAAATTACGGTGTATACGTTGAAATTGATCGCTATGAAATTTGTGCCTAAGACACTATATGAGATATGTCATGGAAAGAAACCTTACCTTAATTTTTAAAGGTGTAGGGTTGTTCTCCTTATGTTAAGAACGCCGGCTCCAACAATTTTTAGACATGATCAGCCTTAAGTATGTTTATAGGATATCCCCCGAACTCTATGAGATATATTTCCTACAACAACGAGGAATAAAAGATTATTGTTTCCACATATGTTGTCCTTTTAGAAAAGTAACTTCTAAAAAGAACTTCATGCAAAGTTGTAAAATTGGAAGAGATCCGAGAGACTAACATGGAGGCTGAACTAGTGGGATGAACCAAATTCACCAGGATACGAAAACACGCAACCTATTAGAAGGTTAATTGGGAATCTCACACACCAAGGAAATACTAAGATTTCTTACGGATGACGAGAAAGAGGACTGTAGCTTAGAAGATGGTAGTCCTCTCTTATTCCAATAAGCACTACGGATTAAAGACTCTGCACTTTGGCTTGGAGCTATGAAATCCGAAATGCATTTCATGTATGAAAACAAAATATGGACTTAGGCTGACAATATCCGAAGGATAAAACCCATCGGCTACAAATAGATTTTTGAGCTAAATGTGGATGGACAAGTAAAGACTTACAAAGCGAGGCTAGTTACGAATGGGTTTCATTAAATTCAAGGTGTTGATTATGAAAAAACATTTTCGTCCATAGCAATGCTTAAATCCATTCTGATAATGCTATCCGTTGTTGCATTCTATGAATAAAAAATATGGCAATGGCGTGAAAATGTTTCTAAATGGTGATTTAAAAGAGACCGTTTCCATGTCGCAGCTCGAGGGTTTCGAGGTAATTGGCAAAGAAGAAGAAGCTTGCAAGTTGTTAAGAACCATTTATAGTCTTAAAAAAATTTCAAGGGTTGAAATAAATGTTTATATAAAGTAATCAAATAGTTTGGTTTTTATCAAAACATATAGGAAGTGTGCATATATCAAAAAGAACAGGGAAGTGCTATGGTGTTCTTAGTATTATGCGTCGATCATTAACTGTTGATTGGTAATGACATTGCATCATTGCAATCAATGAAAGCTTGTCTTTCTAAGAACTTCTCCATGAAGGATTTAGGAGAACCAGCATGTTACTGGGTAAAAAAATCTATAGAGATCATATCGAAGATGTTGTTAGGATTATCCCATTCCATGTACATAGATATCCTACTAAAAGGTTTAGTATAGAGAATTCTAAGCATATAAATGTTCTGACCCAATCTAGAATCACCCTTTCTAAGATGGACACTCCTCAAACTGATGAGTAGAAAGAGCATACGATAAGGATACCATAGGCATGACAATTGGTTTCATAATGTATGTTATGCCATGCACTAAACCAGACGTGGCTTACATGTTAGGATGCTTAAGCCGATACCTGTCTAATCCCGAGGAAAAATATTGAACTACTATAAAGGTTATACTGAAGTATTTAAGAAATACGAAAGACTTATTCATTATATATGGGAATGGAGACCTCCTTATAAAGGGATATATAGACTCCATCATTCAAAATGATGTCACTGACAGTAAATCAGTGTCGAGTTACGTCTTTACTTTAAACTATGTGGTCGTTAGTAGGAAAAATTCTAAACATGAAACGATAACTAATTCTACGATGGAGGCTAAGTATATCGCTCTTAATGAAGTGGTTGAGGAAGCAGTCTAGATGCACAAATTTATGAGTGAGCTATGGGTGATTCCTGACTTGAAGAATCTAATGATGTTGTTATGTGACAACAATGCGACGATGCATATCTCAAAGGAACCTAGAGTATCTCAACGGAACCGAGATACATTCTTTAAAATTTCTATCTCATTAGAGAATTTGTGGAGAAAATGAAGATGTGATTCAAAACTGTAGATACAAAGGACAACATAGCAAATCCATTCATGATAGGTCTAGCTAGGTCAGTTCACGGTAAATTGATCAAAGGGATGGGATTGAGATTCATACTTGCCCCCAAGTGCAAGTGTGAGATTGATAGAGTTAGGGGTATGCCCTAGGGGAAAAAAGTAATTTATTGTAAATTACTAACTCTAAATAAATTTTTGTTAAAAGGTATTTCTTTTCTATTATATATTTTTCATAATGTATTATGTTAATTATTTAATTATTTTAAGTATATTTAATAAAACATCCAAAATAACATGTTATGTGATAGTAATTGCAATGTTTGTAATCGTGAGAAATTTATCATAATAAAATAACATATCATTCTAAATATTCCTAATCAAGATGTTTTGAAATGGGATATCAATTGCTCAGTTGAGACTAGAGTACGTAATGCTCTTCAAATGTTGGATTGTGTATTACTCATGGCAGCTGGAGGATACCAATGGTTGTGTAGCAATAATTATTGGATAACCATGAAATAACTTACTTGATTGTACTCTACTACTTAGTATAACTAAGGTCAAACAGAGATTATCGAAATAATAATATTGCGCAGTTCTCTCGACTTGAGAATACTATTAAACTTCATTATGGACACTCCACTTTGATTGTAGTTAAATAGTGATAGAACAACCATAGAATGACCATATTTAGATCTGAGTTGGAGCAATCGAAGTGAAACACTATTTAATAAAGAATCGTCTCGTTGGTCATATGTGGTTATTATCACGGTCAACCGTAGTCAACTCAAAGTCAAAAAATTTGGCTAAAGTATTTTGGTTGATAATAATTGTTATTATTGAAGCAAAGACCTTATGTTTGTATTATACAAGTTGAAGTAGACGATATTGAAATTTTGACCAAAACAAAATTCCATAAGTTTTAACGTGATATAGTTTTGACGAAGAGAATTGGTGTAAATAATCATCACTGCTAGAGACTGCTTAAAATAGTAAAATTGGATTTTACCAAAATTGTATCAGCAACAAACTCGGCCAAACCATCACACCTTTAGCTAAAGTGACATGTGAACATTGATATTTGGATTTTTTGAAATTAATGGTTGATTGAATTTACGCATATGAGTCGCACAACCGCGATGTTGAATATTCTGAAATACCATATGATTTAATTAAATTATAATTAAACTATTATTTGTGAAATATTGTTTATAAAATTTTATTTGACTTATTTGAATCAACATTTAATAATGTGCGTATACAAAAGTTATATATGTATATATCGATATACGATATCGATAAACATTTAAGTTGGATTTAAGTCATGTAATATCGATTAGATTTGAAAATGGATTTGGGTCCATTAGCCCATCATAAATGGCCAATCAAGATGGGGAGAAAGGGATATGATATATATTTGAAATATAAAGTTTTGAAATGATAAGAAGAAGAGAAAAATGGGAGATCTAGATCCTCCTTTTTTACTTTATTCTTTTGCCTGTTTAAACGCACCATCCCTCTTCAATTGCACTTTACCTTTTGCATATTTGTTATACCCCTTGGCCAAGTAATAGACCCATTCTCCCTCTTCATTTCCAAATAAAAATATTAAATATAGTACCAAGGTGTAGCGATCTCTTCAGTTAGCTGCATTTTTGAAAGGGCAAGGATTTGATCCAAGCAGTTTTAGGTTCAACATTTAAGGTGCTAATTCAAGACCATACTATTAGTAACATCATACTTATAATGTTCTATTAGATTCATATTACTTATGTTAGTCTATATCTGTAGTTTAGAGTAATACCTTCTTATCATGAATTTATATATCTATTTACTATCACTTTTATATACACATTCATATTTCTAAATTAAAACAACAAACTTACATATACATAATGTATAAAATTATTTTTGGCAATTATATTTATATATGTATATATATTACATATACACACACATACACATACACATACACATACACATACATACATATATATATTTCAAAATTTGAAAAATGGCTTGAAATAATTTAAATTTGACTTTTAAAATTAGTAAACGTATACAAATGTATTATATACATATTAACTTCTTAATTTTATTTATATAGATATATGCGTGTGTTTAAAAATATTTATATAACATATTAAATCCGTATGCTTTTTAAATAAAAATAAAATTGATTTTAAATCAAAATGTATTATAAAAGAAAATATTTATTTTGTGGCTTCGATCGAGGGAAAATAAATTAATTTTTAACATATTACTCTTTATATTTGTTAATTAATATTTTATAAATACAATTAAGATATATTATTTTCAAATGTTAAATAATAAAATAAATTTTATATATATATATATATATTTGTGTACACATTTATAATTAAAGATATTGACATTTGAAATTTGAATTTGAATTTCAATTTAAAATAGATTTTATTCTAGATCTGGATATGACTTGAATTTAGGTCTAACCAATGTATTTTTAAATATTAATTTGAATTAGTTGAAATAATCAACATATTCAAATTTAAATTTATATAAGTTGTGCATATTTGCGTGCGTACATGCGTCAATAATTAATAATAGACAACAAATATGTATATAAAAGGGCTAGTTTGTTCGTTGCAGTGTAAATTCCAGTATTTATATATGGACACATTAAACCATGTACACGTCTATATATTGCACATACACTTATGCATAGGTGTGTGTTTAGTACACATTGTATATTACATATACATACACATACACACAAAAAAACATCAAATCTTTATATTAACTAATTAAATTAAATAAAGATTTTATTTAAAATTATTTAAATTGGATCTAAATCAATTTAGACTTCCTAAGCACAATAAGATCTAAAATGGAATTTTTTTTTTTTTGTAATTCACTCATTTAACTCATTTTGTGCTAGCCCGGTTCCATCAAAAGCGACACTTGTAAGTAAGGATATATTATGCATGTGTTCTCTTCGTCATCACAATATCACTTAGATATCTAGAGATCGGTCAATAGTCAAAACTCAATTAATATTTTTTGTTAGTTGCAAAGTCCAACACCAAAGTTTATGGTTCACCCGCTAACAGTTGCTCCATACAAGTACATGTACGTAACCCTTTGATGCCCCAATGGTCATGAGTAATTTCATCATTCTCATATCGTGAGCGTTATGTATACTAATCTTAACGGATGGATCGATACTCGGTTCTTGCTACATCTCGGCTAGGAATATTTTAGAAAAAAAAATTATTTTCTCGATTCAATACGTTACGAACACATTCTTAACTGCAATAGATTAAATCATATTTCTAAGGATTTTCGATTTGTGTATATTTAATGTATTTAGAACATTAATTATATCCTACTTAAAAATATGTAATATATATAGCAAAATAAAAAACTTGCTTTATTTCGAACATGATTTGCTATAAGAGTTCATTTAATCAAATTACATAATATCCTTAAGATTGGACCATTAACCACATCATATCGAATCTTGCAACTATTTGTCTACTTCCAAGCTTTTATAACAAGTATATATGTGAATCCAAGAACTAAGTATTTACAATCAATAAGTAGTAACTATAGATTAACTTTTTTACAAACTACCTTTTTGAAGAGAAATCTAATTCCTTATCATTCTTAAGATGGGTGGTGATTTTCACAGCTATTTTTTTAACTGTGCTAACATTACTACCACACTTAGATTTTCGTTTTGTCTTCTTAAAGTTCATATCTTCAGTAGAAGTTGAATTCTTTTGTAACGACTTGGATTTGTAGATGTTTAATTTGGAATATTTAAATGATTTTAAATATTGGATTTAAGATTATAATTTAGTCAGTAAGACTTTAAAACTAAAATTTTAAGCCGTTTTGTAAAAAAATAGAAATCGTCAATTTAATCGACGAGCGATTCGGGGGACAGTCATGGAATTCGACAAAATCAGTTCTATTGGATCTGTAATGGTGTGTTATTATCGGATTTCAAATTTCATAGCGTTTGGATTTACCGTGCGGTTGTACGTTCTGAAAACACCTAGGATAATTGAATTTAATTTAAATAGTCGATTTAAAAAGCTATTTCCATATACGACCGAACTAGGACTCGAAACTTGTTCCATTGGGTTTGGAATAGCGATATAACAATAGAAATGCCAGGCGGCATGCCTCGATTGGGACTGTAAATTTATAGTTATCCAACACGAGATATTTTGAATTTAAATAATCATAAAAGTGAAATCAATCACAGTTTCAAGCCGCCCTCTTCATACTTTAAAATCATGACTTATTCCCTCACGCGAGAACAAAATCAAATCACATCTTTCCCCCTTTTCATTCTATTAATTCAAACATTTTATATTGAAATCCAAAATCGAAAAAAATGGAAGACGAAATCGCGTCTCCTTCTGCTTCCTTTTGCTCGAACGGGATTGACACAAGAAAAAAAAGGATAGCGATATAAAATCGCAGCGAAGTCGGAGGATCTGGCCAACCCAGGGCACAACGAAGGATGGGAGAGCGAAGCGTGAAATAGCGACAGCGACCTGGTGGAAGAATCGAAGTCGCGATGGGAATTGATTGCATGCGTGCATGATGGAGGGGAGGAGTACGAAGACAACGACAGAAGAAGGGATGTAGGAGCTAACGTTCAAGGGCGGAGGCTTGTATGTAGGGGTTCTGATGTGCTTGTGTGTGTGGGAGTTAGGGCGGAGAGGGCATGTTGTTTCTGTGCGTGATGGTGGTCAGCCAATAGAGGGCAGTGCTGGGAAATTGAAAATGTGCGACCTGGAGTTGGCTAGCTGTAATTGAAGGAGAAGTGACTGCATTCTAATGGTTGAGGGAGGTGTACGTACAATTGCAAGTGGGTAGGTTACATTTGTTTGGAGAGGTGATTGAAGGTTAAAAATCGTATGGAATCTGCAAATAGAATCAAAATTGGATCGATCGGCAAATTCAAAAATTAAGGTGAGTAAATCTCACCCATTTTTTGATTGCTAGTTTAATTTAAAATGTTGAAAATTTTATTTATTAGTTGGTTGGATGATTTGAAAATTATTATTATCAGTTGGATGTTATAATATATATTAGTAGTTGGACTGATTATTTCTTCCTAATGGAGCGTATGAGACCTTATCCGCCCACGTAATAGCAGATGGCCCTATATTACCAAGATACCCGCCTCGAAGAGGGATAGGTATTTGTATGTGTTATTAACATCTGTGGATGTAGGGAAACGGGTTGGAGAGATCCAACTGAATTCCTTAAAGATATGTTTGAATAATCTGTAATAGATTACAGTGTGATTTGAATTTATTGGATGATATGGCAGCATTAGTCTAGATTTTGGTATTTAAAATACCATAAATATATATATATATATATATTTGGATTTGAAAAGAAATTAAAAAGGGATTTTGGAGTAAAATATTTATATAGAGCTTTGGATAAATTGATCTGGATAAAATAAATAGTTTGACTTTAAATTTGTATTTAACTATTTTGGAATATTGTAAATAGAGATTTTGGAATAATGTATATAAAGGATTTTAAATAATAATTCTTAAACCATATAAAAGGTTTTAAAAATCGAGATTTTTAAATAGTTTGGGAGCATAAAAAAGAAATTGGAAATAAATATAAAATCGGTTACGCTAGATCTTAAATAAGATTTTAAACTATGAAATGGAAGTAGAACGAGATTTGGTTGAATTTTGGAATATAGTTTGGGTTATTTAAGAAACTGATTTATAAATGGAATTTAATTTAGAAATAAATTTATAATGGATTTAAGTGATGTGAAACCATTGTAGAACAGAAAATGAGACTATGGGATTTATAAACAATGTTTATTAATAAAGTGAAATGATTATCATTTGATAAATCGAAGATATAAATTCATGGTAAGAATTTATGATGAGATGGGTAAATTGGTTTAAAAAGAAATGATGGGTTTTTATTTTGGAAATGTGAAAAGGGGGTTATGAAATTGGGGACGTAAATCGAGTGGTGATAAATTTGGAGAGATTTATAAATATTAGATTGGTTATATTGGAATTGAAAAAAAAACATTGTTATCAAGAAGTTGAGTGTGTTTTAAAAATAGGATTTTTAATTATTAAACTATGTAATTTAAATATGTTTAGCATAAAAATATTCAGAAAGTTAGTTATTGAAATATTTTTAATTTGTCAAAATGAATTATAAGTTTTATAAACTAGTCCTGTAATCGATTAGAATTTTATTAGTAAATCAAAATTAATATTTTTTTCAAAGTTATGTAATTATTTAAATTGTTTAAAAGTATATTTAATTATTAAATAAGTTTTCGGGAAGTAATGGTATACTTTCATGGCGAAATCAGAGGCAGAGATTGCCTGCAGTTAAGTTTGTATTTCTTTGAGATAGAGACTTAGTCATTGAGCCCTGAATCCATGGTTGATACCGTGTGGTGATTTCCATATTTATTTTAAAAGGTTTATTTCGGTGAGATAAGTATATACTCTGAATAAAGAGATTTAATTAAGGAACCTCGTGTAACGAACTGGATTTTTCGCGCTCGAAAATCGACATCCATACTTCATATCGTATTCGAATGCCATAGATTCGACCGTTCAAGTCCGATTCGCCGGAGCTTATAACAATATTAAGTAAATAACACAACAGAATAAAAGAATAATACATTGATATACAACTTTGATACAATATCTGTTACAACAGATAATCCAATAGATATTAATATACATCAGAGATATGATACAATAAAACAGCAACGGAAAAGAAAAATAGACAACATCTAGCAGCGGAACAAATAATTCTAAAATAGTCTTCAAAAGAGTACTCCAAGGCATCAATCCAAAATAGCGAGAACCCCCAAAAGATAAGCAAGTGCAGTCCGTATCCAAAGGCTGAATTAGCTCCAGATAATCTACTAAACCTGACTATCTGAAAAACCCAACTCTAGACTGCTCGTGTAGAAAAATTTTGAGCACCCAGAGTTTAGGAAAGAAACAATAAACTCCGGATCAGTCGTGGGACTGGTGTGAGCAACAAAAACGGTTTATCTTTAAAAACAAACAATGAAATATTTTAAAATCAATTCGCAATGCTTTTTAGAAATGAGACTACTATAAGGCCTCCCGCACACACACACAATGCAAACGCAGAATCGGAGGAGATTTCTCCTTATGATAGTCAAAGATGCTTGATACGCATTAAAAAGAAACATTTGGTATTATTACTAGTGCATAGTGTAGTATAAATCATTTCGAAAGTAAAGATATAAATCTTAGCCAACATACGACCATTATCGTATGCCTACTATAGCTACCATGTTCAATAGCAGGTTACCGCTACATTCCATGGCAGGTTATACAACTAAAACCGTACAAGGTACGTATTTGAAGAATGGATTTCCAACAAATGGTCGGGCAAAGGAACTTCCCAAACCCCGAAATGGAACGCCTCTGGAAGGACATCCCTGAGCATCCCAAATGGATCTCTGCCAACACAAAGCCGGTGCACTCCCTGCCCGGGAGTATCAACCTCAGATATTCCATCCCCGGTCGTAACCAACCTTTATCCGAGCGCTCGGTACCAACAACACCACACAGTAATAGATATAGTGTATCACATGAGTAAGTATCTGGGCTCCATACCATGATACTACCCCTATCCAGAAGAAAAGGACATATCCTAGGGACGCGATCCCTGAAAACTTTGCCGCATCTTTTCCTGTTTCGACCATTTTTCGGGTTGTGAGGCTCGACGAAGTCTCGTCCACAAAAACACACTTTATACAAAAGCCGTGCTTTGGGTCAACAAATGATCAACACAATGATCACCAAGATAGACGATCAAACAAATGATCCTATCACAAATAATCAACACAATGATCATTTCAGCAACACTCAGTATGTCACATTACCAAATTGGGAATATATCGCTGATAACTTCAACTATATAACCTCTGAGCTCGTACGTCTCAGAGAAGGGTGTTAAGCTAAGAGAATAAATTCTCCGCCACCAACAGGAATATATTTGAAAGAAATCTGCTTTATATCTTAAATTGTAATGTCAGACATAACAATCCATACAAGTCTGTTCTGGGTTCGAACAGAACCGAAGGCACTTACAAAGAAGTCCTTGCAGTCCGGATATTCACAATCCTGATCGGATTTCCCATCACTTAGGGAGTCTCTATACCGTTGCAACTCAGTGCAGAGACAATCGATAGGTCATACTATCATTCTTGCAAATACCCGGTCTTCACCACCGGTCTTCAAATGCTATCCATAACGACGTATCACATATTCGGAATGGGTTATACGACCCAAAGGTCCTTTCCCGGTCAACCCGAATAGTAAGCGCAACATTTAAAACATATGGATAAGGAATTTCAATTAAGTCACAACTTAATAATTCCAAAGTTTCTTTCAAATGGTTTAAACCAATTATCATTTCAAATCTTTTAAACAAAAAGATTTATTTCACAAAGTTCACTCAGTTTCACAAAGATTCATTTACGGATTTCAAAACAATTTCCGTTTCAATTGGATTAACTCATTTAAATCTTTAAATCAAAGATTTATCTCATAGCTTTCAAAACTTATTTCCGAAGATTCATTCATAACTTGGAAAATCATTTTCGATTCAAACTTGAAATCTCTTTAATATTAATTGGAAGTTCATTACTCATATGAAAGCTTTTTATCACTTAAAAACAATAGTTTTGTTTTGGAAAAACCCCGATTCTATTTATACAAGTTAAAAATCTTTGAGTTAATTCAAATTTCCAAATCAACGCTTAAAAATGGTTTAAACCCGTATAACTTGTAAAAATCCTTTTTAAATCATAAATACTGAATATAGAATTCAATTTCAGATTTCTTTTGAATTTCAATCTAAATCCGATTATTTAAATTCCAAATCTTTATTAGTCATTCAAAAATAACTTTTATTCTTAAAACAGCTTTTCAAAAGCTTTTCCACGTTAAAACTTAATTTATTTCCAAAAATATTTGAATTAAAAATTCAAATTCAAACTTATTTAAAAATCTGTGACTTAACCGATTTCCTCGTGAAATCCATATTTGTGTGTGTATAGTGTGGTCCAGGGGTTCAACACAATAGTGCACAACATCAATCAACACAGATTCAAATACAGAAATATAGTTGATAAGCGATATAAAGTATAACGCTTATCTTCCATTCACAGATCACAGATATATATATCACAGATAAATAAGTCACACAGCTCAAAACAAAACAAAGCATCACATATCAGGAGTATCAAACAATTCAACAATCAATAGAATTTAAACATTCATAAGTAAGATAATTCATTAACTGTGACTTTATTACTCAGTTAATTAGTTGATTGATTCTTGTTAATTATTAACTTACTTATTAAAAATTAATTACAAATTACTTTAATTAACCAATTATTATTAATTTAATTTATCAATTAATCTTTAATTTATCACTTAAATTAATTATCATTTGTTAATTATCCTTTAAGTGATATGTCAACATTGCTTAAGATTTAAATTGATTTAACACATGATTAAATTTTTATTTCAAAATCAACTTAAAGTTATCAATTTAAGATTCAAGTATAAATTTAATCAAGCGTTCTGACTACTTGTTTAATCACCTACCTTTACAGACTAACCTTTAATTAGATATGAACCTAACTAACTAATTGCTAACTTGATTTAATTATTTGGTTATAAAAATGCTAAACAGAACAGGCACTTTCAAATGGAATGGTACCCGAGACACACCTCTACCCTACTCGAGACAGTCTCGAGCTATTCTTGTATCTCCCCTGCGTCCCTCTCTCTCTCACTCTCTGTTCTTCTTCTCCTCTCCCCAAATTCCTACCTTCTTTTTTTTTTTTTTTGTCAATAGTAAATCTGCAGTTGCCTCTTACGCTCACGCACGATCCTAACTCGAGTCACCCCTCTCTTAAACCCGGGAATCCATTCGAGCGTCCCTCAAATACGAAGCCACCCATTCTCACCGACATGACCACGCCACCGTGCACGTGCACGGTGGTCCGCCACCCCTGCGGCGACTCGCGTCCATCCCCACAACCCACGAAACACCCCTATACCAAAATTCTAAACCCAGATTTCGATTTATAGGCCGAAACAAAAATTGAGACCTGAAGCTAGAGCACGCGGCTACAACACCCACTGACAAAATCCTCGTGCGGCCACCATACATCACCAGAAGTGATGAAAATTTACCAGAACGTCACTCACATCTTCCCCTAACTCCTCCAAGAATCGCGGCCAACTCGATTGTTGTATGTTGCCGAAACTCATTTTTTTACAGAGCATTCAAATGCAAGCACTAAAACCCTATTCTCGATTAAAACTCGAAATCCCTTCATTGAATAAATTTTTTTTGCATTTTTCTTGTGTTAAACAGATCACTAGCTTGCATCATGCCAACTTACAAGAATTAAAATTAACCCAAACTTCAAAAATTTACAAAAAATCACATTTTAGTTCTATTTCAAACTTCTCTTAAAACCTTCGTTTAAAAATCATAATATTTATGTTAAAAATCATAATTAGGTGTATGGAATCTAAATATGTGATAGAATTTACAAATTTAAACATTTGAATTTTGATTCTTGATTTTCTTTTTTTTTCTTTTTTTAACCTGTAATTTGAAATACAGTAGTTATGACTTGCTGCTAAACTTCAAAACATGTTTGCAGGCCTTTGTTGAAGATAAACAAACTTGAATTAGCTTAAATTACTAAGTTTAATTATGTTTAAATGAAGATGTATTAATATTCTTACACACTTCATTGCTCAAAAGATTAAAACAAATGGAGAACCCAAACTTCCAGATAACATCTTAGAGCAACATACTTCCAGTATATAGTAAACACAAGATCACTTGAGTTAATTACCCAACTTAAGTTTTAAAAATGGTTAATTTACTCATAGGCTCTCAAGCTTTGGATTCAAAGAAATAGTTTTAAAAATTAAAGTTGCTCACAGGCATTTTAAATAACATAGAAAATTGGGTTGAATTACTCACAGAACAACCAATTCATACTTTAAATTTTAAGAAATAAGTTACTCACCATGTTTTCCAGATAAAAGAAATAGAGTTGCTTCAATTTGAAACTGGCTTGTATCTTGCTTCTTGAATTTGTATCAGCTACTTTGCATCAGGCCTTTGAAAACAGATCTACAGGCTTACAATTTGATTTGCTTTGATATTTGTTGAAGTTGAGATTTTGTTTTAAGTTTTAAAATGAAGTTTACTTTAGAGACTACTCAGTTTCGAATGATAAAAACTGAGATGAAGATATTAATAGATATAAAAGAAAGCTTACAGTATATATATATAATAGGTATGGTTGATAGTTTCACTTCAGTATGGCTGAGATGATTTGTTTGTGCAAAGAGAAGATGGGTATTAAATGCATGTCCTTATTGTTTACGACCTTATACAGGCTACATACCTATCCTCTCTTTCTTTCTTTTTTTTTTATTTATTTTCTTTTTACTTTATGTACTTTGTTTATCCTTCTACTTGCCTGCATGCTACTCTACTCGGCTGCATTTCTATTCCTTTTTTTTTTTTTTACCTTACATGCCTCACTTAGCTTTTGTATATGTACTGAGATGATTTCCTTTTGGTGCTGAGAAGATTTTGTTTGTTTTAGTCTTTTTATTATACTATGTAATTAGTTTGTTTCTTTGTTATGTTTCACATTATACATTTTCAAATGTATCTTGTTTCTTGTGATATGAATAAAGTCCTATATTAAATATAGTAATATTTATGAATTGGTTTTATTTCTACTTTATTTATTTTGTAAGCCAAAGATATTTATATTTTATCTTTTCTTATTATTATCATATACTTATTATTTTTTAAAAGAAAATACCATTAACAAAAATTTATCTTGTATAACAATATTTTGTTTTAAAGTTTTAACTATCATCTTTTTGTAAGTCATTTATTTATTAAATACAAATTCAATATTCTAAGGTCAAATTTAAATCAATTCAAAAATTTATTCCAAAATTTGTTCAAAATTTACATTAAATATTAATTCAAAATTGGGGTCGTTACAGACTTCCCCCCTTAAAAGAATTTCGTCCTCGAAATTCGCCAAAGAGATAACTAAGATAGATGAAAGATAGATAAATATCCTTTCAGATCAAACTGGTCATCAATTCTGCATTTGGCTCACCAAATCAGAATATCAACAATAAATACAAGAATAAACTCAATCTATTACGAATCAATTGGGTTACCTGATCTACGAAGTATACAGGTGTATTGGTTAGTTCGAAGAGATAACTAACCGTTCGTAGATTATATCGAAACCCAATGAAATAGACAGAAATAGATTTGATTATAATCTTAGATTCAAGATTTAACTCATTTACGATTTGCTGAGAAATAAACTAAGGGTAGTTCTCATGCCGAACAAATTTCGAACAATTTTAATTATAAATGAGATAGTTACCTTATAAAATTTCATTTCCTTGATTAACTTTTGAGGTTAAAGAATCACCTTTGATTTCACAGGCCCTCGCTGCTTGAATTTGCTTCAGTGCTGAGCAATTCATAATCCTATGCCCCGACTTGCGACAATGACAGCATTTTCTACATTCCTGTTCTGGCTTCATAAATGGCTCTCTCAGTCCTTGTTTCCTGGGATTCTTACATTTGTTCACGTAATGACCTTTCTCGAAACAGTTGAAACAAGTAACATCTTTCACCTTTTGCTTCTGGATATCCTTCTTTCCTTTATTCTTCCTCCATTTCTTTCCACCAAACTTCTTTTTCCTCCAACTCAGATTAGTTGTACCTTCATTCTCCTCCGGATCTTTTTGCTTTTCCAGAGCATCGTATCGATAGCCCATATCAATTAATTCAGAAAACGATTTCTTCACATGAATAGTCATCCTTTCCTGAAATTCCTTGTTCATTCCCCGAATAAACTTTTCATTCTTCTTCAATGGTGTATTCACCAATTCTGGACCAAATCGGGATAACTCAATAAATTTGTTTAAGTACTCTTCAAATGATAAACTCCCTTGCTCCAAATCCATAAACTCCTGGTACACTCTAGAGATACCAGCAGACGGCATATATCGCTGTTCAAATACTTCTTTGAAACGATTACAAGTAAATTCATCCGCCGACACATCTATGGTAATTGTTTCCCACCAAACCAAAGCCTCTTCCTCGAGTTGCCAAGAAGATATCAATCGCATCTGATCATCTTTTAACATTAATCCCTTGAAAATTCTTTCGCATAATCGAATCCAAGCTTGTGCTTCGATAACAGTTTCTTTGCCAGTGAATGGCTTTCCACAAAGTCTAGAAAAACTTTGATATAAATCAGCCAAATTTGGTTGAAATTTAATGGGAATATCTGTCGTTGCAGGGCTTTGACCAGCTGAAATGGTACTTTCCTGTCTCCTATTTCGTCCTCTTCTTCCACTCATTCTTACTATCTGCAAATAGTAAGAAATCCGATTAGGCATTCAGACGAAATATCTTAGAGAATAACATCAGATAAAGAAAATAGATCGAGAAATTTGGGTTTTGGTTTCACTGGTTATACTCATTCTAGGGATACTTCACCCTATCTCTAATGAGCTACTTAATGTGTTATACTCCTGAGCTAAAGTTCAACCTTAGCTCTGATACCACGTTATAACGAACTGGATTTTTCGCGCTCGAAAATCGACATCCATACTTCATATCGTATTCGAATGCCATAGATTCGACCGTTCAAGTCCGATTCGCCGGAGCTTATAACAATATTAAGTAAATAACACAACAGAATAAAAGAATAATACATTGATATACAGCTTTGATACAATATCTGTTACAACAGATAATCCAATAGATATCAATATACATCAGAGATATGATACAATAAAACAGCAACGGAAAAGAAAAATAGACAACATCTAGCAGCGGAACAAATAATTCTAAAATAGTCTTCAAAAGAGTACTCCAAGGAATCAATCCAAAATAGCGAGAACCCCCAAAAGATAAGCAAGTGCAGTCCGTATCCAAAGGCTGAATTAGCTCCAGATAATCTACTAAACCTGACTATCTGAAAAACCCAACTCTAGACTGCTCGTGTAGAAAAATTTTGAGCACCCAGAGTTTAGGAAAGAAACAATAAACTCCGGATCAGTCGTGGGACTGGTGTGAGCAACAAAAACGGTTTATCTTTAAAAACAAACAATGAAATATTTTAAAATCAATTCGCAATGCTTTTTAGAAATGAGACTACCATAAGGCCTCCCGCACACACACACAATGCAAACGCAGAATCGGAGGAGATTTCTCCTTATGATAGTCAAAGATGCTTGATACGCATTAAAAAGAAATATTTGGTATTATTACTAGTGCATAGTGTAGTATAAATCATTTCGAAAGTAAAGATATAAATCTTAGCCAACATACGACCATTATCGTATGCCTACTATAGCTACCATGTTCAATAGCAGGTTACCGCTACATTCCATGGCAGGTTATACAACTAAAACCGTACAAGGTACGTATTTGAAGAATGGATTTCCAACAAATGGTTGGGCAAAGGAACTTCCCAAACCCCGAAATGGAACGCCTCTGGAAGGACATCCCTGAGCATCCCAAATGGATCTCTGCCAACACAAAGCCGGTGCACTCCTGCCCGGGAGTATCAACCTCAGATATTCCATCCCCGGTCGTAACCAACCTTTATCCGAGCGCTCGGTACCAACAACACCACACAGTAATAGATATAGTGTATCACATGAGTAAGTATCTGGGCTCCATACCATGATACTACCCCTATCCAGAAGAAAAGGACATATCCTAGGGACGCGATCCCTGAAAACTTTGCCGCATCTTTTCCTGTTTCGACCATTTTTCGGGTTGTGAGGCTCGACGAAGTCTCGTCCACAAAAACACACTTTATACAAAAGCCGTGCTTTGGGTCAACAAATGATCAACACAATGATCACCAAGATAGACGATCAAACAAATGATCCTATCACAAATAATCAACACAATGATCATTTCAGCAACACTCAGTATGTCACATTACCAAATTGGGAATATATCGCTGATAACTTCAACTATATAACCTCTGAGCTCGTACGTCTCAGAGAAGGGTGTTAAGCTAAGAGAATAAATTCTCCGCCACCAACAGGAATATATTTGAAAGAAATCTGCTTTATATCTCAAATTGTAATGTCAGACATAACAATCCATACAAGTCTGTTCTGGGTTCGAACAGAACCGAAGGCACTTACAAAGAAGTCCTTGCAGTCCGGATATTCACAATCCTGATCGGATTTCCCATCACTTAGGGAGTCTCTATACCGTTGCAACTCAATGCAGAGACAATCGATAGGTCATACTATCATTCTTGCAAAACCCGGTCTTCACCACCGGTCTTCAAATGCTATCCATAACGACGTATCACATATTCGGAATGGGTTATACGACCCAAAGGTCCTTTCTCGGTTAACCCGAATAGTAAGCGCAACATTTAAAACATATGGATAAGGAATTTCAATTAAGTCACAACTTAATAATTCCAAAGTTTCTTTCAAATGGTTTAAACCAATTATCATTTCAAATCTTTTAAACAAAAAGATTTATTTCACAAAGTTCACTCAGTTTCACAAAGATTCATTTACGGATTTCAAAACAATTTCCGTTTCAATTGGATTAACTCATTTAAATCTTTAAATCAAAGATTTATCTCATAGCTTTCAAAACTTATTTCCGAAGATTCATTCATAACTTGGAAAATCATTTTCGATTCAAACTTGAAATCTCTTTAATATTAATTGGAAGTTCATTACTCATATGAAAGCTTTTTATCACTTAAAAACAATAGTTTTGTTTTGGAAAAACCCCGATTCTATTTATACAAGTTAAAAATCTTTGAGTTAATTCAAATTTCCAAATCAACGCTTAAAAATGGTTTAAACCCGTATAACTTGTAAAAATCCTTTTTAAATCATAAATACTGAATATAGAATTCAATTTCAGATTTCTTTTGAATTTCAATCTAAATCCGATTATTTAAATTCCAAATCTTTATTAGTCATTCAAAAATAACTTTTATTCTTAAAACAGCTTTTCAAAAGCTTTTCCACATTCAAACTTAATTTATTTCCAAAAATATTTGAATTAAAAATTCAAATTCAAACTTATTTAAAAATCTGTGACTTAACCGATTTCCTCGTGAAATCCATATTTGTGTGTGTATAGTGTGGTCCAGGGGTTCAACACAATAGTGCACAACATCAATCAACACAGATTCAAATACAGAAATATAGTTGATAAGCGATATAAAGTATAACGCTTATCTTCCATTCACAGATCACAGATATATATATCACAGATAAATAAGTCACACAGCTCAAAACAAAACAAAGCATCACATATCAGGAGTATCAAACAATTCAACAATCAATAGAATTTAAACATTCATAAGTAAGATAATTCATTAACTGTGACTTTATTACTCAGTTAATTAGTTGATTGATTCTTGTTAATTATTAACTTACTTGTTAAAAATTAATTACAAATTACTTTAATTAACCAATTATTATTAATATAATTTATCAATTAATCTTTAATTTATCATTAAATTAATTATCATTTGTTAATTATCCTTTAAGTGATATGTCAACATTGCTTAAGATTTAAATTGATTTAACACATGCTTAAATTTTTATTTCAAAATCAACTTAAAGTTATCAATTTAAGATTCAAGTATAAATTTAATCAAGCGTTCTAACTACTTGTTTAATCACCTACCTTTACAGACTAACCTTTAATTAGATATGAACCTAACTAACTAATTGCTAACATGATTTAATTATTTGGTTATAAAAATGCTAAACAGAACAGGCACTTTCAAATGGAATGGTACCCGAGACACACCTCTACCCTACTCGAGACAGTCTCGAGCTATTCTTGTATCTCCCCTGCGTCCCTCTCTCTCTCACTCTCTGTTCTTCTTCTCCTCTCCCCAAATTCCTACCTTCTTATATTTTTTTTTTGTCAATAGTAAAACTGCAGTTGCCTCTTACGCTCACGCACGATCCTAACTCGAGTCACCCCTCTCTTAAACCCGGGAATCCATTCGAGCGTCCCTCAAATACGAAGCCACCCATTCTCACCGACACGACCACGCCACCGTGCACGTGCACGGTGGTCCGCCACCCCTGCGGCGACTCACGTCCATCCCCACAACCCACGAAACACCCCTATACCAAAATTCTAAACCCAGATTTCGATTTACAGGCCGAAACAAAAATTGAGACCTGGAGCTAGAGCACGCGGCTACAACACCCACTGACAAAATCCTCGTGCGGCCACCATACATCACCAGAAGTGATGAAAATTTACCAGAACGTCACTCACATCTTCCCCTAACTCCTCCAAGAATCGCGGCCAACTCGATTGGTGTATGTTGCCGAAACTCATTTTTTTACAGAGCATTCAAATGCAAGCACTAAAACCCTATTCTCGATTAAAACTCGAAATCCCTTCATTGAATAAATTTTTTTTGCATTTTTCTTGTGTTAAACAGATCACTAGCTTGCATCATGCCAACTTACAAGAATTAAAATTAACCCAAACTTCAAGAATTTACAAAAAATCACATTTTAGTTCTATTTCAAACTTCTCTTAAAACCTTCGTTTAAAAATCATAATATTTATGTTAAAAATCATAATTAGGTGTATGGAATCTAAATATGTGATAGAATTTACAAATTTAAACATTTGAATTTTGATTCTTGATTTTCTTTTTTTTTCTTTTTTTAACCTGTAATTTGAAATACAGTAGTTATGACTTGCTGCTAAACTTCAAAACATGTTTGCAGGCCTTTGTTGAAGATAAACAAACTTGAATTAGCTTAAATTACTAAGTTTAATTAGGTTTAAATGAAGATGTATTAATATTCTTACACACTTCATTGCTCAAAAGATTAAAACAAATGGAGAACCCAAACTTCCAGATAACATCTTAGAGCAACATACTTCCAGTATATAGTAAACACAAGATCACTTGAGTTAATTACCCAACTTAAGTTTTAAAAATGGTTAATTTACTCATAGGTTCTCAAGCTTTTGATTCAAAGAAATAGTTTTAAAAATTAAAGTTGCTCACAGGCATTTTAAATAACATAGAAAATTGGGTTGAATTACTCACAGAACAACCAATTCATACTTTAAATTTTAAGAAATAAGTTACTCACCATGTTTTCCAGATAAAAGAAATAGAGTTGCTTCAATTTGAAACTGGCTTGTATCTTGCTTCTTGAATTTGTATCAGCTACTTTGCATCAGGCCTTTGAAAACAGATCTACAGGCTTACAATTTGATTTGCTTTGATATTTGTTGAAGTTGAGATTTTGTTTTAAGTTTTAAAATGAAGTTTACTTTAGAGACTACTCAGTTTCGAATGATAAAAACTGAGATGAAGATATTAATAGATATAAAAGAAAGCTTACAGTATATATATATAATAGGTATGGTTGATAGTTTCACTTCAGTATGGCTGAGATGATTTGTTTGTGCAAAGAGAAGATGGGTATTAAATGCATGTCCTTATTGTTTACAACCTTATACAGGCTACATACCTATCCTCTCTTTCTTTCTTTCTTTTTTATTTATTTTCTTTTTACTTTATGTACTTTGTTTATCCTTCTACTTGCCTGCATGCTACTCTACTCGGCTGCATTTCTATTCCTTTTTTTTTTTTACCTTACATGCCTCACTTAGCTTTTGTATATGTACTGAGATGATTTCCTTTTGGTGCTGAGAAGATTTTGTTTGTTTTAGTCTTTTTATTATACTATGTAATTAGTTTGTTTCTTTGTTATGTTTCACATTATACATTTTCAAATGTATCTTGTTTCTTGTGATATGAATAAAGTCCTATATTAAATATAGTAATATTTATGAATTGGTTTTATTTCTACTTTATTTATTTTGTAAGCCAAAGATATTTATATTTTATCTTTTCTTATTATTATCATATACTTATTATTTTTTAAAAGAAAATACCATTAACAAAAATTTATCTTGTATAACAATATTTTGTTTTAAAGTTTTAACTATCATCTTTTTGTAAGTCGTTTATTTATTAAATACAAATTCAATATTCTAAGGTCAAATTTAAATCAATTCAAAAATTTATTCCAAAATTTGTTCAAAATTTACATTAAATATTAATTCAAAATTGGGGTCGTTACACCTCGAAACTTATAGAATTCGTTATAAACGAGTTAAGGAACTTACAATATAAATTGTGAAGGGTTTCGGGGAAAGAGAAATAAATGGAACTTTCCTAAGTTTTGGGATGCAAGGGGTTTAGAAAATATTTATTTAAATATATTTTTCTAAGCGTTGAAAAAAGAGATGGTTTGAAATATTCTGATATGGATATAAGTATTTGAGTTGTGTCAAATATTGAAATTTGGAAGGGATTCGAATATATATCTTATAAATATATTTTGAAAATAAAATTTGAAAAATTATAACATAGGAGCCTAGTGACTGCTTATGGATGTTATATTGATAGTTAAATAACCAACTATCAAGTTTTGGCAAATTTCATTGATCGTTTCGGGGAGACCGTGATCAGATTTAATTATCTGAAAACCACTTCAATCTGATTTGAGTGTTACAAATGGATATCGTGAAGATGGTGAAGACGGTGATTTGGTTTATCTAGACCCAGGACAACTTGTATGGATGAATGCTATCAGAACATCGTCATTAGAGGACGGTGAGCATTCTAAGTGAAATTGTTTTTGAAAGGTAATCGTAGCCTCAATCAACCAAAATGACTGAAAATCAGGGGAGATGCGGCAAGCCTAAGTGAGCCATATCCAATTAAGGTATGATATCACTTTTCTTGATACCCTCAAATATATTATAAATTATGGACAAGGTGGTACATGAAAAAGAGCTCTCGATAAGGGTGGAAATACCCGGGGTGATAACATACTTGGTTTTATCCAGGTTAGGGATAGGGCCGGTCTTGTGTTGTAGGGGATCCCAACAAGGTCCTCAGTGCATTTTTCTAGACATGTACTGTGATAGGTGGTACCCCAGTGCCTAGTTGTTTTATGGAATCCATTCTCCAATAAGCACCGTATGGTTTTGATTGTGCCAAACTATGCTGAAACGTGAGATGCAAGCATTTCAGCTATTTACTATTTTACTTTTTATAGACACTATAATAATATTATATGATTTTGATATTAAATGTTTGGCTATCGTAAGGGAAAAACCCACCGTGTTTATAAGTAACGTGGTCTTACGAGATACCGTTGTTTTTCAAAGGATTTTGAAAATAGTAATAAATTCAAATTGAGTGTGTTTTCTCACGCTAGTTTTTTGGACTGACTCGGGTGTTATTCTATTATAATGCTCGGGTCGGACCAAGCATTACAGATTCAAGTTAGGATGCTATGGAGCTCAGGAGACGAGCTGAATGATAGTGACATATCTCCATACTTGGATTATATTTCCACTGTGTGAGGACAAGTTATTATAACTGTCCAGTATTCATTTGTTAATTGTTGTACTCTGATGATGTTATGTATGAATAACAGTTATAGTTTTTTTGGTATAAAGACATGTTATTATCTATTATATATTATTCCATTGTGATTGTGAGATTCTGTGTTGTTATTTTTCTATTTCTTCTTTTACCTCTTCTTTTCTTTTCCCCAAACTATCGGGTTTTTCTGGCACTCGTTTGCTCGGCTTGTAATACAGTAGGCATATTAGTGTCGATTTTCGAAGGTCGAAAGTCCCCGTCTGTTACATTTGGTATCGACACTAAAGGTTAAGTGAGAACCTTGGCTTTGGTGGGGATTACTCATTGAAGATCGAATCAGTAGTACCCTAGAATGAGTTTGAGTGTATTGATATATATATATATATATATATATATATATATATGTATATGTATATATATGAGTGCGTATTTTTCAGTAAATATAAATTGTTTTATGTTGTTTTAATTCATCTGTTGAGTGGCATATAAATTCTGGTCGAGTAGTGGGACGCCACTAAATCCATAGGGGTTTCTAAACACTTAAACACGGTAAACTGACACGGTATGGTTTTGAAGCGGGTAAATGAAATAATTTTACCCAAAATATATTTTGATATGTAAGAAATAATTTTCAGAAATTATTCTAGTATATTAATGTGTTTGGATGTTATTATTATAATCAAGACAAAATTATAAAATTGGAGTGGTTAAAATTGAGATTGTATAAGTATGAATTATACAAATGAGTTAAAAACAAAAAATAGGTTCAAACTAGAATTTGGAAAATTAAATCCTGGAGATTTTTTGAAGTATTTTCCAAAATGCTTGAAACTAAATAATTGTATTAGTATTTAAGAGATATTTTTGAATAGAAAATGGTTTTAAATGCATTTTAAAGCGATAAAAGTATGAACTCACTTTGATCGTTGGAAAATAATCCTAGTGATGATTGCGCAACATCATCAGTATTCATTTTCATATTTCTAAGTGATGGATTGCTACTGTAGTAAATTGATATGGAGATTTGTGGTGAAAACAAGTGTTGTTTTGGAAATTCCGAAGGGAAATTGTTTTGGAATGAAACCAAGTGAATTTTAAAAATTCCAATGAAATGGTGTGCTAAACCAAAGGAGCTATATATACATATATTTGATTTCAAAATGTTGAAATAAAATTGGGTGTTAAATTCTTGAATCTGAATTTTTGGAATTAAAATTTAAATTGAGTAGGTTTAAATGGATTGAACAAATTTAAAATTTACTCAGGATAAGCTAAATAAGTTTGGAAATTTCACTATGAAATTAAAATTTAACTTATGCAAGTTAAATAAATTAAATCGGTAAATGAAAATGGTACGGATCTGAATTTAACTTAAGCTAAGTTAAATAAAATTGATTTGGATTTGAATTAAATTGAGTATAAAATTGAAATTGTAAAATGATTTTATAACTATAAGTATGATTATTGAATGGAACAAAATAGTTTGATATTTTAGTAATGAAATAAAAATCCAAACTTGAATTATAAAATAAATTTGAACTTAAGTAACTTAAAAGAAGTGATTTTTGAGATAAAAATCGGATATTGAGTTATAAAGTAGGAGTGAACTAATTAGATGAATTAATTAGCGAATTGATTATGGGAATGGAACTTAACTTGGTAAAGTAAATTGAATTGTCAGGTGAAAATTAAAATTAATGTGGTACTTGAGTTGTAAATGAAATTCGACTTAAATGTAAGCAAATTAAATATAACTGGAAATTTGGATATGAATGGAATGTAAATGAATTGATTGAGAATCAATTTGAAAATGAAATAGAATTAAATATAAATTGATCTGGAATCAATTTAAAATAGCTATAAACTGAAATGGTTATTTTGTTGAATGAATATTGTCTAATTTGCATAGAAAATTTGCCGTTTGATGTAAACGGAAGTAAATTAAATTCTGTGAATTAATGGAAAGTGAATAAATTGATTTTCAAATCAATTTGGAATGGATATGAATTTGTTGGGTATAAATATGAATTGAATGATAATAAATGGTATGTGAATCATTGGGGATTGAATGAAATGGCATATAAATTGAATTTGAAGTGAATAACTAAATTTTGAAACCCTGAAATTGCATGTACCTTCTAATATACATGATATACCATGTTTAGTTATGAAACCTATGTGGTTACACTATTTAAATGAATGCCAAATTATTAAGTTTCATGTTTATGTTACTTACATATTTAAATTAAGTAATTACATGTACTAGAAGTCCATTTGGCTAGATTTTGGTCGTGCAAATTGGTTGTAAAATAAGCCGCTCGTTAAAAAACGCTAATTAGGGCACATTTTTGGATTAAACACAGCAAAAATATAAATATTTTTATATATTGTGTTTTCCGACCATATGGGTCGATGTATATGTTTTTTATCTCTCTTGTCATATTGAAAAAGGTCCTGCGTATAAAGTAGACTCAGCCCAAAAAATTTGAAAAGTTAGGTTGTTAGAAAAAATTTGAAAAAATTTGAAAAATTTTTGTTAACGAAAATTTGATTTTTAAATTGTAAGTAGAAATAAGGATTTTGGATTGGAAATGGAAACTAGATGTTGGTATGAAACTTAAGGATTTAGAAAAGTGAATGTCAAGTTTTAACTAAATAGGTTTATGAAAGTTAATGGGTTTGAAGCATTTTTTGACCTTAGCAATTTCGAGGACGAAATTCTTTTGAGGGGAAGGGGATGTAACGACCCGAATTTTTCGACGTTTAATTTGGAATATTTAAATTGTTTTAAATATTGGATTTGGGATTATATTTAGTTAGTAAGACTTTAAAACTGAAACTTTAAGAGACTTCATAAAAAATTGAAAATCGTCAGTTTAATTGACGCGTTAAAATAGCGATTGGGGGCACATTCTCAGAATTTACCAAAATTAGTTCATTTGGATCCGTAATAGTGTGTTATTATCAGATTTCAAATTTCATAGCGTTTGGATTTACGGTGTGGTTGTACGATCTGAAAACGCTTACGATAATTTAATTGAATTTAATTTAAATAGTCGATTTAAAAAGCTATCTTCCACATACGATCGAATTAGGACTTGAAACTTGCTCCATTAGGTCCGGAATAGCGGTATAACATTAGAAACGCCAGGTGGCTTACCTTGATAGGGATTGCAAATTTTTAGTTACCCAACACGAGATATTTTGAATTTAAATAATAATAAAAGTGAAATCAATCACAGTCTCAAGCCGCCCTCTTCATCCTTTAAAATTGTGATTTATTCCCTCACGCAAGAATAAAATCAAATCACGTCTTCCCCCTTTTCATTCTATCAGTTCAAACATTTTATCTTGCAATCCAAAATCGAAAGAAATGGCAGACGAACTCCTTTTGCTTCCTTTCGCTCGAACGGGATTGACACAAGAAAAAAAAAGAAATATAAAATCGCAAAAAGTCGTGAGGATCTGGCCAACCCAGGGCGCGGCGAAGGATAGAAGAGCGACGCTTTAAATCACGGCAGCGACAGCGAAGACCGTATCATTTAATGGGAGGGTGGCGTGGTGGAAGAATCGAAGTCATGATGGGAGTTGATTGCGTGCGCGCGTGAGGGAGGGGAGGAGTACGAAGGCGATGATAGGCGAATTGATGTAGGTGCTTGCGTTCAAGGGCGGAGGCAACGTTGTTTCCTGGTTCTGGAGGAGGACAATGGCAGTTAGTGTAGGGGTTCTGATGTGCGTGTGTCTATGGGAGTTAGGGCAAAGCGGGCATGCTATTTCTGGGTGTGATGGTGGTCAGGCGGTAGAGGGCAGTGTGGGGGAGATTGAAATTGAGCGACCTGGAGTTGGCTGGCGGTAGTTGAAGGAGAAGCGGCTGCATTCTGTTGGTTGAGGGACGTGTATGTACAATTTCAAGTGGGTGGGTTGTGTTTGTTTGGAGAGGTGATTGAAGGTTAAAAATAAATTTTGAAAAATTATAATATGGGCCTAGTGACTACTTATGGATGTTATATTGATAGTTAAATAACTAACTATCAAGTATTGGCCAATTTCGTTGATCGTTTCGAATAGACCAAGATCGGATTTAATTATCCGAAAACCACTTCGATCTGATTTGAGCGTTACGAATGGATATCGTGAAGATGGTGACGACGATGATTCGGTTTGTCCAAACCCATGACAACTTGTATGTACGAATGCTATCAGAACATCGTCATTGGAGGACGATGAGAATTCTAAGTGAAAATTTTTCTTGAAAGGTAATCGTAGCCTCAAGCCTCATCAACCAGAATGACTGAAAATCAGGAAAGATGCAGCAAGGCTAAGTGGGTCATACCCAATTAGGGTATGTTATCACCTTTCTAGATACCCTCGGATATATTATAAATTATGGATACGGTGATGCATGGAAAAGAGCTCTGGATAAGGGTGGGAACACCCCGGGTGAAAACATACTCGGTTCTATCTAGGTTAGGGATAGGGCCAGCCTTGTGTTGTAGGGGATCCCGGCGAGGTCTTCGACACATTTTCCTAGACGTGTACCGTGATAGGAGGTACCCCAGTGGCTAGTCATTGTATGGAATCCATTCTCCAATAAGCGCCGTATGGTTTTGATTGTACCCAACTATGCTAAAATGTGAGATGCAAGCATTTCAGCTATTTTCTATTTCACTTTCTAGAGACACTATAATAATATCAGATATCAGATGATTTTGACATCAAATGTTTTGGTTATCGTAAGGGAAAAACTCATCGTGTTTATGTGTGACGTGGTCTTACGAGATACCATTGTTTTTCAAAGGATTTAGAAAATAGTAATAAATTCAAATTGAGTGTGTTTTCTCACGCTGATTTTCCAGACTAACTCGGGTGTTATTTTATTATAATGCTCGGGTCAGACTGAGTATTACAAATTCAGATTAAGATGCTATGGAGCTCAGGAGACGAGCTGGATAATAGAGACGTATCTCCATACTTGGACTATATTTCCACTGTGTGGGGACAAATTATTATAACTGTCCAGTATTCATTTGTTAATTATTGTACTCTGATGATATTATGTATGGATAACAGTTATAGTTCTTTCTGTATAAAGACATGTTATTATCTAGTATATATTGTCCTGCTGCGATTGTGAGATTTTGTGTTGTTATTTTTCTCTTTCTTTTTCTACATCTTTCTTTACCATAACTATCGAGTTTTTTCGGTACTTGATTGCTCATCATGTAATACAGTGGACGTATTAGTGTCGATTTTCGAAGGTCGAAAATCTTCGTCCGTTACATCTTTAATGCTAGAATCGGACCAGATTCCTTCATAAAAGTATCATTGGTCATCCTTAATAAATAAAGAAGGTCAAATATTAGAGTGAATTAATATTACAATTCAGTAGAGAGGGATCAAGTGTCAATGATCCGAGAATAAGGTTTACTTGTAGTTTGGGTCTAGAGTTGTTCGGAAACATAGTGTGCTTATGAATGCCCTAGATCTTATTGGGTACAGATCTTGTACTGCGATTGTTTTCTCACTATTTTTGGATGAAATAATTTGTTCAAAAATCCCATACCTTACAAAATGAGACATTCATCATAATTTTTCTGTAGATGATTGGAAATGAGACAAACATCTCAAACCTTGCATTATCTTTAGAACTCGATATAAATAGCAAATGACATATAACATGGGGAATGTACACACTCACGTAACCAACACTTAAAAGTTTTGTCAGATATATCATTTAGCTCTTGCATGGGATTTAAAATGACAACATGTTAAATGCTTTTTAGTGGATATTGTTAGCTTACAATTCTTCGCGCATCATTATAATTCAAATCATTTGGTATGGACTTTAAAAAAGCATTTCCTCCGCATTCTTATTAAGGTGGATTAGATTATTATTGCATATATTATTATTAGAATGTTTTATTTATTAGATTGGTTTATTATAATTTTCTAATAAGGTCACATATATATTTTCAGTTCTAAATTTAAATGAAATAAGAGAATTTCTAAAAAGTTATTGTAGCAGATGTTAGGATTCGTAATCATGTTTTCACTCGAAAGTTTTTCTAATTCACTTAATTTGTGTAGATGAATTAGAGGAGTGACTATGCATTGAGGAATTTTGGTAGGAGAGAGGTGCAACCAATAGTTTGCAACAAGACCTTGGTGGGGTTGGGTCAATACAATATGTAGGGCGGTTCTTAACTTACCAAGGACATGTTATGTGTAGGATCGATTTCACCCTAGAGGGGGGGTGAATAGGGTGATAGTGTAAATTATAAAAATTAATCGCGGAAGCTTATAAATTAATTTCAATTCAGATCACAGAATAGCAGCACAGATATAGCAGAATATAAATAACAGAATAAAACAGAACAACACAGAATTTACCCAGCTTCGGCAAAACCCTGCCTACGTGCTGCCCCCAAGGTTTCTACTAGAAATTAGATAGTCCCTCGCTTACACACGTAAACTCGCTATACACCGCTATTGACTAATCTAACTCTACGCTCAAAACCCTGCCACAACTCAACTACCGAGTTGCGAATTCTCAAGCTACACACCGTAGCTTGTCGACTAGAAAATATAAACGGTTTTTAAAAAAAAAAAAAATTCAATTAAAAACAATAAAAATAGCCCTAATATAAACAAAAAAAAGGCTTAAGAATAAAACACGCCGGCCCAATATTATTCTTTAACCCGAATCCTTTTATTTTCTTTGTGACAATGTCGGCTTGTTCTTCAGATGAGATTAGGGCTTCGGCTCTTGTATGTTCCTCTTTCTTCAATTAATTAGGGCTAGAATCGAAGATGCCGATATTATTTTAGTCGATCGCTTTTGTGATTTTCGTCTTTGCCTTGTCGATTGACTGCCTCCTTGTACCTTGCTTCGGCTACTTCGATTGATCGAGTTCGATTTCAATTTTGGTGAGTACTTTATTACTTTTTCTTTTTCTGGTTGATGCTTGAACTCGATGTGATTAATTGCCGATGATGATGTCAATTTATATAGGGTTTGTAACCCTAGATTTGCGTCGTATATTTTAATTTGAATTTGTCTGCTGATATTGCTTTGGCCATTCGATCATACTTGAATGCTCGTGATTTCACTGACTTTGTCAATTTCGTATTTTTGGTAGCTTGATTCACACGGTATTGATTTGATTTCTTTACCACCATATTTCTGACTTGTTCAACATGCTGACTTGGTTCAATTTGTAACTTCGGCACTGGAGTATTTCTATTATTGAAATCTCATCTTTTTGATTCTAGTATTTGCATTGATAAAGTGATAGATGGTTTATTAGTGCGTACCGCACTAGCATTCAGTTCATTTCCAGTATCTTCTTCAATTGCTAAAAAACTGATGAATCTTGTATGCCAATGAACAAAATATTCTTTGCAAAACCATTGTGATTGCAGCTTTCAAATTGCAAAGAGATAATCCCAGTATGAAGTTGGCTAGGAAATTGCTTTTGGTATAATAATTGGATTATGCTTCTGTGCATATTGTACTCATCCCTGTAGTTGGTGGTCTTTCTGAACTGTGCACATTGTTGCATGCATTAATTTAAGTGTTCATGTTGCATTCATGCTGGTACTTCACTATGCATTATATGCAACACCACTGTGTCATTGTGCATTTTTGTGCTTTGCCCCATTCACTGTTGCTCTAGTGTCTGGTTTGTTCTGAACTTGCATATTTGAGTTGTTGCTTTCTATACCGTTGCCTTCAGTTGCTTGTCGAATTTTAGTCATTGAAGTATGTTGTTGAACTTGGTGACATGCATTTCTTTGTTGAACTTGTCATCTTGAGTTTGTACAGTGTTGTACTTGCTGCCTTGTATCACTGTGTACTGGTGTCATTTCTTTGATTTCGAACTTGGACTTATAGTTGAATCTGGACATGTTATGGGCTGGACATCTGAGCATTGCATTACACATCATTAACTACTTTGTTGTATGCTTGATCACTTGAGTTGTTTCGCTGCCATACTTGATCATTGCTGCTGGATATCTGCATTTGTTATTTCTGAAGCTTGAGTTGCACTTACTCACTGCTGCACATTTTGAGCCTTGGTCTTTGTTGTTGTCGCATGCACGGCCATGCTTGTAGTACTTGAATTGAATGCTACCTGTACTTGTATACAGCTTGGTCTTGCCTTGTGCATCTCAACTTGTTCTTGTACTTTGATGGCTGATCATATTTGCTGTTGTTGCATGCATTTGTCTGGTTCTCGGCCTATTGCATTTGACCACTGAACTTGACTGTTTAGTTTCATATTCTTGTGTACTTTTGATTTGCGCTTGAGTTGAATCCAGTTACAAAAACTCGGATTTGACCTTGTGCTTGTGTCGTATTTTTGAATTTATTGCACCTGAGTTGAACCTGTCCGTATATTTGGGTTTGACCTTGTGCTCACCTGTACCTGTAGCATTCTCAAGTGTATATATCGGCGTTCACGGCCTTGTGGCATATACAGTAATACACTGTGTATGTCACAAGTTGTTCGTGTATGATGAATTCAAATTTAAATTATGACGAATAACCCAAATAACTGAGGCAAATATTATTTTCAAAAATCATATCTTATTTTATTTTGCAAAAATATTTCTTTTTCAATTTTACTGCGTTAGTGAATATTTTTGCAGATTTCTCAGATGCTGGATTCAAACTGGAATGAAGTTGAAGATAAATACGAGTGTGAGTGATATGTAGTGAGGTGAATTGTAAATGTGAAATGTGATGTAATTGTAATCAAAGTTGTATAGTTATAGTGAGAGCTTGAAATTGTACTATTCAAAGATGTAATAAATATTTGTTTGAATAAAATATTCGTTTGAATTCAAATTTCGTGTTACTTATTTTATTCTGCAAATATTTATTTAATCTGTGAAAAAAAATAAAAAAAAATAGTATATTATCAAATACATTTAAACGAATGTATATATGTTTATTATCATCAAACAAAAATCATATAAGCGCATATTCAACAATCTCCCCCTTTTGATGATAACAAACATATATTTAAGATTTTGAATATGTTAAATGTATTTGATCATTGATATATTCTAATTGCTCCCCCTATTTAAGCTCCCCCTACATATATGCATACAAATAAAAATATGCAAATGATTCTAGATGCAAATAGAAAATTATTTGACCTTTGCTTGATTTTATTTGACAAAATCTTAACTTTTCTCTCCCCCTTTTGTTATCAGCAAAAGAATAATAGTGTTAGAGAAAATAGAGAAAAAGTAATCGATATCAATTCAACATTAAAACTCAATTGAATATAAATATTAAATTTCAATAGAAAATCAAACAAAAATCATAAAAATATTGTTAGGCGCATATTCCACTTTTAGAATGATGGAGATGATGTCATCATATAAAACCATACAATTGTGTCTATTTGTGGTATTTTTATATCAGGAATTTGAATATCTACTAATCATGCATAACCGTTAGGACTTTTAAATGAGATTAGTAGTATTTCAATTTTATTTTTAAAAAAATGAATTCAAGTATCTTCTAACCACGCATAACCGTGAGGACTTTTAAATGGGATTAGAATCAACTTGTTTATTTTAAAAGAAAAAAAATCAACTTTTGATATGCGTTCCATACATGCATGACCGTGAGGACTTTTAAATGAGCATGGAAGCACATAACAAATTCCAAGTAATTCACCCATGCATAACCGTGAGGACTTTTAAATGAGAGTGAATACTTTGGTATTTATTTATTTATTTATTTATTTATTTATTTATTTATTTATTTATTTTTAAAAATGTGAAAATGAAAAACGAACGATTCCTGTTTAAAGTACCACATATCGACAAACTATATAGAATTTTGATGAGTGATGGTTGTTAGAAACATGATAGACATAGTGATGGTCATGGAATTTTTACCAACAAAAAGTTTTATAACTCTTGTTTACATTTCTAAAGAAATTTTCTAATTATACTTTCTCGAGTTATAATATATAATCAATATCAACACTCATCACTTTTTTCAATCACTATTTTTCTTTTCGATAATTTGTAGGGAGAAAAAAAATGTTAAATATTCAGCAAATTTCTAAAACACCTAGACTGAGTCGTAGTTTACAAAAACTATTTTCTGGTAGGGGTTTTGTAAAGATGTCTGCCAATTGAGAATCAGTTGAAATAAAATTTATGCAGATATTTTCTTTGGAAATATGATCTCTAATAAAATGATGTCTTACATCTATATGTTTTGTTCGCGAATGATGTACAGGATTATTTGAGAGATCAATTGCGCTTTTGCTATCACACATTAGTGGTACACGTTTAAAATTTAGGCCATAGTCATGCAAAGTTTGTATCATCCATAAGATTTGAGCAGAGCAACCGCTCAAAGCAATATACTCTGCCTCTGTTGTGGATAATGCAATACAATTTTGTTTTCTACTCGACCATGCCACTAATGAATGTCCTAACATAAAACATGCTCCACTAGTACTTTTTCTATCAACCAAATTTCCAGCATAATCAGCATCTGAAAAACCTTTCAATTCAAAATTATCATTTGATGGATACCAAAGACCAAACCGTGGGGTGTGCAATAAATATCTTATAATTCTTTTAACAGCTTTTAAATGAGATTCTTTTGGGTTAGATTGAAAACGCGCACATAAGCAGACAGAAAACATGATGTCAGGTCTAGAGGCGGTAAGATAAAGGAGTGATCCAATCATACCTCTGTACAGCTTTTGATCAACTGTCTTACCCTTTTCATCTTTGTCAAGTTTAAGTGTTGTACTCATGGGAGTTCTTGCTGGTTTAGCATCTTTCAATCCAAATTTGTTGACAAGTTCCCTGATATATTTTGTTTGAGAAATGAATGTACCTTTATTGCTTTGTTGGATTTGAAATCCTAAAAAGAATTTTAACTCTCCAACCAAGCTCATTTCAAATTTTTCCTGCATGACTTTTTCAAATTTCTCATACAACAACTTGTTAGTAGCACCATAAATGATGTCATCAACATATATTTGAACAATCAAAATATCATTGTTTTCATGTAACAGAAATAGTGTGGTATCTACACATCCCTTTTTGAACCCATTTTCAAGGAGATAAGATGTAAGACATTCATACCAAGCTCTGGGAGCTTGTTTTAATCCATATAATGCCTTCTTTAGTTTGTATACATGGTTTGGATATTCATGACTTTCAAAACCTTCTGGTTGTTCAACAAACACATCTTCTTTTAAAACTCCGTTAAGAAAAGCACTCTTGATGTCCATTTGTCTTAGTTTAAATCCTTTGTAACAAGCAAAAGCTAACAATATTCTAATTGATTCTAGTCTAGCTACAGGCGCAAAGGTTTCATCAAAGTCAATTCCTTCAATTTGATTGTATCCTTTAGCAACTAGTCTAGCTTTATTTCTAATTATATTTCCAGATTCATCATATTTATTTTTAAAAATCCATTTTGTTCCTATAATTGGATAATCCTTAGGTCTAGGTGCTAGACTCCAAACATTATTTCGTTCAAACTGATTTAGTTCTTCTTGCATGGCCATGAACCAGTTTTCATCATTAAGGGCTGAATCTATGCTATTTGGTTCTATTTCTGAAATAAATCCACTATATAAGCACAGATCACATAGATTTTTAAAGGATGAACGAGTTTGTATACCTGCTATAGGGTTTCCAATTACCAATTCTGGTGGATGGTCTGTTTTGTATTTCAGCTTTTCTGGATCCAGATTTCTTCGGACTTCTTGAGTTGTGGTTTCTTTAGCATCAGCAGTTTCTTTTGGTTTTTCAAATTCATCTTTTTCTTTCTCCTCTTCAACATTGCTTTTGGATGTATCATGTTCGTCAATGCCTTCATCAAATTTCACATTGATTGATTCTACGATTGTTTTAGTCTTTTTGTTGTAGACTCTATAAGCTTTGCTTCTCGAAGAGTAACTCATGAAGATGCCATCATCAGCCTTTGCTTCAAATTTTCCTAACTGATCACCTGTATTAAGAATATAGCAAGGACATCCAAACACTTTGAAGTAAGCGATGTTTGGTTTTTTGTTGAACCATAGCTCATAGGGGGTTTTGTTAAGAATCGGTCTGATGATAACTCTATTCATTACATAACATGCTGTATTTACAGCTTCTGCCCAGAGATGCAGAGGTAATTCATATTCATTTAACATAGACCTAGCCAATTCTTGTAAAGTTCGATTCTTTCTCTCAACTACCCCATTTTGTTGTGGAGTACGTGGTGCAGAGAACTCATGTTTGATTCCGTTTTCATCACAGAAAGTTTCAAATTCATAATTTTCAAATTCTCCACCATGATCACTTCTTAACGAAACAATAGAGACTTCTTTTTCATTTTGCACAAATTTTGCGAATCTTGTGAAGTATGAAAAAGTTTCTGATTTTTTAGCTAAGAAGTATACCCATGTGTATCTTGAGTAATCATCAACTAACACAAAGCAATATTTCTTACCTCCTAAGCTAGCAATGTCATTAGGTCCAAATAGATCCATATGAATTAGTTCAAGAACTCTAGAAGTGCTTACATTGTTTTTGGCATGAAACGATGATTTTCTAAGTTTTCTCAAAGTACATGCTTTACAGATGTTTTCAGTTTCAAACTCATGTGATGGCAACCCTCTTACCAAACTTTTCCTTTTTAATTTGTTTAATAAGTTCATACTAGCATGCCCTAAACGTCTATGCCATAAATTCACTTCTATATCCTTAGCTACCAAGCATTTAGAGAGGATGAGATCATCAAAAGATAGAGAATATATATTACCTTTCCTTTTTCCTGAAAATAAGATTTCTTTTGATGATTTGTCGACAATTTTGCACATGTCAGAATCAAAGATAACATTCATACCTTTATCACATAGCTGGCTGATTGATATCAAATTGTGGTGCAGATTTTCAACATATAAAACGTCATTTAAGGTAAATGTATTGTTACCTACTTTACCTTTACCGACAATTTTACACTTGTCATTGTTCCCCATTGTGACTCTGCCACCTTTGTACTTTTCTAGGCTAAGGAACTTCGATTTATCGCCTGTCATGTGCCTGGAACAGCCAGAATCCAAGTACCATTGCTGTTGTTCCTTAGCCTGCCAGCATACCTACACGAGAAGAGAGTTTAGTGACCTATTTGTTTTTATAGGTCCATGATTGTTAGTGGCAGAAAATTTTGAAAAATGATTTTGTGTAGACCCAAAACTATTTATAATTGTTCCCTTTGGCACCCAAATTTGTTTAACTTTGAGAGATTTTATATTTGTGCCTTTTGAAACCCAAATCGGTATAGTTTTCACATGTTTGGGTCTATACCAACAATTATTGTGACCGTGTCCAAATTTTCTACAAATTGTGCACATAGAATTAACTTGATTAATCTTGTTTTCAACAATTTTCAAATTATTATATCCAAGTCCTTGTCTAACCGTATTAACAGTTTGCTTTCCTAATAGCATATTCAACGATTTTTCACTTTTTGAAAATTTATCTAAAGTCGTTGACAATTGTTGGACTTGTGATTTGAGAGATTCATTTTCGTTAATCAACTGTGTGCACTTTTTAATAGAATTCTCTCTCCTAGTATTTTCATTCTCTTTTAAAATCAGAATCTCATTTTCAAGTGATTTTATATTGATTTCCGATTTTTTAATTTCTTCTTCAAATGTTGGACACTTATCACACTTAGGGATCCTACGTTGATAGTTCTTAACTAATTGATCAAGTTGTTCATTGCATTCTATCAAAGTATTCTTTTGAGATTCAAGTTTAGCATATTTTTCCCTAAGTCGTTCATAACAGCCATTTACTTCATGGAAATAAATTAGTAATTCAGAATGAGTGAGTTTTGATACCTCGCTTGGCTCGTCGTCATCACTGTCTGTAACTTCACCATGAAGACACATATTTGCTTTTTCACTCTCACTCTCGGTGTTATCACTTTCATCTTCGTCAGTTTCATCCCAAGTAGCCGCAAAGCTTTTCTTCTTTAGTTTCTTTCCTTGATTTGATCGTTTTTGAGGACATTGTGGCTTGATATGGCCGGGTTTGTTGCATTTGTAACAGATGATTTTCTGATCTTCTGGGTTGTCTAGTGCTTTGCCTATTCTGTTTTTCAATTCATGATTTCGAGCTGGATTTCCGTATTTGCGATTCCACTTTTTAAATTTCTTTATTAGTAGCGCTAGCTCTGCTGCTCCATCATCATCGTCATCATTTTCATCATCACTTTCAGTTGTTCCTTTGAGAGCTATTGATTTCTTTCGAGTATCTCCACCTTCACGCTCTTCCTTGAATTTCATTTCTAGCTCATAAGTGGTGAGATTTCCAATGAGTTCTTCGACTTTGAGTTGTTTTAAATCTTTCGATTCTTGAATGGCAGTTACTTTTGCTTCAAAGCTTCGTGGAAGGACTATGAGGATTTTACGGACTATTTCCAATTCGGTGTATGTTTTTCCGAGAGCTTTTGATTTGTATACGATGTTGGAAAGTCGTCCGTACATCTCTTTGACATTTTCTTCTTTCGCCATTGTAAAGTTCTCGTATTCGCTGCTTAGCATGGCAAGGCGAGATTCTTTGACTTGAGATGTTCCTTCGTGAGTCACTTCTAGTATGTGCCATATTTCCTGCGCAGTTAGACAATGTGAGACACGATTAAATTCAAATTGATCTAATGAACAGATAATAGAATTCATAGCTTTGGCATTAGTATTCTGTAATTTATTTTCTAATTCTGTCCATTGTTCCTTTGGTTTCTCTATTTCCTGATTATCTACAGTTATAGTTGGTATCCTATAACCTGTTTCAACAATATCCCAAGCGTCAATGGTTTTCAAAAAAAAATTCATCCTATTTTTCCAAAAAGCATATTCACCATTGAACATTGGTGGTCTAACTATGGATTGACCTTCTGCAAAAGCATTATTAAAAGAAGCCATTTTAAAAATTCGAATTTTTAAACAAAAACTGATTTTTTTTCAAAAAAAATAGAATTTTTAAAACAAATGTTGACTTCTATTCCTAGCTCTGATACCACTTGTAGGATCGATTTCACCCTAGAGGGGGGGTGAATAGGGTGATAGTGTAAATTATAAAAATTAATCGCGGAAGCTTATAAATTAATTTCAATTCAGATCACAGAATAGCAGCACAGATATAGCAGAATATAAATAACAGAATAAAACAGAACAACACAGAATTTACCCAGCTTCGGCAAAACCCTGCCTACGTGCTGCCCCCAAGGTTTCTACTAGAAATTAGATAGTCCCTCGCTTACACACGTAAACTCGCTATACACCGCTATTGACTAATCTAACTCTACGCTCAAAACCCTGCCACAACTCAACTACCGAGTTGCGAATTCTCAAGCTACACACCGTAGCTTGTCGACTAGAAAATATAAACGGTTTTTTTAAAAAAAAAAGAAAATTCAATTAAAAACAATAAAAATAGCCCTAATATAAACAAAAAAAAAAGGCTTAAGAATAAAACACGCCGGCCCAATATTATTCTTTAACCCGAATCCTTTTATTTTCTTTGTGACAATGTCGGCTTGTTCTTCAGATGAGATTAGGGCTTCGGCTCTTGTATGTTCCTCTTTCTTCAATTAATTAGGGCTAGAATCGAAGATGCCGATATTATTTTAGTCGATCGCTTTTGTGATTTTCGTCTTTGCCTTATCGATTGACTGCCTCCTTGTACCTTGCTTCGGCTACTTCGATTGATCGAGTTCGATTTCAATTTTGGTGAGTACTTTATTACTTTTTCTTTTTCTGGTTGATGCTTGAACTCGATGTGATTAATTGCCGATGATGATGTCAATTTATATAGGGTTTGTAACCCTAGATTTGCGTCGTATATTTTAATTTGAATTTGTCTGCTGATATTGCTTTGGCCATTCGATCATACTTGAATGCTCGTGATTTCACTGACTTTGTCAATTTCGTATTTTTGGTAGCTTGATTCACACGGTATTGATTTGATTTCTTTACCACCATATTTCTGACTTGTTCAACATGCTGACTTGGTTCAATTTGTAACTTCGGCACTGGAGTATTTCTATTATTGAAATCTCATCTTTTTGATTCTAGTATTTGCATTGATAAAGTGATAGATGGTTTATTAGTGCGTACCGCACTAGCATTCAGTTCATTTCCAGTATCTTCTTCAATTGCTAAAAAACTGATGAATCTTGTATGCCAATGAACAAAATATTCTTTGCAAAACCATTGTGATTGCAGCTTTCAAATTGCAAAGAGATAATCCCAGTATGAAGTTGGCTAGGAAATTGCTTTTGGTATAATAATTGGATTATGCTTCTGTGCATATTGTACTCATCCCTGTAGTTGGTGGTCTTTCTGAACTGTGCACATTGTTGCATGCATTAATTTAAGTGTTCATGTTGCATTCATGCTGGTACTTCACTATGCATTATATGCAACACCACTGTGTCATTGTGCATTTTTGTGCTTTGCCCCATTCACTGTTGCTCTAGTGTCTGGTTTGTTCTGAACTTGCATATTTGAGTTGTTGCTTTCTATACTGTTGCCTTCAGTTGCTTGTCGAATTTTAGTCATTGAAGTATGTTGTTGAACTTGGTGACATGCATTTCTTTGTTGAACTTGTCATCTTGAGTTTGTACAGTGTTGTACTTGCTGCCTTGTATCACTGTGTACTGGTGTCATTTCTTTGATTTCGAACTTGGACTTATAGTTGAATCTGGACATGTTATGGGCTGGACATCTGAGCATTGCATTACACATCATTAACTACTTTGTTGTATGCTTGATCACTTGAGTTGTTTCGCTGCCATACTTGATCATTGCTGCTGGATATCTGCATTTGTTATTTCTGAAGCTTGAGTTGCACTTACTCACTGCTGCACATTTTGAGCCTTGGTCTTTGTTGTTGTCGCATGCACGGCCATGCTTGTAGTACTTGAATTGAATGCTACCTGTACTTGTATACAGCTTGGTCTTGCCTTGTGCATCTCAACTTGTTCTTGTACTTTGATGGCTGATCATATTTGCTGCTGTTGCATGCATTTGTCTGGTTCTCGGCCTATTGCATTTGACCACTGAACTTGACTGTTTAGTTTCATATTCATGTGTACTTTTGATTTGCGCTTGAGTTGAATCCAGTTACAAAAACTCGGATTTGACCTTGTGCTTGTGTCGTATTTTTGAATTTATTGCACCTGAGTTGAACCTGTCCGTATATTTGGGTTTGACCTTGTGCTCACCTGTACCTGTAGCATTCTCAAGTGTATATATCGGCGTTCACGGCCTTGTGGCATATACAGTAATACACTGTGTATGTCACAAGTTGTTCGTGTATGATGAATTCAAATTTAAATTATGACGAATAACCCAAATAACTGAGGCAAATATTATTTTCAAAAATCATATCTTATTTTATTTTGCAAAAATATTTCTTTTTCAATTTTACTGCGTTAGTGAATATTTTTGCAGATTTCTCAGATGCTGGATTCAAACTGGAATGAAGTTGAAGATAAATACGAGTGTGAGTGATATGTAGTGAGGTGAATTGTAAATGTGAAATGTGATGTAATTGTAATCAAAGTTGTATAGTTATAGTGAGAGCTTGAAATTGTACTATTCAAAGATGTAATAAATATTTGTTTGAATAAAATATTCGTTTGAATTCAAATTTCGTGTTATTTATTTTATTCTGCAAATATTTATTTAATCTGTGAAAAAAAAAAATAGTATATTATCAAATACATTTAAACGAATGTATATATGTTTATTATCATCAAACAAAAATCATATAAGCGCATATTCAACATTATGATCTCCTTAGAAGGTCCTTGGATGTGGGTGCAGGGGCTAGAGCATCTGATGGGTTGTTCTTTTGAGCCAGCTCTTTCTTGGATCGCCTTCAGATTTTGAGCTTTCTACATATCCCTAAATGTTTTGTACGTAAAAATGAACACAACAGGTTGAACCCATATCAATTCGTAAATATTTTATATATGTTTTTAGTCACTAATCACTCAACATAAATTCAATGAGAAGTTATGTATTGCTCACAGAATTAAAAGAAGACATAAAATAAATAATTTATTGTGTTTTATGTTATAATAAGTAGTGTGATGTTTCATATACTATTCCATATTATCTAATGTTGTAACATTGTGTGATGTTTCGTTTAACGTTTTATATCTCACATACTATTTCATTTTACGTTCTATTTTGCGTATTATTTCATGCAATATAATCTATTATCTTATTTATATAACGTAAGGTACTGTTTCGCTTAATGTTTTTTTTTTCCTTCATTTGTATAACTTAGAAAGTACAACCACGTTGCAATATAAATTTTAATACAAACAAACATAATTAGGTTTATTTGAACAAATATAAATAAAGATAATGTTATACCCTCTCTTTCTTTCAAGCATGAACCTTTTAGTATGCCTTATTATTACATTCAACATTTCACCAATAATGAATTCTAAATTAACTTAAAATATTTTAAAATTACTCGGTTAATTTTACAATTCAATAGTGTATGTATAGATTCATCAATCCACTCTTTAAACCAACAATTGTAGGAAAAGCTTATGCATTTGTAGCAAAAATGAGTAACTTGATTACCATTTCTAAAAAGACCAATTGGGTATCGAATCGACAATTGACGGTAATCTCTTCTACTCGTATCTTATTATTACTGCTTTTAAATAAGTTATTTTTTGGATTTTTGAAAGTCGAAATAAAATTCGTTTAAGTTTTCAAAAAGAAAAGTAAATAGTTTAAAAGTACATCCAAACTTTGTTCGTCAACATTGTTCTCATCTACTCTAAGATTATGAATAAAGTCTATAAAATTACGCATAACGAAAATGCATCATATGAGCCATGAGGTCCACTAAAATTTACAAATTCATGAACTCATAAACAGCCTACAAACACAAACTTCTAAATTTTCTAAGAATGAAAAATAAGCAAAAAGGGAAAGAGGAATGCATGATGAACCCATTTAAATATATAATTTCAAAATGAAAATTACATCAAACACAATCTAGAGTCTGTTTCATGTATACTTTTCCATGAAAACAAGTTCAGTATTTTTCCTAAAATCATAAAATTTCAATATACACGATTAAATATCAGCAACAAACACAATTTATTTTATATATTTTGTATTTTGTATGTATTTATTTTTGTAATCAAACTATTTATAAGATATTTGTATATATACATATACATACATGCATACACACATATACACATACTTACATATACACACACACACGTTTATTTTAATTTAAAAAAAATCATATTTTGTTTTCGATTATATATATATATATATGTATATGTATATATATATATATGTATATATATATATGTATATATATATGTATATATATATATATGTATATATATATGTATATATATATATATATTCAAAATAATACACACATACACATGTGATATCTTGAATGAATAAATCAAAACATATAAACATACACTTGAACGATATATTTGTATACTAAGGGGCTAACATGTCCATTCCGACGTAAATCTCAGCTTTATATGCGAGCCTGTCAAACCTTGCACGGATTGCTATGATACATATGCACATACATATATATGTATATACGATACACATTTATATAATATAATATTAATTACATAATATAAAATCATATTATAAATTAAAATAAAATAAGGAATTAATGATTTTATTTAAAAGAAATTTATAAATGTTCTAAATAAATTAGACTTCATAGGTTCAAAAATATCCAAAATGATTTTTTTTTAAATTTGCTCGTTACTTGTGCTGAGGGCTAGCCCTTTTCCAACAGAATGATGTATTGATACAAAGATAAAGTGATACCCTCTTTAAACCCACAGGCGTAAGAATGCGTATCCATCTAAAACAAAGACAAGTAACATCATCAAATCCTCATTGAGGGTAATTTGATCTACTCTCGGTTTATTGTTCATACTCTTAGTTTCATCTACTTTATCCTCATCCACTTTAAGGTTATGAATAAAAGAAGGAGAAAACAACCAAGATATCACCTTCTTTATAAAGAATTTGATATATTATATTTCAACTTTTGACATGTGGATCACCGAAGTTAAACGCTGCCCTAGCAAGATTCGATCTCTAGGGTAAAAAGAAATATTGGGTAACCGCTTGATTATAACAACTATAGAATACTTCATATAAGTGTTTTTTAACAATAATTTTTTTGTTTTGCCGTTGGGCTTTCCTCTAGACCAAGCCAGTGTGTGCTACATGGGAAATTTTCCTTTCTTACCTTATGACTGCATAAGGTCATGCTCAAGAAAAGTGCGGAAGATTACACATCTTTAATAATAGTTGTAATACATTTGGTGTCACACTTTTTTAATGTTAGCGTAAACTACCAAAATTGTCCTTATGTAGATATATTATCAAATCCTCTATAAATAAGATTTAACAAATAAACTCGCTTTACACAATTAAAATAGTGAAAATTAGCCATAAGGGTCTCTTTATCAAGTGCAATTAGTTTTTAGGACCCACAACTGAAATAATTATTTTTAAGAACAAAATGCAAAAAAATTAGTTTCTAAGACTTAAAATCCTATGAAATTATGTCCTTGAAAGTAATTGGATTGCTGACTTTGTCCTTAAAAATAATTATTCTGCTGACTTTGTCCTTAAAATTAATTTCTATGGATGTGTGTCCTAAAAACTAATTGGACTGCAAAGTTTGTCCTTACAGTGAAATGCCCCATTAAAATATCCTTCTACAAATATTAACAATCCTTACTATCAATCTAATAAATAATTTTCTACAAATTCAAAACGACCTCAACAAATTTAATGAAATCTTTAATAAAATGATCTAACAAATAAAAAAAAATTGCATCCGTTTTTTATTAGTTGCTAATAGAAATAAAAATTCAAAAAAAAAAAAAAAATTAGATGCTGAAATTTAGAAATACAAGTTCAAACAAACTACACGTGATTTCAACACAAAATATAATTGAACATTTACGTTTTCTTTATACGTGTTAAAACATATATATTTTGTAGAAAAAATTCACGCGGCATAATACTGGGAACAACGCGAAATAATACTGGGAACAAAAATGCTTCAGAAGAACCATAAGATCACAACGCAAATTCATGAACTTATAACTGTCTACAAGCATAACCTTTCAAATTTTATAAAGCAGAAAGATAATTAGAAGGGGAAAAGAAGAAGATTGGATGATGGACACTTCTGAATATACGGAAATTATGATACTAATTTCAAAATGAAAATATATTTGAGTTCAAGCCTAGAAAACCTTTCATGTATTCTTTGTCATGAACACGATTGCAGTGTTTTCTCTAAATCACAAAATTTGAATTACACACGTGTTCATATCAGCAACAAACACCCCTCGATCCTTTTCTCATATATTCAATTTCAACCACCAATCCAGAATCCCAAAAAAAACCAGAAAAAGAAAACCACATTTTTACAAAAACAACCCCAAAACAATTTCGAATTTACCGTCTCATCTCTCTTCTCTCTGCGAAGGACTCCTCCAGAACCCAGTGCTGTAGAACCGCTCCATCATCTCTTTTTCCATCTCCACCAGCTCCGGCGACGTCGCCGTTGACGGGATCCCCCAATCCTCCGCTATATTGACCTTCTCCGCCTTCACGTTGCCAACCTGATGCTTCAGGTAGTTTCTCCGCCGCCGATTCTTCAAGGCTCGCCGTACCAGCCCCGCTGGCAGCTTCACGACGACACATATTATCAGCCCAACGAGACCGCAAGGGCAGCAGCAGCAGATCGCTGCGCATTCGGCGGCCGCTTCGCCCGTGATCTCACCTATTCCCCGGCGAGATCGTGGCGGTGGCATGATCGGCGAATGAATTCAAAGTTGCGGCATTTTTGTAAAAATCGATCTTGTTTTCGAGGATGTACGGATAGAGGAAAGGGCAAATGGATTAAGGTATAAATAAAAAAATGGAAAATGTATTTTAGAGAAGCGAGTAATTCGGAGGTTTATTTGTGGAGGGGAATTTGAACGGTTTTGGTACTTTGAGAGAGAAAGCGGCAGAGAAGTTGGAGCTGTAATTTTATAGAGGGAGAGGATGAAGGGTGCAATGGTCATTTCGTAAACCGGTATTAATTTGCTTTATATTTCCCATGCGTTTAATTTGTGCAATAAATTAGTTGGCAATTGGTTACGATGTGAAATAAAACGTGCAACCCTTAGCAGTTTGAATTTTCATATATATATTTTTCATGGGGAAATTAATTTAAAGGACAAAAATTTCTATATTTTTTGTCTCAAGGACACGACCTCAATATTTTTGCCACAAGGACAAACATTCTTCTAAAATTTATTCACAAGGACAAACATTTTCCAAAATTATTCATAAGGACAACAAAACTGATACCGAGCTAAAAACTGATACCTAAAAACTGCTACCGATAACTACAAACTGATACCTAAAAACTGCTATCAATAACTAAAAACTGATACCTACAGAAAGTTGTCCTTCAGGATAAAATATTGAAGGTCTGTCCTTGAGGCTAAAAAGCTGTGAAATTTTGTCCTTGACAATAATTTCCTGTATTTTTCATTGTATATTTGTTATTGTACTTACTTCTCATCTAACTATTTTACTATTTTTAAAACGTTATAATATAAATATAAACGTTGAAGCAAATTAATATTAGCTTTATGAAAATAATTATCTGAACAAATTTGATGTAATTTCAGTTTTCATGCAATAATCGATGAACGTTCTATCACAGTATTAAATTTTGCATTATGATACCATTAGGTTACATTTCTAAATTAATTTGTTAAATTTAACATGTCTTATAGCAGAATGTTGATAATAATTTTTTTTAACCGCTGTAAAGATGGTCTTTGATCATTTATACCACATTTATATTCGTATAATTAATTTTATTATATTCATTTAAAATTGTCAATATCAATTTTAATTCAAAAATATGGTTCAAACTTTACTGCATTTGTGATGAAGAACCATTAGAGTTTAAAAGTTATTAATCTTTTGATTTTTCAAACAAACGTGAATTTAAGTTATCAATGAAACGATTGCTGGTTTATTATGCAATATAATCGGTACTTGCATGTCGGTAACGTCACACAATTTTAGATATAAAAAACTGTACAATAAAAGCATTTGTAGAATATAGTCATTGTTAATTTTCAATTAATTCTGACTAATTAAATCAATTAATTTGACGATCATGCATTTACTAGTGACATCAAACCAAATATGCTAGGCTCCTCCTAGGTTCTTTTTTCATGAAAAACATAGATATGTGAGATAAAATACAATTCTCAAATGAAAAAAATAAAATTATACTCTTGTTTCTAGAAAATAGCACGTGATGAATATGTATTCTAATATTAATAAAAAAACAAAATGCTTAAGGATGCTTAGGTTGAGAAAATAAAATTTAAAAGATATGAAGTTAAATAAAGTGAAAGTAAATCGTTAAAATGCTATCTGCTGCATGTTTATTTATTTAATTTTGCTTTAGTCATGAATTCGATTTTGAATGCGTTAACAGTAACTTTAATTCATCATTAAGACTAACAGTTTCAATAATAAAAACTAAAAAAAAAAAAGGATAGTAATAATAATATAATAATAAAAACAGGAGCATGAAATTGACCAGCCAATGGAGCAAATCTTTCATTAATTGGTGCTGACGAGGACTACGGCCTTTTGCGTTAAAAAATGATGTGACTGGAGGCGAGGTTGGCGAGCTCGTGATCCCACCGTTGATTGCTGTTCCGCCATACACGTGTCGCATTGCGCGACACATCCCGTCCCACACGTGCAGGTGCCTACCCTCCCTCTCTTGTCTTTCCCCGTAGGGCCCCTGCCCTACTATTTATTTGTTTGTAGGGTAAAGCGCATGATGAGATGATGGTCTTTGTCTTGAATCTTAAATAATATGACCTCCCACTCTTTCCGCTGTCCAATTATTGCATTCCTTTTAATATTTTGGCGTTATCTGCTTTCCAAAAAACCAGTGTGTCGAGACTGAATGGCTCCTACATCATGAAAGGAGTCTATTCAGGTGACGTTCGGAAGCTTCCCTTCAGAAATTTTAGTCCCAACATAGAAATTGTCGTTCAACCGTTTCGATAAATTTATTGCGTTCAAAGTCCGTTGAAATATGTTATTAGTTAAAATTAAATTTTTATACTTTGCAAATGTGGTTCGTTTGAGACAGGCACGGTTTTTGCGTTGCGATCGTATCAAAGTGCTCAACTTTATGGAGTTGGTTTGGACTAAATCGAAGCAATTTATACTTTTACAATTTATTTATTTATTTATTTTTGTAAATTATTGACACATATTATTTATTAAAAACAAATATTAATTAAAAAACTATAAATCAATTAAATTAAAAATCACAATTTAAATATCTCACTCAAACACCATGTTCGTCGCTCCAAATGCATTTCCTGGTCACTCAACTTCCCCGCTCAAATGCTCCGTTCAGATTTTTCATTTTTGTTCACTGCAAACGCACATTTATATTGAAATGAAAAGATGACAAACGTGTAAAATCAATGATTTATAGATTATTACATTATCCTTATTTTGAATGTGATCGTTGCTCGATAGTCTAACAATAGATATCAGGTCCGTTAGTTAAGCACCCGAAAATACAAACTCATATCATGTTGCCTAGCTAATAGTCGGTCCGACCAACCAGTAGCATACGTACCACAAATAGGTTGACCTATTAAAGACAATTTTCAATAATATCTTTAGTTAATTTAATTAGGTTGTATATAATGTTTGATTTTGTTTATATAATACATACGTAATGTATATGTGTATAGATGAAGGAGCTGGACCAGCATGCAATGGCAAAATGGACGAATTTTAAAATATTTTACCATTTTGAATCTTGTTGAACCTACAAAGTCTAAATTCATGCAACATTTACTATGTACATGGCTTAGCATACCCATGTATATGTGCCGGTTAACACCGCAACAGATAAGTAAGTCCCCCCATATACATATGCATTGTCTAATATATAAACTAGGATCAATAGCACCCTTTATCTAGCATCATTTTGTAGCCTCCTGATATCAACCACGAGTTTCTATTTAATTATTTATCTTTTCTCTTTCCTAATGCACAATTATTTGTTTTTTCTCTTTCCTAATACATAAACATGCATACACACACAGATACATACACACATATACATATACATATACATACACACACACATGCATATATATATATATATATATATATATACACACACACATACTTATATGTTTATAAGATTCCAAAACATTAAATTTTGTAATTACAAATATAAGTAAATTTGAAATTTAAATTCAAACCTAAATTTCAAATTTCAAATTCCAATTTTAAAATGATTATATAATGAATTATATTCAGTAAATACACACACGTGCATACTTACAAAATATTTTTTTAATATGCGGAAACATTTGTATAAATATGTGTATGTATATTAAATTAAAGATATCCATTAAGCTTATTATATATATTTACATAACAACAATTTTGTATGTTTAAAAATGTAATGTACAAAATATAAAGACATACATACACAAATATTTGGCCATAAATATTTTTTATTAAAAGCCCTTTTATTTATTTAAAAGCTTGCACCTTTAAAACAATTTTTTGTATCAGTTTCCGAACGAAAATTATAAAAATGATTTTTTCTGAGTAACAGTTTCATGATATAAGTATATATAATTTCATATTTATTAAATATATGTATATAAAAGCATGTATTTCCTTTAACATGCATACTTATTAAAACAATATATTATGTTATAATACATATATAATTATTTATTTATTTAAAATATTGACATATACATACATAAAATTGTAATTCCCTTTTTAAGAAATAATAACATATATATATATACATACATACATACATACATATATATATATATATATATATATATATAGACGTACACATACATACATAATTTAATATATGTACACATATATTATATGCTTTGTCCTTTAGTAAATAGAAAACAATTTTGTTTAAAGCCTCTTTCAAACGTCGTCGATATTCTGGAAATTAAAAGAAAATTTTACTTTTAATTCCATGGCCAAATTCATTTGCGCACACACACACACACACACACACACACACATCTTTATTCAATACTTTCAAAAGGCGCAACCCGATCGAGAAAGCTACAAACCGTTGTCTAGAATTTAATTTAATTTGTGGTTTTTTGCTTTATTCAACGAAGAGCGGAGGGAGATTTTCAGCCGGATCTAGAGGAGGGAGACGGTGGCTCAAAACCTAAAATAGCACAAGTGAAGAGAGTGACTAAAAGTGTTTAAATAGCATAGGAAAGGTAAGGTTTAAAGATGGAAGCATATCTTTTCTTTCCTTTGTCATTTCACACCCTTTTTGAATCAAATTCCAATTCTTCTCCTCTAAGTAATAGCCAGTCATACATGCCCCATTTTTGGGCCTCAAACCACTTCATGCCAGATCAAATAATTTACATTTGAATCAATTTAAACCTACATCAATATTTTATATCTATAAGTGTGTATAAAACTTTTATATATGCACTATTTTCATATCGATCAATGCAAATCAAATAAAAATTTATAGTTAATATTTCATAAATATTAATTAATTTAATTAACTTATAGAAATTGTTATTTAATAAAATCGAGTGGTAGATGGAGAATTAACTATTGCGATTGTGTTGACTCTTTAGGTGTAAATTTGGTTAGCAAATAATATCGAACAATCAAATATTGAAACTTACACTTCCCATTAACTAGTGGTGTGGCATTACGGCTAAGTTTATCGCTTACAAATCTTTGGTAAAATCCAATTTTACATATTTTAAGCATTACCGGGTAATGACAATTATTTACACCAATTCTAATCCAAACCATATCACATTGGGACTTGGGTAATTTGTTAATGGCCAAGATTCCAATATTTTTCACATTCAACTTTATAGTCCAAGCATAAAGTTCGTTCAATAATAACATTATTATAAACCGTACTACTCTGGCCAAAGACTTCGACTTTGAGTTGACTTAAGTTGACACATGATATTAACCTCACATTGTAGGATCGATTTCACCCTGACGGGGGGGTGAATAGGGTGATACTATCAATTATAAAAATTATTGCGGAAGTTTGTACAAAATTATTTCAACACAGATATATCAAAATTATAGCAGCACAGATAATAGCAGAATAATAAATGCAGAAATAGAACGACACAGAATTTACCCAGCTTCGGCAAAACCCTGCCTACGTGTTGCCCCCCAGGTTTCTACTAGAAATTAAGCAATCAGACGCTTACACACATAAACTCACGACACCCCTATCGACTAGCCTTAACTCTACGCTCAAAACCCCGCCACAACACAGCAACTGAGTTGCGAATTCTCGAACTACACCACCGTAACTCGTCCCCTAGTCACACGACTAGTTATTACAATTGTTAAAAAGGAAATACAAAATTAAAATAAAATTAAACATAAAACCCTAATTAAAAATTAAGCCCAAATATAACGTATAGAAGTCCGCCCAAACTTTTGTTAAGTGAAAATCTTATCCCTTTTTATTCCTTTATCCGCCCGACTCCTTGTATCCTTTTCCTTTGTCGTTCGTTCCTTTGTGTGAAATTAGGGCTTGTGAAAATTGAAGCCGTCGCTTGAATTCTGAAGCTTTGATTCCTTTCTTCTCTCTGTCGATTGCTTTCAGCTACTTCAATTCGATCGAGTTCGAATTAAAATTGGTATGTTATTTTCCTTTTTTCTTTTCTGGTTGATTGTTTGAACTCGATCGATGATTCGAGTTATTGGTTTATTGTTGTCAGTTATTCTCGAACTCGAATGCATTTTCGGCCGGTGATGATTTGGGTTTATATAGGATTCGAATTCCTATATTTTAGTTCGTATAAATTTATTTGAATTCGTCATTTACTTTGTTTCGGCCGTTCGATGTTGTTTGGATGTTGATGATGATTACTGACTTGTTCAAAGTCGTATAATTTGTTTACTTGATTAACACGGTGTTGATTAATTTCTTGGCCACTACGGCTTGTTTGATTTGTTCATTTGTTCGACACCTTGTTCATCACGACTCTGACATTTACTTTGACTGGTTGAATTTTTGACTGTTGTCGTGGTTGTTGACATTGCCTAACTTCAGTCATTTTCTCACTTGTATATCATGACTTTCATACTACTGTGTCTTGGACATATTCATGTGCATACTTATTTCGTTCTCTGGTCTACCTGAACCTGTTAGTCGAGTTTGCACTGCATATATATGTGTGTTCATATCTGTAGCATACTCGCCCTGATCTCGGCTTTGATCATTTGTGTTAGACTGAACTTGTTTGATTTTTACTTGTATTTCTTTTTGACTTCGGCCTTATACACTGTGTGAATTCATATATGTGCATATATACATTTGTATGTGTGTATGCATGCATTGTTGGATCTACACTTGTGTTATCACTGCATTGCATATCTATGCACATTGTAGCTTTGATCGAGTCTTGTGATTCATAGGTCTTTGCTGTATCGAGTTGCATCAATGGTCTTTGCATTTGTTTTCATTTACTTCGAGACAATTTGAGTTGCAAGTGCATTTGTAGTTTAGTATGGACATGTGGTTCATTGTGTAGCCTGGTTTTGGTTCAAGTACTTGAATGTGAACTTATTTATTTGATTTTTCATTTGCTTGTATACTTCATGTAAAGGCTGCACTTAATCTGACCACTGTTTCTATCTTGCACCGTCCATTGTTGCATTGACTTTGTATATGTCGTTGATCAAAACTGCTACTTGATGCTTGCATATCATGACTGCACTATTCACTGTATATATAGGTTGTTGCACCATGTTGTTTGCTGTGGATATTGTGTTCATGTATTCATTGTGTCATTCTCTGGTGTGTTTCACTGTCATGTGTATATATGTGCACTTGTTTGGTTCATCTGGTTACAGTACTGTTTGGAGTCTTCATATGACTACACTTCTGTTGTAGTTTGACTGTGCAGTACGCTTGTTATATATATATATATATATATATATATATATATATATATATATATCTGTGTGTGTGTATTGCTGCTATATCATTCCTTTGTACATTTCCTTGACCCTCTACATATTGAAGTCTTCTTGCTTCACTTTGGTATGTGCAGTTACACTTCATGTTGAAGTCTGGTCACGAATCATATGCATGTTCACTACTGTTGCCTTGTATCTGCAGTGTGCACTGTTTGGTTCATATTGCATTGCTTCATCATTGATTGTATTGTCCACTTCTTTTGACTTCGTATATTTGTCACGGTGCATTCATACTTGAAATACTTGTCGACTTTTGGTTTCTCTTAAACCTGGTTTGTATTGGGTTGAGGTGCACTGTGTTTCCAGTCTTTGTTGTTGTGTGTATTTGTATGTATTCATCCTTTATAGCTGTTGTTGCCACTACCTGTTTCAGTTTGTTATGGTTTTGTACATTTGTCTCGAGTCTGATTTGGTGCTTTGTTCATTTGAATCATGTTAGCCGTGGGCCTGGTTCGCCTTTGATTCATGTTGTACATATTGAGTCTGAGTTGCTCCCGACCGTTATTGCATTTGTACGTTTGGATTTTGTTCGAGTCTTATTTTAGTTGTCTTGACCATTTTCATGAACTTGCACCTGTGTTGAATCCAGCTTGGAGCTCGGGTTTGACCTTGTGCGGATATTGTGGCATTATTTTTATTGCACTTGAGTTGAACCCCGCTTTTATTTGGGTTTGACCTGTGCTCACATGTCCCTGTAATTTTATCAAGTGTATATATTGGTGTGCATGGCCTTGTGGCATGTACAGTGATATACTGTGCATGTCACAAGCTGTTCGTGTATGATGAATTCAAAATTAAATGGTGACGAACAACCCAAATAACCGAGGAAAATAATATTTTCAAAATTACAATTTATTTTATACTGCAAAAATATTTTATTTTCAATTTTATTGCGTCAGTGTGTATTTTTGCAGATTGCTCAGATGCTGGATTCAATCTGTAATGAAGTTGAAGACAAATACGAGTGAATGAGTGAATTGTAGTGAGGTGGATTTGTAAATTAGAAATTATGATGTAACCAAATTTTTATTGTAATTGAAATTGTATATATATATATATATATATAATGAGAGCTTGAATTTGTAATATTCAAAATTGTAACAAATATTTGTTTGAATAAAATTTTCGTTTGAATTTAAACTCTGTGTTATTTATTTTATTCAGCAAATATTTATTTAATCATGTGAAAAATAAAATAGTACATTAACAAATACATTTAAATTAATATATATATGTTTATTATCATCAAACAAAAATCATATACTCGCATATTCAACAATCTCCCCCGTTTTATGATAACAAACATATATTTAAGATTTTGAATATGTTAAATGTATTTGATTATTGATATACTCTATTTGCTCCCCTTATTTAAATGCTTCCTCTCTACACAAATCACCCCCTTCATATATGCATACATTAAAAATATGCAAATGTGCTTAGATGCAAATAGAAAATATTTGACATTTACTTGCTTTTATTTGACAAAATCTTATCTTTTCTCTCCCCCTTTTGTTATCAACAAAAGAGTAATAGTGTTAGAAAAATAGATACAAGGTGATAGATATTAATACAACATTAAAACTCAATCAAATATAAATATTAAATTTCAATAAACAATCAAACAAAAATCATAAATACTCTGTTAGGCGCATATTCCACATTTAGAATGATGTCATCATATAAAACCATATAGTTGTGTCTATTTATGGTATATTTATTTCAGGAATTTGAATATCTACTAACCATGGATAACCGTTAGGACTTTTAAATGAGATTAGTAGTATTCTTTTTTTTTAAATGAATTCAAGTATCTTCTAACCACGCATAACCATGAGGACTTTTAAAGGGATTAGAATCAACTTGTTTATTTAATAAATCAATTTTGCTATGTGTTCCATACATGCATAACCGCGAGGACTTTTAAATGAGCATGGAAGCACATAACAATTCCAAGTAATTCACCCATGCATAACCGTGAGGACTTTTAAATGAGAGTGAATACTTTTTTTTTAATTTTTTTTAAAAAAATATAAAACGAATAATTCATGTTTAAATCACCACATATTGACATACTATAATGGATTTGGATGAGTGATAGTTGATAGAAATATGATAGAAATAGAAATGGTCATGGAATTTGTACCAACAAAAAGTTTTATAACTCTTGTTTAAATTTCTAAAGAAATTTACTAATTATACCGTCTCGAGTTATAATATATGATAAATATCAACACTCATCACTTTTTCAAACACTATTTATCTTTTCGATAATTAGTAGGGAGTCATATTAGTCAATGTAATCATTTAAGATCAAATCCAAAAATAATTTTAAAATCAATTTTTCTAAAAATGACCAATCTGAAAACACGGTCAAAAATGATTTTCTAGAAGGGGTTTTATAAGAAAAATTTCTGCTATTTGAAAATTATTTGAAATGAAAGATATGTAGATGTTTTCTTTGAAAAACGATGCAGTTACTAAATGTCTCAATATAAATCACGTTCAACTAGTAATTTTTCTATCAACTAGATTACCAGTAAAATCTGCATCTGAATTTCTTTTCACTCAAACTTATTATTAGTTGAATGTTACAGACCAGATCATGAGTTGTGCAACAAAATGTCCCAAAATCATTTTTAACAACTTTTTAAATGAAATTCTCTTGAATTTGAATTGAAGCCGCGTAAATAATCAAAAACTGTGAATATAGAGTCAGCCGTAAAATAATCAAATGTATTATCATCAATCAAATCTATATGAAGTATTTCAAGGATTGTAGTGTTCTAGGCTAAAAGAATAATTGGCCAACAATTTTGAAAAAGTCAGAATCATTATCATTATTCATTTCATTATCAAATAACTGGCTGAATTAAATTCAAATTATGGTGCAAATCACATTTAATATATCGTTCAAAATATACCATTACCTGTTTTACCTTTACGATAATTTTTCATTATTGCCCATTGTGATTCTGTCACCTTTGTACTAGATTAAGGAACTTTGCTTTGATGCTCGTTGTCTCCTTGGAACAGCCAGAATCCAAGTAACACTATTGTTCCTCCTTAGCCTGCCACCACACCTACACGATGGAAGATTTTTGTGACCTATTTGTTTTTATAGGTCCATGATTGTTAGTGGCAGAATATTTTGGAAAATAATTTTGTGGAGACCCAAAACTATTTATATATGTTCCTTTTGGCACCCAGATTTATTTAACTTTGAGAGATTTTATATTTGGGCCTTCTGGAACCCAAATTGGTATAGTTTTCACGTGTTTGGGTCTATACTAACAATTGTTTTGATTGTGTCCAAATTTTCTACAAATTGTGCACATTGAATTGACTTAAGTAATTTCGTTTCTAACATTTTCAGATTGAGTATATCCAAGTCCTTGTCTAACTGTATTAACAGTTTGCTTCTCTAATAGCATATTCAATGATTTTTCACTTTTGGAAAATTTATCTAAAGTTGTTGACAATTGTTGGGCTTGTGTTTTGAGAGATTCATTTTCGGTTAATAATTGTGTGCACTTTTTAATAGAGTTCTCTCTCCTAGTATTTTCACTTTCCTTTAAAATCAGAATTTCATTTTCAAGCGATTTAACTTTAATTTCTGATTTTTTAATTTCTTCTTCAAATGTTGGACATATATCACACTTAGGGATCCTATTTTGATAGTTTTTAACTAATTGGTCAAGTTGTTTATTTGATTCTATCAAAATGTCTTTTTATGATTCAAGTTTAGCGTATTTTTTCCTAAGTCGTTACAAAACAGCCATTTACTTCGTGGAAATATATAAGTAATTCTGAGTGAGTAAGTTTTGATACCTCGCTTGGCTCATCATCATCGTTATCAGTTATATCACTTCGAAGGCACAAATCAGCTTTCTCACTCTCACTGCTATCGCTTTTATTCCATGTGGCTGCAAAACTTCTTCTTTTTGATTTCTTTTCTTTGTCGAGTTGAATTCGGGGATAATTTGGCTTGATATGTCCGGGTTTGTTGCACTTGTGATAGATGATCTCCCGTTCTTCTAGGTTGTCTAGTACTTTGTCTATTCTGCTTTTCAATTTCTGATTTAGAGCTGGATTTCTATATTTGTGGTTCCATCTTTTGAATTTCTTCATTATTAACACCAGCTCAGCTGCTCCATCATCATCATCCTCATCACAACCGCTTTTTACCAATCATGTTAAGCATATTTCTTTAACTGAGTTGGTTGTATTTCTCATTGTTGTTGACTTTTGCACCATATATTGCATCGAAAGTATTCCAAATTTCCTGTGCATTTTCACAAGGAGAGATGAAATTAAAATTATCTTGATTAATATGAGAATATAATATATGCATAGCAAGAGCATTAATCGAGATAATTTTCCCTTCTGTTATATCACACCCATTTTCAATAATATTCCAACATTTAATATTAACAGATTTTAAATAAAATTCCATTTTTAATTTCCAATTTTAAAAATCTATTCCGTCAAAAATAGGAGGGATAATATTAAACCAACCCTCATTAAAAGTAACCATCTTAAAAAAAATTCAAATTTGTAAAAAATTGGTCTTTGAAAAATCGAACCTTTTAAAACAAAAATGGCTTTTGTACCTAGCTCCGATACCACTTGTAGGATCGATTTCACCTTTGAGGGGGGTTGAATAGGGTGATACTATCGATTATAAAAATTATTGCGGAAGTTTGTATAAAATTATTTCAACACAGATATATCAAAATTATAGCAACACAGATAATAGCAGAATAATAAATGCAGAAATAGAACGACATAGAATTTACTCAACTTCGGCAAAACCCTACCTACGTGCCAAGGTTTCTACTAGAAATTAAGCAGTTAGACGCTTACACACGTAAACTCGTGACACCCTCTATCGACTAGCCTTAATTCTACGCTCGAAACCCTGCCACAACTCAGCCACCGAGTTGCGAATTCTCGAACTATACCACCGTAGCTCGTCCCCTAGTCACACGACTAGTAATTACAACTGTGTAAAAAGGAAATACAAAATTAAAATCAAATTAAACACAAAACCCTAATTAAACATTAAGCCCAAATATAACATATAGAATTCGGCCTAAACTTTTGTTAAGTGAAAATCTTGTCCCTAATTATTCCTTTATTCTCCCACCTCCTTGTATCCTTTTCCTTTATCGTTCGTTCCTTTGTGTGAAATTAGGGCTTGTGAAAATTGAAGCTGCCGCTTGAAATTTGAAGCTTTGATTCCTTTCTTCTCTCTGTCGATCACTTTCGGCTACTTCAATTTGATCGAGTTCGAATTAAAGTTGGTATGTTATTATCCTTTTTGCTTTTCTCGTTGATTGTTTGAACTCGATCGATGATTCGAGTTATTGGTTTATTATTGTCAGTTATTCTTGAACTCGAATGCATTTTCGGCCGGTGATGATTTGGGTTTATATAGGATTCAAGTTTCTATATTTCCGTTCGTATAAATTTATTTGAATTCGTCATTTACTTTGTTCTGGCCGTTCGATGTTGTTTGGATGTTGATGATGATTACTGACTTGTTCAAAGTCGTATAATTTGTTTACTTGATTAACACGATGTTGATTAATTTCTTGGCCACCACAACTTGTTTGATTTGTTCATTTGTTTAACACCTTGTTCATCACGGCTCTGACATTTGCTTTGACTGGTTGAATTTTTGACTGTTGTCGTGGTTGTTGACATTGCCTAACTTCGGTCATTTTCTCACTTGTATGTCATGACTTTCATAATACTGTGTCTTGGACATATTCATGTGCATACTTATTTTGTTCTCTGGTCTACCTGAACCTGTTAGTCGAGTTTGCACTGCATATATATGTGTGTTCCTATCTGTAGCATACACGCCCTGATCTTGGCTTTGATCATTTGTGTTAGACTGAACTTGTTCGATTTTTACTTGTCTTTCTTTTTGACTTCGGCCTTATACACTGTGTGAATTCATATATGTGCATATATACATTTGTATGTGTGTATGCATGTATTGTTGGATGTACACTTGTGTTATCACTGCATACTTTGTTTGCATATCTGTGCACATTGCAGCTTTGGTCGAGTCTTGTGATTCACTCGTCTTTGCTGTATCGAGTTGCATCACTGGTCTTTGCATTTGTTTTCATTTACTTCGAGACAGTTTCAGTTGCAAGTGCATTTGTAGTTTAGTATGGATATGTGGTTCATTGTGTAGCCTGGTTTTGGTTCAAGTACTTGAATGTGAACTTATTTATTTGATTTTTCATTTGCTTGTATACTTCGTGTAAAGGCTGCACTTGATCTGACCACTGTTTCTATCTTGCACCGTCCATTGTTGCATTGACTTTGTATATGTCGTTGATCAAAACTGCTACTTGATGCTTGCATATCATGACTGCATTGTTCACTGTATATATAGGTGTGTTCATGTATTAATCGTGTCATGTCTCTGGTGTGTTTCGCTGTCATGTGTATATATGTGCACTTGTTTGGTTCATCTGGTTACAGTACTGTTTGGACTCTTCATATGACTACACTTCTGTTGTAGTTTGACTATGCAGTATGCTTGTTATATATATATATATATATATATATATATATATTGCTTCTATATCTTTCCTTTGTACATTTCCTTGACCCTCTACATATTCAAATCTTCTTGCTTCACTTTGGTATGTGCAGTTACACTTCATGTTGAAGTCTGGTCATGAATCATATGCATGTTCACTACTGTTGCCTTGTATCTGCAGTGTGCACTGTTTGGTTCATATTGCATTGCTTCATCATTGATTGTATTGTCCACTTCTTTTGACCTTGTATATTTGTCACGGTGCATTCATACTTGAAGTACTTGTCGACTTTTGGTTTCACTTAAACCTGGTTTGTATTGGGTTGAGGTGCACTGTGTTTCCAGTCTTTGTTGTTGTGTGTACTTGTATGTATTCATCCCTTCTAGCTGTTGTTGCCACTGCCTGTTTCAATTTATATATGGTTTTGTACATTTGCCTCGAGTCTGATTTAGTGCTTTGTTCATTTGAATCATGTTAGTTGTGGGTCTTGTTCGCCTTTGATTCATGTTGTACATATTGAGTCTGAGTTGCTCCCGACCATTATTGCATTTGTACAGTTGGATTTTGGTCGAGGCTTGTTTTAGTTGTCTTGACCATTTTCATGAACTTGCACCTATGTTGAATCAAGTTTGGAGCTCGGGTTTGACCTTGTGCTGATATTGTGACATTATTTTTGTTGCACTTGAGTTGAACTCGGCTTTTGATTTGGGTTTGACCTATGCTCACCTGTCCCTGTAATTTTATCTAGTGTATATATTGGTGTGCACGGCCTTGTGGCATGTACAGTGATACACTGTGCATGTCACAAGTTGTACGTGTATGATGAATTCAAAATTAAATGATGACGAACAACCCAAATAACTGAGGCAAATAATATTTTCAAAATTATATTTTATTTTATACTGCAAAAATATTTTATTTTCAATTTTACTGCGTTGGTGTGTATTTTTGCAGATTGGTCAGATGCTGGATTCAATCTGTAATGAAGTTGAAGACAAATACGAGTTAATGAGTGAATTGTAGTGAGGTGCATTTGTAAAGTAGAAATTGTGATGTAACCAAATTTATATTGAAACTGAAATTGTATATATATAGTGAGAGCTTGAATTTTTACTATTCAAAATTGTAACAAATATTTGTTTGAGTAAAATATCCATTTGAATTTAAAATCTGTGTTATTTATTTTATTCAGCAAATATTTATTTAATCATGTGAAAAATAAAATAGTACATTAAAAAATACATTTAAATGAATATATATATATATGTTTATTATCATCAAATAAAAATCATATACTCGCATATTCAACACATATAACTAAGAAGACAAATTCTTTGGTGAATAGTGTTTCACTTCCAATGACTCCACTTGACCAACGATAGTCGTTTAATGGATTTCTTGCAGTGATTCAACTATAATTAAAGCGGATTTTCCACACTGAAGCTCGATGGTAGTCTCAAGTCAAGGGAATTGTGTAGTATTTGTTAGTCCTTGAGATGATGGTTTTGATGACAACAACCTTAGAATAAGATTATAAAATATAAATACTAACATTATAGTTTAGATATATATATGTATATGCAGGATTTAACCATGAAGGTACCAAGAATGAAGACTGTACAATATAGAGATTCAAGATATCAAGATTGAAGACTCATGAGTATCCAGATTATCAAGAGTTCAAGATTTCAATAATAAGCAATTTAATTTAGAATTTCGTTAAAACTCCTAGAAAAGCATTGGCATCTTAAAATCCAATTTATTCAAGGAATGGAATCCACTTCGAGCCTGTTAAAGGAATGGAACCCTAAGTAGGATGGAACCTATGAAAAATCTAGTGGAACATTGTTTTGTATCTGCTAACCTTTTTTTCAAATGTTTTTACAAAATTATATCTTGTTTTCAAAATGATTTCAAAACCTTCTTTTCAAAAGAATCAAAAACATCTATCCTGGTTTTAAATATTTTTAGCCTCAAAATAATCTTTATTTTCAAATCAAATTATCCTTGGTTTTAAACTATCTTTTAATAATAATATATTTAACTTTTAATATTTTTACTTAGATTTAAATTATAGTACAATTTTCCAAAATATTATTATCTATATTTACTTATGTATTTAACTATAGTTAAGTATATTTATAAAGTTTAAAATAGTTTTAATACAAGATAGAAGTTATTTTCAAAGAAAAGCAAATTACCAAAAATACCTTTGGAATGTCGACACCCTCAAGTACCCCATGTCGACATGGTAGCAGTTTATTTCAAAAATTTGAATTTCAAAGGAAGTGTTTATTCGTCATATCCTTTCACGAATGGACATGACTGTTGTTCTACTATAAATACGGATAGTTTTGAACGAATTTATATTCATTTTTCTCTGATTTCACTCTTCTTCTTCTTCTTCTTTCACATTTTTTTATACATATTTTTACCATTACTCTGCTGAAATCACCATTAATCTAACTAGATCATCTCTGGTTTGATTCTCTATCACTATCTCAACAAGATCTCAGTGCTATTCAGAGTTATAGGCTTCTTTGTAATAAACTAAGCGAGAAAAGGTGTGATTGCAGCTTGTGAAATCAATCAAGTGAGAAAAGGTGTGATTATAGCCTTGGAAATCAATAGGGTGAACCTGTTGCCCGTGAAATCAAGTATCTCTACCCAGAGGATTATGAATCTGGAGTGGTGTACCTCGTGGCCTTGAAATCGAGGGTGTAATTGTACAATTGCTTTTGAAAGGAAATCTGTACTTGTGTGGGGGACTGAATGTAGGGTAACTCCGAACCAGTATAAAATCTGGTGTGTTCTTTTCTTTATTGCTTTTACTTTATTTCTGCATCTGTGTTTGTTTCTGTGATCATATCTGTGTCCGAAAATTGCATACATTTATGTTCAAATTAACAAAAACTCAAAAAGATTTAGTAATTCCTTAAAACACTATTCACCCCCCTCTAGTGTTAATCCTAGCCTTAAGATCTGTATTCCACATTTCTCACATTTGGTAAAGAGTAAGGTTTTCAAAGTTTCATAATATGATTTTTGAAAAAGTTTTTAAAATGGCTATGTTTAAAAAACTTGTTGATACAAGTTTAGAAATATTCAGATCATCATTGTCTCTTGAGTGTGCATATAATCAATATTCAAATTCAAGTTGTCTACCAAAATTGTATGATGTGCAAGAAACATGCTTTATGGGTGTTGAGGAATCAATCCACAATGGACGAATTGTGTAGATCAAAAAGCATAAATGGATACTCGATAGTGGATGCTCTAGACACATGACTGGCAATCCAGATATACTGAATGAAATAATATATAAAGACGAAAGACTGGTTAACTTTGGAGACAATTCAAAAGGATATGTGATTGACATCAGCAAAGTCGGTAACTCTGAAACTCCTATTATTACTAATGTTTTGCTAGTTAAGAATCTGAAACATAATCTGCTAAGTATTTGTCAACTTTGCGATAAAGGATAGAAAATTAAATTTGAAAAAGATAAGTGTCACATTGAAGATAATAATTCAACCATAATATTTGAGGAAATTAGGAAAAATAATATTTATATTCTTAGTATGAAAGTTTCAAATGATAATCTGTGTCTTTTGGCAAATACAAGTGACCCTTGGATTTGGCATAAGAGATTTGGACATTTGAATTTCAAACTCTTATCTAGACTGTCAAAACATGATCTACTAAGAGGTCTCCCTAAAATGAATTTTAAAGTAGATAGTTTATGTGATGCATGTCAATTAGAAAAACTTAGAAAAAGTTCCTTTAAATTAAAAGATATGATTTCAACCTCAAAACCTCTTGAATTACTTCATCTTGATTTATTTGGTCCATCTCAAATTCCGTCAATAAATCATAGTAAATATGTTTTTGTAATTGTAGATGATTATTCTAGATTTACATGGACAATATTTTTGAAACATAAAAGTGATACTTTTGAATGTCTTAAGAACTTTACAAAAAGGATTCAAAATCAACTTTCTCTAAAAATTATAACCATCCGTGGTGATCACGGTGGTGAATTTGAAAATGAAAAGTTTGAGGAATTCTGCAATAAAAAGGGAATAACTCACAATTTTTCATTTTCAAGAACTCCACAACAAAACGGAGTAGTAGAATGTAAAAATAGGACGATTCAAGAGTGTGCGAGAACTATGCTTTCAGATAGTAAATTACCAAAGTATTTTTGGGCAGAAGCAGTTATTATCGCCTGTTATATTTTAAATAGAATTTAGTTAGACCTTAAACTGATAAGACATCTTATGAACTTCTTCACAGAAAGAAACCTAAGGTATCTTATTTTAGAATTTTTGGAAGTAAATGTTTTATTTTAAATACAAAAGATAACTTAGATAAATTTGATCCTAAATCTGACAAAGGTACCTTTATCGGATATTCTAATAAAAATAAAGCGTACAGAGTGTTTAATTTAAGAACTAACACCATCGAAGAAATAATGCATGTTTCATTCAATGAAAATCAAAAAAAATTTGAAGATAAAAACGATGAAGAGGATTTAATAACTCAATATCAAGAGTCAACTGAAACTAACAATGAAATTAATCATCCTAATAAAAGAATTATACTTTTAAAAGATCATCCTATAGAAAATATACTAGGAGATATGCAATCTGTTGTTACAACTAGAAATAAATTAAGTAAAATGAGTAATGTAGCCTTTATATCAACTATTGAACCCAAAAATCCAAAAGAAGCATCAACTAATGATTCATGGATTTTGGCTATGCAAGAAGAGTTAAATGAATTTACTAGAAATGATGTTTGGGAACTTGTTCGTAGACCTGAAAATAAAACTATAATTGGAACTAAATGGGTTTATAAAAACAAAACGAATGAACAAAGAGAGGTTGTTAGAAATAAATCCCGGTTAGTCGCTCAAGATTATTGTCAAGAAGAAGAAATAGATTTTGATGAAACCTTTGCTCCCATAACGAGATTAGAAGCCATTAGGATTCTACTTGCTTTCACAAATCTTAATAATTTCAAATTATATCTAATGGATGTTAAAAGCGCCTTTTTAAATGGATTTGTAAAAGAGGAAGTATATATTGAACATACACCACTTTTTGAAAATGAAAAATTACCAAATCATGTTTACAAACTTAAGAAAGCTCTATATGGTCTAAAACAAGCTCCTAGAGTCGGGTATGATAGACTAAGATCTTACTTATTACAATCAAACTTTGAAATTGGTAAGCAGATAATACTCCTTTTATTAAAAGAAATAAAAATGGCATTCAACTAGTATAAGTCTACGTATATGATATCATTTTCGGATCAACTAATTTTGAAATGAATAAAGAATTTTTTGAAATAATGACAAAAGAGTTCGAGATGAGTCATATGAGTGAATTAAACTTCTTTCTAGGATTACAAATAAAACAATAAAATAATGGTATCTTCATTAGTCAAGAAAAATATGCGAAAGACCTAGTTCATAAATTTGGTTTGACTACTGCAAGAGGAAATCCCACTCCCATGCAACCAATGAGTACCTAAGTAAAGAAGATCTCTCGAAAGATGTAGATCGAAAACTATATAAAGGAATGATTGGATCACTACTCTATATCACTGCTAGTAGACCTGATATCATGCATAGTGCTGATCTCTTTGCAAGATATCAATCCCAACCTAAAGAGACCCACTTAAAAGCCGTAAAACATATCATAAGATATGTTAGACACACCTTTTATTATGGCTTATTTTATCCTAAAAATAATTCTTTTGACTTAATATCTTACTGTGATGCTGATTATGCTGGTTGTAAATCAGACCGAAAAAGTACAAGTGGAACTTGTCACTTTTTGGGACATTCTCTGATTTCCTGGTTTAGTAAAACGCAAAACACAGTTTCTTTATCAACAACTAAAGAAGAGTATATTTCTGCTGCTTTGGCTTGTTCTCAAGTAATATATATGCAACAAACTTTAAAAGATTTTGGTTTAAATATCTCAAAATCACCAATTTATTGTGATAATACTAGTGCAATAAATTTATCCAAAAATACTACTCATCATGCTCGAACTAAACATATTGATATCAGACATCATTTTCTCAGAGATAATATAAGTAAGGAAGTAATTACTCTTGATTATATTAATTTTGAGAATCAAATTGCCGATATCTTAACAAAACCCTTAAATGAATCTATATTTACTAAATTAAGAAGAGAATTAGGTATTTGTTTAATAACTGAAATATAAAATATAAATAACAAAGTATAATTAAAAAATTAAATCAAAATAAATCCAATAGTAAAAATATCAAGCACCATGTCGACATCCCCCTCTACCCATGTCGACATATAGCAATTTTTTATTTTTGAAAATTTTCCCACCAATATTCAAATAAGTGGTTATATATTCTTCTTGTTTCGAAATTTTGATCATTCTCCCTTGTCTTTCTCTAACTTTTGAAAAAAAATTAAACAATGGCCTCCTCTTTCAAATCAAACAAAAATTCAACCTTTTTGTTACCTTCTCCTTCTACTAGACCATTTCAACAAAGTACGCTCACACGAGTGTTGAAAATGGAGGATTCTTTGAAGGATGCACTACAACTTATGATCAAAATCCAAGTGCCGCAACTTAGGATTGGCCAAAGAACAAGAACGGCAAGGCATAATCCTTAGAAATTTGCAAAAGTTTCTAATGGATAATCACGCTAATTCGATCTTGATTGATGAAGAGTCTTCAGAAGATCAAGTGCAAGAGGACAACGAGGAAGAAGAAGAAGCCTTCATGGAAAAAGCACGCTATAGATGACAACAAAGTCGTTTGCGTTGGCGAAGTGTGCTTTTACAAGGATGGAAATCTAGTCGAACAATGTGGAAATTTCTATTTCCACTATCCAAATTGTTCGGTTCATAGATCTCCCATTTTCAAAGACACACATTAGCTTATTTTCTCTCTTTCCTATTGTTGTATGTTCTTTCTTACGTTCTTTACGAAAATGTAAATAAAAAAACATAATTAATAGATAATTTGTGTTCTTATATTTGATTTATCACTATTATAAGTATTATCGTATATGGAATCTTAGTTAGGATAGTTAGTAAACTAGGATTAAGTTTTAGTTTTAGAATCAAGTGTTGATTATTTATGATAACATTATCATTATAATCACATGTCATAGAGTATTAGATTAAGGGGGAGTTATATAGTTTGGAGTTAGTTTTTGTTGATGACAAAGGGGGAGAAGTATAAAATAGGATAGTTAGGCATAGATTAAGGGGGAGTTATTAGGGGAGTTATTAGGACAGAAGTAATATTATTTTATAAATAAAGGTTGACATCATCAAAAAGGGGGGATTGTTAGTCCTTGAGATGATGGTTTTGATGACAGCAACCTTAATAAGATTATAAAATATAAATACTAACATTATAGTTTAGGTATACATGTATATGCAGAATTTAACCATGCAGGTACCAAGAATGAAGACTGTATAGTATAGAGATTCAAGATACCAAGATTGAAGACTCATGGGTATCAAGATTATCAAGAGTTCAAGATTTCAATAATAAGTAATTTAATTAGGAATTTTGTTAAAACTCCTAGAAAAGCACTGGCATCTTAAAATCCAATTTATCCGTGAAATGGAATCCACTTCGAGCCTATTAAAAGGATGGAACACTAAGTAGGATGGAACCTATAAAAAATCTAGTGAAACATTGTTTTGTATCCGCTAACCTTTTATTCAAATGTTTTTACAAAATTATATCTTGTTTTCAAAATGATTTCAAAACCTTCTTTTTAAAAGAATCAAAAACATCTATCCTGGTTTTAAATATTTTTAGCCTCAAAATAATCTTTATTTTCAAAATCAAATTATCCTTGGTTTTAAACTAACTTTTAATAATAATATATTTAACTTTTAATATTTTTACTTAGATTTAAATTATAGTAAAATTATATATATATATATATATATCAAAATATTATTATCTATATTTACTTATGTATTTAACTATAGTTAAGTATATTTATAAAGTTTAAAATAGTTTTAATACAAGATAGAAGTTATTTCAAAGAAAAGCAAATTACCAAAAATATCTTAGGCATGTCGACACCCTCAAGTACCCCATGTCGACATGGTAGCAGTTTATTTCAAAATTTTGAACTTTAAAGGAAGTGTCTATTCGTCATATCCTTTCACGAATGGACATGGCTGTTGTTGTACTATAAATAGGGGTAGTTTTGAATGAATTTATATTCATTTTTTCTCTGATTTCACTCCTCTTCTTCTTCCACATTTCTCTATACACATTTTTACCATTACTCTGCCAAAATCAACATTGAATCTAACTAGATCATCTCTGGTTTGATTCTCTATCACTATCTCAACAAGATCTCAGTGCTATTTAGAGTTTTATAGGCTTCTTTGTAATAAACTAAGTGAGAAAAAGTGTGATTGTAGCCTGTGAAATCAATCAAGTGAGAAAAGGTGTGATTGTAGCCTTGGAAATCAATTGGGTGAACTTGTTGCCCGTGAAATCAAGTATCTCTACCCAGAGGATTGTGAATCTGGAGTGGTGTACCTCGGGGCCTTGAAATCGAGGGTGTAATTGTATAATTGCTTTTGAAAGGAAATTTGTACTTGTGTGCGGGACTGGATGTAGGGTAACTCCGAACCAGTATAAAATCCGGTGTGTTCTTTCCTTTATTGCTTTTACTTCATTTCTGCATCTGTGTTTGTTTCTGTGATCATATCTGTGTCTGAATATTGCATATATTTGTGTTCAAATTAACAAAAACTCAAAAAGATTTAGTAATTCCTTAAAACACTATTCACCCCCTCTAGTATTAATCCTAGCCTTAAGATTTGTATTCCACATTTCTCATAGTATTTTCACTTCAATATTATCTTTTTGACCGTAGTTGTATCAATGGAAAACTAATGAGTGAGTCATTTCATAGTAATCCAATAACTATCAGTACGTAACCCCTTAGTATCCCTAATTACCATGAGTAATACACTGCTCAACAATTACAGAGCGTTAAGTACTCTAGTCTCAACGGATGTATCGATATCCAGTCTCGATAAATCTTGGCTAGGAGTGTTTAAAATGATATGGTTATTATATTATGATAAATTTCTGATGATTACAACACCTTGTAATTATTATCACAAAACACACCATTTATAATTTTATATTAAAAATATATAAATTGAATAATCAATTATTTATAGCATGTCATAATAAGTATATAATAAAAGAAAACACCTTTTATTTCAAGCGAGTTTTATTACATAGTTAATAATTTAAAACATATTACATAATTGCCTCCAGGGCATACCCTTAATTCTATCAATCTCCCACTTTCACTTGGGGTTCAATATGGAATTTCAATCCCATCCTTTGATTGTTTGATAAGAGCCAACTGAGCCAGGCCTTTCTTAAATGTATCTGCTCTGTTGTACTTAGTATCTACCCTTTTTACTACAATTTTTTTCATCTCAATGAATTCTCTTATTAGGTGGAATTTTCAAAGAATATATCATGATTTATTATATGCTCTAAGCACTTTTCCGATCAGTATCGCCGCATTGTTGTCGCACACCAATGTCATCGGATTCTCCATGTCTGGAACCACCCCTAGATCAGTTCAAATTTACGCATCCAGAAAGCTTCTTTAGCTACTTAATTGAGGACGATGTACTCTTCCTCCATCATGGAATCGACTATTGTCTCCTTTTTTGGAACTTTTCCAACTGACAGTCTCACCGTTAAGTAAAGATGTAACTAACACTAACTTCCTATCAACGTTATCACTCTGAAAACTATAGTCAGTCTCCCTTCATATGGAGATCTCCATTCCTATATATCTAGAATAAGTCCTTAGTATATCTTAAATACTTAAGTATGCATTTTATAGTCGTTCAATGCTTTTCTCTAAGATTAGACTAGTATTGGCTTATCCATCCTAATGTGTATGCCACATTCGATGTGGAACATATTGTTGCGTACATTGTGAAACTAATTGTCAAGGCATACAATATCCTCTTCATACGCTCCTTTTCCTTATCAATTTGAGGAGTGCTCTTCATAGAAAGAAGGATTCCAGATTGTATTGGAACATTTCCACCTTTAGAATTCTCTATACTAAACCGTTTCAGTATTGTATCTATGTACATTGATTGGGACAATCCCAATAGCCTCATAGATCCATCTTTATACCAAGTATGTAGGCCGTTTGTCCTAAATCCTTCAAGGAAAATTTCTAGGAAAGCGAAATTTCACTGATTGCAGTAACAAAATGTCATTACCAATCAGCAGAAGATCATCAACGTATAACACTAAGAACACTATAGCATTCTTGATCCTTTTGGTGTAGCACACTTCCTCTATGTTCTGATAAAATTCCTCTGTATTTTGGTAAAAACCAAACTATTTAATTACTTTATCGAAACATTTATTTCAACTCCTTGATTTGAAGTTTGTTTAAGTCCATAAGTAAATTTTAACAACTTGCAAGTCTTGCCCTTACTCCTGCCGACCTCGAAACTCTTAAGATATGACATATAAACGGTCTTTTCTAAATAACCATTTAGAAATGCCATTTTAACGTTCATTTGTCATATTTCATAGTCATAGAATACGGCAATAACTAGCCATTCAAATGGACATAAGCATTGATACAGGCGAAAAAGTCTCATAATAATCAACATCTTGAATTTGACGAAATCCTTTCTCAACCAGCCTAGCCTTGTAAGTCTACATTTGTCCATCTACATTCAGCTTTTTCTTAAAAATCCATTTGTGACTGATGGGTTTTATCCTTCAAACATGGCAAAAAAAGTCCGCACTTTATATTCATGCATGGAATCCATCTCGGTTTTTATTGCTACAAGACAAAGTGTAGAGTCTTTACTGTACAGTGCTTGTCGGAATGTTAGAGCAGTGCCGTCATCCAAGACACTATCCTTCTTCTCGTCATCCACGAGAAAACAGTAGCATCTCTCTAGTGCATGAGATTCCTTATTGGACTTTGTACTAATTTGCAGATGAATTTGGTTCTTCCACTAGTTCGGTCTCGGTGTAAATTTCTTAGATCTAATCCAAATCTAACCTCGTTACTTATTTCTTTTGATATAAATTCCTTTTCTAAAAAGAGAGCATGTCGAGATAACATTTTTTTCCTCGGTGTTGTAGAATATATATATATATATATATATATATATATATATATATATATATATATATATCCCAATGATCTTGGGATATCCTATAAATTTACACAACAATTGTCTTGCCTAGAGTTTATTTGGACCAACGTTCTTAATGTTGTCGGATAAACCCACACCTTCAAATACTTCGGTTTTCTTTTTTCCCATACCATATCTCATATGGTTCCATAGACATAGATTTAGTGGACATTAAATTCAACATATGCACCATAGTTTCCAACGCATATCCCTAATAGGATATGGGTAACTTAGCCACACTCATCATAGTTTTGATCCCTTTGCTTTGAAACATCGTTGTGCTATGTAGTATATGGTGGAGAAAACTGAAAGATAATCATATTAACTTTTAAGTACTATTAGAGTTCTTATCCAACGTACTCACCTCCTCGGTCGAATTAAAAACTTTTAGTCCTTTGGTTCGTTTGATTTCAACCTCTTTCTTATATTCAACAAATTTATCACAGACATTAGATTTGTTCTTCATAAGAAACACATATCCTAGTCTTGACAAATCATCAGTACATGTTATAAAATAATTATAATTATTGTTAGTAACTATAGGCATCGGGTTACGTATATTACTATGTGCAAGGCCGGGAGTTCATTAATTCTTTCATTATTTCCATTAAAAGTGCTTAGTCATTTTCCCTTTGAGACATGACTCACACTTGTCAAATGTTTCAAAATCAAATGACGGTAGAAAACCCTCGGTTTTCAACTTATATAGTCATTTCTTACTTATATAACCTAGTCTACAGTGGAAAAGATAATTTTTATTTGTATTGTAATTTGAAAATTGTTCATAATGCAAATATAAGTTGTATTAATAGTTGGAACTAGGCCAGCTCGCATATGAAATTATGGGTGAATTTAAAAAAATATTACCCCATTCGGTCTTTATTGGACCTTGAAAAATAATTCATTTAGAACATTTCTAAATATTATTCAAAATAAAATCTTTTATTTTATTTGAATTGATAAATAATATAGTTTTATTTAATTTATATGTGTGTGTGTGTGTGTGTGTGTGTGTGTGTCATATACACGTATATACGTGTGTGCACGAATAACATATCAACACGTGTAAGGTATAACATGCTCTTGTATAGATATTGGGATATACATCGCAACAGACACGTTAGCTCGTCCGATATACAAGTATATGTTATCTAAATATATATACGTATATAAGCTATTATTTATGTATAAATATTATAAATGTTATGAATATTTACATATTATGTATATGTTAAGTTTATTTAAATGATTTTATAGAAATGTATAATATATATATATATTGTACATTTCTATAAAATCTTATAAATAAAATATTAATAATATATAAACATATTATTATAATATATTTGTTTAAATATAAAAAAGTTATTCAAATATTTTTTTTAAAACCATAAGTAATATACATATATATATATATTATAATAAAGTAAAAAAAATTTAATTATAAAATATTAACATATATACACACACATAAATATATCCGTAATATATAAATATATTTATTTACAAATAAAATTGCAATTTTTTTTATAAAATTCTAGATCATATGCACAGCTTAGAGATAATTTGTTATATTTTTTATTATTTAAAAATATATTTTAATGGAATATTAATTTAAATTTAATAAAATATTAATAAAAAGTTATTTTCAAACTTTATTTCAAATTTTAAATTCCAATAAATCGTAAATGATATTTTATGGTTTTAGAAATTTTACCATATTTTTTTGGTTTAAATAAAATTTTGAATGATTTATTAATATTCAATCAAATTAAAATAATTTTTTTTGGCTGAGAACTTATCATATATTAATAAAAATTTGAAATATTTAAAAATAATTTTTATAATATATTTGAATTAATATAAATTACTGGTGTTATAAAATGGTTTAAATAATAATAAATATTGATATAAATTATTTTCTTACTCTCACTAATTTGTATTACAATTAAATTTTATATATTGAATTATATGATAAATTTTAACCGTAGTGTGAAGTTGTAATTAATTATAAACTATATACATGTAACATACCAAAATTTTATCAATTTAAATTTGGTTGTTATTGAACTTTTGTAATATAATCTGAAAAGTTTCAAAATAAATAAATAATAAGTGATAATTCAAAATTTAAAATTTCTTTTGAGTTTAAAATTTGAAATTACTAAAAGTTTTTAAAATCATTTGAATCTAAATTTTATACATATATGTGAATATATATGTATGTGTGCATATATGGGTAAAATTTGAATTTATACACATTGAATTTGATTTTTCAATTTGAATTTAAATTTTAAAATAAATATTTTAGTAAAATAACTTGGATTATATATATATATATATATGTAATATGTAATCAATTTCAAAAACATTCTCTTTTTAAAAATGTGTATTAATATAAAGCTAATATTTTTAATGGGAGATATAAGTTTAAATACAATTTAAATAATGTAAAATATTATGTTAATAAAAAAAGATTAATTAATTACAAGTGTTAAACTAATAATAACTATGGTGACAAGTGTAATTCAAGGGAAGAAAAAAACAAGTGTCATTGTATCATTTTCTTTTTTCTTAAGAAATTTATAGAAAAGGGAAATAAACTTATACAACTCTTCTCCTCTTACTCTTTTATTCATTTCAAAAAAAAAGAAAAAAATGTGCAAATCTTTACATCAGAAAAGAAAAAAAAATCATCAAGAACATGCCCAACCTCCTCAACATTTGAAATCAAGAAACAAATTCCAGAAAAAAAAACTATCTTCTTCAATTCAACTAAAATCTGAGTATTTCCTCAAGCTTCAAAATAGTAGTGTGTTACATACACTCAGGTAAGTTTGTTTCAACTGTATAGTTTATAAAATTATGGCTTTTAAATCAAGTTTTAACCATAAATTCAAAACAAAAACTGCAGATTTGTGAAGGCAGGAGTTTCTGTTTTCAAGCGGTTTTTTTTTCTGGAAATAAATTAAAAAGGCAAGTAATTTTTCTTTTTGAACTTTGAACTTGAAGTTGTAATTTCTAATGAAGAAAGAGTTTAATTCAATAATATTCAATCAATTACTTGCAGGAAAAAAATTCAAGTTCAGGGCCTAAGCTATTTCTAGTTTCTAGTTGCAGAAAATAGAAGAGTTCTCTGTTCTATTAAGAATTTACTGTAAGTAAATTAAAATTTTGGTCACTGATTAATTAAATGCATGAATATAACAAGAGTAATTATTGATATGTAACCAACAATTTGTAGATCTAAGTTTAAAAAGAATTAAAGCAAGAAAAAGAAGAAGAAGAAATTCAGGCTCATCTCTGTTTGAAAACTGTCAGGACTTCTGAAAAAAAAAGTGAGTAAACTTTTGTTTCCTCAAATCTTTGGTTGCTGTGTGGATGTTGGATGATGTAGGGAAGTTAAACTTTGGTTTGCATCTTGAATATATGAATGAATGTTTTGTTTTTGCATGTTGATTGTACAAATTTCAGTCTCTGGTTTTAGTTTCAGGAAAAAAAACAAAAGTGAAAACCTGTCAAAATCCCTTTTCTTTCTCTCCATCTCTTTTTCCTGTTGCATTTGAAAAATTAAACAAGTTGGAGTTTGTGCTGTAAGCTTGCACCATGTTTTAGTAACGAAACTAAACAAGTTTTGAAATTTGACCAGGTTTCAATAATTAAATGAAAGCAAAGTTGAAGTTTCTTTTTTTCCTAAAACTGTAAAACAAAACAAAAGAAAAAAAACGGTTACATTTGATTTACAGGTTTACAAGTAACTCACATCAAAATTTAAATCCTTCTCTTCCTCTTTACTTTTGAAAAAGGTTGTAAACAAGTTAAAGTTTTGTTTAAACTTGTATTTTATCCCAAAAAAGAACTAAAGCAAATTTTATAAAGATTTTCTTCCTGGAAACAATGAAGAACAACCACAAAATTCAAAATTTCCAGAAATTCAAATTTCATGTATTTTAATTTCTATAATACCATGTGAATCTACTTCAAAAGTGATGATTTTAGAATCAAATTTTTTTTTTCATTGAACATTCCTCTGGGAAATGGAGGTTGAACTGAAAATGAATTTTTGAGCAATTCTAGTGATCTATGGAATTTTGGGCATCGAGATTGTTGTGGCAGCATGATTTAATATTCGCAATCATCAAAAAAATAATAGATTAATTTATAAACCCTTAGATCTTTGATTCGAAAGCAAACTAGGGTTTAAAAGGCTTTTTCTGTTCACGCTAGAAACCACGGTGCTGCACCTTCCACAGATGACCAGATTTCACGTCATTGGTGCTAATCGAAGCGTGACACGATGTCGAGGCTAGGGTTCAAGTTTGATGGTCGATAATCGCCCGGGGAGGCGACGCGAGGCAAATGTTCAGATGACGTTCCTGATTGGTTCTGGGTTGAAGGTCTTGATTCACGTTTTCAAAATTTTCCCAAATTCTGGGTGTTCGTATCGTTTTGGGTGACGATAGGCGACTCGTTGGTGGCCGCAGCACCGACCAGCAACGGCGAAGGTGGTTGTGCACGTGTACATGCTCGGTTTTGTGTCAGTTGTGAAATTTGGGGAAGGCGGGGGAAAAACTCAAAGCAGCTATCGAGTAATAGGGCTTTGAACTCGAGTATGGACTCGAAATGATTTCGGGGTTGTTCGAGTTTGTACTTAGAAAAAATTTGGAAAGAAAAAAGTAACATCACTCGGGTCGAATTTTGAAAAATCTCGAAGCAAGCGGGATGAAGTCTCGGGGAAGACTCGAAGGAGCTCAAGGAAGTCAGCATACCAGGGCTGTTTTCTCAAATAAAAACAAAAAAATTCAAAACTTTAAAATTTTAAATCTCATGTTTTAAAGGATAATTTTGATTTAAAACAAATTAAAGTTAAGTAAGACATTTTTTTAAGTAATTTAATTTAATTTAATTTTTTGTCACATTACTTATAAAAATCAGTTATAAAATATAATTAAAAAAATGATGTTAAGATGAAATTTTTTACAAAATAATTTTGACCTCTTAAGACAATTCATATGATGAATTTAAATTAGATTTACAAGAAAAATCAAAATGGTTAACAAAGATAAGAAGGTTTATCTTTTGAATTTAATAGGTAATTTATGATCTACTTATGTAATCAATGATTTACTTAAAATAAACTATTTAAATTAATTACTTAATATTTAATGATTAATTAAGGATTAGTTTATTAAGATAATTAATTAAGGAAAAAATAAATCAATAAAAGAAATTAAGGTTTAATTTATGAGCAATTAAGGATTAATTAATTAGGGTAATTAATTGAGGAATGATTTATTAATGAAGATGATTAAAGATTTAATTAACTTTAGTTAAGGATAACTAATTATTGATTAAAGATGATTAATGAAATTAATTATGTGATTAATTAGTTTAAATCACACAATTGATTCATCTTAGCTGGACATGATTGATAACTATTGTATGATGTGTATTGATTGATATCTCTGATTTTATTTGTGATGCTTTGTGATTGAATTGCTTTATGCCAAGCTACGTTATATATGATGAATATACTTCTGTATGAATATGAAACCCCTTTGTCCCGTAAAACGGCACTTGAGTTTCGATGCGACACGGAGTTGGATTCCAGTTGGTTGTCCGAAACCCACATCGAACCAGTGAATCTTTGTGAATGACATATCCACATGTTTTAAAATTTACGCTCACTATTCAGATTAGCCAGGAGAGGACCTTTGTGTCATATAACCCATTTCGAATAGTGATACGACGAAATGGATGAGCATTTGAAGACGGTGGTGAAGACCGGACGTCTTCGAGAACGATAGGATGACCTGTCGAATGACTCTGCACTGAGTTGCTCTGGTATAGAGTTCTCCATATGTGATGGGGAGTCCGATCAGGATTGTGGATGCCCGGATTGCAAGGACTTCTTCGGAAGTGCCTTCGGTTCTGTTCGAACCCGGAACGGACTTGTATGGATTGTATGTCTGACATTACGTTTCGAGATATAAAGCAGATTTCTTTCAAATACATTTCTGTTGGTGGCGGAGAATTTATTCTCTTAGCTTAACACCCTTCTCTGAGACGTACGAGCTCAGAGGTTATGTAGTTGAAGGTTACCAGTAATATATTCCCAACTTGGTAATGTGGAATGCTGAGTGCCGTTGATCATTTGTTGATCAAAGCATGAATTTTGTGAAAAGCGTAGCTTTGTGGACGAGACTTCGTCGAACCTCACAACCTGGTAATGGTCGAAACAGGAAAGATGCGGTAAGGTTATTGGGGGTAGCGCCCCTTAGGGTATGTGAATTTCCTTCTGGATAGAAGTGGTATCATGGTATGGGGCCCAGATATTTAACTTATGTGGATATCGCAAATATATATATATATATATATATATATATATATATTACTTTGTGATTATTGTTGTTGGGGCCCCAGATAAAGGTTGGTTACAACCGAGGGATGGCATACTCGTGTAGTTGTTACTTAGTTATAGAGGTAACCCAGCCTTGTGTTGGCAGAGATCCGATTAGGTTCTCGGTACGTCCCTCCAGAGGCGTACCCATGTGGCCCAGGAAGTTCCTTAGCATGACCATTTGTTGGATATCCAACTACCAATACGAACCCAGTATGGTTTTAGTTGTAGAACCTGCCATCTAATATGGTAGCTATAGTAGGCATACTATAATGGTACGTATGCTGGCTAAGATTAATATTATACTTTCGAAAATGTTTTTCTACACTATGCACTAATAATAATATCAAAGAGTTTTCTCGTATTAAGCATATTTGACTATCATAAGGAGAAATCTCTCCCAAGTGTGCGATTGCATTGTGTGTGTGCCGGGAGGCCTTATGGTAGTTTCATTTTCCAAAAAGCATGAACGGTTTTCTTTTAAAAATCTGTTTTTATTCAAAGCAATTGTTTTTATTTACTCATACCAGTCCCATGACTGACTCGGAGTTTATTATTTCCTTTCTAAACTCTGGGTGCCCATAATTTCCATACGGGCAGCCTAGTAGCAGGTCTTCCGTGTTTTGGAGCTAGCTGGATTTTGAAGTCTTATGGTTTGGAGGCTATCGGTTTTTGAAGGCTTTTAACTTGGAGATATTTTGAAAACTTTTGGATCTCAAAGGTTCTTAGTTTGAATGTTCGCTATCGCTTCTTTCTTTGGAGACTTTCTTGGTATGTAATCACATGTTGTTCTGTTGTGATGGTCTATTTTGAAGTAGTGTTTTATATGTATAAAAATACTCTGATGTTGGTGATGAATATTGTGATGATGTTGTATCTGGGATATTTATGTTTGGCAGTTTATTTTGTTTCCGCTGTTTATATTCATCTAATGTTGTTATAAGCTCCATCCGAACTGGAATTCGACGTTCGAATCTCCGGCAGTCGAATACAAGTGAGGTATTTGATGTCGATTTTTGAACGCTGAATTTCGGGTCGTGACATGTGGTATCATAGCTAAAGGTTGAGTAAAAACTTTAACTACGGAGTATAACACATTAGATGGCTCATTAGAGATAGGGTGAAGTATACCCTAGAATGAGTATAACCCGAGACCGAAACCTCAAATTTTCTTAGTCTATTTCCTTTAACCACCGATATTCCTTAAGATATCTCGTCCCAATCTCTAAATCAAGTTTCTTACTAATTACAGATAGTAAGGATGAGCGGACGAAGAGGCAGAGCAAGGGGTCAAGGGAATGCTACAACAACTAGTCAAGTTTACGCTTCAGCAGAAGCAGTTACGCCTACTCAGTATCAGCCGAATCTGGCTGATTTGTATAAGAGCTTCTCAAGGCTTGGTGGTAGGCCGTTCACCAGCAAAGAGTCGATTATTGAGGCCCAGGATTGGATCAGATCATGTGAAAAGATCTTTAAAGGGCTTAAGTTGCAAGATGATCAGATGCGTCTCATTGCTTCTTGGCAACTTCAAGATGAAGCCTCAGCCTGGTGGGAAATAGTCACAATAGATGAACCGGAAGAAGAGTTTACTTAGAGTCGATTTAAGGAGGTCTTTGAAAAGCGCTATATGCCGTCGGCAGGAATTTCCCGTATGTATCAAGAATTTATGGATTTAAAGCAAGGAAGCTTGTCTTTTGAGGAGTACTTAAAGAAGTTCAACGAACTATCCCGTTTCGGTCCAGAGTTGGTAAATACGCCTCTAAAGAAAAATGAAAGGTTCATTCGAGGAATGAACAAGAAGTATCACGAAAGGATGACAGCACAAGTCAAAGAATCTTTTTCGGATCTTATTGATATGGGTTATAGGTATGTCACCCTGGATATGCAAGAGATTCCAAGGGAAAGCGGAAATTCAAGTAATCAAAATTGGAAAAAAAGAAAGTTTGGAGGCAAGAAGCCACATCAAGGCAAGGATAAGAGAAGCAGTCAAGGAAATTTGGCTAGAAATGTAACTTGTTACAATTGCCAAGAAAAGGGTCATTATTCAAACAACTGCAAAGACCCGAAGAAGCAAGCTAAGAAGGAACAACCTGCGAAGAATGATCAAGGAGTTAGAGAATGCTATAATTGTCACAGGCCTAGACATGTTGTTAAGAATTGCCCGGTGATGAAGCAAGCACATATGGCAAATGTTTATGTGATAAAGGAAGACTCTTCAACTTCGAAATCAGATAAAGGAAAAGGTGTTCTGGAAGGTAACCTTACTATTTATGATAAAATTGTTAGAGTTTGGTTTGACACGGGCGCTACACATAGCTTTATCTCTCAACAAACCGTAAATGAATTAAAACTTAAACCTAATTTTGTCAACGAGCCTATTTGTGTGGAAAACCCCGTTGGTGGTGCTGCAAACCTTTGTCTACGATGTGAAGACATTCCTATCTCGTATTCTTGTTATCAATTCCCTATCAGTCTCTTTGTTCTTGATTTTAATGAATTCGAAATTTTACTCGAAATGGATTTGCTAACAAAATACGAAGCTAAATTAGATTGTAATAATCGAAAGATCTCGATCAAAACGAACTATGGAAATTTTATTGAAATCACTTGTGAGGATCCGAGTCTAAAGAGAGATAAATTGATGTATACTTTGGGATATCCTGAACCCAGTCTGGAGTCTATACCTGTTGTTCGGGAATTTTCTGACGTATTTGAAGAAGTAAAATCCTTACCTCCACAAAGAGAAATAGAATTCCGAATTGACTTAGTACCCAATGCCCGTCCTGTCGTCCATGCAAGTCGCAGGATGGCACCTAGGGAAAGAATTGAATTAGTCAATCAAACTCGAGATTTGCTAGAGAAAGGATTGATTCGCCCTAGCGTTTCCGAATGGGGTTCAGCTGTCGTATTTGTGGCTAAATCAGACGGATCTTTGAGATTGTGTGTAGATTACCGCAATCTCAATAAACAAACTCTCAAGAAAAAATTCCCTTTACCTAGAATTGACGATCTATTCAATCAACTTCATGGCGCTCGATTCTTTTCTAAGATGGATTTAGCTCGGGGATACCATCAACTGCGAATAGCTGAGGATTATGTTCATTTGACTGCCTTCAGGGGTCCTAACATGTTCTACGAATGGTTAGTCATGCCCTTTGGACTAACCAACGCTCCCGCGTACTTCGTAGATTTAATGACCCGAGTGTTTCGAGAAGTATTGAACAAATTTGTGCTTGTGTTTATTGATGATATCTTGATTTACTCCAAAGCTGAAGAGGAGCATGCTGAACATCTCAGAATTGTTTTGGAGATATTGAGGAGGAATGTCCTATTTGCTAAATTCTCTAAATGTCACTTTTGGGTCAAAAAAGTCAAATTTCTTGGTCATATTGTTAATGAAGAAGGGATTTCCGTTGATCCAAGCAAGATTTCGGCAATTCTAGACTGGAAGCGACCCACTACTCCTAGAGAAGTTTGAAGTTTTTTGGGTTTAGCGGGATATTATAGAAAGTTTGTCCAGGATTTTTCTAAGTTGGCCAGTCCATTGACTAAGCTAACAATGAAGAATGCTAAATTCATTGGACTCCAAAGTGTGATGAGGCTTTCCAAGAATTGAAAAGGAGATTAACTACCGCTCCCGTTCTCGCTATCATTAACGGGAACCAAGGGTTATCTGTCTATACTGATGCTTGTGGAGATGGTTTAGGTGCGGTACTAATGCAAAATTGAAAAGTAATTGCCTACGCGAGTAGAAAATTACGCCCGCATGAGAGAAATTACCCAACACACGATTTGGAGCTTTTAGCTGTTATTTTTGCTTTGAAAATATGACGACACTATCTTCTGGGTAAGAACTTTTTTCAGCTTTCTTAACGATATAAGAAATTTAACTTAACTAAATAAATATACTTAATGAACTCTCTATGTTTTAGGTGAAAAATTTGAATTGTTCACCGACCATAAATCTTTGAAATATCTATTCACCTAGAAAGATTTAAATCTATGGCAACAACGATGGTTATAATTTCTAGCGTCATATGACCTAGATATTCCGTATACACCAAGTAAGGCCAATGTAGTTGCTGATGCTTTAAGTAGAAAGCATGCTACTCTTGCCCATCTTGTTGTCACTCCTACCTTCTTGAGAAAATCGCCAGCAAGCAAAATGAAGACAAATTTCTTCGAGATATTTATGGAAGAATTCTTCGAGACGAAGATACTAGTTTTGAAACCAATCATAGTAGAGTTATTAGGCTGAAAGGCAGGTTATGTGTGCCAGATATCCCTGAAATAAAGCGTGAAGTTTTAGATGAATGTCATAAGTCAAAACTTAGTATCCATCCAGGAGTTAATAAAATGTATAGAGATATTAAAAGAACCTTCTGGTGGAAGACAATGAAAAGAGATATATCTATATATGTGAGTCGCTGTGCTACTTGTCAACAAATTAAAAGCGATCAGAAGAAGATGGCGGGTTTACTCTAGCCTTTGGAGGTACAAAAATGGAAGTGGGATCAGGTATCGATGGATTTCATCGATGGGTTGCCCCACACACGAAAGGGGAATGAAGCAATCTGGGTTATTGTGGACCGTTTAACTAAAACAGCCCATTTCATCCCAGTGAAATCCACCCGGACAGCAACAAGTTTAGCTGAGCTATATATCAAAGAGATTGTCCATCTCCACGGTATACCGGGCAGTATAGTGAGTGATCGTTACTCGATCTTCACTAGTAGATTTTGGGAGGCATTTCAGGCCATGTTGGGAACAAAACTAAATTTCAGTACTGCTTATCAACCACAGTCTGATGGGCAGACTGAAAGGATAAATCGAATATTAGAGGATCTTTTGCGAGCTTGTATTCTCGACTTTCGTGGTTCTTGGGAAGACGATTTACATTTGGTCGAATTTTCATATAATAATAGTTATCAATCCAGTATCGAAATGGCTCCTTTTGAGGCTTTATATGGTCGACCGTGTCGATCACCGGCATGCTGGATTGAATCCGGTGATAGACTCGTTCTTGGACCAGATATGATTAAAGAAGCCACTGAAAAGGTTGATTTTATTCGAAAGAAGTTAATAACTGCTCAAAGTCGCCAGAAGAGTTATTACGACCGTAGAAGAAGAGCTTTGGAATTTCAAGTTGGAGATTCTGTTTTATTGAAAGTATCTCCAATGCAGGGTGTGTTAAGATTTGGGAAAACGGGTAAGTTGGGACCGCGATACATTGGTCCTTTTCCTATTTTGGAAAGGATTAGTCCTCTAGCATATCGAGTGCATCTCCCTAATTGGTTATCCGGCGTACATGATGTATTTCACGTTTCACATCTTCGAAAGTACGTGCCCGATCCAGACAGTATTATCGAAGAGGCAGCGCAGCAGGATCAAGAAATCACACCAAATTTAACAGGAAAAGAGAACCAATTAAGATGTGGATCGGGATGAAAAGAAATTAAGGAACAAAATTGTGAAACTGGTTAAAGTGCAGTGGAGATGTGATCCAAAGGACTGTACTTGGGAGACAGAAGACAATATGCAAAAGTCTTATCCCAATTGCAGAGTGGATATCTCGGCTTAAACTGGCAAACCATTTCTCTATCCTTTCCTGAATTCTTAAATTCTTTGTTTTCTTTTCACTCTCTTTCAAATTTCGAGGACGAAATTTTCCTAAGGGGGGAATCTGTAACATACCAAAATTTTATCAATTTAAATTTGGTTATTATTGAACTTTTGTAATATAATTTGAAAAGTTTCAAAATAAATAAATAATAAGTGATAATTTAAAATTTAAAATTTCTTTTGAGTTTAAAATTTGAAAATACTAAAAGTTTTTAAAATCATTTGAATCTAAATTTTATACATAAATGTGAATATATATGTATGTGCGCATATATGAGTAAAATTTGAATTTATATATATTGAATTTGATTTTTTAATTTGAATTTAAATTTTAAAATAAATGTTTTAGTAAAGTAACTTAGATCTATATATATATATATATCTATGTAATATGTAATTAATTTCAAAAACATTCTCTTTTTAATAATGTGTATTAATATAAAGCTAATATTTTTAATGGGAGATATAAGTTTAAATACAATTTAAATAATGTAAAATATTATGTTAATAAAAAAAGATTAATTAATTACAGGTGTTAAACTAATAATGACTATGGTGACAAGTGTAATTCAAGGGAAGAAAAAATTAACAAGTGTCATTGTATCATTTTCTTTTTTCTTAAGAAATTTATAGAAAAGGGATATAAACTTATACAACTCTTCTCCTCTTACTCTTTTATTCATTTCAAAAAAAAATGAAAAAAAATTCTATGCAAATCTTTACATCAGGAAAGAAAAAAAAGGAAAAAATCATCAAGAACAAGCCTAACCTCCTCAACATTTGAAATCAAGAAACAAATTCCAGGAAAAAAAACTGTCTTTTTCAATTCAACTAAAATCCGAGTATTTCCTCAAGCTTCAAAATAGTAGTGTGCTACATACACTCAGGTAAGTTTGTTTCAACTGTATAGTTTATAAAATTATGGCTTTTAAATTAAGTTTTAACCATAAATTCAAAACAAAAACTGCAGATTTGTGAAGGCAGGTGTTTCTGGTTTCAAGTAGTTTTTTTTTTCTGGAAATAAATTAAAAAGGCAAGTAATTTTTCTTTTTAAAGTTTGAACTTGAAGTTGTAATTTCTAATGAATAAAGAGTTTAATTCAACAATATTCAATCAATTACTTGCAGGAAAAAAATTCAAGTTCTGGGCCTAAGCTATTTTTAGTTTCTAGTTGCAGAAAATAGAAGTGTTCTCATTTCTATTAAGAATTTACTGTAAGTAAATTAAAATTTTGGTCATTGATTAATTAAATGCATGAATATAACAAGATTAATTATTGATCTGTAACCATCAATTTGCAGATATAAGTTTAAAAAGAATTTAAGTAAGAAAAAGAAGAAGAAGAAATTCAGGCTCATCTCTGTTTGAAAACTGTCAGGATTTCTAAAGAGAAAAAGTGAGTAAACTTTTGTTTCCTCAAATCTTTGGTTGCTGTGTGGATGTTGGATGATGTAGGGAAGTTAAACTTTGGTTTGCATCTTGAATATATGAATGAATGTTTTGTTTTTGCATGTTGATTATACAAATTTCAGTCTCTGGTTTAATTTTTAGGAAAAAAACAAAAGTGAAAACCTGTCAAAATCCCTTTTCTTTCTCTCCATCTCTTTTTCCTGTTGCATTTGAAAAATTAAACAAGTTGGAGTTTGTGCTGTAAGCTTGCACCATGTTTTAGTAACAAAACTAAATAAGTTTTTGAAATTTGACCAGGTTTCAGTAATTAAATAAAAGCAAAGTTGAAGTTTCTTTTTTTCCTAGAAACTGTAAAACAAAACAAAAGAAAAAAAAAACAGTTACATTTGAGTTACAGGTTTACAAGTAACTCACATCAATGTTTAAATCCTTCTCTTCCTCTTTACTTTTGAAAAAGGTTGTAAACAAGTTAAAGTTTTGTTTAAACCTGTATTTTATCCCAGAAAAGAACTAAAGCAAATTTTATAAAGATTTTCTTCTTGGAAACAATGAAGAACAGCCACAAAATTCAAAATTTCCATAAATTCGAATTTCATATATTTTAATTTCTATAACACCATGTGAATCTACTTCAAAAGTGATGATTTTAGAATCAAAAATTTAATTTTTTCATTGAACATTCCTCTGAGAAATGGAGGTTGAACTGAAAATGAATTTTTGAGCAATTCTAGTGATCTATGGAATTTTGGGCGTCGAGATTGTTGTGGCAGCATGATTTAATGTTCGCAATCATCAAAAAAATACTAGATTCATTTATAAACCCTTAGATCTTTGATTCGAAAGCAAACTAGGGTTTAAAAGGCTTTTTCTGTTGACGCTAGAAACCACGGTGCTGCACCTTCCACAGATGACCGGACTTCACGTCAATGGTGCTAATCGAAGCGTGACACGATGTCGAGGCTAGGGACTAACTTTGATGGCCGATAATGGCCTAGGGAGGCAGCGTGAGGCAAATGTTCAGATGACGTTCCTGATGGGTTTTGGGTCAAAGGTCTTGATTCACGTTTTCAAAATTTTCCCAAATTCTGGGTGTTCGTATCGTTTTGGGTGATAGCAGGCGACTCGTTGGTGGCTGCAGCACCGACCAGCAATGGCGAAGGTGGTTGTGCACGCGTACGTGCTCGATTTTGTGTCAGTTGTGAAATTTGGGGAAGGCGGGGGAAAAACTCGAAACAGCTATCGGGTAATAGGGCCTTTAACTCGAGTATGGACTCGAAGTGTTTTCGGGGTTGTTCGAGTTTGTACTTAGAAAAAATTTGGAAAGAAAAAAAGTAACAGCACTCGGGTCGAATTTTGAAAAATCTCGAAGCAAGCGGGATGAAGTCTCAGGGAAGACTCGAAGGAGCTCGGGGAAGTCAGCATACTAGGGCTGTTTTCTCAAATAAAAACAAAAAATTCAAAACTTTTAAAATTTTAAAACTCATGTTTTAAAGGACAATTTTGATTTGGATTTAAAACAAATTAAAGTTAAGTAAGACATTTTTTTAAGTAATTTAATTTAATTTAATTTTTTGTCACATTACTTATAAAAATCAATTATAAAATGTAATTAAAAAAATGATGTTAAGATGAAATTTTTTGCAAAATAGTTTTGATCTCTTAAGACAATTCATATGATGAATATAAATTAGATTTACAAGAAAAATCAAAATGGTTACAAAGATAAGAAGGTTTATCTTTTGAATTTAATAGGTAATTTATGATTTACTTATGTAATAAATGATTTACTTAAAATAAACTATTTAAATTAATTACTTAATATTTAATGATTAATTGAGGATTAATTTATTAAGATAATTAATTAAGGAAAAAATAAATTAATAAAAGAAATTAAGGTTTAATTTATGAATAATTAAGGATTAATTAATTAGGGTAATTAATTGAGGAATGATTAATTAATGAAGACGATTAAAGATTTAATTAAGGATAACTAATCATTGATTAAAGATAATTAATGAAATTGATTATGTGATTAATTACTTTAAATCACATAATTGATTCATCTTAGCTGGATTGATTGATAACTATTGTATGATGTGTATTGATTGATATCTCTGATTTTATTTGTGATGCTTTGTGATTTAATTGGTTTATGCCAAGCAATGTTATCTGTGGTGAATATACTTCTGTGTGAATATGAAACCCCTTTGGCCCGTAAAACGGCACTTGAGTTTCGATGCGACACGGAGTTGGATTCCAGTTGGTTGTCCGAAACCCACATCGAACCAGTGAATCTTTGTGAATGACATATCCACATGTTTTAAAATTTACGCTCACTATTCGGATTAGCCGGGAGAGGACCTTTGTGTCATATAACCCATTTCGAATAGTGATACGACGAAATGGATGAGCATTTGAAGACGGTGGTGAAGACCGGACGTCTTCAAGAACGATAGGATGACCTGTCGAATGACTCTACACTGAGTTGCTCCGGTATAGAGTTCTCCATATGTGATGGGGAGTCCGATCAGGATTGTGGATGCCCGGATTGCAAGGACTTCTTCGGAAGTGCCTTCGGTTCTGTTCGAACCCGGAACAGACTTGTATGGATTGTATGTCTGACATTACGTTTCGAGATATAAAGCAGATTTCTTTCAAATACATTTCTGTTGGTGGCGGAGAATTTATTCTCTTAGCTTAACACCCTTCTCTGAGACGTACGAGCTCAGAGGTTGTGTAGTTGAAGATTATCAATAATATATTCCTAACTTGTTAATGTGGCATGCTGAGTGCTGCTGATCATTTGTTGATCAAAGCATGACTTTTGTGAAAAACGTAGCTTTGTGGACGAGACTTCGTCGAACCTCACAACCCAGTAATGGTCGAAACAAGAAAGATGCGGCAATGTTATTGGGGGTAGCGCCCCTTAGGGTATGAGCATTTCCTTCTGGATATAAGTGGTATCATGGTATGGAGCCTAGATATTTAACTTATGTGGATATCGCAAATATATATATTACTTTGTGATTATTGTTGTTGGGGCCCCGAATAAAGGTTGGTTACAACCGGGGGATGGCATACTCGTGTGGGAGTTACCTAGTTATAGAGGTAACCCGGCCTTGTGTTGGCAGAGATCCGGTTAGTTTCTCGAGACGTCCCTCCAGAGGCGTACCCATGTGGCCCAGGAAGTTCCTTAGCCTGACCATTTGTTGGAAATACAATTACCAATATGAACCCAGTACGGTTTTAGTTGTAGAACCTGCCATCTAATACGGTAGCTATAGTAGGCATACTATAATGGTACGTATGCTGGCTAAGATTAATATTATACTTTCGAAAATGTTTTTCTACACTATGCACTAATAATAATATCAAAGAGTTTTCTCGTATTAAGCATATTTGACTATCAGAAGGAGAAATCTCCCCCAAGTGTGCGATTGCATTGTGTGTGTGCCGGGAGGCCTTATGGTAGTTTCATTTTCCAAAAAGCATGAACGGTTTTCTTTTAAAAATCTATTTTTATTCAAAGCAACTATTTTTGTTTACTCATACCAGTCTCATGACTGACCCGGAGTTTATTGTTTCCTTTCTAAACTCTGGGTGCCCATAATTTCCGCACGGGTAGCCTAGTAGCAGGTCTTCCGTGTTTTGGAGCTAGCTGGATTTTGAAGTCTTATGGTTTAGAGGCTATCGGTTTTTGAAGGCTTTTAACTTGGAGATATTTTGAAAACTTTTGGATCTCAAAGGTTCTTAGTTTGAATGTTCGCTATCGCTTCTTTCTTTGGAGACTTTCTTGGAATGTAATCACATGTTGTTCTGTTGTGATGGTCTATTTTGAAATAGTGTTGTATATGTATAAAAATACTCTGATGTTAGTGATGAATATTGTGATGATGCTGTATCTGGGATATTGATGTTTGGCTGTTTTTTTTGTTTCCCCGGTTTATATTCATCTAATGTTGTTATAAGCTATATCCGAACTGGAATTCGACGTTCGAATCTCCGGCAGTCGAATACAAGTGAGGTATTTGATGTCGATTTTTGAACGCTGAATTTCGGGTCGTGACAATACATGTAACTAATGTAGATATATATAATAAAGTATTAAATTATACTATTATTATATTATTTTTTTTGCAAAGCCAACCGACTTTATAGTGGGTCTTGCCATTGTATATACATGAAGAAAAGGTGTTCTGCACATGTACAAAAACAACTATATGGTTTTATAGTGGTCTTTCCACTTAGAGTACATAAAAGGTGAGAAGCAGAGGTGCTTCTGTAGCTATAAATATGAGCTATGGAAAAATCGGTTCCTCCTCTTAGGAGGAGGAAGAATCACTTCCAGCATGACCTAATACATGTAAATAATCTGCAAAAAGAGGCACAATATGCAATACAAAACCTGAGTGATCCCTACAGTATAAATATCTCATATCCCAGCTATCTTCTAGGAGCAAAGATTGATTCCGCATACCACGAGCTCCATCCACCGTGAGAGACCACCACCATCAATAGAGTAGTGCAAAAGCCTAGTTTCACCTTCATCATCACTAACAAAAATATAGAAATCATGTCTAGCCGGGTCGTATCTTATTTCAGACTCTACATGCCAAGCCATCTCAGTAGAGTACCACACAATACCAGAATCTCCAGGATTCGAAATAACAGAAGGAACAGAGTAATCCATATCACCGTCAGAGGGTGGAGGAACAATAGGAGGCACTGTAGGGTCATCGGGGGGCGAAAGGGGCCATAGGATGAGGAACATCGTGCACTTTCAGGATCCAATTCATTTTCGGGGGCCTATGAAGAGGGGCACGAACCAAGAGAGGAGTAACTAGAGATGAATGAAAGCAAGCGGATGATGTATGACCAAAAGACTAACAGGACGTACAAATGTCTGGCTTCCAACCATAGCGAACTACAATCTCCGCTACCTGATCCTCAGCCACTCTAACTTTGATAGTATCTAATAAAGGCTTATCTGGGGAAATCGCAATCAATGCTTTTGCATAGACCGGTTTATCCCCAGCTATGATGTTAGCATCAAAGCATTTTACTTTACCTACCGCACTAGCTAGCTGTTTTAGACCTAACATAGGTTGCAAAACGGAGGGGATATGAGAGAAGTAAGTCCACACAGGGATAGATGGTACATGCTCTCTAGCACAGTCAACAAATGGACTCTAAGGTGTCATTATAAAAGGCTTGCTTCTGATAAATATAGGATCTTGGCTAAGAATTCGAAGACGCTCATCTGGCCTTGAGAAATTGAAGAAGAACATAGAGTTGTCCATGTGAAGTAGGAAGCTACCCTTTGGTTGTCAACCTTTTAAGAAATGATACTTAACCACTAGATAACGTATGTTATTGTCCAAAAAGAATCCAACAAGATAGTCCTTCCAATAATCAATACTAGCTTGAATTACCCCCAGAGGAGGGATCAAAATCCCATCTTTGTTTACCATATCGAAAGAACGGGGCACAAAGTCTGGCAATGTAGTAAATCAAGATGACCATTTAAGGCCTGTTTTCAGCTCATTAGACAGGTGCATTATTGAAGGAGGGTTACTATATTGAGATGTAGCAACCGCTGAGTTCGTAATAGCAGGAACTACACTAGGAAGCTGCTGCTGGTTAACAGAAGGTATAAATGAAATATTTCAAGAAAAAATTGGATTGTTGTTACCCACTTCAGCGATTTCAATTCTTGAGCTATCATTCACGGGGTTATTAGTTTCAGTAGGCCTATTACTTAAACCAATAGTTTCATATTCCGGACCAACAGTCAATGGAGCATTTTCGCGATTACCTAAAGGCATTGGGGAAGCTTTCAACAAATTATTCACATCAACACAATAATCTACAAACTCTAATGCAACAACAACAGTATTAATTTTCACCATAGCCGAGATATTTTCACTAATGTCATAACTCGGAGCATCACAACTAGATTTACCCATAGCAGCAGAACCATTCGTTATTTAATTCACACTAAAACAATCAACTGCAGGCTCAAATGCTTCAATATCAACAGATTTTAAAGACAAATCAGTCGTGTTATTATGACTAACTTCAGAATAGCGGACATCACATCTTATATTACCTAGGTTATTAACAGTCCATGTTGAGGCCAAATGATGTAGGATAGAAGAAAGTGCAGAGGTTGAAGTGGGATTTGTAATACCTAAAATAGGACCAATCGATGATTGTAGCTTGTGACACACAACATCTAGGTCGTTCATCAAACTCGGCATTACATTTGAGAAAGGAGTACCATCACCAGCAGGCAGAGGCAGAGTTGCTCTAGAATCATAAGCAGCAGCAACTTCGCGAGCAGAGCACAGAGGAGATTCATATACACAATCAGATCTGGTACTTGAAAGAGTTACATAGGAGGAATTAAATCGTGATTTACTTTCGCGATTCTTTGCCATTCAGAAGAGGCGAGATAAAGGTGATAAGGCGAAGCAGAAAGTGGGTGGTTTGGAATGAAAAATTGAGAAGGGGATGCCAAAAAACACCAGTCGCTAGGTAGAAGAGAAAGAAGGCACCTTTTTAATGACAGTATTATAATATTCAGCTACAATAATCTGATATGTATTTAAAAAATTAATTTTTTAAATTTAAATATATAAATGCTATTACCAAACTAATTTTTGACAACATTATTGCTTATCAGAATCGTCACCTAATTAACAATAATATATATGTGTATATGCATAATAAAATATTATACTAAGAATTATAAACTATATTCTGATAAAAATTATACTTCAATTCCATAGCCCTGAAGTACACCTTAAAAAGATAAACTCTTCCGTTTGAAACCATTTTTGATACTGTAGATTGCTAGTCTTGAACCATCAACCTTCAGCTATCGAATAATGATTGATTTAATTTCATTTGCAGTTGAGAAATCAGGGATATGGAAGAGAGGAATTCGGCCAGCAATAGATAGGGTTGGAGGATTCCAAGGTCCTCTAAATATTGAGGATAGTGATGCTTATATAGAGAAGAATTAAGAGATATTTTATGATCAAGATCCTACATCATCTATTCCCAATTTTTGTCCATCTTAGCCCTCCATCTCAAAGTCTATGCTGGACCATCTTATGGCCACATTAACTACTCACTATGGTCGAATTTTCCAGCCCCTTTGTAGGTTTTAAACCCATTTAGAGTCCAAATAAAATGTTATACAGTTACAATTTAATCATTTATCTATATTGTATATTGATTAATATATTTATAACTATTATAAATATATCTAATAATATATATTCATCAACTCATAATCAAATTTTAAAATTAATATTTTATAAATATCAATTAATTTAATTAATCTATAGTAATTATAAATTAGTTAATCGTTTGATCAAGGGAGAATTCATCATTTTTGATTATGTGACTCATCAGGTGTAAATTTGGTCAGTAATTAATGTTAAATTATTCGAATATTAATGTTCACACGTTATTTAGGAGGTAGTGTGACATTTTGGCTAAATTTATTGCTTACTTGGTTTTGGTAAAATCCGATTTTTGTTTATTAAGCATTACCCAATTTGTGACTTTTATTTTACACCAATTTTCATCTTTAAAAGTATATAACTTTGAACTTGTGGAATTTGGTAACGATCAAAATTCTAGTATCATTCATATTCAACTTTATAGTCTAAATATAGAGTCCTTGGTTCAATAATTATAATTATTGTTAACCGTACTATTTAGGCCAGAGACTTTAACTTTGAGTTGACTTGAGTTGATCGTGATACCAACCCCATACAACCAAGGAGAGGATTCGCTTTACTTCCAATACTTCACTCAACCCGACTATAGCCACTCGATGGATGTCGTAGCATGATTTGACTATAATAGAAAAGATTTCATATTGAAGATCGGCGATATTTTTAAGTCGAGAGAACTGTGTAAATCGATTATATCGATAATTTCTGTTTGACCTTAGTTATATTAACTAACAGAAAACTATTGAATGAGTCATTTCATAGTTATCCAATAACTATCTGTAACCACCCACAGTTTTGGACCATTGAAATCAACAACAATCCGTACATGTCAGTCTTGAATACTTCAAAATAGTGGATTGTTAAGAAATTTGGAGCAAATAAAATCATTCACTGAATCACAGACACAGAGATATCAGAATACTCGCAGCGGAAATAAAATACCATAGTAGTTCATGAAGCTACTATATACATACTCTCAAAACATATACAAAATCTCATAGTAAAATAGATACAATACAAGTCGGGATACATAAACAACAAAACAGAGACAGATACCAAATAGGAACTAACTGGAAGAAGTAGACGAATAGATAGACAGTTAAGCTCCAGCAAAGCTCTGGCTCCAGAAGGTAAATCCAAAGTTGTGATTCTCAGGCTGACCCAAGTGTAAAGTAAAACACAAACACTCGACTTAGGACATACATACTTTTACAATGTAAACCAACTCAAGTGAACTGTAATAACAATGCACAATAACTTAAAGGATGCTTAGGATCGCCCAACCTTTAAGGATCAGTCAAACCCTTAATTAAGTAGTAATAAACACTATCCTAGATGTAACGTCCCGCCTTTCCGCATGCTTTAAATCGACGACAAACCACACACGTCAGACTTAAACCATACAGAAGGGCGGATTGTTATGGGGTAAATAAGAAAAGTAGAGAAAGAAAAAAAATCTTGCAGCGGAACGATAAAATATAATAATCAAATATACATTTCATGAAGCTGTTTTACAAAACATTTGATTATACTTATACTATACATATCAGAGTTACACATACCAGAGAATAATAGATAACAATGCAGCGGAATAAAATGGTGTGGTGGAATAATATAATAGATAATAATAAATCTTTGTCTTCGTCCTCCAGAAATAAAGTCTTCGATTCCTGAAATGCTCGGACTGACCCGAGCGAATTGAAAGGACAAAACACTCGAGTCAGAACTAAAATATTTTATGTAAGTTAAATCAACAATAAATAATATGAGTGTAACGGCGTCAGAATGTTTACGGGATTTGACATCTCCTATCCAGTGTCTAACGTGAGTGCAGTAACTCAAGAGATGCTCGGGATTCACATCTCCTAAGGATCCGTTAAACTATTTACTATGTAGTAATATTTCGCTATTATAATAGTGTCCATTAGTAAAATAAACTTACTTTTAGATAGCGTTAAGGCTTTACATTTTCAATCTTAACACGTAATAATGCCAATAGTCTATACAGTAATGTAATATCTCCTGATCGGGAGGCTACCAGAGGATACTCCATAGGTACGACACAAATAGAAACTCGTACAAGGCGCGATAGGGTAGGTGACACGACACAACTAGGCAATGCCTGGCTAGATATACTAATTACGCTTCCGTGCCGGTGGTAACGCGTAGCGCGCAGCTACTGCCTACCTCGAGCCACACCCCCAAAAAGGAAAATAAAAAGTGGCCACCGAATCAATCCAAAAGTCAGAGTATAATATCGAAGGGATGTGTCCGATCAAAGGAGCTACCCCATTAGCCCGTCAATCGCTCCTGTTTTTGCCACCTTATGCCAACTCATGGGAGTTGGGTCCACATATTTACTTGAAAGGAAACGCCACCACCATCCTACTTCATTCTGGAATCCCCACCGCGTACACAATTATTAAAGTGGTTTTCGGAGTTGGCAGAGAGTATGACAACTTCTGATCCTGGTCTCTTTAACAACCAAACGTTATTATAACACCGTGGTCTTTTCAAAATAGTTTATACTTCAAACATAATATAATATCCCTTTCAAAACATATAAATACGATATCATTTCTTTTTTAAAAACCCAAATCAATATTATTTTCAAATATATCCTTTTCTGAAACCATAACATTTTCAAAGTTATAATATTTCGAAACCAAAACTTGAAATATAGCCTTTCATAACATAAAACTTTGAATTTCATAACTTTGAAACATAATACACCACTTAAATGGTTTAAATATTAAATTACTTTATGTAATAACATAGCTTCTTCACCTTCACAAATCAATTCCAAATATAGATTTAAATCCCCAAATAAACCAATAAAATTTCCATATATTTCAAAGCTTTAATTATTCGCCATTTCAAAACTTATTCTTTGATAATTTCATATATATCAATTTCAACTACTACTATTTAGATTTGAAATGTTAACTTAATAAATCAAATATCAATTTAGTAAAACCTTTAGACTTCAAATAACTGGATATTCTTTCAATTATATTAACTTGATAATATTCATTTAAATCAATTTGATATTCATTTAAATCCTCTAAATAAAAATCAAGTTATAAAATCATACCCTTTAAATCTCAATTTGTTTATATTTCAAATCAAATTTTTCTAGGATAATCCTTAAATCTTAAATTCAAATCAATTTCACATTTATCTTCCAGCCTTAATTTTATTTGAGTCATTATAAACTCTATAAACAATAGAATTTAAATAGATACTTAATCATATTATATAAAATAAATCAAACTTTATTATTTAGCTTATTTTATAACTCAAAACAAATTTATACATAGCTAAATCAATAATAAAATAGCATTTATATAACATCTAAATTCAATATCGGTATAGCCCACATATTTCTTTACAAACCATAAAATCATTTCAAAAATAGTTATATATATATATATACCACGGTGCCTGTATATAATTTTCTATCCTATGGTCAAGTGATACAGATATTTATCATTGCAATCCGCGATTTAAAAATAAAAATGCGGTTGTATATCATTTCAAACCGCAATCCTAAATCAAAATAAGTGCATAACAACTTGCAGATTATGTGATATAAATAAAACATCCATTCATCCATCATAAAATCATACATCCATCACAATGATCATACAAAACAATAAATAAATATCAATATATAACTGATAATATATAACAGGTAATTAACTGGCAGTAATATTTAATAATAAAATAAATAATGATTTAATTTCAATAAATGCAATTAACTGAGATGATGATTAAAAATATACGAAACAACCACAAATAAATGCATAATCACAACATAAATTAATTTACCAAACATAAGAAATTTTAGAAGTTGTGAGTGGGTTAGAACACTCACTTTTTGAATTTAAATTCAATTTAAACCCAAAAATTTGACAGTCTCAGAATTCGTCCAAACCAATGCCAAAATATCCAGAATTCCAATACGAACCTAAAAAAAGAAACCGCGTGTAAAACGGATATCGTATGCGAGAGTTATGACAATTAGTGGGTTTGAATTTCAATATTAAAAATAATAATAAAAAGAACACTTTTACTCACCCTAAACACATCGCCACGTCACCATCATCCTCCCAAAATTAACGCACGTACGCAACCCAATTCGACCATAACCAGGCTTTGCACGAACCCTAGCATAGCGCCACTGCACCTCGCCGATCGCCGCCCCTCCCCCCCCCCCCCCCCCGGGCCTTGCACCTACCACCAGGATGCCGCACCTCATCACGACCATGTGGCCCCCACTCGACGGTCTCGTGTTCACAGAAAACGACACTCAGCCGCCACCCAAAGTTGACCTAATTGAATTATTCTGGCCGATCCAATCGTCGAATCGACGAACGAACCATATAGATGCGCTCCTCTACGTCCCCTCTTCAAAACCCAGAAACGATTTGATGATCCGACACCGTTCATCGACGCACGATGAACGACCGAGAATTGTTCTTCGATTTCTGGACAAATAATGCATCAAATCAAAAAACGAGTTGCAGATCTGAGTTACACTCTTCAAGATCTTCGAATCCATATAAAGTTTGATGGTATTTGAGGAGACTGAATTTTCATTTGATTTTTGAATTTGCAATTGAAATTAGGGTTTGCAGCCATTGGAAAGAGGAGGAGCTGATGGAATTGTACGAACAGATAAATAAGAAATAGAGGTAGGCCGGGGTTTATAACTGGGTATTTATAGACAATTTTGAAAAGAATAGAGGAACCTGATTTATAAACGCGCTGAATGATGAATGGCCCGAAAAGCCCGTTCTAACTCCGGAACGAAATTGAGTCAATCCATATATCAAAATAGATGTATTAAAATATTTTAAACGCGATGGAAAAGGTTTCAAGTCCAAATTACATCGTATGGAGAAGTTATGCTAAAATCGATATTTTTCAAATTGATTTCAATTGATTTCAATTAAACGATTTCAAGGCGTTCCAAGCGCATACGATCAAACGACAAGTCCGATCGATACGAAACTTGAAATCCTACAATAGTTCCCCGTTACGGATTCGATGAAATTTGTTTCGTTGAAATCCAAGTCAGTGGCCAAAATAGCTATTTTTATATTAATTAAATAAATTAAAAATCAATCAATTAAATCCAATTTTTAATTTTCCTTCTATAATTGACAATTTTCTCACTTTTATTTCCTTAATCATCTGTAATAATTTTAAACAAGTTTAGATGTCAATTTAAAGTTGATTGATCTGACAATTGCAGTATCAAATTTTCAATTTCATTTATATTCAAAATTATAAATTAATTTCCAATAATTTAATTTAGTTTACTTTCCATTTATTATTCTATCAATTCCATCTTATGGTATAATTATCATGATTTTCATCTTAGTGCGTTAAAAATTTCCAATTTCATCTAATTTCAACCAACGTAGTAATTAATCTCATTAATTTGCAAAATCTGATTTCCAATTCTATTTAATAGGCTAAATAAATATGTAACACGTAATAATTGATACCATTAACTTTTTTATATCATTTATAAGTTTATTGCTTCCAACAAATGCAACCATTGGTCCCATAACACAAATTTATTTCATTTCCATTCATTATACTCTAGTTTAGTAGTAAGTCAACATTTTAAATTATTAATTTACCATTTACATCTCATTATAAATTAATGCACACATAAATTTTCCAATTACAGTGTTTAACTTCCATTTCCATAAATTCAGAAATCATAAATTTACTTGATTTAACTTCAATCCTTTTTATCAAATCAATTATTATCCAATAAACAAAGATAACATTTGTTTTACCCTTTATTACATTAGTACGGTCAAATTTTCATCTTTCCTTTGTATTGACTACCCTATTTCCATTTTTTATTATTTCTACCAATATACACGCTAATTTGCGATTAACATTCCAAATTAATTCATTTACTTGGGTTCATACTTTCCATTATATCGATTACTACACTATGAATAAATTTACAATCCTATTTATTCCATTATTACATTCACCCTTTCCGTTACACTTTTCTTAAATACTTAATCTTTTATTCAATTACCGTTAACTATATTATTATTATTCCATTAGCTAATTAAGTAATTACATTCGTTTCTTACGTTTCAACCTCATAACCAATTATAACAGATTCTAATATCTCACCAGACATTTCCTTTCAAATTTCCATTTATTATGTTTTACATTAATACATCTTTATTTCCGTTCCTTAAATTTACCCTTAAGTTTATGTTCTAATTGACTAATTATCACAACACTGAATAAAATTTACGTTATTCCAATTATTACCCAAATTTACATTAACGTAACATTAAGTTTAGATTTATTGTAATTTCATTATTTATTATAATTACTTACATCATATGAATTCATTCTATTACCCTAAATCAGACATTAATTCATATATTCATACAATACTTACATTTATTTACTTAATTTGCATTTATAACTAAGTCCTAACATTTAAATTTATTTTCACTAAATGGAATTTCCTTCCATTCATTTATTATTAACTTTAATTAGTATTGTTTACCATGCATTAACATTATTGCCTAAATTTACATGCAGTTACTATCAATCCATATATTATTGCATTGGTAAATTAAATGCTTACCTTTTATTACTTATTTTAAATTTTATACCCAAGTGCAACAATTAACACTATTTCTTTATTGGGATTTCACTCCAATTATCAATACTTAACTTTTAAATTACCATTGCTACACTACTTTTTAACACTCATTTCATTTTAAATTATAAAATTTTTATTTCTTTCTAAATTTAATTACACAGATCCAATTAAATTAACCAATTTATTTATTAAAATTTACGGGTCGTTACACTAGAAATATCCATATTAAAGTAAACAATGCAAATAACACTGTTATTGTGACTAGGGTAGCATAGAGCTGCAGTAACCGCTCACCTCTAGCCACACTCTTAAAATCAAAGGTGTGCATCAAACAATCACAAGGAAATCACGTGACACACAAAGAAGTGTACCCGTGGTTATAAATTTCAAAATGATTTATAATAATCCGAATTAAAATCATTCATTTAAATAATTAAAAAGTGAAGTCGTTATTCCTTCAAATCAAATATTCAATTCCCACAAATTTTGCCTTTTCTGAGTTCATTTATTCAGTTAAACACTTCAAATATTGAAATTTCAGCTTTTCGCCGCATTTAGAAAATGCCACGGTAAGTTATAATTGAAAACAATTCAATTCAATAAAGACAACATTTAAAAACTACTGTAATAGTTCAGTTTTAGTTTATTTTCAGAAACGATAGCATTTCTGAAGTGCTACTAAATAAATTTCCAGATTTATAATAAAATTTCGGAAACAATTAAACTTCAATTTTTAACCATTTTAACTTATAGAAATCATATTTTTCCACTTCAAAAATGTTCATTTGAATACCCTTTAACTTATGATTTTTATAAAGTAAAATTTTATACATTAATTCAAAAATCTCAATGTTTCACTTATTAAGGTCAATATACACTTTTCCCAACTTTCATTTACTTTACACATTAATTTAATTTACCATTTCATAAATTATATTAAATTTCCATTTTATTTTCTTAACTTAAATTTAATTTTTAAACCAAACTTCAAATTTCCAAGTCAAGTTATATTTAAAATTACACTTTTAACCATCCATTTATTTACATTTTAAACTAATTACATAAATTCAAAATACATTGTAAGTTGCTTAACTTTATTTTACAAATAACTTGATATTTTCTTTTGCGTTATATTTATCCAATTCATACATCAATTATATTAATTACTAAGTTAAGCTTATAATTCCATTTTCACTTAAATTCCCATTATTAAGTTAAATCAACTTTCACACTACAACTCAAACCATCTATTAACTTATACCATTTAACATTTTAGAAAATCACCGCTTAACCGTTTTAAATCCAATATAAGTCGAATTTCTTTTTTTTCTTTCATTTACAATACATGAAATTTATAAGAAATCATTATTGAAATCAACCATGGGTCCGGATAATATTTCATACCTAAATCAAGTGATATGGAAATTGTCATTTAAATCCGTAATCAGTAAAAATTTTGGGTTTTGATTATTTCAAACCCGCAATCCCGAGACAAATACAAATAAATAAAAATCACCCAGGCCTATCATTTCAACCCGTAATGATTTTTCCCTATTCTAAAGTCCTTTCGGGTATGTATCATTTCAACCCATAGTGATTCTATTCTACAGGGAACTTGTAGTGTGAGAAACAGAAATAAATACACAGTATAACAGAATAAAACATAACAGATGATGAGGCAAGTTTATAACAGGGTTTAACATCATATAATTAACATCACAGGCAGGTATAACATGATATAAAAATTCTACACATTCACTTGTTGTCACTTCACTAATTATATAAGTATAAATGTCATGAGTGAAAACTCACCTCTTTAAAGATGGAATTCGCAAATCAAACAAACAAAACAAAGATCCAGAAAGCACGATAGCACGACTTGATTTGAGTGGAGAGAGAGCCAATATAAAGCTTGTATTCAATAATGAAACAAACCATATATAAATATTTTTACAACACCAAAAATCTATTGAAACAAAATGGAAATAGAAATAACAAGAGACATCGCCAAGCTTTCCCATCAAATTTGCTTGACCATTACCCACATAGGCTCGGCCATAAGGCTATATTGGTTTGGCCTTGGATGTTTTAGGGTGATAATGGTCAGGTATGGATCTGAAAATAACAAGGCTTGGTTAAGAAGGCAAAGGGTTTGGGGGTTACAACATGAGGAAGGTAAAAAGGCAAGCAAAAGGGAGGTGGTTTGTTCATCATTTTGGGCTCAGCCTTGGCACATTTGGGCTTGGCCAGGGGCTAATTCAGGTCAGATCAGATGTTATTAGTGGTGTTCAGGTGTGGAGGTTGCTGGTGGTGGAGGATAAGGAGGTGGCCGTGGCAAGGAAATGAAGTGGATGTGAATATAGGCTTGGCTAGTTATAAATTCAAGGAGTTTGGCATTGTTTTTGTGGTGTTTTATGCAAGGGATGATCCAGGCACTTTCAGTTAAGAGGAGAATGATGTTAGGACATGGGTTATATGGGAAAGGAAGTGGTGGTGGTCGGTGGAGGAGATGGTAGGGGTATGGGACGAGCAACATAGGTGAAGATCAAGGCAAATTCAAGTGAAAAACAAGGCAAAACAAAGAAGAAAAGTGGAAATAGAAGAAGCCATTACCTCAACCTTTTTGCTGCCGTGAGAAAAATGAAGATGGGAAGAAGTTTTCTCACGTGAAAAAGAGATATAGGCGGCTAGGAATCAAGGAATAAACGGCAACAAATATGGAGGAGTTATGGTATGAAATCAATGGATGGAAAGATAAAGAGGTTGTAAATCAAAACGTAACGTATGCCTTTAATTAAAAATAGGTAATGTATCTTACTTTGATTTGTTTCCCATCTATTTAATAGAATATATACCAAAGAAATAATTCAATAAATACATACTATTTATATAAACACTATAGAAATAAATAAGAAAACAGATATAGAAACGTATAAATTAATTGCTATTTACAACTTTGTATGTTACTTAATTTACAAAGTATATATCCAAATTAAATGAAACAAAAACAGAAAAATGTTGTAAATATATACATAACATGTAATGCTACATATATACACATAATTATAACATGATATATCAAACAAAATATTATTTATATCAATTAAAATAAACAATTTTTGTTAAATAAAACAATTTACACACAATAGTATAAAAAGCTTAACTTCCACAATATTAATCAGATTTCAACGAAACGAAAAGAAATATTCTTGAAATTAAATCCATTTCCATAATAAAAGATAAAATTAAAAAATTTCGATTTTAAATCTAAAAGTCAAAGTTTGACCATTTTGACCAAAATCCACCTTTTTGGAAATATTCCATTTATTCAGGTTTGGAATTATAATTCACACAAAATCAAAATCTATATTTAAAATAACAAAATTTATCCATTTTAATAAATAAAATAAAGTTTTTAAATCAGGAATTTCAGTTAAAATAATTAAAATAAAAATAATCACAAAATACAGGGTTGTTTCACTCTCCCCCACTCAAATCTTTTCGTCCTCGATAAGGAACGAGGTATGGAAAACATAGAAAATATAAAATAGAATAAGATTAAGACAAGATGTTAAGAAGATTAAAATTATACATGATAACTGTTGTTATAGGTAAGTTTAACAAGGGGGAAGTAGGAATGGCTAGAAGGGAAAATAGGTTGAAAGACAAGGATAAACCATTATTCTAAAGTTATATAAATTTCAATTATTTGGAAGGGTAAAATAAATGATCAAAATATCCTTTATATAATACTTTATCAAAATTATTTTATAAGTTGATGTCTTAACAAGTTTATCCTCGTTTCCGTAGACTCTGGCAGTGCGTTGATCAGGCGCAAAGCTAGAGTTCTCTAGGTACTTAGTAGTCTTGTCTAACCATGGTTCGCAGATACACAATGGTTACGCCTAGATCCCCCATTAAACAATCCATATCTGTAAGCTTTCTCAGCCCTGCGAGTTACGCCATGATGACTAGTAGACCACAGGATACACAATGATTACGCCTGGATCCTCCAGGAAACAATCCGTACCCCTAGGCCTTCTCAGCCAGGCGGATTTCGCTACTAATGCGACCTACATAGTTCACAGGATACACAATGATTAAGCCGGATCCCCAAGAAACAATCCATACCCCTAGGTCATCTCAGCCAGGCGAATTACGTTATGCAGTCGTGCTCGAAAAAAAACCATGGGTTACGCCACGGTGGGACACTCGAGCATCACATCCGGAAAACCAAAAATCAGAGAGAATAATATCGATAGAATGAATCCACAATGTGGCTACAGAGCGAATATCAAGCAGAAGGCACTTCGCATATTTTACTTCGAAAATATATATCATATAGTACCCTTTCAAATCACTTTCAAATTACATACTTATATAAAGTCCATTATATATAAGATTCCATTTTCCAATCGAATACTTTTCAAAATCAATAGTATATCAAATCATACTTATATAGACTTCGATTATATAAAATTTCTCTTTCCAAATTGAGTATCTTTCATATCAATAGTCTTCAAATCAACTTCATACTTACACAAATCAAATTTATATAAGTTCGACAACTCCCAAATCAAGTACATAATAATACAAGGTTTTCAATTTCAAATCATTTCAATATCAATTCAGTTTCAAAATCATATACGATTTCACCAAGTTATTTCTTCCAAATTAAATACCTCCAGTTTCAAAGTTTCCAAATGATAGGTTTTGAAAATAATTCCAAGTTTCCAAATTGACATAATTTAGGTCAAACAAATTCATTTCTAAAATCATCATATAAATACTCAGTTTACATTCCAATCTATTTTCAAAACCAAATATTTCTCAAAATCAATTATACCCAAAAATGGTTTTCAAATTTATAACTATCCATTTAAAACCTTTAAACTATTTATTTCTATTCAAAAGATCCAATTTTCCTTTAGAAAATTATTTATTTAACAGAAGTTTCAAATTTATTAAGTCATACTCTTCATACTTTAAACATACAAAACTAAACTTATATACTTTATCAAATATTTTACTTCGAAATTTCTTAGCTTTGAAAATTAAAACTCGATTTGAAAGTGTTCGAACCATCAAAATAGTCAGTGAAATCAAATTTCAAATCCAAGAATTGGGAATCAGCAACAAATCAGTAAATCAATTTTATAAATAGAGTTATACTAAATCAAATCTGAAACTCGAGGACTGAACATCGGGCTTACTTCAAATCATTTCAAATATATATACATATATCTTTCGAAAATCAAATCATACTTCAAAATCTGAAATCAAAATTGGTTTCACAAAATCACTCGCATAGCAAAGGTACTAGAGGGCCTCTCCCCCACTTCGAAACTCAAAAATCAATGTCGATGATGCGTGCACTCATCACCGAGATTATTTTCCAGCGACACAAGTGGGTTCTGGACTTCTATTTTCTTAAAACTTCCTTGAAATTTCTTTGAGATCATTGAAACTCATATGAAGTCATTTGAAACATTTATTATCTGGAAAATACTTTCAAATCATATTATCATATATTTTCAAAACCTTAAAACCAATTTTCAAAATAACGGAGTTCAGTCTCTCAAATTTCAAATTCAAAACCCTTTAGTTATAAATCATTTTTATATAAATCAATTTCTTATAAAAATTTCAAAATTTCAAATCCTTTCAAAGCTTCAAATTTTCATTTTTAAAAGGTATATAATCCTTGTCGGAAACATTTCACTCTTATATATAAAATATGGTCATCCTTATCAAACTAATAGTTTCGATGTATGCACAATTTCAAAATACAACCAAACACAAATTTCCAAGGGATGATTCAAGGATGGATTTCAAAACAAACAGAGATTCAAATTTAGGGGAACTCTAATCAAATAGAATTTCTGGTTCGAAGATAAGCTCGAACGAAGATAAGATAATTTAATTATCAAATAGAAGATGGATAAGCCCATATAAATCGTGGCCGACCTCATCAGGGTCAACCGTGACTTTAGAAATATAATCAATACGGAAATCTAAGGCAAATCGACATTCGATCACCAAAGATAGAATCTAGGTAAAGCAGGAGATAGATAGCATCGAAATCCAAGGATACAACAATCTCCGGTGGATCAATGCCAATTGTAAAGGAGTTTCACCCCTTTGCAAATCATTCAAAGATTTGTGGATTCACCGATCTTTATAGAGGTTATTCAAAGTGGAGTTGAGGAATGCCCCAAATCAAAAGGACAAAATAGGGAAGACAAGACTGGATTTCAGAACAAGTGGGAGCGTTCTAAAGTTCAAGAAATCCTAATCGATAAGAATCCTAACCAAGAGATTACTTACAAGGTGGATACAGAAGGGATGAAGTTTAGAAAACCTTGATTTCAAAATAAAAAAATTATATACCAATATAATCTTTAAAATCCTTTAAAATCATTCGAAAATCATTTTATACTTCGAAAATACGTTGTCTCTCAAAGAAATGATTCTGAGATTGATTTCACTCATTCTAGGGTATTTTTATCCTATCTCTAATGAGTTTTTGCTCTGTAGGCTAAGGTTTGCCTAAAACCAAAGCTCTGATACCAAATGTAATGACCCACTATTTTGGACCATTCAAATCGGCAATAATCCATACATATCAGACTTGAATACTTCAAAACAGTGGATTGTTTAGGAAATTTGGAGAAAATAAAATCATTCACTGAATCACAGACATAGAGATATCAGAATACTCACAGAGGAAATAAAATACCATAGTATTTCATGACGCTACTATATACATACTCTCGAAACATATACAAAATCTCATTGTAAAATAGATATAATAGAAGTCAGGATACATAAACAACAATACAAAGACAGATACCAAATATGAACTAACTGGAAGAAGTAGACGAATAGATAGATAGATAAGCTCCAGCAAAACTCTAGCTCTAGAAGTTGAAGCCAAAGCTGTGATTCTTAGGCTGACCCGAGCGTAAAGTAAAACACTAACACTCGAGTCAGGACATACATACTTATACAATGTAAACCAACTCAAGTGAACTGTAATAGCAATGCATAATAACTTAAAGGATGCTTGGGATCGCCCATCCTTTAAGGATCAGTCAAACCATCAATTAAGTAGTAATAAACACTATCCTAGAAATATAAATATTAAAGTAAACAATGCAAATAACACTGTTATTATGACTAGGGTAGCGTAGAGCGGCAGTAAACGCTCACCTCTAGCCACACTCTTAAGATCAAAGGTGTGCATCAAACAATCACAAGGAAATCACATGACACACAAAGCAGTGTACCCGTGATTATAAATTTCAAAATGATTTATAATTCCGAATTAAAATCATTCATTTAAACCATTAAAAAGTGAAGTCATTATTCCTTCAAATCAAATATTCAATTCCCACAAATTTAGCCCTCTCTGATTTCATTTATTTAGTTAAACACTTCAAATATAGAAATTTCAGCTTTCCGCCGCACTTAGAAAATGCTACGGTAAGTTATAATTGAAAACAATTCATTTCAGTAAAGACAACATTTAAAGCCTGCTGTAACGACCCAGAATTTTTATTAATTAAAATTCGTATATTTACTTAATTTTAAATATAAATAAGTGAAATTTATAAGTCAAATATTTTTTTTTCGAATAATTAGATTTAATTGAAGAATTAAATCAATAATTTAATATGTGAAAATACAGAAATAATTGAAAATTGGGTTAAATATGATTGAAAATGATTTGCAAAATTTTATTTTATCATATTGAAGTTAGAATGATGTTATAGAACTTTTAAAATCGAATTAAAAGTTTATCTGTGAAAATTGAATATTTTAATATTTAATCGACTAGTGAAATTAGTCGTTTTTCGAATAGTCTCAGAATTGGACGAAACTAGTTCCATTGGATCCGTTATAGTTTGTTATAATTGTATTTCAATTTTCATAGCAATCGGAGTTATCGTTTGATTGTGGCAGCTCGAAACGCATCGAAATTGTTTTAATATTAATTTGGCGAGTTAAAATAGCCAATTTTCAAATAGTCTCGGATTTCGACGAAACTAGTTTCATCGGATCCGTAATGTGATATTATTGTATGGTTTCAAATTTTGGGTCAATTGGATTTACCGTTTGTCCGGTGCAAGCTAAAACGCCTAGGAAAATCGTTTAATCGGTTTAATTTAAAATCGAACGTTTATTGCCATTACTCGCACAGATGACCGAATTAGCTCCCAAAAAACGTTCCATTGTGTTCGGAACGTGGGGTAAACCTTAGGAACGCTAACCGGCACGCTTCGTTTGGAGTTCGGAAAATCCGGGATGAATAGTGTCGTTGAAATTTTCTATATAAGCCCCTAGAATCTTCATTTTTGCAAAAAATTAAAACCCTAGGGTTTCTTGAGGAGCCGCCGCCTCCATATAATTTAATTGGCCAGAAAACAACCTTCTTCTTCCTCAATTATCTCTTCATCCATCGTTTAATTCGAGAAACTTTCTACATGAAAGTTGTAGACGACAATGAGATCTAGTAGTTCAACGGTCATGATCGTGTTTGGAGCTTTGGATCATTGGGAAAGTGGATGCAAAGGCCATGCGTTCGGCCTCGTTTTTCGTGCAAATGGCTCGACCGAGCTCATCGTGGTGGTGGCCGAAGGTAGAGAATGTGAAGGGCTTCAAAATGGCATCGTTTGATCAACGTGAAAATGCTTGAATTTGTCACGAGATTTAGGGCTTCAAGATGAAATGGGTTGTGCGTGCGTGCTGTAACGTGGGGGAGTTACGTGAGAAGGGGGAAGAAGGAAGTGGATGGCCTGATGGGTGGGATGCAGATACAACGGCCTTGATTCAACTAGGGTATAAAAAAAAGAAAATAAAAGTTGTAAATTTTATAAATATAAATTCGTGTAAGTTTAAAAATTCATATCTTTTTCATACGAGGTCGAAAACGCGCGAAACCATTTGCGTTGGAATCGTATGGACGAGCACTACGCTATGAAATTGGATTGGAGTCGTTTGGAGTTAGTGAGAATTTCGGGTAAAATTAAACGTCCGTTTAATTTTATTCGAAATAAATCGCTAAAAACGAAATTGAAATCAAGGTGAGAATTTCTCACTCAATCGAATCGGTTTCGATTTTAATTTTAAATAGTTAGATTTAAAATTCTTGAATGTATGTTTGAATGATGATTGTATCTATATGATTGTTAAAATAGACATATGCGCCGTTAGTAAGCGGATGTTATTTATTAAAAACATATACCGCGAATATTTCTTAAACAGTGAAATTGGTATTATTTATGTACTTGGAATTGACTTCCCGCATTATATAGCGGATGAGACCCTATTGCGCCGCCTATTAAGCGGATAATATTTTAAATCCCATATACCGCGATAATTTTGTACTGGAACAGAATTGGTATTGTGCTAATGTTTTTGGATGCAGGAAAACAGGTTGGAGGGATCCAACTGGATTCCTCAACAGTATTTATTTGATTATGGATATTTTGATATTCGTTGATTATCATATCGATATTTGATATCGTTGTTGTCGTGATTGACCATTTGGTATGTAGCATCATTGGACCAAATTTTGGAATTTTAACAGGATTTTTAAAGTGATTTTTGAAGAGTATACGTTATAAAATATTTTTTGGAATTGATTCCTTTTAAATAAATAAACGTTATAATTTTAATGTTATAAAAATTATGAATTTTGAGAAAAATAGTTAAGAGTTGATTTTTGAAAATATGGGGTTAATGATTTTATAAAGTGGTTTAAATCGGGATTTTTGAATTTATTGTAAAAAGTTTAAAATATAGAATTTATGAAATTTGATTATTTTATAAATCAAAATGGTGAAATTATAAAAGAGTTTAAAGATGTTTTTAAAAATAATAATACAAATTGATTTGTATAAAAGAATTATAAGATGGATCTTCATAAATTAAAATATTTGAATTATAAAACGAGTTTTTATAAGTGTTAGAATGAATTGTGAATGAACTTCATAAATGAATGAAATTTATAGAATTATAAACGGCGAAGTTATAAATGGAATTTTATAAGCAGTAGGTTTATAAAATTTGTAAAGTTATTAAAGGAATAGATTTGGGTAAATAAATGAATCTTATAAGTTATAAGATTTATAATTTGGGAAGTTAAGGGAACGATTTTGCAAACAAATAAATTGTAAATATTTAACTTATAATATGGACTTTCGGTATATAATTGAGTTATAAATTGAATAGGTTAATAAAGGGAATTTATAAAAGGAAGTTGTTATAAAATAAATAGAAATGGAATTTATAAACATTGTTTTATAAATTCGCAACGAATTAGTTTGATAAGTAAAATTGTTGTAACTTATTAATGGAGTTATATTCACGTTTTAGACGGTGAATAATCCTTTAAAATAAAATGAATAGAAATGATGAAGTTGGTTAACGAAGTATATTCACATTTTGGATAGTGAATATTATGTTAAATAAAATGTTTTGGATGTGATATTTTAAATAGAATTAAAACGATCTAATGATATTTTAAATGTGTTGAGATTCAAAACCATAGATTTCAACATTCATTGTTGAAATAGACGTTTTCGAGAAATAGAAGGGAATGGTGGACTATAACACTGTTGTTATAGTAAATGATTTCCGAAAGGAAATGTTTTGTATAGTATTGGGATTTATATATCTATTTTAATTTCGAATCCCTATACTGGTGATTTTGGGTTGTCGTAACGATGTTTTACGCAACATTCGTTTTGGCCCAAATAAATATGTTTAAGAGAATGATTTTCTTAAAGAATGAAATATATACTTAATTTAGATTTAAGTATATTGAATATTTTCCAAGTGTAGAAAATAAAAAGATTTGTGAATTACTTATTAAATAAGTATGGAAATGTTTTCCAATATAAAGTGAATATTTTGAGAATTTATCGTTTTGAAGATAAATTGAAAATGAATATTTGAAACCTATTGAAAATGGTATATTCGTACATATTTTGGGAATATAAATTCACTATGGAATTTATAAAAGAAAGTGGAATTTGTTTAAAAATAAATATTGATTTAATTTTGAGGTATTGAAATTTTATATCTTGTAAAGATATTTTTGGGAAATAAATAATTTGGAAAATTATTTGGAATCTGGTGATGTTGTGCATATCCATTGATAGTTCAATAACCGACTATCAATATTTACCTTTGAATGGGTATTTGTTGTGATTTGTTTGAATTTGAATGCCACACTTATTTTTGAATAAGCGCTCACTATTCGGGTTAGCCGGGAAAGGACCTTGGGGTCGTATAACCCATTTCGAATATGTGATTCGACGTTATGGATAACATTTGAAGACCGGTGTTGAAGACCGGGTATTTGCGAGAGCGATAGGATGACCTGTCGATTGACTCTGCACCGAGCTGCTCCGGTATAGAGTTCTCCATATGTGATGGGGAATCCGATCAGGATTGTGGATATCCGGATTGCAAGGACTTCTTTGTAAGTGCCTTCGGTTCTGTTCGAGCCTGGAACAGACTTGTATGGATTGTATGTCTGACATTACAAATTGAGATATAAAGCTGATTTCTTTCAAATATATTTCTGTTGGTGGCGGAGAATTTATTATCTTAGCTTAACACCCTTCTCTGAGACGTACGGGCTCAGAGGTTATGTAGTTGAAGGTTATCAGCAATATATTCCCAATTTGGTAATGTGACATGCTGAGTGTTGCTGTGAAATGATCATTGTTTGATCATTTGTGATATGATCATTTGTTTGATCACTTATCTTTGTGATCATTTCTATGATCATTTGTTGACCCAAAGCACAACTTTTGTATAAACCGTGACTTTGTGGACGAGACTTCGTCGAGCCTCACATCCCGGAATGGTCAAAACAGGAAAGATGCAGCAAGGTTATGAGGGGTAGCTCCCTTTAGGGTATGTGCATTTCCTTCTGGAAAAGGGTGGTATCATGGTATGGAGCCCAGATACTTACTCATGTTGGAACACTTTATTTATTACGGTGTGATGTTGGTTACGAGCGCTCAGATAAAGGTCCCAAAGGACCGGGGGATGGCATACTCGTGTCAGTTGTTACCTAGTTTGAAAGGTTACCCGGCCTTGTTTTGGCAGAGATCCGGTTAGGTTCTCGGGGACGTCCTTCCAGAGGCGTTCTCATGTGGCAATGGGAAGTTCATTGGCCTGACCATTTGTTGGAAATCCAAAGAAACAATACGAGACTTGTACGGTTTTAGTTGTAGAACCTGCTTCCTCAGGAGGTAGCTATAGTAGGCATAATATAATGGTACCTATGCTGGCTAAGGTTTATATCTTTACTTTCGAAATGATTTTTCCTACACTATGCACTAATAATAATATCAAAAATGATTTGATTTTGCGTAGTAAGCATCTTTGACTAACATAAGAAGAAATCTCCTCCAAGTCTGCGTTTGCATTGTGTGTGTGGTGGGAGATCTTATGGTAGTCTCATTTTCAAAAACATTTCGAATCTATTTAAAAAAAAAAAATATCCTGCATTTTATTTTAAAGAAAAATAAACCGTTTGAGTTCTCACACCAGTCACATGACTGGCTCGGAGTTTATTGTTTTCCTTCCTAAACTCTAGGTTCCCGCCAATTTCCACACGGGCAGTCAAGAGTTAAGGTTTATCAGGATATTCTGGAATTCAGGAGTTGCTGGAGGCAAGCTGGATGGCATGGCGTATTACTAGTATATAGTATTTCTTTTCCGCTGTTTATTGTTGTTTGTTGTTGTACACTCTGATGATGTAATGTAATGTGATGTGATGTAATAACTAATATAGTTCTTCGTTTAAAGATTTTTCATTTATTTATTATATGTTGTTCCGCTGCGATTGTGAGATTCTGATGTTGTTCTATTGTTTTCTTTCTGTTCTATTTCTTTTTCTCTCTTCTTCTATCTTTTTCTTCTTCTTTAACCATAACGGTACGGTTTTCCAGCCCTCGATTGCTCGACAGTTGATACAGTGGACGTATTGATGTCGGCGTTCGTGGACGAAAAATCGCTAATGTTACACCTGCTGTAATAGTTCAGTTTTAGTTTATTTTCAGAAACGATAACATTTTCTGAAGTGCTACTAAATAAATTTCCAGATTTATAATAAAATTTCAGAAACAATTAAACTTCAATTTTTAACCATTTTAACTTATAAAAATCATATTTCCACTTCAAAAATGTTCATTTGAATACCCTTTTAACTTATGATTTTTAAGAAGTAAAATTTTATACATTAATTCAAAAATCTCAATGTGTCACTTATTAAGGTCAATATACACTTTTCTCCACTTTCATTTACTTTACACATTAATTTCATTTACCATTTCATAAATTAAATTATTTCCATCTTATTTTCTTAGCTTAACTTTTATTTTTAAACCAAACTTCACATTTCCAAGTCAAGTTATATTTCAAATTACACTTTTAACCATCCATTTATTTACATTTTAAACTAATTACATAAATTCAAAATACACTGTAAGTTGCTTAGCTTTATTTTACAAATAACTTGATATTTTCTTTTACTTTATATTTATCCAATTCATACATCAATTATATTAATTACCAAGTTAAGCTTATAATTCCATTTTTACTTAAATTCCCATTATTAAGTTAAATCAACCTTTCACGCTACAACTCAAACCATCTATTAACTTATACCGTTTAACCTCTTAGAAAATCACTGCTTAACCGTTTTAAATACAATATAAGTCAAAAAAAATTCTTTCATTTACAATACATGAAATTTATAAGGAATCATATTTGAAATCATCCACGGGTCCAGATAATATTTCACACCTAAATCAAGTGATATGGAAATAATCATTTAAATCTGTAATCAGTAAAAATTTCTGGTTTTGATTATTTCAAACCTGCAATCCCAAGACAAATACAAATAAATAAAAATCACCCAGGCCTACCATTTCATCCCGTAATGATTTTTTCCTATTCTAAAGTCCGTTCGGGTATGCATCATTTCAAACCATAGTGATTCTATTCTACAGGGAACTTGCAGTGTGAGAAACATAAATAAATACACAGTATAACAGAATAAAACGTAACAGATGATGAGGCAAGTTTATTAAAGGTTTAACATCATATAATTAACATCATAGGCAGGTATAACATGATATAAAAATTCTACACATTCACTTGTTGTCACTTCACTAATTATATAAGTATAAATGTCATGAGTGAAAACTCACCTCTTTAAAGCTAGAATTCGCAAATCAAACACACACAAACAAAGATCCAGAAAGCACGATAGCACGTCTTGATTTAAGTGGAGAGAGAGCCAAGATATAAATCTTGTATTCAACAATGAAAAAAACCATATATAAATATTTTTACAATACCAAAAATCTATTGAAACAAAATGGAAATAGAAATAACAAGAGACATCGCCAAGCATTCCCATCAAATTTGCTTGACCTTCACCCACATAGGCTCGGCCACAAGGCTATATTGGTTTAGCCTTCGATGTTTTCGGGTGGTAATGGTCAGATTTGGATCTAAAAATAGCAAGGCTTGGTCAAGAAGGCAAAGGGTTTGGAGGTTACAACATGAGGAAGGTTAAAAGGCAAGCAAAAGGGAGATGGTTTGTTCATCATTTTGGGCTCAGCCTTGGCACATTTGGGCTTGGCCAGGGGCTAATTCAGGTCAGGTCAGATGTTATTAGTGGTGTTCAGGCATGGTGGTTGCTAGTGGTGGAGGCTAAGGAGGCGGCCATGGCAAATAAATGAAGTGGATGTGAATATAGGCTTGGCTAGTTATAAATTCAAGGAGTTTGGCATTGTTTTTGTGGAGTTTTGTGCAAGGGATGATCAAGGCACTTTCAGGTCATAGGAGAATGATGTTAGGCCGTGGGTTATATGGGAAAGGAAGTGGTGGTGGTCGGTGGAGGAGATGGTAGGGGTATGGGCCGTGCAACATAGGTGAAGATCAAGGCAAATTCAAGTGTAAAACAAGGCAACACAAAGAAGAAAAGTGAAAACAGAAGAAGCCATTATGTAACAACCAGGTATTTTCAACCATTCGCATCCATTATAAGTGTATAGGTAGACACTCATGCCGGAAATGAATTGCTCAAAATACCACGTTGTAAATAAAAATTTGACGAATCTCAGAATATACAGTAAATAATAATCACAGATCACAGACACAGAGTAATAATAATGCAGCGGAAGTAAAAGAGATAGTAGTTCATGAAGCTACTATATAAATATACCAGAGTTACATAAGATACAACAGAATAAATAAAGTACAAAAGAAGTCTCACTACATAGAAGTCTACACAAAAGATAAAACTTGACAAGTAGATAATCTCCAGCGATTCCAATCTCCAGAAAGTGGAAATCCAAATCTGTGAATAACTCAGGCTGACCCGAGTGTAAATTAAAATACAAACACTTGAGTCAGGACATACATACTTATACAATGTAAACCGACTCAAGTGAGCTGTAGTAAAGGTACAAGTAACTTAGAAGATGCTTGGGACCGCCCATCCTCTAAGGATCCGTTAAACTATTTACTATGTAGTAATATACGCTATATACAGTAGTGTCTAATCAGTAAAGTATAATCATATAGAAAATAGCGTTAAGGGGATGGTGAACCTTAACGCGGTCGGATCTTTAAAACCAAAATCATAGTGGGCTCGCTATAAGGAGATGACACGGCACGCGAGGCAATGCCAGGGTGGATACACCGTTTGCACTCCTGGACCGGTGGTGACGGCAAGCCAGCAGCTTCCGCCCACCTCGAACAATACCCCCGAATCAAAGTGGCGCCACATATCGAATCACAAAAGTAATAGAATGGTTTCCGATGGAGCATGCTCGATGAAAGGGTGCGACCCTTTGTGTAGCCCGATATAGCTCCTATTTTAGTCATTTATGCCAACTCACGGGAGTTGGGTCCACGTAATATACCTCGAGAACGTCGCCGCCATCCTACTTCATTCTGGAATCTCCACCGCGTACACAGTTGTTAAAGTGGTTTTTGGTATTGGCCGGCTATAAGACAATATCCGATCCCGGTCTCTTTAACAACCAATCGTTATTATAACCCGTAGTTATAACTTTAAAACAATATTTTATACTTCAAAAATAAAATGTCATTTCAACCCAAATTTTTATCAAAATAAAGATTAAACCATTTCAATATATCATCATACCATATCTTTCAATTCAAATATTTATCAAAATAAATATCAAGTCATTTCTAACCATTTCAATATCTTAAATTATCATATCCTTTAAAAACTTCCTTTCAAATCATTTTAATACATCAAAATATCATAACCTTTCAAAGCTTCACTTTTCAAATCATTTAATATCAAAATATCATATCTTTCAAAACTTCGTTTCAAATCATTTTAATATATCAAAATATCATATCTTTCAGTACCACATTTCAAATCATTTTAATATATCGAAATATCGTATCTTTTTGAAACCACATTTTAAATCATTTTAATATATCAAAATATCATATCTTTTCGAAACCACATTTCAAATCATTATTCATTCTATTCAATTTAAAATACCATTTCAATTCATATTTCAAAACAGTTTATATTCCAAAAAAAAAATCATTTTTAATCATAAAAATGAAGTTATTATGTTAAAAATTAAATTATTAAATTTCCAAAATTTTCAACTTTCAAAGTTCATTTATTCACTTATGTTTATCAAAACAGTGAAATTTCACTTTTCATAGCATTTAGAAAACGCTACGGAAAGTTACATTCAAAACAGTTCAATTTAACAAAAGACAACATTTTAAAATGTTGTAATAGGGTTTACTTAAATTTCAAATAAACTTAGTTAAATTCAAAAATTATAGCACTTACAAAATTGTTATAATAGTTTTTAATTCAATTTAGCTTTTTAGTTCATTATCATCAACTACAGCATTTACAAATACTGTAATATCATTTACACTGTAATTAATAGCATTTCAAAATTGCAGTCAATTAACTCCAAATATTCAATATAATTTCTCAACCAATTATATTTTTATTTAAAACATTTTTAACTCATAAAATCATACATTTTCCTCAAGTTCATGATTTTATAAAGTAAAATTTCCATTCAAAAATCAAGATTTAATAATAATTCACTTATTAAATTGCAATGTTCAATTTTAAATTCATTGCATTAAATTTCAACTTAACACTTAAGTTCAAATTCTCAAATATAACTTAGTTTTATTTTTATTTACTTAACTAAAAGTTCACTTTTAAGTCAATTTCATAAATTTCCAATTTAGTTATATTTCAAAATTTCAACTTAAAGTATTCATTCATTTCACATTTCAACTTTATTAAAAATCATTAATATGATATAAAATCACTTTGAATTCATTTAAATTCAAATTATCATAAATTTATCATAATTTCATATTCAATTTAATTTCCAATTATAATTAAATCAAAATTTCCAAAATAACTTACGTTCAAAATTTTCTAACTTTTCATTAATTCATTTTACGTACAATTATTCAGAAAATCAATAATATTTTACAAAAATCCTTTTTAATTAGATTTAAATCAAAATGTTTTAATATTTACGTTTCTAAAATAATTTTAAATTTTTTAGAAAACATATATTAACTACGGGTCTGTATATAATTTTCTACACTAGGAAAAGTGATACGGGTAATATATCATTTCAACCCGTAATTTACAAAGAAAATCCGGGTTTTATCATTTCAAAGTCCCAAGTAAATGAAATAAATTGAAAATCATTCAGGCCTATCATTTCAGCCCATAACAATTTTCCCTTATTCTAAAGTCTGTTCGGGTATGTATCATTTCAACCCATAGTGATTTCTAATTTACAGGGAACTTGCTGTGTGATAAACTGATAAAATATACAGAATAGCATGAAATAACAGTAACATATGATATAACAGGTGTAATAACAGGTGTGAACGTCATATGATAATAATATAAGCGGTTATAACATGTTAATATAGTTCTACAGATTCACAGGGTGTCAATTTACTACTTATATAAGTACATAATGTCTGGTGAGAAATACTCACATTTTTTTTGCTGGAGATATCAATTAGAATGACACAACAGATCCAGAAGGCACGACCTTTGATTTGAGTGGGGAGAAATAGCCAAGATATCATCTTGTAAACAACCCCAAAACAAGACAATAAAACTTATGAATATTCAACCAAAATATATTGAAATAAAATTGAAATTGAAAGGCAACAAAGGCAAGATAACTTGACCTTGCTACAACCATTCAAAAGCTCGACTAAGGGGTTCGTTTTTCTCAGCCATGATGATGATATGAGTGTGGGAGAGACAAGGTTAATTGCCTTGAACACCTGAGACAAAGCAATACAAAAAATATAAGTTACAACACGAATTAACATCAAACAACATAAGAATTCAAAGCCCAAAACAATGCCAATTTCTTTGCACTTGCTCTCAACCACATATATTTCAGTTAGGCAATGGTTAAGCTCGGCCTAGGGGTGGAAAGTGGTCTGGTTTGGTTTCCATATGGGTCGGCGTATGTTGGGTTGAAGGGTGATGAAGTATAGATGCAACAATCACTACTACAAGGCAATCTACATCATTTCAAAGCTACAAATAGGTTTGGCCCTAGGTCCTATGGGCACGGCCAGGTGTCCAGAAGGTGTGGGTTGATGTGGCTGAGGGTGGAGGTCAGGTCAGAGGTGGTGGAGGAAGTGGCGGCAAGTGGTGGGTAAAGGTGATGATGCAAAACTAGGTCTAGGCTTGCATGTAGGTGATGGATTTTTGGATTTTGGGTAGTGTTGTTTGCCTTGGGGTTGCTTGGCCTGCCATGGTGGTGATCTAGGGTAGATGATGATCAAAGAATAAAGTGGTGGAGGTTGGTCTAGATCTGGTTGAGGAGGAGTGGAGCCATGAAGTTGAGAACAAGTTGCAAAATCACATAGAAAAACTAGAAAACAAGAGAAGAGAAGAAGATTTTACCAAATTTTTGCAAGATGGAGGCCATGATTTTTTTTAGGGTTGACAAGCTTTGAAAATACGTGAAAAGATGAGAGAATGCAGCTGAAAAGAATAGTGAAAGGTATGGCCAAAATAAATTGTGTATTGATTGAAAAAGAAACGGTAAAAGAAACGGTGAAACGACTTTACGTTTCTTAGCTTTTAAAACCTTCCATACTTCCTTTTCTTTTAAATCAAGTAAAACAAAATAAACTTCAGCAAGTACATCTAAAAACCGAAACAAAGTGAAATAAAATAAAAATATATAATTAAATTTAAAGAAAATATAAAAAGAATTAAGGAAATTGCTTAAAAATTGGAAACAGGGTTCAAAAATTACAATTAAAACATCAATGGCTTTGGAAATATATCTACTTCATTTTAAAAATATTATAAAGAAAAATTTTGAAATAAAATAATTTATTTATCATTTCTAAAATAAAATAAATAATTAAATTGGAGAAAAATAGAAAAGAACTAAAGAAAATGTTTAAAAATTGAAAACAGGGCATGGAAATTACAAGAAAAATACTACTAGCTCTAGAAAAATTCCTACCTCACTTCAAAAATATTAAAAGACAAAAACATACATAAAATAACATATCAATACATATTACAATAAAATATGACAAAGAAAAATAAATTTTATACTATTTAAAATAATAAAATTGCAGAATAAACAAATTGCACTCAATATTGAAATATACATAACTTTCACAATTGAAATCCGTTTCCAACGAAACAAAAAGCAATGTTCTTAAAATTTTAAGTACTTTCATAATAAAAGATAAAATTTAAATTTTCAAACTTTTGAAAATTAAATTAAAAGTCAAAGTTTGACTATTTTGACCAAAAATTCACTTTTTGGAAAATATTCTTTTTAGTCATGCTTTGGAATGATAATTCATATCAAAACTAAAGTTTATCATTCAAAATAAATAAAATAAGTTTTTTTTTAAATAAAAAATTCAATTAATATAATTAAAATATACAAAAAAATAAATCACAAAATACAGGGTTGTTACACATTACCTCAACCTTTTTGCTGCCGTGAGAAAAATGAAGATGGGAAGAAGTTTTCTCACGTGAAAAAGAGATATGGACGGATAGAAATCAAGGAATAAACGATAACAAATATGGATGAGTTATGGTATGAAATTAATGGATGGAAAGGTAAAGAGGTTATAAATCAAAACGTAACGTATGCCTTTAATTAAAAATAGGTAACGTATCTTACTTTGATTTGTTTCCCATCTATTTAATAGAATATATACCAAAGAAATTATTCAATAAATACATACCGTTTACGTAAACACTATAGAAATAAATAAGAAAACAGTTATAGAAACGTATAAATTAATTGCTATTTACAACTTTGTATGTTACTTAATTTACAAAGTATATATCCAAATTAAATGAAACAAAAACAGACAAATGTTGTAAATATATACATAACATGTAATGCTACATATATATACACAATTATAACATGATATATCAAACAAAATATTATTTATATCAATTTAAATAAACAATTTTTGTTAAATAAAACAATTTACATACAATAGTATAAAAAGCATAACTTCCACAATATTAACCGGATTTCAACGAAATGAAAAGCAATATTCTTGAAACTAAATCTAGTTTCATAATAAAAGATAAAATTCAAAAATTCAAATATTTATATTTTAAATTTAAAAGTCAAAGTTTGACCATTTTGACCAAAATCCACCTTTTTGGAAATATTCCATTTATTCAGGTTTGGAATTATAATTCACACAAAATCAAAATTTATATTTAAAATAACAAAATTTATCCATTTTAATAAATAAAATAAAGTTTTTAAATCAGGAATTTCAGTTAAAATAATTAAAATAAAAATTAAAATAATCACAAAATAGAGGGTTGTTACACTATTAGTACGTAACCTTAGGTCCCTAGTAGCCATGAATAGTACACTGCCCACATTTACGCACTCTAGTCTCAACTGATACATCGATATGCAGTCTCGATGTATCTTGACTAGAAAGATTTAAAATGGTATATTTATTTTCATTCTGATAAATTACTCATGGTTATAACACTTTGTAACCAATATCACAAAACAAATCATTTATGGATTTCTATTAAATATACTTTTAATCAAATTAGTTAATTAATATAACACATTATATCAAGTATATAATAAAATGAAAACACCTTTTATTTTGAACAAGATTGGTTATCAAGTTAGATATATGTAACAAATTACATAATTGCCCTAATGCATACCCCTAACTCTATCAATCTCCCACTTGCACGTAGGGTCAATTATGGAATCTTATTCCAACTTCCCGAATCGATTTTCTCAAAACCAATTGGGTCAGTCCCTCAATGAACAGGTATACTATTATGTTTCAATTATCTACTCTGTCAATCAAATCTATCCAATGTTGATAAACAGCCTTTATCATTTGAAACAATTCGAAGTATACCTCTCGACTTCCAATGAGCTCTAAGTTCTATTATGAACTATATCATGACATTTTTATCATATAACAATGTTATAGGATTCTTAACATTTGTAATCACTCTCAGCTCAGTTATAAATTTATGCATTTATATTTATACGCATTACTTTTATTGCGGTGCTATTCAAGGCAATATGCTTAGCATTTTTCTTTAAATCAACCACGGTCTTTTATTTTGAACATTTCCAACTCAACTATTCTTAATTTGAATTTATTATTGACATATTATACTCGGTATCACTTATGAAAGTTTGAATCCGAACACTCCTTCATAAGGAATTTGTTATTTCTATAAACAATTCTCTAATATTTCATAAATACATAAGCACCTCAAACAACCATTTAGTGATATCAATTTGGATTTAATATTTTCTTCATGTATCGAATACATAAAAAATCACGATATCATAGACAACATAACATGTGTGATATTTTCTATTGCCAATGTATAAGAAATTCATCTTACATGTTCTGTATTAAACATTTAATAGGGTGTCTTTGCATATTGTTTGAGGCATTCTCGTTATCTTTTATACTTACTATAAAAAACGTCATTTACAAATCCAACTTCACGTATTAAAACAACTATGGATGATTCTAACATAAGTACATCATTAAAATCATCAATGTGTTGTTTACTTATAGTTTAGAAATATCTATATACCTTTTAACGTTATATTTTATAAGCATACGCTTTCTTTGCATTTGGACTGATAATTTAACTATTTGATACTTCTATAAAGACAGAATCTTAATTTTTATGCTTCTTGAACGAAACTTTTGTATCCGTTTTTGGATCATATTCAAAGACTCAAAAAACTAAATATCGCTCCCACTTACTTCGAGACACTTTGCTTGTTAAGAATTTTCTATTTCAACACATATGCACTGAAACATAAAGCCATACTGAGTGATAATTCTGTTAGTAAAATTTAATCCTACTTGAGCACATCAAATCTTGAATTTGTTAAGTTAGTTTCAACAATTAAATTCACGACGTTATCCTTATCAGTATGGCGCATTATATTCCAACTGATTTTGTCTTTCTCTTAGAGGCATTTTGCTGTCAATGGATCATATACCTTCGGGTACAATTATCAAAATCATATTTTGATAATGTACTTGGAATCTAATTCATATTTGTGCATCTATATAACTGAACTCTTCTTACATTAAGCAATCGAGAAACATCTATTTTGACATTGACAAGAAACACACAGTTTCTCTTTAGTGTATAAGGAAACTCATTAGACATTCTAATGTATTTTTGTTCATTTTGGTTCGATTGATTTCGATTCATTCATTATATTCAGTTTTATCATTGGGTGGCATCCATATCCATTTTATACCAATAATATTTTAAAAAATTCTTCTACTATGAAGTTGGTATTTCTTGAAACAACATTGTTTCTCAATGCAATGAAATGGGTATTCACAATCATTTTACGAACTACCTTATTAATAACTGATTTTGCATTAAATCAAAACATATTTATGTTCACAAGATAAACTAGTCATCTAATGATTATCGTTCCCAAAATTCTATTGGGACAATACACATAAGATCCTTTATGTATAATTATTATGTGTAGTCTTTTGGCTCGCACAACCCACCAACTCCTTGGCCTATGATATGTAGAGGGTTCTTGTAAACCCTTATCTCGTATGGTTTTGTACACTGTTCTTTGGATGATATTAATTTTAACCTTATGTGCTACTCTAAAGTACATGACCTTATAGAAAGAAGTTAACTCGACTTTACTCACAATTAATCGTACTTTTTCTAACAAAGTTTGATGAGTCCTTTCGTACATCATTATGTATTATAGGAATGAGTGAACTTTGAGATTATTTCTTTTATTCATTTTTATGTATGTTCGGATATCTTTCCAATATACTCACCCATTCGATCAAATCGAATCATTTCTATCGCATGTTATTTTATTTACTTCTGTTTTATATTTTATGAGCTTATCATAAACTTATACATGCACATTAAATACACATGTCCATATCTGTGATAACTTATTGGTAAATATGACGAAGTATATGGAATCTCTTTGGTATTAATAGACTTACGATTGCACACATCTATAAGTATTAATTTAAAGAGTTAATCAACTCTTATGATGCCCTTACTAAATGGGTGCATAGCCCTTAATTGTTTGAGATATAATAACTAGTACCATATGATTCATAATCATATAGTAAACAATTATTTTTAAAAACTATGGCTTAGTCTATAATAACAAAATAATTGTAAATAAATTTAGATACTTCGGTATTTTCCAATGCATCGCTTTTATTTTGAAAACAAATAACACATTAAAGTTTTATTTCATAACGAATATTCATTGTAACGACACGGAATTTTATCGCTTTGATTTGAGAATATTTAAGAAATTTTAGATGTTTAATTATTGATTTTTAATAGCCAAACAACCCTCTTTTAATTAATAACTAATGACAGTAAACTTGTTTTGAAATTTTATTTACCAAACCTCAGATATTGACAAAACATATCAATGCAAATCACAAATTGGTGAAACACAAATTCTAAAAATCAATATAGAAATTCATAAAACACAAAGGGGAAGGCCTACCACAAACGGGAGCATGAAAACTCACAAACACGTATATCACAAACGGAATGCTATTCCATGGTCGCTAACCCATCAAATTTGAGCCAAAGCTCCACAAACGGTCCGAAGATCATGGGTCTCTATCCCACCAATTTAAGCCGAAGCTCCATAAATGGTGTTTAGTCCCCTATGCAGACAAAGAGACATCGCATATCGCCGGTCTAAATCACAAAATGATCATCATTAATCGATAAATGTAAATAACACTAAGCTAGTAAATAAATAAATTTAGCTTCATGTCTCATAACCACTAGCTTAACTTAAATATTTACGAACATATTGTATATTTCCACTCGAAAATTGTCACGAGAATTCAATCGAACAAGTCCAAGAATTAACCAACGAAGTAAACGCAAGCGTTTCACACCACTTGTTTTGCTCAATTGTTTAATTAGATTTCTCATACGATTGAGGTAAAGGTTTGTATATACTAGTAGATTGGAAAACAGATTTACAAAAAAGGTTTGTATTAAAAATAGTGTTGAAATCGTTCTTTGTGAAAGAGTTTTAGTATTTACTAATAGTATAAAAACCTTTGTATCTTAAAGTGACAAATCATAGAAACAATTGTAAAAACAACCTATCAGCAAAATTCACATTCGACGACATGAATTAAAACCATAAAATCGATATCAAACCCATCAAATGGATATTCCCAAAAATCCAGAAAAGAAGTCATCAAAGTCGATAATAAATGACAACAACTAACCGGATCAATGAAAATCGATAAAAATTGAAAATTCACTCAAACATAGGCAAAATAGGCAAAATTCAACAGGATAAGACGTCTCGTTGGTTTGGCCAGACGTCTGACCCTAGGCTCTGCCTTTTTTTGTGTGTTTTTTTACTATTATTTTTTAAAGAGACCCCTACCAGATGTTTGGATTTTCAACCAAACATCTGGTTGCCTAAGCCTGGGTAGAATTTACCTAGGCCATTGATGGCAAAATCAGTTCGAAAGTGATCGGACGAGTGATAAAGGCTAGGGATTTATGCCAAGTGACAACCCAACCCCATAGGACCTTCGATACACCCCAAATAACATGTCGAAACATCCATATTAGAATTTTTATAAATTTTGACTTCAAAACCAAAAATTGAAAAATTCACCAAACCAATTCAAATTAAAAGCGAATGAACATGAAATAGATGTTAGGAATTCATACCTAACAACAACGAAAGCTATGGACATAGATTTGAGATCATGATCTCACCTTTAAACCTAAAAACAACGAATGAGAAGCTCTAAAACAAAGCAAGACCAATTCCTCTTCACTACACCTCTAGAATCCTCATTCTATTATCAAATGCAAAGTTTTTCCTAAGTTTGGTTATAATAAATTCTGAAAAGAGAGAGATTGAGATGGAGAAGATAAAGAGGATGCTTACCTAAGCTACCCTTTGATTTATAACTTGAATTTGAATTCCTAAGAAAAGCTAGGGCTTAGGAATTTTAATTTCCTTTCTTTTCCTCCATTTTTCCTTTTGCTTGAGAGTGTCAGGAAATTAGAAATGGAATGAATGAATGAAGAGGAGTGGACTAGGAGTTATTAGGCAGAAGAGTTTGGGTTCTCTTGTTGGGTTAGTGGGCTAGAACCCAACCTAAAGCCCAAATAAAAATACCAAATCCTAATCAATTCCAAACATATCGATGTTTATACTTAAACAAGTTGTAAATATCGTTTTAAACTCAATGGAAGTGGTCTAGAGTTCAGATTCAACTATTTACAAAAAATCACATTTTGAAATTTAATCCAACTAACGATGCTATATTTAAATAAAACATTTAAATATATAATCGTAAAATATGCGGATTGTTACAGACTTCCCTCCTCAAAAAAATTGCATCCTCGCAATATTTAAGAAGACAATAAAGAGTAACAACCACTCTAAGGCATAACAACATGAAAGAAAATTTTGAAGTAAGAAGTTCACCTTAAGGAGCACGAGAGAGTAAGTCGGGATGTATTCGCTCGATGAATTCTCTAGATTCTCAAGAACAATCCTTAGAATTTGAGGATCATTGAACTTTCACAAGCGGAACAACTTTATTTTGAGAGGGTTTAACCTCTGTAGCAATGATACAAATAGGATGTTGCCCATAAGTCAAATTAGGAAAAACTTTAATTTCTTCAATAACACCAGGCTCAAGAATAGAATCGGCATTTTAAGGCATTTCCATAGTTGAGAGACGTGGAATACGTCATGAATGGCAGAAAATTAAGCTGGTAATAAAAGGCGATAAGCCACGGAACCAATGTGTTCGGTGATGGAAAATGGGCCAATATAGCGAGGTGCTAATTTTCCCGAATGACTGAAACGCACAACACCCTTCATGGGTGAAACATGAATGAACACCACATCTCCTATAGAAAATTCTAGTTTCCTTCTTCGGTTTTCGACATAGGATTTTTTTCTACTTTGAGCACTTCTCTCATCCTATGACGAATATGGTTAATCTTTTGTCTACAATCAAGAATAAAATCTGGACCTAAAACCAGCTTCTTACCAGCTTCAAGCCAACATGAAGGAGATCGGCATGGCCTTTCGTAGAGTGCCTCGAAAGGTGCTATACCAATACTAGATTGGAACTATTATTGTAAGAAAACTCAACAAGAGAAATATGATCTTCCCAACTTCGACCAAAATCAAGAAGGCATACACGAAGAAGATCTTCAACAGTTTGATTCACACGCTCTGTTTGTCCATCGGACTAAGGATGATAAGCGGAGATAAAAATCAGCTTCATTCCCAAAGCTTTTTGAAGGCACTTCGAAAATCCACTAGTAAACAATGGATCATGATCACTAACAATAGAAGTAGGAACTTCATGCAATTTAAAATTTTCTTTAAAAATATGTACGGTCCGATTGGACAGAATGGGAACAAAATGGGCAGATTTTGTAAGTCCGTATACCATCATCCATAGACTCTCATGACTCGAACGAGAATGGGGAAGACTGTCAATAAAGTCCTTGAAAATTTGATCCCACTTCCAAAAGGGAATGTCTAAAGGTTGCAATAACCATCTTTGATGCTCGACCTTTATGCGTTGGCAAGTCATGCAACGCTTAATAAAGTCGTTTCATGTCACCATAGATTTTAGTACTACCGAGATGAATGGTAAATTAGAACGACGAGAATCATCTAAAATGTCTTTACGAAGATCACCAATATTTGGCACAATAAGTCTACCAAATTATCGAATGCCTCCACGAGCATTGATTTCAAAGTCTTTCAAACCATCAATATCTCTATCCCTACAACTTTGGCTAAGATGAACCAATTCAGGATCATGCTTTTGAGCTTCAAGAATGCGGCCTAAAAGAGATGGATGAGCCTCAAGGCTACATAAAACAAGAGATGAACATGAATCAGATTCACGATCTCGAATCTCACAAATAGACAAGTCTCGTGATCATTCCATTCGGATATCATCATGGAAATAACTGCTTATTGCTTATGATTAAGGGCATTAACAACACAATTTTCCTTTTGAGAGTATAAATAATATCAAGATCGTAAGATGTAAGGAATTCGAGCCAATTTTATTGACGCAAATTGAGTTCATTTTGAGAAAATAAATACTTCAAAGATTTATGATTGGTGTAGTGAACAAATTTCTCCCCCAAAAGGTAATGATGCCAAATTTTAAGGGCAAAAACAATTGTTGCAAGCTCTAGATCATAAGTGACATATCTAGTCTCTGTCGGCTTTAATTGTATAGAAGCATAAGCGATAACACATTCCCTTTTGCATGAGAATGACACCCAAACAAATATGACTAACATCGATACAAAAAGTGAAGTCTTGATTCCATTCGAGAGTCATAAGAATAGGAGCATCGGAAAGGAGTTCTTTTAATTTTTTTTGAAAAGCGGCTTCTATGCTAATTCATTAATTTCATGATCCTCTTTCTCGAAAAGCTAGGACATTCAAAATTATAATTAAATTTATGTAATCGTCTTTTTAGAAAAATTTACTTATTACAAGTCAATTTACCGTGTCTGACTGTCTCACCATAGCATTTGGAAGACTTCTATCGATAACGTTGAACAGGCGCATCGACCAGAATTCTTAAAGTACTCAATGGGTAAGACAACACAAAATCATCTTCTATATGATAAACATGTCTCTTAAATTTTTTACGAATACTCTTTGCTCATTTAAAAACAAAATCCAATTATACTTATGAATATATCTTATTAGAAAGATTTGCAATTTTAAATTGCTTTTTTACCCATAATCAATGAATATAAGGACGGACACATCGAGATATTTGCGGAACACTCGATTCAGAAGATGGATGAAATAAGGTGGCGGGTTTGTCAAACCAAATGACATAACGAGCCACTCATAAGAATCGTAATGAGTGCGGAATACGGTAAGTGGAACGCTATCCTCCGCAACTCGTAGCTGATGAAAACCGATGGCAAGGTCGAGCTGAAAAGTCCTTAGCACCACTCAATTGATCACTTAGGCAGTATCCTAAGACAAACTCAAAGATATAGGGAAATTCATGAACTATTTGAATGAAGGAAATAACATCTTCCTCATCATATGGGCTTAAAGAATAAAATGATGCCACCGAATTGGAATCAAAATCATTAAGAACATTAGAAATCTGTTTAACAGATGGAGGATGTCGAAGATGGATAGTCCTCTCGGGATATAGGATATGGGTATCATAACCACCAAATTGGAATCAAAATCATTAAGAACAATAGAAATTTGTTTAACAGATTGAGGATGTCAAAGATGGATAGTCCTCTTGGGATATAGGATATGGGCTTCATAATGATTAAGCCATTCCTTTCCCAAAATCAATTCCAAAACCTAAGTAGCGCATAATATGCAAATCGGATCGAAAAGCATAATCACATAAAATAATCTCGACATTTTTACAAAGTAAACTGAGTGTTGTGGATCCACCAGCCGGATTCACAATTCTCAGTGAAGTCATCAAGCCCATAATATTTAAAGAAAAAGTATCAACAAGTTCTTTTGATATAAAAGAATGAGATGCAACCGTATCAAAAAGAACTCGAATAGGATGATCACGGAACATAATAATGCCATCAAGGACTGATTGAGAAATGCCTTGACCAAGAGAAGTGTTACGGGAGGCTTTTGCAACATTTATCTTTCCCTTTTTTTACTTTGAAGTTTGGGACATAAAGATATAAGATGACTTGAACTTTTGCAATTGCGACAATAAAGGGGTGTCCGACACCTATTTGCATAGTGGACCTTAGAACTACAATTGTAGCATATTCCACGATCAGGGGTAGGAGTCTTTGCTACCAAAGTTGTTTGCTTCCCTTTCTTGTTGGAATTAGGGCTTTTAAACTTAATATGCCTTTTCTTGTTGTTGTTGAGGCTCTTTTTGGCACCTCCAACATCACTTCACTTCCTTAATCGGCCTCTTCAAGTCGAAGAGTGATATCTACAAGCCGGTCGAAAGGCACTTCTAATTTCAGAGGTAAAACCTTTTTAGGGTTCTTACTCAAAGCACAGATAAACCTTTGATTCTTTACAAGATCCAAAAGTTGTTGGGCAGACATGAATACGCAATTCGAAGGACGACCACTGGATTGACCAATGCTACAACTGCCAGGTCTAACCATATCTTCTTCTTTAAGAAAGAAAGAAAGAAGAAAAAAGGTTATTCTCAGAATGAATATCAAACAAACTTGATTGATAAAAAAGGCATCATAAAAGAAAATAGGATAAAACAGGTCTTATGGCTCGAATTAAATCCTAAGGCACGATCCTAAGAGAGAATTAGAACAATGATTCTTGTCATAATATTCTATATTGTTCCGATTTTGGCTCTAATACCAAGCTATGACTCCCCACCTCTATACTCACACTAGCCAAGAACGCTATGGAGTAATGCCGTCAACTAGCACAAAGAATAAGGTTGTTGAGGAGCGACCATCTGTGTATTTGATTTGTGCGAGTATCGGTATGGCAGGTTGAAGGTCATGCATTTCATTTCAAGAGGAAATCTAGCATATCAAATACAAACTCAAAGCTATTACACAGTGGCTATGTGGCCTTCGTAAACAAATATAAAATAAGCATAACACAAAATCAGTCATAGATATTCATATCACTAAGGCGGAAATAGATATGAATATAGCACATAGAAGTGAACATCAAGGTAGTGGTCATACAAGATCAACTACATCACAAAAGAATAGGTACAAGTGCTAGATAAAAGAATAAGTATACATCAAGAAGTAACTCTCTCGAATGTATAAAAGCAAAAACTACTAAGCTAAAGTAGTTAGCCAAAAGTCAGAAGCTAGTCCCTGCTAAGAAGTCAAGTGAAAGCACCTAAAACACCTTGATCTGACCTGTGTATTATTTAAGAAGAAAATAATAAACGAATCTCCCTAGCTATAAATATCATATAAGAAGAAATATGACAAAAATATATGATAACAATAATGTCTTACTATGACAAGTATATATATTTGATAACAATGAAAATCATACAATATCTTAAATCTCCTCAAATATCCAAAAAGAATATCATATTCTTTAGCTTATTCACCAAACCTCAAATATTGATAAAACATATCAAAGCAAATCACAAAAATTGGTGAAACACAAATTCTAGAAATCAATAATTAGATATCTAGAAAACACAAAGGGGGCCTATCACAAAAGGGAGCATGAAAACTCACGAACACGTGTATCACAAACGAAATGCTATTCCATGGTCTCTAACCCATCAAATTTGAGCCAAAGCTCCACAAACGGCCCGAAGACCATGGGACACTATGCCACTAATTTGAGCCGAAGCTCCACAAATGAGGTTTAGTCCCCCACACAGACAAAGAGACATCGCACATCTCTAGTCTATATCACAAAATGATCATCATTAATCGATAAGTGTAAATTACACTAGGCTAGTAAATTAAAAAGTTTAGCTTCATGTCCCATAACCACTAGCTTATCTTAAATATTTACGAACAGATTGTAGATTTTCACTCGAAAATTATCACGAGAGTTCAATCGAACAAGTCTAAGAATTAACCAACGAAGTAAACGTAAGCGTTTCATACCACTTTTTTTGCTCAGTCGTATATTTGGATTTCTCATACAAACGAGGTAAAGGTTTGTATATACTAAAAGATTAGAAAATGGATTTAAAAACAAGCTTTGTATTAAAAATAGTGTTGAAATCGTTTTTTTTGAAAGAGTTTTAGTATTTTCTACTAGTATAAAAACCTTTGTATTTTAAAGTGACAAATCATAAAAACGATCGTAAATACAACCTATAACCAAAATCCACATTCGACTATGTGAATTAAAACCATAAAAATCGATATCAAACCCATCAAATGGATATTCCCAAAAATCTAGAAAAGAAGTCATTAAAGTCGATAATAAATGACAACAATGAACCGTACCAACGAAAATTGATTGTTGTGAAGTGTGTGATTTCTTTCTTATGTCAGTTTTCCCTCTTTCATTATTTTTGAATATTCACTCTAATAACATGGTATCGGAGCTACGAAAATCCAAAATCCAAATCTATTGAGGAAATTAGCTCGAATCTGTGAAAATGGGAGAATCCACTGAAGAAAGCAAGAATAAGGTTGTGATGGAAGCGATGCAGTTGATGCCTAAAATTACAGATCACAAATTGAATAATCTGAACTTCTTGAATTGGAGTAAGACGATTCGATTAAATCTTCGCAGTATAGATAAAGATAATCATCTAATCTAAGATCCACCTTTTCCAGAATCAAAAGATGAGAAGGATTTGATGTGGTTTAGATCTGATGCTCGACTGTTCTTACAAATCAGGAATTCAATTGACAGTGAGGTAATTGGTCTAGTCAATCATTGTGAATTTGTTAAGGAATTGATGGAATATTTAGAATTCTTATATTCTGGAAAAGGGAACTTAACTCGAATGTATGATGTATGGAAGTCCTTTTATCGAGCAGAGAAGCAAGAACAAACTCTTATGAGTTATTTCATGAATTTCTAAAGGTGTATGAAGAATATAATATGCTTCTTCCAATTAGTTCAGATGTTAAGATTCAGCAACAACAACGTGAGCAGATGGCTTGTATGAGTTTCTTAGCTGGCTTACCATCAGAATTTGAAGCTGCTAAGTCTCAGATCTTGTCTGGATCTAATATCCCCTCTTTGCAAGAAGTATTTAGTAGAGTACTTCGTTCTGATGTTACTCAAATATCAAATAAAGTGGAGAGTGCTTTGATTAGTAGTAACAGAAACTTTGTATAAGGAAGTCAAGGTCAGAATAATCCAGCAAGACCAAATTTCAATTTACCAAGACCAAATGCTCCAAAGTTCAGAAATTCGAATCAAGGGAAATTTTGCACATATTACAAGAAGCCAGGGCATATGAAATTTGAGTGTAGGAAGCTTCAGTACAAGAATTGACATTTGAATAAAGATACGAAGTCTGTTCTCATGTCAGCAGAAGATTATGATCAATATATGAAGATTCAAGGTTTATTGAAGAAAGAATCAACAACAAGGAATCAGGATCTTCTGTTTCAACTATTGCTAATTCTATAAGTCAAACTAAATGGATCATAGATTCTGGAGAAACTGGTCATATGACAGGTAATAGTAATTTGATTTCTGATATACAGTATGAACAATCTACTCATGCGGTTACATTGGCTGATGGATCACAAGCATTTGTTCAAGGAACTGGAAAGTTGAGGTTAAATTCACATTTATTATTAAATTCAGTATTATACCTACCAAAGCTATCATTCAATTTGATATCTGTGAGTCAAATTACTAAAGATCTGAAATGTAGCCTGATCATTGTGAATTTTAGGATCTAACCACGAGGAATATTATTGGTAGAGGTGAAGCATGTGGTGGTTTGTATGTGTTTGACAATGTACCATCAAAATCTACAAGTTGTTCAAGTGTAACCTGTTCTGCAATTCAGTTGCATTGTCAGCTTGGACATCCATCATTACCTTTGTTGAAGAAATTATGTCCACAGTTTAGCTCTTTATCTACATTACACTGTGAGTCTTGTCAATATGCAAAGCATCATCGGGTTAGCCTATATCCTAGTGTGAATAAAAGGTCTAGTTCATTTTTTGAAGTTGTACACTCTGATATTTGGGGTCCATCTATAGTTGTGTCAAAGCAAGGACATAGATATTTTGTTACATTTGTTGATGATTATACACGTGTGACTTGGTTGTTTCCAATGAAAAGTAGATCAGAATTGTTTTCTATATTTTGTGTCTTTTGTGCTGAAATACAGAATCAATTCAATACACCTATCAAAATACTCAGAAGTGATAATGCAAAGGAATATACAAGCAATCGGTTTCACTCATATATGGCACAATATGGCATTCTTCATGAGACTTCTTGTATAGATGCAACAACACAAAATGGGGTAGCAGAGAGGAAAAATAGGCACTTGCTAGAAACTGCTAGAGCACTTCTCTTTCAAATGAATGTTCCAAAGAGTTTCTGGGCAGAGGCTGTAAGTACTGCATGTTTTTTGATTAATAGAATGCCTTCAACCGTTTTAGATTATCAAATACCTTATCAAGTTTTATGTCCAAGCAACCAGATTTATCCAATGAAACTGAGGATATTTGGTTGTACATGTTTTGTTAGAGATGTCAATCCACAGTTAACAAAATTAGATCCCAAGTCACTTAAATGTATTTTTCTTGGATATTCAAGGATACAAAAGGGGTACAAATGTTTTTGTCCAAATCTTAACAAATACATTGTATCTGTTGATGTTAACTTTGTTGAAAATGAACCTTTCTATTCATCACCAGTAGTTCCTCCAATCCAAGAAATTAATGATGAATCAGTTATAGAAGAAGATGATGAATTTCTGATATATCCTGTTATGTCTGCACATAATCATGAACATAGTGGAAATGAGGATTCTAATTCAAATACTTCATCCTCATCTGTATCTGCTCCATAGGATACTCAATTACCAGTGTTGAATACTGATTTACCTATTGCTTTACGTAAAGGGAAGAGAAAATGTACTTATTCTATTTCCTCATGTGTGACATATAATAACATATCCTCTAAATCTCATGCATTTATATCTACACTGGATTCAATTTCTACTCCAAAAACAGTTAAAGAAGCACTATCAAATAAAGAATGGCATGATGCTATGCTAGAGGAAATACATGCTTTAAAACAAAATGAAACATGGGAGTTAGTGCAGTTACCGGATGATAAAAAAAACAATAGGTTGCAAATGGGTGTATTCAGTCAAATTAAAGTCAGATGGGTCTCTTGAAAGATTGAAAGCACGTTTAGTTGCGAAAGGATATGCTCAAACATATGGGGTTGACTACTCTGAAACATTCTCACCTGTGGCTAAAATGACTTCAATAAGGATATTCATATCCTTTGCAGCACAAAATAGTTGGGTACTACATCAATTAGACATCAACATTGCCTTCCACCATGGAGATCTAGCTGAAGAGGTGTATATGGAGCAACCTCCTGGGTTTGTTGCTTAGGGGGAGTATGGAAAGGTGTGCAAGTTAAAAAAGAGCTTGTATGGTCTGAAGCAAAGCCCTAGAGCATGGTTTGGAAAATTCAGTTAGGCAATAGAAAAGTTTGGGATGAAGCAAAGCAAATCTGATCATTCAGTCTTCTATAGGAATGAGAAAGGTATATTGATTCTATTAGTTGTGTATGTAGATGATATTATCATAACTGGTAATGATGGAAGAGGAATTTCAGCACTCAAGACATTTATTCACCCACAGTTTCACACAAAAGAATTGGGAGAGTTAAAATACTTTTTAGGCATTGAGGTGATTAGAGAGAATGGCAAAATATGCTTGTCATAGAGAAAATACACTCTTGATCTTTTGAAAGAAACAGGGAAATTAGGTGCTAAGCCTTGTAATACACCTATGTTAGTTAATACAGTTTTGACAAAAGAAGGAGAATTGTTTGAGGACCCTGAGAAATATAGAAGGTTGGTTGGTAAACTGAATTACTTAGTGGTGACAAGGCCTGATATTGCTTACTCAGTGAGCATGGTGAGTCAATTTATGACTTCACCTACTGTTGATCACTGGAATTCTTTGAAACAAATTTTATGCTACCTGAAAAGTACTGTTGGACAATGTATAGAATACACAAACCAGGGGAATAACAAAATTGAAGCATTTGCTGATGCTGATTGGGCTGGTTCAAAAGTGGATAGGAGATCTACTACAGGATTTTGTGTACCGATGGGTGGTAACTTGATTTCATGGAAGAGCTAGAAACAAAATGTGGTATCTCGATCAAGTGCTGAGTCAGAATATAGATCAATGGCTAATACAGTGTGTGAATTGATGTGGATTAAGCACTTGATGGATGAAATAGAACTGAAGTGTGAGTTGCCTATGAGATTGTGGTGTGATAATCAAGCAGCTCTTCATATTGCATCTAACCCGTTTTCCATGAAAGAACAAAGCATATAGAAGTGGATTGCCACTTCATTAGAGAGAAAATTCAGCAAGGAGCAATTTGTACAAGTTATGTGAAATCTGAAGAGCAGCTGGCTGACCTACTGACTAAATCACTGCATGGCAATAGGATTAAATTTCTGTGCAACAAGTTGGGCATATATGATTTGTATGCTCCAACTTGAGGGGGAGTGTTGTGAAGTGTGATTTCTTTCTTATGTCAGTTTTCCCTCTTTCATTATTTTTGAATATTCACTCTAATAACATTGATAAAAATTGGAAATCCCCTTAAAAACAGGCAAAATTCAACAGGACCAGACATCTAGTTGGTTTGGTCAGACGTTTGACCCTAGGCTTGCCATTTTTTCTATGTTTGTTATTATTATTATTTTTTTCTAGAAACCCCTACCAGACGTCTGGATTTTTCAACCAGACGTCTAGTTGCCTGGGCCTGGGAAGAATTTGTCTAGGCCATTGATGGCCAAATCAATTCGGAAGCGATCGGAGGAGCGATGAAGGCTAGTGATTTATGCCAAGCGACAATCCAGCCCTATAGGCTCTTCGATACACCCCAAATAACATGTCCAAACATCCATAGTAGGATTTAATAAATTTTGACTTCAAAACCAAAAACTGGAAAATTCACCAAGCCAATTCAAATCAAAAGAGAATGAACATGAAATAAATGTTAGGAATTCATACCTAACAACAATGAAAGCTATGGACATCGATGTGAGATCAAGATCTCACCTTTAAACTTAAAAACAATGAATGAGAAGCTCTAAAAAAAAGCAAGACCAATTCCTCTTCACTACACCTCTAGAATCTTCAATCTATTATCGAAATGCAAATTTTTCCTAAGTTAGGTTATAGAAAATTATGAAAATTGAAGAGAACCCAAACGCTTCAACCTAATAGCTCTCATTCCACTCCTCTTCGTTCATTCATTCCATTATTCCTAACACTCAAGCCCTAAAGGAAAAATGGGAGAAAAGAAGAGAAATCAAAATTCATAGGCCCTAGGTTCTTAGGAAATTCAAATTCAAGTTCTAAAAATCAAAGAGAAGCTTAGGTAAGCATTCTCTTCATCTTCTCCATCTCAATCCCTCTCCAATATTCATAATTTCCTGTACCCTAACTTAGGAAAGATTTGCATATGATTATAGATTGGAGCTTCTAGAGTTGTGATTGAAGTGGAGTTGATCTTTCCTTGTTTTAGAGATACTCAATTGTTGTTTTTGAGTTTAAATGTGAGTTCTTGAACTCACATCTACGTCTATAGCTTTCATTTGTTGTTAGGTATGAATTTCTAGCATCTATTTCATTTTCAATCGCTTTTGAATTGAATTGGTTTGTGAATTTTTCAATTTTGGTGTTTTGAATTCAAAACGTATGAAAACCCTTGTATGGGAGTCTAGGCACGTTGATTCAGGTGTATTGAAGAGCCTATAAGTCTGGGTTGTCTCTTGGAATAAATCCTTAGCCTCCATCGCTCATTCTATTGCTTCCGAATTCGTTTGCCCATCTTTGAGCTAGGCAAATTCTGCCTTGAGCTTTAGCTCAGATGTCTGGGAAAACCTTCAGACGTTTGGACCTTAGAAATAAATAAATAAATTCCAGAGCGCAGGGTCAGACATCTGAAGTTCATCCCCAGACGTCTGAGCGACCTGGAATGCATTTCCAGAGCTTTAGCATAGATGTCTGGGAAAACCCTCAGACGTCTAGGACTGTCAAATTCTGCATATTTGCCTATTTTTATGTGGATTTCCATTTTAATAGATTTTTGATGATCCGAATGGTTATTATCATTCATTACCGACTTTGATGACTTCTTTTCTAGATTTCTGGAAGTATCCATTTGATGGATTCGACATCGATTTTCATGTTTTTAATTCACGTCGTCGAATGTGAATTTTCAGTGGTAGATTGTTTTTACAATCGTCTACATGATTTGTCATAAAGGTTTCTACACTAGTAGTAAATACTCAAACTCTTATACAAAAAAAATTTCAATACTATTTTTAATTCAAAGCTCGTTTTTAAGTTCTTTTTCCAATCTATTAGTATATACAAACCTTTACCTAAATCGTATGAGAAATCTATTTAAACAACTTAGCAAAACAAGTGGTATATGAAACGCTTGCCCTTACTTTGTCGGTTAATTCTTGGACTTGTCCGATTAAAATCTTGTGATAATTTTCGAGTGGAAATTTACAACTTGTTCGTAAATATTTAAGTTAAGCAGTAGTTATGGGACATGAAGCTAAACTCATTTATTTACTAGCTTAGTGTAATTTACACTTCTTATTGATCAGTGATGATCATTTTGTGGTTTAGACTAGCGATATGTGATGTCGCTTTGTCCGCATGAGGGACTATACCCCGTCTGTTGAGCTTTGACTCATTTTTAGGGGCTAGCAATCCATTTTCTTTCAATCGTTTTACGGAGTTCGGTTCATCGGGCATATCGTTGTACTACATCGTTGTTCCGGCTTACAGGTTCCTCGAGCATATCGTTGTACTACATCGTGGCACCAGCTCTATGGGTTAGCGACCCAGGGGATAGCGACCCGTTTATGATATACGCATTGGTGAGTTTTCTTGCTCCCATTTGTGATAGGCCTTCCTTTTTTGTTTTCTAGATTCTAGTTATTGATTCTAGAAATTGTGTTTCCTCAGTTTTTGTGATTTGCATTGATAAGCTCTATCAATATTTGTGGTTTGGTGAATAAAAATAAAGAATAAAACATTCTTTTTTGGTGTTTGAGAAAATTTGAGATATTGTATAATTTTTGTTGTTATCATACATATTTGTCATATCTCTTATCCTATTTCATCTTATAGGATATTTATAGCCAGACTAATCCATTTATTATTTTTCTTCTTAAATAATACACGGGTCAGATTGAGAAATTTCAGATGCTTCCACTTGACTTCTTAGTAGGGACTAGCTTCTGACTTTTGGCTAACTACTTTAGTTTAGTAGTTTTTTTGGTTTTTATACATTCGAGATAGAGACTCCTTGATGTATACATATTATTTTTTCTAACATGTGTACTTATTCTTTTATGATATGGTGGATCTTGTATAAGCACTACTTTAATGTTCACTTTTATGTGTTATATTCATATCTGTTTTCGCCTTAGTGATATGAATATCCATGAATGATTTTGTTATGCTTATTTTATATTTGTTTCCGAAGGCCACATAGCTACTTTGTAGTAGCTTTGATTTTGTATTTTATGTCTTCCTCTTAAAATTAAATGCATGACATACTATCTGATATATCGGTACTCGCACAAAGCAATTACGTAGATGGTCGCTCCTTAACAGTCTTATTCTTCGTACTAATTGAAGGCATTACCCAGTAGTGTCCTCGGTTGGTGTGAGTATGGAGGTGATGCATCACAGCTTGGTATCAGAGCCAAATTTCGAAACAATGTAGAATAATCTAGCAAGGATCATTGTCCCAAATCTCTTTTAGGAATCGTGCCTTAGGATTTAATTCGAGTCTTAGGACCCGTTCTATCCTATTTCCTTGCATGATGCCTTGTTTTATCAATCAAGTTTGTTTGATATTCATTCTAAGAATAACTTTTTCCTTTTCTTTCTTTCTCTCTTAAAGAAGAGAAATGGTTAGACCTGGTCGTCCCAGCGCCGGTCAATCCAGTGCTACTCGTCAAGGTGGCATATTCATATTTTCCCAACAGCTTTTGGATCTTGTAAAGAATGCCCAAGCCGTCGGACCCATTCTAGGACCTACTCACCCTAAATCCAGGTTTGCACGCTTGTGCGATGATTATACCAATTTGGATGGAAGTCCATTCAAGGGTTCCAAAAGTGTTATAGAAGTCCAAGCTTGGCTGAGAACATGCGATCGTATCTTTTCTCGCGTGAATATTATGGATTTACATCAAGTCCAAGTGGCTTCTAGCATGCTCCAAGAGAGAGCATTAGATTGGTATGAGCTTTTGATTTCAGAAATTGTCGAAGCGGATCTTACTTGGGAGCAATTATGGGAAAGGTTCGAGTTGAAGTTTATTCCGAAGGCTGAAAAGGTAACTTTAGCTCGATACTTATTGACTTGTTCAAGGTGAATCTTTTGTGACAGATTATGTCGCATCTTTTGAGTTCCTCTCTAAATATGGGGTCGAGTATATTAATACCTCATTAAAGAAGAATCAGAGGTTTGTCTATGGGTTGAATAAGAACCCTGAAAAGGCTTTACTTCTGAAACTATAAGTTTCTTTCGATCAGCTTGTAGACATCGCTCTTCGACTGGAAAAAGCTGATAAAGAAAGTGATCTTGAAATTGTGGGTGCCAAACAGAAGTTCAACATCAACAAGAAGAGGCAACTGGATAGTAAGTTCAAAGGCCCTAATCCCAAAAAAAAAGGGAAGAAAGCAACTTCGGCAGCAAAGACTCCTACCTCTAGTCATGGACAATGCTACAATTGTGGTTCTAAGAACCATTATGCAAATAGATATTCGAAACCCCTTTACTGTCGCTACTGCAAAAGTTCGTGTCATCTTATATATTCATGTCCCAAACTTCAAAGCAAGCAAGAGGGAAAACTAGATGCTGTGTAAGCCCCTAATAACACTTCTCTTGGTCAAGGTATTTCTCATTCTGTCCCTAATGACATTATTATGTTCCGTCATCATCCTATTCGAGTTCTTTTTGATACGGGTGCATCTCACTCTTTTATATCAAAAGAACTTGTTGATATTATGTCTTTAAATGTTATGGGCTTGATGACCTCTTTAAGAATTGTGAATATGGTTGGTGGATCCACAACACTAAGTTTTTTTGTAAAGATGTCAAGATTATTTATGTGATTATGCTTTCCGTGCCGATTTGCATGTTATGCGTTACTTAGGCTTCGGAATGATTTTGGGAAAGGAATGGCTTAATCATTATGAAGTCCACATCCAATGTCCCAAGAGGACTATCCATCTTCGAGATCCTCAATATGTTAAGAAGATTTCTATTATCCTTAAAGATTCAGATTCTAATTCATTAGCATCATTATATTCTCTAAATCCACATGATGACGATAATAATGATGAGGAAGATGTCATTTCCCTCGTTTATATTGTTCATGAATTTCCCAATGTATTTAAGCCCCGCCTAAGCAAGCAATTGAGTTAACAATTAATCTAATCTTGGGAGCTCTACCAATCACTCGTCCTCCTTATCGTATGTCTAATAATGAAAATGAGGAGATTCGTAAGCAATTATCCGAATTGGAAGCAAAAAAGTTTATTCGTTCTAGTTCCTCTCCTTGGGGAGCTTCAGCTATCTTTGTGAATAAATCCGATGGTACATGTTACCTGGAGGTTTGTCCAGGCAACTAGGGACTCAGCATTTGTGCACCGTTCGGCATCCAGCACGTTCGGCACAACATACTTGTTCGGCACAACTGGATCGATCAACATACGCGCTCGTTCGACATCCAGGGCCGTTCGACACAACATCCTCGTTTGGCATCCAGAACCATTCGGCACAACATCCTTGTTCAGCATTCAAGAGCATTCGGCATTCAAGAGCATTTGGCATTCAAGAGCGTCCGGCATTTAGACCCCGTTCGGCATCCATGGTCGTTCGGCATTAAGGAGCGTTCGATATTATACATCGCTCGACATTGAGGGACGTTCGGCATGGCAGAGTCATTCGGCATTCCTCACAGCTCGGCATCCAGACCTCGTTCGACACTCAACCCCGTTCGATATAAAACCCATTCGGCATCCGAGGATGTTCGGCGTACAAACCTCGTTCGGCATCTAGGGACGTTCAGCACATGCCGTTCGGCATTTATGGATCGGCACATAGAAGTTACTTGTTTTAGGTCGAGGTATCTTACTGCTAGGCCCACCAGAGAAGTCCGACCCATCACTACAAGAAAACTGATTTTTTGTAGCGCCCAAAAACCACCACTAAGTATTTTTAGTAGCGTTTCGATAATCGTTACGAAAAAACATGCCACTAAAAATCCTCGAGTATTAGTTGCACTTTTTTAAACGCTACCATTTTTTTTTGATAGCGTTTTTATAACGCCATAGAATTCCTTTTTTGTAGCGCCAATTTGCCGCCACCGAAAAGGTTTTCTTCTCCATGATACTTTTTTATGGCGTTATCTAAATTTTTTGTAGCGCCTGTTTAACGCCATCGAAAGGGTTTTCTCCTCCACGTTACCTTTTCATGGCGTTATATACATTTTTTGTAGAGCTTAATAAACGCCAGCATAAGTGTGTTTGAGTTTTTAATCACTATTTTGTAGCGCTTAATAAACACCAGCATAAGTGTACTTGAGTTTTTAATCACTCTTTTGTAGCGACATTTTAACGCTACCAAAATAAATAATATCCAGTAGCGTTTGTTTCCCTCCACCTGCTCCTCCAGATTTACCATTGATCTAGCATGCAATTATATAATAACAGAATACGCAAGAACATACACTTTTGAACACAATATATTAAACAACTACAAAATACATATACACATTGAAGATCCACAAGATACATAGACATTCATACATCCACATACATAGGTGTCGACAAAAAGCTACCCGTACACATACACAACCAAACTACCATAAGTGTTATAACCATACTACCATAAGTGTCATAACCGTACATATACATCTGAATAAACGTCTGAAATAACCAAAGTACCGAGCAAAACCTGAACCACCATAAAAACCTGAGCTACCTGTAAACAAAGAACAGAACAAAAGAGTGAGAAAACAAAACCTAAACTTAAAACTGCATCACTAACGTTCCACCACAATCCATACATAACTCCTCACCATCAATTATACTAAAGTAATATCTGAATAAATATACAGACATATGTATTTTAAAAATATAAATTACTAAAACTTGCATAGATAAATAGGGATGTACCTACGCATAAAAGAAATGAAATCAATTCTACAAAATGGACAAGATAGTAAGAGTATTGTAACAGTGTAACGGTCAATTAAACAAGTCTAAAACACCAAAAAGCACAACAATACACCCCATGCACGTGAGATACACAACAACAAAACTGAAACTCAAATATATGAAGATAACACACAAACACACAACATCCATTCAATATAAACACAACAGTTCTTACAATACATAACACTATATATATAGACACACAGACACAAATGCACTCACACATAAACATATAGCATTTGAATGCACACACACAACACAATGCAGAACAAACATTGCTTAATCATGGTTACATGGCCTTAAATGATAGTTAACCGCTTAAGACAAGGTTTATATATATAAAAAATTAATTAGTGAATAATATGGCACATCCAAAACTTCTAGTTATAACTAGGAATTTACTTGCTATAAGTTTCTTGCTACTTGATGCTAATGTACCGTAATAAAATTATTCGTGCTAGATACTGTGTTAAAATTATCATATGTTTACTCAGTAGTATGATATTGAGTAAACAGATGATAATTTTAACACAATCACGCTCACACACACACACAGTTGGGTAAGCACACATCCTCATAAACACACTAGCGCATATATACAAAATCGCGCACGCACCTACAGGTTACACACATACAAATTAATCAACACACACGCTCATCTGTACACACAAAAACACAGATCATACGTAAGAACACATATACTCCAGGCAACACACACCTATATGCACACCAATACAAAACACTAAAGCACACACACACTCTCTTCATGCACATAGAAATTCAAGGCAGTAGCAACACATATACCTAGCAGGCTAGCATGCACACACTCTCAAACACCATAGTACTTGGGAAAACACAAAACAAAAGCAGCTTGCTCGAATATGCTCGAATATCAGAATTTAAAATAATTTCTTGGATTTTATTTTTAATTTAGAAAATGACAATAATAGGTTTTAATTAATTCCAGAAGAAGAATGAGTGAATCCTGTTAAAGTGAATATGCGTGAGATATTTTATATGATAGAGAAAGTTCTTAAGTAGATATGATATTGCATCACTAACATTCCACCACAATCCATACATAACTCCTCTCCAATCACAATCATTCAATCACAATTCGAATATAACACCCCTACTTATGTACTTTTATCAGTTTACCAAAAATCTATCTGCACTTTAGCTACTAGCATTCCTAATGTATATATATAAAAAAAATTATGTACCTTTCATTTTGACTTAATAATGATTTTTTCCATTGGCCAAGCTATGGGAACGCCAAAGCAATCATCCATGCACGTCAGACCCGATGTTGGTCTCCATGTCTCTGCATCTGGAACTATCATCAGTTCAATCCAAACTTTTACAGCATTACGTCCCAGTGGACGACAATGGACCATCGTTATCGGATCAGTTGATGCAATACTTCCTTCCGCCACTACGTCTGCTCCACCTAAATCGATCAACTGACATTTGGCATCCTTTTGCATGGTTGCAATTGGCTGAAAGAAAAGAGATTATTATGCACAATGTATCTGCACTTAAGCTCACATAAAACGTCAATAATTTCAACATTGATTTGTTTTACCTTCTCTCTATCAAGAACACGTTGACATAATTTGTTGAAAAAAGAACATAAGAGAATTATCGCTTTTCTTGCCTTCTTTGCCATGAACCCTCTCGATGCTACTGGCAATAAATGTTGCATTAATACATGGTAATTATGTGACTTCAATCCACTAATTTTGCAATCCGACAACGAAATCTAATTTTTTAAATTTGAACAGTAGCCATCCGGTCCTTTGAAATCATACAGTCTTTTGCAAAATATTTTTCTCTCGGATTTTGACAACATATATGGAGACGGTGGAAGATATGTTTTATTCCCACGAGGTTGTTTATGAAGCTCACTTCGAATTCCCCAATCCTCTAAATCCTTTCTACAGTTGGTTCCATCTTTGGATTTGTTTCCATGCAACATTGTGCCCAATAGGCTTTCACCAATGTTCTTCTCCACATGCATCACATCTAAATTGTGACGTAATGGAAGTTTATATGAAAACCAAAACAATAATGCATTATTGGGTTTTTCTTGTATTAAAACAATGAAAAATAAATAAATTAACCACTAACCTCCCAATAAGGCAAATAAAAGAAAATTGATCGTTTTTTCCACCTAGATAGCTCTACTTCTGTAGAACTGTTAGTAGCATCATATTCATTTCTTTATCATAGACACGCTTTCTCTTCTTACTTTTCTCCTCTATTCCTTTTCCAAAATCATTTGGATAATCCTTCAATAATGCATAGATGTTTCTCCCAGAAAGCATTCTAGGAGCACCATCTGTCTCTACGGTATTATCAAACAATGCCTTTTGTTTCCTCCGTGAATCTGAAGGAGGTAGAAATCTTCTATGACCCATGTAGGCGAACTTTCGACTATGTTTCAACCAACGAGAATGGGTATTGACACCATATAATGGGCAAGCTTTTTGCCCTTTCACACGACATCCAGCAAGATTTCCATAAGACTAAAAATCATTAATCGTCCATAACAAAATTGCATTCAGTTTAAATAAAGTTTTACTAAATGCATCATAAGCAGTAACTCCATTAGACCACAAGTGATGCAAGTCTTCCACCAAAGGAGCCAAATATACATCAATATCATTCCCGGTTTGCTTCGAGCCTGGAATAAGTAAAGTTAACATAATATTTTCTTTCTTCATACACAACATAGGCGAGAGATTGTATGTCACAAGCATTACCGGCCAGCAACTATATTTCGAACTCAACATGGAAAATGGATTGAATCCATCTGTAGCAAGACCAAGCCTAAGATTGCGTGGATCAGATGAAAAAGATTTATACTTTTCATCCACCATTTTCCATGTCATAGAATCCACGGGATGACACATTTTTCCATCGTTACTTTTATTATTAAAATGCCATCTTAATTCTTCAGCCATCTTTTGAGATCTATACATTCGTCTAAACCTCGGAATAATTGGGAAATATCTCAATACTTTAACTGGAACACCTTGTATAACCTCTTCAATATCTTGATTTTTCTTCCATCTCGAGGAACCACATTTTGGACAACTTTCTAAATTTTTGTATTCTTTTCTGAAAAGGCAACAATCATTCTCACAAGCATGTATCTTTTCAAAACCCATGTCGAATGCTTTAAGAAATTTCTTGACTTCATATAAGGTTTTGGGAAGCACGTTATCCTTCGGCAGAAATAGATGTTGCACAGCTAAAAGCTTATCAAAACCACTATCGGACAAGCCAGTCTCGCATTTAAGATTATACAAGACGGTGATGGCAGATAATTTTGTGTGATCTGTGCAACTAGGATATAATGGAGTTTCTACATCTTCCAAGTTCTTGACTAACTCATCCTCTTTTCTTCGAGAATCAACATCGTCTTTATCATCATCAAAAAAATCTTGATTCAAAAAATCTTCATCTTCATAGTGAATCATCTTGAATAGTTCATATACGTCAAACGTATTTGTTTTATTCTCTACATTTATCTCTTCACCATGGTTAAACCATACACCGTCAATGTATTTAGGATCCATTCCTTTTATAATTAAATGTTCAACGATGATTTGGTCATCATGACGACTAAGATTCCGACAATCCTTGTAAGGGCATAAAAAATTTTCTACACTTCTTACATTCCTCTTTGCAGCATGCACGAAATTCATTGCTCCTTGTCGGTAGTCTATACTAGTTCTATGAAAAAAGTAAAAAAAAAAGTGAGCTTTAGTATTAGATTATATGTTCTAATTCTCAAAATACATATTAAGTTAATCATGGTTTTATCACCTGTTTAAAAAAACCCAGCCTTTTTCCATTATCGACATTTGAAGGCAAATAAGTTTCCAATCTTTGACGTATAAATTGGTTATCTTTTGTAATCAAAAAAATAACTAGACGTTGAAGTACAAATACTTGTAGCACTACTGCATATAACCATGGTGGTTTAGTAGACAAAGGCAAAGAATACTTTTCCAAAAATATAAATTTTACACTTATATTTTGCATTTAACCTCAGATTTACATGTATTTATAATTAATCCATGCATAACACCACACTCCTACCCACACATAACTGACCAAGTCACAACCCTCCAAACTGCTGCATAACAGTTACAGCTATCTGCCCCTCCTTTGTCAATCCATCCACAAACGCTCCACTTCAAAAAACAACATTCCAGTCACTCCACTTCAAAAAAACTTTTGCAAATCTCTGCACTTCACCATTACACACAGACCACTGAGCAAACTTCCTCTCACCTATCACCAACAAACGCCGGTGCATTTCCGCTGCTACACATTGCTGCAACTTTCAAAAAACGCAGCAACCTCTCATCACCATACTACTCAATCCTCCTATTTTACCACTTCTCACAACATTGTTTAATTCAACCACTTCCATAAATATACTTCAACACTGCAATCACTCCCCCACTCCACTGTTAAACAATTCATTCACTCCTCACAACAACACAGTTTCATACCAGCCTATAACAATGCCCACTTTCATCTCATACACACCACATTCATTCATATCACCAAAGACAATATCCACTTGCCTACATTCCTGTAGCCTGCTTCAATAACCATTCTACAACCTACTGACTACTGCACTGATACAACCTCAACCTCCTCTCAGCAAGCAACCATTGATTCACTGAACCACTTCAACAGAACATTCATATACTCAAAGAAATCAAAGCAGATATCCCAACAGATCATTGCAATTAGGGTTAAATCAACCATTTCAGTAATAGTTTAGGAAAAAATACGAAAATAAGATGCATTCAAATTCATATAAAAGCCAAATAGAATCACAAAGTCGATTTAACAGATTCATACCTAAATATACCTAATCGATTTAAAAGATTCATACCTAATTATACCTAGATCTACTGGCTGCCGCGACTCGATGTTGAGTAAGGGGGAAACGACGGAGTTGACGATGATACTTGAGAGCGATGAAAATTTAACACGATTAAAATGGGAAATTTTTTCTGAAGAAGAAAGCAAATTAGGGACGAGAATTTTGTTAAGTACGAAAGTAAAATGATAGGTTACGTTTATTTAGTTCGCGCGAACTCTTTTTTTAGAAGCGGGAAACGTGAATTATTTTTTGCCACGTTTATATTATTTGGTAATCTATTTTTTGTTGCATTTACAATAAAACGCCACCGATTTTTGCAACTATAAATGGTTTTTCTTGTAGTGCATCTTCGTCTATAAATAGAGAGGCAGAGACACAATGAAAGGGACCTTTTTTTTGGGAGAACACCGAGGAGACTCTACCGCATTCAAGACTTATTCAAGACTTATCTTTTTTGGTTAGCAATTGTATTCGAGTAATTGGTATAAAGATTGTATCTGTAATCGATCATCAAGAAAAGCAATAAAGATTTACCTCAAAGTGGACGTAGGCAATTACGCCGAACCACTATAAATCCGGTGTTCGTTTTTTCTGCATTTAAATTTACGTACTATTCTCTGTTTAACTTTACTTTCTTCTTTAATCTCTCTACACGATCTCTCTTAAGGGCGTTAGTGACCAATTTTGGTGCTAACATTTTGGTGCTTTCACTAAGGGCCGAATTCTCAGGACAATAGGATCTAATTTGTAGCTACGGGATTGAAAAATCCCCTGAAGGAGATCCAAATCATTCACAAGACAGCTGTTGGTTCTACTCAGAGTTAGAACCGACAACTCTACCATGGGCAGACCACGAACTAGATCGGCCTCTCACAACGCAGATTTCAATGAAACCGCTAGTGTACAACAGATAGGACCTAACAACCGACAAGTAATTCAAGGAGCATGAACCTCCACCCAGAACCAAGCGGAGGTCGTTTCCCGAACAGAGTTCAACGACTTGATAAGAGAACTCAGGGAAAGTAGAAGGCAACTTGCTGAGCAGATTCAAGCCAACACTAATCTCATGACTCAGCTTGCCCAGCAGCAGCATCAGAATGCCGAAAGTAGTCCTGCTCCTTATTCTTCCTCTGATAGCTCGACCTCAGCTGATGAACCTCCTAAGCATAGACGCCGCAAGACAGAAGCTGCACAGGCAGGTGCCACTGATCAATCCTCTAGGGATCAGGCATGTGATGAGACCGGACGCCTGGCTCACCAAGACCCAAATCAAACCGGCCTTCAGGAAGCACGTTTGGCCGGCCGCCAATAGGCGGGACATCAACCCGCACGGTCTCGTGAAACAGAACCCAACCTTCCATCCTCCATACAACCTCTAGATTTATCAGCCATGGTCAGGCAGTTAACGAGAGAAAACCAAGGCCTGACCAACGAAGGCTGGGGAGTGTCCAAGAGTCATGCTCCCTTCATTGACATTATTCTACAGGCTGAGTACCCCAAGAAATTCAGTATGCCGACTATCCCAGCCTACGAAGGGAAGACTGACCCTAGGCAACACGTGATGAGGTACGAATGGATGATGGATTCGGCAAGGGCAAATGACGCGACTAAGAGCAGGTGCTTTCCAATCACTCTGTCCGGAATTGCCACAATGTGGTTTACTCGACTTACTTCACGATCTATATCCAACTTCGACGAGTTGGCGGTGAAATTTGTTGAACAATTCAGGATACATGCCACTCGTCCAAAAGGCATAATGTCCCTATCAAGCGTAATCCAGCCTCCGGGAGAGTCTTTGAACGCATACTTACAGAGGTTTCATGTTTCCGCCACTAAAGTTGGCAACCCTAATGACCATGCAATTTTGATGGCGGTAATGCGAGGTGTAGATCCAGACTCATGGTTTGGAGATTGGTTGGTGGGAAAGTCCCTAACTACGTTGGAACGATTCTATTCCAAAGCTCACCAGTTCATACGGAGGGAGGAAGTTCGATGGACGAGACAAGACAAGGCACCAGGGCCTTTTCAGGAGAATGTGAAAAGTAACATCGCCGTGAAGTAGTCCGACGATAATTCGAGAAAAGTTCAAGTCAACGTCCAGAACAAGCCCGGGAAGTCTAAAGGATCTGGAGGTGGAAATCCCGAAAAGAAAAGAGAAGCAGGGAAATGGAAGCCAAGGATCCAACCTACAATGAATACACCCCGCCGAATACTTCTCTTGAAAACATTTATCTATCTACCTGTAACACCTTTGAGTACAGAAAGCCGCGCCCAAAGGAGTCCACTGAAGAAGAGAAACGGGCAGGGAAGTACTGTCGCTTCCATGAGGCCCACAGGCATAATACTAAGGAGTGTAGACACCTCCATGACGCCATAGAAAGGTTAAGCAGGCAGAAAAAGGTGCATGAGTTTGTTAAGAACCCACCAGAGGGTAGGCAAGAAACGTCGGACCACGGGCGTGGGCCGCCTCCACGTCACCCAGAGGAACCTGCCCAGACTGTAGGTAGGTTGGTCGGAGGACCTCATCCTGCAGACAAGAATTGGCCGGAGATGGAATGATATGCTACCTTGTTGAGGCGTGCGGATTATGAATGTTTTTCAAATGTGGAAGATGGAACCCCCGCAAAACAACAACGCATGATGACAAACGATATAGTGTTTAAGAGTCGAGACGCAGACAAGGTGGAGGCTCCTACTATTGACCCGATGGTTATATCTGCAACGATCGGGCCAGCTTACGTAAAAGAATTTTGATTGAATTGTGGAAGCTCTGTAAATATCATCTTCAAGAAGGCTTATGACCAAATGAAGATGGAGACATAAGATTTGAAACTATGTAAAGCCCGTATCCACGGCTTTAACAGTGCTGCAACTGATGCGATGGGGTATACAGAGTTACCAGTTGAACATGGGGAAGGTGAGTGTAGGAGAGTGCGAGTTCTACCGTTTATAGTAATGGTGTTGACTCTCCATACAATGTATTTTTGGGTCATCCAACCGTGGCAGAGTTTAGGGCCGCTTTGACCCCATGGTGTTTGACATTAAATTTTTGGACAAACAAATGAGTCGGTGTAGTACATGGCGATCAGGCGACCGGTCGCGTGTTATGTAGCGGAGCTGAGAGAAGCTTAACGGAGAGAAAAGGGAAAGGTTGCGGTCAGCTACTTCAGCGTCCTAAATACTGATGATTGACAAGTAGTGCCCGATCCCTGGATCGGACAGCTTTCTCGGATCCTTAGAGACGTAGATCTAAGAGATGATGATGGGGAACCAAGGGAAACGAATGCAGAACCGGCTGAGCTAATGATCGACATTTCAGTCAGCCGGGTTGACCCATCACGAGTTCTTAAGATTGGATCACAACTCGACCCTTCAATGGCCAAGGATCTTATTGATTTCCTCCAAGCGAATCTGGACATTTGCGCTTGGACACACTTTGATATGTGCGGGATTTCACCTGCCATTGCAAGTCATAGGTTGAACATATACCCGAAGTACGTCCTAGTAAAACATAAACGGAGAGGCATGGACCCGGAGAGGTCCGCTGCTCTCAGAGAGGAGGTGGACAAATTCAAAGCCAATGGGTTCGTCCGCGACGCCCTCTACCCTGAATGGGTATCTTACCTTATGCTGGTAAGAAAAGCAAATGGGAAGTGGAGAGCTTGTGTTGATTACTCCGATCTGAATAAAGCATGCCCGAAGGATACTTTTCCTTTACCTAGAATCGGCCAGCTCATCGACTCTACCGCCGGACACGAATTATTGTCATTTATGGATGCGTATTCGGGATACAATCAGATCCCGATGCACATTCCATACCAAGAACACACTAGTTTTGTCACATATATGGGACTATATTGCTATGAAGTAATGCATTTTAGATTGAAAAACGCAGGAGCAACTTATCAGCGTCTGGTGAATCGAATGTTTAAAGACCAGATTGGTAGGACGATGGAAGTCTATGTGAATGACATGCTCGTGAAGTCACGACAGTCAAATGACCACATCCGAGACTTAGTAGAGATGTTTGATGTACTCAGGCATTACGGGATGAAGATCAACCCCTTAAAGTGCTCTTTTGGCATTGCATCAGGGAAGTTCTCGGGTTTCATTGTGAACTCACGTGGAATTGAAGCTAACCCAGAAAAGATTCAGGCTATTCGGGACATATATGTGCCTAGAACTATAAAGCAAGTACAAAGCTTGAACGGAAAGGTGGCCGCACTGAGTCGGTTCATATCCAGAGCCACGGATAAATGCATTCCTTTCTTTGATGTGATAAAGAAGGGAAAGAGGAATTTCGAGTGGACGTCTGACTGCCAAAAAGCATTCCGAGCTCAGGTTAGACATCTAGAAAGTCCCCCGGTGCTATCAAAACCGATTGACCATGAAACGTTGTATGTATACTTGGCAATATCCCAACATGCTATCAGTACGGCTCTGGTTCGCGAGGTGGACCGAGTTCAAAAGCCAGTATGTTATGTCAGTAAACGTTTGACGGGGGCAGAAAGAAATTATCCCAGGATTGAAAAACTAGCTTATTGCTTGGTGATTGCATTACGCAAGCTTCGCCCATACTTCCAGGCACACTCGATCAGTGTTTACACCGATCAACCCTTGCGACAGGTACTCAACGACCGAAAAATTATGGAAAGATGTTAAAATGGAATATCAAGTTGAGTCAGTTTGATATTACCTACCTTCCGTGAAGGGCCATACAGGGGCAAGCGCTAGCAGATTTCATCGCTGAATTCACCGTGACAGACGAATCAAACGCCTGCAACGTCATACCTCGCGTTCGATGGAAGATGTACACCGATGGGGCATCCAACGACCGTTGTTCGGGGGTTGGCATAGTTCTTGTAGCTCCTAAGAACCGAACAGTTTGCTACGCTTTGAAGCTCGAATTCACAGCAACGAATAACGAAGCGGAGTATGAAGCATTGATTGCTGGCTTGAGACTCATCAAAGAACTGGGAGTAGGATCGGTTGAAATCTTTTGCGACTCACAACTGGTGGTGTACCAAGTACGGGGAGACTACCAAGTAAGGGGGCAGAGACTTGCCTCGTATTTCGTCCAAGTTCAGGAGCTGCTAGCGAATCTCGAGTATTATGATATTTGACATGTCCCGCGTGAGCAAAACAGAGCAGTCGATTCATTGGCAAAATTTGCAAGCACTAGCGACGCGTAGTAGATGGGATTGTTTCCTGTTGAAACCTTACATGTTTCGAGCATAAATATGATGGAGGTAGATTTCACGTTAGAAATAGAAATCGAGAAGGAGTCATGGATGACCCCATTTAAGCAGTACTTGTTACATGGGGTCGTGCCCGAAAGAAGGAGCGAAAGACGACAGGTCGTTCGTAAGGCTTCACGTTATGTAATGCAAGATGAGGTAATGTATCGAAGGGGATTCTCGATCCCCTTACTCCGATGCATTGCCCATGATGAGATAAAACGAGTCCTGAAGGAAGTCCATGAAATTAAATGTGGTGACCATACCAGAGGGCGGACGTTAGCAAAGAAAATCTTCCGCTATGGATACTATTAGCCAACTGTAAATCGAGATGCCGCAGACTATGTGAGAAGATGTGACAAATGTCAGAAATATGCAAGAATCCCGAGGCTCCACCGATGGAACTCACACAAATGGTTAGTCCCTGGCCATTCGCAATGTAGGGGATCGTTATAGTCGCCTTACCCCTATCCAAAGGTGGCACTAAATACGCGATAGTTGCGGTCGATTACTTTACCAAATGGGCGTAAGAAAAAACTTTGGCCACTATCACCACCAAAAAGGTCATTAATTTCGTTGTACGAAATACTATATGCCGTTTTGGCCTTGCACGAACCATCATTACAGACAACGGAACTCGGTTTGAAAGAAAAGAGTTCAAGGAATTTTGCAAAAAATATGGTATTGAGAAAAGGTTTGCAACAGTTGCTCACCCAAAAGCCAATGGACAAGTGGAAGTCGTAAACAAAATAATCAAATCCATATTGAAAAAGCATTTGGAAAAAGCTAGAGGCAAGTGGGTGGATGACCTTCCAACAGCGCTTTGGGCTTACAGAACCACCCACAAGTCCGCGATTGGCCACACTCCATTTGCATTGGCATATGGCATGGAAGCTGTCACACCCGTGGAACTTGAAGTTCTATCACATCGGGTAACTTATTATGACCCTAAGTAAAATCAAGGTCTTTTGCTCGAATCATTGGACTTCATTGATGAAAAGCGCGAAGAAGCTAATTTAAGAGCGGCCCCGTAAAGGCACCGAGTTGCTCGATATTATAATGAAAAAGTCCAACCGAGAATCTTTGGTCTGGCTGATCTCGTTTTGAAGCGAGTTTTCCCAGATCCATCACATATAAGCCCCGCATGGGAAGGTCCATACGTCATTGAACGGAAGCTTAGAGAAGGAACTTTCAAGCTAGCGACCGTTGATGGCGCGACACTCCCTCGAGCATGGAATAGCGAGCATTTGCAGCATTATTACACTTAGTTCATTTCTTTCATATTTTAGTTACATTTATTTCCTGCAAGTTTTTATTCCTAGTTTATGGCATGTAATAGGACAGTTTAGCTTGTTTGCATTAATAAAGGCTTGAAGCCATTTTCTCTATGAATTGTCGATGTCTCTGTGTATGATAACGCTGTGACAAATAACTAAGAAATGCATTATTCTGCCTGACGTACGAACACACACGAGCACTAAAAATCTCCAAGTCTCCGGAGTGCGGACTGGAGTACTCTGATTCCCCGGAGTGTGGACCAGAGTATAAACGACTCAAAATCTCCAAGTCCTCGAAGTGTGGACTGGAGTGCTCTAAGTCCCCAGAGTGTGGACTCGAGTATAAATGATTAAAACCTCCAGGTCCCCTGAGTGCAGACTGGAATACTCTAAGTCCCCAGAGTGCGGCTCGAGTACAAACGATTAAAACCTCCAAGTCCACTGAGTGCGAACTGGAGTACTCTAAGTCCCCAGAGTGTAGACTCGAATATAAACGATTAAAGCCTCCACGTCCCCTGAGTGCGGACTGGAGTACTCTAAGTCCCCAAAGTGTGGACTCGAGTACAAACGATTAAAACCTCCATATCCCCTGAGTGCGGACTGGAGTACTCTAAGTCCCCAGAGTGCAGACTCGAGTATAAACAATTTAAACCTCCACGTCCCCTGAGTGCGAACTGGAGTACTCTAAGTCCCCATAGTGCGGACTCGAGTGCAAATGATTAAAACCTCCAAGTCCCCTGAGTGCGGACTGGAGTACTCTAAGTCCCCAGAGTGCGGACTCGAGTATAAACAATTAAAACCTCCAACTCCCCTGAGTGCAGACCGGAGTACTCTAAGTCCCCAGAGTTCAGACTCAAGTATAAACGACTCAAATCTCCAAGTCCCCTGAATGCGGACTGGAGTACTCGAAGTCCCCAGAGTGAGGATTCGAGTATAAGCGATTCAAATCTCCAAGTTCCTTGAGTGCGAACCAGGACACAAATGACTTGAATTTATCAAGTCCCCAACATACGGACTAAAAAAATTTCTAACTGCTTGAAGCATGGAATGAAAAATGAAAATTTCCAAAGAATTTCCGAGCTATATGAAGAAAATCGAGAAGTTTACATTATTCACAATAGCTTGGATTTGAATCACAATCATACAGAAGACTGAACGATAAGAGTCTTTTGAAAGACAAAAGACTAAACTTTATTCAAAAATAAGTTTCCATTACAACTCCTCCAAAATTCGTAGTCAACAGCCTATTTACAAAGACTACGAAAATAGATAAAAATAATTACATAAATCTAAACAAACTCTTGTTGAACGAGAGCAATGACTACTTCTTCGACTTCTTCAACCTTTTTCCGGACGACTCCTCTCCCGTACGTTTGCCCTTGATAACTTTCTTTGACGGGGGAGTGACAACTGAAGAAGTACAGGGAACTTCCATGGGCATGGACCCACCAGAGAGAATGACCTTCAATGGCTTATTCAAAGGATCGTCCAGGTCCACAGCTTGAGGCTCGACTTTGATCTCGATCGTCTTTTTCTTCTCCTCCTCAAGCTGCTCCTTCATGTTCAGTTTAGATGTGTGTTCGGAGGTGCTTGTAATTTCAATTTCATAGCTCTCGTCGATGGGAGAGGAAGTCTCGGAGTTGTCCTCATCAAGCGCTCCGATCACCTGAGCATCTAGACCGGGAGCCTCTCCTGCGTGAGTGGTCTCACTTGTCTTTTCCTTCACCTCCTTGGCGACATCGCTCCTCGGAGTGGGCTCAGGATCAGAACGGCCTGCACAAAATCATGAAAAGCAAGCATTAGAATACGATGGCTCCTGGTGAAAAACGACGAATTTTGGAATGTTAAAGTAAAGAGTTATCTACCAGGTTCCAACTGGCTCTCAACCGTCAGAGGGGTCTCACCCTCTGGAATAGGAGACAAAATGTGAACACCGAGGCTGGGATCCTCCGGATCATAACCAACATGCTGCTCAAAGGGATCAAGTATCGGCCGAGCGGCCGGCTGAGTGGGCGCATGAGCTTGAGACTCGATATCGGATGGACCGACAATAACCTCTGTCCCTTTCGTTGAGGGGGGGCCTTTGCAGTAAAGAGCTTTTACCGCAGACAGGTCAGTAGGCTCGTTTCCCTTAAGAAATTCTTTAATCAAAGCTCCTTTATCAACCTCCTCGATACCAAGTTCGACCTTCGTGATTTCTACTAAGGTCTCCCACGCCTCAGCTAAAGATTCGAGGTATCCCTCACCCAGAAAAGTTAAGTCTCGATGCATGAGGATGCGGGCATTGAACTCTGCCATTAGTGGGTCGAACATGCTCTTGACCTCTTCCCTGCCTGCTTCTTTAGCCGCCTCTAGATGGGAGTCGACCTCCGCAGACGTTATCTTTTTCCCTCTTCACGGGCTTCATTCTTTAGCACCTCAACTTTAGAAAGTTCATCCTCGAGTTTCGCCTTTAGGAGTCGCATAGCAACGATCTCGTCGCAATACCGTTGTGACTCTTCTTGAGCAGCAGTCTTCTCTTCTTTCTCTTTATGGAGTTGCTCCTCAAGTTCTTTGATTCGGAGGCTGAATGCATCCCTCTCTTTTTGCACCGAGTCTTTCTCCAAAGCTAAGGCCCCACAGCGTTGTACCGCCTCATCGATTTCTTTTTTATGGGTTGATTCCAGACGAGTTACGGCTTCGGCGGTATCTTTTGCGATCTGTTGGGCGGCTTCAAGCTGAGATCTATAAGGTGCAAGCTCTTCGTCCTGAGCTTTAATGATATCTTTGTCGTGAATGGCCTCAAGCTTTAGGCGATCTCTCTCGTGCCGACGCTCTACGAAGACTTCTGACACTTTCTCCGCAAGATGAACGAACGCGTCATGTTGAACATAGACGTCGTTGTTGCAGGCGATAACACTCTATTTGAAATGTCCCGGAATGTGATGGATCGCCGAGAGGAATTTCAGGCCATCAAAGCAGATTTTTGGGAATTTAGCCTTAAGCTCGGTCAATCTCTCTGATGTTGTTGGATCTGTTAGGGGAACAGCAGGAGATTGCTTTGAAAGTTCAGTTCTCTTGTAAGGATCCTGAGACTGTCATGTGGTAGAAGAATCGGAGTGTTGATCACGAGGGGCATCGGATTGCAACCTCTTATGGTCATGCTTATCTCTGCCCTGCTCCGAGTGAGAAGGGGGATTATGATGGTATTTGGGCTGATAGTAAGATTTTTTCCAAGATGATGAATCTATGGAATGATAATCCCTGTCGCTATCATCATCCCTGTCTCAACGCCTTACAGAACCAGAATCCCATCCCGACTGATGAAAAATCGAAGAATCGTGAAGGCGGTCAAGTCCATGTGTGCGCCTCATTCCACCTACGCAGAATTTAAAGAACAATGAGTTAGCAAGGAGTAGGGTGACAGCAAAAAACTTAAGTGCAAGGTGGAGTGCATGTATTTGTGTGTGTCTTAGTGTTTCCCCCCGACGGACCAATTTCTTTACTAATAGGAGTTGTTTCTCCCGGATTTTGGGCTTGAATTCTTGCATCGCCTCTCGCAGGCGAATGAAGCTTAAGGGCTTCTAGATCGTTGAAGTCATAGTTGAGTAGATCATTAGGTATGGACAGGTTTTACATGCCTTTTAGTGAACTTTCTAAATGTTGTGAAGAAATTTCTTTCTCCACTGGAACAAGAGTAACTTTAGAAGTTTAGAAGTTCCACCGACTATTTCCCCTTCACCCTGTATGTTAGTTTCTTCTTTCCCTTCAAAGGGGAAGGTGACGTCTCGATGTCGTGAACATCGACTATCGGATCCCGAGTATGACTAACGTTCTCATCTTGTACCTCAGGCGTTTCAGTTTCCTTAATTTCCCCCTCTTCTAGTGTGTCAGGGGCGTTACGTACTGAAGATTCAGTTTGCTTTTTCCCTTTACCGAAAGCAGGCATGGGTATAGTAACGCCCTGAGGGAGGCTTATTCGGCGACCTTCTGCCAACAGGCCGAACTTTCTAAGCGACTCGTTTGTAATGAGAGTTCTGATGTCCTGGTCTTTGGCGGGAATGGCTCGAATGGCTTCAACGGCCTCAGAATATCAGAGGCCCTCGGGACGTGGATTAATACCTAAAAAGATGGAAGAGAGTTAGAAAAGGTACATCTTCGATCAAACATGAGTATCGATCCAAGAAAAAGACTTACTTCCTTCCATCCATCTTCTGGTAAAGCCAGGGGGCAACGCACAAAGAACCACTCTTGTTTGTACTGGGAAAATTTGCTCCATGCCTCAGTCAAGATTTGGCATTTGCTGTGTGGCTTGAGAAACATGAATGATGGGTTATCCCTCCGTTTCTTAATGCAATATATGTATCGGATGTCGTCCGGAGTCGGCAGCCTAGAGAGCACACTCATGAAGAGGATGCAAGTACCGTAGATAAATGCGTGGCTGTTCGGATGCAGTTGAGAGGGGAAAATGTCAATGTATTGCAGCACGTCTCGAAGAAATGAGTTGAACGGTGGCACGTTGCCAACCTAGCACATAAATTTATTTCCAGCTGTGTATCCGACTGGGGGCAAGTGCGGACGATCATGCCCTGGTGGAACTAACACATCATCAAAGGGGATTCGATGGACAAAACATATCCGACGGAGCGTATTTTCGTTAATCTTTGAAACCTGGGAATCGATTGGGTTATCCAGAAAAATCGCTGCCTCCAGAATGTCAGGAGCCAAGTCGACAGGGTTCGGTAAGTCTTGAGTAGCGGCAGTTGACAGATGAGAAGCATCTGCAACCTCTTTTCGAGAGGATGGCCCAGGTTTATTTGAGATCGTGGCTGAGCTAGATTTTTTAGACATCACTAACGAAGATTGAATCTAACAGAGCACTTGTTTGAACTACACTTGAAAAATAATCGACGTTGGACTTAACAACACAAATATTCCCCCCGTGTGGTGTGTGGACTAGTGCGATCATTCAAATATAAGTGCTGAAAAAGTAAAAGTCACAGAGTTGACGATATGAAGTTGAGCTTTGAACTATCATCTTTGAAGACCGTCATCGCTGACCATCTCCGAAAGCCCGTCTTATGATGTTTCGATTTTGGACTCAGACATTGGCGCGCTATGTTGAAGGCTATTATTTGTTTTCATCGACTTAAGTTCAGACTTATGATTACTGAAACTGGGTAGATTATCAGTCCGAATTAGTTCGATATGTTGGTTTGTTTAAGTCCTTGTCCTTGTTTTTGTCATACGATTAGGCATGGGAAATAAGTGAATTCGACGAGGGTTATGTTCAAGTTGGAATGATTTCGAATGTTGTTATCCATCCATCGAAGGTCAAGGCCGAGCGACACTTAAAGCACATAGCCTAAATGCTGCTCGCATAAATGTCGTTCGGCCTAAATGTCATTCGTCCTAAATATCGATCCTCTTACCCAACCACTTCATTATTCGGTATTCAACTAGTCATGCCGAACCACAATCATGTCGAGCCACCTCGCTCGACATTCTACCTTCAACACCAACCTTCGCTTACCACTCATCATCACCATTCGGCATGCGGCAATACATGCCGAACCATGCCGTTCGGCACACCACTCTCTCATTTCCAACTTTCCACCGTTCAGCATGCGGCAAGTCATGCCGAACCACAATCATGCCGAGTCACATCGCTCGGCATTTTATCCTCAAAAACTTTCATCCAACATGACCTCCCTACCGCTCGGCATTCTGTCCGATGCCTATTTCTCCTCTATTTTCCGCCTACCTCGTTCGGCATGAGGTAATCATGCCGAGCCGCATCGCTCGGCACACTAAACTTTAACTTCAATTTCACTATGTTACTTCCCCTCCATCACTCTGCATAAGAATGTCATGTCGAGCCAACTCAATATGTCTACCACCAACTTCCTCATTCAAACACCTCTATCATCCTTACCTCTCCGCCTAGCCTTAAACTCCTCTTTAAAGCCCATGCTCCACTCTTAACTCCTCCTGCTCCATGCAATTACTACTGACCTCGATTTTGCCGAGATTCACGAGTTCGAATCTCGTGTAAAGGTCCCCTAGTCGAGGTGAAGTGTTTCAAGGAAGGGTTTTTACCTAAGATGTGAGACGAGGATTCGGAGAGATTCTGAAGTAGGGAGCGAGGCTCTAATTAGGTTTGATTGATTTGAGAAGGAGACGAGGCAACGTGTAGGCTTAGGAAAGGAAGGGTAGGTAGCTTGCTGAAGTATTTTGGGAGTTGAGTTCGTAGTTTATAGAAAGCGAAGGTAAAAAGGTAAAAGGGGGGAAAAGGAAAACTTTAAGCTTATATAGAGAGAAGAGAAGACGAATGGGAGGCAACCGGTAGAACCGGTCAAAGCATCTCCCTCGATCGTCATTAAGGTCGTTCGGCATTTGAATGTCACTCGGCATCAGTTAAGCCGTTCGGCATTAGCGTGTCGTTCGGCATTAGCGTGTCGTTCGGCATACAATTCCTCGCTCGGCTTCCAGGAGAAGATAATATCGAGAAGACTAAGCCAAGGCTCGAAGCAAAACACGGAGGACTCGTGATTCAAAGCGCATGACGTTCGACCACATGATGAACTTTGAGGGGCAAGTGTTACCTGGAGGTTTGTCCATGCAACTAGGGACTCAGTATTTGTGCACCGTTCGGCATCCAGCACGTTCGGCACAACATACACGTTCGACACAACTGGGTCGATCGGCATATGCGCCCGTTCGGCATCCAGGGCCGTTCGGCACAACATCCTCGTCCGGCATTCAAGAGCGTTCGACATTCAAGAGCGTCCGGTATTTAGACCCCGTTCGGCATCCATGGTCGTTTGACAGTAAGGACCGTTTGATATTATATATCGCTCGGCATTGAGGGACGTTCGGCATGGCAGAGTCATTCGGCATTCCACACTGCTCGGCATCCAGACCTCGTTCGACACTCAACTCCATTCGACATAAAGCCCGTTCGGCATCCAAGGATGTTCGGCGTACAGACCTCATTCGGCATCTAGGGACATTCGGCACATTCCGTTCGGCATTTATGGATCGGCACACAGGAGTTACTTATTTTGGGCCAAGGTATATTACTGCTAGGCCCACCCGAGAAGTCTGAACCATCTTCGTCTATAAATAGAGAGGCAGAGACACAATGAAAGGGACCTTTTTTTGGGAGAACACCGAGGAGACTCTGCCGCATTCAAGACTCATTCAAGACTTATCTTTTTTGCTTAGCAATTGTATTCAAGTAATTGGTATACAGATTGTATCTGTAGTCGATCATCAAGAAAAGCAATAAAGATTTACCTCAAAGTGGATGTAGGCAATTACGTCGAACCACTATAAATCCGGTGTTCGTTTTTTCTACATTTAAATTTACGTACTGTTCTCTGTTTAACTTTACTTTCTTCATTAATCTCTCTACACAATCTCTCTTAAGGGTGTAGTGACCAATTCTGGTGCTAACAGTACACTTAAGCTTTGCATTGACTACCGTAAGCTTAATGATCACACCATCAAGAATAAATATCCCTTGCCTTGTATTGATGATCTATTCGATCAACTTAGCGGTGCTAGTCTTTTCACAGTTAGACTTAGCAACCAGTTTTCATTAGCTTCGAATTGCAGAGGATAGCATTCCTTTGACATCGTTCCATACTCGTTATGGATCTTATGAATGGCTTGTTATGTCATTTGGTTTAAGGAATGTTGCAGCTTATTTCGTATTGACCTTATGAACTGAATTTTCAAAGACTTCCTCGATTGATTTGTTCTCATCTTTATTGATGATATTATTGTTTATTCTAAAATAGAGGAAGAGCGTGAAAGACATCTTCGGATTGTGTTAGAAACCCTTAGGAACAATCAATTGAAAGAAAAATTTTATAAGTGCCACTTTTGGCAATCCCGTGTAAAAATTTTAGGACATATTATTTCTGAATCCGGAATATCTGTGGATCCTTTAAAGATTGAGGCGATTCAAAATTGGAAGAGACCGGAGAGTGTGACGGAAATCTGTAGTTTTCTTGGATTGGCGGGCTATAACCGTCGTTTCATAAAAGACTTTTCTAAAACTTCTATACCTCTTACTAGTTTTACAAAGAAGGGAGTTAAGTACATTTGGTCATTCAAATGTGAAGCTGCTTTTTAGAAATTAAAAGAACTCCTTTCTGATGCTCCTATTCTTATGGTTCCCGAAGGGAATCAATACTTGATTGTTTATACCGATGCTAGTCATGTTGGTTTGGGAGCCGTTCTCATGCAAAGGAAACATGTTATCTCTTATGCTTCTAGGCAATTAAAACTTGCCGAAAGTAGATATGCCACCCATGATTTAGAGCTCGTGGCCATTGTTTTCGCCCTTAGAATTTGGTGCCATTATCTTTTGGGAGAGAAATTAGTTCTCTACACCGATCATAAATCTTTGAAGTATTTATTTTCTCAAAAGGAACTTAAATTTCGTCAACAACATTGGCTCGAATTCCTTGCATCCTATGATCTTGATATTCTTTATACTCCTGGAAAGGTTAATCGTTTTGCCGATGCCCTTAGTTGTAAGCAACAAGCGGTTATTTCCCGGATGATATCCAAATGGAATGATCTCAAGACTTTGTCTACCTGTGAGATTCGAGATCGTGAATCTGATTCATGTTCATCTCTTGATTTATGTAGCCTTGAGGCTCATCCTTCTCTTTTAGACCGCATTCTTGAAGCTTGAAAGCATGATCCCGAATTGGCTCATCTTAGCCAAATTGTAGGGATAGAAATATTGATGGTTTGAAAGACTTTGAAATCAATGCTTGCGGTGGCATTCGAAAATTCGATAGACTTATCGTGCCAAATATTAGGGATCTTCGTAAAGACATTGTAGAAGATTCTCATCGTTCTAAATTTAACATTCATCCCAGTAGTAGCAAAATGTACATGGACATGAAATAAATTTATTATTGGGATGGAATGAAATTTGATATTGCTAACTTTATTAAGCGTTGCATGACTTGCCAACTCATTAAGGCAGAGCATCAGAGGCCCGGTGGTTTATTGCAACCTTTAGACATTCCCGTTTGGAAGTGGAATCAAATTTCCATGAACTTTATTGATTGTCTTCCCCGTTCTCATTCAGGACATGACAGTCTATGGGTGATAGAAGATAGACTTACAAAATCCATCCATTTTCTTCCCATTGGTCCAACTGGACCGTACCTCTTTTGACTAAACTTATGTTAAAGAAATTGGTAAATTGCATGGAGCTCCTACTTCTATTGTTAGTGATCGTGATCCATTATGTACTAGTGGTTTTGGGAAAGGTCTTCAAAAAGCTTTGGGAATGAAGCTTAATTTTAGCACCGCTTGTTATCCTTAGACCGATAAATAAACGGAGCATGTGAATTAAACCCTTAAAGATCTTCTTCGTGCATGAATTCTTGATTTTGGTGGATGTTGTGAAGACCATATTTCTATTATTCATTTTTCCAATAATAATAGCTTTCAATCTAGTATTGGCATGGCATCTTTCGAGGCACTCTGTGGAAGGCCGTGCCGATCTCCTTCATGCTGGCTTGAAGTCGGTGAGAAGGTGATTTTAGGTCTAGATTTTATTCGTGATTCCACAGAAAAGATTAACCTTATTCGTCATTGGATGAGAGAAGCTCAAAGTGGACAAAAATCCTATGCCGATAACCAAAGAAGGAATTTGGAATTTTCTGTGGGAGATTTGGTGTTTATTCGTGTTTCACCTATGAAGGATGTTATGCGTTTCATTCGATCGGGAAAATTAGCACCTCGACATATTGGCCCATTTCCCATCACCAAGTACATTGGTTCCGTGTCTTATCATCTTTTATTACCGGCTCAATTTTTTGCTATTCATGACATATTCCACGTCTCTCAACTACAAAAATGCATTAGAGATTCCGATTCTATTTTTGAGCCCGGTGTTATTGAAGAAATTGAGGTTTCACCTAATTTGACTTATGAGCAACATCCTATTCATATCATTGCTACGGAGGTTAAACGCCTTCGTAATAAAGATGTGTCGCTTGTGAAAGTTCAATGATCCTCAATTCCTAAGGATTGTTCTTGGGAATCCAGAGAATTCATCGAGCGAACACATCCAGACTTACTCTCTCGTGCTCCTTAAGGTGAACTTTTCACTTCAAAATTTTCTTTTGTGTTGTTATGCCTTAGAGCGGTTGTTACTTTTTATTTTATTTTTAAGTATTGCAAGGACGCAATTTCTTTAAGGAGGGGAGTCTATAACAACCCGCTTGTTTTACGATTATATATTTAAATGTTTTATTTAAATATAGCATCGTTATTTGAATTTAAAGTCTGAAATATGACTTTTTGTAAACAGTCAAATTTGGACTCGAGACCACTCCATTGATTTTAAAACGACATTTACAACTTGTTTAAGTATAAGCATCGATATATTTAGAGTTGATTAGGATTTTGGTGTTTTCATTTGGGCTTTGGGTTTGGTTCTAGCCCATTAACCCAATAGGAGAACCCAAACTCTTCTACCTAATAGCTCCCACTCCACTCCTCTTCATTCATTCGTTCATTCATTACCTTACTCCTATCACTCAAGCCCTAAAGGAAAAATGGGGGGAAAGAGGGAAATCAAAATTCCTAAGCCCTAGGTTCTTAGGAAATTCAAATTCAATTTCTAAAAATCAAAGCGAAGCTTAGGTAAGCATTCTCTTCATCTTCTCCATCTCAATCCCTTTCCAATTTTCATAATTTCCTATACCTAACTTAGAAAATATTTGCATATGATCATAAATTGGAGCTTCTAGAGTTGTGATTGAAGTGGAGTCGATCTTTCCATGTTTTAGAGCTTCTCAATTGTTATTTTTGAGTTTAAAGGTGAGTTTTTGAACTCACATCTACCTCTATAGCTTTCATTTGTTGTTAGGTATGAATTCCTAATATGTATTTCATATTCAATTGCTTTTGAATTGAATTGGTTTGGTGAAATTTTTGATTTTGGTGTTTTGAAGTCAAAACTTATGAAAACCTTAATATGGGTGTTTAGGCATGCTGATTCGGCTGTATTGAAGACCCTATAGGGTTGGGTTATAGCTTGGCATAAATCCCTAGCCGCTATCGCTCATTCGATTGTTTTTGAATTCGTTTGCCCATCTTTGGGCAAGGCAAATTCTGCCCCAAGCTTCAGTTCAAACGTCTGGGAAAACCTTCAGACGTCTGGGACTTAGGATTAAATAAAAAATTCCAGAACCCAGGGTCAGACATCTGAAGTTCATCCCCATACGTCTGAGCGACCTTGAATGAATTTCCACAGCTTTAGCATAGACGTTTAGGAAAAACCTCAGACGTACGGGATGTTCAAATTCTGCATATTTGCCTATTTTAAGGTGGATTTCCGTTTTAATCAATTTTTGATGATCTAAATGATTATTGTCATTCATTACCGACTTTGATGACTTCTTTTCTAGATTTTTGGGAATATCCATTTGATGGATTCGACATCGATTTTCATGGTTTTAATTCACATCGTTGAATGTGAATTTTTGGTGGTAGATTGTTTTTACAATCGTTTATATGATTTGTCACTTTAAAATACAAAGGTTTCTATACTGGTAGTAAATACTCAAATTCTTGCACAAAAATGATTTCAGCACTATTTTTTAAACAAAGCTCGTTTTGAAATTCATTTTCTAATCTATTAGTATATACAAACTTTTACTCAGTCATATGAGAAATCTATTTAAACGACTTAGCAAAGCAAGTGGATGAAACGCTTGCGTTTACTTCGTTGGTTAATTCTTGGACTTGTTCGATTGAAATGTTGTGACAATTTTCGAGTGGAAATTTACAATTTGTTCGTAAATAATTAAGTTAAGCCAGTGGTTATGGGACATGAAGCTAAACTCATTTATTTACTAGCTTAGTGTAACTTACACTTCTTATTGATCAATGATGATCATCTTATGGTTTAGATTAGCGATATGCGATGTCTCTTTATCCGCGTGGGGGACTGTACCCAGTTTTGTTATGCTTTGTCTCATTTTTATGGGCTAGCGACCCATAGTCTTTCAATCATTTTATGGAGTTCGGTTCATCGGGCGTATCGTTGTACTACGTCATTGTTCTGGCTTATTTGAGTTTCAGGTTCCTTGGGCGTATGGTTGTACTATATCGTGGCACCGGCTCTATGGGTTAGCGACCTGTTTATGATGCACGTGTTGGTGAGTTTTCATGCTCCTGTTTGTGATAGGCGTCCCCCTTTTTGTGTGTTCTAGGTTCTAGTTATTAATTTCTAGAAATTGTGTTTCACCAATTTTTGTGTTTTGCATTGATAAGCTCTATCAATATTTGTGGTTTGGTGAATAAAAATAAAGAATATGACATTCTTTTTGGTCCCAAATTTGAGATATTATACTTTTTTGTTGTTATCGTATATATTTTTCATATCTCTTATCCTATCTCATCATATATGATATTTATAGCTAGACTGATCTGTTTATTTTTTCTCTTCTTAAATAATACTCGGGTCAGACCAAAGTGTTTCAGGTGCTTCCACTTGGCTTCTTAGTAGGGACTAGCTTCTGACTTTTAGCTAACTACTTTAGCTTAGTAGTTTTTTTGGTTTTTATACATTTGGGATAGAGACTTCTTGATGTATACATATTCTTTTGTCTACCACTTGTAACTATTCTTTCATGATGTAGTGGATCTTATATGACCACTACTATGTTTTTCACTTCTATTTGTTATATTCATATCTGTTTCTGCCTTAGTGATGTGAATATCTGTGACTGATTTATGTTATGCTAATTTTATATTTGTTTCCGAAGGCCACATAGGCACTGTGTAGTAGCTTTGAGTTTGTATTTGATATGTTAGATTTCCTCTTGAAATTAAATGCATGACATACTATCTGACATATCAGTACTCGCAAAAGCAATTACATAGATGGTTGCTCCTCAACAGCCTTATTCTTCGTACTAATTGACGCCATTATCCAGTAGTGTCCTTGGCATTAACCAGTACTAATTGACGGCATTACTTAGAATTATATCAAGTTTCTTAATCCCTTCTTGTCCCTTTTCGAGGACGAAAATTTTTGAGTAGGGGAGAGTGCAATGACCCATATTTTTGATAATATAAACTATTAAATTAAATAAGATTTTAAAATTTAATATTTGAGAAATTAAAATTTATGATTTATTAACGAGGAAAATAATTAGAATATAATTTAATTTTATTGTTTGAATGTTATTGACAACTATTTTTTTTGTAATTTCAATCAATTGAAATAATTATAAAGTTAATTTTGTTAAAATTTAAATAAGGAATAAATTAAATGCTCGATTTAATGTTGAAATTATATGTTATAAACTGGGATAGGTTTATAATGGAATATGATTTGGAATATGACAATTGTTTATTTATCAGCTTGTTATTTAATCCGTTGAAATTTATTTGGAAATCAAATGAATTTAGTGTAATTAAATGCAGCAGTTAATACAAATTAAGATGATAACAATAGAATTAGAATGTAATAAAATGTAAACTATTGTTAATTATATTCATAGGGTAATAGTTGATTTAATAATAAGAATGTAAATCAAAATAAAAGAATTGCTGAAATCTAAATTATAATAAAATAGGTTTTATTATCGTTGTAATTGAACGCTGAATTTAGTGTAATATTTAAATATTGAATTAACATGGAAAATTTATTTTTAAAAGAGTATAAATTTCTATGTAAAATTGTTAACTTTAAATTGAATTTGAAGATGATTAAATCAATTTAATAATAATGTATTTAATTAACATGAAAATTAGCCATTTTGGCCATTATCTCTAATTTCGACGAAACCAGTTATATCAGATCCATAACAGTGAATTATTATAGGATTTAAAGTTTCGTAGTGATCAGATTTATCGTTTGATCGTGCGAGCTCGAAAAGCGTAGAAATCAATTAAAATAATTTAAATGAATACAATTTGATTTTAAAAGCTAACTTCTATAAATAGTGGAATCAGGGTTTGAAACTAGTTCCATTGAGTTTAAAAATATCAAAAAATATATATATCGATATATTGTATGACCTATTTTCATTTCGGGAACGAAACGGGATTTTCGGGTCGTTGTTATCGTTTCGACCCAATTCGATCTGTCCATTCGTGCTTATCTATCTTTCCCTATATATTGGTTGTTATTAACCCTATCAGCTTTTTCATTTTCTATTGTCTGTACGTACATTTCTTTCTCATCTCCTCTTTTCAATGGCAGACAAGCCAAACCCTAGTTTCAATTTCAAATCAAAATCCAAAAATTCAGACTCCTCAAACCATGTCATATAATATATCGTTGCGAAGCTCTCATCGAATGCAACCTACATATGTAGTTCGTTTTTGCAATTAAGTCTCAGACTGGCCAGAAATTAGTAAAGAAGTCTCAGTTGTCCATTCTAGGTTTTCAATTTCAATGGTGGATCGTCGTCCAATCGATGATCGAGGAGTGGCGTCGAGAAGAAGAGACAATGCAGTGTTAATCCATGGTTCTCGTTTGTCATAGTTTGGTCGAAGATTGCTAGAAATTGGTGAAGTTCACTAGCGGCGGTGGAGCGTTTTCTGGCAAGGGGGAGGTCATGTGGCAAGGCATGGGTAGAGGAGGTGTAGGCGCAACCAACGGTGACACCTGATCGTAGTGCGAGGTCTGGAGTCGCGTGTTGTAGTTGATGAGTGGGTGGCGGCTATCTCGTGCGTTGCTTTCTGAGTGATTTAGGGTTCGGCTAGGAGGTAATAGAATTGCCAAATTGCCCTTCTATTATTTATTTAATTTAAATTTAAATTTTCAAATTCTAACACACATAACTTTTCCATACGAGCTCGGATTTGGACGCGGTTTTCTCCGTTGTGATCATATCGAAATTCCAGACAATGTAGATTTGTCTGGTTGAATTTTGAGACCGTTCAAATTTTGAGCTTTGTTTGGATTTTAAATCGACTAAAAATCAAAGGTGAGTGATTTAACCCACTCACAAATACTTAAGCGTCTTATGTTGGTTGAATTAAATTTATGATGTAATAAGAATATTATTGGATGTTGTTTGATAGTTTAATTTGATATTTTAATATAATTTGAATTTATATTGAATTAAATTGCCATTTAAATTAATACTGGATTTAAATTATTAGTTAAACACCTGATAATGATAATAAGTTAATTTTTATGATTTATTTACTTATTTAGATGTTGATTGTGAGGGATGTTTATTTGTTAACATTCTGGATGATTGGATGTTATGTTTATTGTATATGTTTTTATCACACTACAAGTTCCCTTAGTTTGTTTTTAGCAAAAGCACTATGGGTTGAAATGATACATACCCAAACGATCTTATAGTTTAGGAAAATTCATTGTGGGTTGAAATGATAAACCCGAGTGATTGTATTGATTTGGAAATTATTAATTCAAGATACGGGTTGAAATGATATATACCCGAAAAATTAACTATTTTTGGGTTGAAATGATACATACCCAATAACTTGACCATAGGGTAGAAAAATTTATATGACCAAGGTTAGTCGGTTTTAAATTACTTTCTAAGTTGTAAGTATGTTTGATTTTTAATTTAATTTAATGATTTTGTTTAAGAAATATATTTTTGGAGAATAACTAATTTTATATGTTTTAAAGCTTCAAATTATAAGTTAATATATGGTTTTAAATGTAAATTTAAGATTTTAACTTATAACTTAATTTAGTCCAAAATATATAATTTAACTAGTTTAAAATTTAAATTAATAAAATATTTAATGTAGTTTTAATATATATATATTTGAAATTTAATTTAAATAATAAGTATAGTTTTGATTTAAGTTATTAAATGTAGACTTTTATAATAACTTTAATAGATAAATATCTTGTAAAAGATTTTAGAATTTTATAAGAAGTTTTGTAAGGAATTTATAAAAGATTTTTAAAAGATTTTATGATAATTTTATAAAAAGGATTTTTTAAAAAGATTTTTTTATAAATAATTTTTATAATGGTTTATAAAGTAGTTTATAAAGGTTTTAAAGGATTTTATAAAGGGTTTCATAAAAGAACTTGTATAAAGGGATTTGGAAGCGTTTAAAGGAATTTGCGTAGAAGTTTATGAAAATGGGAAGAGTTGTAAACTCTTTTGGAATTTATAAATAGCTTTATAAATGGTTTTAAAGCATATAAATTATTTATAAATAGTTTAAGAGAGAGTTATAAATTATTTTTGAAATTGATTGAAGGAAATCTTCTTCGACGTTTATGAATATATTTATATTTTTGGAATAAGTATATAGATATCTTGATATGAGGGTATAAAATGTTTTCACGGTTTATCATTATAAATGTTTAATAAACTGATCGCGGTGTAACAACCCTGTATTTTGTGATTATTTTAATTGTATATTTTAATTTTTTAAATTGAAATTCCTGATTTAAAATTTTATTTTATTTATTCTATTTATTCAAATGAATAATTTTTGTTATTTTAAATATAAATTTTAATTTTTATGTAAAATAGAATTTCAAACATGAATGAATAGAATATTTTCCAAAAATGTGAATTTTGGTCAATATGGTCAAACTTTGACTTTTAGATTTAAAAGTTAAATTATTAATTTTTGAATTTTATATTTTATTATGAAAATAAATTAAATTTCAAGTATACTGCTTTTCGTTTCGTTGAAATCCGATTAATATTATGAAAGTTATGCTTTTTACAATATTGTATGTAAATTGTTTTATTAAATTGTTTATTTTAATTTATATAAATAATATTTTGTTTTCTAAATCCTTTTCCAAAATTATATATATATGTGTAACATGACATGTTATGTATATAGTTTTATTTTTAAAACATTTTAAAAGTATTGCTATAATTTTCAAATGTTTATTGTATTTTGTTTGCAATTTTTAATTTCTAGTTTCAATTAAATAAAGTATTTTCTTTATTTATTTTTCTATTTTCCAAGATATTATTTTATTTACATTTCTACTTCATTTTTTTCAGATTTTATTTTATTTACTGAATTTATTTTGTTTATTTTGACTAAAAGAAAATGGAAATACAAAGAGACAAAACCTTTTCAATTCTAGTGACTTTTCACTTACTTGTCCTTTCATTTCTTTTGCCTTTTCACTTCCTTTCTTTTAGTCGTACATGTTTTCTTTCCTAGCCGTGTATTTTTCATTTCCTTTCATGTGAAAGAAACTTTATCACTTCAAAAAAAAACTCACGGCTATCTCTTGTAAGTTTTTTGATGGATTCTTCCATTTTATTTCATTTTCCTTTCACTTGTTCCATTGATTTGCTTTCTCTTGTCAAAGCTTTGCTCAGCCTAGCCACTCCACCATCACCACCACCATCTACAGTAGCCCCTTCTCCTCCTCCTCTGACCACGGCAATGGCCATGACTTCTATTTGATGCCATCGCCTTAAATTTGCATAAAACCCCTTGAAATTTCCTAGCCCTTCACCATCCCCTTCCTATATCACTTCGGCCACCCCATAGCCACCACCACCAACTGCTACTTCACCTCTGGCCACCCCTTCACTAAAGTCCAGATCTGACTTGACATGATCCCCCTATGGCCGAGCCAAGCAATGACCAAGCCGAGCCAAAAATGCACCAAACCCTTCACCTCTTTTACCTTGGCCTTTGCATTCTTCACTTTGCAACTTCTACCTTTTCTAACACTTGCCTATCCATGCCATACTGATGTTATACCCAACCAAACACACAGCTATGGCTGAGCATATGAACCCTATGGCCGATCACTAGAGTGATTAAGGCAAGGTCTAACTGTCTTGTTCTTTGTTGCTTTGTATTTCTATTGGTTTCTATATTGTTTTGGTTGAATATTCATATGTATGTTGCTTTGTTTTATTGGTTGTTTACAAGATAATCATCTTGGCTCTATCTTTTAGTTGAATCATAGTCGTGTTGTGTCGTGCCATATCGTGCTTTATGGACTTGTTCTGTGTGTTTGATTTGCTAACTCCAACTTGAAAAGGTGAGTCTTTCTCACTCTGGCATTTTTACTTATGAAATAGTGAATTGATGACAAGTGTTTAGTAATTAAAAACGTTATGCAAGTTAATGATGATTATATGATATGCTATGCCATGTTGTTACTAGGTTAAATTTGTTATTTATCATCTGACATATGATATTTGACATTATATTGTGACATTGACATTGTTTATATTTTATATGTATATGATCACACTACAAGTTCCCTGTAGAATAGAATCACTATGGGCTGAAATGATACATACCCGAATGGACATTAGAATAGGGAAAAATCATTATGGGCTGAAGGCCTAAGTGATTTTTATTGCATTTTATTTAGCTTGGGATTGCGGGTTTGAAATGATAGAACCCGGGTTTTCTTTTTAAATTACGGATTGAAATGATATATATCTGTATCACTTGACCTAGGTTAGAAAATTTTATACAGACCCCGTGGTATATTTTTAAATGATTTTTATATAGATATGTATTTTTAAAATATGAAATTTTGATTTAAAAATATATATATTTATTGGTTTTGAGAAGGCTAAATATTAATTTTTTTGAATTTGTGAATTTAAGGATGTAAATTTGAAGTAAATGTGATTTTTGACTTTAAATTATATTTTTAAAACGTAAGTAAATAATGAAAATTTAATTTAAATTTTTGAAATGATATTTGAAGTAAAATGTTAAATTTTATTTAATTTATAAGTTAAGAAAACAGTGAATTTTGACTTAACAAATGAATTGAGGTTTTAATTGAATATTTGATTTTAAAAATTTTATTGTAATAAATCGTGTGTTAAAATATTTAAATGTGAAAATTTGAATTTTAGAAATATGATTTATAAATTTAAAATAACAAAAATTGAAGTTTTAAATGTTTCTGAAAGTTATAATAAAAGCTGGAATTTTAATAATAGCATTTCCAACAATGTTGTGGTCTTATGACAACATTTTTAAATGCTGTTATTTTTGAATTTAATTATGTTGAAATAACTAAATAACTGTTATGACATTTTATAAATGTTGTTATTCCTGAACTAAACTATTTTGGAAACTATAAGCTACGATAGCACTTTATAAATGCTGTCGTTGCTATAATTTGACAATGTTTTGAAATATTATAGATTTTAACACTATTTGAGTTATATTTTAAAGTGTTAAACGATTTAACTTTTGGAATTGATTATTTGTGAAATTTAAGGAGTTTTGAATATTTTTTAATATTTAAATTTGAACTTTAAGGAATTTAAATTGAATTTGAATTCAAATAAGGTTTACTTGGTTATGTGTTAAACGGAATGAAATGTAATAATAAGATAAATGAAATTTTGAATGGAAATTTTGAAAGGTATTTTGTAATGATATTTGAAATAATAAATAAATGACATTTTTGATTTTAAAATGATATTTAAGTTTGAATATTTGAATTTGAATTAAAATAATGAATTGATAATATGATTCACTTGAAAGGATATAATATTTTAATGATTGAAATGGTTTGGAAATGATTTGATCTTTATTTTTTTACAAAGAATATGAATTTGGAATGATATTTGATTTTGATAAATGAATATTTGAAGTTTATATTAGTATGAAAGGATATTTGGTTTACTTGTAATTTGGGTTTATTTAAATGATATTGAGTTTATTAAGTGAATATTTCAAAACTAAGTAATAATGAAATTGAATTAAGATATATATGAAATCATATAATTTAGTTTTAAATGGAAATGATAAACTATTTTGATTTGGATATAGTTTTGAAATAAAAAATGGTTTTGGTTTCGAAGTATAACTATTTTGAAAGGGATATAGTTTTGAAATGAAATGATTTGATTTTAATGTATGAACTACTTTGAAATGACCACGGCGTAATAACAACGTTTGGTTGTTAAAGAGACCGGGATAAAAAGTTGTCATACTCTCTGCCAACTCCGAAAAAGCACTTTAGTAACCATGTACGCGTTGGAGATTCCATAATGAAGTAGGATGGTGGTGACGTTCGTAAGGTATATTACATGGACCCGACTCCCGTGAGTTGGCATAGGGTAGCTAAAACAGGAGCGATCTCGGGCCAAGTGAAGTCATTCCTCATATCGGACACATTTCTTCGATACTATACTCTTACTTGTGGTTGATTTGATGGCCATCGTCCAATTTTGACTTGGGAGCGTGTTCCAAGGTGGGCGTATGTGGCTGCTACATTACCACCAGCCCATGTGCGTAATTGGTATATCTACCCTGACATTGCCCTATGTTCATGTCACCTACCATAGCGAGACTTACTACGAGTTTGTTTTTCTCTCATAGCCCATGGAGTATTTAGGGTAGTCTCCCGATCTGGAGATATACTGACACTGGATGGACTACTGGGACTATTACGTGTTGGGGGCTATATGGGCAACCCTTCAACGCTATTTAAAAGTAAGTTTATTTTACCGTAGACATTATTATAATAGCGCAATATTACTACATAGTAAATACTTCAGCGGATCCTTAAAGGATAGGCGATCCCAAACATCCTTTAAGTTACTGATGCATTTTTGTTACTATTCACTTGAGTTGATTTACAGTTCATAAGTATTTATGTCCTGACTCGAGTGTTTTGTGTTTTGCTTTACGCTCGAGTCAGACTGTGATTCGGCATCCAAGACTCACCTTCAGAGTTGGAGTTGCTTAAAGATCCAACCATCTATTTTGCTTTTAGTATCCAGTTATTCCAGTGATGTATTCTGATTTGTACCTGATGTATCTTGTTACTCTTCTGTTGTATCTTGTTAAACTCTGATGTATCTTATTTTTATATAGTAGCTTCATGAACCACTATCTCTTTTACTTCCGATGTACTGTTATTTACTCTGTGATCTGTGATTATTTATTTACTGTATATTCTGAGATTTGCCGAATTTTATTACAATGCGGTATTTTGAGCAATTCAAGTCCGACGTGTACGGATGCGAAACAGTTGAAAATATTAGGTTGTTACATGTGGAATCAGAGCTTTGGTAGCTCTATGCAAAACTTAGCATATATAGTAAATGTATTTACAGAATCACTTTCATTCGAGTTTGAATCTCTTCCTTTTTTACTCGATTCCTTTGAATTTTGGAATGTTCCCTGCAGTTCCAAAATCCATTCGTGTCCTTCACTATTCGTCTTCTTTTGATTCTAGAGTATCCTATCACTCCACTTCGAATGACCTTTATAATGAGTCGGTGGTCTCGCCAATCTCAAATTGATTTATAAAGGGGTGAAACTCCTTTGCAACAACATCGATTCACCAGATATTTTATATCCTCGGTTTAGATGCTAATATCTCTTATAATTTCGAACTCTTTCTCTTGAGACCGAATGTTGATTTACCCTAGATATCCACATCGATCTTATTCTTTAAGTCACGGTTGACCCGGCTAAGGTTGCCTGCGATTTATATAAGCTTATCCATCTCCCTATTTTGTTATTTAATCATCTCATCTTTGTTTCCAACAAATCTTCAAATCATTTTTGAGGTAGCTTTGTAAATCCATATTTAAAATGTTTTATATATTGTGTTGTTTGAGTTGTTGATGTTGATTTGGGTTTCTGATCGATTCGTCTGATCAACGCTATCGATAGGATTTCCAAAACACTTGAACAGAGCAAACTAACACAATATGTTTTTTCCTTCAAATTAAGTAATGAAATAAATTTTGTAACTATATTATAAATCTTTTTCTGGATTTGATTGAATTGGTTGTCAAGAAATAATAATTGATTTTATATATCATCATCTCTTGTTTCATATATAAATAATTGAACTATAAAAAATGGTTATAAATTTGTTTGGAAATTTAAAATGAATTTAAAACAAGAATTTAAGAATTTAATTTTCGATGGATTTCAAACCTTGTATTTAAAGTTTTAGAGGATATACTATTTAAAGTATTTTCAAATAGAAATTTGCTTCCAAAGAATTTTAAAGTGTAAAATTACTGCTCTTCTTTTTGTCGCTGGAAAATAATTTCGGTGATGACTATAGCATCATCGACATTCATTTTTGAGTTTCGAAGTGAAGAGGCCATTCTGTAGTCTTGCTACAGTTTTGTTTTGAGGAATTTAATTGATTTGAATTTCTAAAATAAGGCTGGATTTATAACATATGCTGATATATGATTTAAATTTGAATGGATATATGTGTGTGTGTGTGTGTATTGTATATGTGCATTTATTTATCTCTAAATAGTTTGTAATTTATCGGAAATTTAATTCCTAAATTTTATCTTAAAGGATAATTTTGAAGTATAATTTCAAGATTTGGATAAATATTCAAGCTTGAAATGATTGAATTGGAAAGTTTTATTTGTATAATACACAATTTCATTCCAATATAACTTACCATAATTTTCAAAAGTAGATTATGTAATTGGATAATATACAGTATGAAAGATTTTATACATCAAATTTGAGTGGTTATAATAAATGTTTTACACTTAAATTTTAGTTATAAAAGATGAACAGAGGTAAATAGAGAAAATGGGTAATGGGATAATTTACAATATAAAATGATGTTAAAGGAATTAAGAATAAATTTAAAGCAGTTATAATAAGAGTAAATATATTTAACATAGGTGCTAAAATATATTAAGAGGAATAAATTAATTTTAATTAGGAATAAAGAAGAATTAAATTTATTGAGTACATTATGAGTATAAAAAAATGATTTTTTCAAATCCACGATTTTAGAAATTGTTAATTTAAGATAATTTGAGTATAAGATAATGAAATTTGAGATAGTTAAGATTTATTTAACTTATGTAAAATTAATTTTCAATTTAAGTTAAAATTTTCATGGTTTCAAATTTATTATCTTATTTTGTTTTTCAAACTATCTTTTGGTTGTCCTTATTTCCCTTATCTTGCAACATAATGGGGAGGCTATTGCTTATACCAGTCTGTTTAGAAATCTTTCTATAATCTTTGACAATCTTTGGTACTCATATTGAATCTGAGCAGTGCTTGCCATCCGCAGACCGTCGGTCAAACGGGAAGGGTGAATCAGATTTTAGAAGATCTTTTTAGTGCTTGTGTTCTTGATTTTGGAGGATCTTGGGAAGATCATCTCCACCTTAATAAACTTACCTATAACAACAGTTATCAGGTATAATTTCAATCTTCTTGTCATCTTGTCTTAATCCTATTTCATTCTAGTTTTTTCTATGTTTTCCCGTACCTCATTCCTTTTTGGGGACGAAAAGTTTTGAGTGGGGGAGAGTCTAACAACCATGTATTTTGTGATTACATTAATTGTATATTTTATTTTATTTAAATTGAAATTCCTGATTTAAAAACTTTATTTTATTTATTCAAATGAATAATTTTTGTTATTTTAAATATAAATTTTAATTTTTATGTAAATTAGAATTTCAAACATGAATAAATAGAATATTTTTCAAAAACGTGAATTTTGGTCAATATAGTCACACTTTGACTTTTAAATTTAAAATTTAAATATTTAAATATTTAAATTTTATCTTTTATTATGAAAATAAATTAAATTTCAAGTATACTGCTATTCGTTTCGTTGAAATCCAATTAATATTGTGAAAGTTATGTTTTTTACAATATTGTATGTAAATTGTTTATTTTAATTTATATAAATAATATTTTGTTTTCCAAATCTTATTCTAAATTGTGTATATATTTGTAACATGACATGTTATGTATATATTTTTATTTTTAAAAGATTTTAAAAGTATTGTTATAATTTTCAAATGTTTATTGTACTTTGTTTACAATTTTTAATTTCTAGTTCCAATTAAATAAAGTATTTTCTTTATTTATCTTTCTGTTTTCCGAGATATTATTTTATTTTCATTTTTACTTCATTTTTTCAGCTTTTATTTTATTTACTGAATATTGTTTTATTTTGATTAAAAGAAAATGGAAATACAAAGAGACAAAACCTTTTCAATTATAGTGACTTTTCACTTACTTGTCCTTTCATTTCTTTTGCCTTTTCACTTCCTTTCTTTTAGTCGTACATCTTTCCTTCCCTAGCCGTGTATTTTTCATTTCCTTTCACGTGAAAGAAACTTTCTCACTTCAAAAAAACAATCACGGCTATCTCTTGTAATTTTTTTTTATGGATTCTTCCATTTTATTTCATTTGTTTCATTAATTTGCTTTCTCTTTTCAAAGCTTTGCTCGGCCTAGCCTCTCCACCATCAGCTCCACCATCACCACCACCATCTACAACAGCTCCTCCTCCTCCTCTGACCAAGGCAGTGGCTATGGCTTCCATTCGATGCCATCGCCTCAAATTTGCATAAAACCCCTTGAAATTGCCTAGCCCTTCACTATCCCTTTCCTATATCACTTCGGCCACCTCATAGCCGCCACCACCAACTGCTACTTAACCTATGCCCCCCATCCTTCACTACTATCCAGATATGACCTGACATGATCCCCCTATGGCCGAGCCAAACAATGACCAAGCCGAGCCAAAAATGTACCAAACCCTTCACCTCTTTTACCTTGGCCTTTGCATTCTTCACTTTGCAACTCCTACCTTTTCTAACACTTGCCTAGCCGTGCCATATTAATGCTATACCCGACCAAACACACAGCTATGGCTGAGCATATGAACCCTATGGCCGAGCATTGGAGTGATTAAGGCAAGGTCAACTATCTTGTTCTTTGTTGCTTTGTATTTCCATTTGTTTTTATATTGTTTTGGTTGAATATTCATATGTATGTTGCTTCGTTTTATTGGTTGTTTACAAGATAATCATCTTGGCTCTCTCTCATTTGAATCATAGTCGTGATGTGTCATGCCATATCGTGCTTTATAGACTTGTTCTGTGTGTTTGATTTGCTAACTCCAGCTTGAAAAGGTGAGACTTTCTCACTCTGGCATTTTTACTTATGAAATAGTGAACTGATGACATGTGTTTAGTAATTAAAAATGTTATGCAAGTTAATGATGATTATATGATATTCTATGACATGTTGTTACCAGGTTAACTTTGTTATTTATCACCTGACATATGATATATGACATTATATTGTGACATTGACATTATTTATATTGTATATGTATATGGTCACACTACAAGTTCCCTGTAGAATAGAATCATTATGGGTTGAAATGATACATACCCGAACGAACATTAGAATAGGGGAAAATCATTATGGGCTGAAATGATAGGCCTGAGTGATTTTTATTGCATTTTATGTAGCTTGGGATTCCGGGTTTGAAATGATAGAACCCGGGTTTTCTTTTTAAATTGCGGATTGAAATGATATATATCTGTATCACTTGACCTAGGTTAGAAAATTTTATACAGACCCCGTGGTATATTTTTAAATGATTTTTATATAGATATGTATTTTTAAAATATGAAATTTTGATTTAAAAATATATATTTATTGGTTTTGAGAAGGCTAAATATTAATTTTTTTGAATTTGTGAATTTAAGGATGTAAATTTGAAGTAAATGAGATTTTTGAGTTTAAATTATATTTTTAAAATGTATGTAAATAATGAAAATTTAATTTAAAGTTTTGAAATGATATTTGAATTAAAATGTTAAGTTTTATTTAATTTATAAGTTAAGGAAACAGTGAATTTTGACTTAAATAATGAATTGAGTTTTTAATTGAATATTTGATTTTAAAAAATTTATTGTAATATATCATATGTTAAAATTATTTAAATGTGAAATTTTGAAGTCTAGAAATATGATTTATAAATTTAAAATGATAAAAATTGAAGTTTTAAATGTTTCTGAAAGTTATAATAAAAGATGGAATTTTATTAATAGCATTTCCGAAAATGTTGTGGTCTTATGACAACATTTTTAAATGCTATTATTTTTTAACTTAATTATGTTGAAATAACTAAATATCTATTACGGCATTTTATAAATGTCGTTTTTCTTGAACTAAACTATTTTGGAAACTATAAGCTACGATAGCACTTTATAAATGATGTCGTTGCTACAATTTGACAATGTTTTGAAATATTATAGATTTTAACACTATTCGAGTTATATTTTAAAGTGTTAAACGATTTAACATTTGGAATTGATTATTTATGAAATTTAAGGAGTTTTGAATATATTTTAATATTTAAATTTGAATTTTAAGGAATTTAAATTGAATTTGAATTTAAATAAGGTTTACTTGGTTATGTGTTAAACGGAATGAAATGTAATAAGATAATTGAAATTTTGAATGGAAATTTTGAAAGGTATTTTGTAATGATATTTGAAATAATAAATAAATAATATATTGATTTTAAAATGATACTTAAATTTGAATATTTGAATTTGAATTCAAATAATGATTTGATAATAAGATTTACTTGAAAGGATATAATATTTTAATGATTGAAATGGTTTGGAAATGATTTGATCTTTATTTTTTTATAAAAATATGAATTTGGAATGATATCTGATTTTGATAAGTGAATATTTGAAGTTGATATTAGTATGAAAGGATATTCGGTTTACTTGTAATTTGGGTTTATTTAAATGATATTGAGTTTATTAAGTGAATATTTCAAAACTAAATAATAATGAAATTGAATTGAGATATATATTAAATCATCATATAATTTAGTTTTGAAATGGAAATGATAAACTATTTTGATTTGGATATAGTTTTGAAATAAAAAAATGGTTTTGGTTTTGTAGTATAACTATTTTGAAAGGGATATAGTTTTGAAATGAAATGATTTGATTTTGAAGTATGAACTATTTTGAAATGACCATAGTGTTATAATAACGTTTGGTTGTTAAAGAGACCGGGATCGGAAGTTGTCATACTCTCTACAACCTCCAAAAAACCACTATAACAACCGTGTACGCGGTGAGGATTCCAGAATGAAGCAGCAGCGATCTTGGGCCAAGTGAGGTCATTCCTCCTATCGGACACATTTCTTCGATACTATACTCTTACTTGCGGTTGATTCGATGGCCATCCTCCGATATTGATTTGGGAGTGTGTTCCGAGGTGGGCGCATGTGGCTGCTACGTTACCACCAGCACGTGTGCGTAATTGGTATATCTACCCTGGCATTGCCTTGTGTGCCGTGTCACCTACCATAGGAGCCTTACTACGAGTTTGTTTTTCTTTCGCAGCCATGGAGTATTTAGGGTAGTCTCCCGATCTGGAGATATGCTTATACTGGATGGACTACTGGGACTATTACGTGTTGGGGGCTATATGGGTAACCCTTCAACGCTGTTTCAAAGTAAGTTTATTTTACTATAGACATTATTATAATAGCGCAATATTACGACATAGTAAATAGTTTAACGGATCCTTAAAGGATGGGCGATCCCAAGCATCCTTTAAGTTACTGATGCATTTTTGTTACTGTTTACTCGAGTTGATTTACAGTTCATAAGTATTTATGTCCTGACTCGAGTGTTTTGTGTTTTGCTTTTTGCTCAAGTCAGACTGAGTGATTCAGCATCCAAGACTCACCTTCAAAGTTGGAGCTTTGCTTGAAGATCCAGCCATCTATTTTTCTTTCAGTATCCAGTGATTCTAGTGATGTATTCTGATTTTTACCTGATGTATCTTGTTACTCTTCTATTGTATCTTGTTAAACTCTGATGTATCTTATTTTTATATAGTAGCTTCATGAACCACTATCTCTTTTACTTCCACTGCACTATTATTTACTCTGTGTCTATGATCTGTGATTATTTATTTAATGTATATTCTGAGATTTGCACAATTTTATTTACAACGTGGTATTTTGAGCAATTCAAGTCTGACATGTACGGATGCGAATGGTTGAAAATATCGGGTTGTTACACATGGTGTGAAAAATATAACGATTGGTCGTTAAAGAGACCGAGGTCAGATATTATCATACTCTTTGCTAAATCTGAAACCACTTTAACAACTGTGCACGTGGTGGAGAATCTTGAACAAAGTAGAATGGTTTGGTGAACGCTACTGATATGAGGATGAACATAGCCCTAGCCCCTCGTGTCAGCTTAATATGAATTGATTTGAAAATTAATTTCGGGAAAATGGTTTTAAAAGCTTGTTCTTCAATGTAAATTATTTTATATATAAATTACCTGTTATTGCGGCGTGGTCATTGCGGTGTATTTGTCTTCGAGATGTTTGCATTGCGGCGTATTTATCCATTGAGATATATTTTCCTTCGGGTGAGGTACCTATTTTTAGATATCGATACTTGGCGGCCAAAGCACGTGCAAAACTTTTGAGACGATTTCATTGATTATTGTGATTTTCCTAGTGTATCTCCTTTTTCATGGTTGGCCATTCGAGCCATTATATATATATATATATATATATATATATATATATATATTGCTATTACCTTATGAGAATATGAGTTCCTACAATGGCGTTATTTGAGATTATTCTCTTGGCGTTATTATTTTAGATTTGCCCATTAGCGTTATTATATGAGATTTTCTTTTTGGCGTATATTTGATTGCCTTATGGCATATTTTGAGATGATGTTTTCTCTTTCAAGAATGCTTTTGAGTTTGCCGATATGGCGGGTTTGGGATTCCTCCTTTTTGGAGCTATGATTTTTCCTAAACCATATTAGTCGATTTTGGTGATACATCGATGATTTGGGGTGTGCTTTTGTTGTGAGATTTACTATGGAGTTATCTCTGAGATTGTATGCATGTTTAGTGATATCATTATATCACCTGAAGTAACTACCCTTACTTGCTTATGTCTCTTGAAGTAACCATACACTTTGAATTGTCCTTTCTCATATGAGAAGATTATCATTACCATTATCTTATGCATCTATTATCGATTATCCCTTATAAAGTGAATGCTTTAGCTAGACCGACCTATGTATTTTATACTTGGGTCAGGCGAGGTGTTTGAGGCTAGGTACCTTTGGACTTAGCCTATTCTGCTTCCGCATGAACACATTTAGCTATCGCCTTTTTGATATAGCTTTTTGTGTTGTCTTTCTGTTGCTACTCTAATGTATATTCTTTTGACTCCTGTTTGTATTATGGTCGTTGGACCATATATGTGATGTATCATTTTGTATACTCTGTGATGTATATGTAAATATGTATATATTTGATTATCTGATGTTCTGTTATGTGTTTTGCATTTGAGTTGTTGAATTTTGTTCTGATAGATCCTATAGCCACCTATGGCTTTGTGTTAAGTATTTGTTGGATATGTCGATCCACTTGAATTAGAAAATAAATATCGAGCATTTATCGACATATTCAATAGATATTTAAGAGAAGGGTATAGATGGTCGCTCTTAAACATCCCTATTCTCCACATTGGAAGACGGTATTACCCAGTAATACTCTTTGCCAATATGGATTAAATTAAAGATTGAGATTTTAAATTTTTTATTTGAAATAAAAAATGAATTTTGGAATTTAAAATGTGAAAATAAGGTTTAGGACATTATTTTATTTGGTTAATGTGATAATAAATGGAAAAAAATAGAGCAATTATCAAAATATCCAATAGGTATGTAAGACAAGGCTATAGATGGTCGCTCCTAACCAGCCCTATTCTCCGCATTAGCTAATGGTATTACCTAGTAATACTCTTTGTTAATGTGGGTCTCGGGAGCTATATCGGGCCAAGTGAGGTCGTCCTTCGATCGGGCACATTTTTTCGATACCATATCTATTATTTTGTGATTGATTAGTGGCCACCCTTGATTTCATTGTGGGAGTGTGTACCGAGGTGGGTGGTAGTAGCTGCTATGCATTACCACTAATCCGGGAGTGCAAAACATTAGAATCCTACACTGGGCATTGCCTCACATGCCTTATCATATGCCTTATCGAGCCCACTACGATTTTGGTTTGTGTCGTACCTATGGAGTGCTCCTTGATAGCCCACTGGTATGGTAGAGTTTATAGTACGTTATAGACTATGGCATTTATAAAAATGTGTTAAGGGGATTATGACTCTTTAACGCTATTTTAATACTTTACTTTATTAATAGACATTATGTATGTAATAAACCGGGATTTTCGAAAATCGACATAAATATGTTCACTATATAACATGCCGAACAATCAAATGCTAGAAAACCCGATAATTAGGGGAAAAGAAAAGGAAGAGATAGAAGAAAAGAGAAAACAACAACACGGGATCTCACAATCGCAGTGGAACAATATATAATAGATAATAACATGTCTCTATAAAAAAGAGTTATAACTGTTATTTATACATACCATCATAAGAGTACAACAAATCAACAACTCAATACAAGACAGTTATAATAACTTGTTCTCACACGTGCTGAATATACAGCCTACAATACGTAGCGGAATGTAATCAAGTATGTATAATACATCTTTGTCATCCAGCTCATCTCCTAAGCTTCATAGCATCCTAACCCAAATCTATAATACTCGGTCTGACTCGAGCATTATAATAAAATAACACCCGAGTCAGTTTGGAAAACCAGCGTGATAAAACACACTCAATTTGAATTATTACTATTCTCAAAATTCTTTGGAAAATAAAGGTATCTTGTAAGACCACATCACACATAAAAATGACGGGTTTTTACCTAACGATAACCAAAATATTTTATATCAAAATCAACTGATATTATAATAGTGTCTAAGTACAAATACTTATTCAAATAGCCGAAATTGTTACATTCATTAAATTCCAGCATACTAGGCTCTACGAGCAAAATCGTAAAGGAACGTATTGGAGATTGGATTCCCATACAATGACTAGGCATTAGAGTACCACCTATCATAGTACAAATCTAGAAAAATGTAACGAGGACCTCGCCGGGATCCCCTGCAACAAAAGACAGGACTACCTCTAACCTTATAGTATCGAATATGCTATCACCCCGGGTTTTCCCACCCTTATCGATCTCTCTCATGCACCATAATTATAACATCCGAGGGTATCTAGAAAGGTAATAAACATACCATAATTGGGTGCCACCCATTTAGCCTTGTTGCATCTCCCTTAATTTTCAGTCATTCTGGTTGATGAGGCTTGAGGCTACGATTGCCTTTTTAAGGAATTTATACTTGGAATGTTCATCGTCCTCCAATGATAATGTGTTGAAAACATTCATCCATACAAGTCCATTTTGGTCTGAACGAAACTTAAGGCACTATTTCTACTACATCCATTTTGGGAACATCCTCAAGATTAGTAGCGATTGGCCCTTACACTTCAATACTCCATCTTCGATTCGATGCTTTTGTCTTCACTTCGAAAACGTATAATTATAAAACTTGTTTATAAAACTTATATTTCATTTTGATAGTTTAACAATATTTAAATAACTAATTTTCTAGAATATTTTTATGCCAAAACATTTTTAAATTACCTAGTTTAATAACTAAAAATTGTAACGACCCGTAATTTTCGATAACTAAAAATAGTTAACTTAATGAAATTTTGTAATTTAATGTTGGAAGAAATGAAATTTGTGATTTAATATTAGAGTATAACTGGAATGTAATGTAATACTATTTGTTTAAGGTAATTGATTACTGCATTAAATGTAAGTCCAATTAATCAAAATGATTAAAAAGTCATAGTTGGTTGTAGATTGTAAATAAATTGTAATGATGTGTGTATTAATTGATAAATAGGATTAAAGGTGTAATTGACAATTTAAATATGTATAAATTAATGAAATGGTATGTAATTAATTGTAATTGATAAAAGTAGTGTTGTGGTAATATTTTTGGCATTTTGTGTAGATGAAAAACTTAAAAATGTTATTAAATTTAGAAAGGTAACGATTGTCATTTGTTACCAATTTATTTAATTTGATGAATTTAATTTGAAATTAGTTGCAATTAAATGTAATTAAATATCATGTTAATATGGGTTAAGACGATAACTGTAAATTATGAATATAATAAAAGGTATAGAAATGCTAATTATATTCACAAGGCAATAATTGATTTTATAAAAGGAGAGAAATAAAGATAAATTAATTTATTGGGGTTTTAAATTATAATAAAATTGATAAAATTCATGTAATTGAAATAATGCAACCAATATGGTAAAAGATGATAATTGTAGAATATTAGTGTAATAAGACATAAACAAATGTTAACTATGTCTATAGATTAATAATTGACTGAATAAAAGAATGAAATCAAATTTAATCAATTTATTGAAATTAAAATATAATTAATTGGATTTAATTACAATTTAAATTAAACACTGTAATTAGTGTAATATTCAACACTGAATTGATATAAATGTGTTTTAAATTATTGTTATTGTTTAAGTGATCAAAAATGATGAAATTTGTTAGTTATAATATTGAATGGAAATAGTGATTTAATTAATTTAATAATTATTTCTTTAATTAATGGGAAAATAGCCATTTTGGCTGCTCTCTCAGATTTCGATGAAACCAGTTTCATCGAATCTATAACGGTGAATTATTGTAGGATTTTAAGTTTCGTAGTGATCGGACTTGTCGTTTGATCGTACGGGCATGAAACGAGTAGAAATTAATTTAATTGAAATCAATTTGAAATAAGCCGATTTTAAAGCTAACTTCTTCATATGATGGAATTAGGACTTGAAACCCGTTCCATTGAGTTTAAAACTATCGAAAACCTACATTTTGAGATATTGGATGACCTACTTTCGTTTTGGGGATAGAACGGGCTTTTTTCGTCGCATTATCATTTCAATCCGTCCATTCAATCCTTATCGATTTTATCCATATATATAGCTTGGTTTCTCAAAAGCCTAGCAGCTTTTTCCATTTGTCTGTACGTACATAAACTTCCATTGGTTCCCATCTTCTCCCTCCAATGGCTAAAACAAATTCCCAAAATCAAAAACCCTAAATTTAATTTCAAAACCCAAATCGAAAAGAAAACTCCTTCAAACCCTAATATATTATATACCATTTCGATGCTTTCGATGGGCATAATCCACTAGTGCAATTCGTTCTTTGATTCGAATCATCGTCTGACTAGAAATCGAGGTTGAACCTCAATCATATGTTTAAGGGTTTTGATGATAACAACGGTGGATCGTCGTCCGATTGACGATCGGGAAGCGGCGTTGGGAAGAGGTCGACGAGTAGTGTGCATCGTCATGGTCGGTTCATGCTAGGGGCGCCTAGGTTTCTAGTTTTTGGCTTCAAAGGGGACGACGGAGGAACAGCTCCAGTGGCTCTGGGTGGCTCACGAAGGCACGAGGTGGGCGGTCGGAGGTGGAGAGGGCAACGCAGTGCTTTGATCTGGTGGTTGATGATCGTGTGGGGAGGCGATCTGAGGTCGAGGACGATGAATTGTGGCGGCTTAGGCATCATCGTACGCAAGTAGGGTTACGCATACGTAGTGCTGATGTCGCCAGGGTCTATTTTATTTTGTTTTTTTATTTATTTAAATTTAATTTTGAAATCATTCTAACTGGCATAACTTTATACGAACCTGGATTTGGGAGTGGTTTGTTTCATTAGGACCATATTGAAATTCCGGACATTTTGAAACTAGTTCTGACAAATTATGATATTGTTCAAATTTGGGCCTTTATTTAGATTTCAAAACGATTTGAAATCAAAGGTGAATATTTTAACCCACTCATGACTACTAAATTATCTTATGTTAGTTAAACAAAATTTAAGATATGATTAAAAATTGATTGATTGATGTTTGGTATATTTAAATTGTCATTCCAGTTAAATATGACTTTTATAGCATTTAATCGTCAGTTAATTTAATATTGAATTTAATTGTCAATTTAATAGCTGTTGATGATAATCAGTTGATTGATGTTATTTATTGGTAGATTGTATGGTGATTGTGATGTACATTAGATGTTGATATTGGATGACTGGATGTAATATTTTTATATCGTTATAACACTACAAGTTCCCTATGGGTTGAAATGATACATACCCGAACGATCTGATAGACTAGGGAGAAATCCTTATGGGTTGAAATGATAGACTCAAGCGATTTCATGTATTTGAAATTAAATTTTAGGATTACGGGTTCAAATGATATATACCCATAAAATTTTAAATTGCGGATTGAAATGACGAATATCTGTATCACTTGATTATAGGGTAGAAAATTATGTATGGACACCGGATTGGTTAAGTTAAATGATTTTTAATTCTTTAAATTTTGAATTAAATTAATTGGTATTTTGAAATAGAACTTGATTTATATAAACTGAATTATTCTCGAATATCCAAGCCTTAATGATGAAATTGGAATTTATTTAATGAATTATTCAAAGGATTTACATTGAAATTTGAAAATTGAACTTGAAGTATAAAAAACATTCAACGGAAGTGAGTATTGAAATGTTGGAAACTGTAACTTTGAAAATCTATTGATATTGAAATAACTAAATTTGATATTTCAAAAACTGAAATTGGGTTTTGATTTAAAATCTGGATATGGTCCAGTCCAGATTTGTTGAACGGAAGAAATAGCTAAATTTGATGTTAATTTCAAATTTATTATTCTAATATAAACTGTTTAAAATGTTATTTTAAATTATAATTAGTAAGATTTTCAAATTATTAAACTAGGTTAATGTATTTTAAATATTTTAAACCATTTAATCAGTTTAAACTTTTTTTATTTATTTTAATCAATTTTAATCTATTCAATCCAACTTAATCTATTTTATCCTATTTTAAACTAATTGAACCTTTTTAATCTATTTTAAATCTATTTAATCTATTTGAATTTTGCTAGAACTATTTTTAATCTATTTAAACTATTTTGTTCCGCCTTTTAAATTATTTTAAAAGTATTTCAAACCATTAAATTTTATTTTCAAACTATACTAAACTATTTAGATAATTTGTAACTATCCACACTATTTTCTAAATTCTAAATTGTAAAGTGGAAGTCGTTATATTTAAATCCTTGATATAAAAGAAAATATGATTAAATGGTGCAATAACCTAAGTTGGGAATTAAATAATATATTTTGAGTAAATATGATGATTTTGAAATGAGGGTTTACCCTATTTTGAAATTATGATTCGAAAGTGATATGGTTTGAATTGAATATGATATTTTGATACCAATATGAAATGGTTTTAAAAATGTAAAAGAACCATCCGGTGTGTATTAAGCGTTTGGTTGTTAAAGAGACTGAGATCAGAAATTGTGATACTCTTTGCCAATACCGAAAACCACTTTAACAACTGTGTACGTGGTAGAGTTTCCAGAAATGAAGTAGGACGGTTTGGCGAACAATTCTGCATGAGGTATTTACGTGACCCTGACTCATATGAGTCAGCTTGGATGTGACTAAAACAGGAGCTATATCGGGCCAAGTGAATTGAGCACATTTCGATACTATATCTTGACCTTGTGATTGATTAGGTGGCCACCCCTCGATTTTAATTATGAATGTGTGTCCGAGGTGGGCAATAGTGGCTACTGTGCACTACCACTAGTCCGGAAATGAAATTAGTATATCTACCCTGGCATTGCCTCAAGTGTCATGTTCACATGCCCTATCGCGCCTTCTACGAGTTTGTTTTGTACCATACCTATGGAGTGCCCTTTGGATAAACCTCACGGAGGAGTGTACAGTACTGTATAGACTTTGGGAATATATAAAATGGGTTAAGGGGAATACGGGTAACGCCTTAACGCTATTTGAATGCTTTACTTTGCTATAGACACAATTATAATAGCGTATTGTACTACATAGTAAATAGTTTAATAGATCCTAAGGAGATGGAAATCCCAAACATCTCTTAAATTATTGCACTCACATTAGACACTGGATAGGAGACGTCAAACTCCATAAACATCTCTGACACTGTTACATCCATATTTATTTACTGTTGATTTAACTTACATAAGATTTTTTAGTTCTGACTCGAGCGTTTTGTCTTTTCAATTCGCTCGGATCGGTCTGAGCTTTTCAATTTATCGAAGACTGCTTTTCAAAGGATGAAGACGAAGATTTTGTACTATTATTATTTTGTATATTTATTCCACCGCATCATGTTATTCCGCTGCATTTATTTATTATTTATTCTTGTTGTATGTAACTTTGATCAATATTATAAAAGAATAATCAATGTTATTTGTAAACAGCTTCATGGTTTATTTTATTATTATATGTTGTCATTCCATTGCGAGATTATGTATTTGTTTTCTTTCTTTTTCACCTTTTTCTTATTTACTCCATAACAATCTGCCCTTTTGAATGGTTTGAGTCTAACGTATGTGGTTTATCGTTGAGTTATACCGTCCAAAAAGGTAGATCGTTACAAAAATCCTCTTTTTTTAGAATAAACTCAACTTCTCGACAAAAATATATTTTCCAATTCCAATATAACCAATTGATATTTATAAATCTCTCTCGATTTATCACTAATCGATTTACATCCCCAATTTCATAAATCTCTTTTTCACATTTCCAAATGAAAAATCTATCCTTTCTTTTTAAACCGATTTACCTATCTCATCAAAAATTCTTACCGTAAATATATATCTTCATTTTATCAAATGATAATATTTCACTTTATTTATATACGATGTTTATAAATCCCATAGTCTCATTTCCAGTTTACAATGGTTTCACATCACTTAAATACATTATAAATCAATTTCTAAATTAAATTCCATTTATAAATCAATTCCTTAAATAACCCAAACTATATTCCAAAACCAATCAAAGCTCGATTTTTCTTCCATTCCATATTTATAAATCTTATCTAAGATCCAGTATAACCGATTTTATATTTATTTCCAAATTCCCTTCTATTCTCCTAAACTATTAAAAATCTCGATTTTTAAAACCTTTTATATAAACAAGTACCACTTAAGAATTATTATTTAAATCCTTCATATAGATTATTCCAAAATCTCTATTTATAATATCACGAAATAGTTAAGTACAACTTTAAAGTCAAACCATTTATTTTACCCAATCAGTTTCTTTTAACTAATCCAAAACTCTATATAAATATTTAATTCCAAAATCCCTTTTAAATTTCCTTTCAAATTTAATACATATATTTATGGTATTTTTAAAATACCAAAATCTAGGCCAGTATTACCATAGCATCCAATAAATTCAAATCACACAATAATCTATCGAAGATTTTCAAACATATCATATATCACTATATATGAAATTAAATTCAACATTTTTGAGGAATCTAGTTGGATCCCTCCAACATATTTTCCCTACAACCATAGATGTTAGATAGCATAAAATATCAATCTCGCTTTGAGGTGTGATATTGCGGTAATATAGGATCATCTATTATTATGTGGGATGCATAAGGTCTCATCCGCCCCAATAAGCGGGAGATAAATCCAACTACTAATTTATATACCAATATAAATAATATAGCATCGAACTGATATTAATTTATAAATTCAACCAATCATCCAAAATTAATTTTAATCATTTAAAATTAATAGCAGTAATCCAAATGAGTGAGATTTACTCACATTGACTTTCAGTTGTTGCCGAGACGTTCCGTTTTGGAACTAAAACCGGACGACGCCCGATTTTAGCCCAAATTTTGGCTGTCTCCAAATCTATCCAAACCAGTTTCATTTCGATGCTCACATCACCATGGTCGCAACGCAAAATATTTCGTCTAATTTCGATCTCCCATGAAGGATTTATAAAAAATTTAAGTTTGTCGATAATATAATTAAATTAGACACGCATATTTAATTTATTAAAACAAAACCCACCACTTAAGGCTACCAGACCCGGCCTAACAACCTAAACCTTTCTTCCACAAATGCTGAAGCCTGCACATGAGAAAACCCACGATCGTGCACCACACTGTGCACTTGCACGCCTCCAGCGATCCATGAGACCACAAACCAACGCCACCATTAAAATCCTCGCCTCGAGCGCTTCGCCCCAGTTCCATCGCCACCTCGTCTAGACTTTCGAAACAAAACATGACCCTCGCTCCCCACTCGTCCTGGCCCAGATCGCGAATCACCATAAGCGATCACACCCTACCAAAACGACCACCATGGTGCGCCACAACACCACACATCCAAATCCAAGACTCGCTTCACCCGTCACTTCCTAAATTGAGAGGAATAGTGAACCCTTGTACAAACTCACGTATGAAACTACAGTCGGTCACCACAAACGATTGTCGTACCCTACAATTTATATATCAAATCGAAGCCCTCTGAAAAAATTGATTTTTAAAACTAGTTTCGTAATGTTTCGTTGAGTGGATTTAGAGAATTTGATTTTTGAAATCTCTTTGCTTTTTTTCACTATGTTCGGCAACTATTTAAAACGTGAAGTGAGGGAATCGTGTAAAATAAGGAGTAGGCACTAGGGTAGCTGATGGAAAGAAAGTGACAACCTAGTCCAATCAACGAAAATAAATTATTTAAATTTTCTAAATATCATGATTTAAGTAACTTAAAATTTCGAACTCCTATCGAGACATGCCGCTAGGCGTTCATAATGTTATACCCTTATTCCGAGCATAATGGAATAAGTTTCGAGTCCTAATTCGATCATATGGAGAAGATTGCTTTTTGAACCTAGTTATTAGATTAAATTTTTGATATTGATTTCAATGCATTTCAGCGCAGTATGACAACTCTAAATGCGACGGAATTTGAAATCAGATAATAATACACTATTACGGATCCAATGGGACTAGTTTCGTCGAATTTCGAGACTGTGCCCCAAAAGGCTATTTTTATATGTTAATTTAAACGAGCTATTTTTAAAATCGAACAAATCACTTTTAAATTCAATATAAATTTTCTATTACCCTCACTCTTATTAATAGAAATTTAACAAGCCTTTAAATTATTTTTATCTAGCTTAAAACTCAAGATTCAATGTTTTAACCAATTTTCAATTATTAAATTCAATAATCAAATTACCCAATAAATCCTTATATTTGAAATTCAAGTTAAAATTTTACTTTTCAATATTTAAAATCATTAGATATTCCAATTTCAAATATAAAAAATTTTGGGTTGTTGCATTCTTTGAAAAGAATTTCATCCCAGAAATTACCAAAGTAAGAAGAATGGTCCAAAACCCATTTATTTCCCAAAATAACTTCCCAAACCCATTTAAACCTTTAACTTTCCAAAACCAATTTACTGGTAGCTCATTATCACTTTTGATATATTTCTAAATTCATTCACAGATTCCAAATAATATTATCCATTCAATCATTTCAAGTTATAATCAAATCAAATTTTAGATATTGAAGTTTTCATCAAAAATTTCTAAGCCCTTAGATTTTCGAAAAATTTCGCCGGTATCTTCTTTGCACGGCTAGATCGAAACAACCACAAATTTCCACTATGGGCCCAAATCATCAAAATAAAACAAAAGTCAAGTGGCTCAATCATAAAATCATCAATATCAAACAACAATTTAAACATGTACATTTTGTCGGGCAATCCAATTTTCTCTTGATTTTAAATGCCAACATCTTATTTACCATTAATATCCAATTCTATAATTCAAAATCATTTTATTTTTTCAAAAATCTTCAATTTTTGCTTTACTTAATCCCATACGATGTACATATATGATCCATTCGCAATATTAAACTTGATCGCTTTCCCGGTCATACAATTTCACTTTCGAACTAGTATTGTTCACAAGGCTCTCTAGTGTGGACTCAGATCTAGCTTCTTGATCAGAAACCGTCATTCTCCTTGCATTGCCATATACTATGATAGAGAATCCTAAAATTAATCAAAAATCCACATCCAATGTTCGCCGTCGAAAATCAAGTGAAAAATCCTAACTCAGATCGATATAAATTATCTTGAAATTTTGTGCTCGAATCTGGATCAAACCGTTATACGAATAAAATAATATAAGTAAAACTTACGATTTATTTTGATTAATACATAGCTGTCCCAATTTCTCTTATTAGCATTCATTCCATTTACCACCAATCATTCTCAAACCACTATTCACATCCCTTATTTAATTTGCATTCGAATATTTACTTAGTATATTTCTTTGATACCGATTTCACTTAAGATTTTACCCTCAAATTTTCTATTATAACTTTTTATACAAATTGCGTATGGTTATTACCACTTCACAACTAAAGTTACCATCTTTATTCAAATTCAATTCCAATTCCATTTAACTTACAAATTAAATTACTTAATTCATCCACTAATTTATTTCCAATCTTAATAAATTCTATTTTCAATAGTTACTCCACTCAGCTTAACTTAGGCAAAATTTCAGAATTCACTTTAAAGTTAAGTTAAGTTTAATCCCAGAGTTCAATTCCAAATTTACTTTCCTTATATTCTTATTCGACAGTCTAAAAGAATTGTTATAATTTGCAAATCTTCAAACTTACTCATTTTCCATAAAACATTTTAAATAAAAATCCCAGAGTTAAGCACTTTGTTCTAAGTATTTCAAATCATTTTTGAAATTGTATATACACACAAATATATATATATATATATATGTACACAATCCATTTGTATATCAATGCATTCATTTGAGTTATCACCGACACAATCCATTTGTATATGTACGCAATCCATTCCTCTCTTGGAAACTCGAAAATGAACGTCGATGATGCTGCAGTCATCACCGAATTAATTTCCAGCAACCGAAGTGAGTTTAGTGCCTTTATTTCCTTCAAAATTCCTTTTAAATATTTCTATTCAAATATTTTTCAAATAACATCACTATTAGTCATTTTCCAAAACCTTGAAAACATTTTCAAAACCAACGGGAATTAAATTCTCAAATATCCATCCTTCAAACCCTTTTCACAATCATATTTAATTATACCTCTGGAATTTCATTTCATTTCAAATTATAAATCACATTTACAAAATCATATTTACAAAATCCCATTTTGTTATATGAAATTATTTCTTAAAGTTTGAATAGAATATCAACCTTTATTCAATCACCACAACAATAAATGATAATAGTTTAATATTTTCTTTTGCTAAAAACCAGGCACACCATATATATAACTATAATAATTTTTGAAATTTTTTTCCCTTCGTATATAAAAATAATCTGGGTAAAATTATTTCATTTACCCCATTTCAAAATAATACCATGTCGAATTACTCCATACAAGTATTTAGAGAATTATACCAATAACGTTAATTACTCTTATTGACTACAATCCATAAGCCACTCAATAGATTTATCAACACAATATAAACACTTAATATTCACTAACAAATACGAGCTCATATCTATTAATATACCCAAACTCATTCTAGGTTGCTACTAACCCTATCACTAATGAGTTACCCCATCAAAGCCAAGGTTATCGCTTAACCTTTAGCTCTGATACAAAGTATAACAAACCGGGATATTCGACCTTCGAAAATCGATATAAATACGTTCATTGTATAATAAGCCGAACAATCGAAAGACGAAAAACCCGATAGTTAGGGGAAAAGAAAACGAAGAGGCAGAAGAAAAGAGAAAACAACAACACAGAATCTCACAATCGCTGCAGAACAATATATAATAGATAATAACATGTCTTTATAAAAAAAAGAGCCATAACTGTTATTTGTACATACCATCATCAGATTACAACAAATCAACAACTTAATACTGGACGGTTATAATAACTTGTCCTCATACGTGATGAATATACATCCTACAATACATAGCAGAATGTAATCATATATGTGTAATACGTCTCTGTCATCCAGCTTGTCTCCTGAACTTCAAAGCATCCTAACCTGAATCTTTAATACTCGGTCTGAATCGAGCATTATAATAAAATAACACTCGAGTCGGTCTGGAAAACCAGCATGAGAAAACACACTCAATTTGAATTATTACAATTATCAAAATCCTTTGGAAAACAAAGTTATCTCGTAATGCCATGTCACACATAAAAACAACGAGTTTTCACCTTACGATAACCAAAATAATTTATATAAAAATCATCAGATATTATAATAGTGTCTAAGTACAAATACTTATTCAAATAGCCGAAATTATTACATTCATTAAATTCCAGCATACTAGGCTCTACAACTAAAACCGTAAAGGTATGTGTTGGAGTATGGATTCCCATACAATGACTAGGCACTGAGGTACCACCTATCACAGTACAGATCTAGAAAAATATACCGAGGACCTCGCTGGGATCCCCTACAACACAAGACCGGACAACCCCTAACCTGGAGAGTATCGAATATGCTATCACCCTGGGTGTTCCCACCCTTATCGAGCTCTCCCATGCACCACAATTGTAATATCGAAGGGTATTTACAAAGGTGATAAACAGACTCTAATTGAGTGCAAACCACTTAGCCTTACTGCGTTTCCCCTGATTTTTCAAGCATATCGGTGGATGAGACTTGAGGCTACGATTACCTTTTTAAGGAATTACTTGGAATGTTGATTGTCCTCCAATGACAATGTGTTGAAAATATTCATCGATACATGTCCGTTCTAGGTTTGAACGAAACCGAAAGTATATTCCGACTACATACATTTTGGGATCATCCTCAAGATTAGTAGAGATCAGCCCTTGCACTTCAAAACTCCATCTTCGATTCCATGCTCTTGTCTTTACTTCGAAAATGTATTCGTTGGATCTAAGTTGTTTTCGGAGAACTTATCTGATCTTGGTCTCTTCGAAACAATGTTCAACATTTGTGGTAAACTTAACCCCGGTTCTTTAGGAAATAAACAGATGAAAATAAGATCGGAGATCGTCTCCTAGCCGTTAGTGGATGGATTTCCTTATCATTGTCCTAGAAGAATGAAACGAGTTTATGCGTATAGTATAGCACCTTCGACGGTAACCGTGCCATATAATTCCCGTGTTTCTCCTAGATATTCTGAAAGTAATATTTTTGTTCCAGATTTGATAGTCGGTTATTTAACTATCAAATAAACAATCATTCAATCAAAGATTCATTCCCACTGAAATCCGTAAGCTTTATTTAATTTAAATTTCAATAAATTAAAATCTTTATCAAAAAGGTATATACTTATCTTATCGAAACCATTCCCTTTGAAAATATTTAAAAAACCTTTTAAAATAAATATGGAAAGCACCCGATTTCGCTTTGAAAGTATACTATTACTTTCCAAAAACTTTATTTAATAATTATCTCAAAATAATGCTTATAAGGTTTCTATAATAATTTTCCAAGTTTAGTTTAGGAAAATACTCTTAAATCAAAGCTATTATATAAAACTATATTAATATTGTAATTCATCTATTAAAATAATAATACTAATTAATTCTTATTTAGTAATAAAATTCTAATCGCTTTACAAGACTTGTTTATAAAATTTATAATTCATTTTGACAATTTAAAAATATTTAAATAACTAATTTTCTAGAATATTTTTATGCCTAAACATTTTTAAGTTACCTAGTTTAATAATTAAAAATCCTCTTTTTTGGAACAAACTCAACTTCTCGATAAAATATATATTTCAATTCTAATATAACCAATCTAATATTTATAAACCTCTCTCGATTTTTGACTTTACGTCCCTAATTTCATAAATCTCTTTTTTCACATTTCCAAAAGAAAAATCTATCCTTTCTTTTTAAACCGTTTTACCCATCTCATCATAAATTCTTACCGTGCATTTATATCTTCCATTTGCCACATGATAATCATTTCACTTTATTTATAAACATTGTTTATAAATCCCATAGTCTCATTTCCAGTTTACAAGGTTTCACATCACTTAAACCCGTTATAAATTGATTTCTAAATCAAATTCCATTTACTGATAGCCTTCAATAACCCAAACTATATTCCAAAACCAATCAAATCTCGATTTTTCTTCCATTCCATATTTATAAATCTTATCTAAGATCCAGTATAACCGATTTTATATTTATTTCCAAATTCCCTTCTATTCTCCTAAACTATTAAAAATTTCGATTTTTAAAACCTTTTATATTTAAACAAGTACCACTTATGAATTATTATTATTTAGAATACTTTATATACATTATTCCAAAATCTCTATTTACAATATCACAAAATAGTTAAGTAAAAATTTAAATTCAAACCATCTATTTCACCCAATCAATTACTTTTAAATAATCCAAAACTCTATATAAATATTTAATTCCAAAATCCCTTTTAAATTTCCTTTCAAATTTAAAACATATATTTATGGTATTTTTAAAATACTAAAATCTAGGCCAGTATTACCATAGCATCCAATAAATTCAAATCACATAATAATCTATCACGGATTTCAGAATATCATATGTCACTGTATATGAAATTAAATTCAATATTTTTGAGAAATCCAGTTGGATCCCTCCAACCTGTTTTCCCTGCAACCACAGATATTAGGTAACATAAAATAACAATCCCGCTTTGAGGAAGGATATCGCGGTAATATAGGATCATCAGCTATTATGCGAGGCACATCGGGTCTCATCCACTCCAATAGGTGGGAACTATATCCAACTACTAATTTATATACTACTATAAATAATATAACATCCAACTGATATTAATTTATAAATTCTACCAATCATCCAAAAATAATTTTAATCGCTTAAAGTTAACTGCAGTAATCCATATGCGTGAGATTTACTCACATTATTTTTCAGTTGTCGGCGAGATGTCTGTTTTGGAACTAAAATCGGACGACGCCCGATTTTAGCCCAAATTTTGACTGTCTCCAAATCCTGTCAAAATAGTTTTATTTCGAAGCTCTTGTCATCACAATCGCAATGCAAAAAGTTTCATCCAATTTTGATCTTGCATGCAGGAGTTATAATTTTTTTATGTTCATTGATAATATAATTAAATTAAACACGCATATTTAATTTTATTAAAAAAAAACCCACCACTCAAGGCTACCAGATCCAGCCCAAAAACCTAAACCTTTCTTCCCCAAACACTGAAGCCTACACATGAGAAGAACCCATGGCCGTGCACCCCGCTGTGCACTTGCACGCCTCTAACGATCGACGAGACCACAAACCAACGCCACTATTGAACTCCTCGCCTTGAGCGATTCGTTCCAAATCCATTACCACCTCGTTCGGACTTTCGAAAAGAAACATGACCCTCGCACCCCTCTCGATCTGGCCCAAATCGCAAATCGCCGTAGGCAATCGCATCCCACCAAAACGACCACTAAGGTGCGCTACAACACCACACATCCAAATCAAAGACTCGCTTCAACCATTACTTCCCAAATCGAGAGAAATAGCGAACCCTAGTACAAATTCACGTATACGACAACAGTCAATCACCACAAATTACTGCCGCACCCTACAATTTATATATCCGATCAAATCCCTCTGAAAAACATGATTTTTAAAACAAGTTTCACAATTTTTCTTTGAGTTGATTTAGAGAATTTGATTTTTGAAATTTCTTTGCCTTTTTTTTCACTGTGTTCGGCTACTATTTAAAATGTGAAGTGAGGGGAGCATGTAAAATAAGAAGCAGGCACTAGGGTAGCTGATGGAAACAAAGTGACAGCACAGTTCAATCAACGAAAATAAATTATTTAAAATTTCCAAATATCTTGATTTAAGTAACTTAAAATTTCGAAATCCTATCGAGGCGTGCCGCTAGGTGTTCATATTGTTATACCCCTATTTTGAACGCAATGGAAAAAAATTTGAGTTTTAATTCGACTATATGGAGAAGATTGCGTTTTGAACCCAGTTATTATATTAAATTTTTGATATTAATTTCAACGCATTTCTACCCCGTATGACCAAACGATAACTCTAAAGGCTATGAAATTTGAAATCGGATAATAATAAACTATTACGGATCCAATGAAACTAGCTTCGTCGAATTCTGAGACTGTTCCCCGGAAGGCTCTTTTTATATGTTAATTTAAACGAGCTATTTTTAAAGTCGAACAAATCACTTTTAAGTACAGTATAAAAGTTCTATTACTTTCATTCTTATTAATAGAAATTTAACAAGCCTTTATAGTGTTTTTGTCTAGCTTAAAACTCTGGATTCAATGTTTTAACCAATTTTCAATTATTAAATTCAATAATTAAATTACCTAATAAATCGTTATATTTGAAACTCAAGTTAAAATTTTACTTTTAAATATTTAAAATCAATTAAATATTCCAATTTGAAATAACCAAAATTCTGGGTCATTACAACATATATAGCTTATACTACTACATATAAATAGTTTAATGGATCCTTAGGAGATGGAAATCAAGAAACATCTCTTAAGTTATTGCATGTACGTTATACACTGGATAGGAGATGTAAAATCCCATAAACATCTCTGAAGCAATTACACTCATATTTATTTATTGTTGATTTAACTTACATAAGATCTTTTAGTTTTGACTCGAGTGTTTTTGTCTTTCTATTACGCTCGGGTCAGCCTGAGCTTTTTAGCATTGAAGACATTATTTCTAGAGGATGAAGATGGAGTTTAGTATTATATTATTATTCCACTGCATCATGTTTTTGCGCTGGATTACCCTATTATACCTGCTGTATGTATAACTCTGATTTGTATTATGAAAGTGTAATCAAATCTTATTTATAAACTGTAACGACCCGGTATTTTCAACCATTCGCATCCATTATAAGTGTATAGGTAGACACTCATGCCGGAATTGAATTGCTCAAAATACCGTGTTGTAAATAAAATTTTGGCAAACCTCAGAATATACAGTAAATAAAAATCACAGATCACAGACACAGGGTATATAAAAATGCAGCGTAAGAAAAAGAGATAGTACTTCATGAAGCTACTATATAAATATAAGATACATCAGAGTTAAATAAGATACAACAGAAGTGTAACTGGATACATCAGGTACAAATCAGATACATCACTGAACCACTGGATACTGAAACAAAATAGATGGCTGGATCTTCAAGGAAAGCTCCAACGCCGAAGGTGAATCTTGAATGCTAACTCAATCAATCTGACCCGAGCGTAAAGCAAAATACAAAACCCTCGAGTCAGGACATAAATACTTATAAACTGTAAATCAACTCAAGTGAACAGTAACAAAATGCATCAGTAACTTAAAGGATGCTTGGCACCGCCCATCCTCTAAGGATCCGTTAAACTATTTACTATGTAGTAATATACGCTATATACGGTAGTGTCTAATCAGTAAAGTATAATCATATAGAAAATAGCGTTAAGGAGATGGTGAACCTTAACGCGGTCGGATCTTTAAAACCAAAATTGTAGTGGGCTCGATATAAGGATATGATACGGCACGCGAGGCAATGCCAGGGTGGATACACCGTTTGCACTCCCGGACCGGTGGTGATGGCAAGCCAGCAGCTTCCGCCCACCTCGAACAATACCCTCGAATCAAAGTGGCGCCACCGAATCGAATCACAAAAGTAATAGAATAGTTTCCGATGAGCATGCTCGATGAAAGGGTGCGACCCTTTGTGTAGCCCGGTATAGCTCCTGTTTTAGTCATATATGCCAACTCACGGGAGTTGGGTCCACGTAACATACCTCGAGAACGTCGCCACCATCCTACTTCATTCTGGAATCTCCACCACGTACACAGTTGTTAAAGTGGTTTTCGGTATTGTCCGGCTATAAGACAATATCCGATCCCGGTCTCTTTAACAACCAATCGTTATTATAACCCATGGATATTTATTTCAAATAATTTATACTTTCAAGACCAAAATATCATACTCATTTCAAAACAATATCACAATTGTATCATTTCCATTTCAAAATATAATTCAATATTATATCATTCAAATAAAACCCAAATTTTCAAATCATTGAATATTTCTTTAAATTTATTAAACTTGAAATATTCCTTTAAATTATCATAGCATTTTGGAAATGTTACCTTAAGGAATCATAGCATTTTTGGAATGTACTACTTTCCATTTTACATTGTATATAATCAAAGTATTGATAAGCTTAAAATTTTAACATGTCAATTTATCATAGCCTTATAGTTAAATAAACTTTCTTACTGTAATATATAATTTAAACCGAAATTCTTATGTTAAGTTAAAAGCACCTTATTAACTTACATTATTATTACAATAAAGAAATTTTATTATTTTAATCATTTAAAGTATGTCATTCACATAAATTAAAACTTGCTTATCAAATATACGTTATCAACTTACATTTTATTATTACAGTAAGTAACATTTATCATTTTAATCAATTTAAAATACACCATTACATTGATTAAAATCTACGTGTCAAATGTACATTTTAAATTTTATATTTGTTGGGCGAATTCTCACCCATGGAATCACGAGACCAAGAGGCATCAGCTTCGCCATTTCCATCCGGTATCTGTGCCCATTCGGTACCCATACCCCCGCCGAACCAAAAGGAAGGAAGGCACAACCGGACCACTCCCCAGCCGAGCCTACTCCCTTCCAAGCACTGCCGAACCATACTCATCTCCACACCACTACCGGTCCGGCTCCATACCGATACCGGACCAACACCACCGGACCAACCCTCTCCTCCACAACCGAACCAACAACTACCGGTCCAAACAACATACTTCCTCCCACCGAACCAGCCCATACCGAACCAAGTTCTCATCCCCTACCATCTACCACCGAATCAGAGCTCCACCGGACCACATCCCTACCGAGCCCAAACATCTCTTCCCTACCGGACCAAACCCCAACCTTCTCCAAGCACGGCCGAACCAAAGCTTCGCTGAACCAGAACGCTGCCAGGCCAGCTTGCTTCAGCCCAGTCCCACCAACAGCTATATACATCCAAGACCCCTACCCCCAGCCTCACTCTATAAATAGAGGGGCAGGGGTACAACAATGGCAGACAAGTTTGAGAGCTCAAGCACGGAAGGAACTTTCAAACAACTTTCATATACTTGTATACAAAGCTTTGTACTTGTAATCTGAAAGAAAAGGGATAATAACATATAAAGTGGACGTAGGCACGTTCTGGCCGAACGACTATAAATCTGCGTGTCTTTTTGCATTTTAGCCCCCGTTTTTTACTTGTTTGCATAACTCACCCAAACCATTGAAAACCACATAAAATCAACTAAATAATACGACTTGGAGGTGTTTGCCCATTTTTTGTGCAAACATTTTTGGTGCTTTCACTGAGAACTTCGAACCCGAAGCTTCAAGCTTCCCCCACTCAACCTTCTTCCTAACAGCATCGCTTGGTGCCTAGACAACATGACTTCCAGGCAGAGAAAGGGAAAGAACATCGCAACTAGCAGCATTCCGGATCCAGTAATCACAGATCAAGGGAATCATCCCATTCCAACAGCAGTACCGAACGAGGATCAGACAAACCCGACAGCCCCTGCCATAGAACAACCGGCAGCAATTACTAGGGCAGATCTAGACAGAGTTATGGCTGAAGCAACTAACCGCTTCACATCCCAACAAGAAGCTTTGGTGGACCAACTCATGTCACGCTTAAGGGATGCTGAAGAATCCAACCGCGACACTGAATCATGGGGTGAATCCCAATCCGGAGGATCTAGGGGGCGACAAAGGTCTTCCTTCTTCGAAGAAGCTATCAACAGAAACAACAATGGTAGGAGCCGAGCCCGAACTCAGCCCGAACTCCGACCCGAAGAAACGCTTGGAACCGAACCCCGCAGGGGAGGTACCAGGCAAGGATCGGATGCAGCTGAGCCGGTCATGCTGCCTAGCCAGAGAAATGCCAATGAACGGAGCTGAGCTAGAATCCAGCCCGCAGTTGACCCTGAGGAAATGCTTGAAACAGAACCCCACAGGGGAAGATCAAGGCAAGGGCCAACTATAGCTGAACCTAGCATGCATCCGGACAGCCAAAGACAGCCGCTGGGAAACGTTAGGAGTGATAGACTATACCACCCCTACAGGCCATCCAGACAGAATCGATCCCGCAAGGAAGAACCAAGCTCTTTCTTATCTACCCCATATTCTGATGAGAGGATGGAACGATTGTTCAGAGAATGCGTCCAACGGGACCAAAGAGATCGTGGGATAGGTGCTAGGGTAACCAACCCTTTCACCCGCGATATTGAAATTGCCATCACCCCCCGAGAGTGGAAAATGCCGACAATGGAACCATACAAGGGAACCTCTGACCCCGTTGTACACCTGCAAAGATACACACAACATATGCTCATGAGCGGGGCAACGGAAGGAGTATTATGCAAATGCTTTCCACTATTTTTAGCAGATCTAGCTACCTCCTGGTTCTGCCATCTACCCCAAGGATCCATCAGTTCATGGAAAATGTTGAAGGAGAAGTTTATCAGCCAGTTCCGCATTCATGTGGAACAACCCAAGGATGCTTACTCCCTATCTACTGTCAAACAGAAACCCGGAGAGACACTGCAGCAATACCTAACCCGGTTCAATGCTGCAGCGGCAGCAGTTCAAGATGCCGATGAGAAACTTGTCCTAATGGACCTCTGTAGTGGTGTGCATCCGGACACCAAGTTTGCTAGAATACTAACTAAAGAAAAACCAGCTACCTTGCCCGATTTCTTCCATGAGGCTGGGAAGTACATGAGACTCGAAGAGGCTGCCACTGAAAGGCAGGCAGGACTACAGGCTAAGACGACTCATGGAAACGCCCCCGCCGCAGCGAAGGATATTCGGAGAAACGAATCCAGAGACAATGCAGGGGGCAAGAAGGGAGAAAAGCGCTTGTACCGACCAGGACCGAGATTTGACGCTTACACTCCCTTGAATGAAACGGTCGAGAACATCTTCCTGGCCACCCAGGACGAACTTACATACAAGCGCCCCCCGTACAAGAAAGAGTCAGATCACGCAATCCAGTCCATAAAATTCTGCCGTTTCCGCGAATCTTATGGACATGATACCAATGAATGTCGCCACCTCCGCGACCTAATCGAAGAACACATCAGAAGGAAGAGATTAGAACGCTATGTAAAGGGACAGGACAGGACCCCAGCTCCTACCAAGGAAAACCCAAGGCAGCTCCACCCAGAGACAGGCGGAGGAAATCGCAACACCAGCGGTTCCAGCCAAGAGAAGATAGTGGTCCATACAATATCAGGAGGGCCACACATCGCCAACAAGAGCTGGGCAGAAATGGAAAGATATGGAAACTCACTCAGAAAAGATGGAGACTGCGTCAATTCTGTTATGGAAGAACGCCACCCGAAGCGGAAGGAAAATAATGACATCACATTCAGTAGGCGCGACCTAGAAGGAAGGCAATACCCTCATATGGATCCTATGGTCATCTCTGCCTGGTTTGGCCCAGCTGAAGTTTTTCGAATCCTAGTAGACATTAGAAGCTCAGTGAATATTCTGTTCAAGCATGCTTTCGAAAAAATGAAGCTATCAATGAAGGACGTGTCTCCCTGCAACAAACCGCTACACGGTTTCGCTGGAGAAGCAAAGATGCCCCTCGGACAATTGGTTCTCTTTGTTGAATTGGGAAGTCATCCCCGCTCCGCCGTTCGGAAACAAACATTCGTGCTAATAGACAACCACTCGGCCTACAATGCCTTCTTGGGAAGACTAGCCTTGTCCGACTTCCAAATTGTCCTAGCCCCATGGTGCCTGAAGATGAAATTTCCAACAGATAACGGAATAGGAGAAGTGGAGGGAGATCAAGACGCCGCTCGGGACTGCTATGTGACCGAACTTCGCAATAATCGCAGGAGAGATAAAGGGAAGAATGCAGAGACTGCTCTCTGCAAGAAAAGCCTGGAAGCATAGCAACTAAAGAAAGCCCCTCCTCTTCAATATACAAGTGATCCCTTCAACGAACTAGATCCCAGGGACGGAGAGGAGGAGGCTACCGCCGAGCCTGTAGAGGCTATGGAGTTTGTATCTGTAGACAAACTCGACTCAAGTAAACTATTGAAAATCGGATCTCAACTAAAAGGAGAACTAAAGGATCAACTCATTGATTTTCTCCGCCACAACCTAGATATATTTGCATGGACACACGCTGATATGACTGGAATCTCCCCGGGCATAGCATGCCACGCACTAAACATCGATCCTACCAAGGTACCGGTAAAGCAAAAGAAGAGAAGTATGGGGGCAGAACGATCGGCAGCCCTCGAAGAAGAAGTAAAGAACCTGCTTGCCAATAACTTCATACGAGAAGCCATCTACCCAGAATGGATCGCTAACCCGGTACTGGTAAAGAAGGCTAATGGGAAGTGGCGAACATGCATTGACTTCTCTAACCTAAATGATGCTTGCCCAAAGGATTGCTTCCCACTTCCCCGAATCGATCAACTTGTGGACAGTACCGCCGGGCACGAGCTCTTATCTTTCATGGATGCCTACTCTGGATATAACCAAATCCCTATGCACGCCCCCGATCAGGACCACACCAGTTTCATCACGGACCGGGGGTTGTACTACTACAAAGTAATGCCTTTCGGACTTAAGAACGCCGGAGCTACTTACCAGCGCCTCGTCAACAAGATGTTTGCGGAATTGATGGGACGAGCTATGGAGGTCTATGTGGATGACATGCTGGTTAAATCAAGAAAAACCAACGATCATGTAAGCCACCTGGACGAGATGTTCCAAGTACTCCGCCAATATGGAATGAAGCTGAATCCTCTAAAGTACTCCTTCGGAGTGTCATCAGGAAAGTTCTTGGGATTCATCGTCCATGCCAGAGGGATCGAAGCAAACCCCGAACAAGTCATGAGCCTTGCAAGATATCAAGATACCATCCACTCGGAAAGAAATGCAAAGCCTAAACGGGAAGGTGGCCACCCTAAGCCGATTCATCTCTAAAGAAACCGACAAATGCATTCCCTTCTTTGAAGCCCTGAAGAGAGACAAAGGAAAATTCGAGTGGACCGACGAATGTTCAGCAGCTTTCATTAACCTAATCGAGCACCTCCAACGGCCACCAGTACTCTCGACTCCGAATGAAGGCGAAGAACTATACCCATATCTTGCTGTGTCATCCCATGCTCTAAGCGCCGCTTTGGTAAGAGAAGAAAACCGCACACAACGACCAGTGTACTTCATAAGCAAAAGGTTCACGGGAGCAGAAGCCCGGTATCCCAAACTCGAGAAACTGGCGTACTGTTTACTAATCACATCAAGGAAGCTACGACACTATTTCCAATCTCATCCCATCAGAGTCCTAACCGACCAACCATTGAGGCAAGTGCTCCATCGTCCCGACGCCTCTGGGCGACTGCTCAAGTGGTGCATCGAGCTAAGCCAATATGATATCACCTACGATCCTCGCACTGCCATCAAGGGACAAGCCATAGCCGATTTCATCGCCGAATTCACTATCAACGAAGGCAGGGAGCAGTCTGAAATAATAGAGGACACCAAGTGGAGTCTCTTTGTGGATGGAGCATCGAACGAACAAGGCTCGGGGGCAGGCGTTGTGATCATCACTCCCAGGGGAAGAAAGATGCGTTATGCACTAAGGCTGGAATTCGCTGCCACCAACAATGATGCCGAATATGAAGCAGTAATAGCCGGATTAGAGCTCGCCCTAGAGATCGGGGTCAGTTCCTTATGTCTTCACAGTGATTCGCAACTCATCGTAAATCAAATACTATAGGAGTTCCAGACTCGAGGAGAGCGGCTCACGGCATATCTGAAAAAGACCAAGCGCCTGCTCAATCAATTGGATCACTACTCGATCAAACACATTCCTCGAGAAGAAAATCAAGAGGCCGACGAGCTGGCAAAGCAAGCTAGCATGGGAGATGATACCACTTCTGGAACGATAACTGTCTCAAGGCTACTAACCCCGAGTTTCGAGCAAGTAAATCTGATAGCTGCAACCGGAGAAGAAACATGGATGACCCCTATCCGAGAATACTTACAAAACGGCACCCTACCCGACGGGCGAAATGAAATTAAGAAAATTCTAAGGAAAGCTTCCCGCTACACAATGCAAGAAGGCATCCTATATCGGCGCGGCTTCTCTAACCCCTTATTGAGGTGCGTTGCTGGAGAGAAGCCAAGGAAATTCTATCCAATATCCATCAGGGAAGTTGTGGAGACCACACCGGAGGGCAGACCCTAGCAAAAAAGATACTCCGATATGGGTATTTCTGGCCCACTTTAAACAAAGATGCCTTAGACTTCGTCAGAAGATGCGACAGATGTCAGAATTTGCTAAGATTCCTCGACTACCAACCAATAAAATTACTCAGATGACCAGCCCTTAGCCCTTCGCGATATGGGGAATTGACTTAATTAGCGAACTGCCGATGGGCCGAGGCGGGGCTAGATATGCTATGGTGGCAGTTGACTATTTCACCAAATGGGTGGAAGCAGAACCTCTGAATAAAATATCTTCGACAAAAATCATTAACTTCTTGATCAAAAATTAACTGTGCAAGTACGGAGTACCACTCAAAATCATATCAGACAATGGACTTCAGTTTGACAGCAAGGAATTCACCAACTGGTGCCAAGAGCACGGGATTCACAAAAGCTTCTCATCCGTGGCTTACCCCCAGGCAAACGGCCAAGTCGAAGCTGTCAACAAAATTCTCAAAACACTGATCAAGAAGAAACTTGAAAAGTCAAAGGGCGCTTGGGTGGATCAACTTCCTACGGCACTTTTGGCCTACCGCACATCTTTCAGAACATCAACAGGGCATACTCCTTTCTCTTTGGCATACGGATCGGAGGCAATGCTCCCAGTTGAGACTATTGTGCCTTCCCACCATAGGATCCACTACAACCCAGAAGAAAACGAATGTCTTTGGATCTGATTGAGGAGAGAAGAAATGATGCAGCACTCAAAGTAACAGCTCACAAACAAAAAGTGGCAGCACTATACAACTCCAAAGTCAAGCATCGCAGCTTACAAGAAGGAGATCTTTTCCTCAAACGAATCTTTCCGCGCCCCGGGGCGCTGGACCCCATCTGGGACGGACCATATGTAATTCATAAAGATCTCCACAACGGAGCTTATATTTTGTCAACAGTAGACGGAGAGGTGTTCCAGAGGGCATGGAACATCCGACACCTCCGTCGATACTTTTCTTAACTTGTACTGCCCATATGAAGTGAATTAACAAAGAGAATCAGTGGACGTAGGCATTTTCGTGCCGAACCACTTTAAAAAAAACTTGGCTCTTGTTAACTTGTTCCTTTATATCTTGGCTACTTGTTAAGCCTTATCCTTTGTTGTTGAACAAAATCCTTTGCAGATGACATTTCAATTCAGAGCTTCACAACACAACTCCACCTGGACAAAACCTAACAGGTACGCTATGATCCTATGCCCTCGCCAATGAGACACTTTGCTCCGGTATCCCTCTACCGCGAGTTAACTCATTGTTTGCCTCGGCCCTTAAAGCCGACTGTAATAAGCCGAGTATAAGCCACCGAGAAGGCCGATTATGCCATGGCAGCTCATTACAGCGATTCGGCTCGCCGGCAACTGTGAACCGACCGTAAGCCCCAACATAAGGTGTGGCCAGCCAGGGGCAGTTCACAGTTGACGATCGGCCCCCACGCTAGCCGGCCATAGTAAATCGAATAATACCCGCGATTACGGGCCATAATGGCCCGGGTAGTTACTGTGCGCGGTCGGCTCCGATGTGTCTTAAGTGCGGCTGTGGTAAAAAAGAAAACTCCCCGCGGTAGGCGTAAGATGGGTGACAAATGTCTCCAAGACCCACAGATAGGGAAAGTGACTACAAAACCCGTTTGCCACGAACTTAAGCACATCGACGGCCTTCTGTGACTGGAAGTTTTACTTTTCCTATATTTCCATTTCATTTAAAACTTTTCCCCTATTCTCCGTAACGGTGCTTGAAAGTACATGACATGAAATGGGGAACGCTCGTTAATGGGAACAGAAACTTATAATCGGATGACGAGACACTCAACGGCATTCCGTGCTTAGTCTTACAGGGCGCACGAAGTTGCCGTCCACAGCCAAAACATGAAGGGCGGTACCTTCTACTTTTATACATTAATGCATAGCTGCAGTTCATATTCACACATCACATTTACGTTGCAAAATGAAAAAATTATACTTTAAGCAAAAAACTTGGCATCAGGCACAGTCAAGTCACTAGTAACATGCATAGTTACATCACTTACACAGCACAACAAAATAGCGATAACATTCCAACATAAAGGAATCAGCTTATGTTATGAAATTACATAAAGTCATTCATCGAAAACAATATTATTACAGTCACATCAATATTTTGGACTAACATAAACAGCAATAAAAAGAAATCAAAAGGTGGCCGAATCCGGACAAGGAACCAGCTGCGTCCACGCTTCGCCCTCATCCTACCAGCTCTCCAAGCCTACTTAGCCGTAGGGTCGGAGCTCCCAGCATGCTTATCAGAAGTCCCACCTGTCCAATTCAGAAGAAAAGAATCCATTAAACAAACAATAGACGACCGAGTTATGAAAAGCATAGAAGGGAAAACTCACCAGCATCCGCTCCTTGGTCCTCATCCTCCAACTGCACGCCAACCTCCTCAGCAGCAAGCATCCGCATGCCCTCCTTCACCGCCACTTTCTCCTCCTCAGTAAACTGGGCCATATCCATCCACTAGTAATCTCGGGATGGGTCCTGGTCGTCCCGGTCCTGGCTGGGCTGGGGGCACAACAGGGGACTCTCTTCTGTCCTTAAATTTCCTCTCATCTGATCGATTTTCCACTTTATGGGACATTTATCTGCAACTCAAGGAAGTACATCATTGAAACGGAAGGTATAAACATGCAAGTATCATAGTCTGAAATTTCGCCCGAACTACTGGTGTCATTCGGTAAAGCAAATATAAAAGTCCATCCGGTAAGGAGTTCATTCAACACTCGGAATCCCCGAGTTCATTCAGCAAGGCCTAACCTAGAGACTTATGCTCATTCGGCAATTGTTCATTCGGCGTCACCTGGATAATTTTCACTCGGTAGTAAAATTTTCAAGTCCATTCGGCGAAAAGAGAAACATACCTATTCGGCACGAGTTTGATTCGGCATGAGGTTGATTCGGTGCAAGGTTGATTCGGCACTCAAGTTGGTTTGGCTCTCTCTGATTCGGTAAGGAATAACGAAGGGGTGTAGCCCCTATTTATATACGTACACAGGACAACCGAACCAAATGGTTCGGCACTCAAAACCGAATGTAACTACACCAACTGGAAGAAAAACAAAGCGCGACACCTGCAAGCACGTGCCCCACTTTGGGGGGCAAATGTTGGGCGAATTCTCACCCATGGAATCACGAGACCAAGAGGCATCAGCTTCGCCATTTCCATCCGGTATCCGTGCCCATTCGGTACCCATACCCCCGCCGAACCAAAAGGAAGGAAGGCACAACCGGACCACTCCCCAGCCGAGCCTACTCCCTTCCAAGCACTGCCGAACCATACTCATCTCCACACCACTACCGGTCCGGCTCCATACCGATACTGGACCAACACCACCGGACCAGAGTGACCATCGGACCAACCCTCTCCTCCACAACCGAACCAACAACTACCGGTCCAAACAACATACTTCCTCCCACCGAACCAGCCCATACCGAACCAAGTTCTCATCCCCTACCATCTACCACCGAACCAGAGCTCCACCGGACCACATCCCTACCGAGCCCAAACATCTCTTCCCTACCGGACCAAACCCCAACCTTCTCCAAGCACGGCCGAACCAAAGCTTCGCCGAACCAGAACGCTGCCAGGCCAGCTTACTTCAGCCCAGGCCCACCAGCAGTTATATATATCCAAGACCCCTACCCCCGCCTCACTCTATAAATAGAGGGGCAGGGGTACAACAATGGCAGACAAGTTTGAGAGCTCAAGCACAGAAGGAACTTTCAAACAACTTTCATATACTTGTATACAAAGCTTTGTACTTGTAATCTGAAAAAAAAGGGAGAATAACATATAAAGTGGACGTAGGCACGTTCTGGCAGAACCACTATAAATCTGCGTGTCTTTTTACATTTTAGCCCATGTTTTTTACTTATTTGCATAACTCACCCAAACCATTGAAAACCACATAAAATCAACCAAATAATACGACTTGGAGGTGTTTGCCCATTTTTCGTGCAAACAATATTCCTATTACAATAATGAACATTTATTAATTTAAATCAATACCACACTACTTAAAACTTTACACGTTTCTTTCATTAATTAAAAACTTATACATTCTTGCATTAATTAAAACTATCATGTTCTCTCATTAATTAGGACTTTACACGTTTCTTTCATTAATTAAAAACTTATACGTTTCTTTCATTAATTAAAACTTATACCTTTCTTTCATTAATTAGGAATTTACATGTTCCTATCATTAATTAGAACACCATACGTTCTTTCATTAATTAAACCTATACGTTTCTTTCATAAATTAAAACCTATACGTTTCTTTCATAAATTAAAACCTATACGTTTCTTTCGTAAATTAAACCTATACGTTTCTTTCATAAATTAAAACCTATACGTTTCTTTCATAAACTAAAAACTATACGTTTCTTTCATAAATTAAAACCTATACGTTTCTTTCATAAATTCAACCTATACGTTTCTTTCATAAATTAAAACCTATACGTTTCTGATTTATATTACCATTTCACAAATTTAACTAAACTTCCAGTTTATTTAATTAATTTAACATCTTTAGTTAAAACTCAAATTTCACATTTTCAAGTCAAGTTATATTTTAAAATTTCATTTTCAACAGTCATTTATTAAACCACTTAAATTTATAGAAAATCAATAATTCTTTAATAAATCACTTAAATTCAAATATAAATCAATTTATCATATTTACCATTTTCCAAATAAAATTAAAGTCCATTTTATTCATGTAACTTAAATATCATTTTTAGTCAAAATTCCAAATTTCAAACATAAGCTATATTTCAAAAATCCAGTTAATCCATTCATAAATTACATTTTTAACACATAGAAAAATCATAATTTATTTATTTTAAAACCTTTCAAAATCTATTTAAATCAAATTTCATAATTTTATATATTTAAAATACTTAAAATATTCAAAGCACTTTATAGAATAACCACGGGTCTGTATATAGTTTTCTAACCTAGGTCAAGTGATACGGATATGTATCATTTCAATCCGCAGTTTAAAAGGTAAAAATCCGGGTTCTATCATTTCAAACCCGCAATCCCAAGTTTAAATAAATAAATAAAATAACTCAGGCCTATCATTTCAGCCCATAACATTTTTTCTAACAGGGAACTTACAGTGTGATCATATACAGAAATAATATAAACAAAGTCAATATCACAATATACAGTCATATATCAGATGTCAGGTGAAAATTAACAGTTTTAACATGGTAATAACATGGAAATAACATGGCATAGCATATAATATGATCATCATTAACTTGCATAAACATTTTACATTACTAAACACTTGTCATCAATCCACTTTTCATAAGTATATATGTCAGAGTGAGAAAGACTCACATTTTTCAAAGCTAGAGACCAAAACAACATACAAGCACGACTCCAAAGGCACGACAAGCACAATTTCACGACTTTTGATTTGAGTTGAAAGATAGCCAAGATATGATTTTGTATCATCAACCCGAAACAAAAAAAACCAGACAATATATAAACATTCAACATAAAATAACATTGAAACAATTTTGAAATACAAAGCGAAATGAACAAGATAGATTGGACCTTGCTTCAACCACTTCAATGCTTGGCCTAAGGGACACTTATGCTTGGCTATGATGATGCTTTGACTCAGGTATGACATCATATAGGTCAGGTTTAACATCATATAGGCAAGGCAACAAGTGGAGATGAAGGGAATGAGGCAACAATGGTCAAAAACATTGTTTTTAGGCATGTAGGTTGCAATTTGAAGGGTTTGGCCACCATAGATGGCTCGGCCATGGTCATGGTTGGTGGAGTAGATGGTGTTGGAGGCATGGAAGAGATGTAGGAGTTTGTGGCTGCGGCTATGGAGAAGAGGCCGATCCAAACTTAGAAGAGAAACAAGGCAAAATTGCATAGAAAAGTAAGAAAAGTAGAAAGAAGAGAGGGATTTACCTTTTTTTTTCTTCAAGGTGGAGGCCATGATTTTTAGGGTTTTGGGGATTCAAAAATTCGTGAATGACAAGAGGAAGTTGGCTGCAAAGGATGGGGAAAGGAATGGCTAAGATTAATTGATGTATTAATGACAGAAGAAACTGCAAAAGAAACGGATAAAACGTTTTTTTCCGTTTCTTAGCTCTTAACCCTTTCAAATTTCTCATATATATTTATATACATCCAAATAACTGAAAATAATTAAAATCTCAGTTAAAATTCGAAAATATAACAGATAAACAAAATATTAAAAATTAAATATTAATTAGATATGATTAAATAAGAAAAATAGCACGGAAAAATGAAAACTAGACTTAAGAATTAGAAATAACTTCAATACACTTTGGAAAAATTTACTTAAATTTAAATACATGAAAAATGAATAAAATAAAGTAAAACACAGCAAATAAAAGTGAGTGCATAAAATAAATAAATAAATTTTAATTATATATAATTAAAATAAGAAAATGGCTTAAAATTGTAGACTGGGCTTTAAAATTAGAAATAAATCCAAATGAACTTTAGAAAATCTTCATGGACTTGTAAAATATTTATAACAAAAAAAATAACAAAAAAAAATTAAAGTGCATTCACAAAAAAAAAATTATTAAATATAATTTTTATGAAGAAAATGGTAGAAAATTAGAAAACAGCCTTTAAAAATAAGAAATAAATACAGTAAATTTTGGAAAAATTCTATTATCATTTAAAAATATTTAAAACTCAAAATATACATAATAAAACATACTATCACATATTAAAATAAAATATAACCAAGAAGAAGTAATTTATACAATTTAAAATAGTCATTGTTAAATAACCCTATATACGCACAATATTGTAAAGGGTATAACTTTCACAATTTACATCCAAATTCAACGAAACGAAAAGTGGTGTTCTTATAATTTTATGTAATTTCATAATAAAAGAAAAAATTTAAAATTTTAAACTTTTAAAATTTTAAGTTGAAAGTCACAGTTTGACTATTTTGACCAAAATCAGCATTTCAGGCAAATATTCAACTTACAAAATTTTGGAATTATAACTCATATAAAAATCAAGATTATATTTAAATAATAAATTTAATCATTTAAAATAAGTAAAATAAGTTTTTAAATCAAAATCTTACATTAAAAATAATTAAAATATACAATAAAATAATTACAAAATATAGGGTTGTTGCACTCTCCCCCATTCAAAACTTTTCGTCCCCGAAAAGGAATGAGGTATGGAAGGGCACAGAAAAGATAGAGTGAAATAGGATTAAGATAAGATGACAAGAAGATTGAAGTTATACCTGGTAACTGTTGTTATAGGTAAGTTTTACAAGGTGGAGATTATCAAAGATTATAGAAAGATTTCTAAACAGAAAGATCATAGAAAGATGCATATACCAGTTTATAGCAAGATGAGGACGATAAGAACAACCAAAAGATAGTTTGAAAAACAAAATAAGAAAGTGAATTTGAAAGCATGGAGATTTCAACTTAAATATAAAATAAACTTTTACACAAGTTACATAAATCTTAACTATCTCAAATTTCATTATCTTATTATCCAATCATCTTAAATTAACAATTTTTTTTTAAAACCATGGGTTAGAAAAATAATCATTTATTACACTCACAATGTATTTAATAAATTTTATTCTTCTTTATTCCTAATAAAATTAAATTTATTCCTCTCAATATATTTATCACTCATGTTCAATATACTTACACTTATTATAACTGCTTTCTTTTATTCTTAGTTCTTTTAACATCATTTTATTGTAAGTTATTCAATTACCCTTTATTATATTTACCTATGTTAATCATTTTACAATTAAAATTTAAGTGTATAACATTTATTATAACCACTCAAATTTTATTTATAAAATCTTTTTATATTGTATATTACCCAATTACATTGTTAACTTCTGAAATTAAGGTAAGTTATATTGGAATGAAATTGTGTCATACAAATAAAACTTTCCAATTCAATTATCTCAAGTTTAATCATTTATCCAATTTTTTTTTTTGATTTTCTTTTTATAATTGAAATTATTGTTAAAAATAAAATTTAAGAATTAAATTTCCGATTTCTTCAAACCATTTAGAGATAAGTAATAATGTATATATAATATGTCAAATCAAATTTCAATCATATATCTATATATATTATAAATTAAGTCATATTTTAGAAATTCAAATCTATTTAATTTCCCAAAACAAAGCTGTAGCAAGACTACAGAACAGTCTCTTCACTTCGAAACTCGAAAATGAACGTCGATGATGCTGCAGTCATCACCGAAGTTATTTTCCAGCGACAAAGAGAAGAGTACTAATTTTAAACTTAAAATTCTTTGGAAACAAATTTCTATTTGAAAATATTTTAAATATTATATTCCTTTAAACTTTTAAACAAAAGGTTTGGAACCATCGGAAATTAAATTCTCAAATTTCTTTTTCTAAATTCATTTAAGTTCCCATATAAATTTATAAACAATTATTTATAAATTCATTTATAGAACAATAAATGATAAATCAAGTATTATCATTTCAAATTATCATTTTGAATCATTTTATTAAGTTCCATAAATATATATATCAAAATTTTATTTCATTAACCAAAACAAAATTTAAAATAATATCGTGTCAGTTTGTTCTGCCAAAGTGCTTTAGAAATCCTATCGGTAGCGTTGATCAGACGAATCGATCGAAAACCCAAATCAACATCAACAACTCCAACAACACAATAAAAAAAAATATAGATTGACAAATACAATTCAAAATGTTTGAAAATATGTTGGAAACAAAAGACAAGATGATTAAATACAGAGTAGGGAGGTGGATAAGCTAAAATAAATCACGGGCAACCTTAATCGGGTCAACCGTGACTTAAAGTATAAGATCGAAGTGGATTTTCTGGGGTAAATCTACGTTTGATCTCAAGAGTTAGAGTTTGGGATAATAGGAGATACTAGCATCTAAACCGAGGATATAAAATCTTTGGTGAATCGATGCTGTTGCAATGGAGTTTCACCCCTCTTACAAGAAATTTTTTGAGATTGGCGAGACCGCCAATTCACTATAAAGATCATTCGAAGTGGAGTTGTGGGATACTCCAGAATCAAATGAAGATGAATAGCGGGGAATAAGAATGGACTTTGGAACCGCAGGGAACGTTACAAAATTCAAAGGAATCGTGTCAAAAGGGAAGAGATTCAAACTCGAATGAAAGTGATTCTGTAAATACATTCACTCTATATGCTGAGCTTTGCCTAGAGCTACCAAAGCTCTGATACCAACTGTAACGACCCGGTATTTTCAACCATTCGCATCCATTATAAGTGTATAGGTAGACACTCATGCCGGAATTGAATTGCTCAAAATACCATGTTGTAAATAAAATTTTGGCAAACCTCAGAATATACAGTAAATAAAAATCACAGATCACAGACACAGAGTATATAAAAATGCAGCGAAGAAAAACAGATAGTAGTTCATGAAGCTACTATATAAATATAAGATACATCAGAGTTAAATAAGATACAACAGAAGTGTAACTGGATACATCAGGTACAAATCGGATACATCACTGAACCACTGGATACTGAAACAAAATAGATGGCTGGATCTTCAAGGAAAGCTCCAACGTCGAAGGTGAATCTTGAATGCTAACTCAATCAATCTGACCCGAGCGTAAAGCAAAATACAAAACCCTCGAGTCAGGACATAAATACTTATAAACTGTAAATCAACTCAAGTGAACAGTAACAAAATGCATCAGTAACTTAAAGGATGCTTGGGACCGCCCATCCTCTAAGGATCCCTTAAACTATTTACTATGTAGTAATATACGCTATATACGGTAGTGTCTAATCAGTAAAGTATAATCATATAGAAAATAGCGTTAAGGGGATGGTGAACCTTAACGCGGTCGGATCTTTAAAACCTAAATCGTAGTGGGCTCGATATAAGGATATGACACGGTACGCGAGGCAATGTCAGGGTGGATACACCGTTTGCACTCCCGGACCGGTGGTGACGGCAAGCCAGCAGCTTCCGCCCACCTCGAACAATACCCCCGAATCAAAGTGGCGCCACCGAATCGAATCACAAAAGTAATAGAATAGTTTCCGATGGAGCATGATCGATGAAAGGGTGCGACCCTTTCTGTAGCCCGGTATAGCTCCTGTTTTAGTCATATACGCCAACTCACGGGAGTTGGGTCCACGTATCATACCTCGAGAACGTCGCCACCATCCTACTTCATTCTGGAATCTCCACCGCGTACACAGTTGTTAAAGTGGTTTTCGGTATTGTCCGGCTATAAGACAATATCCGATCCCGGTCTCTTTAACAACCAATCGTTATTATAACCCATGGATATTTATTTCAAATAATTTATACTTTCAAGACCAAAATATCATACTCATTTCAAAACAATATCACAATTGTATCATTTCCATTTCAAAATATAATTCAATATTATATCATTCAAATAAAACCCAAATTTTCAAATCATTGAATATTTCTTTAAATTTATTAAACTTGAAATATTCCTTTAAATTATCATAGCATTTTGGAAATGTTACCTTAAGGAATCATAGCATTTTGGAATGTACTACTTTCCACTTTAGATTGTATATAATCAAAGTATTGATAAGCTTAAAATTTTAACATGTCAATTTATCATAGCCTTATAGTTAAATAAACTTTCTTACTGTAATATACAATTTAAACCGAAATTCTTATGTTAAGTTAAAAGCACCTTATTAACTTACATTATTATTACAATAAAGAAACTTTATTATTTTAATCATTTAAAGTATGCCATTCACATAAATTAAAACTTGCTTATCAAATATACGTTATCAACTTACATTTTATTATTACAGTAAGTAACATTTATCATTTTAATCAATTTAAAATACACCATTATTAAAATCTACGTGTCAAATGTACATTTTAAATTTTATATTCCTATTACAATAATGAACATTTATTAATTTAAATCAATACCACACTACTTAAAACTTTACACGTTTCTTTCATTAATTAAAAACTTATACGTTCTTGCATTAATTAAAACTATCATGTTCTCTCATTAATTAGGACTTTACACGTTTCTTTCATTAATTAAAAACTTATACGTTTTTCATTAATTAAAACTTATACCTTTCTTTCATTAATTAGGAATTTACATGTTCCTATCATTAATTAGAACACCATACGTTCTTTCATTAATTAAACCTATATGTTTCTTTCATAAATTAAAACCTATACGTTTCTTTCATAAATTAAAACCTATACGTTTCTTTCATAAATTAAACTTATACGTTTCTTTCATAAATTAAAACCTATATGTTTCTTTCATAAATTAAAACCTATACGTTTCTTTCATAAATTAAACCTATACGTTTCTTTCATAAATTAAAACCTATACGTTTCTGATTTATATTACCATTTCACAAATTTAACTAAACTTCCAGTTTATTTAATTAATTTAACATCTTTAGTTAAAACTTAAATTTCACATTTTCAAGTCAAGTTATATTTTAAAATTTCATTTTCAACAGTCATTTATTCAACCACTTAAATTTATAGAAAATCAATAATTCTTTAATAAATCACTTAAATTCAAATATAAATCAATTTATCATATTTACCATTTTCCAAATAAAATTAAAGTCCATTTTATTCATGTAACTTAAATATCATTTTTAGTCAAAATTCCAAATTTCAAACATAAGTTATATTTCAAAAATCCAGTTAATCCATTCATAAATTACATTTTTAACACATAGAAAATTCATAATTTATTTATTTTAAAACCTTTCAAAATCTATTTAAATCAAATTTCATAATTTTATATATTTAAAATACTTAAAATATTCAAAGCACTTTATAGAATAACCACGGGTCTGTATATAGTTTTCTAACCTAGGTCAAGTGATACGGATATGTATCATTTCAATCCGCAGTTTAAAAGGTAAAAATCCGGGTTCTATCATTTCAAACCCACAATCCCAAGTTTAAATAAATAAATAAAATAACTCAGGCCTATCATTTCAGCCCATAACATTTTTTCTAACAGGGAACTTACAGTGTGATCATGTACAGAAATAATATAAACAAAGTCAATATCACAATATACAGTCATATATCAGATGTCAGGTGAAAATTAACAGTTTTAACATGGTAATAACATGGAAATAACATGGCATAGCATATAATATGATCATCATTAACTTGCATAAACATTTTACATTACTAAACACTTGTCATCAATCCACTTTTCATAAGTATATATGTCAGAGTGAGAAAGACTCACATTTTTCAAAGCTAGAGACCAAAACAACATACAAGCACGACTCCAAAGGCACGACAAGCACAATTTCACGACTTTTGATTTGAGTTGAAAGATAGCCAAGATATGATTTTGTATCATCAACCCAAAACAAAACAAACCAGACAATATATAAACATTCAACATAAAATAACATTGAAACAATTTTGAAATACAAAGCGAAATGAACAAGATAGATTGGACCTTGCTTCAACCACTTCAATGCTTGGCTTAAGGGACACTTATGCTTGGCTATGATGATGCTTTGACTCAGGTATGACATCATATAGTCAGGTTTAACATCATATAGGCAAGGCAACAAGTGGAGATGAAGGGAATGAGGCAACAATGGTCAAAAACATTGTTTTTAGGCATGTAGGTTGCAATTTGAAGGGTTTGGCCACCATAGATGGCTCGGCCATGGTCATGGTTGGTGGAGTAGATGGTGTTGGAGGCATGGAAGAGATGTAGGAGTTTGTGGCTGCGGCTATGGAGAAGAGGCCGATCCAAACTTAGAAGAGAAACAAGGCAAAATTGCATAGAAAAGTAAGAAAAGTAGAAAGAAGAGAGGGATTTACCTAATATTTTTTCTTCAAGGTGGAGGCCATGATTTTTAGGGTTTCGGGGCTTCAAAAATTCGTGAATGACAAGAGGAAGTCGGCTGCAAAGGATGGGGAAAGGAATGGCTAAGATTTATTGATGTATTAATGACAGAAGAAACTGCAAAAGAAACGGATAAAACGTTTTTTCCGTTTCTTAGCTCTTAACCCTTTCAAATTTCTCATATATATTTATATACATCCAAATAACTGAAAATAATTAAAATCTCAGTTAAAATTTAAAAATATAACAGATAAACAAAATATTAAAAATTAAATATTAATTAGATATGATTAAATAAGAAAAATAGCACAGAAAAATGAAAACTAGACTTAAGAATTAGAAATAACTTCAATACACTTTGGAAAAATTTACTTAAATTTAAATACATGCAAACTGAATAAAATAAAGTAAAACACAGCAAATAAACGTGAGTGCATAAAATAAATAAATAAATTTTAATTTTATATAATTAAAATAAGAAAATGGCTTAAAATTGTAGACTGGGCTTTAAAATTAGAAATAAATCCAAACGAACTTTAGAAAATCTTCATGGACTTGTAAAATATTTATAACAAAAAAAATAACAAAAAAATAAAAGTGCATTCACAAAAAAAAAATTATTAAATATAATTTTTATGAAGAAAATGGTAGAAAATTAGAAAACAACCTTTAAAAATAGGAAATAAATACAGTAAATTTTGGAAAAATTCTATTATCATTTAAAAATATTTAAAAGTCAAAATATACATAATAAAATATATTATCACATATTAAAATAAAATATAACCAAGAAGAAGTAATTTATACAATTTAAAATAGTCATTGTTAAATAACCCTATATACGCACAATATTGTAAAGGGTATAACTTTCACAATTTACATCCAAATTCAACGAAACGAAAAGTGGTGTTCTTATAATTTTATGTAATTTCATAATAAAATAAAAATTTAAATTTTTAAACTTTTAAAATTTTAAGTCGAAAGTCCCAGTTTGACTATTTTGACCAAAATCAGCATTTCTGGCAAATATTCAACTTACAAAATTTTGGAATTATAACTCATATAAAAATCAAGATTATATTTAAATAATAAATTTAATCATTTCAAATAAGTAAAATAATTTTTTAAATCAAAATCTTACATTAAAAATAATTAAAATATACAATAAAATAATTACAAAATATAGGGTTGTTACATAAACAGCTTCATGAAATGTTTGTTTGATTATTATATTTTTTCATTCTGCTGTGAGGTTCTATGTTTTGTTTTCCTTCTTTTCTCTTATTTTTTTATTTACACCATTAAAAATCCTTCCTTTTGAATGATTTGAATTTTACATGTATGGTTTATTGTCGATTTATATCGTCAAAAAGTTAGGTCGTTACAGTTGGTATCAGAGCTTTGGTTTAGCGATAACCTTAGCCTGTCGGGGTTAACTCATTAGAGATAAGGTTATTAATACCCTAGAATGAGTTTTAGAGTATATATAAGAGAGGGAGTATTTATTAGTGTTATAAAATTTGTTTTTAATTTGTTTTGTTGAGCATTTATGAATTCTGATCGTACATAGTTTGCTATGGCATCGTAGGGATTTCTAAACACTTATATTGTTTTTCAAATATAGGTAAATGAAATAATTTTACCTAGTATTATATTTGTATATAAAAGAATAATTTTTATAAATGGATATATTTCTATGTGATATGTTTGTTTGTTAGGAAGTGAAATTTTATAAATATTGGTTACAAAATAGGATTTACAAATAAATTGAATATGAATTGGAAATCTAAGAACTTAAGTTTCGGAGTTTTGAAATTGGTATTCCAAGATTTTGAAATATAATATTAGTATTATTTGGAAGTATTTTCGAATATAAATATTTTCAATGTGATTAATGTTTTAAAATAATTTTAAAGAAAAAAGTTCTCTATTCCATTCTTCTGTTGTTGAAAAATAATTTCGGTGATGATTGCGACATCATCGACGTTCATTTTCGAGTTTCAAATTGGGAAGACCGTTGTAGTTGCTTTGCCACACATTTGTCTTAATAAACGAATTTTAATTTTATTTTCTTAACTATGATTTGATATATATAATAGGTATGAGTATACAAAATGATTTGAAATGAATCTGGTATTTAGTTCTTAAGTTCTTATTAAGTTAATAATTTTCAGTTATAGAAATAAAGTAAAATCTTAATAGTTGGAGACTTCTAAAATGAAAAATAAGAAATTAGAAGCTAAGTGTTTAGTGGAACTGTAAAGAATTGGAGATTTATAAAGTGTAAATTATAGGGCAATAAAATTTAAAAGATGTAAATTATTCAATATTTTGCTAACTAAAATGAATAAGATAAATTTGTATAACATTCAATTATATTCTAGAACATATATAAAACTTACCAGAAATGTTTAAAAGTTGAAATGTTAATATGAATATGTTATAGAATTTTTACAGAAGTAAAACTTAAGTAATGGAGTTATGTCTACAAATAAGAATTATGATATACATGAAATATTTTAAGCATAAGTTAATATTTTGAAATGCTAGTGATTAAATTTAATATAAAAAAGGTGAATACTGTTTAAGTAAATGATTATAAACTCAAGAAAATAACTGAAATGATTAAATGATGAATATTAATATTAAAATTGATATCAAGGTTATAATTAAATAATAAATGTGAAATAAATTGCAATGAAATATACGTAATACTTTAATAATGATTCGTTGATGATTTCAAATATTATATGGGTAAAATGTGTAAGTAAATGAATGTAAATTAATGGAAAAATGACATTGTATGAGTAAATGAAAATAAACAAATGAAAAGTAAATGATGAAAAGGAAAACCAATTGAATAAACTTAAATAATATTTAAAATCCTATGTGTTTGGCTTATGAGAAGTTTGGAAAATGATACTTCAAATTGTTTAAGGATGTATGAATAATCTATTAAGTTGTTATTTAAGGTTGTTGAGCGTAAGGTACACTTAGTAGTTTATTCATTATCCTAGAACGGTGAAAACTTTCTGAACTAAACAAACCATTAGTTTTGGCTGCTATGGATGTGTTATGGATCCTTTTGGTGCATATGATGGTCGTGCCGTTTTGTTTACATATGTTTTGTTTTGATTTACTTTTGTTACTGATTGAAACAACTCAATATTTCCTCTTTTACATAATTCTCACTATTTTGGATTAAATAAGTGAAATACAAGTATGGAAGCAATAGCAACTGCTTTTGGTTTCATAAATGAAGTTTGTTTTCCCGGCAAATAGGTACATTTTTGGATTATAGTTTTGCAACGATATTTTATTGTTTTTACTATTGTTGGGATGTTTTAATATTAGTATATAATATATATATATATATATATTGAAATTATTGATATTATTATTTTTTGGGCCTAACCGCGCAAAGGAGAATCTGTTGAAATTTTTCGTAAATTTAAGAGTTAATTTTTTTTTGTAAAAGTTGATTTATTTTCAAATTCTTATTAAACTAAATCATGTAAATTAATTGTTCATAAATTGATTATTTTAGATAAAATTATACCAAGTTTCTTAATCCCTTCTTGTCCCTTTTCGAGGACGAAAAGTTTTGAGTGGGGGAGAGTGCAATGACCCATATTTTTGATAATATAAATTATTAAATTAAATAAGATTTTGAAATTTAATATTGTGAGAAATTAAAATTTATGATTTATTAACGAGGAAAATAATTAGAATATAATTTAATTGTTTAAATGTTATTGACAACTATTTTTTTGTAGTTTCAATCAATTGAAATAATTATAAAGCTAATTTCGTTAAAATTGTAAATAAGGAATAAATTAAATGTTGGATTTAATGCTGAATTATATGTTATAAACTAGAATAGGTTTATTATGGAATATGAAAATTGTTTATTTATCACCTTGCTATTTAATCCGTTGAAATTTATATGGAAATCAATTGAAATTTAGTGTAATTAAATGCTGCAGTTAATATGAATTAAGATGATAACTATAGAATATGAATGTAATAAAATGTAAACTAATGTTAATTATATTCATTGGGTAACAGTTGATTTGATAATAAGAATGTGAATCAAAATAAAAGAATTGTTGAGATCTAAATTATAATAAAATAGGTTTATTTCCTTTGTAATTGAACACTGTATTTAGTGTAATATTTAAATATTGAATTAACATGGAAAATTTATTTTTAAAAGATTATAAATTTCTGTGTAATCAAGGATGGTTAAATTGTTAACTTTTAAATTGAATTTGAATGTGATTAAATCAATTTAATAATTATTTATTTAATTAACATGAAAATTAGTCATTTTGGCCACTGTTTCGGATTTCGACGAAACAAGTTTCATCGGATCCGTAACAGTGAATTATTGTAGGATTTCATGTTTCGTAGCGACCGGACTTATCATTTGATCGAGCGTGCTCGAAACGCGTAGCAATCAACTAAAAGAATTTAAATGAATATAATTTGATTTTAAAAGCTAACTTTTATAAACAATGGAATTAGGGTTTGAAACTTGTTCCATTGAGTTTAAAAATATAAAAAACATATATATTGATGTATTGGATGACCTATTTTCGTCACAGGAACGAAACAGACTTTTCGGGTCATTGTTATCTTTTCGACCGAATTCGTGCTTATATATCTTTGCCTATATATAGGTTGTCATAAACCCTAGCAACTTTTGTCTTTTCTATTATCTGTACGTACATTTCTTTCTCATCTCCTCTTTCTAATGACAGAGAACCCAAACCCTATTTTCAATTTCAATCAAATCTAAAAATTCAAACTCCTCAAACTATGTCATATAATATATCATTGTGATGCTCTCATCAAATGCAACCTACGTCTGTAGTTCATTTTTGCAATTGAGTCTTGGATTAGCAAGAAATCAGTGAAGAAGTCCCGGCCGTCCATTCAAGGTTTTCGGTTTCAACGGTGGATCTTCATCCAATCGACGATCGGGGGTGGGGTCTGAAAGAGGAGACAAAGCAGTGTTCATCCATTGCGCTCATTTGTCATAGTTTGGTCGGAGAAGGCTAGAAATTGGTGAAGTTCATCAGTGGCGGTGGAGCATTTTCTAGCCAAGAGGGAGGTCGCGCGGCCAGGCATGCGTAGAGGATGTGTAGGCGCCGCCAACGGTGATACCTGATCGAGGTGATGAGGTTTGGAGTCGCGTGCGGCAGTCAATGAGTGGATGGCGGCTGTCTCGTGCGCGGGTTGCTGAGTGATTTAGGGTTCGGCTAGAAGGTAATAGAATTACTAAATCACCCTACTACTATTTATTTAATTAAAATTAAAATTTTCAACTTCTAAACACACATAATTTTTCTATACATGCTTAGACATGGACGCGGTTTTCTCCATTGCGGTCGCATCAAAATTCCAAAGAATTTAGAACTAGTTTGGTTGAATTCTGAAACTATTCAAAATTTGGGCTTTATTTGGATTTTAAATCGACAAAAAAAATCAAAGATGAGTGATTTAACCCACTCACAATTACTAAACCTTCTTATATTGGTTGATTAAATTTATGATGTGATAAGAATATTATTAGTTGCCGTTTGATAGTTTAATTTGGCATTCTAATTTAATTTGAATTTATATTGAACTAAATTTCCATTTAAATTAATATTGAATACAAATTGTTAGTTAAATACCTAATAATGATAACAAGTTAATTGTTGTGATTTATTGACTGATTTGGATGTTGATTGTGATGAATGTTTATCTGTTGACATTGTGGATGATTTGATGTAATGTTAATTATATATGTGGTTATCACACTGCAAGTTTCCTTAGTTTGTTGTTAGAAAAATCACTATGGATTGAAATGATACATACCCGAGCGATCTTATAATTTAGGGAAAATCGTTATGGATTGAAATGATAAACCCGAGCGATTTTATTGATTTGGAAATTATTAGTTCAGGATACGAGTTGAAATGATATATGCCTAGAAAATTTAACTATTTTAGGGTTAACCATAGGTTAGAAAATTATATACGGACACCGTTGGTCGGTTTTAAATTATTTTCTAAATGGTAAGTATGCTTGATTTTTAAATTTAGTCTAATGATTTTATTTAAGAAAAATATATTTAGAAAATAATTTATTTTATATATTTTAAAGCTTCAAATTATAAGTTAATATTCGGTTTCAAATGTAAATTTAAGGTTTTAACTAATAATTTAATTTAGTTATAAATATATAATTTAACTACTTTAAAATTTAATAAAATATTTAATTTATATATTTTAAATTTAATTTAAATAATAAGCATAGTTTTGATTTAAGTTAATAAATATAGACTTTTATAATAAATTTAATACATAAAGATTTTGTAAAAGATTTTAGAATTTTGTAAGAGGTTTTTGTCAAGAATTTATAAAAGTTTTGTAAGAGATTTTATAATGGATTTTATAAAAAGGATATTTTTTTAAAATAATTTTTTAAAAGATTTTTATAATGGTTTTACAAAGGAGTTTATAAAGGTTTTAAACGATTTTATAAAGGGTTTCATAAAAGAACTTGTGTAAAGGGATTTGGAAGCGTTTAAAGGAATTTGCATAGAAGTTTATAAAAAAGGGAAGAGTTGTAAACTGTTTTGGAATTTACAAATAGCTTTATAAATAGTTTTAAAGCATATAAATAGTTTATAAATGGTTTAAGAGACAGTTATAAATTATTTTCGAAATTGATTGAAAGAAATTTTCCTCGGCATTTATGAATATGTTTATACTTTTGGAATAAGTATATGGATAACTTGATATGAAGGTATAAACTATTTCCTAGATTTACCATTATAAATGTTATATAAACTGACCACGGTGTGAAAAATATAACGATTGGTTGTTAAAGAGACCGAGGTCGGATATTGTCGTACTCTCTGCCAATTTCGAGTCCACTTTAACAACAGTGCACGTGGTGGAGAATCCAGAATAAAGTAGGATGGTTTGGTGAATGCTACTGATATGAGATAAGAACGTTGCCCTGACCCCCTCGGGTTAGCTTGATATAACTAAAAAAGAGCTATATCAGGCCAAGTGTGGTCGCTCCTCCGATCAGGCATATTTCTTCGATACCATATTTGTTACTTTGTGATTGATTGGTGGTCACCCTTGATTTGATTATGGGAGTGTGTTTTGAGGTGTGTGGCACTAGCTATTATGCGTTACCACCAGTCCGAGAGTGTAAATTGGTAGAATTCTACCCTGGTCGTTGCCTCTTGTCCCTTGTCATATTGCCTTATCGAACCCACTACGATTTGGATTTGTGTTGTACCTATGGAGTGCTCCATGTTAGCCCACCGGTTTGGTGGAGTTTATAGCACTGTATAGACTACGACATTTATAAAAATCTGTTAAGGGGGATATAGGTAACGCCTTAATGCTATTTTAATACTTTACTTTACTGATGGACATTATATATATAGCGTATATTACTACATATAAATAGTTCAATGGATCCTTTGGAGATGGAAATCTCGAAACATCTCTTAAGTTATTGCACGCACGTTATACGTTGGATGGGAGATGTAAAATCTCATAAACATCTCTGAAGCCATTACACTCATATTTATTTACTGTTGATTTAACTTACATATGATCCTTTGGTTCTGACTCGAGTCTTTTGTCCTTTCATTACGCTTGGGTCATCCTAAGCTTTTCAATGTTGAAAACATTATTCTAAAGGACGAAGACGAAGTTTAGTATTATATTATTATTATTCAACTGTATCATGTTGTTCCGCTGCATTATCCTGTTATATCTTCTGTATGTATAACTCTGATTTGTATTGAAAAAGTGTAATCAAATGTTATTTGTAAATAGCTTCGTGAATTGTTTATCCGATTATTATATTTTGTCATTCCGCTGTGAGATTCCTTATTTTATTTTCCTTCTTTTCTCTTATTTTCTTATTTACCCCATTAAAAATCCTTCCTTTTGAATTGTTCGAGTTTGACATATGTGGTTTATTATCGATTTAAACTGTCAAAAAAGTGGTTCGTTACATTAACTAACATAAATTATCATTTGAGTCATTCCATAATTGTCCAATGACTATAAATAGGTAAACCTAGGTCCCTCCATTAGCTTGAGTAATACACTGCCCACCATTTGGAGAGCATTACGTACTCTAATCTCAACGAATACATCAATATGCACTCTTTATAACTGCTATCACCAAATATACCATTTATGGATTTTCTATTAAATATATTTTTAATAGTATCAATTAATATAACACATTATATCAAGTATATAATAGAAAGAAAATCCCTTTTATTTTGAATAAGATTAGTTATCGAGTTAGATATGTATAAATTAGATAATTGCCCCTAGTACATGCCCCTAACTCTATTAATAATCACATAAATATCATCATCTAAAATACCATCACAGGTTTAATTACCATCTAAAATAATGTTCATAACATAACCAGCATAGTGAAAAACATAATAAGCCTCAAACAATCTGTACACAAATAATTCCACAAAAATAAAGTATTTTACATAACATCAGTTATAATATCAAAATAATCTACTATGCAATTTTAAATGAAAATATCAAATTATCATTGCATTTATAATAGATCAATTAGTAACTTGAAGCCTCATCTCTGATTTTTCCACGTGATGCCTATTCCTAAGGCCGTGTAATGAATTACAGATACGAGTTCCAGATCCAGTATCTAAAACCCAGTATAATTTTTTGATTGCAAAACAATTTTATATCATAAATATACCTATAGAAATAACATAACCATTCTGCTTCTTCTCTTTAATAATCTTCATGTACTCTAAATAATTCTGTTTCCACACATCCTTCTTATGCCATGGATGATATTCACCTTTGTCAACTTAAGCAATCTATTCGTTCTACTTATTAGCCCTCTTCCGCTTCCTCAAACTTTTTGCTCTTCAAAATTTTGAAGATGAAGTGTTCCCCTTAACAGTAAGTACAGCCCCTTTATCATTGGATGAAGACTAGGTTGACTTTAGCATATTGAGCAGCCCCATAAGGCTTACATTCAAGTGGTTCATATTATAGTTTAATATGGATGCCTCATATTGGGAAGTAAGAGACTCAAGAATCAAGTCTACTTGAATTTCATTACTTATCATCATGTCTCACTGTGAAAGTGTATCAATATAGCCTTTCATCGCCAAAGCGTAATCATCCACTTTCTATCCCTCGGTCATTTTAGTATTAAAGAGTTTCCTCGTAATTTCGCACCTTGCGAAAAGGGGCTAATCAACAAATAGACTTTGATATTATCAAAAATCTCATGGACAGACATGTTTTCATGCTACCATTGCAATGACTTGTCTAATGTAGACAATAAAAAAGCTTGGGTGATTTCTTGGTCCAAAATCATGAGCTAGTCTTAGTTTGGAGTCTACATCAACAATGGGTTGTTCCTTTGGAGGTGCAGTTATCGAAAACCAAAGAAGTTAATAAATTAATGCTATCTTTATTGCTCTTAGCTAGTCAACGTATGTAGGTACGGTGAGCTTGTTGTTTTCAGAAAATAACCTTTGTATGGACATTTTTTATAAAATTTTATATTGGTATATTAGGACATTTTCAATATATATGTTCTTGGAATATTAGTAAGGGTAAACATTACATTTCATCATACTAATAAACTCCTACCCCTCTTTATGTCTCTTTGAACCCTAAGACATAACATAAAAGTCTTTCGACTTGACTAGTGGGTGTTAGGACTCGTTTATCTTGGAATTTTGACTTTGAATTTTCTAAACAAGTCATAGCCCCACAAATAATGGATAAGTCTTTATCGGTTGTATCATACACAATTCCTAACCTATGGTTCCTTTTCCTAATCTTATTTCAACCCTGAGTTTGCTCAACAAATCCAAAGAGATTGTTCATGCATACCTACCATTTTGCAATGGCCTAAGTGGAATATGTACCTTAAGTGTACTTAACAAATAAATATAGTTTTCTTACCTCATCTTCTTAATATATTAATAATACTACACATAATATATCTAGCTTGAGTTTTCTCAAAAATCAGAGAGTACGCAAGTAATTTATTAATGTATAAATGGTAGAGTACAACTTTACATTAAATATTCATAATCTTCAATATATTTATTTAGAGTGATATTGACTTATGGAATATATAATTCTTATGAAATTCTCTCGCGATTCAAGTGTCATACACAACAAAAATCACAGTATACATACTATACATATGTATTTACCCCTTGAGTCGATTAAGAGTTTTCTTTTGTTCTACCCTTAATTATACATTCATATTATATAACTTTTAATTATTATATAACTTTTATATTTAATTAACATATAATATAATCTTATGTATAGTATTATATTGTTAAATCTAATTTAGTTAATTAAAATTTAAAACAATTTTATGCTATTCAACTAAACATTTAATTGAATAAGTGAATCATTATATATATGTATATGTATTTTATTATTTTGTAATTAACCTTCTAATTAACTTATTTAATTAAATAACACTAGTTAAATACTAATTTTGAAAATTTCTTATGTATATACATATACTTACATCATCTTGAACAATTCAAGATAATGTAACATATATCATTATATATTGTACTTGGAAATACTTTAATTGATTATCTTTTTAATTAATCTATTTGATTTACTAATCTTATTAACAATCATAAATTCTTGATAACAATTTGTTAAGAATCACATTATAACATTTATAATGTAATTCTTATTTTGAATCGAATTTTAAATTTAAAACCTTATTTTAACCTTTTTTTTTAAATTACTCAAGACCCAATTCAAATTAGGCATTTTCTATTAATGGAAACCAATGACCTCACTTGACCTTTCGGGCTAGACCGGTAGCCATGGAAGGTATAACTTATGGTTGAAGTTTTATTTTGATGTTGTCAAGAATTATATAATTGTTAGCACCCAAATTGGTCACTAACCACCTTAAGTAGAGTTATGTAGAGAGATTAATGAAGTGACTAAAATAGAATAGAAAATTTGTGTAATTCAATGCAAAAAGAACAACAAAAATGAGAACACCAGATTAATAGTGGTTCGGCGTAATTGCCTACGTCCACTTTGAATAAAATCTTTATTACTTTCTCAATCACTTGAATATAGATATAATCCGTAAACCAATCACTTGAATACAAGTTTGAATTAAAAAGAGGAGAGTATCAAAAATGGCAGGGTATTCCCAATGTTCTCGGAAAAAGGTCCCTTTTCACTGCACCCCTTCCCCTCTATTTATAGACGAAGATAATTTGGACTTCCTTCACAAGCCTAGGAGAAAAGTGCCTTGGCCCATATATGGGAACCCCAAGTTGACCGAACCAGGCATGCCGAGCAATATACCCCGAACCAGGCATGCCGACCCAGGATGGCCGAACAGTGGTCATTTGGGTAACTGACTTGAAGCGATCTCATAAAGGACTCGGGGTTGCTCGTAGTGGACCTCGAAGTAAAGCAGTGTCGGCTTTCGCATGTGACTTGCATCGTCGACCGAGCCACAGGTTTCGCTCCAATCTGACCGAGCCATGTGTGACTTCACTTCCCTTGGCCAAGCGGTACATGCCGGGCGACGACGACTCAACTGGCTGATCGACGCTTGCCGAGTGAACTGGACCGAGTGACGCATGTCGAGCAACTTGGACCAAGCGACATGTGTCGAGTTATTCAGACCGAGCGGCATATACCGAACTGCACCTACCGAACCGCACATAAACATCAAAACAAGTCAATTGCATCAAACCCTTATATCTTCAGGCTCTTCTTGGTCAGAATCTTGTCTAGTGCTAACGATAATATCTTCAACTGTCGTTTTGTAGCCGGGCCAAGGTGTCGGGTAACAATAATGTAAACATGTGTACCATACACACATGTGTGTATGTGCACGTGCAACATTTATGGTGTATATGGTTAAACATGTCGGTGTATAGGTGCTGGAATTTACACCAAAACAGACACTTTATCCCCTTTGTATACATATATGTTGTCTAACACACACAACTATATATATATATATATTTGAGTAAGAAATATAATAGTGTTTACAACAGTATAATTTTAATATATATATATATACGTATATGTATGTATGTATACGTATATGTTTATAAGATTGCAAAACATTAAATTTTGCAAATATAAATAACTTTAAAATTTAAATTCAACATAAATATCAAATTTAAAATAGCTATGTAATGAATTAGATTTAGAGTATATATATAGACACACACAGATGCTTACAAAATATTATTTTTTGATAAACATGTGTATATACAGATAAATATATCCATTAAGCTTATTATACTTAAATCACAAAACAACAAATTCACATGCTTAAAATGTAAGCTAATGAAAAAAAAGTAATATACATGATATATATTTGGCGAAAAAATATTTCAAGTAGGCAAAAAAAATTCATTTTAAAGCTCTTGACATTAAAAAATTTGTTTTATTAATTTCCTTAAGAAAATTATAAAAATTATTTTTTCGTAAAAACAATTTCATGTATATATAGTTTTATATTTATTAAATATATAATCTATGTAAGTATTTATTTCCTTTAATATACAATATATTAAAACAAAATATTATATTATAATATGTATATGTGTCTATATATTTTTATTTAAAATATTGGTGTACACACACACATAAAATTGCAATTCCTTTCTTTAGAAATAATAACATATACACACACATACACATACGCACATGATTTAAGATACACCCACATAATATATGCTTTGTCATTGTGAAAATAAGAAACAATTTGTTTAAAGCTTCTTTCAAAAATTGCCAATATTTTTAAAAATGAAAGAAATTTTTTATTTTTAATTCCATGCCCAAATTCAAATATCCAAACATACATATATGCAAAAAGAAATTTTCAGCCATAAAATATATACATGTATATGTTGTAAATAACTCTGTTGTTGATTTTGATAACAACAGTCATAACAAATATAGATACTAATGCCTTTTCATGTCATATAGAATATAGTGCATAATATTACAACGGTACTGAATCAAAGATTGTACAGTATAAAGACTCAGGATAAAAATGTGAAGACTCATGAGTTCAAAGGCAAAGAAATGAAGATCTCAAGATTATAATTTAGTGCAAAGAGTTATTAGTAAATATTATTAAAGTCCTTGATAGCAATTTCTGATCTCTATCTCTAATTTCTGATCTTTGATATTTTAAACAAAAATAAATTACTTTAATTTCGAAAATATATTTTAAATACTTTATAAAAGTTTTTTTTCAAGTTCAAAAATATTTAAAATATATGTTCAGAATATTTTATAAAAAATAGAATTCTCAAAACATTTTAAAGAAAATCTTCATTTTTAACTAGCATATGTCGACATACATATTAGATCGACATACATGCCGCAAAATGTTTTTCAAATTTTGAGTGGAAGTGTCTATTTGACACGACCCTTCAATGATGGATACATCTGTTCATTCACTATATATAGGGGAGTACAAAATGAATTTTTAGCAGCTAATTACTTACTTTCTTCCCACTCCTTACTCTCTTGAAAATTCTCTTGAAAATTATACTCTATTCTCTTTAATATCATAAAGAATCAATTCATTCTTCATTGTAATGATTCAATACAACTTTCTTACTATTTTGGAAACATCTCTCTCTCTCTTTTCCAAGATCAAAGTGCTATCCAAGAGGCTATACGATCCATTGTATCCAAAGTAGAAGAATTTGTCTTTGGAAAAACTATCAACTCTATTCGTGTTTGTTTGGGTATGCTTATAACCCGTTCAAATCATGTCGGTGGCTTAGTATCTCGTTCAAATCTAATGAGCATGTTTGTAGTCAGGTCAAATCAAGTAAGTTTGCCCAGACTTGAAATACAGGAAGGTGTGTATCGTAGCATTGAAACCTAGATTGTATTTGGGTTTGCCCTTTAACTGGTTAAAGATTGGCATTTGAAAAGAAATCTGTACAAGAAATTTTACATAAGTGGAGTAGGAGAAATTCGAACTAGTATAAACTCTCTAATGTCATATCTCTAACTCTTACTTTACTTTATTGCATTTATTTTTATTCGTGATTGCATCTGCGACTTATTATTAGCATAATTTTGTGTTGTTAATCAGTGGTTTGATATTAATCTAGAAAGAAAGCTAAAAGTTTTGCATGAGTTAGAAAACACTTTTCACTCCCCTCTAGTGTCAAATCATCGTTCAGGTCCATAATTCCACAACCGACATTTGATATTAGAGCACTAGGTTTTCAAAAAAAATTGTAATTTGATTTTTTTGTGAAGTTTAAATGGCTAACAACACTGTAAGTACTCTTTTTAACACTTTTATAGAAAAATAATTTTGTGAAATCAATATATTGGTAGAAACTAATTATTTTGGAAAGTCGTTTGATATGATGGAAAGATATAATATTGTATTACAGGAACAATATGTTATATGGTTGATGATGAATAAACACTTGATATTCATTCATTATAAATCAAGAAGGACAAATGGATATTATACAGTGGATGCTCAAGACACATAACTGAAAATTCGAAGATTATGAAAGGTGTTGTTTACAAAGATGATGGATCAGTAAACTTCGGAGACAACTCTAAAAGAAATGTGAGGTAACTTTAAAACTCCTATTGTTTCTAATGTTTTGCTAATTAGGAATTTAAAACATAACCTTCATATCATCAATCAATTATGTGATAAGAGTTTTAAAATAAAGTTTGAAAAGATATTTTCCACATCGAATATGATGAGTTAAATATTATATTTAAAGTTATTATAAAACATAATAGTTACGCTTTAAGTATGAAAGTGTCCTTTGATAATACGTGTCTTTTAGCCAAATCTAGTGACCTTTAGATTTGACACAAAAGATTTGGTCATTTAAATTTTAAACATCTATCTAAAGTTGCTAGATATGAACTTGTTAAAGGTCTCCCTAAAATGGGTTTTAATGTCAACAACTTGTGTGATGCCTGTCAACTAGAGAAACTTCATAAAAGTTCATTTAAATCAAAGGATATGATTTCTACTTCTCAACCTCTTGTACTTCTACACCTAGACCTTTTCGGACCCTCACAAATACAATAATAAATCATAATATATATTTTTTGTAATTGTAGATGATTTTTCTAGATTTACATGGACAAACTTCATAAAACCTAATAGTGCAGCTTTTGAAATATTTAAATACTTTACTAAAATAATTTAAAATCAAATGTAGGAAAGATCATGGAGGAGAGTTCGAAAAAGAAAATTATAACTTTTATTATGAAAGTGATCACACAAAACATTTCATTCCCAAAAACACCCCAACAATATGCAGTAGTAGAACATAAAAATAGAACTATACAAGAATGTGCTAGAACGATGCTAAATGATAGTGATTTACCAAAATGTTTTTGGGAGGCTACAGAATGTTATATTTTAAATATAATATTAATAAGACCTTTGACAAAGAAGTGTAACAGCCCTAGTTTTTAGCTATTTATTTCTTTTAATTTTTTTGTTTTTAGAAATATAATTTATATAAATTGTGTTTACCAATATTGTTTAAATATTTAATTTAGAGAATTAAACTCGTTAATTTAATATGATTTTTGTAACTAAATTTAAGAAGAAGAAAAAAAAAGGAAATTTTTATAATGTATAATGAAGTGAGTGGTAACTAAATGTTTTGGATATTATCATAATATCTGTTGTTATACCCATTCCCTAAAAATAATGAAAAGGAGAAAATTTGTAACATATTAAAGTAGTTAATTAATTATGTTAATTTGGTAGGTTATGACATGCAAATCATGTTGGTGGAATATTCTCAATTTTGACATATTAATTATGTTAGCAGTGAACATTGTTAAGCAATTTAAAACAATGAAACTTACAATCAATTTATTTGATAAATCTACCTTATTCCTAGTTAGCAATTCAAAACTTGAATAAAGGCACATACGTATATTTTAAAATGGAGTTAATGACAATTAATAGATATTTCAAAAAGAAATTTATGACAATTAATAGAGAAATTAATTGTAAAATTTCAGTAGTTGACCAGAATTAATTTATTGAATAATTAATGCAAATTAATAAAATTGATGAAAGATAAATAAGTTAATTCTTTTGGTTAATGGCATGAGGACACGAGGTTAATCCCCATTTTGTAGGAGAAATCTGCCCGTGTAACCAGTCCGGCTACCAGTGCCTACAAAGCGGACGGATTAATGTGAGACGTCACAGGATTGATAATTAACAAAAAGGGTTAATTAACTAATTAAGTTAGTAACCAAATTTGAGTATGTAATTAAAGGAGGATAATTAATTGGTAATATGGTAATTAATTGAAATCAATTAAGGAGGGTAATTAAAAGGGATAAGGTAATCAATTGAAATCAATTAAAGGCAATTAAAGGGGAATTAATTGATTAGAAGAATATGGAAATCAATTAGAGGGAATTAACTAATTTAAAAATTAAAAGTTTTGAAGTTTTAACTTTGTTAAAAGATAATTAAATTCGCAATATTAAAGTGAATATGGTATACATGTATATATGAAAACCAATTTAATTTTGTTAAGTAATAATGTTGAAGAATTTAGTAGGTTAATGAACTGTTAAAATTCGCGTTTAAAGGGCGCATAAATTTATGGTATAAGTAACGTAATAAACGTATAAATTAAAAACGTTATTTTTTTTTTAAAAGTTGGGTGTTTTGTATTACGTCAGTTTGGCGTAGTTTAAAAATCATATTTAAATATCTATATGGATTAAAAATATCAGTCAGTAGTTTTATAGCAAACGTTACCTTTTTCCACAGCTTTCTATTGGGTTTCAAATTTTGATTCCAAAATCTTTGCCAATTCTTGCCGTTTCATTTAATTCAATCAAATTGGAAATCAAATTTGCCTTCCTTTGCGCGTGACACAAAATTTTATTCTTTTAACATTTTGACATTTGCCTCTTACCATTTGTTTCTTGAGCATGTCACTGTATTCATTTATTCACGCAGCCTTATCCACAAAAATATCAACTCTTCCAATTGCCATTTTTCCTCTCACCTAAATTAAATGCATTCAAAATTTAATCTTGCCTATCTTTGCAAATTTTCGCATACCCATTATATCTCTCTGTTTCCACTGCGTTTGTTTTGCAATAAATAAATTTTTCGAACCATTGATCAAGTAAATATTTATGTAAGCATTTATTACTTTTGCCTTTTCAGTTAAAAGCTTTTTCATTGCTTACCATAAATCACGCAAGAGCTCAAGTTTTGCTTCCTCAATCAAATCTGTTCAAATTTGCAGTAACGCATGCTTTAAATTTAGATTATAACTGGTATAAATCACGCAAGCTATCTAAAAAAAAAATCCAAAAGAGTGATATCGTTCAAACATAAAACTGGAAAGAGAAATCAACGCATGCATTTATCACAATTTTCGTGTAGCGTTCAAACAAGAAGAACTGGAAATAAATCTCTTGCCTAAACGCATGCACTCAAAAATCAACGCTTGCATTTATTTCTTACGTTTTCAAACCTGCCTATTTATCTCCCCTTTTTATTTCGCAAGTTTATCTATAAATACTTTGCCTCATTCACATAAGTTTCATATCTCCTTGTTTGTCCCTCTCTGGTACAAGCTTCTATCAGGTAAATAATTTGCATTGTTTATTTCTTTGCTTCTTCCAATTTTCCTTCCTCCTTCTTGTGTTCTCTGATTTCCTTGCTCGGCTACTTCCCCATCATGCCGTGCCATTTATAAATACATATAGAACTTTGTTAGTAGTAGGCTGGAAGAAATGATATAAATTGATTGTAGGAAGCTAGACTATGGAATTAGTGTAGTTATGATGTAGTTAGTGGTATTGTGGATTTGGATAAGTGCAGTTTGAAGAGGAAGGCATAGAAAAAAAAAGAATTACAATTTAATAATGGAGAAGATAAATTGATAAGGAGAAAATGATATGAAATGTTGTTTAATTCAAATAAACAATATTGTATGAATAAATCTTGGGTGAATATAATAAAATGACATTTATTTCAATTTTTAATGGTTGAAATAAATTTAAGATGGTTAAAAATAAATTTAACTACTTATTTGAGAATTTGGGTGGATAAATATCAATGGATTGTATTTATTATGGTTAATAAAAGGATATTGGTGATGTATACCAATAATCACCTTTTAATGTTTAATAATAAAAGTAAAAGAAGAAATAATTTGCCTAAACATGATGAACATGTATGTGAAATAAAGTATTATTTAATGAATTCGAATGTAGTTAGTGGCTACATTTGATTAAATCGAATAATTTGAACAGTATTGTGTTTGTTGCCAATATTGTCATTTTATTTAAATAAATATATATGAGAATGAAAATAATTGATCATGATAAATATGATTAAAAATGTGAGAAATAATTTAATAATGTCTAAACATGTATTTGTTTTGTTTGGGTGCATAACATCTTTTTATTCAATCAATTGTATTAAATTTGCAATTTATTTTGCAATTTATTCAATTTATTTTATGCATGCGTACGGTTGAAGTATGGGCCTAGGATATGTTGAGACGGTTAGCGGGTTGTAGTAGTCGAGCAAGTTGAACTAAATTTCTTTTATTCTATTCGTTCCAGTTGTTCTGAAATTTTGCTTTGACCGTAATTTTTAAATTCGCATACTTGGTATTTGGATCTTATAGATTTAAGTCAAGGCTTTGCATCCGCCGAAGTTTGATCGTGCTTTCCGTTTTTTTTTCCGAAGTAGATACCGTGTTTGATTTAGATCCACTGCAGCGTTTAAGGTGAGTATTCCTCACCAGACATATGTACATATATTTTGTGAATTATCGCAAGTGTATGTGTAAAAATTTTATTTAAATATTATCTGTCTGTAGTATAACGTAGAATGATGAATCCCATTTAAATTGACACCTCATCAGTTATTATCTGTTGTATTATTTCTGCAGTTATATTATATTATTGTTTATTTACTGCTTAAATCACCACTGCAAGTTCCCTGTTAAATTTAGATTGTTGTGGGCTGAAATGATAGGCCTAAATGATGATTACTGTGCTATTATTATGTTAACTGTTTAACTGTTAACTTGGGATTGCGGGTTTGAAATGATAGAACCCGGGGTTTGTAAATTACGGATTGAAATGATATAAATCCGTATCACTTGACCTAGGCTAGAAAACTATATACAGGCCCGTGGTCCTTATAATATTTTCTGAAATATTTAAAATTATTTTGGAAGTTAAATATTTGATTTAATATCTTTAAAGGATTTTATATTGATTTTGAATGAGTTATAAATGTTAATAAATAAATAAATAAATATTTGAATAAAATTTTGGAATATAACTTATTTTGGAAATTCTGGATTTTTGAAAGGATAAGATTTCAGTTAAGAAATATATATATAAGTTATATTTGGAAATATTTATTAAGTTAAACAATCTACTAAAGCATTTAAATGCTGTCTTTTGAAATTGGACTAGTTTTACCCGTAACTTTAGGTAGCATTTCCTAAGTGCTATAGAATCTGGAATTTGATTGTTTTGAAATTTAAGGAATTTGATAAATTATATTTATGTTTAAGTTTTGGAGACCTTTAAGATATGAGATTTATAACTGGATTTTTCTTAATAAATTTAAGATGAACATTCTAGTGTTAAGTAAATTTTTAAATTATTTAATGGCATAATTTTGGAGTTTTATCTATGGAATTTATGGGAATATTCAAGACGAAATAATAAACACTAATTTGTTGAAAGAAAAAAATATCCAACCTTAGTTTTGAATATTAATACTCCAATTGGATATATATATAGGAATTGAAATGGTCTTGGGAACATGAAGTGATATTTAAATTATGGTTTAAAATAAAGAAATATATTTGTAAAGCTATGTAAATTATCTTCTTTACAAAGTAACCATAAAGTTAAACCATTTATATCCAAACCATTTGTGTTTTGGGAGTTATGTTTTTTTTAAAGAAAAATTTCCAATATATTATGGTTTAAAGGTATAATTCAAATATTTGGTTTCCAGATATTATAAATTTTAAGCAGTATGGTTTTGGAAAAGAATTATATTTGAATATAACGATATCCTGTTGTTTTGGGTTTTAAATGATATCGTATTTATAGTTTTGAAATGGAAATGTTTATACTGGTTTTAAAGTATAAAATGTTTTAAATGACCACGGGTTATAATAACGATGGGTTGGCAAAGAGACCGGGATCGGATATGGACATACTCTCTGTCGATACCGAAAACCACTTTGACCAACCGTGTACGCGGTGGAGATTCCAGAATGAAGTAGGTCGGTGGTGGCGTTTCCTGTAAGGTAAATACGTGGACCCGACTCCCGTGAGTTGGCATAAGGTGGCTAAAACAGGAGCAATTCCAGGCCAATGAGGTCATTCCTCTGATCGGACGCTCCTCTTCGATATTATACTATGATTTTGGATTGATTCGGTGGCCACCTCTATATTTTGATTTTGGGGAGTTAGTCCGAGGTGGGCGGTAACTGCGGCTACGCGTTTCCACCAGCCTGGATAGCAATTGGTATATCTACCCTGGCATTGCCTAGTTGTGCCGTGTCATCTACCATACCGAGCCTTGTACGAGTTTAGATTTCTCCCGTAGCCCGTGTGGTATCCTCTAGTTGCTTCCCGATCAGGAGGAGCTATGATATTGGATGGACTACTGGGACTATTACGTGTTAAGGTGGAAAATGTAAAGCCTTAATGCTATTTAAAAGTATGTTTATTTTATAAATAGACACTATTATAATAGCGCAATATACTACATAGTAAATAGTTTGACGGATCCTTAGAGGATGGGCGGTCCCAAGCATCCTTTAAGTTACTTGCTCTATATTACAGTACACTTGAATTAGCTTACATTATATAAGTATGTATGTCCTGACTCGAGTGTTATGTTTTATTTTTCGCTCGGGTCAGCCTGAGTTGCAGCTTCAATTTCTTCTCCGTAGCTAGGACACTCAGTAGATCATTCGCGCTGCTGGAAGTTGTTTCAGCCTTTATCCTTTCTGGAATTCAAGACTTTGAAGACTCTATCTCTATTTATGTCTTAAAATTTGTATTGAGGATTATAGACAATGTAAGTTCTGTTTTGTTGAAGTTATATCAGTGGCTTCATGAACCACTAAATTTTTAATTTCCGCTGCGAGATTCTGATATCTGTGTATGTGATTCTGTGATCTATTTATTGTATATTCTGAGTTTTGCCAAATTTATTCTACAACGCAGTATTTTGAACAATTCAAGTCCGACAATGTGCGGATGCGAATGGTTGAAAATATTGGGTCGTTACATTTGGTATCAGAGCTTTGGTTCTAGGCAAAACTTAGAATGTATGGTAAATTTGATTTACAGAATCACGTTCATTCGAGATTGAACCACTCTCTTTTCGAATTTTGGAACATTCCCTACGGTTCCAAAGCTCATTCGTATCCCTCACTTTTTCATCTGCTTTAGATTCTGGAGTATCTCATAACTCCACTTCGGATGATCTTTATTGTAAATTGGCGGTCTCGCCATTATTCTAATAAAGGGGTGAAACTCCTTTACCATTAGCATTGATTCACCGGAGATTTATATTTATCCTCGGTTTATATGCTAGTATCTTTGGTTATTCCAAATTCTATCTCTTCGGATCAAATGTAGATTTACCCCAACCACATCGATATGGCTCTTTAAGTCACGGATGACTAGGTCAAGGTTGTCCGCGACTTATATAGACTTACCCAGTTTCCTTATTCTGATCTTCTGATTTCAATTTATCTTGAATTCTATTTGATTTGAGTTCATCAAATTTGAGTCTCTATCCTGGTTTGAGAAGTTTATTCCTATATTTGAAATTAAAATCTAATATTATATATATGAGTATAATTTTCAAAATTTTATAATTAATTTAACTAGTTGTCAAGAGATAATAGTTTTGATTTTATTTATGGTGTTGTAAGCCATGTGTTTGTCTAATAAATAAGTGAATATAAAACAATGGTTATAAATTAATTTGGAAACAGAAATGAATTTAAAACTAAAACTTGAGAATTAAATTTCTGATGATTTCAAACCTTGTGTTTAAATTTTAAAAGGATGTAATAAGTATTTTTGTATAGAAATTTGTTTCCAAAGAAATTTTAAAATTAGTGCTTTTCTCTTTGTCACTGGAAAATAATTTCGGTAATGACTGCAGCATCATCGACATTCATTTTCGAGTTTCGAAGTGAAAAGACCATTCTGTAGTCTGGCTACAGTGTTTCCTTGAGATTTTAATTGATTTGAATTTCTAAAGTATGACTTAATATATATAGATATATAATTTAAATTTGATTTGACATATTAGGTATATATATTTAGTTATCTCTAAATGGTTTGAAGGGAATCAGGAATTTAATTCTTAAAGTTATCTTGAGGAAGGAAAATAAATATAATAACAAAAATTTGAATAAAAAGGTTCCAATTGGAGATAATTAAATTGAAAGTTTTATTTGTATAACACCCAATTTCATTTAATATAACTTACCTTGATTTTCAAAAGTTAACATGTAATTGGATAATATACAATATAAAAGGATTTTATGAGTGGTTATAATAAATATTATACACTTAAATTTTAGTTATAAAAGATTAATGGGGATAAATGAGGAAAAGGAATTTAAGGAATTTTATTCAAATGTCTTAATAATCAAATTAATTTAATATGGAGCCGTAAATCTAACCAAGAGATTTTAATAAAAGGTTATTTCCTGAAATGAATATGTTTGTGTAATAAACAAGGTATCTTTGAATAAGGAAAATATATTTGAAAGGGATATTTTTGGAGTAAGGATTATATATCTTCAAATCATAGTTTAATTGATGTCTAAATAAATAGTTAAGACGTATTCTAATATCACTAAATTTTGATAATTGAGAATTGGTTTTCAAATGGAAATTCAAGGGTAACTTATGGAAGGAATATCTTATTTATAAGATAAGTATTTTTAATAAAGTGTTAGGTTATTTGTTAAAATTCAGAGTTAAGTACATAATAAACTGATTAGGAATACTATTATATCTACTATAGCATATTATGAGTGCTGCTGTTTCTAAAAATAAAATGTTTTGGAAATTTTTTTTATAAATGAACTTAGGAATATTTCAACCTTGAAATGAATATTGTTTGGCATTGAATTTAAAAGGTATAAATGAAGATTATTTTAAAGGTATTATGATTTTAGTAGCATGATTTCCAAATTTATAAATTTAATGATTTCAAAGCATTATGATTGCAAATTTATTATCTTATTTGTTTTCAAACTATCTTTAAGTGTCCTTGGTTTCCCTATCTGCTACAGAATGAGGAGGCTATTGCTTATACCAGTCTATTTAGAAATCTTTTCTATAATCTTTAAAAATCTTTGTTACTCATCGGGGCCTGAGCACCGCTTACCACCCATAGACCGACGGTCGAACTGAAAAGAGTAAAACCGATTCTAGAAGATCTTCTTCGTGCTTCAAATCCGGAACTATTCGTTTAAAGTTCTTGTTTATCTAGCTTATCTTCCTTTGTTTCTTTTCTTTTGTTCCTTTTCGAGGACGAAAAGTTCTTAAGTGGGGGAGAGTGTAACAGCCCTAGTTTTTAGCTATTTATTTCTTTTAATTTTTTTGTTTTTAGAAATATAATTTATATAAATTGTGTTTACCAATATTGTTTAAATATTTAATTTAGAGAATTAAACTCGTTAATTTAATATGATTTTTGTAACTAAATTTAAGAAGAAGAAAAAAAAAAGGAAATTTTTATAATGTATAATGAAGTGAGTGGTAACTAAATGTTTTGGATATTATCATAATATCTGTTGTTATACCCATTCCCTAAAAATAATGAAAAGGAGAAAATTTGTAACATATTAAAGTAGTTAATTAATTATGTTAATTTGGTAGGTTATGACATGCAAATCATGTTGGTGGAATATTCTCAATTTTGACATATTAATTATGTTAGCAGTGAACATTGTTAAGCAATTTAAAACAATGAAACTTACAATCAATTTATTTGATAAATCTACCTTATTCCTAGTTAGCAATTCAAAACTTGAATAAAGGCACATACGGATATTTTAAAATGGAGTTAATGACAATTAATAGATATTTCAAAAAGAAATTTATGACAATTAATAGAGAAATTAATTGTAAAATTTCAGTAGTTGACCAGAATTAATTTATTGAATAATTAATGCAAATTAATAAAATTGATGAAAGATAAATAAGTTAATTCTTTTGGTTAATGGCATGAGGACACGAGGTTAATCCCCATTTTGTAGGAGAAATCTGCCCGTGTAACCAGTCCGGCTACCAGTGCCTACAAAGCGGACGGATTAATGTGAGACGTCGCAGGATTGATAATTAACAAAAAGGGTTAATTAACTAATTAAGTTAGTAACCAAATTTGAGTATGTAATTAAAGGAGGATAATTAATTGGTAATATGGTAATTAATTGAAATCAATTAAGGAGGGTAATTAAAAGGGATAAGGTAATCAATTGAAATCAATTAAAGGCAATTAAAGGGGAATTAATTGATTAGAAGAATATGGAAATCAATTAGAGGGAATTAACTAATTTAAAAATTAAAAGTTTTGAAGTTTTAACTTTGTTAAAAGATAATTAAATTCGCAATATTAAAGTGAATATGGTATACATGTATATATGAAAACCAATTTAATTTTGTTAAGTAATAATGTTGAAGAATTTAGTAGGTTAATGAACTGTTAAAATTCGCGTTTAAAGGGCGCATAAATTTATGGTATAAGTAACGTAATAAACGTATAAATTAAAAACGTTATTTTTTTTTAAAAGTTGGGTGTTTTGTATTACGTCAGTTTGGCGTAGTTTAAAAATCATATTTAAATATCTATATGGATTAAAAATATCAGTCAGTAGTTTTATAGCAAACGTTACCTTTTTCCACAGCTTTCTATTGGGTTTCAAATTTTGATTCCAAAATCTTTGCCAATTCTTGCCGTTTCATTTAATTCAATCAAATTGGAAATCAAATTTGCCTTCCTTTGCGCGTGACACAAAATTTTATTCTTTTAACATTTTGACATTTGCCTCTTACCATTTGTTTCTTGAGCATGTCACTGTATTCATTTATTCACGCAGCCTTATCCACAAAAATATCAACTCTTCCAATTGCCATTTTTCCTCTCACCTAAATTAAATGCATTCAAAATTTAATCTTGCCTATCTTTGCAAATTTTCGCATACCCATTATATCTCTCTGTTTCCACTGCGTTTGTTTTGCAATAAATAAATTTTTCGAACCATTGATCAAGTAAATATTTATGTAAGCATTTATTACTTTTGCCTTTTCAGTTAAAAGCTTTTTCATTGCTTACCATAAATCACGCAAGAGCTCAAGTTTTGCTTCCTCAATCAAATCTGTTCAAATTTGCAGTAACGCATGCTTTAAATTTAGATTATAACTGGTATAAATCACGCAAGCTATCTAAAAAAAAAAATCCAAAAGAGTGATATCGTTCAAACATAAAACTGGAAAGAGAAATCAACGCATGCATTTATCACAATTTTCGTGTAGCGTTCAAACAAGAAGAACTGGAAATAAATCTCTTGCCTAAACGCATGCACTCAAAAATCAACGCTTGCATTTATTTCTTACGTTTTCAAACCTGCCTATTTATCTCCCCTTTTTATTTCGCAAGTTTATCTATAAATACTTTGCCTCATTCACATAAGTTTCATATCTCCTTGTTTGTCCCTCTCTGGTACAAGCTTCTATCAGGTAAATAATTTGCATTGTTTATTTCTTTGCTTCTTCCAATTTTCCTTCCTCCTTCTTGTGTTCTCTGATTTCCTTGCTCGGCTACTTCCCCATCATGCCGTGCCATTTATAAATACATATAGAACTTTGTTAGTAGTAGGCTGGAAGAAATGATATAAATTGATTGTAGGAAGCTAGACTATGGAATTAGTGTAGTTATGATGTAGTTAGTGGTATTGTGGATTTGGATAAGTGCAGTTTGAAGAGGAAGGCATAGAAAAAAAAAAGAATTACAATTTAATAATGGAGAAGATAAATTGATAAGGAGAAAATGATATGAAATATTGTTTAATTCAAATAAACAATATTGTATGAATAAATCTTGGGTGAATATAATAAAATGACATTTATTTCAATTTTTAATGGTTGAAATAAATTTAAGATGGTTAAAAATAAATTTAACTACTTATTTGAGAATTTGGGTGGATAAATATCAATGGATTGTATTTATTATGGTTAATAAAAGGATATTGGTGATGTATACCAATAATCACCTTTTAATGTTTAATAATAAAAGTAAAAGAAGAAATAATTTGCCTAAACATGATGAACATGTATGTGAAATAAAGTATTATTTAATGAATTCGAATGTAGTTAGTGGCTACATTTGATTAAATCGAATAATTTGAACAGTATTGTGTTTGTTGCCAATATTGTCATTTTATTTAAATAAATATATATGAGAATGAAAATAATTGATCATGATAAATATGATTAAAAATGTGAGAAATAATTTAATAATGTCTAAACATGTATTTGTTTTGTTTGGGTGCATAACATCTTTTTATTCAATCAATTGTATTAAATTTGCAATTTATTTTGCAATTTATTCAATTTATTTTATGCATGCGTACGGTTGAAGTATGGGCCTAGGATATGTTGAGACGGTTAGCGGGTTGTAGTAGTCGAGCAAGTTGAACTAAATTTCTTTTATTCTATTCGTTCCAGTTGTTCTGAAATTTTGCTTTGACCGTAATTTTTAAATTCGCATACTTGGTATTTGGATCTTATAGATTTAAGTCAAGGCTTTGCATCCGCCGAAGTTTGATCGTGCTTTCCGTTTTTTTTTCCGAAGTAGATACCGTGTTTGATTTAGATCCACTGCAGCGTTTAAGGTGAGTATTCCTCACCAGACATATGTACATATATTTTGTGAATTATCGCAAGTGTATGTGTAAAAATTTTATTTAAATATTATCTGTCTGTAGTATAACGTAGAATGATGAATCCCATTTAAATTGACACCTCATCAATTATTATCTGTTGTATTATTTCTGCAGTTATATTATATTATTGTTTATTTACTGCTTAAATCACCACTGCAAGTTCCCTGTTAAATTTAGATTGTTGTGGGCTGAAATGATAGGCCTAAATGATGATTACTGTGCTATTATTATGTTAACTGTTTAACTGTTAACTTGGGATTGCGGGTTTGAAATGATAGAACCCGGGGTTTGTAAATTACGGATTGAAATGATATAAATCCGTATCACTTGACCTAGGCTAGAAAACTATATACAGGCCCGTGGTCCTTATAATATTTTCTGAAATATTTAAAATTATTTTGGAAGTTAAATATTTGATTTAATATCTTTAAAGGATTTTATATTGATTTTGAATGAGTTATAAATGTTAATAAATAAATAAATAAATATTTGAATAAAATTTTGGAATATAACTTATTTTGGAAATTCTGGATTTTTGAAAGGATAAGATTTCAGTTAAGAAATATATATATAAGTTATATTTGGAAATATTTATTAAGTTAAACAATCTACTAAAGCATTTAAATGCTGTCTTTTGAAATTGGACTAGTTTTACCCGTAACTTTAGGTAGCATTTCCTAAGTGCTATAGAATCTGGAATTTGATTGTTTTGAAATTTAAGGAATTTGATAAATTATATTTATGTTTAAGTTTTGGAGACCTTTAAGATATGAGATTTATAACTGGATTTTTCTTAATAAATTTAAGATGAACATTCTAGTGTTAAGTAAATTTTTAAATTATTTAATGGCATAATTTTGGAGTTTTATCTATGGAATTTATGGGAATATTCAAGACGAAATAATAAACACTAATTTGTTGAAAGAAAAAAATATCCAACCTTAGTTTTGAATATTAATACTCCAATTGGATATATATATAGGAATTGAAATGGTCTTGGGAACATGAAGTGATATTTAAATTATGGTTTAAAATAAAGAAATATATTTGTAAAGCTATGTAAATTATCTTCTTTACAAAGTAACCATAAAGTTAAACCATTTATATCCAAACCATTTGTGTTTTGGGAGTTATGTTTTTTTTAAAGAAAAATTTCCAATATATTATGGTTTAAAGGTATAATTCAAATATTTGGTTTCCAGATATTATAAATTTTAAGCAGTATGGTTTTGGAAAAGAATTATATTTGAATATAACGATATCATGTTGTTTTGGGTTTTAAATGATATCGTATTTATAGTTTTGAAATGGAAATGTTTATACTGGTTTTAAAGTATAAAATGTTTTAAATGACCACGGGTTATAATAACGATGGGTTGGCAAAGAGACCGGGATCGGATATGGACATACTCTCTGTCGATACCGAAAACCACTTTGACCAACCGTGTACGCGGTGGAGATTCCAGAATGAAGTAGGTCGGTGGTGGCGTTTCCTGTAAGGTAAATACGTGGACCCGACTCCCGTGAGTTGGCATAAGGTGGCTAAAACAGGAGCAATTCCAGGCCAATGAGGTCATTCCTCTGATCGGACGCTCCTCTTCGATATTATACTATGATTTTGGATTGATTCGGTGGCCACCTCTATATTTTGATTTTGGGGAGTTAGTCCGAGGTGGGCGGTAACTGCGGCTACGCGTTTCCACCAGCCTGGATAGCAATTGGTATATCTACCCTGGCATTGCCTAGTTGTGCCGTGTCATCTACCATACCGAGCCTTATACGAGTTTAGATTTCTCCCGTAGCCCGTGTGGTATCCTCTAGTTGCTTCCCGATCAGGAGGAGCTATGATATTGGATGGACTACTGGGACTATTACGTGTTAAGGTGGAAAATGTAAAGCCTTAATGCTATTTAAAAGTATGTTTATTTTATAAATAGACACTATTATAATAGCGCAATATACTACATAGTAAATAGTTTGACGGATCCTTAGAGGATGGGCGGTCCCAAGCATCCTTTAAGTTACTTGCTCTATATTACAGTACACTTGAATTAGCTTACATTATATAAGTATGTATGTCCTGACTCGAGTGTTATGTTTTATTTTTCGCTCGGGTCAGCCTGAGTTGCAGCTTCAATTTCTTCTCCGTAGCTAGGACACTCAGTAGATCATTCGCGCTGCTGGAAGTTGTTTCAGCCTTTATCCTTTCTGGAATTCAAGACTTTGAAGACTCTATCTCTATTTATGTCTTAAAATTTGTATTGAGGATTATAGACAAT